>CM067863.1:10468609-13324859 GCA_034642435.1 Megalocaria dilatata
CAACTAAAATTAAAGTACCCTCCAAATATATATTCAAAGTACTTATTCCAAGCTCTGAATATGAGAAAGCTCAAGATTGATCAAATTGACCTAACGGAACTACCATTCATCGGTTTTTTTTTTAAATCAAGAAAAATGAACCGTCCAGCAGATTAAACACTGCTAAATTTGAAAAACTAAGACTTCTACAGCTGAATGTTCAATGTATTTAGAATAAATTGGATATTTTGAAATTGCTGTTTGCTGAAAATAGTCCTTATATTGCTGAGCGTTGGAGTGTGAAGTGGCTGAATAATAAAATCTCTAAAAAACAACAAGCGTAAAGGAGCTGATTCGATCAGCTAGAATATTGAGACATCTGCCAGCTGGATTATATGCGAAAAGGCAAAGGCTGAAGCCTCATTCGTCAGAGTTGAGAATTCGACTCGGATCTTTCCAATATTTTTCCAACTTGTGAAACCCTAATTTTATATTTTCTTTGGTGACCTTGGCTTTTGAATAATCTAGTGTTTCTGCTTACCTCGTTGCAAATTCAAGGTTTCCTTTAAGGAATCCAGAAAACCATTTCTGACCGGAGCATCCATTTTTAATTGGAGTTTTCAGATTGCCGCCTTCAACAATTTTGTCAACGACCTGTAGTAACTCCTCTTTTTTTCAAAGGGAATCCACATCTGGCTAATGTCGTTAGCCATGTCACAATTTTTTCTTCATTATTAGCACTTAATATAGGATCAGGCCCCATACGACATTTAGCGTCCATTTTCACGCGATGCTTAATCTGGTACAGGACATTAGGGACTCCAAGTAATCGGACATAATAATGTTCGCATTTATTTCTACCAAAACATCTATTCAAAATATTCCTAAGTTCTTCGTCAAACATTGAAGATCGAATTTAATAGTATCTAATAGTTGTTGAGCAAAGCAAACTGTATTTTCGCAGGCTTCTTCAGGTGTAATACATCTGCTGAATACTATTCAAAAGATGAATTCCATTGTTTCACTCAAAGTTTTGGAACCATTATTTGGATATAACGCCGGCTTGAGTAAAATTCACTGTGCTAGTGCTCTGAAAGTTCTTCTAGAAGCTTTGAGGGAAAATGCTGATGATCAATTTCGAACGATTCTCAATAGAGTGACATCTATATGCTAAAAGTATACATTCCTCCTCATATGCCCAGAATAACATTTGGAACAAATATAAAAACAGATGATGTACAACAATATTATGAAATTCGTATTTTCTTGCCATTTTTGGACTCGTATACACGTTCACACATGTTCACATGTGTGAACATTTGAAGAGTTTCCTCAATAATAAAAGCAATTCTACATATTCCAACCATTTGTTAGAAACAGGACATACTTTCAACCATAACTTTGAAATTCTACATATAGAAAGCAAAAGTTATGCCTTAAATCTGTTAGAATCCCTAGAGATAAATAAACATAATAAAATTGGAATATTTCTTTACGAACAAATAGATTTAAATAACTCACCTCTGTTAAATATATTCAGATAAGCTGGAATTTGCAGGGACCCTTTTTTGGGTTTTAGTGCTCAATAAAAATTTATTGTACTTACTGTAATATAAATAGCCACCGATTTCGGAAACAAGCTTAGTTATTCAAAATGTGATCTTGCCTGATGATACTACTGTGATAGCGAAACAATTGTTGTGAGTTTAACAATAAAAATTTGTGAAAATCAGAATCACCTTATTTCAAATTATTTAATATGGATTTTCACCAAGTAAGGACTGATACAATTCAAAATTTCTCAATCATCAATCTGCTTTATCATCATTCCTGTATTTAATTGATAGAAGTAATGACCCTTCGACTGATTTCAGAAACTTAATAAAGTTGTATGAAATGGATTTAGAAACAGCCAACGAAATAACCCTTGAATGTCAATTCAAGATGTATAAGAGGGAATTATCGAGAATTCCCTATTCAAAACTTAGTGCAATATCGGTACTTTCTAAATGTGATGTTCGACTATTTCCTAATATATTTATATTACTCATAATATTTTGTACTTGAAAACGTATTCAAGAAGTACAATGGGAACTTAGAGATTGACTGGGCTTGCTCTGTTGAATATATATTATGATTTCGAATTCGATTTGAGAATGTATTAGATATCCTAGGAACATCTGAAAGAGGACTGAATATTTAAAATTACTTATTTGTATTATCTTTAGTAGATATATATTTCCCTCGTTTATTGATTCGACCTTAATTTCTATAATAAAATATTGCATTTAAATTTTTTCATTTTGATCTCCCTGCTTTCTTTAACCGTTTTCAGTGTTCAGCCCCCAAACCAAAATCCTGGCTGCGCCACTGATAGCGACATCTATTATCAGAACCGCACGGAATTATTTATACTACTAATATCTCCGGACTGCACTAAGTCCATTGAAATCTGTTTGAGCAAAAACACAAATCATATCCCGCATTTCACTCTCCGAAAAGTGATTATGCCGTGACATTTTAATTTCTACTTAGCACATATCGATCCAAGCTCAACAAGCATAAAAAATGATAGCTGCCAAATAGATAAACGAACTTTCTTTTTTTAAAGCCCTAAGCAAACTGTATTTTCGCAGGCAAAAATTTCAAAAAAGTATCAAGATATCAAAATTGCTTCTTCAAATTTCCCATTCGGTTTATATGATTCTGCTTACAGAAAAAAAATGAGCTTCAATTTACCTATTCAGCAGGCCACTGGCGCCCTCTATCAGCAGCGGTAAAATGGATGACAAATTCACATGCTGAAAACAGTAATACCAAATGTTACATTGATTATATGAAAACTTAATGAATTATTGGGAAATTTAAATATGAAATTATTAATTTGAATGTCCTGTACCTCTTGAACGAGCAACAATTATGGGATATATTGCGCTAAATCCTTATATGTTAAAATTTACTATTCTCAGCTTCAAGAATTCTCATTGTTGATGACTCATCCTGGAAGTAGGTCCGTTCGCAGGCTAAGCCAATTGATGTATTTCAACAAAGGTGTCGTTAAATTCGTTATAATTAATGTGAGGGTGGCGTATTCGAATGAAGCTTTTTGGAATCGACAAACAGATGAAGAGGGAATATTTTTTAACTCATAAAAGTTATTAAATAACCAATTCCAAATAAACCAAGTCTTCCTTTATTATCTGGACGAATTGAAACCACACAAAAAGAACACAATCATCTCATTTTATTTACTTATTTAAATACAGACAAGAGTCAAGGCATAAATGAACAAAAACATATATAAATAGTATAATTCTTCTAATGCATGTGCGGTTCCAGTGCTCAAATATCCTATTGGGTTGGAAATTTTGGCAGACTGAAGTTCTAAATTTTTCCTTGGCAAGCTTATATTCTTGACCTCTTAAGTGATTCCGGTTCCTAGTGAATAAAGATCGTAGACAATCATCAGCATATCCATGGACTGCCCGGTAGGTTATAATAAGGTCACCCCGCTGACGTCGCCGTGGAAATATAGAGATGCCCAAAAGTTGGAGACGAGAGTCATAATCGGGGCAGTTGTGACCATATGGCAGTCGAATACAAGTGCATTGAACAGCCTCCAATGCTTCCAAATCACTCCTGAAGGAAGGCCACCAAGCTGGACCGGCAAATTCCATTATCGGACTAACATGCGTGATGTACAGCAGCTTGCACGTTTTTAAACGGCATCCATGAAACGATTTATATGAAGAATAGCATAATTGCTTAGCTCTACTGCGTATATTTGCAATATGGCAAGACCAGGATAAATTTGAGTCAACTGTAACTCCCAAATCACAGTGCTTGTCAACACTTTCCACCAATTTTTTTTCAATGAAATAATTGATTTTGGGGTCTTTATTGCCCATGTGAAGCACGCAGCATTTATCGACATTAAGGGGTAACATCCATTCTTCACATCATCGACTCAATGTATGTAGGTCATCTTGTAGAATCTTAGCGCACATAAGAGGAAAATTATAAAGTTTGATGTCGTCGGCGAATAATGCACAGCTCGATTCTATATAAGGAGAAAGAACTGATGTAAACAAGAGGAAAAAAATGGGGCCGATGACCGTATCCTGAGGTATACCGCTGCTCACTTGGGCATCACCTGAGGATGTGCTATGTCTAACTCTTACCCGGAAACTCCTGCCGGATAAAATAAGTTTATCCACGACCAACAATCACCTCTAATACCCAGATGTTCCAGCTTATTAAGGAATTAAGGAACACTAGTTTCCAGTCGATGAAGGATATAAAAGAGAATTTGCCGCGAGAGCTGAAGTCGATTCTTGAATATCAATTTAAAAACATCTTGATGATTGGCGTAAGTGTGATATTCCAAAAGGGCCTACTTTGAAGGCTATACGATAAATTCGAATAAATAAAACATATTTTATATTTAACTCACTGACCTTTTTTGCCTTTGTAATATGCTAACAAATTCATAAAGTAATATATTAATGGCTTTTAAAGAAAATGTTTTCAAATCTCAACAATTGAACACAAAGCTCAAAGATTAAACCATGTAAAGATCGAACGCCTTTGCAAAGTTCAAGTAGATGACATCCACCGGTATGTCAGAGTTCCAAGCCTTAGTCCAATCATTCATACAGAGGCGTAGATTCGTTAAAATGGAGCGCTCAGGTAAGAAATCATGCTGTTGTTCAGGCAGAATTTTGTTAGTGACTGCAAAGGTTAAAATGGCCTCACATATAACTCTCTCCATTACTTTGCAAGTAGATGACGTCATAATCATAGGCCTGTAATTTATAGAATCAAGCTTGTCACCCTTCTTGAAAAGGGCGTAACAGCGGCAAACAGCCTTGCTGATTGCAGCTTAGAAAAAGAAAACGATGGACGAAATATAATAGACAAGGGCATTGCAAGTGCTTCTGAACACCTCCTCAACTGAAACGCGGATATTCCATCTGGGTCAGGCGCTGAGGAGGATTTCATTCCGAAAAGCTGTTTTTTAATTATATCCTCACTGAACAACTCCGAGAAAACATTGGCAGCTTCAGTGTGATCTTGACATATCAAGTTGAAGCTGTTTTTAACTAGGGGTACTCCGACCTTGCTATTCGAGGAAGATTTTAACTATTTGAAAAGTTTTTTCTGTCTTCGGAGCTGGCTAATTTATTTTCGAATGAGGTTTTGGAGTTCTGTATTACAGCAGACACATAATAAGAAAAGGATCTGTGGTACTGGTAGTCAGTTCGTGAACGACTCCTAAGATATTTTTGCCATAGAGATTTCTTTTTTCTAATCATTCTAAGAACTTGCTTAGTAATCCATGGTTTGGAGGGGCTTGCTTTAATGGTTTTCTCCTCTATACACAGGCATGCTGCCTTCTTAAAGATGCTTGAGAATGCTGTCTACAATATGATACAGTAACCTGAGCAATCTTCTGCGTTTCGGTCTTTTGGAATCGGTGTTACTAATACCATCTTCAGCTCATCAGGAAAATTGCCCTGGTCTATGCAGTCATTGAGGATTTTGCATAAGGATTACTTTATATATGGTACAGTACATTTCAGTTAAGGCACCGTCATCCCATAACAGTCTTTGGATTCCTTACTCTTCATAGCCTGTATTATCTGCTCTATCTTGGTCTCGGTAACTGGACGTAAAAATGAAAATTCCGAACCATTCAACCTGCTTTTCAGTGGGTAATTTCTAGTGGACTTGATATTTGGTTCTAACTTTTCTGCTATTTTCTTGCTTGAGAAGTGCTGCTATTTCTTCTCCTATTGCTATTAATTGCGTCCTTCAACGACTTCTTCAACATCTAGCAGACTATCTTGGTCTTTCCTTACTTCAGCAATGATAGCAGCTGCTTCTAGCTTGTTCTTGAGATCCCTAATATATGTCGTGTCATTGTACATTTCCCATGAAAATTATTGTATTGCCTTCGTCCAATCTTCAGATTTCATTTTCTGCACTAATCGGTAAGTATTCACTTCATTTATATTTGTTATAATTTTAAAACTATATTTTTCAGATCGATGGCCAGTACATGGGAATTTGACTATTTGAGCCCGGTAATTGGAGAGATAGGGTTCGAATGTTAACTTTTTACAATGTTCAGAAAATTTGTGAATATGTTATCGATACAAGTTGAGGATTGTCTACTTCTCGAGATGGCTCACAGAACATATGTTTCATGTTATAAAAATAGAAAATTTCTATGAGTTGTCTTTTTTATTTGAATTTCCGGAGAAGTCGACAATGAAGTCCCCAGCGAACATAATACGGTCGTTGAAACAATCTTCGAGGTACGAACCCAGTGCTTGTTCAACAATAGACAAGAAGATTGAAAAACTCCCTGATGGTGGGCGATAAACGACCACAACAGTTAATCTCTTTTTAGGTTGTAGCGAACAACTTCTTCGCTCCTCGTCCAGAAACCTGCCTTGCTCTGTCGTAGTTTGACCTGCGTACCGATAGAGGACCCGACCAGTCAACAGATTCGTGACTACCCGTCGGTTTCTGGACGAGGAGCGACGAAGTTGTTCGCTACACACTCCCCCTCCAATTACGTCGTGGTCACCATATGAAGCTCTCGAATGGTGTGGATGTTGCGAGGGAGCTTCCACCTCTTAGTTAGGGAGGCGGCGTTTCGTTTCCGAGCCTGCGCATCTGAAACTTATCAGACACGCTTGATGCGCAGGCTCTGCCTGTTACACCGGTGACCATGCGTCCGCTTGGAACGCTGATTTTCAAACGCAGTGCCTTACTCTATTTGAACCTGGCGGGGACGGTTAGTCACGAATCTGTTGACTGGTCGGGTCCTCTATCCTCTATCGGTACGCCGGTCAAACAACGACAGAGCAAGGCAGGTTTCTGGACGGGGAGCGAAGAAGTCGTTTGCTACAAGGTATTCTCACAGCTGTAATGTTTACCTATCTTTCAATTGAAAGTACTTAATTTCAACCAGTTCTCTTCTAGCGTCCACCTTCTTCGCTCCTCGTCCAGAATTCTGCTTTGCTCTGCTGCGGCTTGCCGGCGTATCCTATAGAGGCCACGACTAGTCTAACATTATGACTGAACGTATCCGCCGAGTTCGAGTAGGGCAAGGAACACAGCGTTCGATGACCGTTCCGACGTGGAACACAAGGTCAGGTGTCACAGGCAGACGTGCGCACTACGCCTGCTGGAAGAGTTCAGGTGCGCATGCTCAGAACGGAATGCCGCCTCCCGAATCAAGAGGTGGAAGCTCCCTCTCAACACCGCATTCACTCGAGAGCTTCACTCTAAGGCAAATTACATCTTTTTTAACAATCATTGCTGTTCCCTCATGGCGAGATGATTCCCGACAAAAGAACTGGCACGACTCATATCAATTCTATCTAGAATAACGCGTGTCAGCCAACTCTCTGAAATACATGCAACGTCAATGTGCTGTTAAGTCAGAAAATAAGTCATTCTTATTTCCAAGCAATTGCAAATTTATATTTGTCAATGTCAAAATTTCAGAACAATTATAATATGTACCTTATTATGTGGACACTCCATTTTTCAGAAAAAACCTCAAGCGGTGAAGAGTTACGCCATTTGGCTAATTATCGCTATTATAAAGTTCATCCATAAGATGCAAATCACCACCTACCTTAAAAGACATACTAGATGCTTTCTTTTCAGATTTCAGGGCTTCAACTATAAATGATCGAATTAAATGGATGCAGCTAAAAAAGAGAAGATTTTTTTGCGATGAATGGAGAGTCAGTTTGAATTCATGCTTCTGCGAAAGATTTTATTTTCGTTCAGTTCACTATTGCACATTTTATTAGGAATATGAATAAATTCGTGCAATTTTCTGTCGAAAATTGAAGCTTTACTGTGAAAAATTCATATTGAAATAATGAAGTAAAACTCCCTGTAAAAACATTATTCGGTACAAATGTTGACATTTTTAGAGCACAGAGAAACTGTATTGTTTACACTTCAGCGAAATGACACATACTGAAAAGAAAGCCTAATGATGGCACTTTAGAATGTGTTGCCAGATGAAACAATGTAAAAATAAACTAGTAGCGACATCTGTTATCAAAACAGCATGAACTTATTTCTACTTCTAATAGTAAAATCTGAACAAAAAATTCAACATAACAGAAAATCTTCAAATATATAACGACTGGTCATTTGGCTTTGAGAAAGGAGATTTTTTTGAGCGATTGTCAAATTATGGTGTTATTCAAAGCAAACGAATCTCTGGCCAAATGTTCATGCAATATTGAATGTGTACAAGCGAAACTAATGGCCAAGTATGCTTCAATCTCACGGTATGTCACATGACGATGTTGCAATATCAGCTCGATATTTTCTGGCACAACAGTCGATTTTGAACGACCTTCACGGAATTCGTCCTGTAGCGAAGAACGACCACAAGTGAATTCGGCAAACCAGCGAAACACGGTGTCTCGATATGGTACTTCATCATGAAATGTCGATGCGAGTTGATCGACACATTGCTGTTGGTTCAATTCACGTCGAAAGTTATAGGAAATCATCGAATGAAAATGTTCACGATTTAATTCAATTTTTTTTTTACCAAGAGGAATGTTTCAAGTAACTATAAACAATACAAATCGCACAACAGGTCCTCTGAGAGCGTTCATCATTAAAAATGTCAAACTTTATGATGACAATCTCAAATTTGACATATTACATCCGTGTTGCTATATCTCAAAACTTAAGTAGCAATCCTCGTGATTAATGAACATTTCAATATATGGTATCGATTCTGCTAGGTGAAGAAGAAAATTTCGAACTGGGAGGCTGTGTTTCGTTCCGAGCATGCGCACCTGAACTCTTCAAACAGACGTGGTGCGCATTTCTGCCTGTGGCACCAGTGATCCTGTTCCTCGTTGGAATGTCAGTCATTGAACGCTTGTACTTTGCCCTACTTAACCCCGCCGAGGACGGATGAGTAAGGTATTGTCTGCTACCTGTCGCGCCCCTTATATGCTACATCGGGAAGCTGCACCAGAGCAGAGTAGAGTTCTGCGAAAGGAGCGGGCACGCCACACTTCATTTCGTCACAACTTATCATGATGGCCTTACAGAGGACTAAAAAAATTAACCTGGTCTACAGTTGGAAGACTAAGGCTGAAAGATGCTTGTCTTTTTTCTGAACACTACCTACTTCTGACGCCCTAGGTATTCTTGAGTAACAGACACAATAATTCAAAACAAAATTTCCATATTTCATTTTGATTCATATGACTAAAAGTGTAATTTTATATAGCTATTCATAGGAATGCACTGTTAGAAATAATAACTTACTGGTATAATTTATTGTTAGAAATATCTGAAAGCAAACCTGACATTACTCAATGTCTATGTATTTAATCTTTGTTGTCGGTTTTTACTTGATAGAAATTCACCTTGAAATTTATGAATAAAAAACAATTATATTGCTCAATACATTTAATTAACATTTGAAAGTTTTCTGATGATTGTAAGCTATTTTCTTCACATGAGTACTATGGACATACGAGCGGGATACGAAATGCTCCTGCATCTTTCCAAAAATTAATAGACAGACAATTAATATTTAATAAACTAGCGGACCCGACAGACTTCGTCCTGTCAAAAAGATTTGTAATGTGGCAGTTTTTTGTTCCTACGTATTTTATAATCGGGGCAAAAAATTCTCCTGAACAGAACCGTCACCCTGGTGAAAAGTAATCGCTTTATTTTTAATCAGGTGAATCATAATTATTAACAAAAAATAGTTTTATTATCATTGTAGAGCTTTATGATATACGATGTTATTAGTTTGATTACCTGGAGCATAGACAAACAAATCTGATGGTTTTCCAACACGGGAACAGGCAACATACAATTGACCATGTGAGAAATATGGGTTTTCCAGATTAATACCACAAACACTTAATGATTGCCCCTGGGACTTGTTTATGTTCATAGAAAAAGCAAGCCGCACTGGAAACTGTAGTCGTTTAAACTGAAAGGGCGCATCAGTCGGAATCATTGGGATGCGCGGTATGAGAACATCTTCTCCTTTATACTTTCCTTTGAGTATAGTTGCTTCTATCACGTTGTTTAGTAATTTTTTTATCGCTAACCGTGTTCCGTTGTGACGACGCGGTTGGTTGATATTTCACAACATTATAACAACCGATCGAACCTTTAATTGAAGATTGTGAGGTGGCAATCCTGGCAAGTTTCAAAATTCCGGTGGATAGTTGACTACATCATCTTGGTTAGTAGCCGAATCAAATATATCCTCGATTCGCCTGTAATTTGTTCTTGAATTTTGAAATTTAATTCATTTACATCAATGTTTTTTTGCAGCCAATATAGCTCGTTCGCTCAACCAATCATGATTTCTGTAATTTTGAGAAACATCTGGAAACACCTTCTGAATGAGTTCTTCTTTTGATCGAGTTAACTGACAAAAACTTTGAGGAAAGTTAATGCAGCCAGTCAACCTGTCTATAGGGAATTTGCCATTACCAATGTCAATGAGTTGTTTAGAGAATATGTTTCCAGATTGGTCAGTTTGCAACTCGACACCCATATTCTTGTTTAAATGAAGTACTTTGACATGTTTCCACAAATTGGAGGACTTTAGACATGCATTGAGTTCATCTGCTGGCATTGATCGTGGAATAACTGGCAATGTTTGACGAAAATCTCCTGCTAATAAAATCAATGCACCACTAAATCGGTTATAATTGCTCCATAGATCTTTTAAGGTTCTGTCTAAAGCCTTCAAAGATTTTTTATTTGCCATCGTGCATTCATCCCAAACAATAATTTTACATTGCTGCAAAACCTTTACCATTGCAGAGTTCTTCGAAATGTTGCAGGTTGGAGTTTCATTGCTTTGCATATTTAATGGCAATTTTAGTGCTGAATGGGCTGTTCGACCACCTTCAAGCAAAGTTGCTGCAATTCCCGACGAAGCGAGTGCAAGTGCAATTTTATTTTGTGAGCGAATGGTTGCTAATATTATAGAAATCAAAAAAGTTTTTCCTGTACCACCAGGTGCATCTAAGAAGTAAATCCCGCCAGTTTTATCATTTGTTACTTTCATAAGAGTATCAAATACGTACTTCTATTGTTCATTCAACAGTGGAAGATTTGTTTGAATTAATTCTTTCAAAGTGTTGAGATCATACAGTTTTTCTCGATGCAACTATTGGTTAAAAGCATCATGCATTGGACGATTAGGCGCGACCAGACCTAATTGAATTAATAGTTTGTTTGGTATCATCAAGCACATGTCCTCAATTGAAATCAATGCTTCATTGTAAATTTCTTCACTGATTTGTATATTTGGATTTCCCATTCTATTCCGTATTTGATACAAAATATCATCAGACATATAATCCTTGTACTTGATCCACAAATCAATTGGGTTTGATGAGAAGCATGTAGATATGATCATTGTTCCTATTTGATGAGCGTGTGATGATATTACAGCATCATTGAGAGTTTGATCCCAATGAGCGTCATTTTCTAGCAATTGCAAACGTTGACAGGCTCCTCTGTAGGATCCACACAATTCATCATCAACAGTTCGTAGTTGGAAGGATGTTGGGCCACGTACATTGACTAATAGCAGCCGTAAATAAAAACATTCATCATTGCTTGGATGTACTGAATAAATTCGACCAATCGCATCGGTGGAATATACATCTGGGTATCCTACAACTGGTTTTCCTTGTTTCCGTCGTATAAATCTCCTTGAGAATTGATTCCAGGTATAATATTTTGGCATTTCAGAATATAACAATGTTTGTGCAAGATCATCGTTTTGGCATGTCTCAAAAAAACTGGTTAAGGTCGTAGATGGTGGCTGAGCAACTCTTTGTACTGCATTCTGTGCTGTAAAATACACTCTTTGTCCGTCTAAATGCACAGCTAACTGAACAACAACAGGGTGTCTCTCATGAATAGGAAAAAAAAATATTCGCCAAACTGCTTCATTACTAATAACATTGCGGGCCATTTGGTATTGGGTAACTTCATCATTAGAATTCTCTGCCCCAATTCCAATCACAGCCATATCAATCCCTTTGGTTACATATTTGCAAATGTGTTTAATAGATTTCACAGAATGGCAAGATTCAACGTTGATGTGTGCTTTGAATGTCTTTGATAAAATGGGTGAGTATGGAACAATCCAACGATTATCTATTTCAATATCTTGTTGATTTTCCATTGTCTGCTGTCGATCGGCGACGATACAATGAATAACCGTCATTACCAGTAATTGTTTCAGATATTAATGTCCGTGGATATCGTTTTGAACATTTACCATCCATCATACACGGTGAATTTTGATTAAGAGTGATGGAATGACGTGAAAACTGATGCATTTTATGTCGTGTGCCGATAGTAAAACAAAAGAAATTTAATATGAACCTTATACAATAGCAATAAAGCTCAAATCGACTACGTATTAGTTAGAAAACGTTTGTATGGGAAAAAGAGAAGGGCCGTTTTAAGGGTTTTTCCGGCAATTATTCGAATTTTTCTCGCCGTAAAAACCATCCTTGAACTCCAACGAACATTAAAAAAAAAATTGGCCAAATTGGTCCAGGCGTTGTTGAGTTATGCGCTTACCAACACATTTTGAGATTAATTTTTATATTATAGATATAATTTTGTATTATGTCCAAATAAACGTTTTTTAGGACAACTTAACAAACCATCTGAGGGAACCTTTCTCGAATGAGCCTATATTTTTTTCATTCCCCCTGATTCATTCTGAAATACTAAAAATAAAAAAAAACATGTGTCTCTTGGAATTTATTGATTTTCAGCCAATTGTTGATGAAGTATCAAATCTCCCTATGAATCAAATAGAATGCTAACATAGAATAAATAACATTTTCCATTGTTTACATAATATATGTATATTATAAATTTGTACAAGTTGTCTAAAAAAAATATATATATATGAATGAGGCGTCACATGATGAAAGAGAAAACATAAAAATACATTCCTTTTACGTTACAAAAGATTGGTAATTATACTTCAAGTTTGTGTAAGACAAATTTTTTAGAAAATCACTGTATTTACAATTTGTCTTTGTACGAGAGTTTTAAACATTACTAATACAGCTACATGTTCAAAACAACATCTCATATAAAAAAATACAAACTGAAACAAAATGACCATATTTGAAAAGAAAAATGTGTTTTCGAATTTTTTCTAATATTTTCTTACACTACTAGGTATTTTATTATAATCAAAACGGTCAGGATAGTTGTTAATCGCTGGAGGTGGTGGACAAGCAGGAGCCATTCCTAAATTGGAAGTTCCGCCAAAGTTCGGATTCCTTCCAGGATTATTCCACCTGCAGAATAATCGCTTCAGAATCTAGGAAAGCTGATAATTCAAATAATTTAATCTAAGATAATCAACTAGTAAACAAATGAAATTAAAAATAATACTTATGCCAAATTCAATGTACTGAAAATTTAGGCTTTCGTAGTTCTGATGCATCAACCTACCTGTCACCAGGGCCATTTGGTCGCCATGCGTCATCTTTAGGCCATTTTGAATTATTTGGAAATGGTTTTGCTGGTGAGTTCCATGATGCAGCAGGACCTCTTGGTTCGAAATGCGGTATATCTGAAACAAATGAAGAATTATAAGACACATTAATCTCTACAGATTTTCAATCAGTTGAAATCAGGAAGGGGTTACCTAAAATACAAGCTACAATAAAAAAAAACCGCTGTTAATTCTTGATTTAATAATATAATACAATGTACATATTAATAAAATACAGCCTAGTGCCGTCTACCCAGCCACTTCTCCATGCCCCTTGATCCTGTGCCAGTTCCACATTTAGCTGTCTCTGCTCCATAGATTGAGGTATTTCCTCATTCCAAGAGCGTCTCGGCCTTCCTCTCTTCCTCCGTTCTGAAGGAACCCATTCAAAAATTCGCCTAGGCCATAGATGTTCAGGCATTCTCATCAACTGTCCAAACCATCTTAGACTTCTAATCTCGATTCGGTCCATTACTGTTTCTCTGGCATCTAACCGATCTCTAATGCTGTCATTCCTCACATGTTGTAGCCCTGCACTTCGTCTCAGATAGACCATTTCGACTGCATGTTAGGTCTGCGTTTATGGTCCATATTTCACTGCAATAACACCGATTTGATTCTACCATCGTTTTTCCTATACGTTTCTTGGTATGCTTTGAGATACCTCTATCCGACCACAAGGAGTTAAGGCAGCCAATAATCTGTCTAGCCTCCTATATACTCTGTTTTATTTCGACTCCACCAATGCGATTTCTGTCAACAGCCGCACCCAAGTATTTAAATTTCTCCACTTGTTTTATCGTTGATCCTTCATCGATGAGTACCTCAAAATTTACTTCGGTGTTTACTACCAGGTATTCAGTCTTCTTCAGACTTACACTGAGACCCCAATGTTTGTATTCTGTGGATAATTTCCTCATCATATACTCGACATCAAATGAATCCTGTGTGAAGATGACCTGATCGTCTGCAAAGCACAATGTGAATATTTTGTGATCCCCACAGGTATGCCCATCTCTCCACAACTTCTTTTCCACCTGGTCAGCACTACCTCGACATAAAGATTAAACACTATAGGTGACAAGCTATATGCATCCCTGCCTCAGCCCTTTTGATGTATAAATTGGTTTTGATAACTGTTTACCAATTTCAATACATTATTATTATTATACTCCTAGATCATCTGTGAAGATCCCTCAGCTTGTGCGAGTTAGGAGTTCACTTGTGTTCTGGGTAGAATTTGTTACTGCGATCTTTCGCCACTATAGGTCACAGCACTGTTAATTTTCGACCCAACAGTGAAATAGTGGCAGAAACTCGTCCAACTAGAAAATTTCGTTCCCACCTGAATAGGATTCGAACCCGCGACCTTTCGGTTACAAGACCTATGCTATATGCATTAAGGGATCCAATTATTATTATTTCATTTTGTAAATTGGTAGACCCTTAACCCGAAACCTATGTTGAATTGGTCATTATTAGTACTTCTTTCGAAGCTGTTTATATATATCAGAGAAGTTTTTGTGTTTTGTCGCATTTTAAAATGAATGATTCCATTGATCAAAGGGTTTGTTTGAAATTCTTTTGCTGATTCGCTTAAAATGATGCAGAAGCCCTTTGAGGACTCTGCTTTATCAAAAACCAAAGCATACAAGTGGTATAAGAGTTCAAAAGTGGAAGTGAAGTGTGCAAAGATCTGTTTCATTCTGTACGGCACTCGACATCGAGATAGCTGGTGACCTCAATGCGTCGCAGCACGGCTTATGCCGAAAGAGATTAATTTTCCTCAAAAAGACCATCCGAAGACAGTGCTGAAGAGATTTGAGAGGCAACGAGAGATCCAACCCCTTCATGAAACGTGTCATAACTGGCGCTGAGGCCTGGGTCTGGCGCGCACCATATGAGCCGAAATCGAAAAAAACCAAAGTCGATAGTAAATCCAAATCATGATCACTGTTTTCTTTCATTAACGTAAAATAGAAAGGCTTTTTACTTGATAGAAGAAATATAACAAAATTTGAATATCAAAACAAATTGAAATATGTTTATCTTCTACAATTTTAATTTCCAAAAGAATTTTTTTATTCAAAAAACTTTTAGAATTAAATTAATGTCTAAAACAAGCACCGCTCACATTTAATAGACGTAAATAATCAAAACTCAATATACAATGTCAAATGAAATAAATAACCCAACAGATATACGAAAGTAATTAAAATTAATAAATAAATATTCAAAGGAGACAAAATTTTGTTTCTGGTTTTATCTTAAGAAATACTACTTGCCTTATAAAAACATGAACACACTTGAAGGACTTCCCAAAGAATATAATTTATTTGAAATATTTAATATATTTAAATATTCGAACAAATTATTTCAAAAATCTCTAAAAAATGTGCACTATATCTTCAAAACACAAATATAATTGTAGATAATCCTTTCATCAGCCCTTTTTTCAATATTCCAAATATCAAAATCAAAAACATAAAGTGTGTTCATGTTTTTATAAGGCAAGTAGTATTTCTTAAGATAAAACCAGAAACAAAATTTTGTCTCCTTTGAATATTTATTTATTAATTTTAATTACTTTCGTATATCTGTTGGGTTATTTATTTCATTTGACATTGTATATTGAGTTTTGATTATTTACGTCTATCAAATGTGAGCGGTGCTTGTTTTAGACATTAATTTAATTCTAAAAGTTTTTTGAATAAAAAAATTCTTTTGGAAATTAAAATTGTAGAAGATAAACATATTTCAATTTGTTTTGATATTCAAATTTTGTTATATTTCTTCTATCAAGTAAAAAGCCTTTCTATTTTATTTTATATATAATATACTAGCTTTTTACCCGCGGCTTCGCCCGCAGTGGAGTCATTAAATAAGTATGAAAGATAAAGGGTAAGGGTATAATAATAGTAAAACTTCATTACTGAAGTAGCTAAATTTGACGATTTTTTGACAAACAATTGTTTTATCTTTCGTAAAAAAATTTTTTTTTAAATATAAAGTACCCTATGTTACTTCTAATACCTTCAAGAGTATATGTACAAAGTTTCATGATGATCGGTTCAGTAGTTTTTGCGTGAAAGCGTAACAAACAAACTTACATTCGCATTTATAATATTAGTAGGGATAATTATATTCTGGCTTCAATAAATCTCATTATAGAATGTCAATGAATTTAAGTAAACCTTAAAATAACTCACTTTGTTCTTTGATTTTGTTAGAACATAGATCAATCTTGAATATATAGTTGATCTGTAGTTCGAAGATTAAGTCTTTTAACACGTGAGTGATGTAGGTTATGTTTTTGATTTTGATATTTGGAATATTGAAAAAAGGGCTGATGAAGGGATTATCTACAATTATATTTGTGTTTTGAAGATATAGTGCACATTTTTTAGAGATTTTTGAAATAATTTGTTCGAATATTTAAATATATTAAATATTTCAAATAAATTATATTCTTTGGGAAGTCCTTCAAGTGTGTTCATGTTTTTATAAGGCAAGTAGTATTTCTTAAGATAAAACCAGAAACAAAATTTTGTCTCCTTTGAATATTTATTTATTAATTTTAATTACTTTCGTATATCTGTTGGGTTATTTATTTCATTTGACATTGTATATTGAGTTTTGATTATTTACGTCTATTAAATGTGAGCGGTGCTTGTTTTAGACATTAATTTAATTCTAAAAGTTTTTTGAATAAAAAAATTCTTTTGGAAATTAAATGTGTAGAAGATAAACATATTTCAATTTGTTTTGATATTCAAATTTTGTTTCATTAACGTGGTGTAATGCACTTCCCGCCTTATTAATGGGTCAAACCGTGAATAAGGAATATTATTTTGGCGTTATGAAAGTATTTGACAGATGCTGTGCGTGGGAAATGACCGGATTTGTAGGCCGATCACAACTGGATTTTGCACCATGATAACGCGACATGCCACAAATCGCGAATGGTGCTGAATTATTTGATGAAACACGCCCGATTTAGCACTTGTGACTTTTTTTTTGTTCTCCTGGCTTAAGTTCCCCCTTGGTGGACAGAATATAAAGGAGTGGAAAAGAATAGGAGAGGCCTATGTCCAAAAATGAACGAAAAAAAAAAAAATTAATGATGAGTACATACATCGATATGCATGTCAGTATTTCTGTTACGGGCATAATCAAAACATAAGGGTGTTCTTAATAGAATAAAAAAAATAATATTGATAGGTAATCGAGATCAATTTCAACTACTGTGACATTTCACGTAAGAGTCATGCTTATATGATTATTTTTAAGTACTACCTAAAAGCAGTAATTAATTAGAAAATGGCTACAATTTCACATGCGAAAACATAACAAGAATTAGTTAAATTGCACAATATGGTTTCACTAGTAATTGTTATTGCACGCTTTTTCTAGGGAACGTGCTATCGTTTTGCCCAAAAGTTTGTAAATTTCGAATTTTGGGCCGCAAATGGTCTCAAATGACTAGGCTTGACCCACTGATGAATAATAAGGTCAAAAGTAATTCCTGGCATGTCGCCACAGTTGGATTAGAGCAACCTAGAACAGTATATTCTAAATGTCACACTAGTATTTATTTGCCCGAGGTGTTCAGTAAAATTAGGGAAACCAATTGCAGAAGATGAATCTCCACCAATGCAAGACCTCACACATCAGCTCAAACAAACACGTTTTTGAGCAGCCAAAATATCAAAGTGATATGTCATCAGCCACACAGTCCATGTGGTACCTAATGTTGTTTTCTAATTCCTGCAGATCAAAAATAAATTGCCAGGTGAACGTTTTTCGACTCTGAAGAATCACTTCCGATCGGAATGGAAAAAGTGCTTCGAAAATTCGTTCAAACGGATGCCAAAATTGATCTAAATGAAGGATATATATAATGGTACCGTTCGAGCAATAGACTCGATCACATCTGTTCCGATAAGAATTACTTTTGAATACGTCGTTATTCGATTAAATCAAATCGATTTGTAAAACAAATAGAAAATTTCAATTCCATTTACGATCAACGCCGCAGAATTCGAATTATTCTACATGTCGCAAATTAGCGGCGCTTCTCCAACCATAACATGGGAGGAAAAAACCGAAAACAAACATCAAATAAAAACCAACTAAACAAGCCAACAAGAAGAAAAATTAAAACAAATCAGAGGACATCGTTTTCAAACAACCACTTCTGAGGAGGAATTCCAAAGAAAATATTCCGTCACAAACAAAAATTGTCAACAACATCTGCTATGGCCGCAAAAAATAATCAACAACAGCAAGCAATAAAACCACAACACACAAATTCCACAACAAACAAAAATTATTCAGCCAGAATGAATGAATTCAAATATATGGAATACATAAATTTATTTTTTTTTTGAATATTAAAACAAATTGATATATGTTTATCTTCTACAATTTTAATTAAAAAAAAATTTTTTTATTCAAAAAACTTTTAGAATTAAATTAATGCCATTAAGTGTGTTCATGTTTTTAAAAGGCAATTGATGTTCTTAAAGGTAAGACCAGAAACAAAATTTTGTCTCCTTTAAATATTTATTTATTAATTTTAATGACTTTCGTATATCTGTTGGTTTATTTATTCCATTTGACATTATATATTGAGTTTTGATTATATACGTCTATTAAATATAAGCGGTGCTTGTTTTAGACATTAATTTAATTCTAAAAGTTTTCTGAATAAAATTTTTTTTTTGTAAATTAAAATTGTAGAAGATAAACATATTTCAATTTGTTTTAATATTCAAATTTTGTTATATTTCTTCTATTAAGTAAAAGGCATTTCTATTTAATTTTACATAAATTTATATTATATAAATACAGAAAATATCGAAATGACCATAATGGAAATGGCAACCATATGGAGTTCTAAATTTCCCAATTCCAAAGACATCATTTTGAAGACTAAGTTAGGTTTCATCCTAAAATTAAATAATGATAAGAAAGCTCTCGAGAAAGGTCTAGAGGAGCTCAAGAATGAAAAGAAAATTATACAATTCAAAGAAGAACACTGCTATTTACAAAATGATCAGCAGACCACTGTAGTATGACCACATAAAATTTTCAAATGCAACAAAAACTGCACTAAATCCTTAGAAAAAGCGGAAAGAACTTGCCTTAAAAAAATAAACAAGTTAAGACATCCGAACAATCCTTCTTACATCATGCTATACGAGATAACAGAAGTGGAGTTAATGCTGACCAGACTAGCTAAGCATGAAATTCATTGGGAACCAGAACACAATCATGGAACGGCTAATACATCATTACAATAGAGAAACAGAAAAAGCACTCCCACTGTTTGAACATTTTATGTCCCTACATTCAAATCTGTGTAGCAACAACTACATTTTAGATACTGAATTGTTTCAGCCGTTACTATTTGGTAGTTGATCATAATTAAAACAAATTGTAGAAATTACTATGTTTTACTACCAATAAAAATATATTTTACACATTTTCTTGTTATTCGAGTTTCGGGAAATGAACTATCCCATCATCAGACAACTGAAGACCTAACAGTGGTACAGAGGTATTTAAACAAAAGTGATAAATATTTTGAATATTTCGATAGATTTGAGGTAACACCTAATAGTGGTACAGAGGTTTACAAGCGGAACGTGATAAAAAACCGAGTTAAAAAAGAGGGACCTTCTAACAGATATCGGAATGTCGGCAATCGACAAAGAAGGTTGTTAAACAGATGGTACCCATTTAAATATCTCAAATAATTTTTGGGGTTACATAACTCCGTGCAGTCATTCATTATTATTAGCTACATTTTATTTATTAGAAATTAGAATGTATATTACTGGCTGGAAGACTTCGGTGGATAGCCATTTGATATTTTCCTCTCTACATCACCCCAGAAGCGGACTCGAAACGGACGTAATAAAATGAATTTTAATTGTTTCCACATGTTTACTGCATCCTCTTGAAAACGGACGCGAAGCTCCAATGAACGGACATGTGAATCAAAATTTAATGTTCGTATCTCTGTAATATCTCGATCTCAATGTCCGCAAGTTCACCGTGCATGTCGAAGCTTGCTTTCAGTCGAAAATAAAGAGCAGAAGAGCGTGGATACATTCAGCCGAAATGGCGCCAAAGAAGAACGTTCTAACGTTGAAAGAGAAAATGAAGATTGTAAATGTACTTGAAAAATACAAGACATCAGTTCGTGAGCTCGCTAAAAGTTAAGTTAGTTTATTGGATCACAAACAATAATGTTTGTATAAAAATATACATTCTGTCAAGAAAGTACCAGGAATTATCGATTTAAATCTGGCGGGGCAATGAGGCAGGTGAATTTTTTTTTTCTTAGGTTAGTACCACTGTCCTTAATTACTATGCCAAGCTTGAGCGGGATCTCTCAACTAGTGTGTTTGCAACAGCTGATTAAGTCAGTCGATGTCAGAGTGCGTGCCGATTTTTACTATGGGTGATTACGTTGAGCAAAGAATTTGTTTAAAGTTTTGTGTTGCAAATGAATTTTCGTGTGCCGATGCATTGAAAATGTTGCAAAAGGCCTTTGGTGATAATGCTCTATCGAAAACTCGTGCATATCAGTGGTACAGAGCCTTCAAGGACGGTCGTGAAGTGGTCGAAGACAACGTCGATAAAATTAAGGAAAGGGTGCTGGAAAACCGTCGTACCAGCTTGAGAGAGATAGCACATGATCTTAAGATATCCCACGAGTCCGCACGTACGATTTTGATTGATATTTTGGGCATGAGAAAGGTGGCCGCACGACTCGTACCGAAAGACCTGAATATTCTTCAAAAACGTCATCGCGAACAGGTTGCTTCAGACATGCTGGATCGCTGTAATTCCGATTCTACATTCGTGGAACGCATTATAACTGGTGATGAGACCTGGGTCTACGAGTACGATATGCAAACAAGCCAGCAATCATCGGAATGGGTGGCAAAAAATGAGCCGAAACCGAAAAAACCACGCCAAAGCCGCTCGAAAATGAAGGTGATGCTCATTGTTTTCTTCGATATCCGTGGCGTGGTGCACTACGAATTCGTTCCAGAGGGTCAGACGGTAAACAAGGAGAATTACCTAGGCGTTATGAAACGTTTGCGTGAGCGTATCCGTAAGAAGCGGCCAAATTTGTGGGCGAACAACTCATGAATTTTGCATGACGATAACGCGCCTTCTCACCGAGCTACGATTGTGACTGACTTTCTCGCCAAAAACTCAACAAACGTGCTTCAGCAACCACCGTATTCGCCGGATTTGGCTCCCTGCGACTTTTTCCTCTTCCCAAAACTAAAATTGCTCCTTCGTGGCACCCGTTTTGAGTCGATTGAAGCCATAAAACAAAATTCGGCGCGAGAGCTTAAGTCCATCCCGGAAAGCGCCTATAAAAAATGTTTCGATAATTGGAAGTGCCGTTGGCATAGATGTATTGGAGCAAATGGAGCCTATTTTTAAGGCGACCCAATAAATTTTGACGATTAAATGTAAAAATGTTGTTTTAATTGAAAATTCCCGGTACTTTCTTGACAGAGTAGTAAAATTACATATTCACATTTTATGATTTTTATCAGGTTCACAATATAGGAAAAACGCAAGCTGAAGAAATTGCGAGAAAGAAAGAAGAAATTAAGATCAAATGGCAGTCGGGATTGAACGTCTATCAGAAAAAAAGCTTTATGAGAACTGAATCCAAAATAGACAAATTGTGTCGGGATCTGTGGTGAAGGATAAAGCTAGAGAAATTGCAGAAGCTGGATACAGCACTTTCACTGTATCTGATGGATGGCTTTAGAAATGACTTAGATAAAATTACATTCATTTCAAGTGTATTTCTGGAGAAGCAGCTGATGTGGAGTAAGAAGACGTGAATCAGTTTATGGAAAAACTTTCTCGTATGTTGCTTGGTTATCAACCAGAAGATATCTATAATGCAGATGAAACAGGACTTTTTGTCCATGCACTACCCGATAAAAGTTTGGCTTTTAAAGCTATCAAAAGGAAGACTGACGATTTTATTCTGTGTGGGTATGGGAGGACATAAGAATGAACTCCTAGTTATCGGAAAAGCGAAATGATCCCGAGCCTTCAAGAATGTTTCTGTATTGACAGGTTGCCGGCAACTTGGAAATCTAACAAAGAACCATAGAAAACTGTTTTCGAAAAGCTGGCTTCAAGAAATACAAATGTGAAGTTTGCTGATTTCGACCATGAAGATGAATAATTATTATCAAAACTCGGGATCTTGTTAAGAGGTGTCAAACAGTTAGAAACAACAGGTGAACAATGTTTGGAGGACTTTATAACAGTGAATGAACATTTATCAACAGAAGATAAAAATGTGGAGATTCAGAATATTATTAGCTCAGAAAATTTGAGTGAAGAGGAAGTTGCTGATGACTGTGACAGATGAGAATTTTAATAGAATAAATTCTTATGAGAAAGCCTTGAGACATATACTACTCTGTCAAGAAAGTACCGGGAATTTTCAATTAAAACAACATTTTTACATTTAATCGTCAAAATTTATTGGGTCGCCTTCAAAATAGGCTCCATTTGCTCCAATACATCTATGCCAACGGCACTTCCAATTATCGAAACATTTTTTATAGGCGCTTTCCGGGATGGACTTTAGCTCTCGCGCCGAATTTTGTTTTATGGCTTCAATCGACTCAAAACGGGTGCCACGAAGGGGTAATTTTAGTTTTGGGAAGAGGAAAAAGTCGCAGGGAGCCAAATCCGGCGAATACGGTGGTTGCTGAAGCACGTTTGTTGAGTTTTTGGCGAGAAAGTCAGTCACAATCGTAGCTCGGTGAGAAGGCGCGTTATCGTCATGCAAAATCCATGAGTTGTTCGCCCACAAATTTGGCCGCTTCTTACGGATACGCTCACGCAAACGTTTCATAACGTCTAGGTAATACTCCTTGTTTACCGTCTGACCCTCTGGAACGAATTCGTAGTGCACCACGCCACGGATATCGAAGAAAACAATGAGCATCACCTTCATTTTCGAGCGGCTTTGGCGTGGTTTTTTCGGTTTCGGCTCATTTTTTGCCACCCATTCCGATGATTGCTGGCTTGTTTGCATATCGTACTCGTAGACCCAGGTCTCATCACCAGTTATAATGCGTTCCGTGAATGTAGAATCGGAATTACAGCGATCCAGCATTTCTGAAGCAACCTGTTCGCGATGACGTTTTTGAAGAAAATTCAGGTCTTTCGATACGAGTCGTGCGGCCACCTTTCTCATGCCCAAAATATCAATCAAAATCGTACGTGCGGACTCGTGGGATATCTTAAGATCATGTGCTATCTCTCTCAAGCTGGTACGACGGTTTTCCAGCACCCTTTCCTTAATTTTATCGACGTTATCTTCGATCGAAGCCGTCGATGGGCGACCACTTCACGACCGTCCTTGAAGGCTCTGTACCACTGATATGCACGAGTTTTCGATAGAGCATTATCACCAAAGGCCTTTTGCAACATTTTCAATGCATCGGCACACGAAAATTCATTTGCAACACAAAACTTTAAACAAATTCTTTGCTCAACGTAATCACCCATAGTAAAAATCGGCACGCACTTTGACATCGACTGACTTAATCAGCTGTTGCAAACACACTAGTTGACAGATCCCGCTCAAGCTTGGCATAGTAATTAAGGACAGTGGTACCAACCTAGGAAAAAAAAATTTACCTGCCTCATTGCCCCGCCAGATTTAAATCGATAATTCCCGGTACTTTCTTGACAGAATGTAGATAGCTTGAAAGTTTTTGCAAGAGAGATTTCATTGTATCCTAAAAATATCAAAAGATACCTGTGTATTCAAAATTGTGCATGAAAAAACTTTGTTCTGTCTATGCGTAGATTTGGCTCCATTGAAGAGCTGGAACTGAAGCTTATTTTGAGGCCAAAGACAAATCGTTCTATAGGAAAGGCATTGAAGCTTTGAAAAAAGTCGGAATAATTGTATCGCTATGTAAGATTGATGAACGAAGTAGAATTTTGCAAAATAAAGTGTTTTTACTGATTGAGTTCCGGGACCTAATAACCCATGTAATAATAATGATTCAAAGTTAAAACTATTCAAATTTCGAAATAAATCTTCAGGTGTTATTACAAAATCATGGTTTGATAATTTAAAAGGCGTTGTAAAAGGCAAACTAACAGAACTACAAAATTTTATTCATCACGAAAAACTCATAAGCTTACCAGCTGATGAACTTGTATATGGTCTAGGTGTAGACGTAGGTATTTTAGGCTTACCATCTGACATAATGCGTCTATCCCCTGGACGGTAATGTGGACTACGATCTCTTTCACGTTCAAATCTGTGGTCTTTGGTGACCCTGAAAACAGATTTAATTATTAGTGATAGAAGATATTATGATGAAAATATTTCTACCTTGAGCTAACACTTGGAAGAGAATCCCTACCACGATCATGGATTTCTCTATCACGAATGGTTTCGTATGGCCTCCCTTCAAATTTACCCGAACCTGGCCTACCACCTATTGAACTGGATGCATGTCGGCGATCAGTTTCAAAGTCTCTGCTGCCTCTTTTATCAGACATATCTCCCCTTTTATCATATGGAGATTTATAGTCCTTTCCAGGAAACTTTTTAGATGGGCTACTATCCCTCATCTTTGAACTGAAAAATTCAAATTAGAATAGATTAATTAAAAAAAAAAAAAATACCATATACACCATGTAAATTGGAAACAACGGTTTCAACCCCAATATAATAGATAATCTAATTCGAAAGAAACTATCTAATATAGCTATGAGCCAAATTTATCCCATCATAAAAACCGAAGAAAATAAAAAATTCATTTCTCTGTCGTACTTTGGTAGCATAAGTCAAAAAGTGGCCAATAGTTTTTCAAAATCAGATGTCAATATTGCCTTCAAAACGCAAAACAAATTATCATCGGTATTATTCAACGCAAAGAACCCTACTCCAAACATACACAAATCAGGAGTTTATGAGTTATCTTGTTCTACCTGCAGTAATAAATATATAGGACTAACAGGACGTTCCTTCAAGACGAGGTTCAACGAACATAAAATGAGTTTCAGGAAAAATAAACAAAATTCTACTTTGCCACTCATTGTCTAGAAAACTGTCATTCCTTTCCCACAATAGATAATCTTAAAATTTTACATGTAGAATCAAAAGGGAAGAAACTCGATTATCTAGAATCTGTTGAAATTTTCAAATTAGTTCACATTAACAATAATGTAAAAATAATGAATGACTGTACGGAGCTATGTAAATCGAAAATATTTGGGATATTTAAAAAGTAACATCTGTTTAAAACCTTTTTCAACAAACATAAAATGCATTTAATGAAAAGTGAACAAAAATTCAACTTTTGCCACTCATTCTTTAGAAAACAGTAATTCCTTTCGACAAAAGAAAATCTTAAGAAAAAATTTTACATGTGGATTCAAAAGAAAAAGGAATTTGATTATTGAAATTTTCAAAATTCCTTTACAATAAAAATAATGAATAACTGTATGGAGCTTTCTAAATCCAAATATTTGAGATCTACAACAAAATAATGTAAAAATAATGAATGACTGTACGGAGCTATGTAAATCGAAAATATTTGAGATATTTAAAAAGTAACATCTGTTTAAAACCTTTTTCAACAAACATAAAATGAATTTAATGAAAAGTGAACAAAAAGTCAACTTTTGCCACTCATTCTTTAGAAAACAGTAATTCCTTTCGACAAAAGAAAATCTTAAGAAAAAATTTTACATGTATATTCAAAAGAAAAAGGAACTTGATTATTGAAATTTTCAAAATTCCTTTACAATAAAAATAATGAATGACTGTATGGATCTTTCTAAATCCAAATATTTGAGATCTACAACAAAATAATGTAAAAATAAGGAATGACTACGGAGCTATGTAACCCCAAAAGTATTTGAGATATTTAAATGGGTACCATCTATTTAACAACCTTCTTTGCCGATTGACGACATTCCAATATCTGTTAGAAGGCCCCTCTTATTTAATCCGGTTTTTTATCACGTTCCGATTGTAAACCTCTGTACAACTATTAGGTATTACCGAGAATCTGTTGAAATATTCAAAATATCTATCACTTTTGTTTAAATACCACTGTACCACTGTTAGGTCTTCAGTTGTCTGATGATGGGATAGTTCATTTCCCGAAACTCGAGTCACAAGAAAATGTGTAATATATATTTTTTTGGTAGTAAAACATAGTAATTTCTACAATTTGTTTCAATATGTATACATTTATGTTTATACAGGTGTCCCTGAAGTCGACGTCAAGCCGGAATATAAAATATAAAAGAAAATTTAAGTCCTGTATTTTTCAAATTATATTGCACTTTATTTTATTCAATAAATTGCACACCCTGTGATGATTTTTGAATTCCTGTTGCTACAATTTTTTACTTTATCCAAATTTTATTTTTCCTATGTTATTCGGAATAGTGCTTCTGTAAACTGTAATATTGGAAAATAATGTCACATTTTGCTGAACCAAATATTCAAAATTAAAATTTCGTCAAACTTTAATTGACTGTACTGAAAAAAAATTATACATCAGTTTGGCAAGTTACTTCAAAAGTTAGCACATTTAATAAGGATTCTAAAATGCTATAACACTAACTACATTCTTTTTTAAATTGGACAAAAAAAGGTTTTTGAAGAAATTCAGTTTCGTTTTATGACAAGATTTAATCAATTCACAAAAGATGTTCAAACTGCCCTCCTTCAGTCGCAATATATGCACGACATCTTCTTAAAAAAGATCGGGATATCTGACGGGCGAATCTTCCGTTTTTGACGAATTGCATTGCTTCCCTAATTTTCTCCCGAAGCTCAGCTACATTTTCAATTTGTTTGAATAAATTTTTTCCTTCACTGCTCACCAGTAAAAAAAATCTAAGGGATTCAAATCAGGTGAACGTACTGACCACGAGATTGTATCAGATCTCTAACTGAGAGGGCATAGTGCGGTGCGCAGCCATCTTGCTGAAACCATATTTCTCTGAAAATACTAAGTGGCATGTCTTCAAGTAAATTTGGCAACTGATTTCGTAAAACTAAATAAATTTCAGCATTTAAAACTTCTGGCAGCTAAAAAGGTCCTATGACTCTTCCGTCCACATGTTCACTTTAAAACGATATTGAGATCTATCTTGTCTCATTAAATTCGAATTTTCTACATGCCACTTGTGTAAATTGTTCAGGTTTCTGTAACCTTCTTTTGTGAATGTTGATTCATTCGACCACAAAATTTTTTCTAAGAATTGTGGGTCTTCCCGGTTCTTTTGTAGCATGGTTTGGCAAAACGCAACTCGAGGTTCATAATCCCGAGGTAACAGAGCTTGTACTCGCTGTACCTGATATGGGTGGGGCTTATGTTTTTTCAATAGTCGGTGAGCTGTACTTTTGGGCACTCCTGTGTTTCGCTGAATTTCACGAAGCGAAGTACTTGGATCTTCCTCAACCGCTTGAAGCACAATAGTAAGGTAAGGAAATTCTTCCTTCACCATGCACTTTGTTTGGAAGTCGGCCCGCTGTGAAGAGTAGAGGTTGCACATTTGTAAAAACTCGATCTGGATAACGATCAGCATTAGGGTATATCTCGCGATACATTCTCGAAGCTGCACTAGCGTTACATCTGCATTCCCCATAAATGAGGTGCATGCTGGCATATTCCTTGTATACACAGACATGATGGCAATACACAATCACAGGTTAGTACAGGTAAAATCAAAGTTCGTCGTAAAGAGATCAAAACTATCCATATCACAAGCAAACAAATCTAATAAACGAAGCCAAAAGTCATAAGTACACAAATAACACGATCAAATACGGAAAGATGCGCATTAGACCAAGGGGCGTAGCGTACTGATTGCGTTTAGGTGTGCCAATACCAAATAGTGGCGTCACTATCTGTCTCACTCACACTTTATGGAAGGACTCACCCCATCTCATTCAAACCAGATTCTTAAAGTATTAAATGCACTAGAATCATTTTTAGAAAGTTTGAAGAAATTGTTCGAAACTGTGTTTCTTTAAGAAAGACCGTTTTTTGACCGATCTAAGAAATAATGTAGCAAGTGTTATACCATTTTAGAATCCTAACTTTTAAAGTAATTTGCCAAACTGATGTAGTACAGTTTTTTTTCAGTTCAGTCAGTTAAAGTTGTGCGAAATATTTATTTTGAATACTTGGTTCGGCAAAAAGTGACATTATTTTCCAAGCTGGAGTAATTGGCTTAGATATAAGAAAGACAAATGTTAACTTCCGCTATTTTATTGATTTACACGACAATTGTTTCGTCATACCATGACTTCATCAGGTGAGTATTTAAACTGAGGTATACAAAGCAAAACATGACCTTAAATACACAGCTCTGGTACAAAAAATAGAGGGGTGGAAAGAGATGGTTTACAATTAATGAAAAATATTAAGTAGGGGGGATCTGTTTAAATCTATTTAATAATTCAATAAAAAATTTTTTTTATTATATCTATTGACTTTTCTAACAGATTTAGTTTCTGACTTTTGTTTTCGATATGTAATATTTCATAGTTCATATTAAAATTATGGCCAGTCTCTAACAAATGGTTGGCATGAGTTGAATTCGGTTTATTATTAATGTAACATTTTTCATGTTCTCGTATCCTTGTTTGGAATGTCCTGTCTGTCCCACATATACACATATGCAATCACTACATGTTAACTTGTAAACTTCTGATTCTCTTGAAAATAATAGAAGCTTTTGAAGAAAGAAGTTTGGCTTTACAACTGTTTTCAGATCTAAGAAAAGCATATGACTGCCTAAATGTTCAGATTTTATTGAAGAAAATGAGTATCAAATCACATTTTCCCAAGATTTTGAATTGGAAGGGGAGGTACTATTGAATGGCCCCCAAAAATCTCCTTATGTGACACCTCTAGACCTTTCTGTTGAGTCATTTGAAAAATGTATTGTTTAAGACAGTACATACTGTCTATACTATCTATATGGAATTAGTTTTAGAAAACAATGGGGTTTTAAGGGCATTTTAAAAACATGATCACTATTCTTCTTATTGTAGACAAATATGAAAGTGAATTTTCTTTACACGATACAAGAGTGCACGCACATTGTTGAGAACGATGTGGAATCGATAAATTTGGATTTGCTATAACCAAGTCAATATTACCTTGTGTGTGCATTCCTTTGTCATACTGGTACTCTTGTATCATGTAAAGAAAATTACCTTTCAAATTTGTCTACAATACAATGAATTGCGAGTCGATTAACTGAATAATGTCGTCCATAAATTCTTAAATTTTTCAGTTTTCACAAATGAGCACTGATTTTGATAAAACAATTTAACAATTTCTAAACGCTGTTGAAGTGTGTATCTTTCCAGGATTAAATGGCATAACCTACTGAACACAAATGATGGCAAATGTCAAAAATAATATACAGTGTTGTCATTATAACCAATTTAAATTGTATCATTCCTATTGGAAAACCCGTAACTAGCCATCATTTAGATGGGATCAGTAGTTTCGAAACTATTGAAAAAAGAATAACAGTTTCAAATGTGAATAACTGCGGAACCATTGGTCTGATTTTGCCCATTAACCCATTCTGAATGTTTCAAGTCTCTAGCTCTTTCCGTTCGAAAGTTAGTTTTTACGGACGGCAGAAAAGAATTACTTTTGATCTTCAGATTCTTCATCAGTGAGTCCAACCTAGTTGGTTCGAGACCATTATCGGCTCAATATTAGAAAATTACAGACATTTGGGCATAACGATAGTACACTGTTTCCTAGAACAAGCAGGAAAAAATTTATTACCTGGTATCAAAATGCGGTGGTGGAGGTTCATTAAAATGTCTTCCATCAGCAGGTCTCTTCCTATCTTCGAAACTTTCATCTCTTCGATAGGGAGCAGGTCTTTTCGTAGCTCTTCTATCTTCCTCCAACCGAATTCTGGTCCTCTGCAGTTCCATTTTCTCCAGTTCGATCCTTTCACGCTCTATCTTCTGACGTTCTCGTTCCAGTCTAATCAGTTCATTCTTTTCCCTTTCAATTTTTTCCCTCTCAATACGAAGTTTCTCTCTTTCCCGTTCTAACCTCACAGCTTCAGAACGTTGTCTACGTTCAATTTCCCTTTGACGTAGACGTTCTTCGTGTCTTCTACGAGACTCCTCTCTCAAAAGACGCTCCTTTTCTCTGAGTCTTTGACGCTCACGGGTCTCCTATATGGAAGAAAATATTAATTAAGTCACACAAACATCGCAACAATCAGGATTAAAATCCGCTAAATTTTCTGAGCATAACTTCAATTTGTCAGTATGATTAAACAAAAAGGAGAATGTAGTCTTACCAGGTGTTGAAGTATTATATATAAATAGGAATTTTTTTTGTGAAAATTACACGTCTATTACTTCAAAATTAAAAAAAAATTGTATTCAAAATAATCTCCATTGCTATTTATACATTCTACCCCTGCAGTTTATGAATGCTAGCCAAAAAAAAAACAGTTCTTTTGAAGCGAACCAGTTATCAAGCTATTTTCGTAAATTTTCATTGTCTTAGTGATGCGAATGGATGATAATCAGACGAATCTAAGTCTGGAGAATAAGCCATATGCGCTAGTATTTCCTAACTGTATGCCTCGTTCATTTCCCTGTCTTGTTCTGCAATGTGTGATTGGGTATTATCATGAAGCAAAATGACTGTGTGACTTTTTCCATATTCCGGTCGTTTTTCATGTAATGTTCGATTTAAATTGATCAGCTGCTGTTGGTGGCGATCAGTGTTAATGGTTTCACCAGGTTTTAGCACCTCATAATAGATTACACCCTTTTCATCCCACCAAACAGAGAGCATTGTCTTCTTTCCAAAACGATTTAGTCTTGCAGTGGATGAGTGCAGACAGCTCAGTGGTAGAGCATAGGGCTTGTGACCTGAAGGTCTGGGTTCGAATACTGCTCAGGCAGAAAAGAAATTTTCTAGTTGGACAGGTGTCTGCCACCATTCCACCTAAAGTGGCGCAAGATCGCAGTTACAAAGTCTACCCAGAACACAACTGAACTCCTAACTGGCACAAGCTGAAAAAGCTTCCGAGGGATCTTCACAGCATCTAGAAGTATCAGGAAAATAATGTCGCTGTTTCGCCTGGATTCACCCATGATTTATGGCACTAAGGATTCTCAAAATGTATCCATTTATCATCACATGTCACGATTCGATGGAGAAATGTCTTTCTTTTGTACCTGTCCAAAAACAGCTGCTTGTGAACTTTTTCGGTGTTTCTCAGATCAAAATCACCACTTTTGAATTTGATGAATCACTCGAAACACTATGTATTACCAAGAGCCTGTTCACCATAAGCTTCAACAAGCATTCAATGGGATTCTGCAGCAGTTTTCTTCAAATGATAACAGAAAACCCATGAGGTCCTTGAATCGTAGTTTGTAGGCACAAAACACGACATGTTATAGAAAAATATATCAGTGTATGGAACTTGTGTTGTTGTGTGTTGAAAATCTTCATTAGCTGTTAGAGAGAGATGATGGTGTTGCAGAAGCGGTCTTAACAGATTGCTAGCACCACCTATAGGGAAATTTCTGTTTCATACTTCTACACCTGGTAAGCACAATAGTCCGTGCGGACGTGGTGGTAGGGTGGACAGACGCCCGCTCACTATAAAATAATACCTGGTATACAGAAATTCAAATTTCCATGTTTGCATACGTGCACATTCAATTTATTTCATACTAACTTTATTTACCATTTCATCCATCTCTGCTCATAATTAATGATTTTAAAATTTATATGCAAAATGGCTTTAGGGCTAGAAATCAATTGTGACATTGTACATGAACGATTTGGAGTTAATAATAATAATGTAGATTTATTTTCATAATTAAAATAAATTCTGAGAAGAAAACAAGTCCAACTGAGAAAAGAAACAATAAATTTCCAGCAAAAGCACTGAGCTTTTGCTCAGTGTTTAACTATTTATCTACAATATGTTATATGGTTTCATGTCCAGCAAAAGTTCATGAGTTGAGCTCTTGAACTTTGGAAAATCTGTTAGGATTTGATATTTTCTTAGTAATTCATCGAAAATTTTGAGGCACAAATATTCACTATTCCTATGTGTGAACGGGTATTACTGGAACTTTTATACCGTTCGCAATCATGATCGTTCCTTCTCAAGAAAATGAGACACCTATAAATAAACAGACCGATGGCCCTTAATATTCCCTGTTAAACTATGCAGGTTTATCAATGCTCTCTTCTGGACCACAAATATGTTGAAGATATCAGAACTGTTCCCCTAACTGATAACTCCATAAGACATTATGGTTAGAAAAATACACTATTTTCAGTAAATTAGAATCCGCTAGTTGAACCAAGATTTGCATTGAGTTAGGAATCAAATAGAAGTACTCTTGCTAATTAAGCTGATGGTCCAGAATTATACCCAGAAAATTTATACTAACAGAAACATTTAGACTGTCCCAAAATATCAATCACTTCTAGTTTTTTTAATTCTTGTTTATGAAGTCGAATAATTCTTCATTCGGTCTTATCTAAACCTGATTTTGTATATACCAGTCAAAAATATCTGTTAAACTTTTATTTCCTCTGACACGTCAGATGCAGTACATTTGCGTCATCCACATCCATGAAAAATTCCTCATTCTCACAAACTACTACCTCTTCTGGTCGCCCACATCCATTGGAGCACCTTGTTTATTTAAAATTTTCTTATCTAATTGAACATACTCATCTACCTGAACGCTCTTCTCCAAAACAATCTCTGATAAGTCATTTATATAATTTAAAAAGAGCCCGAAGATACTTCCCTGAGACACACCTACCCCCAGCTTATCATCATTGGGGACTATCAAATGTTACTATATTGCCCGCCCCCACCTTTGCGGCCAGTTAATGGGTTGCTCAAACTCCCAAACTGTTTTAGTTTGTTTTTAGTTGTTTATAAGATTTTATTTTTGATAAAATTTTTCCTACTCATTTGCAAAGTTTCATCAGACAATTTCTTTTGATAAACTAACATATTCTGGACAAAAACGGAACACTTTGTATGGGTAGTCTTAAATGGGTATTAATATCCATAACCTATGGAGATCTTTATGTTAATCAGGGGAAAAGCAGACCTCATTTCGAGTTTCATAGATGAAAAGATCATTCCGATTCTCAGCAGTTAAAAGTGTCAAGAATTTTAGCATTGTCGACTCATTTATTCAACAAATTTGCTTGAGGTATGGTCAGACAAATTAGATGGGATTACAACAGTTTCATAGTCCTTCAAGTTTGTTGTAAGTTAGTTTGAAACCAAATAACTACTACTTATCCAATTTTGGAGGTATAATTGTAAAAAATATTTAAAACAAACGTAAACAAATTTAATAGTTTCTTTTCTGCTAATTTTAGAGTGTTCTCCTGGTTAGGCTGACAAGTTCTTTTAGTTTGTTTTTTATTTCCATAATATAAGTCATTTAATGAAACATTTTACAGGTGGATATTCAAGATTTGGTGGAATCTGTTACCCAAAATCACTTGTCCGATTCTGAACATAGAAAAGAGATAGATGTAATTTTGCACTTACCCTTATTTTGTCAAAAGTAAGAATTTCCTTACTTTTCTTGTCATGCGAACGTGATCTATTGCTTGTACGTTCCTTCGATGTTCTTCTACTGTCCCGACTTTTTCTATCGCTCGATGTGTGCTGAAAATACCATATGTTAAAAACATCAATCCATGAGTGTGGATAGCTCAGCGGGAGAGCATCGGACTCGTGACCGGGAGGTCCGGGTTCGAGTCCTGTTCAGGTAGAAAAGAAATTTTCTAGTTGGACGGGTATCTGCCACCATTTCACTGTTTGGTCAAAAATTAACAGTGCTGTGACCTAAAGTGGCGCAAGATCGCAGTAACAAAGCCTACACAGAACACAACTGAACTCCTAACTCGCACAAGCTGAAAAAGCTTCTGAGGGATCTTCACAGAAGATCTAGGAGTATCAGGATAATAATAATAATAATACTTATATAGTTTTGCAACATGTTTATGACAAATCTAACCTCTGGCAGAAAATTTGTGTGATCGATCTACTATTAACTACTGGAAGAACCAGGTATCACGGTAATATGTGCCAGAAGAAGATGTTTCAATAAGTGGGGATGAAATGGTGTTTGTATGAAACAAAGGTTTAAAATCTGTAAATCAAGCTCATATTCATTTAAAGCCATAATAAACGATATTCATATAATAATTGTAATAATAATTATAAAGATTTGCTGAAAAAATTTATATACAAAAAGTTCATTGCACTAGTAGGCCAAGTTCAAAAAACTTGATATAAAATTTAAATGTCTCTTTGGATAAGGTATAATTTAATTTCTCAATAATTGTTAAGTTGAATTTCGTCTCTGAGATGTAAGAGGAATTAAATATAAGGCTTTAACTTTGATTCATATTTCTTCAAAATAGTTAACCCCTCAAATGCAGGATTACACATCTTTAGGTGTTCAATCATAAAATATTTTTGATAGAATAGTGCAAACATTAATGAATTACCCTCTTTCTATCCTCTTTGCGTTCTCCCTTGTCATCTTTATCGCCTTCTGACTTTGCGGTATTTTCTTTTTCCAATTGGTCCGCCTCAGAAGATTTTGTTTTGTCCTTATCTTCATTAATCGATTTTGCATCATCATCTCTTAGATTTTTAGATGATTGGGGACCAGGAGATTTCTCATTCTTAGATGAAGATTTGGTGCGATCAGGCGATTTTCGACCATTTTTGTTCTGCTTCATCTGTTCTCCTCTTACTACGTCAAACTAAAATCACCAGTTATAGTTAGTTATAGGAATAAAGAGTGATTAAGTTTTACCTTTTCTATTTTTATTATATGACCATTAAGCTCGGTGTTATTCAAATTCTCAATAACCTTATTGGCGTCTTCTATAGAACCCATTGTAACATATCCAAAACAGCATGTACCAGGATATTTAGCATTAACAACTACTTTTGCGCCAACAACTTTACCATATTGAGATAATGCTTGCTTAATATCACACGCCCGCGTATTCATTGCCACATTGCTAATCCAAATTGCACGAGGATTAGCATTACTTGGGACTTTCTTACCATCGGAACCGCTGTGAAAGAAACAATACTACTTAAATATCGTTCAAGGTATTCAAGACACGAGGTCTGACAAAGATTTTATAAATTCATATAACTGATTTCGCTTTACTTCATCTAATTGTTGTTTCTTTTAGCAATGTATTCATTAAATTAGAATAAGATTTAATTTAGAAAATAAAATATTGAATAAAATAAGAAAATAGAAGCTTATCGATAATAACCTATAAAAGAAATGCTAAAAAATTTGGAATAAAGTCTCACTGTAATAATTAGAGAAAGGAATGTAAAAAAATACAAATATAGTCACATACTTCAGTTATTTTTAGAGGTTCACTCACATTCTACTAAAATATACTGTAAGAGCAAAAAGGATTGCTGCTTGAGTTTGATGTGAATATATCTAATCTCACATTGTCATCGGTAAAGTTTGACATTTCCAATAATGAAGATACTCAGAATGTTTTGTCATACAAGTGCCATTTGGTCTGTTTATAGATACTTGAAACGTTCATCTTGGTGAAAAAATGGAAAAAACATTTTGATACGATGATTTTCTATGACTCACGATGCAGACTAAACCAGCAGCAGTGTGCCGATCAACTCGCTTTGACTTTTAGTGATGAAGCCACATCTCGAGCCATCGTATTTGGCTGGTTTTCCTAATTCAATCGTGGTCGCTCACTTCGCTGCAGGACGAATTTCGTAAAGGTCATCTAAAATTTACTGTTGTGCCAGAAAACATGGATGCTGTGCGTAAACTGATATTGCAAGATCCTCATGTGACATACCATGAGGTTGAGGCATTTTTTCTATATATTGACAAACATTTGGACGTCAAAAAGATTTGTTCGCGTTGAATACGGCATAATTCGACAATAGCGATCAAAACAAAGGGCGTGCCGATTGGTGCAATTTTTTTTTTTTTTTAATTCAATCGCGGTGCTTCAAAGGACGTCTTCGAAGCAAATGATCGCCTATTTTTTTGGTATAACTGGATATGTCACCACAGTTTCATTACAGGAACATAGAACGGTACACCAACATTGGTTTGCCCAAAGTGTTTTAAAAAATCATGGAAACCAACTACAGAAGACAAATCATTGCCCACCATGCCACATACGCTCAAACAAAAACCTTTTTGAGCAGCCAAAACATCAGACTGATGGGTCATCAGCCGCGCAGTTCTTGTTTGGCATCCAATGATATTTTGTTATTCCTGCAGATCCAAATAAACTGCGCGGTCAACGTTCTTTGAACCCCGAAGAAGCGGTTGATAAGTTCAAATCACATCTTTTGAAGATACCCCAATCAGAATGGAAAAAGTACTTCTTAAGTAGCAACCCTCGTATTATCGCTACTTATACTAGGTATGTTTACGAAGTTTTGGAAACTATTGAAAAAAACATTATGCTAATAAAAGTAGATATATAGGTGGACAGAAAAGTTGAGGTTGAGAGTGATGGAATATTTGACGCCCCTATTAAAACGATATAACAAAAACTTATTTTTCACACATAGCGGTGAGCATTAAAGAAATTCAAACTCAATTTAGTTAATGAGTTAAATCCGCCGAAAAATGTCGAATAATCCAACATGCCCGAGCAAAATCTTTGAAAAAAAAAACGTTTAATTCAAATTTGATCCAATAGTTGCGTTAAGGGTACAGGTGAATTCTGCTAATAAAAGATATAAATTCAAGGACCCAGAAGCATCAGTCTAAAGGGAATATTGCATATAAATGTTCACAAATTAAGAGAGAATACAATAATACGAAAAACTTTAAAAAAATTAAGATTGATAATTCTGTTCATCTAATGAAAAAAGGCCATTATTTTATGTTCATATTCAACTCTTATATTTTAAGCGTGTTCACATCTTTTTCATGTTGTATATAATCAGGTCTCTAGAAATAATATTACTCCTGAAAATATCAACAACTTATTCTTGGATCAAACTTCTTGTTGTACTCAAGAAACTAACAATTTCAGTGGAAAGTTACTGCTGCAGAAAGTTGAGGGAAATTTTCTACATAAAATATTTATGAAAACCAACACACAAAGACAATAAAAAATACCACCATAATTAGAGCAAATCATTTCTCCAAATTAATAATTAGAAATCAAGGTCTATCCATCCAAAATAACTATACAAGGCAATACGTAGACCAATATTAGAATATGCACATGGAATTTGAATCAACTGCAGAAACTTGGCAATTAAAAATCTGGAAGTTACAGAAATAACACTAAAAAGTGTAACTAGAATTAGACACCCTAACAATAAACTAAAGACCCACCAAAAGAACCTTCTGCACTTGATGAAAACAAATATTGAATTATTACTAACAAAACTTGAAACTGAATTCAAATTTTTATAAAAAATTAAAGAAAATGCACGAAATTTTTAAACTCTCCCAGATATTGGGAAAAATAACCATAGAATTCAAGCATAGTATAATTTCTTAATTATTGTTATTACTTCTTTTTGATTCAATAGAAGTTAATCAAATTTTCACAAGCTGAAGTACCGAAGGTCAGTAACTCATTGTCTATGGAGTCAATAAAGAACTTTCTCTCTTATTTATGAAGTTGAAAGTAGAATTGTGAGTTTGACTTGCAAGGAGGATACTCCAACAGAGTCTAAAAAATATGTGGTGGCTGTTAGAAACGAATGACCATGAGTACCAAAGTTATAAATACTGACTTTGCAAATATGTACCTAACCAATAGTGAACCCTCTCTATAAATACAACATACATAGATTTCAAAGGTCTCAGGCCACAATATCAAAGTGAGGCTAATCCAAGGGAGTCTGTTCCTTTACAGCAGCAAAAATCTTAAGTGTAAAAAATTCAAACGAGATTATGACATTGCAAAGACTAACATTACAAGTTGATCAAATATGAATATGTGCATACATGAAAGGCAATCAAAAAAGTGCTATACATCTCACGTTGGCTGAAAATTTGAACCTAACAAAGCTGTGAGATGACTACTATGATTACTCAACATGAAAGAAAGTATATTTGGGAAAGTTTCACAACAATGAAGATTTTTCGTTGATCGATAAAATTCAGGACATACATAACCACTACCTGCATACAATGGCAATGAACACAGACACGTCTAAATACAGCTCAGTTCCCTACAAGCCACATACTTCCGATACTTGTATTTAATTTTTTTTTATCAATTTACTTGTGTCGTACAACTCAAGAAGTATTAATTTTCTTACATTCGCTGTAAGTCTTCCCACTTTCATTTTTGCGCTCTTGTTCAAGGGAACAGCGTACTATATTTTGCCCAAATGCCTGTAATTTTTTAACCGAAAATGGTTGGATTGACAACCGAGATCAAAAGTAATTCTGTCTGGCCAATTGTAAACCCTATTTCAAACAGAAAGAGCTAGAGACTTGAAACTTTCGAAGTTGGTTTGGGCCTAAATATATTGGTTAAGTTCATTAATAGCAAAATCGGTCCAAGTTCCGCAGTTGTTCACATTCTAAGCTCAAGCTTTTTTTTTTCCAATAGTTCAGAAACTACCTATTTGATCAAAACCAAATTTGGTATTTAGATCAATAATAACAGCACGAATATTTATGACAAATGTCATGAGCATGGCCAGGTGGACAATTGAAGGTGAAAATACTAATTTCAGACGAAAAAGACCAAGAGAAATTTTCAAGATAGGTTTGTAGTACAAATATATGTTACGATGCAAACCAAAGGGGGATAAGGATAGAAGCCTTCTAAGCATGTACTTTTTCATTTTCATACAATTTTCCGTTTCTTCAGAATAGTCCTAAAATTGCAAAAAAAATGCTTTCAGATGACAACACAGAATTGTGTTTTTATTCGTCATATATATAATATAATAATAATATAGCTTCTTTAAAAAGTAGATTTTAAATTTTGAAGGGAAATGGACTGTTGAACAAGCACACAAAAGATTCAGTGCTTTTCACCTTTTTCAAATTATTTAGGTAAATTATACTAAACATATATATATTACTCTTTACCAAGCTTTCGTATGTATTTAATGCTTCTTCAGGGCTGATATTTTAAAAACTGCCTACAAAACACATAATAAATATTATGTAAAAGACACATTCCAGTTTGTAAAGGAGATAAATGATTTAGAAATACCAGAGCACTATACACTCGTTTCTCTTGATGTGATCAATCTAATATTTGGAAGGTTGGTTATAAAGGATATAATTGAGGTGTTAGAACTCAATTGGAATACCATAAAAGAAAACACTAATTTAAATAAAAAAATATTCATGGAAATAACCATATTTCTATCGGAACATAGTTATTATGTCTTCCGAGACAAATATTACTGTCAAGTTTTTGCGTGTGCAATGGATTCCAAATTGAACCCCATCCTGGCACTATACGTTATGGGCCATTTATTGGATTAATGTACAATGAGACTAACATATCAAGTACTATTCATAAAAAAGTTCGTGGATGATATTATAATTTCAATACCACAAACATAGACCCAGGCTACACTTGAATGTTTCGACTCCTATTGTCCGAGTCTACAGTTCACTTTCAAAACAGAAGATCATGAACAAGGAGTTCCATTTTTGGATACCAAAACATATGGGAAAAACAACAGAGTAAAATTAAAGTGGTATAGAAAGAACACACATTCAAACAAAATCATACACTTTCATTCAAACCACCGCATTAATATAATGGTCAACATAATTAAACAAAGGAAAAAAGGATCAATGAAATAAGCCACGAATCATTCAAAAGAAGGAATAAAGAACTTGAAATTGAAATTCTCAAACAAAATGCCTACCCAAATGGGATGTTGAATAAACTAATGTATGCAGATAATGATACAATAACATCACGGAATGAAAAGGACCCAAATACAACAGACAATATACATTATGCATTTTATCCAGATTTTAAACAACCTAACAAAGACTTTAAACAATATATTCAAGAATGAAAGTATAAAAATTGCAGTATATAACCAAAAAATTGTGGGAAAATTATAAAGCAAGATAAAAGACCCAATCCCAACACCATTAAAAAGTAATGTGGTGTATCAGGTGGAATGTAGAAGCTGTGAACGTAGGTATATTGGACATACTTCACAATGGGTAAATAGTAGCATAGCACTGCACAAAACAGATATCACAAAATATAAGGAAAGATGTGCTACAGCTACTCTTAACCTAGATCATCAATTGAACTTTGAAGATATGAAGGTTTTAAAAACAGAACAAAATTACCACAAGAGACTAATATACGAAATGATCCACATAAATCCGAACGATGATGTCATAAATAATGAGAAAACAGACAAATAAATTGAGCAGTATATATAGTTACCTACTGGAAAAATCAAACATTGAACATTTGTACGATGGCCTGGTAGATGAATAGGAAACAAAATAACATAGAAATAAAAGTCAACAAAATTGGTATGATGCTATAACCTAACATTATGAAAAACAAAAAAAAATATTAATTGAAAATATCATGATGTATTTAAAACAGGAAAAAGCTATGTATTAAAGAAATATTTGTGTTATAAATTAGTATCAGAGTTTATAATGTGTAATGTTTAATTATTTTATTTTGTATTGACGAGTTTTCAAGCATGATGCCAGTTTTATTAAATAACCTCACATTACTACCAAGATTTAAAGTGAATTATATCAAGACACTGAGATTGGGTGCATAGCCTCATTGTGCTGAGCCCATGTTCAAACTACCCCTGGTTTGGGGTCTTTTATCTGGGGGACAAGTTTGTTCGAGAACTTACTACTACTACTATAACCTCACATTCATCAAGTGAAAATCAGAAAACTGTCAATTTTAAATATGAAACTGATTTGCACTTTTTTATAGAAGCCCTGAAGAAGCATTAAATATATACAAAAGCTTGGCAAAGAGTAATACTTTCTTTACAATAATAAAGTCGATATATCCTTAACCCCTTTTCGTATATACTACTCTGTCAAGTACCGGGAATTTTCAATTAAAACAACATTTTTACATTTAATCGTCAAAATTTATTGGGTCGCCTTCAAAATAGGCTCCAATACATCTATGCCAACGGCACTTCCAATTATCGAAACATTTTTTATGGGCGCTTTCCGGGATGGACTTTAGCTCTCGCGCCGAATTTTGTTTTATAGCTTCAATCGACTCAAAACGGGTGCCACGAAGGGGCAATTTTAGTTTTGGGAAGAGGAAAAAGTCGCAGGGAGCCAAATCCGGCTAATACGGTGGTTGCTGAAACACGTTTGTTGAGTTTTTGGCGAGAAAGTCAGTCACAATCGTAGCTCGGTGAGAAGGCGCGTTATCGTCATGCAAAATCCATGAGTTGTTCGCCCACAAATTTGGCCGCTTCTTACGGATACGCTCACGCAAACGTTTCATAACGCCTAGGTAATACTCCTTGTTTACCGTCTGACCCTCTGGAATGAATTCGTAGTGCACCACGCCACGGATATCGAAGAAAACAATGAGCGTCACCTTCATTTTCGAGCGGCTTTGGCGTGGTTTTTTCGGTTTCGGCTCATTTTTTGCCACCCATTCCGATGATTGCTGGCTTGTTTGCATATCGTACTCGTAGACCCAGGTCTCATCACCAGTTATAATGCGTTCCATGAATGTAGAATCGGAATTACAGCGATCCAGCATGTCTGAAGCAACCTGTTCGCGATGACGTTTTTGAAGAAAATTCAGGTCTTTCGGTACGAGTCGTGCGGCCACCTTTCTCATGCCCAAAATATCAATCAAAATCGTACGTGCGGACTCGTGGGATATCTCAAGATCATGTGCTATCTCTCTCAAGCTGGTACGACGGTTTTCCAGCACCCTTTCCTTAATTTTATCGACGTTATCTTCGATCGAAGCCGTCGATGGGCGACCACTTCACGACCGTCCTTGAAGGCGATAATTCCCGGTACTTTCTTGACAGAATGTATAAACATATATTTACTAACATCAACTTAAGTACGACGCAACATCAAAATTCAAATAAAACCTGCATTCACATAGTGAATGAATGCGCCATAAAAATTGTCTTTTTCATTTCACATTGCCTTTATGTGTGCCCTAAACTTATTTCATACACAAGAAGGAATAACCCGAATAGTGGCCAGACAGTCTACAGTGTAGTTTGTTTGATGTTGAATTTTTGGAATGCCCGTGGAAGAACTTTTCATTAAGGAAAGAAAAATAACCAACACTATACATTTGGGGAAATTATAGCAGTTCTTGGCTGATCAAATCAAGAGAAAATGGTGAAAAATACCGACTGAATAGAAAGCTTTTGCGTGTCCATTTTCCCTGAAAATTTCAGATTTATTTCTTGAAGAAGACATATGAAGAATAAAAATACAGAACCATGTGTTCTGTCATCGAAACGTCATTTTTTGCAATTTTAGAACTGTTCTGAAGAAACGGAAATTCTCTTGAAAATGAAAAATACATGCTTATAACGGTCCATCCATCTCCCTTCAATCAGCATCCTTACATATTGGCAAGAAAGAATGGAAAAAATATATTGCATAAAACTTCATATACTTTTCCTGAAATCAGATAAGAAAAGCATCAAAAAAATTCTCGTGATTTAACTTCACGAAATTATGCATTTGAGTCCTTATTTCACATTTAAATACTAAATTTGAACTCTATCAGACTTTTACTTTGGAAAAATTTAAAACTTCAACTGAGAAGAACCCAGAAACCATTGAGCTGATACTGTCCATTTTTCATAGCCGATATATTCAGACTCCAAACCTAAGAAAAAGTTTCAAATGTGAATCAGAACCATTGGACCCATTAACGAACTGAGATATTGAGGCCTCAAACCTACTCTGAAAGTTTCTGTTTGAGAGGAAGTGTTTGCAGACGGACTAGCCTGACAGAATTACTTTTGACCTCAGGTTCTTCATCAGTGAATGTAACTTGAGTACTATGAGACCATTTTCGGTTGTAAATTCGAAATTTACAGATATTTTGGAAGAACAATTTGCTCCTTAGAAGAAACGCTCAAAAAGGAAACTATTTCACACTTCAACTACATAACGATTTCTATTTGTTATTGTGAGTTGCCCATATGACGCGTTTCGTTTAAATAGTAACTTCTTCAAATACTTATAAACAACTGGTCTAAAATTAGGTAACATACCATATTTAAATGGTTTCTGTTTTGTGATAAGGATTAGTAAAGTCACTGTTTTCTCAGAGTATTTCTAGCACTAGTCTCTTATACCATCAACAAAAACGAAAAATAAGATTTTTATTTTCTTATTATTGCAACTTTCTTTTTTTTTTCTGAAAACCATACAGTATGTAAGACGATCACAATTTTTATTACTTTCCACGTTTCAACAAAACCTCTGACAAATATGACTATCTTGTTTCTTTGAAATTTGTTTGAATATTTCAAGAATTTCTTCATTCTTCGAAGGTTATGTAATTTGGAATTATTCTTCTTGTCAATAAAATTTTCGCTGCCAAAAAGTGTGAAGTCAACGCTATATCATCGATAAACAATAGGAATAGAGGTAAATTAGAATATTTTGTCAGACCTCTTATATATGAATTTTGTTCCATTGTATAACCAATGCCATCTGAATAATTATAGCTACCGAAAAACACAAAATTAATTCAAGATTTTCATTAGAGATGGAATTGAAACCACTATACGATTACCAGTTCGAGGTCATAAGCAACACTTATCTACTGGAATAATTATTGATATGTGCAAAATCTCTTGATGTTTATGCATATTCTTATCTTCAAAGAATGCTTTTCCTCCATAGCTCCTACGTAAATATTTGTAGAACTAAACATTCACATGAAATTTCTGTGTAAGTTGATGCACGTATTTTGTAAATAATCCAGGAAATGATCCTTAGTTGTTCTTGGTCTGAGCATGTGCTGTTTGACTTCAATATTCTGGCTCTTGCCCATTGAATAACTCCAAGATCTCTATCATTACTTCACTAAAGGGGTGACTGTAGTAAGTGGAATGTAGAAGAATAAAACCAACCTAGAAGAATCAGCTCCTTCCTTCTTCGTTGTTTCGGCCTCAGATGTAGACTTGACTGCACTTTCCTCCTTGGTTTCTTCATTAGTTGATTTCTTCTCATCTAGAGGAAGAAATGAAATCGAAGATATTTAAATTTTAACTCAAGTATGGTGCCCCGATGTCTGAGAACTTCACAGTAGTAAACATTAATGAACATATGTAACAAATTATTAAATCAAATTTATTCGACATGATACTGAATTCTAGATATTCTTAAGTTAACTGCTTCCTTTTTCGATACACTTCACTTCTTACTTTTTGAACTATCTCGAAGTATTCACAAAACACATACTACATGACGTAAATTCAGTGACATAAAAACTAACAGCTCTTTCTCCATCTTAAAACTTCCTCTACTTCACTTCCCTGCATTCCTGGAACTGAAAAATCTTATCTGACGACAAACACACTGCCAAATGACGTATTCTGATGGAAATAGTGGCATCAATTTTTCATAAAACTTTCATCAAAGCTGGAAGACAATTGTTGATAACTCATTTGTACGTTGTCCATTTCTAAATACTGGTCCATAAAAGCTTACACGTTTCAGATGTTCTCACAGTAAAATGTTGATATGAAGATCTCTTCTCTAGTTTTCCCATTCTCACAAGATTTCAAGCTATTCCAACTCTGAGGGTTTTCCAATATGCTAGTTTTTATGTCACCAATGTCATGTTGTTTATATGTATCAAAGAAATATTACATCGTTTCAACAAGCAGAAACACAGATTCAAAACACATTTCATAATTACTCACCTATTTCCGATTTATCCTTAGGTGTCTCCAGAATGTTCTAAAATGATTTCAAATAAATATACTGAATACTAAACAACTATACAAACTTACTTCATCATCCTGAATTTTTTCCTCTTCTTCTAACGTTAAAGTAATTGGAGATTCATGGTCCTCTTCCTTTTGTTCACTTTTCTCCTCATTTTCATTCCTTTCTGTTTCAACCTAAAATGTTAATGCATCATATTATTGAACACTGGGAACAAGAATTTAAAATCAGATTATTTTGAATATTGGATAACATAACAAAAAGTGGTAGTAAACACAGTAATTTATTTTATTTTGATACAAGGACTTTTCAAAGAGTACTCCCTAAATTAAATTTATATCAACAGAATTATAAATTACCTTCTCGGATTCTGCTCGGCTCTGATCTACTTTTTCTTTACTAGATTCTGCATTGGAGTCATCACTCTTCTCACCTTCAGCCTTTCCTAATTATGGAATTAGATCTTAAGCATGAATTGTCAAGTATAAAAAATCAATGAACTTACCAGATACGGAAAGTCTTTTGGAAGGAGATTTATCATCTGATGGTTTGAACAAAAAAGTTTCAGGATCTTCTCCTTCATCAGTTAGAGCCTAGGTATTGAACAAATGAGGATGTAAGGCATTTGGAAATTTTTTAGAAAAAGTTTTTCTTTCATACGAAACCATTTTCAGAGATATTTTTATACAAGAAAAATATTTTCCTACTAAAAATGTGTGGTACAATTGACTAACCTTCTGTAATCTATCCATCAATACTTGTTTAACGCCTTTTTGATCCAGTCCTCTCTTTTCTAATTCACTTTTTAAGTCAACAACTCTCAGTTCACTGAGTTTCTTCGCATCAGAATCGGCCATTTCAGCAAGTTACGTTGACAACAATCTTTACAAATAAAAATTTTTAACTAGCTGCAAATTACAAACCGGAAAATCCAATATGAAGTCCAAACTCTGAAAGCACTCCACTTCCATGAAATGTCCACCACAGAATATTCGCATTCTGTCACAACCGCGAGGTCAAACACCATAGAGTTTAGAACAAATTGTGTTGTAAACCCACAGAAAAATAGGCGAATTTTTTGACAATACATATATTATGAACTTATATTATCACAGATATGCTGCAGATATAAAGGTTGGAGAAAAAATCTGGAGGTTAACCGTTTCACGTGCTATACGTCTTTCCGATTTTCCTTGAATCTCTTATATTTCCTTGATCTAACGGAGGTTTCGTGTATCCAGGATTAGAAGTTTATTTTTATTTTTGTTATTATTATAATAATTAATATTTAGTTCGTTCCTTTTTTCTAACTAACTAGGGTATGTACTAGTGACTGTTAGGGGTAAGTTATTCGTTGTACAGTCAAGTCTATTTGGAAATCCTTTTATAGTTACATTGAAGAAGGGCAGTCTCCTCCCCTACTGTTATCAGTAGAGGGATGGACTGGCAAATTGACGAGGAACCTGATGGTTCCTCGTCCATTCACTCAGATATCTCTATCTACAACCATTTAACTCCAACTTGTAAACGAATTTTCTCCAAAATTCAAAACAGATCTGACGATGATGAATCTCAATATTCACCTGCAAATATATCTCTTCTCTCCAGAGAAATAGAATTAATAAAAGCACAATTTAGTGAAGATATTGAAATAATAAATGAGGCAAATTCCTTATCTCAAAAATTAATTGATGTACAAGAAAAATCTAAATTATCACAAATCTCACACAGGCCTCAGGCTACTAAAACTAAATTTAAATATCCAATCTCTTCAGTAGGTCCCTATATTATTATTATCGAATCAAAATTTAATAATCATATTGGAAATATTCATCCAATGAATCTGGGAAAAAAGTTAGTAAAAGAAGGTACATCCGGAATAAAGAATATTTCAAAAAAAGGTAAAAACAGAATCAGCCTAGAATTCTCTAGTGCTCCCAGCGCAAATTCTTTCTTAACCAACAACCCATTCTCAACTGATCAGAACATAGACGTCTACATACCATCAAGAATGGTAACTTGTAGAGGAGTTATAAAAAATATAGGTGATGAAATAACAGTTGAAGATGTATTAAATTACGCTGACTCCCGAATTAAAATAATTTCCGCCAAAAAACTCAATAGAAGAACAAAAACCGACGAGGGCATTAAATATGTTCCCTCTAATACATGGGTTCTAACATTTGAAGGAAAAAATCTCCCTGAATTCATTTCCATCTGGGGATGTATTAGGCGTATATCACTTTATGTTGGACCAGTCATCCAATGTTATAACTGCTTAAGATACGGTCACACATTATCTAATTGTAACGGAAAGAAAAGGTGCAGAAATTGCGGCGAAGAGCACAACGAAGAGGAGTGTTCTAATCAATCTCCAGAACTTAATAAATGTGTTTTTTGTGAGGGAAAACACGCATCAACTGATCGCAACTGTCCAGAATTCTCAAGACAAAAACAAATAAATAATATAATAGCCTGCGAAAACATTTCCTACTTTGACGCAGTAAAATTAATGCCCAAAACCTACGGCCCCTCAACCTCCCTTAACTCAACATCAACTCCCAGCCCTTCAAGATCCCCACAGGAATTTCCCCATCTGCAATCCTCTCCTCCTTTAAATTCACCAAAGCAGGGAAACATAATATCAGTTCATAATCGGAGATCCCTCCTTGATGATCCAAAAAACAAAACCCAATATTCAGAAATTACTAAAAAGAGGAGACTCCCATCACCTCCTGGTTATGATAGAATTGCTCATCAACAACAGCTTATCTCCTACAGCTCGGATCCGAAGCTCCCCATCATCAGAAATTCTTCACCCCCTTCATTAAATTATTTACCCCTTTCTCCAGAACTCCCACAAGCGGAACAGATACAGAAAATGATAGTTCAGAGTCTTTCGTCAGGCAACTATATTGAATTAATTAAAAATCTAAATGAGGTTATAACCTCAATAAATTCTATTCTACATAAAACCAATTCTACTATAGCAGATTCTAATTCACATTAACTAATTCTTATACTATTTGTCGTACTTCGTCTATTCCAAAACCTAAATTCCAAATTTTACTTTATTTTTCTTAGTCTCAGTAATCATTTTCCCCAATTAATGAACAGTATTCTACAATGGAATATAAGATCCCTCAGATCCAATATTGAAAATTTAAAAATAAGAATAGACGAGGACAATCCATCTGTTGTCCTTCTTTCGGAAACATGGCTAACCCCAGACAGCTCTTTTCGTCTGTCAGGTTTTTCAATTATCCGTGACGACCGACCCTCAAGGGGAGGTGGAATAGCAACGCTCATAAGAAATGGCATTAAGCACTATCCGCTGTCCTTTTCCAACCTAACCATCCCCGAAGAACTACAAATCCAAGCGGTAAGAATTGCCAAATACTCTATAGTAAATATTTACTGTCCCCCGCAAACACGTCTCACCAAAAAAATATGGGACGGTATATTGCTGAACCTCCTTCCTCCCTTTCTAATTTGTGGCGATCTAAACGCCCAGAATCCCATCTGGGGATCCACTACGTCAAATTCAAATGGATTGACCCTTCAAAAGGTTCTCCTGGAGAATGATATATGTTTGTTAAACGATGGCTCAGGCACTAGAGTTTCTTCATGTGTGGATGGTGTGAGTGCTCCCGATCTTTCTATCTGCTCAAAAGATATCAAACTTGCTCTTACGTGGTCAGTCAAAACAGACCCAGGTAATAGTGATCATTATCCAATAATCATAGAAAACATCAACATACCCTGCTCATCTCCCAATTCGAATCGATACTTTTCATTCAAATACAATATCAAAAAAGCGAACTGGGAATCATTTCAAGATAAGATTGAAGGCTCAATTACAAGCCATTCCCCCCCTAATTTCGAGTCATTCCAACAGATGGTAATATCCGCGGCAGATGAATCAATTCCTCGAAAAAAGATCAAAACTACTGGTTTGGGATCAAAGTACTCAATATGTTGGTGGAATGATACTCTAACCCAAGCGGTGAAGGAAAGATCGGCGGCATTCGCGAATTATTTGTCCAACCCATCAATAGAATCTTTTCTGCTCGCGAAGAGGTCTCAATCGAGTGCCAAACGCAAAATTAAACAAGCCAAAAAGTCATCTTTCAGGACCTTCTGTGAAAACCTCCCACATAAGAATGGTGCGCAATTGTGGAAAGACATTAAGAGATTTAAATTCGGTGTCAGTTCTAGCTCCTCTCAGTTCCCATCAGTAACATGCGGAAGAGAAATTTTGAATCGGCTTTGTTCTCCCTTGCCAGCTCCCACTGCCTTACCCCAAGTTTCAGTAGAGACGTCCTCCTTTCCTGACATATCATTGGATGAACTCCTTTGTGTGCTTGAACAGAAAGGAGACTCAGCTCCGGGTAAAGACGGAATCACCTATAGTATGCTAAAGAATCTACCCCTGAACGCAAAAATTATCTTACTTGATATAGTTAATTCAAATATCCACTCTCCGAACATTCCCCCTTCCCTCAAAGAAACGGTTATAGTTCCAATATGTAAACCGGGCAAACCCCCCAATGACTCTCGAAGTTACAGACCAATTGCCTTGAGCTCCTGTCTGATTAAAATCTTAGGTTCTATTCTGTCCACTAGACTCGAGAGAATTTATGAAAAAAACTCCTCAAAAGAGGAACTTCAATTTGGCTTTAGAAAGGGTAAGTCAGTAGAGGACGCAATCACTTATCTAACATCATTCATTTACACATCCTTTGCCAAAAAAGAGGTAACCTTAGCTGTGTTCCTGGACATTAAACACGCATATGATTCGGTCAATTTCCACATATTGAGGGAACTGTTAGTAAGGGAGGGAATTCCCGAGGGAATTATACAAATATTGGAGTCTCTAACGTTAAATAGATCAATCTTCATAATTGACCCCCTTACTAGAGTACTCTTAGGTCCAAGCCAGGCAAGTCTTGGGCTGGAACAGGGATCTCCTTACAGTCCAGTATTATTTAACATATATGTAAAAGATATCGGTTCATTCATAAGAGGTAATGGAGTTAAAGTACTCAAATATGCAGATGACATGACATTGTTAGTATCAGCTCCCAATTTTATAACAGCCTTCAACCTGATGTCCTCAGCGTTAACTCAGCTAGAACTATGGTCTCAGAAAAAGGGACTGCAGATATCCTCAGAAAAATCCAAGGCAATGTGCTGCCACAGGTCTAAACAGTGGACTAATCTCCCTTCATTAAAACTTTTTAATAATGACATTCGATGGGTAGATTCGGTCAGGTACTTGGGTGTTACTGTACAGCGAAACTTGAAATGGACAGAACACATCGACAATATGTGTACTAAAGCCTTTCAGGGGATCAACATAATAAGATCATTGTGCAGAACTTGGTGGGGCTCTCATCTATCAACCTTGATGATTCTATACAATTCCATTGTACGTTCTCATCTAGATTTCGGCGGTATTTTTCTGGGGAGATGCTCCAAGAAAGTATTAAAAAAACTTGATACCACTCAATTCTCGGCTTTAAGATCTGTGTTGGGGGTGATGAGATCAACTCCAACCAACGTAATTTTGGCGGAATCATGCGAACTTCCTCTTGGTCTCAGAAGAATCTGGCTAGCCTTAAAGTATCTGTCGAAACAGTTCAAGGTTAGGAATAATCCGGTATTATCCATTTTGAAACAATTACACTCACTGCAATTCTTCTGGACAGTTAATTGTCCGCCCCCTCTCATGGAAGCACTCAATTTGTTAGAAAATCCGGACGATATACAATCTAACTTCCTTCTTCCTTGTTTCCTTCTAGACCTGGAAGTTCACTACACTAGATTTAAGTATCACTCATTCGGCTTAAGAAAGGATAACCCAGATAATTCCCAATTATTCTTAGACAGATGTAATGAACTTTTCCCAGAAGAAGTTAGAGTTTTTACCGATGCTTCCAGGGATAATAATAGAGTCGGTTTAGGAGTGTATAGTCTGAGAACAATTGACTACAAGGAACGTCTGCCGGGTTTTTTCTCCATATGCGCCGCGGAGCTCACAGCTATCCAAAGAGCCATCACCCTTATTCAAACAAAAAGAATCCATAAAGCTGTGATAATTTCAGATTCAAAGAGTGCTCTTCAAAAGATCACTAATTGGCGGATTCACGGTTCAAATGATATGGCAACTTTGAATATTCGGAAAAATCTATATCAGTTGAAACAGAAAGGTTTCTGTATTTCATTGGCCTGGGTTCCAAGTCACACCCAAATCTACGGAAACGATAAGGCGGATTCATTAGCTAGAAAGGCCATAAAATTGCGCAATCAAAAACATATCAAGGGTGACGTGAGGGAATTTTGGCCTAAATTCCGAAGAGTAATTTGGGAAAGATGGAAAGATCAGTGGTTGAGAATGGGTCTTCAAAAGGGAAAAATATATGTAGAATTCCTTAATAGGAAATTACCTATCAGTCCATGGTTCAACACAATCTCTTTACCTAGAATATATATGTCTACTATTATCAGATTGCGATCTTCTCATTGCAGTAGCCCCGCTCATCTTCATAAGATAGGAGTGTATCAGTCACCCTTATGTAACTGTGGAGAGAAGGGAGATATTTTTCATATATTCCATGATTGTATCAACAATGAACAAAATATTGCTAATTTACACACCGACCTGACCCGTTTATTGGCAAATAGGTTGTCATTCCCAATAAATTTTTCGGAAGTCCTGTTTATGAGTGAAATTCAAGTGATCAAAATCATAGTAAACTTTCTATCTGTTTCAGGAATTAAACTCTGAGAAATAATTCAAATTGACTTTGATGATTATTCAAATGAGAATGTGTGGTTTGTCCCGTAGCCCGTAGGAAAATGTATGTGACGACGATGTATATGTGGTGTACTAACATCCTAGTGTGATGTCTAATTTCTTTATCAATGTCCACCCGATGTTCCTTCCCACAATCCTAACAAAGCACGTTAGTGAAGTATACTCTCCACAAAATGCAATATCTATACAAAGATTTAACTTTACAAACAAGAAAACTCCTGTGTAGATGGTCATAGATACCCAGCACATAGTAAAGGATAAAGAAGAAAGGTTGGAGAAAGTCTGGCGGGTGTTATATTTTCCCTAAGTGTTTTTCACTAATTCTGGGTGCTTTCCTATATTGTGGTGAGTCTTTATAGGTTCAATTGACTGGATATAATATAATATTGATTGAATTGATCGATTCGATATAATAACCTATTTACAGAAACTTGGTTAAAAATGAATAATCGAGATCCGGGGACTAGTCCCCGGATCATGAATTCGTTTACACCCAAATCTATAAAAACGGTTGAAAATTTGAAAAATGATAGTAATTTTTCATTTGCGGATTTAACTCTTCTAAATAATGAAATTCAAATGCTAAAAAAACAGGCCATTGAAAACATGGATGATGAGATGTTATCGGAAATTGAAACTTTAACTCAGTCGATAAATTCAAAAAAAAATCTTAATAAACAATATAAATATGCGGTTTCTGATAAGGGACCTTTTACGGTATTTGTTCAGGCAAAGTCAGGTAATGTAGGTAACCTAGATCCTTTAGCGTTGGGAAAATTTTTCTTTGAAAATAGCGATTTTAATTTCAACATAAAAAAAATCTCTAGGAAGGGCAGGAATAGAGTTGGGATAGACTTTAATACAGCATTGGAAGCAAATACTTTTGTAGATCAAAATAGCCTTTATGAATTTGATGTGTTTATACCATCTAACCTAGTAACCAGTATGGGTGTTATATCCGACATCGCCACAGAACTTACAGAAGATGAAATATTAAATTATGCAAAAGTTTCTACAGAAATTCTCAGAGTTCGTAGATTAAAAAGACGCGTAATTAGGGAAAACAAACCAGTATATGAGGATTCAAGATCGTGTGTTATTACCTTTCAGGGAAAAAATCTCCCAAATTTCATAACACTTTTTCATAATTTCATTAACGTGGAGCAATATGTTAGTCCAGTCATTCAATGCTATCATTGTTTGCGTTATGGTCATACAGCCAAACAATGCAGGGGAAAGAAAAGATGCCGAAATTGCGGATCAGAACATGATGAAGCTTATTGTAACATTCCAGAAACTAAATGTATATTTTGTAAAATGAACCATTCCGCGGTAGATAGAATCTGTCCTGAGTATGATAGACAAAAAAAGATAAAGGAAGCGATGGCAGTGCATAAATATACCTATTATGAAGCTAACATTATCTATAAAAATAATCAGAGAAACATAGACACGAGTCTCAGAGAATTTCCCAATTTGAAAAGGAATGATAAACAGATAAAGGTACAAGAAGATTATAATAAAATACCTCCAACCATAGCCAGACAATCATTCTCACAAATTCTAAAGGAAAGTAAAGCTAAACCAGAACCTGTTAACAGTTCAAGGAAGATAACCACACATACGGTAAGGAAAAGGCCACAACCACAAACAAAAGGATATGACCACGAAGAGCATAAAAAATATTTGATAGACACATCACAAAAATCAAATCACACATTACAGGAATGGGAACAGTTAAAAGGTTACCCAGAGGAAGGTACTACATCCTGGATTGAAAATAAACATTACGAAACAGATCAAATTCAACAAAGAATAAAAGAGAGTAATATACAAGTCCTACAAGACTTTAGGTTAGTAACAACAGCAGCAGTTATACACAATGATAGTACAGAAGAAGCAAAAAGAACACTGGAAGATGAAGTTATGGAAAACACATCAGGAGATGAATAACAAAATATTAAACAAGTATTAGTTAATAATTTTAAGTATGGTTTGGTTAAAAGATAATTATGTATATGTATAATAAATAATAAATAAATAAAGAATTAAAAAAAAAAATAAATTAATTATAAATATAGATACATTAAAATTAATGATCAAATTAGATGAAATAATGTCAGAGTTATTTTATAGTTACATAGGATGAGGATGTTATTACAATGAAAAGGGATAATAGTCATATGGATAATAATATCAAGATTTTGCAATGGAATATAAGATCATTAAAATCCAACTATAATCATATGTGTGCACTACTCACCGAACTGGCCCCTGACATGATTTTTCTATCGGAGACCTTTCTGAAAGAAAACGATAAAATTAGATTTAAAGGATACAACATAGTAAGGGTAGATAGAGAGGATGGTAAAGGTGGAGTGGCCGCCATTATCAGGACCTCAATTGAGTATAGAAGTATTGAAGTTAATAAAAATGTTTTAAACACTAGATCGCAAATCCAAATAATTAAAACAGCGAACTTGTACTTTGTCAACATCTATAACCCGCCCGATCAAAAATTAAATGCCAATAAGCTGGCAACTCTTGTGAATGGATTTGACAGCACATTCATAATGTTGGGGGATTTCAATTCTCAAAGTCCGATGTGGGGTTCCGGTACTATCAACCATAACGGTAGGGTGATGGAAAACTTTGTCATGGACAACAATCTTATTCTCTTAAATGATGGATCACCTACAAGGTTTACTAAACCGGGTATTAGCAAAAGTGCGCCAGATATATCTGTATGTTCAGCAGATCTTGTGAACAAATGCTTATGGAAAGTCAAATACGATCCTGGACTAAGTGATCATTTCCCAATCGTGATATCCATGGAAACAAGTGTGAGCCCCTCAGCATGTAGATTTTTTACAACAAGAAAATTTAACACTCGTAAAGCGGACTGGTTAAAATATCACGAGAATATGATCTCAGTTTTAGATAACACATCAGTGGACTCAATAGTAGATTTCGAAAACATGGTGGAAAAATGTGCTGAGGAATCAATTCCAACATTGAAGAAAACTGGTAATGACAGATATCGGGTAATATGGTGGGATGTGGAATTGGATGAACTGTGTAGAGAAAAAAAAGAGGCATTTCACAAATATGTGAGAGAACCTTCTAGAGAGAAGTATATCGAGGCCAACCGTATTAAAGCAAAAGTTAGAATCACGATGAAACAGAAAAAGGTAGCAGCATTTGAAAAGTTCTGTGAGAGTATAACCTTTAGGGACAGTAAGAAAACATGGAGAATGATCAATAAATTTAATGGTAATAAAAATTCTACTGATACAATCGAACATCCACCAATTGAAGTCCTGATTCAACTTATGGAGAAACTGGCACCTGATGGTGAAGATGGAAAAATGCCCTGTGCAAGCAATCATAATAATACTCAAACACCTTATTTTACTATGTTTGAACTGAACATGGCACTCAGATTAAGGAAAGACTCTGCACCTGGAATAAATGCGCTAACTTACCCCTTATACAGGAATATGCCACATCAGGCAAAACAAAAACTGCTCACAATCATTAACAACCTGTTGGATAATCCCTCGGAAATACAAGAAATAATGAAGATACTTATCATACCATTTGTTAAACCAGGTCGCAAGGCAGAAGAAATTTCCGGACTCAGGCCAATAGGTCTAGCACCGTGTTTGGTCAAAATCGTCGAATCACTTATTAAAAATCGCATAGAAAAGACTTTGGAAAATGTACTGGATACAAGTAATAAACTGATATATGGATTTCGGAGAGGTAAATCGGTGAACGACAGCTTGGCTTACATGGTAACCGGACTATACAATGCATTTGCCCGAGGACAGTACAGCATTATTATATTTCTGGATATTAGATCAGCTTATGACAATGTAAACGTTGATATTCTTATAGAAGATATGATCGGAGCAGGAATGTCGATGAAACTGATTTTGCTAATTGAAGCCATGCTAAAGAGGAGACAACTTTTTATAAGAGTTCATAAAACAGGAGAATTAATGGGACCTTGGTTAACCAGTAAAGGCCTGATACAGGGTTCAAAAACCAGCCCTCCACTATTCAACGTATATATGAAAGATATAGCGACATGTGCAGGAACAGGTGTGGTCATAGGACAATATGCGGATGATCTTTATTTGAAGATGGCTGGTTCAGACCTTGGATTATTGTGTGAGACTTTGCAAGATACCTTGGATCGGGTGTCCGTGTGGCTTGAAAATCGAGAATTAACCTTATCAACAGAGAAAAGCGCAGCAATGATATATGCTAGAAGACAACTACCAGACTTGCCATGTTTCATGTTGAAGGGCGAAAACATCAGGTGGAAGAAAGAGTTCAAATATCTAGGCGTTATTTTAGATAGAAACTTATCATGGCAGAAGCAAACAGAAGTCATGCGTTCAAAATCTTTGAAGGGAATCAATATTCTGCGCTGTTTGTGCAGAACTTGGTGGGGAGCACACCCAAGAATACTAATGACGTTATATAAAACACTGATTAGACCGCACTTAGACTATGGAGGAATGTTATACGGGGGATGTTCAAAAACAAGATTGGACAGCTTAGATAGAGTACAATATTCAGCCTTGAGAACGGCATGTGGATTCATGAAGTCTACCCCTATTAATGTTATATTGGCGGAGAGTGGCGAACTGCCTCTGGAAAAAAGGAGAATTATATTGGCACAAAAATTTGTATGCAAAAATTATAGAACTATGAATAACCCAATAATTTTTGAACTTGAAAATTTAATGCCGTTCAAAGGATTCTGGAACAACAAATTCACACCAGCCCTCATAATAGCATACCAGAATGTAACACCGGAGGCTCGATGGATATTCAAGTCAAAGCTGATACCATTCTTTGAACTCGATCTGATAGAACATGTACAACCGGTAAAATACATTATAACCAAATTAGATAAGAGTCCTACAACATTAGCGAAGTTCACAGCTCTCAGAAATGAACAGTTCTTGGGGTACAATAGTATATACACGGATGCGTCTGTTGATTTTTTAACAAAGTCGGTTGGCATAGGAGTATACTCGGACACACTGAACATCGAATACAAGGCAAAACTTCCGGACCATTGGTCCATCTTCTCCGCTGAGATGATGGCCATCTGCAAAGCCATAAAATTTATAATTAAAAGAAAAGCTAAACATACGTTAATATTCTCTGACTCCTTGAGTGCAATATGTAAACTAGCCCAATATAATTTAACAGCTAACCTTGACATAATGACAATGAATGCAAAGAAATATCTATATAAAGCAGACATTCTAAACTTGAACATCACCTTAGTATGGATACCAAGTCATTCGGGGATCATTGGTAATGACAGAGCTGATACTTTGGCCAACCAGGGAAGAATGGAAGCTGGGAGATTCCTAAAATACAGGGGAGACCAAAAAGACATTGGGAACTTATTGGAGTACAGAGTGAAAAATCAATGGATGAGAGAGTGGAGAGAGATGGGATTGATTAAGGGAAGAACTTATGCCCACATGAGAAACCGAGATAAAAACCTCACACATAGATACTTCTTAATGGAATATGACCTTCCTAGAAAGAACATCGTTACAATGATGAGATTGCGTTCCCATCATTGCCTGACTCCTGAACATTTATATAAACTAAAAATAAGTGATAATCCAAGTTGTCAATGTGGCCAATTTGGCGACATCGCCCACATCTTGTTTGCTTGTGAACTTAATATATACAATTGTGAAACGTTATACAAGAAATTGGTCAATCTAAAATTGGCGTGCCCTATAAGTGTAAACGATATTATATTTAGTCGATCAATGAAAGTAATTGAAGTGGTATTGGAGTTTATTAAGGCTTCGAATTTAAAAATGTAGTCAATGGAACTATGTATGTTAACACTAATTACCTGTAGGATTTTCCCGGTGTTTGTCTAAGCCATCCTCATCCTCTGGGCTTCGGGGGTGGGAAAAAGTGTGTGACTGGGTACATGACCTCGGTTGAGCCCAAACCCTCTTTAGTGAGGTCCTGATAGAAGAAGAAGAAGAAGATATGCTGCAATACTTCCATCATTGTTTAAATGATGCTCTACGCTCCTGGTTCCCTTGCGCAACCACAAACGCCGATGGTTTCGCTTTAGTCATCAAGACAATCGCGGTATACTTTGACCTTTGAATAAGGAATAACATTATTTTTTCAAAGAATTTAGCTAACATTTGGGCTCTATAAATAGTGGTGATATGTTGCCTATACAACCCAAATTACACCTAAGCAAGGACAAGGAAACAGTGACGGAAGTTCTTCCTTCTTCATTTCTTAATTTCCAACTGAGGGTCGCAAGCAGTCCCTTTGTCAATCACCACCATGGATGAAAGAATATATTATTGTTATTTATCTATGGTCACCACAGCAGGAACTGGGTTCAGCAAGTGTGCTATGTACCCAATATCAGTAAAACAGGATTATCTTCACTATCTTATTTTTCACGTTGAGCTATCCCGTACATTACGAAGTACTCTAAAAGATCTAGGGTGATACGGAGTACTCTAAGATCTAGGGTTTTACGGAGTACTCTTAAAGATCTGGGATTATACGAAGTAATCTAAATAGCGCTAACCTCTTTATCGTGATCGTCTAGTGGCGGGCGAATAGGACATTACGTTGTGTAGGCAACCCAAATTACACCTAACGAGAGCAAGGAAACAGTGACGGGAGGTTCAAATATTCGAAACACAATAATACCAGAATAATATATTTTTATTAATAATGTTCAAAAGCAACAACCCTCAATAAATGGAAACACATTCATCAGCCTGTGGTTAAATCTACTCTGCGCAGTGGTTCGCAAAGCGCCACAGTGAAACCAATAGCGCCCCGAGTCTAAATCACTTATTACTACATATTGTTAGGTCGGTATTCGCTCAAATCAGATATCATTCTTATGCAGCGGAAAGGGTAAAGTTATGCAGGAAATGGGGATGCAGCCAGCCTGCACCTTCAACTGCACTTCCGGTAATCAGTGCTGAACCTCAATTACAAGGGGTAAGTTTAACGGACAGTAAGGTAAGGGTAACTGTGGTATGCCCAGGAGATCTCCTTGAAGAGGGGATCTAACATAATTCAAGTCGACCGGAAAAGTTACTATCAAAATGGACTATATCTAGCCACCTCGGGGTGACAAAGGCCCAGGAAGGCTTAACTCTTACTGAGGAACGGACCGAACACTACCAGAAGGGGCACGCAAACTAATCCCTGGAGATATCACAGTACCCGGAACAATTATCTAGCAATCACTCACACATTCTCACAATAACGTTGGATATCTGGAGCTATTTACTGTCTCTATACGATATGTCGTCCTCTACCAGGACTACTCTGCGGTTTACCCTAAAGAACGCCACTGGTTCACAAGGAATACAATCTTTCAAGGTAAGCGGGCACATGCATATGACAAATAAGTAACATGAACTGACTAGGACATTATAAAATAGATACAGTACCCCATCACCTAGGTGCGTTAATGAACGTTACAGTAAGAACAAAGAAATGGGTATCCGGGGGATCACACAAGAGTACATACAAATCAGTGACATATCAAGCACCGCAATTAGTAAGAAAAGATAATACAAATCCCTATTAGCAAGTATTACGCAGATAAAGAACCACTATTTACAAATACAGCAAAAAGCAATCAGGCACCGAGAGAAAGTATACAATACAAACAGAAAACTTGTGAGGGTCGCTTCAATTATGTACAAAGGCAATGCAATTTAGTTAAAACATTCCGGTTGGATTAAATAACAGCGAAGCAAAAATACAAGAATGGAAAGCGAAGTACAATGAACTAGCGTGCAGTCATTAATTTCACATTAACACAAAGGTGGTATTTAAAAATGTAAAGCATGCAATTAATCAGAAGCATTTAAAAGAAGTTTACTTACTAAGAGTTACCAAGGGACACTGTTATAAATACTATTATCTCGAGTAGACTACTAAGTTGTTCAGGAGGTTTATTTCCAAGAACCTTCCTCTCGAATTAATTAAAATACAATGGGGACGCTATAAGGACATTGTTCTCCTTTTGTTATTGTCACTAACCACTTACTTGTCAAGTTACCGCAACACAGAGTATTTTGACACAGAAATAACGCGGGTAAATACAATGACGTAATGGTGGAATTTATATAATCTATGAGGGACTCTGTGACTCGTATGATCCTTAGAGGATCCGGATTTCTTCAACGTGAAATGATCCCAAGGACTGTGGAGTCTAGAGTGCACTTACATTATTCCACATATATTAGTATCATTTCTATTTCAATATTTATGTCAACTATTAAATCTGCACAAATACAAAAAAAAAACAGCTGTGTTAGGTGTTACAGGCACAGGAAAAATTAAATTAAATAATAAAATAAAATTAAAATATATATATATATATATATACTTGTATATATATTATATATATATATATATATATATATATATATATATATATAGAATTTCTTGAATCCCGTTATTTAATGACCAGATGACCACAACCCAGACTTCCAAAATACGAAGATTCTTGCTTTTGAAACTAATAACGATAAGAGAAGCATAAAGGAAATGATTTATATATAAAAAAAAACGCCATGAAGGACAGAACAGATAGAAGAAACCTTAGCCAGATATATCACACCTTCCTATAGAGAAAAATTCTAAATGTAGATACAAGACCTAACATTTGTTAAAAAATATTCCATCACCAATCGTTATGTTCGCGACCATCTTTTATAACCAATGATGTTTTCCTTTGAAATACATACGGAGATATCCAGCGAAAATATTAAAAACACCTGATATTTCACGGCAGACCGCGTCATTCGAGAACTATTGTGAACCAATACGTAGACGATGCTGCATGCCAGTGGAAGGTAGATTGTTTCTGAATGTTGAGCTACTAAATAATATTAATTTTCTTCTTGGGTACGTCACCTCTTAGTCCTATTTTATATATTTTTATGATTGTAATATCTTTTTTCAGAATGGTCACATGATTTTAATTTGCATACTAATAAAATTGAGAATGTCCTCAACCGAGGACGAAACGTCTTTTTAATATTCATAGTACTTTTTTATTTTATTTGTGGAATCCAAAATCCTAAGAAAGATCAATTTTACTTTATATATATATATATATACATATATATCATTTAAAATAAATTAGTTCATTTGGTCTATGGTAGAAAGTCAGCATATATGTTATCCTGATGGTTCATTTTCCTGTGTCTGTAACCCAACACAGCTGTTTTTTTGTATTTGTGCAATAGTTGACATAAATATTGAAATTGAAATGATACTAATATATGTGGAATAATATAAGTGCACTCTAGACTCCACAGTCCATGGAAATATATATATATATATATATATATATATATATATATATTAGGAATACAAATAAGTTTCCGCCGTACGGAACCCAATTTCCTTGTTTATGAATCATTCCTAATGATTTTAAACGATGTGAGACTGCTTGCTGAGTGACTTCTAATGTTAGAGCAAGTTCTTTTTGTGTTTGAGATGAATCTTCCTCCAATAATTCCTCCAATTCTGCATCCTCGTAAATTTTTGGCCTTCCACTGCAATCTTTGTCTTCTATGTCGAAATCACCGTTTTTAAACTTTTGAAACCACTCTCGACACGTTCTCTCACTCAAAGCACCCTCACCGTATGCTTCTACGAGCAATTGATGCGCCTCAGCAGCAGATTTCTTTAAATTAAAGAAGTAAACTAATATTTCCCGCAAATGACGCTTACTTGGCTCAAATTTTGACATTTTCAACTTATAAAAATTATATTTTACCAATATAAAATCAATGATATTAATAGGTTATGTTGTTCTTGAATGTCCAAACTATTCTTTAAGCCGGTTATCATCTGCGAAAGCTAACCGAAACTCCGTGCCGCGCCATCTACAATAAAACGGCGGAAACTTATTTGTACTCCTAATATATATATATATATATATATATATATATATATATATATATATATATATATTTATTACTTTTTATTGTACCCTTATCCCAAAATAGAGTATATTACCAAATTTCAGACTAGTTGTTTATGAACATTTGAATAAGTTACTATGTAAACGAAACGCGTCATGTAAGCATAAATGGGTATGCATTTGTGAACGTGGAGAATCCAGTAACGGTCTTCTAGCAATGAAGCTCTAAGCCAAGTTTTGAGCCTCCTAAGAGTGGAAAAGGACCTTTCTGCTGTGATTTCAATAACTGGTAGTGTAGCAAGAATACATAAAAATTTTCTTACATTAGGATACATTTCAGTATTATAATTTTCCATAAGATGCCGCCGCCATTTTACCTTCCTCGGCCGATATTCGTTTATAATTACTGAAACTGTAGTATTGTCTATTAGCAGTTTATTGCCGTTTGCAAGCTGTTTTACAGTTTAATTGTCTTCATGTTCATTAGTGTAATCGAGTTTTGGAATAAAAACGCCTAGTTGATATAATTTCAATACTTCTGGATACAGACGGTCTCCCAAGTCATTTATTACAGAATCTAGAAGAGGGATGTATACAGCCCTGCGGAAATACTCTTCAGCAGATTGAGCAAGATAGTTATTGGCTCTGTGTGTTTGTCGTGATACTATTATGGGCATTTAATTCCTGCATTTGGTTCTCAGATACTTCTTTTGCCTCTTCAAAAAGCTGTCGAAAAATTGTGTCAGTCTTTTCCCTTTGAATTCGTAGGACAGCCATTGTATGATTTATGGCGTCCGTAGCCCTTTTTAAAACAATTGACCTCTTTTGCAATACTCTGCTTAAGGCTATTGTTGTACCTGAAAAATATTAAGTTATGTTTGAACTACATTTTGGCTCTTTACGTGATATAAACGGTAATTTGAAGTGCCTTTGCTGAAATGTTCAAAAGTTACTAATAAAATAAATTATTCAGATCTTACGTTCATGCATTAGTATCTATGGACAAAAAACAGAATATTTAGGTACGTAAAACATCACTCAAGCAGATAGATGATATGATGAAGTCCGAACTACGCAACGTTTGCAGTAAGAAATCCACGTCATTGTCAGTTTTGTGGTCTTGCCAAGTAGAAATCTTTTCCAGAGCGCTACAAATTTTCACTAGGTTTTCTCCTTGAAATTGTAGATGCCCATCATGCCTATCGACCCAGCGCGTCTCAGATACTTTGCATTGTAACTCCAAGTTTTTTTTTTAAAAGTTTGATGTCTCTTAGCGGATGCATTGGGAAATGCCACAACTTTTCTCATCGTGCCCGAGGTGTTGCGGCAAGAAATAACTTTGGACGACGTAGCTAATGTATTATAAAGAACGTGATTGCTGCACGGGCAACGTTTGGCATATACAGCTTTTTTCGACAACTCCTGTACAGCACCCCTTGTACCTGAGGCCATAGCCGTGCAGCTGTCAGTCCCAATACCCACAAACCATGTTGAATCTATATTAAGTTTGAGACACAGATTTTCAACGATTTTCGCCAGTGCTACACCTGGCATGATACTATTGTGAAGATATCTAAATGATAGGCTCAGCTGTGAGATATATCTTGTTGTTTCATCGAATAAAATTGAAAAGTATTTAGATTCCTTCACTTTCTGTAATATTGTTTCCTGAATGATTTCCTGGCAAACATCAATCAACTCATTTTGAATAGATTTGCTGCTTTATGTTGCGTTAAATTTAGAAGTCTCTAAATGATGCTACAATTTTGTGTCAGCAGATTCTGTACAGAATTTCAAAAGGGCTCTGAAATTTCCTTCATCAGGTATCATGTTGCCATTATCTGATTCTTTGGCCAACAATATACCATCGTCGCGATTGTCACGTAGTGATATATTTTGATGACCACTGTCAGAAGTGATCTAGTTAGTTATATTTAGAATGTTTGATTGTTGGTAAAATTGTAACCACAGACATATAAGCGACATAGAGTTAGATGGTGAACCAAGAATGTAATAGAAAAAACGCAGACAGAGCTTGGTTGTGCTAAGATATATTTTCAGTTAGTAATAACTTATAATAAAGTGTTCAAAACCAACCCGTATACTCTTATTATTTCTCAAAGGTAATTTAGAGTTGACAACCACCTGATGAACTAAAGAGTAATTGACGGAACAATTGTTGTGTGAACATAACATATTAAAGGATATAAAGTGTTCTGCTCTGAATTATATCGGTTTAAACAGGTTCATAAATGCTAGTCTAACTCAATAACGACTTTACTATGATAATTTATTAATTACCACCTCCTTCAAGGCAATTTGCAACAACTCTGCTTCTGACTGTTAAAATTTTAGGTATTTGCGCTAAGCAAGCAAGCGAAGCGGTATGACTGGCGCACTGGTGGTAATGGATAGAGAACTACACTAACTGACGAACTACACAAAGATCGTCCCAGGGCAGTGTGCAGGCACAGAACAGAGAAGAAGAGAAGAAATACTTCTCTATTCCGTGGTGCAGGGGTGCCCAGCGCATGTGTTGTCCACATATGTGTTTAATCTATAAAAATTGAAAAATTATCACTAGTCAACCTAGACCCCGCCCAGGGGAGGTTCTGACCCCCATGACGCCCCCCCGGATCCGCGCTTGATATATACCAAGCACTCTCGTCTATTTCTGGCTAAAGAATCTTCTGACGATCCGTGTTGTTTTCAGGATGACGGCCTTCTGCAGGAGTTGGAAAAGGTTGTCGTGTAGCCCAAGGATCTCGAGACTTGTGTGGACGTCAATGGGTATAATCCCTGTAGATTTTTTTTTTATTATCATTTATTCATTAGCAATCAGAATACAACAATTCTATGAGCTAATTTGCTGTCTACAGAGCTTTGAGCTCTCAAATGATTTGATATGGTCTTCTCCAGTGAAAAGACCATTTTAAATCTACTTCATATTAGCTGGCCAGTTCCTCTTGAGTCTTCTCATGTCTTGAGGTTGAAGCAAGGGTTGTAGTAAGTCGTTTATATGACCATCTAACTTAGTGTGATGTTTTTGGCTCTGTTCCTTGATGACATCCTTCACATAAGGTATTTTCAGATCTTCATGTAGGGTTTGATTTGATACATACCATGGAGCATTTGTTAGCAATCTCAGTATTTTCGATTGGCTTCTCTGGACTAGAGTTACATTTGACTTACTTGTACATCCCCAAACTTCAATTCCGTATGTCCATATGGGCTTTATGACCGTTTTATATATCAGCAGCTTGTTTTCTAATGAAAGTTTCGATTTTCTACCTATAAGCCAATTCAGTTCTTTAGTTCTAAGGTCTATTTGCTTCCTTTTTTTAACAATATGCTCCTTCCAGGTTAATCTGCTATCTAAGATGATGAATAAATTCAATTGAATTGACTTGAAATGCACTCCCAAATATTTAGCAGTTGGGGAATTCGGTATTTTTATAATAATAATAATAATAATAATAATAATAATATATAGCTTATTGAAAAAGTACAGTTTCTATAAAAATCAATCAATACATATTCAGAAATATAGTTTCAATAAACCGCAAAAACTCACTAAGGCATATTGCCTGTGCGTGAGTTGTTAAGATTTATGATATTGGTCTGTTATACTAATACTAATACTAATTTTATTTTAAAAACAGTGTATAGATAAAATGAAGATAAGGTATAGAAAAATACAGATAAAAAAATGTTCAAATACTAGTTATATAAATAAATAAAATGTATAGATAAAACATCATATATTGATAGAGTGTGTACAGCTAAAATGGTGTATTAACGAAGGTATGTATGTATATAATATAAAATATAAGAAGGGAGCAATATAATTCAGTGTCACAAATATTTATTTTCGCATATCTATCATTTTGACAAGTTCATCTCTCGGGTACTTAGTAATAAATTCATTAAATTTTTTCTTGAAATGGCGTAGATTATGAAGTTCTGTTGGATCTTTGGGTAGAATCTGATACATTCTCGGTGCCAAATAAGCAAAACTGCGCTGGCCAATTGTCTTCGTTGAAAATGGAGTTCTGTAGCAAGTTCTATGTTTCCTCGTATTATACTGATGTGTTAGAGATCGTAGATTTGATTTATTTTTGAATTGATATACCACAATGGAAACGATTGCTTTATGTCGAAGATCTTTGTTTCTGTGTAGAGATTATCTGTCGAATAGGTATGAGGTCTCCTTAAGATAATTTTCAAGATTTTTTTCTGTATTATACTAATTTTTTTAAGGTGTGTGTTCATTGCTCCACCCCACCCTATAATACCATAGTTCAATCGTGAACCCACCAAAGCATGATAAACCATTTTCAGTTTGGTTGTGTCTAGAATGGTTGTCAGAAGCTTAAATTTATAGATTAAACATCTGAGATTCCTGCTGAGGTTTTCTATATGTTTATCCCATCTCAAATGTTTACCCACAATAACACCCAAATATTTGATATAGTCGGTTCTTTTGATCACACAATTCTCATCAATTTTCAGTGTCTCATAGTCTGGTAAGTTTCTATCTAAGCAAGTGAATGTGATATATTTGGTCTTTTCGAAGTTAATTGTCAATAAATTATAATCCATCCAATCTTTGATAGATTTAATGTCGTTTTAAGCTTGGTCTCTAAGTTCTTCCCAGCTATCAGCTTGATATAAAATGGCTGCATCGTCTGCGAAACTGATTATCTTCCCATGGCTATTCAATTCAAGTAGACCATTCATATAAATAGTGAATAATATAGGTCCCAGTACGGTTCCTTGTGGGACTCCAAACTTAACCTCGAAAGCGTCACTTATACAGTCTCCTATTTTGACATATTGTTGTCTGCTAGATATATAGCTCTTTATCAGATTAAACACATTGCCCCTTAAACCAATGTCTTCCAAGGCCTCGAATAATTGTGGGCTTACAGTGTCAAAGGCTTTTGCCAAGTCTAAAAAAACGCACAGAGTTGGCTTACTCCTATATATATATATATATATATATATATATATATATATATATATTATATTGTTTATAAAGATGGGTGGACACTGGTCTCTTCGAAGGGTATAATTTACTTGAACTGACTTGGTTTCATTAACTTTTATCTTCCACTTATGCAGCCATTCTTTTATTTCATCAAGATGAATTTGCGATCTATTAGATGCCTCTTTGGGATCTTCATGGCTTGCAAGAATTGCAGCATCATCTGCAAAAGTTCCCATTATCGTATTCGCATTTGTGGGCATATCTGCCGTATACAGTATATACAAAAACGGTCCCATAACACTTCCTTGGGAACACCGGACTGAATAGGATAAAAATCAGACACTTCATCATTTACCTGTACTTTGAATCTCCTTCCAGTAAGATAAGATCTAATCAGCTTGTAGTAGTATAATGGCAGACATTTCTTTATTTTATACAATAATCCAGAATGCCAGATTTTATCAAAGGCCTGGCTTACATCCAAAAAAGCTGTGCAGTATTGTTTGAGTTCCAGGGCTTTGCTTATCTCATGACTTATTCTGTGTGTCTGCTGCATGGTGGAGTGATTTGTTCTGAATCCAAATTGGTGTGGAGGAATCCATTCTTGGGTGTTGGGATTTGACTTTATTCTCAATAGCAAAATTTTCTCCAAGATCTTAGATAAAGTTGGCAGTAAGCTAATTGGTCTTTATGATGTTACAGCATTTGGATCCTTGCCGGGTTTCAGTATGAGGATTATTTCTGCAGTTTCTAGGTGTTCTGGCCAATAATTTTGTCTCAGGATAGCATTGAATATATATGCCATCATTGCTACTCCTTTCTTAGGCAGTTCCTTGATCATTTTTGGTGTGACCTTATCTATTCTGGCAGCTTTTCGTGTGTTCAGGTATTTTATTTCTTTTTGTACTTCTTTTATGGTGATACTTTTAATAGGAGTCCTATTAGAAGGAATTTTTAACATTTCTCTTTCAACTTCGTAATCGTGTATGTCATCATTGGGTGTGAATACTTCAGCTAGGTGTTCTGAAAATGTTTGAGCTTTCTCATTGTCAGTCCTTGCCCATTGAATAGTTGATCCTGGTATGTTGCGTAAAGGTGGTATATGGATTTTTGGTTTTTTAGAGTTTTTTATTGGTTTCCACATTGAATTATCATATCTATTTAAACTTGACACATAGTTGTTGAATGACAATTCTTTGTGTTCTTTCATCTTAAATTTTAGTTCATTTGTTAATCTGTTCAAGATGGTCTTGTCTGTAGGCGAGTGTGTCTGATGCCATTTCTTGCTAGCTCTTCTCTTCTGTGCTAACATTATACGTTTTGCACTTTTCTTCAGAATTAGGCGTGGCTTTTTCTACAGAATATTTAAGAAGATGAACAAATGATGTCAATACTCCATCTATTTCACTTGGTCTTTTAAGACTTACATTCAGGCATATATGTTCTTCGATTAAACTTCTGTATATATTCCAGTCTGTTTTTCTACTATGCAATCGAGGAATTGGTTTTTTATGGATTACAACGCTACTTATTGTGGCTATGATAGGAGAGTGATCTGACGATAGATAATAGCTTGGAACAATATTCATATAGGTAGAAGAAATACCATTTGTTATGAAAAAGTCTAGTAAGTGTGGTGTTTTATTAGGATCTGTTGGCCAATAAGTAGCGGTTCCAGTTGATAGTGTGAAGTAATTATTTTCCTGAATGAGGTCCGCTAGTTCCCTACCCTTAGTTGTAATGAGTCGTGAACCAAATAAGGTGTGCTTGCTGTTATAATCACCACCTGCAATGAATTTAGATCCCAGAATTTGGGAGAAAGCCTTGAAATCTTCCTTCTTGATATTATGCCGAGGTGGACAATAGACTGCAGCAACCACTAAATCCAATGGTAGAGTTTGAACTTTTAATACTGTTGCTTGTAGATGGTTATATTCATATTTTGGTAGTTCTATATGATTGATAGTGTTCTTGATTAAAATGGCAGTACCAGCATGGGCAGTATTATCTGGATGATTTGTACAGAAGGTGGTATAACTTGCTATGGGTGAAATGCGTTTCACTTATGAGAAGGATGTCTATGGAGTTCTGATGGAGAAAATACTCAACCTCATTTTTATGTTGCAGAAGACCATTGGAATTCCATTCTGCGACTTTTATAAACTTAGCGAATTTTACTTACGACTGTGGTTAGCATGTTTAATACCATACTATTCTGTTGTATTAGCTGTTGGAACATGGTTTTAAACTCATTTGAGAATCTATTCATAATACTATTTATATCAGTTGATGGTTCGATATTTATGTTCTTGGTAGCGTCTGCATAACTTCTGGTTTGTTGCTGTTGTGGAAATTGCATACTTGCATGCTCTCCAGTTGTCTTGGAAGCTGAAGCATTATTGTTTCAAGTTTGTTGTTGTGGAAGTTGTGATATAATTGCAGGATTTATTTGTGTATTTGTTCTATTATGAATGTTTAATCTATTGTTTGCGTTGTTTGATTTCAATATTTTGTGATAAAATTCACATCCCTTATAATTTGCTGGATGAGCACCTTCGCATAGTGCACATTTAGCTGGGGTGTCTCTGTTCTTTTTGCACATTGTAGTGTTATGCCCCCCTCCGCATTTGACACACACGTATGGTCTGTTACAATATGACTTTGAGTGTCCATATTGCTGACATCGTGTGCATTGCGTGATACCTTTAAATTTTTTAGGTGGTTCAAGTTGTATTGATCTATATTGAAGATAAAATAGAAAAGGCTTTTTACTTTTTCTATTTTATTTTATATATAATATATAATTATATTTTTGCTTCAATAAATCTCATTATGGAATGTCAATGAATTTAAATAGCCCTTAAAATAACTTACACTGTTCTGTGATTTTGTTGGAACATAGATCAATCTTGAATTCTAAAGTTGGTCTGGTTTCGAAGCATTTCTTAGCACGTGTGCGTTTGTGATATAGGTTAGTTTTTTGATTTTGATATTTGGAATATTATCTAGGACCGATGACGAAATTACTTACAATTATATTTGTTTTTTGAAGAAATAGTGCATGTTTTGAGAGATTTCTGAATTAACTCATTCGAATATTTAAATATATCAAATATTTCAAATAAATTATATTCTTTGAGAAGTCCTTAAGGTGTGTTCATGTTTTTAAAAGGCAATTGGTGTTCTTAAAGGTAAGATCAGAAACAAAATTTTGTCTCCTTTAAATATTTATTTATTAATTTCAATGAGTTTCGTATATCTGTTGGTTTATTTATTCCATTTGACATTATATATTGAGTTTTGATTATATACGTCTATTAAACGTAAGCGGTGCTTATTTCAGACATTAATTTAATTCTTAAAGTTTTTTGAATAAAATTATTTTGAAATTAAAATTGTAGAAGACAAACATATCTTAATTTGTTTTGATATTCAATTTTTTTTATATTGAAGATGTTGAATTTTGTAGATATCTTTATTATTGTTGGCTGGCTCTAAATCAATGAAAAACACATTTAAAGGCTCTTTGGTTACCCTATTTCTACAATTAAGGATATTTCTGACTTGATGTCCCTTTTTGGCTAATTCTTGCTTAATTTCTTCAGTATCAGTGATGCGATGAAGACGCTTAACAACTACTCTATATGCACGTTCTTCCTTAGGTTGATATGTGTGATATATAACATTTTTGTCTCTCATGTATCTAATTAGCTTCCTGTAGGTGTCTGCTAGCTCACAATTTATTTTTATTGTGTCATCTGCTAGACATTTTGTGATGTACTTTCCATCTTCTACTACAGTTCGTAGTTGTTTCACCATTTCTCCATAATTTGTAACACCATAAACAAATATTGGTGTCGGTTTCGGTATATTATTATCATCATTGTTTTTACTGGTTGTATTTGTTTTTTCATTTTTCTCACTCAACACGTTCATTCTATTGTTGACGGTTATTGGAAGAGTGGTATTGTAACTGATTTTCCTTCTTTTTGTTGTTTTGGCCCTAACTGCCTGCCATGAATTATTCACTGGTTAATTTCCCGGGAAATCTAAAAATTCTTCATCACTTGTCGATGACATCCTGCAAAAATGTGTATCTTCATTTGAATTATCTATTTTGATGTTTTGCTCTTTATTGGTTATTGGGTGACTGGTTGAAGGAATATCCTGTGTTGTGTCTTTCATATAGGTGTCCTGTATAGCATTCTGATGTGATGTTATCAAATTGCTGTTTCTTTTATCTGACGTGGAACTCAGGTTTTCTTCGATGCTATCATCTTTATCTCCTCCATGTGTCATCTGGATTGAATATAGATAACGTTTTCGTTTCAGTTTTCTGATTTCTATTTATTGTGATAAAATGGAAATTCAATAAATTTCGAGAAATACCTCGATTAGCGGGATTAGCGATTGTTTAGCAATAGCTCGATCAATCCGGGTTTTTATTCCCGGAGTTGGTGGCTAATTACTGTCTTAGAACACTCTTTGACACGGCGATAACGATAAACACGTCTTCATCGGTTGAACACATGCAGAAGAATCCCTGTAGATGACAATACAATTGGCATAATTAGCACTTTTTCAATTCCCCACATTTTCTTAATTTCATCTGCCAGGTCTGTGTACTTTTCTTCTCTGCAATGGTGTTAAGTAGGTTATGGATGTTCGGTATTTCCACGTCTATGATCAAGGCCCCTTCTTTCGTTTATCTCGTACTACGATGTCCGGTTTATTGTAGGGAATACTTCTGTCAGTTATTATTGATCGGTCGTAATATATGGTGTACTGGGGCTTTTCAATGACAGCTGGCGGGTCGTACTTGTAGTAGGGGGTTCTGGCAGCTTGGTGTAATAGCTTTAGCCTGAAGCTCAGTTCTTAATGTATTATAGCAGCTACTTGGTTGTGGTGGTGTAGATAGTCGGTTTGGCTGAGTAGGCTGCATGCTGCTGTTGTATGTTGAATTGTTTCTGGCTTCTCCCTGCATTTTTTCACCTGTCATCTGGTATCTCCCTAACTATCCTTAACTATGTGCAGAAACCAAGCAGAACCACAATGCACTTAGAGAATCCCCCTGGAATATTCCGCAGTTAACTTAGCTTTCTTGGGTGGCTATAGACACTGTTTTAGTGTTGAGTTGGATGACTGTTTGTCAGGTCAGCATCAGGTGGCGTAAGTAATTTATTAGGGCTGGATGGACTTTGTATATTTTCAAGACCTTGATTAAGCAGGGGCGAGGAACAGAGTACGCCTTCTGGTAACCGACGTAACAGCAGGATAATTTTTTGTTCTTCTTCTTCACCTCATTCAGGATAATGGAGTCTATGATCAGCTGTTCCTTACACCCTTTGGTTCCCTTTCGGCATTCTTTTTGCTCTGCGGTCATTATCTTCTGTGTCTCTACATCCCTCAATCCAAAACCCGTAGGAAATCATTTCTTGTCTGTCAGCGTGGGTAATCCAACACAGAGAAAGAAACCAGGAAAAACCAGGACCCCCTCTCACTCGTGAACCACCTGGCCATAACTCCAGCGAATCCCGGGGGAACTAACATCCTCCAGGAAAACAAGAAAACGAAGCCCAACCCTACACGAGACGGAACCTGCAGCGGCAAACATTAGGACTTACCAAAGTGTAATTTGTCAGGTGTTGTGACGAGCATCGCGATAGTGAAGTGTCGTATCGGTTAAAGTGGAGCAAAGTGATCTCAGAGACACTAGCAGGAATCAGAACAATCACACTTTCCAAATGGAAGTCACACAAACCTGTAATTTGCCCAAAATTTGTACCACTTTATAAACTATGGCATACTGCGATATGCATCACTCTCCACATTTTACACTTCTTTTTATTTTTCTTCTTTTTTCTTTTCTATAATTCACTTTTTATATTAATGTTTTCTGCAATTACACTTTACTCAGAAATCAGGCACCCAATATGGTGCCACACCTGTATTTTATAGTCTATTTTGAAATAAATGTGCCGTTGGGCACCTTTTTTTTGTGTCTCTACACGTGTACTGAGGAGTTTTGCGATGCAGGAAGTGATGATCTTGTACACTGTTTGCAAGCACGTGATCGGTCGGTACTTGGATGGTTCTATGTTTCGTTTTCCTTCAGGTAGTAGGTAGGTTTTCCTTCAGTGATGAATCTTGGCGTTTTCTCTGGGTGTTTGATGATCTCATTTATGTGCTCTGTGAGCTTGGTATGAGCGTTAGTCAGTTTTTTTATACCGGAAGTTATGTATATTATCACTTCCTGGGCTTTTACAGCTATGTGTAGTCTTTATTACATCCGTTACTATAGCTTCAGTGGTGTTGGATTCTTCTATAGGTATTACTTCTGCATTCTCTTCTTCCTCTTGTTGCATCCAGTTGGCTTCCAGTTGATAAGATTTTTTTGATTCTAGATTGATGACCAGTACTTTATAATTTGTTCTTGATTAGGCAAGCTTTCTGGTTTTACATCCCTTATCATCCTGTTTGTTTGTTTTCAGTTTCCTGTAGAACGTTTTTTCATTTGTCTTAAATTACTTATTTTATTGTTTCCTCTTGTTGCACTTATTATATCTACTGAGTCTTGTACTTACTGCTGTTAATTTTTGTTGAACGTACGGTTTGAGGTACGGTGTTAGGCTGGTCTCTGTATTTTGCCAGTATTTCATGGGCTTTTCTCCTCAGTTTATCACTTGGATTTTCTCCTACGCACTCCCTCAGTCTGGCGATTTCAGCTCTCTTTATGTCTATCTTCTTAATCAATCTTCTCTTCCACGGTGGTATGTACTCTTTGCTTTCTTTTCTAGTCTCTTCTTCGTTAATTTTTGCTCCGTTAGCAACTGCAGCTGTAAACGGCGTGCAATAAACGAGATCATGGAGCTCTGTGAAGGTTTCAACATCCAGCATAGTGGGAAATATTTATCTGTTTGTTTTTATTTATAATTATTGCAAATGTTCTTGATGTATTTTGCCTTGGACTCCAAGGTCTCTTGGTGGGATCCGTGCCACCATACTTTCGCAGTGTTACACTCAACATTTCACGAAGCTCAATTATTTTTTGCTCGTCTGTTCCTGTTTTTTTCTATTGGTATGTTGCGATTTTCGATTCTTGATTGTTTTTAGGTTCTGGGATATATGCTTGGTGACTTATTTCTACTTGACTAGATTGTGCTTGACTAAGAGTAGCCCGGCCAGGGGGAGTTAGCTCAGTATCTTGAAGTTGGCCATTGTGTGGATCATAATCCGCTGTCTGTTGGTGCATCATCTTCCCTTTCCAATCCATCTCTTACTTCTCTTTTTAGTTGTTCCAGCGTTTCGTTTGATAGGTATTTATTCTTCAGTATAGCTCTTCGTTGATCTGCTATATGTTGTTCTGTTAGTGGGATATCAGGATACTGTCTTATAAATGTTCCATGCAGTCTCTGTCGAAAAGCCGTTGAATCTGTCTCGAGTCTCGTGAGGTGGTTATAGGTACGCATGATAAACATGTTTAGTTCTTGTGTCCATTTCATGTGTACTCTTGGTCTACCTGCTTGAGTGTTCTCGGGTAAAATGGGGTTAACCCTCCCAGAAACATCCCTCGCAGTCACAGCGTTTGTAGATGGATTTTGGCTATTGTCTACAGTAGAGGCATTATCTTGTTCGGGTATCCCGACCGCAATCTGCCTAATTCATTTTCTCTCACGGTCATCACCGGATCGCATGCTGTCACTTCCAGCGGTGGCTCCAGAAGCGCCCTGGTGCTGACCCCTAGGAGGTAACGTTGTTCCGAGGTCTTTATAACTTCTATTCCTTGTCTCCAAATTTTTGGGTTGGCCAGTTCACCTGATGGCCTCAGGGTGGGAACACGATGTGCACTTTCATTTCTACCCTTAGTCGCCTTTTACGACAGGCAGGGGATTGAGTGCCTTGGAAGTATTCTTTTTACATCCCCCTATCCACAGGGGATTGAGTGCCTTGGAAGTATTCTTTTTACATCCTCCTATCCACAGGGGATTTATTATTATTGAAATTATAATTTTTATTATTAATAAGTATTAAATTAAAATAACTTGGATTTCTTGAAACTTCGACTCTTTTAAACATTGAATAATGGTAAAAAGAATACACCCTTTCAGTTCCAGTTGAATTTCTGAAAAGATTTTCTGATTTTTCACTAATGTTTCAAGGATTTTCAATCGACTAGTAAATGTGTACTCCGAACAGGCTCTTTCTTCAAAATTTTGGCTTATAATTGTTGTTATGTTTTCATGTGTTAGAATAGTTCTGTCAAAATGGAGTCAACGAGTCAAGTTATATACAGTGGTAAGACTTTTCCTTGACATTTCAGTAATATATTTAGCATTAGTTTTTTTACGAGTCATAAAATTGTAACAATAGGTTGTTTTTCGCTTAGTCATATTATTAGGTGTGAAGGGTTTTATTATATAAAGTCCATGACAGTAGTTTTTATGGAAAAGGTAAAGCGAATTTGTAAACAACCTCTAAATGAAATATAAAATAAAGTTGGGACACAAGCTGTTGAGATCTAATATTTCATATATCAGTGTGTAAAAATTGAATTGTTGAATTAGAAAAATGAAACTGATCAAAAACACTAGATGTGTAAACGCATCGATGGAAAAGGAGCAGTTGTTGGAATTCATGAAAAAGTTAATTACGAGAAAATTTGCTAAAAATTGTACGATGCACAGGGTCTCTGGGTAGAAATAAGTGATATACTAGACAGTTGTGGGAACGGCTCAAGTAAGGATTGGAAGACAGGAACAGTAAACGAAATATTGTTTTTCAAAACTATTAATTCTCAATTTTTTACCAGAGCAGACCAATTTTGGACCACTTTTTCGAGTAATTTAGGCCTTATTTCATCAATAACACGAGTTATGTTGGCTTCCATAGCATCTATTGTTTCTGGTTTATCAGCATAAACCAATGACTTGACCTAACCCCAAAGAAAATAATCCAGTGGAGGATCGTTAACACATGCTTGCTAACTAGACTGTGTATCAAGCGGCTCCCAAAATAGTTAGAATTTAACCCAATAAAAAAGAAGTGGTGATAGGCTTACGTGATTATGGCCGCCAAGGCGTCTAGAGAATTAAGGGAACTGAATTCTCGGTTAGACCATCTAACAGTCAAGTTCAATACGGGTCTGACCATGCTCCGTGATGAATTTTTGAGTTTCAAAGAAAATTCTACATCTACTGGCTCGGATACCGGAGGGGGTCTCGATCAACTTGAAGAACAAATAAATTCATTTCAGACATCCCTTGAGAGTTGGTGATTCGAGAGGTTAACTATCTGAAGTCGGTGACAGATGATTGTCATAAAAGGGTGTGCAATAATAATAATAATAATAATTTATTGCCATCAATTTTACATGGTTCGTCAATAATAAATCATTTAAAGTGAAAAACTCAAAAATTCTTCTACTGAATAAAATGCATTTTTAACCAAGGTATCATTTTCACGACTGTTGGTAATTTATTGAACATTTCTCTAGTCAGTTACTGATCAATGTAAAGACAGGGCACAATTCTATAAACACAACACTTTCAATGCTGGAAATAGTTTCAGCTTTTCTATGACAACTTCCGAAGAAATAAACACAAATTTACACTCTATAAGAACAAATGCTGAGGAAACAGACTTGGTTAACTTGAAAATGTTGAAAATCTGCAGCCCCTTTATTGATTGTATAATCATGAATATCATCAATTCTATAATTAAAACCAGTAACATCCCCACACTTTGGATGACTGCAATAATAATAATAATAATAATAATTTATTGCCATCAATTTTACATGGTTCGTCAATAATAAATCATTTAAAGTGAAAAACTCAAAAATTCTTCTACTGAATAAAATGCATTTTTAACCAAGATATCATGAATCCTCTCTTTAAAAACATGTTCTGGTGAATCTTTCACGTCTGTAGGTAATTTACTGAACATTTTGATACCCCAGTAGTGCGAGAAATTTTGCGTATTTTTCTTCCTGTGCAATGGTGTAATAAAATAATTCTTATATCTGGTGTTAAATAAGTGATGTGTCCCATTTTTTGGTATGTTGGATCTGTTGTAGTGCACGTATTTGAGACACTCCTTTATATAAAGGGATAAAAATGTAAGTAACCCACTATTCATGAAAGTCGGCTTGCAAGATTCTCGGTGACTTATTCCATAAATAATTCAGAGAGATTTTTTTGTAGAAGAAAAATCCTGGTAGCATCAGACGCGTTTCCCCACAGAAGTATCCCATATAATAGAAAACTTTGAAAGTTCCCAAAATATGCAGTTCTGCTCATTTCGAGAGTACCATAATTTTTCAATCTCCTAAGAAGATATAGCACACTGGACAATTTGTTGCAAGTGTAATCAATATGAGCGGCCCAACTCAATTTATTATCTAGGATTACACCCAAAAATCTGGCGTTCGCTGGGTTCCCTCTACTTCCAAATGCTAACTCAACTGTTTTCTCTGTATTCAATTTGAGCCCATTCAAGGAGAACCAATTTTCAACTTCAATCAGTGCGAGCTTTAACCTGACTGTGAAATCTTTTCCATTCTTCGATTTTACTATTATGCAGTCGCCATCGCAGTACAAGTATAGACAGTTACAATTTTCGATAATGATATCATTCAAATACACCAAGAACAATACAGGTCCCAGTATCGAACCCTGAGGTACTCCATACCTTAATTCTTTTTCTGTTGACACAACGTTATTCCAGTGTACTTTCTGAAATATTTTTTCTATGTACGATTTCAACAGTTTCAGGATGTTTCCTCTGAAACCGCAGGCGTTCAGTTTCTTAAGCAGGGTCACATGTGAGACTGCATCGAAAGCTTTACTTAAGTAAAAATTTAGCATCTCTACAAAATCTCCTTCATCCATAGCTTCTATCACATTATTCAACAATTCCATTAGTGCAGTAGTTAACCTTTTCTGTATCCATGCTGGTTTTTGTTTAAATATGGAGCTGAAATACAATTCGACATGCATTCTAATACACGGTGTGGAGAAAGAATTGAACACGCAAACCGATAATGCCTTAAAAATAATTTCCAATCATTTAAAAATCAATATAAACAAATCAGATATATCATACTGGTAGCGAATCGGAAAAAAAAATCTGCGTCATCTGATCCCAGGTCCCTGGTTGTTCAGTTTTGTCGCAGGTGGACACGGGATATGATCTTCAATAATGAGTAACTACTCATGGGAACGCGAATGTTGATATTACGGAGTTGTTCACACGGGAGAGTCTAAAACTTTTTAGACTTGCTAGAGAGTTCACGACTAGTGAACTTATTATGACATTCTTTATTATCATACTCTTACGGCTATATAACGCCTGGAATCCTTGAGGAAAAATCATTTGCTTTGTTGGTATCATTCTTCGCTTTTATTTTTTATCCTCACTCAATCAATATTATTTCATATTGTTTCATTTAAGTATTAGTTTTAATTCATTTCTCTCTAGTGTATTTGGGGTTTATTTTTTATTTAATAATTCAAAAAGTTATGGGAGTTGTATGCGCATATTGCAGAGTGTAGTTTAGTATTGCACAGTTTTGCACGGATCCTGACTGTTTACTTTAAGATTTTTTTTGTTCGGGTTCAGATCGGGTGACTTTTAGTTCAATTATTTTCTTCTTACGGCAGGTAACCCGGCGATTTGGTTGTTTACCACGAAACTTAGATAATTTTCTGTTTTCATTTTACTAATATAATTTTTGAATAACTATCATATCCTTATACTGATTCTACTCGTTCGAAATTTCAATCATATAAAAGACTTAATAATATGAAGATTGCACACTTGAATGTTAGGTCGCTGTTTACTCGTTTTAGCGAACTATCTATAATGATCACTGAAAATAATTTTGGCATGGTAATAATTACCGAAACTTGGTTAAATCAGAATTTCAATCCCAGTTTACTTGGCATTCCTGGATATTATTTTATCCACAAGGATAGAACGGGCCGTCGAGGTGGAGTCGGGGCATATATTAGGAATAAAATAGAAAGGCCTTTTACTTGATAGAAGAAATATAACAAAATTTGAATATTAAAACAAATTGAAATATGTTTATCTTCTACAATTTTAATTTCCAAAAAATGTTTTATTCAAAAAATTTTTAGAATTAAATTAATGTCTAAAACAAGCACCGCTTACATTTAATAGACGTATATAATTCAAACTTGATATATAATGTCAAATGGAATAAATAAACCAACAGATATACGAAAGTCATTAAAATTAATAAATAAATATTTAAAGGAGACAAAATTTTGTTTCTGGTCTTACCATTAAGAACACCAATTGCCTTTTAAAAACATGAACACACTTAAAGGACTTCTCAAAGAATATAATTTATTTGAAATATTTAATATATTTAAATATTCGAATAAGTTAATTCAGAAATCTCTGAAAACATGCACTATATCTTCAAAAAACAAATATAATTCTAAGCAATTCCTTCTTCAGTCCTCAATAATATTCCAAATATTAAAATCAAAAAACTAACCTATATCCAAACCCTCACCACGTGTAAAAGGACTAATGCTTCGAAACACAGATCAACTTTATAATTCAAGATTGATCTATGTTCTAACAAAATCAAAGAACAGTGTGAGTTATTTTTAAGGCTTATTTAAATTCATTGACATTCCATAATGAGATTTATTGAAGCTAAAATATAATTATATACACTCTGTCAAGAAAGTACCGGGAATTTTCAATTAAAACAACATTTTTACATTTAATCGTCAAAATTTATTGGGTCGCCTTCAAATTAGGCTCCATTTGCTCCAATACATCTATGCCAACGGCACTTCCAATTATCGAAACATTTTTTATAGGCGCTTTCCGGGATGGACTTTAGCTCACGCGCCGAATTTTGTTTTATGGCTTCAATCGACTCAAAACGGGTGCCACGAAGGGGCAATTCTAGTTTTGGGAAGAGGAAAAATTCGCAGGGAGCCAAATCCGGCGAATACGGTGGTTGCTGAAGCGCGTTTGTTGAGTTTTTGGCGAGAAAGTCAGTCACAATCGTAGCTCGGTGAGAAGGCGCGTTATCGTCATGCTAAATCCATGAGTTGTTCGCCCACAAATTTGGCCGCTTCTTACGGATACGCTCACGCAAACGTTTCATAACGGCTAGGTAATACTCCTTGTTTACCGTCTGACCCTCTGGAACGAATGCGTAGTGCACCACGCCACGGATATCGAAGAAACCAATGAGCATCACCTTCATTTTCGAGCGGCTTTGGCGTGGTTTTTTCGGTTTCGGCTCATTTTTTGCCACCCATTCCGATGATTGCTGGCTTGTTTGCATATCGTACTCGTAGACCCAGGTCTCATCACCAGTTATAATGCGTTCCATGAATGTAGAATCGGAATTACAGCGATCCAGCATGTCTGAAGCAACCTGTTCGCGATGACGTTTTTGAAGAAAATTCAGGTCTTTCGGTACGAATCGTGCGGCCACCTTTCTCATGCCCAAAATATCAATCAAAATCGTACGTGCGGTCTCGTGGGATATCTTAAGATCATGTGCTATCTCTCTCAAGCTGGTACGACGGTTTTCCAGCACCCTTTCCTTAATTTTATCGACGTTATCTTCGATCGAAGCCGTCGATGGGCGACCACTTCACGACCGTCCTTGAAGGCTCTGTACCACTGATATGCACGAGTTTTCGATAGAGCATTATCACCAAAGGCCTTTTGCAACATTTTCAATGCATCGGCACACGAAAATTCATTTGCAACACAAAACTTTAAACAAATTCTTTGCTCAACGTAATCACCCATAGTAAAAATCGGCACGCACTCTGACATCGACTGACTTAATCAGCTGTTGCAAACACACTAGTTGACAGATCCCGCTCAAGCTTGGCATGGTAATTAAGGACAGTGGTACCAACCTAGGAAAAAAAAATTTACTTGCCTCATTGCCCCGCCAGATTTAAATCGATAATTCCTGGTACTTTCTTGACAGAATGTATTATATATAAAATAAAATAGAAAGGCCTTTTACTTGATAGAAGAAATATAACAAAATTTGAATATTGAAACAAATTGAAATATATTTATCTTCTACAATTTTAATTTCAAAAAAATTTTTTATTCAAAAAACTTTTAGAATTAAATTAATGTCTAAAACAAGCACCGCTTACATTTAATAGACGTATATAATCAAAACTCAATATATAATGTCATGTTATATTAGGGACTGTTGAACTTATAGATTTCACTTTATCGATTAATAGAGATCTCGAGAACATATTTCTGAGAGTTTGTTTGCCTAATAGAAAAATTGGTGTTGGTGGCTTTTGTCGTTCACCTAGCACACGTCTGAATAATGTGATGGATGATATTGAAAAGATTGTAAACCACGTTTTTCTATGTTTCGATGTTATTATATGTGTGGGTGATTTTAATGTCGATTTTCTTAAGTTGCATAATCCACTTTTAGAAACATTTGGTGACTATAGTTTTGAACAGATTATTGATGAGCCCACTCGTATTACGGAAACATCAAGCACGTTAATTGACCCTATCATTGTCAACAATAGAGAATTCGTTGGAAATTGTGGTACAATACCTTCCAATGGAATAAGTGTCCACAATTTTGTCTTTGTCGACATCCCCTTTAAAAATAAAAAACCACCACCTCGTTTCTTCAAATACAGAAATTTTGAAAGTATAGATTTAAATAGCTTTTAAACCGATCTGCAAAGCTTTGAGTGGTATAAAACTTTTTGGGAGAAAAATGTGGATAGGAAAGTGGAAATTTTCAATAAGTACATTACTGATCTTTTCAACAAACATGTTCCTCTACGTGAAGTAAAGGCAACTAAGCCAAAAGCACCATGGTTAACTGAGGAGATTCGGCGTTTACAAAGGCTGAGAGATAAATGCTGGCAGAAATATAAAAAAACTAGAACTGTGACGGACTTCAACAAATATTAATTCCTAAGAAACCATGTTTTATCTTGTATAAGAGTACAGAAAAAAATTACATAGTTAATGTTCCTCAATTAAATAATCCTTCTCAACTTTGGAAAACTTTGCGGGATCTGAACGTTACATCGCAAAAAAGCAGTTATCTAGCCTATGATCTCTCAAACCCAGATGACATTAACAGTTATTTCACGTCGTTTCTCCAGTCAGTTACTGATCAATGTAAAGACAGGGCACAATTCTATAAAGACAACACTTTCAATGCTGGAAATAGTTTCCGCTTTTCTATGACAACTTCCGAAGAAATAAACACAATTTTACACTCTATAAGAACAAATGCTGAGGGAACAGACTTGGTTAACTTGAAAATGTTGAAAATCTGCAGTCCCTTTATTGATTGTATAATCATGAATATCATTAATTCTATAATTAAAACCAGTAACATCCCCACACTTTGGATGACTGCAATTGGAATACCATTGGCAAAGAACAGTAAACCCTCAGGTTTTTCTGATGTTTGAATCATATGCATACTGCCCACACTGTCGAAGATTTTGGAAAAAATTCTTTTTAGTCAGATTTATGCTTATTTCACCAAAAATGAAATTATTCCATTATCAATGCGGTTTTAGAAGGGGTTTCAGTGCGGCTACGGCTTTGGCGTCGGTTATTGATCATATTCTTGGAGCTTTCGATGGTGGTCTCGCTAGTGTTTTCATACAATGATGTTTCGTTATCGTTATCGCGAGGTGGGTTGCCTTTCTTTGGAAATTCTAGATCATAATACATGAGTTCTGCATCACCGACTTTTTTTTTAATCGAGATGAGTTGTGGGATTTATGCACTGTTGATTCAATGATTTTTGAGGCATGACTTTAATTCGCTTGTTTAGATGATCCTGGATGGGGTTGAGTGAGAATAGCATTGGCTAGACTTCGCCTTTCCAGGGTATACGAACAACTTTTGTTTTTTCTTATATACTGTATACTATTGTAAAATTGTTATTTGAGTACAATAAAAGGCGTTTATTATTATTATGTCCCATGATCTTGGAAGCCAATTAATTGGACCATTTCTCGAAATAATGTTATCGCCAAATCTTTCTTTCAATAAATCAATTGTTACGATAGCAGCATGAGGTGTAGCACCATCTTGTTCGAATCAAAATTTTTCTGGGTCGATACCATTCAAATTTGGAACAAATAATCATTGATCATCGATCTGTAACGAGCACCATTCACTGTAACATTAGCTCCAGCATCGTTTTTAAAGAAATATGGACCGATGATGCCTCCAGCGTGTAAAGCACACAATACAGTGCATTTTTCAGGATGCAATGGAACCTGCGAACTTCTCGAGGATTGTTTTCACTTTATATGCGGCAATTTTGCTTGTTTACATAGCTGTTCAACCAGAAATGAGCTTCATCACTAAACACAATTTTACGATAAAAAAGTGGATCAACTTCAAGGTGTTCTAGGGCCCAATCAGCAAACAAACGACGCTTATTATGGTTATTATGGTATTATGGACTTATATTATGGTGGCTCTCGAACTAGTTGGATTTTGTATGGGTGTAGACCAAGATCTTTACGCAAAATTTTCCATGTGGTGGATGCACAGAGTACAATTTGTTGTGAACGCCGACGAATAGACAAATATGGATCATCATTAACACCATGACTTACAGCAGTGATATTTTCTTCTGTACGCAATATTTTTTGTCTTGTTGTTGTTGCATCGAGTAGAAAAAATATTGCCCAAAATCCATCGATAGTTCGACGAATAAGCTGCTCTGATGGACGATTATGGAAACCATAAATTTCTCGAACTGCTCTATAAGTTTGGCGAATAGAACACTGATTTCGAAAATAAAGGTCAACAATTTGTAAACGTTGTTGCGGCGTGAGTCTTTCCATGATAATTTGTCAATGCCAGAAATTTCAAAACAACATGGCTTCTACCTTCTGTCAAATCACAGTTATCCCTATCGAAAGTTCTATCACTCTAAAAAAAACACCCGATAGATATCATCATCACATGTGGTGGAAATTAACTAATGAAGAATCAAAAGAAATATAGAATAATGACCAAATTAGTTAGACATCACCTTAGACATATATGTTTCGATTGGATGTTAAAGAATCACAAGTTCCATCACCAAAAAATGTTCAACATATGATTTTCAATCTGTAGAGGTTCCGGACAATTAATGACAGCTATTATCTGAAATATTCAAATACTTCTTCATAGTAAATTTTCAATATATATATTGAAAGATATTATGTTTTTCCTTCAGATTTATTGGGATAGAAATTTAGATTAGTTACTCAGATAAAAAGTATGTTTACAATTGAGTTCTAAATCTCCCTCCGGATCGAGTGAGGATTCACTCTATCTACTCTATGGTCAAAATAATTGCTCAATTTTGTTCAATATTTTGATATTGCTCTATATTTTATCCTGATACTCCTGGATCTTCTGTGAAGATCCCTTAGAAGCTGTAATTTGTGCCGTTAGGCGATCAGTTGTGTTCTGGTTAGGCTTTGTTACTGCTGCTGTTCTTTTTTGAGCCACATTTTCTTTATTGAATAAAGTAATAAGGAACAGGACAATTTCATCAATTCACAACAGTTGTTTCGCCAACACTATAGCTTATTCAGGTTTACAGTTTGAATCTTGTAATCATATGATCCTCATAAAATTTTGCAGAAATATATGCGTTATCATTATTTTTAAACCCCAAATTTCAGATCAATCGAGTTTGTATTTTGGAAAATTTTAATAAAAGTAAGAGAAAATTTCAAATGTGAATATCTGCGCAACCATTGGACTTATTTTGCCGAATATCAAAGTTAACCGAGATAATATACATTTAGGCCTACCCCGAAAGTTTCAAGCCTCTATCTCCGAACGGAGATTTCAACAATTTGTAAACGTTGTTGCGGCGTGAGTCTTTCCATGATAATTTGTCAATGCATACTGAATATAAATGTCAAAACAACATGGCTTCTACCTTCTGTCAAATCACAGTTTTCCCTATAGAAAGTTCTATCACTCTAAAAAAAACACCCGAAATGATAATATTATGGATGAGATCGGCCTCCAGGTATATTAAGTTCATGAATTGACTGTGATATTTTATTTTTTATTGTATAAGGACCTTTTCTAATTTCATCGAGTTTATTACGGTTGAGTTTATTACCATTTTCAATATAAACACGATCTCCTATGTTGAAATTCTGATTTATATGATTATTTTGTACTCGTGCTTTATTCAGATTAGGATTTTGTTGCGAATTTAGGAAAGCTTCTTCCCTATTTTTTTCTATATTATTTTAATGGCTGAATGTTGATGGTAGTATGGATGAATATTTTCCGAACAATAAATATTCTGGCGGAAATTGTGTGACATTGTTCTATTATATTCAGATACACACTGTGTGAAAAGATTATTCCATGGTTTCAATTGATTAATATCATCATAATATCATTTGCATCCTAAGCGATTAACTAGAGTTTGTCCTAAACGTTCAGTTAGACCATTGGAGAAAGGACAATCGACCAAGGTAAATAATGAAGTTATGCCATGACGATCAAGAAATTATCTAAATTTAGACGAAGTTAAGGCTGGATAACGATCTGATAGTAAAATTTTTTATTTTATGATTCTCTACGATTAGTGAAAATTATTTGATGAAATCTGAGGCTGCTTGCGTTTTCGAAGTAGAGGCGAATGCATTCCGAAAAAAATGGTCAATTAATAAATGAAAATATTTTTTTATTGAGTTATAGCCAGCAAAATCCCCTACAGTGTCAATTGACATAATTTCATAAGGTTTCGCAGCTGGACCTAATTGAGATAATAGACCTAAAGTTTTCATTCTGCGGCTCTTATCTATTTTTACAAATCTCACAAGTATCGCAAAATAATTTTATTTCCTTGTCCATATTATGAAAATAATAAAGTGGCCGAATGTGTTTTCCAATTTTATTTGCTCCAAATTGTCCTTAATATGAACTTTTTTGATTAAATCCTCTCCAAAATTTGGAGAAATACATATTCGTTCATTTTTCCGAATATTGGTGTAATATACATTCTGAGTAGTATATATTATCATCACATTTGGTGGAAATTAACTATCAAAGAATTAAAAGAAATATAAAATAATGATAAAATTATTTAGACATTATCTTATACATATATTATATATATTCCATCACCACAAAATGTTCAAAATATAATTCAAAAAGACCTTTTTTATTTTGCACATTCTTCAGAGAAAGAACCCGATACATTCGGACCCAAAATCTCATCAGTAAGGAGTTATTTAAATAAACAAATGATCATTTAAAAATATATAACAATACCTTCTTTAACACAACACAATTCTGCAACAACTAACCAATTTTGGGGTAGGCATGGCCTAAACAAAAATAGGTTATATCACAGAAATAAACAATGAAAGAAGATACTACTTAAACTATACATTAGATAACAGCCACGTACTTGTCATGTAATACAAAGAAATTTCTCAATTATTAAAGTATATAAATTGAAAATTAATACGAACAAATATTTGCATATTACAGAATTAGCTAGCTGGAATTAATTCACCAGAAACTCTACAGATTTTAATCTGAATGAATCTCATGAAAACATTTTGAATTAAATTTTAAAACATGTTCCAAATACACTGTATCACTTTATAGACATATATATTATCATCTAATGTGATGTGATGTCTAAATAATTTTATAATTATTTTATATTTCTTTTGATTCTGTATCAGTTAATTTCCACCACATGCGATGATTATATATATGTCTATAAAGTGATACAGTGTATTTAGGACATGTTTTAAAATTTAATTCTAAATGTTTTCATGAGATTTATTTAGATTAAAATCTGTAGTTGTTGTGGTGAATTAATTCCAGCTATTATTCTGTAATATGCAAATAGTTCTTCGTAGTAATTTTCAATTTATATACTTTTATAATCTTTATGTTTTGTTTTCTTCTTTTTTGTAAGCCAATGTTACAGGCGCCGCAAAAAGTGAACTAGAATCTTCAATTAAAGTGGATTGTAAAAGATGTGTTATTTGTTGTTCAATTCCTTTTTGATCGAATAATAAATAACGATATGGTTTTTTTGCTAAATATTTTTCATCAGATAAATTTATGTGTGCCTCATATTTACGTACTGCTCCTATATCATATTTATCAGTCGCAAAGACTTAAGAGAATTCATTTAAAATTTTCTCTAATTGTAATCTATGATCTAATGAAAGATGGTTCAAATGAGTTTCAAAATCATTTGATTTGATAACACAACAACATTCTTTTTCTTCTTTTATTGTTTTCCTTATGTTTCGTCTCATTAGAGACGGCCCTGTCGTTCGAAATTATTCTGTCATTCGATACTTAGGTCTTTTACATTAATATGCGATCTAGCAGTTTTGAGATTTGTTTGGGACTGTTAAGTTTTACTGGACACAGTTTGTTTGTCTTCTAATTATTATATATGGTCTTAGGAAACATGGAAAGTCAATTAGAGATTTGGATATATTTATGTCTGTTAATTTCACATGACGCAGCATTCGGAATTACAAACTGACTCTATCCTTCTTTACTTGCATTAATTTCATAATTTTATTATTTCGTTCATTCAGTCCACCTCCAAATGGCCCTTCCAATCATTTACGTTAATTTTCCTCTTTTGTTAGAAGGGGTGCATCGAACACCTCTAACGTTCAGTCTTTGAAAAGACTGTAAAATCATTATTATTCGAGTAATAGTCAAAGTTGTCACATATAGCCGTAGCTACATTATGCACTATCATTCGGATGGTCAAATTTGTTGTACGTAGCTTGTGACATTTGGGTCCAAGCTATCGAGGTTATTATTGGTACATAGTATTCCAGTCGATTGCCAAAGTATTGGCAAATTCATTACATTTGTTGTTATTGTAATAATCATACCTTTGACTTGGTTTATATACAGTAAATCAAGAATTATAATTCGCTGTTATCATATGAGATACCATTTCTGTTTTTGAATATAAAAACAAAACTGTTACATTTACAGCTTTCTAATATATAGTTTCAGATATGAAATTTGATGTACTTTTAATGTGGAATAGCTTTTTAGCGCTAAATACAATATTTTTCTATCTATATTGTGAAAAGTGAAAAATATCAGAAAAAACATCCAAAGCAAAGGGTTTCCTATTATGAGATATTAGGGGTTGCTAATATAAGATAGTATCTCATATTAGGTTCTTAAATTTTTTTGGGGTTAACAAAGAATAAAACAATAAGTATTAATGTCATGATCACATTTTTATTATAGGAACATCAACCTTAATATTTTGGTACCTTAATTATTAAATTATAGACTAGCATCAGTCTTCAAAATGGGTTTAAAATAGTAATTTTTTGTACTTAAGTTACATTTAACAACGAACTGAGCTATGCTCACGTATCATAATCTTATTTGGCATTTGTAATGAAAATATTCAAAGAAAAAAAAAGTAATAACAAAAATAAAAAATCTTCTAAAATATTTTAAGTCTTACGCATCTAAACATAAAGAACACAAAAAACGATTCGATACTACATCTCCACAATCCTCATGAGCCCATTTAAAACAAACTTGACATTTGGCCCATTTTTCTCCTCTTGTATCCTGTGAAAAGGTTCCGCTACAGTAGGGACATTCAGCATCATATTCATCTCCACTGCTATCTGCGAGCTCCGGCATGTCATCATCTTCAGGACTGGAACTAACTTCTTCAACTTTTTTCTTTTTCAAACTTTTTTTTTTTTCATTGTCTGCTGTTTTATATTTGAACGTTTCTTCTGGCCTTTCTTATTTTCTTTTTCTTGCTTTTTATCTAGGGAGTCTACTAGTGAATTCTTATATGGAGAAGCCGTAATTACAGAAGCTGATCCAGGGCGAGTTTTCTTAGAAGAATTGTTTTTAGGCACCCTAGGCACTGGCTTAAGAGCAAATGATGATACAAAAGACGATGTGCTAGGTACTGGATTGTCATAAACACTAGCTCTTGTTGATGCCTTAGAAGATGTCAGTTCTTGAGGCTCATCAGGAGGACTTTCATTGGATAACACTTCAGTTGGCTCCAATTGGTTTTCAATCGAAGTAAGCATACAACTTTTATTCTCCGGATTTGTGTTCGCGACATCTTTCTGAACATTTAGTGATTCTTGTTCTTGATCCTCTTCATCAAATATTGAAAACTCTTCGTCTGTAAAAATATTTCGATTACAGGGAAATAACCCAGTTTTGCGAAAACCATTTACGGCGTTGGTCATGGTAGCCGCTTTTTCATAAGCCGTCCCAAATAATCTGGCCACACATTTATTTGTTAGTGTGCGTCCCACATTATTACGCAGCCTATTTTCAATTTCTTGGGAGTAATAAGCTTTTAGTGGCTTCATAAATGCCACATCCATTGGCTGTATTTTATGTGTGCAATGTGGCAGCAAGCAAACAATTATCGCTTTGTTGTCTCGAGCTAAATTAATCACATCGATGTTTCGTGTATGTGTGTAGTGGCCATCTAAAACCAATAAAATTGGATCGTCTTTACTTGGCTTTGTAAAGTTGATAAAATGTTGAAAACCACCTTGTAAATAAGTGTGTCTGCATCCAGCCTGACGGATGACAATCACCAATTGACCCTGCTGGTGCACCATCCATTAAATCTTGAGCCATATTTTTCCTTGGAAAAATTATTAATGGAGGCACGTAGGTACCACAAGCGTTCATACAGGTCACTATGGTCATGAGTTTTCCTCTTTCGAGGGATGTCAACGCACCAACCTGTTTTTTGCCTTTCATACTGACAACTTTGGAACGTTTATGTTGAACTACTGTTATTCCTGTCTCGTCGACGTTGTAGATCCTGTGTGGAGCGGATTTTATCTTATCAATTTCAGGCTCATATAAATCAAAAAAGTTGGCGACTGCAACTGGATTAAATCCTTTTACTCTGGCGGCAGAAACTGCTTCAGGTGTCCTAATTGATAATGCAGGATGTCTCCACAGAAATCCACGTAGACATTTTTTACCAGCAGAGGCTTTAGTCACACTGAAAGGATGCCTAAGATTGTTTTTAATAGCTAATTGAAATGCCATGTATTTGATGTCCTGCATACGTAAACCATAAAATCGTTTATCCATTTTTTTTCAATAACTTTCCAGCTCGGCTTCTAAATCAATAGGTAAGGCTGGTCGTCTCCCCATACGAACCTGAACAAGATCTTCTGCATGAACATCCTTTTTTACATAGCGCTCAAGAGTACCCTTAGGAACACCAAATTGTTTTGCAGCTCTTAAGTAACCCATTTCCTTTCTTCGTACTGCATTCACAGCCTGTATCATGGCGGTATGGTCCCAGGTCTTTCTTTTGATAAGATGCATCTGAAATAAAAAAATATAGAGCTAAAATAATTACTCTTTTTGTGTACCACAATATGAGATATCTCAATTTAGGAACCCCAGCATATCTCATATTAGGAAAACAACAATTTTACAGAATAGATGCCAATATTTTTGCTTTCAAAAGAAAACACAATAAAACCCCAATTACAACTTAAAATTTATCATATAATCTACACACAATATGTATATTGAAAGCATTTAACGTAATAATAAAGAGGTTACATACCTTTTAAACATTTAATGAAAAATATTCGGTTTTACGACTACGTATTATTCTGCACGCACACGTTCTTACATGCCCGGTGACGGGGGCGCACTAGCAGTCATTTAGCTATGCAGCCGTGTCGATTCGAGTGACACTAGCGCCAAATGGCTGACGTGAATAGTTTGACCAATACACTGCTATCTCATATTTAGCGCCTATCTCATAATAGGCATCCTTACCCTACGACTGTTTTACTTTAATTGCTTAATATTTTCGTTGGTTCATCTTATTGGATGAACAAAGGTAGTTAATCATCGAGATAACTACATACAAGTGCCCTCGAAGTAAAACTCTTCGTCAACTACAACAAAAATACAGTCCACTAAACCTTTCGTAATTAATCATCGAGATTAATTAATTTGCAATTGTCTATTATTTCAAAATACTGAAATAAAAGGCAAATACTGCGGTAAACGAACCGTGGTACGAAACATATGGTCCTTCGAGCCGGATATACGAAACATTGGTCCAATCGATCCAGATTTTCAACTTTCACATGTGGAAAATGCAGAATCAACCATTGGAGCTCAACATCAAGTGACTATTAGTGCAAACGTGAGAGTTTATCGAAATAAGTGAAAATGTGCTGAAATTGTGTCGTTTCACGTGCATTCAGGATTATTCCAGGATTAAAAGTGGAAAGTCAATTGTACCACAAATCAATCTGTATTCATATCATATGCTCAAATTTTTCCCTACATTTCCAAGATTGTGTCTATTTCAATATATATATATATATATATATATATATATATATATATATATATATATATTTATCGTTCCATTAATAAAATGTCGGCATCAGAAATCAGACTTCTAGAAATTAGGCGAAAACATGCTGTAAGGAAGCTAACCTCTTTCAAAAATTATTTGGAAACAGATGACATCTGTTTTCCCTTTTGGAACAATTACTCGGTGAAGTAGACCCAGTGTACGATAGATTTCTGGAACTTCAGTCCGAGTTGGAAGTACTCGACCATGAACTGGAAGTTATCAAAAAATTGGATGATGAATTTGCTGAGAGGTATTGGGTAGCCTTTCGCAAAGCAAGACATTTGTTGCAATATCGCGGGTAGAACAGGACTCCGGTATCGCCTCTGCAGGATTTACGACCCTGTACTGCGAATAATCGACCCAAAATTAGCAACTCGCCCAACATGGATCTTCAAACGAAGGATATAAAATTATATCCCCATTCAGTGGAAACAAAGTTCACGGTGTCTACTACAACACATATACCTGCGATGAAATCCCTTCAAAATTCCTTTTCCAATACAAATTTGAAATCGGCAGAGAACGCATCTGATAAAACTAATAATAAATCAGTCAACAATTCACGTTACACGACGCATACAGGTCGTAAAAGCTTCAAGGGAACGTTGACCCATAAGGGTCTTTGGTCAAAGCACCGTACTTCGAAACTCCCACTGTGTTTTAAAGTACCAGATGTTGCAGATCTTTCATTATCGAATATTCAGGACTATTTGTTATCTAAACAAAATAAGATTGAATATTATAGCTCGACATTACCTACGGATATAGAAATACACTTTCAAATCCGTAGTAATTTTCATTTTGCATATACAAGGCACATATCGTCTGAGGAAAATTACGGCGATCTTGTTATACGGGGCCAAACGCCCCACAAGCGTTTACAAACACACATTTTGCATCCTAGCCCACTATGGCTAATGCAAAATACAGCAAAGTGGCCTCCGAAAAGGTGTGCAGGTATTGATTTACCAGAGGCCTGGGTATTTCTTTCCTTTCAAAATTTCTAATATTAAACCGGAGAAACAGATCGATCGCGATATACCGTTTTATCATTCGCATAGAGCAATTGCGATTTGAATATGCAGGTATATATCCAAGGCGGTTCTGGCATCGCCATAAAATAAAAGTGAACCTGGAGTTATACCTGTACAGTTAAAGGAATTCTGATAAATTATTAATGAAGAAATTTATCCAAACATTTCCCTTTTTTGTCGATCGACTATTTATTCGAAAGGTAAATAGTACCTGTTTTGTTTTGATAATTCAGCCAAATTTTGAACTCGTCAATTAATTATATATTTTATTCACTTTTTTGCAATCATGAATCCAATATTAATTAGTCAGATTCGTTAGTGTGGCAATACAAATATTCGTGCAATTGAAATAGACCCAATGTTCAATTAGCCTTCTAATTTGAATCAAATGAGCGCCAGTATAATCATTGTGATTTTCTTATCGGTGGTACATTGACATATTTTTCCACAAAAGTAGCTTGTATACATTTCCTCGAATTCTTGTCGACTTTGTAACTATACCAGTAATTCTTAGTGACAATGGTACAGAAAATGTATAATCAACCATGGTTTCACTGCCACTTATGTATTTCAGCTATTGATTTACTTTGTTGTTTGGACTTGTTTTATTTCACTACCATCTATGATTTTTAATGTAATTTCATGCAATTTTATGTATCATGTGTGCATCTACTTCTACATTTATGTTTTTCAGTTATTGATTTCTTCGTTTTTCGAAATTGTTTTATTTAGTTATTGTTTTCGAGTAATCGTCAGCCCTTTAGTTTTTGAACGTGATCCTTCAAGGGGGAGAGTATGTTCCGTCTCATTAAAGACGGCCTTGTCGTTCGAAATTATTCTGTCATTCGATAGGTCTTTTACGTTAATATGCGATCTAGCAGTTTTGAGATTTGTTTGGAACTGTTTAGTTTTATTCGACACTTCAGATTATTTGTTTTCTAATTATTATTATATATTTAAGCCTGTTAATTTCACATGACGCAGCTTTCGGAATTAGGAACTGACTCTATTCCTCTTTACTTGCATTAATTTCATAATTTTTCTATAACCAATAAGGAGCTTTATTTCTTTCATTCAGTCCACCTCATCATTCGGATGGTCAAATTTGTTGTACGTAGCTTGTGACATTTGGGTCCAAGCTATCGAGGTTATTATTGGTACATAGTATTCCAGTCGATTGCCAAAGTATTGGCAAATTCATTACATTTGTTGTCAGTGTAATAATCATATCTTCGACTTGGTTTATATACAGTATACCAAGAATTCACCATTTCGATTTCCAGGTCGACGGAGGTTAAGCCCGCCATGACTCCTGCTGCTTCGGTTGATACAGAGTTGTAGCACTGTGTCATGGTTCGGGAGATCGTGCCATAAATAGAGTGGCACTTCCTGCTGACTTTGGTGAAAGGCAGCCTGTCCAGCCAGACGTTGGACGCGTTACTCAGGATGGAAAGGAGGGCCCCGCGGTATATGGTGAGGGCCGAAGTTCTTGTGTCCTGATCCCATTTGGTCTTGATTTTCTTCTTGAAAGACATGGCTATCCTTCTCGTTTTGTTCGTTCCGTATAAAGCGTTCTTTTCAAAGTTCAGTTTTGGGTCAATAACGAGACCCAGGTATTTGTGCTGATCCACTCTATTTATTTTCCTGCCGTAAATCTGGGTTTGCACATCCCTGTGGTGTATTCTCTTTGGGGATGTGTTTGCCATAAATACGGTTTTTTCTTCCGATATCTGGAGCTTGTTTGAGTGCGCCCAGATATGGACTTTATTTATCGTGTTCTGCATTTTCTGAAGAAGTTCCCCTCGTTTCTCGGCTTCTATGGTGATGGCCAGGTCATCTGTGTAGGCAATGGGTGTGAGTCCATCTGGCCAGGCAGTTTCTAGGAGTTCATCAAGAATGAAGTTCCATTGGTCAGGCCCTAGAACCGAGCCTTGAGAGCATCCTTTAGTGATGTGCTTCTTAAAATCAAAACCGTTTTGTTCTTTCTCAACGGTTCTATTCGCGAGGTAGTTTTTCGTCATGTTCAGAGTGTCACAGGGAGCTTTTCTTTTCTTCAGGATCCGCATGAGGGAGGACCACCATACATTATCGAAGGCACCCTTTATATCGACGAACAACGTGTTCAGGTACTTGGCTTTGCTATTCTTCACCTTGTTCTTGTATTTCAGCAACGCGTCCGTGGAGGATCAGCCTGGAATAAAGCCGAATTGGGACTCGTGACGTCAATATATGGGGTCTCTTCGCATTTTGTTTCTGATGACTTTCTCCAGGATTTTTCCCCATTCTGGCAGGAGGACTATCGGACGGTAATTTTTCATACTGTCCGTATCTCCTGTTGGGCCTTTGAGGAGTACCACCAGGTTTCCATTTTCCAAGCCTTTGGGAAGTAGTTTTCTTTCCAGCAGGCGTTGTAGATTCTGTGCAGGGAGATTCTGATGAGAGGAAGAACAAGTTTTACGACTTTTCCTCTTATTTGGTCCCTTCTTGGAGCTTTGTTAGGTTCGAGGTTTTGGACGATTGCGTCTATTCCTATGTGCTCCGTGGCGTCGCCAGTGCAGTTATTTCTATCTGGGTTAAAGAAGTCGCAATCAGATTGTTCCATGTTATGAACGTTGTCGTTTTTCCTTGGTCATCATCAGGTAGAAGTCACCGTACTAGGTAGCTCACTCTCTTCAGGAGAGAGGGTTATTGTGTTGTCCTCTTTTCTGAGGGAGTTGAGTGCTCCTGCACGGTGAAACTTTTCAGCTGCCAGTTTGTATACTACTCCCCAGGGGTTCTTCCCCGTGTCTTCTTGGGCGAAGACATTCCAGCTTTTCTCCCTGGCTTGATTTAGTTTTTCCTTGAATTTCTCTTTGGGCCGAGTAGATATTGTATCTATTTTTGTAGACTAGGTCCTTTGTCTTGAGGTAGACTTTTCGGTGTCTTTCTATCTCGTTAGTCCACCAGTCTGGGCGGTTTGTGTACCTTTCCCTCCTGGGAGTCGCCTTCATAATGGAGTTCCTGATTACATTTTGCAGCGTTTCAATTGCGAAGTCAATTTTGTGTGGGCTCCAAAGTCGTTGGTTCAGTTCCTCCGTTGTTACTCTAACGAATTCCTCGTCTATATTCGAGACATTCAGGATGTACTTTGGCTGGCCTTTTGGTTGGTGCCTGTTGTCCTTCTGGATGGTGAATTTTATAGTTTTGTGGTCAAAGGTGATCGTGTCTCTGCTCACGGTCCATCCTTGGATGTTCTTGGCGATGTTTAAGGAGGTTAGGGTATGGTCGATACAGCTGGATCCGTTTACCGTCTCAAAAGTAGGTGCGGTCTTGGCTCTGTTAATGATCTCCAGATCTATGTTCAGGATGAATTCTTCCAGAGACGGGAATATGGCGTCGTCCACTGTGTCAAACCACAATGTGGATCTGACATTTAGGTCTCCGCCAGTCAGGATTCTGGCCAGCGACTGGAGATCGACTATGAGGTCATTGGAGGGTGGGCGGTACACGCTTGTCCAGAAAGTTTGGGCGTTGTAACTGGAGGTTGAAATGACTGCAACGTATGCTGTACATAGCTGTGGGAGGTGTATCGCCTGGACTGCATCTCTGTTCTACATTATGGCAGCAGAGAAATTAATGGTTGTGCTGTGCGCGGCAGAGATTCCCTCTAGGCCAGGGATGTAGTACGAGTTGTTCCTTTTAATGGTGTCAGATTCCTGTATCAACGCAATGTCGGTTTGGTTTTGTAACGTTAGTCCAATCAGTTCATTTGTTACTGTTTTTGAGCCTAGCAGATTTATTTGGATGACGTTAGTGTACTTATGCATAAACGTCGTAAATAGTTAAATTGATCTGCTCCTGGACGCGATGTTGATAAATTGGACAGTTAGTATCTACTGCGTGATGGTCCGTTTACTTTACACATATGCTTTGCTGGAGTATCCTTCTGAGGGCAGGCCCTGCTCTCATTGTCAGGTGAAGTGCAGTAGCCACAACATTGCTCCGACTTACAGTATTTCGAAACGTGCCCGAAGCGCTGACATTTAAAGCATCTGGAAACAGCAAGGAAGTCCCTGATGTGGTGTGACCCCCATGTGGAGTACACTCTCCCTGTTTTTACATAATGGTTTCTGGCTGCGGGGTGAAGTTCAACAATACACGAGGTGGTTGCGCTGCTGTGTCCTCTGGAGCCATACATTTTCCCTGTGAATATTTTTGGTACAGCTTCAGGTAGAATTCCATAATTTTCTATGAGTTCTCTGAGTTCTGCCTCCTTTATGGCTTCCGGGACGTTCAGAATTTGCATACGAGGCCACGGCTTGTAGACTGGTTTTGCAGTCTAGTTCATTTTTTAAGGGTGACCGGTTTGCCCAGTTTCAGGGTGGAGATGATACCGTAGTAGGGCGAGTTCGGGAGGGCAGAGCGCAATCTGCGCAGTACCGACGGCCACCACATGAAGTCAAATGCCCATGCAATGTCTGCTAACAGACTGGCAGTATACTGCGTTTCTGAATCACGAACATATCCGACTACCATTCTCACGGCATCCTCAGTACATTTTCCGGAACGGAAGCTGTACTTTCCGATTCTTAGCCAGAACTCAAGTATAAAGGAGCTATTCGAGCCAGTAGGAGGCGCTCTAACAGCTTACCCATATCATTCAGAAGGCAAACCAGTCGGTAGGATTTTGGATCGTCAGGCTCTTTTGCCTTGTTTACAAGGAGAAGTCATTAGGATCGTAGGCATCCCCAATACACCCATCTTCAGACGTCACAATCTCACATCCACTCTCGCCCTCTCCAGGGCCTTTTTCTACAGCCAAATTACTAATTCCTTTCGTTCTACCGGTTTAATCCCTTCCATCCTTGAACTTTTCAATATCAATTTACTCCATGGTGATTTCTACGAGCAGGGACGAAATAAAGGCTGCCCTCTAGCATTGCGCTCCTACTGAAGGGAAGGGTTCATGTCCTACGAAGTGTGCCCTTTGCTCCTCAGTGAGTCGATCTTGGGACCGAGCTCTCCGCCGGCCACGCATCTATCGGCAACCTACCTACCTTGGATTGGGGATTTGTCCACAAGTTGAATAACTATACTACACGGGAGCCCGATCTTGGAATGCGAAATCCCAGCCGCCAAGAGGGGCAGGGAGTCAATACTGTTGTGCAGTAGTTTTTATAGGAATCTGAGACATAAAATTCCTTTCCTATCCCGCAGTGAAACAACATTGAATCGACTCAACAATGTACCATTGTTATCCTCTCGGCGGATAAACCTTATCCTCCCTCCAACCTAAGAATTTCAAGAACCTTCTCTGAACGGCCTGAAGGTGGTATTGATGGCAAAAATAAAAAGAATGCCATATCATGCTGCCATACTCCAACTTGCTCCGGATAAGGGAATGAAACAGAATCAAAAATGTTGAAGTATTATTGAAATACTTGCCATTGCGAGCAATGAATCCATATGTTCTCGAGGCAGATGAAATAAGTTGGCAGATATGTGGAATGAAAGAAAACTTCCGATCAAAGGTCACAGCAAGGTTTTTCACCTCATCAACACGAGAAAGTTCCTGATCCCCGACGAAATATTCACATCTCAGCACATTTATTTTCCTTGTGAAAGTAATAACACTACACTTTGAAACATTTAAACTCAAACGATTATCCTCACACCAATTGGCAACACTATCCAGCTCGAGCTGAACATGAACACAGTCTTCCAGTGGCCGAATTTCATAATATAAATATTTGATTGATTCAGTCTTTACTTGGTGGAATCTCATTTAAAAAAAAAATAAATATAAGACAGTACAATGTAATACCTGAAGAAGCCACATCGTGGTGAAACAATTGTTGTAATAGTACAACATCAGCCATCAGATCATTCACAAACAAAATAAACCGCAGTGGCCCAAGACCCCTGAGGCATCCCAGAGGTGGGTATAAACTCAGATGACCGTACACCCTCCAGTTGGACGAACTGATGACGATCAAACAGGTATAAACGAAACAGTTTGACAAGGCTCTCAGAAAAGCTGAACCTGTTGCGCAATTTCAGTATGAGAAGATCATGTGCAACCTTGTCGAAGGCCTTCTTAAAGTCCGTGTATATCGTATCATCCTGACCACCGGAATTCTGCACCTCGCAAATATACTGGGAAAATACCGTCAAATTGCTTGCCCAAGATCTCCCAGCCATGAACCCATGCTGCTCAATCTAAATATGGCTCCTTACAGCTGGATGAACATTATTGTAGACAATAATTTCAAATAATTTGGAGAAGTTGGACAAAATAGAAATTGGTCAACAACGGAAGGGCCCCCCCTCTTCAAGACTGGTACGATCTTGGCCAATTTTCATGTTCAAGGAAAAGTGGCCTCGCTCAAGATGAGATTGAATATATGGTTTAATGGATGCGACAGTGCATGAATACAATCTTTTACAATGAAACTTGGTATCCCATCAGAACCAGATGTAAGTTTATTAGAGAGTTTCTTGGCAGCAACAATTATTTGGTCTTGTGTTATTAAGCTAATGCCTATCGCATCCTGACCATCAGTATCGTATATATCATATGCGTCACGGTCCAAAACAGGATCATATACCGAACGAAAATATTCAGCAAAGGCATTAGCGATAGACGTGGGTCCACAATAAGTTTCTCCGTCATGTCTCATCTCACCAGGAATTGTAGAGGTGCCCTTCTTCTCATTAATAAAAGACCAGAAAGAGTAGGGATTTTGTATAATTTTATCCTCCCAGCTCTGAATCAAGTGCTTATAAGCCAAGTCAATGACATGCTTGATGGTTCTTCTCAATTCTTTATATCTTGTTAGATAAAACTCATCACCATGCCTCCTGAAAGTAATTAAAGCTTTTTCCTTCTTTAAGATGTTGTCAATTATAGTCGAACTAAAGTGAGAAGGGAAACGTCTTTTTCTTTCAACCTTAAAAGGCACAGTTTGAAGAAATATATTATTCAATATTGCGTAAAACCTGTTACATGCCACATCGATATCCCGGGTCGACTCAAAGACATCATCCCAAGTGGTATCCAATATCATCTGGTAAATAAGAGGAAAATTAGCCTTACGAAAATTGAAGTCTCTGGTATTCACAGAGTTCACACTCATGAACGGAATATGCTCCGACCTACAGGAAACGCAGAAATGAATCGGAGGGTGCTGCGGATCAACGCTTACTAGAGAAAACGTGCCCAGAGAGACGTGACATGGAACATTTGAAAACACTAGATCCAGCAGTCTACCATGATTGTTAACCAAATTATTAAATTGACCAAGGTTGAAAATCGCCGCCAATACCTCTAAGGCTACACACTTCCCATCCGAAGGTGGGTTGTTTACAAACTGAGGTAATACAATAATCAACAGTTTCTTATCTAATATTAATTGAATAGTCGAAAGAAATGAATCATACGTTACTATATCAACTTGAGAAGGAATATAAACAACAATAATAAGTAATGTCAGTGATCGAACTCTAATTTTACATCCAACTAGATCCACAGATGGAACCAAAGTACGCAGCATAGATATATCAATGTACTTCGATGAGTGCCTGCCATGGACAGCGACGAGAACTCCACCTCCGGTAGTACACCCCGTCAAATGAAGATCCCTATCACATCTGTAAACGGAGTAATCATGCGGAAAAAGCTTCGAATTGAAAAGACCACTCCTTACCACGTCTCAATGAAACAATTGACATAGAAGTCACTGGCAGATACCGAACAGAACACGTTATTTGTCTTTGAATTAAGTCCACGCACATTTTGGTAAAAGCAGTTGATCCCAAATTGACTGCAATCGGGCGAGATCAGTTTCCCTGCGGCACAATTGTTGGAACTGTACGTTCTCTCCGTCATCTCTACGTTTCTCCAAATCAGATTTGACTTTTTAAATAAAAAAGGTGCTGTCGTTGTGTTTTATCCGATGAAATTGATAAATGCGAATATTGAGGACAGTTTTTAAGATTCTTAGAATTTTTGAAACAGATCGTACATCAGTAGCACTTGGAAGAGTTATTTTTACAGGTCTAGGCTTATTTGTAGCTCTTTTAGGCTTACCAAGTCGCGTTACTTTCAGGCCGCTTATATTGGAAATATTCTTCGACAAATGGGTTAAGAGACCTCTTTAACCTTATGAATATCTTGAGCTCTAGATTCCTACCCAGAAACATTAGACGGCTACTCTTGCAGACCGAAGAGAACGATGTTGTTTTTACGTTGTTGACGATTATCGAACTCCAACATGATTTGCTCAAAAGTTTCGTCACTCAACATAGTATTGGCACCACACTGAAAACTCTCCGATACAGTCTTGAGATTCCTTACCTCCTGTTGAAGCGCCACAATAACTCTCTTTAAAGAATTCAACTCATTTCCCAGCTTCTCGCAGCTCCTGCAGGACCATGAAATGGCTTTCTCCGAGTTAACAACTCGCACCTCTCAGATGCACTCATTCCGGTACAGAAATTCCCAAAAATGTGCGACAAATATTGCAGGTAACGATAAAATGTTCCGCGAAAGATTGTTTGCAGCAGATACACAATTTACCAGCCATCGTAGAAACTGTTTACCGGGCAAAAAGCAAAAAAAGAAGAAAAAAGGACTAAAATCAAGGACACACACTTCACTCCTCTGTAGCTTGTCAGGAAGACTTAAACTTGACACACAGCAAAAGGCCAAGGATGGAAAAGGGAAAACACAGTTAAGACAAATAGTGGATATTTGAAGGAGCGCGTGTGGTTCTCTTCATCGAGGGAACTCGCAACATCAGTCAGATGTTCGAGTCGATGATAACAAACTCCTAAGGTAAACAAACAAGAGATATCACGCCCAAAGAAGAGCGGACAAAATCGTTCAGGGAATAATGTGCAACCTCAAAAATATCAATCGAAGTGTACTTACAATAGGCACATACTTTTCCAGATTTTAAAATTACAACACTTCAACTGTGCGAACAAATTTTGTTGTATATATCTATCAGTACCTGTTTTATTATTCCAAATAATAATAATAACTGTTCTTTATTGATAACCAGTTATCAAGAGGCCATAGACCGAAGTCCTTCAGCCTATAATAAATTCCGAGTTTATATCTATGTCGTATGTTATGTACTTATGGCAGCTCAACGTTTCATCGTCTTGTACTGTCCAGTTTCTTATTGTAAGTCCTCTAGTCATAGTCACGTGTATGCAGCTGTTTCCTGTTGGGCTGGAAAATGTTTGTATCGTTGTTTCCTTTTTTGTTTTCCTTTTTTATTTGTATATGTTCCTGCATGTGCGTCTTGTCATTATTTTTGTCGTGTCTTTAAGTAGTTCTCTATATGTCATATTTATGTCTTCATTTTCGTTTAATATTTGTTCTATTAGTGTCTGTGTACCCTTTTGTTATACCGGTCAGCATTATTGTTGGTTTCCTTTCCTTGTTATCCCTCACTTTTATGTCGTTGACTGTCTGCAATATTTGGTTCATCTTTTCGAGTTGTTCTTAGTCTGAGCATTGAATAATTACTTTTGCGTCTCTTAGTGATATTACGTTTTTTATTTCGCCATCTTTCCATACGTCCTTCATTACGCCCTAAAGTTTATGTATAATATCTTCATGTTTTGTTACGTCCTTCATGCTCACCACAGATTGGTTAATGTCTATCTTTTCCGGTGTTGTCCATCCCGTTTTTTCTTTTCTTTGTGTCTTTTGTGCATATGTCCCTTCTTGTCTCCTCTTTCTTGGTACTTTGTGTTGGTATATCTGTATCAATCTCTATCTGTGTGTCTGTGTCTGTCTGCATGTATGTTTCTGTATCTGTCGTTGTTTTCCTTGCTCTTTTGTTTTTTCTGTCTTTTCTTTTTTGTCTGATTCTTGATTTAGTTATTTGTTCTGTAATTTGTTTATTATTTCTTCTAGATTTCTAATTTGTTTTTCTTGTTTTCCCTGTCTTTTATTCCATTTTTATTGGTATGTTTGTTGATATATCTATTTCCTTTCATATAATTATTTGTTTTTCCCTATTGAATGTCATTTGTATGGATTGATATCAGGTAGTTGCCTTCATTAGGCTTTCCTTCGCTTCTATTGCGCTTTCCATCAATTCCCTGTTTTGATATGTGTTCTTTTTCTGTATTTATATTTTGTATTATTCGTTCTCTGTTTGCCTCTGTTTTTGCAGTTTCTTGTTTTTTTGATGATGTCGTGTTTTGTTCTGTTGCTGTTTTTTTGTTACATGTATTCTTCCTGCATCCTCGGCTTCCTTTCGTTCTCTGTTATTCATGGTCTTTTTCCTTTTTTTCTCTCAATTGTTCCATTCTTTTGTCGTCTTCCAGCCGAATGAATGACCTGTCCAATTCCTATCCTGCTTGCGCAGGAAGTTTTTCTCTTTTTCCCCTCTGGTGATCTTGCCAGAGATTGTCATCTAGGTATATGTCCCATTTTCTTTGCCTACTTTTCTAGTCTCCTCCATTTTTCTTCCTGTGTCACTTCATTTTTCTCTCCTGTCCGGTTGCCTGTTATATCCATAGCGCTCGTACTTTTTGTTTTGTGAACTCCATGATTGTTTCAACGAGTTGGAATGATTGGCACTGAATGGTAGTGCGCCCTTGCCAATCAGAAGGCTGTAATATCTCACTGGGCGCGCCCGGTGCCCAGTGGTAAGAAAGTTAAAGTCTGATACGCCCCTCAGCCATGCATCCCCTCGGTACTCATATACACTATAGGGTTTGGTATGCTCCTCTTTGAGCCGGGCGATTAAACCAAGCTCCTCGTCCATCCTAAGAAATTATTAGGCTATGACGGAAGGTACATGTGCAGAAGACCATGAAGTAGACAATAGATTGATTGAAGGTGAGTGGTTTGCTGGTTTTTGTGTGGCAAAAGGAAGTGCTCGTGGTCAAGAGCCCAGAAGCGTAGAAGAATTCAAACTGGAAATTATGGGACAGGAGATCAAACCCTCAAAAGAAATGAAAAACCTTGAAGTGATACTCCGCCAAAACCTATCTTTTGCGGGAGATGTTGAACATGTTATTAATAAGGAGTCGGAGAAACTAGCAGCTGTACCAAGGCTGATGGCCAACATCGGCGGTCCAAGTTTTCAAAAGAGAAGTATACTAAGTGGGCTGACACACAGCATACTACTATATACGGCTCCGGTATGGCAACTTGAACAGCTTTTTCACCTTCAGAGACGCTGCCTGCTTGCCAAGCCACTCGCCTCTTGGCTTCAGCTATTGTCCAAGCTCACAGCTGGTTGTTCTGCTGTAGCTAATTGTCCTAGTCTTTTCTTCTATTTTTCTTCATTCATTTTCTGTTCTCCTTCCTATTTTCCTTTTTTCCTCCTCATTTTTGCTCTTTCTTCCTCCATCTTCTTTTTCTTCTCCCCTTTTTTTTCCCTTCTACCTCTTTTTTCCGCTCTCTATTTCCTCTTCCCATCTCTTCTTTCTTTCCTTTCTCCTTCTCCCAATTGTTCTTTTTGTCCTTTCTTCCTCTTTTTCGTCTTTCTTCCGGTCATCCCCACTTTTTTCCTCCTTTTCCCTCTTCCTCCTTTTTCTCCTTCCTTTGTTCTCCTCTCTATTTCTCCCTTTTTTCCCCCTCTTCCCCTCCTTATTTCTCATTTTAAATTTTTTTTCCCTCTTTTCATTTTTGTTCTCCTTTTGTTTCCTTCTTCCTCTTTTTCTTTCTCTCTTTTTTCCCTCACGCAGATCTTTGCAACCGAAACACCGGAGAGTAACCCCTCTCCAGATCTGTTCCTCCCGAACCAGGTATCATCTACTGGATCAGATAATAAAAATTATCCTCAGCCCGTTGGCCAAAATCATCAGGTATTTTCTTGAATGAACTCCAAAATTGTAGCCACTCACGTGAATTTACGCTGAATTTTACTTGCTCTACTTTTGGTAAATTGTACGTTGACCTCGATGTTACAATTCCACTGTTACTCAGACTCGGAGGTTTTTCATCTTTTGCAGCCATCAATTCTTCGTATTTGCATTTGGCCGTTAAGAACTTGATGTTATCCTCACTTCTTTTTTCTAAATCTTCCTCTTCTATATTTTCAGAGGAAAACATTGTTTTCAGGATTTTCGCCGCTCTAAGAGCATTACACGGCAGAAATTTCGAATCATTATTAGGATACGGGATAATTTTTTGGGAAACTACACAATTAGTCATTCAAGAAAAGAGTATTTAGAATGATAAACTTCTCGTCAAGATTTAAGAATAAAGGTGTTTACTCAAGATGTATATTTTCCGTATCGTCTCATTTTTTTTTTAATTACGTAAACTAATAAGAATTATATAAACGTGTACTGATTCATCCTGAAGCAAGTTTTGATCAAGTTTATTAATTTTTTGTCCATGTGTCTGAAATGCACATTCAAATAATTTTCTCCTCAGTCTGTAAATCGGTTTCAATAAGATCAAAAGGTTTTACGCAATTAAAAATTGAATTTTCAATTTCTTCAATGTTAGCCAAAATCTGATATCACGTTCATTGACAGGGTACTTTGCCACTGGAACTATTCGTCAAAGATCCAGAAGTGGTATGTCACGTGCGATATTGCCAGCAGAAGGCTTAACTCTTTCGGTGAAAAGACAGCCTTCCAGCACTTGCAGAACGGCAAGTCACCGTTTTCGAGATTTCACCGTTATACCTCAGTTTCCCTTAAGTCAATCTATCATCGAGACGGTTGTTGAGTAGACTTCCACTCACTTGCGAACACAAGCGTTAAAGATAATAGTGGGCAATGGAGCGGGTACTCTGGTGAAATGAATAGCGATACGTACTCTTTTCCGACGTGTCAGTACTTGACGGTTTTTGATAGTCGATGAGAATGTGTGTGACCACGTCCACATATATGAAAGAACCGCCGCTTTGTTCGAAATGTCCATTCTTTTCGATGAGCCACAATTATGGTTTGGGATGGAGTATGTTTCGATAGCAGAGCCGACTTATTTGTACTTCCAAGAACCATGATGTCTCACATATATGTTGATGAAGTGACTAACGTAGTAGTCCCACAATTTCACACATCTATTGGCGAAAATTTCGTCTTTCTGGACAATAATGCACTATCATCAGATTCCACCTGGGGGAATCGAAATTCAATCGAGTAAGCTTGGGACCAATTTCAAAGAACCTTTGATGACCACATACCCAGAAATGCCTCAACTGGTCCAAGACCTTTTGCCACAACTTTGGCAACAAATCGAGTAGGAGATTGTCAATAAATTGGTGGAAAGCATACAGAGAAAATAACAAGCAGTTTTGATGCACGTGGTGTTCATACTTTGTATTGAGGTTGGTAAAATTAAAATAAATTATATAATATTTCTGTTATTGTGAATACATGTGGAGCTCTTTGGGGTACGTCGCCACACATGATTTCTTTGAAACCGTATTATTCTGTCTTGAAACACTCTACATATACATATTTCAGGGGGAAATTGGATTTTTCTGAAGAGAAAATACAAATTAATTCAATATGCGTAACTTTTCACCAGCGGTTTATTTAAATTAAGCTGAAGGATATCACGCAAAAATTCATTCAAAAGAAACAATATCTGGACAGTTCAATGTTTATATTTATTTGAATGACTGATTTTTATTTATAAATATCAACAAAAGTTCACCTATAATTAAATTCAATTTTAATACAACAAAAGAACCTTAAACGTTAATTATCCAGGGCACATACTAACAATGAATGAAAAACATCCGAGGTACAATTGCATGAAAATATTCAATCATTCACCCAATAATATTGAAGGATTTAATAGTTTCAAATAATTCGAAATCTGGGTAAAGTGTTTGTTATTTAAACCAAAACTTTATGAACTGCATGATTATTTTTAACCTAAATTATAAATTGAGTTAAGAATTATTCTTATTTCACTTAGGATCAGTATCTGTTGTATGCATGTATTATATTGGTGATGTTATTTAGTTATTTATGTAATAACGCGGCTATGTCATTTTACATAAAAAATTTTATTAATAATAAAAAAAATTGAACCAAAACATTATTTATATTATAAGATGTTCTGGACATCTACAAATTCCCCAAATATGGCAATAGGCTATACAATACACATTAATAAGTCTTTATTTAAACGAGCCTGTTCCTAACCTGTCAAAATTTGCAATTCAAAGTGTCTTTGCAGAGCAAATATCGCAGTTGAGTAGATGTCAACCTGGCAGTTATTTGCTCGTTGTGATCTGATAAGTGGATTGTTTAGACTATAAATAGATGATATAAAACTTGTAGTGGAAAACCTCTCTAGATCGTAACAGTGCAGGCCTGCAATTAAGACTTATTCTGCTCAATAGCTACTTACTATCGGTGAATAATTGATCAATTTGAAAATAATCATAATGTCCAAGTTTTTCCTTATTAATTATAACGTCATAAGACCGATTTAAATTTTGGCTGTTAAAGTAAGTATTGATATGAAAGAAGCCCACTTCAAAAATTTTCTTTGAACACGTTCAATACCTTGTTTATTGGAAATAATGATTATTATTATGAATTACTTCGAGGCACCCGTTTTCAGTCAATAGAAGCCAAAAAAAAAGAGTCCGTGATGAGTACTGAAGTCGATTCCTGAAAATGCGTTGTAAATTTGATTGGATTATTCAATAATAGTTCTTTATTATTGTACCCAACAGGTATATCCCAATTACAGGGTTACATGTTGAAAAAGCGAAGTGTTACATATTAATACATATGAAATAGCTTTCAAACAGAATCTTACAAAATGATAATCCACCGATATACAAGTAAGCAGTTCTGTAAAACAGGAGTAATTGATAAAAATGAGCAAGAGTTGCATTCTGAATTCAACAGAACATATTGACACCTAGTCTATTAGCACGTTTAGATATACAGTGAACCGGTGCACGCTCAAATAAACTCGTATGGGGTGTTGGCAAATGAGATGTAGACACTGTCCTCGCAGATAACCTTGGAACACTCTAACTCATTTTTTTCAATAAATAAGGTGAAATGATTTTGCCAGCCAAGAGTCTTTGAGTAATCCTGGCACACTGCATTTCGCGTCTCACCGACAGCGACGATATCTTCATCTCATCCATGATGCCATGATGTCACAGATAAGCTTCTCTTTCAGGATAACCAGCAGTTCGCTTGAACAACACGTAGTAAAAACATTTACTATGAATACCTTCCAATGGGACTAGATGACACCGCTAAATAGAAAACCAAATCAATTTCGCGTACTCTATTTTACTTATCACACGAGCGAAGTATAAACCTCTGAGTACCGACAGATCAGTCAACTCTCTTGTACTTCTGAATACAAATCCCAATGTTCTGCCGGCCGATGCACACAACTTCTCAATATGGGGACCGAAGCTAAAGATGGAATCGAACAAATCTCCAAGAGCATAGATTCGATACTTATTGACAATACAACACCGATAAACACGGTAATTATAATCCAACGGATGTGTCTGTCTAGAGTAAGCACTTCTTCATGTTCAACTTAGATCTGTTCAGTAAACACCACTTATATAAATATACTGCAAACTTGACTGAAGCACTACCATATCTGAAATATCACGTATCCGTAAATAGATCTTCAAATCATCAGCATATGCTAGTACTGGACAATCAAAAGGGACCCGGAGATCATCTATATAAATGACTTATAGTACCGGTCCCAAATTTGATCCCCGTGGTACGCCACGTGAAAGCTCGTATTTGTATGATCTAAAACCATTGTAGAACACATGATTCAGCCTTTTCTGTAAATATGATCTCAAGAGTCTTATATGTGCCGGACTTAAATCGCATACAAGAGCTTCTCCAGAAGTATACCATGATCTACGGTTTCGAATACACGCGATAGGTCAGTATAAATGACATCCAGCTGTCCACCATTGTCTAAGAGCTTCACAATAAACTGTGAGATCGTGGCCAGGTTAATTACAGTAGATCTTCCCGTGTTGCTCCGGGGACAAATGGGAATTAACATTAAAACAAATATTCCTGTATAGCACGCACCTCCTCGTAGACCTGCGCGAAGTTAGAGGAAATTGAGGTAGATTATTTTTTGGTGAAAAAGGTCTACTTTGAAAGCAATATATTTGGATCAATAATAGATACTAGTTAGGTACGGAATTTGTCTCCCACTGAAGTGAAAATAAAAAAAAAAACGAATAATTATTTTTCCAAAATTCTTTCAGGTATTTATCACTTATAGACTGACAAACGAAAAAGAAATTCCTAATTTGCGATGTAACCACCTTCGAACAATTTCATCATCCTCAAATTTTCAACGAAATCATTGCATGACGCTCATATGACGGTTGGTGGAATTTTGACCCATTCTGATGGGAGCAGTCTTCAGCCCATTCATTCTATCGTATTTTTTTTGCTCCCACCTTGCTCTCCAAATACCCCCAAATGCAGAAAATCGAAGGTTTTAAGCCTCGGGAGTATGGCGTTCATTTTCTTGGCTGGGACATTGTTTTGAAGCCATTGTACGGTGTGCTGCTTTCTGTGAGCTGGTGCAGAGTCCTGCTGAAACACCCAGCATTCTGATTTCTGTTGTTCACTTGCCTTAGTTTTCAAGGAACCTTCCAGTACTAACTATCTATAGTATGAAGTATTATTTTTTGACTCCTTCTGATATGGAAACCAATGGAGAATGTAGATTTCGTGTAATGCTTGATTTTCATTTTACATACATTCTGTCAAGAAAGTACCGGGAATTATCGATTTGAATCTGGCGGGGCAATGAGGCAGGTAAAATTTTTTTTTCCTAGGTTGGTACCACTGTCCTTAATTACTACGTCAAGCTTGAGCGGGATCTGTCAACTAGTGTGTTTGCAACAGCTGATTAAGTCAGTCGATGTCAGAAAGCGTGCCGATTTTTACTATGGGTGATTACGTTGAGCAAAGAATTTGTTTAAAGTTTTGTGTTGCAAATGAATTTTCGTGTGCCGATGCATTGAAAATGTTGCGAAAGGCCTTTGGTGATAATGCTCTATCGAAAACTCGTGCATATCAGTGGTACAGAGCCTTCAAGGACGGTCGTGAAGTGGTCGCCCATCGACGGCTTCGATCGAAGATAACGTCGATAAAATTAAGGAAAGGGTGCTGGAAAACCGTCGTACCAGCTTGAGAGAGATAGCACATGATCTTAAGATATTCCACGAGTCCGCACGTACGATTTTGATTGATATTTTGGGCATGAGAAAGGTGGCCGCACGACTCGTACCGAAAGACCTGAATTTTCTTCAAAAACGTCATTGCGAACAGGTTGCTTCAGACATGCTGGATCGCTGTAATTCCGATTCTACATTCATGGAACGCATTATAACTGGTGATGAGACCTGGGTCTACGAGTACGATATGCAAACAAGCCAGCAATCATCGGAATGGGTGGCAAAAAATGAGCCGAAACCGAAAAAACCACGCCAAAGCCGCTCGAAAATGAAGGTGATGCTCATTGTTTTCTTCGATATCCGTGGCGTGGTGCACTACGAATTCGTTCCAGAGGGTCAGACGGTAAACAAGGAGTATTACCTAGGCGTTATGAAACGTTTGCGTGAGCGTATCCGTAAGAAGCGGCCAAATTTGTGGGCGAACAACTCATGGATTTAGCATGACGATAACGCGCCTTCTCACCGAGCTACGATTGTGACTGACTTTCTCGCCAAAAACTCAACAAACGTGCTTCAGCAACCACCGTATTCGCCGGATTTGGCTCCCTGCGACTTTTTCCTCTTCCCAAAACTAAAACTGTCCCTTCGTGGCACCCGTTTTGAGTCGATTGAAGCCATAAAACAAAATTCGGCGCGAGAGCTAAAGTCCATCCCGGAAAGCGCCTATAAAAAATGTTTCGATAATTGGAAGTGCCGTTGGCATAGATGTATTGGAGCAAATGGAGCCTATTTTGAAGGCGACCCAATAAATTTTGACGATCAAATGTAAAAATGTCGTTTTAATTGAAAATTCCCGGTACTTTCTTGACAGAGTAGTACTTGCAAATAGTCTCAATTGAGGAAAGAATGATCACTCAAGTAAACACGATCGTTTTGTTCATTCCCAACTTCCTGAACTGTAAAAGTCTTCTACCCTATCGGGTATAACTTTTTTCTGTTAAGCGAATGCTGAACTTGCAGGACTTGAATAAGTCCTGAACTTTTTGTATAATGTAAGCCTCAACTTTAAGTTTGTTTTTCGATATGTAGTGAATGGATTGTTGCTCTCGCAACAATCTTTCATCTTTCAGTATCTTTTGCCAATTGATTGCCACTTCGACGTGGATTTCGTTTCCATCGTTTCTTCACTTCAAGAACGTTTTCAGGAGTACAAGCAGTCATTTTTCCACCACTTCCACGCGTACGTTATTCGATAGAGTCAATTTCATTACAACGTTTGATGGTACAATAATTAAAGTGTTCACATTTAAATGTTTTAGCTCCATCACTATCTCACTAGTCGAATTTTCATCCAAAAATAAAGCGATTATCGCAGAATTTTCCGATTTTGAATCCATAACTTGTTGACTTGTTGATCGATTCTCACAAATTCCAAAGGTAATTAAATGGCAAACAAAGTTTCAGAAGCCTAGCGTTTTATTTCTTGTCTGTTAAAAGTGACAACGGAGTGAAGTTTGGGAATAATTTCGTGCCTAACGTGTTTAATCGACCAATTCTTCACAGAAGATCTAGGAGTATCAGGATAATAATAATAATAATTCCCGGTACTTTTTTGACAATTACGCAGAAAAAATTTGAACTATATTCGTTGGAAGCCGACATCTATTAAGATCCCCCTTTTCGAAGGATGAAATGTTTCGTTTCAACAGAATATCATTCAATCTGAATTTTTCCACACAAGAAAATTTGTTCTCGGAAATGTTAAGAATGTTCAGGTGAGGTAAATTATTAATTAAATTTTCGGCATTCAATGAATGGAGGAAATTTTTTTCAAGATTTAATATCTCCAATCTTGGTAAGTTACTGAACTCCTCACCTGATACTTGAAAAAGTTCGTTACCCGATAAATTTATAACGTACAAGAACGGTAAGTTACTGAAAGTATTCTTTTTCAGATATTTCAAGGACATCCTAGTCAAAGTGATGGAAATCAGATTTTTCAGTCGTTGAAATGTTTTCGATTGGATACTTCCGAGAAACCCGCTAGTGAGTGATAAATATTGCAATTTTTCACAATTCTTAAACGTCTCTGATGAAATTAATTTCAAAGATTGATTATCGGCAGAAAGCACTTGCAAATTTATTAGATTTTCCAGAGAACCTTCTTCCAAAATCACATGATCGTTGTGGTGGATAACTAATTCTTTGAGTTCAGTCAAATTCTTCAGAATATCCTTTGTTAAAATGATACTTCCTTCAGTATGGATGAAGGCTAAACTTTCTAAATCGGGCAGTTTCTTCAACAATCCAAGATCTCCGGCCTCCACGTGTTCATTGATCCATGTCAAATGTTTTAGTGTAACTAGGTTGTTGGAAGTAGATTCAAATATTGAGTGGTTATAATTCAAAATGATTTTTTGATAGGAATGTAACACACCCATAGTTTCAGTGTTAGTTATTTTCAATGCTTTTGAAGTTTCCTGGATATCTCTTGTTAGTAATTTCTCTTTACCAAGTACGTTGACAAACAGAAGTATCCAGAGGAGAATGATGTTGAGTTGATGGAATCTGAAATTTATGAAAAACAACGTTATTAGATGAAAATTAGGAATCAAAAATTTTGTATGAAAAAATAGTTTCTGTGGGTATGCGATTTTTTATTCAGTAAAACTTATGGGTTAACAAAAATAATAACGAGAGGAAAATTTTGTTCAGGATAATTCTCTAGCTTAAAGTCTAAGTTGGTCTCGCCAGATACTCGGGAGGTAGCAAGTGTCCTGGCGTTTCGCGTCATGTGAATAGACTTTATCGTCTCAGATTCCAAACATTCATTTTTCACTAAGTTGAGAGGATAACTAGGGTTGCTGGAACGACACTCACTTTTTGTATATTTGTTATACTCACAAGGAGAATTCATTATTCAATAAATCAAGTTACATGTGGAGTCATCAAAAGCAAACCAAAGCAAGAAGTTTTAAATGCTTGCTAGATGCTAGGCTTTTCCGGGTTCTTCGGCATCAAAATATATCTCTTTCAATTCCGGAGTTAACGAAATGACACACGTACGAAATGAACCTCTTTTATAGATTTTTTCACCTTCGGTAGAGCCAAAAGTTCATAATGTTCAGATATATCCTGTTTGGTATTATTTCATAATATGAATTTTCCGTTCCCGTATGAATCCATTTGAATTTGTATGTATTTTTCTTCTTATCAGTATTGGATGCTTCCATAGCGATGCAAAGCTTCATGGATGTCATCATTATAGCTTACGTTTTTGATTCATAAGAATGTAATCAATTCTTATTTTTATAATTGAAGAAATAGACGATTTGATGTCATGATTCTGGAAGAAATCAAAAACAATGCTATTTCTTCGGATTTCTCAATTCACATTTCTAACAACTAACTAAATATGACATGTGACACCTTTAGGTTAAAATCTTAGACATAGAACATAGAATTTACAAAGTTGTTTTCCCTAAAAATAACAGTTTTATTTTTACATATATATATACATGAACTGTAAGTGTTCCGCAGTGCTAATGATCTGTGAAATGGAAGCACAATAAACTATAATAAAAAAAATAATTACAATAAAATAACATATTATAATGAACAGCTTTGCACATGTATAAGTAATTCAAACTATAGGATCTGTAATATATCGGTCTAGATTGTAGAAAGCTTCCCCTAACAACTTACTTTTGAGTATATACTACTCTGTCAAGAAAGTACCGGGAATTTTCAATTAAAACAACATTTTTACATTTGATCGTCAAAATTTATTGGGTCGCCTTCAAAATAGGCTCCATTTGCTCCAATACATCTATGCCAACGGCACTTCCAATTATCGAAACATTTTTTATAGGCGCTTTCCGGGATGGACTTTAGCTCTCGCGCCGAATTTTGTTTTATGGCTTCAATCGACTCAAAACGGGTGCCACGAAGGGACAATTTTAGTTTTGGGAAGAGGAAAAAGTCGCAGGGAGCCAAATCCGGCGAATACGGTGGTTGCTGAAGCACGTTTGTTGAGTTTTTGGCGAGAAAGTCAGTCACAATCGTAGCTCGGTGAGAAGGCGCGTTATCGTCATGCTAAATCCATGAGTTGTTCGCCCACAAATTTGGCCGCTTCTTATGGATACGCTCACGCAAACGTTTCATAACGCCTAGGTAATACTCCTTGTTTACCGTCTGACCCTCTGGAACGAATTCGTAGTGCACCACGCCACGGATATCGAAGAAAACAATGAGCATCACCTTCATTCTCGAGCGGCTTTGGCGTGGTTTTTTCGGTTTCGGCTCATTTTTTGCCACCCATTCCGATGATTGCTGGCTTGTTTGCATATCGTACTCGTAGACCCAGGTCTCATCACCAGTTATAATGCGTTCCATGAATGTAGAATCGGAATTACAGCGATCCAGCATGTCTGAAGGTTTTCCAGCACCCTTTCCTTAATTTTATCGACGTTATCTTCGATCGAAGCCGTCGATGGGCGACCACTTCACGACCGTCCTTGAAGGCTCTGTACCACTGATATGCACGAGTTTTCGATAGAGCATTATCACCAAAGGCCTTTTGCAACATTTTCAATGCATCGGCACACGAAAATTCATTTGCAACACAAAACTTTGAACAAATTCTTTGCTCAACGTAATCACCCATAGTAAAAATCGGCACGCACTCTGACATCGACTGACTTAATCAGCTGTTGCAAACACACTAGTTGACAGATCCCGCTCAAGCTTGGCATAGTAATTAAGGACAGTGGTACCAACCTAGGAAAAATTTTTTTTACCTGCCTCATTGTCCCACCAGATTTAAATCGACAATTCCCGGTACTTTCTTGACAGAATGTATGTTCAAGATTTTCTTGTTACTTAGATAACAGGCTATACCAGACGATTTTTTTGGTGTAGCCTGTTATCTACAACGTTTGGTGCTTCTCGTTCAATAGATAATATTGTTATTTTTTTATTTCATGAAAATCCATTACATATTGGAGAATAAAACACTATATTTTATCAAATTTTCAGAATTTAGTCACTGAAAATCTGATATACGACGCGTTCCGACTGTTATATCATGTTCATATGTAATGGAGTATAGAATGCAGAATACAGATATAACGGTATCATTTTATGTTGGATTGCGCTAGGTTTTATATGTTTAGTAGTGGGTATCGGTTAATTTATAATTAGTTCTTCAGTGTTTGAAGATCGGAATCTATAATGGCTTCATCTCCAAGCAGTGGAACAAATTCATTTGATAGCTTTTACAATATTCATGGAGGATTCTAAGGTTGTTATTATATATCTATAATGATTGATAGCTTCAATATGATCAAAGACTGCCGACATTTTGTCTGTAGTTGCATGCTCTTTCCGTCTTTTTCCTTAGTTACTAACTGTTTGACCCACCCAGTTGTGTTATAGTCATTACAATTGATTCTATAGACTACCGGATCTTTCAATTATTGTTTTATTTTTGTGTTGAAAGGGATATTTCCTACATTAAATGGACCTGAGAGAGCCGTTTTTCAGTTCAATGTATAGTCCGTCTAGAATGTATCCGGGAAAAACAAAGCTTAATTGTAATTATTCAGTATATGTTTTTAAGTCTTGGATTTGAAATTTATAACAAAATATTCATCTATTTACTTATAAAATCTCCATTTAACTGTAAACACCTGACTAACCGTCGAGGTACACCCGAATATAGATCACCTCCATAATTTTCGGTGATGGTAGTTCAGGAAGAAATTAATGTCTTATAAGCACTGCTTAAATTTAGTAGATATATAATATCATTATATAATATAATTAATTTTAATCGATAATTTATATCGGGTGTTTTTTTAGAGTGATAGAACCTTAAATTGAAATAAAACACATTTAAATTAAGATTGAAGCCAAGTTTTTTTTAAAGGTAATTTTATGACATTTATGTTTTAAAAATAATTTTCGGCATATATCCACAACGACTAGCTCTGAGGAACCGCATTCGACCAGTCCAATTTTGGACCACTTTTTCGAAGAATTCAGGCCTTATTTCATAAATAAAACGAGTTATGTTGGCTTCCAAAGCGTCTTCTGTTTCTGGTTTATCAGCAGAGCCAATGACTTGACATAACGCAAAAGAAATAATCCAGTGGAGTTATGCCGCATGATCTTGGAGGCCAGTTAATTGTACCATTTCTCGAAATAATGTTATCGCCAAATCTTTCTTTCAATAAATCAATTGTTACGGTAGCAGCATGAGGTGTAGCGCCATCTTTTTGAAACCAAAATACTTATGGGTCGATACCATTCAAATTTTGAAACAAATGATCATTGATCCTCGATCTGTAACGAGCACCATTCACTGTAACATTGGCTCCAGCATCGTTTTTAGAGAAATATGGACCGATGATGCCTCCAGCATGTAAAGCACACCATACAGTGCATTTTTCAGCAGAACTTCTTGAAGATTGTTTTCACTCCATATACGTCAATTTTACTTGTTTACTTAGCCGTTCAACCAGAAATGAGCTTCATCACTAAACACAATTTTACGATAAGAAAGTGGATCAACTTCAAGCTGTTCTAGGGCCCAAGCAGCAAACAAACGACACTTTTTTATGGTCAGTGGCTTTAGTTCTTGAACCAGTTAGATCTTGTATGGGTGAAGACTAAGATCTTTACGCAAAATTTTCTATGTGGTGGATGCACAGAGTCCAACTTGTTGTGAACGTCGACGAATAGACAAATCTGATCATCATTAACACTATGACTTACAGCAGCGATATTTCCTTCTGTAGGTACAGTTCTTTGTCTTGTTGTTGTTGCTGCATCGAGTAGAGAAATCTATCGATAGTTCGACGAATAAGCTGCTCTGATGGACGATTATGTGAACCATAAATTTCACGAAGTGCTCTATAAGTTTGGCGAATAGGACACTGATTTTGAAAATAAATTTCAACAATTTGTAAAGGATGTTGCGGTGTGAATCTTTCCATAATTTGTCAATTCCTACTGAACAGAAATGTCAAAACAACATGGCTTCTACCTTTTGTTAAATCACAGTTATCTCTATCGAAAGTTACTCTAAAAAAAACACCCGATATTTCGTTGGGTTTTTTTTATTCAATTTGATATTATAATACATAATGAGTTTTGATTTTATATGTATACTAAATTTAAGCAGTGCTTATAAGACAATAATTTAATTCTGAACGTTTTTGAATAAAAATTTCTTGAAATTGAAATTTATAGAAGGTTAACAGAATAAACTTGTTTTGATATTTGGAGTTTGTAATAATCCTTCTATCAAGTAAAAAAAGAACCAGGTAAGTATTTAGTTTTAACCCAAGTAATTTATTTATTACACTCATTCAATTCATTCTACATACATGCAACACATTGTAAGAATATCTGAATTCACCCAAAATACAATTGACAAGTTCCAAAAAAAATTTGTTGCCTGTAAAGTCGGTATACGGGCGAAAGTTTTACGTGACAACGACTTTGAGTGGTAAAATAATTTTAATGTGAATATTCATTCGTATAGTAGGAAGAAGGATGAAATAATAGTAACAATTTAAAACATTTATTTATACAAAGAATTATATTTAAAACATTAATTTATACAAAGAATCTCGCACTGAATTTCATATTAACAAAATTTTATTTATCAATCAGTTGTTATAAGTTATTAATAAATTTAACTTGTTTTACATTGTTATAAATATAAAAACTAAATTTAAAAGTTAGAACATTTATTTAAATCACATTAATTGTTAATATCAATCGATTTTAATTCAAAGTGTATTTTCTAAAAGGAGAAAACTAATTCACATTTGATCTTTGAATTTGTAAATCGCGCGCTTACGACCTTGCGCAGTGATTAGTCGTCTCGGTTTGAATGTTTGAAAGTTTCGATTTGACAGGTTGGAGGTTAAACATTGTTATTTCAATTTTTTACATAGCAAGTCGCGCTCATTTTTTCAAGTTAAACAAATTATTATTGGTTGAGAAACGATTTCTACTACTTTTTTGATTGAAAACTACCACAACATTGTGATTACTACAACATAACCTATTCACTTATGTCTTAGTCATTTATTTCATCATGTTATATTATCAGTCTGAAATTATTTACCTTTGCTGTTTGAATTGTTGCGATGGACGAAACTACCTTCACATTATCACTACACAATCGTTTTACAATTAACTGGCAACGTGTAAACTTGTATGCAGGCGCCTAAGCGAAATAGAAGCGCAAGACATGAACCGGTGTGTATGCCTATCTCTCTCACTCTCTCTCTCTCTCTCGCTCTGTCTCTCTTGCTCTTAGGCGGGCTAACTGTGCTCGAGTGGAAGGGACGCGTGCCTTTCACTTTTTATGTCTGTCTCTCTCGCTCTTAGGCGGGCTAACCATGCCCGAGTGGAAGGGACGCGTGCCTCTCACTCGCTCTCATTGTGAGCGCATAACGTGAGCGGAGCGTAACGCAGTTTCTTGAAGTGTCACCCGGCAAACCAATTTATAAGACGTTGTCACGTCAAAACCTCTTCTTATTATTAAATTTCATGAAATTACCATTTAAAGCGAGTTGTAACAAAACACTGTTTGATATTTAAGATCAATAAGATTACATTCGTAGAACTTCAAAAAAACACATATAATATTTCGTTGATAAAGGTGGTGAATCTGTGGGTAATTTAATGGAAAATGATTTTATCGGAACACATCGACAATTTCATTCATTTCTAGAATAATTTCATCAAAAGCATTTATCAAATCTAGTTTACTGTTGAAGAAATAGGAAGAAATAATGAATAAAATTCTTTAGATGTAATAAAATATAGAAATAAAAACCAATTCATTTTCAACAATTTTAGAAAAAGGAGATTCGCAGATGTAATAATTCGTTTAAACTCGTTTAGTTTCCATGATCAAAAGGAAAACTTTTTTACAGAAATCTCTATAAAGAATCATATAGCCCGAAATATTATATAATATATCCTCAATATTTGGTGAATAGAATGATATCAGAGAAATTATCAAACCAATAAATGCCCTTCTATATCCAAATAAAGATGAATTTCATTTTACTGGAAAACATTTAGTTTGCAGTTCATCAGACTCCAACAGAATCGTTATAAAATTTACGAATAATTGAAGCATGCCGGAATATCACTCTAGAAATTCTCAAAAAAGTACAAGAAAATTTTGAGAATTGCCTTAATTATTGTCTTCAAAATCATGGAAAGAAATTCGAATGTTGAATTGAATATTTGAAAAAATCAGCTACCATTACTTAACCTTTTCGTTCAATAATTACCTCAGGCCCACTTGACTTATTTTGAGAAAATTAATTTTAAGATCTGATTATCTGTGGGAAATTGAATGTGATAAATATATATCCTAACACAATATTTTTAAAAAAATCATTGGGTACCGTTTCAACATTCAACATTTAAACTGAAGGATAATTAATTATTTAAAATTGGTCAATTATAGTGAAACAGAAAAAAGAGGAAGAAATGGAATTGCCATACTGTTTAGAGGTAAATGGAAAAATAAAATGCTCAATACGTATCATGTGAGCGATAGATTGATTATGATAAATCTTGGGGCAATCCCAACCAATTTATATGTCATACAAGCCTATTTCCCAACATCTAGGAGCCCAGAAGAAGAAGTGGACATCACGATCAGGTTGAAGACCTCTTAAAACTTACTGAGAATAATTCAAATGTCTTTATCCTAAGGGACTTCAACTCTGTAGTAGGATGCCAAAACTCCATCAGCAAATGTATTGGAAAATTTGGTTTAGGAAAAATGAATGACAGAGGAGCAAAACTTACTGAATTCTGTGAACAACTTGATTTCATCCTCACAAACACATTCTTCAAAGTGACTCCTCGTAGAAGATATACATGGAAAGCTCCAGGATATACAAGCAGATATCAAGTGGATTACATTCTAGACAAGAAAAGGTTTCGAAACCAAATCAAATCTAGTCACACCAATTTGACTCTCACCATAAGTTGGTGATGGCAAAATTTAAGAAAAGACATATTTTTAAAAGGAGAAACTGGTACCGAAACCAACAGAAATTCCAATCTGCCGTCAATAAATTTAAAGATAAATTGTTAGTAAATATTAGAGAGAATAATACATACAGCTGACGATGTACTTGGGAAAAACATCTGGGAACCAAAAAAATCTTGGATGACGCAAATAATATGCCAGTTGATAAAGGAAAGGAATGAATGGAGAAATAAAGATTATGATAAATACAAGAAAATAAAGAAAAAAACTACAACAGAATGTAGAATTCCGAAAGAAAACTGATTGAAAAAAAGAAGTATTGAAATAAAAAAAACTGTTTAAACCGAAACGAAACTAACCAGGCTTACAGTAAGATAAAAATAGCAATACACACCTGAAACTAAAAGTACTATTGTGAAAGATAATAATAGAAGGACAGTTTTCAACGGAGAAGAAGTAGTCAACATTTGGAAAGAATATATTGATGAACTTTACGAAGGAGAAGAAATAGAGGATGATGAACATTACATTGAAAATGAAGCTGATGTTCGTGAAGATTCGATTGGCCTGAAATTGCCAAATTGCCAAATTGAGAAAACAGTCAAAAATCTGAATATTAACAAAGTAACAAAAATAGATTAAATTCCTTGAAAGTTACTAAAGAATGTTGATGACACTAAACAAATATTCTTTAATTCTTTAAAAGAATAATGGAAAGAAGAAATAATATAAAATGAGTATTAAATGAGCTATTTTAATAATTCATTAATAATGCGTTTTAAATCCCCGAAAGAAATCTGACAGTCAGATATTAATAACTTTCTCTCTCAATTGACACCACTAGAATAATTTAAAAATCTTATATTACATTTGGTCTCCAGGAGGAATATTCAAAAGAACAACCGATAAACTATCAAAAAAAACCAGTTCTGTTGAACTTCTCGCTGTGCTGGACAGAAGTCCTCTACACTGCTCGGGCGTAGCTGTGCCCGTAAAAATCGGGTGTTTTTTTTAGAGTGATAGAACTTTAAATTGAAATAAAAAACATTTAAATTAAGATTGAAGCCAAATTTTTTTTATTTGAAAGATAATTTTATGACATTTATGTTTTGAAAATAATTTCCGGCATATGTCCACCACGACTAGCTCTGAGAAACCGCATTTGACCAATTTTGGAGCACTTTTTCGAGTAATTCAGGCCTCATTTCATCAGTAACATGAGTTATGTCGGCTTCCAAAGCGTCTATTGTTTCTGGTTTATCAGCATAAATCAATGACTTGACATAACCCCAAAGAAAATAATCCAGTGGAGTTATGTCCCATGATCTTGGAGGCCAATTAATTGGACCATTTCTCGAAATAATGTTATCGCCAACTCTTTCTTTCAATAAATCAATTGTTACGGTAGCAGCATGAGGTGTACCACCATCTTGTTGGAACCAAAACACTTCTGGGTCGATTCCATTCAAATTTTAAAACAAATAATCATTGATCATCGATCTGTAACGAGCACAATCCACTGTAACATTAGCTCCAGCATCGTTTTTGAAGAAATATGGACCGATAATGCCTCCAGCGTGTAAAGCACACCATACAGTGCATTTTTCAGGATGCAATGGAACCTGCAGAACTTCTTGAGGATTGTTTTCACTCCATATACGGCAATTTTGCTTGTTTAGATAGCCGTTCAACCAGAAATGAGCTTCATCACTAAACACAATTTCACGATAAAAAAGTGGATCAACTTCAAGCTGTTCTAGGGCCCAATCAGCAAACAAACGACGCTTATTATGGTCAAGTGGCTTCAGTTCTTGAACCAGTTGGATCTTGTATGGGTGAGACCAAGATCTTTACGCAAAAATTTCCCATTTGGTGGATACACAGAGTCCAACTTGTTGTGAACGTAGACGAATAGACAAATCTTGATCATCATTAATTATCATGAATTACAGCAGTGATATTTACTTTTGTACGTATAGTTCTTGTCTTGTTGTTGTTGTTGCATCGAGTAGAGAAAATGTTGTCTGAAATCGATCGATAGTTCGACGAATAAGCTGCTCTGATGGATGATTATGTAAACCAAAAATGTAACAAAGTGCTCTTTGTGTTTGGCGAATAGAACACTGATTTTGAAAATAAATTTCAACAATTTGTAAACGTTGTTGCGGCGTGAGTCTTTCCATGATAATTTGTCAATTCTTAGTGAACAGAAATGTCAAAACAACATGGTTTCTACCTTCTGTCAAATCACAGTTATCCCTATCGAAAGTTATATCACTCCAAAAAAAAAACCGATATAATAAACGCATCAACAAAATATACTGGTCTGACAGTATTTCCTTCTTTGATAACTTGATTAGTCCGTATATTTCAGGGGGTTACGAGTTCATTGAGATAAGTTTTTTGGCTGCAAACGGTGTTGACAATAGTGAATTAGAATCGATCGGTTTCTTGATCTGTTTTGAGTGTGCATTAGCAGGATTCTCCCTAATTTCTATCACGTGTTAAGTGCTTATTGCATCTCAATTTTTTTCTTTATATTCGATTTCTGGTAGGCCAACAATGCTGTTTCCTTAATCCACTTCGTTGAAAGTTAGCTTTCCTCTTCTTAGAGATTTCTTTTGCTAGTTGTTCATGATGGTAAATGTTTTGGCAATTTGTAGTAGTAGTTTTGATAGCTTTAGATCAAATTCTACTCCAAAAAGTCCTCTATGCGGTTTCGTAATTGTTATCCTAGGATGGAATTTTGATCCCTTGTTCTAGGAAATCTTTTTCCTGTTTGGTGAATTGTTTGATAATAAGAGTTATTTCAGAAAAAAAAATACAAAAATAAACTCTGAATTTACTGTAGAGTTGAACATCTTTGAATATTAGCTGTGTATAGTACAAACATTAAATTTCGTTCTTAAAAAACCACCGCAAAATTCTTTACAATTCAATTAAACCACTCTAACGGTTGCTTCCTCTCATGTTCAGAAGATCTTTTTTGCCTTTTGGTGAATTCAACAACAAGTTGACATATGTCGGGAAGAAGTAACAATAAATAATGAATTGAATTTCTTAGACCTTACAATCTCCAGAAATAATAACCTATTGAAGTTCAATATCTTCAATTCCCCAAGATATTTTTAGCTTTTAAATTGAAAATGACTATAGAGAATAGTAATTTTCAATTTATATACTTTAATAATTGAGATATTTCTTTGTATTACATCACATGCACGTGGGGGTTCTCTAATGCAGAGTCTAAGTCGTATCTTCTTTCATTGCATATTTCTGTGATATAACCTAATTTTCGTAAAGGTTAGTTGTTGCAGAAATATGTTGTGTTAGAAAATATATTTTTATATGTTTTTGAATGATTATTTCGTTTATTCAAAAAACTCCCTACTGAAGGGATTTTGGGTCCGAATGTATCAGGTTCTTTCTCTGGACAATGTGCTATATACTCTTTAAAGAAGGAAAATAGGAAGGGTTTTTTGAATTATATGTTGAAAATTTTTTGGTGATTCTTTAACATCCAATCGAAACATATATATGTATAAGGTGATGACTAAATAATTTTTTCATTATTTTATATTACTTCTGATTCTTTATTAGTTAATTTCCACCACTTGTGATTATAATATACCTGTATCTGAAGTGATACAGTGTATTTAGGACATCTGAGAAAAACCTTTCGTGATAATTTTAAATAAAATATTCCTCTATAAAAATTAAAATTTATATTTTCATACATGCCCGTGGCAATTTTCAGATATTGAGTCTATGATCGCATCTTTTTTTTTCTGTGGAAGAGCTTAGGTTTGTGAATGCGATTTAGTTAGCTGACCATGTTTATTTAAGTTCGCTTCAAACCACGATATTTGTTGAATTGAGGTATGTAAATATATTAAAAGACCATTTGAAACACAGTATTATATGAGCTGAATTGTCATTTAAGATTTTGAAGGTTTGTTATCGCCGAAAGGGAGAACTGAAAAGTACGTTGTTTTGGTTCTTCTTCGGAAATTTTATTGAATAATGCACATATCTATATTGACTTCTATTTATTATTGTACGTTGCCTACATGACGCGTTTCGTTCACATAGTAACTCCTTCAAATGGTTATCAACAATTCCGTTGGAGCCCTCGAAAAAGGGTTTTTAATTTTTCTTTGATTTATCGTTTTGAAGTAATTGGTCTTTGCCAGTTTTCAGTGGGACACTGTGTATATTTATCTTCTATCACGATATATGGTCTAAAGTTTTCTAGAAAAATCACTTAATGTCCTAAATATCTTTTGATTAAGTGAACAATTGATGCTCTTCAGTGATATCAGTAACAGGTTTTGTGATAACCGAAGGTTTTCAAGAAGGATAATCAGGAAAATGGTCCTCAAAATAATTACGATCATATATATGGGTTGTTTTTTTTAGAGTGATAGAACTTTCGATAAGGATAACTGTGATTTGACAAAAGGTAGAAGCCATGTTGTTTTGACATTTCTGTTCAGTAAGCATTGACAAATTATCATGGAAAGACTCACGTAGCAACAACGTTTACAATTTGTTGAAATTTATTCGCAAAATCAGTGTTCTATTCGCCAAACTTATAGAGCACTTCGTGAAATTTATGGTTTACATAATCGTCCATCAGAGCAGCTTATTCGTCGAACTATCGATAGATTTCGGACAACATTTTCTCTACTCGATGCAACAAAAACAACAAGACAAAGAACTGTACGTACATAAGAGAATATCGCTGCTGTAAGTCATAGTGTTAATGATGATCCAGATTTGTCTATTCGTCGACGTTCACAACAAGTTGGACTCTGTGCATCCACCACATGCAAAATTTTGCGTAAAAATCTTGGTCTTCACCCATACAAGATCCAACTGGTTCAAGAACTGAAGCCACTTGACCATAATAAGCGTCGTTTGTTTGCTGATTGGGCCCTAAAACAGCTTGAAGTTGATCCACTTTTTAATCGTAAAATTGTGTTTAGTGATGAAGCTCATTTCTGGTTGAACGACTATGTAAACAAGCAAAATTGCCGTATATGGAGTGAAAACAATCATCAAGAAGTTCTGCAGGTTCCACTGCAATTCTGAAAAATGCACTGTATGTTGTGCTTTACAGGCTAGAGGCATCATCGGTCCATATTTCTTCAAGAACGATGCTGGATCTAATGTTACAGTGAATGGTGCTCGTTTCAGATCATGATCAATGTTTATTTGTTTCAAAAGTTGGTATCGACCCAGAAGTGTTTTGGTTCTAACAAAATGGTGCTTCACCTCATCCTGCTACCGAAACAATTGATTTATTGAAAGAAAGATTTGGCGATAACATTATTTCGAGAAATGGTCCAATTAATTGGCCTCCAAGATCATGCGACATAACTCCACTGGATTATATTCTTCGGGGTTATGTCAAGTCATTGATTTATGCTGATAAACCAGAAACCATAGACGCTTTGGAAGCCGACATAACTCATGTTACTGATGAAATAAGGCCTGAATTACTCGAAAAAGTGGTCCAAAATTGGTCTGGTCAAATGCGGTTCCTCAGAGCTAGTCGTGGTAGACATATGCCGGAAATTATTTTTGAAACACAAATGTCACAAAATTATCTTTCGAATAAAAAAAACTTTGACTTCAATCTTAATATAAATGTGTTTCATTTCAATTTAAAGTTCTATCACTCTAAACAAAACACCCGATACATATGAGTATAGAATAGTGAGATTGGTGAATCGGTATATTACGTTTTAAACTTAAGAAGAACTGATTTCATTGCAGGAATGGGAATACTCAATTTTGATCGCAACTGTACAAAAATGGATAAACTCACCTATTTTCAGTCATTTCGATAGTGATAAACGAACACAAATAATATGTCAAGAAATCCAACTCAAAATAATCGAACAACTAGATGACCTCTGTATTTGTATAATAAATGTTATCTCTGACTATACATAGGCGTTTCATGAAACATTAACTATGCTAGTAGTACTGTGCTAGAAATATTACCAGTATTCGTCTTAAGACGAATTGCAGATTTCAATATTAGTTGTGAACCTGGAACGAAACAAATTATTCGTTGGTTTTTCTTAATTCCGTTTGATATTGCATGATGAATTTTGACCTTATACGTCTATTAAATATGAGCAGTGCTTATAAAGACATTAATTTAATTCTTGAAGTTTCTTCAAAGAATTTTTTGAAATTAAAATTGTAGAAGACAACAGATTAAATCTGTTTTGATATTAAAATTTTGTAATAATCCTTTTATCAAGTAAAAACCGTTCCTTCTTATTTTATTTTATATATAATATATAATTATATTAGGTTTTTTAAATAAAGAAATTCATTATACAGTGTTGAATGGTTTTAACTAAGGCCAAGTGCCTTATAAGCTTTGTATGATTTTCTGTGAACATGGAACATAGAGTGCCTTGGATATAAAGGTACCTACTTAGATGTTTGTTGAGAATCGTGTATTTCTAAGATGGCACTGGTAAGTCTATACATTGTTTAATTGATTTTATTATTTTTTTATATGTAAAGTTGAACTGATCTTATCGTAACTTTAATTATTTCTTGAGGATGTGCTACATGTTTGGAGATTTTTTGAAGTAATTTATTTAAATATATTGAATATTTCAAATAAATTAGTTTTTGAGAAGTTCTTGAAATTATGTTTTATATTTTTGAGAAAGAAATATTTTTCATTAATATAGGATCAGAAAACAATACATTTTGTAACAAACAGGGCTTCGTAAGTTTGTCTGAAGAGTTCATTACGAATGCCTGGAACGAAACAAAAAATGTTTGCTTATTTATATTTTAATTTCCATTGACAATTTATATTCGTTGGTTTTTCTTAATTCCGTTTGATATTGTATGATGAATTTTGACTTTATAAGTCTATTAAATATGAGCAGTGCTTATAAAGACATTAATTTAATTCTTAAAGTTTCTTCAAAGAATTTTTTGAAATTAAAATTGTAGAAGACAACAGATTAAATCTGTTTTGATATTCAAATCCCGAGATTTGGCCTGAAAATATAATCGTGCGGCCTTTTCGATTCTTTCATCGCACAAAAACAGGTGCAAACCAATTCTAAGTTTGATAACAACAATGTGTTCTCCATATTGAACTATAATATACAATCTGTACAAAATAAAGTTCAACAGTTAAATTTTCAGGTGTACGACTATAAAATAGATATAATTTGCTTAACAGAAACTTGGCTACATGGAGAACAGTTACAGTATATTAATTTAGATAATTATAACATAGTGTCACATTATTGTAGAGGCAAAAATAAACACGGAGGCATATTAAAAGCAGTAAGAGAAATCTGGAAGGCAATTTCATTGGAAATGGTAAAAGAGCTAGCTATTGAAAGAGAAGCTGAATTTACAGGTATATTCTTAGGAAACATTAATACTGTTGTAGTGGAAGTATACAGATCACCATTGGGCTCAGTGGACGTATTTGTAGATGGTTTATCAAAAGTTTTGCGGTACTTGACAGAAAACTACGGTGAAAAGAAAATATTAATATCCGGAGATTTTAACACCAATTTCAACATAAATAGTAAGGAAACAAAAACAATGATCAATTTATTCAAGGCCTTCGGTTTCAACAGAAGTTTTTATGAGGCATCTAGAAAAAGTAATATAACGGAAACATGCTTCGACAATATATTTATCAACACAATTTATCATGACACTACAACACTGGAACTTCACATGTCTGATCATCTGGCACAAGTACTAACTTTTCCTGCTTCGGATAATGAACCTGAAAATAATGCAAAAATCATAAAAAGGAGGGATATAACAGAAGAAGGTACTTACCTTTTAAAGGAGGACATATCCGATATATCGTGGGAAAATTTGTTACACCAAAAAAATACAGAGGAAGCATTCTCAGTTTTCCATAAGTACATCATGAAGATGCTAGATCAGAGAATTCCATTAAAAGAGAAGAAGGTGAAAAACACTTTCGACAGAAAAATGTTATGGAAAACCCAAAAAATCATTGAAATGAAAAATACCCTTGAGGCACTATACACAGTAGCAAAAGTAAAAGGAGACGACTCATCATTTAGAGCTTATAAATCGTATAAGAAACAATATTGTATTGAAATAGAAAAAACAATAAAATAAAAAAATTAAGACTACTTGAACAAGGCGGAAAATAATCAGAAAGCACTATGGAAAATTATAAGAAGCAACAACTCGAAAACAACAAAGGAAAATGCAAGCACAGAACTTCATGCTGATTCACTAAACAACCATTTTGCAAGTGTTGGTCAAAAAATCTGTGAAGAGTTAGGAACTAAAGTTATGAATCTAGTAAGATACCCCAAAATAAATTTTTGAATAATGAAAAATCGTGCTTTTTCTTTGATTGCACTGTAAATGAAGTAAAAAAAAATAATAACATCTCTTAAACCCAAAACAACAGTTGATATTTACAGCATTACCGTAGACATTCTGAAAAATATTAGTGAAAAAATTGCCAATCCCATTTCAATCATAATAAATAAATGTTTCCAAGAAGGTTATTTTCCAGAAGAACTTAAAATTGCAAAAGTTATTCCAATCTACAAAGGAAAAGGAGACAAAAACGACTGTAATAATTATCGACCCATCGCAATTCTTCCCTGTATATCGAAAATATTTGAGACTGTAATTAAAAACAGAATGTTGAAATGGATGGAGAAGAAAAATATTTTAAACAAAAACCAGCATGGATACAGAAAAGGTCGAAGTACAACTACTGCACTAATGGAATTCCAGGTAATATCACAGTGATTATAAACAATAAAATCATACAGATTGAAACTAATGATCAATTCAATCAGCTTACAAACAGTTAGAAACTTTTACCGTAGTTGTGCCTCCTTTTGTTTTGGTCCCGGGAATTCACTGTTTTTGACTTCTCCAATTGTTTAGTTTTATTTGGGGATTGCGGAGTCACTGAAAGTTCGAAAACTTTCATTCATTTTTACATAGGTTTCCATCTTGCCGTAGATAAAATTCAGGGAATATAAGACCTAAGAATTATTTGATTATTTTTTATTTTATTCATATCTACCTATTTCACTTTATTAATAATTTTTGAGAATAATTTATTTGTATTGAATTTGTTGGAAGATTTTTATTTATAACTTTTATAATGTAAATGCCTCATTTTAACAACCTCTTTTAAAATAAAATGATATAAACTAGTCAAACATATAGATGGATATGCTTAAAATAGGTCACTTGAATATAAGAACTTTGATTGGACATTTCACAGACTTACGGGACATGTTGTTGTTTAATTCTTTTGATATAATGCTTCTGAATGAGACTAGATTAGATAATACGGTCACGGATGATGCAGTTGGTATTGACGGTTATCATTTTATTCGTTCTGACCGCAATAGAAGGTGGTGTTGGAGCGTACGTCAGGTCTGGTTTGAGGTACAGTATTCTCAAGATTGGCGGTTCCATAGAACAAATTTGGCTGCAATTGGAATCATCTGGTTGTGATAGAGCATTAGGGGTGATTTATAAGCCTCCAGTTGTTAGTTACAGAACATTCTGGCAATTATTTGATGTTGAATATGAATTTATAATTACTCACGCCGATAAAATAATTTGCATGGGTGACTTCAATACGGATTTGCTTGTCCCAGATAGTGAAACGAAATACGTCAAGGGGAGAATTGATGCACTTGGCCTCAGTCAGTTAATAAACCAGCCAACAAGAATTACCAACCAATCTGCAACACTTATAGACTATATTTTATCTTCGGACATCCATAGTGTTTCTGAAATTGAAGTTCTGACTACCGACGTTGGCACCGATCATGAACTTGTATCCTGTAATTGGCACATTGAAATGAACAAGAAATTTCCCATGTTTAAAACTGTAAGAGACTTTAGGAATTTCAATTCTGATCTCCAATCAATACCCTGGAGAGGTATATTTGATTACGATGATATCGACGAGAAAATAAATTTTATGAATTCCAACATAACAACCTTATTGGATCTACACGTTCCTTTCCGCACTATAAGAATAACAAAGAGACATGCACCATGGCTCACAGATAATTTGAAGGAAATGATGGTTCTGAGGGATAAAACTCTGGCTCGTTATAAAAAATTCAAAAATGAAAACGACTGGCTCTTGTACAAACAGATTAGAAATGCAGTTTCACTGGCGGTTAAAAATGAAAAAAAGCTTACTTTTGTTCTGTCTTGAACAACAAGGAAACTAAAAACTTCTGGTCGAGTCTGAAAAACCTCAATATTATCAAGAGGAAATCAACTGAACTACCCGAAGAGTTGAAAGATGCTAATAAAATAAATAAATATTTTATTGACTCCATTTCAAGAGTTCTTAGGGACCATGATCTTCTTGAATTCTACAACAAAAACACTAGGGATTCAAATATGGTCAATATGGTTTTACATTTCGGGAGGTGAAGAAGCCGAGATCTTCAAGGTAATCAATGGTATCAGGAGTGGGGCATCAATATATCTACAATTAAACTGTGCATTCCTTTCATTCTTCCTTATTTGACGCATGTTGTCAATTTTTGTCTGAAAAACTCTGTTTATCCCAGCTCTTGGAAAAAAGCTTTAGTCGTTCCCTTGCCAAAACACTCCAACCCATCGTCTTTAGATGATATTCGACCTATTAGTTTGTTACCAACTTGGTCTAAAATAATTGAAAGGGTAATGCATGGGCAACTGCAGGATCATCTAGAGAAAAATAAAATCATTCCTGCCTCACAATTTGGTTTTAGACCTGACCATGGCTGTTGTACTGCTCTGCTCAATGTAACAGATGAAGTTTTCAATTCTATTGATCAAGGGGACCTTACCATCTTAACTTTACTCGACTATTCGAAAGCTTTCGACTCTGTAGATCATGAACTTTTAGTTGCTATATTGCATTACATTGGTGTTTCACGGAAAGCTACGGCACTATTGGCTGATTATGTTGAGTGTAGATCTCAGGCAGTAGTCATTGATGATAAAACCTCAACATACTTGAGACTGAGCTGTGGAACTCCACAGGGATCTATCTTGGGTCCGCTACTTTTTATAATATATATATATATATATATATATATATATATATATATATATATATATATATATATATATATATATATATCGTGCTTCGCTAATGTCTGCCTTTCAGCCACTTCTTTTTTTTACGCTGATGATGGTCAGCTAAAACTTTCCTTCAAACCTGATGAATGTCGACAGGCAGTGGCGGCCCTTAATTTCGATTTGAACGTCATATACGAGATATCAGTGAAACATTGCCATCGTTTGAATTCTAATAAATCCATGTGCCAACTCTTTGGGAGAAAACATCAAAGAAAAATGTTCTTGCAAAATTATGGTCAGAGCATTATAATGAATGGAAACGTTGTTTGTTTTGTAGATAGTGCCAAGAATTTCGGTTTGACAATTGATACTGACTTACGATTTACGAGGCATATATCCAATTCGCTTAGCAGAGCTTACTTGAACCTAAGACTCTTATATCAATGCAGAAACTACCTCAATAGATCGGACAAGATATTGCTTTGTGAATCCCTAGTAATGTCACATATGAATTTTTGTGATGTTGTCTACAGTCCTTGTTTAACAGTCTTTGATAAGAATCGAATACAGATGCATCAGAATCGTTGTTTGAGATTCATTCACGGAATTTGAAAACGAGATCCAATAACATATTCCCCTCAAGAAAACAGGATAGCTCAACATGGAAGATAGACGGAAATTTCATTCTTCGGTTTTGTTTTTCAAGATAATCAAGAAGGGAGTACCGATAACACTTTTCAACAAAGTTTTGTTCCGATCTGGTGTGCATTCTGTGAATATTCGCTCTAAATGTAATATTTCTATACCGAAACATTCAACTGACTTGTTCACGAGATCATTTTCCTACCAAGTGGCAAAAATTATGAACGAATTAAAATTTGAGTATAGAAATATCTCACTCGATAAGTTCAAATTACGTTTGCTCGACAATTTTCGCAACGATCCCCTGTACGACTGAACTGTTCATCTCACTTTTTTGGCTTCTGCGGTTCTGTTTACTGAAGAGTCTAATAAAGATGTTGTGTGACTGACTATTTCTGGGCTCTGTTTGAGGTGAGGCAAACATAAACATTTAATTATATAATCTGCGGCATTGTTGTTATTTCTTAGTTGGGTATGCTCGGATTTCTTTAATTTTCGTTTGTGTTTTAAATTGTAGAGGGTTAGATGGAAGAATAGACGTATGACTTCAGCTGGTTTTCAACAAGTTACTGTATTATTTTCTGGCCTGGGGTTATGCGAACTAAATCTCGCCCTCAGATAAGTAATTTTTTTGATTTGTATATTTTGGATTGGTAAATAGAGACCATTTATTATTATTATTATTTGTCCGGACAATCGTTGCTATCGACTTCAACAACAACGCCAAAGCTAAACATTCATGATTCGAAAGTGATGTTGTGGTGGGACCAAGGGGGCTTTGTGTACTAGGAGATGCTAAAACCTGGTGATTCCATTACGGGTGATCGGTACTGACTGCAATCACTTCGTTTGAACGGTTTATTATGAGAAAAACTGCCGGAATGTAAGGACAGACTAATGTTATTCACAAAAATATTTAGAAACGAACAAATGGGATATTTGACCTCACCTGCCGTATTCTCCGGACATTGTTTTTTCTGACTACTGGCTGTTTCAACGAATGGAATAGGATTTGGCAGGTCTCTGTTTCACTTCATTCGAAGAAATTGAAAATTGGCTTCAAAATTGGATAGCCTCAAAAGACAAGAATTTTTTTCGAGACGGAATTCGAAAATTAACTGAGAGGTGTAACCGATTTCTGATAAAACATTGTCTACTCTTTCATTCCATGCCCGACTAGCCTGCTTCATACTATATATGGCTTTATTCAGCTTGAAGACCATATTAGGGTTCTCCTTTGAAATAAAACCCTCAGGCTGTTCCATGAAAACATTTTCTTTCAAAAAACCGTTAAGAAGTGCAGTTTTCACATCTAAGTGAATAATTTTTAGATTTAATCTAACGGCTAATCCTAATAAGAGTCTAAACGTTGAGTGTCTCACCATTGGAGCAAAGGTTTCACTATGGTAAATGCTTTCTTTCTGTGTATAATCTTTGGCTACAAGCCTTGTTTTGAACTTCTTTTTATTCTCACGATCACTCTCCACTTTAAAAACCCACTTACACTTTACCACTGTACTACCATCTGGTGGATTCAGGAGCTCCCATGTGTCATTCTCATGAAAAGACTGGATCATCTATTCCTTCAACGCATTTCACCCACTGATATCTGCATTCGCTCCTAGAAGCGCATCGTTCACTGTCTGTGGAATTTCTATTGATTCTGGAATTCCATCAGAATCGGATGAACCATTGAAATAGGTGACGAAATCTTCAAACCTTTTCTTCTTTGGTTCTCTCTGAGATTTCCGTACACCCGTTTCTACTGGATTGTCTAGCAGTTGGTCAGGAATATATTCAATATCAGATGAATCAAGATCATGCGGTGAAGTTACATATTTTCGGAAGAACATGATTCAGATTCTTCCCCCCACTGAAGATGGATTCTCTTCTGAAATTTGTTCCTGAGGTGATTCTTCGTTGTTTTTTAGGTTTCGTTCAATTATGGTAACATCACGGCTGACGATAACATGTACCTGTAACCCTTCGTTGTCTTGTCGTATCCTACCAATGTATGCCTTACTGATTTTTGGTCCTATGTCTTCCTATTTATCTTAGGCACATGAACTATCGCTGTGCTTCCATATAACCTCAAGTGGGCAAGATTCAGTTTTGTTCCCGTCCACAGTCCATAAGGCGTTTTTGGTACCTTTGAACTAGCAGAACGATTCTTTAAGTAATAAACCGTATTGCAAGCTTCGGCCCAAAGAGACTTACTTAAATCAATATCAAACAAAAGACATCTCGCCTTTTCAACAAGCGTTCTATTGAATCTTTCAACCAATCCGTTTTGTTCAGGAGTGTGGCTATTTGTTATTTGATGAATGATTGCCGGAATGTTGCAAGTATCTATAAAAATTTTTATTGCAATACTCGGTCCCATTATCGCTTCTCAGCACCTTAATTCTGGTGTTCTGCTGATTTTCCACCAAGCTTTTGAAGGTCTTGAATTTTTCGAATACCTCGTCCTTAGTCTTCAAAAAGTAAATGAAGCACATCCTTGAATAATCATCAATGAAGGTGAGGAAATATTCTGCTCCTCCTTAAGAAGTGGTTTCCATTGTCCCACATAAATCGCTGTGAATAATTTCAAGAAAATTTTTTGTACGAGAACCTTCCTTTGGAAACGGTAACCTGGCCTGCTTTCCTTTGCAACATACTTCACATTTATCGACCTTTTTGCTGGCTTCTGTAGTTAATCTCATCTACTATTTTGGCTGTCATTTGTAGATAATTATTATTAATATGACCGAGTCTTCTATGCCAGGTTTCTGAGCTTACTGCCTGAAAACATAAAGAATTATTATTCCAAATATTCAATATGTATACATTATTTTTCAGGTTGGCTGTTGCAACAAGTATTCCTTGATGGTTATAAATCTTACAACCATTCTCGTCAAACTGTACTTAATTTCCATTTTTGATTAATTACGACACCGATAAGAGATTTGTAGTTAAACCTGGTACGTACTGTACTCCTTTTAACAGTATATCATGCTTCTTATCTGTCAACGTTCGAATTTTCACATCTCCAGCACATTCAACTTTAAATTAATATTGAAGCCAATTTTCTTTTATACGAAACATAATTTTATGACATTTATGTTTTGAAAATAATTTCCGACATATGTCCACCACGACTAGCTCTGAGGAACCCTGCATTCGACCAGACCAATTCTGGATTACTTCAGGCCTTATTTCATCAAAAACACGAGTTATGCTGGCTTCCAAAGAGTCTATTGTTTCTGGTTCATCAGCATAAACCCTTGACTTGACATAACCCCAAAGAAAATAATCCAGTGGAGTTATGTCGCATGATCTTGGGGGCCAATTAATTGGACCATTTCTCTAAATAATGTTATCGCCAAATCTTTCTTTCAATAAATCAATTGTTACGGTAGCAGCATGAGGTGTAGCATCATCTTGTTGGAACCAAAACACTTCTGGGTCGATATCATTCAAATTTTGAAACGAATAATCATTGATGAACGATTTGTAACGAGCACCATTAACTGTAACATTAGCGCCAGCATAGTTTTCAAAGAAATATGGACCGATGATGCCTCCAGAGTGTAAAGCATACCATACAGTGCATTTTTCAGGATGTAATGGAACCTGCAGAACTTCCTGAGGATTGTTTTCAATCCATATACGGCAATTTTGAGTGTTTACATAGCCGTTCATCCAGAAATGAGCTTCATCACTAAACACAATTTTACGATAAAAAAGTGGATCAACTTCAAGCTGTTCTAGGGCCCAATGAGCAAACAAATGACGCTTATTATGGTCAAGTGGCTTTAGTTCTTGAACCAGTATGATCTTGTATGGGTGTAGACCAAGATCTTTAGGCAAAATTCTCCATGTGGTGGATGCACAGAGTGCAACTTGTTGTGAACGTCCACGAATAGCCAAATCTGGATCATCATTAAGACTATGACTTACAGCAGCGATATTTCCTTCTGTACGTACAGTTCTTTGTCTTGTTGTTGTTGCATCGAATAGAGAAAATGTCCGAAATCTATAGATAGTTCGACGAATAAGCTGCTCTGATGGACGATTATGTAAACCATAAATTTCACGAAGTGCTCTATAAGTTTGGCGAAAAGAACACTGATTTTGCGAATAAATTTCAACAAATTGTAAACGTTGTTGCTACGTGAGTCTTTCCATGGTAATTTGTCAATGCTTACTGAACATAAATGTCAAAACAACATGGCTTTTTACCTTCTGTCAAATCACAGTTATCACGATCGAAAGTTCTATCACTCTAAAAAAACACCCGATACATCTCGCGATCTTACTATCTATATCGAAAGGATAAAGAGTAACTGAACTCAAGCTTAGACCTTGAATCTCGATCACAGAGAATGTACAGAGCGTAGAGTGGGGTGTTCTTCTTCAAACTTTTGGTATACATTCACAACAGTAAATTTATTATTATTATTCTATTGAAACTTCAGAAAGTAACTCAGCCTCCAAATTTGATTGGAATGTCTTGGAAACTATGAGATATTGAGAAAAACGAAAAAAATCTGGAAACTTGAACAACACTGTAGCTGGTTTATGAAGTGTTCACGGAGCTTTGTGTTGCAGTTGAACATTCTATCGTCTATTGAAATTTTTCTATAAAAAATTGGACATTGTTCGACTGTTTGAAATCCAAACTGTTGATTTTCGAGTATGCATTTTATAACGTGTGCATATTATAATTATGTTCGATATATTTTCAGAATTTTCTGAATTTTATTATTTTTTAAATAGTTGTTTAATTGAATTATTTCAATAAATTCAAGAATGAATGTTCGAACACAAAAATGGAAGAACGTTCCAGCCCTACATGAGGTGGAACAGGACTAGAATGTAAAATCGTTCGAAATGACGTTAACAGGTGTTTAATCTGGATGTAAAAATGTCACATATCAGCGGCGTATCTTGCTATCGATTCCAGAACAGCTGTGGGTGGTGCGCGAAACCAGAGGAGCAGAAGGTGGCGGCTTTGTTACGCAGGTACGCCGTTCCCGGTATAAATCGCTGAAAGCGGCGTGCGGGTGCTTCTGTGAGCTGCCGCCTTTCGATCAGCGTCAGCCATGATACGCGTGGCCTCGTCGCCGCAACCGTTTTTGGGAGCAGCCCTGGGAGCTGTTGTGGTCTTTGCAGTGTGTGCAGCGCTACCCAGCGCAGTCATGGCCATCGATCTCAGCAGACTTTATGGACACATGAGCTCCAAGAGGAACGGTGAGTTCAATTTTGGACATTCAGACCAAGAGACTCAACAGTTGTGCCACTCGATCGATATGACCTCCATCATACATACATGATACTGTTGCTTGTCCCTCGTCCCTCCAACTTGAATTAAACTGATGCTATTGCGAGGCTTTTTCCAACTATTTTCACCACATATGTCCATGCTTCGCACTTTATTCAATTTCAACTCACTAATACGCCTATTGCAATTCGATCCTATAAGACATATGGAGTAAATTCTCTTCCCGAAATCTCCACCCATTCTTCCAGTATAAAGACGACGCTTACTAACTTGTTGCATTTACTAACTCTGCCATTGAAGACCTCATTTTATTCATTCTTGTACAGTTTTATTTTCCAACGCTCCTCATTGTACGTATTCTTCCTAAAATTATATTCTCACCTCCTTCGTAAAATTCATTTCATAATTGAATTCTATTCTAATACAGCCAGACTTACTTGCAAAATAACAAAAAAATATTAATGAATTACTGCGTGTAAATTTTTTCATAGAACAATCGATCGTATGTTTAGATACAATTTATTACTGATGTACAGACAAGTTCTCTATGCAAAAGGCTTCTTGGGAAAGTTGATTATCGTTTGTTCGATTTCGAAGAAAATTTTAATTCACAACATTGTGCAATTTTCACTTCAAACTTTTCACGGATGCAATATAATTCAATAGTTGTTACAGTTAGTTCGTTTCTCTTAGGATGTGAGTAGTATTTATCGAATTTCAATTTGACACGTTGAATCTGGATATTCATTTCTTCAATAAAGAGATTAGAAATTGTTATTCACTCAAGTTAATGAAACTTCATTCTAGTTGGGTTTACCAGTAAGGAACATATGTATTCAAAATTGAATGAGATACAATATATAAAATTTTTTCATTACAAGTTTCAGGTCATACTTTGTGAACGTTGGTGAAATAAAAATTAGAATTATAAAACTCTGAAAAATTTTACAGTATAGTTTGAAAATATTTATAATACAGGTATATAATTACGAACTTATAATAAGTCGAGAAAAAACTTTACATTGACTTGAAAAAAGCATATATATATACATATATATATATATATATATATATATATATATATATATATATATATATATATATATATATATATATATATATATATCTACAACTCCAAAATTATACGAATTTTCATATCAAAGAACAAAAAACATTGATAAAATTATAATTTCGAAATAGTAGTATTTTTCGATCGTATACGTATCGTGAACGACATTATGTTACTTATAGTAATTTATTGAGAAATAATTGAATTTTAATAATCAATATACATTTTTATTGGATAATTAATTCCAGCTTCTAATTAAAAATAATAACTCAATTTAAATATTAAAAATCATTTTCGAGATTAAAAATTTCCATTATCGAAAGTTCATAGAAATTTATTTCTTTTCAGATATTCGTTTAATTTTTTATTGAAATGAATAATTTTATAAATTGATTCTTGTGTAATAATAATAAAATTATTATAGTTATTTAAATATCTTAATACTTACAGATATGTCCTGTTAGCCTTCTACATATTCAATTTCAAAAAATTATATTTAATATTATAACTTCAAGAATTGAATTAATGTCATATAAGTACTACTTATATCAAACGGCATGAAAAATGAACATTCATTATAAGACATCCAAATGATATAGCAAAATCCAATAAATATAAATTGTTAACAAATATCCTATAAATTGGAATGAAATAAGGAATTACTTTGTTTTCTATCAAAAAGTGATAGAAAACAAAGTAATTCCTTATTTCATTCCATTAAAATGAACTAACGGACTACTCCATCCAATATCCTATAAACTGAATATTTTGAGTAGACAAAATTTTGTTTCTACTTATCCCTCTTATGAAAACAAATATCTTTTAAAAATGTTTAACATAATCTTAAGAATTTCATCATAAAACTATCTTTCTTAGAAAATTCAATATTATTGGATATCTAACTAAGTTACTTCTTAGGAAATCTTAAGATTTGTAAAAACATTACTAAAAAACAAGTTTTAAGAGAGACTTTGCTTCGTCAGTAATCAATCATATTCATATTCAATAAAATATAACATCAATCAACAAAAAATATTTTCTCACCTTTTAACAATTCAGAAAGCTTCTGGTAAATGAATACTGAAAATTTAAATGGAGTGTAACGTTAACTAAAATAAATAATTCTGTCGTTTACCATTGATCTAAGAGATTGAAAGGCAATTTAAAGGCCTCTGTTATAGCACAAGAACCATCTGTATAAAGATTGTTAAGGAAACAAAATAATTATATATTATGAATAAAATAAAATAAATGGAGTTTTATACTTGATAGAAGGTATATAAAATTATTTAAAATTTTAGTAATTAACAGATATATTCTGTTAGCCTTCTAAATATTTAATTTCAAAAAATTATATTCAATATCAGGAATTAAATTAATGTCATAAAAGTACTACTTATATCAAACGATATATAAAATAAAAATATTCATTATAAGACATCCAAATGATATAACAAAATCCAATAAATATAAATTGTTAACAAAAATCCTATAAATTGAATATTTTGACTATCTTACTAGATAGTTTTATGATGAAATTCTTAAGATTATGTTGAACATTTTTGAAAGATATCTGTTTTCATAAGAGGGATAAGCAGAAACAAAATTTTGTCTACTCAAAATATTTAATTTATAGGATTTTTGTTAACAATTTATATTTATTGGATTTTGTTATATCATTTGGAAGTCTTATAATGAATATTTATTTTATATGTCTTTTGATATAAGTAGTACTTATATGACATTAATTTAATTCCTGAAGTTATAATATTAAATATAATTTTTTGAAATTAAATATGTGAAAGGCTAACAGAATATATCTTTAAATATTAAAATATTTAAATAATTTCATATACCTTCTATCAAGTATGTCTCCATTTATTTTATTTTAATAAAATTAGTTACTCAAGTTACTCTCATAGTCTTATGAATAACATAAACGTTTCGGAAACTTATACGTCAGATATCAGAAAATATTAATGAATTAGAGAGTATAGTTACACCTTTTATTGTGAATTTCAACTACACACTGAACTCGTAATCTCATTGTTAATCATATATTTTATGGAAACTTTTGAAATATCTTATAAAGGTTTTCAGAAATTTTCTGATTTTAGTTTTTATTCTATTATTCTTCAGTTTAGAGTAAAAATTATTAAAATAATTTCTTCATTGAATCAGTCCTCATTTGATACAAATTCATTTCAATTAAATGAAAAATAAGGAATTTATTAAATTTACAACAATTTTTACGCCAATACTGTAGCTTTCCCAAGTTTAAATTTTGAACTTACTTTCAAAATTACAACTATGGTTTAGGGAAGAATCTTAAAGAAGGAGGCGTACAAATAACAGTCAATTTTTGGAAATACAGATAAGTAAAAATATGCAAAAAAAGGATACAAATAGCGGTTAAATATATTAGGGTCAGTTATCATATTTACAACACCTAACTAAGTAAAAATATTCAACAGGGAGATCTGTTGACATCTGTTTGTTCAATGAGAATAATTTAAAGGTTCTTATACCTGTTAATCTCGACTACTTTCAACAGTATGAGTAATTTTAATTTCATTAAGGACAATTTTGTAGTTGTTGTTGAATTTATGTCCAAATTCTTTCAAAAGACTGGCATATTGTTACTGTGACTCACATCACTCCTCTCGTATTCATGAATTCTCTTCTTGAAGGACCTACCAGTTTGACCCATATATCAGGTGTTTCTTTTAGAGTGATAGAACTCTAAATTGAAATCAAAAACATTTAAATTAAGATTGAAGCCAAATTTTTTTTAGGTGAAAGATAAATTTATGACATTTATGTTTTAAAAATAATTTCCAGCATATGTCCACTACGACTAGCTCTGAGAAACCGCATTCGACCAGACCAATTTTGGACCAGTTTTTCGAGTAATTCAGGCCTTATTTCATCAATAACACGAGTTTTGTTGGCTTCCAAAGCGTCTATTGTTTCTGGTTTATCAGCATAAGCCAATGACTTGCATAATCCCAAAGAAAATAATCCAGTGGAGTTATGTCGAATAATCTTGGAGGCCAATTAATTGGACCATTTCTCGAAATAATGTTATCGCCAAATCTTTCTTTCAGTATTATACCTGTTGATTTCAAGAAATTCTAAAAGTGTTAATTTAGAACTTTTGCTTTCAACGTGGATAATTTCATAATTATTGTTGAAATTATGCCTGAATTCCTTAAGATGATTAGCATATGTCGAATGTACAGAATTGGACATATAACCCCTTTGGTGTTCTTGGACACGTTTCTTGAATGATCTACCAGTCTGGCCAATGTATATTAAAGGGCAATCTTTGCAAGTCAACTTGTAGACTTCGGATTTATTTTCTCTATTTGTGCGATCTTTATTTTTTTTTTTATTAATAATTAATAACCTTAGTACCTACATAAAAAACAATAAAGATCGAACAAATAGAGAAAATTAATCCGGAGTCTACAAGTTGACTTGCAAAGATTGCCCTTTAGTATACATTGGCCAGACTGGTAGATCATTCAAGAAACGTGTCCAAGAACACCAAAGGGGTTATATATCCAATTCTGTACATTCGACATATGCTAATCATCTTAAGGAATTCAGGCATAATTTCAACAAAAATTATGAAATTATCCACGTTGAAAGCAAAAGTTCTAGATTAACACTTAGAATTTCTTGAAATCAACAGGTATAATGCCCGTAAAATCCTTTTGAACGAACAAACAAATGATGAGTCTCCATTACTGAATATTTTCCTTAATGGCGTTTTTAGCGGCAAACTCCAATAAACACCTAGAGTTTTTATGACTTATGTTTCCATCATTTGGTCACGTACCTAAAAATGTATTTAAACTCGGTTACACTGAATACCATCAGACAGTGTACAATGTAATACCTGAAGAAGCCACATCGTCGTGAAACAATTGTTGTAGTAGTACAAACATTTTTGTGGAAATAAATTACTATCTCATATACTTTTTTTTAATTAAAATGAGTTTCCTCCAAGTAAAGACCGAATCAATCAAATACAAAAAGATTTCATCAATGTTATTATAGGCGACACACATTTTGATCTTTTGTCCGGTAGGGAGGTTGATGAAGAATATCATAATGTAATCTGCGAGCAGCGTTTCACATCTTTCATTAATTCCGTAACAAGACTAGCAGCTCGATCTGTCTCGTATTTTTCTGAAAGCTAAAATGCGGCTGTTTTGCAGTGTGATGTAACTGATCATTATCCAATTATGTTATTTTTGGGGACTGAATCAGAATCTATGAGAAATAAGAAGACCAAAAAATATCTGAATTGCCTCAAACCTAACAATGATTTAGCAAATCACAATTGGTACCATATCCTGAAAGAGAACGATTAGATCAGCTGAGGGGTTTTTGACCTTATTCAAACGATATATTTCAGTGAATTTGAGAAACAGGAAAAAACAGAACTGAAGCGTAAGGGGTGGATAACCCCTGGTTTAATAAAGTCGAACAATGAAAGGAATAAGCTATTACGGAAAATGAAAGTTGACCCCTCAGACCATGAACTTGTCGCTAAATATAAAAACTATAAAAAATTGCTCGAGAAGTTCATTCGGAATACAAAGAAGGATTATTATAGAGCAAAATTGTTCAAATACGCAAATGACCCAAGGAAATTGTGGAGTTTCATCAATGGTGGACAGAAGCGCCCCAACGGAGAACCTGTGCTGATACAACAAGTCTATTGCGGAAGCCTTTAAATGGTATTTTTCGAGTATTGGGTCGAAACTAGCAAAAACTAGCAAAATTCCTAATGAAATAAATTCGCTTGAACTGTTTTTTCAACCAGTGGAGCAGAAAGAGGTCATAGCAGTTGTGAAGTACTTAAAATCCAATAAAGCACACCTGGCTTGGATGGCGTCACCACAAGTATACTTAAAGATTTTGCGCATAATATTTTGTTACCGCTTGCAAACATAGCCTACAGGTCCATTGAGTTGGGTATATTTCCAGAAACTTCGAAGGAAAGCCTTATAAGACCGATCTTCGCGAACATGTGGATAATTATCGACCCATTTCCGTAACTTCAAGTCTATCCAAAATTTTCGAAAACAGTTTTTATTAAAAAAAAACTGAAAAATTCTTTGAAGACTGTAATGTCCTGAATGAGAGGCAATTAGGATTCTGCAGCGGTAAATCAACACAGGACACACTCGCAAATTTGACAGCCAAAATTTACCGTTCACTTGATTCGTCCAAAACTTGTCTCTGTGTATTTACCGATTTGGCGAAGACATTCGATACGGTAGATCATGAGGAATTATTTGAAATATTAGAAGATTATGGAATTAGAGATCACACATTGACTTGGTACAGAAGCTACTTGACTGATAGAAGAGAGTGTGCAAGTTGGAGACATCCTCAGTTCTATTTCTGCTGTTCAATGTGGTGTACCGCAGGGTACAATATTGGGCCCACTTTTGTTGGTTGTTTATTTGAATTCTATTTTTTTGGTTGCTTTTGCTGACGATACCGCTATTTTTATCAAGCTGATACGTGGGATGAACTCGAAACTTTGGTGGAAGATGATTTTCGGATATTTGAGAACTTTTTTGATTCTATACTGTTGACACTAAATTGTGAAACAGCTTGTATTATGCCTTTTACTGTTACCTCCGTTGGAATGCCCAATTTTCACCCTTTGTCTTTCAATGAAGCGGCAGTGTAACTAAGATACTTGTGGTGAATGAGGTCAAATATCTGGGAATTTATTCGGATCTTAGGTAGAATTTTCAGGTTGACGATTTGGTGAAAAAAATGCGCATGTTTGTCCCGAAATTTAAGGCCTCACGAGAATTTTGTGACTTGGAAATTCTTAAGAGGCTATACATTATTTTGGTTCAGCCCCATTTACTTTATGGAATATTGGAATGGAGGGCTGTTGTGCAAGTTTACTTGAAAAAACTGGAGGTGACACAAAAACGTTTAAGTGAGATATGTGTTCGAAAGCCTTATTTATTTCCTACATAATGGTTATATACCGAGAGCAGAATTATGAACTTGCGAAAGCTATTTTTCTTGACTTTAGCAATTCACCAGAGAAGGAACTTACTGCTGGTAAGCTTTAACGAACATCAATATCACACCAGAAATAGAGGAAATTGGATAGCTTTTCCACGAACAGTGAAGACTATAGGTCAAAGATCACATACCCAGCTTGCTCCTTTTATCTACAATAAGATTCCCACAACAATTAAACATTCTTCAACTCTTATTGAGTTGAAGAATAAAAGGGTGGGTTTGCGTCCATTTTATGATTCCAAAACTGTAAGTTATGACAAGGATGGCAAAAGTGTTTACAGCTTTTATAAAATTTTTTCCATTGAGTTTGGATTTTAAAAGTTCATGAAGGCGGATTTTTAATTCGTTTTGTAGTTTTTGTTTCATTTCAGCCTGTGCTATTTGTTTACTCTGCATCATTCCAAGATATTTATAGAGCTCGTCAGTTTTCATTCCTTGTATTGACATAGGTTCTGGTTCAGTTGGGTTCATAATTTTACCAGCTTGAATTCCAAATGTCCTGAATTTTTCTCTACCGAACTTCATCTTTATATCGTTGCTAATCTTGGCTACAATGCGAATAAGTTCTTCAAGTTGGCTTCTATTCGCAGCGTAGAGTTTAAGGTCGTCCATGTATATTAGATGATTCATTCTGAAGATTGGTTTTCTGTTTGATCTTATGTTGAATCCAATATTTGTTGTTCTCAGTAGATAGCTCAAAGGATTTAGTGCCATACAGAACCATAAAGCACTCAGACGAAGTTTGACTCGTTGTAGTGGGTGGGTTTCCCCTATGATTAAACTCTATTATAGTTTGCCAGTTCTTAACTATGAATATGAGGAAGTTTATAATAGCCGGGCTTATTTTGTGTAAGGGCAGGACTTTTAGGAGTCATGAATGAGGAAGCAAATCGTAGCAATTTTGGTAGTCGATGTAGCAAGCGTGGAGATTTCTTGAATTCTTGGTTGCATGTTCAAGTATCACCTGACCTATTGTTAACTGTTCTTTACATCCCTTTGCGTTTCCGATATTATTATTATTATTTCCAGTTGTTCTCAGGTCACTCTTTCTGGTATTTTGACGAGGGACGGACATAATATGTACCAAGCACTCTAGCCTATTCCTGGCTCAAGAATCTTCTGACGATACGTGTTGTGTTCAGGATCACGGCCTTCCGCAGGAGTTGGAAACGTTTGTTGTGTAGCCCAAGGATCTAGAGACTTGCGTGGAGGTCAATGGGTATAATCCCTGTAGATGACCATACAATTGGCACAATTCGCACTTTTTCAAATCCCCACATTTTCTTAATTTCATCTGCCAGGTCTGTGTACTTCATTTTCTTCTCTGCAATGGTGTTAAGTAGGTCATGGGTGTTCGATTTTATTATTTTTATTATTACATGGAAGTTTTTTTATCAGCTTCTAAGTAAGAAGATGACTGACTTCGAGTTTCCTACAATATATACTTGTTGATTGCTAAAACAGGATATAACATATACTCTTCGGGAAGATTTAATTCAACCAGCAGTAAAAGTAGTTATAATCTCTGTGCCCTATAAAACACCCGCAGATATTATTCGAAAAATTCCTTTGATCAATAGACGAACTGATGAGATGTCTTAAAACATTCAAGAACCATTATGCAATTATCACCTGGATGAATCCACTTTAGCGACCAATGAAGTATTATTATTGTCCTATGTGAGGTTCATTAGAGAATATGTCAGGAACTATTGTTTGCTACAAATTTAGAAACAGATACAAACCGGGAAACTATATTCAATACCCTGGAAAAGTTTTGCACCGGAAACGAAATTTCTTTGAGGATTATTTTGTCATTTGCTACAGATGATGCACCGGCTACGACAAGGCGTCACAAAGGCTTCATAGCGTGCTTTAAAAATAAAGTTACTGACGTACTTGCTGTGCATTGCGTAATTCATCGCCAGCAGTTGGTTGCGATAAATCTGACCGAATGCGCCTCCATGCATCACAGCAATATGTTATCAAATCAGTTAGTGTACTAAATTCGGTATCTAGTTGATTGACATATTATTCAGTCAGCTTTGCTGTGCCAATGAAGAATAGCTGATTACTGCTTCACACAGAGATGCGCTGGTTGTCAAAACGTACTTGCTTGACCCGATTTTATAATCTGTTCAGATCTGTGAGAGAGTTCTTAGAAAAGAAAGACCCAGAATTTCTTAATAACCTCATCTCATCAAAGAACAATATTGCGGATTTGACAGATCTGTATAGATTGTTCAATGATGTCAACCTCCAACTTCAGGGTGATTACTTAAACTTGATTGATCCAATTTTATCCAAATTTCTTCCCTGCAGAAGAAATATCGGCTGACGGGAATTCAATAACCAAACAAATTTATCAGCATTTATCATTAAATGACGACAACTTGCTTGTTTACTGTCAACACTTGGTAGACCTTCACACAGATTTTAAGTAAAGATTTCAGGATTTTTGAACATCGCCATACCAGAATGGTTTTTGGATCCTATTTCAAGTGTCAATACAGCAGGATCGTCCCAGTTAGAAAAAGTAATGATAAAATTTCCGGCAAATGAGGAATTGAAAACTGAATTCAAGAATGATTCGGCTACCAAGAATTTTGGCAGAAGAAGCCGATTTCACAACTATATCCAGGAGGATGTTCGATTGCTCAGCGATTTTTGATAGTATGTATTCCCATCTCATATTTAGCTGAACGTTGATTAAGTGCTGTAGCAAGTTTTATAACTAAAAAGAGAATTTATGTTTATATACGGTTGATTTTAAGTAAAATCTAGCCTGATATTAACGAACTTCTTAAAAAACATCAAATCAACCGTCTCATTAGTTATGTCATAAATTCATGTCTTCTGAATGTTAATACAAATATTCCTCAAAACTTATTATGCGTTTTGAATGCTTCTATTGAAACATTCTTCATTTATTTGGACTGAAATGAGAAATTACTTTATGTTTGATTGATTCGGTCTCTACCTGGTGGAAACTCATTTTAATTAAAACATATATAAGGAACAGTATTTAAATTTCCACAAAAATGTTTATAATACAACAATTGTTTCACCACGATGTGGCTTCTTTACACTTAGCTAAATACGCTATTAAAAATAGCATCCAACTTATAAACAATATTCAATCCGTCCAATTGACCAAAAATTTCAGATTAATTTCTTTTGATGTACAAAATTTATTCCTTAGTACACCTTCAATAGAAACAATACAAATTGAAAAAAAACCTTTAAATAAAAATAACACCAACCCCATCAAAATGAATGATATTCTTAATTGCCTCGAAATTTGTCTTGAACAAAACTATTTTCAATTTAACGGAACAATTATATTTCTAAAAAAGGTTTTTTAATGGGTAATCCACTCAGTTCAATTTTAGCTGAAATTTTCATGGATGATTTAGAATCAAAAGTCCGATAATCAATTACTTCCTTTATTGGTATAGATATGTAGATGATATTTTTTGTTGTTTCAAAGGCACCGATCGACAACTACATGTCTTTATTCGATTAATACTCCACCCAATAAACAATTCACAATCGAAGAAGAAAACAACCACAGTATTAATTTTCTCGACCTCACAATAACAAGACTAGATAACTTACATGATTTTAGTATTTTCACAAACCCATACAGATATTACAATACATAAAACTTCAAATCACCCCACCAACCCAAAGGTGTAAGCATATAAAAGTTTTATTCATAGACTATTGAATGTCCCTTTAAATTCAGATAACTTTTTGAAATAATGAAATATTATTAAACAAAAAGCGTGAAACAATGGTTACAACTCCTTTCTTATAGACAAAATGGTATCAAATAAACAAAAAAACTTGACATTAAATCTCGTGTTCCCAATCATAAAGGAGAACAATACACAGAAATAATTTTCGATATCTTATGTTACTGGATTATCTGAAAATATTACTAAATATTTTAAAAATTGTTTCAATTACAAAGCAGCTTTTAAAACCATTTATAACCTTAGTACTTACATAAAAAACAATAAGGATCAAACAAATAAAGAAAATAAATCTGCAGTCTACGAGTTGACTTGCAACTATTACCCTTTAGTATATATTGGACAGACAGGTAGATTATTCAAGAAAACAATCCAAGAACACCAAAGGAGTTACATATCGCATTCATCATTCAATCATCTTAAGGAATTCAGGCATAATTTCAACAATAATTATGAAATTATCCACGTCGAAAGCAAAAGTTCTAGATTAACACTTTTAGAATCTTTGGAAATCAACAGTTACAATGCCCGTAAAATCCTTTTGAATGAACAAACAGATGTCGACAAATCTCCATTACTGAACATCTTTCTCTAATGGCATTTTTCAGCGGCAAACACCAATAAACACCTTAAGTTTTAATTGGAATGAAATGAGAAATTACTTTGTTTTCTATCACTTTATTTACGATTATACAGTGACTCGAGTTCCGTAGTGATACTACATTTTCAAACTGAATTTGATAGTGTCACTACGAAACTCGAGTCACGGTATAATCGTAAATAAAGTGTTAAAAAACAAAGCAATTTCTCATTTCATTCCAATTAAAATGAACTATCACAAAGTAACGGACTATTCCATCCAATACCTTAAGTTTTTTCGACTTTTTCTTCCATTATTTTGTCACGTACTTAACACTGTATTGTCTGTTACAATGGACACCATCAGCCTGTAGAATGTAGATACCTGCAGGATCCACATCGTGGTGAAACAATTGTTGTATTATAAACATTTTTGTAGAAATTAAAATACTGCCTCTTATATATTTTTTTAATAGAAATTACTTTGTTTTCTATCACTTTCTACAAAACTTCAAAAAGTGGGGTTTGCCACACGTCCGTCTGCTCATTTAATAGTTTTATTATTGGTACGTGCTTTTTGTGTTTATATATTTCGATGGATTCCAGAATGTCTAGTTTTTTCCTTTCGCTTCCAGGTGCAATATTTCAAGATGGTCCAATTCTGGGAAGATATGATTGGTTTCGAAGAAATGTCTCGCAAAATTAGAGTTATCTTTTAGGTTCCTGAATGGATATTGATGTTCTTTGTACCTTTTGTCGAAAGATCTCCCGGTTTGTCCTATATAAATACATATACGCTATTGCACTGTTGACAACTTGATTTATAGATTCCAGAATTATTCAGCCGGTTGTTTTTGTCTTTTGCATTAAAAAAGAGGATGGAAAGTTAATGTGAGGTGTGAAAGCTGTTATTATGTTAGTTTTTGAGAAAATTGAGCTTTTTTTGCGAGATTGGTCCAAAATATGTTAGTTTTATAAATTATTAGTCATTATTATCTGATTTGTGAATAGGGTATATTTGTCTCCGAATTAGTTGTTTCTGTTTTTTATTTATGAGAGAATTTATAGTTTTTGTTTCGAATTGATGTTTGTGGCTTTTTGTTTGATTGTATTCAGTTTCCTTTTTAACGTTATATTATTTAGAGGAATTGAAAATGCTCTGTCATTGATCTGTAGGCAACAGGTTTATGAGTGTTCGGATTGTTTGAAAACTTGGGTATGGTTGTATCTGTCGTGGAAAATTTATTTTGTTATCACATTGTGTTTTCTTAGTGCATTTGACCATCAAGATATTCTAGCGTGTTTTCTAATAATTCTAAATGCGTTCCGCAGAAGCAAGCCAATATATCGTCCTCATATCTGTACCAAAAAGTGATGATTTGCGTGTGTGAATTTCAGGATTTTTCTTTCGAAAAAGGACATAAAGATTTCAACGAGTAGTAGGCTGAGACATGAACCCAATGGAAGTCCATCTTTCTGTTTGTAAACTATAAGGTCAAATTCACTATGGAGGCACAATGTGACAACAAAAATAAATCCGGACATAACTTTAATTAAGATTGATGGTGAAATTTCCTTTGATATATTTAGAAAACCCACAACGACAGATACAACCATACCCAAGTTTTCAAACCATCCGAATACTAATAAAATCGCGTCCTACAGATCAATGATGCATACAGCATTTTCAATTCCTTTAAATAATATACCGTTCAAAAGAAATCTATAAAACTAAAATATTTTGGACCACTCTCCTAAAAAAAGCTCAAATTTTGTCAAAAACTAAAAAAATAACAGCTTTTAGACCTCACATAAAATTTCGAACCTCCTTTTTAATGCGAAAGACAAAAACAACCGGCTGAATAATTCTAGAGTCTATGAATTAAGTTGTCAACAGTGCAGTAGCGTATATATAGGACAAATCTTCATTATGGAACCGGAAAGATAACTCTAATTTTGCGATACCTTTTTTGAAACCAATTGTGTCTTCCTAGAATTAAACAATCTTGAAATATTGCACCCGGAAGTGAAAGGAAAAAACCAGACGTCCTGGAATCCATCGAAATATATGAACACATAAAGCACAAACCTATAATAAAACTATTAAGTGTGCTGACAAACCAGTGGCATACCACACTTTTCGAAGTTTTGCCAAAGCCTTCAACGAATATACATAATACTTGATTTGAATATCAAAACAAATTGAAATATGCTTATCTTCTACAATTTTAATTTCCAAAAGAATTTTTTTATTCAAAAAACTTTTAGAACTAAATTAATGTCTAAAACAAGCACCGCTCACATTTAATAGACGTATATAATCAAAACTCAATATACAATGTCAAATGAAATAAATAACCCAACAGATATACGAAAGTAATTAAAATTAATAAATAAATATCCAAAGGAGACAAAATTTTGTTTCTGGTTTTAACTTAAGAAATACTACTTGCCCCATAAAAACATGAACACACTTGAAGGACTTCCCAAAGAATATAATTTATTCGAAATATTTAATATATTTAAATATTCGAACAAATTATTTCAAAAATGAAAAGGGGGGCTGATGAAGGGATTATCTAGAATTATATTTGTTTTTTGAAGATATAGTGCACATTTTTTAGAGATTTTTGAAATAATTTGTTCGAATATTTAAATATATTGAATATTTCGAATAAATTATATTCTTTGGGAAGTCCTTCAAGTGTGTTCATGTTTTTATGGGGCAAGTAGTATTTCTTAAGTTAAAACCAGAAACAAAATTTTGTCTCCTTTGGATATTTATTTATTAATTTTAATTACTTTCGTATATCTGTTGGGTTATTTATTTCATTTGACATTGTATATTGAGTTTTGATTATATACGTCTATTAAATGTGAGCGGTGCTTGTTTTAGACATTAATTTAGTTCTAAAAGTTTTTTGAATAAAAAAATTCTTTTGGAAATTAAAATTGTAGAAGATAAGCATATTTCAATTTGTTTTGATATTCAAATTTTGTTATATTTCTTCTATCAAGTAAAAAGCCTTTCTATTTTACATAATACTTGAGATATAATTTGTTTTGTTCAGTTCGAAAATGTAGTAAACACTACGAAACTCGAGTCACTGTATATTCAGTGGATAAAAAGTGATAGAAAACAAAGTGATTCCTCATTTCATTCCAATTAAAATGAATTAACACAAAGCAACGGACTACTTCATCCAATATTCTTCTTTTATTTTCATTTTGGATAGGATAGGAGTTTAATCCTATCTTACGACCATAATATCATAATGAATCTTTGTTAATCAGAAATACTCAAATGAGAACCTCTGTTAATTGTTATAAAAAATACAATTTGAATTCCAACATAAAGGAAACAGTATTTATTGGGAACCACATTAATTTAAGAATTTTTTTCAAATATTGTAAGGGGGCTCTGGATAAAATTACAAAGGACATTATTGTCCTCTATATAATGTTTTGAATTCACGTCAAATGTTAAGTGAAATTGAGATGGAGCGCTAGAGAAGAAACATATTCTCAATGTAGGCGCTTGGCAAAAATAGGCTGAGAAACTATGATCCATACCGAATATACTGTTTATCAATGGATCAAGATACTTCTGTCTGATAATAACTGAATTATTCTGAGAAATTAATTATTCTAACTCGGAACTGTTAGCAATAAATAGCGTGCAGCGTAGCAGAAAAAAAAAACATAGTGAAATATACAATATACAACTTGCATTTTAAAACACCTTACGCGATCGATATGTTTCCCGAGTAAAATTTATTAACATGATATCTCCTGCGATAAACATTCGAAGAGTTATTCCGCAATTTCTGAAAAAACAACTTTCATAGGGGAAAAATAAATAGCTCCGATACATGTAGGCCTTCATCCTTGAATAAAGTATAAATGATGAAATTGAGATCTCTTCAAACCTAAATATATTCCCTATATTAACACGCTTTATTTATCTAGTAATAAATGAAATTCAGTTTCCACAAACTTCTTATTGTTGAATGACAATTGTTTCGCCACACTGTGGCTTAATCATATTCTAAATTTGAACTGCTTCTGTGTGAAAGTAGGTTCTTATAAATGTATTGACAGGTATTAAAGGAACTGGGACTATAAGTAAAATGGTATTTATTAGGGTATTCTCAATTAAGTGGAGAGATAACGTCGATAGTAATAAAATTACTAGTTGAAAATGAATTTCCATCAATTAAAGACCGAATCCATTAAATATGCTTTCTTTAGCTTAGCGATATATACCGGGTGGCTATCATAAAACAGTGCAGCTAGATATTTCCGTAATTATGATTTTTTTCGAAAAATGGCGAGGCAGGTCAGTTTTTATGTGGACATCTTCTAATTGGAAATTCTATAGAGTACGATCATCCCTTCATGCGCTGTGGCAATCTTCTCAAGAATCCTAAATGGTAATAGTCGACATCATTTCGAAACTTCTGCAATTTTATTTATTAATATGCTGAAAAATATCTATTTGGCGTTCGTTTCGAAATGAAATGCTCGTTGGAAGTGATGGCTTAAGTGCATTAAATAGTTGAGTTTTTGAAGGGATTTTAATTAATAGGATGTTCAGATTGCATACCGATCCTTGCCAAACAATAATAATGTCTTTTGAGTTCAATTAACAAGGTTAGGACCATTGAAATCAGGCAACCAATTTGGACTAAGCTAACGTTTCGTCTATATATTTAGACTTTATCAAGGCTACAGAGGAAAACAAACAAAATAGGTATAGGTTGAAGTGACACATACATTCTGTCAAGAAAGTAGCGGGAATTATCGATTTAAATCTGGCGGGGCAATGAGGCAGGTAAAAATTTTTTTTTCCTAGGTTGGTACCACTGTCCTTAATTACTATGCCAAGCTTGAGCGGGATCTGTCAACTAGTGTGTTTACAACAGCTGATTAAGTCAGTCGATGTCAGAGTGCGTGCCGATTTTTACTATGGGTGATTACGTTGAGCAAAGAATTTGTTTAAAGTTTTGTGTTGCAAATGAATTTTCGAGTGCCGATGCATTGAAAATGTTGCAAAAGGCCTTTGGTGATAATGCTCTATCGAAAACTCGTGCATATCAGTGGTACAGAGCCTTCAAGGACGGTCGTGAAGTGGTCGAAGACTTGCCTCGTTCCGGACGCCCATCGACGGCTTCGATCGAAGATAACGTCGACAAAATTAAGGAAAGGGTGCTGGAAAACCGTCGTACCAGCTTGAGAGAGATAGCACATGATCTTAAGATATCCCACGAGTCCGCACGTACGATTTTGATTGATATTTTGAGCATGAGAAAGGTGGCCGCACGACTCGTACCGAAAGACCTGAATTTTCTTCAAAAACGTCATCGCGAACAGGTTGCTTCAGACATGCTGGATCGCTGTAATTCCGATTCTACATTCATGGAACGCATTATAACTGGTGATGAGACCTGGGTCTATGAGTACGATATGCAAACAAGCCAGCAATCATCGGAATGGGTGGCAAAAAATGAGCCGAAACCGAAAAAACCACGCCAAAGCCGCTCGAAAATGAAGGTGATGCTCATTGTTTTCTTCGATATCCGTGGCGTGGTGCACTACGAATTCGTTCCAGAGGGTCAGACGGTAAACAAGGAGTATTACCTAGGCGTTATGAAACGTTTGCGTGAGCGTATCCGTAAGAAGCGGCCAAATTTGTGGGCGAACAACTCATGGATTTTGCATGACGATAACGCGCCTTCTCACCGAGCTACGATTGTGACTGACTTTCTCGCCAAAAACTCAACAAACGTGCCTCAGCAACCACCGTATTTGCCGGATTTGGCTCCGTGCGACTTTTTCCTCTTCCCAAAACTAAAATTGCCCCTTCGTGGCACCCGTTTTGAGTCGATTGAAGCCATAAAACAAAATTCGGCGCGAGAGCGAAAGTCCATCCCGGAAAGCGCCTATAAAAAATGTTTCGATAGTTGGAAGTGCCGTTGGCATAGATGTATTGGAGCAAATGGAGCCTATTTTGAAGGCGACCCAATAAATTTTGACGATTAAATGTAAAAATGTTGTTTTAATTGAAAATTCCTGGTACTTTCTTGACAGAGTAGTATGTATAAATAAAAAGAAACAGAGTATTGAATTGTCTGATCTATAATTAATTAAATGTCCAGAACTCAAAGGCTTCATATACCAAGGAGGTGAGGGTGAGTTTTACCTACAGGTCGATGGTTCTGCGATGGGTTACCCTGCTAGTCCATCATTGGCGAATTTCGTAATGACCGAGCTCATCCACCAATGTCTGAAGAAGGTGACATTTACAGTTGCCTTTATCCGGCTGTATGTGGATGACACTATATTGGCAATTCCATCCGATAATGCAGGTGAACTGTTATCAATTTTCAATGCATTCTATCCACGCATCCTGTTCACCATAAAAGAAGAACAAGACTTTTTTGGATCTTAGGGTTATCTGAGAGGAAAGTGGATCTCTTCAAACAAGTTGGTATATGAAGCCTTTCAGTTCTAGACGTTAAATGAATTATAGATCAGACACTTCAAGGTCATACAAATTGAGTACCATTAAAAATTTTGTGCATAGGTCAGTACACCTCAGTTCCAACCAATTTCACGATGAAAATTTTACTACAGTTGAAGAAGTTTTGAGGATGAATAATTATCCCAAGTCACTCGTGAATAAAGTTGTTAATGAGTATAAATAGTTTAACAGTGAGCACACAAATGGACTAGAAGACCAGAGAGACCGATACTTCCAATAAAATAAAACCTGATTCCAATGGTCCTAACCCTGTAAATTTAACTTTAACATGTTAAATCAAGGACTTGGAAACACCGAATCTAATAATGTCTTTGTTCAATTTTCTCCAACATTCTGTAGCATTCTAGGTGTTATTTCGTTAAATACCAACATCATTCGTAGGCGAAGATCGTTTAGAGAAGTAGGTCATAGAATGTAAGATAAAATGTTGAACAGAGACATTTAAAAATGAATGGTTGGTAATTTGAACATCTTATTAATTTAAACTCGGTCAGAAACTCGATAACTAAATACACGTCACCCATCACTGCAACGGGTTTTTTACACCGAAGTGAACGACAAACCAAAATTTTTCAGCATATTCATGAATTGAATTGCAAAACCTTCAAACTGGTTTCATCACGCCCTATTGCCCTTTAAAATTCTTGAGGGGATTGTTAGCTCTCTCAGGGGCATAATCGTACACCCACGAATCTGCAATAATAAGGTGCCTCCCTCCAACTAAAAACTGAGTTGTCTTGTCTTCTTTCGGAAAAATTTCTTCTTTAGGTGGCGTCGTCTAACGAAGGTTGGCGATGACTTCTGCAAATATTTCTCTAGATTGTGCCTTTCTTATCAGTGATTGAAAATCTAGGACAGTCCACTCCTTATGTTCCTTAACCATGTCATTAGTGATTTATCAGGGCCCCGTTTGCCTTCAATCTTTCCTTCCATTTATTATACTACTCTGTCAAGAAAGTACCGGGAATTTTCAATTAAAACAACATTTTTACATTTTATCGTCAAAATTTATTGGGTCGCCTTCAAAATAGGCTCCATTTGCTCCAATACATCTATGCCAATGGCACTTCCAATTATCGAAACATTTTTCGCTTTCCAGGATGGACTGTAGCTCTCGCGCCGAATTTTGTTTTATGGCTTCAATCGACTCAAAACGGGTGCCACGAAGGGGCAATTTTAGTTTTGGGAAGAGGAAAAAGTCGCAGGGAGCCAAATCAGGCGAATACGGTGGTTGCTGAAGCACGTTTGTTGAGTTTTTGGCGAGGAAGTCAGTCACAATCGCGCTGAGAAGGCGCGTTATCGTCATGCAAAATCCATGAGTTGTTCGCCCACAAATTTGGCCGCTTCTTACGGATACGCTCACGCAAACGTCATAACGCCTAGGTAATACTCCTTGTTTACCGTCTGACCCTTTAGAACGAATTCGTAGTGCCCCACGCCACGGATATCGAAGAAAACAATGAGCATCACCTTCATTTTCGAGCGGCTTTGGCGTGGTTTTTTCGGTTTCGGCTCATTTTTTGCCACCCATTCCGATGATTGCTGGCTTGTTTGCATATCGTACTCGTAGACCCAGGTCTCATCACCAGTTATAATGCGTTCCATGAATGTAGAATCGGAATTACAGCGATCTAGCATGTCTGAAGCAACCTGTTCGCGATGACGTTTTTGAAGAAAATTCAGGTCTTTCGGTACGAGTCGTGCGGCCACCTTTCTCATGCCCAAAATATCAATCAAAATCGTACGTGTGGACTCGTGGGATATCTTAAGATCGTGTGCTATCTCTCTCAAGCTGGTACGACGGTTTTCCAGCACCCTTTCCTTAATTTTATCGACGTTATCTTCGATCGAAGCCGTCGATGGGCGATCACTTCACGACCGTCCTTGAAGGCTCTGTACCACTGATATGCACGAGTTTTCGATAGAGCATTATCACCAAAGGCCTTTTGCAACATTTTCAATGCATCGGCACACGAAAATTCATTTGCAACACAAAACTTTAAACAAATTCTTTGCTCAACGTAATCACCCATAGTAAAAATCGGCACGCACTCTGACATCGACTGACTTAATCAGCTGTTGCAAACACACTAGTTGACAGATCCCGCTCAAGCTTGGCATAGTAATTAAGGACAGTGGTACCAACCTAGGAAAAAAAATTTTTACCTGCCTCATTGCCCCGCCAGATTTAAATCGATAATTCCCGGTACTTTCTTGACAGAATGTATATCCGACGAAATATTCACATCCCGAGTTCTCTGGTCAGCGTAAAGTATCCACCTTCAATGTCCAAGATAATGTCAAGACGGCTTCCATGCCGTATAACAGTACACTATAAACGTAGCATTTCACGATGCTGTAGCGGAGAGCGAGGTTTCTCGAACTAAAAAATGGTCTGATTTTTAAGAATATTTTTCTGGACTTTCTATCTTGATCTGGGTTCCAGTTCATCCTCCACCACCATGCTACTTAAATTTCTTAACTTGTTCAACATGCTGCATGCCAATCGATATGTTCGTTCTGGGAGTATGGTTTTTGGAGACCACCATTATTTTCGTTTTTTTATATTCACTTCAATGAGTCCAAGTTCTCTACTTTGTGCATGAATTTTAGTCACAGTACCTTATGAAATATTAGGCAACTGAGGATACCTCTGATTAATTAAGTTTGCCATTTCAACTTGGCTTCTGCAATTATCCTTGTAACCGATCATCATCAAAATCTCAATTCGGTGAGTATCAATTGAATTTTTCATTATTACTTTCACGATAGATACGTTTACAATAAGAAATGTACTATTTCAATGTGAATCTCAACACCGCAACATCCGACTGATAAAAATCCAAATTTATTTGCAGATTTTCTTTATTTATCGGCATGTAGATAGTTTTTTAGGTATTCATGAGAAAAATGTTAACAAAACCGAGATCGAGAATTGATTTTAGAAATTTTCCTAACTTAATTGATAGTTCAGAAATTTCATCTCTGTATTTAGGTTATTTAAAAAATATCATTATTTAACGCGTAATAAATTATTAATTTCATTATTTCACCCAGTATTATTCATAATAGACCATACATAATATAGTTCGTTGAAATCTGGTTATCAAGGAGTTTTAAAAAATATAAAGAGTGTTCCATTTAAAATAATGCTTTACTTTCGCGAATCACACCGTATATTTAAATTTAAAGCGCACCATTGAAATCGAAAGTTTCTTATAATTCTCCAACATAAGGACACAAAGAATTTTATTCCATAAGTGGTTTCCACAGTGTACAAGATGTGAGTGAGTAGATCCAGATTGTCCTCTTCAATGAGTTATATGATTTCTGTATGAATACCATCGGAACCAGAATCCTAACACTTTTCATATTTCGTATTTTATATTCGATTTGTAATGTACCACGGTTAGTTTACTGCAGTATTTTGTCTATTATTTCAGTATTTTGAAATAACAGACAATTGCAAATTAATTAATCTCGATGATTAATTTCGATGGGTTTATTGGACTGTATGTGACGTAGTGTAGCGAAAAATTTAACTTCAAAAGCAATTGTTTGTACTTATCTCGATGATGAACTACCTTCGTTTATCTAATAAGATAAACCAACGAAGATGATAAGGAGTAGAAGTAAACAATCGAGCAATTATGAACAACATTTATATTTTAGTGTTACTGTATATGATACCTACATTGATGAAGTATGTAGATTTGTATGTTTATAGTGATCGCAATAATCTTGTGTGGATACACAAACAGCAAATGTGATTATTACAATGATAATGCAATAAATTTAGCCGAAGCCAAAAACGACAGGGTGATTACTACTCGAGTAATGATGCGATAGCTTGGACCAAAATGTCACAAGCGACTCGACACGTTTGATTACCGAAATGATAATTCATAATGTAGCAACATACGACAAGTTTGACTTTTCGAATGATGATACATAATGTAGCAAAACCTATAATACATACGACAAATTTTACTACCCGAATGAAAATGATTTTAGTTTATTCAAAGACTGCATGTTAGGTGTCGCAATGTATCCCCTCCAAAAAATGGGGGAAATTAACGAAATTGATTGGAAAGACTGTTTCTGGGTGGACCTAATGAATAAAATAAACCTTCTTATTGGTATTATTAGATCAATACTATTAGATAAGGATAGAAACAGTTCATAATTCCGAATGCTGTGTCATGTGAATGTCCATGTGAACTCGTAAGCAGTAAATACATCAAAATGGTCTAAAGATTTTCCATGTTTTCTAACACCATATATACACACATCCTCAAAAGTCTTGGCCCCCATCTATCAACTTTTAACTTCTTGAATGTAACATGACACACTTAAATGAAAACAATAAACCAGCAAAAAATGTTTCTTGTTCGGAAAAATACGGGTGTGTTCGAAGTTAATCAGTTTTCATCGAATAACGAGAGTTGTAGTATTGAGAATATTCCGTGGAAAATGCCGGGACATCCAATTTCTCAGTTTGACCGGGCAAGAATAGTAGCCCTACATCAAGAAGCTTTGTCGAACCACCAGATTGTGCAACGTTTGAATATTCTTCTGACTTTAATAAAGCGCATAGAGGCCCTTTTCCTGGAAACCGGCAGCGTTGCCCGGATACCGGTGCCTGGTCGATCCAGAGTAACATCTGCAAGGAAAGACTATTATATCGCAAATTTTACTCGAAGGAATCGAAAGGTATCTGTAACAGCTCTTCGAAGTAATTTTTTGGGGACATATAGACGGGTAGTCTCAACCAGTACTATTAGGAGACGGTTTCATTCCTCAAATTTAAGGGCAAGAAGACCTTTAAGACTATTTCGGCTATCACCTGGACATAGAGCTACCCGTCGGCAATGGCAGAACACCACCAAGACTGGCTTTTACCACAATGGCGAAACGTACTTTTTTCGGACAAGTCACGATTCGGTTTGCAAAGTGATAATCGACGAGAAACGGTTCGGAGAGGTCCAGATAGACTAGAGCGACTCGATTTCTTCCGGGAAGTTGTGGCCTTTCAAGGCGGATCAATAATGTGCTGGAGGTATAATGTTCGGTCGCCGTATCCCTCTTATTATCATTGAACAAACAATGACTGATGCCACCTACGTAGAAGACATCATTGGAGCAATCATTGTTCCTCTTCGCAACGAAGTTGGGGACAATTTTATTTATCAGGATGATAACGCCCCACCACACCGCACACGAAAGGTTCAAAACATTCTTCAAGAGAACAATATCCAGAAAATGAACTGGCCAGCAAACTCACCAGAGATTAATCCAATGGAGCACGTATGGGATTACTTGGGGAGAGCAATATCCAATCGCCAAAAACCCACCTTCAAATTTTCAGGAATTGAGTTTAGCCCTTCAGAAAGAATAGAACGATATGCCTGAAAATTCCATTAATGACTTGATTCGTGGGATGCCTAGGCGTATTGGGCAGTTGATTGAAATAAAAGGTGGTAATACGGACTATTTAATTTGGATTCAGTTGTGGAATAACTCTAATTAATCAAAAATAAATAATCGATAAATTTAGATGTTTCCTCATTTTTCCTATTTTGTCTCTTCTTCTTCTTCCTTCTTCATTATAGGCATTTTTGCCTGTTCCTTCTTCGTAACTTGTCCGGTGTTCAGTTAGCACTCAGGTTATCGCTCCACCTTTTTCGCGGTCTTCCTATACTTCTCCTTCCCATTGGAGATTTATCACGTGCGATTCTGACCACTCCCTCATGATCCATTCGGTCTATGTATGCATTCCACTCGTGCTTTCTCCCCAGGATCCACTCATTCACCTCTTCCACCCCGCACATTTTTCTTATGTTGTCACTGCGCTCTCTATCTAATAGCGTTTTTCCAGCTATTTTCCTTAGGACTTTCATTTCACATGTTTCCAACAACCTCTTAGTTTTTGTTGTGTCTGGTCGTGTTTCTGCTGTGTACGTCATTATTGGTCTCATGGTAGCTTTGTGGATCTTGCCTTTGTCTCGGTTCGCAAGTGTTTGTTACTCCATATGGTGTCGTTCATGCATCCAGCTGTTCTCATTGCCTTATTTACCTGTTGTCTCACCTCAGACTCTACATCCCCAAAACCACAAAGCTCTATTCCCAAGTATCTGAACGTCATCTCTTGCTGTATGATTTGGTCATCGACGACGAGTTTACATCTGAGAGGATATTTGGATGTAGTCAAACATTTTGTTTTGGTGACAGATATAACCATATTCAGGGATTTTGCTATGGAATTGAAGAGATATAGAAGCCTCTGCAGGTCGTCCTCGTTCTCTGCAATCAGAACTGCGTCATCAGCGTAACAAAGAATCGAAATATTTTTATTGCCCATTTTATACCCCCCGAGACGGCGAACTTTCTTTATTATTTCATCCATGATCAGGTTGAAAAGCAATGGGCTCAAAGAATCACCCTGTCGAATTCCCTTCTCCACTGATATAGGTCTGGTGAGTTCTCCATCGATTTTAGCCTGTATTTTGTTGGAGCTATATATATCTTCAATTACTTTAATTAAGTTGTGTGGTATCTGTCTTTTGTAGAGAAGGTGTACGACATCTTGTATTTGAATTCGATCAAATGCTTTCTGAAGATCTACAAAGCACATATATGCGGGCCGGTTATATTCAATAGATTTCTCATTCCCTTTCTTTTTTGTTTCCTGCAAGGCGCAAATGTCAATGTTGTGATCTTTCAGTTCCTGAAGTGTTTCCTGCTCCCTTCCGTTCATTGATTTGATATTCCAAGTGGCAAACCGCGTAACATCTCGATTTTTCCATCTCTTCATCCTTTTCCGCGCAAGTGTCGTTACCATTGTATCAGTCCTTGTCCGAGGCAAGTTTCCGGTTCTGTGAGCATTACTATTTTTTTTTACCTCCGGTAGGGTGCTAACCTTGCCCTCGAACCCTCCTCCTTTACCCGGGCTTGGGACCGGCAACGTAGCCACTGAACTACTCAATCCATCCAGCGAGTATGCAGGCGGAGTTATTTTGTCTCATCCTGCATAAAGTAAAGAGTAACAAACAAAGATTTTCTATCAAATATATTGCAGTTGAAATAAAGGAAAATATTCATCTCATTTCCAGAACATAGATTGTTTATTTCTTGAGAAACTTAGGGGGGCCAGACACTTTTGACGATGTGTGTAATGATTTGAAGTAAAACACTTTATTTCCGCTTATTTTTATTTTTACGATGAATTTCCGTCAAGCAGAGACCGAAACAATCAAGGATGTGTGTGATTATTAGGAAACAAATAAGCTAAAGGGTCGAATAACACTCCACAGTTCGAATGACAAAACTCAAAACTGCTAGACTAAAATTTTCAACATGGAAAGACCTAAGTATCGACAAGAAGAGTAAGGATCATGTCGAACGTAGACAGAGTAATGAGACGGAACACGATTGAATATAAGATTTAAAGATGGGAAATTCATTTTCGTGTTGTATATTTTGTGTTTTTTTTTTATCTTATCTTCTCATGTATTTATCCCATTATTCCTCTCATTCGTTGTTGAAATTTTGTTGTCCGTGCTCGTTAATGCATTGATACCTCTATTGCTCTTTATTCCTGCTATCTCTTTAATCTTCTTATGAATCAATCTATCATCATGCCTCCTCTGCAGCACCTCTAGCTCACCACATATTTCCATCATCCAATCTTCTTTAGCTTAGATTATTTTTCTCTTCATAAATCTATGTATTTCCCTGTATTTGTTGTTATCTTTACCCTTATATCTTCTTCTTGAGTCCATTAGTTTAAAAATTTCTCTAGTCGTCCATGGTTTATTTGCTACTTATTGTGTTCCTTTTAGGTGTTCTTCAGATTTTCGGAATATAGGCTTTAATCTATTCCAAAGCTCGTCCGCATCTTCCGTTTCCCTTCCCTTCACAATATTTTCTTTCGGAAAAAGTTGAACTCAAGGAAATATACGGCTGGATTATTTTATGTGGGCTACCCATAATCAATTATTTATCTATGTACTTGTAATGGTGAGTGTCGAGTAGTGATTGAAACACTCAACTCGGAAACGGACATTGCGCATTTTGGTGAGAGAAGAAAATTTTTAGCTGAGATGGCCGGCCACCATTCATTATTTGGTCGAAAATCAACAGTGTAATACCTAACGTAGTATATCACAATAACAGAAACTCATTCTTCTGAAGGGTCTTCACAAGAGGGCTAGCCACTTGTATCGGGTATTTTTTTCAGAGCGATAGAACTTTCAATAGCTCAGAGCAGTGCACACTACAGTCACTTAGTGTATAAAACACTCTCTACTGACGGTTTAGCACGATATCATCATTGCCGTTCCAGATCCCAAATCATTCGACATGCCAAGAGTTCAGACGTTGGACAGCATCAGCGGCGAAAGAAGAAACCGCCAAGAAATTGACTCTAACCCGGCAGAAGTCGGATAAGATGAGATCAGACAAATCGCCCAAAGAAAACACGCGGATCCGCAGATCCTGAAATAGAGGACAGACACGCAGTATGTGGTCAATAGTTTGTAGGTGACCACATGGACAGGAATCATCCCCGACAAGACCCAGCCTGAAGAGGTTTGCCCTGAATGGGCCATGACCTGAAATAAAGCAAGCCAGTGGAAAAGCTGGTTTGAACCAGGAGTTGTTCTGGACAAACCTGACGAGCGGGATCCAGCCGAAGGTGCAACGACCGGTTTCGGACTCCTCCCAGTCCAACTTTCGATGGGGATAACTGTGATTTGACAGAAGGCCATGTTGTTTTCACATTTCTGTTCAAAAGGCATTGACAAATTATCCTGGAAAGACTCACGCCGTAACAACGTTTACAAATTGTTGAAATTTATTTTCAAAATCAGTGTTCAATTCGCCAAACTTATAGAGCACTTCGTGAAGTTTATGGTTTACATAATCGTCCATCAGAGCAGCTTATCAGTCGAACTATCGGTAGATTTCGGACAATATTTTCTCTACTCGATGCAACAACAACAAGACAAATAACTGTACGTACATAAGAAAATATCGCTGCTGTAAGTCACTGTGTTAATGATGATCCAGATTTATCTATTCGTCGACGTTCACATCAAGTTGGACTCTGCGCATCCACCACATGGAAAATTTTGCGTAGAGATCTTAGTCTAGACCCATACAAGATCCAACTGGTTCAAGAGCTAAAGCCACTTGACCATAATAAGCGTTGTTTGTTTGCTGATTGGGCCTTAGAACAGCTTAAAGTTGATCCACTTTTTTATCGTAAAATTGTGTTTAGTGATGAAGCTCATTTCTGGTTGAACGGCTATGTAAACAAGCAAAATTACCGTATATGGAGTGGCAACAATCCTCAAGAAGTTCTGCAGGTTCCACTGCATCCTGAAAAATGCACTGTATGGGGTGCTTTACACGCTGGAGGCATCATCGGTCCCTATTTCTTTAAAAAGGATGCTGGAGCTAATGTTACAGTGAATGGTGCTCGTTTCAGATCATGATCAATGATTATTTGTTTCAAAATTTGAATGGTATCGACCCAGGAGTGTTTTGGTTCTAACAAGATGGTGCTTCACCTCATGCTGCTACCGTAACAATTGATTTATTGAAAGAAAGATTTGGCGATAACATTATTTCGAGAAATAGTCCAATTAATTGGCCTCCAAGATCATGCGACGTAACTCCACTGAATTATTTTCTTTGGGGTTATGTCAAGTCATTGGTTTACGCTGATAAACCAGAAATAATAGCTTTGGAAGCCAACATAACTCGTGTTGTTGATGAAATAAGGCCTGAATTACTCGAAAAAGTGGTCCAAAATTGGTCTGGTCGAATGCGGCTCCTCAGAACTAGTCGTGGTGGACATATGCCAGAAATTATTTTTAAAACAAAATTATCTTTCAAATAAATGAAAAATTTGGCTTCAATCTTAATTTAAATGTGTTTTATTTCCGTGTCGCCATCATGTTAGCCAACATCCAGAATGGATAGGCACCAACAGAAGAAGAAGATTTCCATTTAAAGTTTTATCACTCTAAAAAAACACCCGATATATGTATGTATAGTGAATCAGTGGACTTCATATAACTACACGACAAACTCTTTATACTTGAAAAATTTTCAATTTTTTGGTTCGGTAGTTTTACTGAAGCGTGTTTTTTCAGATTATTTGAATATAAACTTATTCTTTCATTGATAATATAATTTAATCAATTCTTACTTGATGGAAACTCATTTTAATTAAATAAAATTTTGAAGAAATACAGCGTCCAGGAAAATTGAATATCTGGGATAGAATTTTATGAAATACTATTTTGGGTCTCTTTTTCCTTCCCGACAATTTCATAGGTGGATCTTTTTCGAGTCTAATTCATTCAATAACAAAGTTTTTCCAGTGGTTTGTTGGCATTAAAACAATTTAAATCATTTGCGCTTATTATGCTGGAAGCAATTTGTGGATCTAGTGGGTGGATCCAAGAGGAACAAAGGGTATATTCACACAGAGAATACTCCAAGAAGTACTGGTGATAAATAGATGGTACTCAAACCATAACATGAATAAATCCCCATCAATCAACTGCAGTTATTGTTCTGGAAGCAACTTGTGGATCTAGTGGGTGGATCCAAGAGGAACAAAGGATTTATTCGCACAGAGAATAAACTGAGTCTCCTAAAAGTACTGGTGATAAATAGAATAAAGCCGCAATCCTTAAACTTTTTAAATAAAACTCTGAAGAGTACAAATAATGAAATTGGAATACTCTAACAATCTTATTTTCCTTCAGCGTACTGAGTTAATTGTTCTTCAAGGATTCCATTCTGAAAAGAAAATAAGCCACACTTAATTTGAATATCAAAACAGACTCAATCTGTAAGTCTTCTACAATTTTAATTTCAAAAAAATTTTTTATTCAAAAATCTTTTAGAATTAAATTAATGTCTTGATAAGCACCACTTATATTCAATAGACGTATATAATCGAAACTCAATATACAATGTCAAATGGAATAAATAAACCAACAAATATAGATTGTTAATTTAAAATTAATAAATAAATATTTGAAGCAGACAAAATTTTGTTTCTGATCTTAACATTATGAACAGCTATTCCTTTTCAAAAACATAAAACACAACTTAAGGACTTCTCAAAAAATATAATTTATTTGAAATATTCAATATATTTAAATATTCAAATAAGTTAATTCAAAAATCTCTCAAAACATGCACTATATCTTCAAAAAACAATTAGAATTTCGATAATCTCTTCGTTGGCCCTAGATAATATTCAAAATATCAAAATCAACTAACAATCAGTATATCTTACCTCAAAGTGTAATCGGAACTTGTTTAAACAGACTAACTTTAAAAATCCAGATAGTCCATGTTCGTCACAAATCACAGAAAACTGTAAGGTATTATAAGGTTTTCTTTAAACAATTAATATTCCATAATGAGAATTATTCAAGCCTAAATATAATTATATATTATGTATAAAATAAAATAGATAAAGGCTTTTTACTTGATAGAAGAAATATAACAAAATTTGAATATCAAAACAGATTTAATCTGTCAGTCTTCTACAATTTTAATTTCAAAAAAAATTCTTATTCAAAAAACTTTTAGAATTAAATTAATGTCTAAATAAGCACCGCTTATATTTAATAGACGTATATAATCAAAACTCAATATACAATGTCAAATGGAATAAATAAACCAACGAATATAAAAAAGGTCATTTAAAATTAATAAATAAATATTTGAAGGAGACAAAATTTTGTTTCTGATCTTAACCAATTCAATCATGGTACTATACTCATCTGACGAAGTCATGTTGTCATGACGAAACAATTGTTGTGAAATTAAATAAATTAGCGGAATTTAAGTTGTTTCACTTTATTCCTCAAGATGTATTTCCGACAAGTAGAGACCGATACAATCAAACATTTAATTTTGACTCACTTTTTATAGGAAGGGTTCTATTTCAATCTGAGTAATTGAATTTTAAAAATCTATTTTGAATGCAACGAGGTATAAATTATAATTTGTGAACCAATAAAACTACTCCTATTCTATGGTCCAACACTAACTAACCTTAATTCCATTTCATAATCCTAATGTAAACAAAAATATAATTTCCGAAATTTGACTTGAAAAATTACAAGATTTAATTAGTTCTACCTTTAGTGAGTTTTTCTTCAGTTTCAATGTTCCTTTTTAATTGTCCTTGATCTCTTCCAGAAAAATTGCTTTGGTTTAATGACGAATGATACTTCTGGAAAGTTCCAAGCTCACAGCCAACTTCATTGATATTCTTCTAATGTTCTAATTTTTGATTATTCAATACTTGCTTTTTGTTATTAATATTTCCATTAAAACATTCAGGTTACGTATTTCCAATCACAATTACAATGTTGATTTCTTTTTAGGTTTTAGAACTCGATTTTTGAAGAGAAATTTATTCAGAGCGACGTGTATTTGCTCTGGAGCATGTTCAGACTGATTTGAAATTTCGGCTGCCTTGCCTTTTATAGTTTTCTGGAAAAATTGAATTCCAAAGCTTACTAGCATTTGTCAAAATTATTGAAAAATTATGCTTTCGATGATTTTACAAAGTTTACATTATTTCTTGGCTTGAAAGAATTCTTCTTTTCATCCGTAAAGTATTTCAAGTGTCAAAATTTTACATAATTTAACTTCTAATGCTTCTAACATATAAATAAATTGCAATTACCTATGAATTTGATTACATTACTTTAACTCATATACTATTACAACTTCATCAATGCATGAGCATCTTCAAGAATATCTCGTACATTCAGAATTTCTGACGAATTTCTCTGTTTCTTCTAATTAATTGAATTTTGATCAAATTTGTCCTATTCACATCATTCTGGTAATTTAGATTTAACTAAGGTTGTTAATTGTTAATAATTTCAATACAGTTTATAGAGAAATTATAAAAATAACAATTTTTTTTTTACGTTTTTCTTCATAAGTTCAAATTAGATATTCAAATTCCAATTAGTTTCATTTCTTGTAACTTTGGCTGTCTTAAACATTTAATATTTATAAATTGAATGCTCCCTGTGAATTCTATTTAAGATTTTCAAAAGGATTTTCGACTATCGTTTGAAGAATTTTCACTCGACTGGTGGTAATGTATTCTGAATATAACAGAAAAAGGCTTTTTACTTGATAGAACAAATATAACAAAATTTGAATATCAGAACAGATTAAAAAAATTTTCATCCAAAAAACTTTTAGAATTAAATTAATGTCTACATATGCACCGCTCATGTACATGCACTATATCTTCAAAAAACAATTAGAATTCAGATAATCTCTTCATCGGCTCTAAATAATATTTAAAATATCAAAATCAACTAACAATCAGTATATCTTACCTCACAGTGGTAACCGGATAATTGCTTAATCAGACTAACTTTAAAAATCAAGATAGTCTACGTTCCTCACAAAATCACAGAAAACGGAATGAAATAAGAAATTACTTTGTTTTCTATCACTTTTAATTATAACTGATATACAGTGACTCGAGTTTCGTAGTTTCAAACTGAATGAACAAATTAGATCTCATTTATTATATATTCTGATTGTAGGCTTCGGCAGAGCTTCGAAGAGAGGGGTTTTCCAAAGTTCCGTCTGTTCGTTAAGTAGGTTTATTATTGGTACGTGCCTCTTATCTTTTTCAATTTCTATGGATTCCAGGATGTCAAGTTTTTTCCCTTTCGCTTCCACGTGCAAGATAACAAGGTTGTTCAATTCTGGGAACGTGTGATCTGTATTGAAGAAATGGTTCGCAAAATTGGAATTATTCTTCCGGTTCCTAAAAGCAGATTGATGCTCTTTGTACCTTTTATGGAAGGGTCGGCCCGTTTGTCCTATATACACACTATTTCACTCTTGACAACTTAATTTATAGACTCCAGAATTATTCAGTCGGTTCTCTTTGTCTTTCGGATTGAAAAAGAGATTAGAAATTTTATGGGAGGGTGTGAAAGCTGTTTCTATGTTAATTTTTGACAAAATTTGAGCTATTTTTTGTGAAATTGGTCCAAAATATGTTAGTTTTATGAATTTATTGTTATTATGATCTGATTTGGAGATGGGGTAAATTTGTTTACGAATTAGTTGCTTTTATTTTTTATGATGGAAGTTATAGTTTTGGTTTCGAACTGATTTTTTGTGGCTATTTGTCTGATTGTATTCAATTCCCTCTTTAACGTAATATTATCTAATGGAATTGAAAATGCTCTATGTACCATTGATCTATAAGCAGCTAGTTTATGATTGTCATTATAAAATAAAACACTTGTTTACATTTTCTACTTTATTTTTGGTATTGACGTACGTTTCGTCTTTGCTAGAAAGACTTCATCAGAATACTGATGGGTATTCTAATGAAGTATTCTGATGAAGTCTTTCTAGCAAAGACGAAACGTACGTCAATACCAAAAATAAAGTAGAAAATGTAAACAAGTGTTTTATTTTATAATGACAATTACAACTGATTTCTACCAAGCAACGGCCCAATCTATCATAAAGCTAGTTTATGATTGATCGGATGGTTTGAAAAATTTGGTATTGTTGTATCAGTTGATGTGGGTTTTTCTATATATATCAAAGGAAATTTCATTATTACTGTTAATTAAAGTTAGGTCCAGAAAATTAATAATAATGAAATTTCCTTTGATATATATAGAAAAACCCACATCAACTGATACAACAATACCAAATTTTTCAAACCATCCGATCAATCATAAACTAGCTGCTTATAGATCAATGGTACATAGAGCATTTTCAATTCCTTTAGATAATATTACGTTAAAGAGAGAATTGAATACAATCAGACAAATAGCCACAAAAAATCAGTTCGAAACCAAAACTATAAATTCCATCATAAACAAAAAACAAAAGCAACTAATTCGTAAACAAATTTACCCCATCTCCAAATCAGATCATAATAACAATAAATTCATAAAACTAACATATTTTGGACCAATTTCACAAAAAAAAGCTCAAATTTTGTCAAAAATTAACATAGAAACAGCTTTCACACCCTCTCATAAAATTTCTAATCTCCTTTTTAATCCGAAAGACAAAGAGAACCGACTGAATAATTCTGGAGTCTATAAATTAAGTTTTCAAGAGTGAAATAGTGTGTATATAGGACAAACGGGCTGACCCTTCCATAAAAGGTACAAAGAGCATCAATCTGCTTTTAGGAACCGGAAGAATAATTCCAATTTTGCGAACCATTTCTTCAATACAGATCACACGTTCCCAGAATTGAACAACCTTGTTATCTTGCACGTGGAAGCGAAAGGGAAAAAACTTGACATCCTGGAATCCATAGAAATTGAAAAACATAAGAGGCACGTACTAATAATAAACCTACCTAACGAACAGACGGAACTTTGGACAACCCCTCTCTTCGAAGCTCTGCCGAAGCCTACAATCAGAATATATAGTATAATAGTTGAGATCTAATTTGTTCATTCAGTTTGAAAATGTAGTAAACACTACGAAACTCGAGTCACTGTATATCAGTTATAATTAAAAGTGATAGAAAACAAAGTAATTTCTTATTTCATTCCATTAAAATGAACTATCACAAAGTAACGGACTACTCCATCCAATATCACAGAAAACTGTAAGGTATTATAAGGTTTTCTTGAAACCCATAATGAGATTTATTCAAGCCTAAATAAAATTATATATTATGTATATAATAAAATAGAAAAAGGGTTTTTACTTGATCGAAGAAATATAACAAAATTTGAATATCAAAACAGATTTTATCTGTCAGTCTTCTATAATTTTTATTTCGAAAAAATTTTTATTCAAAAAACTTTTAGAAATAAATTAATGTCTACATAAAGTGAAAAGCCTTTTTCTATTTTATTTTATACATAATATATATTTATATTTAGGCTTTAATAAATCTCATTATGGAATGTCAATGGTTTAAAGAAAACCTTATAATACCTTACAGTTTTCTGTGATTTTGTGACGAACATAGACCATCTTGATTTTTAAAGTTAGTCTGTTTAAGCAATTATCCGTTTATCACTTCGAGGTAAGATATACTGATTGTTAGTTGATTTTGATATTTTGAATATTATTTAGGACCGATGAAGAGATTATCGGAATTCTAATTATTTTTTGAAGATATAGTGCATGTTTTGAGAGATTTTTGAATTAACTTATTTGAATATTTAAATTTATTAAATATTTCAAATAAATTATATTTTTTGGGAAGTTGTGTTTTATGTTTTCGAAAAGAATAGCTGTTCATAATGGTAAGATCAGAAACAAAATTTTGTCTGCTTCAAATATTCATTTATTAATTTTAAATTGACAATTTACATTTGTTGGTTTATTTATTCCATTCGACATTGTATCTTGAGTTTTGATTAAATACGTCTATTAAATATGAGCGGTGCTTATGTAGACATTAATTTTATTCTAAAAGTTTTTTGGATAAAAATTTTTTTGAAATTAAAATTGTAGAAGACTGACAGATTGAATCTGTTTTGATATTCAAATTTTGTTATATTTCTTCTACCAAGTGAAAGGCCCTTTTCTATTTTCATTTTGATTTGATTAAACTCTTACGAGTCAAAATATACATATATATACAGGTGAATCTTTTCCTTGAATTTTATTGATTTTCATTATCTGAGTTTTTTAATAATGATTATTTATAACTCGTTTACAAGCTGTAATTCACAAAATCCATGACAGTACATTCATTCACCAAATGTCCTATTTAGTTATTAACTAAATAATTAACTGAGTAACTAACTAACTAACCAACTAAATAACTAACTTGAAAATATGAATAAAAACAATATTCTAATTTCCGCTAATATTTTATTTACACTACGATCGTTACGTCATACCATGGCTTCTTCAGGTGAGTATTACAAGATACTGAGTATACCATGAACAAGAATTTCATTATATAGTACAGGAATATAACAAAAATAGAGGGGGTGAAGAGAGTTTTACAATTCTTTTGTAATTCTGAAAAATGATTTAAAAAAAAAGATTCAACAAAGCGGAGCTACTTAATTCAGTTTGGTTATTCAATAATATTTTTCTTTTATGATATCTATTAATTTCTGAAGTTTCCAACAAGTTTAATCTGAAACTTTTGTTTTCTGTAAGTAAAATTTCAAAGTTACTATTAAAACTATGTCCTGTATCTAGAAGGTGTTCTGCGTAGGTTGCATTTCCCTTTTTGTTACAATAACATTTTTAATGTTCCCTAAGTCTCGCCTGGAACGATCTTCCTGTCTGACCAACATATACAAAATGGCAAGTACCGCAAGTTAACTTAAAAATACCTGATTTCTTGTTCTCAGATGTTTTATCTTTATTATTTTTTATTAGTTTTCCTAGGGAGTTATTCGTTTTATAAGAAATTCTAAAACTGTGGTTCTTCTTTAAATATCTAGCTACCTTGTCTGCTTTTGGTCCCAAGTATGTCAACGAAATGTATTTACTTTCACTTGAATCATTATTTATGGGATATACTAATTTCAAAGCCAGCTTTAATTATATTTTTGTAAAAAGATTCTCAATAATCGGGACGTTGAAACCGTTGTTCAACGCAATCTGTTTAATAATGTTATATTCTTTGTCAAAATTCTCAAGTGGCACGGGTATATTGGCTAATCATACAATAGTATGTTATATAGATTAGCCAACATATCCATGTCAAGTGAGAATTTTGACAAAGAATATAACATTATTAAACAGATTGCGTTGAACAACGGTTTCAACGTCCCGATTATTGAGAATCTTTTTACAAAAACACAATTAAAGCTGGCTTTTAAATTAGTATATCCCATAAATAATGATTCAATTGAAAGTAAATACATTTCGTTGACATACTTGGGATCAAAAACAGAAAAGGTAGCTAGATATTTAAAGAAGAACCACAAGTTTAGAATTTCTTATAAAACGAATAACTCCCTAGAAAAACTGATAAAAAATAATAAAGATAAAAGTTAACTTGCGGTACTTGCCATTTTGTATATGTTGGTCGGACAAGAAGATCGTTCCGGACGAGACCTTCTAGATACAGGACATAGTTTTAATAGTAACTTTCAAATTTTACATACAGAAAACAAAAGTTTCAGATTAAACTTGTTGGAAACTTCAGAAATTAATAGATATCATAAAAGAAAAATATTATTGAATAACCAAACTGAATTAAGTAGCTGCCCTTTGTTGAATCCTTTTTGAATCATTTTTCAGAATTCCAAAAGAATTGTAAAACTCTCTTCACCCCCTCTATTTTTGTTATATCCATGTACTATATAATGAAATTCTTGTTCATGGTATACTCAGCATCTTGTAATACTCACCTGAAGAAATCATTGTATGACGTAACGATCGTAGTGTTAATAAAATATTAGCGGAAATTAGAATATTGTTTTTATTCATATTTTCAAGATGAATTTCCGTCAAGTAAAGACCGAAACAATCATAGAAATACTAACTAACCAACTATCTAAATATTATAACTAACTCAATAACTAACAAACCAACTAACTAACTAACTAACTAAATAACTAAAGTAATTAACTAACTAATCAACTAACTGACTAACATACTTACTTACTACCTGACTACCTAATTTACTAACTAACTAACTAATTATCTATCTAACTAACTAACTGACTAACTAACTGAATAATAGTTAGATAGATAGTTAGTTGGTTAGTTAGTAAATTAGATAGTTAGTATGTTAGTTAGTTAGTTACTTTAGTTATTTAGTTAGTTAGTAATTTAGATGGTTATTTGGTTGGTTAGATAGTTAGTTTTTCAGTTTGTTACTTTGTTGGTTAGTTAGTTATATAGATAATTAGTTATATGGATAATTAGTTGGTTGGTTAGTTGGTAAGTTGGTTAGATACTTACTCATTTAGTTATTTAATTAGTTAGTTAGTTATTTAATCCAGTTAGTTTATTAGTAACTAATACTGAAAGTAAATAAAATAATAATGGAAGTAAATAAACGTGTTCAGATAACTGAGCAGCATTTATAAAGTAGGCTCTTTCACAGACACATCTTGAAAAGAAGCACAATCATAAACTCAATATCTGAAAACTGTGTTGTCAGAGATTTTTCAGATTAACTTTATAAAAGTTTCGGAGATTGATCCAGTTAATGTTTGAAATTTTGATTAAAGTATTCCAACTCTTACCACCAAGTAGTCTTATTAGAATATCAGAACTGAAGATCCAATTTCCATTTACTTTTCATTTTTCAGGAGATGCATGTCATCCATACGAACCATTCAAATGTCCTGGCGATGGAAACTGTATCTCAATTCAATATTTATGTGATGGCGCTCCCGACTGTCCTGATGGTTACGACGAAGATTCCCGCCTATGTACTGCAGCAAAGAGGCCACCAGTTGAGGAAACCGGTAGTTTCCTCAAATCTCTGTTAGCAAGTCACGGGCCAAATTACTTGGAAAAACTCTTTGGAAACAAGGCTCGAGATGCACTGAAGCCCCTTGGCGGCGTTGACAAAGTTGCGATAGCTTTATCAGGCAAGATTATATCTACATTATATATATAAGAATTACTAAATGGATAACTTTTTTCAGAATCGCAAACAATCGAAGATTTCGGAGCAGCTCTTCACCTGATGAGATCGGATCTGGAGCATCTTCGTTCTGTTTTTATGGCTGTTGAGAACGGAGACTTGGGGATGTTGAAATCACTAGGTATAAAAGACTCGGAATTGGGAGATGTAAAATTCTTTTTGGAGAAACTGGTAAATACTGGTTTCTTGGACTGAACTTTACCTGACCCTGCTGCTGTTTTTTTCGCTCACCCCCAACCTCACGTACCTTTGAGCAAATCATTTTATTCATATCTTCCTTATTAAGAAATGTATTATAGGAAAATATTGAGTAATTTTCTTCACTATTTTCCTATATGTTTACTCGAATGCTACATATTCTTCCGAGTATAATCGAAGTATTACGGATATGGTGCTGTTAGGCGTTAGTATTTATGGCCTATCCAATAATTTTGTTTGCAATTTAGGACACCTGTAAAACTTTTACATCGAAAACAATACGTAAGAATTTGTATTTTCAAAGTGATAATAATGATCATTCATGTGAGATTTATATGTGGCATTTGGGTGTTATATCCTAGTGGACTTGAAGTGTTTCTATACACTTAACCTAAGTTGCTCTTCTGGGGGTTAATTCTCTTTACTTCTATATATCTCATGGAAATCTCTGCCAACCATCTCTTAGATTTGATTTCTTTTGGAAGCAGCAGAGTCTTATTACCATCCGTCCCCCCTAACTGAGAATTTTTCTTAGAATGCCTGCCACTGTCTCGGTGGGAATGAGAAAATCGGCCAACAAAAAACTTATGAATACATATCATGAAGCACCAAATTTTACTCTTTGGAGTTAACACTACATATCAATTAGATGTACTTATAGAAATATCTTAAGGACATCGTGTGATCACAGTTTTAGACTATATTATATAGTTTCTTATAAAGTTTAAATCTCTCTAAATGTTTTTAATCAACGTAGTGTAAAATGATATATTATGTATACAAAGAGTTTGATACTGTTCGATTATATTGGTAAGGGTTCATGATGTTGACGATCGATCTATTTTGGATCAAAGACTCCCGAAACAATTATTGTGGCACCACTCAATTTAGGCTGAGTTTTAAAGACGACGAAATAAATATGCTTTTACCGAATAATTGCCGATTAAATGATAACTGTTGCATTTGGTGCAGTGCCACAGAAGTGTTTTCTCGGAATCATTTCTCAAAAGCATTCACACTTCTGAAACTTGGGTAGATATCAATGCTTTCGCAGAATTCAAAATAAACTTGTTTTGGGCTTTAAGGAGAAAAAGAACAGAAACACAAATTCAGTATTTAGTTCGAAATATAATATGGCACAGTGTATCAAGGTTGCATTAAGCAGCCAAAATTTGCTAAACTATCAGCATAATTTCAGATTTCTGTTCGTTCTAACACGGAAGTAAAATTGAAGAAAGAAGTTACGGGGATAAATGATAGTGCGGCATCTTTTTGAGCCCACAAGATGTTCAATATCGTTGAACGCGGCAAAGGAATTTGGCTGATGTGATTTGATTGAAATTGAAAGCCTTATCTGCTCATTATAACGAAGTGTGATCATGAGCAGGGGTTGCTACCCTTGTCAACCCGACTGCTTGATTTATTGTGTGATTTTTCTGTACATATCAAATAGGGAATTCCCTACATGTCATAGATTCCAAAAGCGTCCCAAAAACTACTGATAACGACCTGACACCTAAAAAATAGAAAAATTGGGGCGCTTTTGTGCATCTTGAATTTAGCACAATCATATCATGCACGCAACAAACTTAGTCAATAAGAAACATGAACAAATAAGTATATTTTTTCGAATAATTGAAGATTGGTGTGCGATAAATTCATGAATGATTACCTCGATAGTTATATTTACACTATTTTACATAAAAGGCTGGTTCATTATGTATACATATCGAATGTTTTTATGATGATATCATTGTAATTTGCATGATTCGATTGTAAAGTAAAATTTCTAATTAAATGAATATATTATCAAACCTCCATGTTTTCAATAATTATAATTATTACAGCATGCACTAGAGAAGTGAAGAAGGGTAAATTCAACTTTATTTATTTTCATAAAACAGAAATTCCTCTGAAATGGTGAAATAACTGTGTATTATTACATTGAAGAACTCACTGTTATCCCAAACCTTTTTCATTCCTTTATTGAACCAAATGAAGCTCAGAGTGTGAACAATTAATTATGTTCTGATATACCCAGTTTTGGGATTAATTGCTGTATAAAGAAATCTAATTGAAAATCTTATAGAACTAATGGTAGCCATTTTGCGGTGCCGTTGCGTTGTAAATTGAACATGAAGAAGATAGAGAAGCCAGTGTACGAGGTACCAATGGATGAAAGTCTCAAAGAAGCTATTTTTTCAACTGCATATTCGGGAAACAAGATCGTATTGAGGAGAAAACAGAAATCGTACTGATAATAATAACTACCAATGAAAGAACACATAAATTAAGAGAAGTTTTGAGCATGTGAAACATATTTTCTCCAATCTTCATATTTATTCAAAACAACATATAAATAAAAACACTCTTCATATTTTTTTTGAGAGTTTAGTTTACGTTGTTATGAAATATTGATGAAAGGACAATGTAAACAGCTTAAATATACTCGTCATAGAGACACACGTGAATTTTAAAACTGATTCATCGAACAGTTTTCCGGATTGAGAAACTTGTACAAAACATTTGAAGGAACAAGTTTATTCATCACGCAGACCTTGTTTTAATTTACAAAATGAACATAAATAATTTTTCTGGATTTCTACTCATCAAGTTTCCGGAAAAATATATTTTACAAAATTTATTGTACTTTAACACAATCCAACCTACCTCTGGGTACAATAGTTCTATTCGTTTTGAATAAAATGATTCAATTGAAAGTTGACATTATTAAAGGTACTTGGTGTATACATGAATATAGCAATAGTTATTTACTGTTAAAATAATTTGAGAACTTTTGATAATATTTATTACCAAAACTTATAGTACTTACAGTGAAAAAGTATCTATGAACTGAACTTGAGACTATCCAATGATTGTGACGCAGCAGTTGGTTAAATAACAAATGAAAATTTTTGTATTTATTTTTTATTTTAAAATAATTTTGAAATTTGCTGTCTTACCATTGACGATGATAAAGGCTTTCGAAATACGAATATTTTGATAATGAAGAACAACAAATCGCAACCCGACAGACAATATAAATTTGAAAAATATGTGGCTGGGTCTATTTGTTTTATGATTATAATAGTCCAAAGGAATGTTCCGATAGGAAATCCCAAAACTAGAAACTGAAAGCTTCAGAATGTTTTTTTTCTTGATAAGATAATTTTGTATTAACATAATGCTCTTTCAAGAAACATTGAATTTTTTTTCCAAAAGCAGATATTTCCCATCTTTTCCTCTATCTTGAGGGGGCTTTAATTTTCCCTTTCACTTCCTTTGTCACATCAATCCCCCTGCAAGTGGATAATTGCTCTTTTCCTGGAGGATAAAAGTATTAATCCCGGGAACTGGTTACTTTTCCCGGGGCCTTTGATATAGAAATTTTCAAAATGAAAAGTCCATAGTCATGTACAAGCCATTGAAAATGTTTCCTATGAAATGAAACAAGTTAGAAATAAGACAAGTTAGAAATAAGACAAGTCGTTCGAAAATCATTAAGTCTCATTTATTGAAAAACTTCCATCAATAGACACATTTTATATCACAATACAGAATATAAACATTATTCACAATAGTATTACAAAATAAGGCACTTCTACAGACTCAAATAAACAAAACTGAACGTCAGTGTCCTGTATAACAGACAGCAAGAGTTTTGCTCTTGTCGTTACACTAAGCCATGTTCGGTTTCAATTTTATCAAATCTGTCTATTAGATTTTCTCTATCCACTGCAACCTGTAGAGTACATTTCATTAAAAAATACAAGATTCAAAAAGTAACTACTGAAATGTCAGAAGTTTTCAATGCTAAAATTCAATACAATAATTCTAAAAAAATAAGATTTATTCACGCTGAAGCAAATATTGCTAGATATAAGTAGTGGAGTGAATATTTTTTACATAATGAGGATAAAATTTCACTAGATACAAAAATGATTCGTACTAATTCGAGATTTCATTTACAACATAAAGGTTTTCCAATAAGAATATATGATTTGTACTATATTTTAGTTATTATGACCAGTATTTGCTAGTTGATGAAAACAGTCGAAATGATGAAAGTTTGGTTGTGCTATTCCTGAAATACATCCAATATTCGGAATGATATTCCCAGTTGACGAGCTGTATAATCAGAATCCAGAAAAATTCATGCCAAAACATAATTTCGAGTATTTAGCCAGAAATACGCATGTACCACAAAAGCCTTGACAATTTACTAAACATTTCCATACAACATTTATATTGTAAATCAATAAATGTCAACATTCCACTATACGAAAACAAAATTTATATCTTTTGCTCTTATTGAAAAAAACCTTTATAAGCAAATCTTGGGAATATGCCAAATCTTCAAGAAATAAATATTGTAAAGTTTTTGTGTGAAATCTCGTTGAAATTATACTACACTGTTAAAAACTAATGGAATAAAATTAATTGAAGATATCATTACATCCTACATTTGTTCCTTGTCTAGAAGACCTAAGACATGATTCTTCAAATTATTGTATCTACTGTTTTTTCTCAATTTCCATAATAACCAGAGAATGGCAATGAATAGCAAAGTCATAAGAGCGAATAGAATTAAGAAGAACATAATATACATTGACTGGGTCTGAATAATCCATGAAATGGAAAGGGGATAGCAATAATTTTCACTAGGAGATTGATGAGTGAGAATGGCATCTGGAAAACATGTGAGACAATCGTAATCCAAGGACCCGTTACATGTTTTGCAGGTATAATGGCATGACGCACATGTGAAATTTGAAAATGTTTCTTCCGCTTCTTCTTTAATCAATTCAATACTTTTTTTATAGTAACCATCTGAACAACCGGGATTAGAACTGCTTTCATGTACTGTATGATTTTGTTGGCATTCTGAAAAGGAGAAATTATGAGAAAATATTAAAAATAGTTAATTACTAAACTACTGAAAAAAATCTGACAACAATTTTCAAAACGAGTTCATGCAAACAGAAAAAACAAAGCCAAAGTCCTAAGAACTCACCTATGAAGCAACTGCAAACTGCTGATATAATTTGGGATTATCCAAACATTTATCCTAGGCTTTACTGAAAATGATCGAAGCTGATACTGTTCAGATGAATGAAGAGGAATAATAGATATAGAAACTTAAGCAGAATTTTCGTCTCATTTTTAGTTAAATAGAAGAGCAATAACTACACAGTTTTATCAGAAGAAATAATTCAAAGAAATAGTTTCCGCCAAAAAGTGAAATCTAAACTTCATTGTTAATAATGACAAAGCAAAATTGAAATAATGGATGGGGTAATTGAGAAATTGTTATATAGCCACAATTTATTTAGTTGATTCAGTTAGTTTACAAACAATTATATGTATTGTAACAACATGTGTTTAGTTTTTAGCAGTTCTGAGGAATCCATTTTCGATTCATTCATATCATCGATTGGTTGACAAAAAATATCGTTGTACATTGTTTCAATTTTAATAGAAATATCAATTTATTCGAGAATAGAAACTAATTTAGTATTTTTGATTTGAGGAGTTTTTTGGCCAACCAAGTTGAGCAGTTTGAGCAGGCCCTCAACAAAATTATTCTATTTTTCGTTATAAGTGAAAATCTATTGATGTTTCCTTTTCATACTTGTTATATTAAATGAGGAGAAGTTTAATCTTGATTTGGAATTAGATTGTTGGGGGGCTTTCAAACAAGGCTTCAAATGACAGAAATGCTAATACTAGGCCGCCAGGAGGATAATAGTCTTGTCAAAATTTCTAACCTAATTTAAAACTATGGTTTTAGTTACAGACATCTATACCTACAATACGAGAAAACACATCCTTCATTCATACATTGAGCTTTTTCTTCCACCGGAGTTTCACTAAATATGATCAGTAAAGGCAATATTAAGTAATTTACCCGCAAAACAGTTCCTCAGTCAGTCATTTTACATGCATCCTATGATATTAAATGGTAAACATATTGTTCAGGAACTACTTTCAAAAATTAACAATAATAAAATATAAAGGAGTCTTTGTTGTAATTATATACACTAATTAAATAATCACAGAAAACATTACATTGCAATTACAAGACGAAAAACAAATGACCAGATGACACCGTTTTATCAGAAGCTCCGTCTAACAGAATTGGTACGTTGTAGATATAATTGCACTTGATAATCTTCGATCAGGCCAGTCAATTTCATTTGGTGTTATGCCCGGTCCTTTTGGCACATACTTTTTACGTTTAAGATACACATTTTACTAAGATGACACGGCACAAGTACATAATCATTAAGTGATTTGGCAAAAGATTTTTTATATAAAGCCTACTACCCAGAACTTCATATCCATTTCAATCATAAAGAGGCAGTACAATTTATCATTTGAACATACAGAACAAAACATTGTTTATCAAAAATTTCACCTTATATAAGATACTAAGCTGAAGGTTTTTCAACGGGAGGTAGAACTCATCAAAATAAACTACTTCACAAAAAATCGCGCATATTAATGTTGTACCTGACTAACTGAATCCCATGTATGCTGAACATTTTAATCTTTGATCAAGTCGGTAACACGCGGAAATCTTCTATCAAGAAATCTTCTATGAAGAAATAATGCTAAAATTAATTTGAAGAAATATCAGGAAAGATGTATGGAAAGGCCTGTTAGGAATGGTTAAAATTGTAGCAGAAATTTTGAAATGATAGAACTGTATTACAGTCACTACAGCATGATCCACCAAGAAAAGATTTTTGTCTGTTCGTTATGAATCAGCAGAATAACAATGAAAATTAGAATATCAAGGATTGTTTCAGAATTATTTTTATTAGCAAGTTTTCGAACTTTATTATTTTTTTTAACTGATACAGATAAGTTTTGATGAAATCGTTTTTTCTTTGTTTGATGAATTCATTTCCATGTTAAAACCTCACTTTTAAAATCACTCAGTAAGAAAAGGTTTTCATACTATTCATGTATTATTTGACACAAAAGTTTCTATATAAAGAACAAATTATTCGATTTCATTCAATAGATGATATATTTTTCATTGTTGGCACCCGTTGCATAACATATATTTGTGCAAGTTTGAGAATGTAATAATAATAAGACTGTAGTTACAATACTAAAATACCAAGTAAAAATTCAATATTGGAAATACCATAATGGGAAAACTATTTTTCTAATATCCGAGTATTTTTCAGTGACATGAATCGAAGAATATGGCAGAATAGTGCTAATACTTGAACAATTTACCAGTCCTCAGAATACAAATTGTGTTTCATTGAAATTATTCTATTTCATTTAACAATGGAATTTTCTTGAATTCATTATGAATTAGATTTTTTTACTGATGATATATACATAATTTCAATGAAAAAATTACATTTTAATGTTCGTAAAGAGGAAATTAGTTGTATAAGGAATTGAACACTTCATCATATCATGAGTTATCCACTTGAAAAAATAGCACATCTTTTGCCAGGACACTCTCAAACTAAAGATTATAAAACAGACTGTACAATTTAATAAATACGTTATAATCTAACATAACAAATGAGAGTTCTTTTATTCACATCTTGAAATTAACACTAATTCATTCTAATGGAAGATAACCATAAGCATTGTGGGAGACAGAATCTTTGGTCAGAAAATTATTTTCGGTTACAAAACCTGTAGTTAATTTCCTGAGCCCTAACAAATTCGAAGATCTAAATGACGGTTTAAGACATAGATTGCACGAATTTTCAGTTTTCAATCTAGTTTTTGGTTTGTGGAAATTATGAAAATTGTTGTCAGACAAGGGTTGACTTCTGTCCAATATTATTTTTATGTCCTGCTTTCTAAGATCATGATGAATCATCATGATGCTTCTAAAGTCCTTCCACCAAAAGCTGATGGTAATAATGAATGATGTCAAGCTTGGTATTATCAATACAATTAAAGCATCTTTTAGGTTCCATAAGAAAATATAGCACATAATAATACTAATACACAAACCTAAACTTAATCGACCCTCAGGATTAGCGCAGCCTGAAGTGCCTTTCACCTCTTCTTGTACTTCTAAAGTATCTTTCCTTATCTGAAATATCGAAACAAATTTGAGATGAGGAATTAATTTTATCGGTATCCTGAAAACTTTGCACAAGGTTTATTATTTCCCACGTAAAATATACCCAGTTTCTGTATTTGTCTCCATCTCGTACGAAGATGAGCATCATTATTCTTTTTCTAAATACCAAATTTCAGGACGATTGGATCAATATTCTCGAAAATATGAGGCAAAATAAGAAAGAATTTTCAGCGGAACCGTTATTGTCCAATCACGAACTCAACCAAAAGATTTAGGCCCCAAACCAACTCTGAAAGTTTCAAGTCACTAGCTCTTTGGGGTCGAAATTCATTATCGGATTCATTATCAGTGAGCTCAGCCTAATCGTTTGTGACCATTTTCGCCTGAAAATTCGGAAATTACAGACATTTGGACTGAACGTTGACACCCTGTCCCCTAAAACAAGCGCTCAAAAAAAAAAATTAAAAATCTATTACTTTAGTAAATCTTCGCAATGTTACAGAAAAACATCGAATAAGTTCTCTGTGATTTATATGGTTGTATGGCCCCTTCGTACTCGAACATTGATACCAGACTGGCATCTGTTCGACATGTTTAAAATAAAGTTATGGATTTCCAAGTAGTAATTAGAGAGACAATTTCAACATCTGTTTTCTTGATCAGATTGATTATTGACGATAAATTTGTCGTATCATTGATTCTCAAAGATGTTCGATCGGACTTAGGTCTGAGGACCATAGACAAGCTATGGCAAAACACTGATATGATTTCCAGAGATCACGTACCATGCTGTGTATGGACGATCATTATCATGCATTAGCTGAAAATTTGGTTCAATTTCAGTAGCACATGGAAGCACAACAACGTGTTGCAAAATACTGTCACCGTTGAGACAACATTCAGAAAGCTGTCCAAAAAGGCGAGATCAGTTCTTCCTGCAACAATAATACTGCCCCATACCATAACTGTACCACCTTGATAGCTGTACATCTTTTGAACTCCAGCAAGGCGTTCGAGATTTCCTTGTGACCTCCACGCACAAGGTCGACCTGTATCAGGATAAAAACCACTTCTGATGTTCACAGTTTAAATGCTGTTATGCCTGTTTAATACTAGACTGGATAACCTCCCTAGTTAATGGAGTACACGAAACGATCTACAGGTATAAATGTGAAATGTTTCTCTCACAGTTTTGCTGCTCTCAACAATATTGTGTTTACGTTATAGCTCAATTGCTAACCGACCTGCAGTAATTTTTTGATTTTGCAGTGTCTGTAACTGAACAAAACGATCCTGTAGAAAGTCACTTGCGCTCTCACGATTAATATATCAGTCTCAAGGTATCTTGTCATCAATGGACAAAACATAATGGCTGATGTATTGGGGGTTTCTGATATACTTTTATGATTATAGCACCTCAGATAACCCTACTTATAAATCTTTACAAATGGACATACGAATACCATATCTTGAACAATAGTAGTGAAAGTTTTTGACAAAAATTTTATAACTTGCTAATGATAACAATAACCTATGAGATGAAAGAAAACAGAAGAAATACCAAATACCCAGATAATATCTGGGTTTTAAGAAGGTTGTAGCATATTTCATTCTTTTTCTGTAGATTATTTTGATATGGAGTAAGAAAAATAAACTTTGTTTAATATAATTTTTCGGCGCAACAGCTTGCTATCGTTTTGCCCAAATGTCTGTAATTTTCTAATTATTCTCAAATGAATGAGTTGGACTACTTGTTGAAACATCCTAGGTAGAAAGTAATTCTTTCCGGTTGGTCCAATCGTAAATTCCCTAACTTTCTAACGAAAAGATCTCGGCTAAGTTCATTAATGGGCAAAATTGGACCAATGATTCCACATTTGAAATGTTTTCTGATTTAACGCAAAATTTTTGAAACTATAGATACGATTGTTCTGAAATTTGGCGTTCAAAAGAAGAATAGAAAAGAAGCGCAAGTTTGTGTGAAATTTTATAAGGATTGAAAGACTCGAAAAATGAATTAATGAGCAGACCAGCGTTGGGCATTACCGCAACCATAGCGACAGTCCTACGATTGAGGTTGAATTTAGCAATTAGATGTACAATACTGACAAAAAGGCCAACGCAAAATTTTATGAGTACTCTGGGTGATATGAACAAGCGCGCAAAAGCTTCACGTAGGTACTTTTCACCAATTTTTTTATGTATCGGGTGTTTTTCTTAGAGTGATAGAACTTTCGATAGGGATAACTGTGATTTGACAGAAGGTAGAACCATGTTGTTTTGACATTTCTGTCCAGTAAGCATTGACAAATTATCATGGAGAAACTCACGCCGCAACAACGTTTACAAATTGTTGACATTTATTTTCGAAATCAGTGTTCTATTCGCCAAACTTATAGAGCACTTCGTGAAATTCATGGTTTACATAATCGTCCATCAGAGCTTATTCGTCGAACTATCGATAGATTTCGGACAATATTTTCTCTAATCGATGCAACAACAACAAGACAAAGAACTGTACGTGCAGAAGAAAATATCGCTGCTGTAAGTCATGGTGATAATCCAGATTTGTCTATTCGTCGACGTTCATAACACGTTGGAATCTGTGCATCCACCACATGAAAAATTTTGCGTAAATATCTTGGTCTACACCCATATAAAATCAAACTGGTTCAAAAACTAAAGCCACTTGACCATAATAAACGTCGTTTGTTTGCTGATTGGGCCTTAGAACAGCTTGAAATTGTCCACTTTTTATCATAAAATTGTGTTTAGTGATGATGCTCATTTCCGATTGTACGGCTAAGTAAACAAGCAAACAATTGATTTATTGAAAGAAAGATTTGGAGATAACCTTATTTCGAGAAATGGTCCAATTAATTGGCCTCCAAGATCATGCGACATAACTCCACTGGATTATTTTCTTCGGGGTTATGTCAAGTCATTGGTTTATGTTGATAAACCAGAAACAATAGACGCTTTGGAAGCCAAATTAATTCGTGTTATTGATGAAATAAGGCCTGAATTACTCGAAATAGTGGTCCAAAATTGGTCTGGTCGAATGCGGTTCCTCAGAACTAGTCATGATGGACATATGCCGGAAATTATTTCTAAAACATAACGGTCATTAAATTATCTTTCAAATAAAAATAAAATTTGCTTCAATCTTAATTTAAACGTGTTTTATTTCAATTTAAAGTTCTATCACTCTAAAAAAACACCTGATACATACAAAATTTCGATTTAAAATTTTTAACTTTTCTTATATCTTTGTTATTTTTTTTCTGTTTTATACATTGTCAACATTTTCTGCATCTCCGCATACATATTTACAGTTTCACTATCGTTATTTGTATCTGTTGTTTTTATGGGAAACAAGTGCTTGCACTCAACTCTATATTACTTTATTCGGTTCGAACATTTAGCCATTTCATTTTATTCTGAATAAAATATCATTATATAAAGTAGCTCTACGAAGCCGAATTTCACTATGGTCAACCATAAGGTAGTTACTGGTGAAATGGTTTTCTATATCGAATTTTGTTACATTTGTTTTCTGTTCGATCACTTTTGGGAAATAATAAACAAGGGCAAATTATCAGTATATTACACATTATGGAATCCCGGAAAATTATGAAGACATTTCCAGCCCTACCTCGTCTCCTTTCCAAGAATTAAGTAAAATGCTGTCGATTTTATTCGAAGGATGCTCTGTGCTTTCTTCGTTAGGATCTGTAGCAGTACCATGAATAACCAAAGTCCAACCAGTAAAATTAGCTGAAAGAATAGTAACATATAAATCATAAATAATTTCAAACATCAATCAATAAACATTATTCAGATCTACAAAGTACTGAAGGAAAATAAAGAAGAAAAACATTCCAACATAAAATGAAAACATATTCAAAATAAAATTTATCTAGTTCATCGAAAGTAAACAGTGATGTCTCATTGAAAATAAACTAATGGTTGAATGAGAATTGTATTATGTGGAATAAGAAATCACTGTTGAAAAGTAAAATGAAAATTAACGTGAAAAAATGAGCATGCCGATCAATGTATTTTAGAATTACCAGTGGTTCTTAAGTTTGAAGTAGTTGTAGAAGCGCGTGTTGTCGTGATTACTTGAGATTTCGAAGGAAAATTTTTCAAATCTCTGTTAGAGTTGATATCTCTGCTTTTCTCTTTTTGTTTTTGAGTTTTTTTAATAATTTCAGGAGGTTTAACTATTATATCCCTAGCAGGAATTAAGATGGGGTACGTGATCGTTATATTCTTAACGAATTTCAAATACTGTTTTACGCTGTCATCGTGATTTTTGAATTTACTTGGGTTGATAGCGTAAAAATAGGGTGACAGCTCAGTTGTCGGTTTGAAAGGTTTCCTAGACCTTGTCATGAAAACTGTTGGCGAAGGTTTGGGAACGGTTATTTTAGTCTTATTTCTGAATTGAAATTTAGAAGATTTAGTTGTCGGTATAGTTTTTCCGGTATTTTTGTTTTTAGACTTTTTGTTATTTTTCTTTTTAGCAGTTGATTTGTTTTTGTTTGGCCTGGCAGTAGTTTCGCTACTAGGAATAAACTCCTTTGTTCCGTAGAGTACTAAAGACCAATTCTGTAGAGTTGCTCTACCTGGAATGGAGGTTAGTAGAAGAATATTAGTTGGTGAAAATGTCAATGTTAGATAGAAAATAAAAACATTTTCTGAAGCACAATACAATTAAAGTAATAGTCGTTTGAAATAATCAGCATTTCAAGGTGAATCATTCGAAATATCTCTCGGTATTTTCAAAATATGATTAACATTAATTTTTTTGTAGTGTGGCTTGAATTCTATACTCATTGGTATCTCGGAACCGTAAAAGACGCAGTATTGGTTACATTATGGGCAAGTTGCACAAATTAACGGAGAACAAATTTTCCTTTGGAAGTTTGAAAAATTCCTAATGATTTCAAACATTTCAGGTAAAACACAAAATATCATTGAATCCATTTCAAAATTTCCAGAACTCTTTCGGAAAAATTCAGCGAAATAATGACTTTTCGTCATAACTACTCTCTCTTCTGTATGAAATGGCGTCATCAAATTTCTAATTAGTCATTTTGTATTCTACTAACCATTTTTTGAAGCTTGTTCACGAAACAAGGTGCTATCGTTTCGCCCAAATGTCTGTAATTTTCGAATTTGAGCCTAAAATGGTCTAGAAAGACAAGGTTGAACTGTCCGGGCAGGTGGTCTGTCCGCAAACACGCTAACTAAAGAACCAGAAAAGTGAAACTTCTAGGGTAAGTGAATGGCCTAAATATCTCACTAAAGTTCTTTAATGGGCAAAATTTATTCAATGCTTTCGCAGTTAAACACATTTGAAATTTTCTCATATTTTTTCTAATATTTTCGAGCCTGCAGATCCGACTGATCTGAAATTTGCCATTTAGAAGCAGATAATGACGCGGATGTTCGTGCGCAATTTCGTGAGGGTTGTATCATTTGAATTCATTGAAAAGAATATATTTTGTGAGTAAAGTAGCGTTGAACGCTACCAAAACCTTAACAACATACGATTAGATGTAAAATCACGACACAACGGCTAATGAAAAATTTCGTGCATATCGTTTAGTTAAAAAAATATTTCGTGAGCAGAACAGCATTGAGGGCTACCGAAACTATAAGAAGAGTCCCCTACAATTGAGCTTAAATTAAGCCTTTAGATGTAAAATACCAACAAGAAGTCTAACGTTAAATTTCGATTTAATATGAACGAGTGCCCAAATTTTCCTGGCTCCACGTCAGTACTTTTCACCATTTTTTCCACATTAAATTGTACAACTTTTCCATAGCTTAACTGTATCTCTCTCATCATTTCGGAGACGAGCGACTTTCAATCACCTGTATGTACGGACTTATTGCTCAAGTAAAGAAATATATTATGACATTTTGAATTCCAGATAAATAATTAGATCTCATAATTTAGAAATACTGTTCTGAAATGTGATCAAAATAGTCAGACAGTAGTCTTATCGAAAGCTATACATAAATTTCGCAGCAGTTATTGAACTTCAGTATCTAGAATATCAATAACTAAATCAAATACAAATTTACTCATTTTCATGGAAATTAATATCAATGAAAAATAGTAATGAGTTGAAATATTCAGATTTGATTGTCAAACGTCAAACTTTATGCCTTCAGTAGAATAATTTATTATTTTATTTGATTTACGCTAGTAAAATATTCAAGCAATAAGAGGTTATTTTTGAAAGATGCAACTTATAGTTTTATTTTATCTGACCATTAGTTAACCAAGTCCGTCAAAGTTTCAAGAAGAATGTTTTCTTACCTAAGAGTCTTCCATCATTGTGGATTTCTAATTCCCAGACTCCTAAAGGAGACTCTCCCCATGAATGGACGGACATGAATGGCCATTTATTAAAACCCGTACGTGAATTATCATGCGTTCTATGAGCTAACAACACTGCTCTGGTTCCCATAGGAGAAGTGAGCTGTATATTCAAATCACCTCTTCTTTGCGAAAATATTGTTAGTTTTGCTTGGACATGCTCAAGAACAGCCACGCCTTCGCATTTAGTCACTTGGAGCTTCAGAATGACCACACTCTTAGGGGGTATGGCTTTCTGATCGTGAGGAGCTGTTATTTCGCACTTGTTTTGCTCAGGCACTGTTTTCCAATTTCTTGCCAAGCGGACCATTGCATGAGCATCCATTAAACCATAGCCGAAGCTATGCGAAACATTTCTACCAACGCCATTTGTTTGCCAGTCATGAGCTTTCAGATTTTCAGGCCTTGCTGTCCGTACTACTATATGCTGCATATCACGCCAAGTCAGATTTGGATTAGCCTCCAGCGCAAGTGCACATATACCTGCAAGTAAATAGGTTCAGTATAAACATATGATACAATAATTGAAGCTGAAGGAAAATGTAGAGTCAATTTACTCACCAGCTGCTAATGGTGCTGATGCACTTGTTCCTGTATGGCTGCTTGTACAGGCAAATCGCAAATCTGTTGTGACGACTTGTTTTTCCCCGACAGCACCACTGCTGTAAGTTGAGGCTAATGTAGAACTGCAAGCTTCACTGTACCAAGGCACATGGCCATGTTCTGTTGCACTTGATATCGACAAACTGTATATAGAATTCGTGTAGCCATCGCAATTACAATTATCTTGGTCTCTGCCACCATTTCCTGATGCCCAAACAAAGATCGAACCTTTACCATTCCTTCCCTAAAAAAGAGAGAATAAAAATCAAAGAATGAAATCGACCTATCGTGTTTGCCAATAAGAGCGACTGGATTTAAAACTGAAATGGAGCACAGTAAATTTTAGCAAATACACCAAATAGTAAATTTTTCTGGATGTAATGGAACCTCGTGAATCATTTGACGAATTGATTCACACAACTCGCGGAAATTTTATCTATTTACGTGGTAGTTTCACCGAAAATGAGGCTCATCTCAGCACATGATTTTTTGATGAAAATTGAGATAATTTTCAATGAATGATAGTTCGTTTGAGTCTTTTTTGTATCAATATATATACGGATAAGAGCCCAAATCCATTTACAAAATTTGCCATCTAATTCTTGTGAACGGCGCAGAATTTAAAAATTTTCGACAACACTTGTTCGAATATTAGCGCGAGTGTAGCTTTTTTCAAACTGCTAATCACACGATGAATAGAGCGCTCAAAAGAGCAGGTTTTTCATGAAATGCTCTGTATGTACGAAAAGAACTGCTTGAACGTCTTGAATACTGATAGCAAGTTTTAAATATTTTTAATTAACTATCAAACACAAATCACTCTATATGTCGAATATAAAAAACCAAATATGCCTTCTAGTTTACTTCCGACATTTTCATTCACTCACTTTCGTAACGCCTTCGATGAAAGCTCTTGTAGCCATTTCACCTGGCCCATCAACAGTTTTTCCGTCATCATCTGGACCCCATGAAGCGCTGTATATATCTATATGGTGAGGATTTAAACTAAGTGATCTGGCCTCTACTGCATCAGTAACGTCTCCATCCAGCATTCTGACACCACCAACTTTGGCACCATGAGCTATTCCAAGAGCACACACCGAGTTATTACTAGTTGCTGCTACTTCTCCAGCACATCTAGTTCCATGCTTGTTGGAATCTATCATATCGTATCGTGGACTCGGATCCGAGTCATGGCTGTTAACATCGTATGACGCCATTGGGTCCTGAAACAATCCAAGTAAAAAAATTAAATTTGTTCTTCACAAAAAATGTTCAGATTTTAAGAATTAAAAATTATGACTGTTAACTCACATAATTCTGAACTAAATCTGGATGATTCTTTTCCAGTCCATCGTCCAACACAGTAACTACAGCACCTTTGCCTGTGATACCTTCTTGCCAAACTGGAATGACATTCATGTCCAAGCCATTGCCTCGATTCTGTTGAAAAGAATTGAAATTTTTATCGATCTATCATCAGTTTCTTACATCTGTGACAAAAAATAAGATGAATTTGTTTATAAATCGAAAAGTATCCATTAAAAATACGACGCAACGCAATTACGATGAGGTTATTTCAATCGCTGAAATGTAGAAGTTTTTTCAGAGATGGATTTTCTTTAGAGTCTCTTGAGATAGAGGTTGCAAGGTACTCAACTAGGAGATGCTATGATTATTGAATGTGTCTACATTTTTATAAGAATTAAATGAAGTGCCGGACGATCCATTATGATGGTGCAAGAACCAAGAATTAACTTTTCAGGCAAACTCATGCATAACAGTCAAATATATTGAGCTGGTGCAGTTTACATAGAGACGTTTCTCGTGAGCGATAATCGGCGTTTTGTTTTTGCTTTCAAAAATAAAAATTATCTTCCCTATTTCTTTCAGAAAATACGTATCGAAAATAATATTCGAATTCGCCATTGTATGCTGCCCCCCATGACATTGTAGCTTGACGCGCTGGGGGCGCTTGTCTTGACTAAGATCCTAGTTTCATCCCATTGAAATGGAGAATTAAGTCTTTATGCCTAAAGCAATGTCACTCGCGCCAGTCACTGGACCCGTGTGGTGGAAGTTCGAACGAATGGAGCCCTAGTTTTACAGTTAAGCTGAAATGGAGGGCGGAGTCGCGTTGTCCAACTAAGTGAGAAGGGTGTCTGTCGCAGCACAGGGCTTCATCCCTAAAACTAACGTACTCTACCCTATTGCAGTAAATCTCTGGATATTTCTGTCCAATGGCCGAGTGCGTTATGTAGCATACTGCGTTACCTCAGGAGGGTGGAGGCCCTCGGGAAGTACTCAACGACCTGGCCACCAAATTGATGTTGGACTCGAGGGGGCAGTGGTTGAAAGTCCGCATGCTGGACTAGAAGGGTATTCCATCTATCTGTTCGCAGAAACTCATGTTCAGGATATCTCGAGAGGTGCTTCAGGGTTTAGCGGGACTTGACGGTTCGACCGGCCTCTTCCTGAACCAGGAACGATTGCGAGACGTTTCTGGGGTTTGTGAATCTCGACGATACGGCTAGAACGTTGGTGCTTAAAGCCAGGATCAATTAAAAGACTTCACAAAGGTTCGTGGGTCTTGACGTACAGGCCGGATTGACAGTGCTCGTATCACGATTAATTGAGGCATCAATCTTGAGACTATCTTGGTTCATGGGACTCCGTTCGGGAGGGTGGATAAGAAGTCCTTTCGACGTGTGAGTTGCGTCACAAACAACTCGGGTACTGACACTGCAGAACCAGTACAGGTTGAATAGTGCTTCGCTGCTACCAGTTACGGTGTAGGTTTTCAGACTGAAGCCGAAACTAGAAAATTCGTGGGTTCAACTCTTCGGAGTAGTTCTGGCTAATGCGCGATGATAAGGCGTGTCCTTATCACACTATCTGCTTCCTGGGAAGATTGTGGAGACTGGTGGTCACCTGGTGAAAAAGTCATGCTCACATGCCAGTAAACTAACCGGTAGAATTCACGATGTATGCTGTACGATTACGAGAACAGATGGAAGCATAGTCATTTTGCGAAGGGACAATCAGAGAAAGATAATGTCGGGAGTGGTTTGCACGTACCAACTCAGTTAATACCAGCTTGGAGGACAATCCGGGAAGATATAGATATATGGGATTTCGACAATCAAACCGTACTAGCGGCTGTGGAAGAGAAGAAAATTCTAACAATTCGAATAATTGTGAGAACTTCAATGTCGACTACTCAACGATCGTGTGTCGTCTCAAAAAACTCGGAAAAGCATGAAAATTATCTAGACGTACTCTCTGACTACAAAAAAGTCGATCGTGTCCGAAGTTTCCCTAAATTGCTGCAAAGGAAGGAGAAAGCACCTTTCTTGAAGAATCTTGTCACTGGCGATTAAGCATGGCTGATCTTCAAAAACATCATAAGATAGTATGAGTATCAACAAGCAAAACACAGGAAAGAATAACAAAAGTCGTTCACAGTAAAAAGGCTACGTGATGTATCCCGTGGGACAGAAGCAGAATTACTCACTGCAAATTCATCACAAATGAATTTCCTGTTGGTGGAATGACAATTATGAGCCTCAGCAATGGCATATTCGAGATAAAATGGCATGTGCCAATTTAACGTCAACAGTAACGCCTTCCTTGTTCATCTCAAACGTCAACACTCAAAAATCGACAAGAAAAGAGTCTGTTACCACGATTATGCACGTCCTCATGTTACGTGGCAACGTGTCATCGAATCCATCGCTAATAAAGGATGGAATCTGCTATCACATCCGCCATATTCACCAACCGAAGATACCAAGTCAATCGCTAGCTGGAAAACTGGTAGGCGAATAAAATTTAAGATGATTTTGATGACTTGGTGACCAATATTCAAGCGTGGATTGCCTCTAAGAGCAACAATTTTTTTGCACCTAAAAAAGATTCTCTACCATGCAAACAGGAAGCAGTAATTGAAGTAGATGTTGTATACGCTCTACAATTGAAAATTGAACATACCAGGTGTGAAAGTATGAAACCAGAATTTTTCTATAGCCATCAGACCTGAACCTCTTTGTAACATGATGATTAAAGTAAAACAACTCAATTTCCGCTAATTTATTTAATTTCACAACAATTGTTTCGTCATGACAACATGACTTCATCAGTTGAGTATGGTACTGACGAAGATTTTCAACAAACATCAACCCAAGTTTCTATTACCGGTATATTTTTCTATAACCTCAAGCATGACGTTTCGTGTCTGCGAACTACGATTTATGACAGCATTGGTTTTCTGCTATCATTTGAAGAAAACTGTTGCATCGAATGCTTGCTGAAGCTTACGGTGAACATGATCTTGGTACAAGGTGGTTCAAAATATTAAAAAATTGTGATTTTCACGTGAGAAACGAAGAGCGTGGGAAACTACCAGAAAAATCGCAAACAACGAATTGCAAGCTTCTTGGATAAACATGATACTCAAACTCACCAAAAACTGGCAGATCAATTGAAGGTGACGGAGAAAGTTGTCTCCATTCGTTTGAAAGCTATGTGAAAGATTCAGAAAATAGATTCCGCAAGAGTTCAATGAAAGGCAGTGAAAAAACTGAAAAACCACTTGTGAAATGCTGCTCTACAGATACAATTTCTCCTTTGAATCGTGACAGGTGATGAAAAATTGATATATCTTGAGAAAGTTAAGCGTTAAGTCGTAAATTTTGGGTGAATCCAGCCAACTCTCGACAACCATGTAAGACCATTTTGCTTTGAAAAGAAGAAAATGCCCTGTGTTTGGTGGGATCAGAAGGTTGTAATCTATTATGAGCTGCTAAAACATGGTGAAAGCACGTTCACACTGACCGCTACCAACACCACTTTCATATCGAGTATTAAGTAAAAAACGACCTGTATATAGAAAAAGGCAACACAAAGTAATTTTGCTCCATGATAATGCTAAATAACACAGACATTTAATAGTGTTATTTCAAAAACTGCACTTAAATATTTCTATGGATTCAAGGATGTCCAGTTTTTTGCCTTCCGTTTCCAGATGTAATATTTCAAGTTTGTTCAATTCTGGAGGGATATGATTCGTTTCGAAAAAAGTTTTCGCAAAATTAGAGTTATCTTTTCGGTTCCTAAATGACGATTGATGATTTCTGAAACTTTTTTGGAAATATATCCTGGTTTATCCTACATATATGCTACCGCATTGTTGTAAAGTTAATTTATAAACTCCAGCCGGTTGTCTTCAGTTCAGTATTTAAAAAGTGATTGATTTTATGTGAGGGTGTAAAAGCGTTTTTTATGTTAGTTTTACAATTTTTTTATCATTATTTTCTGTTTTGGAAGTGGGGTATATTTTTTCAGAAGGAGTTGTTTTTCTTTTTTGTTAATGAGACAATTAATGGTTTTTGTTGGAATTGATTAATTGTAGCTATTTAATTGATTACATTTAGTTTCTTTTTCAACGTAATATTGAAAATGCTCTATGTATCGGGTGTTTTTTTAGAGTGATAGAACTTTAAATTGAAATAAAACACATTCGAATTAAGACCGAAGCCAAATGTTTTTTTCGTTGAAAGATAATTTTATGACATTGTTGTTTTAAAAATAATTTCCGGCATATGTCCACCACGACTAGCTCTGAGGAACCGCAATCGACCAGACGAATTTTAGACCACTTTTTCGAGTAATTTAGGCCTTATTTCAACAATAACACGAGTTATGTTGGCTTCCAAAGCGTCTATTGTTTCTGGTTTATCAACATAAACCAATGACTTGACATAACCCCAAAGAAAATTATCCAGTGGAGTTATGTCGCATGATTTTGGAGGCCAATTCTCGAAATAATGTTATCGCCATATCTTTCAATAAATCAATTGTTCGGGAGCAGCATGACGTGTAGCACCATCTTCTTGGAACCAAAACACTTCTAGGTCGATACGATTCAAATTTTGAAACAAATAATCATTGATCATCGATCTGTAACGAGCACAATTTACTGTAACATTAGCTTCAGCATCGTTTTTACAGAAATATGGATCGATGATGCCTCCAGCGTGTAAAGCACACCATACAGTGGTGCATTGTTCCGAATGCAATGGAACCTGCAGAACTTCTTGAGGATTGTTTTCACTACATATACGGCAATTTTGCTTGTTTACTTAGCCGTACAATCGGAAATGAGCATCATCACTAAACACAATTTTATGATAAAAAGTGGACAATTTCAAGCTGTTCTAAGGCCCAATCAGCAAACAAACGACGCTTATTATGGTCAAGTGGCTTTAGTTCTTGAACCAGTTGGATCTTGTATGGTGCAGACCAATATATTTACGCAAAAGTTTCCATGTGGTGGATGCAGAGATTCCAACTTGTTGTGAACGTCGACGAATAGACGAATGTGGATCATCATTAACACTATAACTTACAGCAGCGATATTTTCTTCTGTACGTACTAATCTCTGTCTTGTTGTTGTTGTTTTATCGAGTAGAGAAAATGTTGCCCGAAATCTATCGATAGTTCGACAAATAAGCTGCTCTGATAGACGATTATGTAAACCATAAATTTCACGAAGTGCCCTATAAGTTTGGCGAATAGAACACTGATTTTGAAAGTAAATTTCAACATTTTGTAAACGTTGTTGCGGCGTTTCCATGATAATTTGTCAATACTTACTGAACAGAAATGTCAAAATAACATGGCCGCTACCTTCTGTCAAATCACATCTATCCCTATCGAAAGTTCTATCATTTAAAAAAAAACACACGATATCATTGACCTGTGAGCAGCGAGTTTATGACTGTTCGGATGGCTTGAAAAGTTAAGTACGGTTGTATCTGTCATTGTGGGTTTTGTGAGTATACAGGATCCTGCAATACTGCGTTCTTCTTCTATAGCTGCCGAACCAGACATCCTAGAAATTCAGTTCGAAAACAGGTTCATTGTATTTCTATTTCTGCATCTCAAGAAATTATTTTCAAATACACAGACTGTTCACAAAAAAAGAAATTCAACAAACGGTTGATTTTTTAAATGGATTGCCCTGTATATTTTCATGTTTTTTCAATGACATTCACCATCTCTATTGAAACGCAAAATCTCAAAAATTTTTTTCTTAATGGAACATATCTTATTCAGAGAAAACTGGAAAAAGTTGAGCGCACAGAACTCCTCTAAAAGATCTAAAACGGTTGCAAAAACAAGATGTAACACGAATGTGATACGAATTCTTGGTTACTGAAAGATTCATAGAGCCATCGTAACAAAAACATTAACCTGCCATACACAGGTGTCCGTTATTGATTGGCAAATTTGATGAACTTGAAATTGATTTTTCTCGATTTTTTCAAATGTAACGCCCTATTTTTTTTTTACTATAATGCAGGGAATTAAGTGCTTCACATTTATTCAGAAGCAACCTTGGGATTATTTTCACTCCTGCGTCTGGCAAATAGAAATATGCCATAGCAACAGAAAATTTGATTGGAATATGAACAGGTAACTGAGGGAATTCAAAAAAATTATCGAAACTATGGAACCTGCTGTAAAAATTATTCAGGTTATATCAGCTACAGAATCATGTCCAATATACAGGCTGCCCGAAGTCAAATGATAAATGTGTAGCATTTCGCTAGGATATTTCTCGATATTCTCTGATTTAACATCCTGAAGTTCTTTTCAGGATCGGATTGTTTTATGTTCGAGAGGGCGACATCTCATCAAGCCTTAAAATTTATGATAGATTGGTTTAATCATGGGAAATCCACTAAGCTCTTTACTCGCGGAAATCTTCATGGATTTCCTAGAAAACAAAATTCATAAACATCCGTTCAAAAAATACATCCTTTATTGGTATAGGTATGTGGATGATATAATTGCATGTTTCGTAGGTACTAACAGACAAATATCAACATTTGAGAATTTTATAAATAATCTCCACCCAAAAATAGTTTTCACTTCAGAAATAGAACATAATGAATCCATCAACTTTCTTGACCTCACGATAACTAGAGAAAACAATAAACATAACTTCGCAATTTATCATAAACCATCACAAACAGATACCATTATACACCGTAATTCTTTTCATCCATTCCAACACAAACTAGCAGCTCTCCATAGTATGATATACCGTTTATTGAACATTCCACTAAACCAAGTCAATTTCCAAAAAGAAAAATGTATAATTAAACAAATAGCTTACAACAATGGATATAATACATCTCTAATAGATAATTTAATTAACCAACGTATACACAAAAACACAATAAAAGAAATTTATCCAGTAACATCTGATCTATCTGAACACAAATACGTTAGCCTCACATATCTCGGAAACATTAGTATTCAGCTAAAAAACCTACTCAAAAAAGAAAATATTAAAGTCTCTTTCAAGACAAACAATCTTATTAGCAAATACATCAAAAACAATAAAAACAGTATGGATAAACTTCAATTATCAGGTGTATACAAACTCACTTGCCCAGATTGCCCAAAGATTTATATTGGTAGAACAGGTAGAAATTTCGGTACACGCCTAACAGAACATAAAAGAAGTTTCGATAAAAATAAAAAAGATTCACATTATGCTAAACACCTTCTTGAAAATAACCATTCTTTCACAAAAGAAATAGAAATTCTACATGTTGAAAATAGAGGTCTAAAATTGAACTTATGGGAAATTTACGAAATAAATAAACATAAAAACAGCAATAACCTAGTAAATGAACAAATAGATTTTTATTACACCCCTCTATTCAATATTTACAAGGGATCGAGTGAACACGATTCTGAAGGAAATATTCTTTGAGAAAACCAACCCGACGAACAATTAAAAACACATGTACACCTTCTGTAAAAAATCTTATAAATTCATTGTACAACAACTGTTACTTCGTATTCTGATGAAGTCTTTCTAGCAAAGACGAAACGTACGTCAATACCAAAAATAAAGTAGAAAATGTAAACAAGTGTTTTATTTTATAATGACCTTAAAATTTATTCAATTATTTTCCTCGTTTTTTTACTCAGAAAACATCATTTAGAGGTCTTAATTACTTTTCTTAAGATTTGGATACCCCGCTCATTAAATGTAGGTACCTCATTTCAACTTATGATTTTTTAACTACAAGTGGAGTATTCAAATCGGTGATTTTTTTCAACACTTTCTTACTTCGTCTGTTGAAATATTTCCCAGAAATAGAAGGATTGAATTCCAGTTCTCTAAGGAAGTTCTCAAGTTGTCTGCCCAAGCCACCACTGAAGACTTATGACAGGCGGGATTAGGGGTAAAATAAATTTGTCAAACTCTTTTCGGAACCTATCAGGCTTTTCAATATTTTGTTTAGCATAAAAGAACCCAATGTTAGATCGGTAAATATCAGTGCAAAATTTTGCAATTAATTTCGGGCAGCTGGTATATTGGAGTGATGGAATGATGCTCTACAAAGTAAACCTTGAATAATTTTTACTGCAGGGTTCATCGTTTTGAGTACCTTAACGTCCGTAAACAATCCTTTCAATATTCAAATGATATTGTCAGTTGTTTCAGTGCCTACAGGAGTGAAAATAAGCCCAAGGTTGCTTCTGACAAAATGTGAAGCATTCAATTCTCTGCATCATAGTGAAAAAATAATTAGGGCCTTACATCTGAAAAACTCGAAAAATATCAATTTCAAGTTCATCATATTTGGCAATCAATAACGGACATCCTGAGTATGGCAGATTAAACTTTTTGTTATGATGACTCTATGAATCTTTCAGTAACCAAGAATTCGTATCACATTGGTGTTACGTCTTGTTTTTGCAACCGTTTTAGATCTTTTAGCGGAGTGCTGTGCGCTCAACTTTTTCCAGTTTTCTCTGAGTAAGATCTGGACCGTTAGAAAAAGATTTCTAAGATCTTTCGTTTCAATAGAAAAGGTGAAGGTCATTGAAAATACATTAAAATATAGAGGCCAATCCATTCAAAAAAGCACCTGTTTGTTGAATCTTTTTCTGGGAACACCCTGTATATTGGAAAATAATTTCCTGAGATGCAGAAATAGAAACGCAAGAAACCTGTTTTTGAACGAAATTTCGAAGATGCAGCTACGGAAAAATAACGCACTATTGCAGGATACTGTATAAGACAATTTTCGTCGAGAATATTCTATAGAAAATTCACCTCATTTCTTATTAACAGATCCGGATAGACGTTTTCGAAGTAACATATTTAACATATCTTCAAGGAGGCCCACATAAAAGAGTCTAGGCGGATTTTTCCGCAAATATGAGTTTTTTTCGGAAAATAGAGAAACAGGTCAAAAATCTATACTCCTATTTGAAGGAGTATAGATTTTTGTAGCAAATTTGTTCTTCTACCCCCCTAAGCGGGGTGACAACTTTCTCAAAAATCTCAAAAGGCAATTGGGGTCGAGTGATACGTCATTTTGAAGGATTTGCAATTCTTTCAATGAATATACTAAAAAATATATGTTTTGTATTCATTTCGGTGTGAAAACTCATTGGAAGTGAAGGGTGAAGGCCTTAAAATTTCTCAACGAAATTTAATCAGTAAGATGTTAAAATTGCATACCCTTGATTTCTAAACAGTAATAGTGTCTTTATTAAAAATTTTCACTTACTCTCTGTAATATTGGTGGTATTTCATAAAACTCTAATATTATCCTTTGGCGAAAATCTTCTAGCGAAGAAGGTTACAGAATATAATAGAAAATGTTGAATGAAGACAATATTACTCTTTAGAAGAGAACGGTGGGCAATTTGAATATTTTATCAATTAAAATTCTCCTATTGTCATTTAGGATTCTTCAGGGGGTTTCCACTACGGTTAGGGAGATGATAGTATGAATTTGCAATTAAAAGATTTTCCCCTCCAAATAAAAAATGACCTGTCTTGGTGCTTTCAAGAAAAACTCATACTTACGGAAATATCCGGCTGATCGTATGCAGACCACCAGTATATAAAATATTAACAGTTCAGGTGGTGCGTCGATTTAAGAAGATTCTATTCGATATTTAGTTTCAACCTGATTGCTCTTGTAACATTCAGATTAATAGTTATTAGATTAGTGATGAAAGAATGCTCACCAAATACCACATGCTTGGCCATTTTGGATCAGAATCCTGTAGAACCAGACTCCTTTTAACTCTTCTTTTAGCAACTTGTTGTTGCGACCATTTTACTCTGGTATCAACGGCTAATCGTGATTTTTTCTCGTAATTAGGAGAAATCGATCTTTTCGCTACCCGATTGTGAGTGAAGTGCCAATGATCTTCAGTTATCTGGAAATAAAAAACAGAATTAATATAAAATTAAGATTAATATATTCAATGTATGAGAGAATGGTTTGGTTGCAGTCCAAAACAATTCTTTAAAGCGACTGCCCCAAAAGTCGGGATATCAGGATAGATAACTATCATGATTGCCGAGCTGGCATTTGAAGATCTACTGAACGATTATTACTGAAAATATTCAATGGAATTTCTAGGACATGAAATAAATCGATATTTTTGAATGGAATCTCTACATTTTAAATTTAAAGCTTTCTTCAAATTACTAATAGCTGAAATTTCTTCAGAAACTATCCGTTCTGATCGACTAAATGAGGAATATTTATAGGACAGTATTTATTATCAACCTCGAAAAACTCACAATGACTTTCTGCGCTGATGTTATGAAAGTTATTATGTGGGTTCACCATCGAAAGTCCCTTCCTGATGAACATTTAAATGAAAGACTACGAATTTATTCTCGAAAAACAAGTAGGGGAAGCGCATGATCTATAGAAGGCAGAAAACTCCTAATGAGGCCCCAATGTTGAGAGAATCCTTGAATATCTGCAAGACATAATATTTTTACCAGAGGGAAACTCTTAAGGTTGAAATTTTTTTGTTCTCAACTCTGGCGAAACAGAAAGCTCGGAAAATTACGAGTTCAATTTATTCGTTCAAAACATTTTTATGTTGACTGGGGGCTAATAGGTTGCTTTCAATATAATTCATATAACAAAATCAAATGAAACGTTCCTGATTACAGTTTTTATTTTGGATCAAAAGGAACACTGATATCTGAGAAACGCAAGTCCATTAATTTTGTGATATAAAAGTTCCAAAATTAAACATTTTCTGATATCCTCGTATCTTCCCTGGCCAAATGCTAGAGATAAACAAAGTATACTTGAAAACATATTGCTATATCAAATATTGATGCAGCTTCGAGATTTGGGTTGTAATAAAGACGAATTATTGCGATTTTTATGAATATTATTAATAATCTGGAATGAATACCTGCTGATATCAGCAACGAATTATTCTTTCTTCATTAATTCAAAATAATATTGCTTAAAACAAGCTGAATTGCTAACTCTCAATAACTAACAGTAAATAAACTGCTCATCAAAATTTAAGGATATTGATGTTTTCTCAAAATGCATATCTCCGAATCATCTCAATGCTTTCATAAATTACATTAACTTATAATTATAGAAACATCTTCTGGTTCATCGTAAATCAAGTTTTTATCGAGTTCCATCAATTTTTGTCCATGTGTGTCAGAAACATTTTAATGATTTGCTCTTCAGTCTGTACTTCGTTTTCAATGAGATCATACGATTCTACGCAATTAAAAATTGAAAATTCGTTATGACAAAACAACTTTTATACGAGGACGATGCCAACAGAGGATGTCAAACATAAGAGCAAGGGCAAATTTCTTCAATATTAGCCAAAGTGTGATATCACGTTTACTCGCATGCTACTTCAACGTCGTCGAGGTACTTCAGTGTGTACTTAAATTTTTTAGTAGTGAAAAATATAATTTCTTAAAGCTTGTTTTAATTTTTATGATAGATTGGGCCGTTGCTTGGTAGAAATCAGTTGTAATTGTCATTATAAAATAAAACACTTGTTTACATTTTCTACTTTATTTTTGGTATTGACGTACGTTTCGTCTTTGCTAGAAAGACTGTATTCTGATGAAGTCTTTCTAGCAAAGACGAAACGTACGTCAATACCAAAAATAAAGTAGAAAATGTAAACAAGTGTTTTATTTTATAATGACAATTACTTGTTTTAATTATTTTATTCATTTTATATTCTTATGAAGCCACCACATTTCCGCAAATTCTGATGGAAGGGAAAATAAAAACTTTTTTCAGCGTAGTTCATCCATTGTACTCTCTGATTTATAATTCTATCAATGGACAAAATATATAAACATTTCTTAATAGGCATAACAGATCAAACGTATAACAGGCTTTGGAAAAAAAAGTCCTTCAAAGAATTGGCAAATCATATCCACCATTTTTGTTTTTATCTCGGCTATAACTCATTAAAGTTTCTTATTTCATGTAGGTACACAATTTTGTGGCAAGAGGACTCATTCGATCTTTAATAATTAACTGACTTCATAATTTATGACTACCATTAAGAACTCCACATTTATTTTTAAGTATTGCATGATATGCTTATCGATCTTATGTGTTTATTACAAATTATAGCAAGTTGTGATGGATCAACTGAATAACTAAAAATAACGAATACTTCAGACATTCAATTAAATTTTCCTCGGCGCTGTTAGAGCACGATTAGAAGTTAATATTCATATTCAATAAAGAAAATGATGGCATAGACCAGCGACTGGAATTATCTTCACAAAAAGAAATGCGAATGTTTTGTTAAATTACAACTCATAAAAGAATTAACTGTTCCATTTATGGAGATTAGAACTATTTTCACAAATCTCCATATTTTCAAAATGCGGTGTTGCACCATACTGTTCGAAAAAACATATGACATCTCAAAACGAAAATGAAAGACAATGTTGAGATACATTTTTCTACAAACAGGGCAAACGAGGAGGTATTTTGTACATCATACATAGGATATTGCTGTAATATGAAAGCCCTGCCAATATCTGAGGAGTTTCTCCATACTAGGATATTATATAATAGGTGGCTATAAACAAAACTATAGCAGATATCGGGTGTTTTTTTTTAGGGTGATAGAACTTTCGATAGGGATAATTGTGATTTGACAGAAGGTAGAAGCCATGTTGTTTTGACATTTCTGTTCAGTAAGCATTGACAAATTATCATGGAAAGACTCACGTGGCAACAACTATTACAAATTTATTTTCAAAATGAAACTCATACAGCACTTCGAAAAATTTATGGTTTACATAATCGTCTATCAGAGCAGCTTATTCGTCGAACTTTCGATAGATTTCTGACAATATTTTCTCTACTCGATGCAACAACAACAAGACAAAGGTACGTACAGAAGAAAATATCGCTGCTGTAAGTCATAGTGTTAATGATGATCCAGATTTGTCTATTCGTCGACGTTCACAACAAGTTAGACTCTGTGCAGCCACCACATGGAAAATTTTGCGTAAAGTCTACACCCATACAAGATTCAACTGGTTCAAGAACTAAAGCCACTTGACCATAATAAGCGTCGTTTGTTTGCTGATTGGACCCTAGACCAGTTTGAAGTTGATCCACTTTTTAATCGTAAAATTGTGTTTAGTGATGAAGCTCATTTCTGGTTGAACGGCTATGTAAATAGGCAAAATTGCCGTATATGGAGTGAAAACAATCCCCAAGAAGTTTTGCAGGTTCCATTGAATCCTGAAAAATGCACTGTATGGTGTTCTTTACACGCTTGAGGCATCACTGGTCTATATTCCTTTAAAAACGATGCTGGAGCTTATGTTACAGTGAATGGTGCTTGTTACAGATCGATGATCAATGATTATTTGTTTCAAAATTTGAATGGTATCGACCCAGAAGTGTTTTGGTTCCAACAAGATGCTACACCTCATGCTGCTACCGTAACAATTGATTTATTGAAAGAAATATTTAAGGATAACATTATTTCGAGAAATGATCAAATTAATTGGCCTCCAAGATCATGCCACATAACTCTACTGGAATTTTTTCTTTGGGGTTATGTCAAGTCATTGGTTCATGCTGATAAACCAGCATGTTTTAAAAAATAAATGTCATAATATTATCTTTCAAATAAGAAAGAATTGGCTCCAATCTTAATTTAAATGTGTTTTATTTCAATTTAAAGTTCTATCACTCTAGAAAAACACCCGATATATATGGAAGGTTGATTTCTCACCATATTTGTGGCATAATAAGAATATTAAGATTTTTGCACAAGGATTTGATATGTGTACACTATTTTAAATTTTTATCCTTATGGATACCAAAAAATTTAGTAATATACTTAGATAGGGTGATACTATTGAATTGTATCAGTCCTTACTTGGTGAAAATCCATATTAAATAATTTGAAATAAGGTTATTCTGATTTTCACAAATTTTTATTGTTAAACTCACAACAATTGTTTCGCTATCACAGTAGCATCATCAGGTAAGATCACATTTTGAATAACTAAGGTTGTTTCCGAAATCCGTGGCTATTTATATTACAGTAACTACAATAAATTTTTATTAGGCACTAAAACCCAAAAAAGGGTCCCTGCAAATTCCAGCTTATCTGAATATATTTATTTGGAATATTACTTAACGAACAAATAGATTTAAATAGCTCACCTCTGTTAAATATATTCAGATAAGCTGGAATTTGCAGGGACCCTTTTTTGGGTTTTAGTGCCTAATAAAAATTTATTGTAGTTACTGTAATATAAATAGCTACGGATTTCGGAAACAACCTTAGTTATTCAAAATGTGATCTTACCTGATGATGCTACTGTGATAGCGAAACAATTGTTGTGAGTTTAACAATAAAAATTTGTGAAAATCAGAATAACCTTATTTCAAATTAGGGTGATACTATCTAAATATCAAATGATCAACTTAGATCCAATTGTAACATGGAAGCAATCAGTGCATACCCATTTGAGTGGAGTCATAACTCGATTCTCGAGATTACAAAAGAGAAAAATTGATTTTGTTTTTTGATTAAAATTATTTTATAATAAGAAAATAATATTTCTTTGTGATTAGATTTATTACTGTGCATATATATATATATATATATATATATATACCGGGTGGGCTGAAATCTCTGTAAGTGGGAGTTTTTCCGGAAAACTCCGAGATAGGTCAATTTTTATTTGGAGCAAGACATCTTTCAATTGCAAATTCGCGTGTGTAAGATCATCGCTCTAAGCAGGGTTGCAACTCAAAAATCTTAAATAATCGAATGACACATAATTTTGAAGGTTCTCTAATTTTATCAATATGCTACAAAAATTCGCTCAGTATCGTCTGTACTGAGTGAAGAAAGTCAGTAGACAATGGAATCAAAATATTATAAGAAAACTGGTCGACAGTAACTAGGCCCTGGTTTTTATGGACAGAAGCTGTCGAACAGTTCGTCTACTGGCGACGTTCATTCCGCTCACCAGTTCAAACAATATACGATGTTGTGTTCTTGACTAGATATTGACAAGAACTGTGACTTTTCCACAACTCTAGTTGAAATTTTGTAATTAAATTTTACTAATTTTCCATTATTCTCCATTCGAAAAGTTTCGAATCTCGCATTCTCATGATCGACTTCAGCTGAATCCACCTACCTACTTAGGTCGATTGATCCCAGTAATGAAATTCCAGATTTAGGTTGACCATAAAATGAAATGTGATCGTAACAGACTCTCGATCGTGCGGGTCACAATGTGCACATTTAAACGTGGGGTCCAGTTGATGACGTGGAATACAACAGGAAAGAGCGATTTGTGGCCAGCACGGAACCTCAACTAAATTAAATGTTTCGAGGAGTTAACAAGCTTAATATGGAAGCTTCTTAAGCATTGCACTTGCATTGTTCACGTTCCAATCCCTCTATTAATTTGTCAACAGCGTAGACGTACACTTTGGGTCAGTGAATTATCTGACATAAAGCCAGAAAAGCTATGCGGAAGAAACTGAATGTAAGTTTTAAAACTGACAAATTGGGGCAATTTGGGTAGAGTTTTCCTCAGTAAATAACGACCTTTTGAATAATGGCGAGGTTTCTTGTAGTGCCCGCACTGTTTCTTTTCCGGGATGAGAATGGCAACTTACAGCTCTCACAGTTATCTCCTCGAAATATTTGCTCTTTTCGATCAAAACTCTCTTATCGGAAAAAAGACGTAGGGGTTCTAAAAATAATTAGTCCTATGATGATTTTCCAGAATTATTCGACAAAAGCAGTTTTGATAGTTTTAAAATGATCAATGGAGAGCCGAGATAAAAGCACGGTGCAAAAATGATCTACTAATAAAAATATGTTTTCAAAATGCGTTTTTATCTTCTAATTATGATATTTAAGAACAGTTTGTTAATTCACTAATAACACGCACGCTTATTGAAAAGAAAATAAGTTTAGACGCTGACGCTAATTTTTTTCAAATATACTGAGTGACATTAAAGGTTATTTAAATATTTTATTATAATATTAGCCTTCTACATATTTGATTTCAAAAAATTATATTCAAAAAATTATAACTTCAGGAATTAAATTAAATTAATGTCATATAAGTACCAAATATATCAAACGACATATAAAATAAACATTCATTATAAGACATCCAAATAATATAACAAAATCCAATAAATAAAAATTCTTGACCAAAATCCTATGAATTAAATATTTTGAGTAGACGAAATTTTGTTTCTGCTGATCAATCTTATGAAAACAGATATCTTTCAAAAATGTTCAACATAATCTTAAGAATTTCATCATAAAACTATCTTACTTAAAATATTCAATATTATTGGATATCTAACTAAGTTACTTTCTATAAAATCTCGAGATATGTAAAAACATTACTGAAAAACAAGTTTTAAGAGAGACTTTGCTTCGTTAGTACTCAATTAATTCATATTCAATAAAATATATTATAGCATCAATCAACAACAAATATTTACTCACCTTTCAACAATTCAGAAAGCTTCTGGTAAATGAATACTGAAAAATTTAAATGGAGTGTAATGTTAACAACAAATAAATAATTCTGTGGTTTACCATTGATCTTCATAACATTGATAAGCAGAAACAAAATTTTGTCTACTCAAAATATTTAATTTATAGGATTTTGGTTAACAATTTTTATTTATTGGATTTTGTTATATCATTTGGATGTCTTATAATGAATGTTTATTTTATATGTCGTTTGATATAAGTGGTACTTATATGACATTAATTTAATTTAATTCCTGAAGTTATAATTATTAAATATAATTTTTTTAAATTAAATATGTAGTAGGCTAATATTAAAATATTTAAATAATTTTATATACCTTCTATCAAGTATTAACCTCTATTTATGACATTAAAGGTGTTACACCCAGAAGTCATATAACTTAAATTTTTGGCAATGTGGTAGTCTTGCACCAAGAATGAAATGTTATTAACATACAATCCGAAAAACAATGATTAATGTGTCTGGCGACCCTGTAGTTGAGTACATTCCTACACACGTTTAGGCATCGGCAAAATGAGATAGTCGATGTCTGCTTCTGGCACCTCATTCCAAGCAACATGAACTTTGTGGATTAACCATATCATGGTCTCCTCCCATCACATCCAACACATATTCTTGGAGGAAATAATATTACTAGACTGCTCTCATAAGCCAGTTTTTTTTTCACAAAAACAGATTCTACTACGCAAAAAAAATTATCAGAGATAAAGCATCGACATTCTTACAGTACATACTTTAAATATAGTCATTGTGCTGCCAAATAATCAGGAAATTATTCCTTCTGAGTAAAATACTTTTAATGTCACCGAGTATATTATCGAATGATTGATTTTGTTGACAGGTTGAAGGTCAGTTTATGGAAATAAAAAACCATTTAAATAATATTTAAATGAGGTTATTCTGATTTTCACAAATTTTTATTGTTATGTTTACAACAATCGTTTCGCTATCACAGTAGCATCATCAGGCAAGTTTACATTTTGAATAACTAAGCTTGTTTCGGAAATCCGTTGCCATTTACATTCTGTCAAGAAAGTAACGGAATTATCGATTTAAATCTGGCGGGGCAATGAGGCAGGTAAATTTTTTTTTCCTAGGACTTCTCAAAGAATATAATTTATTTGAAATATTTAATATATTTAAAATTTTTGAATTTTGATATTTTGAATATATTTCAGGACTGAAGACGGAATTGCTTAGAATTATATTTGTTTTTTGAAGATATAGTGCATGCTTTGAGAGATTTCTGAATTTACTTATTCGAATATTTAAATATATTAAATATTTCAAATAAATTATATTCTTTGAGAAGTCCTTTAAGTGTGTTCATATTTTTAAAAGGCAAATGGCGTTCTTGAAGGTAAGACCAGAAACAAATTTTGTCTCCTTTAAATATTTATTTGTTACTTTTAATTACTTTCGTATATCTTTTGGTTTATTTATTCCATTTGACATTATATATTGAGTTTTGATTATATACGTCTATTAAATGTAAGCGGTGCTTGTTTTAGACATTAATTTAATTCTAAAAGTTTTTTTTTTGAATAAAAATTTTTTGAAATTAAAATTGTAGAAGATAAACATATTTTAATTTGTTTTGATATTCAAATTTTATTATTGAGGAAACTCTTCAAATGTTCACAAATTCCATGTAGGAAAGTTCTTCCAGTCTGTCTTATGTAAACTTTTATAAGTTGACACAGGTTATTTTATAAACCCCCGATTTATCATCTTTATGTGTACAGTCTTTATTATTTTTAATAAATTTACTCAAGTTTGAATTGGTTTTAAACGAAGTTCTTAAATTATATTTATTTTTGAGGTATGTAGCTATTTTCTCAGAAATACCTTTAGTGTATTTTAAGGAAATGTATTTAAAATTTTCTTTTAGATTAGGATACACCATGTTTAAGGCTATTTAATTATTTTTATTCATCAACAATTTGCCTATAAACTTAGTATAATAGTCATTATTAATAGCTATAATATTTGTTTAATTATGTTAAGTTCTGAAATATAATTTTCTCGATTCATTTTAGCGCTCAATGAAAATTCATTGTACTTACTGTAATATAAATAGCAACGGATTTCGGAAACAAGCTTAGTTATTCAAAATGTTAACGTGCCTGATGATGCTACTGTAATAGCGAAACGATTGTTGTGAACATAACAATGAAAATTTGTGAAAATCAGAATAACCTTATTTAAATATTATTCAATATGGATTTTCACCAAGTAAGGACTGATTCAATTCAATATTAAATATAAGCAGTGCTTATAAGACATTTATTTAATTCTAAAAGTTTTTGAATAAAATTTTTTTGGAAATTAAAATTGTAGAAGACTGACAGATTAAATCTGCTTTGATATTCAAATTTTCTTATATTCCTTGTATCAAGTGAAAAGCCTTTTCCTATTTTATTTAATATTCTTTGTTTTGTCCATCGCTTACGAAACCAATTCTGCTCAGACCTCAGCATCTAACTTTAGGAATACAATTTTTCAGTTAGTTCTTTTATTCTTCGCCCCATCGTCCAATTCATATCTCTCCATCTATCTGATCTTACTCATGAGTTCCCTCAGTAAAATATTTATGATCTACGCATAATGCTTACGCGAGAAATAAGCCCAAGTTGGTACCAATGTTTTAGGTCTTCCATCCACTAAGCGGATTGTTCCTATCGTTCCGCGTTTTTCTACGCTCCCCCAGTGGTATGCATAAATCCTGGAGATGAGTTTTTTCATTTATCAAATTCAACTATCACTCCCCGCTGCGAATATTTCCGTGAATATATATACCTAGGGGCTGTTGAAATTTGTGTTTATCAGTAAAGCACAATGGGTTCCTTTCGGCAGGGTAGCCAGAACCGTATTTATGTTACTCCGTTTTTACGTATCACTGAACTCGGAATATTTTCGGATATAAGTTTTTTCTGAAAAGAGGGTGATATTTTACACAATGACCGGGAAAAATTTAGATTAGAGTTGGGCAAGATTTTTCTGTGTATATCTGAATTTTTATGAATTTATGAGTTCTACTTGGTGAAGGTTGTGGATAAATCACACTTCAAAATAATCTGAAAACTTTTGCACAATGATTAATTTAAGAAATTGATACTATTTCTAGAAAACATTTCACAGAAAAATGGTAAAAAGTGCTGACGTGAAGCCAGAAGCTTTCGCGCGCTTTTTCAACAGTCTACGAGTATTTTCCCTGAAAATTTCAAGTATGTGAATTAAAGAAGCTACATATGATGAATGAAGCCACAATCACCTGAAAGACAAATAAACGCCAATTTTTCTTTCATTTGAAAGATAATTTTATGACATTTATGATTTGAAAATAATTTTCGGCATATGTCCACCACGACTAGCTCTGAGGAACCGCATTCGACCAGACCAATTTTTGAACACTTTTTCAAGTAATTCAGGCCTTATTTAATCAAAAACACGAGTTATGTTGGCTTTTATTGTTTCTGGTTTATCAGCATAAACCAATGACTTGACATAACCCCAAAGAAAATAATCCAGTGGAGTTATGTCACATGATGTTGGAGGCCAATTAATTGTACCATTTCTCGAAATAATGTTATCGCCAAATCTTTCTTTCAATAAATCAATTGTTACGGTAGCAGCATGAGGTGTAGCACCATCTTGTTGGAACCAAAACACTTCTAGGTCGATACCATTCAAATTGTGAAACGAATAATCATTGATCTGTAACGAGCACCATTCACTGTAACATTAGCTCCAGCATCGTTTTTAAAAAAATATAAACTGATGATACCTCCTGCATGTAAAGCACACCATACAGTGCATTTTCCAGGATGCAATCGAACCTGCAGAACTTCTTGAGGATTATTTTCACTCCATATACGGCAATTTTGCTTGTTTACATAGCCTTTCAACCACAAATGAACTTCATCACTAAACACAATTTTACGATAAAAAAGTGGATCAACTTCTAGCCGTTCTAGCTGTTCCAAAGTTGCATGGCAACACTATTTGTCAAATATTGTTGATTGTCAACAGGTATACAATTTATGAAATGATGTCGCTAGAACTAGAAAAATGGATACAGGTAGAATATTTATATAAAAAAAAAGGTTTCGAAACGTTTAAAAATTAGTAACTGGAAAAAATGTATGTGAGACAATAAAAATGCCATCGATATGAGGCATAGACCAGTTTCAACGAAATATAAAAGTATGTCCAGAAACCGTCCGTATGTCACTGAAAAGACAAGGCTACATATCAAGGAAACCAAAAAAATCCTATTATGACACTTTTACAGAAGGAAGGAAGAATAGAATTTTGTCAACGTTTTCAAAAGGTTAATTTTAATAATGTCTGTATATCTGAAGAAAGTTTTTTCTTACTTGATGGAAATCACTTAAAAGTCCTATCAAAACAACCTATTACCGTCCAAATAATGGTTTGGGGAGCAATATCTCACCGTGGTGCTACGCCTCTCTGTATAATTGATAGTACCATTAATAGTGAAAAGTATTGTGACATTCTAAACGATTTTCTCCTCGAAACGGTGCATGCTTTATATCCAGAGAGGTGGGGTTTTCTGCAGGATAATGCAAGATGCCATTCTTCGGCCTATACTCAAGCTTGGATGCAAGAACACCAAGTGACAACCATTTCATGCCCCGCAGCTTCACCGAATCTTAATCCCATTGAAAACATACGGGGACTAATGGAGATTGAAGCTGAACTAGCAGCGCCACGAAATAAAAGGATTTAATTCAGTCAGTTTTACAGTCCTGGACTATTATCAACGAAAATTATGGAGGTGATTTAGTTTCGGGTGTACCTCGACGTTTAGTCAAGTTTTTACAGTTAAATAGAGGTTATATAAGTAAATAAGATGAATATTTTGTTCTAACTTTCTGATTCAAAAATCAAAAATATATACTAAATAATTACAATTGAGCTTTGTTCTTTAAATTACTGTTCTTAGATATGTTATACAATGTTCGTTCTTTTAAGAGCCCTGATGATGACGTTGAATATGTTGAAACTAGTCGGCATTGGTATTTCCATGAATTTTATTCTCTGATCTTCACCTCTTAAAAAATCCTTTATAAACATTTTCACGTTCGTCACCACCCTACTACATAGAAACGAAAATTTTCACTTCAAAATTACCTATAATAATACACTTTTGGTACCGATTTGTAGATGATATATTTACCTGCATATCTGGAACATCTAGACAATTTGAACAATTTCTAAATTTGATAAATAACATTCACCCAAAAATAAAATCAAGTTAGAAAAAGAATTGAATAACCATGTAACTATTTTAGACGTATCAATATCACACTCATACCGAAAAATTGAATTAAACGTGTTCAGAAAATCCAAATCAACCGATATATGTATCCCAATAGACTCAAACCACCTATATTCAGAAAAAATATTTCAGCCTACCGATCGATGATCTATCAAGTATTAACCTCTATTTATGTTATTTTATTCATAATATATAATTATTTGGTTTCCCTAACATTCTTCATACAGATAGTCACCCCATTTAAATTTTTCACTATTCATTTACCAGAAATTTTTTAAATTGTTGAAGGGTGAGTAAATATTTATTGTTGATTGATGTTATATTTTATTGAATATGAATTATTTGAATACTGACGAAGCAAAGTCTCTCTTAAAACTTGTTTTTCAGTTATGTTTTTACATAGCTTGAGATTTTATAGGAAGTAACTTAGTTAGATATCCAATAATATTGAATATTCTAAGTAAGATACTTTTATGATGAAATTCCTAATATTATGTTAAATATTTTTGAAAGATATTTGTTTTCATAAGATTGATCCGCAGAAACAAAATTTTGTCTATTCGAAATATTTAATTTATAGTATTTTGGTTAACAATTTTCATTTATTGGATTTTGTTATATCATTTGGATGTCTTATAATGAATGTTTATTTTATATGTCGTTTGATATAAGTGGTAATTATATGACATTATTTCAATTTAATTACTGAAGTTATAATTATTAAATATAATTTTTTGAAATTAAATATGTAGAAGTCTAATATTAAAATATTAAAATAATTTTATATACCTTATATCAAGTATTAACCTCCATTTATGTCATAAAATCAAAAGTTCATGAGTTAACATGAGCAACTTGCAATAAAAAAATATAAAGGTCAGACAGGCCGTTTATTTAAAACAAGATATAAGGAACATCGAATGGATTTCACCAAAAATAAAGAACCTCCACCGTCGCAACACATTGCATAGAGAACGGCCACCTATTCTCAACAATCGACAACGTAAAAATATTACATGTGGAATTAAAAGAAACGAAACTTACGATACTTACTTAGTGAATATCTGGAGTCCATTCAAGTTTATAAATTGGTGCAGAAAAATATTCTTCAGATAATGTATTACCAAACTGATTTATGTAATTCCCACATTTTCAATGCGTTCAAATGATACCCCGCCCTCATAATTCCCTGAAAATTTTTTATTTTTTCTGACATCTGTTCGAGACAAAACTCCCATAACTCTGACTTTTATTATCACTACGTTGTACCTGAATCTACATAAATACTCTGTACCATGTACATACCTTAAATATTGTAAAACATCTGAAAATTATTGGTAGTAAAACATAGTAATAAAAAATGCGAAACAGCCTGTAGACAAAGAACAGAGGGAATAAGTGAATTCCGATGAAAATTTCCAGCCTTCTTCATTTGTCAAATATTATTCTTCTGAAATGGGATGACATTGGTACGTATTTATTGGTATGAATAATTCAAAGTTGAACTTGTTAAAAATCCCATCTTTCAAAATCCATAGGTGACAAGATTGTTAGGAAGAATAAAGAAGAGGAAACCCATTGAATGTTTCATCCTTATATTTGTCTCCCGAATGGCTATGGCATCCTGCGCCTCTCCTGGAAGGACCGAGTCTTTGCAAAATTAATCAGTTTTACGTTGACGTGTGGCAGGGTTTCCTCGTGAAACAAATGTAGATTTAGTCCACCCTGGGGAATCTCCCTGACTATACTTAACAGAACGTTCTGTATTCCGATAACAGTTTCAATAAAAATTGATATTTATATCACTTTGAAAGTATGAAATACGGCGCGAATTCGTGAAATTTAAAACTTCTGTACATTACCATTCCCAATGGAATACACATTCGGGCAAATCTTCGAAAAGATCTCACAACAGTGCCGGACCGTCAAAATAACGACACTTCGCCGCAAGTTCAACAACATGTTAATGTGAACATTTTATACCGGGTTTTTTATAAGCTCTATGACAAAATTTGAATATCAAAACAGATTTAATTTGTTGTCTTCTACAATTTTAATTTCAAAAAATTTTTTTGAAGAAACTTTAAGAATTAAATTGATGTCTTTATAAGCACTGCTCATAATTAGTAGACGTATAAAATCAAAATTCATCATACAATATCAAATGGAATTAAGAAAAACCAACGAATATAAATTGTCAATTGAAATTAAAATATAAATAAGCAAACATTTTTTGTTTCGTTCCAGGCATTCGTACTGAACTCTTCGGACAAACGTACGAAGCCCTGTTTGTTACAAAATGTATTGTTTTCTGATCCCATATTAATGAAAAATAACTCTTTCTCAAAAATATAAAACATAATTTCAAGAACTTGTCAAAAACTAATTTATTTGAAATATTCAATATATTTAAATAAATTACTTCAAAAATTCTCAAAACATGTAGCACATCCTCAAGAAAAAATTAAAATTACGATAAGAACAGTTCAATCTTACATATAAAAAATAATAAAATCAATTAAACAATGTATAGACTTACCGAGTGCAACTTCAGAAATATATGATATATGAACATGCAAATAGGTACATTTATATCCAAGGTACTCTATGTTCCATGTTCACAAAAAATCATACAAAGCTTATAAGGCACTTGGTCTTAGTTAAAACCTTAGTCTTAGTCAAAAAAAATTTTTTTGAAATAGAAGACAACAGATTAAATCTGTTTTGATATTCAAATTTTGTAATAATCCTTCTATCAAGTAAAAAACCGTTCCTTCTTATTTTACTCTACGACAAACTCTGGGAAATCAATACAAAATACAGTAGACTCGCGCTAGTGTGAATACAAAAAAATTTTGCTTGTTCAAATTTTCGAGCCGTTCATACTAGTAGAAGGAGTGTAAAAGGCATGAAATAAATGTTTACAGGATTAAAAAAAGTGACATGAACCCAAAGCTTTCGATGTGAAACTTTAATTAAAAAAAAAATTGTCATTTGATATAAGGAGTTGATTTTGCACTTTTTTGGCTGATAGTTGAGCATTCACTGCATTATACTGAATTGTTCGTAGGCTTTTTATTTCACTTATGTTTACATCAGTATTTTGCACAGCCCATTGAGAAACCACTTTTATTGTCAGAACCTCTGCAATAGGAATCTTCTTATTTTCCTCAGTTTCTACATCAAAGTCGCTTCTTTTTGAATCAATGAGGATAATCGAATCACCATCAATATTAGCCAGACTTTGTTTCACTTCCAGCATATCTCTATTCCAGTTTTCCACACCTTCACAGTTATACTCAGCCTAAAAACTGAGAAATATCTTTAGTAGTTACATAGTATCTTAAATCGAAGTTGATTTGCTCGAATATTTGATAAGTATGAGTGTTACGAAGTTTTCTCAACTGACCGGATCAATTTTGTTCAGTAACTCGATAGTTTTCTCTACTGTAGGTTCCAATATTTTACTCATCAATATTGTTCAGAGCTTCTCAAATGGAAGGTCATCTTCATCAATGCCGCTATGGTCAAAAATTTTGTTCCAACACGTAAATGTAAAACAGCATCCCTCAAGGTGAGGTTGTTGAGCCCATCTGCCATCTTGTGGGCCACCAGAAAAGTCAAAGATTTTTTCTGTAATACAGTTTGGTTAATTTCAAGGTTTTTAAATCCATTGGCTGAATTAAGGGAGACATCAGGAGGCAAAAACATCACAAATATTATGCCATCTTCTGTTCTCAACTCTTCAGCTGAAGGATGTGATTTGACAGAAGGTAGAAGCCATGTTGTTTTGACATTTCTGTTCAGTAAGCATTGACAAATTATCATGAAAAGACTCACGCCGCAACAACGTTTACAAATTGTTGAAATTTATTTTCAAAATCAGTGTTCTATTCGCCAAACTTATAGACCACTTAGTGAAATTTATGGTTTACATAATCGTCTATCAGAGCAGATTATTCGTCGAACAATCGATAGATTTCGGACAACATTTTCTCTACTCGATGCAACAACAACAAGACAAAGAACTGCTCAGAAGAGAATATCGCTGCTGTAAGTCATAGTGTTAATGATGATCCAGATTTGTCTATTCGTCGACGTTCACAACAAGTTGGACTCTGTGCATCCACCAAATAGAAAACGTTGCGTGAAGATATTGGTATACACCCATACAAGATCCAATTGGTTCAAGAACTAAAGCCACTTGACCATAATAAGCGTCGTTTGTTTGCTGATTGGGCCCTAGAACAGCTTGAAATTGATCCACTTTTTTATCGTGAAATTGTGTTTAGTGATGAAGCTCATTTCTGGTTGAACGGCTATGTAAACAAGCAAAATTGCGGTATATGAAGTGAAAACAACCCTCAAGAAGTTCTGCAGGTTCCATTGCATCCTGAAAATGCACTGTATGGTGTGCTTTACACGCTGGAGGCATCATCGGTCCATATTTCTTTGAAAACGATGCTGGATGATCAATGATTATTCGTTTCACAATTTGAATGGTATCGACCTAGAAGTGTTTTGGTTCCAACAAGATGGTGCTACACCTCATGCTGCTACCGTAACAATTGATTTATTGAAAGAAAGATCTGGTGCTAACATTATTTCGAGAAATGGTCCGATTAATTGGCCTCCAAGATCATGCGACATAACTCCACTGCATTATTATGTCAAGTCATTGGTTTATGCTGATAAACCAAAAACAATAGACGCTTTGGAAGCCAACATAACTCGTGTAATTGACGAAATAAGGCTTGAATTACTCGAAAAAGTGGTCCAAAATTGGTCTGGACGAATGCGGTTCCCCAGATCTAGTCGGGGTGGACATATGCCGGAAATTATTTTTAAAACATAAATGTCATAAAATTATCTTCCAAATAATAAAAAAAATTGACTTCAATCTCAATTTAAATCTGTTTTATTTCAATTTAAAGTTCTATGATTAAAAAAAAACACCCGATACATATCTTCACTCAACAAATATTCTGTTTCGAAGCGAACTGAAATGAATGTGTGCAGCGCGCATGTGTGAAAATATAAATTATAATTATGTTGAACAATTATAAATTGAAAATAACTTCAAAGGGTTTTTTCAAAATATTTTAGACATTAACTGGAAGAATTATCCAAAACCTATACAAATTTAATTCAAAAATTGTTGAAAACTTATTAGAATTAAATTAAATAAAATGTCTCAGAGACATCGTTTCTTTTTGAAAACGAATCCAAATAATTTTCAATTTATATTTGTTCATAATAATTTTAATTTGTATTTTCGCACACGCGCGTGGCAGTTTTCCGATACTAAGTCTATGATTTCGTCTTTTCGAAATTTTTCTAAGGAAGAGACTAGTTTTATAAATGCTGCTCAGTTAGTTGTGCACGTTAATATAACTTGAATAACTTCCAACTGTGGAGAATATGGGCAAGAATTTCAAATGCTTTTCTGGAGAATGTGCTATATAGTTTTTCAGAAAGGAAAAAAACGCTTTTTTAACTTTAAGCATTTTTTGGGAACGGAATGTGTTATTTATGAATATCTAATCAAAACAGGAAGTCTCGGTTCATATTTGCTGTATGATCGCGGTCAATATTTTTTATTTCCTTTGATTCTTTATTGGTTGACTGCTGTTTATAGAAGGAAACAGTGTTTCTAAGACATTCAATTTAATTCTGAAAAGTTTTTAAGGGATTATTTAGATGGAGGTTGTAGAGGTTTTTGGAAAAAAAGTCATTTGAAGAAGAAAGGATGTTCTTTTCACTAGAAAAACTTGTTTAGGTCTCAAAAAATTAAAGCAATATTTATTTATTTCGTTACAGTTCCTGTACCAGCAATGATAAGGGAGAAAATTCGGATTGGCCTTCAGTAATAATGTTTTAGAAGAAGTCGTATGTGTTTCAAGGAGAAAACTGTTGAATATATTCGCAAATGAGAAAACAGACGAATAGATACGCCTATGAGGTAACGAAACCTGAAACTGTTGCGGTTTTCACTGTGTCAAATATCGCATTACATACGAAAAGTTCACAGAGTTTCATGTAAAACCATTCGCGTCCTGTCGTCTTTATTTATATTCTAATTACTCTGAGGGTAGAAAATACGAGTATGTGTTGATATATATTCTTTGAAAGTGATACCCCAACGTGGAATTTAACACACCAATTTTCCTTTCGAGAGGTTTAATTTTACGCCGAATTAAACACTAAAGCTGGCTGCGAATTTCGCTATGATCTTTTTTCAGGGACGGATGTGTCGATCATTTATTACGATATCTGAGATTGATATTTAGTTCCCAATAGGGGCAAGAACGGAAAACTGAGACTGAACTCAAAATTCTTTTAAGGTTGGAAGAAGTTGTAGAAATTACTATGTTTTACTACCAATAAATTGATATTTTACACATTCAATTGTGACTCTATTTTCGGGAATTAGCTATCTCATTTTCAGACAACTGGAACCGTTCATTATTCTTCTAAGGTATCATTTATTCCGAATCGGCTATACAATACGCACTGAAGCTTACTACTTCTATTATGCCGGGTGGACTACACAAAACAGTTCACTCGGATATTTTCGTATGAGTTTTTGTGAAGAACGCCGACATGGGTCAATTTTTATCTAGAGGAGGACATATTTTCATTGTAAATTCGTGGGTGTTATATCAGTAAAACATTTCAGTAATTATATATTATAAAATAATGAATTTTAAGTCTACTCGGTGAAACTGTTCATTAAGAATTAAAAGTTAATATCAGAAATTTTGATATTAAAATACAGGTATGGAAAAGAGTCGGAAACATAAGAAATTCAATGTTCATCTAGAGAAGGAAGAATTTCCATTGGAGCAGTGGAAGAATCAAAACCTCAGCGGGATGCGATGACGAACAAACGACTGTACTCTCTCGATTGAAGTGGCGGGGATGCTGAGAGAGAACAGTCGTTTGTTCAATGGAAATGTTTCCAGCAGTCTTTTCCATGACTGTTTTTTCTCAGCAACCCCACCACTTCAATTGAGGGAGAACAGTCGTTTGTTCGTCATCGCATCGCGCTGAGGTTTTGATTCTTCCACTGCTCCACTGGACATTCCTGCTTCTCTAGATGAACATTGAATTTCCTTTGTTTCCGACTGTCTTTTCCACACCTGTATACTAAAATAAAGTAATATACAGGTATGGAAAAGGCAGTCGGAAACATAGGAAATTCAGTGTTAATCAAGACGTCCAGTGGAGCAGTGGAAGAATCAAAACCTCAGCGCGATGCGATGATGACTATATGACTGTTCTCTCTCAATGGCGGTGCGCAGAGCAAAAGCACGCAAGAAGTCGAGAAAAATACCCATAACAAGAAGTCCTTTATCTAGGTTCTTATACACGTAATAATCAGTAAATGAAAATGTTGCAGTTTCGACAGATTTACCTTATCTAAAACCATGCTTTTCTTCATAAATAGGTTGAAAAAGGTCTGACAGATAGATCAATATAATATAATATACAACAGAAACAGAATTGGAATATTTTGTCTAATTTTAAGATCATATTATCTTTAATGGGAAACCCATTATTTCAAATTTAAGGATATTCTTTTATGATTTAATGCAAAAGACTCAACCCCACATATAAATAGAGAACACACAAGACGTTCACTCAAGATAAGATTCGATGAATCTTAATGGAGTTTCATCAAAAACAAGTTAAATTTCACATTTATAACCCATCGTCTTGAAAATGGATATTCTAAAAATTTCTCATGTTAAATCAAAAGGCAAGAAAGAAGCTCAGCCATGTGGAGTCTGTTGAAATTTCCAATTTATTCCATAATAAAAATAATCAGTAGATAGATCAATTTGCCAGGTAATTCTTCATGCGCAATAATACAATATGAAATGGAAATTTCCACGGTAACAAGTACAGGTAAATTGATGAAACTTGACAGTATTATAGCTCACTGATCCTCCAAACTTCAAATATCGCATTCTCAGTACCCGGCAGTTTTTCAATAAGCTCGATTCAGCTAAAATATTTTCAGTTCCCTGAAATTTCCAGTAACACTGGGTTATTTCAAATAGAAACATCATTATATCATCGCGTTGACAGAATCTGAGATGAATTTCCATATAATCTTATTGAAGATATTGTAACATCTAGAATGGGACACTTTTCAGTTATCAAGTTCTATTAGGAATTTTCGCCATATGCAGAAATTTGCGTCGAATAACGATACCTGGAAAACTCCCTAACTCAAGGTTTTCGAATGAAATCCCCCACACCAAAGTAACGGATCTTCCAGTAGGGACTTTGTAAGTCATTGTCAAGGGCGGATCTAGCGTTCAATTCAGGGGGGGGTCATATACATATATTACAATTATAGCATATATATATATATATATATATATATATATATATATATATTTATATATATGTTGTTTAAAAAATCCCACTACAATAAGAGACTTTTCTTGGAGATGTTATCTATAGCAAGAACTGATAATACAATAAATTTAAAACAAAATACAAATAATCTGAATATAATCTATTCTCATTTAATCGAGATAACGAAAAGATCGCATCCACCACTTCGTGGCTCAACGTCACACGATGTGATCAGAGAAGAATAAGAATTCCGATTCTGTGAAGCTGACACTTCAATGGTCATTTTCGATGAGTATGACATCAAAGTCATCTGAATTAAGACGTAATTTTTAAGCTGAAGTGAATGAATTTGTGGAAGGAAGTAAAATTTATATTGAGAAATTTATCAGTGTTTTAAGGTGTAGGAAAGTTACAATCAATTGTCTTAGTGAGAGTGAGACTAAACTTAACAGAACATTTTATGTGTCTGTATTACTTGAACAACACAAGGAACCAATCAAGTCATATGTATGTTACTCTGTAACTCAAGTCTTTCGTTGTATTAATGTTAATTTATTTTAATTATAGATCCTTGACAAAGGTAATAAAGTTTACCGAAAGCTTGGATGATATAAAAGTGTTTTACTAATCCTTTGAGATCGAATATCCTAAAACCTTTTTCTTGTAGAGTTATTTGCGGCCAATAACCTTTTAGGCAGTTTATATATATATATTTTTTTTTGTCGACTCGAGAAACGAGTTATGACTTCCTCCACTTGAATGGGTATGCATTTGTGAACGTGGAGAAGTGCCAATCCAGGTAGGCGGTCTTCTACCATTGAAGCTCTAAGCCAAGTTTTGAGCCTCCTAAGAGTGGAAAAGGATCTTTCTGCTGCGACTACACTAACTGGTAGTGTAGCAAGAATACATAAAAATTATCTTACATAAGGATACATTTCAGTATCACAATTTTCTATAAGATGAGTAATCGACTGCGGCATATTCTGATTCCGCTGCCATTTCACCTTTCAAAGCCGATATTCGTTTATATTTACTGAAACTGGAGTATTGTCCATTAGCAGTTTATAATCGTTTGCAAGCTGTTTAACAGTTTCATTGTCTTCATCTTCATTAGTAATCGACTTTTGTAATAAAAACCCCTAGTTGAAATAATTTTCGTATTTCTTGAGACTAAGTCATTTATAACAGAATCTAGAAGAGGAATGTATACAGTCCTGCGGAAATACTCTTCAGCAGATTGAGCAAGATGGTTATTGGCTCTGTGTGTTTGTCGTGATACTGTTCTGGGACATATAATTTCTGTATCTATCGGGTGTTTTTTTTTTAGAGTGATAGAACTTTCGATAGGAATAACTGTGATTTGAAAGAAAGTAGAAGCCATGTTGTTTTGACATTTCTGTTCAGTACGCATTGACAAATTATCATCGAAAGCCTCACGCCGCAACAACGTTTACAAATTGTTTAAATTTATTTTCAAAATCAGTGTTCTATTTGTCAAACTTATAGAGCACTTCGTGAAATTTATGGTTTATATAAACGTCCATCACAGCAGCTTATTCGTCGAACTATTGATAGATTTCTGACAATTTTTTCTCTACTCGATGCAACAACAACAAGACAAATAACTGTACGTATAGAAGAAAATATCGCTGATGTAATGATGCAGATTGGTCTATTCGTTGACGTTCACAACAAGTTGGACTCTGAGCATCCACCACATGGTGAATTGTGCGTAAAGATCTTGGACTATACCCATACAAGATCCAAATGGTTCAAGAACTTAAGCCACTTGACCATAATAAGCGTCGTTTGTTTGCTAATTGGGCCCTAGAACAGCTTGAGTTTTTTTTATCGTAAAATTGTGTTTAGTGATGAAGCTCATTTCTGGTTGAACGGCTATGTAAACAAGCAAAATTTCACTATAAATATGGAGTGAAAACAATCCTCAAGAAGTTCTGCAGATTCCATTACATACTGAAAATGCACTGTATCGGGTGCTTTGCACGCTGGATGTCTTATAGGTCCATATTTCTTCAAAAATGACGCTTGAACTAATATTACAGTGAATGGTGCTCGTTACAGATCGATGATAAATGATTATTTGTTTCATTGAATGGTATCGACCTAGAAAGGTTTTGGTTCCAACAAGATGATGCTACATCTCATGCTGCTACCGTAACAATTGATTTATTGAAAGAAAGATTTGGCGATAACATTATTTCGAAAAATGGTCCAATTAATTGGCCTCCAAGATCATGCGACATAACTCCACTGGATTATTTTCTTTGGGGTTATGTCAAGTCATTGGTTTATGTTGATAAACCAGAAGAAACAATAGACGCTTTAGAAGCCAACAAAACTCGTGTTATTGATGAAATAAGGCCTGAATTACTCGAAAAAGTGGTCCAAAATTGATCTGGTCGACTGCGGTTCCTCAGAGCTAGTCGTGGTGGACATATGCTGGAAATTACTTTCAAAACATAAATGTCATAAAATTATCTTTCAAATGAAAAAAAAATTTGGCTTCAATCTTATTTTAAATGTGTTTTATTTCAATTCAAAGTTCTATCACTCTAAAAAAAACACCCGATATATTTCAATCCGTTCAACTATGGAAATATTGAAATGCCCGGTGAACGTGGAGCCCATGAAGAACTGGCATGAACCCTTTTCTCGCGGACATGGTCTCCATAGAAGTTACGACGATGCGGTGGTGTAGAAGGGAATATTTCAATTAAACATTCCATTTTGGAATTGCCCCAACTTGTAAGTCTGGGGCGCAATTTAAAAAGTTTTCAACTTTAATGGAAGTCTGCGTGTAGCCAAATGAATTAAACGTAATTATGCATGCACCGTATAAATAAATGGATTAAAAGCAAAGTCTGGAAGCGGATTTGATCGAATTAGCCTAATTCCCATATAGCATTCGTAGCGTCCATCAGAACGGATTATGCCGTGGAATAAAGTGTCACGAAAGACACCACCTTTTGCCTTTTGCAGATGAATGATTTCTCGACGTCTCAAGGAGCTCCCCAATCCCTGGAAGGATTTCATGTTCTTAGGAGGAGAATTTATTCGGGAAGGACCAAGAAGCATCCATTCAATCAAACAGTGCGGTAAATGAGAGGACATAAATAAATTTGCTTTGCTACTGATGGAAGCAGGAGATAAAGTGGATCTAAAGCTTTCAAAACGTTGGATTATTCAGTGAAAAATCAACAGAATCCTGATAGGGACTGCATTATGTATTAACTGCAAGGACTTTAATTTAGTAGACAAAAACTGGAGAAATATAAGTCAGCAGAAGTAGACCAAACTTCAAAGGATTCAATTTCTATATTTCACAGTTCATTACTTCCACAGTAACAATAGAATTTATAGTAGACCTAACTCCGCATCCATGAATTAATATGAACATAGGTAGAAATATTATAATAAAAATAATAAATTTATTTTCAAAAATTACATGATGAATGGTACACATTTCAACTTCAATAGCATCAATTTACAAAAAAAAAGAAAAAAATGAACACAAAATGCAGTCAAGATGAGAGAAAGAAGTCACACATAACAAACTATCAGTACCTCCTCAAAAAACACCATCACACAGGGACCGCAGCCATCCTGTCAATGTCATCGTTGACCATTCCATTAACCACACCTTAACTTTCTTTCTGAATAAATATGGACTATTTATACTTCTGATATGGAGTGGAATCTGAGAAAAGATCCTCGGAGCCGTGTAATAATAATATGTCTGACCCACTACCTTAGATGTTCTCTCTGTGACATAATCAGATCTTTTCTTATATCTGGTGTCGTGAAAATGCTTAATAAAGGGTAGATTTTTCTTGCCCTTATATTGTAAGCAGAGAACCCTATAAGAATAAAGCCTCTCCATATCGAACACTGCTTCTTCCTCAAAAAGTTTTGGGTGGGATAAGTTCTTTCCTTGCCGTATATAATCTTAAGGAAGGTTTTTTGTATCACCTGAAACTGTGTTTTGTGACATTTGTACGCTCCATCCCAGCCCGATATCCCATACTGTAAGTGAGATTCGACAAGTGCGTGGTAGAGAACCTTCAGCAGTCCAATATCTATTAGTTTTTTTATATGTTTGAAGAGATCTGAGGGAAGATCTAGAGGGATCCAAGTCACTTGACTATTTTGCCGATGTGGAGGTCCCATCTTAGAAGTGCATCAAATTCGATCCCAAGGTATGTTTTCGATTTCACGCATTCTATAATATTTACTGACTCATCATCCCGCAATACTAGTTCATCAAATTTTGGTAGGCCAGATGTTCTACAGGAGAATGCCATGCATTTCGACTTCTCCATGTTCAGAGTCTGGTCCATTTCACTCAGCCAATCCCGTATCAAGTTCATATTCTCCTCCGCCTTGCTCACAACTTCGTCCCAACTAGAACCAGTGAAAAGAACCACAGTATCGTCTGCGAAAGATGACATATCGGCATCCACCCTCAAATACAGTAATCCACCAATATATAACAAAAATAAAACAGGACCTAAGACTGTCCCCTGAGGTACGTCGGTTGAAATTTTTAGTAGTTCACTTATATCTCCGTCAATTTGCACACATTGGGTCCTATCCTCTAGATACGATTGGAACAAATCACCAGCAACTCCTCTTATGCCAAGGTCCTCCATGACGTCCAACAGTTTTTGGTGGTCAACCGTGTCAAAAGCCTTAGCTAAGTCTAAGAAGACTCCCACTGCGCATTTCCCCTCATTTAGTGCTCGATAGATACCATTTGCTAGATAAACAACAGCATCATCCGTGGATATTTTCGGTCTGAATCCGAACTGCCTTGTGGAAAGTAAATTGTTCTTTTCCAAAAAATCAACCAATCGTACTTTGATCACGTTTTCTGAAACTTTCGTTATTGTACTTATCAGCGATATCGGCCTATAGTTGGAAATATTCTTGCAATCATCTCTCTTGAACAATGGCCTTATTAGAGCTGTTTTAAGATTACCTGGGAATTTTCCTTGTGTGAATATATTATTCATTAGGTAAGCTAGAGGACCCTTTATGATCTCACCTATGACCTTCAAATGTTCCGATGTTATTCCATCAACTCCAGGACACTTATGATTTTTGAATCCGTTTACAATGGCAAGTATTTCTCGTTCATCTGTTGGTCTCAAAAACATTGTTTTATCCTCTCTATTTCTTTCTGAGATAGAGATCAATAGTTTATTGATCCGCCCAGCGAACTCAATACCGACATTCACAAAGTGCGAATTGAATACCTCAGCAATTTTTTCCGTATCTGTTATAATGCCATTTTTGTAATCGATTTCACCAATCCCAATTTGGGCTTTCTTACTCCCTGTTAGGTCCTGGATGTTATCCCACAGTTTTTTGAAATATATCTATTCTTTCTAATTTGCACGGAGTAGTAATTTTTCTCAGCTGTTTTTATTAGATTTGTGAACTTATTTCTATATTCCTTGTATTTTCTTAATAATTCATTGTCATTCGGGTTTCTCAGTACCTATCTATAAATTGTTTGCTCCTCATCAGCTGAATTCATCAAACCTCTTGTTATCCAGGGCTTTCTCTTTACTCCAGAGTACCCTTATCTTTTGTTTGATAGATGATTTCAAAACATTTCTTATCTTTGTAACTAGACCTTCAGAAATAAGATTTAACTCGTCCAAAGAGAAGTAATCACTCAAGTCTTCTACTGCCATCGACTCGTAGAGTTTTTTCCGATCCAATATTGCTAGATTTTTTATAGAAGGCCGCTGTTTTCTGCAAGTTGATATTGGATAAGTAGCAACTGTGGGAAAATAGTCTGTAATATCGCATATGATTTGCAACTTATAGGATGCATCGAATCTTTAACAAATATATGATCCAATAAAGTATTAGACGAATTTTGAACTCTAGTGTTTTTATCAATTAGAGAGTGAAATCCGAATTCTCCTAATATGTTTAGGTAATCATGGCAATAGTCCGAATCTGATCTTATATCTATGTTAATATCTCCAACAAAAAAATATGTATGTCTGTTGTCCACACAGCGTTTCAAGTAATCAAAGAGATGTTCATTAAATTCAAATGGGCATGATGAGGGTGAACGATAAAGGGCATCAATTATTATATCGAAATAGATTCCTCGCTCAACACTTGGTGGAACATATTGATTAACATAAAATACAAAAATAACACTGGACTAAGTTCGCACAAATTTATTAAAATAAAACAAAACATTCAGTTATTCATAACAGCAGTTCCCACCCATATAGAATTAAAATGTCAGCGTTCCACTCTCTTGTACAACGATCAATTTCAATTCCACTGTCAGAAAATAATTTCAAAAAAGAAATTGAAATGTTAAAATTACTATCCAATAACAACGGCTACTCTCCTGACATGATAGATAGGTTGATTTTCAAAAAACAATATTCTAAACTGTTAACATGTATCTATCCACCTCAACCTAAAGATCAGAAAAAATTTGTCTACATTAACTACATCCCAAAATTAAGCGATAAAATTTGTAGAAGATTAAGACAGAATAAAATTGAAGTAATATGCACAAATAAGAAGAACTTAAGATCAATGTTTCTAAACGGCAAGGACCGATTAACTGATTCGGAAAAGAGTGGGGTTTATAAACTGTACTGTGATGAATGTCCTGCATTCTATATAGGCCAGACTGGTCGTTCTCTAAAGGTTAGGGTTGATGAACATAGAAAGTCGATATTACAGAACAAAGCGACTACTGGATTTTCTGCTCATTGTATCAATTGCAATCACTTTATAGATTTCGGTAAAACAAAAATTTTACACGAGGGGGAAAAAAGTAAACGATTAGACTTTTTAGAATTTTTGGAAATATCCTCAGCACATAAACGCCAATTACCGATTGTGAACGATCAGCTGGAGTTCCGCTTATCTCCAATTTTAACAGCTGTCATTTGATTATAATTATGTAGTATTGTGTGTTTTCTTGTCAGTTTTGAGAATGGGATAAAACCCGAAACATGCATGTAAACTGAATGTTTTGTTTTATTTTAATAAATTCGTGCGAACTTAGTCCAGTGTTATTTTTGTATTTTATGTTAATTATTATATCTTTGTTAACTCCCTTGATCAAGAGGCGGAGCACCTTGATTAAACAAAGAGTCAGAATCGAATACTGAAAGACCAAATCGGTCTTTACATACACAACAACTCCATCATTCTGATTATAATTTCCTGAATTGTAAATGGTATCTTGAAAAAATCCAAGTCCGGAATATGCCACGTTTCATTCAAAACAACAACATCGAACTGGAAATCAGACGCCCTCAAAAATATAGACGTTTCATCAAAGTTTTTGTAGATGCTTCTTATGTTCGCTTGAAAAATTGCGAATCCTGCATTTTCTGATGCTTCTTCAATCATTCTATAGCCCCGATCATCATACACTTCAGTTGACTCGAACTACCGGTGTTCAACATCTCTAATGTACTGATCCATTTCCTGAACAAGAAGATTCAGTTGAAAAAAAAAAACAAAACAAAGTGAAATAATACAGCTATTCGAGCAATGTGAAAACCAATCGAGAAAACCCCACGAAGTTTCGTTGTAGTGGGAGTTACCAGTCTATCTCAACAAAATACTCTCACATATACAGCCACAGACACCCCTACGCCGAAACGGAGTACCCAGAGAACTAGTCTCTGAGGGCCGTTTTAGCTGAGTTTTTTCTAGTCTTAGGTCGATCCTTTGCCAAATTCCTAAAAGAGTTTTTAATAACACCTGGTTGTGGTGTGATAGAAAACCCACCATCGACGTTGCTTGATGGCGGCAATATCTCCGATTGGGACGACGGTGGTTGTTCCACTGCAGCCCCAATCTGCCCCGCGCTTCCTTCTTCTTCCATGAAAGCCTGAGCTTTGGGAGCTGGTGTACCTGAATGGCTATGCGGTCCCCTTAATCTTCTACCTCCAGACGTTTGAGATCCGCTGGTGTGAAGACGCGATCGTCCAAATAAAGTCTGCCCCTCTTAATGAAACAATTGTTTTCCCCTCTTTGTTTGGATGAGTAAAAATGTCCCCTCAAGATTTTTTCTTCTGATCTTTGTTGTTCAGTTAAGTCCTGTGCGATTCTTATTGAGGATCCCTACAGATGCTTGGTGTTCTTCTTAAGCACTGTGAGCTTTTTCTGATAAGAGGTAAACTCAACTTTTATGGGGCTGGTCTTTTCTTCCTAGGGTAAATACGTTGTTCAAGTCCCTTCAGTAGCCTCACCTTAAGACAGTCCTCAAACACTCCAATAATATCTTGGGATGTTACCAATGGCTGCTGTCGTTCCAAGCCAAAAATAACAATACCATTCCTTCTCTGCTCCCTCTCCAATTTTTCAACCCTTTTTCTGAGTTCAATATTTTCTTTCTCTGCCTTGTTTAGACGGTGATTAATCTCCTCAATTTCCAACGAGAGTTTTACCTCCATTGCTTGTAACATAGATTTAAAATCTTCATTTCCCCTTACTATTTAATTTCGAAATCCGTTAATTCAACGTCAATCATTTATCAGAGTATATGCTATATTTCTCACTCAATACGGTTCTGTCTCTGAATTTCTTATCGACGCGCACGGAATGCTCAGATGGTCCGATGAACAAGTGATTAAATTTCCGATGAATCAAATCAATATAATTTTCACAATATCAACTTTTCAATGTGAATCCTAGGGTTATAATATTCTCTAGATATGGCCCAAAATCAACGTTTCTTCAATGCATTAATTCATGCAAAATAAATCGGCAAGATTTAACTCAAAAATCCAGTTTTACTTCGGAGCACTGCAACTATGTATGTATACATGTATAAATTCAATTAATCAATCAATATTAAATATACATTTTATTGTACAAAGAAATTACATATCTAATAAACATGATATTAAAATTTTATTCAACAGGGAGTACAGTAGAGTAGAGAGAACTCGAATTTGAAACATCGGCCTGAGACGAGTGATCTGAGAAAATACTCATTGTATTTTTCTTGCATAACCTCTGGTTTTTCAATGGAATAGTTTTTAAAGTTAATTTTCTTCCTTGTAATTTTTTTCATATAAATTGGACCGATTTAGCGGTTTGTTCTTTTCTCATAAGAATTAATTAACCATCTGAATTTCCTCAAATGCTTTAAAACAATTTGTCAACGTGTTGTATCAGTAGGTGTACATGTAACTATGTATCTGGTAACTATTCAAGTGCAGATAGCAAGATATCACAAGTTTTGTTTCGTTAATAGTGTTTTTAAGTGAATATCTATTCAGTTCTCGATTATTGTTTCAACTGTAAATAAACAACGTAACCAGTAATCACTAGCGTTACTCATTTCGTTAAGCAGAAACATAGAAGTTAGTTCTTCATATCTTCTTTTGCGATTGTTAAGAGTACATTCTGTCAAGAAAGTACCGGGAATTATCGATTTAAATCTGGCGGGGCAATGAGGCAGGTAAAAATTTTTTTCCTAGGTTGGTACCACTGTCCTTAATTACTATGCCAAGCTTGAGCGGGATCTGTCAACTAGTGTGTTTGCAACAGCTGATTAAGTCAGTCGATGTCAGAGTGCGTGCCGATTTTTACTATGGGTGATTACGTCGAGCAAAAAATTTGTTTAAAATTTTGTGTTGCAAATGAATTTTCGTGTGCCTATGCATTGAAAATGTTACAAAAGGCCTTTGGTGATAATGCTCTATCGAAAACTCGTGCATATCAGTGGTACAGAGCCTTCAAGGACGGTCGTGAAGTGGTCGAAGATAACGTCGATAAAATTAAGGAAAGGGTGCTGGAAAACCGTCGTACCAGCTTGAGAGAGATAGCACATGATCTTAAGATATCCCACGAGTCCGCACGTACGATTTTGATTGATATTTTGGGCATGAGAAAGGTGGCCGCACGACTCGTACCGAAAGACCTAAATTTTCTTCAAAAACGTCATCGCGAACAGGTTGCTTCAGACATGCTGGATCGCTGTAATTCCGATTCTACATTCATGGAACGCATTATAACTGGTGATGAGACCTGGGTCTACGAGTACGATATGCAAACAAGCCAGCAATCATCGGAATGGGTGGCAAAAAATGAGCCGAAACCGAAAAAACCAGGCCAAAGCCGCTCGAAAATGAAGGTGATGCTCATTGTTTTCTTCGATATCCGTGGCGTGGTGCACTACGAATTCGTTCCAGAGGGTCAGACGGTAAACAAGGAGTATTACCTAGGCGTTATGAAACGTTTGCGTGAGCATATCCGTAAGAAGCGGCCAAATTTGTGGGCGAACAACTCATGAATTTTTCTTGACGATAACGCGCCTTCTCACCGAGCTACGATTGTGACTGACTTTCTCGCCAAAAACTCAACAAACGTGCTTCAGCAACCACCGTATTCGCCGGATTTGGCTCCCTGCGACTTTTTCCTCTTCCCAAAACTAAAATTGCCCCTTCGTGGCATCCGTTTTGAGTCGATTGAAGCCATAAAACAAAATTCAGCGCGAGAGCTAAAGTCCATCCCGGAAAGCGCCTATAAAAAATGTTTCGATAATTGGAAGTGCCGTTGGCATAGATGTATTGGAGCAAATGGAGCCTATTTTGAAGGCGACCCAATAAATTTTGACGATTAAATGTAAAAATGTTGTAAATTCCCGGTACTTTATTGACAGAGTAGTATTATGGAGTTTAATCCGGAGGTATGATTATATCATATTTTTTCGTCAACGAATACGATTGCTAACTTACAATCAATGGATATCGCTGTCGTGTCAACTTTGAAACTATTTCTGGACAAAATTGGATGGACTTGAAATGAGTCATCAGCGGTTTCAACAAGTTGGTGCCACAACTTGAGAAATTGTGCGGTCGAATTACTACCTTGCTCATGCGATTTAAATTGCGTAGAATTTCTTTCTATTGGGTAACCTTAAATCTTTGCTCTCTGCAAACAAGTCAGCATCGTAAAAGGATACTATCGAGCATGAAACTGCCGATATGTGTGATAGAAGATTGATAGAACATTGCTAATATAATCGGGATCAAATTCCATAATTGAACGAACCCTGTGTACTGCATCTGGAATTAATCTCAATATCTCATTTACTGCGTTTTATTTAAAAAGGAAATTAATATGTTCGTATTGAGAAACCTGAATCACCAAACAAAATTAAATAATGACCTCATGTCTTCAATATCGATGAAAAATTGAGAACGAATTAAATTTCGAATTGCTTCCATTATATTCACCCGATCTTCGACCCAAAGATATTTTATCTCAATGGTAATGTCATATGACTATTCCAACCATGAAGTAGTGTAATAATGTCGGTGAAATATCAGCTTTATTTTATTGTCTTCGAGACATTCATACTGAAAAATGAAATCAATCTGTCTTTGATATGAACTGAAAGTCTTGTAGCCCCAATACATAGTACTCTGTCAAGAAAGTACCGGGAATTTTCAATTAAAACAACATTTTTACATTTAATCGTCAAAATTTATTGGGTCGCCTTCAAAATAGGCTCCATTTGTTCCAATACATCTATGCCAACGGCACTTCCAATTATCGAAACATTTTTTATAGGCGCTTTCCGGGATGGACTTTTTTGGGAAGAGGAAAAAGTCGCAGGGAGCCAAATCCGGCGAATACGGTGGTTGCTGAAGCACGTTTGTTGAGTTTTTGGCGAGAAAGTCAGTCACAATCGTAGCTCGGTGAGAAGGCGCGTTATCGTCATGCAAAATCCATGAGTTGTTCGCCCACAAATTTGGCCGCTTCCTACGGATACGCTCACGCAAACGTTTCATAACGCCTAGGTAATACTCCTTGTTTACCGTCTGACCCTCTGGAACGAATTCGTAGTGCACCACGCCACGGATATCGAAGAAAACAATGAGCATCACCTTCATTTTCGAGCGGCTTTGGCGTGGTTTTTTCGGTTTCGGCTCAGTTTTTGCCACCCATTCCGATGATTGCTGGCTTGTTTGCATATCGTACTCGTAGACCCAGGTCTCATCACCAGTTATAATGCGTTCCATGAATGTAGAATCGGAATTACAGCGATCCAGCATGTCTGAAGCAACCTGTTCGCGATGACGTTTTTGAAGAAAATTCAGGTCTTTCGGTAGGAGTCGTGCGGCCACCTTTCTCATGCCCAAAATATCAATCAAAATCGTACGTGCGGACTCGTGGGATATCTTAAGATCATGTGATATCTCTCTCAAGCTGGTACGACAGTTTTTCCAGCACCCTTTCCTTAATTTTATCGACGTTATCTTCGATCGAAGCCGTCGATGGGAGACCACTTCACGACCGTCCTTGAAGGCTCTGTACCACTGATATGCACGAGTTTTCGATAGAGCATTATCACCAAAGGCCTTTTGCAACATTTTCAATGCATCGGCACACGAAAATTCATTTGAAACACAAAACTTTAAACAAATTCTTTGCTCAACGTAATCACCCATAGTAAAAATCGGCACGCACTCTGACATCGACTGACTTAATCAGCTGTTGCAAACACACTAGTTGACAGATCCCGCTCAAGCTTGGCATAGTAATTAAGGACAGTGGTACCAACCTAGGAAAAAAATTTTACCTGCCTCATTGCCCCGCCAGATTTAAATCGATAATTCCCGTTACTTTCTTGACAGAATGTAAAGTGATTTAGGTAGATGCATTGTTCAATAGAAATATTCCGTATGTGTCTGGGAGATAAGTAATTCGTTATATGAAATATCAGATCTCGACGGGTCTCAAATTTCATGTATCCACTAGCACTTTACAGAGGGCCCAAGTGGACTTGCCAATATTACGAATAATCGGAAACAATGAAGTTGAATGCGTTCAAGACCAAGTCCTGAATATAAAATGAATTCACATTCTCCTATATCCTGGGACATTGACATTGTATTGGGACTGGCTATTCTCGAATTCGAACAAGACGTGGAATTGCTTTCTGTCTGTCCAGATAGCCTTTTAAATGACAGCTATACAGAGATTTCAAAACGACATGCGGCTAGGGAAACGTTCCTTGAATTTTCAGTGTTTACTTTGGGTCGTTTCGAGGTATAGAAATGGATTTTCCCATCAGAATCTGGAGCGATTGGGTTCTAGCCTGAGTGCTAATGGGGATCTATCTACGGCCCTATCCTTATCTTGTTTTTGCAGAGCATATCGAAACTATTCATAATGACACTTTCCATAGTGCGTAGCTGGGAGATACAAATTAACTCTGCTCATTCATCTTGAAAAGTCGAATTACTTACTTCGATACTTGTTTATTTTTTCCAAATCCGCTATCGAGATATTGCAATTTACTATTTTCTGAAATACACAAGTTGTGAAGTATACAGATCTCAAGAATCGAATAAGAAAGGCAAATTTCACCCGAAGGTTTATTATTTTATCCTTAAAAATACCCGATAAAATACGATTATGAGTTTCAAGAAATATTCTATTTTTTTTTAAATTTTAAATATCATAATATTTATTTTGTTAACCTCCTACAAATTTTAATTTCGAAAAGTTTTTGAAAGAGAATTTAATTAAAAAAATGTCTTAGAAAAACTCTGTTTTAATTTAGTGGACATACAGACGTATTACGCAGTACCAAAAGGGAATAAAATAATTCAAAGAAATTTAAATAATTAATAAAAATTACTGAATAAATACTTCAAGGGTACGAAATTTTGTTTCGTACCTTGTTTTATGAATACCAAATCCCTTTCCAAAAGTGCAAAACATAATCTCAAGAACTTCTTCAAAACCAATTTGCTTAAAATAAGTTCTTTCAGAAAAATTCATAAAACATGGAGACCATCTTCAAAAAGCAATTTGTTTTAAGGATTTTTTTGAAGTATTAAACTTATTTTGAGCAGGTTGTTTTTGAAGAAGTTTTTGAGGTTATGTTTTGCATATTTGGTAAGTGATTTGGTTTTCATAAAACAAGGTACGAAACAAAATTTTGTACCCTTCAAGTATTTAAAAATAATATATTGAAATTTGTAGGAGGTTAACAGAATAAATCTGTATGATATTCAAAAATGTTGTAATAATTCTTCTATCAAGCAAAAACCTCTTTTTGTTATTTTATTATATTAGGAGTACAAATAAGTTTCCGCCGTTTTATTGTAGATGGCGCGGCAGGGAGTTTCGGTTAGCTTTCGCAGATGATAACCGGCTTAAAAAATAGTTTGGACATTCAAGAACAACATAACCTATTAATATCATTGATTTTATATTGGTAAAATATAATTTTTATAAGTTGAAAATGTCAAAATTTGAGCCAAGTAAGCGTCATTTGCGGGAAATATTAGTTTACTTCTTTAATTTAAAGAAATCTGCTGGTGAGGCGCATCAATTGCTCGTAGAAGCACATGGTGAGGGTGCTTTGAGTGAGAGAACGTGTCGAGAGTGGTTTCAAAAGTTTAAAAACGGTGATTTCGACGTAGAAGACAAATATCGCATTGGAAGGCCAAAAATTTACGAGGATGCAGAATTGAAGGAATTATTGGAGGAAGATTCATCTCAAACACAAAAAGAACTTGCTCTAACATTAGAAGTCACTCAGCAAGCAGTCTCACATCGTTTAAAATCATTAGGAATGATTCATAAACAAGGAAATTGGGTTCCGTACGGCGGAAACTTATTTGTACTCCTAATATATATAATAATTATTATATTGGTTTACACTTATAAATATTATCATTTGGTTTAAGGAGTCCATAAAATACCTTACAAACATAGAATACGTAGGATTTTTAAAAGTTCACTTCATTCTAGTGTTTTGTTCAGATAAGTACATTCAGCTTGTCTGGTAAGATATTTTTTGTTGATTATTTTAATTTTTTAAATATGAAGTATGAAAGCCGGATGAGTTTTCCATTGCGGGAATTCTAAACTGCTTTTTGAAGATGTTCTGCATGTTTTAGAAATTTCTATGATGGAATTAATCTTGAGCAAGTTGTTCTTGAAGAAGTTCTTGAGGTTATGTTTTGCATTTTTGGAAACGGCTTTGGTTTTCATAAAAGAAGGTACGAAACAAAATTTTGTACCCTTCAAGTATTTATCTAGTAATTTCAATTAATAATTTATATTTTTTGAATTATTTTATTCCCTTTTGATACTTTGTAATAAGTGTTAATTTTATATGTTTACTGAATTGAAACGGTGTTTTTCTAAGACGTTTATTTTATTTAATTCTAAAAAGTTTTCAATAAAAAATTTGTAGAAGGTTAACAGAATAATCCTGTGTGATATTTAAAATTTTTTAATAATCTTTCGATCAAGAAAAACCCCTTTTTAAAATCATAAGATGCGGTTTTTTACTTGATAGAAGGATTATTACAAACTTCAAATATCAAAACAGATTTAATCTGTTAGTCTCCTACAATTTAAATTTCAAAAAATTTCTATTCAAACAGTTCTAGAATTAAATTAATGTCTTACAAGCACTGCTTATATTTGATAGAGGTATAAAATAAAAACTCATTATAAAATATCAAATGGAATAAAAAAACCCAACAAATATAAATTGTCAATTAAAATTAATAAATAAATATTTGAATGTTTCGTTCCAAGCATGCGCACCTGAACTCTTCAGACAGGCGGAGTGCAGCTTTGCCTGTGACAAAATTTGTTTCTGATCTTATATTTATGGAAACTGAATCTTTTTCAACAATACACAACATAATTTTAAGAACTTCTCCAAAACTAATTTATTTGAATAATTTAATATATTTAATTATTTAAATAAGTTACTTCAAAAAATCTCAACACAGGTAGCACATCCTCAATAAAAAATTATAATTCAGATGAGGTCAGTCCAACTTCACATTTAAAAGATAAAATCAATTAACAATAAATAACTTACCCATAGGACCTCCTGAAATCTGTGTTTGATCAACATTAAAACTAGGTACATTTAAAATCCAAGGTACTCTATGCTCTATGCTCACCACAAAAATCACACAAAGTTTGTGAGGCACTTTTTGGTCTTAGTTAAACCACTGGATATTTATATAATGAATTTTTTTTATATTTGAAAACCTAATATAATTATTTATTTTAAATAAAATAAAGTTTTTGCATAAACATTTTTTTTAAATTAAAATTGAAGGAGACTAACAGATTGAATCTGTTTTGATATTTAAAGTTTGTAAAAACCTTTTTATTATATTTTTTTATTTTGATTGCAACGCTTAATTTTTCACCGCTACAGTGAATTCAATTCAGTTACAGAACTTGAAGTATCTTTGTAAGATTACTTCTGATTTTTGTACTAACTTTCAAGAAGTTCTATCTGATAGTTTCGAAAATGGAGGTGAATGGAACCTTTTGTCATTTAATTTTTGAAATATAATGTTATAGACCAGGCAGTTAACTGAAAGCGAAATGGACTGAATATTTTCAGAAGTGAAAATCTGATAGAGGTCTAATTTAGTATTCATATGTGATAAGAAAGCTCATACATAATTTCGTGAAGATAAATTATGAGATGTTTTCAGTTTTTTCCTATCTGATTTCTGGAGTCTTTTAACCATGTACTATTCATTATCATGAGATATTCCGTTCCTTCATTAGAATAGTTCTAAAATTGCAACAGACATTTATTTGTTTGAATATTGAAACAAATTAATATATGTTTATCTTCTACAATTTTAATTTAAAAAATTTTTATTCAAAAAAACTTTTAGAATTAAATTAATGTCTAAAACAAGCACCGCTTAAGCGGTTTTATTATTATTATCTTGAGTTTTTATATAAAGTACCTTGGTTAGATATCCAATAATATTGAATAGTCTAAGTAAGATAGTTTTATGATGAAATTCTTAAGATTATGTTGGATATTCTTGAAAGATATTGGTTTTCATAAGATTGATCAGCAGAAACAAAATTTTGTCTATTCAAAATATTTAATTTATAGGATTTTGGTTAATAATTTTTATTTATTGGATTTTGTTATACCATTCGGATGTCTTATAATGAATGTTTATTTTATATGTCATGATATAAGTGGTACTTCTACGACATTATTTTAATTTATTTTCAGAAGTTATAATCATTAAATATAATCTTTTGGAATTAAATATGTAGAAGGCTAATTTTTAAAATTTTTTCAAAAATTTTTAAAATATTTAAATAATAAAATAAAATCTACTAATAAATACTGTACTGTTTCAGCCGTTACTTTTTGGTAGTTGATCATAATTAAAACAAGTTGTAGAAATTACTATGTTTTACTACCAATAAATTCTTCATCTTCAGACAAGTTGTCAGAAAGTTAAAATTAAAGAATTGAGTAAAACTCTAAGCTTGAAAGATTTCAATTATTCATTTCAAAACCTCATTTGTGATACAGCCAATTTAACGATCCTCTATATAAATTAACGGCCAAATCAATGCGGATTGTTGACGAGTTATTCGAAATTTATTGAAATGAATTTTCCATAATTCTAGTGCTAAATCACACGCAGTTCTGCATATACATTCAAATCGCAACTATTCGATTTAAACTGAGTTTGATGTAATGAAAATGTTCCAAATGCGGTAATTCTGTTTTTTAATACAGCCATTCAACCGAAAGTGTGATTCAGTGAGATTCTCTAATTAATCCAAGATTTTCAGAATAAATTTGAACAATATACACACATTGCTCAGGCAATAATCTATTCATGATGAATTGTTAAAACAAACTAAGTTTAAAAAAACCAAAACTGTTAAACAGCGCTTTTAACTCAACACTTTTTTCACCTTTATGTTAGAGAAAGAGAGAATGAATAGTTTGAATAAATGAGTATAATTCATATTTCAAATAGGGTTGTAGCCATGAATTAAAATAATTAGAATATTCCAATGTTTATGATTATTCTTGAATTCTAATAATTATTCATAAATATTCTCATGATTATTCATAACTTGTCATGAATAGTTATTTGAACGGATCATTTTAAAACATTTGAGAATATTATAATACAAAAATGAAAAAAGTCCCTGTTTCACCTGACATTTACAGATTTTAGAGCTACCGTGAACACACTGTGATGTGGATAATTTTCTTGGAAAAAATGAAGAAGATGATAAAGCACAAAAGATCTAAGTAGTCAGTGTAGAAAAGACATCTTGACAACATACAAAATCTATCAGAAATTGATTGAGGAGATGAAAATGGTAAGGATTAATAAATAAATAATTCGTGCTTCATTTCAAAATTCCCCCTCATTTTTATATGTGGTATAAACCATAATCCTATTTTCACGTATATTGTGAAACTCTACGTGAGTTTCTCGAAGTTATGGCGAAATTGATTAAGAATATCGGAGAATATAACGAACAGTAATAATACTGTTTCATCCTCTGGGATCTCCCAATGGCACTTTCTCAAAAATGTCTCAAGCAAGTAACATATATCGTGAATATACTATATACGGCTTCTTCAGGTTCCTCTCAATTCTATTCGATAGCAACTTGGGAATTGTAACGTGCAGTCAGATATTCCTGGAGTACTTGCTTAATGGAATTTTCAATCGAAATACCACCCTGCGCAAGCTGAGGTTAGATAGAATTCGAGAAGGGTGCGAAAAAGGGTTTGGATATAAATTTTTCGTAGGACGCCTTATAACCCACGAAAATATTATCGCATATCATACTTCTATGTTTTTATGGTTCCAGTCCCACAACGGAGATAAAAATATTATAGCTTGGAAATCGATAAAAATATAGGAAGTTTTAAATTTTCGAATACAATGTCTGTTCGACAGGTATTCACCACTTTTCTGGAATTTACACGAAACTAATCAATTTTGAATTAATTTAAAAGCATTGCAAAATTTTTCGAGGAGAACTTTCAAGAGAAATTAGTGTTTAGAAACTTTTATAATTTGGTGGGCAGGAGTATGCGTTAAATCAAATGGTAAATTAATTTCCATCAAGTAGGGACCGATTCAATTAAATTCAGGAGTGTGCGATCGTCAACAATGAGAATTTAAGTTTTTCTTGAAAGTATTTTGAATAAACTGACGTAGATATATCTCTTTTGTTGATTATTTTTGCATAACTTGGGATTCTTACTGATCGATACCTACTTATGATTTGTCACTCTGAAAATATTAGGTAGATATATTTGACAATTAATTCAGAAATATGAAATGTGTTCATTGGTTTCAGTATGAGTAACAAACGCAGAAACGATTTCTATCTTGAATGCCCAAAATATTTCTGAAGACCAATGTATAATAAGTAATAAATTTTTCAATGAAAAAGATGTTCCTTTTCTATATAATGTTTAAAAGAGTGAACTGATGGATTATTTGGTGATTTTATTAATTGAAAATCTATTGAGAATAATATGAATTGAACAGATTCACAAACACTCTTCGAAAACACACTTGATGCTTTCATAACCATGTTCCATAAAAATTAAAGAGATGTAGCTGCACGGTGGACGCCAATTCATCATGGATTCTATATTTTTGATGAATTTTGTTTGCAATTCGTTGGAATTTGAATTCATCATGGAATCTACTTTTTGTTTGAAATTTTTCGCTAACCCTTGTATCGGGTGTTTCTTTAGAGTGATAGAACTTTCGATAGGGATAACTGTGATTTGACAGAAGGTAGAAGCCATGTTGTTTTGACATTTCTGTTCTGTAAGCATTGACAAATTATCATGGACAGACTCACGCCGCAACAACGTTTACAAATTGTTGAAATTTATTTTCAAAATCAGTGTTCTATTCGCCAAACTTATAGAGCACTTCGTGAAATTTATGGTTTACATAATCGTCCATCAGAGCAGCTTATTCGTCGAACTATCGATAGATTTTGGACAACATTTTCTCTACTCGATGCAACAACAACAACAAGACAAAGAACTATACGTACAGAAGAAAATATCGCTGCTGTAAGTCATAGTGTTAATGATGATCCAGATTTGTCTATTCGTCGACGTTCACAACAAGTTGGACTCTGTGCATCCACCACATGAAAATTTTTGCGTGAAGATCTTGGTCTACACCCATACAAGATTCAACTGGTTCAAGAACTAAAGCCACTTGACCATAATAAGCATCGTTTGTTTGCTGACTGGGCCCTGGAACAGCTTGAAGTTGATCCACTTTTTTAAAGTAAAATTGTATTTAGTGATGAAGCTCATTTCTGGTTGAACGACTATGTAAACAACAAGCAAAATTGCCGTATATGGAGTGGAAACAATCCTCAAGAAGTTCTGCAGGTTCCATTGCATCCTCAAAAATGCACTGTATGGTGTCTACACGCTGGAAGCATCACCGGTTCATATTTCTTTAAAAACGATGCTGGAACTAATGTTACAGTGAATGGTGCTCGTTACAAATCGATGATCAATGATTATTTGATTCAAAATTTGAATGGTGTTTTGGTTCCAACAAGATGGTGCTACAACTCATGCTGCTACCGTAACAATTGATTTATTGAAAAAAAGATTTGGCGATAACATTATTTCGACAAATGGTCCAATTAATTGGCCTCTAAGATCATGCGACATAACTCCACTGGGTTATTTTCTTTGGGGTTGTCAAGTCATTGGTTTATGCTGATAAACCAGAAACAATAGACGCTTTGGAAGCCAACATTACTCGTGTTATTGATGAAATAAGGCCTGATTTACTCCAAAAAGTGGTCAAAAATTGGTCTGGTCAAATGAGGTTCCTCAGAGCTAGTCGTGGTGGACATATGTCGGAAATTATTTTCAAAACATAAATTTCATAAGATAACCTTTCAAATAAAAAAAAATTTGGCTTAATCTCAATTTAAATGTGTTTTTTTTTCAATTTTAATTTCTATCACTTTAAAAAGAACACCCGATATATAGTGGTTTCTATTTTGGGCTACTGGCTGATTTCAGTTGTATTTAAAATTTTGTAACTAAATTGAATTTTAAATTAAAATAATTTTGATTGGATGTCAAAGGAAAGGTCCTTATTTGAATTTATAATTTATTTTCTTAAAACTATATTGAATTAAAGTAAATTCAACTAATCTCCTTCTATGTTCTGCGGTCTAACCTTGATTTGCCAGTTATTATCTTGAAGAATGCATTATGAAAATTTTTACAGAATTATTTGGATTGTACATTTGGTGAGTATAAATTTCACTCAATTAATGTTCCTCTTAATTATCTCCGTATTCTGTTCCAAGAATTTCCCCTTATTCTGGATTCTCCAATTTATCGCTGACTTTACTTGTTCTTTCTAAAACTCCTTGAACGTTGTCCCGTCAACTATATTTTTCTTCGTTAATTTTCTTTTTATACTCTATTTAAATGTTGAAATTTTTCATCATTAATGTAAGGTATTTCTTGATATTTATTCTCTTGTATTTATTATCTTCTTTTTAGGTTTTTTTACACAGCATCAAAAGGATTAAAAGAATCCAAAAAAAATATAGAATATTGACTAAACTTATTTAACTTGATGGATACAACGTTGTTTCATAACTGTTTTATGAAACCCAAATTGCCGTCCAAAACTGCCCAACATAACCTCAAGAATTTCTTCGAGAATAACACTCTTAAAAAAGCTCATTCGAAAAAACTTTCGAAAAATGTAGCACTCTTCAAAAAGGCTATTTGGAATTCTAACCGATAATTTCCAGTTCAACTTCGTGTCCACAAAATAAAATCAATCAATAAAAAATATATCATACCCGACTACCTCCTGGTATTTTCAAACACCAAGATAGAACTCAAATGGTTCTGAACGGTAAACCATTCGCATTCTACTTTTGTCTATAGAAAATACACAAAGTTTGTAACAATCAATTATATGCAAATAATACTGTGTGTATGAGTGAAAAATCAAAATATTATTATATATAAAACATAATAATATCTTTGTGTATTTTCTATGGACGAACAATGCAAATGGTTTACTTTTTAAAAACCATTGGATTATAGTTTTTGAAAAGAGCACGAGGTGTCGGGTTTGATATATTTTTTATTCATTGTTTTTATTTCATGGACACGAAGTTGGACAAAAGATTATTAGTTAGAATTCCAAATAGCCTGTTTGAAGATGTGCTACATATTTCCGAAAGATCTTTTGAAGAAGCTTTTTAAAGAGAGTTATTCTCGAAGAAACTCTTGAGGTTATGTTGGACAACCTAGTGAAAGGAACGAATGTTAATACAACATTTATTGAATATAGAGGCATAAAACTAATATAAATAAAATAATATTAAGATAATTAAGATTAACTTAGATTATAAAATACCTAACAAGCTTTGTGTGATTTTTATGATGAGCATAAAACATAGAATACCTTGGTCTATAATTTTAGTGTGTTCCAACGAGGATACCACGAGGTCTTAGGGGAAGTTATTTATTGTTAATTGATTTCATTTTTTAAATGTGAAGGTGGACTGAAAAAGACCTTATCTGAATTCTAATTGTTTTTTGAGGATGTAAGACATGTTTTGACAGATTTTTGAAGTAACTTATTTAAATATTTAAAAATATTTCAAATACATTATTTTCTTTAGAAGTTCTTGGAATTATGTTTTGTAGTTTTGAAAAGGATTTAGTTTTCATAAATATAAGATCAGAAACAAAATTTTGTCTCCTTCAAATATACATTTATTAATTTTAATTGACAATTTATATTTGTCGGGTTATTTTTTCCATTTGATATCATATAATGAGTTTCGATTTTTTATGTCTATTAAATACAAGCTGTGCTTATAAGACATTAATTTAATTCTAAAAGATTTTGAATAAATTTTTTGAACTTACAATTATAGGAGGCTAACAGATCAAATCTGTTTTGATATTCAAATTTTTTTAATACAAATAAGTTCTGAGTAATTTGGTGAAGTAGTGTTAATTGTGAGATTTTCATTTAACCAATTAATTTAGCAGCATGAGAGCTCCTGACGTTGGTTCAGTGCTTCATAATTTTTTCAGATGGAGTCTAATACTAATTCGTTGTTCAAGGATTTCAATAATTTTCAAAAATATCGTAGAAATAGTTGTCAATCTGCTGGGATTCATAAACAGACAACAAACTATTCAAATTTCATGAAACTATGATTATATATCACAAATTATAGGATTAAACATATTGAAAGGTAGTGACTTGAATGGTAATGCAACACTTATTGAAGATGGAGGCATAAAAACTTACATCAATAAATTTGGAATATTTTAGTGAATAGAGTGAATTATGATATTTACCTCTAACCAATTGCTTCCGCAACGTGTTGGTGTTGGTGCAATACTACTTAGTTGTTCAAAGGTTTCAATAATCCTAAAAAATATCGCAGAAATAGTTGCGAATACGTTGAGATCCATAAACAGATAACAAACTAGGCCAATTTTTTAAACTATGATCCTAATGTATAGGATCAAACGTATTGAAAGGCGATGACTTGAATGTTAATGCAATACTTATTGAAAATAGAGGCATAGAAAACTAATATCAATACATTTCCAATATTTTAGTGTTGATTGTAAAATTTTTATTTAACCAATTAATTTAGCTGCGTGAAAGTTTCTGGCGTTGGTTCAATGCTTTTATATTTTTGTAAGACACTACTAATTAGTCGTTCAACGAATTTGACAATTTTGGAAAATATCACAAAAATAGTTGCGGATGCTTCATAAAGAGATAAAAAACTAGCCAAATGAAATTATTACTACACACATAAAAAGTATAAGATCGCATTGAAAGGTCATGACTTGAATGGTAATGCAACACTTATTGAAGATAAAGGCATAAAATATTGATAACAAACAATAAGTTTCGAATATTTTAGTGAAGTAGTATGAACTGTGAGATTTTCATTTAACCAATTCATTTAGCATCGTGTGATTCAGTGCTCCTATAATTTTTTCAGATGGAATCCAATACTAATTAGTTGTTCAAGGTTTTCAATAATATATTGTAGAAATAGTTGGGAATATCCTGGGATTCATAAACAGACAACAAACTAAGCAAATGTTATGAAACTATAATTAGATCTCAAAAAGTATGAATGCCAATTTAATTCTCTCTTTTTGAAAACCGTAATTTCAAGTTGCCAATGTGTTTGGACTATTGTCGGAGAAAAAAATTTTTATACTGTTGCAAATTGACCACCAGTGTTTCGAGAACGAAATGGTCCTTCCTAAATTTCGAAACATAAATCTGGGACTTTCAAGTTCGAGAGTCTAGAATGGTAACGAAAAATCTCACAACATTTATTTGTCATAACTTTTCGAATTTAGCGCTCTAAATGTCTAGTGTCTGAAAGTTTCTTGTTTACGGACGTCATTCCCTTACAAATAAATATTACGCGACTTCGTGAATACGAGAGTCTTTCTAGGATTATTAAATTCAGTTTATATTAAAGCGAGTGATGCCAAGAAGTTGTGACTCACAAATGATGGGACCGTGCCAGCCCAAGGGCTTGAAAAGAAAACATTTCGTTATGATCCTAACAACGAAGGCTATTAATTTCATAATGAGAGCATTCACCTCGCCTTAAACCTTTTTTTTGCCATCCGGAATACTAAACAATGCATTGTTCCTTGAGCGACTTATAGAATTACTGTAAATTTTATACAAAGATTAGTTCTTTTGTTGCTATCTATCTTTCATTCTTACCTACTGATCTGAAAATACATCAATCGCCAGAAGCCAACTAGCAGAAGAATGGAGGTTTTCTTATTCGATTAGTACTGATTTTAGAAAATTGTTTACTAATTATATTAAAATTCAGGAATATAATGTTGGGGAATATTTCAACAAATACTACAGAAAATTTAAAACAAAACAGGATCTTACGAATAATTTTTCAGTTATGATTTTTTCATATATTTTGATTGATTATAGACATAATTCTTGTCATTGTCACCAGAACTACAGAGTGGGGCAGTGAAGATTAACGTTTTGCAACGGCTAGTATTTCCCTCCCTTTAAAAATATACCATAAAACACATTATACTTCGAAAACATTATTTACGCCATTAAAAGTGAAATTTCAACTATGAGAAAAATCAAACTTAGTATACAGTATACCATGTAACGATTGCGAGAAAGTACTACTCTGTCAAGAAAGTACCGGGAATTTTCAATTAAAACAACATTTTTACATTTAATCGTCGAAATTTATTGGGTCGCCTTCAAAATAGGCTCCATTTGCTCCAATACATCTATGCCAACGGCACTTCCAATTATCGAAACATTTTTTATAGGCGCTTTCAGGATGGACTTTAGCTCTCGCGCCGAATTTTGTTTTATGGCTTCAATCGACTCAAAACGGGTGCCACGAAGGGGCAATTTTAGTTTTGGGAAGAGGAAAAAGTCGCAGGGAGCCAAATCCGGCGAATACGGTGGTTGCTGAAGCACGTTTGTTGAGTTTTTGGCGAGAAAGTCAGTCACAATCGTAGCTCGGTGAGAAGGCGCGTTATCGTCATGCAAAATCCATGAGTTGTTCGCCCACAAATTTGGCCGCTTCTTACGGATACGCTCACGCAAACGTTTCATAACGCCTAGGTAATACTCCTTGTTTACCGTCTGACCCTCTGGAACGAATTCGTAGTGCACCACGCCACGGATATCGAAGAAAACAATGAGCATCACCTTCATTTTCGAGTGGCTTTGGCGTGGTTTTTTCGGTTTCGGCTCATTTTTTGCCACCCATTCCGATGATTGCTGGCTTGTTTGCATATCGTACTCGTAGACCCAGGTCTCATCACCAGTTATAATGCGTTCCATGAATGTAGAATCGGAATTACAGCGATCCAGCATGTCTGAAGCAACCTGTTCGCGATGACGTTTTTGAACAAAATTCAGTTCTTTCGGTACGAGTCGTGCGGCCACCTTTCTCATGCCCAAAATATCAATCAAAATCGTAAGTGCGGACTCGTTGGATATCTTAAGATCATGTGCTATCTCTCTCAAGCTGGTACGACGATTTTCCAGCACCCTTTCCTTAATTTTATCGACGTTATCTTCGATCGAACGAGGCAAGTCTTCGACCACTTCACGACCGTCCTTGAAGGCTCTGTACCACTGATATGCACGAGTTTTCGATAGAGCATTATCACCAAAGGCCTTTTGCAACATTTTCAATGCATCGGCACACGAAAATTCATTTGCAAGACAAAACTTTAAACAAATTCTTTGCTCAACGTAATCACCCATAGTAAAAATCGGCACGCACTCTGACATCGACTGACTTAATCAGCTGTTGCAAACACACTACTTGATAGATCCCGCTCAAGCTTGGCATAGTAATTAAGGACAGTGGTACCAACCTAGGAAAAAAAAAATTACCTGCCTCATTGCCCCGCCAGATTTAAATCGATAATTCCCGGTACTTTCTTGACAGAATGTATATATATAAGTATGAAATCACAACTATCGAAAAGTGGATTGAATAGGCACAAATACATGAAAAAATCTAGCACAGCACTAAACAAACATATAATAACAGATAACCACAACCCAGATTTCAAAAATACGAAAATTTTTGCCTTTTAAACTAATAATGACGAAAGAAGTATAAAGGAGATGATTTATATAAAGAAAAACGAAAACGTCATGAATGATAGAACCGATATAAGGAACCTGAGCCAAATTTATCACATCACCCAATAAAGAAGAATGCTAAAATTAGATACAAAACCTAACACCTTTTCAAGAAATTATCCATCCAAAATTATTGTATTCGCGACCATTCTATAACTGCTGATGATTTCTTTTGGAATAGATTTCTGAGGGAAATATTGAAAACATCTGATATTTCACGTCGGATTACGTCATTCGTGTATAACCTACTATAACACATAGGCGATACTGTGTACCAGCGAAAAATAAATCATTGTTTTACTATTTGATTTCGAGATAATACAAATTTCTGCTTAGGTATGTCAGTTTTTAATTTTATTTTATATGTTTTTATAATGTGATATCTTGTCCAGTAACTGGAAAGTTTTAATTTTTTTGCTAATAAAATTGAAAAGAATTAAATTTAATAAAATGCCTTGGAAAACAGTATTCAACTTTATACACATATTATCAAGACATGTGAGCGTTAACCAACTAATAAAGATTAAAAAAAAAAGAAAGTATTGACCAAAATTATCTCCATCACCCAAGACAAATTTTGTATCTAGTGGATATTAAGGACTAACAAATTCAATCACCGAAAAATATTCGACATAAAATTAAAAAAGGTCTTTTTTATTTTTCTTTTTCAAAAAATGGATACAATATACTCCAGAAAAAGGAAAACGGAAATAAATAAGACATTTTTCATTTCTATGTGGAACACTTTTTTGTGAATGAATTTGTTAGTCCTTAATATCCACACCAAACAAAATATATCTTGGGTGATGATGAATTTAGATAATTTTGGTCAATACTTTGTGTTCTTTTTAGTCTTTACTAGTTCATATGTGATGATAATCTATATATCTATAGGTTGGAAGAATGTTTTATTAAATTATTTCTAGAAAGTTTCAAGATTTCTTTTAGATTAAATCTATAGAGGTCTCGGAGAATTAATCCAGCTACTCTCTGTAACTTTCTCACAGGTTCAACATTGTATACTTTTTATATTTTTAACGCGATTTTTTGTTAGATCATCCAATAGAGTAAACTTAACTTATTTTGGAATTTCTTCAGAAGATTACAAAATGATTATTTAATTGGCTGATCTTTAGTATCATTACCAGGAATTCTCGACATAACCTCAAGAATTTCTTCAAAAATAACTCTCTTTAAAAAATTCCTTCAAAAACATTCAGCACATCTTCAAAAGGGCCATACCACATCGATAGCTCGTAAATCCAACTTCAAAAATTAAAAGTAAGTCACAAGACTAAAACCACATGTCTATAAACAAACTTAGAATATAGTGAATTTCTGAATATCAAAACCCTACGTATTCTATGTTAGTCACAGAAATTACACAAAGTTTTTAAGGTATTTTTAAGGACTCAGTCATATCCAAATGTATATGAGCGAGAAAAACCAAAATATTATTATTATATGTAAAAATAAAATAATAAAAGGGCGTTCTTCACTTGAAAGAAGTTGTTTAAAGACATTTATTTAATTTAATTTTGAAAAATTTTTGAGTCACTAGCATACATTGCATACATAGCATGCACTGACGAAAATTAATCAAGTTTTCAAAGTTTGAAACGTGCGCATATCTGCAATTTTCCTCTGTGATCTACAAAACCTTGTCAAGTTTGTTTGAGTATAGAATTGTTATACAGATACAGGTCACACTGTCTCGATTTCTAGAACTTTCTATTGCCATAGCTCATACTCCTTATTGATGATTTTTGGTACAGATCAGCCGAATTAATTCATAATATATATATATATATATAAATCTATTACCTTGTTTTCGGGAATGTGGTCTGTATATCAAGAAAACTCCAATTTTCTTCAAATATCTCAATATTTCGTTGATATAATTTTCAACATCATCAGGAGATAAACTGAAAACAGCAAACAAAAAAGGGCAACATCATTTACAGGAAACAAACAAAGATTTTTTTATACAGCACTTACAAGATCAGAGCTTCACTTCCAAAACACAGAATCAAACATTACAAAATTCTTTACTCGAAAAATCAAACATCAAAAATCAGCAACTATATTACATTCAAAAGAGAAACTTCTAATATCCCAAATATTCCAGGTGTTTTAAATTGCTCTCCAATAACCGATATGAAAACAAAGAAACAATATGGGAAATATGTGACATCTACAGTATATGTACTAAAGTTTACTTAGAATATTACAGTAAATTGTATTGAGGCCTTCTGTATCTGATTTATAGTTTACTGCATTGTTATCCTTTTTAATGTGTAGCATCTCGAGAAATAATCGTTTCCTGTAATCATTCTCCTGTTGCAATATACTAACGCTGTCAAAATCAAAATTGTGACCAGTTTTTTTATGATGGTCAACCAACGCACAAGAGTTTTTCCCTATTCGGCAATCACTCTTATGCTGAGTTATTCGATTTTTGAGCCACTGCTGTGATTGGCCAATGTAAGCTCCCGGGCATTCCATACATGGCACCCTATATATAGTATCACTCATGAAATCAGTCGGAGTTTTGTCCTTCAGTTTCGAGAATAACCTTGAGTTATTCATTACATTATATCTCGCGATTGGAGTTTTCTTGATATACAGACCACATTCCCGAAAACAAGGTAATAGATTTATTATTAGTCTGGTCGATAACCTATACTACGCAATATATATATATATATATATATATATATATATTAATTCATTTTAACAAGTAAAAAACCCCCTCTTTATTATTTTATTTTATATTATATAATTATAAATATATATATATATATATATTTATATATCCTCAAAAATACCTTACAAACTTTGTGCAATTTCTGTGACGAGTATACAATAGGGCTTTGATATTTAAAAATTTACTGTATTCTATGTTGATGAAAAGACATGTGGTTTCAGACGGGTGAGATATATCGGGTGTTTTTTTTAGAGTGGTAGAACTATCGATAGGGATAACTGTGATTTGACAGAAGGTAGAAGCCATGTTGTTTTGACATTTCTGTTCAGGAAGCATTGACAAATTATCATGGAAATACTCACGCCGCAACAAGGTTCACAAATTATTGAAATTTATTTTCAAAATCAGTGTTCTATTCGCCGAACTTATAGAGCACTTCGTGAAATTTATGGTTTACATAATCGTCCATCAGAGCAGCTTATTCGTCGAACTATCGATAGATTTCGGACAAAATTTTCTCTACTCGATGCAACAACAACAACAATACAAAGAACTGTACGTACAGAAGAAAATATCGCTGCTCTAAGTCATAGTGTCAATGATGATGATCCAGATTTGTCTATTCGTCGACGTTCACAACAAGTTGGACTCTGTGCATCCACCACATGGAAAATTTTGCGTCAAGATCTTGGTCTACACCCATACAAGATCCAACTGGTTCAAGAACTAAAGCCAATTGACCATAATAAGCTTTGTTTGTTTGCTGATTGGGCCCCAAAACAGCTTGAAGTTGATCCACTTTTTTATCGTAAAATTGTGTTTAGTGATGAAGCTATGTGAACAAGTAAATTTGTCATATATGGAGTAAAAACAATCCTCAAGTAGTTCTACAGGTTCCATTGCATCCTGAAAAATGCACCGTATGGTGTGCTTTACACGTTGGAGGCATCATCGGTCCATATTTCTTTGAAAACGATGCTGGAGCTAATGTTACAGTGAATGGTGCTCGTTACAAATCGATAATCAATGATTATTTGTTTCAAAATTTGAATGGTATCGACCAGAAGTGTTTTGGTTCCAACAAGATGGTGCTACACCTCATGCTGCTATCGTAACAATTGATTTATTGAAAGAAAGATTTGGCGATAACATTATTTCGAGAAATGGTCCAATTAATTGGCTTCCAAGATCATGCGATATAACTCCACTGGATTATTTTCTTTGGGGTTATGTCAAGTCATTGGTTTATGCTGATAAACCAGAGACACTAGACGCTTTGGAAGCCAACATAACTCGTTTTATTGATGGAATAAGGCCTGAATTACTCCAAAATTGGTCTTGTCGATTGCGGTTCCTCAGAGCTAGTCGTGGTGGACATATGTAGATCGGAAATTATTTTAAAAATAAATAATAAATGTTATAAAATTATCTTTCAAATAAAACAAAATTGGCTGCAATCTTAATTTGAATAATTTTTATTTCAATTTGAAGTTTTATCACTCTAAAAAAAAACACCCGATATTTTTATTAATTACTTTCATTTTTTGAATACGAAGTTGGACTGACGAGCTATCGATGTGGTTATTCCAAATATCTTTACCAGCACGTAATCCGCTCTAAGTTGCTTTTACAGAGCTTTATTTTAGAGATTATAATTTTGCGGTTCCACTTTATTGTATAACACTTCACTCAAATTTATAATTTTAGTAATTTTTTCTAACTGTCATCATGTCTATTAGACGGTAGAATATTGGAGCAAGATGCAAAGCGACTCGACAGCGCAATGATAATGCCAACCCCATTAATGTGAGATGGGACAGAAGAGGCACTTCCTGATAATAAAGATAAGAATCGCCAAAGTTTCAGGGCGTAAACTGTGCAACCCTTTTCCATCACCCTTGCCGAAAATGATCGAGTGTGAGGTGTTATTCTCAGTCTCATATTATCTGATTCAAAGTTTCGGCGAACCAACCACCTCTCTTAATGCCGACTTTCCCCTTTCCCTGAGCAGAATTTTCTTCGGAGTTCAACCTGCGCGTGGTTTATTGTTCTTGGTTTTAATATTCCCCGCGAATTCCTTCGCCATGGCGACGCTTTGTGTGCGAAAATCAAACTACATGCACGAAATTAACTTCTGGATGTTTCTCCTCCTTGGAATACTTCGGTTTGCATACCAACTGAAGATATTCCCGTTTTATCGGAGAATGGAAGTAATTTGGGCAATCACTTGGTGGAAATTCTGGTGGGAAATATGGCATACTTTCGATATAAGACGTGTTGGAACTGAAATTGAACCTTGGAGAAATTCCCTGTTGATTTCGATGCGGACAGGTTATGCCTTCAACAGATCTTGTCGAGAATATTTCACATTATTCATATTATCTTTCATTTTATTCTGCAGTGTTTGTCACGATTTAAAATGAGAAACTTCCGCTCAAATAACTATAGATTCACGAAAATTAAAAAATGATATGAAGAAAGCTACATCGTCTTTTATGCATAGGAAGAAAATCTGAAACGATACTAGCTAGAAATTTATATTGGAAATTACTTCAAAGGTTTATTTTTGAAGTATTACAGATAACAGAAAGAATAAGAACGTGGTGAATGTTTGTAGGAAATTGTGTGAGGATCTCATGATTAGATCAAAAATAAAAATTTGTGAGCACAGTAGCGTTGAACCCTATTAAAATCATAACATGAGTTCTACGACCGGATCCAAATTCAGCGTTCAGATGTAATATCGGGTATTTTTTTAGAGTAATAGAACTTTAAATTGAAATAAAACACATTTAAATTAAGATTGAGGCCAATTTTTTTTTATTTGAAAGATAATTTTATGACATTAATGTTTTAAAAATAATTTCCGGCATATGTCCACCACGACTAGCTCTGAGGAACCGCATTCGACCAGACCAATTTTGGACCACTTTTTCGAGTTATTCAGGCCTTATTTCATCAATAACACGAGTTATGTTGGCTTCCGAAGCTTCGATTGTTTCTGGTTTATCAGCATAAACCAATTACTTGACATAACTCCAAAGAAAATAATCCAGTGGAGTTATGTCGCACGATCTTGGAGGCTAATTAATTGGACCATTTCTCGAAATGATGTTATCGCCAAATAATTCTTTCAGTAAATTAATTGTTACGGTAGCAGCATAAGGTGTAGCACCATCTTGTTGGAACCAAAACACTTCTGGGTCGATGTCATTCAAATAATTATTGATCATCGATTTGTAACGAGCACCATTCACTGTAACATTAGCTCCAGCATCTTTTTTAAAGAAATATGGACCGATGATGCCTCCAGCGTGTAAAACACACCATACAGTGCATTTTTCAGGATGCAATGGAACCTGCAGAACTTCTTGAGGATTGTTTTTACTCCATATACGGCAATTTTGCTGGTTTACATAGCCGTTCAACCAGAAATGAGCTTCATCACTAAACACAATTTTAGGAAAAAAAAATTGGATCAACTTCAAGCTGTTCTAGGGCCCAATCAGCAAACAAACGACGCTTATTATGGTCAAGTGGCTCTAGTTCTTGAACCAGTTGGATCTTGTATGGGTATAGAATAAGATCTTTGCGCAAAATTTTCTACGTGGTGGATGCACAGAGTCCAACTTGTTGTGAATGTCGACGAATAGACAAATGTGAATCATCATTAATACTATGACTTACAGCAGCGATATTTTCTTCTATACGTACAGTTTTTTGTCTTGTTGTTGTTGCATCGAGTAGAGAAAATGTTGTCCGAAATCTATCGATAGTTTGGCGAATAGAACACTGATTTAAAAAAAAAAAACACCCGATATATCGACAAGAAGGCTAATGCAAAATTTTGTGTTAAGATTGTATAATCAGAAGAGTCAACAAAAATTTTTCTGAGCAGTGCAGTGTTGCCCTTTTCCGTAAGCATAGCAACAGTCCTACGACCGAGTTTAAATTAAGCATTTAGCTGTAAAATAACGACAAGAAGGCTAAAATTAAATATCAATGTTTCAAGTTGAAGTGCAAGTAAACATTTATTTTAAATTAATAAGACCACATAGGCCTAAGCCTGTCCAATATGTAAATTTCAAAGTGGTGATGTATCTTTTGTTTAAGAACTCACGCTTAAAAGTGGGAGGAGTTTACTTGGTAGAAGTTTTTATACTAAAACATCAAACAGAGTAATTCTGTCACACCTCCCTTACAATTTTAATTTTAGAAAATTTCTTGAAAATTGAATTAAATAAATGTCTTAAAAACACTGTTTCTTTTAAGTAGACATTTAGAATTAGCACACATCGTATAGCATTAAAAAGAGATAAAAAGAATCCAAAGAAAATATAGAATATGGATCGAATCTGCTCAACAAACGTTAGTGGATACAGGCCCTGTTTCATACCGCCATTGTGAAAAACAAATTCCATCCCAAAAATACCCAAAAAATAATCGCTAGTCGACTTTTCTGATAGCTAAATGATTATGTTGAGCAATTTTGGAATTGAATTTATTTTTCACAATGCCGGTGTGAAACAGTGATGTATCCATTAACGTTTGTTGAATAGGTTCGATGAATATTCTATATTATATTATAATTATAGGCCTATCCCAATTTTGTCTAACTTCGCGAAGGTCTGCGAGGAGGTGCTATACGGGAATATTTGTTTATATTATAATTTCCATTTGTCCTCAGAGCAACACGGGTTCGTTCGAGGAAGATTTACTGTACTAACCTGGCCACGATCTCACGGTATATTGTGGAGTGCTTGAATGGTGAACAGGTGGATGAGGTTTATACTGATATATTGCGTGGATTTGATACCGTCAATCACGGTATACTTCTGGAGAAGCTCTCGTATTTCGGGTTTAGTACGGCATATGTGAGGCTCATGAGATCATATTTACAAGGGAAGGCTGAATTATGTGTTCTACCATGGTTTTAAGTCATATGAGTACGAGCTTTTACGTGGCGTGCCACAGGAATCACATTTGGGACCGTTACTATTTGTCATTTATATGATGATCTTCTGGCCTCTCTTGGTGGTCCAGCACTAGCATATGCCGATGATTTGAAGATGTACTTATGGATACGCGATATTTCAGATATGGTGGTGCTTCAATCGAGTTTACAATATATTTATCAGTGGTATATACTTGACAGACTTAACAGGAACTTAGAGAAGTGCTTTAAGGTGACTTACTCTAGAGAGTTACAGACGATGGATTGCAATTACCGTGTTTCTCAGTGTTGTATTGTCAATAAGGATCGAATGTATGATCTTTTGTTTGATTCCACCTTTAACTTCGTTAGCCATATTGAGGAGTTTTCACCTAGTGTCACCTTGTCACATTGGAACGTATTTATAGGAATTATTTTAAGTACGTGTTGTTCAAGCGAACTGGTAGTTATCCTGAAAGAGGAGCTGATTTTCTGACATCATGGATGAGATGACATATCATCCCTGCTGGTGAGACGCAAAGTGCAGTGTGCCAGATTTCCTCAAAGACTCTTGTCTGGCAAAATCAACTCACCGTATTCCTTGACAAAAATGAGTTTGAGTGTTTCAAGGTTATCTGCGAGAACGGTGTCTACATTTTATTTGCCAACACCTTGAGCGTGCATCTGTTCACTGCATATTTAAAAGCGCTAATAGTCTAGGTGTGAATGTTTTCTGTTGAATTCCAAATTAAATTTTTGCTTAATTTAATCATTTACTCCTGTTTTATAGAACTGCTTACTTGTATATTGGTGGATTACTATTTTGTGAGATTTCTTTTCAAAAGTTAATTCACGTTCATTAATGTGTAACACTTCTTTTTGATGATTGAAAGTAAAACAACTTAATTTCCGCTCATTTATTTAATTTTACAATAATTTTTTAGTCATGACAACATGATTTGTTTTACTTAAGTAGAAAGCGTTACAATCAAACACTTCTCTTTGGGTTGGGTACAATGAAGAACTATTATTATATTTTCTTCGGATTCCTTTTAGCTCTTCTTGATGCTGTTTGATGTGTGTTAATTATATATGTCTACTGTTCCTAAGACATTTATTACCTCCTTTTCCTATAAATTTCTAAGAAATTGTTTAAAATTAAAATGTGTAGAGAGGTATATCAGCATTACTCAGCTTGATGTTCAGCTTCGTTTATTTTCATTTAATCAAGAGGTGAAAATAGACGTTTGCGGATAGAGGAGATTCCATTCGTTTCAAGCGCCCAGGATTTATCGATCAATATTCGGACACTCTTATCACATTTTTTCAGTTCCAGCTTGTTTGCGCTCTCTAGGGCAATCCCCCAAGAGATCGTTCGTAAATCCCCCGGAAATGTATTTCTGAAAGGGTATAAGTGATAAGTTATTGCATAAGCCCCCAAAAGGACAGGCAAAATTTCAGAGTCTTTCACTTGTCAACAGGTTGTACGTTGCTCCATTAGAATAACGATTTGAGCCCCCTGAAATGAAGCCGCTACACCGTGCCTAATCCTGTACGGAATCAATCAAATATCCAAAATTGGCTATTTCATGCAAAGTAATGGCACGCATGAACGCGACATCTATCATTCGATTCAAGCAGAAAATCGAACGCATATTTTCAAATTTGCCGGGTGTCAGCCGATGTCGAATTACCCCCGTCTATTTCGCGCCGTAATTTAAGGTCTCGAGTGCGAGGGATGAACTCTTCCAGATTTATTACTTTCACTCCAATCGACCTGTTTTCATCGGAGATCGAGATTACCCCACATTAATAATCTGAGGGAGAAAATCGACAAAGGACATGCACTTTCACTGGCGTAGAAATTGGCTTAACTGAAGGGTTCAATACCCCACTGAGAGCAGAATACACACGTGCTCAAAATCCAGATATATTAAAAATAGTGGAGTTATTTTTTTAACTGAATGAAAAAATTCGAGAATGGCACTAATAGACACGATGACAATAAGAAAGAATTGCTAAAATTATGAATTTGGGTGAAGCGTAATACAATAAAGTGAAATTACGAAATTAAAAGAATTTACTGTCTAAAATAAAGCTATATAAAACAAACTTGGGGCGGATTAAGTGCCAGTAATGATGCTCAAGATCGGTCAATTAAACAAGCATTCTGTTTTCTTCTGTAGAAATCACAAAATAAGTTTACACTATTTGAAAACCCAACAAAAAATCGCGTTAAAAACGTGAAAAAAGAATAAAATATTTAATCTGTAAGAAAGTGTTGAAGATAACACTGGCCGACAAGATTTTTTTAACACAAAGCAGAATTTTGGTGAATCAAAAAATCAGGCCATTTTCTGAAAATGTTACAAAAGCCTACTTCTCATATTTTAGTGTTGTAATTGGAGATCAAGACAAGCAGTGGGCTCCCCATGTATGCTCTGTTAGTTGAAGCGTATCATTGGTGCAGTGGATGAATGGGAAGAGAAAAAGCATGCCTTTTGCAGTCCTTGTGGTATGGCGAGAACCTGTCGGGTGTTTTTTTTTAGAGTGATAGAACTTTCTATAGGGATACCTATGAGTTGACAGAAGGTAGAAGCTATATTGTTTTGACATTTCTGTTCAGTAGGTATTGACAAAGTATCATGGGAAGACTCACGCCGCAACAACGTTAAAAAATTGTTGAAATTTATTTTCGAAATCAGTGTTCTATTCGCCAAACTTATAGAGCACTTCGTGAAATTTATGGTTTACATAATCGTCTATCAGATGAGCTTATTCGTCGAACTATCGATAGATTTCGGACAACATTTTCTCTACTCGATGCAACAACAACAACAAGACAAAGAACTGTACGTACAGAAGAAAATATCGCTGCTGTAAGTCATAGTGTTAATGATGATCCAGATTTGTCTATTCGTCGACGTTCACCACAAGTTGGACTCTGTGCATCCACCACATGGAAAATTTTGCGTAAAGATCTTGGTCTACACCCATACAAGATCTAACTTGTTCAAGAACTGAAGCCCTGAAACTTTGACGATTCTTATCTTTATTATCAGGAAGTGCCTCTTCTGTCCTATCTCACATTAATGGGGTAGGCATTATCATTGCGCTGTCGAGTCACTTCGCATGTTGCTCCAATATTCTACCATCTAATAGACATGATGACAGTAAGAAAGAATTGCTAAAATTATGAATTTGAGTGAAGTGTTATCCAATAAAGTGGAACCGCAAAATTATAAGAATTCACTGTCCCAAATAAAGCTATATAAAAGCAACTCAGAGCGGATTACGTGCTGGTAATGATATTTGGAATAACCACATCGATAGCTCGTCAGTCCACCTTCGTATACAAAAAATGAAAGTAACTAATAAAAATATATCTCACCCGACTGAAACCATTTTTATCAACATAGAATATGGTGAATTTTTAAATATCATAGCCCTACCTATTGTATGCTCGTCACAGAAATTGCACTAAGTTTGTAAAGTATTTTTAAGGACTCACTTATATCCAAAAGACAATAATATATAATTATATCAGGTGTTTCTTTTTAGAGTGAACTAACTTTCGATAGGGATAATTGTGATTTGACAGAAGGTCGAAGCCATGTCGTTTTGACATTTCTGTTCAGTAAGCCTTGACAAATTATCATGGGAAGACTCACGCCGCAACAACGTTTACAAATTGTTGAAATTTATTTTCAAAAGCAGTGTTCTATTGGCCAAACTATTAGAGTACTTCGTGAAATTTATGGTACACATAGTCGTCCATCAGAGCAGCTTATTCGTCGAACTATCGATAGATTTCGGACAACATTTTCTCTACTCGATGCAACAACAACAAGGCAAAGAACTGTAAGCACAGAAGAAAATATCGCTGCTTAAGTCGTAGTGTTAATGATGATCCAGATTTGTCTATTCGTCGACGTTCACAGCAAGTTGGAGTCTGTGATCCACCATATCGAAAATTTTGCGTAAAAATCTTGGTCTATCCCCATACAAGATATAACTGGTTCAAGAACTAAAGACACTTGACCATAAGTGTCGCTTGTTAGCTGATTGTGACCTAGAACAGCTTGAATCCACTTTTTTATCGTAAAATTGTGTTTAGTGATGAAGCTGATTTCTGGTTGAACGGCTATGTAAACAAGCAAAATTGCCATATATGGAGTGAAAACAATACTCAAAAAGTTCTACAGGTTACAATGTATCCTTAAAAATGCACTGTATGGTGTGTTTTACACGCTGGAGGCATCATCCGCCCGTATTTCTTTAAAAACGATGCTGGAGCTAATGTTACAGTGAATGGTGCTCGTTACAGATCGATGATTAATGATTATTTGTTTCGAATTTTGAATGGTATCGACCCAGAAGTGTTTTGGTTCCAACAAGATGATGCTACTTACAATTGATTTATTGAAAGAAAGGTTTGGGGATAACATTATCTCGAGAAATGGTCCAATTAATTGGCCATGCGATATAACTCCACTGGATTATTTTCTTTGGGGTTATGTCAAGTCATTGGTTTATGCTGATAAACCAGAAACAATAGACGCTTTGGAAGCCAACATTATTCGTGTTATTGATTAAATAAGGCCTGAATTACTCGAAAAAGTGGTCCAAAATTGGTCTGGTCGAATGCGGTTCCTCAGAGCTAGTCGTGGTGGACATATGCCGGAAATTATTTTTAAAACATAAATGTCATAAAATTATCTTTCAAATAAAAAAAATTTGGCTTCAATTTTAATTTAAATCTGTTTTATTTCAATTTAAAGTTCTATCACTCAAAAAAACACCCGATGCTAATCATTGAGACGATTGCTCAACAAGACTGAAGGTTATTCCAAAAAGGGAAAGCACAATATCGACTATCGAAATCAGTGCTGATCGCACCTGTAGATTCGCAGGATTGTTGTTTTGGAAGATATTGGAGACAACGCATCATCAGGCAGCTCCGAAGAACAGTGCATCGACCCTTCTTTTACTCCAGGTCCCAGTTCCGGCGAGCCATATTTAATTGTTCAAAGTGAGATAAATGATTTAGTACGTAATTTGGGGTTATCAAAGCAACAGTCAGAACCTCGTGGAATGGAACTTTTTAGGCAACGAAATGAAAATTACGAATTTCAGAAAAAGATATGCTACGTTTTCTGCATTCTACAGTATGAAAAATTCGTTTTGTGCGTGTACTGATATTGATGGTTTAATGAAGGAACTTGATATTGAGCATTCTCTCTCTGAGTGGCGGTCATTTATAGTTCGTCTAAATACAGTTTGAAAACTGTGTTATTGCATAAGGGAAATTTAAAACTCCCTATACCAGTGGCCCATTCAGTGACGATGAAAAAAGGTATGAAAATATGCGCAGTCTTCGAGATAAAATGAACTAAAACACGTATCAATGGCAGATATGTGGGGAATTTAAGTGGGACTTCAGAGGGGATTTAAAAGTTATGCTGTTTTCTTTCTTTATTGGACAGTCGTGCAGTAAATCAGCATTATATAAAATCAAATTTGGCCAGAAATAAGTGTATTTCAACCGGGATCTCAAAATGTCTAGTTTAGATCTCTTAGTAGACCCCAAAAATGTCCTTCTCCCTCCTCTTCACATTAAACTTCGGCTGACGAAAAACTTTGTGAAGGCTATGAATAAAGATGGTGATGGATTCAAATACGTAAAACAAGTCTTTCCCAAGTTGAGTGATGCCAAATTAAAGGAAGGCGTTTTTATTGGACCACAAATCAGAAAATTGCTGGACGACGTAAATTTTACAGGGGTTTACCAGGCAGGAACTTAGAGTATGGAACTCATTTGGTAGTGTAGTAAGAGTATTTTTGGGCAACAATATGGATTCAAACTACCAACAGTTAGTTAATGAACTATTATATGCCTACAAATCGCTTTGTGCCCGAATGTCATTAAAATTTTATTTTCTCCATTTACATCTGTCATTTTCTCCTGAAAATTTGGGAGCTCTGAGTGACGAGCAAGGTGAAAGATTCCACCAAGATTTTAGGACAATGGCAATTCGCTATCAAGGACGATGGGATCCAGATATGATGGGTGATTACTACTGGTTTTTGAAGAGAGAGAAGATATGACCCCTCAGAAAAGGAAAAAATAGAATTCAATCAGTATTTTAGGTCAATATTTTAAATATTTGTGTTTTTATTGAATATAAGGTACGCTCAGTAGGTGTGAAACTGAATAAAGTCGATATATACTGTCAAAAAATTCTGAAATCATATCTTTCAATACACATCAGATATTGTAACATTAAATGTGGTTCTATGAATGTAACAAGAAAACCTTACGTGTTGCAACTTTTTTTCTCATTTTCGTATTTATATACGTCCATTTTATCATAATATGCTATTCAGCTTTATGTTACAACCAAAAAAAATTTTTTTGTCGGCCAGTGTAATCCAAATGTATCTATTAGACGTCGTTCTCAGCAATTGAATCTAGCATATAGATCACCTGGAGGAGCCTGAAGAAGGATTTGGGTTTGCCCCCTTAGAAAATTCAACATCGTTATTGCAGCAATTTAACTTAAGAAAAAATCGAAAAATGTACTGATGTGAAGTCAGGACCTTTCGGCAATTGTTAAATGGCCCATTTTCCCTCAGAATTTTAAATTTGTGAATTATTTCTTGAAGAAGCTGCATATAATAAATAAAAAAAGCATTATGTGTTTTGTCATCCGAAAGTCAAGCAAACATCACTTCTTGCATTTTTAGAACTGTTTTCCTGAAGAAGCGGAATATGTCGTGAAAATGAAAAATACAAGGTTGAAAGGCTCCACCCTTCTCCCTCTGATCTGCATCTGATTTTCAATGTGATTTCATTAATCTTACATCAATTTGTAACAATTGTTAACAATATTTTTTACATTCGTGATGTCCCCTTTTTCATTTAGATATGTAATTATATAAAATTTTTTGTATTCGTCGTGAGCCCTGAGAAGATTTTTGAATAAAATCGAAACTATCGGCGTTGTTGAAAATAGTGGTTTGTTATAATAACCTGACCTTCTTCCTATAAACTCAAAATTTTTGAAAACAAAAGTCTCAAATCTACAATTTACTCACCAAAATCATTATTATAAAATCTGAAATTACATAGTGAATTTTCTATTATTTTAGGAGATAAGGGATGGATGTTTCCAATTATCTTTGGAAAGTTGGCAATCCAACCCCTCGCATTCAAATCCAATCTACGCCTACTTTCTTCGTTCATTCCTTATAAGACCGGATCAAATTTTAACGCCTAAAAGCGACTTTCTCAACAGTTTTCCTTTCTGATTGATTGGCTGCCGGATCGGAAAATCACTGAAAATTTCCCGTTCCCAAACTGGTCCAGGGACTATCTCACATTCCCGTGATTCATGGAGGGAGATAGATAGACCAACATGGGTTACTGTTCCTTATGAAGGAACAGCTATTATGTTGGAAAGTGTCCAGTTTTTATGCCAACAAGACCAGTGGCGTAACATTTTTTTCGCTGAATACTTTGAAACTAGAAACTGAAGTAATCTAAAAAAAATTGTTAAAATGTTAAACTTAATTATCGAAAAATAATATTGAAAGTTTTATATAATTTCATGTCAACATTAAACGTACCAATTCTTCTTTATTTCGTATTCAGTAAATTATACCACAATTCATAACTGGGTTACCAATGACTTTCGATTCAAAAACGAAAAAACATTCGGACCCGTCGATTTCAACTCAAAGTTTAACTGGGACTGAAATATACAGGGTATATTCGGAGAAATATATGCAAATATCGAAATATTGTTTTAAACATCAACACCCTTTTTTGCGTGCTTGTTCCATGAAACAGTGTGCTATAGTTTCGCCCAAATATCTGTCATTTTCGAAGTTTTTGCTGGGATATAACCGCTTGTATCGGGTTTTTTTTTTAGAGTGATTGAACTTTACATTGAAATAAAATACATTTAAATTAAGATTGAAGCAAAATTTTTTTTTATTTGAAAGATAATTTTATGATATTTATATTTTAAAAATAATATCCGGCATATGTCCACCACGACTAGCTCTGCGGAACCGCATTCGACCAGAGCAGTTTTGGACCACTTTTTCGAGTAATTTAGGCCTTATTTCATCAATAACACGAGTCATCTTGGCTTTCAAAGCGTCTATTGTTTCTGGTTTATCAGCATAAATCAACGACTTGACATAACCACAAAGAAAATCTGGATCATCACACTATCACTTACAGCAGCGATATTTCCTTCTGTACGCACAGTTCTTTGCCTTGTTGTTGTTGCATCGAGTAGAGAAAATGTTGTACGAAATCTATCGATAGTTCGACGAATAATCTGCTCTGATGGACGATTAGGTAAACCATAAATTTCACGAAGTGCTCTATAAGTTTAACGAATAGAACACTGATTTTGAAAATAAATTTCAACAATTTGCAGACGTAGTTGTGGCGTGAGTCTTTCCATGATAATTTGCCAATGCTTACTGAATAGAAATGTCAAAAGAACATGGCTTCTTCCTTCTGTCAAATCACAGTCATCCCTATCGAAAGTTCTATCACTCTAAAAAAAAACCGATAATTATTTCTCTCGAAAGTGATGAACCTGAAATCTTCTACTCCAGGTTTCTTAATTAAAACGGAATTGCCCCATTCACTTGAATGAATATTATGTTAAGCTATTTTCCTGTCGTTATCTAGTTGTTGCAATACGCAAATATTGAATAGATGAAACTACCTTAACTTTTATTCACAACAAAGGAACAAGAAGAATATATAAACTAAACTATATTTAACTTACATTGTGAAAAACGTGGCCTTACAGCCAAGTACGACTGCCAATAGCCGATAACATGAAACCCTTGAGAAGATAAGACAGAGGTAGCCTTGTCTCTTGGTCAGGTTACCTGATCTCGATACAAAGAAATGTAACATAACTTCACAGTATTATAGAAAGCAATGGACTCTTCCTGGAAGATAGCTTCAATAAAATATTCTGCCATTAAACAGCTAAAATGGGAATGCGTATAGAAGTGTTTTGGTTCCAACAAGATGGTGCTACACCTCATGCTGCTACCGTAACAATTGATTTATTGAAAGATTTGGCGATAACATTATTTCGAGAAAGAATCCAATTTATTGGCGTCCAAGATCATGCGACATAACTCCACTGGATTAATTTCTTTGGGGTTATGTCAAGTCATTGGTTTATGCTGATAAACCAGAAACAATAGACGCTTTGGAAGCCAACATAACTCGTGTTATTGATGAAATTAGGTCTGAATTACTCGAAAAAGTGGTCAAAAATTGGGCTGGTCGAATGCTAGTCGTGGTGGACATATACCGGAAATTACTTTTAAAACATAAATGTCATAAAATTCTATTTCAAATAAAGAAAAATTGGCTTAAATCTCAATTCAAATGTGTTTTATTTCAATTTAAAGTTCTATCACTTTAAAAAAAACACTCGATGCTTTGTATTTAGGATACAAGTAAGAATTCTGAAATTTTCAGAATTTCGGCTTTTCGTACAATTCTATGATTTTCCAAATATTGTGTTTTATTTGAAATCTCATCATTCTAGCCTGGAATACGTACATATGTCAAAAGAATATTGGGGTTTTTCGGAGGGGAACCACGAATTAATTCAATATCCCTCATTTTTGACGAGCAATTCAGATACTCGTAACAAAATTTCCATCGAAAAAACATGAAGGTGGTGATAAAATGGTGCAAAGAACTGATATGACGCAGATCGCGTGATCCTCGCGAAATTTTGCATTAACCTTCTTGTCGTTATTTTACCTCTAATGATAAATTTAAACTCGACGGTAAAACTGTTGATGTCTCAAAAAATAGTTCTTTTTTAAATCTTCTAACGATCCTCACGAAACCAAAACGAACATGCGTGTCATTACTCTTTTTTAAACGCCAAATTTCAAATCCATCGGACCTGTAGTTTCGGAAATACTGTGAAAATAAAATATTATAAATGTGAATAACTGCGAAATCATTGGATTATGCCCCATAACGAATTTAACGGTGATATTTAGGTCTCTAACTCTTTCTGTTCGAAGGTCAAACTGTTAACGAACCGGCCGAATAGAATTACCTTCGACTTCAGATTCATCATCAGTGAGTCCAACCTAGTCCTTTGAGACAATTTTCAGCTCAAAAATCTAAAATTACAAACATTTGGACAAAACGAGAACAAGGGAGCAAAACAAGACGTGAAAGAGTTGTCTAGATGCTTCTAATAGTTAATAAGAATTTTCGATGAAGGCTTTAGTTTGATGAATTTGATATACATGTCATTATGTTTGTTTTCGGACGTCCATTAAATATGTTCATTTGTTTCGTCACCCCAGGCCGTGAAATAAATATACGATTTTTATTATAGTACCGTGCTATTTTTAAATGGAAAGCTCGCATTCAACAGAATTAGACTTTCGAGCTAATGGGGAGCTTTGAATATGCAATTGAAATCCTCTGTAAAGCAAAGCCGTTATACAACTTTGTCGTGGAATGCGGAAGTATATGTGGAGTCTGCTTCACAATTCATTCGGACCAAAACAAAGTCAGCTTTATCAAACTTTCATAGTTCATGCCCGTCAAACGTTTTTATGATCTACAGGAAAAGTTTCTGAATGTACATTTGATTCGGCACAGCTTGCCGCATTCAAATTTTAATATAACACCCGATTCCTAATTAATTTCAGCTTGGGAACAATGAGAATTGATTAATGAATACCGATCGGCTTTTGTAGATGCCTAAAGTTTGTACGATTTTTTTGAGAGCTTAACAAGCATGCATCATTATCATTCGTTTCGATTCAGGTGAAGTTTTGCGCATATTTCAAAGAAGTAGATTTGCATGATGATATTATAAAGGCTGATCCAATTTCAATAGTAGGATTTTGCGGCGAAATAAAACATAAACATGGCTACGCAGCCAGAATAATTTCAGATTTGAAAGACCCACTGATTACAATTATGGTTTCGAAGTTATATCGTTCACATGTGCTCCACGATTTTGTTGGCAACAGAAATTCGATCAATCCAATTAACAATCATTAATGAGGAGTATGAGCTATGGTAATAGAAAGTTCCAGAAATCTAGACAGTGTAACAAACATCTGTATAACAATTCTATACTCAAACAAACTCGACAAGGTTTTGTAGATCAGAGAGGTAAATTGCAGACACGCGCACGTTACAAACTGATTGGTTTTCCTCAGTGCAATGTATGCTAGTGACTCCAAATCTGTCAAGTATCTATATTCGCTATACTGAGAGACACTAAGGTATTAATAATACAATAGAGCCATCTAGAGTATGCAAAATACCTACAATAAATACCTTTGCTAGTAAATTCAAGTAAAAAAATGTATTTTCAGGTTATTATTATTTTATTATTATTATTTATGGCGAGCGGGCGTCTGTCCCACCCTACCACTGCGTCCGCACGGACTATTGTGGTTCACCCCTAATTTATATCTTCCCGACGAGATCCAGTTTTTGGATAAAATCGATAATCTTGTTCAGGGGTAATTTTTTCAGTTCGCTGTGGACTATAAAAGCCTGGCCAAAGACCTCGAATCTGATGCGGCTCACCGCTGGGCACTCTGAGACGATGTGCATGGCTGTTTCAGTGTCCTCAAGACACAGCCTTCATTCATTGTCTTCAGCCAGACCGATTTTGTGCAAATGCGCTTTCAGTCTGCAGTGACCTGTCATAATTCCGACAAGTGTTCTTAGTTTGGCCCTATCCAGACCTAGCGCTAGGTTCGCCATCTTTTTGTTCGAAGCTGTTCCAAGGAACAACTTCGAGTATTTCAGGCCAGAATGGCTCCGCCAGAAAGACTCTAGCCTTGAGTTCATTCTGCCTGTTACCGCCTCGTTAGCCACGTCATGTGGTATTCCCAGGAATGGTTCCGGTCCTACCAGAGGCAGCGCAGCTCCAGCAAATGCCAGCCGATCCGCCTCCTCGTTACCCAAATAGTTTGAGTGGCTCAGTATCCAAACCAGAGTGACTCCGTTATACATACCGAGCCTGTTTAAAGCCGTGCGGCAACTCCAGACTGTTTTGGATGTAAAACAGTTGGATTCCAGAGCTTTTAGTACTGACTGACTATCAGTAAATATTTTGATTTTACCGTGGTGGATTTGCCGTTTTATCAGCAGTTCCGCCGCGGTCTCAATGGCAAATATTTCTGCCTGGAATATGGTTGTGTTTTGACCGAGACTCAATGAGATGTTAATTCTCGGTTTACTCCCATAGACTCCCGCTCCTGTTCCGTTCGTCGTTCGCGAGCCGTCTGTGAACAAGCCAAGGTCGGTTCTCAATAGAACCTCAGCATGCTGGGTCCATTCGTATCAGCTGGGGACGATTACATTGAAATTCCGTTCCTGGCTCGTGATTTTTGACATTAGATTCGAGGGCATCGATAGGATACTGTTCGTTAAAAGCTCGTCCAGCAGTCCTGAACCTCCCATCACTATTGCCTCTGGCCTGTCAATCGCCAGTTGATATAGTTTGTATGTGATCCGTTCCGCCTCCCTCTGCACGAGTAGGTGAAGGGGTGGTAGATTTAGTAGGACCTCCATGGCTGCTGTGGGTGTGGTGCGAAACGCACCTGTAATTGCAAGGCAAGCCTGTCTCTGTAGTCGGGTAAGCTTTTGTTCGCCAACCGTTTGTTGGCCTTTCTTCCACCACGCTACAGCGCCATACACTATCCGTGGTCTAATTACCATAGTGTATAGCCAGTACATCTGCCTGGGCTTTAGGCCCCAGGTTTTACCACAGATCCACCTGCAAGTCCAGAAACCCATTCTGGCTTTATGACACACTTTATCCAGGTGTGCATTCCAGGTGAGGGTCTTGTCCAGGACTATTCCCAGGTATTTCGCCTCAAATGAGAATTGTATTATTTCACCACGGATAGTCGGCGGTTCTAAACCATTCAACTTCGTTTTTTAGTGAATGGAACTAACTATAACTACCTTTTGCGGTTTAAGAAACATGTCTTCTCTTATATACCATTTGTCAATAGTGTTCATTATCTCTTGAAGGACGGCCGATATCGTCACCTCCGATTTACCTTCACTATGATTGCCAGGTCATCAGCAAATGCTTGAACGTCGACTCCCCACAGCGAAATGATCGCTAGCAGGTCATCAACGAGAAGGGTCCACAGTAACGGTGAGAGAATACCTCCCTGCAGACAGCCCTTCGCAGCCTTGAACTCGAAGACCTCATCCTGGTATGAGATCATTATTGTTCTGCCGCATAGCATTGCCTGTATCTATCTACAGATTAGTGGATCGATTCCTCTCGCAGCGATAGCCTCAGCGAGAGAAGCCGGCAGCGTATTGTTAAAAGCACCTTCAATGTCCAGAAACGCTGTTAGTGCTATCTCTCGATTATCGAGAGATTGGTTTAATTTTAGGTTATTTATTTTCAGGTTACTAACGCAGAAAAAATTTTCCTCTTCCTCAAATCAGACCATGATTTGCCATAATGATCATAATTAGCATAATCATATACATACACATATACATTATAATTAGCATACTAACATTACGTCAAATAGTGGTCTGATTTGAGCTTGAAAAAGTTTTTTCTGCGTTAGTAACGTGAAAATATCTAGAATAAATTCCCTTACTTGAATTAACTTGCAAAGGTATGTCTTGTATGTATTTTGCTTACTCTAGACGGCGCTACTGTATTATTAATACCTTAGTGTCTCTGTGCATAGCGAATATAGATACTTGACAGATTTGGAGTCACTAACATACATTGCACTGACGAAAACCAATCAGTTTGACACGTGCGCATGTCCGCAATTTACCTCTGTGATCAACAAAACCTTGTCGAGTTTGTTTGAGTATAGAATTGTTATACAGATCTATGTTACAGTGTGTCGATTTCTAGAACTTTCTATTATCATAGCTCATAATCCCCATTAATGATTTTTGGGTACAGATCAGCCGAATTTATTTATTTGAATCCAATTTACTATGACATTTTCACATATTTGGGCAGACATCTCACGAATAACAACTCAAATGTTAGTAGTAAAATCTTCATTTGCCCTTAGATTATTAGCATAAGCCTTCGACTTCAAATAACCCCAGAGACACACAGTGTGAGGAGATCCTGATGGATAATGTAAAGGTGGTCCATCTAGAGTTTGCATTTTGAAATAGTGGTTATTTAGAGTCTACTGTCACTTCTGTCATTTGTGTTTTGACAGAAAGTTCAATATTTCACATTAACGACATTAACGAAATGGGTTGATTTACGCTTGAACAAAACTGGAAAATATCAAGTCGATTTCTCTTTGGTGACTTCCATTTTCAACTCACAACTGAATGGACCAAACAAAAAACAGCAAAGAATTTCGTTAGTGTGAAATGTCACCTCGACAACAAGAATAAATCTGAAAATGTTTGATCGATACTTTAGGAGATATGGATCACTACTGCCATCTACCGAAAAAACAATGGATTTTTTTTCTCCAGTTCTAAAACCACATCTTTCCTATTGGGAAATCGTTTCTGAGTGGAAGCCGTACGAAAACTCTTATAGTAGTTTCTGAGATCACCCCATATAGACAGACATGAACGGCGGGGGACTTTAATTTATAATATGTAGGAATTCTGCAATATCTACTATAATTTCCATTCCATTGACGTAAATACTGACGAAATCGGGTGATGTATGGGAAAATGTCTGAGGGAAAAATATACATAAATAAAGAGATTTCCCCATATTTTGGGACGCCCTCACAATAGAAAAACCATATGAATTGTTAGAGCCCCTCCTCCGTTGGCCGAAAACTGCATTGAAATAGAAAGAGCCTTTCGACATCTTCCTAGATATGGGTCAGAGAGACTCGGATAAAAGATTGTGAATGACGATTGAGACTCTACATAGAAATAATTTGTACCATCCTCAAGATTTCTAGTGAGATAAAGGATATGGCAACTTTATTCAAACGTTTCAGTGATACTTGGTAATTATCCAGAAATTTTATTAATAGTCATTTTGTACAAATTTAACCTGGTCCACATGTGTGCTTATAAATTCGTTTAACCGTTAAAAACTGGGAACCAATTTCAGGAAAACGAAACGACAATTCAATCCAAAAAATCAAAAGAATATTTATGCTATAAGTATCATTGTTCTAGAAGATGCAAATCGGTTGAATATTCGACGTTCTCCAGAACTTGGCTTTTCAGAAATAATAACTTGGCGTATTCAGGTCTGAACCGTATAAAAGTATGCTGACTCAAAGGCTGAAGACCATAGGCAATTAAAAGCTTCGTGTTTCTGCTAATTGAGACCTGAAATCTTGATTTTTCCAAGGGAACTATCCTTTCAGATGAGATTTATTTCGTGTAGAACGATTTTGCTATAAAAAATGCTTGGTAGAGTTTTTCAAAATGCACATTAAAAATGAAACACATGTTTCTATTTTCAATATATTTCATAAGTACTAACGTACGTTTCGTCCATAATTCAACAAAAAGGAAATATACTGATACTGCCGAGTGGCTTCTAGTTCAGTCAAGTCAGTCCTAAAAATAGTTATAAGGTTACAAAATTTCAATAGAGCTGAAAATTGGTATGAATTTTCAGATTCCTATTATGAATTAATTGTGAGAAGTCCCCATCGATCCCCCTTGTGTAAAAAGTTTCCTTGATGGTGAACGTTTGCAAAAATGGGTTTTTGGGTTTTCCAGCTAAATGGTAAATTTTACAGACAAAATAGTTCTGAAAAAAATTTTAAACCATTCAATTCTCTACAAAAAATGTCCCTACACTTTTTTCGTAAGTATCATCGACATTTCCGTGACATGGCGATTCAAAGTATTTTAAAAATCATTTTCATCGTAATATACACGTTAATGTACTTTAATATACATTTAGAAACCGTTATACCAGTAAAAATATAAGTCACTGTGCCTTATACATACAAATAGTAGAATTCGTAGAATAATAATGAACGTCAAAAACTCGGTCACTAATTTTCTTGAGTCGTATGGCCTTGAAAAACACCTATCTTCCACTCAATTGCCTGCTGGCGATGCTCGTACACCAGCTCCGTTTTAAAGGCGTTTGTAGTGAAAACTCGTGGCTATCGTTTATATTCTGTGAACAAGTTTGAGCAGTTCACAGTTTATTAAAAAAAATGTCACCATTTTGCCTTATTTGTAGTCAACCTTTGACTGAAAGTCCAAGTTGTTGTTTGAGAAATATTTAATTGTTGAGAACGACGTGAAACCGAAATATGGATTTTCTTTTATACTTGCTGCAACCAATTCAATATTCCCTTGTATGCATGTATTTCTTTGTGGTACTAGTACTCTTGTAACGTGTAGAAGAATTTGTTTACAATACGACGATTAACTGAGTAATGTTTTCCAAGAATTCTTTTTAAATTTCTCAGTTTTCACAAGTGAGCACTGATTTCGATAAAATAATTTAATAATTTCTAATCGTTGCTGAAGCGTTTACTCATTCCATGAGTAAATGACATAACCTACTGAATACAAATGGCATGGAAAATATAAAAATACTATAGTGTTGCCATTATAACCATTTTAAATTTAATCATTTCTATTGGAAAACCCATTAATTTCGTCTTGTTCCTTTGTACTAACTAAAAAAAGTGTATGTAGAAATACTTCTAATCTAATAATTGAAAAGGGTTTTTAGTGCTTCTAAATACAGCCATATTTACAAAGATACTTTTTCGAAAACCCTTAAAATGTAATTGGATCGGTCTTTGCTTTAAAGAAATTCGCTTTAATTAAATAAAGAATATTTTCACAATTCATTTAATCCCACGAAGCCACAGTGTTAACTATAATTAATTCAATATTGTGGGAATATTCTTTATTTCATTCAATTCATAAAATCGCGTGGCCAAACATTACTGGATATTTATTATCCAATCAATGCATCTTAAGACCCACATATTCAGTTATATTGAAGTCATTGCAGTTGATCACTTTCTAGAATGATAAATTGGAATTGAGCAGCTTAATACTTTGCATTTCAGATAGGAAAAAATTAAACATCGAACGAAAAAACCTCGCAAATTTTATACAAATGTGTACTGTTTCCTATCAAAATGTATGCGTTCTATTTATTAGTGGAAATACTTATGTACAAAATTCCATTAAAATTTTATAGATTTAAGTTACAGATATTCGACTTTTCAAATCCTTAACCAAATAAATCTTGGCTAATTATCAATTTTTGCACGGAGTTGCATAAATTAATTCTCATGAAAAGTAATTAAAAAAATGTCTTACAAACATTTCTATTGAGTAAACATATAGAATTCTCCAGTATCATTCAACACTTGAAAATAAGAAGAAATCTAAAAAAAATTGGAATATAGAGTGAAATTGAATAGCAGACTTATCCGCTACAGCTGTTTCATATGAACTTTATGAAATAACAAATACTATTCCAGAAATTGCTCTAATAAATTTGAATAGCACATTCTCCAGAACAGTCACTTTACTTTCTTGAATGATAAATAAGAACAATCACTAAAAATTTATCCCATACCTTATTTCCATACAAGATCTTGGAGATAGAAGTAGGGTATAAGGTTTGAGGTTAACTCAAAACATTTGTTAATTCTATGTCCAACCATAGAAATATATAAAACCAAAGCATGGCCCAGGTCCAATAATACTATATAAAATTCAAATATTAAAACAGAATAATTCTTGAAAATTTCAAAAATTAAACTTGGTAGAGGTTTCACGTTACGATTGGATTTGGATCATGCTTTGGTTTTATATATTTCTATGCTTGGACACATAATTTGACAAATATTTTTAGTTAACCGGAAATATTCTGTCTTATATTCCACTTCTAGCTTCAAGATAGAAATAAGGTATGTGATATATTCCTATTGACTGTTTTTATTCGTCATTCAAACCAATCGACTGATGATTATGGATGCGAGTTTCAAGAGCAGTTCTGGAAAGTGTGCTATATTTTTAAATTTATATACAGCATTTATTGGAATATAATCTGTTATTCATGATGATCACATGAAACAGCTCTATCAGCTTAGTATGATATTTAAACTCAGTCAATATTCTATATTTTCCATACATTCCTTTATTTTTTGTGTAATGTATGATGTTTTAGTATGTCTACTTAAATAAAAACAGTGTTACTAAGATATATGTGATTTATGTGTTTTTATTTGAATTATATATAGGTTTCACAGAATTATTCTGTTTTAACATTCAGATTTTAAAATCTTCATACAACACTATGAGTGAATATATCAGGTTTAAATTTGCTGTTTGTTTCATCACCAATATTTGTAATTTAGATGACCTGCATCATTAAAAATGCAAACATGAATAAAATCCGCAAGTCTCACGAATTTCACTTACTTGACAGCCAAAAATATTACTTTTAATCCTCGCTCACCTGAAAAAAAAAGAAATGATAATTAGTTTCGATAGATTGAACATACGCAATCAAAAAAATTAATCTTTCATTTGGAAGTATTGAAGAAATGAAGTTGATTTTCATGTGGAGTCAATAACCGTTAATAGAATAATTGAAGCTTATTAATTCACAAGGTAAAGGCTCTCAACATTATTTCAGGATTCCGTTCAAAATATATCAAAGCCTAAAATATAATTCATAGTTATTTACTTGATAAGAAAATTTCATAGAAAGAATGTCACCTAGAATTAATCTGTTGATTTCGATAAATTATTTCATAAGAATCTCGGTGATCTTTTTTAAGCAATTTGATATTGAACATTATCAGAACAAAAACTCAATACATTCAAATACACCAGATCTGTAAATAATGATAGGGAACATTCAGAAAAAAATGTAAAGTATATAAAGAACTAACGATGTATTGTTCGAAATGACCAACATCCATAAAATACTACTTTCAGATCCTTCTCTAACATTTTCGAAACTGTCTGGTGTCAGTAATTGGCTTTCCGTGATGATTCTTTGTCGCAGTTCTGCAAGATTTTCAGGCGGAGTTACATAGACTTTGAACTTCAAATGTCCCCACAAAAAAAAAATGTTGATGGTTGTTGCCATCCTCAGATGGTCTTTCGGAACAATGTCGTCATAGGAATCCTTTCTTCCTAATACAAAACTTGAAAATTATTTTTGGATTCTTCAAAATTCTTAGATTCTTGACTTTGGGTGGTTCAACTTTCTGTTCAACATTTTGACGGTAAGTTCAAATTACGTTATTTCGTGAATAGTGAACAGATTTTGAAAATTTTAACTGGGTTGTGCACAGAACATAAATAACTTTCAACCTAACCATTACTCGACATCTCTTTCCTATTGAAAAAATTTTGGAGGTTGAGGTTTTATGAAATCTTCGAAAATTTTTCGTTTCTGACTTCTGGGTGTGTCGAATTTTCATTGGGAGACCTTGTAAATAGGTAGATTTCTATTTATTATCTTGAGGTGTTTACATGACGCGTTTCGTTAACATAGTTAACTTCTTAAGATGCTTACAAACAACTATGAACAACTCAAGATAATATAGAAATCTTCATATATATGTATCTCATTTAACTAAAGTGTACAATGGATTTCTATCCAGTAAAGGCCGGCACGATACGGAGTTACGAAATTATCAAGTGTTGCTGCGATGAAAGATGAAAATAATGGAAATTTAGAAAATCCTAAATTAAGATGCCACCTGATCTCCCCTTTTCGCTGAAAACGGTTAAGGATTTTAATTATGCCGTATTTGGGAGAATACATCTTTCCAGCGTTGATGGAATTATGGCGTGAAATATAATTTGTCTAGTGAAAGCAGCTATTTAGGTGGGAAACTTATTATGTAAGGATTCCGTTGTCGGAAACTTGAATCCGGGATCTTGAGTTCCTTGACTTATTCCATCGCCTTCTATTGCTTCAGCGAGAACTATGCTTGCACCTCCTGAATATACCAGCAAGCAGATGATATAAGGGCCTAGCATCAGCACGAATTGAGCACTTTTCAAGTTTCAATGAAAGGAGGGTTTCTCAATTTACAGCAATATCGATTTATATATTTTTCCTCAATACTGAATATAACGGAAGATTCTGGCAAGGTTGTGCTATATGAAAGGTTTTTTCCTAACTATTATTCATTCAAAATTTCATTGTCTTGCCAGCTACTCATTATTTTTATACACAAAATGGAATTATCTGAGGACTACATCTAATAAACCTTATATACAAGTTTAAATACGTAGTAACGAAACGTACCAAGCTTTTGAAAAAGAGCGAGACGCGTCTAGAGACCAATTCAATGGCACAAATTTCCTTGTGTAATTTCCAGTTGGAAATAGGACGTTTTAGTATGTTCACCGCAATAGACATATCTTTTGTAGAATTTTCATCACCGTAGTACATCCGTTTTTAAAAGTTGCAGCGACATGTAGATTTAGGAACGTTTCAGCGTATTTCGCATTGTAAATTTATTTATTTTCAATGGAAAATTTCATTGTGATAATTCGTGCAAAGTTAGATCGTCTAACTGCGTCGAGTCGACTTACTGCTGCTACCTAGCTTCGATAGAATATAGGATCTGCACTCGGTCTTTGTCTCTGGGAAACGATTGAAACGAAGTATTATTGTAGTTCAAGTCAGACTTATTTTAGCTATATTCTCACCTGAGTTTGTCCACTATTTCTCTCAATACTCATTTTGTTTTATTTTCTATGTATTTCACCGTCATGTATACAGCTTTTCGCTGCATTACTCATTCTTCCCTCAATTTAACGGTCCACCTTTTTCTTCAGTTCAACTAACATTGACTGATTGAAATTAATCCAACATGAAGTTGTATCCTCTTTTCATAATGCCGGATTGCTATTGACATTGTTAAGTGAAAATACTCATTTGATTTGTCCCCAGTATCCGTTCATATCAAGAAGAAATTTTGATCCGTGGACTAAGAGCAATTTAGACTTTTGAAAGCATTTTGAATACCACTTCGTGTAAACAGAATCTTTGTACGTTGTAAATAAACAGTTTTTGTTAGTCCAGTAACATTTCGTATCGGGTAGGAGATTGAATCTGTAGATTTAGACTTACTAAGAACTCATTTTGACAGTACAGTTACTTTGAATGTCACCTGGTGTAAATATAATCTTTGTATAGTGTAAATATCAGTTTAGATCAGGCTCATGTGGCAATCAATATCAGATAAAAGTTTTGATCTATAGATTCAGTCTAGCTCAGGCTTTCATTCATCTCAGTATTCAAATAAATGAATTCGGCTGATCTGTACCAAAAATCATTAATAAAAAGTATGAGCTATGGTAATGGAAAGTTCCTTAGTCATTAGTGTCTCTGTGTATAGCGAATATAGATACTTGACAGATTTAGAGTCACTAGTATATATTGCATTGACTACAACCAATAAGTTTGAAACGTGCGCATGTCTGCAATTTGCCTCTGTGGTCAACAAAACCTTGTCGAGTTTGGTTGAGTATAAAATTGTTATACAGATGTATGTTACACAGTCTCGATTTCTAGAACATTCTATTACCATAGCTCATACTCCTTATTAATGATTTTTGATACAGATCAGCCGAATGAATTTATTTTAATATGAATATGCTAACTATGAGCATTACGGCCAATTTTGGTCTGATTTGAGTATGAGGAAAGTTTTTTCTGCTTTAATAATGTGAAAATATCGAGAATACATTTCTTTACTTGAATTAACTCGCAAAGGTATGTCTTGTATGATTTTTGCATACTCTAGATGGCGCTAGTGTATAATTAATACCTTAGTGTCTCTGTGTATAGCGAATAAAGATATTCGACAGATTTGGAGTCACAAGTATACATTGCACTGACGAAAATCAATTAATAACGTGAATGGAGTATGCAGTTGGGTCTAGTTGTGTTCTGAGTGTAAAATTTCAAAGTTACTATTAAAACTATGTCCTGTGTCTAGAAGGTGCTCTGCGTAGGTTGAATTTCCCTTTTTGTTACAATAACATTTTTCATGTTCCCTAAGTCTCGTCTGGAACGATCTTCCTGTCTGACCAACATATACAAAATGACAAGTACCGCAAGTGAACTTATAAACACCTGATTTCTTGTTCTTAGACGTTTTATCTTTATTATTTTTTATTAGTTTTCCTAGGGAGTTATTCGTTTTATAAGAAATTCTAAAATTGTGGTTCTTCTTTGAATATCTAGCTACCTTTTCTGGTTTTGGTCCAAAGTATGTCAACGAAATGTATTTACTTTCAATTGAATCATTATTTATGGGATATACTATTAGTATATCCCATAGTATAAATTTTTATGGGATATACTATTAGTATATCCCATAAATAATGATTCAATTGAAAGTAAATACATTTCGTTGACATACTTGAGACCAAAAACAGAAAAGGTAGCTAGATATTTAAAGAAGAACCACAATTTTGGAATTTCTTATAAAACGAATAACTCCCTAGGAAAACTAATAAAAAATAATAAAGATAAAACGTCTAAGAACAAGAAATCAGGTGTTTATAAGTTAACTTGCGGTACTTGCCATTTTGTATATGTTGGTCGGACAGGAAGATCGTTCCAGACGAGACTTAGGGAACATGAAAAATGTTATTGTAACAAAAAGGGAAATTCAACCTACGCAGAGCACCTTCTAGACACAGGACATAGTTTCAATAGTAACTTTGAAATTTTACAATCAGAAAACAAAAGTTTTAGATTAAACTTGTTAGAAACTTTAGAAATTAATAGATATCATAAAAGAAAAATGTTATTGAATAACCAAACAGAATTAAGTAGCTCCCTTTTGTTGAATCTTTTTTGAATCATTTTTCAGATTTCCAAAAGAATTGTAAAACTCTCTTCACCCCCTCTATTTTTGTTATATCCATGTACTATAAAATGAATTTCTTGTTCGTGGTATACTCAGTATCTTGTAATACTCATCTGAAGAAGTCATGGTATGACGTAACGATCGTAGTGTTAATAAAATATTAGCGGAAATTAGAATATTGTTTTTATTCATATTTCCAAGATGAATTTCCGTCAAGTAAAGACCGAAACAATCATAGAAATATGTCAATGTTTGATAAAGCTTCCTCTAGCTTGGATGCATGAATGGTGGTCCTCCGAAATTCAAAGTTTCCTTTTTTTTGACAAATCAACTTTCCTTTTTTTGATACTCGATACGTGTACGTGAGTTTTATTAACCTCAACTTTTCTAGAATAGTATCCTCGGACAGACGGAGGATTTCTTAATTCCATGCAGTCTCATATTGCACAATTCAAACAGCTAAAATGCAGGGATGTTTTTTCGAAATGTTCAAGGGGTTTATCATTTAGAGAGGATAATAAACTAGAATTGATTTATTCCACCGTATAGATTATATATGATTGTAGCTGGGTGACATGAATGCATCAAAAAATCATTTATTTATCTCGATTCATATTTCGAAATATCCTGGAATAGAGAAAAATCATACTCAATCATGTCGCTGCTGGATGAAATCCATGAACGATGACTCAGTGAGTGGTGCCATCTGATTCCTCGTAAATTTATTAGCAAATTTTTCTGTTTGTCCAAATCAATATGGTCCACGAATGATAATAAAACAGGGGTGTGTAATAGGATTTTTGATAGCCGAATATCAACGTCACAAGAGTAATATTGAAATCAGATTTATAACGCACAGATATTTCTCTATTGATGGGAATATGAATAGATGTAGTTTACAGTTTACATATGCTCCATACACATTCTATTCGATATACATGATTAATTTATACCTATGTAGCCTTATCGACTAGTTGAACGTTGAAAATTTATTCTCTCTCTATTATTCCACGGATTGGCTAGCTTAGAAATATATTATGCGTTGTTGTACTCATACTATCCTTATTTAAAAAACTTAATATAGGGAAATTCTGAAAACCTTCACAATATAGATTAAAAATGCTTTTATGATTAATTATACAGGCTGTCCCAACGAAAACTTGACCCCCCAGATCTCAGAAATGCAGAATTTCCGAAGATTTAAAAAATATTTTTGATGGTCTCGGTCTTTACTTGACGGAAATTCATCTTCAATATAAGAAAAACAAATGTTAACTTCCGCTATTTTATTGATTTACACGACAATTGTTTCGTCATACCATGACTTCATCAGGTGAGTATTTAAACTGAGGTATACAAAGCAAAACATGACCTTAAATACACAGCTCTGGTACAAAAAATAGAGGGGTGGAAAGAGATGGTTTACAATTAATGGAAAATATTAAGTAGGGGGGATCTGTTTAAATCTATTTGATCATTCAATAAAATTTGTCTTTTATTATATCTATTGATCTCTAAAGTTTCTAACAGATTTAGTTCCTGACTTTTGTTTTCGATATGTAATATTTCATAGTTCATATTAAAATTATGGCCAGTCTCTAACAAATGATTGGAATAAGTTGAATTCTGTTTATTATAATTATAACATTTTTCATGTTCTCGTATCCTTGTTTGGAATGTCTGTCCTATATATACACATGGGCAATCACTACATGTTAACTTGTAAACTCCTGATTTTTTTTTCAGGAATTACATCTTTATTATTTTTCATTTAGCTGCCTAAAGAATTAATGGTTTTAAAAGAGATGTTATATTTTTCTTTTTTCTTTAAATATCTAGCAATCTTTTCAGATTTTTTGGGCTATGTATTATAAGTTAATGAAATAAATTTGGTTTCGTTTGCATTTTGAAATTTTGGATATACAAGTGATATTCCTCTCTTTTTATTTATTTTATCACGTAAATTGTCTACAATTAACAGATTAAAATCATTATTGAAAGCTATTTGTTTAATGGTTTTATATTCTTTGTCAAAATTTTCTTTTGTCATGGGTATGTTAACCAATCTATAAAGCATATTATTTTAAGCTGATAATTTTTTGTGAAAATGGTTGGTCTGAAGTAGAATCAATCGTACCATCTGTATGTGTAGGTTTTCTGTATATGGAAAAGTCGTGTCTATTATTAATTTTGGTGATTTTTAAATCTAAGAAATTGATGCTATTATTTACTTTATCTTCCTGTGTGAATTCAATTGTTGGATATAAATTATTGATAGATTCCAAAAATGAACAAAGCTGTCTATTTGTGCTTTTAAATAAACAAATTATGTCATCTACATAGCGGTACCAATAAACGAAATATCCAAAAACTCCCATATTTTAAAGATTTCGTTTATTGGTACCGCTATGTAGATGACATAATTTGTTTATTTAAAGGCACAAATAGACAACTTTGTTCATTTTTGGAATCTATCAATAAATTATATCCAATAATTGAATTCACACAGGAAGATGAAGTAAATAATAGCATCAATTTCTTAGATTTAAAAATCACCAAAATTAATAATAGACACGACTTTTCCATATACAGAAAACCTGCACATACAGATGGTACGATTAATTCTACTTCAAACCATCCATTTTCACAAAAATTATCAGCTTATAATAATATGCTTTATAGATTGGTTAACATACCCATGACAAAAGAAAATTTTGACAAAGAATATAAAACCATTAAACTTATATGATATTAATTTAATTCTTAAAGTTATAATATCAAATATATAATAATTTTTTGAAATTAAATATGTAAAAGGCTAACAGAATACTACTCTGTCAAGAAAGTACCGGGAATTTTCAATTAAAACAACATTTTTACATTTAATCGTCAAAATTTATTGGGTCGCTTTCAAAATAGGCTCCATTTGCTCCAATACATCTATGCCAACGGCACTTCCAATTATCGAAACATTTTTTATAGGCGCTTTCCGGGATGGACTTTAGCTCTCGCGCCGAATTTTGTTTTATGGCTTCAATCGACTTAAAACGGGTGCCACGAAGGGGCAATTTTAGTTTTGGGAAGAGGAAAAAGTCGCAGGGAGCCAAATCCGGCGAATACGGTGGTTGCTGAAGCACGTTTGTTGAGTTTTTGGCGAGAAAGTCAGTCACAATCGTAGCTCGGTGAGAAGGCGCGTTATCGTCCCATAGTAATCACCCATAGTAAAAATCGGCACGCACTCTGACATCGACTGACTTAATCAGCTGTTGCAAACACACTAGTTGACAGATCCAGCTCAAGCTTGGCATAGTAATTAAGGACAGTGGTACCAACCTAGGAAAAAAATTTTTACCTGCCTCATTGCCCCGCCAGATTTAAATCGATAATTCCCGGTACTTTCTTGACAGAATGTATATCTGTAAATATTAAAATATTGAAATAATTTTATATACCTTCTATCAAGTATAAACCTCCATTTATTTTATTTTAGAACATTAATTATCCGCTACAACCCACAAAAATTCCAAGAAGAAAACTATTTAACAGAGATACGCTACAATTTTTTCACGGAATACGTGTGAGTAAGGGATGATTATCGTTGCCTTTTTATGTTCGACTATTTCCGATATCGGATATCGAAAAGACTAAATGACACATCGAGTGTCGAAAGGGCAGACAGGTCCAGATATGCGTGATGAAAAGGTTAATTCGTCGTTTTAAAGCGGGCAGATCGTCCGCTCTCAGCGATTCAAAGATCGTATAAATCGAGAAGATGGTTTTTCACGCGTTCAGAAATATGATTTGAGGAAACCCCGAAAGCACGCTTCCTAAAAATAATGTGTTCTGTTATTGACGTTCCAGTTATCTCGGTCTCTCGGCTTTCCGTTCCTTTGGTCCTCTTTGAACAAAGTATCTAAAAATATATATAATGGTATGAAAAGCAATCGCCGATTTTTGAGTTGAAAAAACCTAGTGTCAAGTCACCAGAAATAACCAAAGAAAGTGAATTTGTTCCTGTTCAATGCCCCCACGAAAATATTCCTCTTTGTTTCCACATAGTACAGAAAAGATTTATCATTGATTTATGGCGAAAAAAGAAATTTACATTTAGATGAAAACTAGGTGATGTAATATGTTTGTTCAGCGTGTACCCAAAGCGTATTGAGTATCTGTTTTGGCGCTGCATTTGAAATTGAGAGGAGTGGGGAGGGGATCGCGGTGTTCGCTATTTCTTGGAGTTTCAGTCACGATGGAGCAGTACCCGGGAACGCACCACGCTTTTTGCGTACGAGCGTACTATCGCAACGGTGCTTCAATATGTGACAGCAGCATTAGAAAATGGATCCGGATGTTCGGGAATACAGGTCTGACGGCAAAATTCAACACTCTGGCCATCCTCATTCAGTCTACTACGAAGAAACTATTCGAGAAAAGGAGGCATTAGTTCGTCAAAATCCGTCTTTATCCATCCGAAAGCGAGGCGAATCATTAAACATCAAAAAATGGTCCTTTCATTTTATGAAAGAAAGATTTGCATCTGAAAGCCTATAAAATTCAATTGGTTCAAGAATTGAAGGATACAGATTATGGATTGAATTTTGCCAACGAAATGTTACGGCGGTTCAACAATTTTGATAACATACTCTTCAGTGATGAAGCAATCTTTCATCTGAATGGTCATGTCGATATACAGAATTGTCGGTACTGGGCAGAAGAAAATCCGAGACGAGAGCATGAGCGACCCGTGCACAGCTCGAAGGTAGTTGTTTGGACCGCTTTGTCTGCTAGAGGTCCTTATTTTCATGTATATCGACGAGACCGACCACTCGATGTGAATAGTGACGGTTATTGCGATATTCTGCGAAACTTTTTGGGTCCAGAGTTACAGAAATTTCCAGGTTTCAACTCAAGAACGTGGATTCAACAAGACGGGTCCACTTGCCGTGCATCAGATCAAGCAATGGAAGCTGTTAATAAGGTCATTTCGCGTAGGGGTAACATCAACTGGCCTCCCAGAAGCCCCAACCTTAGTTCACTTGAGTATTCTGCATGGGGATACCTTAAAAGTAAGGTCTGTGAGAATAATTCGACGGAATTGAAGCAAAACATTAGGTCATAAATGGCAGCAATATCAAGAACTATGTGTCTGCCTGTGATCGACAATCTTCGTACTCGATTTGAAGAGTCCCAGCAGCGTAACGGTTACCATTTAGATCACATCATCTTTCTCAAATAATTTTCCACATTACATTGTAATAATTAACAATAAACTTTTTTTTGATTTTAAGTAGTTTTTGTTTTATCGAAATAACAAATACCCGACATTCTTTTTGGACACCTTGTATTCATTTGACTGAGCGAAGTTTGTATAATAATAGTCCGCTAGTATTTTTTTCATTCTGTGTCCTAAGTATCCACGAGTAATGAATAAATGTAAAGAATCGGTACATCGATTAACAACAGTGTTGCGTGAAATCTGCAGAGCCTTTTTCAGCTACTACTGTTCTTGGTATAATAACTCAAAATAATAATGATTTTAAATTCATTTAGGCGATGCTTGGTAGTTTATAGTGAGAGAATAATTATATGAATTATGAATTTGAGTCTACATGAAGAAAGTTCAATTTAAAATGTCCTAAATCAAAAAATATTTCACTACATTTATATAGAAAATATATATTATATTAATGATACATTAATATGACAACAAAAATATTTATTTTTCTTTACTAGAACAACTTTGTATACAACTTGTGCACGTTATTTTTTTTTCTTAGTGTGAAACCGAAAAAAGACTACAGCTGTGATAATATGACTCTAAATATAAACTATTATATCGGGTGTTTTTTTTTAGAACGATAAAACTTTAAATTGAAATAAAACACATTTAAATTAAGATTGAAGCCAATTTTTTTTATTTGAAAGATAATTCTATGACTTTTATGTTTTAAGAATAATTTCCGTCGTATGTTCATACCGACTAGCTTTGAGGAACCGCATTCGACCAGACAAATTTTGGACCACTTTTTCAAGTAATTCAGGCCTTATTTCATCAATAACACGAGTTATGTTGGCTTCCAAGGCGTCTATTGTTTCTGGTTTATCAGCATAAATCGATGACTTGACATAACGCCAAAGAAAATAATCCAGTGAAATTATGTCGCATGATCTTGGAGGCCAATTAACTGGACCATTTCTCGAAATCATGTTATCGCCAAATCTTTCTTTCAATAAATCAATTGTTACGCTAGCAGCATGAGGTGTAGCACCATCTTTTTGGAACCAAAACACTCTTGGGTCGATACCATTCAAATTTTGAAACAAATAATCATTGATCATCGATCTGTAACGAGCACCATTCACTGTAACATTAGCTTCAGCATCGTTTTTAAAGAAATATGGACCGATGATGCATCCATCCAGCGTGTAAAGCACACCCTACAGTGCATTTTTCAGGATGCGATGGAACCTGCAGAACTCTTGAGGATTATTTTCACTCCATATACGGCAATTTTGCGTGTTTATAAGCCGTTCAACCAGAAATGAGCTTCATCACTAAACACAATTTACGATAAGAAAGTGGATCAACTTCAAGCTATTCTAGGGCCCAATCAGCAAACAAACGACGCTCATTATGGTCAAGTAGCTTTAGTTCTTGAATCAGTTGGATCTTGTATTGGTTGAGGCCAAGATCTTTACGCAAAATTTTCCATGTGGTGGATGCACCGAGTCCAACTTATTGTGAACGTCGAAGAATAGACAAATCTGGATCATCAATAACACTATGACTTACAGCAGCGATATTTTCTTCTGTACGTACAGTTCTTTGTCTTGTTGTTGTTGTTGTTGCATCGAGTAGAGAAAATATTGTCCGAAATCTATCGATAGTTCGACGAATAAGCTGCTCTGATGGACGATTCTGTAAACCATAAATTTCACGAAGTGCTCTATAAATTAGGCGAATAGAACACTGATTTTGAAAATGAATTTCAAAAATTTGTAAACGTTGTGGATTCGTGAGTCTTTCCATGATACTTTGTCAATGCTTACTGAACAGAAATGTCAAAACAACATGGCTTCTTCCTTCTGTCAAATCACAGTTACTACCATTACTATTGAGAGGAGAAATAAGTTCGTGCGGTATAGATAACAGATGTCGCTACTAGTTTATTATTCCATTGTTCCATCTGGCAACACCTGCAGTTTGAAGTGTCATTATTGGGCTTTTCTTTCTTGTACACATATCCATTCTTAATTCTTTTAATGCATTTGTTGGATGTGAAAATAAATCAAATCAATGCAAAAAACTGTTTGCTCATTCAATTGAAGTGATAAAGTAAAAATTAAATATTATTGAGAAAATCAGTTATCAGCCCTTCATTTTCCAATTCATGAGAAAGCACATAACCCAATCCAAAATGAGAAAGGCTTTAATCCTTGTAAAGTGGTTATACAGAATCTACTAATTCCTTCTACAACAGGCATTTCATAAGTTTTCTACAGTATTTTCTGTCCGCTGAAAATATACAGGCGAAATCCAGATTTAAAATATGGCCGTTGGACAATTTCCTAACTTTTATGTCGGATTCGGTGCTAAAACTTTCATAACAAATGTGTAAACCGTATTAAAATTTATGCCTCTCATAATTCTATATTCATGTATGCAGTTTATCTCATTCATGCCTGCTGAAAATGATACGTTCATTAGTGGCCGGTTTTGTAGGATCTGGCCTTTGGCTGATTTAGGGTCATTGATTTCCTAACAACTGAATTATGCAGAATCTTCTTTTTTAATTAAACACAATTATCAGTATTTCGAAATTCTCGCTGATATTCGCCCAATTTCAGATACGAATCGTTCTATCTCTTCTCGCATTTAGCATGTAATCATAATTTACTCAAGTCAACTTCGAAAGAAAGAAAAAAATCACACAAAGTGAAGAACGTAGATAAGGAAAGATTCGATATACAGTTGGTCCTAAAGAGTCACCATCAAGGTTTGAATTATGTTCACAAATGTACATGAAACAATACGATACCTTAACTCGGAGCTGCTTTAATCTGACGACAGATTGAACAAGTCGAATAATGTTATTTGCCCCTGTGATCAACAGAACATTATAGAGTTTGTTTGAATATGGAATTATTATATAGATGTATGTTACACTGTCTCGATTTATAGAATTTTCTATTGTCATAGCTCACAATCCTTATTAATGATATTTGGTACAGATCAGCCGAATTCGTTTATTTTAATATGAATATGCTAATTATGAGCTCTACTGCATATTATGGTCTGATTTGAGCATGAGGACAGTTTTTTCTGCGTTTGTAACCTGAAAATATCGAGAAAACATTTCTTTACTTGAATTATCTAGCAGAGGTATGTCTTGTATGTATGTTTGCATACTAAGATAGTGTATGATAACTATCTTAGTGTCTCTGTGCATAGCGAATATAGATACTTGACAGATTTGTAGTCATTGGCATACATGTACCAACCAAGATGGTTTGCGCACGTTTGCAATGTGCCCCTGTGATCAAGTTTGTTTGAGTATGGAATTGTTATACAGATATGTACGTTACACTGTCTCGATTTGTAGAACTTTCTATTACCATAGCTCACAAACCTGATTAAGGATATTTGGTACAGATCAGTCGAATTAATGTATTTAAATATATCGGATGTTTTCTTTAGAGTGACAGAACTTTAAATTGAAATAAAACACATTCAAATTAAGACTGTTTATTTGGAAGATAATTTTATGACATTTATGTTTTACAAATAATTTCCGGCATATGTCCACCACGATTAGCTCTGAGGAACCGCATTCGACCAAACCAATTTTGGACCACTTTTTTGAGTAATTCAGGCCTTATTTCATCAATAACACGAGTTATGTTGACTTCCAAAGCGTCTACTGTTTCCGGTTTATCAGCATGAACCAATGACTTGACATATCCCCAAAGAAAATAATCCAGTGGAGTGGATGTTATCGCCAAATCTTTCTTTCAATAAATCAATTGTTACGGTAGCAACATGAGGTGTAGCACCATCTTCTTGGAACCAAAACACTTTTGGGTCGATACCATTAAAATTTTGAAACAAACAATCATTGATCATCGATCTGTAACGAGCACCATTCACTGTAACATTAGCTTCAGCAACGTTTTTAAAGAAATATGGACCGATGATGCATCCAGCGTGTAAAGCACACCCTACAGTGCATTTTTCAGGATGCGATGGAACCTGCAGAAGTTTTTGAGGATTATTTGCACTCCATATACGGCAATTTTGCGTGTTTACAAGCCGTTCAACCAGAAATGAGCTTCATCACTAAACACAATTTACGATAAAAAAGTGGATCAACTTCAAGCTGTTCTAAGGCCCAATCAGCAAACAAACGACGCTCATTATGTTCAAGTGGCTTTAGTTCTTGAACCAGTTGGATCTTGTATGGGTGTAGATCAAGATCTTCACGCAAAATTTTCCATGTGATGGATGCACAGAGTCCAACTTGGTGTGAATGTCGACGAATAGACAAATCTGGATCATCATTAACACTATGACTTCCAGCCGCGATATTTTCTTCTGTACGTACAGTTCATTGTCTTGTTGTTGTTGTTTCATCGAGTAGAGAAAATGTTATCCGAAATTATAATATTATATAAATTATAACATTTATAAACTGTACAACAATATACCTGAACACCTGAAACAGCTCACTCAAAATTGATTCAGGATAGACATAAAAATTACTTCCCTAGCCGTCTCTAATTTTTTTTAAAAAATCTCCGAGGATAAAGTGTAATATTATTTAGTATGCTCAGAAATGAATTTTCAATTTTATTTGTTACTTTATCTTTATTAGTGGTTCATGCCCAATTTGTTTAGTTTTTACAAGGGATAAGTGGTAGAACACCTCTGGGTGAACTTCCTCTTGGGAATTCTACTTCATGGAAATGAAGGCCTTAATTATTATTATTATGGAATCTATCGATAGTTCGACGAATGCTCTGATGGACGATTATGTAAACCATAAATTTCACGAACTGTTGTATAAGTTTGGCGAATAGAACACTGATTTTGAAAATAAATTTCAACAATATGTAAACGTTGTTGCGGCGTGACTCTTTCCATGATAATTTGTCGATGGTTACTGAACAGAAATGTCGAAACAACATGGCTTCTACCTTCTGTCAAATCACAGTTATCCCTATCGAAAGTTCTATCACTCTAAAAAAACACCTGATATATCTCCCTGAAATGTATGGACTAATGAAATTACCTAAAGAAGGAAATTCGATCATACTTGTAGTTTCTTATGTTAATTCTCCCTCATGTCGACTCTCTAGAGAATTAAACAATCAACTAAATTCTCACCTAAATATTCTATTAGGAATTTCACAGATTCAATAAAAAAATTATCAAAAATTGATAATGTAACAAACGTAAAAATTTTATTTAAGAAACATATTCCCAAGCATTCCAATGAGTGAATGCATATCTCTTAAGAAAAACCTAGAAGAAAAAACTTCCATCCAATTATAGTTTCAGAACTAATTCGAAATTTGCCTCATGGAGAACTAACTATTTAAAATTCAAATCTGAATTCTTTCTCCAAAAACCTGGCTTACCGAAGTGGTTACCTCAGAATCCCCTTTTATCAAACATTTTTGTGAATAACTTAGAAAATAATATAGTCTCAAAACATTATTTGAATAAGGAACATTCGTTTTTGATATAAATACATAGATGATTAAATTGTTGGTTTCAACGGAAGCTACCGAAAAATTCCTAAAAGTTTAGAAATTTTGGACTCCACTCATCCCAATATCAGATCTACAGCAGTGGCGGCTCGTGGTACTTAAAACAGGTGAGGCCCGAAGAAGGAACAAATTTCTACGCTTTCTTGGTGCTTAGACACCTGAGGTATTATTCCTTGACGCGTTGACCTTTTATATGGAGGTCATCGCCAATAGCCCTACTAAAACCATAAAAAAAACTTTTAAACTCTATAATTTATTAACAAGAACTAATAATTAAAAAACATAACATTGTGTTATACAAAATTAACAAATATAACATTTTCTGCTTCTTTGGAGTAGAATGAAAAGTTAAAGAACCAAAAATAATTTCCTTATTATAAATACATATTATGTACATATATACAAAAAATAATAAGTAACAAATAAGGAGGCCAAAATGATAAACACATTGCTGCTTATTTGTTATTTACTTGAATAAAATACAAAGATTGACAAACCTTTTAGGCGCTCTTGTGTCGTCGTATTTCTTAAATGCGTTTTTATGCGTTTAAGACACGAAAAATTTCTTTCGACCGAAACACTTGTTGCAGGAATAGTTAACACTAGGCAAAACAGCTTCTACGTTTGATTTTAAATTTCTCTAATATTTGCTGAACGTCTAGATTATAAAACTGTTCGTCCCTGTATAAAACACGAAGTTCGTTTTGCAGCCGATCTATTTCGAAGAATATTTAAATATATTAAATAAATTATATTTTTTTGAGAAGTCCTTAAGTTGTGTTCATGTTTTTGAAAGGCAATTGGTGTTCTTAATGGTAAGATCAGAAACAAAAATTTTGTCTCCTTTAAATATTTATTCATTAATTTTAATGACTTTTTTATATCTGTTGGTTTATTTATTCCATTTGGTACATTATATATTGAGTTTTGATTATATACGTCTATTAAATAAAGCGGTGCTCATTGTAGACATTAATTTAATTCAAAAAATTTTTTGAATAAAAATTTTTTTTTAAATTAAAATTGTAGAAGACTAACAGATTAAATCTGTTTTGATATTCAAATTTAGTTATATTTCTTCTATCAAGTAAAAAGCCTTTTTTTATTTTATTTTATATATAATATATAATTATATTTAGGCTTTAATAAATCTCATTATAGAATGCCAATGATTTAAATATAACCTTATAACACATTACCCTTTTCTGTGATTTTGTTAAGAACATAGACTATCTTGAATTTTAAACTTAGTCTGTTTGAAGCAATTATCCTGTTAAACACGTGTGAGGTGAGATATAGTGATAGTTATTTGATTTTTATATTTGGAATATTATTTAGGGCCGATGAAGAGATTACCAGAATTATAATTGTTTTTTGAAGATATAGTGCATGTTTTGAGAGATTTCTGAATTAACTTATTTGAATATTTAAATATATTAAATATTTCAAATAAATTAAATTTTTTTTGAGAAATCCTTAAGTTGTGTTCATGTTTTTGAAAGGCTATTGGTGTTTTTATTGGTAAGATCAGAAACAAAAATTTTGTCTCTTTTAAATATTTATTTATTAATTTTAATGACTTTTTTATATCTGTTGGTTTATTTATTCCATTTGACATCATATATTGAGTTTTGATTATATACGTCTATTAAATATAAGCGGTGCTTATTGTAGACATTAATTTAATTCTAAAAGTTTTTTGAATAAAAATTTTTTTGAAATTAAAATTGCAGAAGACTAACAGATTAAATCTCTTTTGATATTCTAATTTTATTTCGAAGACATTAGGATACACTTTTAACAAAGATTTAAATGATTTATCGGGAAAATTCGTTGTATATTCAGAATATTTGGAAGAATCTACTAACGGAAGGAAATTAAATCGTGTCAAACAGTAGTACAATCTCGGCGATGTTCGCGCAATAAGCCCAATTTCATGGGCCTCAATCCTTTGGAAAATTCCCGTATTATGGCCGCCAAGTGGTGCTAAAGCGGTGGGGGTGCGTGGCATCTACCAGGACGTTCAACTAGCGATTTGTGACGTATATGAAGCTCAAATTTCTGGGGTTACTCTAATATTATGTGGCCGGGCAACGATTTCAGCGTTTAGAATTAAAGTTAGATAGCGGCAAGGGGTGCGCGCTTAATTTGAAAGGTAATATTTTCAACTTTGATGGTAATTTGATGTTTTGATAATTAATTTCGGTGACTGGAAATTCGTTTTAATCGTTTTGTATTTAACTAAATAATATGTAAAGAATTTCACATTTTATTAATGTTTACATGTGAGGCCTGGCCTCGGTTGCTTCATACGACGAGCCGCCACTGATCTACAGATAAAATAGAAACAAATAATAAATGAAACGCCTTAGACCTAAAAATAATGGCTCAAATATTTTCGTATTGTTTTTAAATTATAAATTATGGAAAAATTGGTCGAGATGCCTACTTCTGATGGGACGTGCATTTCGGAAGAAGTTTTATCATTCACCTTGCCCGTGGGCAAATGGATACGAGGCCCTGTTCCGACACGAATGATTGATTTGTTCGGGGCCCTCATTTATCGGGAAGATGCAGGAATTGGCTCCGGCCAAAAACCAGAGCTCCGCTCTCAACTTCATGAGTTTTTATCTAGTTACTTCGGCATATATTCTCCCCGCGAAATGATTCAACTTCAGCAGGAAAGATTCTTCCGATGCATGCTCCAGTAACTCGAAAACGATCCAATAAATCTGAATTTTAACACTTTATGCGTCGATTCAAGAACACAATCGGCTGCTTTCACGATTCTGGAACTTCGGAAAATATCGCTTCTCTTAAAAATGAGCTCTCGTCAAAAGATCTCTACCGTAATGCATCCAAATATGCGACTTTTTATTGGTGTGGAAATTTCCGTGAATTATGGCAATATTTCGAAGTATAATCTCTATTTGAATTCTTGAGAATAAAATTCGCGAATAATGGACGTCAAACCAGAATAACTAATTGAAATTTGGGAATGAATTCTCAATATACTGCTCCACAAAAGTTAAGAAACTTGCCAATTTTTGGTCATATAGTCATGTGAATTAAGTCAGCTGATAATCTTTTTCCTTGAGCTTGAGTGGAACTTATCTCAATAGTCATCGTGAAGATCGATTAACATCATGAAGACTTCGACTCCCTTCAATCGAATGTCACCTGTTGACACTTGATAACGGTCAGAGATACTTAACTGACCGAAACGTCGTGTTATACACAACATAATGTAACAACTTCATTTTTTGACGAGATTTGTAATTGTAAATATATTTTTAAATATAATTTAACTTAACTTTTAAGGAGACAAGTATTCATTTCGTGAAGTTTTCTGTTTTTTAAGATCAATCCATGATTCAATCCATGTATTGTATACTAACAGACAAAAAAACTGCAATACCCAGAAGGAGCTCTTTAAATTTCAAATTTTTTTTTGGTAAAACATAGATAGTATAGCAAGGAGTGAATGATTGAAATATGAAGAAAAAAAAAGAAGGGTTCACAATTTTTTTTAATAAATTTGTCAATATACTTCCCAACACGTCTTGGCAATTATGCAATAAGATGGTCTACTTCTTCTTGAGGGATACTATCCCAAGCTACCCGTAGTTTATGTCTCAGAGCCGCCAAAGTCTGTGTTGGCTGGGGTAAATTTCCAAGCCTTCTACTCATGATGTCCCAAACATGCTCTATGGGCGAAAGATCGGGGGATCTGGGCGGTAATGGCAAAAGATTCACTTCAAAAAAGGGTCACTTCAAAAAAGTTTAAACCAACTCTGGCAACATGAGGTCGAGCAGTATCTTGCTGAAATATTGGATTCTCGAGCCGGTTAAAGTGAGGGAGAACATATGGATTCACTATTTCTTGAAGGTAACGCAGCGCTGTCATGTTACCTCGAATAAAGACTAAAGGTGACCTACTTGCATGTGCAATAGCACCTCATACCATAACGGCTACTGTCCGGTGTACATGACGCTCCCTATCAAACTGGGGTTCACGTCTTTCTCCCCGATGTCGTTTAACCCTTTTCTGGCCATCATGTGCACCCAAGAAGAATTGAGATTAATCATAAAACGACCTGATGCCATTCCACATTCCAATGTTGACGTCTGCACCACTGTAATCGTTGCCGGTGATGCTCAACCGTCAGAAGTAACACAAGATGGGGTCGTTAATGCTGCAGTCCAGAAGACCTTATTCGGCGGTAAACTCTTCGGATAGTTACAGGATGGCCTTGTTCTCCTTTACTTACCACTCATCAGCCAAAGATCGAGTTGTCGCAAATCGGTCTCTAATAGCTATAAGTCTAAGACGTCGATCTTGAATTTTATTTGTGCCCCTTCGACGTCCGGTGCCTACTCTTCTTCGATTTTGGGCATTATCAAACCACGCTTGGCAACATCTCATAACGGTAGTTGGATTTCTGTTCGTAAGGTTAGCGATTCCTCGAAATGACAACCCCGCCTCCCGTAGACCAATAATTCGACCTCTTACAAATTCACTTAGCTGGCGATAAATTCCACGTACACGTGCTCTAGACATTTTAACAACAACTAAACATCGACTTTTGATCTGTTCGAACAGCTGATTTGTTGTAAAATTTAAAAAGTTTGCAAAAAACGACTAGATAGTTAAGTAACAAAAAATGAAAAGACCTTCACGATTTTTTTCTCCAAATTTTAATCATTTACTCCTTGCTATAGTATCTATGTTTTACCCAAAAAAATTAAAATTTAAACAGCTCCTTCCGGATGTTGCAGTTTCTTTGTTAGTTAGTATATTAATTTTCAGGAAGTTTTCTGTTTTTCAGGTCAGAATATATTGTGTATGTAAAGAATTCAGGCAATGGATGTCAGCAATCAAAATTATCAAGAAGGTAAACATTCAAATTTTCAAATGAATTGAGAATTTGTGAACTACCTTAACTTTTGTGGAGCAGTTTATATCTAACCCCTCGATTTGTTCGCGAGTCCAATTCCAAACCACCTCAAAGTGATAGGTGAGCAGTTTGAAAAAGAGCATTAGCGGATTCTGTATCTAATTAGAGGAAATCCGAATCATAGATACAACTTCAAGATATTTTGAACATTTGTCCACCGAAGTCCAAAATTATTCTTATAAATTTCACCTAAAAACGAAGAAATATTTTATTCAACGCAATGCAAAAAAAAAACTTGAAAGGTTCGGGAGCCTACAGAAACAATTGTAATGATTACAACATAACTCATGTGGGTCAAACAGGTAAAATTTTTGAAACACGACTGAAGGAGCATCTGACTAAGGACGAAGGGTCGGCTGTCTTTGGACATATTACGGCTGTTAATCACCTTATACGTTCATGGAAAAAACAGTCAGAAACATAAGAAATTCAGTGTTAATCAAGAATGCAGTGGAGCAGTGGAACATCAACGCGATGCGATGACGAATAAATGATTGTTATCTCTCAATGGCAGTGCACAATTTTGATGCTTCGATCGAAAAGCTGAAGACAGAACAGTTGTTTGTTCGTCATCGCGTCGCGCTGAGTTTTTGATTCTTCCACTGCTCCACTGGGCGTTCCTATGTTTACGACTTTCTTTTCCATACCTGTATATAATAACAATCTCAATATGGGTATCGAAAAGGATTAAAAATGAACTTATCAAAAAGCTTGAAAATAACCATGAAGATCCAGATCTTCAAATACTGAACAACAAATTGAAAATTAATCATTCCTCACTCCTCAACATGTAACCTCACTCTTCCCAATCCACAAAAAGTAACCACGCTCCTCTCCCCCAATAATACGACAGCCAATATCTCAATGCAATGGGCACTTGGGTAAATTGCCTTAAATACAGTTATTTATCTAAGAATAAAATAAAATAAATGGAGGTTTATACTTGGTAGAAGGTATATAAAATTATTTAAATATTTTAAATTTATTTAGATCAAGGGTAAAACATAGAACTATTTATTTCGAGTTAACATTACACCCCATTTAAATTTTCAGTATTCATTTACCAAGAAGTTTTCTGAATTTGAATATCAAAACAGATTTGATCTGTTAGTCTTCTACAATTTCAATTTAAAAAAAAAATTTTATTCGAAAAACTTTTAGAATTAAATTAATGTCTACAATAAGCACCGCTTATATTTAATAGACGTATATATTCAAAACTCAATATTCAATTCAATTCAATTTATTCATCAAAAAAAAATACACAAAAGTAAAAGATAAACAATTTCGTTCACAGAAATATTACAGTCTAAGCCAAGCTTGTATACTGTCATATTCTGTACATACTAACGATGAAAACTCCTTTCTAATGTGATCAAATAACAAATAAGTTTGCATACTTGAAAAGGTGAACAGCAAAAAGAAAAAAAAAATTACCACCGAATGGAAAACAAAATCAAGCAGAAAGAATGGTCTCGAATCTACTAGAATTCAACATAATGTATTTCCGGAGACGATCTTTACATACTTTACTCTTTACATTGAAAGATACCTTCAGCTCATAAGGAAGAAGATTATAAAATTTGGGACCATAGTACAACCAACTTTCTTGCAGATGTTTTCTATGGAACCGCGGAATGAGAAGATTTCTATTCACAACCTGTCTTGTTAGGAATGCATGCTGCACCAATTCGCCTCTTCCTTTTATTTGATTCAACAATACTTCATAAATATAAAGCTGTTTGATATTCAGCCGGTCAGATTCCATATACAGCCTTTCAGATCCGAACCTTCTACTCAACTTCAAGATTATCTTCAATATCGTCTTATGTACTATTTCGAGACCTCGCATGTTATTTTCATTTATACCACCCCATATAACAATTCCATATCTCAGTACAGACAAAACTAAAGCGTCGTACACTCGGAAACATTCCTTCACAGAAAGAATATTCCGGACATTATAGAAAATATGAAACAGTTTCTTAATACGTTTCATACGGTAAGCTGCATGCTCGCCCCATCTCAGATGTTGATCGATAATAACTCCCAAATACCTGACCGACTCGGCCTTTTCAACAGCCGGGCACTGACATGTCAACCAACAAATTACATTGATCCATATGAAGATGTATCCACTTAAACTCCGGCTGATCAGATGCTCTAAGTGAAAATGTAATGAACTTTGATTTAAATATATTCAAACTTAACAAACAATGTGATAACAGTTGAAAAATAGTATTAACACCCTTAACCGCAATCTGATAAGCTTCCTCCCATGTATCTCCCCTGAAAGTTAAAACAGAATCATCAGCATACGCGACCATCTCAACACTCGTAGCACGAAGCAACCAGTCAATAAAAACCAAAAAGAGGATCGGACCAAGTACAGTCCCCTGTGGGACAAATTACATTGATCCATATGAAGATGTATCCACTTAAACTCCGGCTGATCAGATGCTCTAAGTGAAAATGTAATGAACTTTGATTTAAATATATTCAAACTTAACAAACAATGTGATAACAGTTGAAAAATAGTATTAACACCCTTAACCGCGATCTGATAAGCTTCCTCCCATGTATCTCCCCTGAAAGTTAAAACAGAATCATCAGCATACGCGACCATCTCAAGACTCGTAGCACGAAGCAACCAGTCAATAAAAACCAAAAAGAGGATCGGACCAAGTACAGTCCCCTGTGGGATGCCGATATCAACCTTCAATGGCCGACTCAAGACGCTTTCTATCTTGACCCACTGAATCCGACCATCCAAATAACTCTGAAACAACTTCAAACTAACTCCTCTGACACCAACCTTTTCCAGTCTATCAAGAAGTAGAGTATGGTCAACGGTATCAAAGGCCTTAGCCAAATCCAAAAATACTGCTATTACCTTTTTATTTTCGTCCATAGATTGGACGACGCCATCAACAAGTTCCTGAATCGCATCCGTGGTAGAAGTATTATCCCTAAACCCAAATTGTCTGCCACTTAAGGAATTTTTTTTTTTGAGGAATAAGATCAGTCTCCTCTTGAGACACCTTTCGAAGATCTTCGCAAAATTATTGATCACAGAGATTGGGCGATAATTTGTCATTTCAGATCTATTTCCACCCTAAAAACGCAACTTACATGCGACTCTTTCCATTCTGTTGGAACTATACCATTTGAAAAACTTAAATTAAAGATATGAACTAGAGGTTTCAACATGAATGAATGAATGTGCTTAATAAGGGATGAAGCAATACCATCAGGTCCAGGGCTAGCACCACCCTTCAATGAAACAATGGTGCTCACAATCTCATTCTCATCAACAGGCTCGAGGAATATAGAGGACACACTCGCAGGGACATTCAAAGCATCAACAAAGGTCGATCTATTTATACCCTGTACTAAACGTTTACCGATATCAACAAAAAAACAATTGAATTTATCTGCTTTCTCTTTTATTTCCGTGACAAAACAACCATCCTCATCAACTATTTCGCCAGGGATATTGGATTTAATGTTACAATTATTATTAATCTGATTCAGCGTCTTCCAAAATTTCCTAGCATTATTACCAGCAAGTTCAAACTGTTTTATGAAATAAGATTCTTTAGTTTGTCTTATCAGACTATTTAGTAAATTCCTATATTCTTTGTATTTCCGATTGTTCTCCGGATTGAAATCCTTCTTAACCAAACTTTCATTTTATCTCGCCGTTTTATAGATGTTATCAGCCCAAACGTAATCCAAGGTTGTTTCTTTTTATATATTTTCACCTTAATACTTTTTGTATACGATGATTTCCGCATATGTTTCTTCAAACATTTCAAAAAGGCGGTATACGCCATCATATACAATGTCAAATAAAATAAATAAACCAACCAATATAAAAAAGGCAATTAAAATTAATAAATAAATATTTGAAGGAGAAGAAATTTTGTTTCTGATCTTACCATAGTGAAACCAATTCCTTTTCAAAAACATAAAAAACAACTTAAGGATTTCTCAAAAAATATAATTGATTTGAAATATTCAATATATTTAAATATTCAAATAAGTCAATTCAAAAAACTCTCAAAACATGTAATATATCTTCAAAAAACAATTAGAATACGGATAATCTCTTCATCGGCCCTAGATAACATTTAAATATCAAAATCAACTAACCATCACTATATCATACCTTAGAATTTAACACGTAACTTGTTTGAAACAGACCAACTTTAAAAATCCAGGTAGTCAGTTCGTCACAAAATCACAGAAAACATTTTATTTATTCCATTTGACATTGTATTTGGGTTTTGAATATATACGTCTATTAAATATAAGCGGTGCTTATTGTAGACATTAATTTAATTCTAAAAGTTTTTTGAATAAAAATTTTTTTTAAATTAAAATTGTAGAAGACTAACAGATTAAATCTGTTTTGATATTCAAATTTTGTTATATTTCTTCTATCACGTGAAAGGCATTTTTCTATTCTGCTTTCTGAATTGTTAAAAGGTAAGAAAATATTTTTTATTGAATGATGTTATATTTTATTGAATATGAATATGATTGAGCACTGACGAAGCAAAGTCTCTTTTAAAACTTGTTTTTTAGTAAGGTTTTTACATATCTTGAGATTTTTTAAAAAAGTGACTTATTTATATATCCAATAATATTGAAGTAGTAAGATAGTTTTATGATGAAATTCTTAAGATTATGTTAAACATTTTTTAAAGAACTTTGAATATCAAATCGCATCTTATTATTTCATTTTTGGGAGATATTTGTTTTCATAAGAGGGATGAGCAGAAACAAAATTTTGTCTACTCAAAATATTCAATTTATAGGATTTTTGTTAACAATTTATATGTATTGGATTTTGTTATATCATTTGGATGTCTTATAATGAATGTTAATTTTATATGTGGTTTGATATGAGTGGTACTTATATTAGATTAATTTAATTCCTGAAGTTATAATATTAAATATAATTTTTTGAAATTAAATATGTAGAAAGCTAACAGAATATATCTGTAAATATTAAAATATTTGAATAATTAGTTATTCATTAATTATATTCACCAATATACAATGGATTTTCATTAAATGAATAAGTCATCAGTATTATATATTCCATATTATTTCATTTCATCTGTCATTAATAGAAAGTCAGACACGAATTCAAATGAAATGTCTGTTATAATCTCGTGAATTGTTCTGCATTTGTTTTTACGATATTATTTCGTTTTGATGCTGAGATGCCCAGATTTTAAGGAGCAAGATTTCATTCATCTTTAATGAAATAGTGAAGTCACTAAATGATGCACAAATAGGTTGTTTTTTCCATTTTCCCACTTGGAATAAACATGTATACTAACTGTGAATATTCTTTTCATCCATTATCTCAAAAAGACTTCTAAAGTGAGTTTAGGTGTTTAAGAAGTAGATATTAAAAATATTTACCATCGCAAAACACAAACACGAAATTATATTGACATAATCTCAAATATAACGCCAACTAGCGAATAAATTTTCCGTTGTTCAAACCAGCTTAGCATTTACTAATTAGGTCACAATGATGTCTGGAAAATCTTTTATTTGTCAACAAAGTTCGTTTACAAGTACTTATCTCAGAGGGTCAATCCAGAGATACTTGACTTGTTTTCGAAGAACTTTCGAATCATCCTGGGATCCATTTCGTCTGGATACTTCTCTATCAACGGTGACTTTGTTTTCTGCTACGTTGTTCACAATCATTGTGTTACACTTGAATTATTATAATTCCGCCTGAAATTTACACTAGGAATGTCTTGTTTCAATAAACCAGCGGCGCAACGTTTCAACAAGATTCGAATGATTATGTTGATTCCGACATATGATGTGTTAAAAATATTTACCAGAATGAATATTATCTATTAAAATATTTATGAACTTAAATAACGATCTCATTGAATTATGATTTTTGGGTATTTATAATTTCCGTACTATAACTGGGGATTAGAATACATTGGTTTGAATGTAGGTAATGGGACTTTGATAAAGAAGTTATTTTGTGTTTCCCTTCATTTTCGAAGAGTCATAAAGAACTGACAGGGATATTGCATATCACAAGTCGAAATTATGAGGTTATAATAGTAAAAATTCACTATAAAAATAGTGAAAATATCACATGGGGATATCACAATGGGACTTTGATAAAGAAGTTATTTTTTGTTTCCCTACATTTTCGAAGAGTCATAAAGAACTGACAGGGATATTGCATATCACAAGTCGAAATTATGAGGTTATAATAGTAAACATTCACTATGAAAATAGAGAAAATATCACGACTACAGTTCGTTCAGCTCGAAGTGCTACAGAGAAATTAATAAATAAATTGGAAAGTCAAGTTAGTGACCCCAACATGTACTTATCCGAGCAGATTTTTTGAAAATAGCGCCGTTGTAGCTGAGAATATGACTAAGTTAACGAACGATGTTGACTGATTTTTTGGTCGAAATTGATGTGGACAACGTTCAGTTTCAACACGATGGCACAAGAAACCATACAATTGGTGAAAAAATGACAGTATTACTTGAAAATTTTCCTGGACATGTAATTCCTCGCAGTGGAGAGATCGATTAGCCGTTTTTGATGTATTGTTTTTATTACGGCAGTCTTTCATATTATCTGGAAGTAACCTTCTCGCACGGACATAATGAACAACTTGTGAAATGGCGTAACCATACCAGAAGCATACTCTTTAAGCAAAGCGTATTTAGACGAATCTTTAAATAAACGCCACTCAGAGGGGCAACGCTCAATATCAAGCTCCTGCATTAAAGCATCAATATCAGTACACGCACACAATAAGTTTTCCTTACTGTAGAATGCAGAAAACGGAGCATTCCTTTTTCTGAAAGTCGTCATTTTCATTTCGTTGCCTAATAAGTTCATTGCCTTAAGACGGGAACCAAGAAGTTTTGACTGTTGCTTGGATAACCCCAAATCACGTACTAAATCATTTAGCTCATTTTGAACAATTAAATGTGGCTCACCGGAACTGGGACCTGGGGTAAAAGTAGGTCGGTGCACGGAGCTGCCTGATGATGCCTTGTCTCTAATATATTCCAAAACAACATTTTGCTGATCTAAAGATGCGATCGGCACTGGTAAATCTGCGTTATGAGGAACAAGTCGTATTGCAGACTGCAAATTTGGATAGTCGATCTTGTGATTGTCCTTTTTGGAATAACCTTCAGTCTTTATCAGGCAAAAATAGCAATCGTCTAAATGATTAGTGGGTCGCCATACCACAGGGACTGGTTTTTCTCTTCCCATTCATCCACTGCTCCAATGATACGCTACAACTAACAAAGCACTCATGGGGAGCCCACTACTTGTCTTTATCTCCAAATAAAACAATGAAATATTGGCAGTGGATTTTTTAACATTTCCAGAAAATGGCCTGGCTTGTGATTTCACCATAAATTCTCCACAAATATAACAAATTTTGTCAGGAGAGATTTCGCTACTGTCGACATTTTCCTCCTTAAAACACTTTTTTATCTACACACAGGGAACCACTCAATTCGAAACTCAACAGAAGACTGATTTTTAATCTTAATTTTATGTCTTATATTGTAACAACAAAGATTAGGTACTGTTCCTGTTATAAAATGCATCCATTTTAACCACCCCCTTCATAAAATTGACTACTCGCTAATGTAAAATGGTCTTATTAAGCTATTGAAAAGTGTTTAGTGTTAGGGCTTTAAGAATGTTTTCCATTATCCGAGCGGTATTTCCATAAAAAAAATAAAGATCTGCTTTGTGTCGACCAGTATATTTAATATTATTGCTTTAAAGGTTATTTTAGCGCTAATTTTAACATTTTATGATTATTTTTCAAGGCACATTGTCGGATTGTCCACGCAAAAATAAGCAATAAGTGAATGATCGCAAATAAGTTTAAAAATAGAAGGTCTTGGTACTGAAAAATACAAACGTTTCATAGCCGAATATTTCGTGGGAATAAAATTCAGTCTGTTCGGAAAGCCCGAACAATAACCATCTGTGATATGAACATTTCTCTGCAGCCAATTTGAAAGGGAGAGGAGAAAATTGTCTGCAATACAGTTCAATTTTATTTAACTGCAGTATTGAATGCGTAGAAAGTTATGAGTGATTCATTGCTCGGAAATTTAAAGAAAGTTCGAAAGGAAACCAGCGATGCAATTTAGTTTTTGAACTTGCTCCTACGAAATTAGAAATTTGTGGGTTTCGCGGAGTGTTCCAGCGTGCAGCGTCGGGCTCCAGGGTTAATTTGGCTATTTGCGGATAATGGCCTTCAAATATGCGGCTCATTATATTGGCCGATTCAATAGATCAGATCGGCACGCCGGAAGGACAAAGCACTCGAGAGTTGCCGCGGTTTTCGCTTATTCCATCTCATTACTCATCCATGTCAGCCATTCACTGGCAGTAATTATAAATCTTACAGATTACACAAACCGCGTATTATTTAATTCACAACCCTTTAACTTTGTATGGGTCTCATGATTAATCTAAGCCCAACCATTAATGGATCTGATTGATATTGGAGTATTCGAGCACGCATACGCGGTAACCGGCTTCATAATTCCGTACAATTCAGCCATTATGGGCAAATGAGGTTCCTCTTTTGTGAGAAGGCTAATTTACTCATTATGCCCCAAATGTTTACCTCCGTCATAACAAAATTCGTTTCGAAATATCAAGAAGGTTATGAAACGTAATAATAATTATAATTTCAATCTTTTAATTCATTTAGATTTAGAAAAAGCCCTGAAGTAAGGAGCTTCGCGCATTTTATACTCCATTTCTTCCAAAAACTTTAAAGTTGTGAGTTACTTCTTGAATAAGATGCATATGATGAATAAACATACGGAATTAGGTGTTCTGCCATCTAAAAGTCAAATAAACGTCAATTTTTGCAAATTTATAACTACTCTCCTAAAGAAACGGAGAAACCTCGTGAAAATGAAAAATACAAGGTTAAAAGGCTCCACCCCTCTGATCTGCATGGTTAAATATTGGCAAGAAGTGCGTTTCGCACCACACCCACGGCTGACATGGAGGTCCTGCTAAATCTACCACCCCTGCACCTGCTCGTGCAGAGGGAGGCGGAACGGACCACATACAAGCTACTTCAATTGGCGATCGATAGGCCAGAGGCAATAGTAATGGACCTATCGATGCCCTCTGATCTAATGTCAAAAGTCACGAGCAAAGAACGGCATTTCAATGTTAGCGTCCCCAGCCGGGAAGAATGGACCCAGCATGCTGAGGTTCTATTGGGGACCAACTTTGGCTTGTTCGCAGATGGCTCGCGAACGAGTCCAAAACAAAAAATCAAAATATCTGTCAGTACTAAAAGCTCTGAAATCCAGCTTATGTACATGAAAAAATTTGAAAGTTGCCCCATGGCTTTAAATAGGCTCGGTATGCTCAAACTATTTGGATAACTAAGAGGCAGATCGGTTGACGTTTGCTGGAGCCAAGCTGCCTCTGGTAGTCCTGGAACCATTCCTGGGAATACCACATGACGTGGCTAAGCGGACGATAACAGGCAGAATGAACTCAAGACTAGAATCTTTCTGGCTGACCCATCCTGGCCCGAAATATGTGGGTGTATAGCTCAGTGGGAGAGCATCAGACTCATGACCGGGAGGTCCGTGTTTGAATCCTGTTCAGGTAGAAAAGAAATTTTCTAGTTGGGCGGGTGTCAGCCACCATTTCACTGTTCGGTCAAAAGTAACAGTGCTGTGACCTAAATTGGCGCAAGATCGCAGTAACAAAGCCTACACAGAACACAACTGAACTTCTAACTCGCACAAGCTGAAAAAGCTTCTGAGGGATCTTCACAGAAGATCTAGGAGTATCAGGATAATAATAATAATAAATAATAATATTCGAAGGGGTTCCTTGGAACAGCTTCGAACCAAAAGATGGTGGACCAAGCGCTAGGTCTGGATAAGGCCAAACTCAGAAAGAACACCTGTTGGAATTATGACAGGTCACTGCAAGCTGAAAGCGTCCTTTAACAAAAATCGGTCTGGCTGAACACGATGAATGCAGGCTGTGTCTTGAGGACATTGAAACAGCCATGGACACCGTCTCAGATTGCCCAGCGGTGAGTCGCATGAGATTCAAGGTCTTTGGTCAGGCTTTTATAGCCCACAGTGAAATGAAAAAATTATTCCCGAAAAAGATTATCGGTTTTATCCAAAAACTGGATCTCGTCGGGGAAATATAAATTAGGGGTGAACCACAGTAGACCGTACAAACGCAGTGGTAGGGTGAACAAACGCTCGCTCACTATAAATAATAAGAATAATAATAGCAAGAAAGAGTAGAAAAATAATATAAAAGGTTGGGAAAAAAGAAATCCACTATTATCTCGGTAGATGACGGTAGTGATCGATATCTCGTAAAGTATCGATCAAACAATTTCAGATTTATGCTCGTTGTCAAGGTCAAATTTCACACTAAAAAAATACCTTTGCTCTTTGTCGTTTGGTCCTTTCAGTTGTGAGTTACAGGGTGCTGAAAATGGAAGTCAACAAAGAAAAAATTCGGTACATTTTCAGATTTTCTTTGATAAGGGCTAAAATTCAAGCCAGGCAGCTGAAATTATGAATGATATTTATGATCACACTACTGTAACAGCTAATTACGTGCAAATTTAGTGTCGTCGATCCCATTTAGGTATTTTTTATGTTAAAGATGCACCTCGCACAGGCAAGCCTGTCGTCGAAATGTCGATAAAAGCACAGAAATAATTGGAGTTAACCACCATGATAGTAGTCGCACAGGAGCTAGAGATCGACTACGTAATAGTTTTAAACCATTTGTGCAAAGTTAGATTCGAAAAGAAGCTTGATGTTTGGGTGCCACACCAATTAACACCAAAAAACATGATGGATCGAATTTCCATGTGGGAAGCCTTTGGCCAAACGGAATGGAATCGACCCATTTCTTAAACGGCTGGTAACTGAAGACGGGAAATGGGTCACATACGACAATATTGTGCGAAAACGATCGAGGTGAAGGTGCCAGGACTCCCTATAGATTTTAATACCGGAAAAATTTTTATTCAAAAACTTTTTGGAATTAAATCTTATAAGTTTTAGAATAAAAATTTTTTTGAAATTAAAATCTCTAGGAGGTTAACAGAATTAATCTGTTAGATATTTCAAATAATGTAATAATCCTTCTATCAAGTAAAAGCCTCTTTTTATTACTTTGTTGTAATATATAATTATATTTTGGTTTATCACTCATAAATATTATCATTTGGATTTAACTGAGTCCATAAAATACCTTGCAAGCTTTGAATCATTTCTGTGACGAACATAAATATGTAGTATTTTTAAAAGTTCACTCTATTTTGGTGTTTGTTAAAAGAAGATACTTGGCTGGTCTGTTAAAATATTTTTTGAATATTAAGTGGAACTAAGAAGTTTATTGTTTGTTGTGAGAATTCTAAATAGCTTTTTGAAGATGTACTGCATGATTCAGGAATTTTTTTGGAGGAACTTATTTAAAAGGAGTTAGTTTTGAAGAAGTTCTTGAGGTTATGTTCTGCATTTTTGGAAAGGGATTTAGTTTTCATAATACAATATACGAAACAAAATTTTGTATCCTTCAAATATTTATTTAGTATTTTTAATCAATAATTCATATTTCTTCGAATTCTGTCATTTCTTCAGGTACTGTGTAATGGGTGTTAATTCTATATGTCCACTAAACTGAAACTGTGTTTCATAAGACATTTATTCAATTTAATCCTAAAAAGTTTTTGAATCAAATTTTCATTAAAATTAGCTGTAGGAGATGTAGGAGATAAACATAATCAATCTGTTATGTTATGTTGTTTCCCAAAGCGTCTATTGTTTCTGGTTTATTAGCATAAACCAATGACTTGACATAACCCCAAAGAAAATAATACGGTGGATTTATGTCGCATGATCTTGGAGGCCAATTAATTGGACCATTTCTCAAAAAAATGTTATCGCCAAATCTTTCTTTCAATAAATCAATTGTTACGGTAGCAACATGAGGTGTAACACCATCTTGTTGGAAGCAAAACACTTCTAGGTCGATACTTTTCAAATTTTGAAACAAATAATCATTGATCATCGATCTGTAATGAGCACCATTCATTGTAACATTAGCTCCAGCATCGTTTTTAAAGAAATATGGACCGATGATGCCTCCAGCGTGTAAAGCACACCATACAGTGCATTTTTCAGGATGCCATGGAACCTGCAGAACTTCTTGAGGATTTTTACACTCCATATACGACAATTTTGCTTGTTTACATAGCCGTTCAACTAGAAATGAGCTTCATCACTAAACACAATTTTACGATGAAAAAGTGGATCAACTTTTCAAGCCCAATCAGCAAACAAACGACGCTTATTATGGTCAAGTGGCTTTAGTTCTTGAATCAGTTGGATTTTGTATGGGTGTAGACCATGATCTTCACGCAAAATTATCCATGTGGTGGATGCACAGAGTCCAACTTGTTGTGAACGTTGACGAATAGACAAATCTGGATCATCATTAAGACTGTGATTTACAGCAGTGCAGCGATATTTTTTTCTGTACGTATAGTTCTTTGTCTTGTTGTTGTTGTATGGAGTAGAGAAAACGTTGTCCGAAATCTATCGATAGTTCGACGAATAAGCTGCTCTGATAGACGATTATGTAAACCATAAATTTCACGAAGTGCTCTATAAGTTTGGCGAATGGAACACTGGTTTTGAAAATAGCTTTCAACAATTTGTAAACGCTGCTGCGGCGTGAGTCTTTCCATGATAATTTGTCGATGCTTACTGAACAGAAATATCAAAACAACATGGCTTCTACCTTTTGTCAAATCAAAGTTATCCCTATCGAAAGTTCTTTCGCTCTAAAAAAAACACCCGATATCTGGAACGCTGGAGATTTAATTCTTTTTGCACACGTGCTATCGGTTCGCCCAAATATCCGTTATTTTTAATTCAACCTCGATTTCTAAGGTTTATTATTCGAAATGATATACCAAAATATCGAATGGACGTTATTTGATCATGTTTATTCTTCGCGAGTTGCAGGACCCCGGGTATGTTTTGACAAAATGAATCGAGCAAAAATTGCAATCCATCCCCCTTTCGAGAATTTGGCTAACATGTAGGATTTCGGAAGGGGATAAAAAAATATTTGGAGGACATGGCGGTCGTTCCAGAATCTGTTGACACATCTCTTTGAATGAGAATGAAATTCGGCATTTGATGAACTCTCGGTCCTCTTTAGATCCAGCCGAAGCGGGAGAATTTATCGTTGGGAATGTACCCCTTTCGCTTCGATCGTTTCGAATAGATTATCATTTTCTTTCGGGAGAGACTGAGTCACCCGGAAAGTTCAGGACGTTTTAATTTAATGTGTGAGACCCTTTATGTTATTACTGAGCCTTATCGGACGGAACCTCTTTTCTTTTGACGTCGACGCTGTGTTGAATAGGGAGCAAATTGGAACAGAAATCGAGACAGCTGGCGCTGAGTTTAACTTGGGTCGAGTGGTTGCCTACTGAACTCGAAAATGATGAAAGCTTTCTCCCGCATCATTTCCAATCTATTTTTCATTGATATCATGAATTTTTCGGATCGGTGCCATTTCCATAAAACAAAACGTTGACGGGAGATCTTATTCTTGATGATTTTGATGGAATGGTTTTCCTCGAAGATCATTCTTCGATAACCGACTCTTGATGAGTACAGTCAAAGGGCACCGTCGCCCAAAAGTGACGGCTGTTCGCTTAGTGAAAAGGAAACTATATATAGGTGTTAAAATTTTGCAGAGTGAGTTATCAGCACAAATAGGAAGATTGATTTCATGAGTAGGTGAAATTTGTTAATGGGCTTCATTACCATATAGTAAGAATTGAAATCTGACCATGTTGAAGTTAGATGAAGAATACTAGTTCGAATTTTGGTTGTGAATTCTTCCATAAGTGTGTGAAAGTTATAATAAGGGTCAATATAGAAAAACACACTTTTTTGTTGAATAGTAATCTATTGGCGATCGATTTCGGCACTAAGCCATTATCACGCCAGCTGAAATCAACACATATATAAAAATAAAAATGTACACTTTATAGTGCTTTTGATAGTGTAAGTCATGAGTTACTCTTGAGAAAGTTAAACGCGTACGGTATGAGAGATAGGCAGTTGGAGGTTGTCCGTAGTTTTTTGGAAAACCGGATCCAGAAGGTAGTACTTGAGGTCGATGGTGTTAAGTATTTGTCTGATGAGGCACTGCTGCATAACGGAGTGGTTCAAGGGAGTATACTTGGACCGCTTCTCTTTTTAATATATATCAATGACCTCCCATGCGTACTACAAAATGACGCATTAGTCGTCATGTACGCTGATGATACGAATATTATCGCGACCAAAGGGAACATAGATTCTGCAATATCAACAGCTCAATCAGCAGTAATGGCGGTACGCGACTGGTGCCAGGAAAATGCACTGAAAATAAACACAACCAAAACCGAATGTATGATTTTTTCTGCATCCAAAAAGCCGGACAACCCAACCTCATTGCAGTTGCTCGGTCATAACATCCAGATATCGACTAGCACAAAGTTTCTTGGAGTTACTCTTGATAGTTCTTTAAACTGGGGTGAACACCTAACAAACCTCCAGCAAAAATTAACATCTACTGTGTATTCGTTTCGGGTACTGGCACGACAAGTTGACCGGAGCGTCTTGGAAATCCTCTATTTCGCCAATTTCCAATCTCGCCTAAATTATGGTATAGTAGCGTGGGGTGGATGCTCAGCCGTTGAACGGATTTTTGTGGTTCAGAAGTCAGCAATACGTATAATCTATGGATTGCCATATAGACAATCATGCCGTGGATTTTTCAGGAAAAACAATATTTTAACACTGGCCGGCCTTTACATTTTCAGATGTCTTTTATTCCTGCATCAGAGAAGAAACACATATTTCAAACAACACGAAAACACCAATAACACCAGACGTAGGCTTCCATTGCATTATCCAGTCCACTCACTCACCCTTACTGAAAAAAATGCCGAATATATGTGTATCGTTTTTTTCAATAGGATACCTAAAGAAATACAGAGTATCGATAAATTTCGAATATTCAAGTCCAGACTGCATAGGTTTCTCATAGAACTGGAACCTTACAATGTCCAGGAGTTCCTTGCAATATAATACATCTTAAATAAAGTTTTTTGTTTCTAATTTGTTATCACATTTGTTTACTTCAGTGTATATTTATTGACGTGTTCTCTATACATGTATTTTTTTTACTGTTCATGGGAATAAATATCTATTATTATTATAGTGAAAACACAGACAATCAATCATTGTTGAAAATATTTTGAAGGGTATTTTTTGGAATTTATTTATTGTTGTTATTTTGTCATTCATTATTAAACTAAAATTATGTCACTCGGAATCACCGTCAGCAGTAGATTACAATATTGTCAAAAATATTGAAAATATACACATATCAGACAGGTTTATAGAAAGGGGTAGCTTTTTTGTTGATGTAATATTTTATGTATAACCCTGGAAATCAGTAAACAATGGCGAAAACATACAAATAAGATATGAAAAAGCAGGGAACAGACAACAATATGCGCATGTTAACGTCTGGCATGTGATGAATACTATTCAAACGGCGCGAAATATGAACAAAACTAAAACAGTTATTATGTGAGCGTTCCTAGGAATTTAAAAAGATTTTTTCTGGAAATTCTGAGATTTCATTCAGTAAGTGTTTGCTTTGTTTGTTCTTCAGAATTTCATATTGTTAAAGGAGTAATTGTCTCCGATAGTTATCTTCTCTGTGCAGGATTGTTAAATTTTTGATTGTGGTCTTATGATTCATCAAATGATTTCCCAACGTTGAATTTGGTCGATTTTTTACGTGTTCATTAAATCTTTTATTTGCTGAACGGGTGGTCATGCCTATATAAAAGGAAGGGCAGTCAGCACAAGTTATTTTATATATGCCACTATATTGAACGTTGCTCATTTTCTTCTTGTTATTAATCAATATGCTTTTTAGGAACTGGTGTCGTTTGTTAATTATTATGTAATCATGTTTTCTGAGAGATGCATTCATTTTTTCATTAAATCCCTTATAAAATGGCAGAGAAATTCAAAATATACTCGATATCATACATGGACAATATTTTGAAATCTATAAAAGAAACTGCTCATCAATAAAATATACTCACACCGATCTATCAATCAACGATACATTTCTCTGCCATTTTATAAAGGATTTAATGAAAAAATCAATGAAACTCTCAGAAAACATGACTACACATTAATTAACAAACGACATCAGACACTAGAAAGCATCTTGATTAATTACAAGAAGAGAATGAGCAACGTTCAATATAGTGGAATATATAAAATAACTTTTGCTGACTGCCCTTCCTATTATATAGGCATGACCACCCGTTCAGCAAATAAAAGATTCAATGAACACGTAAAAAATCGACCAGATTCAGCGTTGGGAAATCATTTGATGGAACTGAATCATAAGACCACAATCGAAAATTTAAGAATCCTGCACAGACAAGATAACTATCGGAGACTATTACTCCTTGAACAATATGAAATTCTGAAGAACAAACAAAGCGAACACTTACTGAATGAAATCTCAGAATTTCCAGAAAAAAATCTTTTTATTATAAAGTCCTAGGAACGCTCACATAATAACTGCTTTAGTTTTGTTCATATTTCGCGCCGTTTGAATAGCATCCATCAGATGCCAGACGTTAACATGCGCATATTGTTATCTGATCCCTGCTCTTTCATATCTTATTTGTATGTTGTCGCCATTGTTTACTGTTTTCAAGGGTTATACATAAAAAAATAGAAAAAGGCTTTCTACTTGATAGAAGAAATATAACAAAATTTGAATATCAAAACAGATTTAATCTGTTAGTCTTCTACAATTTTAATTTCAAAAAAATTTTTATTCAAAAAACTTTTAGAATTAAATTAATGTCTACAAAAAGCCTTTTTGTATTTTATTTTATACATAATATATAATTATATTTAGGCTTGAATAATTCCCATTATGGAATGTCAATGGTGTGAAGAAAACCATAGAATGCCTAACAGTTTTCTGTGATTTTGTGACGAACTGACTACCAAGATTTTTAAAGTTAGTCTGTTTCAAACAAGTCCCGTGTTACATTCTTAGGTATGATATACTGATGGTTAGTTGATTTTGATATTTTAAATGTTATCTAGGGCCGATGAAGAGATTATCCGTATTCTAATTGTTTTTTGAAGATATATTGCATGTTATGAGAGATTTTTGAATTAACTTATTTGAATATTTAAATATATTGAATATTTCAAATAAATTATATAATATTTTTTGAGAAATCCTTAAGTTGTGTTTTATGTTTTTGAAAAGGAATTGGTTTCACTATGGTAAGATCAGAAACAAAATTTTATCAAATAATATTGAAATAAGGTTATTCTGATTTTCACAAATTTTTATTGTTATATTCACAACAATTGTTTCGCTATCACAGTAGCATCATCAGGCAAGATCACATTTTGAATATAACAATAAAAATTTGTTAAAATCAGAATAACCTTATTTCAATATTACTGAATATGGATTTTCACCAAGTAAGGACTGATACAATTCAACAAAATTTTGTCTCCTTCAAATATTTATTTAGTAATTTTAATTGCCTTTTTTATATTGGTTGGTTTATTTATTCCATTTGACGTTATATATTGAGTTTTGATTATATACGTCTATTAAATATAAGTGGTGCTTATTGTAGACATTAATTTAATTCTTAAAGTTTTTTGAATAAAATTTTTTTTGAAATTAAAATGTAGAAGACTAACAGATTAAATCTGTTTGATATTCAAATTTTGGTTATACATAAAATATTACATCAACAAAAAAGCTACCCCTCTATATAAACCTGACTGATATGTGTATATTTTTAATATTTTTGACAATATTGTAATTTACTGCTGACGGTGAGTCCGAATGACACAATTTTAGTTAAATAATAAATGACAAAATAACAACAATAAATGAGTTCCAAAAAATACCCCCAAAATATTTTTAACAATGGTTGTCTGTGTTTTAACTATAAAGTGTACATTTTTATTTTTATATATGTGTATATTTCAGCTGGTCTGATGATGGCTTAGTGCCGAAATCGATCGCCAATAGATTACTATTCAACAAAAAAGTGTGTTTTTCTATATTGACCATTATTATACTAGTTCGAATATTTGTGGAAATTTTCGCGGGAATTACCATCACCAAATGAATGGAAGATCACATTCCAATAAATCTTGAATAGTCGAAACAAAGTCATAAGTTCTACCAGTAAATTTGTATATGCAAAGTGAGTCTTAGAGCTTTAACTTTATAAATTGCACGTTTATCTAACCATGATCACTGATTAGATGGACCGAAATTACAGGGTGACAAGAAAAACTTCGGACAAATTTTACTGTGTTCTGGCACAAAAGTATTTCAGCGCAGCCAAATAATTTTTATTTTATTGGATTCTCTACACTTCTTTGTACTAATATGTGAATTTTCACTTTGATATTACTTTGTTTTGCAAAGTGTTAGAATGTCCAACAAACGTAGTGCAATTTGTGGGCTGTTTCGTCAAGGTAAGCGTCAATGCGAAATTGTTCGTTTGATCAATGGCCTCGACAAACCATGTCCGATGCAATTTGCCGTTTCATAGAGCTTGGCCATGATTGGTGTCGTCCTGGAAGTGGGAGAAAACGCACAGTCAATACGCCTAGCAATCGCAACATCGTCAAGAAGCGAAATCCGAGGGTCTCCATGAGGAAAATAGCCCGTGAAACTGGTATCAACTGTGAATCCGTTCGTCAAATGTCTAAAAAGGAGTTCTCAAGCCATACCAGCTTCAAACTCCTGGCTGATGAAAACAAGCGCGTACGACTCCAAAAATGCAGCCAACTCCTTCGTCTCGCCGCCGGTCAGCAATGGGAGCGCCTTCTCATCACAGACGAGAAGGTTTTCACCGTAGAACAATTCACACAATCACCAAAGGCTTCAGGTACGTCGGCCATCGTCGAACATCGTCAAAATCCGCAATCCGTCATGGTCTGGGGCGGAATTTGCGCCAGCGACAAAACACCCTTGGTTCTCGTGGATCAAGGGGTCAAAATCAATCAAGAAGTCTACCGCTGCAACATTCTCGAGGCCGTAGTACTTCCCTGGGCCCAGCAGCACTTCGGCGACACGCATTGGACCTTTCAACAGGACTCCGCTCGGACTCATAAAGCGAAAATGACGCAAGAATGGTGTAAGACCCATTTTTCGGGTTTTTTCACATCTGCAGAATGGCCGCCCTACTCGACCGATCTCAACCCAATGGACCACAGCGTGTGGTCGATTCTGGAGCTCAGCTCAACACAAAAGTTTGGAGTCGCTGAAGCAATCCCTGCGGCGGGAATGGTACCGATTAACGCCCGAAGAGCTGGGACCCATTGCAGAAAATTTCAAGAAGCGTCTGAAGCTATGTATCGCTGCCAAAGGAAGCCACTTCGAAACCGCTTAAATATATTATCACCAAATGTTTATGTTATTATTATTCAATGTTGTTTCGTTCAATTTCTTTTGTTTAATAAAGTTGAATAAAAAAGTTTGTCCGAGGCTTTCCTTATCACCCTGTATTTATGATCAAACTCTGACCCAAATTAATCATTTGACTCGGCACAGTCAATGAGAATAATTCAATTAGGGGTAAATAAATAATATTATTTAAAAAAATGTATATGAGACAGTAATTTATTTCCACAAAAATGTTTGTACTACTACAACAATTGTTTCACCACGATGTGGCTTCTTCAGGTATTACATTGTACTGTCTGATGGTATTCAGTGTAACCGAGTTTATATACATTTTTAGGTACGTGACCAAATAATAGAAGCACAAGTCATAAAAACTCTAGGTGTTTATTGGAGTTTGCCGCTAAAAATACCATGAAGGAAAAATATTCAGTAATGGAGAATGATCGACATCTGTTTGTTCGTTCAAAAGGATTTTACGGGCATTATACCTGTTGATTTCAAGAAATTCTAAAAGTGTTAATCTAGAACTTTTGCTTTCAACGTGGATAATTTCATAATTATTGTTGAAATTATGCCTAAATTCCTTAAGATGATTAGCATATGTCGAATGTACAGAATTGTATATAACCGCTTTGGTGTTCTTGGACACGTTTCTTGAATGATCTACCTGTCTGGCCAATGTATACTAAAGGGCAATCTTTGCAAGTTAACTTGTAGACTACGGATTTATTTTCTTTATTTGTACGATCTTTATTGTTTTTCATGTAGGTACTAAGGTTATTAATTGTCTTAAAAGCCGCGTTATAATTGAAACAACTTTTGAAATATTTAGCCTACACAGAACACAACTGAACTCCTAACTCGCACAAGCTGAAGAAGCTTCTGAGGGATCTTCACAGAAGATCTAGGAGTATCAGGATAATAATAATAATAATAATAATAATTTTCAGATAATCCATTGACATAAGACAACGAGAAATATTTCTGTGTATTGTCCTCTTTTATGATTGGGTACACGAGATTTAATGCCATTTTCTTTTGTTTATTGGATACCATTTTATCTATAAGAAAGGGATTGTAACCGTTGTTTGACGCTATTTATATACATTCTGTCAAGAAAGTACCGGGAATTATCGATTTAAATCTGGCGGGGCAGGTAAAAATTTTTTTTCCTAGGTTGGTACCACTGTCCTTAATTACTATGCCAAGCTTGAGCGGGATCTGTCAACTAGTGTGTTTGCAACAGCTGATTAAGTCAGTCGATGTCAGGGTGCGTGCCGATTTTTACTATGGGTGATTACGTTGAGCAAAGAATTTGTTTAATGTTTTGTGTTGCAAATGAATTTTCGTGTGCCGATGCATTGAGAATGTTGCAAAAGGCCTTTGGTGATAATGCTCTATCGAAAACTCGTGCATATCAGTGGTATAGAGCCTTCAAGGATGGTCGAAAATGAAGGCCAAAGCCGCTCGAAAATGAAGGTGATGCTCATTGTTTTCTTCGATATCCGTGGTGTGGTGCACTACGAATTCGTTCCAGAGGCTCAGACGGTAAACAAGGAGTATTACCTAGGCGTTATGAAACGTTTGCGTGAGCGTATCCGTAAGAAGCGGCCAAATTTGTGGGCGAACAACTCATGGATTTTGCATGACGATAACGCGCCTTCTCACCGAGCTACGATTGTGACTGACTTTCTCGCCAAAAACTCAACAAACGTGCTTCAGCAACCACCGTATTCGCCGGATTTGGCTCCCTGCGACGTTTTCCTCTTCCCAATACTAAAATTGCCCCTTCGTGGCACCCGTTTTGAGTCGATTGAAGCCATAAAACAAAATTCGGCGCGAGAGCTAAAGTCCATCCCGGAAAGCGCCTATAAAAAATGTTTCGATAATTGGAAGTGCCGTTGGCATAGATGTATTGGAGCAAATGGAGCCTATTTTGAAGGCGACCCAATAAATTTTGACGATTAAATGTAAAAATGTTGTTTTAATTGAAAATTCCCGGTACTTTCTTGACAGAGTAGTATAGCGTCAAACAACGGTTACAATCCCTTTCTTATAGACAAAATGGTATCCAATAAGCAAAAGAAAAAGGCATTAAATCTCGTGTACCCAATCATAAAAGAGGACAATACACAGAAATATTTTTGGTTGTCTTATGTCAATGGATTATCTGAAAATATTGCTAAATATTTCAAAAGTTGTTTCAATTATAATGCGGCTTTTAAGACAATTAATAACCTTAGTACCTACATAAAAAACAATAAAGATCGTACAAATAAAAAAAATAAATCCGGAGTCTACAAGTTAACTTGCAAAGATTGCTCTTTAGTATACATTGGCCAGACAGGTAGATCATTCAAGAAACGTGTCCAAGAACACCAAAGCGGTTATATATACAATTCTGTACATTCGACATATGCTAATCATCTTAAGGAATTTAGGCATAATTTCAACAATAATTATGAAATTATCCACGTTGAAAGCAAAAGTTCTAGATTAACACTTTTAGAATTTCTTGAAATCAACACGTATAATGCCCGTAAAATCCTTTTGAACGAACAAACAGATGTTGATCATTCTCCATTTTGAATATTTTTCCTTAATGGGATTTTTAGCGGCAACCTCCAATAAACACCTAAAGTTTTTATGACTTGTGCTTTTATTATTTGGTCACGTGCCTAAAAATGTATATAAACTCGGTTACACTGAATACCATCAGACAGTACAATGTAATACCTGAAGAAGCCACATCGTGGTGAAACAATTGTTGTAGTAGTACAAACATTTTTGTGGAAATAAATTACTGTCTCATATACATTTTTTTAATTAAAATGAGTTTCCACCAAGTAAAGAACGAATCTATCAAATGAATAATATTATAACTAAGCAATGAGATAATTAAGTTCACGAATCAAAAGATTTTCGAGTGAAATGAGATAAATCGCGAGTTGATAATGGAAAACCAATCAACACAATTTCGTCTGAATGTGGTATCGAATAATCACAAAATTTCATTTCACAGAACATCCGGGAAAAATATTCAATTGGAATCCCGAAAAAATGCGAAACACACTCTTATTCGATCAGTTACCCTATCGAATATCACGAAATTCATGCTCGAATGAAACAAACTGTAAATGAAAAATACCGAAAACAGTATATCCGTTTCACGACCGAATAAAAACACTGCAATACACAGTTTCTGGAAACAATTATATAGAACCGGGATTCGAACAACCTTCACTCAAAGCGGCTGCATTCGCATCCTCTAAACGGAAACAAATCTTCATCTTTAATTCATTCTAGTTTGACGCACAACTCTCATTTCCCCGTTTCGGTTTTCCCAACATTAAATAAAATAGTCGGCCAAAAGTAGAGAATGAAGAATGGATTACTTAAATTGGTTAGGTGGTCTTTGGGGAGATTCTTCCATTATTAGCTTTAGGTCTATTATTTCCAAATAAGAATAATAATCCTTGGGAAACGAAAAGAGAAAAAACCTCTAACAATCCCAGAAATTCTAAATGAGGAATGAAATACTTCATTTCAAGTTTCCCCTAATTTCTTCATAATTCACATTCTCATTCCTTCAAAACTGGACTATGATACCTAGCAAAGGCAATTCAAGATTACTAAGAACGTTATCAACGCAGCTGAAGCATTTCGGTCCAGCCCATCTGTCAACTTCCATGTAGAAGCAATGGAAAATCCTCTTAATTTTTGTCGACAACAAATTCTCTTCTCGTATACCTACAAAGTGTCGACTATTCCAAACCACCCAGTTTACCACCTGCTAAAAAGATCAGAGTTGCCCGCTGTCTTACGACCTAATACATTTCTTTCCATCCCCCAATTTGTTCAGCAGAATACGAGATCAATACACCTCACTTCTTCAACCCCCTTAACATCTTCTAAACATGTTCCTTGGTCCAGACATCAACCAGAGCTCAATACATACTACTCTGTCAAGAAAGTACCGGGAATTTTCAATTAAAACAACATTTTTAAATTTAATCGTCAAAATTTATTGGGTCGCCTTCAAAATAGGCTCCATTTGCTCCAATACATCTATGCCAACGGCACTTCCAATTATCGAAACATTTTTTATAGGCGCTTTCCGGGATGGACTTTAGCTCTCGCGCCGAATTTTGTTTTATGGCTTCAATCGACTCAAAACGGGTGCCACGAAGGGGCAATTTTAGTCTTGGGAAGAGGAAAAAGTCGCAGAGAGCCAAATCCGGCGAATACGGTGGTTGCTGAAGCACGTTTGTTGAATTTTTGGCGAGAAAGTCAGTCACAATCGTAGCTCGCTGAGAAGGCGCGTTATCGTCATGCAAAATCCATGAGTTGTTCGCCCACAAATTTGGCCGCTTCTTACGGATACGCTCACGCAAACGTTTCATAACGCCTAGGTAATACTCCTTGTTTACCGTCTGACCCTCTGGAACAAATTCGTAGTGCACCACGCCACGGATATCGAAGAAAACAATGATCCGATGATTGCTGGCTTGTTTGCATATCGTACTCGTAGACCCAGGTCTCATCACCAGTTATAATGCGTTCCATGAATGTAGAATCGGAATTACAGCGATCCAGCATGTCTGAAGCAACCTGTCCGCGATGACGTTTTTGAAGAAAATTCAGGTCTTTCGGTACGAGTCGTGCGGCCACCTTTCTCATGCCCAAAATATCAATCAAAATCGTACGTGCGGACTCCTGGAATACCTTAAGATCATGTGCTATCTCTCTCAAGCTGGTACGACGGTTTTCCAGCACCCTCTCCTTAATTTTATCGACGTTATCTTCGATCGAAGCCGTCGATGGGCGACCACTTCACGACTGTCCTTGAAGGCTCTGTACCACTGATATGCACGAGTTTTCGATAGAGCATTATCACCAAAGGCCTTTTGCAACATTTTCAATGCATCGGCACACGAAAATTCATTTGCAACACAAAACTTTAAACAAATTCTTTGCTCAATGTAATCACCCATAGTAAAAATCGGCACGCACTCTGACATCGACTGACTTAATCAGCTGTTGCAAACACACTAGTTGACAGATCCCGCTCAAGCTTGGCATAGTAATCAAGGACAGTGGTACCAACCTAGGAAAAAAAAATTTACCTGCCTCATTGCCCCGCCAGATTTAAATCGATAATTCCCGGTACTTTCTTGACAGAATGTATTTCCATGAATTCAATAAACGAGAGACAGAGTACCACTCGTTCTTTAAACTAAGTTGCAGACAAAATTTTGATGAAGAATTATATATGGATGCTTTTAAAGATTAACCCGTAGTTGCACGTTCGATTATCAATGAACCAAATACCTCAAAATCGTACAAGCTTACACCACCTGTAGTATCCACACTGGAGAGCTGCATGCCATCTTCAAATGTCTTTTCAGATTTACAGTTCCAGGTTACTAAAGTACTGGAGGAATCCACTTATTCAAAAAATTCAAGAATTACATCACACGTTTAAGACCATCAACAACATTGCCACCACCATAATCTGGATCCTATTTCTTATATGCTTACCTGGAAACGAAATTGCAGACCAAAGAGCCAAACTAGCGCAAATCTTCAACTTAGCTATGACAAAAATTGAGCTTCACACAGATCTCAAACCCACAATAAAACTGAGATAATTCCAAAATTGGCAGACTAAATAGGTGGCCCAAATTAATCTGCGTAAGATCTAACCCATGGTGAATAGCTCAATAAAAATTCATTTGAATAGAAAAGATAAATTAGTGTTAAGACGAATTAGAAAAGGGTAGATACACTATGCTAATTCACAGCTTGATGTCTTCAGAAGATTAACTAAATTGCGAGTTCTACCTCAATACACTCCTAACTGTTGAACACTGCCTCTCTGTCTACATTACAGAGAAGTAGGCCGTCAATCTAGACTAAGACTTATTTCCAAAGTGGCGAATCTTCTATCTAAATCTAAGAAAAACTAGTGTCAAAAATTTCAGGAATGCAGTTAATTGGTATAAGGCAGTGTTCGAAATAATTCAAATTTGCCTCTTCTGAGCAACTGAACGTGATATATGGGTCAACCTGGAGGTTTCTTAAGAAGAATTTAGGTTCAATTCATATAAAATTCAACTGTTGAAAAACTGAAGCTCAAAGATCATCGGCATCGCCTTGATTTTGCTGCTTTTGTAGTCCAACAATTGACTGGAGATTCGTCTGTTAATCTGTTATGTTTAGCGATGAGGCTCACTTGTGCTTCTGTGCCATCCATGCCCATATCATCATTAGACCTAATTTCTTTGAGAATGATCGAAAACAGCGTGAGAAGAGTTCGTTATCAGGCAATACGACTATTTCTTCTCAATTATCTCTGAAAACTAACTGGAAAATTTTGGTTCCAAAAGGTTGGCGTTACGTCCCATATCACTATACAGCAAGATCCGTGATTTGATACGCACGACTTCTTCCTGTGGAGTTATTAAAGGCTGAGATGTTCGCTAATAATACGAGAACAAGTCAGGATTTTAAAAATAACATAAGAGTTGTTATTCTGATCGAAATATGTAATAACAACAAGATTAATTAGACTGATCAGTTTCGGTATTACCAAAAAAACATATTTGAACGATATATATTTCAAAACATCATTGCAATTCGTTAATCTTAGGAATAAAGTGAAATTGTTTTGACTACGCAGCAATGTCTGTATATTTTATTGCACTTTAAAATCATAAAGCACCAATCGGATCACCTTGTATACGTTCGAAATGTTAAATCCTGCATCACTTGTAAGTTGACAAACAAGTTGCTCTTCAGAAGTTCTGTAATTGAGTGTTTTGACATTGTAAATTGAGTTAAGACATTCAACTTGTAAATAAGTATGAATACACGCAAAGAGAATGGAAAAAATCTCAAGGCCTATCCATCATCGAGATGCACGCTCTGCAAAAAATATGGCTACCGTCCACGGACTGAGTGATGAACCTCATTATTCATTCGGTTGATACATTACCAAAAAATATTGTCGTATATCGGACACTGAAAATTCACACGCAAGTTTCAAAACGCCACCCTATCCTCAAAAGAACACTGTATAATAAATTATTTGATATGTGGTCCATATTTATCCGAAAATGGAGAAGGCCTAATGGTCACTGTCAATTCTCATCATTACAGGTACCGGGTATTTTTTTAGAGTGATAGAACTTTAGATTGAAATAAAACACATTTAAATTAAGATTGGAGCCAATTTTTTTTTATTTGAAAGATAATTTTACGACTTTTTTGTTTTAAAAATAATTTCCGGCATATGTCCACCACGACTAGCTCTGAGGAACCGCATTCGACCAGACCAATTTTGGACCACTTCTTCGAGTAATTCAGGCCTTATTTCATCAATAACACGAGTTATGTTGGCTTCCAAAGCGTCTATTGTTTCTGGTTTATCAGCATAAACCAATGACTTGACATAACCCCAAAGAAAATAATCCAGTAGAGTTATGTCGCATGATCTTCGAGACCACTTAATTGGACCATTTCTAGAAATGATGTTATCGCCCAATCTTTCTTTCGATAAATCAATTGTTACGGTAGCAGCATGAGGTGTAGCACCATCTTGTTGGAACCAAAACACTTCTGGGTCGATACCTTTCAAATTTTGAAACAAATAATCATTGATCATCGATCTGTAACGAGCACCATTCACTGTAACAATAGCTCCAGCATCGTTTTTGAATAAATATGGACCGATGATGCCTTCAGCGTGTAATGCACATTTTTCAGGATGCAATGGAACCTGCAGAACTTCTTGAGGATTGTTTTCACTCCATATACGGCAATTTGGCTTGTTTACATAGCCGTTCAACCAGAAATGAGCTTCATCACTAAACACAATTTTACGATAAAAAAGTGGATCAACTTCAAACTGTTCTAGGCCCGAATCAGCAAACAAACGACGCCTATTATGGTCAAGTGGCTCTAGTTCTTGAACCAGTTGGCTGTTGTATGGGTGTAGACCAAGATCTCTACGCAAAATTTTTCATGTGGTGGATGCACAGAGTCCAACTTGTCGCCGAATAGACAAATCTGGATCATCATTTACACTATGATTTACAGCAGCGATATTTTCTTCTGTACGTACAGTTCTTTGTCTTGTTGTTGTTGTTGCACCGAATAGAGAAAATTTCGTCGAATTATCGAAACAACGTTTACAAATTGTTGAAATTTATTTTCAAAATCAGAGTTCTATTCGCCAAAATGCTTATAGAGCACTTCGTGAAATTTATGGTTTACATAATCGTCCATCAGAGTAGCTTATTCGTCGAACTATCGATATATTTCGGACAACGTATTAATACAAATGTGTTAAAAAATCTATGCGTATACTACTACTATCGGGTGTTTTTTTTAGAGTGATAGAACTTTCGATAGGGATAACTGTGATTTGACAGAAGGTAGAAGCCATGTTGATTTGACATTTCTGTTCAGTAAGCATTGACAAATTATCATGGAAAGACTCACGCCGCAACAACGTTCACAAATTGTTGAAATTTATTTTTCAATTCAATTTCAGTGTCCTATTCGCCACATTTGTATTAATATGTTGTCCGAAATCTATCGATAGTTCGACGAATAAGCTGCTCTGATGAATATGTAAACCATAAATTTCACGAAGTGCTCTATAAGTTTGACGAATAGAACTCTGATTTTGAAAATGAATTTCAACAATTTGTAAACGTTGTTGCAGCATGAGTCTTTTCATGATACTTTGTCAATGCTTACTGAACAGAAATATCAAAACAACATGGCTTCTTCCTTCTGTCAATTACAGTTATCCCTATCGAAAGTTCAATCACTCTAAAAAAAACTCGATATGTTATCCGAATTTGTACCTCAAATCGTGATATGAGATTGGAAACACATGGTTTCAAGACAAAGTTGGCATTTTTCACACATTACGACCTGTTTTGGTTCAGTTGAAGGAAAAGTTTATTGAAGGAATTATTTCGGGTATGGTGATGTTAACTGGCGGACAATATCGTGTGAATTTTTTGCCTTTAAATTTTTTTGTGGGGCTTTGCGAAATATTGTGATGATGCACACAGTCTCCAAACTCCTTATGCTTCAAATACATTATACATATCAAAAAGATTTTGAAAATTAACTTCACAGGATCAAGTCACGCAAGTACTTCCGAAGAGGTCATTTAAAATAATTTTTCTGTAACCAATGAGAAGGTTTATTTCGTTCATTCAGTCCACCTCCAAATGACCTTCCAATCAATTACTTTAATTTCCCTCTTTTTGTTAGAAGGGATCCATCGAGCACCTCTAACCTTCAGTCTTTGAAAAGACTGTAAAATCATTATTATTCTCGTAATAGTCAAACTTGTCGCATGTAGCCTTTGCTACCTAATGCACTATCCTTCGAATAGTCATTTGTTGTACGTAGCTTGTGACATTTCGGTCCAAGCTATCACGGTTATTATTGTTAATATAGTAATCCAGTCGATTGCCAAAGTATTGGAAAATTCATTACATTTGTTGTGAGTGTAATAATCATACCTTTTGACTTGGTTTATATACAGTAAACCAAGAATTATTGTTCGTTGTTATCGGAGTGTATTACGAGTGTTTTACTTTAATTCCATACAATTTTCGTCAGTTTATCTTATTGGATAAACAAAGCTAGTTCATCATCGAGATAACTACATACAAGTGTCCCTGAAGGAAAACTATTCGCTAATCTACGTCAAAATACTGTACACTAAAGCCATCGAAATTAATTAAATTGCAATTGCCTGTTATTTAAAAATACTGAAATAACAGGCTAATACTGCGGTAAACTAACCGTACTACGGAACAGCCCTCTTGGTCCCACATGATACACAGCTTAACTTTCAAACCAAGAATGTTCAGCTTTGGTGTTGATGTTGATTTCGAATGCAACGACTGACCGGTCAAAGCGTAGTATTTTCATTTTCTTGGGGTTGTAGTAGGTCACTTTCGTCACCAATCACTACCCGGTGTAAAATAAATAATCGCCTATTCAGATCTCTTGAGTTTCAATTCATAGATTTCAAATGCAAACACGTCTTGCCTTAGACTCGTATCTCCATCGAGTAATATCTGTAATTCACCGTATTCGAATTTTTCTGGCTGTTCCGAGCGAGGATCATCTCCAACGCGGAAATCACCACTTTTGAAGCACCGAAACCATACTCTACATACATGCCAGTTGGAGCATAGTCACCGTAAACTTCCACAAGCATACGATGACCTTCAGCTGCACTTTTCCCAGTTAAAACTGCTCGCAAAGGCGGTTTGATAAAAAAAAAATGAAATTCAAATAGCGTAACAAAAACGTTTTGTATGAAACTCGAAACAATTCAAACAGGATGTAATCCACAGACGTTCAATCTGTCCAAAACCGCTGTAATTTAACCATTTAATGGTTTTGGGGCTATCTTTTGAAAACGGGCCGAATCAATCTGTACTTCCAATATATTATCAATTATCAGAAAGTCTTCGTGGTCATCTTGCACTAGTTAGAATCATCTTGCACTAGTCTCAGAATACTGAGATTCCATTCGGTTCGAGTTTCCGCGCATTGCGGTAATCCAAACGCATATATCGAAAAATAAATATCTATTATACGTAAGCTAATATTGAAGTTGTCGAACTGAGGTGTTGAAGGTTAAAGGGCCCTAGGGCGGTTGTACGAGTCTAGGATGGCTGGCGAGATCGCATTCATAATGAATAGAGCCGGAGGTTTCCGGAATAAGCAACGTTCATGGTGGTAGCTCTAACCCGAGAATTACTGAGTGTGCCAGTAAGATTCCGGTTTTCATTAAACCATTTCTCGATCCGCATGATTTCGTCTGACTTACTGAACGCTATTCCTACATTCTGCGTGTTTAATCTTACCAGTTAGTGGTTTGTCAAACGCACGAATCTAGGATGTCTGCTGCATTTGATAAATGTACCTTCAAAAATTAAATGAATATGGACGAAGGATATTCTCCAATGTTACGTTTTTCTTTAATAGTCGAAATGACTTCAGTAATAATTTTTGCAATATTCAGTTAAATCGATCTAAATGACTTTGAGAACAATAGCTGCTATGCAGATCATACTATTGAGCTCTCTTGAGTAACTTTCAACACACTTGAGACTTTCTTCTTGAAAAATATGTATTGACAATTTACAACGAAGAGTTATATTGAATATAACAGATGAAAGCTGGATTAATTCTCCGAAATCTATATAGATTCAATCCATAATATCTCCTGAAAACTTTTTAGAATTAAATTTAATAACATGTCTAGAAAACACGATTTCACTTGATAAACATGTGTCTCAACGAAAATTCGACTCCCCTAGAACTCTGGAACGAAGAATTTTCGAAGATTTTAAAAAACAGGTCAACTTCTGTGTTGACGGGGACGAATTGCCCAAATAAGTTTGTTATGAAAAAACCACCCCCATGAAGGTGGAATCAACCCCCAACATTTTTTGAATAGGAAAGAGATGTCGAGTGTTGATTAGTTTGAATATTTTCTGTGCACAACCCAGTTGAAATTTTCAAAATCGTTCCACTATTCACGAAATAATGTAATATTGAACTTACCGTCCAAGGGTGATGTTGAACACACTGTTGAACCGCCCAAACTCAAGATACTAAGAATTTTGAAGAATCCAAAAAAAAATTTCAAGTTCTGTATTAGGGAGAAAGAATTCCCATGACGACATTGTCATGGCGGATGTGTTTTAGTTAAAAAGGTTTTTTTGTTCCCTAAACATCCTAGTTGAAATTTTCAAATTCGATGATTTTTTTAAGCATTTAAGTTTATATTGACTGAACATTATCAGAAGGATACTTTCAAATCCTTCTCTTACATTTTCGAAAATGTCTGGTGTCAGTAATTGGCATTCCGTGATGATTCTTTGTAGCAGTTCTGCAAGATTTTCAGGTGGATTTGCATAGACTTTGGTCTCAGAATGTTCCCTCAATAAAAAAATGTTGGGGTTGTTGTCATCCTCATGTGGTTTTTCCGGAACAATATCGTCATGGGAATTCTTTCTTCCTAATGAACTTGAAAATCATTTTTGGATTCTTCAAAACTCTTAGGTTCTTCAGTTTGGCAGTTTAATTGTCTGTTCAACATCACCTTTTAACGGTAAGTTCAATATTACATTATTTTGTGAATAGTGACATAATTTTGAAAATTTTAACTGGATTGTACACAGAACATAAATAACTCTCAAACTAACCAACACTCGACATCTCTTCCCTATTCAAAAAATGCTGGGGGTTGATGCCACCTTCATTCAATCACCAAAAATGTTTTACATATAATTTAAAAGAGGCCTTTTTTATTTCCTTTTTATAAACAATAGATAGCACATTCTCCAGAAAAGAATTTGAAATTATAACCCATTTTCTCATGAGTTGGGAGTTATTTGGATGCTAAATAAAAACAATCAAAAATATATATATACATACGTTTATTCGTCAAATATTTTATTTAAAAGGAAAATTTAAAGAAAATCTTTGAGCACCATGTAATATTCAAAAAAACTCTTCGTAGTAAATTTTCAATATATATTGTTTGAATTTTTTCGTAATTTGCGTGACAGTTTTCAAATATAGAGTCTATATCGTACCTTCTTTTCAACATATTTCTGTGAAATAGCCAAATTTTTGTCTGTTCTTAAAGTTTTCCATTTGAACATAATATTTGATGAATGTTTCGATTAGAATTTTTTTCTGGTGATTGTGCTTTCTATTTTTCAAATTTATGTGGAACCTTTTTCGGTGATGGAATTTGTTATTCCTTAATGTCCTTTCGAAACAAATTTATCTTGGGCGATGGATTGAGTTAATTTTGGTCAATACCTTAAGCTTTCTTTCGAGCTTTTATTCAAAAATTTTATTTTTATTAAATTTTTATTAGTTAGTTGCCGCTCACACGTGCTGATAATCTATAAGTTCATAAAGTGAAACAATGTTTTCTAAGGCTCTTGAGTAACTTTCAACACACTTGAGACTTTCTTCTTGAAAAATATGTATTGACAATTTACAACGAAGAGTTATATTGAATATAACAGATAAAAGCTGGATTAATTCTCCCAAAATCTATACAGATTCAATCCATAATATCTCCTGAAAACTTTTTAGAATTAAATTTAATAACATGTCTAGAAAACACGATTTCACTTGATAAACATGTGTCTCAACGAAAATTTGACCCACCTAGAACTCTGGAACGAAGAATTTTCGAAGATTTTAAAAAACAGGTCAACTTCTGTGTTGACGGGGACGAATTGCCCAAATAAGTTTTTTATGAAAAAACCACCCCCATGAAGGTGGAATCAACCCCCAACATTTTTTGAATAGGAAAGAGATGTCGAGTGTTGATTAGTTTGAATATTTTCTGTGCACAACCCAGTTGAAATTTTCAAAATCGTTCCACTATTCACGAAATAATGTAATATTGAACTTACCGTCCAAGGGTGATGTTGAACACACTGTTGAACCGCCCAAACTCAAGATACTAAGAATTTTGAAGAATCCAAAAAAAATTTCAAGTTCTGTATTAGGGAGACAGAATTCCCATGACGACATTATCATGGCGGATGTGTTTTAGTTAAAAAGGTTTTTTTGTTCCCTAAACATCCTAGTTGAAATTTTCAAATTCGATGATTTTTTTAAGCATTTAAGTTTATATTGACTGAACATTATCAGAAGGATACTTTCAAATCCTTCTCTTACATTTTCGAAAATGTCTGGTGTCAGTAATTGGCATTCCGTGATGATTCTTTGTAGCAGTTCTGCAAGATTTTCAGGTGGATTTGCATAGACTTTGGACTCAGAATGTTCCCAGAATAAAAAAATGTTGGGGTTGTTGTCATCCTCATGTGGTTTTTCCGGAAAAATATCGTCATAGGAATTCTTTCTTCCTAATGAAGTTGAAAATCATTTTTGGATTCTTCAAAACTCTTAGGTTCTTCAGTTTGGGCAGTTCAATTGTCTGTTCAACATCACCTTTTAACGGTAAGTTCAATATTACATTATTTCGTGAATAGTGACACAATTTTGAAAATTTTAACTGGATTGTACACAGAACATAAATAACTCTCAAACTAACCAACACTCGACATCTCTTCCCTATTCAAAAAATGTTGGGGGTTGATGCCACCTTCATTCAATCACCAAAAATGTTTTACATATAATTTAAAAGAGGCCTTTTTTATTTCCTTTTAATAAAAAATAGATAGCACATTCTCCAGAAAAGAATTTGAAATTATAACCCATTTTCTCATGAGTTGGGAGTTATTTGGATGCTGAATAAAAACAATCAAAAAAATATATATACATACGTTTATTCGTCAAATATTTTATTTAAAAGGAAAATTTAGAGAAAATCTTTGAGTACCATGTAATATTCAAAGAAACTCTTCGTAGTAAATTTTCAATATATATTGTTTGAATTTTTTTGTAATTTGCGTGACAGTTTTCAAATATAGAGTCTATATCGTATCTTCTTTTCAACATATTTTTGTGAAATAGCCAAATTTTTGTCTGTTCTTAAAGTTTTCCATTTGAACATAATATTTGATGAATGTTTCGATTAGAATTTTTTTCTGGTGATTGTGCTTTCAATTTTTCAAAATAATGTGGAACCTTTTTCGGTGATGGAATTTGTTATTCCTTAATGTCCTTTCGAAACAAATTTATCTTGGGCGATGGATTGAGCTAATTTTGGTCAATACCTTAAGTTTTCTTTCGAGTTTTTATTCAATAATTTGATTTTTATTAAATTTTTATTAGTTAGTTGCCGCTCACACGTGTTGATAATCTATAAGTTCATGAAGTGAAACAATGTTTTCTAATGCATGTTATTGAATTTTATTAAAAAGAAATTTCAAGAAATTGTTCAGATTAAATCTGCAGAAGTTTCAAAGAATTAATACTGCTATTATTTGCAATTTTTTCTTAAATATTTTAGGTTGTTCGAAAAGTAATTTCGTTTGTTTTCGACAGAGGATTAAATTGTATTTTTATACTTGAGCAGCTTGAGCATTATATGTTTCTGGTATAGCAAGGCTTATGTGTGAATGAGTTCAAATAATTCTACGCAGTAGTTTTTGGTTTGTGCCTTTTTAAATTGGAGAGCAATAAGCAGCATTTTCATCATATTATACTTTTTCACTATAGAAAAGGTAAAAATCCTGTTCAAGCTAGAAAAAATTAACCAATGTGTATGGAGAAGATGTGTTGAGTGTATGCCAGTGCCAGAACTGGTTTTCGAAATTTCGATCAGGCAATTTTGATGTCGAAAATGCACCACGTTCCGGAAGGCCGGCTGAAGCTGACAAAGACATAATAAAGGCATTAGTTGATGCAAATCGGCGAATAATAACACGTGAGATCGATGAGAGGTTGAATTCATCGACTTCAACTGTTTATGACCGTTTGAGAGGCCTGAGTTCAACCGCAAAGCTCGATATATGGGTTCCCTATGTTCTCACGGAGAGAAACACGTGTCGTCACGTTGACGTCAGTGATTCGCTTCTCAAAGATCCATCTTTGAAGCGCATTATTACTGGGGACGAAAAATGAGTTGTATACAACAATGTCAATTGCAAGAGATCATGAAACAAAAACGATGATCCGGCTCAAAGTATTTCGAAAGCCAACATCCATCGAAAAATGGTTATGATGTCTGTTTGGTGGGATTTTAAAGGAATCGTTTCTGAGATTTTACCGGATAATACAACAATTAATCTTTAGTCTACTGTCAACAGATGGACGAAGTGAATGATGCACTTCAACAGAAAAGGCTAGAATTAATCAACAGAAAAGGTGTAGTGTTCCACCAAGATGATGCGAGACCTCATACAAGTTTAGTCACTCGCCAAAAGCTTTTACAGCTTGAATGGAATACACTGCCACATCCATCATATTCTCCAGATCTGGCGCCTTCAGACTGTTATTTGTGCGGTAAACCCTTACTTCAAATGAAGAGGTCAAAAATCATACTACTACCACAAAGATGGCAAAAGGTGTTGGACCAGAATGGCCAATATATAGTTCAAGAAAATATTTATTCATTATACGAAAATTTTCTTTCATTCTCAATAAAAAAACACGAAATAACTTTCCAAACAACCTAATAGTTCAACTTGCACTAACTTTCAGAAGTGCTTGAATCATAAAAAAATATGAATATATTTATCGTAACAAGGGTAAGTTGTTTACAAGTAAACATGTTCGAAAAAGGCAATGATACAAAACTTTTAATACTCTTTGATTGAAATGGTCTAAAAATATGAATTATTGTCATTCTGCGTGGTATGGGAATAAGTGAAGGTAAAAATTCAAGAAAAGCACCGACGTAAAGTGAGGTTCTTTTGAGCCACGATTCTTAACTTGGCTTTAACCTTCGTGTCGTTATTTGACATCTAAATGCTGAATTTATACTCGAAAGCAGGCCTGTTGCTATGGTTTCCGTAGCGCTTAACGCAGATCTGCTCGCAAAATATATATATTTGAATATTTCATTCTAGGATTCTAACGAAATTTGCAGGAACATGTGTGTCATTATTCCGTTTCCCAATAACAAATTTCAGATCGATTGAAAATATTGAATACACATTTGCGTCATTATTCTTCTTCTGAATAACAGATTCACACAGTGTTTACGGACAGAACGGCCGCAGATTACTTCTGACCTAGAATTCTTCATCAGTGAGTCGAAACTAGTCGTTTGAAACAATTTTCGAAAATTACAGACAGATGGCCAAAACGATAGCACGCTTGTCCCTAGGAAAAGCGCGCAAAAGTCAAATAAATGTCGTTTTTTGGAGTTTAGGAGCTTCTTTCTGAAGAAACAGAACTTTTCATACTTTTGTCGAAATCGTAGAAGAAACTTCGGAAAATTCTAGTAATCTATTTTCATAAAATTAGACACGAGCGTTCCTTATACTTTAGTACTAAATTTGAACTCGTCTTTGTATGTTCGAAAATATTTCAAACATGAAATTGAAAAAATAAGAAAAATATTGAAGTGAATAACTGCGAAACCATTGGACCGATTTTGCTCATATACGAAACTGACCAAGATAAGGAGTTGGTCAGTTGAAATTTACAATTTTGATCGGCTATAAATAAAAAACTAATGAATTTTTTCAAAGTTATGAGTTCACTAGAAAGGTTGAACTTTGACCTTTGCGAATGAAATACGATATCATTAAAATGACCGCCACAACAGGCCATACAGTACACCATCCAATCAACCCAATTTTTCAGTACAATGTCGCTTGTTTGGGGCTCAAATATTTGTAAGAAAAAATTGTAATACTCACAATACAGCCCCTAGTAATAATGAATAATATGCTCACCTGTAAAAGAAAGATAATTTTAATAAAAAAGCCAAACTCAAATCAAGATATTTAAATCCAAAGTTTCAAGTCTCTTTCTGATTTTCACAAATTTTTATTGTTATTATAATACAATATTTGTTTCGCTATCGCAGTACTATCTTTAGGTAGGTGGTATCTTACATTTTTGAATAACTGAATTTGATTTCGAAACTTACAGAGACCCCTTTTTGGGGCTCAATAAAAATTGAGCAAATTTAGTTTTTCAAAAATGTAAGATACCACCTACCTGAAGATGCAACTGTCATAGCGAAACAATTGTTGTATTATAGTAACAATAAGAAATTGTGGAAATCAGATTGACCGTATTCAATAGGCTTTTTCATCAAGTAAAGGTTGATTCAATTAAACATTATATCTTTCCGTTCGAAAGTTATATTTTTGTTTTACTTTCTATTCATTAATAAACCCAACATAATGATGTTTTAAAAATGCTTAATTTACTTACAATATCACTTCAAATTACTATCGAAAAGTTTTTAATGAACAGGTGAAAAATATTTTTGCCGAATTACTTAATTTGATATAATCATTAATTATTAATATATTTATATAATAAACAATACTAATTTTATCATTATTACAATAATTAAATTATTTATTCCATTAAAAAAATTAAACTAAATGAAAATAATATATGAAAAATAACAAATTTTTACAAAATTCCCATCAGTTATTTCAATTCATTAAACTTAGTTATTAATATTTAATTTAAAGCTCATTCCTTAAACTATTTAATAATAATTGAAAGTAAAAGTTTTGAAAACTGCTTACAGAAAAGGCAATTTTTGAAAACCAAGGTATGACATATTGAAGAACTTCAGATCTCATGTTGAAAAAGCAATTAGCAAAAGTAGTGATTCTAATTTATGTTGTCTTCATAGAAATACATTCTGTCAAGAAAGTACCGGGAATTATCGATTCAAATCTGGCGGGGCAATGAGGCAGGTAAATTTTTTTTCCTAGGTTGGTACCACTGTCTTTAATTACTATGCCAAGCTTGAGCGGGATCTGTCAACTAGTGTGTTTGCAACAGCTGATTAAGTCAGTCGATGTCAGAGTGCGTGCCGATTTTTACTATGGGTGATTACGTTGAGCAAAGAATTTGTTTAAAGTTTTGTGTTGCAAATGAATTTTTGTGTGCCGATGCAATGAAAATGTTGCAAAAGGCCTTTGGTGATAATGCTCTATCGAAAACTCGTGCATATCAGTGGTACAGAGCCTTCAAGAACGGTCGTGAAGTGGTCGCCCATCGACGGCTTCGATCGAAGATAACGTCGATAAAATTAAGGAAAGGGTGCTGGAAAACCGTCGTACCAGCTTGAGAGAGATAGCACATGATCTTAAGATATCCCATGAGTCCGCACGTATGATTTTGATTGATATTTTGGGCATGAGAAAGGTGGCCGCACGACTCGTACCGAAAGACCTGAATTTTCCTCAAAAACGTCATCGCGAACAGGTTGCTTCAGACATGCTGGATCGCTGTAATTCCGATTCTACATTCATGGAACGCATTATAACTGGTGATGAGACCTGGGTCTACGAGTACGATATGCAAACAAGCCAGCAATCATCGGAATGGATGGCAAAAAATGAGACGAAACCGAAAAAACCACGCCAAAGCCGCTCGAAAATGAAGGTGATGCTCATTGTTTTCTTCGATATCCGTGGCGTGGTGCACTACGAATTCGTTCCAGAGGGTCAGACGGTAAACAAGGAGTATTACCTAGGCGTTATGAAACGTTTGCGTGAGCGTATCCGTAAGAAGCGGCCAAATTTGTGGGCGAACAACTCATGGATTTTGCATGACGATAACGCGCCTTCTCACCGAGCTACGATTGTGACTGACTTTCTCGCCAAAAACTCAACAAACGTGCTTCAGCAACCACCGTATTCGCCGGATTTGGCTCCCTGCGACTTTTTCCTCTTCCCAAAACTAAAATTGCCCCTTCGTGGCACCCGTTTTGAGTCGATTGAAGCCATAAAACAAAATTCGGCGCGAGAGCTAAAGTCCATCCCGGAAAGCGCCTATAAAAAATGTTTCGATAATTGGAAGTGCCGTTGGCATAGATGTATTGGAGCAAATGGAGCCTATTTTGAAGGCGACCCAATAAATTTTGACGATTAAATGTAAAAATGTTGTTTTAATTGAAAATTCCCGGTACTTTCTTGACAGAGTAGTATATTGCAAAAGCAATATACTACTCTGTCAATTTTCGAAAGGATTATCCTTCTCTAAATAATTTTTTATAACAATTGTAGATTAGACGTCTTTTTTTCTTGAATGATTGATTTTGATGACAGGTTGAAGGAAAGTTCATGGAATTAAAATACCACTTCTTAAAAACAACGCCGACATGTTTCAATTTCATTCTGAAATATTCTTCAGGGCTCTAAAATGAGATACAGAAAATTGTACCACATCTAATATAAACAGGGGGAATTATGATTACATTATAACAAAATTAAAAGCGAAATTACAGCTAACAATAAAAGGCTAAAATTATGAGAAAAAAACAAGACACAATTTATTACAGTGTTCAGGGGTGGAATCAACAGCTTCATTAAATGTATTCATAGGGAATTACTTACAGTTTCTTTGTGGTTTTGAAGTCAGAACACTCAAAATCTCAAATAAATACGTCTCATACAACATTATATGGGAAACGATCAGGAAAAATTGACAGACTCAATCAACATATCTATTATAGATATGTCATACATATATAAAATTCCATAGATATAAAAAGACAATAATAAGCTGTTTTTAAGTTGCAATATCAGTCCTTTTATTGGTGGTTTTTTCATCCTGTTTTATTGAAACCATTTCTAAGAGCAGACGATTTCACCAACATTTTTTGATGTCCTTATATTTTTATTTAATCCATTTCAACACCGAATCAATAAAAATATTAGGACATCAAAAAATTTTGACGAAACAGTTGCTGTTAGAAATGGTTTCAATAAGACAGGATGAAAAATTCCTTAAAATAAAAGGACTGACATTGAAAATTTAAATTATTGTCTCATTACTAAAATCGAAGACGAAACTTGAATTAGTTCAAGATGATTCCATCTCTAACCACTGTGATAGGTTGTGTCCTTTGTTTTGTTTTTTTTTTCATAATTTAAGCCTTTTATTGTTAGCTGTAATTTCGCTTTCAATTTTTTAGTTGTAATGTATTCATAATTCCCTCTGTTCAAATTAGATGTAGTACAATTTTCTGTATCTCATTTTAGAGAAAAAGATTTTAGAATAAAATGGAAACATGTCGGCGTTGTTTTTTAAGAAGTGGTTTTTTATTTCACAAACTGACCTTCAACCTGTCAACAAAGTCAATAATTTATTATTTTGTTGATATTTCCATTGAGTCAACAATGTGTATGGAAGATTTTCCCAAAGAGATCAGACGATATATCCTGGATTTGAAGAATACATCATACAACACTCTACTCGAGATCATTTCAATCCGGTCGTAAAATTTATGTTCCAGAGTCACTTCTGACGAAAGGATTTTCGTCTTAACCTATTTCAATGGAATCGGAGGAACTCGTCAGTCCCTTATGATCCAGTTTGTTTGTTCTTTCTTATTATGTACTAAATCCTGAGAATAATTAAGAAAAAGGAAAACTCCGTTATAGCAACAACATCTTGCCGGAGAAGCCGAGTGAGTTTGTGCATAATTCGCTGGCCCATTTATCCTCGAGATTCAGCACAGTAATTGCTACACAAATGAGAATTCTTATTTACCAAACATACATCAAGATCTCATTGAGATCTTCGAGATTATTCTGCTGTTAGAATTGACAATGGTTTTCTGTGCTTTGCAAAGCGCCTGTCGTTTTCATTCTGGAGTATAGGAGTGTAGTGGTGGATGAATATTTCACTCGTTGATGTAAATGATAAAACATTTTTGAGTAGTTGTTAATAATACCACGTAATGTGAATATGATGGTAGCCATAAAAGTACCTGCCTCTTGAAGAAAATAAAACATTTGGGTAAAATATTTTGTTTCCCTTTAATAATAATAATTGACCCAATACATTTTCAGGAGATGAATGAGAGTTCAAATCTGCACTAACATATAATCCTTCAACAACAATTATTGGTAGTTAATACATAGTTATTTCATAGAAATAGATTCCTCGCTCAACACTTGGTGGAACATATTGATTAACATAAAATACAAAAATAACACTGGACTAAGTTCGCACGAATTTATTGAAATAAAACAAAACATTCAGTTTACATGCATGTTTCGGGTTTTATCCCATTCTCAAAACTGACAAGAAAACACACAATACTACATAATTATAATCAAATGACAGCTGTTAAAATTGGAGATAAGCGGAACTCCAGCTGATCGTTCACAATCGGTAATTGGCGTTTGTGTGCTGAGGATATTTCTAAAAATTCTAAAAAGTCTAATCGTTTACTTTTTTCCCCCTCGTGTAAAATTTTTGTTTTACCGAAATCTATAAAGTGATTGCAATTGATACAATGAGCAGAAAATCCAGTAGTCGCTTTGTTCTGTAATATCGACTTTCTATGTTCATCAACCCTAACCTTTAGAGAACGACCAGTCTGGCCTATGTAGAATGCAGGACATTCATCACAGTACAGTTTATAAACCCCACTCTTTTCCGAATCAGTTAATCGGTCCTTGCCGTTTAGAAACATTGATCTTAAGTTCTTCTTATTTGTGCATATTACTTCAATTTTATTCTGTCTTAATCTACTACAAATTTTATCGCTAAATTTTGGGATGTAGTTAATGTAGACAAATTTTTTTTGGTCTTTAGGTTGAGATGGATAGATACATGTTAACAGTTTAGAATATTGCTTTTTGAAAATCAACCTATCTATCATGTCAGGGGAGTAGCCGTTGTTATTGGATAGTAATTTTAACATTTCGATTTCTTTTTTGAAGTTATTTTCTGACAGTGGAATTGAAATTGATCGTTGTACAAGAGAGTGGAACGCTGACATTTTAATTCTATATGGGTGGGAACTGCTGTTATGAATAAGAACGTCCGAAAAAGTGGGTTTTCTGAATATATCGAATTCAAGATGGTCATTTACCCTCTTTATCTGAATATCCAAAAAATTGAGTGAATGGTTTACATTCTCTACTTCCAAAGTGAACTGAACGGATTCGTAAAATGAATTAATTAGTTTCAAAAACGACTCTAGCTCTAAATTTGAGCCAGTCCAAACACAAAATACGTCATCTACATAGCGTTTCCAATATAGTACATATATTTATTTTAATAAATTCGTGCGAACTTAGTCCAGTGTTATTTTTGTATTTTATGTTAATTCATAGTTATTTCTATGAAACTTGTGTTTCAATTATGATCACCTTCAAATTGTTATGCCTGAATCGGTAAAATATTCAATAATAATAATGATATTAATTGATCCTTTAAGACATATATCGGGTGTTTTTTAGAGTGATAGAACTTTCGATAGGGATAACTGTGATTTGGCAGAAGGTAGAGCCATGTTGTTTTGACATTTCTGTTCAGTAAGCATCGACAAACTATCATGGAACGACTCACGCCGCAACAACGTTCACAAATTGTTGAACTTCATTTTCAAAATCAGTGTTCCATTCGCCAAACTTATAGACAACTTCGTGAAATTTATGGTTGACATAATCGTCCATCAGAGCAGCTTATTCGTCGAACTATCGATAGATTTCGGACAACATTTTTTCTACTCGATGCAACAACAACAACAAGACAAAGAACTGTACGTACAGAAGAAAATATCGCTGCTGTAACTCATAGTGTTAATGATGATCCAGATTTGTCTATTCGTCAACGTTCACAACAAGTTGGACTCTGTGCATCCACCACATGGAAAATTTTGCGTGAAGATTGTGGTCTACACCCATACAAGATCCAACTGGTTCAAGAACTAAAGCCACTTGACCATAATAAGCGTCGTTTGCTGATTGGGCGCTAGAACAGCTTGAAGTTGATCCGCTTTTTTATCGTGAAATTGTGTTTAGTGATGAAGCTCATTTCCGGTTGAACGGCTATGTAAACAAGCAAAATTGCCCAATATGGAGTGAAAACAATCCTCAGGAAGTTCTGCAGATTCCATTGCATCCTAAAAATGCACTGTATGGTGTGCTCGCCCCCCAGGCATTAGATCTTGACGTGATGGGGGCGCTCTCTTGACTAGGACCCTAGATTCGTCCCGGCGAATTGGAGGGTTAAGTCTTGGTGTCTAACGTAATGCCATTTCGCGCCAGTCACTGGACCTGTATGGTGGAAGATCTCCGAATGGGGCCCTAGTTTTACTTAGGTGAAATGGAGGGCTGAGCCGGTTGATTAACTCAGTGACAAGGGAGTCTGTCGCAGCACAGGGCTTCTCCCTTAAAACTGGCGTACTCTACTCTATCGCAGTATAAATCTCCGGATTCTGTGTAATGGCCGAGTGCGTTATGTAGCATACTGCGTTACCTCGGGGGGGTGGTCTTGCCCACACCTGGCTACCTCATTGACAGTGGTTGAAAGTCCGCATGCTGGACTAGGGGGGTATTTCATTTATCTGTTCGCAGACCCCCATTTTCGGGATATTCTCATGAAACGACTCGGGGTTTAACGGGATTTGACGGTTCGACCGGCCTGTCCTGGCCCCTGGATCTGTGCGTAACAATTTAGGGTTTGTGGATCTCGACGAAATGGCTCCGCCATTAGTGCTTGACGCCAGGATCAATCAAATGACTTCACATGGGTTCGGTGGGTCAGGACGTATAGTCCGCTAGACGGTGCTCGTACCAGGATCAATTGTAGTCGTCAATCTTGAGTTTATCTTAGTTCATGGGACTGCGTTCGGGTGGATGGATAAGAATTCCCTCCGGCGGGTGAGTTGCGTCTCAAACCAACTCGGGTACTGACCTGCTGAGCCAGTAGAGGTTGGATAGTGCTTCGCTGCTACCAGTCAGATGGTTCTGGCTTTCGAGACGGGGCCCAAACTGGAAGCTGGTGGGTTCATCTTTTCGGAGGTGTTCTCGCCACGCGCGATGATATGGCGTAATCCTTATCACACTTTCTACCTCTAGGGGTGGACTGTGGAGACTGCTTGGTAGTCACTTGGAAAAGAGGCCTTCCTCAAATAGCCAATAACTATTCTGGTAGAATTCACCTGTATGGTGTGCTTTACACGATGGAGGCATCATCGGTTCATATTTCTTTAAATACTATACTGGAGCTAATGTTCCAGTGAATATGCTCATTACAGATCGATGATCAATGATTATTTGTTTCAGAATTTGAATGGTATCGACCCAGAAGTGTTTTGGTTCCAACATGATGGTGCTACACCTCATGCTGCTACTGTACAATTGATTCATTGAAAGAAAGATTCGGCGATAACATTATTTCGAGAAATGGTCCAATTATCAAGTATGTGACATATGAAGAAACAATTACCACATAGACTACTTCTAATAGATATTTAACATTCCCAAAAGCTGTTGAAAATGAACCTAAGAGTATTCATATTTCCACTAGACTAAAAAAAAAACAATGTCAACACCATATGTCCACATAAGAAAAATCTAGGGTCAATTTTGATTGAAAACAAAGATTGTCTGGAAATTAGAGAAAAAAACGGCATATACAAATTGCATTGTAGTGAGTGCCCTGCTTTTTACATGGATGAAGCTGGTTGTTCAATCAACATTAGAGTAGACGAACATAAAAAATCTATACTCCAAAATAAAACAACTACTGGTTTTTCTGAACATTGCATAAAAAAAAACACTTCATAGACTTCTGTAAAACCGAAATTCCACATTCAGGTAACAAAAGCAAAATGTTGGACCTACTCGAATGTCTGGAGATTCCTTCGGCTCATAAAAAAACATTTGGCGATAACAAATGATCAGTGGGAATTTCATCTATCACCATTACTGACATCTGTTAATAACTAGTTTCTTTGAAAAATAAGCAAATATCGTCAAATAAAAAAAATCCTGTCACTTCAATCTGTTGTCTGGAATATATATACATTTTAATGTTAAGTAAATGCTCCTTGGCTTTGAAAATGGATTGAAACCCGAAACATATAATTCAACAACATAAATAAAATTTTTGTGAAACTTGGTTTGCGAGAAATCAGTATATATAATTTCATTTGTATTACCCTTTTTTGACTTGCCTCATACAATTTTGCATGTCTGAAGAGACCAATAAATGATTTATTTGTTTATTTTTTTTATAATTTGTTATGTCCTATATGGAGTAATAACTGATTCCCCGAAATCCGTGCAATCTATGGTTGTCTTATCACGGACGTACAGGATGGATTCGTTCCAATACGGGAATGAAGTTTCTTCAAACACAAATCTTCGGTTCAATTCGACGTATCATTATGAGGTGACGCAATCAGCTTCTATTCAATATTTTCCTGAAACTTACTGGCGAAATCGTGTTAGATCCAACTTCAAATGAAAATAAATTAAATTTGAATTTCGTGCAAGGCATATCATTTCCACTTTCTAGGTCTGCAAGGGTCTCATAATGGAGCGAAACTTGTGTACTCACGTCTGGCAACTTCAGTTCATCTGTAGAAAATGAAAAATATGAATTTCTTCAGAATTCGACGAATCCAAGAATTTTATTTGGTGTTTGTTTTCCACTGAAATAATTTCCTTTTCGAATGTCGTAGAAGAGCCATTCAACTATTGAAAAATCCTTTCCCTAAATTTTCTCCATTGTATTCACATATTATATACAGACATCAAAATGAAGGTACTGTTATGCTCCTTTATGAATGTTTCCTGAAAACTTTGAGACTAATTCACATTTGGGGGGCCAAATTCACTTCAGAGGAGGTTTTGATGCTAAATTTAACGTCACAAACGCGTACCAAGAGTCTCATAAATGAAAATATTGTTTCGAAATATAACGTACGCGATATTTCAGAAAACCTTCACTAATTCTTATGACATTAAATTCAAAATTTTATATTCTAACTTCTTTATTATATATTTAAATAATATATAAAAACTATCAAAATGATATCCTTATATATAATTGTAAATTTGCAATGAGTTTATTGCAAATGGAATTTCTGTGTGATCGAAATTGCCTAAGATTTGTAGCTGGTTAGAAATATTGCCAGTATATCAAAGTAGCCTGTGTATTTCGGAATCAACGTAGGATTTGAATCCCTAAGATATACTCAATATAAGTAGTCTGTGTGTAGACTTGGTGTTGGAATTATTATTAGATATAACTAATAATATAGAGTTAACTGGATAATAGTTAAGTGGACTGTATTGTATCAAAATATTTGAACCTGGTTTCAGGGATTGAAAGAATACTACAAGTATAAAAAATATATTGAAGTATAAAATATGTTGAAGTATAAAATATGTGTCATAAAATGATAATGTATACAAAATTAACTTACTGTACTTCTTCTGTGTGTGCTATGTCCCATAATTTCTGGGAGACTGTGTGTGTTGAAATACTAAATACTGAATAGTTAATTGTGTAGTGTAGTGAATTGCGTATGAATAGTATTTGACTTGGTACATCAAGAAATAGATGAAATATCGTCTATGGTTTCTGTGGTTATTCTTCTTTTATAGAGAAACTCAAGTTAATTTGGAAGCAACCACAGTATAAAGATTATGCATCATACAACAATATTTAAATACTAAAGAATGTACATGCGCAAACACTTTGCGCATGAGATTACATGTTGTGGCGGCAGTTTGAGCCTTAACAATATAATAAATAATAATCAGTATAAAATATTTTTCAATGTCTCGGAAAAAACCTTTTTACATCCCGACATGAAACTTATGAATATAAATGTATCAACAAATACAATATAAGTATTTATATTAACATACAAAAACAATAAAATCCACTTCTCCAAAATTATCTGGAATTCTCAAAATAAAGCATTAAATAAAAATAATTGAACAATAATTCCAACATTTGAAAGGTATTTCGGTCTCTAGACCTCTTCAGAAATGTATTGAATTCAGATTAAAATATATCACAAGATCCAAGCTCACCAAATAAGAAAAAACCTGGAACGAATAAACTCCAAATAAGCTTTAAAGTATCCAAAACAAAACAGAAATGATCAATGACCTATAACCATTTGTACTCTGAACACTGAAAAACATAACAAAAATTATTCTTAGCAAATAATGTCCCATGATAATAAAAATAACTAGAATTTCAAAAACAATAAATAAATAATAAATTTATTTCATAATTTAAAAATAAATTTCAATGTGAGTCAATACTTGATAGAACTAAAACTCAAATGACTTTAAATTAAGAATTATATATTCTAACTTCTACAATATATATTGAAACTATAGACAAAAACTATCAAAATCATATCCTTATATAATCAACATAAAATATTTTTCAATGTCTCGAAAAAAACCTTTTTACATCACACATGATTTGGGAATATGATTAAAACGATCAAATTCTATGAGAATTTTAAAGCATCCCTGAGGATTAAACTCCGTTCCATCAAATGTACAAGATTTTCTTGAGAATTGAACGATGAAATTCTGATTTCAGGAACATCTATTAGAAAAATTTTTAGAGTTTAACGGAAATTCAATATTTCTCTATAAAGATTCCTGTGGCATCGAAGGTTTGGAACATCACATTTACGCATATTAAAAATAAAAATTAAATTTAATGATTTTTCTACTCACGGAAGACTCTAACGTTTCAAAAACGAAATCGGGGAAATAAAAACAGATTTGGAGTTCCATGAGTAGGAAGTTATTTGCAAAATATACATGATTTTCTGAAAAAACTGAACGACTGATGTAAATGATTCATATACCCATCAAAATTATTTAATTATAAATATTTAATAGATAAACTGTGTGAAGGCTATTGCAAAATTTCGAGAAGATCGTATAAAACGAAGACAAAAAAATTCATTTGTTAGGAAAACAACGTTAAGTGCTACCAAAACCATAACAACAGCACTACAATTGGGTTTAAAATTAGCTTTAGATGTGAAATAATGACAAGAAGGTTTATGCAAAATTTTGACTGCACGTTAGTTATTTTCGCCATTTTTCTAATATTTAAACGTTATGAATTCCCAATTGGTTAGTATGTTGATGAAAATTTATGAAAAGTAGATGAAGCTCTTCAGTATTTTCTGTCCCTTATATTTCGTCCATTTGAAGCAGATTCATTATTCAGAAATTTTTTTATACCGATTGAATAATAATTTCCTATGACATTTTATTTTGTATTGAGTTCTCAAATCGAAACGATTCTACAATAATCCAGTTTGCAATGTTTTGAATGGAAAATGTGGGAAACACATATACAATGGGTGCCGTAAGTTTGTTGAAATACGTGAGCGAAATTTCCGCCTCAAATCGATATTTCGTCAATGGCAATCCTAGGAAAATGCAGGAAAAACGTGAGAAATATATTTCTTTCCGTTTACTTTGCCACTTTCTCCGTGTTTTGGGTTTGTGTATAAGTGTTTGTTTGCATACGGAGAAAAAAGAAATCCATTAACATAATATGCGGTGTTTCGATAGGGAAAACCCACCCCTGTCTGCTGAAAAGGGAAAAAATATGGCCAGTCCCCATCGATTTCTTCGATACAATCATCCTGCTCTGCGTAATTCAGATCTAGAAATATATGAATTTAGAAACTTAACCTTCCACGAGTGATCCCGTAATGGCTTTTGAGCAACTTGTGTCCTCGAAATTTTGAATAACTTTGCCTAATTTTACGTAGAAATGAACCGTACTGAAGGATATCTGATTAACTCAAGGGTTCTAACTGAGATCATTCAATCTCCTTATTAGAAATCGGAAGGTTATTTCATAAGGAATTCATAGGATCCTCCGTTGAAAGCTTTGTTTCAGTTTATTATTTTCTCAAATCATGAAGTATTGGAATCGAGCATTGAAAAACTTTTTCTTAATATATATTACAAATAAAATCTGATTAATTCTCCGAAACCTCTACGGATCTAATCTAAAATATCTCTCAAATACTTTTCAGAATTGAATTGAATAAAATGCCTTAGAAACAATGTTTCACTCCATAGATATATACAGGCTGTCCCAACGAAAATTTGACCCCCACAGAACTCAGGAACGAAGAATTTTCGAAGGTTTAAAGAAAAATAGGTCAACTTTTGTTTTGAGGGGGACGAATTTCCATAATGAATTTGTTCTGAAAGAACCACACCCATAAAGGTGGCATAAACCCCCAACATTTTTTGAATAGGGAAGAGATGTCGAGTGTTGGTTAGTTTGAAGGCTATTTATGTTCTGTACACAATCGAGTTGAAATTTTCAAAATTGTTTCATTATTCTCTAAATAATGTGATATTGAACTCACCGTCAAAAGGTGATGTTGAACCGCCCAAGCTCAGGAACCTAAGAGTTTTGAAGAATCCAAAAATAATATGCAAGTTCTGTATTAGGGATGATGAATTCCCATGATGACTTCGTTCCGAAAAAAGCACCTAAGGATGGCAACAACCCCTAACATTTTTGAGTAGGGAGGAGATGTTAAATGTGGTTTAGTTGAGAAGTTTTTTCTGTTCTTTAAACATCGCAGTTGAAATTTTCAAATCTGTCTAGTTAATGCCAGAGCAATTTGAGTTTTTACTTTAAAAACAATCGATTTTATTATCTTTCATGATGGAAAAATGTGTGAAACGCATGGAATTCATTACAATGTATACAATTTTTTTTGAAGATTCTTTCTCAAATGTGTCTTCAGTCTATCATTACTTACAGATCTGGTGTATTTTAATGTATTGGGTTTCTGTTTGAGTTACACTTCTGATTATGTTCAATTTCAAACTGCTTAAAAAAATCCCCGAATTTGAACATTTCAACTAGAATGTTTAAAATAACAAAAGAAGCTTTTTTACCTAAAGACATCTGCCATCTCTTTCCTATTAAAATAAAAACTGGGGGTTGTTGCCAACCTCAGGTAGTTTTTTCGGAACAATGTCCTCATAGAAATTCTTTCTCCCTAATACAGAACTTGAAAATTATTTTTGGATTCTTCAAAACTCTCGGATTCTTGAGTTTGGGCGGTTCAACTGTCTGTTCAACATCACCTTTTGACGGTAAATTCAAATTACATTATTTCGTGAATAGTGGACCGATTTTGAAAATTTTAACTGAGTTGTGTACAGAACATAAATAACTTTCAAACAGAAGTTGATCTGTTTTTCTACAATCTTCGAAACTTTTTCATTTCTGAGTTCGGTGGGGGTCAAATTTACGTTGGGACACCCTGTAGAATTATCAACTCGTATGATGGGCAGTTAACTAATAAAGATTCAAAACAAAACATGAAGTACTGATCATAATCATCCAGATCCATAAGCCAAAACAAATTTGTTTCGATTGTATATTCAGAAATAATAAATTACATCACGAAAAAATGCTCCACATAGAATTTAAAAAGATATTTTTCATTTCCCACATTTTTCAGAAAAGGAATCTGAAATTCCTACCCACATTCTACTCAGTTGGAAGTTTTTTGAATGCTGAGTGACAAAAATCCATAAAATATATCTTCATACCTTCATCTACCAAATATTCTATGTAAAAGCGAACTTAAATGAACAAGTTGAGCACCAATCAGAAAACTAGACTATTTCACATAAAAATGTCGGAAAGAAGATCATAGACTCAATATTTGAAAGTTTTTTTAAATATCACAGATAATAGTTCGATTGATTTTCTGAAACCTGTACAATTTCAATCTGAAAAATCTGTTAGAATTAAATTCAATGAAATGCCTTTCACTGTTTCACTTTATAGACATATGGAATTATCAACATATATGAGCAGCAGTTAACCAATAAAGAACGGAAAAAAAACATGAAGTACTGACTGCAATCATCCAGATCCATCATCCAAGATAAGCTTGTTTAGATTGGATATTCAGAAATAACAAATTCCATTACCAATAGATGTTCCACATAGAATTTAAAAACGTCTCTGTTATTTCCCTTTTGAAAAAATGGATATACATTCTGTCAAGAAAGTACCGGGAATTATCGATTTAAATCTGGCGGGGCAATGAGGCAGGTAAAATTTTTTTTTCCTAGGTTGGTACCACTGTCCTTCATTACTATGCCAAGCTTGAGCGGGATCTGTCAACTAGTGTGTTTGCAACAGCTGATTAAGTCAGTCGATGTCAGAGTGCGTGCCGATTTTTACTATGGGTGATTACGTTGAGCAAAGAATTTGTTTAAAGTTTTGTGTTGCAAATGAATTTTCGTGTGCCGATGCATTGAAAATGTTGCAAAAGGCCTTTGGTGATAATGCTCTATCGAAAACTCGTGCATATCAGTGGTACAGAGCCTTCAAGGACGGTCGTGAAGTGGTCGTCCATCGACGGCTTCGATCGAAGATAACGTCGATAAAATTAAGGAAAGGGTGCTGGAAAACCGTCGTACCAGCTTGAGAGAGATAGCACATGATCTTAAGATATCCCACGAGTCCGCACGTACGATTTTGATTGATATTTTGGGCATGAGAAAGGTGGCCGCACGACTCGTACCGAAAGACCTGAATTTTCTTCAAAAACGTCATCGCGAACAGGTTGCTTCAGACATGCTGGATCGCTGTAATTCCGATTCTACATTCATGGAACGCATTATAACTGGTGATGAGACCTGGGTCTACGAGTACGATATGCAAACAAGCCAGCAATCATCGGAATGGGTGGCAAAAAATGAGCCGAAACCGAAAAAACCACGCCAAAGCCGCTCGAAAATGAAGGTGGTGCTCATTCGATATCCGTGGCGTGGTGCACTACGAATTCGTTCCAGAGGGTCAGACGGTAAACAAGGAGTATTACCTAGGCGTTATGAAACGTTTGCGTGAGCGTATCCGTAAGAAGCGGCCAAATTTGTGAGCGAACAACTCATGGATTCTGCATAACGATAACGCGCCTTCTCACCGAGCTACGATTGTGACTGACTTTCTCGCCAAAAACTCAACAAACGTGCTTCAGCAACCACCGTATTCGCCGGATTTGGTTCCCTGCGACTTTTTCCTCTTCCCAAAACTAAAATTGCCCCTTCGTGGCACCCGTTTTGAGTCGATTGAAGCGCCTATAAAAAATGTTTCGATAATTGGAAGTGCCGTTGGCATAGATGTATTGGAGCAAATGGAGCCTATTTTGAAGGCGACCCAATAAATTTTGACGATTAAATGTAAAAATGTTGTTTTAATTGAAAATTCCCGGTACTTTCTTGACAGAGTAGTATATTCTCTAGAAAAGGAATCTAAAATTCTCATCTATATTCTCCTCATTTGGAAGTTATTTGAATACTAAATAACAACAATCAATGAAATATATGTACATACCTTTATTCACCAAATATTCTGCTTGATAGCGAACTTTGACAAACGTGGTCAACTAGTTGAGCACAATTAAAAAAGTAAGGCTATTTCCCAGAATTCAACAAGTGTTGAAACGACATTCTTCTGGACTTTTGTAGGAAGATTTAGCAAATTTGGCAAAAAAACGTGTTCTACCTTCAAATGGTCCTCCACACTTTTCAGCTTGATCGAATTACTCTTAAGGGTTGAAAAGTAGGTACTGAAGTTCGAAACTTCAGTAGGAATATATTATCTACTTTTACTCCAGCAGGTATAAAGTCCATTTCAAGCTTTATACTATTGTTAAAGAAGTGCCGGTTATAGCATCACTCACAGGTGTTTTTGATTAAGTCGATTCACCGCAGGCCTCATGTTAAAATTTTCAACACTTCCGCATATGAAATTCAATTTGCCATGCAAAATTTAAGAGAGATTTTTCATTCGATATTTTTATCAATTGTAAAAATTCTGGAACACACTTGAGATGAACTGGCAAGATAGGAGCACTGTACACAAACTAACTGACGGATGGCGCTCCTCGTGAGTATGGAGAATACTTGTGCATATTCAGCAATAATAAAAACTTCCACAACGCTTTCAAGTAGGCGTTTTAACTGATCAGTTTTTGGTTTTTTCTCGACTGAATTTATTAGGAGTATAAATTAATTCGGTCCGTCCCCTTACTATTCATGCAGTGTGATTTTCCCAGAAAATGGAAAACTGCTTACGTGGTTCCAATTCCGAAAATGAGCATAAACGTAACATTGAAAATTATAGGCCCATATGCAAATTAAGTATTTTAAGCAGAATCCTCGACTTTTTCGTTCGTGATGGGATCATCAATTTAAGGTCTCTTATTATTCCTGAACAACATGGATTTGTTCCTAAAAGATCTACTGTGTCCAATGTGGTCCTTTATTCAGAGTGTATTCTTGAAGCAATGGACAGTCAGCTGCAGGTTGATTCTGTGTACACCAATTTTTCGAAGGCCTTCGATAAGGTTGATCATATCACCTTGATGAAAAACTTGTCTGAGATGGAGATTTGATATGTTGGTTATCTTCATATCTCAATAATAGATCTCAAATTGTTGCGTTAACGGATACTTTTCATCATCTTTCTGTGTGACCTAGGGGATGCCTCAGGGGTCTCTCCTTGGGCCTCTTTCATTTATAATTCATATTAATGATATAAGTGGATGTTTCAAATTTTTGATATTTTTGGATGATGTGAAGCTCTTTTGCCGTATAGCTGACGCTTTGGACTGCTTCAACTTCCAACAAGACATAAATGCATTCAGTAACTTCTGCATCGAAAATAAACTATTTCTCAACTTGAATAAGTGTAACTACATAACATTCAGTAGTCACCTAAAGATCAATTATTTTGACTACTATTTTGGGTGATAGTCGTTCACAGGGTCGGTATCAGGGATATTTGATAAAAAAATGTTGATTGATTCACACATAGATTATGTGGTGACCAAAAGTAGCTAGATGCTGGAATTTGTGATGAGATTGTAGAGATTTAACTTCCACTAAGGCCTTGAAGGCGCTATATTTTGCCTTCATTTACAGTAGGTTGTCTTATGCTTCGGTTATTTAGTCGCCACAATATGAGGTCTACACAAGCACAGAATGGAGATTGAGCAGAATAAATTTCTTAGATTATAAGGTTACAGGAAGTACAATTTCAGGGCGAGTACGACTAGCCTTAGAAAAAATTATGGGTTCGTCTCATTGGAAAACTGTAGGGAACATAGCGATGTTATGTTTTTGTATAAATTGTTGAATGGATATACTGTTTTTAAGGTTACGTTTTATAGAACAAATTTGAAAAAGCACTCTCCGGTGAACAGAACCATGAATGTATATGATTCTAAGTATAAGGACAAATTTTTCCTGTCAATTGGTTAATTCAAAAGAACAATTAAGTTGTTAAATTGAAATTTTACGTTTTGTTGAGTTTCTTATGGATTATAAGTTTGATTTTCTCAAATTGGTGGGATGAGTAAATTTGGGGTTGATCTGATGTTGCACATATTGTAAAAGTTTTTGTATTTTTCCGTGGATGTCATTTTGTGCTCATGCCTGTTGATAGCCTATTTGACAAATAAATAAATAAAAGAATTTGCAGTTAGAGCAATATCGCCGTAAACTTCCACAAGCATACGATGAGCTTCTCCTCCAATTTTTTCCAATTAAAAGAACAAATTAAAACTTACCGCAAATACTGCTTAGTTCCAAAAAAATCTGAAATTTTCAACAGTGTAACAAAAACCGTTTTGTATGAAACTCAGAACAATTCAAACTGGATGTTATCGGCAGATGTCCAATCTGTCTAAAACTACTATGAGCTGCTACTATTTAAAACTTTAATGTTTTTAGAGCCATATTTTGAAAACGGACCGAATCAATTTGTACTCCCAATAATATGAAAATTTACACTTTAAGCATAATAATTCAATTATGAAACACACTGTACATCTATGTTTGTATGTCCATGTGTAAAAAGATCTCGTACGGAATATTCGACATGAAAACTATTTTAACTATTCAATGTTTTCAAAGCCATCTTTTGAAATCGAACTGAATTAATTTGTACTCCCAAAGTATGAATGAGAGTGCAATTCGAAAACAATATTTCAAAAAGAGCGTAGCCAGAATAACGAAACTTATATTATAACTTAGTTCGAAAGACTTCGAGATATGTGAAAATTGATGAGGTCATAGTAGTGTTGGTTTCCGGAAAGCTATGAGCAATCTAGCTACTTTTTTTTAATACAAATGTGATACAAAATGAAAGAACAACTAGTTCAACCATATATCCAAAACGGAAGAAAAACTTCCAGCGCCAAACTAAACAGATAAGGCGATCTGAACTCCTTTTGAACACCAGATCGGAAAATCTTGACCGGAAAAACCTATCGTGGACATATAAATCTGGAGGATGGTCTCCTCGATAATAAAAATTAACGACCGGTCTTGGAATAACAACGAATTCCGTATAGGTCAGATCGAGAAGAGCAAACCGACAGCTCCTGTTTACTGCTGAAGGAATTAATTCGCTCCGGCTCCTACCGACTCAATTTGATACTGGAAACGTGTAATCAATTCGAATTAGGGAGGCTGTCTAGTAAAATCTATAGTTATAAATCAAGAATAGATCTGTAGAAATAGAAATACAGTTGGCAGTTGAACAAACAATACACTAATAAAATTGAGAGGGTTTTACTTGATAGAAGGCTTTCTCAATATCTTAAATATCAAACAGATTATTTCTGCCAAACCTCGCGACCAATTTCAATTTTATAAAATTTCTTGAAAACTCTTTAAAATTAAATTCAATAAACACCTTAGAAAACACTGTTTCATTTTTAGTGAACATACAGAATTAATACTAGTTAGATAGTACCAAAAAGAAATAAAAGAATCAAACAAAAATATAGAATATTGATTGAACTTAATCAAGAAATATTTTGTGGAAACAGCTGTTTCCTAACGCTACTATGAAAACGAAATTCCACTGCAAAAATGCCCAACATTACCTCAAGAAATTCTTCGAAACAACCTCTTTTTGAAAAGTTCCTTTAATTTAAGATTTAAGATTCTAACCGATAATCTTCAGTCCACCTTCATGTCCGCAAAATAAAAACAATCAATAAAAAATATATATCATACTCGACGACTTCGTAGTCTTTTCAAAACTAAGATAAAACTAGACTTGTTTTTTAACGGTTACCATTCGCATTCTATCGTCGTCAACACAAAATACACAAAAGTTGTATAAAGTAGTTTTCAAGACTTAGTTATATCCATAAATACCATGTGTATGAATGAAAAAACAAGTTATAATTACTATATATTAAATAAAATAATGAAAAGGGGGTTTTTTACTTGTAAAAATCCTTGGCCTTTGAAGAAGAAAACACAAGAAAATAATCGGTTTTCTAGATCTCTTGGTTTCGATATATAAGGAACCTAATTACCTTGCTTTTGAATCAGACCCATAGATTTCAAATGTACAAACATTACTTGTTGGGTCACCCCCTACGTAATTCGAAACTCGTCTTGCATTAGACTCGGATGTTAATCGAATAATGATTGTATTTAATAATAATAATAATAAATTCCTGTATTTCAGATTTTACATGTAATTTCCTTTAAAATTAAATTATCTGTGTTTTATGTGAAGGCTTGATTCCATATCCCACACTGGACAACTTCAAACAAAATTTTTCTGTATTCTTCCCAATAAAGAAACACATCAACATTTACACCCAAGAATTTTGAGTCCGATACAATTTTCACGTCGTGATTTACAAGGTTTAAATAATCCGGAGCAGAATGCTGTGATTGCCTTCTCCTTGTCATAAGACTTGTTTTGGATTTGTTTAACATTAATCCATTCATAGAAAACCAATCGTTAAAAAACCAATTTGAATATGAGTCAATACTTGATAGAAGTAAAATTTAAATGACTTTAAATTCAGAATTATATATTCTAACTTCTACAGTATATATTGAAACTATATACAAAAACTACCAAATTGATATCCTTATATATAATCAATATAAAATATTTTTCAATGTCTCGGAAAAAACCTTTTTACATCCCGACTTGAAATGTATTAATACAAATGTATTAACAAAAACTATATAGGTATGTATATTAACATACAAATACAAGAAAATCCACTATTCCAAAATTATCCAAAATTATCAAAATAAAGGATCAAATAAAGATAATTGAACAAGAACTTGAATATTTGATAGCTATTTCGGCCTATCTGACCTCATCAGAAATGTATTGAATTCAGATTCAAATATATAACAAGATCAAAAATTCAACTTACCAAAATAAGATAAAACATGGAACGAATAAACTTGAAGTAAGCTTTAAAGTATCCAAAATAAAACAGAAATAATCAACGTATTGTTACGTATAACCTATAACTATTTGTACTCGGAACACAGAAAAAACAATTGGTGTTCTTAAATGTTAGACCAGAAACAAAATTTTGTCTCCTTTAAATATTTATTTATTAATTTTAATAACTTTCGTATATCTTTTGGTTTATTTATTCCATTTGACATTATATATTGAGTTTTGATTATATACGTCTATTAAATGCAAGCGGTGCTTTTTTTAGACATTAATTTAATTCTAAAAGTTTTTTGAATAAAAATTTTTTGAAATTAAAATTGTAGAAGATAAACATATTTTAATTTGTTTTGATATTCAAATTTTGTTATATTTCTTCTATCAAGTAAAAGGCCTTTCTATTTTACTAAATCTTTGTTTTCTAAATGATTCAATCTTGCATTAACAAACTGATAAATAGCTGTGTTAGTTGATCTACCCTTTGAATATCCATGCAGAAACCGAGCAAATAATTTATTTTTATTCATGAAACAGAGTAACCTGGAAGTTAACACTTGTTGAAAGATTTTCGAGATCGCTGGTAATAAATTAATCGGTCTAAAGTTGCTCAGATCATTCGGGTCTCTTTTTTTGAATACTGGTTTTATCAAAGCAAATTTTAGCTGATCAAGAACTATTGAGTATTTCATAGTGTAACCAATACAATATTTACCCTTTAAATTCAAAGATGATTTTACCAGTTCAACTCTCTTCAACATACACCTGTCATATTCTCGAGTCAGACATTTAAAGGTTTTACCTTCATTGACTTCATCTTACAATCCGATTTTTGTATCCTATACCCATATTGCCTACGTTTCTCTTTTTGTAACAAACTATCATATTATTTTTTCAACTAACTATATTGAGAATTATAAACTGAGTTAAAACTAGACAAAACCAGCAATGTGTCCAATATCTGCTCAGTTTTCTATGTCAACATTTTTCGAGATCTTAGGCTTTTTATTTCTGTGCACAGTGGTTATTGGAAAAATTTAATGAAAAGATTTATAAACTGATCAGAAAGAAACAGACTTTTCGGGCTCTGTGGTCCGAAATATGATACTCAAGGACCTCAGATGATGAGATACTACTATGATTTGTAAATATATTATCCAAACAACTCTTCAACGAGAAAATCACTACTTCTGAAGCGCCGAAAGCCTTCTTTATATAACTTGTCAGTTGGAACATTGTCACTGTAAGCTTTCGCAAGCATAAGATGAGCTTCAGCTGCACTTTTCTCCATTTAAACAACAAATTAAAACTTCGCGGAAATGAGCTGTTACTATTTAAAACTTTAATGTTTTTAGAGCCATCGTTTGAAAACGTAACGAATAAATTTGGAATCCCCATAATATGAAAATATTCACGTTCAATCATGATAATTCAATTATGAAACACACTGTACATTTTATGTTTGTATGTCCAGGTGTAAGTAAAAAGATCTCGTACGGAATATTTCGACATGAACTATTTTTATTTAAATCGTTTCAGAATTATTGTATTGAAACCCGAAATCACCATCTTTTGAAATGTATTCGTTGGCCGAAACACCAATCTAAAAAGACTTATACATGAATTAACGAAATGGGTAGATTTTGGGAAGCACTGTGTCAGAACTGAGGAGACCTTTCATCTGATGTTTGCTCCTCAAAATGTTTTTCGATTTGCTTAGTGTATGAGCATATTCGACTCGGGTGAAAAGAAAATTCTGTTTACACACGTCAGACATGAAATATTCAGCACGCAAGTCAAGAGGCAGGTAGTAACAACCACCGATGTCAATATCCCGATTGACATTAACCGGCATGAGAGGGGTCCCAAAATTCGATATCCCAACATTTTTTCGCAAAATGCCACTCCAGTATGCGTTGACTAATAAAGTGGAAGAAACCGACAAAGGACGAGGTGTTTGGTCTGAATACTCAAATTTATGAGCTATGTTATGTTCCAACTCCTTTTCATGTGAATGTGAGATGATCCAGCTCGCCCTTTCTCGCGCGAATCGAATTGAAAGGGTCTTTTTCATATCGTCAAGCACAAACAAGGATCTTCAACTTGAAGGTCCATTAAGGGCCTGATCCTGGAGGGTACTCTGAAGAGGGCAACGAAATTTCATTAAAATGTGCTCCTTTGCTGAATTCGTTCGGTGACGCTCCTCTTCGCCGGCATAAAACGACTTGTCCAAATATTCGTTTATCGAATTGAATACAGAAGATGGAATTAGTGCCTTCCAGATGAAAATTAGTCTCTGGAATTTAATTTCCGCAACAATATATATGACCACGTTGGTGTTAAATTGATTTGCTTTCATCTACACAAAGGAGGAACCATGTCGAGTATTTTTCCATATTAGATTCTGCAGTAATGAGCGATCATAAATTATTTTCTTAGGTATGAAAACGTTTCATACTGCTGCGATATTAAAGATCTTTAAAAATGTAATTAGTCCGTCGGATAAGGTTCCACCTGTGACGAATTTATTATCACCAGAAATTAATTTCACGAGAGTACAAAGGGGTCTAGGTTTCGCTCCAGCAATCTCGGAAATTTGGAATTTCTCTCTGCAAACTGAATAAAAAAAATTAGATTCATTAAGCTCATTACAGTTCCGAACTTTCACGGAAAACGAACGTTCGTTTATCAAGAATTCCAAATATCCCATACAGTTTCCTATATTATGCAAAGTGGGGTTCTCAGATGGGAACCTTGAGGTACACCCGAAGTACTGAAGATTACTTTCGATCTGAAAACATCAATGAGTAGAAATTAATATCAATGTACGATATTAGCGAAGCTAACAAACTCCAACTTCAGTTGAATTACGTAGTTCTAAAGGATAAGGCACGGAATTTGTCCCCAACTAAAATGAAAATAAAACGAATGATTATATTTCCAGAATTCGTTCTGCTATCTATTGGGTTGTTCGGAAAGTAATTTCGTTTTCTTTTGGGAAAATGAAAGACAATTTTCGTATAATGAAAAAATATTTTATTAAATTTTATATTGGGCATTCTGGCCCAAAACCTTTTGCCATCTTTCTGGTAGTAGCATGATTTCACGCTCATAAAATTTTTGGTTTTGCTGGCAAAAAACTGATGCAGGTGATTTTCAACCTCTTCATTTGAAGTAAAGGTTTCACCGTCCAAAGAAAATTGCAATGACCGGAACAAATAATAATCCGAAGGCGCCAGATCTGGAAAATATGTTGGGTGTGGCATTCCGGAACGTGGTGCATTTTCGACATCAAAATTACCGGATCGAAATTTTGCAGACCAGTTCTGACACTGGCGTACTGTCAACACATCTTCTCCATACACAGCGGTTAATTTCTTTCTGGCTGAAACGACCTTTTTTATAGTAAAAAAAAAGTAAATATAACGAAAATGCTGCTTATTGCTCTCTATTTTCAAAACATTAATTTTCACTCAAAAATAAAAGGATTATCGCAGACATATTCGCTTCTAAATCCATAACTTCGGTTTTTGTAGATCGATTTGCACAAGGGGACGAACGTTTGAAAGTTTATTAAATGATAAATAAACTTTCGAAAGTCTAGCGTCATATCCTATGTCTATCAAAAGTGAGAACGCAGTGAAGTTTGGGACAAATTCCATACATAACCCTGTAGATTTTTTCCTAACTTTTTACTTGATGCCAATTGACGTTGCCTACATAATTTGCTATGACATAAGAAATTAACGATTTGAAAACTTAGCAACCGAGCGATAATTTTGACTGAATACATTAGGGTTTTCTTTAAATTGGGGCCAACAGAAGGATTCGACTTTTTCGGAAAGCGGGAAACGGTTTCGTTGAAAATCATGAAAATAAGAGCGACACGACAGACATATGCAGAAAATAATATGTTTAAGTGGAACTATTTGATGAATTTTACATCATCATAATAATAACTGACATTTCAAATAATTACACTGGTCGACAAGATTTCTGTAACACAAAGCAGATCTTTATTTTTTGGATAAAAATACCATTCTAATAACAGTAAAAAAAATTCCTAAAGCCCTTACACGTAACACTTGTCAATAACTCAATAAGATCATTTTACATGAACAAATGGTCAATTTTATGTGGGGACGGTTAAAATGGATGCATTTTATAACAGGAAAAGTATCTAGAACATCGTGGTTCCTGTCTTGAGGAATGGAACTTATTAGGCAACGAAACGAATTTCAGAAAAAGAAATGCTCTGCATTCTACAGTATGGAAAATTCGTTGTGTCCGTGCACTTATATTGATGATTTAATGAAGGAACTTTATATTGAGCGTTCCCCCTCTGAGTGGCGTTTATTTATAGGTTCGTCTAAATACAGTTTAAAAGCTGTGTTGTTGCATAATGGAAAATTGAAACCCTCTATACCAGTTGCCCATTCAGTGACGATAAAAGAAAGTTATGAAAATATGCGCACTTTTTTCGATAAAATAAACTACAACACCTATAAATGGCAGATATGTGGAGACTTCAAAATTATAGGCATTTAAGTGGGACTTCAGGGAGGATTCACAAAATACTGCTGTTTTCTTTGTCTGCAGTAAAGCAGCTTTATATAAATTAAATTTGGCCAGAAATGAGTGTATTCCAATCGGAATCTCAAAATGTTAAGTTTGGGCTGACGAAAAACTTTGTGAAAGCTATGAATGAAGATGGTGATGGATTCAAATACTCAAAACAAGTCTTTCCCAAGTTGAGTGAAGCCAAATTGAAGGAAGGCATTTTTATTCGACCACAAATCAGAAAATTACTGGACGACGCTAATTTTACAGAAAAGTTTACCAGACAGGAACTCAGAGTATGGAACTAATTTTTAGTGCAGTAAAAGGATTTTTGGGCAGCAATACGGATGCAAAACTACCAACAGTTAGTTAATGAACTATTAGATGCCTACAAATCGCCTGGTGCCCGAATGTCATTAAAAATTCATTTCCATCATTCACATCTTTCATTTTTTCCTGAAAATTGGGGAGCTGTCAGTAAGCAGGGTGAATGTTTCCACCAAGATATTAGGACAATGGAAATTCGCTATCAAGGACGATGGGATGCAGCTATGATGGGTGATTACTGCTGGTAAAAGAAAAAAAAATGGAATATAGTTAGTATTTTAAGTCAATACTTTTAATCTTCGTGTTTTTCTCAAATGTAAGGTACGTTTAGTAGGTGTAAAACTAAATCAAGTCGATGTCTACGGTTAAAAAATTCTGAAATCATTTTTTTCAATACACATCAGATATTGTAATATTAAATGCGGTTCTATAAATGAAACAAGAACACCTTATGTGTTACAACTTTTTCTGTCTCATCTTCGTATTTGGATACGTCCATACTACCATACTATGGTATTCAGGTTTATGTTACAAACCAAAAAATTGTTTTTTATCGGCCAGTGTTATATTCATCTTTATTCCTATCCAAATATACAATGAAGTAAAAGAATTTCACACGAAATATAATAGTAACTTCCAAAAATAGACAGAAAAAAGATGAGAAAAAACATTACCACCCACAAAGATTTACAATATTTTCAGCAATTTCTCAGTCTTAATTTTACATATACTACCCTGTCAAGAAAGTACCGGGAATTTTCAATTAAAACAACATTTTTTAAGTTTAAGTTTTTTATTTTTTATTTAATCGTCAAAATTTATTGGGTCGCCTTCAAAATAGGCTCCATTTGCTCCAATACATCTATGCCAACGGCACTTCCAATTATCGAAACATTTTTTATAGGCGCTTTCCGGGATGGACTTTAGCTCTCGCGCCGAATTTTGTTTTATGGCTTCAATCGACTCAAAACGGGTGCCACGAAGGGGCAATTTTAGTTTTGGGAAGAGGAAAAAGTCGCAGGGAGCCAAATCCGGCGAATACGGTGGTTGCTGAAGCACGTTTGTTGAGTTTTTGGCGAGAAAGTCAGTCACAATCGTAGCTCGGTGAGAAGGCGCGTTATCGTCATGCAAAATCCATGAGTTGTTCGCCCACAAATTTGGCCGCTTCTTACGGATACGCTCACGCAAACGTTTCATAACGCCTAGGTAATACTCCTTGTTTACCGTCTGACCCTCTGGAACGAATTCGTAGTGCACCACGCCACGGATATCGAAGAAAACAATGAGCATCACCTTCATTTTCGAGCGGCTTTGGCGTGGTTTTTTTGAAGGCTCTGTACACCTGATATGCACGAGTTTTTGATAGAGCATTATCACCAAAGGCCTTTGCAACATTTTCAATGCATCGGCACACAAAAATTCATTTGCAACACAAAACTTTAAACAAATTCTTTGCTCAACGTAATCACCCATAGTAAAAATCGGCACGCAGTCTGACATCGACTGACTTAATCAGCTGTTGCAAACACACTAGTTGACAGATCCCGCTCAAGCTTGGCATAGTAATTAAGGACAGTGTTACCAACCTAGGAAAAAAAAATTTTTAACTGCGTCATTGCCCCGCCAGATTTAAATCGATAATTCCTGGTACTTTCTTGACAGAATGTATGTCGTGTACCTTTGTTTGCAGTATAATAAAAAAAATTTCCAGTACAACTCAGATGATAATAAAAGTAAAGGAAACAAACAGAACCAACATGTTACTTTTCAGAATAATTTTTCTATAGTATTTATCAGACTAAGAAATTGAAGTACTCGAATTTTTCGCCTATTTTTCACAAAAAATAAAATGAATATTTAGCAAGTACCGTATTCCCTGATACGGCTTCCGTGTAATTTTTGCCATTCCGCATAGTTTGCTAAAGCACTTCGTGATAATCGTTTCGTGTCAAACGAAGCCATAAAAGCAGCACTGAAAGCCTTACCGTTGGTTGACTACAATTAATATTTCAAAGGGCGGGAAAAGTAGAACAGAAATGAATGACAAAAAATGAATATTTTGTGTTTTCTTTTGAAAAATTATCTTCATTTTTAATAACATCATTAGGTGCATAGATATAGCGATCAGCAGGTACTCTATTCTTTATATTATACAGACGTTTATAAACCATCTAATCATAGCCTGGATCATTTTAAATAATCTAATCATCGACGGGGAAATCCCAAGACTCAGATTCTAAGTTTTATTTAGTTAAGTTAACTTCGTTTAGTGTTCTCCGCTCCTTCTTTCCTATCTTTTATTTTTCCACCAACCTGTGAACGAAGTTTGGTGTCTTAACATCGAACGTTAGGAAAGTTACGGTCCCTGAACTCAATTTGATTTTGGAATAAGAATTGACCAGTGCGCCAAGTTTCGGACTAGATTGAGATTTTTCCTTGCGCAGAATTAGATGAAACTGAAAAAAGTGAACTTCTATCCGGTGTGAAATAATTATCGAAAGAACTGGGTTGGGGATCATATTCATTGGACAGTTGGAAAAATTTCAATGAATAATTTATTATTTGTATTTGTTTCCATACATAATTTTCATACTTGAAGAATGTAGTACAGGGTAATCAATTTTGTGCCTCCGAAAGTAAACGTAAATAAAACACTTGTTCATTGAGAATATCGATCAAATTTTTACTTTAATATAATGCTTGGACCTTGGCCTTATGTGTGGAATACAACATCATTTAAAACTCATTCGCGTGATCTCTCACAGGACTCGATCCTTGTGAGGTAATTTTCGATGACTCGCCGGCATATTTCGGGCAATATCTCAACAATAATTTGACGGATGTTGGTTTTCAGATCGTCAATAGACTGAGGGTTATCTTTATAAACACAATCCTTCGCATAACCCCACAAAAAAATCCATAAATCACAAGATCTTGACGGCCAATTCACATCGCCGAAACGAGAAATTACGCGTCCTGGGAATGTTTCTTGCAATAAAGCCAAAACATGTCGTGTTGTGTGGCTCTTTGCACCATCTTGCTGGAACCACATCTCTTACAACTTCATGTAATTCATTTCAGGCCAAAAAATCGGTAATCTTTTGGCTATAGCGATAATAACTGACGATTTGAGTGACACCTTCTTCATTTTCGAAGAAGTACGGACCAATCACTGCACCAGACCAAATTGCATACCATACAGTGACTTTTTGTGGATGTGATTGCCTTTCAGCAGTTACATGAGGATTTTAACTACCCCAGATGCGACAATTTGGCTTGTGTACATAACCACCGAGTGAAAAATATGATTCGCTGCTGAAGAATATTCGATGCGAAAAATCGTCACTAAAACGTTGTTGTTCAAGCACCCAATCGGCATATGTTCTACGCATTCTATGGTCAGCCGGCATTAGTTCTTGTGTTTATTGAACCTTATAAGGATGGAGATGCAAATCCAGATACAAAATACGCCATAGCGTGTCGTAAAAGAGACCCAAATATTGTGCGCGCCCATGAATTGAAGAAATAATTTCAGTTGAGGGTGCATTTCGATGATGTATGGGCCTTAAGACATCAGTAACAGATCCAGCCTCTTCGAATTTTTTCACTGTGTTAGCAGTTGTACGCTCAAATGGAGGATGATGTCGACCATAATCTGCCAGTAATGCACGAAACGTACTTACTACAGATTCATTGTTTTTAGTTAGTTTTCACAATTTTCGCAGGTTCAGAAGTAGGTTAGCGATCCATATTGTTAAATGGCTAACCTTGAACTAAACCTATGAGGCTTCGGGTCACCGTTCTGTTCGACATATTTCCTTGAAACAGGGCTGTGAAATCCGCAGCACGAAATGGATAACCTGCTATAGTGACAGATAATTATTTGGTATACTACATGTTTACGTTGTTTCATCTTAGTTTATACCGCTGAAAAAAGTTCGAATCGTGTTGGTCTTTCAAGACAGGAATTTGTTGTATTCTTAATTAAATGATAAACATATGTATTATTATATTTCTTTTTATTCTTAATAATTAATCACATGACGCGTTTCGTTACATAGTAACGAAATTAAGTGAAATAATAAAGACTGTTTCCACAATTTATTGATTAACAACAGTTGTTTTGCCAAACTGTGGCGCTTTTTCAGGTTTACATTTTGAACTAACTAAATTACTGTGCAAGTTTTTGATAAGCATTTAATGAACTTAGTATTTAACAAAATGCGTCATGTGGGCTACTCTTAAGAACAAATAGAAATCAATATATATATATAAATATATATATATATATATATATATATATATATATATATATATATATATATATATATATATATGTGTGTACTAATCCATTGCAAGAGCTAACGATTGCTTCAAATCAATATGATCCCTTAATCACGTCAGAAAGGAGAAAGAACTTTTGCAAGACATCTTATTAAATGGTAATCCAACAAAAACTAACAATGTGTTTGGCGACATTTGTGTAAGTATCGATGAGATTGTGGATGTCAGTTTCTGGCACCTCGTTCAAAACAACTTAAACTTCGTAGATCAACAGTAACAAAACCTAACCAGAACATAAGTGATCTACTAACTCGCTAAAGCTACGCTAATACTTCTGAAGGATCTTCATTCTGCTCACTTTATTAGACTAACTCCAAAGAACACTGTATTTCAGTATCTAAGGATGCATAAATACTTGATATTGAGCCTTGAGTGTATATAAATGTTGATACATTAGTAAGTGTTTATAGTTTCATAGACAAATTTATATATCGAGTGTTTTTTTTTAGAGTGATAGAAATTTCGATAGGGATAACTGTGATTTGACAGAAGGCAAAGGCCATGTTGTTTTGACATTTCTGCTCAGTAGGCATTGACAAACTTCGCACTTCGTGAAATTTATGGTTTACATAATCGTCAATCGGAGCATCTTATTCGTCGAATTATCGATAGATTTCGGACCTTTTCCCTACTCGATGAAACAACAATAACAAGACGAAGAACTATACGTACAGAAGCAAATATCGCTGCTGTAAGTCATAGTGTTAATGATGATCCAGATTTGTCTATTCGTAGACGTTTAAAACAAGTTGGACTCTGTGCATCCACCATATGGAAAATTTTGCGTAAAGATCTTAGTCTACACCCATACAAGATCCAACTGGTTCAAGAACTAAAACCACTTGACCCTAATAAGCGTCGTTTGTTTGCTGATTGGGTCCTAGACCAGCTTGAAGTTGATCCACTTTTTTATCGTAAAATTGTGTTTAGTGATGAAGCTCATTTCTGGTTGAACGGCTATGTAAACAAGCAAAATTGTCGTATATGGAGTGAAAACAATGCTCAAGAAGTTCTGCAGATTCCATTGCATCCTGAAAAATGCACTGTATGGTGTGCTTTACATGCTGGAGGCCTCATCGGTCCATATTTCTTTAAAAACGATGCTGAAGCTAATATTACAGTGAATGATGCTCATTACAGATCGATGCTTATTTGTTTCAAAATTTGAATGGTATTGACCCAGAAGTGTTTTGGTTCCAACAAGATGTTGCTACACCTCATGTTGCTACCGTAACAATTGATTTATTGGAAGAAAGATTTGGCAATAACGTTATTTCGACAAATGCTAAAATTAATTGGCCCCCAAGATCATGCGACACAACTCCACTGGATTATTTTCTTTGGGGTTATGTCGAGTCATTGGTTTATGCTGATAAACCAGAAACAACAGACGCTTTGGAGGCCAACATTACTCGTATTATTGATGAAATAAGGCTTGAATTACTCGAAAAAGTGGTAGAAAATTGATCTGGTCGATTGCGGTTCCTCAGAGCTAGTCGTGGTGGACATTTGTCGGAAACTACTTTTAAAACATACATGTCATAAAATTATCTTTGACATAAAAAATAATTTGGCTTCAATCTTAATTTAAATGAGTTTTATTTGAATTTAAAGTTCTATCACTCCAAAAAAACACCTGATACTCAGTTTCATTATTCATTTGGTAATGCAGAATTTTCGTTGAAATGCCAGAAAAGGAATACTATTTGATCAATTTTCCTGCTGAAGCTGTTTGTGTTTTTGTACTGAATTTCAAACAAGTTTGTTATTTTGAAGTTTGGTATGTCTGTAAGAGTGATTTCAAGGTAAGTATTCATGTTACTAATAGTTCGTTATCTGTAGTTGCTTAGCAAGAAAATAATTGTTCCGTTAGCTTTAGGATAATTTTTTCTGCTATTGCACTTTTACGTAATACAACATTCAGATAAAGACATATTGCCAATCTGTGTGGGGTATCTCAATCGATAGTTCGACGCTTGAACCAAAAACTGTAAGAAAATCAACCCGTTTAAGCTGCTCGAAAGGGTCGTTGTGGTAAAAAAAACCTTCAATAATTCTCAGATGACAGAGACTTTTGAAGAATTTGACTGTGAAATACAGAAGACCACTACGATCCGAAAAATTTGGTATGGCACGGGGTTCAAATGTAGAAGACCAATTCAAAAGCCGAAATTGACACAAGCCATGATCAAAAACTGTTGAATTGGGCTAAATTGCATAAAACACTTTCTCTTGAAAACCTGAAGACAGTGAGTGGTTGGAATACATTTTCTTTATACTTCACAATATTTACTGAACATTATCAGGTTTACTTTACTGACGAAACAACTTTTCAAATAATTGACAATAGAGCTTAATTGGTTCGAAGGCGACAGGAGGAAAAATACCATACAGACTGTGTAGTGAAAATAGTTAATCATTCCACATACATATGTGGAATGAATATCGACGTATGGTGGGTAATCGGTGGAAAGAGTCTGGAAAGGTTTCTGGAGGAAACCATAGTGCAGAACAAATTGATATCACAGATCAACCAATAGCTTGGCAATCAGCGTTAAATTTTCATGCACGATGAGGTGCCCTGCCATAGTGTCAAATGTTTTGAAAAATTCTTGGAGGGCGAAAAATACCTCTTTTACCATAGGCGGGGAACTCTCCTGACATGAACCCAATGAAAAATGTCTGAGAGTGCCCAAAACGGAAATTGACAAAAGTGAACATTACAAACAGGGTGCAGTTGATAGAGAGAATAATATACACTGCTCTGAAATAGAAGTGGATAATTTGCGTACATATATTAATATATAAAGGGAAATAAAAAAGCGATTCTGTATATGCACTGATATATTAAGTTAGATATATACATAGGGTTAAGCTATCTGAAATTGCAACAGTAAGCAAAACTGCTCAGAGCGACAACATAGTAGAGAAATAAACAAAATGAAGATAGTGGCCTGGTGGAAACTGCAGGCTCAAAAAGAGGTTCCTTTTGTAAGAAACACTTTGAAATCACGGTGGGGCCTCTGTTATCTCTTTGTCATTCGTCATTGTGTCAATGGGGTTATCAACAAAAACTTGAGGAATTGTTTGTTAAATGCCCATTTAAGCATTGGTGAACTATAGTGGTGTCTGCGGTGGGTCAGGTAAGCGGTGTAATTGCTGTGACATTGGAGACCACACCTGCTCAATACAATTTTGGTTTGGAGATACATCGAGCCAATCTATTCGGTTTGTGCCATGGACTTCTATGCGGTCGTCGAAACGAGGGGCATTCAATGTATTCTCGGTATAGGGGTGAATTGGTTAATAATGTGAGTATTAACTAATGACACTATCTGAGGGTATAAATAAAAAATTTCACTAATTTACGATCATTAGTTTTCTAGGTATTCTCAGTGAAAGACGACCAGAATCTTGTGACTGACGCCACAATGATGAAGAAAATCGAACATCGCGCCATTATAATGTTTCTGACCATGCAAGGAATAAGGCAAAAAATCGTCATGAAGAGATGGTTGCTGTTTACTAAGACTGTGCCCCATCTACCAAAAGTGGTCAAGTGAATTCAAAAGAGGCAGAAAAAGCATTGAAGACGATCCCCGCTCGGGCGGGCCCGTTAGCGGACCACTGAAGAAAATGTGAAATAAACTGTAAAAGTACTTGAAGATGCAAGAATAAAAATCAAGATGTTAACAGAGATGACAAACCTATCCGTGGGTACTATATATGCTATCCTACATGACCATCTTAACCTCTTAAAGGTCAGTGCAAGATAGCTACCGAGAATGCTCACCGCACCTCAGAAGCAAGTGCTAGTCGAGTTGAGTTTTCAGAGCTCTGTGGAGAAGACCCATCCACTATTTTCAATCGGTTTGCCCTCAGGTGTTACTTGTACCACCTGGCTACCTCATTGACAGTGGTTGAAAGTCCGCATGCTGGACTAGGGAGGTATTTCATTTATCTGTTCGCATACCCCCATGTTCAGTATATTCTCATGAAATGACTCGGGGTTTAACGGGACTTGACGGTTCGACCAGCTTGTCCTGGCCCTGGATCAATGCGTAACAATTTAGGGTTTGTGGATCTCGACGAAATAACTTTGCCGTTAGTGCTTGACGCCAGGATCAATCAAATGACTTCACATGGGTTCATTGAGTCAGGAAGTACAGGCCGTTAGACGGTGCTCGTACCAGGCTCAAAAGTAGTCATCAATCTTGGGTACTGACCTGCAGAGCCAGTAGAGGTTGAATAGTGCTTCGCTGCTACCAGTCAGATGGTTCTGGATTTCGAGTCGGGGCCCAAACTGGAAGCTGGTGGGTTCATCTCTTCGGAAGGGTTCTCGCTTCGCGCGATGATATGGCGTAATTCTTATCACACTTTCTACTTCTTGGGGTGGACTGTGAAGACTGCTGAGTAGTCACTTGGTGAAAGAGTTATGCTCGTATGCCAATACGAAAACCTGGTAGAATTCACTTGTGACTTCGAAAAAATTACTAATTTTCCGTACAGTCTAGACTACCTATTTCCAGACGTGAAAAAATATCTTCGTGGAAAGCGATTTTCCGACGATGAAGAACTGAAGGTAGCAATTAATACTTATTTCGAGGAGAGACCGGAAGAATATTTTAACAAGGTTTAGAGAAGCTCATTTCTCGATCTAACAAATGTATTGAAGTTCTTTTATGCCTATACCGAGAATACATTGAATGCCCGGTGTGGACGAACATAAGCGTCGATTAACCTAGAATTGTCGCCAATGGCTGCCGCTAAAGGAACAATAATTGGTTTGCAATCACATCACGATCTTAGTTACGTTAATGAGGATAATAAGATCTGTGCGTCCTTTAAATCAAATGCTTCCCCAAAGTCACACTGAGTCGCCACCGAAAAGAACTGTTGACGTCATGAAATGTCCATCGTACCGTTGACCCCATTCTCGCCACAACAGGATGGTGCAGAATGGACTGACGACAGATTTTCGATGGGATTCAAATCCCTCGTGTTAATTGTATCTCAATGAGATCCTCCACAGTCTCTGACACAATTAATCCACGAAGTTCAAGTAGCTTGGAACTAGGTGCCACAAGCAGACTTCAATCACTCTTTTGACGATGCCTAGTTAATTTTTTTTGGATTACATGCTAATAAAATTTCTTGCAAATGTCATCTTTTCATTCTTGATGTCAGACTACCATATTGCCGTGAAATCAAGGTTTAGAAATAATTCTTTCTGATTATAACACTTCAAGTGTATTCATCATGAGTTAAAGGTTTTCAAAATATTCTGAGTTTTATAGGTTTCCCCATATATTCGGAGAAACAGTCGGAAAATTTCAATTCGAGCCTCATTTCGAAGTTGGTTTCATCTGGGGGAAATACCCGTTTAAAGATATCGTTAAGAGGCGGAATGCGCGATCGTGGTTTCCGGTTTCAAAAAATACGGGACCAAGCTATTCTCTAGCGGCCGATATACTGGCCAAAGAGGGCGCTCAATGCTGTCACACTTCCCGCCTTCAATCCACATCGCTCGGAAATTGGCTTACGTTATCAAGCTCTCCGAACTCCATTTTATTAGACGTTACTTTAAATATATGACTATGACCCGTTCCAACTCTTCCGGGTGACCCCTGCATTCGCTAAAATAACGCAGAAATTAACGAATGTCGTTAAACAGGGCCGGTTCCCTGAAATATCTAATCTATTCATAAATTCCACCTAAAATAACAATAATAATATTTTTAACGTCCCACTGTCTATTTTATTGGAATAGAAAGTCGTACGTTCATATAATGAATGTAGTAGAGTGAGTTTTAGATATGTTATGGACCATTTCAACAAAAATCGGTTATATAAAATGTTCAGGAGATCAGAGCTGGAATCCCCTTTAGGCGAATTCGATTCCGGGCAATTTAAATTCGGTATTTTAGTTCTGGCTATGCCAGCGCGTATGCGGCCAGGACTGACAGCATGTCTCAATTCCACCAATGAATTGAGATTAAAATTTTGACGCATACGTTCTATGGACTATGGTTCTTTCAACTCTCGTTAATTTGCTGAAAAATGCGGCCTATTTATTTGAATATAGAGAGGAAATACGATACTATACGTGTGTACACTTGAAATCGGAAGTGCTATATTTCACTTTATCTTGCGGTGAATTAATCCGCCATATGATTTCGTTCAGAATACTGACTTGTTCGATGGTTGATTGGGAAAACTATTGGCAAATTCGAAACATCAAACCAATCATATTCTGTTATTTAAATATTTTAATATTAGCCTTCTACATATTTAATTTCAAAAAATTATATTTAATGATTATAACTTCTGAAAATAAATTGAAATAATATCATATAAGTACCACTTATATCAATTGACATATAAAATAAACATTCATTATAAGACATCCGAATGGTATAACAAAATCCAATAAATAAAAATTATTATCCAAAATCCTATAAATTAAATATTTTGAATAGACAAAATTTTGTTTCTGCTGATCAATCTTATGAAAATAAATATCTTTAAAAAATTTCTAACATAATCTTAAGAATTTCATTATAAAACTATTATATCTTACTTAGAATATTCAATATTATTGAATATCTAAGTTATTTTATATGAAAACTCAAGATATGTAAAACATTACTGAAAAACAAGTTTTAAGAGAGACTTTGCTTCGTCAGTATTTAAATAATTCATATCCAATAAATAGAACATCAATCAACAACAAATATTTACTCACCCTTCAACCGTTTAGAAAAACTTCTGGCAAACTGAAAAGTCTTTAAATGTAGTGTGACGATTAACTATATATAAATATTTCTGTGGTTTACCCTTGATCCAAAAGATTGAAAGACAATTTAACGGCCTCTGTTATAGCACAAGGACTATCTGTATAAAGAATGTTAAAGAAACCAAATAATTATATATTATGAATAAAATAACATAAATAGAGGTTAATTCTTGACAGAAGATATATAAAATTATTTAAATATTTTAATATTAGCCTTCTACATATTTAATTTCAAAAAATTATATTTAATGATTTTAACTTCTGAAAATAAATTAAAATAATGTCATATAAGTACCACTTATATCAATTGACATATAAAATAAACATTCATTATAAGACATCCGAATGGTATAACAAAATCCAATAAATAAACATTTTTGAAAGATATTTGTTTTCATAAGATTGATCAGCAGAAACAAAATTTGGTCTATTCAAAATATTTAATTTATAGGATTTTGGTTAATAATTTTTATTTATTGGAATTTGTTATACCATTCGGATGTCTTATAATAAATGTTTATTTTATATGTCAATTGATATAAGTGGTACTTATATAACATTATTTTAATTTATTTTCAGAAGTTATAACCATTAAATATAATTTTTTGAAATTAAATATGTAGAAGGCTAATATTAAAATATTTAAATAATTTTATATACCTTCTATCAAGAATTAACCTCTATTTATGTTATTTTAATCATATTCTGTATTATTGAATGAAGAATTTCTTAGACAATGGTTATAATTCTCATAAGTCGGTTTTTCCTGAAACGTTTCACTCGGACGAATTGTACTTCTGACATGAAAAGAGTAATCTTAGAAAACAACCGTATCAAAAAATTGAAGATAATAATAAGTTCGAACTGTACCAAATGTATATTTGAGGTATTTACTCACTTAGCTAAACGCTCGCGGATATCAAGGATTTTCTAACGAATATCTTACTAAATTTCAAATATCATATTGAATCATTTTGTTAACCTCCTACAATTTCATAAATTTCAAAAAATTTGTATTTAGAAACTTTCAAAATTGAATTAAATAAATGTTTCACCGTGTCAATTATTTGAGGTATTTACTCACTTAGCTAAACGCTCGCGGATATCAAGGATTTTCTAACGAATATCTTACTAAATTTCAAATATCATATTGAATCATTTTGTTAACCTCCTACAATTTCATAAATTTCAAAAAATTTGTATTTAGAAACTTTCAAAATTGAATTAAATAAATGTTTCACCGTGTCAATTTAGTAGACATATAGAATTAAACACTCTTTACACAGTACCAGAGAGTATGAAAGAATTCAAAAAATTATGAATTATCAGTTAAGTCTACTAAACAAATACTTGAAGGGTACAAAATTTTGTTTCGTAACTTGTTTTATTAAAACAAAATTCCTTTCCAAAAATGCAAAACATAACTCAAAAACAACTTGCTCCAAATAAGTTCCTTCAAAAAAGTCCTAAATCATGCAGAAAATCTTCAAAAAGCAATTTAGAGTTATCAGAACAGAAACTCATCAGCCCTTCACATTTAAAAAATAGAAATAATTAACAAAATATATCTTACCAGATAAAATGCAACTATCTGGACAATATTATTAGAATATATTTCTGCTGCATTTTGTTTGAACTCTCCAGGTGATCAATACTGGAATAAACTCAGGAAAGTCGAAACAGTTCTAATTACCACCTGATTGTTTTTTGACACTGAACTGATATTTCAAATGTCAAAGCACAACCGCGTTTGGAGCATAGAGATAAGCATATGGTTTGAACAGGACCGGAATAAATTTTTCTGAAATTTGAAGATTTCGAATTGAATTTAACAGTTTGGACAACTTGTCCTTTAAATATTTTATATGAACGATTTTTCGTGAAATGGTTTATCTTGGTGACTTCTACCTCCAGTTAAAGAAAATTTCAACAAAAATAGCCTGTTTAAGGCTAATATAGAAATAATCAAATTGACCGGGTATTACGAAATAAGCTTCTTTCTTATTGGCAGGATAGAAAAATTTTTTTTCGTTTTATTTATTTATTTTATGAATATATGGCCAAAAAATATGGAACAAGAATATGAAACATGTTCAAAAAAGTTCAGAGAGTTTAATGTATAATAAACTTATGAATGAAATGAGCAAAAACCAAAGAAATAGCTTCTAGTATAAAAATAATATTAAAGAATAATAAAAGGGGTGGGTAATGTGGGTATTTCTACCCACCTTAAAAGTTATAAGTGGTTATTTTTTAACCACCTGAAATCGGGCTAGTTGATGGAAAGAGTTATCAAGTACCCTGGTATAGTAGACACCACAAAAATTATACAGGGCGTCCCAACGAAAATTTGCTCACCTCCAGAACTCAGAATTTTCGAAGATTTTAAAGTAACATTTCAATATTGTTGGCTAATCTATATAACATGCTATTGTATGCTGCTAATTTTTGTGAGTATGGGTGGTTTGATGTGAAGTGAATTGTGCTATCTGTATGGGTTGGTTTCCGGTATATCCCGTACAGATAGCACAATTCACTTCAAATTTATGATAGATTGGGCCGTTGCTTGGTAGAAATCAGTTGTAATTGTCATTATAAAATAAAACACTTGTTTACATTTTCTACTTTATTTTTGGTATTGACGTACGTTTCGTCTTTGCTAGAAAGACTTCATCAGAATTCTGATGAAGTCTTTCTAGCAAAGACGAAACGTACGCCAATACCAAAAATAAAGTAGAAAATGTAAACAAGTGTTTTATTTTATAATGACAATTCACTTCACATCAAACCACCCATACTCACAAAAATTAGCAGCATACAATAGCATGTTATATAGATTAGCCAACATACCCATGTCACGTGAGAATTTTGACAAAGAATATAACATTATCAAACAGATTGCGTTGAACAACGGTTTCAACGTCCCGATTATTGAGAATCTTTTCACAAAAATACAATTAAAGCTGGCTTTGAAATTAGTATATCCCATAAATAATGATCCAATTGAAAGTAAATACATTTCGTTGACATACTTGGGACCAAAAACAGAAAAGGTAGCTAGATATTTAAAGAAGAATCACAATTTTAGAATTTCTTATAAAACGAATAACTCCCTAGAAAAACTAATAAAAAATAATAAAGATAAAACATCTAAGAACAAGAAATCAGGTGTTTATAAGTTAACTTGCGGTACTTGCCATTTTGTATATGTTGGTCAGACAGGAAGATCGTTCCAGACGAGACTCAGGGAACATGAAAAATGCTATTGTAACAAAAAGGGAAATTCAACCTACGCAGAACACTTTCTAGACACAAGACATAGTTTTAATAGTAACTTAACACTCAGAAAACAAAAGTTTTAGATTAAACTTGTTAGAAACTTTAGAAATTAATAGATATCATAAAAGAAAAATATTATTGAATAACCAAATAGAATTAAGTAACTCACCTTTGTTGAATCTTTTTTTAACCATTTTTCAGTTTCCCAAAAAAATTGTAAAACTCTCTTCCCCCCTCTTCTATTTTTGTTATATCCATGTACTATAAAATGAAGTTCTTGTTCATGGTATACTCAGTATCTTGTAATACTCACCTGAAGAAGTCATGGTATGACGTAACGATCGTAGTGTTAATAAAATATTAGCGGAAATTAGAATATTGTTTTTATTCATATTTTCAAGATGAATTTCCGTCAAGTAAAGACCGAAACAATCATAGATATAATCTTATGCTTTAAAGTCATCAGTAGATAACTTGAAAGACGTCTCCATTGCATAAATTCATTACATAAAAGGTTTGAGTTTACAATGGAAGTATGAAGTGAAGACTCTTTAAATTACAATAGACTCGTGCTATTATGAACACACGTCTGCGTGAACAACCCAATAGTGTGAACAAGAAAATATTCTCATTGTATATCCAGTAGTGTGAACAATCCACGATCCAGTTAGTGTGACTTACTACTTTCCTGTTTCAACTTGCTGATAAAATCATGCGTAAAGCCATTCAAATGATACGAATTTTATTTATTACGAGTTAAATTCCTCCACGAGAAGTGTAATTTAATGTGAAATATGTAGTTAAAAACAAGAAATTTTTTAGTCTATGAAAAATCGAACAAAAAACAGACCAAAATCATGAGTATTGTGAACCAGAGTTTCGGGCCAAATAAAACTAAGAACTGCACTTTGCGGGAAGCTGAATATCCGAAAATGGAGGAAACCTTAAATAGATGGTTTATAACAGAGGCAATCAAATCTGCCTATAACAGGAGAAATTATGAAGCATAAAGCTCTTCAGCTTCATGAAACCTTGAAAAGTGGAAATGAAACATTTAACGCCAGTGATGGATGACTGCAAAAGTTCAAGGTTGGTTATGGTCTTAGATTTTTGAAAATTTCTGGAGAAAAACTATCATCAGAGTTGCATAATATTAGTCCATTCAAAATTTAATTGGTTCAATTAATAGAGAAATTTGAGCTCACTCACGACCAGATATACAATGCTGATGAGACTGGATTGTACTGGAAAATTATGCCTGATAAACCCTATGTAATTAGTTCTGACAAAACAGCACTCGGTCTCAAGATATCAAAGCAGAGAATTACCTTCTAGGGTTGTACAAACGCATCAGGTTCCCACAAACTCACAGCGTTGATTATTGGCAAAGCAAAATCTCCAAGCGTATTAAAAAATTTCCATAATCCCTGTACCTACAAAAATACAAAAAATGCTTGGATGACAAAGGATATTTTCTAGAACTGGTTCTTCGAATGCTTCGTACCAGAGGTAAGGGTTAATATGAGAAAATTTACACCAGGCATGGTAACAATTAGATCCTCTGGTAATCAAAATATGTTGGAACAAAATTTTTGACCATAGCGACATTGGTGAAGTTAATATTCATCTAGTGAAGCTCTGAGAAATATTGATATGAGTTAAACATCGGAACCTATAGTAGAGAAAACTATCGAATTGCTGAACATAATTCATCCGGTCAGTTAAGAAAACTTATCAAATATTCGAGCAAATCAACTTCAATTTGAGATACTAAGTAACTACTTAAAATATTTTTCAATTTTTAGGCTGAGTATACTGTGAAGATGTGGAAAATTCGAAAAGAGATATGGTGGAACTGAACCAAAGTCTGGCTAATATTGATGGTGATTCGAATGTCCTCAATCTGAATGATATGAAATAATATTATTTCGTGTTTAAATGTTCGATTCCCGTTAATTCCTTGACATTTTAGTGTGAAACTTAAATTAATTTTAGGTGTTACCAATCAGTTTGACACTTAATAAAGCAGCACGCTAAATCACTTGGCAGAAACATATATATCCAACTAGATTTTGGTACGACTGTTTACGAAAACTGAGTACAATGCAGTATGATTCATGAACAAGACCATAATATTATCATTTAAATATTTTAATATTAGCCTTCTACATATTTAATTCCAAAAAATTATATTTAATGATTATAACTTCTGAAAATAAATTAAAATAATGTCATATAAGTACCACTTATATCAATTGACATATAAAATAAACATTCATTCTAAGACATCCGAATGGTATAACAAAAACCAATAAATAAAAACTATTAACCAAAATCCTATAAATTAAATATTTTGAATAGACAAAATTTTGTTTCTGCCGATCAATCTTATGAAAACCAATATCTTTCAAAAATATCCAACATAATCTTAAGAATTTCATCATAAAACTATCTTACTTAGACTATTCAATATTATTGGATATCTAACTAAGGTACTTTATATAAAAACTCAAGATATGTAAAACATTACTGAAAAACAAGTTTTAAGAAGGACTTTGCTTCGTCAGTATTCAAATAATTCATATTCAGTAAATATAACATCAATCAATAACAAATATTTACTTACCCTTCAATCTTCTAGAACGACTTCTGCCGAAATGAAACCTTTAAATGTAGTGAGAACGTTTCACTACACACAAAAATATATCTGTGGTTTACCCTTGATCTAGAAGATTGAAAGACAATTTAACGGCCTCTGTTATAGCACAAGGACTATCTGTATAAAGAATGTTAAGGAAACCAAATAATTATATATTATGAATAAAATAATATTATTTTCAGAAGTTATAATCATATAATAATCATATAATAATTATATAAGTTATAATCTTGTTTCTTATTATCATTATTATTTATTTTTTTTTTTGGATCGTATTGCTTTGTTTGAGTATTTGTGCAAATATATTTTTTATTGTATTAATTTAGATTGTTATAATTTAATATAAAATTTTTCTAAATTTATTTTGAAGCAAATCACATTATTGTTGTTATTATTATTATTATATTAATTGTGAGAACTCTTTCATTTATGTAGTTTTGGGAAATAAAAAAAAATAAAAAAATTGTCTTTCAATCTTCTAGATCAAGGGTAAACCACAGATATATTTTTGTGTGTAGTGAACCGTCCTCACTACATTTAAAGGTTTCATTTCGGCAGAACTATTTCTAGAAGATTGAAGGGTAAGTAAATATTTGTTGTTAATTGAATATGAATTATTTGAATACTGAAGAAGAAGAGTCCTTCTTAAAACTTATCTTTCAGTAATGTTTTACATATCTTGAGTTTTTATATAAAGTACCTTAGTTAGATATCCAATAATATTGAATAGTCTAAGTAAGATAGTTTTATGATGAAATTCTTAAGATTATGTTGGATATTTTTGAAAGATATTGGTTTTCATAAGATTGATCAGCAGAAACAAAATGTTGTCTATTCAAAATATTTAATTTATAGGATTTTGGTTAATAATTTTTATTTATTGGATTTTGTTATACGATTCGGATGTCTTATAATGAATGTTTATTTTGACATTATTTTAATTTTTTTTCAGAAGTTATAATCATTAAATATAATTTTTTGGAATTAAATATGTAGAAGGCTAATATTAAAATATTTAAATAATTTTATATACCTTCTATCAAGAATTAACCTCTATTTATGTTATCATAATATTATCATTAAATGTAGCGCGGCTGACATATAGGTCGCGCATTCGCCATTTTGCGACGAGCTGAAAGCGAAGCTTTTCACGATAGTGGATTTTCGATTCTAATTTAATCGATCCATTTAGAATACAATCTAGCGAAGCGAATATCTCACCGGTTTATAAACAGGAAATGGCACACATGACGGCGCGTCAAAAACATCGACGTACGCCGCTCATAAAAACCTAAGTCAGCCGGGGAAAACCGCTGCAAATAGAGGAGGAGCAGCGTGCTTCAAAAGAATTTAAATCATATTGAGACAAGCAGATGTGAGCCGGCGAAGGCGTGAAACGTTTTTGTAACCTGATATTATAATGAACGCCACAAGGAGTCGAAACCAGTGCGAGAGCGTTAGCGGGGTTGCTGTTCATTAAATCTTCAGTGGCATTTTGAATAACTGTAGCTTCCTTATCCGGGAAACTATAAACTGAACAAAATTATGCAATTAATGAACGTAAATTGGATCACGACGAGGTAATGAGGTATCATTAATAGACGTAACACACTATCGAACTTGGTACGGACTGTACAAGCATCCGTTGTGGTAGACCAAATCCGTTTGTAGCGACAGAAGACCGGATCGGTCCAAATCTAGTAGTTAGCATATGTACAAAGTAGGATAAGAATGTCATGTTTTCGAAGAGAAACCTGCTAAATTTTCGAATAGAAAAAGGGTAAAATTCTTTTTGAAAGGCGAAATTCAATTCAAAATCGACTCTCATGATGCCGCAGTTATTTCTTCTGATAGATATCCTAATCCAATTGATTTAGTTCAACAATGAATTGAAACCACATGTTTGGATTAATCCAACGTATCAATAATTGTACATATTTTAAGTTAGAGTAGTTTTGGTTCCGGAAAATAGCAAAAATGTCAGAAATAAACTGGTTCATTTCACTTAAATTTTATGTTGAAATTTATGGAATAGATCTATCAGATATTTCTTTCGAAATATTCGAAACAAGAGCTTTCATGAATCATTTTTTTTAGTTACTCGAAATTACCAGGTCATACGTTCTACAAAATTGATACCGAGAGCTAAAAAAATGCTCTGAATATAAGAAGAAAAATGTTAATCATACAAAATTGAACTAAATCTAAATGAATTATATATCAACGTAAAAAACATTATAAATTGTGAAAGTGAAAACAATAGGATATTTATCGAATATTGGAGAAAAAACACCATATTTTATAAAATTTTCATAATTTAATCACTGAGAATGTGATACACGACGCGTTTCGATAGTTTTACATTGCTAAATTTCAACAGTTTCAGATGGAGTCATTCCTCAAAATTCTTTTACTCCCGATGATTTGCTGCTCTCAATTCCATGATTTATAGGGCAATGACAATATCACAGTAACACCTATGTTCTATGAAAACTTTTCTTCAGTAATCTTTACAATAAATGATAGAGCCCGAAATAACAAATTTCCTTTACAATGGGTGAAATGCCTTTCTATATCCACTTACAGAAAATCCTGATCATAAATACATAAACTTGAGTTATTTTGGACATGTATCCACTAAAATCGAAAACTTTTCCGAAAAATTTAACTTGAAACCGTCTTCTCTGGTCGTTCTAATATAGTAAATATACTTTTCAGCGCAATAGAGAACAAAATAATTTAAAAGTTCGGTCATCTAAACAATCAATTGGAATGTTTGTAAGGCAACTTGCGTGGGTCGAACAGGTAAGAATTTTGAAACAAGATTGAAAGAATATCTGACTACAGATTAAGGGTCGATAGGTTTTTGAACATATTGAAGCTATCAATCACCATAGAAGTGTTAACAACGTCAAGCCAATTAGGAAGGAAAAGAGCCAGACTCCTGAATCTCGATTCAGCGTTTGAATTGACACAGGTTGTTAGTCTAGGCTGCATGCGAAATGGCGTAACCAGAGTTAACAGAACCGGACTGTTGGGTATCAAATTTTACCAAACAAGCGTTCAGTTTTGTATGGGCGATTTTTGACGAGTTCTACCTGCTGTTCTCATCTTTTGAGAACAACTTGTATATATCAAGGCATTCTGTATTTCTTCACACTTGACAATGATGTTGAAGCCGAAACGCATCCAGTATCACATATATCTATTTTTAGATCTGCTTGTCACATCTCTAGTTTCTTCATATCGTTTGATACTCCTTATAACTGTATCTTATGAAAGTTCAGATGTTGATGATGCACTTGCCACAGAGCTCAAACTCAGTTCCGTCGAAAGCAGACAACTAATTTCTGGACATTTTTATATTTTGATCTTAACTTGGCCTTGTGCCATGAAGTCATCGATAACACCTCTGTAATTCACACTCGAAATTCTGCTTATATAAAGTTCAATGCAATATCATTGTCGTTTTCCATCACACAATTTTGAAACGAGTACTTCTTACCTAATAAAATATACTGACTCTCAACTTGAGACTTCAACAACATTTCGATCGCGAATGCAGTAGATTTTAGTACAAGAGTGTAGAAATTCAGATTTGGACCAAACTCTGCGTCCAAAACCATAAAATCATACTTTTTTTGTTGGCAGAAGCATTATCAGAAGTGCAGATTTAGTTCAGAGAAGACCAAATCCAAGTCAATACCAAGTTAGATCGTCTGATATTAATATCTTTGCTAACGGGTACAATACGCAACCAGCATTAAATCGATTCTTAAATAACTCAAACAAGATCGCTACAATGTGCATGTCTATTTACGAATTAGATCCAAAGGAATCCAGGAAAGTCAGTTCCTGTCCCTGCAAACTAATCCAGTAGTATTACTGCGCAGGTTCATCACAAAATATGGTTACAAGAATTACTGAACTGGTTCAGCATCGGTCGCGTGAACAAACCTGCTAGAATCTGATTCGGTATTATAATGAACAAGGAGTCAAAACTGGTGCGAACGCGTTGTTAGCGGCGCGTTGCTGTTCACTAAATCCTCACTGGCATTTTGAATAACTGTAGATTCCTTATCCGGCAAACTATAAACTGAGCAACATTTTGCAATTAATGAACGCATATTGGAACACGACGAGGTCACCAGCGATCGTTAATACAAGCCACTTGGCGGTTCAGTAAAGGCATTAATATCAAACTGTTTTGCGTGTTTCGTCCTATCGGTGGAACAGTTTATTCGACGTCAAACTTGGTCGGATTCAATACTGCCAACCAGAAACTGTATTAATCACAACATTCGCAATTTCAATTAACAATTTACATTGCATACATGTATGATGTTGCACAATAAGCAGACGTTTCGTTATCTGATAACTAGTCCACAAATCAAAGTGACAGGGTGCGCGATAACGTCGCCAAATTCGAATTTCCTGCAGATTAACTATGACACAAGAATTTCTCTATCGCGACAATACTTGATCTCTATCACTTCCATCAGCGGAAATCGATGCCTATCACTTTCTCCTATAGGGCTGCTTTATGGTCTGAAACGAATGGGGGGGAGAGTCTGATTGTTTCTGTCTGCATCAATCCGCATTTGCGTTATATCAAGAGCTATCTGCGTCCAACCCAAAATATTTAGTTGCCAAAAAGCAGGCCATCTGTGCGTTAAGCTATCTGAATAAAATAGAATAAAGTGTTATTTTCACAAAATGTTCCATTACCAAACAATTGTATCAGTTCTAGTTAGGTAGACCATATATTCGTTCCATTTCAGGTGTTCATCATTGAATGATTCAAGATATTTAGTCGAATGTGTTTCAGGAATATATTGTTGATCACTAATTTTTAGACCTCCCAATTTCGGAAATTTCATTCTGTTCGAAATTAAAGTTTTTGGTTTTTCCAAAGTTTAGCGTAAGCTTATTCAGTTTTAATTATTTGGTCAATACTTGGAAGACCTCTATTGCTTTCTGTTTTAGATTTTCAGAAAAGTTATCTTTATTAAAACAGCTATTTATATTCAAAATGATTAGGAGAGGTCCGGGGACATAGGTGAGATTTTTTTACGTTTTCCAGTTGATGATACCACTCGAGTTTTATCTGACAGATAGCTTCTGATGAAGTTGCGTAATTTTCCACGAAATCCATAATTCAGTAGTTTTTCCAGTACTCTTTCATGACAGACGGTATCGAATATTTTCGCTAGATCTAGTACGATTGCTTAAAATGGGATGTTTTTATCGATATTGTTATATAATATCTCGGTAGCTTTTCTTATTATCCTAACAACTAGATGGAATTGCTCCATAAATGCAACCGTGGGGTTGATGATCTTGGTGTAGTTGGTATATTTGTCATTCTTGTTATATCGCCTCTTTTGTACATTGGCAATAAATTACCTAATTTTATTAGATATTTCTTTTTTTATTCCTTTCGAAATTTCAGGAAGTATTCAATCATTTTTAGGGGATGTTCTTGTTCTCGGAGTGTCTGTAGTTCGTTCTATGACATTCTAATCACTGGGAAACAGAACCACTCATTTCTTATTAAAGTGAAAAAAATCAACATACTTCAGTACATGATATTCTGATTTCTTACAACACATTATGCCCCAGAAAGTTTTTCAGCCTATATATGATCTGAACCTTTCAAAGAGGGGGGTATCTGATAGTAAAAAAAAATAAATATTGTATGAGATCGTGTGAATATTATAAAATAAATATTTCAATTTTGGATCATTTTCATAATTTCTTTCCTGATTCTTGATAACAGAGTTTCTTTCCTTTTTCCGATCTGCGTATAGTAAGGGCAATGATGAGTGATCAACTTCTGTAAGATGCTACCGCGATGTTCGAATTATCTGAATGGATACCCTTAACCAGAAAATGGTCTAAGCATGTTTTACTTATTTCACGTGTATAATCATCGATTAGTAATGTACATCCAAAGGAACACATTCTATTTCTCTTCTTTCTTTCTTTTACTGATTTCAACATTCACCGGAATCGAAGTATTTCCGCACAAAGCACCATTCTTCGGTGAGTTCAAGCACTTCGTACACGAGGTATTTTGACGAACAAAAAGCACTTAGGGGCTCTACGAACGGCTCGAACCTCAAAAAATGTTGAACAATTCGGACAAGCTTTCCTGCGCAGTCTTAGTTCGATCTGTTCGATAAACTTCGTTTGAGGACTCGGACGGTAAGGCGTATTTTACACTTTGACCTGCATTTCCACCCCTACAGTTACACCCAGAGGACAACGAAAAGCGTTGAGATGCAAGCAGTCTTTGATCAAAATAAGAAACTTATTATCTTCATGTCTAATGAAGAAGTCATTTTCATCTGAACGGTATGAACCAGCAGAAGTGCCATTATTAGGTACAAGAAAATTCAAGAGAATTACACAAAAGACCGAAAGTTATAGTCTGGTGCGTGATACTATCCGGTGTTTTTTTTAGAGTGATAGAACTTTTGATAGGAGAAAACTGTGATTTGGCAAAAGGTAGAAGCCATGTTGATTTGACATTTCTGTTCAGTAAGCATTGACAAATTATGATGGAAAGACTCACGCCGCAACAACGTCCACAAACTCTTGAAATTTGTTTTCAAAATTACTGTTCTATTCGCCAAACTTATAGAGAGATTTCGGACAACATTTTCTCTTCTCGATGCAACAACAAGACAAAGAACTGTACGTACAGAAGAAAATATCGCTGCTGTAAGTCATAGTGTTAATGATGATCCAGATTTGTCTATTCGTCGACGTTCACAACAAGTTGGATTCTGTGCATCCACCACATGGAACATTTGCGTAAAGATATTGGTATACACCCATACAAGATCCAACTGGTTCAAGAACTAAAGCCACTTGACCATAATAAGCGTCATTTGTTTGATGATTGGGCCCTAGAACAGATTGAAGTTTATCCACTTTTTTATCGTAAAATTGTGTTTAGTGATGAAGCTCATTTCTGGTTGAACGGCTATGTAAACAAGCAAAAATGTAAACAAGCAAAATTGCCGTATATGGAGTGAAAACAATCCTCAAGAAGTTCTGCAGGTTCCATTGCAACCTGAAAAATGCAATGTATAGTGTGATTTACACGCTGGAGGCATCATCGGTGCATATTTCTGTAAAAACGATGCTGGAGCTAATGTTACAGTGAATGGTGCTCGTCACAGATCGATGATCAATGATGATTTGTTTAAAAATTTGAATGGTATCGGCCCAAAAGTGTTTTGGTTCGAACAAGATAGTGCTACACCTCATGCTGCTACCGTAACAATTGATTTATTGAAAGAGAGATTTGGCGATAACATTATTTCGAGAAATGGTCCAATTAATTGGCCTCCAAGATCATGCGACATAACTCCACTGGATTATTTTCTTTGGGGTTATGTCAAGTCATTAGTTTATGCTGATAAACCAGAAACAATACTGAATTACTGGAAAAAAGTGGTCCAAAATTGGTATGGTCGAATGCGGTTCCTCAGAGCTAGTCGTGGTGGACATATGCCAGAAATTAGTTCAAAAACATAAATGTGATAAAATTATCTTTCAAATAAAAAAAAATTGGCTTCAATCTTAATTTAAATGTGTTTAATTTCAATTCAAAGTTCTATCACTCTAAAAAAAACACCCGATATGAAGAGTTGCGGCTACTTTCAAGAACGACTTCAATGCTGATCGAATCAATTCAATGCTTTGAACTGACGTATCAGAAAAAAAAATTTCAACAAGAAACTTAGTAATTTTATGAATTTTTGAAGAACGTCCGTCTTCACTGTACCACCCGGTATCAGAAAATTCTTTGATTTTGGTATAGTTCGAAAATAAATTACGAACACGTCTCTATATGTAGGATATTTCAAAAGGAATTATTCAGAGTATCAGTATTGCATCATGAATATTTGAATTCGAATATAGAAAATATGTCAAGTTATTCTAGTTATTCCAAAAAATGTTTCAAACTGAAAATATTACCTCCGTATAACATTGACTTGTTTGTTGTGAACAAGTATTCTGTAATCAGAACATGATAATAAATGACACCTAAATACGCTGCTTTTACACCGATATTTTATGAGTAGTATACTCGTATCCCTCATGCATTTAATAGAGGGGATATTAAGCTAGATTAGTAAAACGCAATCAAAAAATCATTAAGAAAATCATACTAGTCTTGTGCACTCAGTTATAACAATAAAAGAAGGAAATTCGGCAGTAAAAGAAGGCAATATCTCAATTTGTAATGTATATCGGGTGTTTTTTTTAGAGTGATAGAACTTTAAATTGAAATAAAACATATTTAAATTAAGATTGAAGCTAAATTCTTTTTTTATTTGAAATATAATTTTATGACATTTATGTTTTCAAAATAATTTCCGGCATATGTCCATCACGACTAGCTCTGAGGAACCGCATTCGACCAGAACAATTTTGAACCACTTTTTCGAGTAATTCAGGCCTTATTTCATCAATACCACGAGTTATGTTGGCTTCCAAAGCGTCTATTGTTTCTGATTTATCAGCATAAATCAATGACTTGACAAAACCCCATAGAAATGAATCCAGTGTAGTTATGTCACATGATCTTAGAGGCCAATTAATTGAACCATTTCTCGAAATAATGTTATCGCAAAATCTTTCTTTCAATAAATCAATTGTTACGGTAGCAGCATGAGGTGTAGCACAATCTTGTTGGAACGAAAACACTTCTGGGTCGATACCATTAAAATTTTGAAACAAATAATCATTGATCATCGATCTATAACGAGCACCATTCACTGTAACATTAGCTCCAGCATCGTTTTTAAAGAAATCTGGACCCATGATGCCTGCAGCGCGTAAAGCACACCATACAGTGCATTTTTCAGGATGAAATGGACCCTGCAGAACTTCTTGAGGATTGTTTTCACTCCATATATGGCAATTTTGCTTGTTTACATAGCCGTTCAACCAGAAATGAGCTTCATCACTGAACACAATTTTACGATAAATAAATGTATCAACTTCAAGCTGTTCTAGGGCCCAATCAGCAAACATACGACGCTTATTATAGTCAAGTGGCTTTGGTTCTTGAACCAGTTTGATCTTGTATGGGTGTAGACCAAGATATTTACGCAAAATTTTCCATGTGGTGGATGCATAGAGTCCAACTTGTTGTGAACGTCGACGAATAGACAAATCTGGATCATCATTAACACTATGATTTACAACAGCGATATTTTTTCTGTACGTACAGTTCTTTGTCTTGTTGTTGTTGTTGCATCGAGTAGAGAAAATGTTGTCCGAAATCTATCGATAGTTCGACGAATAAGCTGCTCTGATGGACGATTATGTAAACCATAAATTTCACGAAGTGCTCTATAAGTTTGACAAATGGAACACTGATTTTGAAAATAAATTTTAACAATTTGTAAACGTTGTTTTGGCGTGAGTCTTTCCATGATAATTTATCAATGCTTACTGAGCAGAAATGTCAAAACAACATGGCTTTTACCTTCTGTCAAATCACAGTTATCCTTATTGAAAGTTCTATTACTCTAAAAAAACACCCTAGATTCTTATCTCAATCACTCAATTTGGAAAAATTGAAAAATAATGGTTTTAATGAACGAATTCATAATGGAAAATACAGGATTCCTCTTATTTTCAGGGTCGAATCCACTGCAAATGCTACTTGAAAAAATTGTGTTACCTAATTATTGACATAGCGGCGCAGATTTAAACTGTACGAGTTCTCTGAAATGTTTCTAAAATTACAGAAAACCATTCGTCCTGTTCAGGCAAATTTAAAATTTTCTGCATGAGTCGCTTGCACCTGGAGAGAATATATTACTTGTGAGGGCATTTACCAAAAATTGAAAAATTTATAAAGGGTTTTCCAATAAGAGGTTTCATTTAACTTACTAATTCAGTGTGGATGTTGGCAGAATTGTCGGTTTCCTGCTACATGAAGGGTTTTTCAACAAGAGGATTCATTTTGATATAAAAAAAAGTATATGTTAAGAGACATCAATGGATGTTTATTTCATTGTATGTGCCATTAACAATGGAGAACATCAGTCTAACGGCCTCCACGACTGCAGCACCATATACTTTTTATGAAATTTCCCACGACCAATTCGCACATTTGCGGCTCTATGTCCTCGATAACTTCACGAATTCCATCTTTAAGTACTTGAATCGATTGTGAAGCATTGGCTCATCTTTCACGTGGCCTCAAAGGAAAGTATCTAAAAGTGTTAAATCACAAGATCTCGGAGGCCAGCGTAAATTCGTGAATTCCATGGGGTTAAGTTACTGGCATGTGAGCATGGTTCTTTCACCAGGTGTCCACTTAGTAGTCTCCACAATCTAACCAAACAGCAAGTTGTGTGATAAGGATACGCCCTATCATCGCGCAAAGCGAGAAGCCGTCCAGATAGTTGAGCCCACCACGCTTCCGGTTTCGGCTCCAGTTCTAAAACCTACACCGTGACTGGTAGCATTGAAGAACTATCCAACCGTAACTGGCTATGCAGGTGGGTACCAGAGCTGTTTGGGACGCACGTCACACGCCGAAGGGGCTTTACTTCTACCCACCCGAACGCAGATTCAAGAAACAAGAAAATCCCTCAATTGATCCTGATACGAGCACCTTCAATCCGGCCTGTAGTATCCTGGCTTCAAGCACCAACAGTCTAAAACCGTATGGTCAAGATAAAAAACCTCAGAAACGTCTAGCAATCGATCCTGGTTCAGGATGAGGCCGGTCAAACCGTTAAGTCTCGCTAAATCCTGAAGCACTTTGCCAGAAACCTTGAATCATGAGTTAACTACGGCCAGATAGATGGAATGCCCTTCCAGTCTAGCATGCAGATTTTCAACCACTGCCCTGTCGAGTCCAACGCCAAATAGGCCTCCACACTCCCGAGGCAACGCAGTATCATACATAACGCACTAGGCCATTGGGCACAAAAATCCGGAGATTCACTGCAAAAGGGTAGAGTAACGTTAGTTACTCGTGTTAGAAACACTCGAAGTTGTTCCTTGGAACAGCTTCGAACAAAAAGATGGCGAACCTAGCGCTAGGTCTGGATAGGGTCAAACTAAGAACACTTGTCGGAATTATGACAGGTCACTGCAGACTGAAAGCGCATTTACACAAAATCGGTCTGGCTGAAGACAATGAATGCAGGCTGTGCCTTGAGGACACTGAAACAGGCATGCGCATCGTCTCAGAGTGCCCAGCGGTGAGTCGCATCAGATTCGAGGTCTTTGGCCAGGCTTTCATAGCCCACAGTGAACTGAAAAAATTACCCCTGAACAAGATTATTGGTTTTATCCAAAAATTGGATCTCGTCGGGGAGATATAAATTAAGGGTGAACCACAATAGTCCGTGCGGACGCAGTGGTAGGGCGGACAGACGCCCGCTCGCCATAAATAATAATAATAACGTTAGTTTTAAGGGTCTAAGCCCTCTGCTACGACACTTTGTGTTGGCCATCGCAACTAAGCCCTCCATTTCACCTGTGCAGTGAAACTAGGGGCCCCACCACGCGGCTCCAGTGACACGGAGGTCCTTGCCTTTCGCCTTTTACCAAACCTTTTACGAGGCCTATTCTGGAGCCGGGCCTACACGGCGAGATATCGGTAGCCAACTGTGATCACTTCTTCGAGAAACACGGTCAGGAAACTTTTCTTGCAAAATTGGGCGTTTCGTTGCTCGTGTGGCACGTAGCGCCGTCTTATTGAAAATAAACGTCGTTCATATCAAAATCTTCCAATTACAACCATAACAAATCATTAATCATACTCATAGCCCGTTAGCGCAATTCAGACTATGGGCTACAGCAGCAATATTCTCAGTTGTTATTGAGCAACGTACACGATTTCGATTCTTCACATCACTAACTTGTCCCAATAGCTCAAATTTTTCCACCAGTTTCATTATTACTGTCCGAAAAGTGCTTCACGACGACCCAACATTGCTTTAGTTTTGCGAACTGTGACTGCAAAATTTTCACCATTTTTGTAGTAAATTTCAACAAATTCAGTGGGTTGCTGAAGCGTGTATCGTTCCATTTTCAGTAATGGCGGAATTTTTACTTGTCAAATGTCAAAAGATGACAGCTTTAAATGTGACAGTTGCCCAGATAGCCAGCTTTTCAAAATGAAAACTATTATTGGAGAACGCTTTATAATTGAAAAATGCCCAGTTGTATTTTCAATAGAAATATAATGAAAAATTCCAATATTACTAGTTGTGAAACTTCCATACGCGTTGTTGTATTCTTCTTTTAGCCCAATGGAGTTTTAATAAATGAATTAATGCTGCGGATATTTATTCCGAATATAATAATGAGCTTTGATAAACACAAAGTTTTTCGAATAGGGACAGTGCAACTTGCACCTGTGTTAAGAGTTCAAAACTCAAATAGAGCCGAATAGGTTTTTTTGATCGCCGGAAATAAGCATATTCATTGCTTGTTGGCATATCTTCAGTGCAATGCTGTAGTATCGACGAGTGCAACACAGCCGCGCATCTATATTCGCCCTGCATAGTAACATTATAGAGTTTTACCAAGCAATAGCGTCATCCTGTGCACGCAAATATATCGGGTGTTTTTTTTAGAGTGATAGAACTTTTGATAGGGAAAACTGTGATTTAACAGAAGGTAGAAGCCATGTTGTTTTGACATTTCTGTTCAGTAAGCATTGACAAATTATCATGACTCACGCCGCAACAACGTTCACAAATTGTCGAAATTTATTTTCAAAGTCAGTGCTCTATTCGCCAAACTTGTAGGGAACTTCGTGGAATTTATGGTTTACATAATCGTCCATTAGAGCAGCTTATTCGTCGAACTATCGATAGATTTCAGACAACATTTTCTCTGCTCGATGCAACAACAACAACAAGACAAAGAACTGTACGTACAGAAGAAAATATCGCTGCTGTAAGTCATAGTGTTAATGATGATCCAGATTTGTCGATTTGTAGAAGTTCACAACAAGTTGGTCTCTGTGCATCCACCACATGGAAAATTTTGCGTAAAGATCTTGGTCTACACCCATAGAAGATCCAACTGGTTCAAGAACTAAATCCACTTGAACATAATAAGCGTCGTTTGTTCGCTGATTGGGCCCTAGAACAGCTTGAAGTTGATCCACTTTTTTATCGTAAAATTGTGTTCAGTGATGAAACTCATTTCTGGTTGAACGGCTATGTATACAAGCAAAACTGCCGTATATGGAGTGAAAACAATCCTCAAGAAGTTCTGCAGGTTCTATTGCATCCTGAAAAATGCACTGTATGGTGTGCTTAACACGCTGGAGGCATCATCGGTCCATATTTATTTAAAAACTATGCTAGAGCTAAACATGTGAATGATGCTCGTTACAGATCGATGATCAATAATTGTTTGTTTCAAAATTTGAATAGTGTCGACCCAGAAGTGTTTTGGTTCCAACAAGATGGTGCGACACCTCATGCTGCTACCGTAACAATTAATTTATTGAAAGAAAGATTTGGCGATAACATTATTTCGAAAAATGGTCCAATTAATTGGTCTCCAAGATCATGCGACCTAACTCCTCTAAATTATTTTATTTGGGGTTATGTCAAGTCATTGGTTTATGCTGATAATCCAGAAAGAATCGACGCTTTGGAAGCCAACATAACTCGTGTTACTGATGAAATGAGGCCTGAATTACTCCAAAAAGTGGTCCAAAATTGGTCTGGTCGAATGCGGTTGCTCAGAGTTAGTCGTGGTGGACATATGTCGGAAATTGTTTTCGAAACAAATTTCATGAAATTATCTTTCGAATAAAAAAAACTTCGCTTCAATTTTAATTTAAATGTGTTTTATTTCAATTTAAAGTTCTATCACTCTAAAAAAAAACACCCAATACATACACAGCATACTTCATCAAGCTAATTCAAGAAGCGAATGGGTATGCTGCATATTTTTATTCGCGTGCATTGGATGGCGTTATTGTTTGGTAAAACTTCAGTGTCCCTATGCAGGGTGAGTATAGGGTGAATAGCTATGATGTGTTGCATGCGTCGACATTCGAATAATTGTGAGACCATTGCACTGATTTTGCCCAAAAATGAACTCAATTGGGATGTTCGGGCTCACACCTATCCCGAAACTTTCAACTATTTATCTCTTTCCGTTCGAAAGTTAAGGTGTTTAAGATAGCATTCAATGTTGATCCGCACAAAAAATTTGATTTTTTTCAACTTCTAAACATACGATTTTCACGAAATTTCGAAAGAATCTGTGTGTTATCGTTCTACTTCTAAATGCAGAATTTTACAACGGTAGAATCTGTAATTTCGACAAAATTAGACAAAATAAAAAAAATCAAATTTTCCAACGTGAATGCCTGCGAAACAATTTAACCCATTTTGGCCGAGATATTCAACCTCTTAACCTTCCCTGAAAGTTTCAAAGCTTCAGCTCCTTCGGTTCGATAGTTATAGTGTTTGCGACCTTCAGACAGAAACACTTTCAACCTCGGATTCTTCGTCAGTGAGTCCAATCTAGTCGTCTAGACCATTTTCTACTCAAAATTCGAAAATTACAGTCATTTCGGCGAAACCATAGCACGCTGTTCCCTGGAACATGCGCGCAGGAAAGAACACAACAAACCATGATTATGTTCATAGTAAGGAATCAAATAAAAAGTTTAGAATTTTTATCGATTTTTAGTTGAATATTGATTTTTATCGACTTCATTAATTCAGTGGACTCGATAATATGTTTTCATAGAAGGAATAGAAACAAATATTTGTAGGAAAATATTGTAATATGTACTCACAATACAGTCCCAAGTTAGAAGAGATGATATGATAAGCTCACCTGTAAAAGAAATGTGATTTTAATAAAAAAGTCGAAACATACACTAGAATTATGATAATGGAGACGAAAAAATTTTTTTGCAGTTAGCGAGAATTTCAGCTGATGATTTATGAATGAATGACTGAGGAATTAACGAATAAGTTAATGAAAAAAAAAACAAAAATACATAATGAATTAAATTAACACACAAGGTAGGTGTTAGAAATAGTAATAATAACGGTTTTTTTGAGTGTATGTGGAGCACCTCTTGGAATAGAAATTGTTATTCATAAGGTTCATATGAAAGGGCTTCAGTTTGAATACAAATATTTGAGTTTCTCTGTTTAGTTCGCATAAACTGGCAACTGCAAATCTTGCATGATGTGTTTATTCTCTTAATCTAGTATGGTTCTATCAAATTCTTTTTTTATGTTGTGAAATATTGTATATTGGTAAAGAGTGTGTTGGAAAAGTTGTGAAAAAAATTGGTGGGAAGTCTCATCTTGGTAATTCTTAGGAGGCGTCAGTTATCATGTAAATAAATACTCAATTATAAATGAAAATGTTTGAATTGCTAATTGGTGGCTATTCATTAATCTTTCCTTTCGTTCAAATAAATTAATTCGGCTGACCTGTACCAAATATCATTAATAATATTATCATTTATTAATTAATTTATTGAATTAATTATAATATTAATGATATTACCATAGCTCATACTTATAATTAATGATATTTGGTACAGATTATCCGAATTAATTCATTTGAATATGAATATGTTAAGTATGAGCATCAGGGCATATTATGGTATGACTTGAGCATGAGGAAATTTTTTTGCGTTTGTAACGTGAAAATATCGGGAATACATTTCTTTACTTGAATTTGCTCGCAAAGTTATGTCTTGAATTTATGTTAGCATACTCTAGATGACGCTTGTGTATTGCGAATATAGATACTGGATAGATTTGTAGTCATTGGCATACATTGCATTAATGAAAACCAACCAGTTTGAAACGTGCGAATGTCTGCAGTTTGCCCCTGTGATCAACTAAACACTAAACCTTATAGAGTTTCTTTGATTATAGAATTGTTATACAGATGTATGCTACACTGTCCCGATTTGTAGAACTTTCCATTTCCTTATTAATGACTTTCTTTCGTACCTTAATTGTAAGAAGTATAGTTGCAAATAGAATAAGAAAAGAGACAGTCCGAATTTTAATTTTTATTATTAGTAGAATTACTTTGATAGAATTGTTTATAAAATTCTGCAAGTAAGTGACATTATTGGAGTCTATCTGCTACATTACAACAATGTTTGACTGCTACTTCAAGCCGCTTTTGCGGTAGATCTAAAAATAAATGTTCATGCTAGAAAAGTAAGCAAAAATAGTAAATGAAATAAATGGGGGTTTAAAATTGATAGAAGGCATATAAAATTATTTAAATATTTTAATATTCACAGATATATCCTGTTAGCCTTCTACATATTTAATTTCAAAAAATTATATTTTATATTATAACTTCAGGAATTAAATTAATGTCATATAAGCACAGCTTATATCAAACGGCATATAAAATAAACATTCATTATAAGACATCCAAAAGAGATAACAAAATCCAATAAATATAAATTGATAACAAAAATCCTACACAAAATTCTGTTTCTGCTCATCCCTCTTATGAAAACAGATATCTTTCAAAAATGTTTAACATAATCTTAAGAATTTCATCATAAAACTATCTTACTTAGAATATCCAATATTATTGGATATCTAAATAAGTTACTTTTTAGAAAATCTCAAGATATGTAAAAATATTACTAAAAAACAACTTTAAATAATTTTATATACCTTCTATCAAGTATAAACTTCCATTTATTTCATTCATAATATATAATTATTTCGTTTCCTTAACATTCTTTATACAGATGTTCCTTCTGCTATAACAAAATCAATGGTTAACCATAGAACTATTTTGAGTCAACATTGGACTCCATTTGAATGTTCAGTATTCATTGGCCAAGACGCTTTCTGGATTGTTAAAGGTAAGTAAATATTTTTTGTTGATTGATATTATATTTTATTGAATATGATTGAGTACTGACGAGCAAAGTCTCTCTTAAAACTTGTTTTTCAGTAATGTTTTTACATACCTTGAGATTTTCTAAGAAGTAACTTTGTTAGATATCCAATAATATTGGATATTCTAAGTAAGATAGTTTTATGATGAAATTCTTGAGATTATGTTAAACATTTTTGAAAGATATCTGTTTTCATAAGAGGGATGAACAGAAACAGAATTTTGTCTACTCTAAAATATTGAATTTATAGGATTTTTGTTGACAATTTATATTTATTGGATTTTGTTATCTCATTTGGATATTTTACAACGAATGCTTATTTTATATGTCGTTTTTAATTTAATTCCTGAAGTTATAATATTGAATATAATTTTTTGAAATTGAATATGTAGAAGGCTAACAGAATATATCTGTAAATATTAAAATATTCAAATAATAAAAATGGTATAATAAAAGAAATTCAAACATCGAGCCTCAAAGTTATTTTTTCCGTTATTATGAAACTATCATGGTAACATAGGATAACTAATGGTCATAAGGCAATGAAATCTGAACACGTATCATAAAAATGTTCGCACTTGTTGAAAAAAATCGATTTTGTATTTGTGCTACCGCTGTGCTGGGTATATCAGGAACTTTGCTTGTATGTTGTGGCATAAATATCTGAAGAGAAAAGTGGGAAATATATATGAAATGATGAGGTAAGTTGGACATAAGTCGTGTCTAAAACCGCCTTCCGTTATTGTGAAGCTCAGGGTATTAAGGGCAGATTTATTGGAAAGGGACGTACATTTCAGAAGATTCCCAACTCGCATGTAAAGTTGTATTCTGCGGTCGTTCCCGTGTTTTTACGATACCAACGAAATAAAATTCCTTCGCCTTCGAGGTTGACATCATTGCGAATATAATTTTCGCCCCCTCCTCGAAATTTGACTGTTGATGTGGCAATTGGGGGCATTATGGAGTACCTCCATCGCGTGGCGTATCTTCCCCGTCGAGTGCTTATATAAAAGTTGGTCAATGTTCGCGAAAGTAATGGCGAAGAAAAAAGATTCTCCCTGGTAATTGCCACAACGTAGATTTTTATCCTTGAATAAGCTCTTTAGGACTCACCCTCCTCCGCCATAGACCGCGAGATGAATCGCTCCATTACCGCATATTTCATGTAGAACGTTTTAGCATATTAGTATAAAATCAGCGAAATACTTTGAATCTACACCAAATATAAATGATTTGACTTCGCGTCAGGAACGTCAGGAAATTAATATCTGATCAAAATTCAATGATATGTAACTGTTTCGGATGCACTATTTGGTAGATGATTATAATTGAAACAAGTTTTAGGAATTACTATCAGACGAAGCGAAAACTGAATTAGAGCTACAAGGTATTTTGAAGTAGTTAGGTAGGTACACAATTGATAACAAGAATGTAAGTGTTATAAAATATCGGAACAGTAAAGAGAAACTCTCAACGGATGCCAAGAGCTTATTTAAATATACTGACAATGTGTTTCATAAAACTTTAGTCCTCGGATCAAGCCTGTTGATCACGGCGTCCTTCTATAATTTATCTATAAGATTGTCCGGAAAGTAAGACCGAGGATTCAATTGTATTTTTTCGAACCCAACTTCACACTCAAGCCGCATTATCATTATACTACTCTGTCAAGAAAGTACCGGGAATTTTCAATTAAAACAACATTTTTACATTTAATCGTCAAAATTTATTGGGTCACCTTCAAAATAGGCTCCATTTGCTCCAATACATCTATGCCAACGGCACTTCCAATTATCGAAACATTTTTTATAGGCGCTTTCCGGGATGGACTTTAGCTCTCGCGCCGAATTTTGTTTTATGGCTTCAATCGACTCAAAACGGGTGCCACGAAGGGGCAATTTTAGTTTTGGGAAGAGGAAAAAGTCGCAGGGAGCCAAATCCGGCGAATACGGTGGTTGCTGAAGCACGTTTGTTGAGTTTTTGGCGAGAAAGTCAGTCACAATCGTAGCTCGGTGAGAAGGCGCGTTATCGTCCCATAGTAATCACCCATAGTAAAAATCGGCACGCACTCTGACATCGACTGACTTAATCAGCTGTTGCAAACACACTAGTTGACAGATCCCGCTCAAGCTTGGCATAGTAATTAAGGACAGTGGTACCAACCTAGGAAAAAAAAATTTTACCTGCCTCATTGCCCCGCCAGATTTAAATCGATAATTCCTGGTACTTTCTTGACAGAATGTATGTCTTGAGAGCCGATATAGCAAGGCTTGTGTGTGAAAAAGTTCAATTAATTCTACGCAGTATTTTTGGGTAGGTGCCCCTTCAAATATGGAGAGCAATAAGCATCAATTTCGTCATATTTTACTTTTTTACTATAGAGAAGGCAAAAATGCTGTTCAAGCCAGAAAGAAATTAGCCCATGTGTATGAAGAACATGTGTTGAGAGAACGCCAGTGCCAGAACTGGTTTGCAAAATTTCGATCCGGCAATTTTGATGTCGAAAATGCACCAAGTTTCGGAAGGCCGATTGAAGCTGATAAAGGCATTAGTTGATGCAAATCGGCGAATTACAATACGTAAGATCGGCGATAGGTTGAATTTATCGAATTTAACTGTTTATGACCACTTGAAAGGCCTGGGTTTAACCTCGAAGCTATGGGTTCCCAATACTCTCACGGGGAGGGATTTGTGTCGCCGTGTTGACGTCTGTGATTCGTTTCTCAAACGTCACAAAAATAATCCATATTTGAAGTACATCATTACTGGGGACGAAAAATGGGTTGTATATAACAATGTCAAAAGCAAAAGATCATGGAGCAAAAAAGATAGACGGCTCAGAGCATTTCGAAAGCCAATATCCATCAAAAAAAGGTGATGCTATTTCATTGGTAGGATTTTGAAGGAATAGTTTTTTTAGCTTTTACCGGATAACACAACAATTAATTTGGAAGTCTAGTACCATCAGCTGGAGAAAATGAATGATGCAGTCCAACAGAAAAGGCCAGAATAAGTTTGGTCACTCGCCAAAAGCTTTTACAGCTTGAATGGGATACACTGCCACGCCCACCATATACTCTAGATCTGGCGCCTTGGATTTTTATTTGTTCCGGTCACTGCAGAATTTTGTGGACGATAAAACCTTACTTCAAATGAAGGGGTCAAAAATCACCTGGATCAGTTTTTTGCCAGTAAAGACCAAAAATTGTATGAGCCTGAAATCATGCTATTACCAAAAAGATGGCAAGAGATGTTGAACCAGAATGACCAATATATAATTTATAAAAATATTTATTCATTATACGAAAATTGTCATTTTCCAAAAAAAATAAAACAAAAATACTTTCCGAAATACCCAATATCTAGTTCTATGTCCCAAAGTGCTGATCACAGATTTAGTCACTATGTCAATCCATGACATATTAAACACTGTTTATCATCGATCAAGCACAAATTGGGTTCCACAAAACATTTTGTGCTATGATCTAACCTAGAATTGCTGCTCAATCACAGATCCAGTTCATTTGTCGATTTTGATGAATCAAGATCTTCTTTAAAAGTGAAGTGTATTGTTTACTTGTTTCAAGTGATATAATTGTAAAATGCTTTTCGAAATCAGTTCATCGTCATCATCAGAAAAACATTCGAGTTAAATTCGAAGACACCGATTTATTTGAGATAGTGATAGTTTTGAAAAATATCATATTGATTTCGAAATACGTTTTCGTTTTAACAGAAATGTCCTTGATGAAATTGTTACATATAATTGGAGCAGAAATTGAACCACGCAGTAAAAGGAATATATCCATGCGAGATTACAATTATTATAATAGTTTGTTTATGATTTTGTGCAACTGGTGATTTCAAAATGACGATAGGAGATCATATCAATATTGCAAAATCATCGGTATACAGAATTGTTAAAATTTTGCACACACAAGTAGCAATAATAACGTAGTTCGTAGTAGTATGGTATGACAAGCAGATAAACAACAATCCGTTTCTGAATTCTAACCTTACATTAACAGCACTACCACAGAAATATATACATCCTTATTTTCCTTCTTCCTATTTCTATGAAGTAGCGGTTAAATTTTAGAAAGTGCGACGTTGTCAGATTTATTTCTCGGATTAACTGATCCACGTGATCAAATACCTGAACTTGTTTTTGTGAAACCCAGATATCCTGATCCGTTTGTCAAATTTGACAAGAGTATCTGATGATCCTGCACTCACCGATTTTTATTGAACCCAGCATGAAAATTTTAAATTTACAAAGATCTGTTTAATCATTCGTTATATTATATACCTCTTTACAACTTTTAATTTCAGAAAATTCCTTGAATTTTTTTTACGAATTAATTTAAATAAATATTTTAGAAACAGTGTTTCCTTTTTTAAGTAGACATATAGAATTAACACACATCGTACAGCATTTAAAACAGACAAAGAGAATCCAAAGAAAATATTGAATATCGATCGAACTTACTCAACAAATATTAATGGATACAGCACTGTTTCATACCGGCTTTGTGAAAACAAATTCCACTTTAAAAATGCCCAACATGAACCTGAAAAAACATTCGAAAAAAGGGTCTACTTCGAAGGATTTCTCAATCTCTTTTCAATGCTGTACGATGATTCCCAATTCTAAATGTCAACTACAGAAAATAATGTTTTTGAAATCAAAATTTGAAGAGAGGTGTAACAGAATTAATTACTCTGCTTGATATTTAAAATATAGAAAAGACCTTTTACCAAGTAAAAAATCCCCTCTTAATTATTTTATACTATAGATAATAATTGTAGTTTGTTTGTCACACATGCGCACATTTTTTTTAGATGTAACTGAATCTTGAAGAGCCTTCGTTCAACACAGAATGCGAATGATAGTCTTGCGTCTGACCATTAGGAGATCATTTGTGCTCTGTCATGTTCTGAGTATAAGCTTTCAGAAAAGTGGACTGACTTACAATTCTGTCATTCGTGTTTTGACATAATGTTGGTTTAGTAATTAACATTAACGAAATAGGTCGATTTACGCTTGAACAAAACTGGGAAATATCAAAAACTTATTATCAAAGTGGTGAATCTTCCATCCAAACTGATAGAAATTTACATGGAAAATTCAATAGAAATGAAATGCCCTCACGCTGAATTATAGATCAATTTGATCGTGAAAACTAGATCGTTATTTGATAAAACAACCCGTTCACGTTCTCGTCCAATGAGCACACCTGAAAACATTGCTACTGTAGCCCAGAATGTGGCTGATGATCATTTTCATGAAACTTTGGGGTAACAATCAATCGCACTTGAAGCGTATATTTTGTCACGAAATGTTCCCAAACTACACGCATCGTCAAAAGTCTTGGCCCTCCCTATCAACTCTCAACTTGTTGAACGTAACGAGCCAATTTTTTGTGTGTGGAATCTTCAATATCATATCACTTAAATGAAGACAAAAAAACAGCAAAAAATGTTTCTTATTCGGGAAAATACAGGTATATTCGAAGTTAATCAGTTTTCAGCCAATAACGAGAGTCGTAATATTGAGAATATTCCGTGTAAAATGCCGGGACATCCTATTTCTCAGTTTGACCGGGCAAGAATAGTAGCCCTACATCAAGAAGCTTTATCGAACCACCAGATTGCGCAACGTTTGAATATTCCACGGACTTCATTAAGGCGCATAGTGGTCCTTTTCCTAGAAACCAACACGTTGCCCGGAGACCGGTGCCCAGTCGACCCAGAGTAACATCTGCAAGACCATTTTATCGCCAATTTCACTCGGAGGAATCGAACGGTATCTATAGACCTATAGACGGGCAGTCTCAAACAGTACCATAAGGAGACTGTTGTATTCCTCAAATTTAAGGGCAAGAAGACCTTTAAGAGTACCTTGGCTACCACCTGGACATAGAGCTATCCGTGGACAATGGGCAAAACACCACCAAGACTGGCTTAAAAGCCAGTCTTGGTGGTAAACCATTGTAGTAAACTACAATGGCGCAACATACTTTTTTCGGACAAGTCACGATTCGGTTTACAAAGTGATAGTAGGCGAGAAAGGGTTTGGAGAGGTCCAGACAGACTAGAGCGACTCAATTTCTCCCGGGAAGTTGTGCCCTTTCAAGACGGATCAATAATGTGCTGGGGGGGTATAATGTTCGGTCGCCGTACCCCTCTTATTATCCTTGAACGAACAATGACTGGTGCGTAGAAAACATTATTGAACCAATCATTGTTCCTCTGCGCAATGAATTTGGGGATAATTTCACTCATCGGGATGATAACGCCCCACCCCCCCTCACACGAAGGGTTCAAAACATTCTTCAAGAGAAAATATCCAGAGAATGACTGGCCAGCAAACTCACCAGACATGAATCCAATTGAGCACGTATGGGATTAGTTAGGGAGAGCAATATCCAATCGCCAAAACCCACCTTCAACTTTTGAAGAATTGAGTTTAGCCCTTCAGGAAGAATGGAACGATATGCCTGAAAATTTCATTAATGGCTTGATTCGTGGGATTTCTAGGCGTATTGAGCAGTTGATTGAAAGAAGAGGTGATAATACGGACTATTGAATTTGGAGTCAATTGTGGAATAACCATAATTAATCAAAAACAAATAATCGATAAATTTCGAATTTTTCTCATTTTTCCTATTTTGTCTCATCCTGCATAAAGCAAAGAGTAACAAAAAAAGATTTTCTATGAAATATATTGCAGTTGAAATAGAGGAAAATATTCATCTCATTTCCAGAACATAGATTGTTTATTTCTTGAGAAACCTAGGGGGGGCCAATACTTTTGACGATGTGTGTATACCATAAACCAATAATACCTAATCATATTTTGATTATACGAAATATTCACTAATTCGATATCTCTAGTTTGACTAACAATTCATACTGCAAATTTATTTCCAATATTAATGTGCTCACATGCTGTATTAAGGACTAATTGAATTTTACCAGGATAGGTAAAAGAGTACATCAAATTTGCTTCTTAACACAACCTGTATGAAGTGAATAGCACTTCTGTCTTCAACTTTCACATCGAACAGAAGAAAATACATCCGTTAAACCGAAAAATGTGTCCGTCTGTTGAAGAAAACTCACACTTTTCTAACAGGAGGTAGAAATGATAATAATATAGTTCCGAGATAGAAAGTAATTGAATTCGACCTACAAAACTCAACAAAACTCTTCAAATCAACTCAATACCACGGCATTTCCTATTTCTCAAATCCAACGCACACAAAGACTGTTGAATGTGCGAAAGACCGCAACGTTCTTCCACAATTCCCTTTTTTCTTTAGCGAATTCCCTCATACAATGAAATAGATTAACTTCGGAACGAATAGTCAGTTATCTCCTAAAACGCAGAGTTTTAATTAATATCCACCACAAATAATTCCAGACAAAGAGCCTAAATGTGTCTATCGATACGGTTAAGTGACATTCAATCAAGGCATGGAAAACCTAATCTTTTCAAAGAACAAAAGAGGGGTTTTGCTGAGGTAGATAAAAACAGAAGCAATTTTGTCTTTGCAGATAGATTTCGATGATGGGAGAACTGAAGATATGTCTGTCATTTTGGTAGATACGAGGGGTGTTCAATGTATTTTCGGTTTAGGGATGATTTACTAATAATGTGAGTAATCTAATTATCTCAGGTACTCAAGACACTATCTGAGGGTATAAATATAAAATTTCACTAATTTACGATCATGAGTTTTCTAGGTATCTTCAGTGAAAGAGGACCAGAATGACTGACGCCACAATGATGAAGAAAATCGAGCATCGCGCCGTAATAAATTTCCTCACTAAGCAGGGAAAAAGTCAAAAAAACATTCATGAGCAGGATATTTGGTGAAAGAGTATTTCTAAGACCTTTCATTCAATTTAATCTAAAAGAATTTTTAATGTTTCGGAGAATTGATCCAGTTATTGTCTAAAATATTTGATCTCTAAATGTCCAATTCTTCAAAAACAACCCTCTGACTATGTTTCGTCAGCAACGATCGGTTTACCAATTCTATGAATAAATAATGGGTGTGCAAGACTTAAATTCCAACAGGAACGATGGAATAGAGGAATTATAACTTAGCGGTATAAAGAAGACGAAATCGTAACGGTTGCTATGGATACCACGAAAGGGAAAAATTCTGGGCTGTAATTCACTCTTCCTGATTCCAAGTCTCAGAACGAGCGCGATTTTCGTTGAGATTCATATAAGATTAACTCTGGTGCAACCTTTCTATGCATTTTGATTAACTTGCATGTGGAATTTTCCAAGCAGACAACCAATCTTTTGGTCTAAATATAGCGTGACCCATTTAACTGATGCATAGTATGCAGTTTGCATAGATGAATCCTCGTGGAAGTGTGACAGAAAGAAATGGATCTTCCGTAGAATGCGAATTAGTTTGTCGAATGACCCACGTCTGATGGGAGGTAGTCATGACGACCGCCAAGATACGACGCTGTGCCATGATAGGAAACATACCAAGACAAGCGTCGACTCGGGAACTTCTGACTCACCCCTTGTGTCAATTAGAGCTCGGACGCAGAACTCTCCACCTCCCAGAATCGGCTCAAGGGACGTTGAAAAAACAACACTGTTCCAACGTGTTCGGCGACAATAATAGGAAAATATATTGAACATTTCGAATTCACGAAAACATACTTTTTTGTCGAATATTTCAGCAGATAGAGACAGTTCAGTATTCGGTTCTTTTTTTATGAGCTCGTACCAAATTACGATATTTGGTGAATTTTGAGCCCGAAATAATCTCAAAGTGTCCCTGAATTTTTGGGTCTTACTTGGTGAATGTTGTAAGTACAACATTTATTGAATTAGCATTCAACTTTCCAACAAGATTAATACCAGTTTAAATTATAGATATATAACTTTTATATAGTATGACAATTTTCAAATTGAAAAAATAAACATTAAAATAGATAAAGTCCAAAAACAAGATTCTACAACGTTTTCATTTCATTGGATATTTTTAGCAAGATGACACAATATTTAGATTAAAGTAGGTATATCAACAACAAATTCCAATGGACTGAATTTCGATGATTTTGTAAACAGAAAAATCTAGTCTATAGTATCTTCAATTTTTATATCATAGTAGTTATACTTAGCTCTTAAAGCCAGGCAAGCAGCCAGGATTTTCTTTTGGGGGGGCTCACAATAAAAAGACTGAATTTCGATGATTTTGTAAACAGAAAAATCTAGTCTATAGTATCTTCAATTTTTATATCATAGTAGTTATACTTAGCTCTTAAAGCCAGGCAAGCAGCCAGGATTTTCTTTTGGGGGGCTCACAATAAAAAAACGTCCTCATCCAGTGATGCCAGAAAGGAAAAGAATTGATACTATTCTATGAAATTCAAAAATTAGCAGGGGGCCCAGGCCCCCGGGCCCCCTCAGGCTTCGTGTCTGCTTAAAGCGAACCGATGATATAGAAAAACATTTGAAGTACATATGCAGACAAAACGAATTGATTTGATAACCAAATATTTTGAAAATATTAGACTTAAAACATCATCATAACATTAATAAACAATTTTTTCAGTAAGAGGTAAGTTCTAATAGTAGAGAATTGAATTTGAAATTGATATTCAACGAAAGTGTTCAAACCTTACACTACACCTCGAATATAACAAATGCTCTTATAAATTTCGAATCATATTGGCCTTTACTTGCTAGAAATCCTACTTAATTAAATAATGCACATATATGCTGATTTATATTCATAATTATAAGTTGATCGAATAAAGCGTTTCGTTGCACTGCAACTAGTTTTTGCAATTTTAGAACTGTCCTCCTGAAGAAACGAATAATCTCATGAAAATAAAAAATATACCGTTAAAGGGCTCCAATCTTTTAGCTTCGCTTTGCGTTGTTAAACATTTGCAAGAAGGCATGGAAACGGAATGTATTGAACAAAACTTTACATACCTTTCATAATTTTTGCTGAAATCAGATAAGGAAAAAATTCAACATATTCTCGCCATTTATCTTCACGAAATTATTCACGAGCCTTCATGTCGTTATTTCACATCTAAATACTACAATTAAATAATGAGAAACGGTTTTTTTACTTGATAGATGGATTATTACAAAATATCAAAAAAGATTTAATCTGTTAGTTTTCTACAATTTTAATTTAAAAAAATTTATTCAAGAAACTTTGAGAATTAAATTAATGACATTAATTTAATTCTTAAAGTTTCTTGAATACATTTTTTTAAATTAAAAGTGTAGAAGACTAACAGATTAAATCTTTTTTGATATTCAAATTTTCTTAATACTACATTTGAACTCCATCTTTTATGTACTTTCGATAATATTCGGAAATAAATTTTCAAATCAGAATTACTCAGGAACCATCGACTCTGCCAAGATTATAATAAAATTTAGACTTCAAACGTACCTCTGGGATTTTTCGTTCGAAAATTAACATTTTTACCTCAGCCGTCCGCCCGCACGGCCGATCCTCACGAGATTTCGCACCAATCGTTGCAGAATTTAATTGAAACGGTCCTTACTTGTAGGAAATTCAAAATGTAAACCTGACGGAGCCACAGTGTTAACGAAACAATTGTTGTAAACTGATAAATTGTGGAAATATACTTAACTGCAACTCTTCATACTGTTATATAATATAACTACAATAAATACCAAATTTCATTTCGATCGAATGAGAAGTTTCGGAATTCAAGATGAACAAATAAAATATTGGACCATTTGCCCATTAACGAACATAACCGAGATATTCAGGCCACAACACTACCTTGAGAATTTAAAATCTCGAACTCTTTCAGTTCGAAAGTTAGTTGCTTACGAACAGATCAGCCGGACAGAATTACTTTTGACCTCGGATCTTCAGTCGTTTGAGACTATTTCTAGCTCAAAATTGAAAAATTACAGATATAAACGAGTTATCCAAGTTTGATAATGTTGTTTTTCCGTAAATATTGAGTTTGTAGAATAAATTCCGAATTATACCAAATTTAAATATATCGACTATTTACCATATTTTCCAAAAAAATCTTAAGGCGGTATGAGTTGGTTCATTATTTTACCGGAAAGCTTATTATTGAATTCGAATAATTGGCTAAGGCGTAAATTTAGATGAGAAAAACTTATGTCTGTAAAAAATAAAGTGATGTGATGACATAAAATATATTAATTAATTCACAAAAAAATGTTCCACATAGCATTTTGAAAGGTCTTTTTCATTTTCCTTTTTGAAAAATAGATGATTTAATATATTCTCCAGAAAAAATATTCTTCAAAGAGGGAAATGATAAAGACTTTTTTTAATTCTGTGGAACATTTTTTGATGATTCAATTTGTTATTTCTTAATATCTATTCGAAACAAATTCAATAAAATAATGAAAAGATGTTTTTTCTTCATAAAAGGATTTTTACAAAATTTTAAATATAATACAGATTTATTCTCTTAACCTCCCACAAATTTTAAATTAAAAAAAATTATTTAAAAACTTTTAGAATTAAATAAAATAAATATCTTAGAAAACACTGTTCCAATTTAGTGTATAGAATTATTACTTATTACACAGTACCAAATGTGGAATGAAAGAATTCAGAGAAATATAAATTATTAATTAGAATTACTAAATAAATACTTGAAGAACAAAACGACAAATTTTGTACCCTTTATGTGTTTATTTAATAATGTCAATTAAGAGTTTATATTTCTTTGAATTCTTTTATTCCCATTTTGGAACTGTGTAATAAGCGGTAATGTCTACTAAATTGAAACAGTGTTTTCTAAGACATTTATTTAATTTATACTAAAAATTTTTTGAATTGAATTAGTAGGAGGTTAACAGAATAAATCTGTTTAATATTTAAAATGTCGAAACAAATTTGCCTTGGGTGATGGATTTAGATAATTTTGCACAATATTTTATGTTTTCTTTCTATTCTTCATTGGTTAGTTACGATTCACATGTGTATATCTATATTTCTATTAAGTGAAACAGTATTTTCCAAGGCATTTTATTATATTTCATTCTAAAAAGTTTTCAAGAAAGTTTTTTTGATTAAATCTGTGGATGTTTCGGAGAATTAACCCAGCTATCATCTGTAATATTAGAAAAAAAAATTCTGAAGAACATTGAAAAATTCCATTTTCCTTATTCTACTGGTGTTGTTATTAATTAACGATGGTAATGTATACTTGTAAGAATAACCTATTTATGGGTAATTTTCTGAGAGTATATGATCCGGCGGAATGTAAAAGTTTAGCCTAGAAATTGTTTCCAGAGGATTTTACTCAAGTCCTATCCTGCGGAAAGGTCGGGAATGTTAGAAGCGTTTTATTGCCCAAGTTCAGGAGGCCACTCGTTCCGTGTAGCAATCTCTGTTATGATTTTTATAAGATTTATAAACGTCTTTTATCCTGATAGCTTTATTGAGTAAAAATTGAACTATTTCACCTCATATAAATCATTATGGAGTTCGCGCCATTCTTCTCAAACTTCCAAACTAAGTGCCCCTAAAATATATCCTGTTATTATATGCCGAGCAACACATTTCTTTCGTAAAACATTACCCGGAAAATTCGAAGGAAACTATCTCCCTTTCGGATGGGATTCTTTCAGAGTTTTGTTCACTTATCACATACACTATTGTAGACGCATTCAGTTTCTTTTCAGGACGATTCGCCAAGATAGAATAGGGAAATATACGGATATCTCTTCTGATTGATCTTGTAAATCTGCTGAAAGATCATCTCAGATAAAACTGTTGACCTTTTTGAGAGATTTAGGTATTTGTACATTGAAGATTTTCCAAGAGATTCCTCGAATAACAAATTTTCAGACTTGGAATTTAATAATTTGAAATAAGGTTATTCTGATTTTCACAAATTTTATTGTTAAACTCACAACAATTGTTTCGCTATCACAGTAGCATCATCAGGCAAGATCACATTTTGAATAACTAAACTTGTTTCCGAAATCCGTGGCTATTTATATTACTGTAAGTAAAATAAATTTTTATTGAGCACTAAAACCCAAAAAAGGGTCCCTGCAAATTCCAGCTTATCTGAATATATTTAACAGAGGAGAGCTATTTAAATCTATTTGTTCGTTAAGTAATATTCCAATTTTATTATGTTTATTTATCTCTAGGGATTCTAACAGATTTAAGGCATAACTTATTCTTTGATTAAATTACACAAGGAAGATTATCCTATTAGACCGGTTGTTTCGTTCGTTAGTGCACCTTCATTTAAACTTTCGCAAGAACTTATTCAGATTATTTTAAAAGAAACTAAATTCCAAGCTGAATACTCGATAAAAAATCCACTACAGCTAATAAACAAAATATCCACTTACCACATAATCCTAAATTCATTTCATTTGACGTACAAAATTTATTTCCAAGTATACCACCAAACGAAACAATTAAACTAGTAGATAATCTATTAATCAACAACAGATGCAATACAATTATCAAAAAGATATTTTAGAATGTCTAGATATTTGTACTAAACAAAATTATTTTCAATTTAAAAATAAAATTTATAAATCTGAAAACGGTTTGATTATGGGAAATCCCTTAAGTCCTTTATTAGCAGAAATATTCATGGACAATATTGAAACTAAAATTCACCAAAATCCCCTTAAGAAATACTTTTTATATTGGAATAGATATGTAGACGATATTTTCTGTTGCTTCCCAGGTACAGACAGACTTTTGAAAAGATTCTTTATATTCATCAATGAAATACATCCTTCAATTAAATTCACTATGGAAACCGAACTTAATAATTCTATTAATTTTCTTGATTTAACTGTTACTCGAATAAATAATTCACATGATTTTTCAATATTTCACAAACCAACCTATACGGATTCTATTATACACAATAAATCAAATCATCCTCTAAATCAAAAATTATCAGCATTTAATTGCATGATCCATAGATTAGTCGATATTCCCATGAATCGAGAAAATTATATTTCAGAACTTAACATAATTAAACAAATAGCTATTAATAATGACTATGATCCAAAATTGATAGACAAATTATTGATGAATAAAAATAATAAAATAGCTTTAAATATGTTGTTTCCTAATATAAAAGAAAATTTTAAATACATTTCCTTAAAATACACTAAAGGTATTTCTGAGATTATTGCTACATACCTCAAAAATAAATATAATTTGAGAACTTCATTTAAAACTAATTCAAACTTGAGTAAATTTATCAAAAATAATAAAGACTACACACATAAAGATGATAAATCTGGGGTTTATAAGTTAACCTGTGGTGATTGCCCTAAAGTTTACATAGGTCAGACTGGAAGAACTTTCCGTCATAGGATGTGTGAACATTTGAAGAGTTTCCTCAATAATAAAAGCAATTCTACATATTCCAACCATTTGTTAGAAACAGGACATACTTTCAACCATAACTTTGAAATTCTACATATAGAAAGCAAAAGTTATGCCTTAAATCTGTTAGAATCCCTAGAGATAAATAAACATAATAAAATTGGAATATTACTTAACGAACAAATAGATTTAAATAGCTCACCTCTGTTAAATATATTCAGATAAGCTGGAATTTGCAGGGACCCTTTTTTGGGTTTTAGTGCTCAATAAAAATTTATTGTACTTACAGTAATATAAATAGCCACGGATTTCGGAAACAAGTTTAGTTATTCAAAATGTGATCTTGCCTGATGATGCTACTGTGATAGCGAAACAATTGTTGTGAGTTTAACAATAAAATTTGTGAGAATCAGAATAACCTTATTTCAAATTATTTAATATGGATTTTCACCAAGTAAGGACTGATACAATTCAATATTGGAATTTAATGCTTTGTTCATGATATTATTCATTGAATTTTATTTTTGATTGTCTCGGTCTTTACTTGACGGAAATTCATCTTCAATATAAGAAAAACAAATGTTAACTTCCGTTTTTTCATTGATTTACACGACAATTGTTTCGCCATACCATGACTTCATCAGGTGAGTATTTAAACTGAGGTATACAATGCAAAACATGACCTTAAATACACATTTTTGTACCAGAGCTGTGTATTTAAGGTCATGTTTTGCATTGTATACCTCAGTTTAAATACTCACCTGATGAAGTCATGGTATGGCGAAACAATTGTCGTGTAAATCAATAAAATTGCGGAAGTTAACATTTGTTTTTCTTATATTGAAGATGAATTTCCGTCAAGTAAAGACCGAGACAATAAAAAATTTGATATAAACTGATACTAGTTTTTTGGTTATGGTAATTTAAATTGTTATTACGATGTAGAACAACTACACGAAATATTTGGTTTTATACCAAATGCTTGGAATTGGAAGTTATTCCCAGTTACATTCAACTCAAAACAATGAATAGAAGCCTAGAGAGAGACGCCTACAATATATACCTAAAGGTAATCCACTCAGAATTAACTAGTAGATTCCATGATATTTTGCTCGATGATGTAGACAGAAATATAAGAAATGACGTAAATGACTATATACGCAAAAAATTCATTTCACAAAAAAATGAACTTAATTATTAGTATCCAAAAAAAATGAAATTAACTTAAAAGCACAAAAATTTTTAGACCATATTTTCCATCCGAAATTCACCTACCTTTCTGAGGTAGAATTTGATACAAAAAAAAAGAATTATTAGAAAAAGGATATAAATTTAACTTAAATAATATCAATCAAAAATTTTTAGAACATCTAGCTATCGATTCAGAAATTGCATTGAGAAATAGTCAAAATTCAAAATAGACAAGTGTATTTTTACCAATATAATAATAATAATAATAATAATAATAATAATAATAACGTTTATTCACATAATAGAAAAAATATTCCAATATACCAAATTAGAAAAGACAATAAAAAAATACAGAAATAAATAAATCACTACATCAAATGAGAACGATTCTCTCCCCTCAAAAGAAATAAACGTTTCCCTTGTTTAGTTTCCCACAAAAGTTTTCACTTGTGCGTGGGCAGTACTCTAAAATATAACAAGTATAAAAAAACAAAAAAGTGAACCGTAAATCAACGAATTTTATCACAGGTAACAAAGTCAATGTAGTTTTAGCACATACACATACCATCACACACCATAACAAGTAACAAGTGAGCGAATATACTGTCTATCCACCGAAGTCACATAAGATCTACTCAGGCTTTTAATCATCTGAACCGAATTCACCTCCATCACATACGTCTTGTATACACTCGGGAGTGAGTTAAAAATTTTTCCAGCACGATATACAAGGCAACGCTGACCGATTGATTTTTTCATCCTGTGCACTCTCGTATCTTGTTTAGCGATCCTTGTCTCGTAATGATGACTTACTTTATCAATTATTCCCCTATTTTTATTTATGTAAACCATTGTATTGTACACATATAATTGTCTTGGATCTAGAAGTTTTGATTCCTCGCAAAGTCTATCCGAAGAACATGCAAGCTGTGCCCCAACCAAGTATTCCATATTGCATCCTGGATTCCACGAAACTATAGTACAAGATCTTCAAGTTCTTTATATCTAATATCTTTCTCATGTATTTAAATTTATGCAAATGAAGCCTCAGTGTTTTCGTTATGTTATCGATATGCTCGTTCCAACGTAGGTGAGAATCTACTGTTATGCCCAGGTATCTTATTGAAGTTTTTAGATCTACTGTTATCGTTCGCTCATAGTTGGGAACCTCAAGCTTATCAAAAGGTGGAAGATTTGTCGTGTTACAGGCGAATGGTACAAAAAAGGTCTTACTTGTATTAACCGTCAACAATCTGTGGCCAAACCAGTCAAGTATGCTACTCAGATCTACTTCAGCTTTAATTTTCAGTTGCTCCCAGGTAGCAGCCGAGTACACAATTGCCGTATCATCAGCAAAACATATTATTTCTCCCGAACTATCAACCTTGAGCAAATTATTAATGTAAATTGAGAAAAACAACGGACCCAATACAGTACCCTGAGGTACGCCATATTTCACACATTCAGGGGAACTGATCTCCTGCCCTATTTTGACCACCTGACTCCTATTCGAAAGATATCCTCTTAAGAAATTCAGTGCTCCGCCTCTTATACCAACCTCATCCAGAGCATCCACCAGTTGGTCGTGGCAGACGGTGTCGAATGCCTTCGCTAGGTCTAAAAACACGCATAGAGTAGGTTCACTGTTATCAACCGATCCATAAACTTTCCCAAGGAGACTATTTAGAGCATCAGCCGTGGATACGCCTTTTCGAAATCCAAACTGTCTTTCGGAAATGATATTAAATCTATCCAAGTAATCCGTGAGTTTATTTTTAATCACCTTCTCGATAACTTTCGCTATAGTGCTTATGATAGAGATTGGTCTGTAGTTGCTCATATCATTTCTGTCACCCTTCTTATACACTGGAATGACTACAGATTTCTTCAATTCGTCCGGAAATACTTCACTCTCAAACATGGAATTAACAAGATGCAGCAAAGGATCAGCTATTTCAGTCACTATATTTTTGAAAGTCTCGCTTCTTATTTGATCAAGACCAGGGGTTTTTTTCGATTTCAACGATTTTATTGCATTGATCACTTCTTCTTTGGTGCACTCAGATAAATAAAACGAACTTCCATTGGGATATCTCCCTGGAGTCGATGTGGCAGGTATAGTTATTTTGGAGGCATATGCTTCACCGACATTTATATAATAAAGAAAGAAACATCAAATTATCAATACAATAATAATAATCAAACAGTCGAATCAATCAGAAATAAAATTATAGAAAATGACCTAATATTTACTCGCGCAGACAAAGGAAATACAGTCATAGCATTAAACAAAATAGAATACATACAGAAAACAACTTCATTTTTAGAACAAAATGAATATAAAACTATCAAAAAAGACCCAACAGAAAAATATCAAAAACAAATCGAATCATTTATCCTTCAATCAAAAGCAGTTTTTGAAAATATTCCAAATTATAAATTAACTTTAATGAACCCATTTTGTATTCTTTAATTAAGTGGCACAAAGAGAATAAACCCATCAGACCCGTTGTTTCATTTGTCACAGCCCCGTCATATAAACTTTCAAATACGTTAATCAAAATTATACTAACAGAAACTAAATTTGAAGCCAAATTTGCAATAAAAAACGCTTATCAACTTATACAAAAAATTAAGCATATACATATCCCAAACAATGCCAAATTTGTTTCCTTTGATGTAAAAAACTTATTTCCTAGTATACCGGTCAGTGAAACCATAAAATTAGTTGATGATTTATTACTCCAAAAACGAACTAATCTTGTTGTAAAAACAGAAATATTAGATGCCTTAAACGTTTGCCTAGATCAAAATTACTTTATGTTCAACGGCACGTTTTATCTAGACGAAGAAAGTATAACAATGGGGAATCCATTAAGCTCCTTGTTATCAGAAATATTCATGGATCACGTAGAAACAAATATCCAAAAACTCCCATATTTTAAAGATTTCGTTTATTGGTACCGCTATGTAGATGACATAATTTGTTTATTTAATGGCACAAATAGACAACTTTGTTCATTTTTGGATCTATCAATAAATTATATCCCACAATTGAATTCACACAGGAAGATGAAGTAAATAATAGCATCAATTTCTTAGATTTAAAAATCACCAAAATTAATAATACTTTTCCATATACAGAAAACCTACACATACAGATGTTACGATTCATTATACTTCAAATCATCCATTTTCACAAAAATTGTCAGCTTATAATAGTATGCTTTATAGATTGGTTAACATACCCATGACGGAAGAAAATTTTGACAAAGAGTATAAAACCATTAAACAAGTAGCTTTCAATAATGATTTTAATCCGCTAATTGTAGACAATTTACTTGATAAAATAAATTACAAGAAAGCAATATCACTTGTATATCCAAAATTTCAAAATTCAAACGAAACCAAATTTATTTCATTAACTTACATAGGCCAAAAAATCTGAAAAGATTGCTAGATATTTAAAGAAAAAAGAAAAATATATCATCTCTTTAAAAACCATTAATTCTTTAGGCAGCCTAATAAAAATAATAATAACGTCATTCCTAAAAACAAAAAATCAGGAGTTAACAAGTTAACATGTAGTGATTGCCCATGTGTATATGTGGGACAGACAGGCCGTTGATTCTAAACAAGGATACGAGAACATGAAAAATGTTACATTAATAATAAACCGAATTCAACTTATGCCAACCATTTGTTAGCGACTGGCCATAATTTTAATATGAACTATGAAATATTACATATCGAAAACAAACTAAAGAAACTAAATCTGTTAGAAACTTTAGAGATCAATAGATATAATAAAAGACAAATTTTATTGAATGATCAAATAGTTTTAAACAGATCCCCCTACTTAATATTTTTCAATAATTGTAAACCATCTCTTTCCACTCCTCTATTTTTTGTACCAGAGCTGTGTATTTAAGGTCATGTTTTGCATTGTATACCTCAGTTTAAATACTCACCTGATGAAGTCATGGTATGACGAAACAATTGTCGTGTAAATCAATAAAATAGCGGAAGTTAACATTTGTTTTTCTTACATTGAATTTTAATTTCAATTTATAGTTTTATAATTTACTGATTGGATAACTGTTTTCATATCAGGATTGCGTGCTTATTTTGTTTATAATTCCAAGAAAAATAATGCTTTATTTACTCTTTTTCATTAAGATTAACAACTACTGATTTGAGATTAGGTAAATTATATCAGTTTGAATATAATTGCAGTAAATTCTGATTTTATGATTTGTGAAATGGATTTTATATTTTCAGTGCTATATGATTAGAAGGGGTGGGCCATTTAAAATTTGCATTTTTGATGGGCTATAAATGATATACAAAATATAATGAAATACTAATGAATATTTTTTCAAAGATGTGAGTTTATTAGAAAGGTTGAATGAACCTTGACATTTTCGAATGGCAGACAATATCATTCACATAACCATCACGACTGGCTACAATATCCCATTCGATCAACACAATTTTTCAGTACATTTTCGACTGGGCTCAATTTCATGAATAGCAAATTCGATTCCTTGTTTCAAGGCATCACGTGAATTCTACCAGTTAGTGTATTGACATGTGAGAGTAGCTCTTTCACCAAGTAACTAGTTAGCAGTCTCCACAGTCTGCCCCAAGATGCAGGGTGAAAAGGCTTATGCCTTATCATCGCGCGTGGCGAGAACCCCTCCAAGGAGATGAACCCACCAGCTTCCAGTTTGGGCTTCAGTTCTAAAACCTACAACCATATGACTGGTAGCAGCGAAGCACTATCCAGCCTCTACTGGCTCTGCATGGTCAGTACCCGAGTTATTTGGGACGCAACTCATACGCCGGAGGGGCTCCATATCCGTCCATCCGAACGCAGTTTCATGAACTAAGATAGTCTCAAGATTGATGCCTTGTGAAGTCTTTCAATTGATCCTGGCGTCAAGCACCAACGGACTACCAGTAAAATGATTGTTCTGGGAAAATGCTCATCTTTGGCCACGCGATCATTAGCCCGTTGAGCGAAGTGGAAACGCATCGGATGGTCACAAAGCTTCACTTCGTGCACCAGCTGAACTTTGTAAGCCATTATACCCAGGTCTTCATGCTAAATTCCCCTCACAGAAGTGCAAGAAATGTTCAGTCCTTGATCACGATGACGAGTTGATGTTGATCACATTCTGGGATACAGCAGCAATGATTTCAGGTGTGCTTACTGGATAAAACGCGAATGCGTTGTTTGATGGAATAACGATCCAGTTTTCACGAACAAATTGATTCATAAATTGCCGTGAGAGCATTTCATTTCTATTGAATTTTCCACGTAAATTTCGAACAGCTTGGATAGAAGATTCACCACTTTGGAAATAGGTTTTTAAAATTTTCCTGTTTCGTTAATGACAAAATATTAAACTAAATTGGTGTCAAAACATGAACACCCCTCGAATAGGGAACAATTCGATCTGCATTTTCCTTTCACTTGATATTGTGTGTACATAAAACCTGCATACAGGGTGTCTTAACGAAAATTTTACTCCCCAGAACTCAGAAACGAAGAATTTTCGAAGATTTTACAAAAACCAGTCAACTTCTGTTTTGAAGGGACGAATTTCCCATCATTAGTCTGTTCCGAAAAAACTACCCCCATTAAGGTGGGATCAATCCCCAACATGTTTTGAATAGGGAGGAGATGTCGACTGTTGGTTAGTTTGGAAGTTATTTATGTTCTGTACACAACCCAGTTAAAATTTTCAAAATCTGTTCATTATTCACGAAATAATGTAATATTGAACTTACCGTCAAAAGGTGATGTTGAACACTCAAGAACGTAAGAGTTTTGATGAATCCAAAAATAATTTTTAAGTTCTGTATTAGGGAGAAAGAATTCCTATGAGGACATTGTTCCGAAAAAACCCCCAACATTTTTTTTGTGGGGAGATTTGAAATCCAAAGTCTATGAAACTCCATCTGAAAATCTTGCAGAACTGCGACAAAGAATCATCACGGAATATCAATTACAGACACCAGACATGTTCGAAGATGTTAGAGAAGGATTTGAAAGTAGACTATATCATTGTATGGAGGTAGGTGGTGGTCACTTTAAACAATACATGTTAGTTCTTTAAATAGTTTACATTTTTTTCTGGATGTTCCCTATCATTATTCACAGATTTGGTGTATTTGAATGTATTGGGTTTCTGTTTGAGTGACCCTTTTGATAATGTTCAATATCAAATTGCTCAAAAAAATCACCGAATTTGAAAACTAGGATGTTTAGAGAACAAAAAAAGCTTTTTAACTAAAACACAGCCGCCATCTCTTTCCTACTGAAAAAAATGGGGGTTTTTGCCACCCTCATGTGGTTTTTTCCGGACAATGTCGTCATAGGAATTTTTCCCCTAATACAGAACTTGAAAATTATTTTTCGATTCTTCAAAACTATTAGGTTTCTGAGTTTCGGCGGTTCAACTGTCTGTTTAACATCACCTTTTGACGGTAACTTCAAATTACATTATTTCGTGAGTAGTGAACCGACTTTGAAAATTTTAACTGGGTTGTGCACAGAACACAAATAACTTTGAACTAACCAACGAGCGACATCTCTTTTCTCTTCAAAAAATGTTGCAGGTTGATGCCACCTTCATTGGAATGGATTGAAATAAGGAATTACTTTGTTTTCTATCACTTTTTATTATAACTGATATACAGTGACTCGAGTTTCGTAGTGTTTACGTAGGGTTTACCCAACAATGTCTTCGGAACAAAGTCTTCCCAACTTTCATTCAATTAAGAAGCAAGACGAACACTACCCAATCCAGAAGAGCAATAACATCAGGACAAACCAAATGGCTTAAAGAAGAAAGTAAAAAATGGTTCAGCATCAGGAACAATTTGTCTCTACATATTAAGGTACTGCACTCTGAACTTACTTATAGACTCCACCCGGTTGAATTTGACTTACTAGATGATAAAACTAGACATACTATATCTATCATAAAACACAAAAAATATATCAATCAATCAAAAAAACTAAAGAACCTAATATTTAAACAAAATAACAGTGAACAGAAAAATTCAATTCCAAACACAACACCATATAATAGATTCATAAATTTCTCGAATACCACTTTTTCTACAGATGAAATTAGGCTTCTTGAGAAAGGTCCAAATTACAATCCCCACATAACCTCAAAAAAAATCATTGAAACTTCCGAAATCGAATTAGCGCTAATTAAAACACCGAACCCAAACTTCACCAAAGAAAAAATAAAAAACTTACTACTAACCCATACAGACTCACAGAATAAAAAAGAAAAATCAATAGTAAAATCAATTCAAAACAAAATTCGAAATGATAATTTGATAATGACTAAAGCCTACAAAGGAAACTCTATTGTTACTCTATCCAAAGAAAATTATGACCAGAAAATAAACAATTTTTTAGAGAAAGAATCGCCCATACAACTAAAAAGAGATCCCACCGCAAAAATTCAACTAGAACTAAAAACAACGCTCAAAGATGTTCAAATTATTTTATCAGATTATGATAAATTCAAACTTATTAATATTAATCCTACACCTCCCAAACTATATGGCCTTTTTAAAATTCATAAAGATAATTGTCCAATACGCCCTGTGGTATCATATATTAATAGCCCCCTTGCGAAACTAGCTTCTAAATTAAACCAAATTTTTAAAGAAACAACACAATTCAACTCACCCTATTCAATAAAAAATTCAATCGAGCTCACAAAAAAACTAAAAAATGTTATCCTTCGAGTTAATAGTATTCTAGTGTCGTTTGATGTAGTTAATATGTTCCCGAATATACCAAATATAGAATGCATGAATATAATCGAAAATATCCTAACAAAAAATAACATCAATCCTGTGATAAAAAACGAAATTTTAACCCTTTTCGAACTTTGCGTGGAAGAAAATTACTTTCAATACAATAGTAAATTCTACAAACAGAAAGATGGACTTGCCATGGGTTCACCTCTCAGCCCATTACTCGCTGAAATTTTTATGTCCCGTTTTGAAAGAAAAATTCTAAAATCCACACACGCAAAGCATATCACTTTTTGGTACAGGTATGTAGACGATAGATTGGCTTGCTTCTGCGGAACACATTCAGAATTAAATGAAACATTAGATTATCTTAATAGTTTGCACAATAAGGTCAAATTCACCATGGAAACACAATTTGATAATAAAATAAATTTTCTGGACATAACTTTAATTAACAGTAATAATGAAATTTCCTTTGATATATATAGAAAACCCACATCAACTGATACAACAATACCAAATTTTTCAAACCATCCGATCAATCATAAACTAGCTGCTTATAGATCAATGGTACATAGAGCATTTTCAATTCCTTTAGATAATATTACGTTAAAGAGGGAATTGAATACAATCAGACAAATAGCCACAAAAAATCAGTTCGAAACCAAAACTATAAATTCCATCATAATTGAAAAATATAAAAAGCACGTACCAATAATAAAACTACTTAACGAACAGACGGAACTTTGGAAAACCCCTCTCTTCGAAGCTCTGCCGAAGCCTACAATCAGCACATATAATAGTTGAGATCTAATTTGTTCATTCAGTTTGAAAATGTAGTAAACACTACGAAACTCGAGTCACTGTATATCAGTTATAATAAAAAGTGATAGAAAACAAAGTAATTCCTTATTTCATTCCATTAAAATGACCTATCACAAAGTAACGGACTACTCCATCCAATTCATTGGAATGGTTTTTTCAGAACAAACTCATGATGGAAATTCGTCCCCCTCAAAACAGAAGTTGACCTGCTTTTTTTAAATCCTCGAAAATTCTTCGTTTCGAGTTTTGGGGGCTCAAATTTTCGTTGGAGCACCCTGTATGAATTTTTTTTATTTATTCATTGTTAATTAATTGAGTTTTCACTAGGCTGGGTGAAAATAATACTGAGTACTTTTATTAGGGTTGATCTGAATATTTGGAAAGACGAATTCTTCAGATGTAGGCAACTTTTTTGCTATAATTTGGAAATGATAGATCTGGTATAAACTCGTAAAAGGAAAAACGGTAACAGACAATGAAGTTATATCGAATTAATAGTTTTTGTATGAAGAATGACCTGGTTTTATCCCGTTATCCAGAAAGAATCTTCAGATATACTTCCAGTCCGTTCCACTAACAACATTTTTTGTTGTGGACATATTGTCCCTTAACCAATATTGAACCCAGTTTTCTGGTGTCGCCTTCCGGTCTGGAAATATGTTCACCACGGGACGCCGGGGGTTGGATATTTCTCCAAGAAATATTTTTGAGCAACTCGTGAGGGTGAAAGGGACAGTGGAGGGCCCCCGGCTAAGTTACGACACAATAATTACAATGGCGCGGCGTTTGTTTCGTAAATGGAGAGCGTTTCCTACAATGAATTCTGTGGATGGTGCGGTTTAGTTGGGTTTATAAAGAGACTCTGCGGAAGGTATTCGAGCATACTAATACATTTCGACCACAACGAGGATTATGTTGTTAATTTGAAAGAGGTAATGGGATTGGATTACGCAGTTTAATTCCGTGTTTTCGAATAGTACGGCCTGAAAACGCAAACAAAAATATCCCCGAATCCGTTCTGATCCCACTAAAATACTCCATATTGAATATGTAGTGTAATCCGAATCGAAAATGTTGGAAGTCCGCACCGGTGATCACTTACGGTTTCCATAAGAGCAGTGTCTCCCCCTAATTATCTCCACTTTTTATGATCAGACGTCAATAAGAGGTTCTATTTTGAATATCCCGCTTTCTGGGCAGCTGTCACTTTTGAAGCTTCATCTTTTGACATTTAACAGATGAAAATGCATTGAAATTCACTACAAAAGTTTTAGTCACAGTTCTCTAAACTACGGCACTTTTGGGTGAAGCACCTTCTCAACCGACAATAGTGAAAATCGTGGAAAAATTTGAGCTGTTGGAATAAGTAATTGATGTAAAGCATCGACCGTGTGCGTGGCTCAAGAACAACAGAGAATATTCCTGCTGTAGCCCGTAATGTTTACGAAAACCCAGGTTTGTCGATTCCTCGTCGATCTTTGGAATTAGGCATTTTACAAACGACATTACACCTTATTTTTTATAAAGACTTAGCTATGATTGTTTCGGTCTTTACTTGACGGAAATTCATCTTGAAATTATGAATAAAAACAATATTCTTTTTCCACTAATATTTTATTTCATTACCATCGTTTCGTCATACCATGACGTCTTCAGATGAGTATTATTATATACTGATTTTACAATGTTTAAAAATTTCTATATATAGGGCAAGTTCATAACAGAAAATAGAGGGGACGAAGAAAGTTTTAAAATTCTCTGGGAATTCCGAAGATAATTCAAAAAAGATTCAATAGGGGGGAGCTACTCAATTCTGTTTGGTTGTTTGATGTTTTTTATGATATCTATTAATTTCAAATGATTTAATCTGAAACTTTCATTGTCTATGTGTAAAATTGCAAAATCACCATTAAAAATATGTCCAATAGGTTGAATTTCTTTTTTTGTTACAATAACATTTTTCATGTTTTTATTCATAATTTTAATGAAAACTCGAGGCTTTTAAAGTTCACTTACCACAAGAACTCAAGCTGGTCGATCTTTAGCAACGTCGGATCTTCGCTGATTGGACCCTTGAAATGCTACAAAATGATCCGGATTTTCATAAAAAAATCACTTTCAATGATGAAGCACATTTTAACCTCGGAGGGTACGTTAATAAGCAGAATTGTCGCATTTAGGGCTCGGAAACTCTAAGAATGATTGTTGAAAAACCTCTCCATCTTCAGTGTTTCACTGATTGGTGCGGTTTTTATGCTGGTGGTTTGATTGGACCTTACTTATTCGAAAATGAGGCTGGTGCAACTGTTACGGTGAATGGATTGCGCTACAGAGCTATATTTAATGATTTTTTATGGCCGGAATTGGAAGATATTGATGCGAACGATGTTTATTTTCAACATTGCCACACAAGCAACGAAACAATAGCAATTTTGCAAGAAAAGGTTCCTGGCCGTGTTATTTCTCGAAGAGGTGATCACAATTGGCCGAGTTCTTGTGATTCAACACCTTTCATTCTTTGGAGCCACGTGAAACATAAGGTCTATGCAAATGTTCCACAGTCGATTCAAGACGTAAAAGATGGAATTCGTGAAGTTATCGAGGACATACAGCCGCAAATGTGCCGTGGCGGCCATTTGGGTGATATCGTTTTTCGTTGTTAATAACATACCTTCCTCTTTACAATGAAATGAACATCCATTGATTTCTCTTAAAATATACTATTTTTTAATAACAAAATGAAACTTCTTATTGGAAAACGCTTTATAATGAAGATGTTACTAAGGACTGGCTGCAAATCATAAATAAATCAGCCTAAGGCCTATAACGCACTTGCAGCTCACATCGTAGAACGCGGAAGCGGTAGAGCAGTTTGTTTCGCGGATATCATCATGGTTTCTGTGATTTCTGTTGTCCATCAAAGTGACAGTGGAGAGAGCTGTTAACATTTAGTATTACAATACTTTTGGTGAGGGAAAGAAAACGCCGAAAGTGTTTACCCTTTATTGCCGTTAAGATATTCTAATCGAGCTTCCATCACATTTACAAAGAATATAATACCGATAATATTGGGGCTAAAGATTAATTCAGTCCGTTTTCGAAAGATGTCTCCAAAATCACGAATCTTTTGAGTATTAACAGTTAATTGCCGTGGTTTTAGACAGAATGGACATCTGTCAATAATATCCAGCTTGAATTGTTTGGAGTTTCACACTAAACGTTTTTTGTTACGCTGTTGAAAATATCAGATTTGTTGATTACTAAAAAGTGTTTCCGGGAAGTTTTAATTGGAAGAAAGTGCAGCTGAAGAACATGTTTGTGGAGGTTTACGGTGACAATGCTCAAACTGACAAGTCATGTAGAGAGTCGCAGTACAGGGCTTCTAATACTAGGAAAAGGTATATTTTGACACAGAGTTAATAAAATCTCAACAACTTTGTGCGGACCGTTTTAGAGAATTTCATCTTGTTAAGGCTTTTTTTAAGTTTCCTCGTTTCTTGGGAGTCTATTCCACGTTCCTCTAAATCGAAACCAACCAAATTTGAGGATCTCCCAGCTTTAGAACCAGTCCCAAGTAATTGTGCTCGAATAGCAATGCATATAGTTATATCTCCCCTAATTTATAAATTTTTTATTCATTTACAAGAATCGGTATAGAATATAACGGGACAAGCCCAGAAAACTGTATATCCCTAGTTCTAAACAAATATATCATTATTCTACAACAGAACTCCCAGGTCGAAAATGCTGTCCATCTGAAGAAGAGGGCGTCTAGCCACAATATACTGATGTTAAACCAAGTGGACATTCTTACTGAAAGCTATTTTTTGGCATTTATCAAAATTGAGATGCAGGCTGTTTTCCATGCAGTAATTTTTTAATCTATCGAGTTCTTTCTGAACTAGATGGCAATCCTTCAAGCTATCAATCACCCTGAAAATCTTGAGATGGTCAGCATAAAGTGAAAAGGAACAAAATTTTCTTACTACCTCGGTCGAAAATACGTGTTTCGGCTTCGATTAGACAGCAGAAAGTCTAATTTTCGTGCATTGGTAGAGCTATATGTGCGCCCTCTAGGCAAGCGAATATTTTTGTAGTTTCGACCGGATAGCAAGACAAATAGTATACACTACATGGGCAGAAAGTTGAGAGACCTGAACTGCGCGCTATTCCTGGTGCGCCGTGCAGGAATCTCAACTTTCTGCCCTTGTAGTGTAATATACTATTAAAACACGTTCCAATATCATTCAAATAAATGATAAAGAGAACCGGCCCCAGATGCGAACCTTGGGGAACGCCTGAAGTGTTGAAAAACGTGAAGGATTTAACTGGGACAAATTGGGATCTTCTATATATGTAAGAGGATATCCATCTCAACAGGTCACCGCATATGCCCACCTCGTCGAGTTTCCGAAGCTATACATTGTGATTTATTTTATGGAACGCTTTCTCGATATCCAAGTAAATTACATTTACTTGAGTTCGTTGGTCCATATTATATTTGGTGTTTAACTACAACATAACAGACAACAATTTGCGACTAATATAACGCAGAAACCGGGATTAATTAGCAAGATCAATCCGAAGCTTAGTCCCACAGTAACTAACTGTGTGACAAAACACAATTATTTTTAATTCTTTAAAATTTTTAGAAATAATCACTCTGAAATTTTCACCTTATTATCATTGTACAGCGTGTCGAAAATGCGTATCGGGTATTTGTTTTGGCGCTGCATTTAAAACTGAGCGACGGAGGGAAGTGGTGAGGGGATCGTGGTTTTAGTCACGATGGAGCAGTGCCCGGGAACGCACCGCGCTTTTTGCGTACGAGCGTATTTTCGCAACGGTGATTCAATAGTAGCTTCTCAACGTTTTTATCGTACGGAATATCGTACACGCCTTGCACCAAGTGACCACAGCATTAGAAAATGGATCCGGATGTTCGAGAATACGGGTGCGACGGTAAAAATTCAACACTCTGGTCGTCCTCATTCAGTCCGCAACGAAGAAAAATATCGAGAAGTGCAGGCGTCAGTTCGTCAAAATCCGTCTTAATCCATCCGAAAGCGAGGCCAGTTATTCAAAAAATCATCCTTGCATTTGATTCTAAAGGAAGATTTGCATTTAAAAGCCTATAAATTCAATTGGTTCAAGAATTGAAGCATACAGACTATGCTTATCGATTGAATTTTGTCAAAGAAATGTTACGGCGAATCAACAATTTTGATAACATACTGTTCAGTGCTGAAGCAAACTTGCATCTGAATGGTCATGTCAATCAACAGAATTGTCGGTACTGGGCAAAGGAAAATCCGAGACGAAAGGATGAATGACCCCTGCACAGCCCAAAGTTGTTGTTTGGACCGATATGTCTGCTAGAGGCATAATCGGTTCTTATGTTCATGAAGATCGACGAGGCCGACCACTCAATGTAAATAGTTATTGCGATATACTGTGTAACTTTTGAGTCCATAGTTACAGGAATTTAAAGGTTTCAACTAAAGAACATGCTTTCAATAAAATGGGACCACTTGCCACACATCAAATCAAGCAATGGAAGCTGTTGACGAATTATTTCCTAACAACGTCATCATTTCGCGTAGGGCTAACATCAACTGGCCTCCCAGAAGCCCCGGCCTTAGTCCACTTGACACTAGACCTTAAAAGTAAGGTCTAAGAGAATAATCCGATGAAACTGATGCACTTGCAACACATCAGGACAGAAATGGCAGCAATATCGAGAGATATCTGTCAGAGTTTGATAGCCAATGTTTTTGGAAAGTGATTGTAATTTTCGATCTTCTTCATCCCCATCACTCCACTTCCAATTTCATTCAAACACAAGAGTGAATTTTGTTTTAAATATGGGTGTTTCACGCTATACACGTTTGTGTTAGATTGATTCAACTATTGTTTATATCTCATGAAAATTGCAATCTGATTATTTGATTGCTGAATTGCAGGATATATAACATAAATGGAAAATCGGTTTTGTTTGAAAGGTTTTTGACAGGTGAAAATGACTCTGATTTGGATGCTCGAATATTTGAGTTTAAAAAAATTGTTGCGCTAGTGTAATGAGGATATGAAGTAGGAAAGTACCATAAATTATTGTCCAGTTGGACTGATTAGTTAAAAAAATTTCGGTCAGCATTTTTTTTTAGGAAATAATGATTCAATGTTAAATTTTTTATCAGTTAGGATGAATTGAGGTAATTTTTTTGATGTATAAAAAATTTAAATAACATGTTTTCTCAAGACAATCTTGATACTCCAATTTGGGTTGAAAGCCTATCCTACACATGAAATGCCAAAAAAATTGTATTTACCACGAATTCTTCATCTGTAAGCCCAATCTGCACGATTTTCGATTCAAAATACGATGAATGTTGACACTTGCACGAAAGAATGAAGAGACGCTCTGGTACGAGCAATGCAAATTGGATGCAGGTTAAACTTTAGCAACAAAGTAAGAGAAATTATATTAGTCCATAGTAGATCTTCGCTGCTACACATCTTCCTTTATTTCTTAAGGGAATTCTCAGATGATATCGTCGATAATTTCCTTTCATATTTTGAGTGTTATCGTTTCGATAAAAAATTAACTTGACTCGAGGCGAAATGACTACCGATGCCAAAAATGCAAACAAAAACCCCTCAAGATCAGTTTTGATCCAGCAGGAACATTTAATCTCAATGTGGGAGCCTGTTCGAATTGAAAACGCGGCAAAACGATTCATTTTTAAAATCCAATTCAGGATGGAACCATTTTCCCTACCGAAAATAAACCCAGTCTACAAGGTTCCCGTTATCTTTTATGACACCTACATTTTTATTCAAAAGTGGAGATAATGACGCCGTCTTCTGTCTGAACTTTCCTCTCAGCTTTACCCAGTCTAACTTTCAGAGGGAAGGTGTTTTATTTATCTTTCAGATTTTTAATGTAAACATTCTGAATGAAATTCATTGTTCGAGCAGGACATTACTCGCTTTCGCATTCTGGGAATAATGAACTGGTTTCAACGCCAAATACTTCGTAATCCAGATCAAGTTTCGTTCCTTTTAACACGTTCGTTACGAAAATGTATTATTGCTACTGTTTTTGCCATTATGGATCGTTTTGGCGTTATGCGAAATTGATTTTTGTTCCTTTTTTCATAAATAATTTCGTTTGAATTTGTTTCTTTCTAGTTTCTCATCACAATACTCTGCGATAAGTTTTTCTCAAAATATAAAAATGTGCGAAGAATCTGTGGATAGATAAAGCGAGAATTAGTTTTTTTGAAATGAAAAATTCAATCTAAATTTCGGCTGATCTGTACCAAACATCATTAATAAGCAGTCAAGAATTGTATTGTGAACATTTTTGTGGAAATTAAAATACTTCTCTTATATATTTTTTAATTGAAATGAGTTAATTAAAGCCAATTAAAGACCGAATCATTACTTTAGTGTTCCTGTGCAGAGCGAATATAAATACGTGACATATTTTTAATCGTTAGACAGGGAACTGAAGAGAAAGCAACAACTTTCGAAACGTGCGCATGTTTTCTACTTATGCCCCAGCGATCAACAAAATGATATCCTTATATATAATCACTATAAAATATATTTCAATGTCTCGGAAAAAACCTTTTTACATCCCAACATGAAACGTATGAATACAAATGTATTAACAGAAACTATATAAGTATGTAATAACATACAAATACAAGGAAATCTACTATTTCAAAATTACTTAAAATTCTCAAAATAAAGGATCAAATAAATATAATTGAACGAGAGTTCCAACATTTGATGGCTATTTCGGTCTCCAGACCTCTTCAGAAATGTATTGAATTCAGATTCAAACATATCGCAAGATAAATATTCAACTCACCAAAAAGATAAAACCTGGACGAATAAACTCGAAGTAAGCTTTAAATTATCCAAAATAATACAGAAATGATCAACGTGTTGTTACCATTAACCTATAAACATTCGTACTCGGAACACAGAAAAACATAACAAAAATTATTCACCCCAAATAATGTCCCATTATAAGAAAAAGTATCCAGAATTTAAAAAATAATAAATAAATGAGAAGGGGATATATTGTGGATATTTAGACTCTATATGAATTTATTTCATAATTTGAAAATCCACAATATGTTTCTTACTTATTTATTTATTATTTTTGAAATTGTGGTTATTTTTTCTTATCGTGGACAATATTTGGGGTGAATAATTTTAATTCTGTTTTTTTGTGTTCTGAGTACAAATAGTTATAGGTTAATGGTAACAACACATTGATCGTTTCTGTTTTATTTTGGATACTTTAAAGCTTACTTCTAGTTTATTCGTTCCAGGTTTCATCTTTTTGGTGAGTTAAATTTTGATCTTGTAATATATTTGAAACTGAATTCAATACATTTCTGAAGAGGTCTAGAGACCGAAATAGCTATCAAATGTTGGAATTCTCGTTCAATTATTTTTATTTGATTCTTTATTTTGAGAATTTTATATAATTTTGAAATTGTGGATCTCCTTGCATTTGTATGATATATAGATGCTTATATAGTTTTTGTTATTACATTTGTATTAATACGTTTCATTTCGGTATGTAAAAAGGTTTTTTCCGAGACATTGAAAATAATTGAAACACAATAGATTGGAGTTACTATGTATTTACTACCAAGGATTCTTATTATTTTTGGTTCACATGTTACCGCGGTTTCGAACGATGACCGTTCATCTTCAGACGTAACAGAGGACTAAAGCACTAGTTACAGATTCAGTTTTGAAGTAATGTTCCATTTGGTACAAAAACTGTATAACAGATGTTACAAATTATTCAGAATAAATATTTCCAGTGAAAAGCAATAACAAGGATTACAGAGGTGTTATGGGTTTTGTATGATGGTACATGAACAATTCCTTTTTCAACAGGTAGCAAGTAAGAAATAGCAGAAAATAATTATGTGCAAATGTGGGTACCTTTTGAAGCTATTTCGGTTACTTAAAAACATTAAATATTTTTGATTTACACAGATCAGTCTGGTCGTTCATTATATCGATATCATCATTATGCAGCGTTTTGAATATTTCAATTGATTCTAGATAATTTAATTTTCTCCCTTTTGATGCAAGATGGAGGATTTTCAGATTTTCAATTGATGGGAATGAATGACCATTGTCAATACAATGTGTTGCAAAAGTTGATGATTTTTTATTCTTTTTAAAGTCAGTTTGGTGTTCTCTGAATCTAGTTTTAAAAGACCGTCCAGTCTGACCTATGTAAATACTATTGCAATCTGAACAGGTTAACTCATAAACTCCCGATTTTTCTATTTTTGGGGTGGTGTCTTTCGTGTCTGTAACTAGTGCTTTAGTCCTCTGTTACGTCTGAAGATGAACGGTCATCGTTCGAAACCGCGGTAACAAGTGAACCAAAAGTAATAAAAAACCTTGGTAGTAAATACATAGTAACTCCAATCTATTGTGTTTCAATTATGATCAACTACCAAATAGCAACGGCTGAAGCAATTCACATTGAAAATATTTCATATTGATTATATATAAAGGATATCTTTGATAGTTTTTGCATACAGTTTAAATATATATTGTAGAAGTTAGAATATTTAATTCTGAATTTAAAGTAATTTAAATTTTACTTCTATCAAGTATTGACTCACATTCAACATGCATTCAACTTATATAATGAATAGAAATCAACATATGTGTGTCTTATTTAATCAAGTGTCCAATGAATTTCAAGTAAAGGCCAACACAGTTCGAAGTTTAAAAACGAAACAGTTGCATACAGCAAACATTTGTAACAATGAACCTGAAGAATAAATTATTTGCTACCTCAGTTTGTGTTAAGCAGATTCAAATATGAATTATTTTGGATTCCGTAATCATATTTTCGTGCAGAATAGAACTAAAAGCACAATCAGTAATCCCCTCCCAAATCATTTGGGCATAATTTAGAATGATAAGAATAATCCTCTACAGGCAGTATGATATAACGATGAAACCCAGAAAGCATAATCCCCATATTAATCATTCGAAATACAATGAAAACAACATTAGACAACAATATATCTTGAGAAAATTCAGCAATTTTCTTTTGATTCAGATCTCAGACCAGACTATCGAATGAGTTTTTGAACGATGCCACTTCTTTGAAATGGTTTCCTTGTTTTCGTCTGCGCTTCTGCACGAACAAAATCGATTGTTGAGAAATGTTTTCAGTTTTATTTTGAGCAATCCCACATTCGCAAAGGAATAAACAATACCCAACACAAGTCGGTAAGGAGATTCTTTACAACGCAGACATATCCAAACGTTTCGTTCGTATATTTATGAATCCCGTTTGAGATGATCGAAAAAACAAACAGATTTGAGCTACGCGCATAAACGAACTATCCAAATTGCTGTTAATGATATCCCAGTGGAGTGCGAAGTATGTTGAGGGCTTAGACGGTGTTGACAGCCTCCAGAAAAAAAGCCGAAATAAATAAGTGCCAGTGTTCTTTTGATAAATTTTAGGCTGTCATTCCGCAAAGGCCATTAATTAGGGCGGGTTTCGTAAGCAGCACCAAAAAATTAACTTCTGGCCACGTGAATGCTTGTAGTATGTTTGGAGAATTAATAATTTATCAACCTTCGAAGGCAGCTTATATGAGCTCCGAGAATTTAATGAATTTTTAGTGCGCGATTCGTTTTTTGTGTTGGTTTATATCTTAACCAAAGAGTTTCTCACCTTCTAGGAAACAATCTCGTCATAGGACGATAAACTGACTTTCAAAAGTCTAATGCCACCAATAATAGTGTCATTAGAAATAACATTGTGCGTTTTGTCTAATGATTTAGTTATTTGAAATATTTAATATATTTAAATATTCGAACAAATTATTTCAAAAATCTCTAAAAAATGTGCACTATATCTTCAAAAAACAAATATAATTCTAGATAATCCCGTCTTCAGCCCTCTTTCAATATTCCAAATATCAAAATCAAAAACATAACCTACATCACTCACGTGTTAAAAGACTTAAGCTTCGAACTACAGATCAACTATATATTCAAGATTGATCTATGTTCTAACAAAATCAAAGAACAAAGTGAGTTATTTTAAGGTTTACTTAAATTCATTGACATTCTATAATGAGATTTATTGAAGCCAAAATATAATTATATATTATATATAAAATAAAATAGAAAGGCTTTTTACTTGATAGAAGAAATATAACAAAATTTGAATATCAAAACAAATTGAAATATGTTTATCTTCTACAATTTTAATTTCAAAAGAATTTTTTATTCAAAAAACTTTTAGAATTAAATTAATGTCTAAAGCAAGCACCGCTCACATTTAATAGACGTATATAATCAAAACCCAATATACAATGTCAAATGAAATAAATAACCCAACAGATATACGAAAGTAATTAAAATTAATAAATAAATATTCAAAGGAGACAAAATTTTGTTTCTGGTTTTATCTTTAAGAAATTCTACTTGCCTTATAAAAACATGAACACACTTAAAGGACTTCCCAAAGAATATAATTTATTTGAAATATTTAATATATTTAAATATTCGAACAAATTATTTCAAAAATCTCTAAAAAATGTGCACTATATCTTCAAAAAACAAATATAATTCTAGATAATCCCGTCTTCAGTCCTTTTTCAATATTCCAAATATCAAAATCAATCTTCTTTCGAAGCTTAAGTCTTTTAACACGTGAGTGATGTAGGTTATGTTTTTGATTTTGATATTTGGAATATTGAAAAAGGGCTGAAGACGGGATTATCTAGAATTATATTTGTTTTTTGAAGATATAGTGCACATTTTTTAGAGATTTTTGAAGTAATTTGTTCGAATATTTAAATATATTAAATATTTCAAATAAATTATATTCTTTGGGAAGTCCTTTAAGTGTGTTCATGTTTTTATAAGGCAAGTAGAATTTCTTAAAGATAAAACCAGAAACAAAATTTTGTCTCCTTTGAATATTAATTTATTAATTTTAATTACTTTCGTATATCTGTTGGGTTATTTATTTCATTTGACATTGTATATTGAGTTTTGATTATATACGTCTATTAAATGTGAGCGGTGCTTGCTTTAGACATTAATTTAATTCTAAACGTTTTTTGAATAATGATTTAGTTATCAAAACTTAACACAAAAATTTCAAATAAATTAAAATTCGAGTCGTACATGATGGAAGCTATGTGAGTGAAATTAAATTCAGAATTATTTCTGGAACGTTGTATCGGGTGTTTTTTTAGCGTGATAGAACTTTATACTGAAATAAAACACATTTAAATTAAGATTGAAGCCAATGTTTTTTTTTATTTGAAAGATAATTTTATGATATTTATGTTTTAAAAATAATTTCCGACATATGTCCACCACGACTAGCTCTGAGGAACCGCATTCGACCAGACCAATTTTGGACCACTTTTTCGAGTAATTCAGGCCTTATTTCATTAATAACACGAGTTATGTTGGCTTCCAAAGCGTCTATTGTTTCTGGTTCATCCGCGTAAACCAATGACTTGACATAACCGAAAAGAAAATAATCCAGTTGAGTTATGTCGCATGATCTTGGAGGCCAATTAATTGGAACATTTCTCGAAATAATGTTATCGCCAAATCTTTCTTTCAATAAATCAATTGTTACGGTAGCAGCATGAGGTGTAGCACCATCTTGTTGGAACCAAAACAGTTCTGGGTCGATACCATTCAAATCTTGCAAAAAATAATCATTGATCATCGATCTATAACGAGCACTATTCAATGTAACATTAGCTCCAGCACCGTTTTTAAAGAAATATGGACCGATGATGCCTCCAGCGTGTAAAACACACTATACAGTGCATTTTTCAGGATGTAATGGAACCTGCAGAACTTCTTGAGGATTGTTTTCACTCCATATATGGCAATTTTGCTTGTTTCCATAGCCGTTCAACCAGAAATGAGCTTCATCACTAAACACAATTTTACAATAAAAAAGTGGATCAACTTCAAGCTGTTCTAGGGTCCAATCAGCAGACAAACGATGCTTATTATGTTCAAGTGGCTTCAGATTTTGAACCAAATGGATCTTGCATAGGTGTAGACCAAGATCTTTACGCAACATTTTCCATGTGGTGGATGCACGGAGTCCAACTTGTTGTGAACGTCGACGAATTAACGTTATTACTTACAGCAGCGATATTTTCTTCTGTACGTACAGTTCTTTGTATTGTTGTTGTTGCATCGAGTAGAGAAAACGTTGTCCGAAATCTATCGATAGTTCGACGAATAATCTGCTCTGATGGACGTTTATGTAAACCATAAATGTCACGAAGTGCTCTATAAGTTTGGCGAATAGAATACTGATTTTGAAAATAAATTTCAACAATTTGTAAATGTTGTTGCGGCGTGAGTCTTTCCATGATAATTTGTCAATGCTTACTGAACAGAAATGTCAAACAGCATGGTTTCTAACTTCTGTCAAATCACAGTTATCCCTATCGAAAGTTTTATCACCCAAAAAAAAACACCGGATACAAAATTTATTAAAAATATATATTTAAATATTAAATTCAATTCTTGATATTTCTTTTTCTTTTCATATTTTAAAATTGAAACAGAATAATTCGGTGGAATTTCTACATCATTTAATTTCCAAAAAAATTAATTTAAGTGTCTCGGAAACACTGTTTCTATTTACGTAGACACATCAAATATCCTAAAATACTCACAAAATTAAAGGAATTTATAGAAAATTGAAAAAAATTAAATAACATACATAGTCGATACAGCTGTTTCATACGAATAATATGAATAATAGATTCTATACCAAAACTGCTCTATATAAATCTGAAGATATAGCACATTCTTCAGAATAGCGTTTGAAATTCTTATCTATAATCGCCAGTTCATCTTTTTGAAAGATATATGAGGACGATCAATAAAAATGGTGAAAAGCACTGATGTGAAGTCTTCATGAAATTTTGCATTATTTATTTCTGTAATTCATGAATTTGTCTGGGTGGTAAATTCAAACTCGATTGTGGGACTGTTGCTATGGTTTCTTTGGCGCTCAACGCCGATCCCCTCACAAAATTTTTGAAATGTGTGATTGATTCGGTCTTTACTTGGTGGAAACTCATTTTAATTAAAAAATATATAAGAGACAAACATTTTTGTGGAAACTGAAATACAGTCTTTTATAAATTTTTTTAAAGAAATTTTTGTTTTTGTTCTGAATCTTCAAATCATCAGATCCTCATGAAATTTCGCAGGAACACGTTCGTTATCATTTTCCTCTTAGAACCTGAATTTCAGATCAATCGGATTCGTTATTTGTATTCAAACTAAACTTTTCAGCCAGTTGAATTATAAAGAATATATTTAAAAAAAAAATATTCTCGACAACATACATGAATTTTCATGAAATTTCGGCAACTTTCCGGAATTCATCCTGTGAGGATTTTAGCCGGACCCACCCTTGAAGCTTGAAAAAGACGATTCACAAAGTAAATTCCTTAAGCGATCTCAGTCCTTAGAGTTCATAAATAATTCTACGTTATTCAACAAACGCTTTCCAATATATTCAATGAAAGGATTTGGGATCTAAATTTGAATATTTCTCGTCGAACCAGAATGTGGTCCTCTAATCGTATTTATTGTCCATCGTCATCAGATAATAAACAGATATCTCTGTAACCTGATTTGTCACTCAAATCATTCACTTTGTTATGTCTATAACCAACCAACCGGTCGGTTAAAATATGAATTTAAATGCTATGATATCATATGCTTTCAGTGGAGTTGTTAAATGAAAATCATGTTCCATTTAACTCTTCTGAAAAGGAAAAATGCTCTGTTCAGCATTGTACAGGATGATACATAAAACAGACCAGCCGGACATTTCCGTAAGTATGAGTTTTTACGGAAAACGTCCAGACAGATCAATTTTTATTTGATGGGAGACATCTTTTGATTGGAAATTCGTTGGTACACGATCATTCCCCTAAGCGTGATGGTAATCCATTAAGAAAAATGTGTCGAATCACACATAATTTTGAATGTTTGCAATTCTTTATGAATATGCTGAAAATGGTAGCTGAAATGCATTAAGTGATCGAGTTTCTCAACGAATAAGTGTTGAGATGTTGAAATTTTATATCATTGGCTTTTGGTCAGTAATTAATTTTTTATTCAATGTACCAGGTTAGAATAATAAGATTCCAAAGAATCACAATAACAAAGCATAATATTTGGAAGAGTTTGAAATTTTACGACAAACCCAAATTCTGAAAATTTCAATAATTCATACTTGTAATCACCTTCAATAGAAAATAGGACCGCCATGTGTATAAATAGCTGATTGGCATCTTTTCTGCATGTTTTCCATCAAGTTCTTGAAAATCTGCTGCTCATTTTTTTATCAAGATTGTGGCGAAAGAGCTCGAAGCAATTCCGGCTGTTGACGGTGAGCATTAGGGGTTCTTTGTAATTGGTCTAAGAGTCCTCGATTGCATTTGGGTCAGGGGACCTTGGAGGTGATGCTAGATGTGGAATATTCTGGTTTTCTTTAGCAGTAATCATATGGAGATCTGTGCGGTAGTGCATTATTATCCAGAAAAACAGAATTTTTGCCAATAGCTGCGTGAAATCGAGGTAATACTCCGTTGATGACTTCATTAATATACTACTCTGTCAAGAAAGTACCGGGAATTTTCAATTAAAACAACATTCTTACATTTAATCGTCAAAATTTATTGGGTCGCCTTCAGAATAGGCTCCATTTGCTCCAATACATCTATGCCAACGGCACTTCCAATTATCGAAACATTTTTTATAGGCGCTTTCCGGGATGGACTTTAGCTCTCGCGCCGAATTTTGTTTTATGGCTTCAATCGACTGAAAACGGGTGCCACGAAGGGGCAATTTTAGTTTTGGGAAGAGGAAAAAGTCGCAGGGAGCCAAATCCGGCGAATACGGTGGTTGCTGAAGCACGTTTGTTGAGTTTTTGGCGAGAAAGTCAGTCACAATCGTAGCTCGGTGAGAAGGCGCGTTATCGTCATGCAAAAGCCATGAGTTGTTCGCCCACATATTTGGCCGCTTCTTACGGATACGCTCACGCAAACGTTTCATAGCGCCTAGGTAATACTCCTTGTTTACCGTCTGACCCTCTGGAACGAATTCGTAGTGCACCACGCCACGGATATCGAAGAAAACAATGAGCATTACCTTCATTTTCGAGCGGCTTTGGCGTGGTTTTTTCGGTTTCGGCTCATTTTTTGCCAACCATTCCGATGATTGCTGGCTTGTTTGCATATCGTACTCGTAGACCCAGGTCTCATCACCAGTTAAAATGCGTTCCATGAATGTAGAATCGGAATTACAGCGATCCAGCATGTCTGAAGCAACCTGTTCGCGATGACGTTTTTGAAGAAAATTAAGGTCTTTCGGTACGAGTCGTGCGGCCACCTTTCTCATGCCCAAAATATCAATCAAAATCGTACGTGCGGACTCGTGGGATATCCTAAGATCATGTGCTATCTCTCTCAAGCTGGTACGACGGTTTTCCAGCACCCTTTCCTAAATTTTATCGACGTTATCTTCGATCGAAGCCGTCGATGGGCGACCACTTCACGACCGTCCTTGAAGGCTCTGTACCACTGATATGCACGAGTTTTCGATAGAGCAATTTACCTGCTTCATTGCCCCGCCAGATTTAAATCGATAATTCCCGATACTTTCTTGACAGAATGTATGTCAACTTTAAAATACGATTGAAATTTCTAGGCTAGGATTTGGGTCCAAATATCTCGGTCAAGTTCCTTAATGGGAAAATCGGACCAATGGTTTCCATTTTCTCATGAATTCACAAAAACAGATTTAGAAAGAATGTGATGGAAGTTTATTTGAGCATGAGTTACACAATGTGATGTTTTCAAATATTAAGTCTGAATATATCTTCAATATGAACAGATTAAACGAAATTGTGGTTAAAGGTGAAGCCAAAACTTTGAAGAGAATTCATTGTTAAAGGGTTGTATTGCCGATTTTTAAGGCCAAATGATGAAAGAACTTCAATGAATTCTCTAAGAGAATTCAGGGTTCTTGGAGGTACTAATAAGTCAGTTCAGCAATCGAAACAAAGTTCACCCCAAATCATACTTGTGTCTCCTCGAAAATAATGGACCTCTTGAACAAAACGGCACTTTCTTCGTATGAGAAGACCCATGTCCACACACTTTGATTATCAGAAAAACGTCAGTGAAGAGTACGTATTGCTGTTCATCTCGCCAGTGTACCCGCTCACTTGCCCACTCAAATCTTTGTCGCTTGTGCTCGCGAATGAGTGGAACTCTTCTTAACAAGCGTTTCGACTTCATGGAGACATCTTCTGACTGTGCTTAGGGAAACTGAAGTACCTGTGGCATTTTGACGTTGACTTGCCATTCTGCAAATGCTGAGAGGATATCTTCTCACTGAAAAAGTTGAAAAACCGTATTCTGTCGGCATTTTAGCACGTGGTCTACCACTTCTGCGTCTTTGAAGAACAGGTTTTGTGGAAAAGTACCATGCCAGTAAACGTGATATCACAATAACATTGAAGAAATTGGCCATTTGCACTTTTATTCAACCACCCTGAAACACCTCTGTTGGCATCGTCCTCGGATGAAACTTGTCTTGGGATAATGAAAATTTAATTGAGTAAGCCTTTTAATCTTATTGAAAACGAAATATAGTAATTTTTAAAATTTGCATTTCTGACACACATGGACGAAAAATGATTAAAATTAATAAAAACTTGCGAGAAGACGTTATTACAATCGTTATAAATTAATGTAATTGAAAAAAAAATAAGATGATATGGAAAATATTTATCTTTGGAAAGAATCAATATCCTACTCTCGACAAGCGGTTTATATCAACACCCATATATAGTATTGTCATCTAAGAATTACCATTCACATATTAGATGTGAAGGGAAAAACAATCTTGTGAATAAATAATAAAAAGGAATCGATCAAAATTTTTATCTTCGATGAAAGACATATGCGCGAAAATCAGTCAGTTTATTTCTTATGGAATTCGTGGACTCCACGAAGTCGTAAAAGGGGTTTCAACCATACCCGCGAGTATAGATAATCAAGTGGACTTTATATATAAGATTCTCGGACATCTGACGATAAAGTGGATCTTTTGAAACATCTGGTACTCGGTATTTTTCAACGACGAAAACGGGTATGGGAATGAACGTTGGGAGTTAGTTTGCTGTTAATCAACACCGCGTTAGTTCTGTCTGTTTTGCAGTAAAGCCAACAGGCCGTGAGGAGTAGCGGCCCATTTTAATTACAGAACTTGAAAGGACAGCTGGACAAAAAATTTTACAACTGCGGTCACTTATCTTTTCCCTTTTATGAAGTTATAAAACCTTTTTCACTGCTCTTTTTCATCTGTTTTGCCAATTAATTCTGCAACTCCACGGTCGGCCTCGCCATTGACAAATTCAGACCGTAGAATCGGGCATGCCGAATCTTGATGACTTGAAATGAATGGTCGTTCACATGTTGAGAGTTAATTTTTATTCAGAGACATCTTTCTCGAGAATGAACAGGTTAGGATTTCATCGAATCTGACGTGTAAAATGACTTATGAATATTTCATAACGTATTCTATGCTTTCTGACAGATGATTGTATGAAATTTTGAATATCTCGCAGGAACAGACAGCATTTTATGAATGCATTCTGTTCGTATACTGAAATGGTATATTTAATTAAATTCTCACTAGTTTACTGAAAAAATTTCAAGATTGCCTCTCATTTAAAGTATAGAATAATATCAAACTTTTGAGAAACGTCAAAGGACTGCCAATTATATGATAGTCAACCATAGATATCAATGAACAAGCAAAATTGTCACATCTGGAGCAGTGAAAATCCTCATGTAACTGCTGAGAGACCATTAGATCCACAAAAATCAATGTATTGTGTGCAATTTGGTCTGGTGGAGTGATTGACCCGTACTTCTTTGGAAATGAAGAAGGTGTCGCTCAAACTGTCAATTCTCATCGCTATAGCCAAATGATTACCAATTTTTTTTGGCCTGAAATTAATGATATGAAAGATGTTGCTTCAGCAAGATGGTGCAACAAGCCACACAACACGAGCCGTTTTGGCTTTATTGCAAGAAAAATTCCCAGGACGCGTAATTTCTTATTTCGGTGATGTGAATTGGCCACCAAGGTCTTGTTATTTATCGCCTTTGGATTTTTTGTGGTGTTATGCGAGGGATCGTGTTTATTCCGATAATCCTCAGAGTCTTGACGATCTGAAAACCAACATCCGTCAAGTTATTGGTGAGATATTCCCAGAAATGTGCCGGTAAGTCATCGAAAAATACCTCACAAGGATCGAGTCCTGTAAGAGATCACGCGGAGGACATTGAAATGATGTTGTATTCCACACATAATGGCAAGGTCCAAGAATTACACTTGATCGATATTCTAAATGAAAGATTGGTTGATTGGTAAGAATAGCTATAGCTTAATTTCACCTACTTCAGAAGTGTAATTCTGTAATTCAAATAATTAATCCAAACGTTTATTATTATCATCAATGCAAGACGAAGCTCCTGTCGCCAAGTCAATGCTTCCATAAAATAATATGAATGGAAGAAGTATTATGTAACTTATTTGCAATGGATGAAACATCTGTTATTTAGTATTTAATTAGTGGAACGGCTTTTGAATTCAGATGATTGAGTTGTATGGGCTTGATTCTAAATATATACCTGTTAACATTTCTGCCATCATAAAAGAATTAAAACTCATTTAGAAGTTAATTCCCTACAGAAATTCCCTCTTTTATTATGGTATAAATTCAATTCACATCGAAAGTAGGAAACGACCAAGTTTCCATAACTTTGAGAGCAACAGTGGGCAATCAGAAACCTTCAAATAAGAAGATTTCCACGGTTAACATTCGCCCTGGTAGGGAGTTCACTACGTGATATGATTACTAATTACCAAAATCCCATCCTACCTTAAGGCTATTTTAAGGAATTGGCTCTAATAGTGACGATTATAGAACTCGTACGATATGATACAAAACTATATTCAGGATCCCTTCCCGGAAAATTGGATAATTTCTCTTCCTGAAATGAATTAAGGGAATGAATTTGCTCTGTCGCTTCACGATATTGGATTCCGTAGGCCCAAATCCCAGCAATGGAACTGAATCATATACTCGTACATCTTCGAGAGGGGTTGATAATCTTACATTTGTCAGGAAATATTAATTCTTGCGACTTCTCATATTCTTTAATCGTTTTCTGAAAATATATTGCGGGCGTAGCTTGTGCACCGACTATTGAATAATTTTCCTAATTAAATTGATAACTGAGTTGAATCGAAAATTGAACTGAAAACCTCTAGAAAATTAATATGAAAAATCTCTCATAATATTTTTTAAATTGAATTGAACGTCTTAGAAATATTGTTTAGTTTCTTAGACATATAGAATTATCAATACGTATGTGCGGCAGTGTGCGACACTAATTTAATATAACACTGAAGGGTTTCTTAAACAAATATTTCAAAAACAATTAAGAATTTTTTTTCTAAAAACCTCTACAAAACTAATCCAACAAAATCTCTTAAAAAATTTTAAAATCACTTTTTTAAAATTAAATTGAATTAAATGTCTCTGAAACAATGTTTTATTTCGTAGAAAATTGGAATCATCAACACATGTGTGACAGTGAATCGATAAAGACTCGAGGAAAAATATAAAATATTGATCGCGATTAATTAGCAAAACATCATCCGAGACAGCTGTTTCGATCGGATGTCAAAAAACAAATGCCGTTACCAAAAATTGCTCCACATAGATTTAAAAGAAGTTATTTAATAAAATTTCATGAAATACATAGCACAATCTCCAGAAAAAGCATTCGAAACTCGTATTCTTTCTCATCAGTCGAAAGTTATCTGTATGTTAAATATTTTCTTTTGATTCTGTATCGAAATTTTCAAATATCAAAACAGATTTATTCTGTTAGCCTCCTACAAATTTCAACTTGAAAAATTTTTTTCAAAAACTTTTAGAATTAAAGCAATATCTTATAAGCACTGATTCAATTTAGTAGACATATAAAAGCAACACTCATTATATAATATCAAATGAAATAAAAAAAACAACAAAATACAAATTATCGATTAAAATTACTAAATAAATACTTGAAGGAGACAACATTTTGTTTCTATTCTTATATTCATGAAAACCAAATTCTTCAAAAATGCAAAACAATCCTAAGAACTACTCCAAAATTAACGTATTTTAATATATTTAAATAAGTTACTTCAAATAAATTGTCTGAAAAAATGTAGTATATCCTCAAAAAACAATTTGAAATTCTGTATCAGTTGACTGCCGCACATATGTCTCTAAAATGAGGAAGTTTAGACATCTAATATGATTTAATTTCAAAAAATTCGTAAGATTTTTCAGAGTAAATTTGTAGAGGCTTTCAGAAAAAAATTCTTATTAATATTTGAAATAATTCATTGAAAAAACCTTCACCGTAATATTCAATTGATGTTGATTATACTGATATTGAATAATTATATAAATTATGAATTTATAACATTGTATACATATTATATTTAAAATTGAATAATATTGAAATAAAATCAGAATTCTGAAAAAACTTTCCCTATATATCAAAAATATATATATGAAATTCATACTCGTCTAGAATTTTTTTTTTCATTTTATGACATTGTATACATATAAGTATGTATACGTAAATTTTTCCTTTGATATACAACTGAAATTATACAATGTCATATAATAAAGATTTTTAAGACAAGTATTGATTTTATATTGATCTCATATATAATAATATTAAATAAAGTTATTCTAATTTTCACAAATTTTTATAGTTATTATAATATAATAATTCTTTCGCTATCACAGTAGCATTTTCAGTTAGGTGGTACCTTACATTTCAATAACATTTATTCAAAATGTAAGAAACCACCAACCTGAAGGTAACAATTACTTGATCTGCTTTAACTCCAAATTTTAGTCGTTATAATCGTCCGGATAAAAGAACAGTTGAACGTTCAGTGAAGAAGTTTGAAACAAACTGATGTTACAGTGCCAGTGAGACAAAGAAATGCAAGAAGTGAAGAGAATATCGCTGCCTTAGTGAAAGGGTTCGTGAAGACCAAATTTATCGATTTCTCGACGTTCAAAAGAACTAGGCATCTCTCAGACGTCTTTGTAGCGAATTTTACGTTAAGAGCTTGGTTTACATCCATACGTAATTGTTTTAACCCAAAAACTCAAACGATCAGATCATTTAAAGCGTCGTGTATTCGGTGATTCGATTATTTCAAGAAATGGACCGATAAATTATCCGCCTCGTTCCTGCGATTTAACTCCATTGGACTTCTTTCTTTGGAGTTACATTAAGTCATTGGTTTACAGCAATCATCCAGCAAATTTAGACGATTAACAGATTAATATTGAACGAGTAATTGGCAACATACGACCTGATTTTTGTGTGAGAGTCATGGAAATTTGGGTTCAACGATTTCATTCCTGCCAGCGTTTCTGTGGCGGATATTTAAATGATGTTTTGTTTCATAACTAATGGTATCCATTGTTCTTTATAATGGAATAAAAATTACAATAATTTTCAAATGAATAATGTGTTTAATTTACAAAACAAAATGTGGCGCTGTTAATGAAAGACACTTTATATGAATAATTTATTTCAATTGACTATACTCTAGTTATATCCTACAGTTCAGAAAAGTGTGGAATTAACAATCTGTTTCACTTTTTTCCCACTATTGTACGTAAAGATAGGGAGATATTCATACTTCAATGCATGAAATCTTTCTAATACAGTTGAAACGATTCAAACAGTCACAAATTATTGTTATAGCGATACACGATACATGTTGAATGGAGCAGAGTTTTTCAGTTGTTATCCAGATTTCGATTGCCATATTGGCCGCTACTAAATCCCATACAATTTCGCTCTCTGCGTGGTCCCGTGTCCTTTTTTTGTTCCCCCGGATGAAAACCCAATTAAAAATATTCGAGGGTTTTCGACATTTCCACCTAATTGGAAAAGTGATTTATGAATCGGTCCCCTGTATGAGAACGTCCGCCAATAACGTATTCCGAAAAAAAGGCTTTTAGACCCCCATCCATACACGCAAAACTCGCCTCGGTGTTCATTTCGTAGGCGAACAGGGGACTTAATATTCTCTAATTTTCAATAAACAACTGCACAGTCCGCAGAATATGTATCATTTAAATTGTGGTTTCGCGGCACAGGTCAGATGAGGAGGCAGAGAACATCTATTTTCACGTTACATGAATGATGAGTAAAGGAAAAGATTAACCAAAACAATTATCTGAAATCTCTACAAAATTTAATCTAAAAAATCTCTCAAAAATTATATTATACAAAATTACTTAGAAACACCTTCTTTTTATAGGCACCTAGAATTATTGAAACATATGTGCGGCAGTCAACCGATAAAGAATAAACAAAAATATAGAATATTGACGGCGATTACCTAGCAAACATCATCCGAGACAGCTGTTTCGACTGGATATTTTTGAATAACAAATTCCATTATTTCTTTTTAAAAATACACACATTCTCAAAAAAAGGATTAAAAAATCTTGCCTATTTCGCTTCAGTCGGAAGTTATTCGGATGTAACGATCAATAAAATATATATCCACATACCCTCTATTCAACATACATTCTGTCAAGAAAGTACCGGGAATTATCGATTTAAATCTGGCGGGGCAATGAGGCAGGTAAAATTTTTTTTCCTAGGTTGGTACCACTGTCCTTAATTACTATGCCAAGCTTAAGCGGGATCTGTCAACTAGTGTGTTTGCAACAGCTGATTAAGTCAATCGATGTCAGAGTGCGTGCCGATTTTTACTATGGGTGATTACGTTGAGCAAAGAATTTGTTTAAAGTTTTGTGTTGCAAATGAATTTTCGTGTGCCGATGCATTGAAAATGTTGCAAAAGGCCTTTGGTGATAATGCTCTATCGAAAACTCGTGCATATCAGTGGTACAGAGCCTTCAAGGACGGTCGTGAAGTGGTCGCCCATCGACGGCTTCGATCGAAGATAAGGTCGATAAAATTAAGGAAAGGGTGCTGGAAAACCGTCGTACCAGCTTGAGAGAGATAGCACATGATCTTAAGATATCCCACGAGTCCGCACGTACGATTTTGATTGATATTTTGGGCATGAGAAAGGTGGCCGCACGACTCGTACCGAAACACCTGAATTTTCTTCAAAAACGTCATCGCGAACAGGTTGCTTCAGACATGCTGGATCGCTGTAATTCCGATTCTACATTCATGGAACGCATTATAACTGGTGATGAGACCTGGGTCTACGAGTACGATATGCAAACAAGCCAGCAATCATCGGAATGGGTGGCAAAAAATGAGCCGAAACCGAAAAAACCACGCCAAAGCCGCTCGAAAATGAAGGTGATGCTCATTGTTTTCTTCGATATCCGTGGCGTGGTGCACTACGAATTCGTTCCAGAGGGTCAGACGGTAAACAAGGAGTATTACCTAGGCGTTATGAAACGTTTGCGTGAGCGTATCCGTAAGAAGCGGCCAAATTTGTGGGCGAACAACTCATGGATTTTGCATGACGAGCAACGATTGTGACTGACTCACCGAGCTACGATTGTGACTGACTTTCTCGCCAAAAACTCTCAACAAACGTGCTTCAGCAACCACCGTATTCGCCGGATTTGGCTCCCTGCGACTTTTTCCTCTTCCCAAAACTAAAATTGCCCCTTCGTGGCACAGCATTTATTAAACCAACACCACCTAAACAATAAGGCCTACTCACTTCCAAATAAAAGGGGGTATGAGTCATCACATGTAGGGTATGAAACGATTCAGGTACTCTACGGTCGCTGTAAAGTGCAGTCTTCTGTCCTGCTTTTGACAATTAGTGTTGTTTTTTATAGTGTGTGTAGTTTTGTATTTTTTTTTTTTTTTAATAATATTAGAAGTTTTGTAGTGAAAATTGTATATTAAATACATTCAACATGCCAAACTATTCTTGTGTTCCACTTTGTAAGGTGAACAATAACAATGGGGTTAAAAAGAGTTCCTTTGCTTTTCCAAAAAATGAGGAACTAAAGAATAAGTTGTTAAATACCATAACTCGTGAAAATTTTTACCCAACTTCAAAAACACGGGTATGTATGTTTATCAATATTATTGTAATATTTTTTTAGTCAATTTACTAAAATAACGACGTTTCGGTATATATATATATATATATATATATATATATATATATATATATATGTATATGTATTAATAATATATTGATTATTTGCTTCAGGTGTGTGAGGATCATTTCTTGGAAAGTGTTATTGAAAAAGTTACCAATTGTTATGTTGAATCAACTGAGAAATTATTGTCAGCCCCTCTGAAGAAACTTCGATTAAAGCCTATAGCCCGAGAAACTCCCGATGGTAGAAGAGAAAGATAAGAGTATTCGATGTTAAGAAAAGGTCTGAAAAGCGTTCAATCCAATAAAGAATATATGAAATTAATAGCTGTGGCAAATGTTGAAGTATTTTAAGATTAAGGAAAAGGAGTTTGAGCAATGGGTTTTGAAGAAATGTAAGAGCAAGTTATAACTACTTCGTGTATTTTAGTGAACCTCTTGTGAAAATTCAGTGCAGTGTTGTAGTGTTGTAGTGTTGGAAGACATGACCTGAAAGTGTTTTATGGGGATATGGCAGTTCAGGATCTATTCAATAATAGGAAAGAAAATGAGCAACTTGTAACTGATACAAATCAAATGACAGATATTTTAGAAAAGACATCGTCTTTCTAAACCCGTTCTAAATTTAATATTTCGAAATATGAGGATAAATCGATATTTATGTTTGACGAAATACAGATTAAACCTTATATAGATTATCGAGGAGCCAACGTTGTTGGGAATATTTATAATAATTTTGATAGATCTACAACTGCACATGTGTTTATGATCAGCAGTCTCTTATCAGTATATGAAGAAGTGGTGCATAGTTTACCTGTAAGAACTTTAAAAGCAGTTTCATTACATCAAGTTATTGTTGGCTCAGAAGACATCGGATTCGAAGTTTTAGCTGTTGTTTCAGATAATAATGCTAATCGGAAAGCAATGAGTTATTTCAGCGACACTAATATTTTGTGCAATGTTGATACGAATCCAGTAAATATCATAGATCCTGTACACATTCTCCAAAACATAAGAAACAATTGGATCAATAAGACTTTCCAGAAATTTATTTATCCAGATTTTATTGAGAATCATTTAAATTCAATTCATTAAAACAAATTCATCAATCAGTCAATTAAAATATGGTTACACATTATCTTTGAAGGCACTTTATCCTACATCACTGAAACGACAAAATGTCAATTTAGTATTGCGAATTTTCAATTCGAATATAGTTAATGCTCTTAGAGAACTAGGAGGGAAAAAAATCGATAACTTTGAGGAAACTTCTGACTTTTTGAATATTATATGCACTTGGTGGGATATTATTAATGTTGAAACTCCACTGAAAGGTCAAAGAATTTGGAATAAAAACTGATGCAAAGAAATAATATTTTCCTTTAATAGTTTCATTGATAGGTTAATGAATATCCTATAAATACACTTTCAAAACTCATGACATATCTATCTATTCAGTGTTTATATTCATTATTCATAGTTTCCTCCTGAAATGTTTCAATATAGTATAATATATTAACTGTTATCCTTAAATTGTGTTAAATTTAATCCATAGACAAGATATATTGCTTCAATATTAAGATTTAAATGTCTGGATAAATATTTAATGGATTTAATCACTTTATTCCACAGATTATTAATTTTCATTGTCAATATATGTCATATGTCATCCAAGTGACATTCGTTCCAAATTCAGAAAATAATAAAAATTTAATTTTGGTAAGTTTCAAGTTGATTTCCTCCATACAAATAGAAGGAATGAACATAATTCGGAACTTTCACGAAAACTAGTAACCCTATCCGTGATGACTCATCTTTCGAGGTGAGTAGGCCTTGTTGTTTAGGTGGTGTTGATTACACTATGCTCATCCAAGAAGAAAAATCTTGAAGAGAAGACACGATCACAGACTCAATATCTGAAAACTGCTACGCGCATGTGACAAATTACAATTATTATGAGTGAACATTAATTGAATGGAAAGAAACCCTTCGAATTTTGAATTTGTTGTATAGCTCTTATAGTGTTCGTGTATTCTTTTCTTGAATGATCTACCAGTCTGACCAGTATAAACCATTGGGCAATCTTTATAAGGCAACTTATAGACTGCTGAATTATTATCTTTGTTTGATTTATCTCTATTATTTGTAATACATTTATCAATGTTGTTAATGGTTCTGAAAGCTGGTACGTAATTAAAATTTTTCTTAAAAAAATTGGCAATGTCTTCGGATATTCTATTTATATATGGAATTTGTATGAATTTTTTCGGAACGGAGTCTTTTGTGTGGTAGAAAAAACATAAGATAATGCTATCTTTCTGTTTATTGTCATTTTATCTATAACAGTTGGGTTGAAACCATTGTTCAATGCTATTTGTTTTATATATTAAGTTCTTTAGAAATAATTTGAAGGTTCATCGGTTCTTTTAATAATCTATGGATAAAGCTATTATAGGCTGACATATTTTCATTGAAGGGATGATTAGAAGTTTTATGTAGTGTGATATCTGTGTGTGTAGGTCATGAAATAAGTTAAATTCATGTGAGTTATTTAATTTTTTGATATTCAAGTCTAGGAAATTGATACTTTGCTTCTTCTCTTCTTCATAGGTGAATTTGATAGACGGGTGTAGGTTATTAATTAAATTTGAAGCAACATAGAATGTCATCTACAAATCTGAACCAATAAAGGAAATATTCATTCATTGGTTTTGAAGGACTTTTTGATTTTAAATCATCCATGAACATTTCTGCTGAAATAGACTGAATGGATTTCCCATGATAAGTTCTTCATTGGAAATATACCTCCAATTTGATGGCATTATTTATATTTCCAATGAAGGGCTTATCATGGGAAATACACTTAGCTCTATTTCAGCAAAAATGTTCATGGATGATTTGGAGTCAAAAATTCATTCGAACCCAATGAATAAATATTTCCTTTATTGGTTCAGATTTCTAGATGACATTCTATGTTGTTAAATCATAATGAAGCATGTGAGTCCATGTGAATATATAGGACAGTTGGGTCAATTTAGCGACAAAAAAATTTCAACGATCCCTTCAAGCCGGTTTTTTAAATGATCAATTATTACAACTTTTTTGACGTGATGTATACTCGTATCTATATTTCATAGTGTGGTGTAGAAAAAATTTGGTATTGTCCGCAAACTCCATTAACTCAGTCAAGACATACAAATCATTCTGAGCCTCTAATTCTTCTAACACCCTGAAGAAGTGAATGCACAATGGTATGAAAGAATAGCGGAAGTGTTTACCGATGCGGGGAATAAATGTAAGGATAATTGCAGCAAACCTGCGTTACTGAATATAACTGGAATAAAGGGGGTTAACTGATGTTAAAATATTTGAATGAATTTCCTTTGTTGTTAACACACTCCCACAACAATTTCACGGAGCCGACATCCTCTTTAAACACACACTCTTCCCGGTTGCGCAAAACATGATCCAAATGGATTTCACTTGTGTTTCATTAATCAATCAGTCGAATCTCCTCGTTGATGTTGGAACAAGTTGTCCGCTCTTCTGTACAAGGGCGTTCGACATATGTAGGACTATTTCACCGTAGGTTTTCAATCTAGAAATCCATCGGAAAACGGAACACGCGAAGAGGAAAGCTTCGTATTTGACATATGAGTGATTCGGTCTTTACTGTCTTGAAATTCGTTTGAATTAAAACAAAATGGATATATCCCAATTTTCACGAAAATTTGCATTAACAACAATGGTTTCGCCACACCGTGACAGAAAAATTTATTTCACTGACTTAATGGAATATCTCAAAATATTGCAAAGTATTTCAACGAAAATAAAATCTTAAAAGCAGAGCAAAGACTTTTGAAGATGTGTGTATATAAAGAATTTAGGAACTTGGATAATAAATAATGAAGACAAAATAGATTGAGACACTATATCTAACTGTTTCAGCCGTTACTATTTGATAGTTGATGATAATTTAAACCACTTTTTAGAAATTACTTTGTTTTACTATCACATAATTCGAATGTTTATACATTTAAGTAACTGCAGTTTCGATGTATGACTTCTTCAGTATGTGAAAACCTAGCGAAAGGTACAGTTATACTACTCTGTCAAGAAAGTACCGGGAATTTTCAATTAAAACAACATTTTTACATTTAATCGTCAAAATTTATTGGGTCGCCTTCAAAATAGGCTCCATTTGTTCCAATACATCTATGCCAACGGCACTTCCAATTATCGAAACATTTTTTATAGGCGCTTTCCGGGATGGACTTTAGCTCTCGCGCCGAATTTTTTTTTATGGCTTCAATCGACTCAAAACGAGTGCCACGAAGGGGCAATTTTAGTTTTGGGAAGAGGAAAAAGTCGCAGGGAGCCAAATCCGGCGAATACGGTAGTTGCTGAAGCACGTTTGTTGAGTTTTTGGCGAGAAAGTCAGTCACAATCGTAGCTCGGTGAGAAGGCGCGTTATCGTCATGCAAAATCCATGAGTAGTTTGCCCACAAATTTGGCCGCTTCTTACGGATACGCTCACGCAAACGTTTCATAACGCCTAGGTAATACTCCTTGTTTACCGTCTGACCCTCTGGAACGAATTCGTAGTGCACCACGCCACGGATATCGAAGAAAACAATGAGCATCACCTTCATTTTCGAGCGGCTTTGGCGTGGTTTTTTCGGTTTCGGCTCATTTTTTGCCACCCATTCCGATGATTGCTGGCTTGTTTGCATATCGTACTCGTAGACCCAGGTCTCATCACCAGTTATAATGCGTTCCATGAATGTAGATTCGGAATTACAGCGATCCAGAATGTCTGAAGCAACCTGTTCGCGATGACGTTTTTGAAGAAAATTCTGGTCTTCCGGTACGAGTCGTGCGGCCACCTTTCTCATGCCCAAAATATCAATCAAAATCGTACGTGCGGACTCGTGGGATATCTTAAGATCATGTGCTATCTCTCTCAAGCTGGTACGACGGTTTTCCAGCACCCTTTCCTTAATTTTATCGACGTTATCTTCGATCGAAGCCGTCGATGGGCGACCACTTCACGACCGTCCTTGATGGCTCTGTACCACTGATATGCACGAGTTTTCGATAGAGCATTATCACCAAAGGCCTTTTGCAAAATTTTCAATGCATCGGCACACAAAAATTCATTTGCAACACAAAACTTTAAACAAATTCTTTGCTCAACGTAATCACCCATAGTAAAAATCGGCACGCACTCTGACATCGACTGACTTAATCAGCTGTTGCAAACCCACTAGTTGACAGATCCCGCTCAAGCTTGGCATAGTAATTAAGGACAGTGGTACCAACCTAGGAAAAAAAATTTTTACCTGCCTGATTGCCCCGCCAGATTTAAATCGATAATTCCCGGTACTTTCTTGACAGAATGTACATAATAAATCATTTATATAAATGATACTGAATTGTTTTAGCCGTTACTATTTGGTAGTTGATCATAATTAAAACAAATTGTAGAAATTACTATGTTTTACTACCAAAAAATATATATTACACATTTTCTTGTGACTCGAGTTTCGAGAAACTATCCCATCATCAGACAACTTCCTATTGTCTGATGATGGGATAGTTTCCCGAAACTCGAGTCACAAGAAAATGTGTAATATATATTTTTTTGGTAGTAAAACATAGTAATTTCTACAATTTGTTTTAATTTATATTAAATGATATGAATGATCGTTTGGAAGATTCCTAATGATGAAAAATAATTATTTAACGACAAATTATCGTTTAATATATTATGACTCGCTGTAAAAGTCATTGATACTGGATTGAAAAAAGATATTGATCTTGTATCTGAACCAAAACAGTACAGAGTGTTTATGCAGGCATAAACACTGCATAAATACTTTCTCTATTTTGTTAAGTTTTAAGTTGGCTATAGAAGAAGTAAGCAATTTTTTGCTCAACAAATGTCTGCAAATATTTTAATCTTTTCGTTCGTGAAATTTCGTAATTTATAAAAACCTTATGGGAGACCATATATCTAAGGTCACGACTTAGTTTTCAATGACTGCTTCAAATTATACTGCAGTGTCCTCAGAGTCCTAGAAACGAGAAAGCCTAGTCCTGAAATAGTTCTTTTAGTGAGCAGATTAGTCTCTTTGTAACGCTGAAATACTTGTTGTACACCATAGAGACTTAGATCAAAGTTTTTCGCAGTTTCGCTCTAACCACGACTGTTTTCTATAGCCGTCACAATTCTTGCCTCAACTACGGTATTTATAGCCATTTCAACGCAATTAAATCAAACAATTTACAATAGACCGGTAAAACTATTTAAACAAAACTAATTTTGATAATGGCGTTTAGGACTTTAGGTGAGAGACCATGAACAGTGTGTTTTTAAATCCATTATGGAGTGAATTTTTGAATGAATACAAAAGGATATTCTATGAGGATTTATTTGCCAAAAGTATCCCATATAACGATCGAAAAGTGTGTTCAGCAGAAAAAAAATTATTCTTTCGATTCTGGAAATTCAGCGATAAGATATTGAACAAAATCAGAGGTAGTAAGAGGAGAATTTTGATTGAATTCAACGAATCTCACAAATCAGCTTGGAGAAGTGTCGTTTGCTCCGATCTTCGAGTAGTATTCAAGGTACAGCACGTTCCTGAAGATATATTACTATTATCGGAAAAAATGAACTTCTGGAGAGGGCTGTAGGTGGTGGAGAAATGAAGCTCTGCTTCGGAAATCGTGCAATGCGAACAAATTAAACGAAAGCGTAGATCAAACGAGTGTGATCGGAATAAAATTGAATGTTTGACCCTTAAAGGGAAAACCTCATCGGTGCCCACGTTAAATTTCTATTTCCAAATTAAATTCGGAATTTTCCGTTTCGCAACCGAACTTTCTACTGACAAAAACTGCTGTCAGCCACACATTCACTTTGCCCAAAACGTACACAAAATCTAATTGAGTCCGTTACAGACGAATGATATATTAAAGAACGAAAAAATTCGCTTTATTGCAGCACTATCTCTGTTGTTCTGGCACTGAATCCAATTTAGCTGCTCCTCTGTTTCGATTTGCAAATATCGTTCGCAATTTGCTACATGCCTTCAACATACTTGACAAAAGATACTTTATTCACAGCTAAAATCGTGATATGCCAGATGCAGAGAATTGCCATCTGCCGAGGAAATTAAAAATGATTGAATGAGATTCGTGGAAACTTATGATAATGAAAATTCTTCAAACACATTATTTCAGTGCTTCACTCGATCGGAATACGTATTATCTTCATTCCCATACACCTACCTGTTTTCATTACTTTGAGGTGGAGCGGAATTCGAAAAGTTTATATTCAGTGCATTCAAGTTGATTCACAGGTTGACAAATGTGTTAATTCTTGATATTGCAGCATTAAACTTCACAGTTTGCATGCATTTCATACAGTTTTTCTCCGAAATTTCCAGAAAGAAATTCATGACAGATAACAGCTGGAATTAATTAGCTAGAACCTCTACTGATTTTAATCTGAATAAATCTCATGAAAATATATAGAATTAAATTTTAAAAACATAAATATATATCATCATCACATGTGGTGGAAATTAACTAATAAAGAATTAAAAGAAATATAAAATAATGATCAAATTATCTAGACATCACCATATACATATACATTCTGTCAAGAAAGTACCGGGAATTATCGATTTAAATCTGGCGGGGCAATGAGGCAGGTAAAATTTTTTTTTCCTAGGTTGGTACCACTGTCCTTAATTACTATGCCAAGCTTGAGCGGGATGTGTCAACTAGTGTGTTTGCAACAGCTGATTAAGTCAGTTGATGTCAGAGTGCGTGCCGATTTTTACTATGGGTGATTACGTTGAGCAAAGAATTTGTTTAAAGTTTTGTGTTGCAAATGAATTTTCGTGTGCCGATGCATTGAAAATGTTGCAAAAGGCCTTTGGTGATAATGCTCTATCGAAAACTCGTGCATATCAGTGATACAGAGCCTTCAAGGACGGTCGTGAAGTGGTCGCCCATCGACGGCTTCGATCGAAGATAACGTCGATAAAATTAAGGAAAGGGTGCTGGAAAACCGTCGTACCAGCTTGAGAGAGATAGCACATGATCTTAAGATATCCCACTAGTCCGCACGTACGATTTTGATTGATATTTTGGGCATGAGAAAGGTGGCCGCACGACTCGTACCGAAAGACCTGAATTTTCTTCAAAAACGTCATCGCGAACAGGTTGCTTCAGACATGCTGGATCGCTGTAATTCCGATTCTACATTCATGGAACGCATTATAACTGGTGATGAGACCTGGGTCTACGAGTACGATATGCAAACAAGCCAGCAATCATCGGAATGGGTGGCAAAAAATGAGCCGAAACCGAAAAAACCACGCCAAAGCCGCTCGAAAATGAAGGTGATGCTCATTGTTTTCTTCGATATCCGTGGCGTGGTGCACTACGAATTCGTTCCAGAGGGTCAGACGGTAAACAAGGAGTATTACCTAGGCGTTATGAAACGTTTGCGTGAGCGTATCCGTAAGAAGCGGCCAAATTTGTGGGCGAACAACTCATTGGTTTTGCATGACAATAACGCGCCTTCTCACCGAGCTACTATTGTGACTGACTTTCTCGCCAAAAACTCAACAAACGTGCTTCAGCAACCACCGTATTCGCCGGATTTGGCTCCCTGCGACTTTTTCCTCTTCCCAAAACTAAAATTGCCCCTTCGTGGCACCCGTTTTGAGTCGATTGAAGCCATAAAACAAAATTCGGCGCGAGAGCTAAAGACCATCCCGGAAAGCGCCTATAAAAAATGTTTCGATAATTGGAAGTGCCGTTGGCATAGATGTATTGGAGCAAATGGAGTCTATTTTGAAGGCTACCCAATAAATTTTGACGATTAAATGTAAAAATGTTGTTTTAATTGAAAATTCCCGGTACTTTCTTGACAGAGTAGTATGTTTCGATTGGAAGTTAAAAAATCACAAGTTCCATCACACATATTAGGAGTACAAATAAGTTTCCGCCGTTTTATTGGCACGGAATTTCAGTTAGCTTTCGCAGATGATAACCGACTTAAAAAATAGTTTGGACATTCAAGAACAACATAACCTATTAATATCATTGATTTTATATTGGTAAAATATAATTTTCATGAGTTGAAAATGTCAAAATTTGAGCCAAGTAAGCGTCATTTGCGGGAAATATTAGTTTACTTCTTTAATTTAAAGAAATCTGCTGCTGAGGAGCATCAATCGCTCGTAGAAGCATATGGTGAGGGTGCTTTGAGTGAGAGAACGTGTCGAGAGTGGTTTCAAAAGTTTAAAAACGGTGATTTCGACGTAGAAGACAAAGATCTCAGTGGAAAGCCAAAAATTTACGAGAATGCAGAATTGGAGGAATTTTTGGAGGAAGATTCATCTCAAAGACAAAAAGAACTTGCTCTAACATTAGAAGTCACTCAGCAAGCAGTCTTACATCGTTTAAAATCATAAGGAATGATTCATAAACAAGGAAATTGGGTTCCGTACGAATTAAAGCCGAGAGATATTGAACAATGCTCGTCCACATGTTGCGGCTCCCGTGAAAAAGTACTTGGAAACACTTGATTGGGAAGTGTTACCCCACCCGCCGTATTCACCAGACATTGCACCGTCCGATTATCACCTGTTCCGGTCCATGGCACACGGTCTGACGGCGCAGCGGTTCACATCTTATGAGGATACCAAAAATTGGGTTGATTCGTGGATAGCCTCAAAAGACAAGGAGTTCTTCAGACGTGGGATTCGAATGCTGCCTGAGAGATGGTAAAAGTGGTTGCAAGTGATGGGCAATATTTGAAATAAATTTATATTACCGTTCTTCTATAATAAATATTTAATTTGTGTTAAAAAACGGCGGAAACTTATTTGTACTCCTAATAATTCAAAAAGGCCTTTTTTTGTTTTCCTTTTTTAGAGAATATAGAGCACATTCGCCAGAGAAATAACCTGATAAATTCGCCCCCAAATCCCCCCAGTAAGGAGTTATTTGAGCAAACAAAATAATCATTGAAAAATATATGAAAACACCATTTTTTCACTAGACATTTCTGCAAAAACAAACCAATTTTAGGACAAGCATGGCCAATACAAAAATACAGAAATATATAATGAAAGAAAATAAAAAAGGCCTTTTTGAATTATATGTTGAACATTTTTTGGAACTTGTGATTCTTAAACATCCGATCGAAACATATATGTATAAGGTGAACCTGAAAAAGCCAAAGAGTTGACGAAGCAATTGTTGTAAATTAATAAATTTTAGAAATATTCTTTTATTTGATTAAAATGAATTTCCATCAAGTAAAGACCGTTTCAATTGAACTCTTAAAACCCGAAATCCTTCGGTTTCAGTATTAAACTACACGGAAACAAATGGGATCGAAGAAAACCGCAATATTGTTAATGGCACTTGGAGAGTTCCTAGATGAATTGGTTGCATCTCTTCTGCTGAGATCGTGATATATTTATTGATCGTCAGACCCTAAGCAAAACCGCATGAAGGATCTCCCTCTTGAGCGGACCAACGTCATTCTCTGTGGTTTGGCTACGTCCAAAATATGAAATGCGTGGCAGATATAGTTTGTCTTGCCCGAAAGTTTGCCTGCCTTGTTTGGGGCCTTCCCCAAGTCGTAAGCCTATTTATTCAAGTCTGCTTCGCCAACACCAAATTTCCGCTTTGTTCTACACATGCCCATATTTATTTCTAGGGCATGGGTGGGAATTTAGATTAGCCCATTATATACTTAGCGCCCGATAATGCTGTGGAATCCAATGTACCGATTAATCACGTGCACCATTCATTTCCTCCAACGAGTAAATAAATTCCTAGGAAGGTTTATTCACACAAGGGTTACTCTATAAATATAAACAAGTGAGTTCACGAATCGAAAGAAACGAGAATAAGGGAAAATGTAATATAAATTTATTACATGAATGCGGTTGGCTCTAGGTGAAACATAATAATTTTATTTAAAAAAAATTCACAAGGCTTTTATATTTCACAATTTATTCAGAATCCTGACACGTGTTTCGGTCTTTCGATCATCTTCATAGGAGCACAAAAAGGAACTAAGGTTGAAATTGAAAAGGTTCTTTTATTTACACTTAGCACATGTGTGTATTTTTATGCCGCATGGAAATAACCTCATCCAATATGTGTTGACGAACAGTATTTGGGAATTTGTTAAATTCTCCTTTTTCTTAATGAATTTTTTTATTGAAAGAATCTCCAAATGGTTCATAAATTCACCCATATTAACATAATATAGTAAAGTGACATCTTTCTCATTAAAAAAATCATTATTTTCTATATATTAGGAGTACAAATAAGTTTCCGCCGTTTTATTGTAGATGGCGCGGCACGGAGTTTCAGTTAGCTTTCGCAGATGATAACCGGCTTAAAAAATAGTTTGGACATTCAAGAACAACATAACCTATTAATATCATTGATTTTATATTGGTAAAATTTAATTTTAATGAGTTGAAAATTACATAATCTGAGCCAAGTGAGCGTCATTTGCGGGAAATATTAGTTTACTTCTTTAATTTAAAGAAATCTGATGCTGAGACGCATCAATTGGTCGTAGAAGCATATGGTGAGGGTGCTTTGAGTGAGAGAACGTGTCGAGAGTGGTTTCAAAAGTTTAAAAACGGTGATTTCGACGTAGAAGATAAAGAGCGCAGTGGAAGGCCAAAAATTTACGAGGATGCAGAATTGGAGGAATTATTGGAGGAAGATTCATCTCAAACACAAAAAGAACTTGCTCTAACATTAGAAGTCACTCAGCAAGCAGTCTCACAATTTATATTACCGTTTTTCTATAATAAATATTTACTTCTTTAAGAATTGAAAGAAGAAAGATTAATTTGTGTTAAAAAACGGCAGAAACTTATTTGTATATTGTTCAATGTTCTGCAAAACCGGTTGATTTCTGGTTTTTCAAAATAGACATCCTATGTTCTTTGATTCTATGTTGTAGACATCGGCCTGCCTATATGTAGCATTACAATCATCACATTTAATTTGATAAAATCTCGATCGGAAAAATTGGGGTTCCTTTCTTTATTGTTCACCAAAATCTTAGCTAAATTATTTCTATTTACTGCTAAGGAATTTCCATTTTATGAAGACAATTAGAGATCCGACTGCTGAAATGAATGATTATTTGCTTCAAAAATTGAATGGAATCGACCCAGAAGTGTTTTGGTTCCAATAAGATGGTGCATATATATATATATATATATATATATATATATATATATATATATATGATTTATTGAAAGAAAGATTTGACGATAACATTATTTCGAGAAATACTCTAATTAATTGGCCTCCAAGATCATGCGACACAACTCCACTAGATTATTTTCTTTGGGGTTATGTCAAATCATTGGTTTATACTGATAAACCAGAAACTATAGACGCTTTGGAAGCCAAGATAATTCGTGTTATTGATGGAATAAGGCTTGAATTACTCGAAAAAGTGGTCCAAAATTAGTCTGGTCGACTGCGGTTCCTTAGAGCTAGTCGTGGTGGACATATGCCGGAAATTATTTTTGAAACATAAATGTCATAAAATTGTCTTTCAAATAAAAATTTGACTTCAATCTTAATTTAAATTTGTTTTATTTCAATTTAAAGCCCTATTACTTTAAGAAAAATACCCGATAGAACAAAACGATACATATTTGACTCAAATCGGACAATCCGAAACACGTTAAATAAAGTCTTGGAGTTCAAACAAAAATAATGGAATTTTTCCTCCACCTGTTATTTGTTCTTTTAAGCTATTTCGTTTGTTTTCAAAAATGTATGATTTGTGAATTTTCAATGAATATTATCGTTGACAACAGTCGTGATAATATTGGATATTGAATTATTTCAAATTAAGGGAGTGTTGAAAGTCATTCTAATGAGGAAAATGCATATCAAATGATGCTTCATCCTGTAACCAAAATTCCATTAAGTTACTAAATTCATTTGTAGGAGGAATATACTGAAATTTATGAGAGATGAGCATCAGTACACTGTTTGATTTACAGCACAACCCATGAAACTAATTTCCATCCAATGTGTAACAGACGTTATCAGTGTACATTGAATAATAAAATATTTCATTACGATGATTAAAATTCAAATAAACTGATCCATGAAAGACAATATTTTGATAATTAATTATCTGCTCATGAATTCAGCTTTTTCGCTAATTGCTGGCATTCGCGAGTATTCACACGAGAAAACGATATTTTTGATCGCTGTCGCTTGTTGCAAATTGATCAGTCACCCGAATGAAAATCGAATTGCAGTAATCGAATACGTCATCCCTTTGATAATTATTGGCTTTGCGTTTTTTGACGAGGTAGCATCGTTTTTTTATGTTTCGGCGAGCAGAGTTCCGAGTTTTAAAAGCACGACATGCACGAAGTGAATATCGGGTGTTTTTTTTTCAGAGTGATAGAGCTTCAAATTAAAATAAAACACCTTTTGATTGAGATTGACGCCTAATTTTTTTATTTGAATGATAATTTTGACATTTATGTTTTAAAAATAATTTTCGGCATATGTCCACCAAGACTAGCTCTAAGGAACCGCATTCGACCAGACCAATTTTGGACCACTTTTCCGAGTAATTCAGGCCTTATTTCATCAATAAAACGAGTTATATTGGCTTCCAAAGCGTCTTTTGTTTCTGGTTTATCAGCATAAACCAATGACTTGACATAACCCCAAAGAAAATAATCCAATGGAGTTATGTCGCATGATCTTGGAGGCCAATTAATTGGACTATTTCTCGAAATAATATTATCGCCAAATCTTTCTTTCAATAAATCAATTGTTACGGTAGCAGCATGAGGTGTAGCACCATCTTGTTGAAACCAAAACACTTCTGGGTCGTTACCATTCAAATTTTGAAACAAATATTCATTGATTATCGATCTCTAACGAGCATCATTCACTGTAATATTAGCTATGACTTACAGCAGCGATATTTTCTTCTATACGTACAGTTCTTTGTCTTGTTGTTGCATCGACTAGGAAAAATGTCCGAAATCTATCGATAGTTCGACGAATAAGCTGCTCTGATGGACGATTATGTAAACCATAAATTTCACGAAGTGCTCAATAGGTTTGGCGAATAGAAAACTGATTTTGAAAATAAATTTCAACAATTTGTAAACGTTGTTGCGACTTGAGTCTTTCCATGATAATTTGTCAATGGTTACTGAACGGAAATGTCAAAACAACATGGCTTCTACCTTCTGTCAGATCAAAGTTATCCCTATCGAAAGTTCTATCACTCTAAAAGAAACACCCGATATAAAATCACCAGTATACAAATTGAAATATCAGGAAGCAGTTGTCATTCACAAAAAAATATGAATACCTGGTTTTGAGTCTACTCAGTTAAAGATCGATTTAGTTTTAAAAATTAAAAGTACAAAATCAGATTTCTGGAAAACTTCAGAGTGTATAATAAAAGAGGGTTTTTTCTTCGTAGAAGGATTATTATAAAATTTGAAATATCATACAGATTTCTACAACTTTTAATTTAAAACAAAAATTTTACAATTTAATAAAAAAAAATGTCTTTAGAATACATGGTGTCATTTCAGTAGACATAGAATTAATACCTATTACACAGTACCAAAGGATGGAAGAAATTCAGAGAAATGTAAATTGTCAACTGAAAATTATTAAATAAATACTTGAAGAGTACAAAATTTTGTTTCATTCCTTGTTTTATGAAAACTGAATTCCCCTTCAAAAATGAAAAACATAACCTCAAGAACTTCTTCCAAAATAACTTGTTCAAAATTAGTTCTATTAAAAGAATTCCTAAAACATATATAACATCTTTAAAAAACAATTTCGAAATGTTACAACGGTAAATCATCAGTTCGCCTTTATATTTAAATAATAAAAATATATTTTACTATCCTAAGATATCTTTCACTATCCTAAGTATTCTATGTTCATCGCAGAAATAACATAAAATTTGCAAGGTATTTTATGGACTACTTTCTATCAACAAAAAAACTGTTTTTATTATTTTAATTTAGATATAATAATTTTATATTATGGTTAACGCTTATTACATATCATTTGGTTTTAAAGGAGTCCATAAAATACCTTGCAAACTTTATGTTATTTCTGTGACGAACATAGAAAGAATACTTAGGATGTTTATAAGTTCACTTTATTCTGATGTTTGTATAGTAAACAGCATGCAGTCGGTTTGGTTAGATATGTTTGTTAATTATTTTTATTTATTAAATATGAAGTCGCACCGATGATTTACCGTTGTAACAATTCTGATTGTTTTTCAAATATGTTCTAGGAATGTTTTTAAAAGAACTTATTTTGAACAAGTTATTTTTGAAGAAGTTCTTGAGGTTGTTTTGCATTTTTGAAGGGGAATTTAGTTTTCATAAATCAAGGAATGAAACAAAATTTTGTACTCTTCAAGTATTTATTCAATAATTTTCAGTTGAAAATCTATTTTTCTTTGAATTTCTTTCATTCTCTTTGGTACTGTGTGATAAATATTAATTCTATATGTCTATTAAATTGACACGGTGTCTTTTAAAGACATTTATTGAATTTAATTCTAAAAATGTTTGAACAAGGATCAAGTAATACATCATTTATGAAATTACTAAAGAATTTCTGTTTGACATTCGTTTTGGTGTGGAAAACCTCTTGGAAATGATGGGTAAAATGCATTGAGTGGTCGAGTTTCTGAACGAATTTTAATTAATGAGATGTTCAGATTGCCTACCGTTTATTTCTAACAAATGAAAGTGTCTTTGATATTGATTTCTCGCATATCACTTGGTGAAATATTTTTAAATTAATAAAGTAAATAAAAACAACTTGGCTTAAGTTTCACTGTCTATTTGATGTCTGTTGACATATATGTTTCGGGTTTTTAGCCCATTTTCAAAACTGAAGAGAACAAAGCTTAAAATCCTATTTATAATGGTAGGGTAGATAGATCACAGGAACAATTTGGAACAGTGTAAAAATATGGTGTTAGTTGGGTCCTAATCTTTTACAGATAAGAGCAATGGTGATGAATTAAATTGAAATTGTTCATATGTAATTGGTAGCTTTTTATCATGTGCTAAATAAATTTCCTAACTTTCTAAAAGGTCCATTCTTCTGCCTTTATTACCTATGTGTAAAATCTCAGTTCTACTGAAATCTATGAAATGGTTGTTATTTATACAATATTCCGAAAAATTACATGTTATTTTATTATGTAATATACTTTCTTATGTTCTTCTACCCTTATGTTTAAAGATCGTCCTGTCTGACCTATGCAAAAAGCAGGGCAGTGTGTCTTTGTTCAACATTTTCTCTTACATTCTAAACATTTCAGGTGTTAATTAAATTGAGCGGTCAGAAGCGAAAATTCGTATTTTGACAACGATAAGGCGATTTGCGGCTTTTTGGGAGGGCACAATGATTTCCTTGACTGGTTTTTATCTTGATTGAGTTTTATTTTAGTTCAGTGTGTTATTTTATGTTTCTTCAGCACTGTCATTAAAATTTTCCATATCAATGAAAGTAACCAAACAATTATTATCAGATTGTTACACTTAATCAATAGAACAGATATTTTTTCTGTATAGATAGGAGACTTTGTTAGCGCCTTAAACACTAAAACACGTCGTGTTATCAACTGAAACGCACTGAAATTCTGGATTGTTTGTTTTACTTCTTGTGATTATGTGACGTTAGTTCCTTAACAAAGCAAGTCACTTGTCAGTGTTCACGTAATCGTAGGGTTTCAGAACATAACACACACAGAACAACAAAATTGAACTAACTAATTATTTGGTGTTTTCACGCCAGTGCAATATTTTTTTAATACAATACTATATTTACTTCCTTCCAGAGCTTTGGGTTTACCGAGCTGGTGTAACGACTTGGAGATCATGCAGTTGAAAATTATTATTCATAAGCTGACCTAATAATTGCATCGGGTACATTGGATGTATCGAAGAAAGCCTCTAGATAATCTACCATCAAACTCCAGAAGCCATTGAATATTCCATAATCGTAACTAACTCAGGAAACCTTGATTCCACTATCGGTCAGAAGCCCTGGGTATACGCCTAAAACCATGAAAATCTCGATTCTCATTTGCATCTGTCCTAATTACGTTCGTGTAGCTTGTAAGTTGATTGTACACGGTTCAGATGATGGTTTTCCAACCCAATCGGCACTAATTCGTGACTGAAGACCTAAGCTAAGCAATAAATATTCCCCTTGGTATAAGATTAGAATACTAACATATTTTCAGTTTTATTCTTCATTCATTATTTCAGTGTGCTCATTTTCTGGTCTAATAATTTTACCGAATAAATCATTAAACATGTTTAAATCTTGTCGTTTCAATATACGTCAAATTCATAAATATGAATTCTACGTGTAGCAACGGAAGTTGTTCAAGCACTTCGTGTTAATATAGTTTCAATGCAATTCTTCGCCATCAATTCACTATAACTAACTATCAGAAAGCCTATACTTCGCCCGTATTTGAATGACAAAATAAAATACCGAGATATTTAGGCCAAATACCTTCACTTTCAGTTCCAAGTCTCATTCTCTTTCCGTTCGAAAGTTATATTGTTAAGGAACGGACCGGGTCGAATTATTTTGACGTCGGATTCTTCATCAGTAAGTCTATCCAAGTCGTTTGAAACCATTTTCGGCTCAAAATTAGAAAACTACAGACAATTAGGCAAAACGATAGCAGGCTGTAACCTCAAAACAGCGCGCAAAAAGCTGGACAACACGAAATCTGTCCACGAAGTTTTCATATGTAGGTCTAATCTCGTACAAAACAATTTAATTGCGTAAAGTATTTTGTATCACGTAGAATGATTTAGCAATATTCGAACAATAACTCCAAGGTTTTTGATAGTTAATCGGTTATATATGAATGCAAAATCATTGATTTGTTTTCGATATTTTCAACAATGATCGAGGTTAAGCACTTCTAAAACTTTTGATTCAGCCATTGCAACATCACCATAACACATTTCTGATGTGTTTCTATGAACACTTCTTTTCGTTACATAGAGTTCCAAAGAAAATCTTTTTCTGTATGAATTTATACAATTTCAAGATTAGCAAAAATTTCTTTTTATTTGTAAAAAGCATAAATTTTATTCAGCTCATAACAGTAGTGGTAACCTTGAAATAAGTAAACATGAAGCGCTTTCTTTAGTTAGAACAAAATATTGAAAGTACAAATTGAGTAGGTCCGTTTTCAAAAGATGGCTCTCATCATCCGGAGCAAGGGCCTCTTCAAATTTCTTCCGCTGTTCCCTATTTTGTGCAATTTGTGTTCATAATATTCCATTCTTTTTCTTAATAGAATCCTGCCATTTTGTTTCTGGATGACCACGGCTTCTTCCACCATCTCTTGGATAACATTCCTGCACCAACTTGGTCCATTTTCCAGTTGACATCCTTGCTAAATGGCCAGCCCAAGTCCACTCCTTCTTGAACAGTTCTTTGCCTACATCTTTTATTTGTGTTTTTCTTCTGATATCTGCATTTCTTATTCGGTCTTTTAATTTGACTTCTAATAAACTTCTTTCCGTTTTTTTGATATACTTTTAACTTTTGTACTTGTTTTTCAGTCAGCGCCATTTGATAGAACAGGCAGTACATACATATTCATCACTTCCCCTTCTGATATTGATGGAAAAGTTACCCTTCAGAATACACGCAATTGACCAGTACTGACTCAAATGGTTCTGAATATTAGCTCTAACAATGCTGCAAATAGCATTGTGGAAATGGGTCTCCTAGACGTACACCGTTTACGATTTTAAAGGGCCTTCCTACATTTATGAGCTTGATTATTGCTGAGCAACTGTGATATATTTGTTGTAGGTTATGAATATATGGTTCTGGTATACCTTGATTAATTAGAGCATTTAACATAGGTATGATGCACCATATCAAAGGTATTGTTGTAATTTACAAATGGTAGGTACAAATTTTTGTTGTATTCTCTGTATTTTTCGATGACTTGGGTCGGAGTGAAAAGGTGGCCCATAGTTGAGTAGCCAGTTCTAAATCCTGCTTGCTCAGGTGGTGGATTTTCATCCAAAATGTTGATTATTCTTCTCAAGATGATTTTTGAGACAGTTGGCATTAAGCTGATTGGGAGGTAATTTTTAATGTTCATTTTTGACCCTCTTTTACGTAAAAGTACGATTTCGCAAGTAGTCCACTCTTCTGGTAGGTTTTGGCTCTGGATGACTTTATTAAATATATAAGTCAGTGGTATTGTGAGTTCTTCTGCTATAAACTTCAACAATTCGTTTGATATTCCATCTTCACTTGGACATTATCCGTTTCTGAGAGTGATGCTTACTTCCTATTCTATAATTGGTAGTACTTCATCCATACTGTGATCTAGTATCCTCTCTACTATATTAGGACCATCATCCTGGTGAAGGTTTCGATAAAATTCAGTTGCAACATTGAGTACTTTTCATCTATTTCCAGTGGTTTCGGCCCAGTACTTGTTAAATTCTGAAGCCATGGTTTTCCTTGTGAAAGGTCTTTTCTGATTTTCCTTATGGATTTGGATGATTCCATTATCATTTTAACATACCCATATTTATTTGATTGATTCGGTCTTTACTTGGTGGAAACTCAATTTAATTAAAAAAATGTATATGAGACAGTAATTTATTTCCACAAAAATGTTTGTACTACTACAACAATTGTTTCACCACGATGTGGCTTCTTCAGGTATTACATTGTACTGTCTGATGGTATTCAGTGTAACCGAGTTTAAATACATTTTTAGGTACGTGACCAAATAATGGAAGCACAAGTCATTAAAACTCTAGGTGTTTATTGGAGTTTGTCGCTAAAAATGCCATTAAGGAAATATATTCAGTAATGGAGACTTATCAACATCTGTTTGTTCGTTCAAAAGGATTTTACGGGCATTATACCTGTTGATTTCAAGAAATTCTAAAAGTGTTAATCTAGAACTTTTGCTTTCAACGTGGATAATTTTATAATTATTGTTGAAATTATGCCCGAATTCCTTCATTTCTTTCGGAGAAATCGAAAATTGGCTCCAAAACGCTTTAAAAGACAATAAGTTTTTCCGAGACGAGATTCGGAAAATGCTGGAGAGGAGGGGAAAATTAGTGAGCAGTGATGGACTATATTTCGATTAATTTATTAATTGACTATATTTTGAAATAAATGCATTTTTTGAGCTAAATAAACAGACCGAATCAATATATTCTGCCAATACATTACATGTTAAAGAATTATAATAATTAAATCGCTCTTTTGAAAATTTGGTTATTTTTCTTACCGTGGGACATTATTTGGGTTGAATAATTTTTGTTATGTTTTTCTGTGTTCCGAGAACAAATGGTTATTGGTTAATGATAATAACACGCTGATTATTTCTGTTTTATCTTGGATATTTTAAAGCTTACTTCGAGTTTATTCGTTCCAGGTTTCATCTTATTTGGTGAGTTAAATTTTGATCTTGTGATATATTTGAATCTGAATTCAATACATTTCTCGAAAGTTCTGGAGATCGAAATAGCTATCAAATGTTGAAGTTCTCGTTCTTTTATTTTTATTTGATCCTTTATTTTGAAAATTTCGGGTAATTTTGGAATAGTGGATTTTCTTGTATTTTATGTTAATATACATACTTATATAGTTTTTGTTAATACATTCTGTCAAGAAAGTACCGGGAATTATCGATTTAAATCTGGCGGGGCAATGAGGCAGGTAAAAAATTTTTTTCCTAGGTTGGTACCACTGTCCTTAATTACTATGCCAAGCTTGAGCGGGATCTGTCAACTAGTGTGTTTGCAACAGCTGATTAAGTCAGTCGATGTCAGAGTGCGTGCCGATTTTTACTATGGGTGATTACGTTGAGCAAAGAATTTCTTTAAAGTTTTGTGTTGCAAATGAATTTTCGTGTGCCGATGCATTGAAAATGTTGCAAAAGGCCTTTGGTGATAATGCTCTATCGAAAACTCGTGCATATCAGTGGTACAGAGCCTTCAAGGACGGTCGTGAAGTGGTCGCCCATCGACGGCTTTGATCGAAGATAACGTCGATAAAATTAAGGAAAGGGTGCTGAAAAACCGTCGTACCAGCTTGAGAGAGATAGCACATGATCTTAAGATATCCCACGAGTCTGCACGTACGATTTTGATTGATATTTTGGGCATGAGAAAGGTGGCCGCACGACTCTTACCGAAAGACCTGAATTTTCTTCAAAAACGTCATCGCGAACAGGTTGCTTCAGACATGCTGGATCGCTGTAATTCCGATTCTACATTCATAGAACGCATTATAACTAGTGATAAGACCTGGGTCTACGAGTACGATATGCAAACAAGCCAGCAATCATCGGAATGGGTGGCAAAAAATGAGCCGAAACCGAAAAAACCACGCCAAAGCCGCTCGAAAATGAAGGTGATGCTCATTTTTTTCTTCGATATCCGTGGCGTGGTGCACTACGAATTCGTTCCAGAGGGTCAGACGGTAAACAAGGAGTATTACCTAGGCGTTATGAAACGTTGGCGTGAGCGTATCCGTAAGAAGCGGCCAAATTTGTGGGCGAACAACTCATGAATTTTGCATGACGATAACGCGCCTTCTCACCGAGCTACGATTGTGACTGACTTTCTCGCCAAAAACTCAACAAACGTGCTTCAGCAACCACCGTATTCGCCGGATTTGGCTCCCTGCGACTTTTTCCTCTTCCCAAAACTAAAATTGCCCCTTCGTGGCACCCGTTTTCAGTCGATTGAAGCCATAAAACAAAATTCGGCGCGAGAGCTAAAGTCCATCCCGGAAAGCGCCTATAAAAAATGTTTCTATAATTGCAAGTGCCGTTGGCATAGATGTATTGGAGCAAATGGAGCCTATTTTGAAGGCGACCCAATAAATTTTGACGATTAAATGTAAGAATGTTGTTTTAATTGAAAATTCCCGGTACTTTCTTGACAGAGTAGTACATTTGTATTAATATGTTTCATGTCGGGATGTAAAAAGGTTTTTTCCGAAACAATGAAAAAGATTTTATTTTGATTATATATAAGGATATCATTTTGATAGTTTTTGTATATAGTTTCAATATATATTGTAGAAGTTATAATACTGAATTAAAAGTCAACTATATCGCTTCTTACTGCAAAAAAGCACGAATTATTCTTCTTTCATATAGTTTCTTCTGATGATGAAAAACGATGGAAGAGTACAAATGACTATGATAAAGTACCGAAAGGTTATAATCCAGTTAAAAGCTGAATACCGAAATGAATCCTCAAACACATATGTGGCTTGAACATACAATGATGTTAATACTGGTAACGATCCTCGGCTAATGTTATTATTTGAAGACCATGCTCCCCACGAATCCAGTTCATCAACAATGAAAATTTAATTCTTTTATTCATTACATAGGTACGGTGGAAATCCAATTCCGGCAAAACCTTCTTGACCAATAGAAACTTATGAATATTCAATTATTCCCACTTTGTTTTTGTATAATAATTCCTCCTTTCGCTCGGGACTTTAATTTTCGTGTTTCATTAAGGGGCCCTGTATTCATTTCGTGGCGAATTTCCGGTTTTACTTTTTAATGAGCTTAAATTATTCATCTTCTCTGATCACATTTATCATTGCTGTGATTTATCCATGCCGCCGGATTCTTGATCTCGGAACAAATGTTCTTTTTTCCCCCAACTAAACATTTTGTAACCCCCAAATCAATAGGAGAATATGTTGAGATATCTCAAATTTTTTAATATTTAATTCGTAGGGTGTTATTTAAATAGTATATCCAACATATTCTTCAGGATCTTTCAAACATCTTTATGGGTTGAATCAATACAGATCTTAGTGATATGAACGATGTGAATGTCAATAAAACACTAGATTGAATAACAGTTTTGCTTCATTTCGTATATTTTGTATTTTAATTTGTTCTAAAAATAAACTGTCCTTACGAGAAACTCATTTCGTTAACAATCATTTTCAGGATGAAACATAATATAATACTTTCAATATCTTAAATATTAAGCCGAATAATTCTGTAAAAATCTGCAATAATAAAATTTTCCTTGAAAATTTTCAAGAACTACATTGAACAAAAATGTCTTTGAAACACTGTTTTTTCAAACATTGCACAGCAACCAGAAAAGATGAAAGAATCCATGAAAATTATAGAATATTAACCGAATTTACCTAACAAACTTTAGCCGATACAGCTGTTTCATATCGGCCTTATGAATAACAAATTCTAATCCAAAAATAGTCAATATAAATTTTTAAATCCCTTAAAAAACCTCTCTAAAATAAGCTCCTTCAAAAATACGCCGCATACCTTCCAGAACAATGTTCGATAGTCGTCAGTCGACATTTTTTAATTATTTATGTAAACAATCAATAAAACATATATCAAAAAGCTTGCTTCTTTATATATACGCCATGAGGCTAGAACAAAGAATTGCACTGTTAAAAGTTAACCTAAAACCTTTGTCACATTCTATATTCATCTAAAGAATATACACAGAGGAAAAGATATGTTCCAGATTATATGAAAAAGGTGCATGTGTGAAAAGCAAATTATAATTATTATACACAAAATGAAAATGAATTGAAAGATTACTTCGAAAAGGGTTCATTTTAATATCTCGAATATTAAGCCGAATGATTCTGTCAAACTTTAACGAATTTCAATCTTGAAAAATTGCTCAAAAATTAAATGAAAATATTTAAGAACCACTTTTTTTTTCAGTAGACATATAAAATTATCAAACATTGCACACCACCCAAAACAGATAAAAGAATATGAAGAAAATATAGAATATTGACCGAAATTAAAAAATATATAAGAGACAGTATTTTAATTTCCACAAAAATTTTTAATAAAATAATTGTGTCACCACGATGTGGCTTCTTCAGGTATCTACATTCTACTGACTGATAGTGTCTAGTATAACAGAGTTTAAATACAGTTAAGAACGTGACAACATAATGGTCAAATCAAGTCATAAAAACTTTATTGGAGTTTGCCGCTAAAAAATGCCATTAGGGAAAAATATTCAGTAATGGAGACTTATCAACATCTGTTTGATATTCAGTAATGGGGATCTGTCAACAGCTGTTTGTTCATTCAGAAGTATTTTACGGGCATTCTACCTGTTGATTTCCATATATTCTAAACTTGTTAATCTAAAACTTTTGCTTCCGACGTGGATAATTTTATAGTTAAAGTTAAATTATGCCTGATATCCTTAAGATGATTAGCATAGGTCGAATGCACGAAATCCGATATGTAACTTCTTTGGTGTTCTTGGATTCTTTTCTTGAATGATCTACCTGTCTAGCCAAGTCAACTTGTCGACTTCAGATTTATTTTCTTTATTTGTTCTATCCTTATTGTTTTTCATATAAGTACTAAGGTTATTGGTGGTTTTAAAAGCTGCATTGTAATTGAAACTACTTTTTAAATGTTTAGCAATATTTTCAGTTAATCCATTAACATAAGATAACGATAAGTATTACTGTGGTATTGTCCTCTTTTATGATTGGGTACACGGAATTTAGTGCCATGTTCTTTTGTTTAGTGGATACCATTTTGTCTATAAAAAAGCGGTTGTAACCGTTGGTTGAAGCTATCTGTTCAATAATATTTAATTCTTTGGAGAATTTATCTCAATTCAAAGGGACATTCAATAGTCTATGAATAAAACCATTATATGCTGACATCTTTTGGTTGGTGGGGTGATTTGAAGTTCTACGTATTGTAATATCTGTATGTGTGAGTTTGTGAAAAACCCACAGTCCTTAATGACATTGTTTAGCGGCAAACTCCAATAAACAGCCTAAGTTTTTATGACTTGTTTTTACCATTATTTTGTTACGTTCTTAACTGTATTTAAACTCTGTTATACTAGACACTATCAGTCAGTAGAATGTAGATACCTGAATAAGCCACATAGTGGTGCAACAATTGTTGTACTGAAGATTTTTGTGGAAATTAAAACACTGTCTCTTATATATTTTTCAATTAAAATGAGTTTCCACCGAATCAATGCAACATTTTTATAGCAAACTTTAGACATATAAAGAAAAATGAAATGCATTAGATATATAACTGAATGCTTGAATCCTCAATTATTCCTGAATTTCTTTTTTATCCCGCTCATTCATTCACTCCTGATAATCATAGGTTAACATCGACTTCATATACGTTGCTCGAAATGCACCTGGTCGTTGGAAGTTTGAGAGGATTTCGTAGAAAATTGTATGTCTTTTCGAGCTTTTTTAAGATATTTTCGTATCGAATTTTTCGAAATCGATATAATGGAACATATTATCGACATTACCCTATTCGTTTGTATCATTTTGATAACTTTTACATTTTTAGAATAAAGCTTTGACGTTTCAAAAAATTATAGTTTACACACTTACCATGGCCATGGACAAAAATCTTTTAAGATATCTATTTTCTGAAGAGATGAAACACTAGAAATATTAACTTTTATCTCTTTGTTGTTCATCGAATAATATAAATCCTGTTGAATATTCTTCATTTTTCAACACTCGAAATAGAAATAGAAGTATTCGTCATCAGAGGTGATGCTGCTACGTCAAATGCGGCAAAAATGCGTACAAAATGATAAGAAGTAACAGACTTTTCCTATTAGTTAAAAATTCGAAGGGATTACTTACTTATTTATAACTTTTACATTGTTAGAAAAAAACCTTCAACCGAACAAATAAAGCGGTTGCCCTGGAAACTATTCCTCAACTAAAAATATTTAGATACTGAATTGTTTCAGCCGTTACTATTTGGTAGTTGATCATAATTAAAACAAATTGTAGCAATTACTATGTTTTACTACCAAAAAATATATATTACACATTTTCTTGTGACTCGAGTTTCGGGAATTGAACTATCCCATCATCAGACGACTGAAGACCTAACAGTGGTACAGTGGTATTTAAACAAAAGTGATAAATATTTTGTATATTTCAACAGATTCTCGGTAACACCTTATAGTGGTATAGAGGTTTACAATCGGAACGTGATAAAAAACCGGGTTAAAAAAGAGGGGACTCTAACAGATATCGGAATGTCGGCAATCGACAAAGAAGGTTGTTAAACAGATGGTACCCATTTAAATATCTCAAATAATTTTTGGGGTTACATAGCTCCGTACAGTCATTCATTATTTTCACATTATTTTGTTGTATATCTCAAATATTTGGATTTACAAAGCTCAAGTTTCTTTTCTTTTCAATTTACATGTAAAATTTTCTTTTGTCGAAAGAAATTACTGTTTTCTACAGAATGAGTGGCAAAAGATGAATTTTTCATTGACATCTGATTTTGAAAAACTATTGGCCACTTTTTGACTTATGCTACCAAAGTACGACAGAGAAATTAATTTTTTATTTTCTTTGGTTTTTATGCTGGGATAAATTTGGCTCATAGCTATTTTAGATAGTTTCTGTCGTATTAGATTATCTATTATATTGGGGTTGAAACCGTTGTTCGCGGCTATTGATTTTATAGTTTGGACTTCAGCTTCGCGGTCATTTTTGATAAGGGTAATGCGAAGGCTCTATGGATCATCGATTGATACGCTGACATTTTTTGTGTGTTCCAATCACCCATATTCACAAAAAATGTCAGCGTATCAATCGATGATCCATAGAGCCTTCGCATTACCCTTATCAAAAAATGACCGCGAAGCTGAAGTCCAAACTATAAAATCAATAGCCGCGAACAACGGTTTCAACCACAGTATAATAGATAATCTAATAATTCGACAGAAACTATCTACAATAGCTATATGAGCCAAATTTATCCCATCATAAAAACCGAAGAAAATAAAAAAATTCATTTCTCTGTCGTATTTTGGTAGCACAAGTCAAAAAGTGGCCAATAGTTTTTCAACATCAGATGTAAATATTGCCTTCAAAACGCAAAACAAATTATCATCGGTATTATTTAACACAAAAGACCCTACTCCAAACATACACAAATCAGGAGTTTATGAGTTATCTTGTTCTACGTGCAGTAATAAATATATAGGACAAATAGGATAATCTTAAAATTTTACATGTAGAATCAAAAGGGAAGAAACTCGATTATCTAGAATCTGTTGAAATTTTCAAATTAGTTCACAATAAAAATAATGTAAAAATAATGAATAACTGTACGGAGCTATGTAAATCGAAAATATTTGAGATATTTAAAAAGTAACATCTGTTTAAAATCTTTTTCAACGAACATAAAATGAATTTAATGAAAAGTAAAAAAAAATTCAACTTTTGCCACTCATTCTTTAGAAAACAGTAATTCCTTTCGACAAAAGAAAATCTCAAGAAAATTTTACATGTAGATTCAAAAGAAAAGAAACTTGATTATTGAAATTTTCAGATTCGTTCACAATAAAAATAATGTAAAAAATAATGCATGACTGTATGGAGCTTTGTAAATCCAAATATTTGAGATATACAACAAAATAATGTAAAAAGAATGAATGACTGTACGGAGTTATGTAACCTCAAAAATTATTTGAGATATTTAAATGGGTACCATCTGTTTAACAACCTTCTTTGTCGATTGCCGACATTCCGATATCTGTTAGAAGGCCCCTCTTTTTTAACCCGGTTTTTTATCACGTTCCGATTGTAAACCTCTGTACCACTATGAGGTGTTACCAAGAATCTGTTGAAATATTCAAAATATTTATCACCTTTGTTTAAATACCACTGTACCACTGTTAGGTCTTCAGTTGTCTGATGATGGGATAGTTCATTTCCCGAAACTCGAGTCACAAGAAAATGTGTAATATATATTTTTTGGTAGTAAAACATAGTAATTTCTACAATTTGTTTCAAAAATATTTAGATTAGCATTTTTTCAGAAAATAAAACAAGTAAGATGTACTCACAATGGCCCTCTGACTGTTATTGGCCGCAACTCATTTATTTCGATATAGAGGATTCGTTAATCGAAAATACGTTAGATCAGCAGATAAGCTCCATTGGAAGTCGTTTCCACGTAGGAGTAAGTTCTTGCATCTCTAACTAATTTCAACTTGAAATCCAGAATAGAATATACCTACTGACTATCTTGCAGACTCGGTTAATGACAATTAAAGCAAAATTTAACGTAGCAGTCTACACATGCACATACTGTTTGGTCAGCTGTTCCGGCTTCATTATAACACTGTGTTCATAGCCCCGATACCATATTGTTCCCAAGCTCCCATTCCCCCAATTCTCGTGAAAATGGAACGAAGGACATTCCTTAAGGGTGGCTGGATAAAAGAGATGACTCATCTGGGATACATTCGATATAGAAAATCCCTAAATTCCGTTTTATTCCCCAAGCACAACGACTAATCATTTACAATATCTTAGCAACAGGCGTATTGCCCTAATCCATCACGAGTAGTTAATGATAATGCTATAGAAACTCAGAATATCTTTCGAAGCAGAAAAGCGTATAATCATTGTTGATCCAAAAAATTTACTGTTGAAATGGTATCAACTTACATCTGGAAATATCCGTATATTGAGTAAGAATTATTTATCATGCGAGATACTCGTCACATTAGACTTCAACTATTTCATAATTTTTGAATTTTAATAAATTCTATAAAAAAACAGAACGAAATAAGAAATTACTTCCTTTTCTATAACTTTTTTATTACTGAATATACAGGGACTCGAGTCTCGTAGTGAACGACAAATTGTATTTCAAAGGTTTCATCAAGAATTAACCAATTAAAACAAATTGTAGAAATTACTATGTTTTACTACCAAAAAATATATATTACACATTTTCTTGTGACTCGAGTTTCGGGAAATGAACTATCCCATCATCAGACAACTGAAGACCTAACAGTGGTGCAGTGGTATTTAAACAAAAGTGATAAATATTTTGAATATTTCTACAGATTCTCGGTAATACCTAATAGTCGTACAGAGGTTAACAATCGGAACGAGATAAAAAACCGGGTTAAAAAGAGGGGCCTTCTAACAGATATCGGAATGTCGGCAATCGACAAAGAAGGTTGTTAAACAGATGGTACCCATTTAAATATCTCAAATAATTTTTGGGGTTACATAGCTCCGTAGTCATTCATTATTTTTACATTATTTTGTTGTATATCTCAAATATTTGGATTTAGAAAGCTCCATACAGTCATTCATTATTTTTTACATTATTTTTATTGTGAACGAATTTGAAAATTTCAATAATCAAGTTTCTTTTCTTTTGAATCTACATGTAAAATTTTCTTAAGATTTTCTTTTGTCGAAAGGAATTACTGTTTTCTAAAAAATGCGTGGCAAAAGTTGAATTTTTGTTTACTTTTCATTAAATTCATTTTATGTTCGTTGAAGAAGGTTTTAAACAGATGTTACTTCTTAAATATCTCAAATATTTTCGATTTACATAGCTCCGTGCAGTCATTCATTATTTTTACATTATTGTTATTGTGAACTAATTTGAAAATTTCAACAGATTCTAGATAATCGAGTTTCTTCCCTTTTGATTCTACATGTAAAATTTTAAGATTATCTATTGTGGGAAAGGAATTACCGTTTACTAGACAAGGAGTGGCAAAAGTAGAATTTTGTTTATTTTTCCTGAAACTCATTTTATGTTCGTTGAACCTCGTCTTGAAGGAACGTCCTGTTTGTCCTATATATTTATTACTGCACGTAGAACAATATAACTCATAAACTCCTGATTTGTGTATGTTTGGAGTAGGGTCCTTTGCGTAAAATAATACCGATGATAATGTGTTTTGCGTTTTTAAGGCAATATTGACATCTGATTTTGAAAAACTATTGGCCACTTTTTGATTTATGCTACCAAAGTACGACAGAGAAATGAATTTATTATTTTCTTTGGTTTTTATGATGGGATAAATTTGGCTCATAGCTATTTCAGATAGTTTCTGTCGAATTAGATTATCTATTATAGTAATTTCTACAATTTGTTTTAATTATGATCAACTACGAAATAGTAACGGCTGAAACAATTCAGTATCTAAGAATTAACCATCTAGAGTCTGCTTTTTTAAGTAGTGGTTATTTCGAGTCTGGATTGATGCTTTTCCATAAAAAAAAATAATTGTCCCTCCCATGATTCAATGTCGGGATAATTTTCACACCAGCAGGTCAAATAGAAAGACCATTAAAGCAATCTTTATATAGGAAATGTTTGCTCATGCTGGTGCTCCAGGGTTCGGTATAATTACTTACTTGGACGTACTATTTGGCAAATATAGTGTGATTGCAGAGAGATCAATATGCCGCTATCAATTGATCGTAATGATTCTCAGAGAGGATTTAATTACCAGAAGACTTTGTTAGTTTCAATAACTGTATTTTGAAACATGCACATACCCAAAACAGTTATACTATACTATTTAAGATGAAAAGATTCATTCATGCTTATTCATTAATATTAATGGTTTTATCTCATTGGTATCCATCGTATTTCCTTCCAGATAACTTGGAAACACTAGTTTCAAAGATAATTTGAGGCAATATTTCAAACAACAATTAATCGGTTTTCGGAAATAATATTTCAGTAACAGGTTACTAAATTTCTGACAAGTCCGTAGAACTAAGATCACCCAGAAATAGTACACTAATTTGAAGCAATTTTTTTTCTTACTGACCAGGGCCAATTTCAACTCAAATATAAGTCATGCATCAGTTAGGTAGTAGTTAGTAGCCATTGTCTTCTAAAGAAAGAGCATAGTTAACGAAACGTGCATGAGACGATGTGCTGAGCAGAAGAAAAGAATGAGAGAGGGAATCCATCATCCAAACTCTCCGAAAAATACTATCAAATGGTATACAGGTGCTGGAGCCGGAGTGTCTGGGCCAACACCAAATATTTAGATACTGAATTGTTTCAGCCGTTACTATTTGGTAGTTGATCATAATTAAAACAAATTGTAGAAATTACTATGTTTTACTACCAAAAAATATATATTACACATTTTCTTGTGACTCGAGTTTCGGGAAATGAACATCATCAGATATCTGAAGACCTAACAGTGGAACAGTGGTATTCAAACAAAAGTGATAAATATTTTGAATATTTCAACAGATTCTCGGTAACACCTAATAGTGGTACAAAGGTTTACAATCGGAACATGATAAAAAACCGGATTAAAAAAGAGGGGCCTTCTAACAGATATCGGAATGTCGGTAATCGACAAAAAAGCTTGTTAAACAGATGGTACCCATTTAAATATCTCAAATAATTTTTGGGGTTACATAGCTCCGTACAGTAATTCATTATTTTTACATTATTTTGTTGTATATCTCAAATATTTGGATTTACAAAGCTCCATACAGTCATTCATTATTTTTTACATTATTTTTATTGTGAACGAATTTGAAAATTTCAATAATCAAGTTTCTTTTCTTTTGAATCTACATGTAAAATTTTCTGGCGGAATCTTCAAGGGCTGGATCACTTCAAAAAATTTCTTGAAGACTTCGATACTGCCAGATCCAAAAAGTACCTAAATCTCAATAAACACATGCTTCATCTCCTCACTGGCTTCCTTACTGGGCAGTGCGCCTCAATTTAGCAGATACTGGAGTGCAGATTATGTGGGGAAAAGGAATAAACCCCGGATCAGGTAATTACAGAATGCCCACGAATACAAGATAACGCAAATACTGCTTTGTAATGAAATCTATAGGAACCAGGATATCACCTCTCTGAAGCTATCCCAGATACTGGAGTTCATCAGAATTTTGAAACTGGAAGGCAAGCTGTAGTACAGCTTTGATTGGAGAGCACAATAGAACTTAAACTCATTTGAATCTATAATCTATAATCGATCTTCCAGATAAAATTTTCAGATAATCTGTTGACAAAAATTTCTGTAATTTTCGAATTGTGAAGCGAAAATGCTCTTAAACTCATTGAAAAATAAACCGATGTCAAAGGTAATTCTGCTCTCCAGTCCGGCCGACCGTCTGTAACCAGGCTAATTTTCGAACGGAAAGAGCTAGAGGCTCGAAATTTCTAGATTAGGTATGGGGTTTGAATATCTTGCTTGAGTTCGTCTAAATTACACATCAGATTCATCTGAAGTTTGGTATTTGGAGGTAGAATAATAAAAACGTATGTTCGTACACAATTTAGTGAGAACTGACGCATTAGAAAACCAAAAATAAAATATTTTGTGAACGGAGCGGTACCTTAAACACTCCAACTTTAGAACGGCAAGAGATAGACTTGAAACTTTCAGGGTAGGTTTGAGGCTTGAATATTTATTCAAGCTTCTCTAAGAAGTTATTCAAAGATCAGAAATTTTCAGGGGACTATTAAACAAGCGTGCAAAAGCTTCTAAATTCAGGTCAGAGCATTTCTGGATATTTTTGGAAGTCGTTTGCTTTTGTTTTTGATCAGAAGATAAACAGCAAGATACTGACGATGATGTCTCAAAAAACTATTCCGTTGTCAAACATAAATTAAGTGAAGAATAAAGGATGACTTCAGTAAAAAGAAATTCAGAATATGCTATCGCCTTTAAAACAACTAAGAAAACTTGAGGTCGTTTCATATGTATTCAGTACGTCGTGTATACTTTTTCAACAGGTATATTAAACTTAGTGGTATGTAGATGCAGACACCTGAATATAAATATGGCTAAAATGCCACGAGCTGAACACGCTATGTTCTGGTAGATATGAATCGACCTGTAGCCATATGAATACACCTTTTTTTCTATAGGCATTATTCGCATAGTAGTGGCCGATTCGTATTTACCAACACGTAGACTCGATTATGTCGACTTGGTATTCATATTTAGCGTCATTATTAACTATTAGTATTTCATTATGAAATACAAGCCTTTTTCGCAATTTCGAATTGAATAATTGTGAACAAATGAATTAATTCGGCTGATCTGTACCAAAAATCATTAATAAGGAGTATAGAAATTTCTACAAACTCAACAAGGTTTTGTAGATCACAGAGGCAAATTGTGATCTTCAAAACCTTGTCGAGTTTGTTTGAGTATAGAATTGTTATACAGATGTATGTTACACTGTCTCGATTTCTAGAATTATTACCATAGCTCATACTCCTTATTAATTGTGAACAACGTACGCCTTTTGCCGTAGTTCAAATGACTCGAAATGACAATACACAAAATACAGAAAACGCAAACTCGCAAATATGAAGAATGTAAATAGAAATCCCTCATATCTCTTTCGTTTGGACAATGAAAAAAACTCAGAAATTTTTCGCGCTTGTTCATATCATCCACTATCCTCACAAAGATTTGCATCAGCCTTCTTGTCGTTATTTTACACTCACATGCTTAATTTAAACTCGATCGTGGAACTGTTGCTATGATTTCTTTAGCGCTCAACGCTGTTCTTATCATAAATTATTGTTTTTGTCTTGAACCCTCTGATCATACGATCCTCATGATATCATTCTGCTTCTGAAAACCAAATTTCAGATCGATCGGATCTCTGGTAATATTAATAAAGATAAGAGAAAAGTTCAAATACGAATAACTACGAAACAATTGGATTGATTTCAAGCAACAACGAATTCAGCCGAGATATTCAGAGCCAAAACCTACCCCGAAAGTTTCGAGATATCTTTCCGTTCGAAAGTTATAGTTTAAGGCAGCTCTGAATGTTGATCCGCTAACAATTTTGTTCAAAATTTGAATATCAAAACAGATTTAATCTGTTAGTCTTCTACAATTTTAATTTAAAAAAAAATTTTTATCCAAATTTTGTCTCCTTCAAATATTTATTTATTAATTTCAATTGCCTTTTTTATATTGGTTAGTTTATTTATTCCATTTGACATTGTATATTGAGTTTTGAATATATATGTCTATTAAATATAAGCGGCGCTTATTGTAGACATTAATTTAATTCTAAAAGTTTTTGGAATAAAAATTTTTTTTGAAATTAAAATTGTAGAAGACTAACAGATAAAATCTGTTTTGATATTCAAATTTTGTTATATTTGTTCTATCAAGTATAAAGCCTTTTTCTATTTTATTTTAAACATAATATATAATTATATTTAGGCTTGAATAATTCTCATTATGGAATGTCAATGGTTTGAAGAAAACCATAGATTGCCTTACAGTTTTCTGTGATTTTGCGACAAACTGACTACCTGGATTTTTAAAGTTAGTCTGTTTCAAACAAGTTCTGTGTTACACTCTAAGGTATGATATACTGATTGTTAGTTGATTTTGATATTTTAAACGTTATCTAGGGCCGATGGAGAGATTATCCGTATTCTAATTGTTTTTTGAAGATATATTGCATGTTTTGGGAGATTTTTTTATTAACTTATTTGAATATTTAAATATATTAAATTTTTCAAATAAATTATATTTTTTGAGAAATCCTTAAGTTGTGTTTTATGTTTTTGAAAAGGAATTGATTACATTATGGTAAGATCAGAAACAAAATTTTGTCTCCTTCAAATATTAATTTATTAATTTTAATTGCCTTTTTTATATTGGTTGGTTTATTTATTCCATTTGACATTGTATATTGAGTTTGTATACTTCTATTAAATATAAGCAGTGCTTATTGTAGACATTAATTTAATTCTAAAAGTTTTTTGAACAAAAATTTTTTTTGAAATTAATATTGTTATATTTCTTCTATCAAGTAAAAAGCCTTTTTCTATTTTAATTTTGATCAACTTTCAATCATACGGACCTCTCGAAATTTCACGCGAATATGCGTGTTAATATTTTTCTTCTAAATACCAAATTTCAAATCGATCAAATCTGTAGTTTCTACAATATTGGGAAAGAATTGGAAATTTTTAAAACGTGAATAATTACTATTAAACCGATTTTGCCCATTCACGAATTTGGGCGAGGTATTTAGAATTTTAATCTTGCCTGAAAGTTTCAACGCTCTTTCCTCTTTACAATGGAATAAACATCCATAATAATGGAATAAACTAGTTTTTCTTAATCTCAAACTGAAACCTCCTATTGGAAAACCCTCTATTAGAAACGATACTTTGCGGCAGCTTAGATTGAAATTATCATCAAACAAAAACGTCTGCAGAATAAATTTCAATTAATTTTAGAGGAAGAGTGTTCTTTTATACATTTCTATAACCGCCGGTATATCATACTAGAAATCTTTTAGTCAGCTTTTAGGTGACTATTCAAAAAATATATTGCCAACATTCTCCATTATCAGTAATTCCCGACAGTGCGGATGCAAGGAAAACAGTATTCAATAACGATTATAAATGAAAGGGGGGGATTGATTCTGGCCGTAATTTGCAGACGCTATTTCGCTTCTCCCCCATATTTACATACTTGGCAATTGAGAACACTTTAGAATAACGTAATAAAGAGTGTAACTTCTGGCAGCGACATTATTCAGGATTTAATATTTGCCTTCACCTAGCTATTAATTGTTTGCTGAAGAGTTTCATTTCGATTCATTTTATGGATATTATACAGCCCGTTTGTCGCTACGAACGCTATATCTAATTTTATAGATTCTTGATTTATTATTTTCTAGAATAATATTGGTTTATTATTCTTTCAAATAATAAACCTTTGTAGATGATAGAGAAAGTTTAACCCACATCAAGTTTTCATGGTTAACGTTTTTGAACCGCGTAGAATTCAAGAATCGAATTTAAAAAAATCAACAGCCATTTAGAGCTACTTTCCAAGCTTGAGACTTAATCATTCCAAGGGTTGAAAATTTAAGGAAAGCATTAAAAAAATTAACTCGAAAACAAATCAACGGTACAAATAAATTAATTCGGCTGATCTGTATCAAAAATTATTAATGAGGAGTATAAGCTATGGTAATAAAAAATTCTAGAAATCGATAGGTATTTGTTTAATGCTGTTGAGTTCAGAAATAGAATTTTCTCGATTGATGTGGATGTTGACTGATCTGTGGATCATACAATTGAATGCTGATAATTTTTGGTGTATAGGATGATATTATTTATTGTGTATCAGAATATAATATACTGATAGTATTGAAAATATGAATAAAAACAATATTCTAATTTCCGCTAATATTTTATTAACACTACGATCGTTACGTCATACCATGACTTCTTCAGGTGAGTATTACAAGATACTGAGTATACCATGAACAAGAATTTCATTATATAGTACATGGATATAACAAAAATAGAAGAGGGGGTGAAAAGAGTTTTACAATTCTTTTGGGAAACTGAAAAATGGTTCAAAAAAGATTCAACAAAGGGGAGTTACTTAATTCTGTTTGGTTATTCAATAATATTTTTCTTTTATGATATCTTTTAATTTCTAGAGTTTCTAACAAGTTTAATCTAAAACTTTTGTTTTCTGAGTGTAAAATTTCAAAGTTACTATTAAAACTATGTCCTGTGTCTAGAAGGTGCTCTGCGTAGGTTGAATTTCCCTTTTTGTTACAATAGCATTTTTCATGTTCCCTGAGTCTCGTCTGGAACGATCTTCCTGTCTGACCAACATATACGAAATGGCAAGTACTGCAAGTTAACTTATAAACACCTGATTTCTTGTTCTTAGATGATTTATCTTTATTATTTTTTATTAATTTTCCTAGGGAGTTTTTTATAAGAAATTCTAAAATTGTGATTCTTCTTTAAATATCCAGCTACCTTTTCTGTTTTTGGTCCCAAGTATGTCAACGAAATGTATTTACTTTCAATTGGATCATTATTTATGGGATATACTAATTTCAAGGCCAGCTTTAATTGTATTTTTGTGAAAAGATTCTCAATAATCCGGACGTTGTTCAACACAATCTGTTTGATAATGTTATATTCTTTGTCAAAATTCTCACGTGACATGGGTATGTTGGCTAATCTATATAACATGCTATTGTATGCTGCTAATTTTTGTGAGTATGGGTATATATACTCACAAAAATTACTATTAAAACTATGTCCTGTGTCTAGAAAGTGCTCTGCGTAGGTTGAATAATATAACATTATCAAACAGATTGCGTTGAACAACGGTTTCAACGTCCCGATTATTGAGAATCTTTTCACAAAAATACAATTAAAGCTGGCTTTGAAATTAGTATATCCCATAAATAATGATTCAATTGAAAGTAAATACATTTCGTTGACATACTTGGGACCAAAAACAGAAAAGGTAGCTAGATATTCAAAGAAGAACCACAATTTTAGAATTTCTTATAAAACGAATAACTCCGTAGGAAAACTAATAACAAATAATAAAGATAAAACATCTAAGAACAAGAAATCAGGTGTTTATAAGTTAACTTGCGGTACTTGCCATTTTGTATATGTTGGTCAGACAGGAATATCGTTCCAGACGAGACTCAGGGAACATGAAAAATGCTATTGTAATAAAAAGGGAAATTCAACCTACGCAGAGCACCTTCTAGACACAGGACATAGTTTTAATAGTAACTTTGAAATTTTACACTCAGAAAACAAAAGTTTTAGATTAAACTTGTTAGAAACTTTAGAAATTAATAGATATCTTAAAAGAAAAATATTATTGAATAACCAAACAGAATTAAGTAACTCCCCTTTGTTGAATCTTTTTTGAACCATTTTTCAGTTTCCCAAAAGAATTGTAAAACTCTCTTCACCCCCTCTTCTATTTTTGTTATATCCATGTACTATAAAATGAAATTCTTGTTCATGGTATACTCAGTATCTTGTAATACTCACCTGAAGAAGTCATGGTATGACGTAACGATCGTAGTGTTAATAAAATATTAGCGGAAATTAGAATATTGTTTTTATTCATATTTTCAAGATGAATTTCCGTCAAGTAAATACCGAAACAATCATAGATTTGATAGTATTGATTTAAATGTTGATGGCAAAGTATTTTGATAATTTTGATTTCGGACATCCACTGCCTGAATTCTTTCCATACACAATATATTCTAACCTGATAAACAGAAACCTTCCTGTAAATTAATACAAAAATAACTGGTAACTGGTAAATCAAGAAAATTAATAGAGTTATTATGAACGGTTTTCATTGTGAATAATATTTATTAAAGGATGTATTTCGTTGTTAAAAAAAGAATTTTTTCAATTGTCTCTCTGTACCTATGAAGATACAGTAAATATCGTCTACATATATATGCCAATATAAAAAATATTTCATAAGGTGATTTTGGTGGATTTTAGATTCAATATTGTTCATGAAATTTCGTCTAATATAGGAATTAAAGAATTTCCCATAATCAAACCTTTTTGGGATTTATATATTTTATTCTTAAGTTGAGAATAATTTTTTTCAGTTCAAACTTTAAGGCATTCTGAAATATCTTCATCGATAATTGTATATTATCTGTTTTTGAATAGTAAAATTTCTAGAGGTCCAGATAGACTATTAAAAATATTTTTCATCAACAAAACATATCCTTCAATATTTTGCACCGAACATAATAACTCTATTAATTTTTCTCAATGAGACGGTTACCAGAATCAATAATTCACATGAATTTTAAATATTTCATAAACCAACATACTACACTAGTACAATTATAAAGAATAAATCAAATCAACCTCTAATATAAACCAAGAATTATTAACTTTTAATTGTGTGATCCACAGATTAGTTAACATCACCAAGAAACGAGAAAATTATATTTCTGAACTCAACATAATTAAACAAATAGCTATTAATAATGATTGCGACACTGATAGATAAATGGCTGAGGAATAAAAATAAAAAAATAGCTTTGAATATTGTATCGGGTGTTTTTTTATAGTGAATTTTCGATAGGAATAACTGTGATTCGACAGAAGGTAGAAGCCATGTTGTTTTGACATTTCTGTTCAGTAAGCATTGACAAATTGTCATGGAAAGACTCAAGCTGCAACAACGTTTACAAATTGTTTAAATTTATTTTTTGAATCAGTGTTCTATTCGCCAAACTTATAGAGCACTTCGTGAAATTTATGGTTTACATAATCGTTCATCAGGGCAGCTTATTCGTCGAACTATCGATAGATTTCGGACTACATTTTCTCTACTCGATGCAACAACAACAAGACAAAGAACTGTTCGTACAGAAGAAAATATCGCTGCGTTAAGTCATAGTGTTAATGATGATCCCTGTAGGTCATAGTGTTAATGATGATCTAGATTTGTCTATTCGTCGACGTTAACAACAAGTTGTACTCTGTGCATCCACAACATGGAAAATTTGGAGTTAAGATCTTGGTCTACACTCATAAAAGATCCAACTGATTCAAAAACTTAAACCACTTGACCTTAATAAGCGTCGTTTGTTTGCTGATTGGGCCCCAGAAAAGCTTGAAGTTGATCCACTTTTTAATCGTAAAATTGTGTTTAGTGATGAAGCTCATTTCTGGTTGAACGGCTATGTAAACAAGCAAAATTGCCGTATATGGAGTGAAAACAATCCTCAAGAAGTTCTGCAGGTTCCATATCATCCTGAAAAATGCACTGTATGGTGTGCTTTACACGCTGGAGGCGTGTCCATATTTCTTTGAAAACTATGCTGGAACTAATGTTACAGTGAATGGTGATCCTTACAGATCGATGATCGATGATTATGATTCAAAATTTGAATGGTATCGACCCAAAAGTGTTTTGGTTCCAACAAGATGGTGCTACACCTCATGCTGCTACCGTAACAATTGATTTATTGAAAAAAAGATTTGGCGATAACATTATTTCGAGAAGTGGTCCAATTAATTGGCCTCCAAGATCATGCGACATAACTCCTCTAGGTTATTTTCTTTGGGGTTATGTCAAGTCATTGGTTTACGCTGATAAACCAGAAACAAAAAACGCTTTGGAAGCCAACATAACTCGTTTCATTGATGAAATAAGGCCTGAATTACTCTCTAATTGGTCTGGTCGAATGCGATTCCTCAGAGCTGGTCGTGGTGGACATGTGCCGGAAATTATTTTTAAAACATAAATGTCATAAAATTATCTTTCAAATAAAAAAAATTTGGCTTCAATCTTAATTTGAATGATGATTAAAGTAAAACAACTTAATTTCCGCTAATTCATTTAATTTCACAACAATTGTTTCGTCATGACAACATGACTTTGTCAGGTGAGTTTTAATTTCAATCTTCAAGTTTTAATCTTTAATCTATAATCATCAAGATGTATTTCCCACAAATAGAGACCGATACAATCAAACATTTAATTTGAATGTGTTTTATTTCAATTTAATGTTAATTCACTCTAAAAAAAACACTCGATATATCCCAATACAAAAGAAAATTTCAAATACTTTTCCTCAAAATATACTATTTCTCAGAAAATTGCTACATACCTCAAAAATAAATTTGATTTGAGAACTTAATTCAAAACTTATTCAAACCTGAGCAAACTCATTAAAAATAAAAAAGACATTACACATAAAGATGATAAATCGGGAGTTTATGATTTAACCTGCGGTGATTGCTCAAAAGTTTACATGGGACAGACTTTCCGACATTGAATATGTGAACATTTGAAGAGTTTCTTCATATTCCACATATTCGAACTAAATGTTAGAAACAGGACATACTTCCAACCATTATTTTGAAATTTTACATACAGAAGATACAAGTTATGCCTCAAACCTGTTAGAGTCACTAGAGATAAATAAATACAACAAAATTGGAATAGTTCTTAACGAACAATTAGTCCTAAGTAAAATTTATGTATCGAATATAAATAAAAGCCGATTTCAAAAACAAATTGAATTTTTCAAATGTGCTACTGTGGAAGCGAAACAATTGTTGTATTATAATAGTAGTAAAACTTTGCGAACATCAGAATAACCTTATTTATTTAATATGGATTTTCGTTGAGTAAAGACTGATTAAATTGAACATTTGAAGTAAAGTTTGATAAACAAAACTGTGTTATTAAACTAGGAGCTCATCGGCCGTTATTCACTTCGTGTAAATTAGAAAAATGACTGAAGTCTGCTTGTAAATTTTCTTGCGCGTCAGCGACAGTTTCAACATTTCATATATGACAATTTCGATTTCCGTATTTTTCTCCCGTACCCCGGTACATTTGATGTGAAACTGCCGCAATTCCTGTCAAACTTTGCCCATTACTCCGACGGCCATTCCGCCGAAAAAAATTAGGAGGATTCCATTGCGATGTTTATCCGAACAGAATGGGGGAACGACGTCTGAAACTCTCAGAAATTGGAATAATAAACCGTCGAGATTCATCCGCCAAGGCACGCAGACGTGTTCATCATGTTCAATTAGAAATCCGGCCTAAGGCAAATAAGAAAACATTGCTTATCGCGAACTTCAATCTATTGGCATTTAACTCCGTTTAATTGAATTTAAATTGTTATTGGTAAACTTTCTATTGGGTTGGGGGGAAGTACTGTGCCTTTTTGTAATCAGATGGTGGATTAGTCACCTCTAACTGGTAATGATGATCCCTGGAATTCGATTGTTGATTTTCCAACGTAGAAATTACTAACGAGTTGAGAGGCACATTTCACTGACTTATTGTTGATAACAATAAAACACATAAAAATTAGCTCCGCCAAGTGTACGTTATTTTGTGAGTAGAAACAATCTGTTTCTGTACTTTCTCAATATGGATAAATTTATTTGCTTCATTCGGTTATCACTTGAAGGAAATTTTTTTCATCTTGTACAATCTTGGAAGATCATCGGAAAAGCACGGGCCGTAACATTGCTTTCAAAGGAATATGGAATTGCGAAATTAAACGGATCCTTGATTAAAATAAGACAGACCAAAATCAAGAGTGTTGTGAACCAGAGTTTTAAGGCAAATAAAATTAAAAAATGTACTTTGAGGGAAGCTGAATATCCAAAAATGGAAGAAGCCTTAAACGGATTGTTTATTAAACAGAGGGAATTAAATTTGCCTATAACAGGAAAAATAATGAAGCATAAAGCTCTTCAGCTTCATGAAACCTTGAAACGTGGAAAAGAAAAACTTACGGCGAATGATGGATGGCTGCGAAAGTTCAAGATTCGTTATAGTTTTAGATTTTTGAAAAGTGGAGAAAAACTATCATCAGAGGTGCATAATATAAGCCCATTCAAAATTCAATTGGTTCAATTAATAGAGAAATTTGAGCTCACTCACAACCAGATATACCATGCTGATGAGACTGTATTGTACTGGAAAATTATGTCTGATGAAACCTATGTAATGAGTTCTGAAAAAACTGCACCCGGTCTCAAAATACCAAAGCAGCGAATTACCTTCTTGGGTTGTGCAAACGTATCAGGTTCCCACAAACTCACGCGGTTGATTATAGGCAAAGCAAAATCTCCAAGAGCATTAAAAAATTTCCATAATCCCTGTATCTATTAGGAGTACAAATAAGTTTCCGCCGTTTTATTGTAGATGGCGCGGCACGGAGTTTCGGTTAGCTTTCGCAGATGATAACCGGCTTAAAAAATAGTTTGGACATTCAAGAACAACATAACCTATTAATATCATTGATTTTATATTGGTAAAATATAATTTTTATAAGTTTAAAATGTCATTTGCGGGAAATATTAGTTTACTTCTTTAATTTAAAGAAATCTGCTGCTGAGGCGCATCAATTGCTCGTAGAAGCATATGGTTAGGGTGCTTTGAGAGAAATCTAAAAATCTTTAAAATTGGATCGCCTCAAAAGCAAGAAGTTTTTCCGAGACGGGATTCGGAAATTGCCTGAGAGGTGGGAATAAATAGTGAGCAGTGATGGACAATATTATGATTAATTTGTTTTTTCATTATATTTCGAAATGAATGCACTTTTTGAGCTGAAAAAACGGACCCAATTAACTTGTACTCACAATATTTATTAATTCACATCACGAACACCAAGATGGTCATTACATGCAAAGGCTTATACCTAATAAAATAGGACATAAAGAAAAAATAAAAACATTTAAATAGGGTCTCAATCCTGATACATCCTACAGCAATAGGATGCGATCGAGCTCAGCAAGTTCAATATTAAATGGGCCAGTATATTATTGGGCAACATATTGACCTTTGAGCATGTGAGTAAGTATGAAAAAGCTTCCGTTATCAATAAAAAAGAGGTCAAACGAAAGCATTCCAAGCCAATTTTGGGCACCCTGAATTTCATACCACCAATCAAATCACAATCACAGTATTTTGAATTATAAATTTGATACATCTAATTCTTTTCAACATACATAAAATACCTTGCCTGGTATATTCAGAATGCTACATAGGGCAATCCCAACAATTCTTAAAAATGCGAATCAAACAACATAAATATCATTGCGATGAGAGATTCAGAGATAAGGAAAATATAACATCATTTCGCAGATGATACGTTCAACTTTAACAACACGAAAATTGTGGATTATGGAAGAAAAGGAACATCAGCGAAATGATTTTCATGAAATTAAATGAGACCGTTAATTACAGGACCGATACACAGGATTTAAGCCAGGTGTATGCTAATTTATTAGACAGATATCAGTGAATTCCACAACCAGTAAATATGATACCTGCATGAAAATATTGAAAATCAAAATATAACTCATTCAACAGTTTGTTCTGACGGTGATTGCAATTTTATAATGGACTTTTAAGTAACATAAATAGAGGTTAATTCTTGATAGAAGGTATATAAAATTATATAAATATTTTAAAAATTTTTAAAAAATTTTAAAAATTAGCCTTCTACATATTTAATTCCAAAAGATTATATTTAATGATTATAACTTCTGAAAATAAATTAAAATAATGTCGTATAAGTACCACTTATATTATGACATAAAATAAACATTCATTATAAGACATCCGAATGGTATAACAAAATCCAATAAATAAAAATTATTAACCAAAATCCTATAAATAAAATATTTTGAATAGACAAAATTTTGTTTCTGCTGATCAATCTTATGAAAACCAATATCTTTCACGAATATCCAACATAATCCTAAGAATTTCATCATAAAACTATCTTACTTAGACTATTCAATATTATTGGATATCTAACCAAGGTACCTTATATGAAAACTCAAGATATGTAAAAAATTACTGAAAAAATAGTCTAAGTAAGATAGTTTTATGATGAAATTCTTAGGATTATGTTGGATATTCGTGAAAGATATTGGTTTTCATAAGATTGATCAGCAGAAACAAAATTTTGTCTATTCAAAATATTTTATTTATAGGATTTTGGTTAATAATTTTTATTTATTGGATTTTGTTATACCATTCGGATGTCTTATAATGAATGTTTATTTTATGTCATAATATAAGTGGTACTTATACGACATTATTTTAATTTATTTTCAGAAGTTATAATCATTAAATATAATCTTTTGGAATTAAATATGTAGAAGGCTAATTTTTAAAATTTTTAAGGACTTTTAAGTGTTTGTGTCATTCTATCTTGGTGTTTATACATTTAACAAAGTATTACTGTTAATTTCCAATAATCTGTGCACTCAGATTTATCATCTTTATTCGATTAAATGAACTTCGTAAGCAAATATTTTAAACTCTGTTACTTTTTTTATACATATCGTAAAGTCTTGGCCGCCCTATCAACTCTCAACTTGTTGAATGTAACATGACAATTTTTTGTGTGTGAAATCTTCATTATCTTATCACTTAAATGAAAACAATTAAGCAGGAAAAAATGTTTCTTGTTCGTGAGAATACGTGAGAATATTCGAAGTTAATCAGTTCTCAGCGAATAACGGGAGTTGTAATATTGATAACATTCCGTAGAAAATGCCAGGACATCCAATATCTCAGTTTGACCGGGCAAGAATAGTAGCCCTACATCAAGAATCTTTGTCAAACCACCAGATTGCGCAACGTTTGAATATTCCACGGACTTCAGTAAGGCGCATAGTGGCCCTTTTTCTGGAAACCGACAGCGTTGCCCGAAGACCAGTGCTTGGTCGACCCAGAGTTACATCTGCGAGGGAAGACCACTATTTCGCAAATTCTACTAGAAAGAATCATTTTTTGAGGACCTATAGACGAGTAGTCTCAACCAGTACCACAAGGAGGCGGCTGCATCTCAAATTTTAGGGCAAGAAGATCTTTAAGAGTACCTCGGCTATCACCTGGATATAGAGCAACCTGTCAGCAAAGGGCAGAACACCACCAAGACTGGCTTTTACCACATTGGTGCAACGTACTTTTTTCTGACGAGTCACGATTCGGTTTACAAAGTGATATTCGACGAGAAAGTGTTTGGAGAGGTCCAGGCAGACTAGAGCGACTGAATTTCTCCCGGGAAGTTGTGCCTATTCAAGGCGGATTAATAATGTGCTGGGGGTATAATGTTCGGTCGCCGTACTCCTCTTATTATCGTTGAACGAACAATGACTGATGCCATCTACGTAGAAAACATCATTGAACCAATCACTGTTCCTCTGCGCAACGAATTTGGGCATAATTTCATTTATCAGGATGATAACCACACGAAGGGTTCAAAACATTCTTCAAGAGAACAATATCCAGAGAATGACTGGCCAGCAAACTTACCAGACATGATTCCAATTGAATACTTAGGAGAGAGCAATATCCAATCGCCAAAACCCACCTTCAACTTTTCAGGAATTGAGTTTAGCCCTTCAGGAAGAATGGAACGATATGCCTGAAATTTTCGTTAATGACTTGATTCGTGGGATGCCTAGGCGTATTGGGCAGTTGACTGAAAGAAGAGGTGGTAATACGGACTTTTGAATTTGGATTCAGTTGTGGAATAACAAAAATAAGTAATTGATAAATTTAGATTTTTTTTCATATTTCCTATTTTGTCTCATCCTGCATAAAGCAAAGAGTAACAAAAAAAGATTTTCTATCAAATATATTGCAGTTGAAATAGAGGAAAATATTCATGTCATTTCCAGAACATATATTGTTTATCTCTTGAGAAACCTAAGGGAGCCAAGACGATGTCTGTATGTGTCACTTCAACATACCTGTTTTGTTTGTCCCTTCAAAATTTTTTTGTACAATTGCGATCGTTTCGTTTCTTGTTGAAAATAAACGTCGTTCGCATCAATATTTTCTAATTCCGGTCATAAAAATAATCGATCATAGCTCGGCGGCGCAATCCATTCACCGGAACAGATGCACCAGTCTCATTTTCGAATAAGTAAGGTCAAATCACACTGTCAACCCAAACAGTGACTCGTTGAGGATGAGGAGAGACTTTTCAACAATCATTCTTGGATTTTCCGAGCCCCAAATGCGACAAATCTGCATATTAACGTAATCTCCGAAGTGGAAATGGGCCTCATCACTGAAGATGATTTTTCGATGAAAATCCGGATCATTATGACGCATTTCAATCAGCGAAGATACAACGTGGCTGGTGATCGACCAGCTTGAGTTCTTGTGTTAACTTTGGAAGCCTTAAGATCTAAGTCTTCATGCAAAATACGGTTTAATGTCGTTTGGGGAATGCCTAATTCCAAAAATCGATAAGGAATCGACAAACTTGGGTTTTCGTCAATACTACGGGCTACAGTAGCAATATTCCCAGTTGTTCTTGACGATTCATCGCATCACTAACTTGCACCGAGCTCTTTCATCATTTTTGTAGTGAATTTTAACATAATTAGTACGTTGTTGAAGCGTATATCGTTCCATTTTTAGTAATGGCGTAGTGTTAACTTTTCAAATGTCGAAAGATAACAGCTTCAAAAGTGACAGCTGCGTAGATAGCGGGCTATTCAAGAATTTGTCATCGGTAAGTCCACCTTACCGTTCAGGACTATTTGAGCTTCGCAAAGTACGCTAACATTTCGATCTAGAATGGGGCCATATCTCAATTTCGCCGAGAGCCTGCAATATCATTTCCCAACCTCTTATTATTAATTCCGATGCTTGCTGACGAATCGAAAGACAAATTCTCGTGGATGAGGGACACGTAGGTGTTACCCTCTGTATAAAATCTCCCCAATGAGGGTTCAGGAGCGAGGGTGTATTAGCAAAACGACTCGCAAGGTGATCGAAATGACGGGGGGAATGTTTCTTCGGGGAGGAAAACGGAGCCAAGAAAAATCATTACAGGGTGTAAGGAGTAATAGGATTTATGGGGAACATTTAATTAAATGTATCTCCTTCTGAAATTGCTTGCATCCAACACGCTCTGGTCGAAATTGGCCGCAAAATTTTTCCGTGATAATGCCTCAATACGACTTCCTAAAAGCAAGAACTTGCTACATATAATCCCTACACGCTTCATTTAGTCCCTTCCAGTGGTAACTCACGTATATATATATATGAAACACCCGAAGGATATGAAAATAAAAGAGCGTAAAGTAGCCTGAGGAACCCGAAATATTGGTCTCATCCCAGCATATTTGCGAGCTAACTGTGATTATTTTTGGGATTGTAGAGCACATATTAAGGGTTAATAAAGCTTTCATATAGTTTCATCACATGTTTGTCCCGTTGAATCACGTGACGTATTCACCCGTGAAGATTGAAATTTCCGGATATATGAAATGGAAAAATTTCAGATATTATTTTATTTATTGAGAACCCTTAATTTTAACTAACTTGGATGTAAAGCTCAGAAGATCCTTGGTGAACATCACTCAATTTTTGAAATATATAAAGGGTGTTGAAAACAACTTTTCAATATTTTGGAAGCAAATTCTAGAGCTCAAAATAAGTAAAAAGTTTCATACAATCATGGATGCTCAAAAGAGCTGCTTTGGAGATATGAGCAATATTCGGTTTTCAAAATATTAACTACTAGCGCAACCAAATACGATAAATTACAAGAAATATTCGATTTATTTTTGACTTCTAGTGTTTTACAGAAGATGTTCCATATGACCACCGTCTACTTCAATGTACATCATACAATAATGAATGACTGTACGGAGCTATGTAACCCCAAAAATTATTTGAGATATTTAAATGGGTACCATCTGTTTAACAACCTTCTTTGTCGATTGCCGACATTCCGATATCTGTTAGAAGGCCCCTCTTTTTTAACTTGGTTTCTTATCACGTTGCGATTGTAAACCTCTGTACCACTATTAGGTGTTACCGAGAATCTGTTGAAATATTCAAAATATTTATCACTTTTGTTTAAATACCACTGTACCACTGTTAGGTCTTCAGTTGTCTGATGATGGGATAGTTCATTTCCAGAAACTCGAGTCACAAGAAAATCTGTAATATATCTTTTTATTGGTAGTAAAACATAGTAATTTCTACAATTTGATTTAATTCTGATCAACTACCAAATAGTAACGGCTGAAACAATTCAGTTCCCGATATAAATTTGATAGGGTCTTTATTTTTTCCATATGCTGAGAAAACGAAATTCATACTGTCATAATTATGGGCAAAGTAGAATTCGTCTCACCCGCAAGTTTGATTTTTCTAGTTTGAAAACCTAACCTGAAATTTCAATTATCTAAATCATTTTGATAACAAAAGTTTTTGTGTATGCGACCAGATGAATATAATTTAATTTAACCACGAATTTTTTATCTGTAAGTTCAAAGTGATCGTTGAGACCACTTTGTACTAATAGGCGCTCTGATAGGAGCGTTCAGAAATGTTACATATTTTTAAAAATGTCCACCATTTCGATTTTATTAATTTTTCATCTACATAATTTTTGTAGAGGTCAATGTTTTCTATAACTCAGAAATACATAAATACAATACAATGTTTCAATGTAACAAAATCAGATTGTTCTGTCATAATTATTACCCAAGAAATATTTTTGCACGCTTGTTCCAAAGAACAGCGTTCAGTCCGTAAACACACATCCTAACTTTCGAACACAAAGCGCTAGAGCCTTGAAAGTTTCAGAGAAGGTTTGGAGTCGCAGTATCTCGGCTTAGTTAGTAAATGGTCAAAATCGGTTCGACACTTTCAAGGTTATGCAAGTTTGAACATTATTCATATTTTTGCCCATTTTTTCGGAATCAAAGAATTGATAGATCTGAAATTCTACATTTAGCAGTAGAACAACAACGCGGATGTTTATTCGGGATCTCGTGAGGATCGTATGATTAGAAGTTCAAGAAAAATTGTGAGCGGATCGGCGTTGAGTGCTTCCTTGACCAGTACAAATTTCGAATGGAAACTTTTGGGGTAGGTTTGGCACCTGAATATCTGGACTGAGTTCGTTTTTGGGCAAAATCAATCCAATGGTTTCACAGTTATGCACATCTGAAATTTTCCTTTATTTTCACTAATATTTTCCAAACTACAAATCCACTGGATCTGAAATTTATGATTTCGAAATATTTTTATAATGTTTATATTCCTACAATCTAATAAGTAGAATATTCAAAGCAAAAACAAAAATTTTGTGAGCGGAGCGGCACTGAGCGCTGAAAAAACTATACCAATAGCCCCGTGAGCGTCTTTAAATATGGAATTTAAATGTAAAATAATGACACAAAGGTCGATGCAAAATATCGTGAGAATCGTATGATTAGAAGACTAAAAAAATCAATTTGTGAGCAGACAGCGTTAAGTGCTAACGAAACCGTAGCCACCTTGCTACGATTAAGTTGAAATTTAGAATTCAGATGTAAAACAACGACAACAAGGCTAATGCAAAATTTCGTGAGGATCGTGGGTAATATGAACAAACGAGCAAAAGATCCTTTCAAGTCAGTGCTCTTCACCATTTTTCCCCTCTTAATTTTTACCCCATAAAGTGAACCGATAGCATTATCTAAGGGTACTCAATTGTTGTACCATCTCTCAGGAATTTGGGAAAAAACTCTACATATACTGAGAAAAATAAGGGCTCTAACTTCAATATTAGAAAAGAATAGAAGAAAGCTCAAAAAACGCATATCCAGAACTTAATTAACTTTAACTGTTAATTTGTATAAACAAGGAATTTTTGAACTTGACTTTTTATCTAGCAATTGAACTTTAGCTCATTAAAATGAATCAGTTGTTGGAAATTCGTCTATATAAAATTTACAAAGTGAAATGCTGACAAAACGACAGCTCAAAGGGATTCTGATACGAAAACTAATTACCATGGATGGGAGGATAAAACTCCAATATTTGATAAAATTCTCACCATTTTTTTTATTAATAATGTGAAACACGTCGCGTTTCGATTCTAAAAAAGTCATATATCACATTCTTCTTGAAAAAGTTGTGAAAATTTGATAAAATAAAGTGTTTGTTCTCTAATATACAATGGATTTTCAAAAATAAAAAATGTTATACTTATGAATATTATGCATTGCTTTTCATATTTCTGGACAAATGTAAAATGAAAAACATTTTCTTTAAGTTTATAGGTTTACCTTTACTCAATCACTTATGTAATAATAATAATAATATTCGAGGTGAAATGAAGAATAACCAAACAACACAGTAAATGACAATATTCGGTCAAAAAGAGATTCACTAACTCAGTAGATTTAGTGTGATTTTCATCCATCGCTTGGTCAAGGGTCTATTTCCGAAGAAAATTTCAAATCTGTGAATTACTTCTCAAAAAAGCTACTTTTGATGACTAACAACACAGAATTCTGTGTTGTCATCTGAACATCAAAAAAAGTCATTTTTGGCAATTTTAAATTTTTTTGCCTGAAAAAACAGAAAATCTCATAAAAATGAAAGTAATTGAAAGGCTCCATTCTTCTTTCTCAGATCTGTTATACATTCTGTCAAGAAAGTACCGGGAATTATCGATTTAAATCTGGCGGGGCAATGAGGCGGGTAAAAATTTTTTTCCTAGGTTGGTACCACTGTCCTTAATTACTATGCCAAGCTTGAGCGGGATCTGTCAACTAGTGTGTTTGCAACAGCTGATTAAGTCAGTCGATGTCAGAGTGCGTGCCGATTTTTACTATGGGTGATAACGTTGAGCAAAGAATTTGTTTAAAGTTTTGTGTTGCAAATGAATTTTCGTGTGCCGATGCATTGAAAATGTTGCAAAAGGCCTTTGGTGATAATGCTCTATCGAAAACTCGTGCATATCAGTGGTACAGAGCCTTCAAGGACGGTCGTGAAGTGATCGAATATAACGTCGATAAAATTAAGGAAAGGGTGCTGGAAAACCGTCGTACCAGCTTGAGAGAGATAGCACATGATCTTAATTTCTCACGAGTCCACACGTACGATTTTGATTGATATTTTGGGCATGAGAAAGGTGGCCGCACGACTCGTACCGAAAGACCTGAATTTTCTTCAAAAACGTCATCGCGAACAGGTTGCTTCAGACATGCTGGATCGCTGTAATTCCGATTCTACATTCATGGAACGCATTATAACTGGTGATGAGACCTGGGTCTACGAGTACGATATGCAAACAAGCCAGCAATCATCGGAATGGGTGGCAAAAAATGAGCCGAAACCGAAAAAACCACGCCAAAGCCGCTCGAAAATGAAGGTGATGCTCATTGTTTTCTTCGATATCCGTGGCGTGGTGCACTACGAATTCGTTTCAGAGGGTCAGACGGTAAACAAGGAGTATTACCTAGGCGTTATGAAACGTTTGCGTGAGCGTATCCGTAAGAAGCGGCCAAATTTGTGCCGTTGGCATAGATGTATTGGAGCAAATGGAGCCTATTTTGAAGGCGACCCAATAAATTTTGACGATTAAATGTAAAAATGTTGTTTTAATTGAAAATTCCCGGTACTTTCTTGACAGAGTAGTATATTAGCAAAAAATTTCAAATAAGAATAATTCAGGGACCATTGGGCCGATTTTGTCCATTTTTGGACATGACGCATATATTTGGATTCAAAACCCACCCTGAAAATTGAAAAAAAATGAAAATTGAAAATCAGATTTTTTTATATATGTGAAAAATATATAAATTTCATTGATAAATAATTAATACATGACTAAAAATAATTAATTTCGTATACAAACGTACACGAAAATTTATCCAATGGTGTAAGAACCAAGAAAAGACAACAGAAATGATGATTTAATTCAAAATATAGACTATTATACGTATTTCATGTTGTTTGACAATTTACAGATGGCTCTAGTAGTTCAAGAATATTTTTAAAAATACGAATAATTGAAAGTTTTCTGAAAACCAATTTTAAACTTTTAATTTTAAATTGATTCATCACAAAGTAGACTCGAAACGAATAATTTATATGATTAATTAAAAAAAAATTGGCATAAATCTGGTCGCTCAATAATTTTTTATTTCGGAACTATTGGGAAAATAGGAAAAAGTTTCAAATGTGAATAACTGCAGTACCATTGAACCGATTTTGCTCACTTACGAAATTAACTGAACTATTTAGGCCTCAAACCCACTCTAATAGTTTCAAGTCTGTAGTTCTTCCGGTGAGAAAGTTGAGTATTTAAAGCGAACCTAGTCATTTGAGATGATTTTCGACTCAAATTTAAAAACATTACTACATACTGTTCCCAAGGTGGATGATTATTATTGATGACTAACTTATGCCAGGTTCTGATCAAAAATTGATGTTCACTTCACTTTACTAGGGCTGAATAATCCTCAATTCTGCAACTTTTGTAGGAACGAATTTTAGGGTAACTTATTATCTGAAAAATCAGCTTGATAGCTTACTTCACAAGAGTAAATAAGGTTTTTCTGAAAACGACTAGTTTAAATGTTCAAATAAATATCTTTCCTGAAATAACAGAACTGACGTTTTGATTGAAGTTATCAAATATCGAATTTTTGAAATTAACTCTAGTGGTCCAGTGCATTTATTCAGCGATGAATGTAGGAAAGCGCTAAAGCTTTTGACGTAAAGTGAGTGAGAGCTTTTATAAATTATTCTTTAGAAATATGGATTCTGACCTCACCGTTTGATAAAAAATTTTGTTGATAGTATGAGAATTAGTCTGAAAAAGGATGAAAGAACTTCCGCCCGAACGATTTCCGAACAAAATACAATCTGATTGATGAAATACAAAATTGACATTACATTTCGAGAGGAAAGACCAGGGAAATCAAATCGCATCATCGAAGAAGTATTAGAAGGGAATGCTTTACGCAAAAACAAATTGAACGTATTTATCTTGAGGCCGAATTTAAATTGATTTTTCTAACCGAACACTGTTCGAGTCCCTCTGGAAACTTCGTTCTCAATTAATTCTGAATGAGAAGGCAAAATCATTAAAAACAAATATTTGTTCATTTGAAAGGAGAACCCAGTTGAACTTTGATATCAAAGGCGTTGATGACAGAGAATGAAAGTCAATTTGTTTTTGAAGCAGTAAGCGGAAAAGAAGGAATTTGAATACAAAAATAGGGGATCAGGCTCCAATATGCCCCAGTAATGAGCAATCTTTCCGGCTCTAAGAGAAGTTAATAGGCCTTATTTCACAAAATGCAGGTACTCCATTAGAATTATCATAATCTGATGAAAAGACGTGAAATAGCAATTTCAGTCTCTATCAAATGAGCGAAATAATTTGACTCTCCTGCCGGTTTCCACTGAGTGGGAGCGACTTCTAAATTATAAGACTACTAGTTGAAAATTAGGAAACCTGAATCCATAATAAAAACGAATTTTCTTAGTCTCCATAAACTCTTCAATTCCTACTAATTGAATTAGCACGTTGAAAATTATATTAGAATATTGACATACTAGTTAAATATCATGTTTGCGATATCTTTGTAACGAAATAGCCTAAAATAACAAATTTTAAAATGGTCTAGTCAAGGTGGAGTTCAACCTGTAATAAAAATTACTCGCGACCAAGCATAAACGAGCGGTTCAAAGTTAGGAAAGCTTACCCAATTCTTTCGAACGCTACTTGTATTCTTGGCCAGCAAGAACGGAATACCATCATGACACATTTTGTTAAAGACCTAAGAAGGCAGATACAACAGGTTAAGCACACAGATGATACGGGAGACGATGAAAGAAAGAGCGTCATTTTCAAAGACCTGGCAACCATTTCAATTAGTGAAACGTGGTCTTAAGGCTTTCACTGTCGAAAAGAGACAACCCTGACGTGGATAGGGCGAATCCAATATACACCATCTCAGATGAAGACGTTCAGGCCGAATCAACTGGAACATTCGAAGAAACACTGCAACCTGAAAATGACCAAACATTCTGCGGAAGAAGAGTTCACAATAAGGGCGGGAGTGTGAAGAGAAAACGCCCAAAAAAGCAAACATTAAGGGAGAAGACAACATGGAGGACAAATAAACGCTCTTTGAACGATATTTGCTGCACATCGAATTGACATACGAAAGTATTTGAAGCACCAAATACCTTCTGCATTTTAAAATACCGAAGTATCAACTATTTGATATTCTACATAATCTTCGCTGTGACCGAATATCTCCTTGACATCAGGCAACAATGATTACATTTAGTTGTTGGAAATAACGCAATCCAAGCTGAAGAATTCCAGCGAACGCAAAACAATCAGTTACCACATTTCTAATGTCACAGAAAGTTGTAAACTCTCGAGGATAAAGGAAAAAATGTGACTGACTTATTTGAAAATTCACAACTTACATATACCCTAATCGTCTTGTTGATTCATTTCGAATGACGAGCACATCAAATCTCTAAATGATTGATGAAGAAACAATCAAGAGTTCACGCGAATAATTATCGGTATATAATTAATTAATTACTGGTATATACAGTTGAACTGTTATTACTACTGATCCTCTGTCAACTATTGATTTGTATCATCCACATACCAATGGGAGGGTTGAATATTAAATGTTATTCTTATCAAGAAAGGTTCAAATTACCGTTATCAATGATTTCAAGTACATCGTCAAATTCACAAGAATTATTGTATCTTATTGAAAACTTCATTAATCACGAATTCGCTATATTTCATTCTTATATTATATTAATCGGATTAAGGATTCACAACAACTAACAATGTGGAATGTTTTAATTCAACCGTATACAGCAAGTCGTCGAAAAGCATGGGATAGTAGGATCTCTAATGGTCTTCATAAAATGGGAATTAATTCTTTAGCAGTAAACAAAAATAATTCAAATGATTTGAAGTAAAACATTTTATTTCCGCTTATTTTTATTTTTCAGCGACAATTGTTTCGTCAATTACATATTGACTTTGTCAAGTGAGTATGGTTACTAACTACTTTACAAAATCTTTCTCCTTAAATACAAGTTTCCCTAAAAATACGTGATAAAATGAAGTTTACAAGGAATTTATTAAAAAAGGTTCAGAATAATTAATAGAAAATAATAAAGATATCGTCAATAAGAACAAGAGATCAGGAGTATATAGGTTAAATTGTGGTACATGTCCATATGTATACATTGGCCAAACGGGTAGATCTTTTGAGAGTAGGATCCAGGAACACCAGAATTCATTCGTTAAGAATAAATCAAACTCCACTTATGCTAGGCATCTACAAGAATCCGGACATGATTTTGACCATAACTTTGAAGTTCTCCATTTCGAGAACAAATGCAATAGATTGGACCTTTTAGAAGCAATGGAAATAAACCGGCATCATAAACTGAATATTTTGTTGAACGACCAAACATATGTGAACCGTTCTCCGTTGTTGAACCTTTTTTAATAAATTCCTTGTAAACTTCATTTTATCACGTATTTTTAGGGAAACTTGTATTTAAGGAGAAAGATTTTGTAAAGTAGTTGGTAACCATACTCACCTGACGAAGTCAATATGTAATTGACGAAACAATTGTCGTTGAAAAATAAAAATAAGCGGAAATAAAGTGTTTTACTTCAAATCATTTGCGATGAATTTCCGTCAAGTAGAGACCGAAACAATCAAGAAAAATAATTTAGCTAAGATGTTGGTGAACAATAAAGAGAGGAACCCCAACTTTTCTGAATCGGGGATTTATCCATCAAATTTAATGTGATGGTTGTAATGCTAGATATATGAGATAGACAGGCCTATGTTTAGAACATAGAATCAAAGAACATAGAATGTCTATTTTGAAAAACCAGAAATTAACCGGTTTTGCAGAACATTGTATAGAAAATAATCATTTTTTATGAAAAGGATGTCAATCTACTATATAATGTTAATAAGGGTAAATTAATTGACTATTTGGAGATTCTTTCATTCAGAAAAGCCATTGAGGAAAAGGAGAATTTAACAAATTCCCAAATACAATTTGGTAACACCCCTATATTGGATGCTTTTATTTCCATGCGCCATAAAAATACACAGATGTCCTAAGTGTAATAAAAGAACCTTTTCAATTTTAAGTTTAGTTCCTTTTTGTACTCTCTGAAGATGATCGAAAGACTGAAACAAGTGTCACAATTCTCCATAAATTGTGATACATACAATTTTTGTGAATTTTTTTTCAATAAAATTTTTATACAAGGTATTATTCACCGAGATTTACGGTTGATCTTAAATTACAATATGTACGGATTACTGCTACGCGCACTCCGCCCTCAAAAACGGCTGAGCGTATGAAAAAATAATTGCAACAATATTTGTCGCAAGATTTATACCCCACAATTTTTAAACTAGATGATAACGTAAACAGAGATAATCGGTTACAATTCTTGTAACCTCTGGATAACTTAAGATATCTTATCTCTCTTAAATGATAGAACTATTAGTTTCATTTGAAGACAGCTCGTCTGTTTTGGTTATTAAAAGTGTACACATTAATCAAATTTGAAAACAATACAAGAGTAAAAATATAAATAGAGGTTAATTCTTGATGGAAGGTGTATAAAATTATTTAAATATTTTAATATTAGCTTTCTACATATTGAAATATGTAAATATGTAGAAGGCTTATATTAAAATGAAATATTTAAATAAAACAAGAGTCAATAATTAATAAAGTAAATAAAAACAACTTTACTTAAGTTTATTTCATATCTGTTGGCATATTCAGTTCTACTGAAATCTAGAAAATGGTTGTAATTCATACAATGTTCCAAAAAGCCAGATGTTATTTTATTGTGCAATATACCTTTTTGCGTTCTTCTACCCTTTGGTTTATAGATCGTCCTGTCTGAATTATGTAAAAAGCAGGGCATTCATTACAATATAATTTGTATATACCGCTTTTTTCACACTGCTGTTGACCAAGAGTGAACCTAAGTTTTTTCTGATTGTACAAATAGTATACTAACTGACAAAGAAACTACAACACCCAGAAGAAGATGCTTAAATTTTAAATTTTCTTCGGTAAAACATAGATAGTATAGCAGGGAGTGAATGATTGAAATTTGAAGAAAAAAAACGAAGCTTTCACAATTTTTTTTAATGAATTTGTTAATAATGTGTCTGTCCACCGCGATTACCTATACACTCCCCAACACTTCTTGGCATTGATGTAATAAGATGGTCTATTTCTTCTTGAGGAATACTATCCCAAGCTACCTGTAGTTCATGTCTCAGAGCCGCCATAGTCCGTGGGGGCTGGGGTAAATTTATAATCCTTCTACCCATGATGTCCCAAACATGCTCTATGGGCGAAAGATCGGGGGATCTGAGCGGCCATAGCAAAATATTCACATGGGTCGCTTCAAAAAAGTTTAAACTGGCAACATGAGGTCGAGCATTATGTTGCTGAAATACTGGATTCTCGAGCCGGTTAAGGTAAGGGAGAACATATGGCTCCACTATTTCTTGAAGGTAACGCAGCGCTGTCATGTTACCTCGAATAAAGACTAAAGGTGACCTACTTGCATGTGCAATAGCACCCCATACTATAACGCCTACTGTACGGTGTACATGACGCTCAATATCAAACTGAGGTTCACGTCTTTCTTCCCGACGTCGTCTAACCCTTCTTTGGCCATCATGTGCACCCAAGGAGAATCGAGATTCATCAGAAAAGCCGACCTCATGCCATTCCACAGTGCAATGTTGATGTTCTCTGCACCACTGTAATCGTTGCCCGCAATACTCAACCGTCAGAGGTAACACAAGATAGAGTCGATAATGCTGCAGTCCAAAAGACCTTAACCGGCGGTAAACCGTTCGGACAGTTACAGGATGGCCTTGTTCTCCCAACCACACATTAGCCAAAGATCGAGTAAATCGGTCTCTAATAGCCATAAGTCTTAGACGTCGATTTTTAACTTCGTGCTTCGCTGCTACCAGTCAGACGGTTCTGGCTTTCAAGTCGGGATCTAAACTGGAAGCTGGTGGGTTCATCTCTTCGGAAATATTCTCGCTTCGCGCGATGATATGGCGTAATCCTTATCACACTTTCTACCTCTAGGGGTGGACTGTAGAGATTGCTGAGTAGTCACTTGGTGAAAGAGTTGTGCTCACTATGCCAATATGAAAACCTGGTAGAATTACGTTGCAGGATGGCCTTGTTCTCCTAACCACTCATCAGCCAAAGAGTGTAACAAATCGGTCTCTAATAGCCATAAGTCTTAGACGTCGATCCTGAACTTCATTTGTGCCCCTTCGACGTCCGGTGCCTACTTTTCTTCGATTTTGGGCATTACCAAACCACGCTCTTGAGAACATCTCATAACAGTAGTTGGATTTCTGTTCGTACGGTTAGCGATTTCTCGAAATGACAATCCCGCCTCTCGTAGACCAATAATTAGACCTCTTTCAAATTCACTTAGCTGGCGATAAATTCCGCGTACACGTGCTCCAGGCATTTCAACAACAACTAAACATCGACTTTGGATCTCCTCGAACAGCTGGTTTGTTGTAAAATTTGAAAAGTTTTCAAAAAGACTACATATTTAAGTAACAAAAAATATTTACATGAAAAGACCTTCACAATTATTTTCTCCAAATTTTAATCATTTACTCCTTGCTATACTATATATGTTTTACCAAAAAAAAATTTAATTTAAACAGCTCCTTCTGGGTGTTGCGTTTTTTTGTCAGTTAGTATATTAATATTATTCTGTTTTAGTATATTGCAAATTGTGTTACTTATTTGTGGTATGAAGTTTATGCTATGGAATTTTTTTTCTTTGTCCAGAACGATAGGATACCACAAATTAATAACAAAATTTGCAATAGACTGAAACAAAATAAAATTAATACTATTTGTACAAATAAGAAAGAGGTTCACTCTTAGTCAATAGCAAAGACTGTCGTGAAACGTGTCAAAAAAAGTGGTATATACAAATTATATTGTACTAAATGCCCTGCATTTTACATGAGTCAGACAGGATCCTACTATTATAAATTGATTTTTTACTTCCTGTTCTCGTCAGGCTAAACACCCGAAACATATATGTCAACAGACATAAAATAAACAGTGAAACTTAAGTCAATTTGTTTTTATTTACTTTATTAATTTGAAAATGTTTCACCAAGTGATATGCGAGAAATCAATATCAAATACAAAAGTGATTTGATAAAAAACAAAATTTCAAATAAACTTCGTTTTTTGAATGGAAAAGAACTATAATAACCTTATATCTCAAAGTTCTAATTACCCGAATATTAAAGAACAATCTTTGTTCAACCAATATCTATAGCCATAAAACAACTTTAAATTTCAAAAAAAGTATGAAATCTCTAACTTGAAATGTTGGATTTGAAAAAAAAACATATTTGGCAATTAGATTTTATTTAAAATCTGTTGCCAAATTTGCAACGAACCGACACACAACAAACCGAATCAACAAATGTGTGGTAAATTGAAACAATTGAAGTAGACACGACGAAAATTGTTCATTGGGAAAATGAAAATGAAGTATATTCAAAACAATTTCTCGAAGAATTTTAAGTAGACAGAAACATGACAAGAATCGATTCTGTTAATCAATGAGCATAGAATTTCATTTTCTACGTGTTATTAAACACACGTATTATATACAACTTGGACTAGGACTGTTCATTATTCAGCTCAACGTCCTCATAATGCTCTCTGAATGCAAATTTAGTACCTATAATTTCGTATTGTTCTTGAGAATAATGCACTTCCATTCCAGTTTTATACACAGGCATGCATAATCAGTCATCGGTTGTTATTCGTTAAATTCTCTTCGATAGCAATGACCGTCAATTTATTTTAAATACTTCAAATTACTTAAACAGTATGGGATATACCATTAAAATGGAGTGAGGATTCAATGTATATTTTCGTACAGGTAATTAATTCAATTCTTGGTTTGGATCGAAAATCTCTGTTTTTCCACAAAGGACAAGGTATGTTAAATGAATTACGAGCAGACTGTTGTCGACAGAATCCATTTTAGTGAACAATAGAAAAATTTCAAGAGGATGGTTTTTCAACAGAAAATATGCTTACCATTTATATCGGGTGTTTTTTTAGATTGATAGAACTTTCTTCTTCTTCTTCTTCTTCCCCTTACGTTAGGACTAAGGTCCTGTGTTTGCATCAATGGTTTTCCAGGCGCAGTTGGGATGATGAATACCAGCTTTCATACCATCTTAGAGGTGGTCGTCCAGGTGGTCTAGGAGTATTGGTTTTTTTTCCTTTGCTATCTTAGCCAACCTGTCATCTGGAATTCTATCAACATGGTCTCTCCATTCTCTTCTTCGGTTTCTTCACAATCTTACCACGTCCTAAATCTCACACATTTCTCTTATTTCCTCGCTCCTCTTCTGGTCAAATAGCGTATGTCCTGTTATTAACCTTAGTGTTCGCATTTCAGTTGATAGAACTTTCGATAAGGATAACTGTGATTTGACAGAAAGTAGAAGCCATGTTGTTTTCACATTTCTGTTCAGTAAGCATTGACAAATTATCATGGAAAGACTCACGCCGCAACAACGTTTACAAATTGTTAAATTTTATTTTCAAAATCAGTGTTCTATTCGCCAAACTTATAGAGCACTTCGTGAAATTTATGGTTTACATAATCGTCCATCAGCGCAAGCGCAGCTTATTCATCGAACTATTGATAGATTCCGGAGAACATTTTCTCTACTCGATGCAATAACAACAACAAGATAAAGAACTATACGTACAAAAGAAAATATCGCTACTATAAGTCATAGTGTTAATGATGATCCAGATTTGTCTATTCTTTGACGTTCACAACAAGTTGGACTCTGTGCGTCCACCACCTGGAAAATTTTGCGCAAAGATCCTGGTCTACACCCATACAAGATTCAACTGTTTCAAGAACTAAAGCCACCCGACCATAATAAGCGTCGTTTGTTTGTTGATTAGGTCCTAGACCACCTTGAAGTTGATCCACTTTTTTAGCGTAAAATTGTGTTTAGTGATGAAGCTCATTTCTGCTTGAACGGCCAAGTAAACAAGCAAAATTGCCGCATATGGAGTGAAAACAATCCTCAAGAATTTCTGCAGGTTCTATTTCATCCTGAAAAACGCACTGTATAGTGTACTTTACACGCTGGAGGCATCATTGGTCTATATTTCTTTAAAAACGATGCTGGAGCTAATGTTACAGTGAATGGTGCTCGTTACAGATCGATGATCAATGACTATTTGTTTCAAAATTTGAGTGGTATCGACCCAAAAGTGTTTTGGTTCCAACAAGATGGTGCTACACCTCATGCTGCTACCGTAATAATTGATTTATTGAAAGAAAGAATTGGCGATCACATTATTTCGAGAAATGATCCAATTAATTGGCCTCCAAGATCATGCGACATAACTCCACTGGATTATTTTCTTTGGGGTTAAGTCATTGGTTTATGCTGATAAACCAGAAATAATAGACGCTTTGAAAGCCAACATAACTCGTGTTATTGATGAAATAAGGCATGAATTACTCGAAATAGTGGTTCAAAATTGGTTCCTTAGAGCTTAGAGCATGGTGGACATATGCCGGAAATTATTTTCAAAACATAAATGTCACAAAATTATTTTTTAAATAAAAAAAAACTGGCTTCAATCTTAATTCAAATGTGTTTTATTTCAATTTAAAGTTCTATCACTCTAAAAAAAATACCCGATACTTATTTGGGAATGAAAAGTGTAAAGGTTATCACCATTATAGAAGCCAAATGTTAACTGATTTTTCTTGATCAATAATCGAAGATGTAGAAGTCAAGTTGTTTCTGTTTGTTTCCACGATCAGTTTACTTTGGGGGTTTTTTTTTATTAATCTTGGCTAGATGGGAGCTGTGATATCCCGTTTTTTCCGGAAAAAGATGGAGTCAGTGCAACCAACAGCAAAGTAGCAAGGGGATGACAGGGTGTAAAAACTATTACTTTTGAACTGCCAGTGTCTTACATATACCGGATGTTAAAAAACAAAGTTTGAATATTGAGTGAGACTAGATGCAAGGATTTTAAAGTTTCACTAACTTCTGCACAGTATTCAGCTTCTGTGAATCTAATTTGAGAGGCGGTGGGTGTTGCTATTTGATGCAAACTTCGTGTCGTGCTGGCCTTTACTTGATAGAAATCTTGTACATTTTAGTTAAACGAACCATATACATATATATATGTAGATTTCTATTTATTATCTTGAGTTATTTACATCACGCGTTATGCAGAAGTGTATGAAATTCCGTTGCATTCCGAAAACGTCATTGTGTGGTGCGGTTTATGGCATGGCAGCGTCAGTGGACCTTGTTTCTTCCGAAATGAGTATCGAACAGAAGTAACCGTGAATGTCGACCGCTATAGGACCATGTTACTTGTATTACTATTGCCAGAATTTGAGTACATCAATATTGAAGGGATGTGGTTTCAACAAGATGGCGCTACATGATATACAGCTGAGGTAACGCTTGCTTTGCTGAAAAAAAGGTTTCACTATAGGATCATGTCACGATGATTTGTGGATTGGCCGCCAAGGTCATGTGAATTGACACCAATGGAATATTTTCTTTAGAGCTATGTGAAAGCACAAGTTTATGCCAACTTGGAAGGGAATATTCGTCAAGTTATTGGCGCGAGGTGTTAAAAAAATTGGATCGTTCGGGTGCGTCAGGTTCAAAGAAGCCGCGGTGAGAGATTGAACGATATCTTATTCCCAACAAGCTTCAAAATAAAGTAAGAATCAAGTTGATATGTCAATTTCAATTCTATATATAATCTACTGAGCAAACTCAAGCAAATTCAAGTAAATAGTAGGGATAATATATCCACCAATTAGGGAAATATATTACAAAATCGTAAAAAGACATTCCATAATATTCTATGTTTAAAAAAAATTGACGCAGAAAGTGAAGTAGTATTGAAAACAACCTAGTATGTATTCAACGCTGTGAAATGTGATCCCACTCTGGTAAATTGCATTTTCATATTCCTCGTTGCGATTGAACGGTCAAAGGAGTTCCCGAAATCCCTACGAACATTGTTTATCCATTCCAGCGATCTTTTAGCCAGAATGGAATTTGAAATAAACATCGAAGAGCGTTTGTGAAATGAAATTCAGCACATGGCGCAGTCAGATGACACGAAGTGCACTTTAAGTTTAACTCGATCAATAAATTATATAGGGCAATATTCACCAACCAACTTCAATGTGTAAACAAGGAGAATAACTATATTTCAGGCAAAAATTCCACTGCTAACCCGATGAAAACGCGAACTTTTCAGCGCCCCTGGAAAAATTCTCACCGGAGTACTCATAACGAAGCGAAAATTGAATTGGCTGGCATCAATTCAGAATTTTCATGAGGCCATCGTTATTCCCAAACAGAACGTCCGAAATACAAATACAGAAATCTATGGTTCAGTCCGCTAATGAATCGTATCACATAGTTGACAAAACCGAAAACAAACAAAGCACGTTTCAGCTGGAGCTGAATTACTATTCATCATCAACATACAGGTTGTTTTTGTAAAATATGCAAAAACAATAATATAATCAGCTTTTCTCGTTGCAAATGATCAGTTTTTATCTCTGAATATAAAGTTCAAGCCGATTTACGTAAATTGTAAGTTATAACCATATCAACAAATGAACTCTGAAAATTGAATTACTTGGTTTTGAGTGTATTTTGTGAAAATGTATATATATATATATATATATATATATATATATATATAAAACGTCAAAATGTGGCGCATTTAGTAAGAATTCCAAAATGGTACAACACTTGGTAAATTCTTGCTGAAATTGTAGACAATTTTTTTTCTGGAAATAATCCCGATTTTAACAAATTTATTTACCTTAGTTTAAAATTATTCCAATGAACCATTTCAAAGTATATATTATAGAAAGCATTTGAAGAAATTGTCTATTGCAAAAATATTGTCAGCTTCCTTCTTTAGGTGTTAACAATAAAGACTATACAATGACATCAATATTGTAGGTATTGTTGTATGTTTTCTCTGGAAATTGTAAAATATTTATGATGAAATTTGTTAATCCTACTCTTAGGTATAAAAGAGAGGTTTGTCTTACAAAGTTTTCCAGAAAACAATTAAATTTCTGAAAAAATACTAAACCAATCAATTTCAATTATAATTATCTGAATTATTAATATATTTTGTTCAAACTTCCCTCATTTTAATGGAAATACTTGCAACATTTCCATTTTGTGTTCACGAAAATTTCCACCATAAAAAATCTAATACAATTTATCTCCGTATATTTTTGATGTCAAGAAAAGTCCCCTCTTGCTTGCTGAATGCGATATTAAGACAGAAATGAGTAATATTTAGCTTCTCCATACCATTCGCCATAACTTTACAGAGAAGAAATATTTTTCACAATTGAAAATTGAGATTAATGATCAAAAAATGTGAAATGTACCTTACGAAGATCTCACTCGAAGTCTTGTAGTCACGATGGGAAGGCTTACCTGAAAAGAAACAAATTATTAATGAACATGTTTATACTTTGTATACCTGAATTCACATGTTGGAATCAATCCATGCTCAACTTCAATGTGAATGAAATAAAAATATGAATCAATCAATGAAATTTATTTTACCAAAAATAAAATACAACAGATTTCTGTAAATTGCAAATCAACTAGAAGTTAGCTGTCATAACTTAACCAACCAGATCTTTGATTGTCTCGGCTTTCACTTGACGGAAATTCATCTTGAATTTCTAAAATGAAAACGATCTTAACTTCTACCAATTATTATTGTTTCCACAACATTTGTTTCGTTGTCAGTTTAAATACTCACGGTAGTGAGTATTTAAACTGACAATACAATGCAAAAAATGTTCTTAAGTATTGTAATAAACTCTGTTCATGAGAAATATGAAAAATCGAGTAAAAAATAGAGGGATGAAAAAAAAATAGTTTACTATCATTAGAGTATTCCAAAATGTCATAAACAAAATGTTAAGCAGTGAGGATTTGGTGTATTTGATCTTTCAATAGCATTTGTTTTTTGCGTGCTAGTTTTAGGGAAGGGCATGCTTTCGTTTCGCCTTAATGTTTGTAGTTATCGAATTTTGAGCGGCAAGTGATCTAAAATAACTAGGATGGATTCATTGATGAAAAATACAACGTCAAAAAAATTATATGCGAGCGGCCAGCCGTACGTATATCAAGTCCGGAAACGCGCTATTTTTTAAACGGAAAAAGCTAGAGCCTTGAAACTCACAGGAAAGATCTATGGTCTAAATGCTACATTGTATGTGAACAGAGTTTAGTACTCAAAAGCAGTTTTTGATTTGTACATTTAGTTTGAATATTAGCCTAATGGAGTTATGGTATGAGGAAAGAATTATTGTGAAAATAATAAAAATTAGCGGAAGTTAAAATGGTTTTATTCTTCAAATTAAAACAAAGAGATATACTAAAACATAATTCGCGAAGTGAAAGAGAAAAATAACACTCATTGGTTAAATTACCTTATACAACGCAACCTGAATTAAATGGCTCTACGTCTGTTATTGGCTTCTTGTCTAATTTTCAGCATAACTTCCTTAGGTTAATCTGTTGAAAAGATTTTTCGACACTGTGTAAGAAACCATGAAAGCAATCCAACGATTCTAATTTTCCTTTAATATCAATTCGATGCGCTCGATTTTGACTGCATACACCCATCATACTTATATGATTTCATGTAAAACTAAATCGTGGCGTGCAGAGCTACGCGTATATTTTCGACAGAAGGATTTTTCATCCCTTCTTACCCTGTTACAGCTCCTTTAATTTTCTCCACTTGTACCGGCATTCAATCTTCCAATAAAATAACTTCACTCTTCGTGCTTCCAAATTTATTAAATTAGTAAATTTAGAGAGCTATTGCGTTGATATAGATGCCCCGAGTCTAAATAAAATCAATATTTCGTTCGCTAGACTCCGAATTATCGCCTAATAATGTGGAAAATCGTGGAAGGAACTTCAGGCATGAAGAAAATTGCATTTTAAGTCGTCATTCGATTATTGACGCAACATGAGCACAACCAATGACACTTCAAGAAGTGAAATAAATTGAGGAATTATTGGAAGAAAGAAAAGTAATTCTTTGCTGGGGAGACCATCGAGAAGGTCTGATAATCCGGCTTCCTCGTATAAAAGCCATTCTTTCGAACGGAAAAATTTGCCCCAATTTAAAGGAAAGAATAATTTCATCGCCCTTCATTATTGGACGATGAAATTTATCTCAAGCGAAAACTCGCAAACTACTGGCCGTGAAAATACGGAAAAATATAGAAGAGGTGTGTCCTAAATGAACTTCTTTTCATTTTGCTCGAATCTTGCATGATCGTGTGTTGTTCTTGTAAAATAACGTCAAAGACATTCTTGTTCGATTTCTTCGAAATTGAACAAAGAATGGTATTACAAATGGAGTTTGGGCCTGCACACCAGTTAAAGATCGAATATTTGGGACAGATTTCTTCCTACCTGCGCCACATTTCGACCCCTAAAAGAGTTTGTTTATGCCACTCACCCACCAAGCACAAGATAAAATTTTAGCTAGATTACATTCAGTCAATACACTCTCTCCCGCCGTTTTTCGACCTCTAGAAGTAAGTTCTAATCACATTTTCTCTCTGTCTCAACTCTCAAGTTATAATAACAAATTCTCTCTCTCTCTCTCTGCTCTTGAATACATTTATATTCGCATTCACTTTACATTAAATCATTGTGTACGGAAAATAACATCATTCAATTGACCACCACGATATCTCCGTACGTATTGCATTCTGTCAACCAAATTTTTCATCACCTTATCACATAAATATGGCTGTATTCCATCAATGGTACGTTCAATGTATATTTTTAATTACTCAGTTGTTAAAACAAATTGTAGAAATTACTGTTTTACTACCAAAAAATATATATTACACATTTTCTTGTGACTCGAGTTTCGGTAAATGAACTATCCCATCATCAGACAACTGAAGACCCAACAGTGGTACAGTGGTATTTAAACAAAAGTGATAAATATTTTGAATATTTCAACAGATTCTCGGTAATATCTAATAGTCGTACAGAGGTTTACAATCGGAACGTGATAAAAAACCGGGTTAAAAAAGAGGGGCCTTCTAACAGATATCGGAATTTTTTTTTTAAAGGTAAGACCAGAAACAAAATTTTGTCTCCTTTAAATATTTATTTATTAATTTTAATTACTTTCGTATATCTGTTGGGTTATTTATTCCATTTGACATTATATATTGAGTTTTGATTATATATCTATTAAATGTAAGCGGTGCTTGTTTTAGACATAAATTTAATTCTAAAAGTTTTTTGAATGAAAAATTTTTTGAAATTAAAATTGTAGAAGATAAACATAGTTCAATTTGTTTTAATATTCAAATTTTGTTATATTTCTTCTATCAAGTAAAAGACCTTTCTATTTTATTTTATATATAATATATAATTATATTTTGGCTTCAATAAATCTCATTATGGAATGAATTTAAATAAACCTTAAAATAACTCACACTGTTCTTTGATTTTGTTAGAACATAGATCAATCTTGAATTATATAGTTGATCTGTGTTTCGAAGCTTTAGTCTTTTAACACGTGGAGAGATATAGGTTAGTTTTTTGATTTTGATATTTGGAATATTAAATGAGGGATGAAGACGGGATTGCTTAGAATTATATTTGTTTTTTGAAGATATAGTGCACATTTTTTTAGAGATTTTTGAATTAACTTATTCGAATATTTAAATATATTAAATATTTCAAATAAATTATATTCTTTGAGAAGTCCTTTAAGTGTGTTCATGTTTTTAAAAGGCAATTGGTGTTCTTGAAGGTAAGACCAGAAACAAAATTTTGTCTCCTTTAAATATTTATCTATTAATTTTAATTACTTTCGTATATCTGTTCGGTTATTTATTCCATTTGAAATTATATATTGAGTTTTGATTATATACATCTATTAAATGTAAGCGGTGCTTGTTTTAGACATAAATTTAATTCTAAAAGTTTTTTGAATAAAAAATTTTTTGAAATTAAAATTGTAGAAGATAAACATATTTCAATTTGCTTTAATATTCAAATTTTGTTATATTTCTTCTATCAAGTAAAAGGCCTTTCTATTTTATTTTAGATATCGGAATGTCGGCAATCGATAAAGAAGGTTGTTAAACAGATGGTACCCTTTTAAATATCTCAAATAATTTTTGGGGTTACATAGCTCCGTAGTCATTCATTATATTTAGATTATTTTGTTGTATATCTCAAATATTTGGATTTAGAAGGCTCCATACAGTCATTCATTATTTTTTACATTATTTTTATTGTGAACGAATTTGAAAATTTCAATAATCAAGTTTCTTTTCTTTTGAATCTACATGTAAAATTTTTTTCTTAAGATTTCTAAACGTTGTTGAAGCGCGTATCATTCCATGATTGAGTGGCATAACCTACTAAACACAAATGACATGAGAAAGTTAGTTGTTTCTGCTGGGACTGAATCGAGTTTGTTTCAGAGAATATTATTATATCTTAAAACAGATTCGTCAATAAGAGTCAAATTCTCTCAAACTAGATTAATGTTCTAGTACATGTTCTTGTACTCATGTATTGCTTCATTCATCGAATGACCCACAAGTGTAGTCCATAATGAATAATTTCGTTTGATAATCGAAAGCGAACCAATGAACGGATTGATTATCTCATTGAATTCTTCATGGGATACGAATGCCTAAATTGTGATAGAAGAGCTTGTTCCAATTCTGCCATTTCGTTTGATGTCAATTGTCGAACGAATCATTGATCAAATATTTTTGCTAAAATTCGATTCGTGTTGTATGTATGGGATGTTTTTCCACACATCTCGTCGTTCTATCAATCAATTGTGTACCATTAGCAGACGTTGATTGATGTGAAATTTTTCAACAATGCAAGGGTAAATTGGGACGAATATTCATTCACAAAGTTAGCCATATACCGGGAAGTTTTGCGAACAAAATGTTTTCGAAAATATATAAGGATATGCATGAATGGAAAATAATTTATTGATAAGGTAAATATTTCATTTGAAAATAAAAACATTCTGATACCTTTATGACATTAATTTATTTTGAAAATACTAGAAATGTCTATATTCACATTATAAAAAATAGAAGTAAATATTTGCAGCCACAGTTCTCGAAAGAATATCAAGGAGTGTCAGTTTTTCCGTTTATTGTAGAGCCCATAATGTCAAAACTACACGCATCAATTTCTGTTTTCCTTCTAGATAACTTGTCATATGACCCACTTGCTACTTGATGTTGATTTCGGGTAGATCTACTTAATCCTTAGAGATAATACTCTCAGAATTCTAAATATTTTATTTAATCTGGAGAAAAGGCGCCGAACTCTACTTAATATTTGCAGATTGTTTGAAAATTCAAACATTTTATGTAGATAAATTTTTTCCATAGAGTGATGTATCTGCTCATCCAAAAATTGGACTGATTTGATCGATGTTTGATAAAAATTGTTCTTAATTGAAATCATACATGACACAAGTTTCTATTTCAACTACAATTCATTTATTTTGTAGCGTTAATTTGCTCCATAGAAGTGGATTCCATCAGACCAGAAGATATGTCGTTTGGATCGTTGAGTTTATAATTTTGATAGAAGAAATATGCAGATGTTCTACTGACTATTTTATGAACTCTTAACAGAATAATTTCAAAATATACCCGGCCAAATAACCTTACCAGATAATGCTAAATTTATGTCTTTTAATTAATATCTTTTCTAGTTTATTTCCGTTGGCAAAAAAAAATAGTTAATAATAAACATAATTTTCTATTTTTCACAAACCTTCTAATAGAGATATATAAATGACCAAAAACTCGTTTCATCCAATCCAACATAAATTATGAGCACATCATAGCGTGACGCATAGATTATTAACAATTATTTCATCTCCGAATAACTTTAATCAAGAATCGGATGTTATTGAACAAATAGAAATTAATGACGATTAATCTTCATCACTAGAAGGTTTGTTAGCTAGAAAATAATACAAAAATACTATTTACCTACGAAATGAACCGTTTGCTGAAAACCGAAGAAAAAATAAACAATTCACTCACTTACTATGTTAAATCATCTCCACGAATAAACAAATTCCTCAATACCATAGACATAAACTCTTTCAGAACTGACAATTCAATAGGAATTTTAAAAAACTGAAATCCTAAAATGAAAAAATCAGATTTGTCATGCGTTTGCCAATCATCATACGGTTTCTGCTCAAAAACTCATACTGGACAAAGCGGAAGGTCTTTTGACACTAGAGTGAAGGAACACCGCCGCTCTTTCCACAATAATTAGTTTGATTCTACGTACGCCGAACATCGACTAAAAGAGAAACTTGAATTTGAAGAGCGTTCTAAGATTTTGCATAATAAAAATGAGGGTTTGAAACTGAACCTGTTAGGAAGTCTAGAAATAAACCGATTAAGGAAGTCGAGGAATTTATTGAATGAACACACTTATTTATCTAATTGAACTCTATTGGATCTATTCACCTAGGGATCCGGTGAATTTTACTATAAATAATAAAAATGTTTATTGTATCCTTATCTCAAAACAGAAACCTTTTAAATACAGTATATTACCAATATTTAGACCAGTTGTTTATAAGCATTTGAAGAAGTAACTATGTAAACGAAACGCGTCATGTGAGCAATTCACAATAATAAATAAAAATCAACATATATGTGCCTTATTTAATTAAACAATACAAATGGTATTATAGATTCATGAAGAATAATTACAAGATGGATATTTTTTGATAACCAGGTATCAAAAACCTAACTTGTTTAGGCTATTCAAAAGTTTAAATGAGTAGAACAGGTAGACCTTTCAAAATTCATTTATCTGAACATAAAAGAAGTTTTGATGTAAATAAGACTGACTCCCATTACACAAAACACCTTCCAGATAAATTTAATATTATTTATAATTGACACATTGAAAATAAATGTATAAAATTAAATTCATGGAAACATATGAAATCAATAGACATAAACAAACAAATGGAATTTTATATGTCCCTCTTTTCAATATTTTGAGGGACTGGTTAGAACGTGATTATGAATACTTAAAATGTTGTGAACTTTGGTGGATTATCTGTATTTCTTTCTCCTTCATGAAACAATTAGAGGAACTCTAATTTTGTTAACTTTTGAAAGAGTGTATAATAATAATAGTTTGTTCATACTTTGAGACCTAACATTTTATGTATAGGACACGGCAAATCTTTAAAATATGTATATTGACACACATAATCAGCAATCTTTAAAATTATAACAGTTATAAACCTTAATACTATAAAAACACTGTTTCAATAACAAATCAATGATATATTCATATGAAGATATTGTATATATCGCGAAAGATGAAAATTTTGACACTTTGATAATGTGGAGACATTTCAAACTTATTAGTTTTATAAAATAAAATAGAAAGGCTTTTTACTTGATAGAAGAAATATAACAAAATTTGAATATCAAAACAAATTGAAATATGTTTATCTTCTACAATTTTAATTTCCAAAAGAATTTTTTTATTCAAAAACTTTTAGAATTAAATTAATGTCTAAAACAAGCACCGCTTACATTTAATAGACGTATATAATCAAAACTCAATATACAATGTCAAATGAAATAAATAACCCAATAGATATACGAAAGTAATTAAAATTAATAAATAAATATTTAAAGGAGACAAAATTTTGTTTCTGGTTTTATCTTAAGAAATACTACTTGCCTTATAAAAACATGAACACACTTGAAGGACTTCCCAAAGAATATAATTTATTTGAAATATTTAATACATTTAAATATTCAAACAAATTATTTCAAAAATCTCCAAAAAAAAATGTGCACTATATCTTCAAAAAACAAATATAATTCTAGATAATCCCTTCATCAGCCCTTTTTTAATAATCCAAATATCAAAATCAATAACATAACCTACATCACTCACGTGTTAAAAGACTTAAGCTTCGAACTACAGATCAACTATATATTCAAGATTGATCTATGTTCTAACAAAATCAAAGAACAAAGTGAGTTATTTTAAGGTTTACCTAAATTCACTGACACCCTATAATGAGATTTATTGAAGCCAAAATATAATTATATATTATATATAAAATAAAATAGAAAGGCTTTTCACTTGATAGAAGAAATATAACAAAATTTGAATATCAAAACAAATTGAAATATGTTTATCTTCTACAATTTTAATTTCCAAAAGAATTTTTTTATTCAAAAACTTTTAGAATTAAATTAATGTCTAAAACAAGCACCGCTTACATTTAATAGACGTATATAATCAAAACTCAATATACAATGTCAAATGAAATAAATAACCCAATAGATATACGAAAGTAATTAAAATTAATAAATAAATATTTAAAGGAGACAAAATTTTGTTTCTGGTTTTATCTTAAGAAATACTACTTGCCTTATAAAAACATGAACACACTTGAAGGACTTCCCAAAGAATATAATTTATTTGAAATATTTAATACATTTAAATATTCGAACAAATTATTTCAAAAATCTCCAAAAAAATGTGCACTATATCTTCAAAAAACAAATATAATTCTAGATAATCCCTTCATCAGCCCTTTTTTAATAATCCAAATATCAAAATCAATAACATAACCTACATCACTCACGTGTTAAAAGACTTAAGCTTCGAACTACAGATCAACTATATATTCAAGATTGATCTATGTTCTAACAAAATCAAAGAACAAAGTGAGTTATTTTAAGGTTTACCTAAATTCACTGACACCCTATAATGAGATTTATTGAAGCCAAAATATAATTATATATTATATATAAAATAAAATAGAAAGGCTTTTTACTTGATAGAAGAAATATAACAAAATTTGAATATCAAAACAAATTGAAATATGTTTATCATCTACAATTTTAATTTCCAAAAGAATTTTTTTATTCAAAAACTTTTAGAATTAAATTAATGTCTAAAACAAGCACCGCTCACATTTAATAGACGTATATAATCAAAACTCAATATACAATGTCAAATGAAATAAATAACCCAATAGATATACGAAAGTAATTAAAATTAATAAATAAATATTTAAAGGAGACAAAATTTTGTTTCTGGTTTTATCTTAAGAAATACTACTTGCCTTATAAAAACATGAACACACTTGAAGGACTTCCCAAAGAATATAATTTATTTGAAATATTTAATACATTTAAATATTCGAACAAATTATTTCAAAAATCTCCAAAAAAATGTGCACTATATCTTCAAAAAACAAATATAATTCTAGATAATCCCTTCATCAGCCCTTTTTTAATAATCCAAATATCAAAATCAAAAACATAACCTACATCACTCACGTGTTAAAAGACTTAAGCTTCGAACTACAGATCAACTATATATTCAAGATTGATCTATGTTCTAACAAAATCAAAGAACAAAGTGAGTTATTTTAAGGTTTACCTAAATTCACTGACACCCTATAATGAGATTTATTGAAGCCAAAATATAATTATATATTATATATAAAATAAAATAGAAAGGCTTTTTACTTGATAGAAGAAATATAACAAAATTTGAATATCAAAACAAATTGAAATATGTTTATCATCTACAATTTTAATTTCCAAAAGAATTTTTTTATTCAAAAACTTTTAGAATTAAATTAATGTCTAAAACAAGCACCGCTCACATTTAATAGACGTATATAATCAAAACTCAATATACAATGTCAAATGAAATAAATAACCCAATAGATATACGAAAGTAATTAAAATTAATAAATAAATATTTAAAGGAGACAAAATTTTGTTTCTGGTTTTATCTTAAGAAATACTACTTGCCTTATAAAAACATGAACACACTTGAAGGACTTCCCAAAGAATATAATTTATTTGAAATATTTAATACATTTAAATATTCGAACAAATTATTTCAAAAATCTCCAAAAAAATGTGCACTATATCTTCAAAAAACAAATATAATTCTAGATAATCCCTTCATCAGCCCTTTTTTAATAATCCAAATATCAAAATCAAAAACATAACCTACATCACTCACGTGTTAAAAGACTTAAGCTTCGAACTACAGATCAACTATATATTCAAGATTGATCTATGTTCTAACAAAATCAAAGAACAAAGTGAGTTATTTTAAGGTTTACCTAAATTCACTGACACCCTATAATGAGATTTATTGAAGCCAAAATATAATTATATATTATATATAAAAGAAAATAGAAAGGCTTTTTACTTGATAGAAGAAATATAACAAAATTTGAATATCAAAACAAATTGAAATATGTTTATCTTCTACAATTTTAATTTCCAAAAGAATTTTTTTATTCAAAAACTTTTAGAATTAAATTAATGTCTAAAACAAGCACCGCTTACATTTAATAGACGTATATAATCAAAACTCAATATACAATGTCAAATGAAATAAATAACCCAATAGATATACGAAAGTAATTAAAATTAATAAATAAATATTTGTGAGAAATTTTGATATTCAAATTTTATTAGTTTTATGTATGGGGACATCATAGTGTATTAAACAACAAGTTTAGAAAAGCAAAGTTTTCCCAAATGAACTTTACGAGCGAGCGAGTAACTTGAAAGCTCAATGAGTTTAATAAAACTGCTTTTTTTACGAGGTTTGTTTATGCTATTTTTTCGCATCTTGTGTTAATTATAAAGCAATAACTTCATTTCTGTGGTTCGAATTGAGAATAAGTTAAATATTAATTATAAAAATGAGTCTTCCTACTCTCAACACTTCAGAAAAGTGTTCTGAGGACATTTTAAATGCCGCTCGAGAAGCGTCTTCCAGTTTACTTTCTTTAAAATCCAAGGAAAAATACTACAAAGCATATAAAATATTTTGTAATAGGAGGATGAAAAAAAAACGCACTGAGAACCGATGAAAGTGTAATGTTAGTCAAATTTTTTGAGAAGGTAAGCTATTTTTTTATATCTATATTTTAGTGTTTTCATAAAATGTATTACATTATTTCAGGCAAAAGATCTCGAGGCATCCAGTTTATGGTCTACAAACTCGTTGTTGAAAAGTATGGGGTGTTTTTTTTAGAGTGATAAAACTTTAAATTGAAATGAAACACATTTAAATTAAGATTGCAGCCAATTTTTTTTTTAAATATAATTTTATGACATTTATGTTTTGAAAATAATTTCCGGCATATGTCCACCACGACTAGCTCTGAGACACCGCATTCGATCAGACCAATTTTGGAACACATTTTCGAGTAATTCGGGCCTTATTTCATCAACAACACGAGTTATGTTGGCTTCCAAAGCGTATATTGGTTCTGGTTTATAAAAAACGCACAGAGAACCGATGAAAGTGTAATGTTATCCAATTTTTTTGAGTAGGTAATCTATTTGTACTATATATTTTAGTGTTTTCATACAATATATTTCATTATTTCAGGCTCTCAAGGTATCCAGTTTATGGACCTTCATACTCCATGTTGAAAAGTACTATACAAATAAACGAACATCTCATAATACAAAAACTAACTTGCCTTTTTGGAACGTCAAAATTACACATACGAAGCAAAGAAATCAAAAGTTATGACTATGGAAAGGGTTATTATGCTTTTCAAAGACGATAAGTTCTAAATAATGAAAGTGGTACTAATATTTGGTTTAAATGGGGCATGTCGGCGTGCAGAATTATGCAGCTTGACTGTCAAAGATATAGAAGACACTGGGAAAATTTTGGTTCTAACTTTATATCATACCAAAACCAGGAAGAAACTTTATATCATACCAAAACCGTAGGATCAGAGTGCAATGGATATGAAATGTATCATAAGTATTCACAATTGAGGCCCAAACAGGTTAAACACAATAGATTTTTCATTTACTATAATCACGTTAAGTGCACAACACAACCAGTCGGCATCAACAGTTTGCAGTTTTATTGACAGTGACAGTACTATGCAGTAAAGTGACAGTTCTATATGATGAAATACTACTTTATTAAACGATTTTAAATTTAGTAAAATAGCAAATTATCAGTTAAAATGCGAAAAAAAAAATTTAACCTTATTTCTCGTATTGTGCGAGTGAAAATTGGAATTTAGTACTCTGATGAATCCCGCCATTATGGATAGAACATACGTCAGTATCATGAAATATAATAGAAACAGAAATATATGTTTCGTCTATAATATAAACTCTTTATTCAATTTTTGAAAAAAGTTCCCGAAAAATATGGACTAATTGTCAATATAAAATAAAACACTTGTTCACATTTTCTACTTTGTTTTTGGTATTGACGTACGTTTCGTCTTTGCTAGAAAGACTTCATCAGAATACGAAGTAACAGTTGTTGTACAATGAATTTATAAGATTTTTTACAAAAGGTGTACATGTGTTTTTAATTGTTCGTCGGGTTGGTTTTCTCAAAGAATATTCCCTTCAGAATCGTGTTCACTCGATCCCTTGTAAATATTGAATAGAGGGGTGTAATAAAAATCTATTTGTTCATTTACTAGGTTATTGCTGTTTTTATGTTTATTTATTTCGTAAATTTCCCATAAGTTCAATTTTAGACCTCTATTTTCAACATGTAGAATTTCTATTTCTTTTGTGAAAGAATGGTTATTTTCAAGAAGGTGTTTAGCATAATGTGAATCTTTTTTATTTTTATCGAAGATTCACATTATGCTAAACACCTTCTTGAAAATAACCATTCTTTCACAAAAGAAATAGAAATTCTACATGTTGAAAATAGAGGTCTAAAATTGAACTTATGGGAAATTTACGAAATAAATAAACATAAAAACAGCAATAACCTAGTAAATGAACAAATAGATTTTTATTACACCCCTCTATTCAATATTTACAAGGGATCGAGTGAACACGATTCTGAAGGGAATATTCTTTGAGAAAACCAACCCGACGAACAATTAAAAACACATGTACACCTTCTGTAAAAAATCTTATAAATTCATTGTACAACAACTGTTACTTCGTATTCTGATGAAGTCTTTCTAGCAAAGACGAAACGTACGTCAATACCAAAAATAAAGTAGAAAATGTAAACAAGTGTTTTATTTTATAATGACAATTACAACTGATTTCTACCAAGCAACGGCCCAATCTATCATAAATTTGAAATATGGACTAAGTAATATGATATTGAATTCAAGTGAATTTCAACTACGAGTTCACTAAGAATGACCCGAATTGGAGCAGTTATTTAGTCTGATTGAATCTCCGTTTTACTCAGAGCAGATTCCATTCAGTTTTGGCTGGATCTCATTCATGAATAAAATAGACATCAAAATAACTTCTTTGGGATAAACCGACATAGATCGTGTATTTTCGATGCCGCTCCGAGAATATCTGATACATAAATTCAGGTTGAAATGCAAAGAAGTATTTCCTATACGATGGGACAAGATTAGATGAATCCCCTTGAGCAGCGTTTCAAGCTCATGTGCTCTCGATTTTATTTTTTTCGCATGTAAATATGTCTATACAGACACGAAATTCGGGATTCGAACAAGAAGGAGCAACCATGACAATATAGTCGGCGATCTGAACAAAGCGACAATTCAATAATAGCCTTGTTCGCCCTAACACTACATATATATATGAAAATCCTGTTTCTGTTAAGACGGTGTGGACAGTTCGGCTCGGCTCTTTGGGGCCATTTTCCCCAAAGGACTCAACAGCACCTGAGAGAGAATCATGATATTCTCCGCACCATGAAGCCATGATGTCTCCGACAATCCTCTACAATCCCCTGGTTAATGCACACGGGGTGAAATTCTACTACCGCACATTTCAGTAAGATCGAGAGGAATATTATTTCGGCCTATACTTGATGGAAATTCATCTTGAAATTATGAATGACAAACAATATTCTATTTCCGCTAATATTTTGTTTCACAACAATTGTTTCGTCATACCATGACCTGTGAGAACTACCAGATACTGATTATATAATGGTCGAAAATGGCAACCCCCTATTTTCAGACATCGCAGGTTTCATTGACTTATCTGCATTAGTTTTTGACCTATGTCAATTTATGTTTCGAAATAGCATTGTGCGTAGACCCACAGAAAATGTCATAACTTCGGAACCGCTCAACATAATTCAATCATCTTTTTTCCAGTCGATTCCTTAAGCTTCTGTGCATCTTTTGAAATAGGCATAAATTTGATGTCTGTGTTCTATCGCCTACTACATTGTTCTTTAAATGACAAATAATAAATTGAACTCGATTTTTTCAAATGCAACACTGTATTTTATTAAAATATTGCATGACATTTCGTAAGAGCTTTTCGTCGATAAAAGGTTTGTGGGGTCCACTTCGTGAAATTCGTGAAATAAATTCCAAAATAAGAAATGTGGATTGTTTTAGTAGAACGTTGTCGGAAAATCGGAAACATCTGTACAAAATAATTTAGAAAAATGTTTTCGAAATTGTAATAGCAGTGTTTGAAGAATAGTGGTAATAAAAACAGGAGAATATCAAGAAGCAAACAATTATAGTAACAATAACATGAAGCGGTGAATAACAGAAAACCATGTGAAAAAATTTTTGAGGAAAGCCTTCTCATAAATACTCAAACAGGTTATCAATCTTGTGAACATGTGTTGTATCTTGAGCGTCCACTTCAAGGCCTTTTGGTCACGTTTTCCATTTCTCAATTATGAAGGGGATCCTCAAAATCACACTTCACTAATCAGAAGGAAATCTGATATCTGACCTATTGGAGCATTTATAAGAAGGCTCTCCTCAACATTTTTGGCTTAAGTTTCACTGTTTATATCATGTCTGTTGACATATATGTTTCGGGTTTTAACCCCTTTCCAAAAACAATTTTGAAAATGGGTTAGAACCCGAAACATATATTGAAGCGACTGTGCTTTCTGATTACTTGGATAGCCAATAATATTTATAGTCAGAATACCACAATATACAGAATGTTCAATATTCTTGATGCGTATGTTTGATTGCCATATAATACAGGGTTAAAGATTTTATTAGAAATGTTTCCTTTACACTGGATGTTGTCACTTGGGAAAGATTTCCTTTTAGGATTATGCAGAATTTTTTTTATACTCTGGAAATAACCCATATGTTAAGTATAATATTGTCACCAAGGGAAGCTTTCCGAGTATGATTATACCAAATTTAACTTTTCTTTATCCGCTAAAAATGGCACATGTCTTAAGTCTTTCGAAGCGGTTATTTTGAAATGATGTACCGAGTATTGCAGAAGAGAGCACTGAAAAATACAGAAACTCCAGACTGAGACGACAATTCTAATGAACTTTTAAAATACGCAGGAGAACATCTAGTTCAAGAACTAACAAAACTCACCAACAAAAGATTCCACCTTAACATGATTCCAGATGAATGGCGAGTAAGTTATGTGTTGCTATTCAAAAAGAATGATAAACAAGGAACTGGAAATTACAGGGGAATGAATTTCAAACCTTTAATTAATAAAAAATATTATGACAAACATCGTGAACGAACATACTAATCTCGCAGATGAATCACAGGGATTCAGAACTGGTAGATCCTGTACAGATGCTGCATTTATAATTCGACAAATAAAAATCAATAAAATCAATTGAATACAATAAACGGAAAACCCAGGAAGAGATGGAGTAACAACTTGCCCAGATACAAGATGAGATAAAAATGGTGAATCTTCGATGTAGAACAGGTAATGTGCCTATTTGAAATAATGAAGAAGAAGATACCGATTCATTGATCTATCGGGGGTAGATCTACCCGTGCAATAAGTATCGGGTGTTTTTTTTCAGAGTGATAGAAATTTAAATTGAAATAAAACACATTTAAATTAAGATTGGAGCCAAAAATTTTTTTTATTTGAAAGATAATTTTATGACATTTATGTTTTAAAAATAATTTCCGGCGTATGTCCACCACGCTCTGAGGACCAAGACCAGATTTTAGACCACTTTTTCGAATAATTCAGGCCTTATTTCGCCCATAACACGAGTTATGTATGTATATGAGGATGATAATCCAGTGGAGTTATGTCGCATAATCTTGAAGGCTAATTAATCGCCAAATCTTTCTTTCAATAAATCAATTGTTACGGTAGCAGCATGAGGTGTAGCACCATCTTGTTGGAACCAAAACTTTTCTGGGTCGGAACCATTCAAATTTTGAACCAAATAATCATTGATCATCGATCTGTAACGAGTACCATTCACTATAACATTAGCTCCAGGATCGTTTTTGAAGGAATATGGACCGATGATGCCTCCAGCGTGAAAAGCACCCCATACAGTTCATTTTCCAGGATACAATGCAACCTGCAGAACTTTTTGAGGATTGTTTTCACTCCATATACGGCAATTTTGCTTGTTTACATAGCCGTTCAACCAGAAATAAGCTTCATCACTAGACACAATTTTACGATAAAAAAGTGGATCAAATTCAAACTGCTCTAAGGCCAAATCAGCAAACAAACGACGCTTATTATGGTCAAGTGGCTTTAGTTCTTGAACCAGTTGGATCTTGTTGGATCTTTCCATGTGGTGGATGCCACAGTCCAACTTGTTGTGAACGTCGAAGAATAGACAAATCTGGATTATCATTAACACTATGACTCACAGCAGCGATATTTTCTTCTGTATGTACAGTTCTTTGTCTTGTTGTGTTGTTGCATCGAGTAGAGAAAATGTTGTCCGAAATCTATCGTAATTCGACGAATAAGCTGCTCTGATGGACGATTATGTAAACCCTAAATTTCACAAAGTGCTCTATAAGTTTGGCGAATAGAACACTGATTTCGAAAATAACTTTCAACAATTTGTAAACGTTCTTGCGGCGTGATTCTTTTTATGATAATTTGTCAATCCTTACTGAACAGAAATGTCAAAACAACATGGCTTCTTCTTTCTGTAAAATCACAGTTATCCCTATCGAAAGTTCTATCACTCTAAAAAACCCGATAGTTATTTCTTGTTTCGATTATAGTTAACTTAAGAACTTAAGAGTAACGGTTGAAATAGTTCAATTCTCGGCCACAAAATTACGAAGCATCATATTCAAATAGAATAAATAACAAAGAATATTGTTGGTCAGTGCGGTCGAAGCAGATCTAAAAAGGCTGGATTCTCATAACATGCGGAACTATCTGAGCAGTTATGCGAAAACATTCCCGGTGTCACCACGATGTAGACCTGCGTTATTTTGAAAAGGCCGGGCTGAGTACACACACAGGCATAAATTCTAACCAGGATCGATGTCACATCCTGTTAAATATGCGGAACATACCAGCTGGGGCCCTCACATGCCGTTATGTATGACTATATCAACACCTAATGAATTCACCGTTTTATACCAATTCCCATGAATGGCATTACCGATATCAGCAATATATCCCAGAGGAAATCACCACGGCAGGTTCAACGTATTTCCACTACTTTTTGCCGAGAAGTTTGCAGGCATTTTCGGTATGAAGTCACTTGGCAAACACCCGGCAGAGTTATGAAAACGTCTCCAAGGGACGTTATTTAATTTGCACAAAACAATATATGAAATGGAATGTCATAGAAATGACCGACCCTTGTGACTCTAATATATTATTCGCACCATAAAATTATCCTTTCACGCTGTCGAACTCGCTCATAAATTTGGATGCTGAATAATGTGAATCGATCAGAAATCTCTTTATAATTTGTAGATGTACATATACTTTTAAAATCGCAAATATTTATCACCATTGCTACTACAGCCGTAGTACAAGTCTGAACCTTCATTTTTTGTCATCACTGTATCTTATTTAAATACAGTCGTTCCGAAATTACTTCCAAGTACTTTTTGTCTCTCTTTTATAGCATTTTTCGACCTTGTATTCGATGTTTTCGATGTAGCTGCTTCATCGGGTTAAGACAAAAGACGCTTCTTGAAGTACTGCCTGAAGGCTGTCCCATCTTCCATAATTTATTGAAGACACGTCTCTTCAATCGTCAATGCTTGTAACGTACAAAGTGATCTTTTTCTTACTCGTAACATGAAGTTCAAGATCAAGATGGTTTACCATAGTAGGTGAAGGAATTGTATATGTTTTCGATCTTTATCTCAGGGTATATTTCGTATCTATTATTGATGAATGAATTTAATCCAATAAAACAATTATCAACTAATAACGGTTATTCGTCTCCAATAATAGGCAGCCAGAAAATTCGGCATAATGTATATGTATCTATGTGGTGAGTGAGATTCTAGTTCTTTTTCTGTTCGACCTTTTACTCCAGGTTTACCTGGTATCGACAGTGTATTCATTGGCCTCTTCCAGCTTCACTATCGGATGTGTCTATAGACCTCGACCTTCTCAGTCCTACATCGAGATGACAACTTTTCTGGGTAATTTGTCGACGACGAAACGGAACCTCTTTGTTGCGGGTGATTTCAACCTCTCAGATTGGCCACTTACTACTAGGGTCTACAACTCGCCTTCCGGTCCTTACGTTGACGCAATTCGTGATTCTAACCTCCTTCAGTTAGTGAAGGAGCCTACACGTTTTCGAAACCTTCAAAAACCATCTTTGTTGGATCTTATATCAGTGAACGATGCTGACTTAGTTTCCAAAGTTGAGCATCATCCTCCTCTGGGAAAATGAGACCATGTCCTTCTCCTCTCAAGACTGCAGCTACAGTTCTACAGCCCGAGTATAAAGTCTAAAAAAGCCATTTAAGTTATTAATTATGAACAGTTCAAGCACAGGGTCGGTGGTATTGATTGGGATGCTATGTTCGAGTCCACGGTTGATGTTGAGACTATGTGGGATCGTTTCGTGGAGGTGCTGAGGAACCTAATTAATGAATGCTCGTCATCAAGAAATATCATCACGGTGGCTTCGAAACCTTGGATCGACCATGGCATCCTCAAGATGATCAGACACAAAAAGTCAATATGGCAGCGCTATATTCGGTGAAGACAACAACGAGACTACGACGCCCATCGCACATACTCAAATATTCTCGCCAATACTATTTCTGCTGCCAAGAAGGAGTTTGAGTCGAGATTGCTTCAGACCAAAGATCGCAAACGTTTTTTCAAGTACGTCAGATCATCGCTAAATTCTTAAATCGATACGCCACTGGTTTCTGACTCTAATAACCAACCTTGCGGAAACCCTGAAGAGGCTGCTCATGTTTTGGCAGACACTTTCGCTGCAGATTTTACTGTCGAGACTGGTTTACCCCCCCAAATGCACATGATTCGCCTCAACTCTGACTTAAGAAGTATAACTTTTCCCCCTGCCATTGTGGTAAAGCATCTCTCAGCTCTCGACGCACGTTCTGCTCTTGGCGGTGACGGTCTTCCATCAAAAGTACTTAAGGAGTGTGCTCAGTCCCTAGCCTCTCCTCTATATAGAATTTTCACAAGATCTTTCGAAACATCATCGCTACCTACATCCTGGCGGAATGCTCTCGTAACTCCAATATTTAAAAAAGGTGACAAGCTTGATGCGTCAAACTATCGTCCCATCTGCCTAGTTCCTATTGCAGTCAAAATTTGTGAGAGGATGATCCTAGATTGTGTCCTCAAATTTGCTTCAGACAACAAGGTCAGTCCCGATTGCCAACATGGTTTTCTTCCTAGTCGTTCGGTGATAACAAATCTTCTGTAGTGCCTCAATTATTGGTCAAAAGCACTCGATAAGAAAGATCCTGTGGACGTGATTTGGACTTTTCCCGTGCTTTTGATCGTGTACCCCACAGACGGCTTTTGCACGTGCTTGATCATCTAGGCTTTCGAGGTGACCTTTTTGCGTGGATTGCAGCATTTCTTCATAATCGTTCATTTCAGGTTAGAGTTGGCAGCTCTCTCTCGTCTCCCAAACCGGTAACCAGTGGCGTACCACGGGGCTCCGTTTTGGGACCCTTAATTTTTCTCCTGTATATCTCCGACTTACCTACCTGAATTGATTCATGCTGCTCTCAGTTTGCTGATGACACGAAGTTGTACGGTGTTCCTAGGGATCAAACATTGCAGTGTGACTTGGACTCTATAGCACTCTGTTGCGAGGACTGGCAGCTTCCTCTCAATATCGAGAAGTGTGTAGTTTTGCACATGGGTGCCAATAACCCTCGTCACCAGTCTCTGTGGCCAAGGAATTTCCTCTACAAGTAGCCATTGTGATCTCGGTGTTGTTGTAACAGACGGTTTGTCCTGGTCGGAGCACATACTGTCTGTTGTCGGCAAGGCCAGAAGGTCTCTCTTTTTAATACAGAAGGCATTTGGTGGGTGCGATCCAACTACGTGCAGTGCTCTTTATAAGATTTATATTCGTCCTATCTTGGAGTTCGCTGGACCAGTTTGGAGTCCAGTGTTGTGTCGCGACGCTGCGGTACTTGAGAGATTGCAGAGGCAGGTTACGCGGTTGCCCTACGGTATACGTCGACCCGATTACGACGCGAGGATCGCGATAACGGACCTAACGTCGTTTGCTGACCGTAGAGTGCGCGGGGATCTTATTGTTACGTTCCGAACCCTTCGTGGAATGTTCGCTGTTGACATGCGTCATCTGTTCGTGATCAACAGGGACGAACGTTTGCGTGGTCACTCTTTCAAACTCAAGAAAGAGAATTTTTCGACGGTTTGTAGGCAACATTTTCTCTCTAACCGTGTGTTTGGTTCCTGGAATGGTTTGCCTGAGAGTGTTGTTTGTTCCGGTTCAAAAACTTCTACGATAGATCGCCGAGGCAGTTGTGATCGCGGCGGTCTGTGACTTTTTTACCACTTGTGAATAACTCCTTTTTTTTGCTTTTTTTTCTCTTCGAAGCACTTTTTGTTTTTCAATATCTTGTATATTTTTTGTGAGTTTATAGGCTTTGCCTCAACTCTCATCGTAGTATAATAATAATAATAATCATGTTGTGAAATCGTTAAGGCAATTGAAGAAAGAAATTATATTAAAATTCACGTAATAACCGCGAAACTGAAATCAAAACTATAAAAATAATACGACGGTTTCAATCACAATTCAATAGAAACTTCAGTTAAACGAAAACAAACTCAAAAATCCCTTAACCAAATATAGAAATGCTAAATTTAAACTCATCGTGGGACTGTTGCTATGGTTTCTCTAACGCTCAACCCTGCTCCGCACGCAAAATTTTTGTTTTTGTTTAGAATCTTTTAATCATAAGATCTTTATGGAATTCTGCAGGAACAAGTGCGTTATCATTGTTTTTTTAAACCACAAATTGCAGATCAATCAGATCTGTAGTCTGGAAAATATTCACAAAAATGAGAAAAAATTTCTAATGTAAATAACTGCGAAACAATTGGACTGATTTAACCCAATAAGTAGTCAGCCGAGATATTCAGGCCCCAAACCTACATACCTACCCAGAAAGTTTCAAGTCTCTATCCGTTTCTGTTCGAAAGTTATAATGTTAAAGGTAGCGTTCAACGCTGATCCGCTCACAAAATTTTATTTTTTTAACTTCTTAACATACAAAAATAAAAAATTTGTAGAAATTGAATTGTATTTATTACTAGTTGATAATGAATTTCCATCAAGTAAAAACCATTCTTTTGTACCCTATCGTGCATAAATATTTTGTTAGTTTTCAGAGTACTGGAAATACAGCTACATAAAATGTGAATACTTATTCAACACAAAAATTTAAATTTCCAATAAGTTGTTTTCAATTTCAAAAATCTTAACAACACCAAAACAAATAAAAGAAATCTTTACTGATAATTACCCTATAACGTGATGAATCTCGTGAAATTTTCATATTTTTCACCAACTCAAGACATTCAGACCAAATTGTAACATGAGATAAAATAGTTGGAAATTTTCGGAAATTTCGATCGAGCATATTCTGCATTATTCTGCATTTTTCTGAAAATTTTTTTTTATGATATTTTGCTCTATTTCAAAAAAGATTGTACTTTGAGAATAATGTATAATACAAAGGTTGGTTTCATATGAAATATGAATGCTACTTGTATGGATGTGAAGGTCTTTCTTTAATAATAAATTAAGAAGGCAGAATCCCTGTGTACAGAGGACAAAACCATTAAAGCAAGTCCCTCCAAACCATGGATTACTGACCCAGTCCTCAGAATGATCAGAAATCACTATGGCAAAGATATCGTTCACGAACTGACTACCAGAACTACAGATCCTTTTCTAATTCTGTGTCTTCTGTAATACATAACTCCAAAACCCCATTCGAACATAAATTAGCCAGCTCCAAAGACAGATAAAAACTTTTCAAATATCTAAGATCTTCCTCGAATAGCAAGGTTGGACTAACCCTAGTTCATCAGCTCCAACTTGATATGCCAACACCACACCGAGACTGCCAATGTTTTCTCGGAGTTGTTTTAATCTGTTTTCACTGATGAACCCATAGGTCCAATTTCAATTCTAAAACGCCTCGTGAAACCACAGAGTCGAAAAGCGTTGTTTTAAGTGAGGATATAATTAAAAAACACCCTTTTGACTTGAAATCCTCCTCAGCGCCTGGCCCAGATGGAATTCGCGTTTCAGTTGAGGTGTTCGGAGGCGCTTGCAATGCCCTTGTCTATTATAATTCGTCAATGATTTTCTTCTTCTAAGCTTGGCTGTCTGTCTTTGTTACGCCTGTGTTCAAGAAGGGTGATAAGCTACATCCTAAAAATTACAGGCCTATTAGTCTGACGTCCTCTACTTGCAAACTAATGGAGAGAGTTATATGTGAGGCTATCTTAACCTTTGCAGTCACTACCAAAATTCTGCCTGGTTTCTTACCTGGGCGCCCCCCAGGGGAGGGAATCTACTGCCCTGTATAAATGATTGGACTAAGGCTTGGAACTCTGACATACCGGTGGATGTCATCTACTTGGACTTTGCAAGGGAGTTCGATCGTGTTCCTTATCGTAGACTCCTTAATAAGCTGGAACATCTGGGTATTAGAGGTGATTGTTTATCGTGGATAAACTCAATTTTACACGGCAGGACTTTTCGGGTAAGAGTTGGAGCTAGCACATCCTCAGATGATGCCCAAGTGATCATCGGTTCACCTCAGGGTACGGTCGTCGGCCCCATTTTGTTCCTCTTGTTTACAGCAGATCTTCCATCTCATATAAAATCGAGCTTTGCATTATTCGCTGACGACATCGAACTTCATAATTTTCCTTTTATATGTGCTAAGATTCTAGAAGATGGCCTAAATACATTGAGTCGATGGTGTGATGAATGGATGTTGCCCCTTAATGTCGATAAATGCTGCGTGCATTCACATAGGCAATAAAAATCCCAGAATCAATTATTTCATTGAAAAGAAATTGCTGGAAAGTGTTGACAAGCACTGTGATTTGGGGGTTACAGTTACCTCAAATTTATCCTGGTCCGGTCATATTGCAAATATATGCAGTATAGCTAAGCAATTATGCTATTCTTTATATAAATCGTTAGCAGTTTTGAAACATGCAAGCTGTTGTATAGCTGTTCGTCCGATAATGAAATTTGCCGGTCCAGCTTTGCTGCCTTCTTTCAGGAGTGATTCGAAGGCTGTTCAACTCGACTAGCATAAGGCCCCGATTATTACTCTCAACGTGAGCGGAGTGACCTTATTATAACCTACCGGGCACTCCATGGATGTGCTGATGGTTGTCTACAATCTTTATTCACTAGGAATATAAATCACGTAAGAGGTCACGAATATAAGCTTGCCAAGCAAAAATTTCGAACTTCAATCCGCCTAAATTTCCTACCCAACAGGCTATTTGAGCGCTGAAATCGATTACCGCCTGATATAGTTGGTGCACCTACTGTTAATGGGTTCAAGAACAGCCATGACAATTGGTTTTCAACACGTTAACCGAATGAATTATACTGTTTGCTTAGGTTTACTTTTTTTTGTTTATGAGTTTATAGGTTCATGCCTCGACTCTTGTCTGTATTTAAATAAATGGATAAAATCAATAAATCTCTGTCTTGTTGATCTCATCGCTATAGCCAACTGATTACCGATTTTTTTTGGCCTGAAATTAATTATATGGAATTAGAAGAGATGTGCTTTCAGCAAAATGGTGCAACACGACCCGTTTTGGCTTTATTGGAAGAAAAATTGCCAGGACGCGTAATTTCTCGTTTCGGCGATGTGAATTGGCCACCAAGATCTTGTGATTTATTGCCTTTGGATTTTTTGTCCGGTTATACGAAGGATCTTGTTTATGTCGTTAATCCTCAGACTATTGGCGATCTGAAAACCAACATCCATCAAGTTATTGGTGATATGTTGCCCGAAATGTGCCGGCCAGTCATCCAAAATTACCTCACAAAGATCGAGTCCTGTAAGAGATCACGCGGAGCACACATAAATCCTGTTGTATTCCACACATAACGGCAGGGTCCAAGCATTATATTGAAATAAAAATTTGATCGATATTCTAAATGAGAGAGTGTTCTATTTACGTTTACTTTCGGAAGCACAAAATGGGTAACCAGGTATGTATAATTTGTTTGAAAGGATATTACCAGATAGATGTATTCTGTTTCATGAATTACATTATATATTTCGTGGTGATTCGATAACAGAAAGAAATGTTCAAATACTTGAAGTATAAGAATGTCACTAGATCTTTAAAAATCTTTACAATGATTGAAATTTTAACTAATTCACAGCAACTTCCATGGCTTCAGTTTGTGCTGGACTAGTGGATGATGAACCATCATATTACAGACAGAACCTGTCTGCTGAAACTTTGTTATCAGTTTTGCGACATAGGCGTGTGACCGAATTTTCTCAGGATGTGTCTCATTGAATAATCGAGCAGTAGTCGGTTGAGAATAATTCGTAATGATTTCAACTGGCGCTTCAACCATCATAAAACACTACCAATATTATGCAAAACTTTAAAAATAACTGATTTTTTCATTTACTCGCCTGTAAAAAGTAGACGTTGTCTTCCTCAAGATATAGCTTGCAAAATCTTATTTGTTTCATACAAGAGATAAGCGTTTTCCGAATAATGAAGTGTCAGAAAACAAATTCATTAATCAAACAACAGCATTATTAGACAATTATGAAAAAACAAATCTTATTGTGAGAATTTATCGAAAGCAGAATCTAATGGAATTTTTTTGGTTCACTCTGGTTAAAACCTAAAAATTATTCATCGTTTTAACCACATTTTTGGTAGCTTCTAAGAATTCTTCGATTACCCTTAAATATTTTGAAAAGGTAGCTTCTCTAACTACGGGAGAGAAGTTGTTTTGCTGACTTCATGGCGTTCATTGTTCCCCTTACAATAAAAGTTCACCTATTGATGAATATGATAAAGTAGGGATCCAATCTAATTGGCCAAACCGAGCTAGTGTCCATTATTTTTACAACATAAAAAGAAATCCCAAGCCATAGATTATGATTTTACTAGATTGAGGATTCTTCAGTTAAATGTTCAGTCTATCATGAATAAACTAGATAGAATTTCAGTTTTGTTGGATGAAAAAAATCCGGATGTTTTAAGTGTTGCGGAACATTGGTGTAATGCTGATAATTTGAGTGTTGCGGAATTACCAGGATACGTTCGGGCAGCAAGTTATTGTCGTCCCAATCGTGAACATGGAGGTACGGTTATATTTACCAAGATTGGATTGGAGGTGAAAGATCTTCAAATCTCGAGAATGTCTGAGGAAATGGAATGCGAGTGCTGCGCGATCAAGTTTAAAATTGATCACATAAACTTCACAATTATAAGCGTTTATAGACCACCCTCAGGTAACTTCGAAATATTTCTTGAGAAAATGTCCTTCATTTTGCAACTCTGTGAGAAGCAAAATGACCTTGTATTCCTTTGTGGAGACCTAAATATCGACTACTTAACTAATGTCGTCAAATCAAGGCAACTATTGGATGATCTGTTAATTTGTTTCAATCTGAAAATTACATCTAATTGTCCTACTCGTGTATATACTGACAGATCCGGTAGAACAACGTCTACGAAGGTTGATTATATTGTTTCAAATTGTGAGTTGGATTCTTGTAAAACAAATGTTTTTGCTCCTCATTTTGGGGATCATTTAGCTTTAATGCTGGATTATTATTTCAATAAGGCTGGATATGTACCTGTTGAAAGCTCGAAGAAAATTTTATGTAGAAATATGTCAGATGCTAATTTATATAGACTTGTTAATGCAATTTCTGAGATATCATTTGTTGATTTGTATCAGCCTTCGGCAGGCGCAAATAGCTTCGAATCTTTCATTAATATAATCAAAATATTAATGGATGAACATTGCCCAGTGGAAAGTAGAAATATAATATCAGTTAATTCTAAAGGTTGGATCACAACTGAAATAAAAAGAGCAGGTATTGAATTGAAAGAATTGTTGTGGCTCCAGGCTAACTTTAAGTCAGTTGAATTATCAGAGATGTATAGAACATATAAAGCAAAATACAAGTTACTTATTGAATCTTCAAAGTTGACATATCATCAAAATCTTTTGGAAAGTTCTAACAATAAGGTCAAGACAGTTTGGAATATTGTAAATCGTGAGACTGGTAGGATCTCAAATAAAAACAGCAGGATTATTCTGAACTCAGGTGGTGCTTATTGTTCTGAACCCATTTTAGTGGCAAATGAATTGGCTTGTTACTTTTCAGGTATTGCTAAAAAAACACTTGAACGAGCATACGGTAATGGTGAAGTTGGTATGTGTACAGCCGGTCCTTTACATTATAAAACTTTCTTTTTTCACCCAGTAGATGGTATAGAAGTTAGAGGCGCAATTAATGCCTTAAAGAATAAGAAATGTACTGGTGTCGACTTTATATCGGCCAAAATATTGAAATTAATTTCTGAGCATATAATAGAACATTTTGCCCATCTTATAAATTATTCAGTCTGTTCTGGTATTTTTCCTGATGTACTCAAGAATGCCACTGTTTTGCCTGTTCTAAAGAAGAATGATCCTATGAATGTTTCTAACTATCGACCTATTTCGTTGCTGAGTGTGTTCTCTAAAATTTTTGAGAGAATTGTTATGGATAGAATGATGAAATTTTTGAACAGTTTCAATTTGATTGCGGACAGTCAATATGGTTTTAGAACCGGACGATCAACTGAATCTGCAGTTCTGGATTTTGTACACTCGATACAGTTTTCGTTGGATAGGGGATTGAATGTTGCGGGACTTTTCTTTGATCTTACTCGTGCGTTCGATACCATATCACCACAGTTTTTAGTGGTCAAATTGTACAATCTGGGATTTCGTGGAGTATTCCTGGATTGGATTAAGAATTATGTGTCTGACAGAAGATTACATGTGAGAGTTGAGGATGTTTTTTCTGATGAATGTGTTGTAGATCTTGGTGTTCCTCGGGGATCAGTTTTAGGCCCTCTTCTGTTTATACTCTTCATAAATGACCTCCCACACCATATAAGAACTAAAATTATTATATTTGTAGATGACACTTCGTTTATTGTAACCGCTGAAAATCTGGATGAACTCACAGAATTATGTCAAACACTGTTGGTGTGTTTCTCCAATTGGTGTAAGGTGAATGCTCTTGTTCTGAATTTAGAAAAGACCAAAGTCATCAAATTTGGTTTAAAAAAAGTAAATAATTTTGTTCTGAAACATGGTCATCATGACCTGATTTCTGAAGAGTCTACTAAGTTTCTAGGTATATATATTGATGAGTGTTTGAGATGGTCTGAGCAGATATCACATGTCAGCAGAAACCTTAGTTCTTCATATTATGCGATTCGTCGTATTAGGGATTCTCTTCCTCTAGCTGCTGTCATGGATGTTTACTATAGCTTAGTCTTTAGCCACCTGGCGTATAACGTTCTGATCTGGGGGTGCTCTGGAGATTTTATGAGGGTATTTATAGCCCAGAAACGCATAATTCGTATGATATTCCGTCTCAGTCCACGAACATCTTGTAGAACTGTATTTGTAAAACATGAGATACTAACAGCTCCTTGTATATATTTATACAAATGTCTCTTGTTTATTAAAAAGAATGAAGCGTATACTCCTAAGCTTTCCAGTGCTCATAACTAGTACAAGGAATACTAGAACTTTTATTGTACCTAAACATAGAACAACAAAATATGAAACATCAGCTAAATATAAGAGTATTATTTTGTATAACCATCTTCCAGATTCTATTAGGTCACTGAATTTATCTGGTTTTGGTGGGAAGATAAAATCTTTACTATTGGGTAAATGTTATTATAGTGTTAATGAATATTTAAATGATGATTGCATTCAATGATTTGTAATTTCAATTACTATGTTATATATATTGTGACTTGTCCTATACACTGTATTGTGTCTGAATGGATTAATAAAATACTATTCTATTCTATTCTATTCTATTCTATTCTATTTCAGCATTTTTTTTTTTGTAATCTTTAAGAAAATCCGAGTGGAAACTTTTCGTTGGACCACCTTGTATAAGGGAAAATTAATTACAAATGTATGAACTGAGTACCTTCAATTTTCGAAATGTTTCCTTGAATGCATAAAATATAGTACACAGACACAGTTCTAAAGCTTTATTCACTTTTGAAATATTGATGTCCCTGGAAATAGTTCGTTGCAAACTAGGAAGTTCGAGGAAGACAAAAATACCACTTATATTGCTTTTCATGCTCCTAATACAACTTATATAATTATCTCCTTTGTAACTGTATGCCGAACTTCGAGAGCGGTTTGTTCCGTGTTTCAAACAAAGCATATTCAATTTTGAAATCGTAAAGAAACGCGATGAGGGCAACCGATATTGAACACCAAAACTTCTCCACTGCATTCTCCTCTTAAACATTGGTGTGCCTTAAGCAACAATTCATTCGGATTGTAAGTTAGTAAAGTTATCTCACTCAGACAACATACTCATCAAGGCAAGTATACCAAATACCCTCAAGTAATGGGATATTTTCAGCAGAATGAACTGCGTTTAATGAACAACTTTCTGTTTGTTCTGGTTATGAAGCGAGGACTAACAAATATGAAGATGGGAATTAGGTACAAAACAACTCATTGTGTATTTCGTAATGGAAAAAGAGAATTATTTCGGTAATTTCCATCATTCTGACTTGACTTTATGAATTGAACAGATTTGATTTGAAACATTGTTTACAATGATGTATTCACCCTAATAAACTACCGGAATTTTCCCATAGCACCATCATTAGGGACCATAGGGCCGCTTCTGCAGCGTCATATCTCCCTCTAACAACTGACGAAGATTTTCAACACACAACAATCCAAGTTTCAGACCGGCATATTTTTCTATAACCTTAAACATGTCGATTTTGGTGCCTATGAACTACGATTTGCGGTCAGCATTGATTTGAAGAAAACTGCTGCAAAATCACAGTGAATGCTTCTTACAGCTTATGGTAAATATGCTCTTGGTAAAACACAGTGTTTCGAGTGGTTCAAAAAATTTTAAAGTGTTGATTTTGACGTGAGAAACGGAGAGCGTGGGAAACATCGAAAAAATCGCAGACGAAGAATGGAAGTCTTATTGGATGAAGATGATGCTCAAAAACAACAAGAACTCACGGATAAATTGAACGTGATACAGAAAGCCGTCTCCATTTCTTTGAAAGCTGTAGGAAACTTTTAGAAAAGGGTTCCAAATTAAATGAATGAAAGGCAACATGAAAATCGAAAATTCACTTATAAAATGATGCTCGAGAGACACAAAAAAGGAATTTCTCCATGAATTTGTGATAGTTGATTAATAATGGATATACTACTCTGTCAAGAAAGTACCGGGAATTTTCAATTAAAACAACATTTTTACATTTAATCGTCAAAATTTATTGGGTCGCCTTCAAAATAGGCTCCATTTGCTCCAATACATCTATGCCAACGGCACTTCCAATTATCGAAACATTTTTTATAGGCGCTTTCCGGGATGGACTTTAGCTCTCGCGCCGAATTTTGTTTTATGGCTTCAATCGACTCAAAACGGGAGCCACGAAGGGGCAATTTTAGTTTTGGGAAGAGGAAAAAGTCGCAGGGAGCCAAATCCGGCGAATACGGTGGTTGCTGAAGCACGTTTGTTGAGTTTTTGGCGAGAAAGTCAGTCACAATCGTAGCTCGGTGAGAAGGCGCGTTATCGTCATGCAAAATCCATGAGTTGTTCGCCCACAAGATTGGCCGCTTCTTACGGATACGCTCACGCAAACGTTTCATAACGCCTAGGTAATACTCCTTGTTTACCGTCTGACCCTCTGGAACGAATTCGTAGTGCACCACGCCACGGATATCGAAGAAAACAATGAGCATCACCTTCATTTTCGAGCGGCTTTGGCGTGGTTTTTTCGGTTTCGGCTCATTTTTTGCCACCCATTCCGATGATTGCTGGCTTGTTTGCATATCGTACTCGTAGACCCAGGTCTCATCACCAGTTATAATGCGTTCCATGAATGTAGAATCGGAATTACAGCGATCCAGCATGTCTGAAGCAACCTGTTCGCGATGACGTTTTTGAAGAAAATTCAGGTCTTTCGGTACGAGTCGTGCGGCCACCTTTCTCATGCCCAAAATATCAATCAAAATCGTACGTGCGGACTCGTGGGATATCTTAAGATCATGTCCTATCTCTCTCAAGCTGGTACGACGGTTTTCCAGCACCCTTTCCTTAATTTTATCGACGTTATCTTCGATCGAAGCCGTCGATGGGCGACCACTTCACGACCGTCCTTGAAGGCTCTGTACCACTGATATGCACGAGTTTTCGATAGAGCATTATCACCAAAGGCCTTTTGCAACATTTTCAATGCATCGGCATACGAAAATTTATTTGCAACACAAAACTTCAAACAAATTCTTTGCTCAACATAATCACCCATAGTAAAAATCGGCACGCACTCTGACATCGACTGACTTAATCAGCTGTTGCAAACACACTAGTTGACAGATCCCGCTCAAGCTTGGCATAGTAATTAATGACAGTGGTACCAACCTAGGAAAAATAATTTTTACCTGCCTCATTGCCCCGCCAGATTTAAATCGATAATTCCCGGTACTTTCTTGACAGAATGTATTTTGAGAATTCTCAGCGTCGTAAATCACATCAACTGCAAAACCAGATCACTTTGGAAAGAAGACAATGGCTCTGTGTTTGGTGGGATCAGGAGGGTGTAATCTATTATGAGCTACTAAAGCCTGGTGAATGATGTGTGGTAAAAAATGAACAAACTTCTACCTTTGCAACCTACTGTATAAAAAATGACTACAATGGATAATCTTAAAATTCAACATGTGAAGGATCTCTCATTAACAGCGCCCCATTTTGTTTCTAAATAAAACACATTATTCATTTGAACATTATTGAAATTTTTACTTCATTATAAAGTAAAATGGATACCATTAGTTATGAAACAAATCATCATTTAAATGTCCAACCCGGAAACGAAGTCGTTGAACCCAATTTTCCGTGATTCATTCACACAAATCAGGTCGTATGTTAGCAATTACTTGTTCCATATTGATCTGTAAATCGTCCAAATTTGCTAGATGATTGCTGTAAACCAGTGACTTAATGTTACCCCAAAGAAAGAACTCCAATGGAGTTAAATCGCAGGAACGAGGCGGATAATTTATCGATCCATTTCCTGAAATAATCGAATCACCTAATTTTGTTTTCAATAAAGTCATTTTGTCATTGGCAGTATGACAAGTGGCACTCATCCAGCATAAAATCCGCACCAAACAGTAAGTTTGTCAGAATGTAATGGCAGTTTTTATTATGTTCAGGTTTATCACCACTCCAGATACGGCAATTCTGCTTGCCAACATAACCGTTTAACCAGAAATGAGCCGCATCGTTGGGAATGATTTTTTTATGAAAATCTGCATCATTTCCGAATTTTTCTGAGCACCAATTACTGAATACACGACGCCTTAAATGATCTGTTGGTTTGAATCCTTGTGTTAAAACAATTTCGTATGGATGTAAGCCAAGAACTTTCTGTAAAATTCACTACAATGACGTCTGAAAAATGCCTAGTCCTTGTGAACGTCGAGAAATCGATAAATTTTGGTCTTCACGAGCACTTTCACGTACGGCAGCAATATTCTCTTCATTTCTTGCATTTCTTAGTCTCACTGGCACTGTTACATCATGAAGTTTAAAATTTGTCCAACTGTTGTTTTATCCGGACGATTATAACGACCAAAAATTGGAGTTGAAGCACGTAAAGTTAGAGTAACAGATCGCGATTTTTCATTATAATATTGTATCTGCTTCTTAGAGTGTGTACTTTTCTAAGATTAAATGGTAGACATTGACAAATACAACTGTCAATATCAGAAATAAGCAGTGGCTTCCATGCGTGAGTAATGTCAAATCAAAAATGGGGCGTTCCCATTGAAAGACCCTTTGGAATCAAAAGGCAAGAAGCTTTGCTGTTTGAAGTTAAATGAAATTTTCAAAGGAGTTCATGAGCAATCTGAGACTAATGAATGACCAAACTGTATCTATGTATATGCAGAATAATCAAAACCTTTAAATAACTCCTGTTTCTTAAACTATCATAATTATTTGTTTCGACTTTGCCAGACTTTGTGAAGCTTTTATTCTTTTATCAATTTTTCGTACGTGACCGTGCATACATACTTTGTACTCTGTTCACTTTTCAGTTGTCTAAGGATGAAATATTTATATAAATGGGTCGATTTATGCTTCAACAAAACTGGGAAATATCAAAAATTATTTCCAAAGTGGTGAATCTTCCATACAAACTGTTAGAAATTTACGTGGAAAATTTAATGGAAATGAAACGCCCCCACTACAATTTGTCGATCCTCGATTGACATTCTCAATTTTATTAGCAAACAAATCAAAACTTTCCAGTCATTCGACGAGTCTAAGCAGAAAATTAGTATTATCTCGAAATCAAATGGTAAAACAATGATTTATTTTTCGCTGATATGCAGTATCGTCTATGTATTACTAGGTTGTTATACACGAATGTTCGTGTATCAGCATTTTTACCTTCAGTCAATCTTACGCGCGAGAAGCCGATGGTCACAAAATTTGAGGCAAATAGTCATGCCCTTATAATACACCTAAAAATCATATTCGACTTCAATCGGATCAGTAGATCGGAATTATTGGAAAAATAAAAAAAGGTTCAAATGTTAATAACTGCGGAATCGTTAGACCGATTTTACACATAAATGAACTTTATCGAGGCCCCAGACCGGCCGGCCGGATAGAATTACCTTTGCTTTTTTACTCTTTCCACTATGCCGCAAAGATCCCAAGGATATTTATTTAATGAAGGTATGTGGATATGTCTTTTATTGATGGTTATTATTTAGCATCCAATTAATTTCCGACTGATGAGAATATGGGTAAGAATTTCAAATGTTTTTTCTGGAGCTATATAGTTTTTGTAAAGGAAATAAAAAATACCTTCTTTGAATTCTATGTGGAGCATTTTTTGGAGATGAGGTTTGTTATACAGGGTGACAAGAAAAACTTCGGACAAATGTTACTGTGTTCTGGAACAAAAGTATTTTAGCGCAGCCAAATAATTTTTATTCTATTGGATTCTTTACTTTTTCTTCTAGTGATATGTGAATTTTCAGTTTGATATTACGTTTTTTGCAGAGTTTTAGAATGTCAAACTAAGGTAGTGCAATTTTGGAGCCATTTCGTAAAGGTAAGCATCTATGCGAAATTGTTCGTTTGCTCAATGTGCCTCGACAAACCGTGTCCGATGGAATTGGTGTTTCAAGGAGCTTGGCCATGATAGTTGAAGTCGAGGAAGTGGGAGAAAACGCACTGTCAATACGCCTAGCAATCGCAACATCGTCAAGAAGAGGGACTCCATGAGAAGGGTATCAACCGTGGATCCGTTCGTCAAATGTCCAAAAAAGAGCTCAACCTCAAGCCATACAAGCTCCAAAAAGTTCAACTCCTCACGGATGAAACCAAGCGCGTACGACTCCAAAGGTGCCGCCAACTTCTTTGTCAGGGTGCCGGTCAGCAATGGGAGCGCATTCTCTTCACAGACGGGAAGTTTTCACCGTAGAAAATCTCTAAACCACCAAAACGACCGAGTCTGGCCCGCAGAGGCTCCCGGTACGTCGACCATTGTCGAACATCGTCAAAATCCTCAATCCGTCATGGTCTGGGGGCGGAAGTTGCGCCAGCGGCAAAACACCCTTGGTTTTCGTTGATCAAGAGGTCAAAATAAATCAAGAAGTCTACCGCTGCGACATTCTCGGAGCCGTAGTACTTCAGTGGGTCCAGCAGCACTTCGGCGACACGCATTGGACCTTTCACAGGACTCTGCTCCGGCTCACAAAGCGTAAATGACTCAAGAATAGTGTAAGACTAATTTTCCGGGTTTCATCACATCTGCAGATGTTGCCCTACTCGCCGGATCTCAACCCAATGGACTACAGCGTGTGGTCGATTTTGCAGCTCATGGCGTCTGCTAAACACCACGAAAGTTTGAAGTCGCTAAAGCAATCCCTGCGCCGGGAATGGGACCGATTAACGCCTGAAGAGGTACGGCCCATTGCTGAAGCTACGAGGGTGGTTCAAATAGTCTAACACGTTTATTTATTATCGAAAAATTTACAAAAAATCACATTTTTTCTAGGTAATTCCCCTCACTATCTACACATTTTGTCCAACTTTCCGGAAGTTTTTTGATGCCGGTATCGAAAAATTCCTTGGGCAACAGCCATGTGCGCACGAACCCCTTTATATCGTCGTCGGTGTTGAACTTTTCACCTCCGAGGGCCTCTTTTAGTGGCCCAAACATGTGGTAGTCGCAGGGCGATAAATCCGAACTGTAGGGGGGGTGTTCCAGTACCTTCCACCCCAATTCCGATATTGTATCGAGCGTGAGATGCGCGGTATTAGGGCGCGCGTTATCCTGGAGGAGAATCGCACTGAAATGCTCCTCCGTTTCGAGTGATTAGTGGGTTTCACCTCTGTTTTCAGAAGGTTAGAGTAGTATGCAGCATTGATGGTACGTTGAGCGCGCAAGAAATCGACGTACAGCACGCCCTTCGGGTACCAGAACACAGTACACATTACCTTACCTGCGGACCAGGTTTTCTTCGCTTTGACTGGCACCCCTTCCTCCACTCTTTACTTGACACCTTGGTTTCAGGAGTGTAATAGTGTACCCATGTTTCGCCTGTAGTGAAGATTCGCGTTAAAAAACCGTGTCCCTCTGCCTCGTATCGCGTCAGTAAGCGACGACAAACTTCCAACCGCGTTATTTTTTGCTCAAAGTTCAACAGTTTAGGAACCCATCGCGCCGTTATTTTGCCATATTGAAGGTGTTCGTGGATGATAGACTCTATTCTACCAATACTGACGCTGACTTCAGCCGAAATGTCTCGAACATTCATCCTACGGTCCTCCAAAATGAGTTGTTCTACGCGGCGAATGTTGTCTGGTGTGACGCTGGTTCGCGGTCGACAATCTTTAACGTCTTCTCCCACTAAAAAACGAATGATAATACGTTGCGCAACGGCAGTCGATACTTGATGTTCACTCATGGTCGTAGCACACGCGTGAAACACGTGCTCCGACGAAAACAAATTCCAAACTGTTCATAAGAGACCCAGCTATCACATATTCAAGCCACGACCTTCGAAACATACATGCGCGCCATCTACAGAGTTTGCCTCGATCATATTTGAATCACACTCTTATGTATCGCCGCCAAAGGAAACCACTTTGAAACTGCTTAAATATATTATTACCAAATGTTCATGTTATTATTATTCGTTGTTGTTTTGTTTAATTTCTTTTGTTTAATAAAGTTAAATGAAAAAAGTTTGTCCGAGGTTTTTCTTGTCACCCTGTATATGAATTTCCAATCGTAATAGGGTGTCTCGAATGGATGACCCCCGTCAATATTTCATATTTTCGTTTGATTCTTCATTGGTTAACTGCGCACATATTTATTGATAATTCTATATGTCTATATAAAGAAACATTTTAATTTAATTTACTTTCATAAAATTTATAAGACATTTCTGAGATTAAATTTGTAGAGGTTTCGAAGAATTGATTGATTGCATCAGTTATTGCCTGAAATATTTGAAGAAACTCTTTCGAGTAATTTTCAATTAATGTTCGTTTTTGAACATAATTTGAATTTCCTTCTTATTTTCTTTCAAAAATCAATGGAAAGGATTAGAATCGTATAGTAAATAATACTTAATCAATTTGGTACTGGTAGTTAGTGAAACGGAGTTATCTTGTATTTTTTTCACACAAAAACAATGTTCTGATTTAAATAGAAATCAAGCTGTAGGAGGTCGTGCGGATATTTCAGGAATTATAGTATTTACAACAAATTTTTTAGAAATAACTATATCTTACTACCAAAACGTTCAAAATTTACACTTTTCCTTCAATTGCTTCCAGGTAATACTGTTGAGAAAATATATTATTATTATTATTATTAAACATAAATAAAGGCTAGGGACAGAGTCCCATGTAAGCCTAAAAACTAAAAAATACAAAAAAAAAGCTGATACAATGCATGCAGAAAGAAACTGAAAAATAATTAATCTATGCACTAAAATTAACCAAATAAACAAACGTCTATTTTGTTTTTAAAACTATTCACCGACACAGAATTCATCACATCGCTAGGCAAGCCATTCCACGCCTCGAAAACACGATTCACCAAAAAGTTCTGTCTCTGTCTTGTAGCAAATTTCTCCCTCCTCAGCTTGAGACTGTGACCCCTCAACCGCAAATCATTGTTGAAGATAAAAAGTTCCCTCAGATTAGCATAATTATACTTCGCAATACGGAAAGATATTATGAGGTCTCCTCGGAGTCGACGTTGGTCAAAAGCCATCAGTTGTGCCATTCTCAGTCTTTCGGGATAGGATGGACGCACTTCACCAAAAGTCAGACGCGTGGCCCGACGCTGAACATTCTCCAAAAGGTTCCTATCGCGCACCAGAACCGGACACCGCACCGGTCCAGCGTACTCCAAAATTGGACGAACGTACGTTTTGAACAGTTTTATGGAATTCGAATATGATAGATAGGAGAACGTTTTGCGGATGAGGTAGATCAGCGTGTTGGCGCGCTTGCATACGGAAATAATATGTTCTGACCAAGTTAGGTCAATGTTTACAGTCACTCCCAGGTCCACATGAGAGGACACCGCGCGCAACGATTGACCACCTATTGTGTACGTGTGGAGTGGATTGTTCTTTCCATGATGAAGCACCACGCATTTATCGACGTTAAGAGGCAACAGCCAATCCCCACACCACCGACCAATCGAGTCGAGGTCTTCTTGAAGGAGTCGATGCCCAACTAAGGCATTTCCATACACCTTAGTATCATCGGCATAAAAGGACTTGCTGGACTTTATATGAAGCGCTAGATCACTTGCATAAAGAACAAAGAGGAGTGGCCCGAGGACAGACCCCTGGGGAACTCCACTTGTGACTTGTCTGTCCGTAGAAAAAGAGTGACCCACCTTGACAGTGAAAGTTCTGTCTGTCATGTAATCGCTAATCCATAGCTTTAGTTGTCCTCGAATACCAAGGGTGTCGAGTTTGTGCATAAGCCTCCTCACCGGGACCCTGTCGAAGGCCTTGGCGAAGTCAAGATAAACGATATCTGTAGGTATTTTTTTATCGTAAGCTGTCGTCCAGTCGTTTATACAGTGTAGAAGATTGCTGATTGTAGATTTACCTTTGACGAAGCCATGTTGCTCCGACGGAATTATTTCGTTTTTTGTAAGAAATGTTGACATATCCTCCACAATTATTGATTCCATTAATTTAGAAGGTACGGATAGAAGGCTAATGGGTCTATAATTGATTGGGTTAAATTTATCGCCTTTTTTGTAGACAGCAGTGACAGATGCCCGCTTCCAGGCCCGTGGGATCTGAGATTTCGCGAAAGAGATAGACATGATTGTTGATAACGGTGAGCAGATGGATTCGGAAAATTTCTTGAGAAAGAAGGGTGTTATTCCATCCAAACCAGGAGATGAGTTCAATTTAATATTAGTTAAATGATTTCCTATCTTTTCCGAAGTAAAATTTACATAGTTTAGACTGTCAGGCAGTCGTTCTGCTTTGATTTCCGGTAGTAGATCATCTAGAGGCTCAACTGTGAAGGAGTCTGTGAAAGAGTCAGCCAGAACTTCTGCCGACTCATTGTCTGAAGAGCACAAGGAACCATCAGATCTTTGCAAGAGTGGGATGCTAACCCTTGTGTTCAGGTTGGATCGCATGAACTTGTACAGTTTCTTGTTGTTTCCAGAGTTTGCAATAGATTCCTCGAACTCTCGACGTGAAGATCGTATTATTGATACCAGGCGTTCTGAGAAATTTCGATGAGTTTGGTAATCTTCTGGGGCCTTTGATCTTTTGTATCTTTTCCAGAGCCTTTTTTTGTGGTGAATGAGTGACATTATTTCGGTGTTTATCCATGGTTTAAGAGGATTCTTCCGGCATATTTTGCTACGGGAGTTTCTGTCAATCGATGCAGTTACAGTGGAGTAAAATCTCTCCCAGAGGACGTCTATTATGGGGTCACATATGGGGTGTTTTTTTTAGAGTGATAGAAGAGTCGATAGGGATAACTGTGATTTGACAGAAGGTAGAAGCCATGTTGTTTTGACATTTCTGTTAAGTTAGCATTGACAAACTCATGGAAGGACTCACGCCTCAACAAAGTTAACAAATTGTTGAAATTTATTTTCAAAATCAGTGTTCTATTCGCCAAACTTATAGAGCACTTCGTGAAATTTATGGTTTACATAATCGTCCATCAGAGCAGCTTATTCGTCGAATTATCGATAGATTTAGGACAAAATTTTCTCTACTCGACGCAACAACATCAAGACAAAGAACTGTACGTATAGAAGAAAAAATCGCTAATGATGATATAGATTTTTCTATTCGTCGACGTTCACAACAAGTTGGACTCTGTGCATCCACCACATGGAAAATTTTGCGTAAAGATCTTGGTCTACACCCATACAAGACCCAACTGATTCAAGAACTAAAGCTACTTGACCATAATAAGTGTCGTTTGTTTGCTGATTGGGCCCTAGAACAGCTTGAAGTTGATCCACTTTTTTATCGTAAAATTGTGTTTAGTAATGAAGCTCATTTCTGGTTGAACGACTATGTAAACAAGCAAATATGTATATGGAGTGAAAACAATCCTCAAGAAGTACTGCAGTTTTCATTGCATCCTGAAAAATGCACTGTATAGTGCTTTACACGCTGGAGGCATCATCGGTCCATATTTCTTCAAAAACGATGCTGGAGTTAATGTAACACTGAATGGTGCTCGTTACAGATCGATAAGCAAATATTATTTGTTTCAAAATTTGAATGGTATCGATCCAGAAGTGTTTTGGTTCCAAGATGGTGCTACACCTCAGGCTGCTACCGTAACAATTGATTTATTGAAAGAAAGATTTGGCGATAACATTATTTCGAGAAATGGTCCAATTAATTGGCCTCCAAGATCATGCGATATAACTCCATTGGATTATTTTCTTTGGGGTTATATCAAGTCATTGGTTTATGCTGATAAACCAGAAACAATAGACGCTTTGGATGCCAACATAACTCGTGTTAATGATGAAATAAGGCCTGCATTACTCGAAAAAGTGGTCCAAAGTTGGTCTGGTCGAATGCGGTTCCTCAGAGCTGGTCGTGGTGGACAGATGCCGGAAATTATTCTTAAAACATAAATGTCATAAAATTATCTTTCAAATAAAAAAAAATTTGGCTTCAATCTTGATTTAAATGTGTTTTATTTCAATTTAAAGTTCAATCATTCTAAAAAAAAAACTCCTGATACTTGTCTAAAGATAACTGCAGTCACAAAAATGTGTAATTTTTGTAAGTAAAATATAATTTCTAAAACACCTGTTTGAAATACTTTCATCCCAGAAATACCAGCGATCTCCTTCCCCTTATTTACGCTTTAGATCAGAACTTTTTCTCGTGTGTTTAAAAAACAGGATAACATCTCTAACTCTTGAGTACCAGTAAATTGATCGACTAGTATTAAGTATACGGAACTCAATTCCTATCACTCTCATTGATTTGTGAAAGAGAACTTGTACTATTAAGTTTAACAGCCAGCGTCAACTCAAGTCCATTATATCTTCCGTATACTCGTAACATAATAGACTGATATCATAAAGATCGACGGAGAAGAACAACAAAATCGTAGGACGGATTTATATCGGAGCCAAAGACGAAAAGAAAAAGCAATCAGATCATAATGGCCCATCTATTGTCTTCCGAATCTCGTGATTAATATATTCATCTAGAGGCAATATATCAGGAGTTCCTCTCGCTCCATCCACTTCGATTATCAAATTTGTCTCCCCTATTCAGTCCTCAAAAGGAGGGTTATTTGAAGGGCCACCCAAACAACAAAAGCTGCGAGAACTGGATCTGAGGCCGAAAGTATGAGGAAGTCGTGGTGTGAACTCCGGCAAGAAGAACAATTCTATTTATTCTGTGGAAGTGCAGAACTGAATTAGCTCCGCTTTCGTTGACTGGCAGTCAGGATGCTCGGAACAAACTTATTGTGAACAAACTTGGTCCAAATTATGAAGTGCGCCTCCTCAAAACAGAACAAACTGATTTAAGATAGCCTAATTTGCCTGCTTCTGGAATAATTCTGACGCACCTCATCAATTATTTCGCCGGTGACAGTTGGGAAAGCCCGGCCGCATCCGATAATTGTTGCCGCTGTAAAGGAAGCGAAAGTTCGTCTTTTGTTTCAGATTCCGGAGATGAGATGCTCATTTTGTGTTGCTTCCATTTTCGGGAGCTTCATTGAATTTATGACTGCTTGAAATATCGGCTACGCGCTGTGCCGTGAAATTGAAATAATGCCTTTTGAGCAGCATCCTTTTTAGAACTAATCCGAATTGAAAAAAAAAAGCATGATAAATTTTAAACGATATATACTATATTAGATATGTTACACCCAAAAGTTCTTGCTGCTCGTGGGTAAAAAAGTGGTTGTTTTGCATCCAAATTAGTGTTGTGGAATTTATATTGTCTACTTATTGGAACGAAGTTCCTTATCGCGCGTTGCAAAAGGGGGCTAGACAGAAAAAATTAAGACCAAAAGTTGTAACGACACTTTTTGCTGTAGTTTCAAGCCATGCGGCGTGCACGTGTTTCTCTGTCTCTGTCTCTAGTTATTTTCGTTTCGTCTTTCTCTTTCGCATTAAACAGTGTGGTGTCGCGACGATTATTTTTGTTGAGTGTATACAGGTTTTTGTACATAATAAATAATAAAAAATAAGACACTTTCCCATAATTTCTGCTTGTGCTATGACTATTCATAAGTCACAAGGTGGAACATTTGATCAAATTGTTTACGAGTATGACAAAATACATCCACAACAACTTGTTTATGTTGCTCTCCCTCGTGTAACAAGCATCGAAGGTTTATTTATCGTTACATTTGATGATGATGAAACTAAATTTCGATTTCATCTTAATCGAGTACAAGCTTCATCAACAATATCTCTCGTACAAGAGTTTCGGAGATTGTCATTAAATGAGCTTGAAACGAAGGCAAAATCATTCATTGATTTCATAACTAGAGATAAAGGCGTGTACGTTCAACGTCCAAAGCCTTCGTAAACATTCAGTTGATTTAATGGACTCTGTTACAGAAAAAACGAACATTTTGTTATTATCAGAGACATGGTTGGACAATCAAGAAGAATGTGGTATACCGAATTTTAATTGTATAGCTTATTTTAAACGTGATTTTGTTCGTTCAGGTGGAGTTGCGATTTATCACAACACAAATGATACGACCAATCTTGAAACACAAATATGTCAGTCATTATGAACAATATTCAGGACTTGCACGTAAGACGTACAAGTGTTGCAGATTTATGTGCAGCAGAGTGTGTAATGGAAAACGGCGTTACTTTATTCATGGCAGTCATATATGTCTCACCAAATAACAAATCAATAGATATCCAGGAGTTCATTCATCGAGCACTGCTAGAGTATTCTAAAGATGGATCCCAAACGCTTAGCACATAAAACAGAAATTTAGATAAACGTCCACTCATTTTGGCCGGTGATTTTAACATCAACTTCAGTAATAAAAAATCAAAACCATTGCTACAGTTTCTAGAGGAAGAATTTGATTTAAGAATGAACAATAATCCAGCAGAATCAACAACAAAATATAATACTACTATCGATGCAGTTTTTTCAAGACATTTAAATAAAATAGAATCCCAAACATATGTTTCCTACTTCAGTTACCACAAGCGTATTATTACTAAAATTGAGCCTACTAATTAAGTTTATATTACATAATATTTGTTAATAATAGAAAAAATATTATTATAACTTGAAAAAGATTAAATTTTATTACAATTCCTTCACTAATTAATCGAAAGGAACTTCGTTCCATCCGAGTGTCCCTTGACACCTCTCATTTTTTTTTTGTTTCAGAAACTTCCGCTTATTCTAGATCCTCCAAGTTCAACTGTTTTTTTTTATCTTACCAATCATAACAAATAATTTTGTTGACTTTCCTTGTTCATACTTGATTTAATTGTTGATTTTTTCATTATATATTCAGGTAACGTATTTTTTATATCAATTTCTTCACTTGCTGGTATTTTCTTCTCTCTGAGTTATGTGAAATGAATACTCTTCAGGAATATTTTAGAAAAGGAGCGACGTGGTCTCTACTCTTTAGAATTTCATACTCGATGACGTTTTCTGTGTCACTTCCTTTCATAGCTTCCCGAAAATAATTGAATTTCCAAAGCTTACTTGAATTAGTCAAAATTCTAAGAAAGTGATGCTTATGCTAGAAATATGAAAATTGTTATATTTCCTGGTCTAAAAATACTCTAGAGAATAAAATAAAATAGAAAAAGGCTTTTTACTTGATAAAAGAAATATAACAAAATTTGAATATCAAAACAGATTCAATCTGTTAGTCTTCTACAATTTTAATTTCAAAAAAATTTTATTCAAAAAACTTTTAGAATTGAATTAATGTCTAAAATAACCACCGCTTATATTAAATAAACGTATATAATCAAAACTCAATATATAATGTCAAATGAAATAATTAAACCAACAGATATAAAAAAGTCATTAAAATTAATAAATAAATATTTAAAGGAGACAAAATTTTGTTTCTGATCTTACTTTTAAAAAGGCAATTGGTGTTCTTAAAGGTAAGATCAGAAACAAAATTTTGTCTCCTTTAAATATTCATTTATTAATTTTAATGACTTTTTTATATCTGTTGGTTTATTTATTCCATTCGACATTATATATTGAGTTTTGATTATATACGTCTATTAAATATAAACGGTGCTTATTTGAGACATTAATTTAATTCTAAAAGTTTTTTGAATAAAAATTTCTTGAAATTAAAATCGTAGAAGACTAACAGATTAAATCTGTTATGATATTCAAATTTTGTTATATTTCTTCTATCAAGTAAAAAGCCTTTTTCTATTTTATTTTATATATAATATTTAATTATATTAAGGCTTCAATAAATCTCATTATGGAATGTCAATGATTTCAAATATAACCTTAAAAATAACTTTCTCTGTTCTGTGATTGTGTTAGAACATAGACCATCTTGAATTTAAAGTTGGTCTGTTTGAAGCATTCATCCTTATCGCGTGTAAGTTGTAATAGTGAGATAGTTATTTGGTTTTGATATTTGGAATATTATTTTGGACCGAGGAAGAGATTACCTAGAATTATATTTGTTTTTTGAAATATAGTGCATGTTTTGAGAGATTTCTGAATTAACTTATTCGAATATTTAAATTATATTAAATCTTTCAAATAAATTATATTCTTTTAGAAGTCCTTAAGTTGTGTTCATGTTTTTAAAAGGCAATTGGTGTTCTTAAAGGTAAGATCAGAAACAAAATTTTGTCTCCTTTAAATATTTATTTATTAATTTTAATGACTTTTTTATATCTGTTGGTTTATTTATTCCAATTGACATTATATATTGAGTTTTGATTATATACGTCTATTAAATATAAGCGGTGCTTATTTTAGACAATATTTTAATTCTAAAAGTTTTTTGAATAAAAATTTTTTTGAAATAAAAATTGTAGAAGACTAACAGATTAAATCTGTTTTGATATTCAAAAATCTAGAAAATAAGCCTGAATTTTTATCCAAATTTTGGTACCAGTTTCACTTCATTGGGTTCAATTGTAATTACAATATTATTCAAAATTTCATCTGTCGTGAGTTTCAAAAGTTTCTAAGTTCTAATGCTTCTAACTCAATAATTACTAACAATTACCCAATATAACATTTCTTTAGCTCATATTGTATACAAATTTATCCATGCTGAAAGTTCCTTAGATTATATTCCTTGTACACATATTTTCAAAATTAATTGTACGTCACACACCTTCCTTAAATTAGTTGAAATTTTGTTGTTTTTGGCAAATTTCACATCGCTTTGTTGAGTTTAATGTGATTCAGGTTGCAATTTGAAAAATGAAAAATAAATGAAAATAACAGTTTTCAATTGTTTCCTTCGATAGTTTTAGAATAGGCATGGTGAAAGGAATACTCCCTCACAATTATAATTTGAATTTTTCAATAAAATTTCTTATTTTGACCAATATTTGAAGAATTTTCAATCGACTATTAATTTGACATAATTAAATTTAATTGATGTGCGTAGCATGGTATGAAATACACGAAAGGATATTTTTTATATGAACACCTCAATAAAACCCCGGGTAAATTTAAATCAGGCGTTTATGAAATTTGGGTTTCAATAGAGCACAAAGTGAGCAAGCTAGTAAAAAGTTGATAAAAAATGTAGAACAAACAATTAGAGATCATTAATAAGGAGTATGAGCTATGGTTATAGAAAGTTCTAGAAATCTAGACAGGGTAACATACATCTGGATAACAATTCTATACCCAAACAAACTCGACAAGGTTTTGTAGATCACAGAGGCAAATTGCGCATGTTTCAAACTGACTGGTTTAGTCCGTGTAATATATGCTAGTGAATCTGTCAAGTATCTATATTCGCTATACACAGAGACTCCCAGATATTAATGATACACTAACGTCATCTAGAGTATGCAAAATACACACAAGACATAGCTTTGCGAGTTAATTCAAGTAAAGAAATGTATTCTTGATATTTTCACGTTAACAACGCAGAATAAACTTTCCTCATGCTCAAATCAGACCATAATTTACCGTAATGCTCAAAAATGAGCATATTGATATTAAAATAAATTAATTCGGCTGATCTGTACTAAATCATTAATAAGGAGTATGAAATTACTTTAAAACAATTAGAGTATAAGAAGTATATTGATATTATTTGAACTAACCATATAGATAAATTCGCTGTTTTAGACCCGGCTTTCCAAAACCCTTTGAAACTTGAGAAAAATGACGAACCTCTCATCTCTTCATTCAATCTTGAAACATACCTCGGAAATATGTGGATTTAAATAGGACAAAATAGATTAATAAAACTATATGAAATTTTTGCATGCATTCCAACAGAATTCATATTTCAAAAGTGGTTTAGCAATCGAGCTGAGGTCGTTGTTATTGCTGCGAAAATGAATAATCTTAACAGCTTGACCACATTGGAAAAATACTAATACCACAAAATAGAGCAACTTCCTATCCTATTTCGATACACATTCCAATGTTTGTATCTAGTTCAATCTTTGCTATTTTGTTGCCACAAGTACCAAAAAAGTATCATCCAACATCAAAAAAACGAAACCCATTCTAAATAGATTCGGTCTTTACTTGGTGGAAACCCATTTTAATCAAAAAATGTATATGAGACAGTAATTTATTTCCACAAAAATGTTTGTACTACTACAACAATTGTTTCACCACGATGTGGCTTCTTCAGGTATTACATTGTACTGTCTGATGGTATTCAGTGTAACCGAGTTTATATACATTTTTAGGTACGTGACCAAATAATAGAAGCACAAGTCATAAAAACTCTAGGTGTTTATTCGAGTTTGCCGCTAAAAATGCCATTAAGGAAAAATATTCAGTAATGGAGAATGATCGACATCTGTTTGTTCGTTCAAAAGGATTTTACGGGCATTATACCTGTTGATTTCAAGAAATTCTAAAAGTGTCAATCTAGAACTTTTGCTTTCAACGTGGATAATTTCATAATTATTGTTGAAATTATGCCTAAATTCCTTAAGATGATTAGCATATGTCGAATGTGTTCTTGGACACGTTTCTTGAATGATCTACCAGTCTGGCCAATGTATACTAAAGGGCAATCTTTGCAAGTTAACTTGTAGATTCCGGATTTAAAACGAAAAATATTTTTCGTTGTCTTATGTCAATGGATTATCTGAAGATATTGCTAAATATTTCAAAAGTTGTTTCAATTATAACGCGGCTTTTAAGACATTTAATAACCCTAGTACCTACATAAAAAACAATAGAGATCGTACAAATAAAGAGAATAAATCCGGAGTCTACAAGTTAACTTGCAAAGATTGCCCTTTAGTATACATTGGCCAGACTGGTAGATCATTCAAGAAACGTGTCCAAGAACACCAAAGGGGTTATATATACAACTCGAAATTTCGAAGTACGACTCGTTACTCATCGGGCTACTTGAGCTATCAGAATTTGTCGGATTCTTTATAGATAAATTGGCATATTTCAGACGTCTATTTTTAATAATTTGAAGGTTGAGGAAATTATCGTTATTTATCTTCAAGAACTTATGATAAATTATCCGCCTCGTTCCTGCGATTTAACTCAGTTGGACTTTGGGGTTACATTAAGTCATTGGTTTGCAGCAATCATCCAGCAAATTTAGACGATTTACAGATCGATATTGAACGAGTAAATGCTAACGTACGACCTGATTTGTGTGAAAATCATGAAAAATTGGGTTTAACGACTTCATTTCTACCAGGGTTTTCGTGGTGGACATTCAAATGATGTTTTGTTTTATAACTAATGGTATCCAATGTATCGGGTGTTTTTTTAGAGTGATAGAACTTTCGATATGGATAACTGTGATTTGACAGAAGGTAGAAGCCATGTTGTTTTGACATTTCTGTTCAGTAAGCATTGACAAATTATAATGGAAAAACTCACGCCGCAACCACGTTTACAAATTGTTGAAATTTATTTTCAAAATCATTGTTCTATTCGCCAAACTTATAGAGCACTTCGTGAAATTTATGGATCATCTAATCGTCCATCAGAGCAGCTTATTCGTCGAACTATCGATAGATTTCGGACATTTTTTCTACTCGATGCAACAACAACAAGACAAAGAACTATACGTACAGAAGAAAATATCGCTGCTGTAAGTCATAGTGTTAATGATGATCCAGATTTGTCTATTCGTCGATGTTCACAAGTTGGAAGTTGTGCATCCACTACATGGAAAATTTTGCGTACAGATACTCATTGAGAAATAATATTGAATGTTTATTAATTTGGTGAAGATATACAGTATCGAACTCTTTTAACTACTTCTGTGTATAACTCAGATCAATTTCATTAGTGAGTATTTTAACTTTATTATTTTCAATTTTTTGATAGGTGTGCTTGTTCTACACCCATACAAGATCCAACTGGTTCAAGAACTAAAGCCACTTGACCATAATAAGCATCGTTTGTTTGCTTATTGGGCCCTAGAACAGCTTGAAGTTGATCCACTTTCTTATCGTAAAATTGTGTTTAGTGATGAAGCTCCTTTCTGGTTGAACGGCTATGTAAACAAGCAAAATTACCGTATATGGAGTGAAAACAATCCTCAAGAAGTTCTGCAGGATCCATTGCATCCAGAAAAATGCACTGTATGGTGTGCTCGCCCCCCAGGCATTAGATCTTGACGTGATGGGGGCGCTCTCTTGACTAGGACCCTAGATTCGTCCCGACGAATTGGAGGGTTAAGTCTTGGTGTCTAACGTAATGCCATTTCGCGCCAGTCACTGGACCTGTATGGTGGAAGATCTCCGAATGGGGCCCTAGTTTTACTCAGGTGAAATGGAAGGCTGAGCCGGTTGATTAACTCAGTGACAAGGGAGTCTGTCGCAGCACAGGGCTTCTCCCTTAAAACTGGCGTACTCTACCCTATTGCAGTATAAATCTCCGGATTCTGTGTAATGGCCGAGTGCGTTATGTAGCATACTGCGTTACCTCGGGGGGGTGGTCTTGCCCTCAGGTGTTACTTGTACCACCTGGCCACCCCAATTGGTGTTGGACTCGAGGGGGCAGTGGTTGAAAGTCCGCATGCTGGACTAGGGGGGTATTTCATTTATCTGTTCGCAGACCCCCATTTTCGGGATATTCTCATGAAACGACTCGGGGTTTAACGGGACTTGACGGTTCGACCGGCCTGTCCTGGCCCCTGGATCTGTGCGTAACAATTTAGGGTTTGTGGATCTCGACGAAATGGCTCCGCCATTAGTGCTTGACGCCAGGATCAATCAAATGACTTCACATGGGTTCGGTGGGTCAGGACGTATAGTCCGCTAGACGGTGCTCGTACCAGGATCAATTGTAGTCGTCAATCTTGAGTTTATCTTAGTTTATGGGACTGCGTTCGGGTGGATGGATAAGAATTCCCTCCGGCGGGTGAGTTGCGTCTCAAACCAACTCGGGTACTGACCTGCTGAGCCAGTAGAGGTTGGATAGTGCTTCGCTGCTACCAGTCAGACGGTTCTGGCTTTCGAGTCGGGGCCCAAACTGGAAGCTGGTGGGTTCATCTCTTCGGAGGGGTTCTCGCCGAGCGCGATGATATGGCGTAATCCTTATCACACTTTCTACCTCTAGGGGTGGACTGTGGAGACTGCTTGGTAGTCACTTGAAAAAGATGCCTTCCTCAAATAGCCAATAACTATTCTGGTAGAATTCACCTGTATGGTGTGCTTTACACGCTAGAGGCATCATTGGTCAATATTTCTTTAAAAACGATGCTGGAGCTAATGTTACAGTGAATGGTGCTCGTTACAGATCGATGATCAATGATTATTTGTTTCAAAATTTTAATTGTATCGACCCAGAAGTGTTTTGGTTCCAATAAGATGGTGCTACACCAATTGATTTATTGAAAGAAAGTTTTGGTGAGAACATTATTTCGAGAAATGGTCCAATTAATTGTCCTCCAAGATGATACGACATAACTCCACTGGATTATTTTCTTTGGGGTTATGTCAAGTCATTGGTTTATGCTGATAAACCAGAAACAATAGACGCTTTGGAAGTCAACATAACTCGTGTTATTGATGAAATAAAGCGTGAATTACTCGAAAAAGTGGTCCAAACTTGGACCGGTCGAATGCGGTTCCTCAGAGCTAGTCGTGGTCGACATATGCCGGAAATCATTTTTAAAACATAAATGTCATGAAATTATCTTTCAAATAAAAAAAATTGGCTTCAATCTCAATTTAAATGTGTTTTATTTCAATTTAAAGTTCTATCACTCTAAAGAAAACAACCGATACTTTATAATGAAATAAAAATTTCAATAATTTTCAAATAAATAATGTGTTTTATTTATAAAACAAAATGAGGCGCGTTAATGAGAGACCCTTTATTTAACGAAGAATACGAAGATCTTGATTCATCAAAATTGACAAATCAACTCAATCTGTGAGTGAGCAGCCATTCTATGTAGGTTAGGTCAGAGCACGTATGTTGTTTGGAAATCTGTACTCGATCGATGACCAACGGAAGTCAATTTGTCATAGTTTGACACAGTGACCAAATATGTGATCAGCACTTTGAGAACACAGAACTAGATAAATTGTAAAAGGACTGCGTGATCAACGGGCTTGATCCGATGACTAGAGTTTTGTGAAACCTACTGCAAAATTTTCCAGTCCCTAGTTCATTGTGTTCGAAAGAGTGTTTACGCACGGCCGGACTGGCATTTGGACGATAGAGCGCTGTTTCCTAAAAAAAGCACTCAAAAAGGAACCTGATTAGAGACAGGATTGTTTTTCAACATCCCTAAGGTTCACTCGGCAAACTCAAGCCTTATTCTTGTGAACGATGCAGAATAGAAAAATTTACGTCTTTTGTCCGCTCAATCGAAAAGAAGCAATATTTTATTCACTGCCACTATGAAATCGTGTTTGTGGTCTTGTATCGTACAAAGTGAAATCAATTTCAGACTTTTCAATCACCAGTCGAATATCACGTAAAGAAGATTACCATGTGTAGCAATTTCTTGAAAGTTTGGACCATTCCCAAACGTTTAGACAACGTGAGACAACTCACTATGAAATGGCAAACTTTACTGATCACAAAGTACTTAATAATTCCAATATCCGACAACAAAAATACCCATCATGAGCTTTCAAAACCTGGCCATCCCTATTGAAAAGAAGCTAACCTATCTTAAACAACTAACTGCCATATTTATGCGGAATAGTCGAAGCGCGCCTTAAGCATTCCATTGCCGCCAAGTCAAGAACGTACAGTTTTCCACCAAATTCGAGAAAAGCAAACATAATTCAAATATTTGATTGCGCGGAATTTCGCGTGCCACATTCAAAGATGCCGGTTGTTTTCTTATGCGGCATCTTGCTCTCGTTCTCCTTTGGAGACTTTGAAATCTGGTTTGATGGGAGGTTTTAAAAAACCGAGATATTTAACGGGTAAGAAATGCGGCGCGAAAATTCACCCCCTATTTAGCGACAAAACGTCTGGGCTAATCCGGGAATCACGTATTTGGGAGGGCGCCGTTATGAGATTTCTGGGGAATGCTTTGTTGATTGAGATACTGGCGCATAGCAAACGCACGTTCATTCGGTGGCTAATTGAAATTTCATTAGTCCCATATAATGGTAGATATTGTTCCTTAGATTAAGTGGGTTAATCAAGATTTTTTTTATTTCTATGCAATGGGAATCCCAACAATCTGAGAACTGACTTCGAAAATGATAATCCAATATTTAATTGTTTCGATCTTTAGTTGAAGGAAATTCATCTTGAATTGCTAATATTATTTAATTAAAACAATTGTTTAGTCATACTATGACTTCATGAAATGAGTATTACTTTAGTAGTAACACTATATAATAATACTACAGCCTATACAGACTAACAAACATACCTATGATGCAACAAAACTTTGGCAAAGAAATACAACACGATCAAACAAATATCAGAAAATGACGGCTGTTTCAATTCCTTGGTTTAAAATAATCTATTAAAGAAAACCCAATACAAACAAGCATTTCATTAGTATACCCTAATATACATTGACAGGAAACAAAATATATTTAACTTACATATATATAGAAAAGCTAAACAGGTTGCTAGATATTTGAGGAAAAATGAAAATTATAAAAATCTCATACAAAAATAAATTTCTAATATATATATATATATATATATATATATATATATATATATATATATATATATATATATATTAGGAGTACAAATAAGTTTCCGCCGTTTTTAACACAAATTAAATATGAATCATTCCTGATGATTTTAAACGATGTGAGACTGCTTGCTGAATGACTTCTAATGTTAGAGCAAGTTCTTTTTGTGTTTGAGATGAATCTTCCTCCAATTCTGCATCCTCGTAAATTTTTGGCCTTCCACTGCGATCTCTGTCTTCTACGTCGAAATCACCGTTTTTAAACATTTGAAACCACTCTCGACACGTTGTCTCACTCAAAGCACCCTCACCATATGCTTCTACGAGCAATTGATGCGCCTCAGCAGCAGATTTCTTTAAATTAAAGAAGTTAACTAATATTTCCCGCAAATGACGCTTACTTGGCTCAAATTTTGACATTTTCAACTTATAAAAATTATATTTTACCAATATAAAATCAATGATATTAATAGGTTATGTTGTTCTTGAATGTCCAAACTATTTTTTAAGCCGGTTATCATCTGCGAAAGCTAACCGAAACTCCGTGCCGCGCCATCTACAATAAAACGGCGGAAACTTATTTGTACTCCTAATATATATATATACAATATATAAATAATATGTGTGTGTGTAAAAATAAAACTGTTATTTTTAGGGAAAACAACTTTGAAACTTCTATGTTCTATGTCTACGATTTTAACCTAAAACTGTCACATGTTATATTTACTTAGCTGTTAGAAATGTGAATTGAGAAACCCGAAGAAATAGCATTTTTGTTGATTTCTTTCAGGTTAGTAAGCTATTTTTTTATTTCTTTGTATGTTATTATTTTATTTTGTGTATGTTATTCTGTTCTATTTTAAACTAAAGAAAATAAATTCTTCCAGAATCATGACATCAAATCGTCTATTTCTTCAATCATAAAAATAAGAATACATACAAATTCAAATGGATCCAAACTACGGGAACGGAAAATACATATTATGAAATACCAGAGGACAAACAGGATACTACTCTGTCAAGAAAGTACAGGGAATTTTCAATTAAAACAACATTTTTACATTTAATCGTCAAAATTTATTGGGTCGCCTTCTAAATAGGCTCCATTTGCTCCAATACATCTATGCCAACGGCACTTCCAATTATCGAATCATTTTTTATAGGCGCTTTCCGGGATGGACTTTAGCTCTCGCGCCGAATTTTGTTTTATGGCTTCAATCGACTTGAAACGGGTGCCACGAAGGGGCAATTTTAGTTTTGGGAAGAGGAAAAAGTCGCAGGGAGCCAAATCCGGCGAATACGGTGGTTGCTGAAGCACGTTTGTTGAGTTTTTGGCGAGAAAGTCAGTCACAATCGTAGCTCGGTGAGAAGGCGCGCTATCGTCATGCAAAATCCATGAGTTGTTCGCCCACAAATTTGGCCGCTTGTTACGGATACACTCACGCAAACGTTTCATAACGCCTAGGTAATACTCCTTGTTTACCGTCTGACCCTCTGGAACGAATTCCTAGTGCACCACGCCACGGATATCGAAGAAAACAATGAGCATCACCTACATTTTCGAGCGGCTTTGGCGTGGTTTTTTCGGTTTCGGCTCATTTTTTGCCACCCATTCCGATGATTGCTGGCTTGTTTGCATATCGTACTCGTAGACCCAGGTCTCATCACCAGTTATAATGCGTTCCATGAATGTAGAATCGGAATTACAGCGATCCAGCATGTCTGAAGCAACCTGTTCGCGATGACGTTTTTGAAGAAAATTCAGGTCTTTCGGTACGAGTTGTGCAGCCACCTTTCTCATGCCCAAAATATCAATCAAAATCGTACGTGCGGACTCGTGGGATATCTTAAGATCATGTGCTATCTCTCTCAAGCTGGTACGACGGTTTTCCAGCACCCTTTCCTTAATTTTATCGACGTTATCTTCGATCGAAGCCGTCGATGGGCGACCACTTCACGACCGTCCTTGAAGGCTCTGTACCACTGATATGCACGAGTTTTCGATAGAGCATTATCACCAAAGACCTTTTACAACATTTTCAATGCATCGGCACACGAAAATTCATTTGCAACACAAAACTTTAAATAAATTCTTTGCTCAACGTAATCACCCATAGTAAAAATCGGCACGCACTCTGACATCGACTGACTTAATCAGCTGTTGCAAACACACTAGTTGACAGATCCCGCTCAAGCTTGGCATAGTAATTAAGGACAGTGGTACCAACCTAGGAAAAAAATTTTTACCTGCCTCATTGCCCCACCAGATTTAAATCGATAATTCCCGGTACTTTCTTGACAGAATGTATATCTGTAGAGGTTCCGGAGAATTAATTCCAGCTATTATCTTTAATATCATTAACATTGGCCATACGTGTGATAATAATTTTGAAGTTTTACACCTTCAAAACAAAAACCACAAACCGGTCTATTAGGAACATAAGAAATTAAATTAAAATTAAATTAAAAAACGAATTTTATCAAATAACCATACAGATTTGAATAGATCCCCATACTGAACCTTTTTTTATATTCAAAAATTCCCCAATAATTGTAAAAATACCTCCCACCCCACTAATCTATTTGCACAGAGTTTTGTATATAAGAACATCTCTGAATTGAACAGTGAGTAGTAATACTCTCCTGATGAAGTCACGGTATAACAAAACAATTTTTGTGATTAAATAAACATTAGCGGACATTGAAAATAGTTTCACTCCCAAATAACGATCATGCAATTTGTTCTTTGAGATCTTTTCACTCGAGGAGACAAATTAAGTAAAGGGTGTTCTCAAAATCGAGTCTTTTTCCAGCAGGAGGGAGCACTTGTCGAAAAGTACTTCTTTATAATTTATCTATTCATTAGACACCCATACAAAGCCATATACAGGTGACCTTACGAACGGTTTTCGCCCGGATTTTCTTGAAGATTACAAAAATTTAGGCGAAATTTTAAAACGGTCATCAAAATCATGTTTTTCTTTTATTAGATGTTCAGCAAACGTATAAACAAAAACCATTTAACTATAGTATGTTACCAAATTTCAAACTTATTGTTTATAAGCATTTGAAAAGGTTACTATGTAAACGAAATGTGTCATCTGAACTACTCACAATAATAAATTGAAATCAACATATATATGTGTATTATTCAATTAACTTGATATTCAACACCACTATATTTTCGCGTGGTCTCTTGGTGAATCAGAAGGCAACATTCGCAAATTTGGAAGAATAATACATATTTTGTGTTCCACTGACCGAATACCAGTACAATGTTGTCACTATAGTATTGTTAAAAATATAAATAACATGAATTTTTTGACTTAGTAACAGCGATTCGCAACAGATTCACTAAAATTGACTATCATTTATTTCAATTTTAGATCATGTAGCTCTTTCCAGACAACCTGTACGATAACGAAAGGCTGAAGTTGCCCTAGAAATATTTGCACATGTTATGATGCAGAAGTTATTTTCGGAATTTCCGATACTGCATCGAATGCATTCCCTCATGTTCGATCGGACCAAATATTACTCATAATGATGGCGTGCTGTGCCAATTCGAAAGTCAAGATTTTTCATGATTTCTCCTTTATTCGTTGCTAGCCAAGTTTCAAATAGCTAATGGCCTCTTTATATAACGGCAATTGCCGCTTTTTATCGCCACATTTTATTCTCATTTTCGGTACAAAACGACACCCAGAACGGTTTTCAACAATTGCCGCGGCCTGCAGGTGCTGAGTGTGTTCGAATTTTAGGGCAGAAAAAAAATTGCCTATTTCCAATTGATGGTTGCCATAAAAATCGGTATAAAATATAAGAAAATCGTTGAACTATAAAGCGTACTAGATGCAATTATCAAAGTGAAATTTCTAAGCTAAAAAAGGTAGGATTTCAAAACTTTCCATCAATCGTATAAATTGAAAGACCAGCAGCGCTTTGAAGAAGTTTGGGTTATTCTCCCTTTAAGGATGAAAGGATCTGATTTCACCTCGAAGAAAATTCTTTATTTGCAGTATATAAATTAATCGTGAAATTATAAATAATATTCAATAAACAAAAAATTAAATATAATAACTGGATTTCACTTTTTATAGGTCAAAAGAACTTTTGTGACGTGACTTTATCGTGACTGAGAGTGAAATAATTCGTCAATATAGTAGATTTAATTTATTCTGAATTTCAATTGATTCCAAATTTGCTTTCGATATAAAATTTTCTCAGCCCTTAACAGCATTATTACCTTGACAGTCTGAAGCGTCTCATTTCGTCGGGAATATTATAAAATCAATTCTATAAAACTATTGATTTACCTCATCTAATTTGTGGATTTTCATTATAGGGCAAGCAAGATTATTCAACTAAATTTCAACTAAATAATATCCATCAACTTATTATCTATTGACTAATTTTCCTCTGAGAATGACTAACTTTTCTATTTCTAATAAACAGTACTGCATTTTCCAAATGGTCATCGAACTCAATCTCTTTTATTTCTCTGTGAATCCACTTGAAATATATTCACTGCAGTGTTGCACTCGATTTTTATTTCCCTAATGATGGAGAACATTGCAACAATATTAAAACTGCATTGATTAAAAGCGATGAATATTAGATAATATGTCGACTCTAACACCCTTCGAGTAGACTGTTGCCTTTTCGATCTTTAAGCACTATAGGAACCATAGCATTAATCTTACGATCGAGTTTAAATTTACCATTTGTAAAATAACGACAAGAAGGCTAATGCAAAATTTCGTGAGGATAGTGGATGATATGAAAAAGCGCACAAAAGCACCTGGCTTCATGCCGATGTTTTCCAACATTTGTTATAATTACATTGAATAAGTTCACGGCAGAGCTCCATATTGTGTTTATTACATTTTTTACAAAGCAGATATATTCAATTACAAATGAAACGTCGGCCAGATACAGTAAAAAAATCCAAGAAAAAACAACTCTCAAATTCGATGGCTACTTTATTTTTGAAGATCCGACTTAAGTAGATGTTGCTAATATTCAGAAGAGTGGAGTTCCACAAGATTCAATACTTGGGCCAATTATTTTTTGTGAGAACACCTGCAATCTTGAATTATACTATCATATTAGACAAAGTTTTTCCAGGTGAACTTGTTTACGCCGTCTCACGTAAAATTTCACGTCGGACTGCGTCATTCGTGTATATAAATATATATATATATATATATATATATATATATATATATATATACATATAATATATATACATACATATATATATATATATATATATATATAATTAAATAATTACATAACTATATTAAGGAAAAGACTCATCGTTGTATATAAATTGACTCGTTAGAGTGTAACCAGACCAAAATTAATTAAATTATATCCATTCTGATAGAAATATTAATAATTCAATTCATAAAAATATTCACAAGCTCATATTATGAAGAAAAAACATATTCAGAGTACAAAACGACTAGTCGAGTGAAAATTCCTTGAACAGTAATCAAAAATCAGTAATGTTATTGACAGTTTATAAATAAAATACACAGGGAGATTTCAATTCACAGTTATTCAATGTAAAAACTGCGCAAGTTGCAAGAAATAGAAGTAATTTGAATTTAGATATCTAAGTTGCAATTGATGAAGAAATTGTTGAAAAGATTTATTACTATCATGAATCACATATAAACTTTAGTGAAATTATTGACAAAGAACAAGCTAAATTAAATATAACTCACCAGAATTATGTAAAAAGGACAAATTTGATCAAATTATTAATTAATTCAATGAAAGATAACTTCAACGTCAGATATTCTCAAATGATTAATGTAAGAGATATCCTTCACGATCTGTAGGCATCAGTAGAATTGTAATAGCATTTAAGCTAAAGAAATTTAATCAATTTCATTATTAATATTAAGTAATTAATTTTGACACTTGAAATACTGTACGGATGAAAAGAAGACTTTCACTGTTCTGTTTAACATGAAACATACATCAAAATGTAGTTTAAAAAATAGACTAATTTTCAACAGTATTTCAAACCAAGAAATATTGTAAATTTTGTAAAATCCTATAAAGCATCATTTTTGAATAATTTAGACAGAAGCTAATAAGTTTTGAAATTCAATTTTTCGTGAAAACTATAAATAGGAAAGACACAGAAAATTTGAATCAGTCTTAAAATTACGAGGGCAGGATTCATATCAGTCTGTCTCAAAAAAGAACATTTCTCTCTTCAATAATCCAGTTCCAAAACCTTATTGTGAATATAAATGTGATAAACATTTCGTTTTCTGAGTATTGTCAATGGAAACATACCAAATAACAATCAAGAATTCAACAATTCAAATCCATAAGAAGCAATCAACTAAGTGGGCTGATTGATCAGAACATTCCGGAAATATTCTCCAGGAAACAAAACAAAATCCTGAAATAGAGCAAAGCCAACATCAAAAGAACATTGTTAATGGACAATTAAACTTACCAAAGGTAGAAATTAGTTTATTTATGTAAAGTATTCCAATTTAAAATTCAAAAACAAATCATTGCTTGTTTACGTTAGAATTACGTTACGATATTTAGATAGGGTTAGGTTAGAACATAAAATCAAACATTTAAATTATTAATCACTGATGATTATATTGCAAATTACTTTGAAAAAATAAATTTTTCAAAAATTCAACCCATTAAAAATTCAAATTGAACCCTCCCTCAAAGATCAAATCGAATTTAATAAAATTTAAATTTCAAGAATTCAACAACAAAATAATAATCTTAAGAGCTAGCTGGCAACATAGAATACAAGCAACTAGATACAAGGGTGATCGAACTAGTATTCATTCTGAAATTATATATTTAAACCATATCAAATTGACTCTACTAAAGTGGGGTAAAGTAAATTAAAAAACTTCAATTTGTAATTCCATTACTATATATATATATATATATATATATATATATATATATATATATAGAATAATAAATCATTATTTGACGATTTAATTTCGAGATAATACTATTTACTGCTTAGAATTGTTAAATGACTAAGAAAGTTTTCATTTACTTGCTAATAAGTTATACTTTTCTATTTTATTTGTGGAATCCAATATACTAAGAAAAACCGACATTACCAAAATTTTTAGGCGATATAGACTGTTGAAAAAAGCGCAAACCTTCACGTCAGTGCTTTTCAGATTCAATTCCTCTCCTTTATAGAAACAACACCTACGACTCCCCTAGTTTTTGTTGTATCTTTATGTTTTGAACACCTTCATTTGTATGCTAATAAAACACGGCCTTATCCCATCACCAAAAAGGGGGAGTACCACATAACATTCGTGATAATATTTCAAACAGCTGCGGAACAAATTATATATAGTTTCGTCGGTGAGTAACAAACAACTCCTAAAATGTTCACCTTGGAGAATTGTAAAATTATTTCCCTAATACATTTTTAATGAGGAATTACTGTCGATAACACCTATCTAAATTCAGATCAAACCATTACTCCTGAACAAACTTTTATCTTCAGTGGTTATCTAAAGTGCAGGTAAGAACAAACATATATTTTTGTTTATTAATTTGCCTGTTAATTCACATATTTTACTTCAGAGGATGGCATGTCGCTGCATTGGCGAACGCAATAACCTAAATTAGGATTATATTCGAACACCAGGTTGAACCAGTATCAATATAAGAAAAAACAATGTTAACTTCCGCTATTTTATTGATTTTTACAACAATTGTTTCGTCATACCATGACTTCATCAGGTGAGTATTTGAACTGAGGTATACAATGCAAAACATGACCCTAAATACACAGCTCTGGTACAAAAAATAGAGGGGTGGAAAGAGATGGTATACAATTAATGAAAAATATTAAGTAGAGGGGATCTATTTAAGTCTATTTGATCATTCAATCAAATTTGCCTTTTATTATATCTATTGATCTCTAAAGTTTCTAACAGGTTTAGTTTCTGACTTTTGTTTTCAATATATAATATTTCATAGTTCATATTAAAATTATGGCCAGTCTCTAAAAAAATGGTTGGCATAAGTTGAATTCGGTTTATTATTAATGTAACATTTTTCATGTTCTCGTATCCTTGTTTGGAATGAACGGCCTGTCTGTCCCCCATATACACATGGGCAATCACTACATATTAACTTGTAAACTCCTGATTTTTTGTTTTTAGGAATGATGTCTTTATTATTTTTTATTAAGCTGCCTAAAGAATTAATAGTTTTAAAAGAGATGTTATATTTTTCTTTTTTCTTTAAATATCTAGCAATCTTTTCCGATTTTTGGCCTATGTAAGTTAATGAGAAAAATTTGAAAAGATTGCTAGATATTTAAAGAAAACAGAAAAATATAACATCTCTTTTAAAACTATTAATTCTTCAGACAGCTTAATAAAAAATAATAAAGACGTCATTCCTAAAAACAAAAAATCAGGAGTTTACAAGTTAACATGTAGTGATTGCCCATGTGTATATGTGGGTTCATTCCAAACAAGTATACGAGAACATGAAAAATGTTACATTAACAATAAACCGAATTCAAGTTATGCCAACCATTTGTTAGAGACTGGCCATAATTTTAATATGAACTATGAAATATTACATATTGAAAACAAAAGTCAGAAACTAAATCTGTTAGAAACATTAGAAATATACCATCTCTTTTCACCCCTCTATTTTTTGTACCAGAGCTGTGTATTTAAGGTCATGTTTTGCATTGTATACCTCAGTTTAAGTACTCACCTGATGAAGTCATGGTATGACGAAACAATTGTTGTGAAAATCAATAACATAGCGGAAGTTAACATTTGTTTTTCTTATATTAAAGATGAATTTCCGTCAAGTAATGGCCGAGACAATCAAAAATTTGAACCAATATCTTTTTCGAATTACTTTCAATTTCTTTTTGGCATTATCTTCAAATTCAAACGAAAAAGAGAATTACCTTATTTTCTATCACTTTTAAATGAATAGGTACACAGTCACCTGAGTTTCGTAGTATTACTACATTTTCAAGGTTTGAAAATGGTGTGTAACACTACGAAATTCAAAAAGTGATAGAAACGAAATAATTCTCTTATTTTAATTGAAATCACCAAGTAATGGACAACAACAATAGTGGAATTATTGGCAGGTATAATTTAGTGCTTTCTCTATGGCTCATTAATGAATATAAATTGAATATTATAAAATAATAAGGAACGGTTTTTTACTTGATAGAAGGATTATCACAAAATTTGAATATCAAAACAGATTCAATCTGTTAGTATTCTACAATTTTAATAAAAAAAAATTTATTTAAGAACCTTCAAGAATTAAATCAATGTCTTTATAAGCACTGCTCATATTTAATAGACGTATAAAATCAAAACTCATTATACAATATCAAATGGAATTAAGAAAAACCAACGAATATAAATTGTCACTTAAAATTAATAAATACATAAACATTTTTTGTTTCGTTCCAGGCATGCGTACTGAACTCTTCAGACAAACGTACGAGCCCTGTTTGTTACAAAGTGTATTGTTTTCTGATCTCATTTATGAAAACTAAATCTTTCTCAAAAATAAAAAACATAAGTTTAAGAACTCCTCAAAATTTATTTGAAATATTTAATATATTTAAATAAATTACTTCAAAAAATCTCAAAACATGTAGCTCATCTTCAAAACATAATTAGAGTTCAGATAAGGCCAGTTCAACTTTACATATAAAAATATAATAAAATCAATTAAATTGAATTAGTTTTTGAGAAGTTCTTAAACTTATGTTTCATATTTTTGAGAAAGATTTAGTATTCATAAATATAAGATCAGAAAACAATACATTTTGTAACAAACAGGGCTCGTATGTTTGTCTGAAGAGTTCAGTACGCATGCCTGGAAAGTTTCTTGAATAAATTTTTTGAAATTAAAATTGTAGAAGACTAACAGATTGAATGTGTTTTGATATTCAAATTTTGTAAATTGAATATTACTTGAAAGGGGTTTATCGATATTTCAGATATTAATCAGAATAATTATATGAAACTTCTTTTCATTCCAGAGAATTATTCTTATCAATATTTAGAATATGGAAGAACCCCTTCCAATGAATACTGATTTTATGTTCATTCATAATGATTATAATTTGTCTTTTCGCACAGCTCTCTGATATAAAATTTGTGACCATGTCTTCTCTTCATGTGAAGGAACATAGAGTTTGATGAATGCTCTAGGCCTCCTTACAGGGTTTATTCTGGTGTCTGGCCAGAGGTTCACTGAGCAGATGGAATGAGATATATTTTTCATTGATTGTTTTTATTTAACATGCAAATAAATTTCGACTGAAGATGAATGGGGTGGAAATTTCAAACGCTTCTCTAAAGAATGCGCTATATATTGTGAAAAAGGATAAAAAATACTTTTTCAATTCATGTGGAGTATTTTTTGGAATAAAATTTGATATTCATAAGGTCCATTTGAAACAGCTGTATCGGATGAAAGTTGAATTTCGGTCAATATTCAATATTTTCTTTTGATTCTTTTATCGCTTGATAGCCATACATATGTTCGATTATTCAATAAGTCTATATATTGAAAAATATTGGTTAGTTGTTGAAGAAATGTCTGGTGAAAAAAAGGTATTTTCATATATTTTTCAATGATTATTTTGTTCATTCAAATGACTCCTTACTGAAGAGATTTGGGTCCGAATTTATCAGGTTCTTCCTCTGGAGAATGTGCTATATATTCTTCAAAAAAGCCGTTTTGAATTCTATGTTGAATATTTTTTGGTGATGGAACTTGTGATTCTTTTACATCTAATCGAAACATATATGCATAAGGTTATGTCTGAATAATTTGGTCATTATTTCATATTTATTTTGATTCCTTATTAGTTAATTTCCACCACATGTGATGATAATATATATGTCTGTCTATAAAGTGATACAGTCAGTGTATCTAGGACATGTTTGTTAAAAATTTAATTCTGAATAATTTCATGAGATTTATTTGGATTTAAATCTGTGAAGGTACTGGAGAATTAATACCAGCTTTTATCTGTGATATGCAAATATTTCTTCATAGTAATTTTCAATATATATATATTAATAATTGAGAAAATTCTTTGTATTATATCACATGCACATGGCGGTTATCTAATGCCGAGTCTAAGTGGTATCTTCTTTCATAGTATATTTCTGTGATATAACCTGATTTTCGTATAGGCCATGCTTATCCAAAAATTGGTTAGTTGTTGCAGAAGTGTCTGGTGAAGGTACTTTTATATATTTTTCATATGGCCAGCTATTATCTCTATGCGTACTTAAATAAACAGTAAAATAGAAAAAGGCTTTTTACTTGATAGAAGAAATATAACAAAATTTGAATATCAACACAAATTGAATATGTTAATCTTCTACAATTTTAGACATTAATTTAATTCTAAAAGTTTTTGAATAAAAATTTTTTTTGAAATTAAAATTGTGGAAGATTAATATATTTAATTTGTGTTGATATTCAAATTTTGAATAAACGGTGTTTCTAAGATATTTAATTTCATTCAATTTAGAAAACTTCAACAGATTATTAGATAAAAATTTTTAGAGTTTCGAGATAATTATTGTGATTGATTTCATTATTATGTGGATCGATAGTAAAACATATAAATTTGAATTTCACTTAAATACTAGACCTCTCAATTGAATACAACTGCATTGACATTGATATAAACGTTCAAGGAGCTGCAAAGGGTCAATAACACAAATACTAGTCATTCTATCAGAATGGTTCCGAATTAATAGCTATTTCGAATAATTGAAAGTGATAAGCAAATTTAATTGCACACCCCAAACCGCATTCAATTGGCCAATAACATTCCAAGTGCAAGCCGAAGAAAAGAACCACTTTATCCGACACCCTGAAACAATTAAAATGGATCATCGATATTCTATAACCCGCAAATTTACACATTAAAATATGCACCCTATCCAAGCCGGCTCGAGGGGTGACAGAAGAAGAATCTTATTTGAATATTGTTCGTTTCCGAGATATAGATATATATACAGATCCCAAGGAAGTAATTACGGACTGAAATAGAAAAAGTAATTGTATTTCTTACGTTAATTGCTTTCCTTAATGTTGAGAGTTTTGAAAACATTTGACAGCTGTTACTCATATCTGGTTTCAGAAGTTAATGAGATGGTTTAACAGCTCAGCGGATGAGACAACTACTCGCTATTATAATGTAGATAACTCTACAGAAAACAAGTGTATAGAGGAGCAAGTTCCATTCGGTCTTCAGAGGACCGCACAGAGTTGGTTTTTATGAATGGGTCTTTAACAGCAGTAAGATACATAGAGGAAATCCCATGTTGTACCTATTCCATTTTTGGGAGAGCAGGGAATTTTTATGCATAACAATGCACGCCCACATACTGCGCGAATAATGACAGCGTACTTGAATGAGGTTGGAATTTCAAGGTTCAACTGGCCAGCACGAAGTCCTGACTTGAATTCCATCGACTATATATGGGACCAACTGGGAAGGCGAGTCAGAACTATGGTTCCAGCGCCCAATAATTCACAAGAGCTTCGTGAAGCCCTCCGTCATGAATGGGAGAATATTCCACAAGAGAATATTCGAAGGCTCATCACGAGCATGCGAAGACGTTTGGAAGCTTTAATCGGAGCTAGGGAAAGTCACACATCATACTGATACTGAAATTTTCACAGTTACGATACATTTTTCAATTTCGAAGTTTTTGATTTTTCAAAAAAAGCTTATTATTCTAGTACAAATCGAATAAAAAGTTTGACGTTTCTTCAGGCAATTCTCTTTTCTCTAACATTTCATAAATTTCATGATTCTCGTAAAAATTTTAACTAAGAAAGGTGTTTGAACAGTAATGATCAAGTGAACCGTTTTTTCAGTGTATATTATTGAAGATTTTGTATTTTCCAGAAACTGAAAATTCACATATGAACACAAACTTTTGATTCATTGTTTCATGAAAAGAATTACGGATTTCAACACCTAAGGCAGTGAAAAATTTGTTTGCAAATGATATAATCTCATTTGGTTCTAGAAGAATCCTTTCTTCTATACTATAAACAATCAGATATCTTTTGCGTATGATATAATCGCATTTGGTTCTAGAAGAACTCTTCTATACTATAAACAATCAGATATCTTTTGCGTTTATCTGGAGTGATATTTTCCAACATGTGTCGGATTTGCAGGACCATTAGACTTGGAAGTAGACGCGTGCATATACGAATATAATACGAAAAGCTAATTTTTAGACGTGATGTTCATTGCGTGGACGTTAGGCATGGTCATAGGCTCATGTTGCAAAGATTTGGTTCAGCCACGTTTCAGCGCTCCTTCACCTTCAATGCGGTGAAGTTACATAATGAATTTTTAGTTTCGTGTGAAAGCGTTTTTTGGGCTCACCGAGAAAAATTTTGAAGTCAAAATTCTTGACGAGCCAATTATAAATTAGGATAATTTTATGAATATGAAATATGTTTTGTTTACTCACAATGTAATTGATTGGTTAATTTTATTTTTTTTTTCGCTTATTTTTGTTTCTATCTTTTTGGTTTTTTTTCCTTTTTGTTTTTTTTTCCTTTTTGTTTTTTTCCTTTTAGTTTTTTTTTCCTTTTTGTTTTTTTTTCAGGGTTGAGTGGAGTAGCTTTAAGCTAGACTTCGCCCTATGTTTATACATTCTGTCAAGAAAGTACCGAGAATTATCGATTTTAATCTGGCGGGGCAATGAGGCAGGTAAAAATTTTTTTCCTAGGTGGGTACCACTGTCCTTAATTACTATGCCAAGCTTGAGCGGGATCTGTCAACTAGTGTGTTTGCAACAGCTGATTAAGTCAGTCGATGTCAGAGTGCGTGCCGATTTTTACTATGGGTGATTACGTTGAGCAAAGAATTTGTTTAAAGTTTTGTGTTGCAAATGAATTTTCGTGTGCCGATGCATTGAAAATGTTGCAAAAGGCCTTTGGTGATAATGCTCTATCGAAAACTCGTGCATATCAGTGGTACAGAGCCTTCAAGGACGGTCGTGAAGTGGTCGCCCATCGACGGCTTCGATCGAAGATAACGTCGATAAAATTAAGGAAAGGGTGCTGGAAAACCGTCGTACCAGCTTGAGAGAGATAGCACATGATCTTAAGATATCCAACGAGTCCGCACGTACGATTTTCATTGATATTTTGGGCATGAGAAAGGTGGCCGCACGACTCGTACCGAAAGACCTGAATTTTCTTCAAAAACGTCATCGCGAACAGGTTGCTTCAGACATGCTGGATCGCTGTAATTCCGATTCTACATTCATGGAACGCATTATAACTGGTGATGAGACCTGGGTCTACGAGTACGATATGCAAACAAGCCAGCAAACATCGGAATGGGTGGCAAAAAATGAGCCGAAACCGAAAAAACCACACCAAAGCCGCTCGAAAATGAAGGTGATGCTCATTGTTTTCTTCGATATCCGTGGCGTGGTGCACTACGAATTCGTTCCAGAGGGTCAGACGGTAAACAAGGAGTATTACCTAGGCGTTATGAAACGTTTGCGTGAGCGTATCCGTAAGAAGCGGCCAAATTTGTGGGCGAACAACTCATGGATTTTGCATGACGATAACGCGCCTTCTCACCGAGCTACGATTGTGACTGACTTTCTCGCCAAAAACTCAACAAACGTGCTTCAGCAACTACCGTATTCGCCGGATTTGGCTCCCTGCGACTTTTTCCTCTTCCCAAAACTAAAATTGCCCCTTCGTGGCACCCGTTTTGAGTCGATTGAAGCCATAAAACAAAATTCGGCGCGAGAGCTAAAGTCCATCCCGGAAAGCGCCTATAAAAAATGTTTCGATAATTGGAAGTGCCGTTGGCATAGATGTATTGGAGCAAATGGAGCCTATTTTGAAGGCGACCCAATAAATTTTGACGATTAAATGTAAAATTGTTGTTTTAATTGAAAATTCCCGGTTTTTTCTTGACAGAGTAGTATGTTGTAATGTCCCAGTTCGAAGAACTTTCTTAATCATATAACAGATTCAACTTGGATCTACATAGGAAATGGTTAATTGGCTTTTGGAAACTTTTTCTTCAATGAGATCAATTAGGTTTATTCATTCGCAGAGTATGATTTCCATGGGAATTACGTTTTTAATGTCGGTGCCAAATCCATCATGTCCCCCACAGAAAAAACGCTTTGCAATGGTCAGTTTTGTGCTTGGTGGTTTTAATAACCGAATCTTACAACCTACGAATAAAAGATTCTTAGTCGAACTTATGTTCGTATTAGGTCACACAGAAATGGAAAACAACAAGCGTTCAAGCAACCCTGGTTAGTTCAATGATAACGATAATGTGAGATGCGTATTTAATTTTGAAACCAGTTTCTGTGTTCTAGAGTACAAATTTAGTAAAAATTCTCATGTTTCTTTACCCACTCATCAATGTATTGGACATGATTATTGAAGATTACATCGATTGCAAGGAGTTTGATCTAATTGGGTGCCTTCATTCGTAAACACAGCAGGTAAAATTTGCTCTTCGCCAATTGCACGATTGATCTTCCACATCTCCAGACGTTCTCGACCATTCAACGGTATCCATGAATCATTGGGCTCTCTCAAGCGATGCAAATTTGTACTCTTCTAATTGTCTACTTAGGCAAATCCCAGCATTAATTTCGATCACCAGAATTTAGGTTCGTTCAGTTTTTCCTCAAAATACAGATTCTCAATGCCAAGGGCAAAATGTCTATGCCTGCTGCTTCTCTACAAGACGTCCGTAAAATTAGTACGTCTGGGATCAGAACGAAGCTTATTTAGGAGACTTTTTCTGTATGTTTGAAATTTTGCATCCAATTATTAACGAAGTCCGAATTGCCGTTCCGTATTCTTCAAATATCAAGGACCAGCAAAAATAACGACTCTCCACATTGAAAGAAATATTGCTCGCAAATTACATAATGGTGTTCCATCCTATGACTCATTATTTCTACTACGCATGATTCACTGAGTAAAATATGCCGATAGACACCCGGTATTACGGACAACCTTCACATGAACAATTACGCTATGTGATCACTCATCCATTACCCAACAATGTGCGAATTAATTGACATCAAAACAGACAATTCAGATGATATTGATATAGTTAGAGGAATAATGTGTTAATATAAGCTCTGCTTCATAAGCGTTTATGACTTCATTTAACTCATTGACCCTATTCAACGATGGTCACCAATCATTTTGTTTTAGAAATCAGGAGGAAAATCGCTATGGTCCCCTGTCGAGCTACGCTGAGTCAAACTAGTCCTGCTTCTTTTTATAAAATCTGAGGTACATTCGCGAATGAAGAGCGAACTAGAAAGATGAAAACGGTTACCAATAAAACGGACTTTGTTGCGTGAAACAGTCAATTAAGGATGATTGAAGAAATTAACAGGTCTTAACAGGACGTTTTGGAAAAAGTCTTCACGAAGACGAAGAACTCTTCGAACTATTTCACAATAAATCGCATATACAAAAATATTTAAGAAAAACTATTAACTCGACGGAAATATTTCTTTATGATCGATTTTATAAGATGAAATTATAGTTCATGAAAATTCTTCAATAAACCTCGAATCATAAAGTTAGATTTGACGCTTGACTTTAGAGCCGAAATCGAGCAATGGTCAATTTCAGTGGCCATATCTTCCGCAATAAAATATGAATAGGAAAAAATTTTCTTGCGAAACAAGATTTAGGGGTGGCTTTTTCTACCCCTTGCAATCATAGGGGAACACCACCAAATTTTTTTTGAGTGCCTTCTCGCTCGCATAAAATATCTGGTTAATTTTATTCGTGTCAGTTTTTGGTTCTTTAATGAAAAAACTAAAAATTATTTTTCAGGCGCCATCCCTAGGGGGGTGTAACTAAGCTCAAAAAAATAAAGTTATATGAAAGATCCACCCTATTTTTTTGACAAGGAATTACTTCCTAAATTTTTTCGCAACTATACATAAACACTAGACTGGGCCAAAAAAACCGACTATTTTTTTAATGATACTGTGAAAATATCATTCAGGACGATGAAAAAAATTTATCGTGAAAGTTTGAGCTCTTAATAATAGTATTAAGGGGTGTATCGTTACGACTCCTGGTTTTTTAACAGTAATCGCATTGTTTCACTCAAACCTCGTCAATTATTAATCTGAAAAATTTAAGCGATGCGCATTTTTAAAGGAAATTAAATTCCCTACAAAGAAGCTCTCTTTGTAAATTAATGTTAAACAAGCCGTTTGCTTGTTATCGTGCCTTAAACATTGATTAATTTTTTCAATTTTGCGTTTCGATTTTGCATTTTTGTAACTACCAGAAATATCAATATTTTTATGGTACAAAATACGTATTTTAAAGGAAATTTAATATTCTACAAGAAAAGGTTCTTAATTTTTGTCATTAATTTCACTCCTCCCAAAGTTATTCGACGTTGAAGTTAAATTCAAAGGTAATTCATCGTTTTTTTGGCGTAACACATGAATTTTTCCACTTGATGGAAAAATTTATCACTCAAATATTGAAAGTAACTTTTTTGTTGGAAATGTCATAATATATTCAATAAATATATTATGATTGAGGAACCAAATTTTTTGTATTATTAGAGTTAGTTAAATACATTAAAAATGATTTTATGTATATAACTAATCGTTAAAAAGCAGAATAATACATTAATAAATTATGATTTTATAGAAAAAAGTTTAGTGGTCCAACAGAAAAAAGTTACTTTCAATATTTAAGTGATAAATTTTTCAATCAAGTGGAAAAAATCATGTGTAACGCGAAAAAAACGATAAATTACTTTTGAATTTAACTTCAACGTCGAATAACTTTGGAAGGAGTGCAATTAATGAAAAATGTTAAGAAACTTTTGTTTTAGAGTATTAAATTTCCCTTAAAATACGTATTTTGTACCATGAAAATATTGATATTTCTGGTAGTTACAAAAATGCAAAATCGAAACGCAAAATTGAAAAATTTAATCAATGTTTAAGGCACGATAACAAGCAAAAAACGGCTTGTTTAACATTAATTCACAAAGAGAGCTTTTTTGTAGGGAATTTAATTTCCTTTGAAAATACGCATCGCTCAAATTTTTTTTGACGAGGTTTGAGTGAAAAAATTTCAAAAAACCTAGAGTCTTAATGATACACCCCTTAATACTATTATTAAGGGCTCAAACTTTCACGATAACTTTTTTTTATCATCATGAATGATATTTTCACAGTACAATTAAAAAAATAGTCGTTTTTTTTTGGCCCAGTCTAATAAACACCCTGTATAAAGGCGCTCAGTAGTAGGGGGGATATTCATCTCTTTACGGTAAAAATGTGTAACAATTTTAAATATTGAGTCATATGATTGACTCCATATTCTAAGTGTCAAGAAACAATATTTTTAACTTAATTTGTACATCATTTGCAGTTTAGCCTACGGGGGTAAGAACATCTATTGTATTAATTCACGTTCAGTCTCAAACAGTAAATATTATAAAACTGTACGAATTTGCTGAAACAATGGCCGCTCTGAAAATTTACAATCGCCTAATTCATATGGCAGACTAGGACCTACGGATGCCAATGAATCAAGGATTTGTGGACATTTTCTTTCCATAACATTATGCAAATGCGAAGCCATTTCTTTCCGCGGAGAACGCTCGAATTTGACCCCCTTTGTTTTCTACCGATTCATGTCTTGGTGAAGAATTTGCCACCCTAGGGTTAACGCCCAGTGGGACAGCTTTCCAACCGATTTGCTCCATTTTACTGTCGTTAATATTCTTTCCAGGATATAATTTGATCCTTTACATGTTGCTCTTTCGATAGTGGTTTATGATAGCGGAAACACAGAGTGCATAAAGGAATATATTGCTATGGAAAAAATGATATACTTATACTCTGAACATCTTACATTTCAAAGCTCAGCAGCGCAAATATCGGGATTGTCATCGAATATAACGTCATCAACTAGGTAGTTTTCTGCTATTTGTTTTCGCGAAGTTACTGTGCATAGATCGCGTAGAACACAAAAATGTTATATCTTGAAACATCACTGTGGGACACGGTATTATCATGAATAATAAGTAGTTTTAGAATCACAAGACACCAAGAACGCAAAGGAAGGTCAATCAATGACAGACATGTATATTTATTTTAGTGTTACGTCATCCAAAACTCAGCCAATCCAGTCCGTTTTCCATCACTTGGCACCAGTTCAAATATTATTCAGTGGTTCTTTCATGTTCAAGTCAAACTAAAACATATATCCCTTTGAATATATACAGGCTGTATATGAAAAGTCGCGAAAAAATTTAGGGGGTAATTCCCTCTCAAAAAATAGGGTTGGTATTTCATATAAACTTTATTTTTTTGAGCCCCCCCTGCTTAGTTACAACCCCCTAAAGATGGCCCCCGAAAAAAACTTTTAAATTTTTTTCTTAAAATCGAAAAAACTGACAAGAATAAAATTAAGCAGACATTTTATGCGGGCGAGAAGGCACTCGAAAAATTTTTTGGTGGTGTTCCTCTATGATTGCAAGGGGTAGAAAAAGCCACCTCTAACCCTCCTTCGCAAGAACCTTTTTTCCATATTCCTATTTTGCAATAAAAGAATTAATTTTGGATAGCTTCATCCATTTTTAACGAATGAGGTCTCTTGTAATTACTTGCTTAAATTCAAGGTTTTTGTGAAAAACAATAATTTATCATCGTGATAGCGTGAGTCGTAGAGGCTTGAATTATTTCCGAACTAGAATTTATCTAGTAAGCGGATGTCATTTTGTTATGACAAATGACTAGTTTTGATAAACTTTGATTCAATTATTGTCAGTTTTTTAGTTTTCAAGAAAAAGAAAAACTTTTTCGTGCGTTATCTTTAGGGGGCTGTAACTAAGCAGGGGGGACCCAGAAAAATTAAGTTTATGTGAGAGACCGACCCTATTGTTTGAAAATAATTTTTTGTTGTTTGAAAATTAATTTTTTCGTAACTATTTATATACACTTTGCGTAATAAATTTTGTAATTTCCCATTTTAAATTAGTTCAAAAAATAATAACGAATCTTATTTGAACTGAATAGAATATTTTCCTATTGAATATATCTTAAGGCACATTTTCTATATAAAGCAGATCACAAATTGAATATCAGCCATGGCATAAAAAAGGAAATGAGTGTATATGTTTTTTTCAAGTCTGTACATGAGCTAATATTCACGAATGACTTAATGAGAAATTAGAATATTTTTCCGGAATTTGGGTTTGTCTGATTGTAATATCTGTGTATTTTCAGAGAGGATTATATATACATTGTGTCAAGAAAGTACCGGGAATTATCGATTTAAATCTGGCGGGGCAATGAGGCAGGTGAAAATTTTTTTTCCTAGGTTGGTACCACTGTCCTTAATTACTATGCCAAGCTTGAGCGGGATCTGTCAACTAGTGTGTTTGCAACAGCTGATTAAGTCAGTCGATGTCAGAGTGCGTGCCGATTTTTACTGTGGGTGATTACGTTGAGCAAAGAATTTGTTTAAAGTTTTGTGTTGCAAATGAATTTTCGTGTGCCGATGCATTGAAAATGTTGCAAAAGGCCTTTGGTGATAATGCTCTATCGAAAACTCGTGCATATCAGTGGTACAGAGCCTTCAAAAAAACCACGCCAAAGCCGCTCGAAAATGAAGGTGATGCTCATTGTTTTCTTCGATATCCGTGGCGTGGTGCACTACGAATTCGTTCCAGAGGGTCAGACGGTAAACAAGGAGTATTACCTAGGCGTTATGAAACGTTTGCGTGAGCGTATCCGTAAGAAGCGGCCAAATTTGTGGGCGAACAACTCATGGATTTTGCATGACGATAACGCGCCTTCTCACCGAGCTACGATTGTGACTGACTTTCTCGCCAAAAACTCAACAAACGTGCTTCAGCAACCACCGTATTCGCCGGATTTGGCTCCCTGCGACTTTTTCCTCTTCCCAAAACTAAAATTGCCCCTTCGTGGCACCCGTTTTGAGTCGATTGAAGCCATAAAACAAAATTCGGCGCGAGAGCTAAAGTCCATCCCGGAAAGCGCCTATAAAAAATGTTTCGATAATTGGAAGTGCCGTTGGCATAGATGTATTGGAGCAAATGGAGCCTATTTTGAAGGCAACCCAATAAATTTTGACGATTAAATGTAAAAATGTTGTTTTAATTGAAAATTCCCGGTACTTTCTGGACAGAGTAGTATATTTCAGAATGCATTCAAAGTATTTTCCGTCGCTAGCAACTACTTTCTCCCATCTTTCTGGCAACTGATGGATCTCATGGCGAAAAAAGATCGGCTCTTTAGCGATTAATTTATTGACTTAATCGTAATTGGAGTAGTGCTGGTCAGCCAGGCCATGTTGCATCGATCACAAGAGATGGTTATCGGAAGAAGGTCTGGACAGTACGCCGGTTGATTTAGGACTTTCCATTCAAGCGTTTCTAAGTACGTTTTAACGGACGACGCAAAATGTAGCCGTGCATCGTCATGCATTATCAATAAATTTTCGTGTCTGTCGGCATGATGCGGGCATTTTTTCGCAATGCTTGGCTCAAACGAATCAATTGTCATGGGCAGATATGTGCTGTGATCCTCGATGGCTCGATTGTAACAGCCCATAATACACCTTACCCAGCTGATTCCACCAAATACATAATACCATGATCACCTCCCCATTAATATTCGGCTTGACAGTTGATGGTGAGCTATACATACGTTGCCCGACGTTTCGGATTTTCGAAATGGACGTCTACTTTTGTTCTTTGTCGTATTTCTTCGTTTCTCCTTTATCTCTTAAACACAAACCAAACATCGCACGTTCAATAGCTCTCTGCATTACCTTCAGTTTACTTGTAGACTTTTTTGTCGGTGTTTCAAGGCCATATGTCGCCACTGGCAATATACAGGTGTCAAAAATTCTTTTTTTCAGTTTTATTCACCGGCTCAAATCCGCTGTCTGATTTTCTCTACCTGCATGTCTAAGATAGATATATTATGTTACACTTTATAGCTTTGTAGTGTAAATAGATGTCTTCCTCGCTGTTACTCACTATCCTGGTCTTCGAGATGTTCATTTTTAAGCCAACTTTTTCGCAGCGCCCGTCAGCACTTTTAGCATTTCGGCCAGTTCTTGGGCATCACTGTTAATCAGGACAATATCATCCGCAAATCGTAGATGTTTCAGGTAAGATCCATCGATGTTAATACCTTTCGTTTTCCAGTGTAACAATTTGAAGATGTTCTCCAGCGTGAGGGTAAATATCTTTGGAGATATGGTATCGCCCTGACATACACCCCTATTCAATCTGAATTTTTTGTTTTCAATTCTTCATTTACCTTGACGTGAAAGGTGGCATTTTCGTATATTATTTCAACAGATTTTTGTATCGAGAATTTATACTAGCGTTGTCCATTGCTTTCACAAATACCCCTGTTTCGATGAAGTCGAATACCTATTGAAAATCCATGAATGCCAAGTGTAGGGAAACGTTGTATTCTGACGTTTTCTCTATAAGTGTTCTTATACTTTGAAGATGGTCCACTGTTCCAAAACCCTTGCGAAAGAAATCCTGCTTGCTCCACCGGATGGTATGAGTCAAATTTAGGGGTAAGCCTTTTCGTAATGATTTTAGTGAGTAGTTTATATAGGTGAGGAGAAAGGGTGATAGGGCGATAATTATCTAATTCAAACTTCAATCTCCTTTCTTAAAGAGCAGAATAACTTCTGCATTCTTCCACGCTTCTGGGATTCTACCTTCTTCTAAGCATTTCTTCAAAAGGATATGCAACGATTGTTCTGTAACGTCTCCTCCCTCCTTCAACATTTCACAGATGATCTTCTTCAATTCATTTTCCATCTTTCATCTGCTTGAGAGCAGCTCTTATTTCTCCTCTTGTTATTTCGGGATGTCTTCGGATCCCACATGCACACAACAGATTCTGTAGCTCTTGGATTGGGCCTTATAGAAGTGTAAAGACGGGTGTAAAAGTCTCTTATGTGTTCAGCAATAATGTTATTCTTGACATAATATTTCCACTTTAATCTTTCATCTGATATATTCTGTGTCTACCAGTGGACAGTTTCGATCTTGAAACTTTTATATTCGCATTGTCTTCTATTGCGTCTTCGATTATTCTAGTGTTGTAGTTGCGAATGTCTTTTCTGACTTTGTGGATCTTCTTATTTAGTTCTCCATAGCCTGATGCATCTCTTGGGTTTTTTTTTCTCTCTTCTATCAGTTTGAACGTATCTGGGTGTATTTTAGAGATACTTCCTTGGTAGCGGTGTGTATATCAGTAGTCATTCTGTGATTTAGATCCTTGATGTCCATTTCTTCTAAATCACTGGTTGATTCAAGTCTCTTCCCTAGTTCTCTCTGATATTCGCCTTTTCTTAGTGGTAGTTCTACAGCGCATGGCAGATTTGAAATGGCAATGGGTAGGACATGTGACTCGTTAAGATCCTAAAAGGTGGACAAATAAACTTACGCACTGGCGACTAAGACACACAAAACGCAGTGTAGGAAGACCGCAAAGGGGAGGGCTTAGACGGGAAATGAATGGCACAAGACAGTTCGAAATGGAGACATCTGAAGGAGGTCCACGTCCAGAAGTGGATGAGCATTGGTTGAGAAAGAAGATAGTGAAGAATGGACTTCTGAGCGCCAGTCACAATTCGATGCAAAACCTCTTCCTTGTTGCCGTTGGAAGAACGGCATTCGACGGCTCTTGGCTTCAGTTCATACTGAACCAAATTTCCTACCTTTCGGATCATTCCCATTGCTTTTAAACGATGTCAAACGGCTGGCTGACTCTTCATTCTTAAACTTCGGTGGCGCTCCGGGTCGTTCTTCGTCTTCCAAATCAAAATGCCACTTTCAAATGGCGCAAACCACTCCTAACACGTTCATTCAGCTAGAGCATGCCCACCATAAACATCCACTGACATTCGGCAGCCTTTTTCTTCATATTGACGTAATGACGTCAAACTCCCCGCAAAAACATATTATTCTGTATAAAAGTTGACATTTTCAGAGTACACACAAATTATGCTGTTTACAATTTAGCGATATCTGTTACCAAAACCGCACAAACTTATTTCTACTTCTAATAATATATAATATGATAGTTTATGTGCCCAACTAGAATTGAATAAGCATATATTTTCCATTTCTAGATCTCATATGAAAAAATTCATAAGAATCAGTATAATGTCAAAAGGCTTGAGAAAGTGGAAAACAGTGAAATCATTATCACTAATAGCTTTCCATTTCCTTTGAAAATAGGCCTAGCAAGATAAAATATTTCACCGCGATCTGTGACTGAAATATTTAATCGCGATCTGCAGATATTTATTGCGGAGTGCGAAAAATCACGTAGCCCGAATGAATTGTCGAATTCGTTTCACGGATAGGCCATTAATTTGCCATATTTGTCGCCAATGTGGGCACTGTGTTGTCGGCCATAACAACCATACATGATACAGGGCAGACTGCGAAATCACACTGTTATTCCGACGAAATTAACAATTAGCAGTTCTGTTCTTCACGTGAGAGGCCAGTTATTCATGTTATGCTGCGATAAAAATTTCGGTATATCCACACTCCCTGGAATACTACCATCTTAATGGAAAATACTCGTTATTTAATCAGAAATTCGTGCAATCGATAGCTTGATGAATCTTTCCACAAATAAAGCAAGAAGTTCGAATATAAGCAATAAAGCCTGGATGGAATCATTAAAATACACTCAACTGCATAAATTTGAAACTGATGACTTAGTTTTAAAACTGAATTATCTTTAGTTTCCAATGTGAATAATGTAATATAAAAGGCAATTCGCTTTGCGAATTAATGACGAAAAACGATACAAAAAACTACTCAAGAAAACAGTCACATATACAAAATGTTAGTTTTGTATTTAGCCCAGTTTAACACTAAGGAAGGCATATAATTAAAATGTAAGGAGGTCTACGATCAATTTTTTATTTCTCCTAGGCACCTCAACAAGTCAAACAGAAAGACTGTATTCCAATACCACAAAATTGAAACAAGAGTATGTATCATAAGTCAAACCGCAACCATATTCCAGGCAGAAATATTTGCCATTGAGACCGCGGCGGAACTTCTGATAAAACGGCAAATTTAACACGGTAAAATCAAAATATTTACTGATAGTCAGTCAGTACTAAAAGCTCTGGAATCCAGCTGTTTTACATCCAAAACAGTCTGGAGTTGCCGCACGACCTTAAACAGGCCAGGTATGTATAACGGAGTCACTCTAGTTTGGATACCGAGCCACTCAAACTATTTGGGTAACGAGGAGGCGGATCGGCTGGCATTTGCTGGAGCTGCGCTGCCTCTGGTAGGACCGGAACCATTCCTGGGAATACCACATGACGTGGCTAACGAGGCGATAACAGGCAGAAGGAACTCAAGGCTAGAGTCTTTCTGGCGGAGCCATTCTGGCCTGAAACACTCGAAGTTGTTCCTTGGAACAGCTTCGAACAAAAAGATGGCGAACCTAGCGCTAGGTCTGGATAGGGCAGGCTGTGTCTTGAGGACACTGAAACAGCCATGCACATCGTCTCAGAGTGCCCAGCGGTGAGTCGCATCAGATTCGAGTACTTTCGCCAGGCTTTCATAGCCCACAGTGAACTCAAAAAATTACCCCTAAACCACATTATCGGTTTTATCCAAAAACTGGATCTCGTCGGGGAGATATAAATTAGGGGTGAACCACAATAGTCCGTGCGGAAGCAGTGGTAGGGTGGACAGTCGCCCGCTCGCCATAAATAATAATAATAATGTATCATAAGGCTAGTTGTATACAAACTGAGTCAGAAAGGCGAACTTCAATACGAAATTTGAAAAATTTCGAGTACTTCGGAAAAATCCCTAATTTCATGAAACTTGTTTCATGTTTGTCTAGAATGATTAGATGAAACTCATCAAAATTAATGACCATTAAGCAGACTTAAATCAATTGTGGCATCAAAAAGTATATTTTCACAGGTGAATATTACAAATGAATGTACACTGAAAGGAGTGTTTCTTTAATTCTATACGCCAAAAAGATACTTATTTTGAAAATCACTTGCCTATAATCCTTTCGTCCAAAATACAAGGGATCTGTATAACAGGCTGTTTGATATAACAATAATTGTTTTTCATTAAACTTCACATTCACTAAGTAGAGTATATTCGAGCTTTTATGAACAGACGTCTGTGTGAACAACACAACAGTGTGAACAAGAGAATATTGTCATTGTACTACTCTGTCAAGAAAGTACCGGAAATTTTCAATTAAAACAACATTTTTACATTTAATCGTCAAAATTTATTGGGTCGCCTTCAAAATAGGCTCCATTTGCTCCAATACATCTATGCCAACGGCACTTCCAATTATCGAAACATTTTTTATATGCGCTTTCCGGGATGGACTTTAGCTCTCGCGCCGAATTTCGTTTTATGGCTTCAATCGACTCAAAACGGGTGCCACGAAGGGGCAATTTTAGTTTTGGGATGAGGAAAAAGTCGCAGGGAGCCAAATCCGGCGAATACGGTGGTTGCTGAAGCACGTTTGTTGAGTTTTTGGCGAGAAAGTCAGTCACAATCGTAGCTCGGTGAGAAGGCGCGTTATCGTCATGCAAAATCCATAAGTTGTTCGCCCACAAATTTGGCCACTTCTTACGGATACGCTCACGCAAACGTTTCATAACGCCTAGGTAATACTCCTTGTTTACCGTCTGACCCTCTGGAACGAATTCGTAGTGCACCACGCCGCGGATATCGAAGAAAACAATGAGCATCACCTTCATTTTCGAGCGGCTTTGGCGTGGTTTTTTCGGTTTCGGCTCATTTTTTGCCACCCATTCCGATGATTGCTGGCTCGTTTGCATATCGTACTCGTAGACCCAGGTCTCATCACCAGTTATAATGCGTTCCATGAATGTAGAATCGGAATTACAGCGATCCAGCATGTCTGAAGCAACCTGTTCGCGATGAAGTTTTTGAAGAAAATTCAGGTCTTTCGGTACGAGTCGTGCGGCCACCTTTCTCATGCCCAAAATATCAATCAAAATCATACGTGCGGACTCGTGGGATATCTTAAGATCATGTGCTATCTCTTTCAAGCTGGTACGACGGTTTTCCAGCACCCTTTCCTTAATTTTATGGACGTTATCTTCGATCGAAGCCGTCGATGGGCGTCCGCTTCACGACCGTCCTTGAAGGCTCTGTACCACTGATATGCACGAGTTTTCGATAGAGCATTATCACCAAAGGCCTTTTTCAACATTTTCAATGCATCGGCACACGAAAATTCATTTGCAACACAAAACTTTATACAAATTCTTTGCTCAACGTAATCACCCATAGTAAAAATCGGCACGCACTCTGACATCGACTGACTTAATCAGCTGTTGCAAACACACTAGTTGACAGATCCCGCTCAAGCTTGGTAGTAATTAAGGACAGTGGTACCAACCTAGGAAAAAAAAATGTTACCTGCCTCATTGCCCCGCCAGATTTAAATCGATAATTCCCGGTACTTTCTTGACAGAATGTATATTCAGTAGTGTGAACAATCCACGATCTCGTTAGTGTGACTTACTACTTTCCTGTTTCAACTTGCTGATTAAATCATGCGTAAAGCCATTTAAATTATACGAATTTCATTTATCACGAGTACCACAGCGAGAAGTGTCTTTTAATGTGAAATTTGTAGTTAAAATAGCTAAACACAAGAAATTTTTGCTTTATGAAAAATCGAACTTCTTGGAAGATTACCGGAAAAGCATGAGCGTAACATTGCTTTAAAAAAAATATGGAAATACGAAATCAACTGTATGCCCGATCAAAAATTAACAGACCAAAATCATGTGTGTTGTGAACCAGAGTTTCAAACCAAATAAAATTTGAAAATGCACTTTGAGGAGAGCTGAATATCCAGAAATGGAGGAAGCCTTAATTAGACGGTTCATTAAACAGAGGGAATTAAATCTGTCCATAACAGGAGAAATTATGAAACATAAAGCGCTTCAGTTTCATGAAACCTGGAAAAGTGGAAATGAAAAATTTACCGCGAGTGATGGATGGCTGCAAAAGTTCAAGGGTCGTTATGGTCTTAGACTTCTGAAAATTTGTGGAGAAAAACTATTATCAGAGGTGCATAATATTAGCCTATTCAAAATTGAATTGGTTCAATTAATAGAGAGAAATTTGAGCTCACTCACGACCAGTTATATAATGCTGATGAAACTGGATTGTACTGAAAAATTATGCCTTATGAAACCTGGTTCTGAAAAACCCGGTCTCAAAATATCAGAGCAACGAATTACCTTCTCGGATTGTGTAAACGTATCATGTTCACACGAAATTGATTATTGGCAAAGCAAAATCTCCAAGAGCATTCAAAAATTTCCATGCATCTACAAAAATACAAAAAATGCTTGGACGACAAGGGACATTTTCAAAAACTGGTTCTTCGAATGTTTCGGGTTAATATGAAAAATTAAAGGTGAACAAATGATAATGTTTTGTAGGTAAAGCAATTTCTAAAATGTTCAGATCTTCCGGGAAAGGTAATGGTTCTTCTAGATGATGCACCCTCACAAACATCAGCTGAAGAGTTGAGAACAGAAGATGGCAAAATATTTGTTTTGTTTTTGCCTCTTAATGTGACTCCCTTAATTCAGCCAATGGATCAAAATGCCTTGAAGTTAACCAAGCTCTACTATAGAAAAAAATCTCACCTTGAGGAATGCTGCTTTACATTTACACCGGGCATGGCAACAATTAGATCCTCTGGTAATCAAAACGTGTTGGAACAAAATTTTTGACCATAGCGACATTGATGAAGATGATTTTTCGCTTGTGAAGCTCCGACAAATATTGATGAGTAAAGTATCGGAACCTACAGTAGAGGAAACTGTCGAGTTGCTGAACATACATTCTGTCAAGAAAGTACCGGGAATTATCGAAATTTTTTTCCTAGGTTGGTACCACTGTCCTTAATTACTATGCCAAGCTTGAGCGGGATCTGTCAACTAGTGTGTTTGCAACAGCTGATTAAGTCAGTCGATGTCAGAGTGCGTGCCGATTTTTACTATGGGTGATTACGTTGAGCAAAGAATTTGTTTAAAGTTTTGTGTTGCAAATGAATTTTCGTGTGCCGATGCATTGAAAATGTTGCAAAAGGCCTTTGGTGATAATGCTCTATCGAAAACTCGTGCATATCAGTGGTACAGAGCCTTCAAGGACGGTCGTGAAGTGGACGCCCATCGACGGCTTCGATCGAAGATAACGTCCATAAAATTAAGGAAAGGGTGCTGGAAAACCGTCGTACCAGCTTGAGAGAGATAGCACATGATCTTAAGATATCCCACGAGTCCGCACGTACGATTTTGATTGATATTTTGGGCATGAGAAAGGTGGCCGCACGACTCGTACCGAAAGACCTGAATTTTCTTCAAAAACGTCATCGCGAACAGGTTGCTTCAGACATGCTGGATCGCTGTAATTCCGATTCTACATTCATGGAACGCATTATAACTGGTGATGAGACCTGGGTCTACGAGTAAGATATGCAAACAAGCCAGCAATCATCGGAATGGGTGGCAAAAAATGAGCCGAAACCGAAAAAACCACGCCAAAGCCGCTCGAAAATGAAGGTGATGCTCATTGTTTTCTTCGATATCCGTGGCGTGGCGCACTACGAATTCGTTCCAGAGGGTCAGACGGTAAACAAGGAGTATTACCTAGGCGTTATGAAACGTTTGCGTGAGCGTATCCGTAAGAAGCGGCCAAATTTGTGGGCGAACAACTCATGGATTTTGCATGACGATAACGCACCTTCTCACCGAGCTACGATTGTGACTGACTTTCTCGCCAAAAACTCAACAAACGTGCTTCAGCAACCACCGTATTCGCCGGATTTGGCTCCCTGCGACTTTTTCCTCTTCCCGAAACTAAAATTGCCCCTTCGTGGCACCCGTTTTGAGTCGATTGAAGCCATAAAACAAAATTCGGCGCGAGAGCTAAAGTCCATCCCGGAAAGCGCCTATAAAAAATGTTTCGATAATTGGAAGTGCCGTTGGCATAGATGTATTGGAGCAAATGGAGCCTATTTTGAAGGCGACCCAATAAATTTTGACGATTAAATGTAAAAATGTTGTTTTAATTGAAAATTCCCGGTACTTTCTTGACAGAGTAGTACTTCATCCGGTCAGTTAGGAAAATTTTGTAAAACTCATACTTAAAAATAGTCGAACAAATCAACTTCGATTTAAGATACTAAGTAACTACTTGAGATATTTCTCAATTTTTAGGCTGAGTATAACTGTGACGGTGTGGAAAACTGGAATAGAGATATGCTGGAAGTGAAGCAAAGTCTGGATACTATTGATGGTGATTCGAATGTCCGCATTGATTCCGAAAGAAGCGACTCTGATGTGGAAACTCAGGGAAAATAAAAAGATTCCTATTGCAGAGGTTTTGAAGGCATTAAAAGTGGTTTCTCAATGGGACGAACAAAATACTGATATAAACATAAGTGAAATAGAAAGCCTATGAACCATTCAGTACAAAGCAGTTAATGCTCAACTATCGGCCAAGAAAGTGCAACAAAAACTAAATTCTTACTTCGAAAGCTTTGGAAAATATAAACAAGCCAAATTTTTTTTTCACACTAGTGCAAGTCTACTGTATAATAATCTTAGTTTCATCTAATATGCAGGATACATTTTTGAAAATGAATGAAATTCTAGATCTACTTAAAATATATTAAATCAATTTATCAAAAGATGAAACAGACAACTTATTCATCAGAGAGTTATTCCTCTTATTCTTTGCATGTACGATTTAATATTTAAGGACCATTTGTGAGTTGAACATTCAGCTGTAAAATTCCGTACACAATTGTTGTGTTGTTAATTAAACAATAGCCGAAACTGTTACTGTGCTTCATATTAAGCAATGACCTAGATAATCAAATAATATGATTCCAAATGAATCTCGAGAGAAAAGTTTATACGTAGTCAAAATCTAGGGATATTATAAATACTCGGATTTTAGCATATTGCTCAGGTGAACAAGTGTACAATATAATATATTATTTTTCAAAATTCATGGTTATGTTATAAAGAACAATATCTTGTCCCAAATTGTTTTCATGAAGAAAAATAACGATGCTCAATAAATGGGATTCCTGAAATGAAGTGAAAGATAGAAATTGCAGAACTAGTGTGTTATTATTTGGCATTGAGCTGTTGAGCGGTGAAAAATAGTTATTGAAAATATGCCAAGACGTACAAAACGATATGTTTCAAGCCGTAAGAATGGTCGAGGCAGTACAAAGTACAAAGAATTAATGTTGCGACCGCATCTCTACTGAATACTTCATTGCTAAGGGTTCATAATGTGTTTCGAGACAAGAGATTATCAGCCCCTAAACCGAGGCAATCGCGCCATACTACTAGCAGGGGCTCAAGAACCTGTGATGTGCGACCAGAATTAATGGGGTAACATTTTATTTACCGACGGTTCTCGATTTGGTTTGTGTCCAGATTTTAGAGTGCACCAGGTGCCTCCTGGAGTCACTAAACCTTCTCCAAAGGCAAAAGAACTGCATCATCATATCGATCTCAACAAGACATTCTAGTCAGATATTGCTAGGCTTGGAGCTAAATTAATATCAGCAGAAGTGCAGGAAAAAGAAGATTGAGAGAAAAAAGGGGAATACTATAATTCCAAAAATATTTTCAACAAAATGAGCGTAGCATTCAAGAGTCACGACTTCGCCCTAAACACTAAAATACTCTTTCTGTGATGCTATGTGTTTTCAGTTCTTCTGTATAGAGTGGACACTCTGAGCAAGAAAACCAGTCAAACACCAAAATGCACCTCGTCAAATTATACACACATCGTCAAAAATCTTGACCCCCCACTATCAACTCTCAACATGTTAAATGTAACATGACAATTTTTTGTGTGTGGAATCTTCACTGTCTTATCACTTAAATGAAAACAATGAACCAGCAAAAAATGTTTCTTGTTCAGGAGAATACAGGTGTATTCGAAGTTAATCAGTTTTCAGTGAATAACGAGAGTTGTAATATTAAGAAGATTCCGGAGAAAATTCCAGGACATCCAATTTCTCAGTTTGACCGGGCAAAAATAGTAAGCCCTACATCAAGAAGCTTGGTCGAAACGTCTGAATATTCCACGGTTTTCAGTAAGGCTCATAGTGGCCCTTTTCCTGGAAACCAGCAGCGTTGTCCGAAGACCGGTGCTTGGTCGACCCAGAGTAACATCTGCAAGGAAAGACCATTATATCGCAAATTTTACTCGAAGGAATCAAACGGTATCTGTAACAGCCCTTCAAAGTCATTTTTTGAGGACCTTTAGACGGGTAGTCTCAACCAGTACCATAAGGAGAAGGTTGCATTCCTCAATTTTAAGCGCAAGAAGACCTTTAAGAGTACCTCGGCTATCACCTGGACATAGAGCTACCCGTCGGCAATGGGCAGAACACCACCAAGACTGGCTCTTACCAGAATGGCGCAAAGTACTTTTTTCGGACGAGTCACGATTCAATTTACGAAGTGATAGTCGACGAGAAACGGTTTGGAGAGGTCCGGGCAGACTAGAGCGACTCAATTTCGCCCGGAAACTTGTGCCCTTTCAAGGCGGATCAATACTGTGCTGAGAGGGTATAATGTTCGGTCGCCGTACCCCTCTTATTATCGTTGAACGAACAATGACTGGCGCCATCCACGTAGAAAACATTATTGAACCAATCATTGTTCCTCTGCGCAACGAATTTGGGGATAATTTCATTTATCGGGATGATAACGCCCCACCACATCGCACACGAAAGGTTCAAAACATTCTTCAATAGAAAATATCCAGAGAATGAACTGGCCAGCAAACTTACCAGAGATGAATCCAATCAAGCACGTATGGGATTACTTAGGGAGAGCAATATCCAATCGCCAAAATCCACCTTCAACTTTTAAGGAATTAAATTTAGCCCTTCAGAAAGAATGGAACGATATGTCTGGAAATTTCAATAATGACTTGATTCGTGGGATGCCTAGGCGTATTGGGCAGTTGATTGAAAGAAGAGGTGGTAATACGAACCATTGAATTTGGATTTAGTTGTGGAATCACTATAATTAATCAATTGTCGATAAATTTAGAATTTTTCCCATTTTTCCTATTTTGTCTCAACCTGAATAAAGCAAAGAGTAACAAACAAAGATTTTCTATGAAATATATTGCAGTTGAAATAGAGGAAAATATTAATCTCATTTCCAGAACATAGATTGTTTATTTCTTGAGAATCTTAGGGGGACCAAGACTTTTGACGATGTGTTTATGTATGTTAGGTTTGTCTGTGTAAAGACTTGAACTCTGAGCCAGATAAAGTCACAGCCTTCGAACTCTGGCTATACAGAATAATCCCGAAGATCATGATTAGAGAAAGTGACGAATGAAGAAGTGTTAAAACTAGTACAAAAAACGATAGAACTAGTAAACATAGTGAAAAGTTGAACGAGCATAAGTATCATTTGCTTTATGTATATTGCAGGGAAAAATCTGAGGAAAGCGCCTTGCTGGTAGAAGAAGCATTCTAGCTAGCAAACTCGGTTTGACAAGAGCTCCCCAGAATTGTTTTGGATAACAAGCAATAAGATCAAGATGATCACTCATATCCGAAATGGATAAACATGCAAAAAAGAAGAAGGCTGTAACCAGACTGACCCATCGGTGACTGTTTTTACTAGCGGGTTGTCGATAGTAGCTGCATATGCCAAAGCCGTAAACGGATCAAATTAGCTGTTGAGTTTGCAAGTTTTATACAGGCGATTTTTTATAAACCGCAAAAGAATTCTACTTCCTACTCAAAAAGCCACATCTTTGATAATACCCCGTTGATTAAAATTAAGTCGGGCATTTCTACGTCGTATCCTGTGGGTCGTTCCATAATACTCAGTCTCGTGTTTCTCGATTTACATTGAGCGTTTCGGATTCAGATTTCTACTAGAATAATAGTACAATGCGTTATGAATTTCATAAACTCCGGCCCGCAACCGGATCCTGATATTCCGGGTCTGAAGTTTTGATTCCAAAGGACTTTCGAAATCCCCTACATCCATTCATCGACGTGAAAATATGCCGTGATGAAAGGAAAGCGACAACCGGATATCAGAAGATGGAAACTCATTACTGGGTCCAGTTCTCTCAAACACCAGTGCGTATAATGAAATATTTCAACCATTTCAACTAGATGTCTCCCAAAAAATCGGATTAATACACTGGAACAGAGATAATTCTGCTCGAATAGTGAATGACTGAATAAAGAATGAACTTTAACAGCATTTTGAATAGATATTTTCATCTTGTATCATGAAAATGTCTGGTTTCAAATGGATGGCTGCCCAGTTCATAATAACCGAAATATACGGGATTCAATGAATGAATATTTTGGGGTGCAATGGATTGGAAGGTACGTTCCGGCAAGATGGCCACCAAGGAGCCCCGACCTTACGCTTTTGCATTTTGATGTCTGGAACACCTTGAAAAAAGAAGTATATCAAATTCGCGTGCAGACTCTGATTTTCATAAGAATTATTATACTTTAATATTCAATCATGAAGAGTTTCTAGATAGAGCAAAATTAGGTTTGGAATATTTCAACTTTTCATTGTTGCCTTCTTAGCCATGATATTAGGGCAGAGAACAAGCAGCTAGCACAAAAGTTGATATGTCATTCGAAAGCACAATGAATGAGGTATTTTTGCTGAAAAGAAAACATGTCCATAATTAATAAATTTTTATCGATAAAACCTTTGGAAAAATATGACTGATTATGTTCAATTCAGAATCGTCTAATTCATCTCCTTAACATGCCCGCAATAAGAGTTTTTTGGTACACAGAATTTCTTATCTTGTAGCAAATTTAATGCCGTTTCCATATATCTGGTCAAATTTAATGAGGCTACAAGGATAACTGAAGTATAACATTTCGACCATGTGTTATAAGACTTTTTTTGCAAATAACTTGTAAGATCTCTCCTTGAAGTTTGGCCCTTTTAAAAGTAGACACCTGCATAGAAGTTTCCAATTGAATATTTCCACCAACTTAATGCTCTAAATACGCCCCTTTTCTAGGATAATGTGAATAAAAAGATAATGTATCTGTTGTGGAATGCTTTCAGAGACCCCCAATTGTGTTTTCATGAATTTCAGCCAAATAAACCACCTAACTCGACAATCTCTGAAACTATTCAAACATAGCTGCATAAAGTTTATGAAATCTTCATCTAATCAAGAAATTGAACGGAATCAATTGATGTAACAGAACTTTCCCTATATGATTAACTTGATGAGGTTGAATTTCAATTGAATTAACGCAAAATCGGAAAAGTTCACTTAAAAATAACTCGTCAAGACTAATGTAAACATTCGAGAAACAGGGAAGTTTAATTTCTCGTATCGCGTATTTAGTGCCACATGCAGTTCGATAGATATCAGTGGACTATAGAGACATTCTGAGGAGTTCCCAGTTCAAACTCAAAATTGAATTTCCAAGTGATTGTAACTTTTTTATCTGACTTTAAATGTGAGCATTTTTTTTGGAAATTCTCTTCTTTTTTTAGGTTCAAGCTAAAGAAGAAGACGCACCTTCAAAAACATTGGTATATTTAGACAAGAAAAATAGAAATCAATATGTAAGTTACCTCCAAGTGTCCTTCATAAATGTTTTGAATCATCATCAAGAAATAATAAACTTGACAAAGGCGTTTAAAAATGTATTATGATAATTTGAATTTACTGATACATTCTTCAACAGACATATTTTTTAGATACCTTGTAATTCAAAGGAAGCCGTCTTGAAATTAAGCGACTCAAATTCTTCCTTCCCATTCTCGCAAGAAAGAAAAAGAAATACCCGAATATACCGAACAAGTGCGCACATTCGCACGATGTGCTGGACAGGGCATGGAATGGAGTAGATGCCATCACCAGTCGGTAAGAACTGGCTACTTAAACGATTTGACATAAAAGGTCTTCCCGCCATAATCGCAACATAACTTTGTGAGTGAAAAGTCGCGATCTTTGGATCTCTGCATGACATGACAGTTCAGTGAACCGCGAAACCTCATGTCAGCGTGCAAGCAATGTCCCCGTAATAACTGTTCTGAATTCACTAGGAACAATAATTGATTTTATGCGCATGTCGCTAACTAGCGTAGAGCCGTCTATCGCTGTATCCATATCATGCGGATAACGATCTTTAGAATCGGCTTCACACAATAATTCATTGAGGAGGGCCTTTACGACCTTTAAACCAACAACCAGAAAGAACCCAATCTGCTTAATCAGACAAAACGATATCTTAAGACATTTAATCACTAAACGACGTAACCGGTGGTCAAATCGGGCAATGATCTCATATGAGAGCTACAGAACACAAAACAATAAAATTTATAGAAACACTGACATGACGTCAGTGTTGACTGAATAATTCCGATTAAAAATAGAATGATAAAAACTTTTACTTGAGGCAAAGAGCTTAAACACGCTCGTTCATTAATATACATTCTGTCAAGAAAGTACCGAATAAATTCTGATGAAATAATCGTGATCAGCATGAAGAATGGTCTTGAATATCTTCATTGAACTTCGTAATCTGTGGTTATGTTCGTTTCATGAAATTTTAAGAAGATAAAATCTGTATTGGTTAGGATCCAGAACTTCGTCGACGTATTTTACCCACTTGTTTTACTTATTTTGTATTAAAATCAACTCTACAAATTTCAAGCTTATGAATCGTTTTTTTCGAACAATACCATACTCACAAACGGCCGTACGGACGTACAGATCTGAGATTGTCCACGAATTGTTCATCTGTAGGAGCAAATGCAATCGTTCAAGTGCATTTGCAGCATGAATTTCTGAAAATAGGGGACAACAGAATGATCGATTGTGCAAAAGATAGAATTATGGTTAACAATCCTATTTTAGCCACTTATTATAAAATAAACCATGTAAACGGGAATGCAAAACATATCAGGACAAAAACAAATATACAACCATACAGATTATTCGAAAAAATACATGATATTTTCAGTATTCAACTAATTTTTTATTGAAACAAGTTATAAGAAATAACCATGTCATACCACCAAAAAGTAGTTTCTGAAACTTTCAATTACAATCAACTGCCAAATAGTAATTAGACTATGCATTCATTGTAACCAAAAATAATAGATGTTGTTAGCAAAGTCGATTCTGTAATCAAATTGAGTGAAAGAATTCTCCAGTTTAAGAGAAATAATGGTACTCTTTAAAAGTAATTAAATTATCTGCATTTTTCGATTAAATTCATAAAAATGATAGCCAAAGGGCCACAAACTTTACAGAAAGTCTAATTATTTTATGCTTAAAATTTAACGATTACCTCTACTTCATGAATATTATTGAATAATTAAGTAATAACGGTTAATGGCAAGATGGAAATTCCCAAGAGGTCGATTGTTGCCAAAGGATAACGACAATTAAAGGCACCCGAGTAACTAATTACCTACTTCCCTGATAATGCAGAGGTTTCTTGATTGCAAAATGTTTTTTATGAAGTGATGAACTCTATTTCTCACCTGACTGAGAATCATCTCATTACGTGCTCACAACCGATATCGGACTATTCATTTCTGACAAACTAGCGACAGACTCACTATTTCAGCTGCAACTCATTGTCTAACTTCGATGTGTTGGTGGCACGACAAAGGTGCGTATTCTACAAAACGATATTTTCAAGATAACTTTTGACGTCCTTTGATTTGCTCATAATTCTCATTTCTTTCTTGAGACGAACATACTTACTATTGAAAGAGGTTCTGCGAGAAATTGTTCTAGAGACTCTTTCAAAACTACGACTGAAGATAAGTAAGACAAGCGGTTGGCTACGAAGAATCCTCGTCAAGATACAAGCGACCAAAATACGTAGACTGGATTAATTCCTACCAAGGCAGTCACTGCAATATACCCAGTGACATTAAAATTAGTACCCCTAGTAACAGTTTCAATATTTTAATAATTTTTGGTTAACATGTCCTTTAATCTAAAATAAAAATATGGGTAATCAGATTCCAAGATTAGTCCAACACATATAAGTTTTATATTAGAACTTCTGAGGTATACTATTATATCTTACGCTCTCTATACCTCTTGACGAAAATCTACCAGTTTGTGCAGAATGGGGTAAATTAAGTAATTTCTTACCCAAATGTTTCAGACATGCTCAATGGGTAAAGGATACAAAGATTGGAATGTCACGCTAATGTTTTGCGTCCCAAATAATTATTACTACTGAAGTAATTCAAGGTATCTTTCATTCGTGTATTATCTTGTCGGAAAAGTGGATTGCGAATGTAGGGTCAAAAATGCCATTATTTCCTGTGTGTAAGGCTGGGATGTTATATTGTCTTCAATCAAAAACAAAGGGGAGACCTACTTCCATAGGCAATCGCCTCTCATACCAGACTCACAACATTGCTGTGCACAGTAAGCTCAGGATTACGTCTACCATCTCGTTGTCTTCTTTTCACTCTTGCAGACCATCATTAACCTCCAAATAGAATCTTCATTCGTCATTAAAGATAACCTTATTCATTTCCTGGTTTCAGTATAGTCGCTCTTCGTAACACGTCTGTGGGTTACGTCGGTGTTTATGAGTGAGAGGTAAAACGAAATTAAGAGGGTACGATAAGCGTCCAAAGTATTCTGCGATAAACGATACGCATGCCAATAGAACCCCCATGTTCTGGAACGACTGGTAAGCAATCTCTTTTCGAAGTGATGCGGTTTCTCCAAGCCAAAAGTGGATAGATTGCCCTCAGCTGTTACTTGTACCACCTGGCCACCCCATTGGTGTTGGACTCGAGGGGGCAGTGGTTGAAAGTCAGGGTTTAGCGGTACTTGACGGTTCATTCTGAACACGGATCACTGCGTAACTTTTTAGGGTTTGTGGATATCGACAAAATGGCTTTGCCGTTAGTGCTTGACGCCAGGATCAATCAAACGACCTCACATGGGTTCGTAGGTCATGACGTACAGGCCGTGTTGACGGTGCTCGTACCAGGATCAATTGAGTCATCAATCTTGGGATTATCTTAGTTCATGGGACTGCGTTCGAGTGCTTGGATAAGAAGCCCTTCCGGCGAGCCAGTTGCGTCACAAGCCAACTCGGGTACCGACCTGCAGAGCCAGTAGAGGTGGAATAGTGCTTCTCTGCTACCAGTCAGACGAGTCGGGCCCAAACTGGAAGCTGGTGGGTTCATCTCTTCGGAGGGGTTCTCGCTTCGCGCGATGATATGACGTAATCCTTCCAACACTTTCTGTCTCTAGGGGCGGACTGTGGAGACTGCTGAGTAGTCACTTGGTGAAAGAGCCATGCGCACATGCCAATATGAAAACCTGGTAGAATTCATGTTCCCTACTGGCAATAACTGTGAAAGACAAAACGGCTTCCAAAGCAAATGTCACCCTTAACAATATTTAGTGCATGTCTAAGCCATAGGGAAGGCCCCCTTTCAGAAATTGTACTAACGGTATCGAAGGCACTATTTAACGTTAAATCAAGACATTTTCTGTCACCGAAAAACTGAAGGGTAGGGAGGTAAATTAATTAGTGCTCTACTGCTCTACTCTACTACTGGTTCGTCCATGAAGAATTATTCCTGTGCAAGAAAACGCAGACAAAATGAAATATGAAGAATATGTACATCAGTATTCTGAACTAATTGCCACATTCGAGAGACATTTACCGCTATTCTGACAAATTTGTTCAGTTATTCGCTTTACACTAAACGCATAATATTCGCATTGCATTATTGTGTAGAATTGGAATTTCAAGTCGTGTCTACAACTCATAGTCGATTTTGCAAATACGGATCGATCAAACCAGGAAGCAATTTCATTGGTATTTGTCACTGATTAAATCAACAATCAAACCAATTGAACATAATGATGCTTTCGAACAATGATTGAATTAGAATATCTAAACTCAAAAACATTAATTACTCCATTTGAGCCTGCACATCATTCAGTAGTCCACTGGAATTGATGTTTCCAACCGGTACATTCAGAAATGGTGAAAAGTACGGATGTGAAATCGGAAGCTTTTACGCGCTTGTTCAAAACAACCCATTTGCCCTGAAAATTTCAAATTTGTTAATTTCTTCTTGAGGAAGCTGCATATGATTAATGAAAACACAAAATTATGTATTCTATCATCCGAAAGAAAACTGGACGTCAACTCTTGCAATTTTAGAACTTGCTCTCTTGAAGAAAACGAAAATCTCATGGAAATTTTATGGTTAAAAGGCTTTCACCTTTCCCCCTTCGATCTGAATAATTACTGCATATTGGCAAGAAAGAGTGTAAAAAGAATATATTGAATAAAATTTCATATATTAAACACACTTCTCGTGATTTATCTTCACGAAATTATGCCTAAGTATTCGATTTTTGATTGTATCGGTCTTCACTTGACGGAATTTCATTTCCAATATCGAAAAACAGATCTTAACTTCCGCTTTTTTATTGATTTTCAGAACAATTGTTTCGTCATACCATGAATTCATCAGCTGAGTATTTAAACTGGGGTATACAATGTAAAACATGTCCTTAAATACACAGCTCTGGTATAAAAAATAGAAGGGTGCCAAAAGTTGGTTTACAATAACTGAAAACTGTTAAGTAGGAGGTCTCTGTTCAAGTCTATTTGATAATTTAATAAAATTTGTCTTTTATTATATCCATTGATCTCTAAAGTTTCTAACAGATTTAGTTAGGACTTTTGTTTTCGATAAGTAATATTTCATAGTTAGTGTTAAGTGTATGACCTGTCTCTAACAAATGGTTGGCATAAGTTGAATTTTGATTTTCATTAATGTAACATTTTTCATGTTCCCGTATCCTTGTTTGGAGAGAACGACCTGTCTGTCCCACATATACACATGGGCAATCACTACATGTTAACTTGTAAACCTCTGATTTTTTGTTTTTAGAAATGACGTTTTTATTATTTTTCATTAAAAATAATTCATTAGGCAGTTTAGTAAAAAATAATAAAGATATCATTTCTAGAAACAAAAAATCAGATGTTAACAAGTAAACATTTAGTGATTGCCCATGTGTATACTACTCTGTCAAGAAAGTACCGGGAATTTTCAATTAAAACAACATTTTTACATTTAATCGTCAAAATTTATCGGGTCGCCTTCAAAATAGGCTCCATTTGCTCCAATACATCTATGCCAACGGCACTTCCAATTATCGAAACAATTTTTATAGGCGCTTTCCGGGATGGACTTTAGCTCTCGCGCCGAATTTTGTTTTATGGCTTCAATCGACCCAAAACGGGTGCCACGAAGGGGCAATTTTAGTTTTGGGAAGAGGAAAAAGTCGCAGGGAGCCAAATCCGGCGAATACGGTGGTTGCTGAAGCACGTTTGTTGAGTTTTTGGCGAGAAAGTCAGTCACAATCGTAGCTCGGTGAGAAGGCGCGTTATCGTCATGCAAAATCCATGAGTTGTTCGCCCACAAATTTGGCCGCTTCTTACGGATACGCTCACGCAAACGTTTCATAACGCCTAGGTAATACTCCTTGTTTACCGTCTGACCCTCTGGAACGAATTCGTAGTGCACCACGCCACGGATATCGAAGAAAGCAATGAGCATCACCTTCATTTTCGAGCGGCTTTGGCGTGGTTTTTTCGGTTTCGGCTCATTTTTTGCCACCCATTCCGATGATTGCTGGCTTGTTTGCATATCGTACTAGTAGACCCAGGTCTCATCACCAGTTATAATGCGTTCCATGAATGTAGAATCGGAATTACAGCGATCCAGCATGTCTGAAGCAACCTGTTCGCGATGACGTTTTTGAAGAAAATTCAGGTCTTTCGATACGAGTCGTGCGGCCACCTTTCTCATGCCCAAAATATCAATCAAAATCGTACGTGCGGACTCGTGGGATATCTTAAGATCATGTGCTATTTCTCTCAAGCTGGTACGACGGTTTTCCAGCACCCTTTCCTTAATTTTATCGACGTTATCTTCGATCGAAGCCGTCGATGGGCGACCACTTCACGACCGTCCTTGAAGGCTCTGTACCACTGATATGCACGAGTTTTCGAAAGAGCATTATCACCAAAGGCCTTCTGCAACATTTTCAATGCATCGGCACACGAAAATTCATTTGCAACACAAAACTTTAAACAAATTCTTTGCTCAACGTAATCACCCATAGAAAAAATCGGCAAGCACTCTGACATCGACTGACTTAATCAGCTGTTGCAAACACACCAGTTGACAGATCCCGCTCAAGCTTGGCATAGTAATTAAGGACAGTGGTACCAACCTAGGAAAAAAAAATTTTACCTGCCTCATTGCCCCGCCAGATTTAAATCGATAATTCCCGGTACTTTCTTGACAGAATGTATGTGGGACAGACAGGTCGTTCTCTCCAAACAAGGATACGCGAACATGAAAAATGTTATATTTATAAAAACAAAAAATTCAACTTATGCCAACCATTTGTTAGAGACAGGTCATACTTTCAACACTAACTATGAAATATTACATACTGAAAAGTCAAAAACTCAATTTGTTCGAAACTTTAGAGATCAATAGATATAATAAAAGACAAGTTTTATTAAATGATCAAATTGACATTTGGCGAATCGATAGCAGGCTCTTCTCTAGAACAATTGCAAAAAAACTCTGGAAGGCAATCGGAAACATTTTTCTTTCATTGTGATCTCATATAATAAACCTTCCCAATAAAAAAAAATAATTCACGCTTTAGAATTCACAGTTTAGATTTTGGAGTAATGTCGAAAAATTTAATTGAAAAAATCGTCTTCTACCGTTCGCCGTCCTGAGCTTATTTGGGAAATTATTCGATGTAAATTCCTAACACTCGGATTAAATGTGCTGTCCAGAAAAATTTTGCAATATTTTCAGAAAAATCTAATTACTTTTAGTGTTGCGATTTAGAAAAACAATTAAATCAAAAACTTCATTCAACTTTCATGTGCTAGAAAACTCACATATATATAATTCATCCTTTATTATTCTTTTCAGTGAACAGATCGAATCATGGAAAAGTCGAACACTGAACAACTAACATGTTGAATTGATTGAAGCCTAATACAACTTGAATTGAGAGTGCATCGGATATTGAAGAAATATTTTTTGTTGCATGCGTACAAATTTCAACAGAAGCAAAAACTTAACCCGACCATTTAAAATACCGATTGAATACCTAAACTAAGACAAACGAGTAACGTCTTTTTGGAACACTCATATGAAATCCCCATCAGATTCACAAACTTTCTTCTTCAATTTCAGTCATTCCTGTAAAAATCTTTCTGCGTAACCCCGGCCTTTCTATATCAAATTCAAGAACCTTCTCGGCATTGTTCAGTGAATTCACTGAAATCACATGAAATCGGATGAAAAGCCGCATAAATAGAATTTAATGGGTACAAAAAGGCGTCTCATTCAATTTGCGTCAATAATAAGAACGAACATAATAGAGTATGGCCAGGTTTGCAATATTCTAAAACTAAATAGTACGCGTTTTATGGCGATGGTGGATTTTACGAGTTCAACATCATTCTAAAACGAATCATGTATATCGAGCCTAGTTAATCAATATTTCCGTTAACTCGGCATTTCAAATTTAATTTGAGCCAGTTGCAATATTAACTAAAGAAAATACCATGTTAAATCTTGATTGGCGACAATAATAACAAAAGAAAATATCAACTTCAGATCAGATTCATCCACGATTAACATTCCATCAATTGCATGGTTCAAATCAAAATTTTTCCATGCCGTGTATTTTATGGAACGCCATTACTTGATTGACATCATCGACTTTGATAAGAGACCGGCTCTACCTCATTAATTTGTATTGAAAAAAGTTAGGTGCAGTGCTCAAGGAAAAGTATTTCTCGTTCCTTGTGAATTGAAAGGTTCTGCATGCAATCTAATATGTAAATGATATGTTTTATTGGAATCCGTCCAGCTAGCATTTCTCAAACGTTCTCCTGCAACGACCTATTTTGAAATTTCAATGGAAGAAAGAGCAATTTATCAGTTTGTAATACATCAGATCGAAAACTAGCTTCTGCAGGGGGATCGAACAACGTCTTGAGAAAGACATATACAGTGTGTTATTGGATCAAGCCTGTTGATCACGAGGTTCTTCTACAATTTATCTAGTTCTATGTTCTCAAAGTGCTGATCACAGATTTAATGACTTGTCAAACTGTGACAAGTTGTTCGTCGATCAAGCACAAAACATTTTGTTCTCTGCTCTGACCTAGAATCGCTACTAAATCAAGTTGAATTGTCAATTTCGGTGAATCAAGATCTTCGTTAAATAGTTGAAGTGAAGTGTATTGTCTATTGTTTACTTTTTTCAAGTGATATAATTTTGAAATGCTTTTCTAAATCAGTTCATCCTCATCATCAGAAGAAGTGAAATTCGAAGACCCCGAATTATTATGAACAGGAGTGATCCCTTTGCAAAATGCAATGATCTTGATGTCAAAATACGTTTTCATGATGGAGTTATTACATAAAATTGGACCAGAAATTGAACCACGCAGTAAAAGGAATAAATCGATCGATGCGAGATTACAATAATTAGTTTGTCTACGATTTCATACAACTGATTATTTCTAAATGACGACAGAAGAACCTATCAACATTACAAAATCATTAGTTACAGAATTGTTGAAAAAGCATCAGTTGAAACTGCTCGTTTGAAACCGCACACACAAGTAATACTAATATCGTGGTTAATAAAAAACAAAAATTCCAAGTTGTCAGTATAATCAACTATTTCACTGGATCAAACGAAAATTTCTGAAAGCGAAATTTCCGTTTTTTCCAAGACTGCGAACAATTCTTATAATTCTTCAGCTTGATAGTCTTCGGTCGTTTTGATTGCTTAAACTAATTGGCTTGGTCTTTTCTCATTAACAGCCATAAAAATGCATTTGAATTGATAATTTAATGAGAATTCTCCCAGTTTGCTCATTGCCAAAAAAGCGGATGAATTCAAACCTTGTTGATCTACATTTACAATACTTTCAGCGAGTTGAATGAAGCAGCTGCCCAAATTAATTAATTGGTGTGGCTTGAATACAAATGAATGAAACTCTCAAACCTGCTGGAAAATTCCCGCAATAAATATGTAAGGGTCTTGAAAATATGAAGTCTCTAGCACTGCTGGATATATTAATAATTATCAAGTGAACGTTGTTCCTTGCAATAGAAAGAAATTGTTTCTCACAATCAATGTTACTTCAATTATTTCATTATTAAATGAAATGATGTATACATCATTCACACGTCACACTGGAAATAGTGATAAATCGAGATTTATGATTTTAACTGAATCATTATTTTCAAATCTAAAGAGTTTTGCGATCAAAGAGTAAATAAGAGTTTAAAAAACCGAATTCTCATAATTTTCATTTCCCAAACAGAAAATTGAAACACGAAGGTAATTAAATATGAAGGTTCCTTTTCAAAATATATCACTATTTGAGTTTTCATTCAATCAATTGATTACAATTTCTTAACAGATAGGTATTATAAAATATTCAAGTAGATAAGACTAGAATCATAATTTTGTATCTGTGTCGTGAGTTTTTCCACAAAATGCACCACAATTGTTTATTCAATTGACTTCTAGACGCTTCCCAATGTAGAGTGTGAAAAAATTCAGAGTAGAATCAATTCTTGTTTGATTCTAAAGAATTTTGAGTTACTAACTTCGCACTTGATCATTGAACAAATCAAATATAATTTCTCTGGTTCAGCTTTTTCAGTTTTCGCTTTCATTAGGCCCAAATGTCTGTTATTTCAGAGTTTTTAACCAAAAGTGGTCTTGGATAACTGTATTGGATTCACTGATGAAGAATTCGGGGTAAACAGCCGTCCATAAACACACGTTCGAACGTGAAAAGATATGAAAGACACTTGAAACTTTCTGGGTAGGTTTGGGGTCTAAAATATCTCGGTTGAGTTCTTTAATGGGCAAAATCCGTGCAATGGTTTAGCAGTTATTCACATTTCAAATATTTTCCTATTTTTCTCAATATTTTCTAAATTACAGATGCCATCGATTTGAAATTCGTAAGTAGTAGAATAATTACGTATAATATTTCGCGAGGATCGTATTATTAGAAAATTTAAAAAAACTTGTGAGCGGTATATTAAAATTCTATCTTTCGAAGAGAGACTTGAAACTCTCAGGATATGTTTGGCGCCTGAACAGTCCAATAGTTCCGCAGTTATTCACATTTTTAGTGAGGATCGTGGGTGATATGAACAAGCGATATCTAATATGAAAATCGAATCATTCAAGTGAATATTCAAACAATCATGAATATTTGAACGCTCATATTTAATCATGAGTAGTTTATTATTCTGGAACTAGTTATGAATAATTATTTATAAATAGTTGGAATGACTTCTGCGCGATTCTTCCATGGAACAGCGTGCTATAGCCTAAATATCTGTAATTTTCGAATTTGGAGTCGAAATTCATCAGGACTAGTTTGGATTCACTGATGAATAATCCGAGAACACGCAAACTCTCGAACGAAAAGAGCCTTGAAACCTTCAGGGAAGGTTTAAGTTAAATATCTCGGCGATATTCGTTAGTAGGCAGTTCATATTTCATATTTTCATATTTTCTCGAATATTTTAGGTACTTAAGATTTGATTATTCGAAATTTGGCAGTTAAAAGTAAAATAATAATGCGATATTCGTGGGAAATTTCGTGCTTTGATCACTCTAATGTTCGAATGAAACGAGGTAGAGACTTGAAATTTTCAAGATGAGTTTGGGGCTATATATCCTAGCTGAGGCTACAAATATAATTGATCTGAAATCGGGTATTTTGAAGTAAAATAATAACATATTCGCGTAAAATTTGGTGACGATCGTATGACCAGAAGATTCAAAACAAGTAGGAATATTTCATTACAGGAGCAGCATTTAGCGCTACCGAAACCCTAGCAACAGTCCTACGATCGAGTTTCATTTAGCATTTGAATTGAAATAACAAAGGTTCATGGATAATTTTGTAGAGATAAATTTCGGGAATTTTCTGATGAAAGTAAATATGAAGTTTGGTTCAATATATTCTTTTTCTACCATTTCTGGCCATTATGTAACGATACAGATGGAAGGGAGAAGGATGGAGCCTTATAATCATGCACTTTTCATTTTTATAAGATTTTTCGTTTTCTACTTTTATTGAGTATTTTACATCAGATTTGAGTTGTTAAGAGGAAGTTATTATTCCTGAATTTGAAATGCCTTATTTCAATATTGAAATGAGTGATATGTTTCTCATGTATGGCTGTGCCAAAAGAAATGGTCCCGAAGCACGTCGCCTTTATGGCGAGGCTTATCCCGATCGTCAATTTTATTCTTATGTGACGTTCAATTAAGTTTTTAGACGATTGAGGGAAACTGGTTACTTAAAAAAAAAACGCTCGTGGTACTGGACTTCCAAGATCTGTAAGTACTCAAGAAGTTGAAGAGCAAATTTGTATGTATTTTGGCTGAAAATCCTGGTGCAAGTGTAAGAAGAATTTCAGCGGAAGTAGGAATAAGTGTCTGAAGAACTATGCATCAACAACTTCTTTATCCATTCCATATTCAACGCGTGCAAGCTCTTTATCCTTCTGATCAACAAGCCAGAAGGATATTCTGTCAATGGGTTTTAAGGAAGACTGCTGAACATCCGCATTTTACTTCTAATACTTCACTGATGAAACCGCCTTTACCAAAGATGGAATTTTCAACTCTCATAATAGCCATATTTGGGCGGATGAAAATCCACACGCCATTCATGAATCCAGGCATCCAACAGCGTTTCAATATAAAAATCTGGCTAGGTACTCTAGGAGATCGTTCGTTAGTAGTTTTACCACAGAATTTAACAGGAGCCGCATACCTTAACTTTCTTCAATATACCTTGCCGGATTTTCTAGACGTGGTATCTTTAAATCAGTGGATGAATCTTTGGTTTATGCAAGATGGAGCGCCCCCCAGATTATACACTTGCTGGTAGGGAACATTTAGATCAAACATTTCCCAGAAGATGGATAGGGAGAGGAGGCCCAGTGCCCGCTAGATCACCCGATTTGAATCTTTTGGACTTTTGTATTTGGGGTTATTCGAAAAGTTTGCATGCAACGTCAGTGAAAAACATCGAAGAGTTGCAACATCGGATTGAACTATCCTGTCAAACTATCCGAACACAACCAGGTCTTTTCGAAGGAGTACGTAATTCCTTCATCCGAAGATGTACTTCCTGCATTGAAATGGATGGTGGTCATATGAAACATCTTCTGTAAAACACTAGAAGTCAAAAATAAATCGAATATCTTCTGTAATTTATCGTATTTGGTTGGCCTATTAGTTAATAGTTTGAAAATCGAAAATCGCTCATCTCCAAAACGGCTCATTTGCGGACCCATGTTCATATGAAACTTTTTACTTATTTTGAGGTCGAGAATTAGCTTCCAAAATATTGAAACGTTGTTTTTTTAATATACGGTATATAAACAGTTGTGTCACCAAAACTGACTCACTGAATCGTATTATACGATTCCGAAAGAACTGACAATTCATAAGCGAGATATTCCGAACATAATTCTTGCTCGAATACCTTCAAATCTTGTCTACAACCCCTTTTAGATCAACTCAAAGCCAGACGAGTTTTGTTGGTTTTAGCAAAGGATGGAATTTCACACTATAATGTTTGATTAAGTGAAATCGGTCAGATCTGGCTAAGGTCAGATTAAAACATAGTCCTCACATGGTACGAGCCATTACGTATCGCTCACAAACCTGAACTTTGTGCCCGAAGTCCAATTAATAAACAAGAGAGATCTGGCATGCGAGTTCATTAGAGAAAATTAATATACTACCTGTTCAAACTTTGTTGCTGTTTTGTTAGGTTCCGATTCATCATAAACCCTTAATCAAGGAATGTATGTTTAGGATTCTGTGTCCATATATCAACTTGGTGTATCTCTATTACCAACTAACACAATATGAAGTTTGTTCGGTGAAACTTTCTGTTCTTCCTATATCTACATGCATAGGTAGGTATGTAAAAGGCTGTCAGGAATTGGATAGTTGACATTATATTGACCATATCTTATTCCATATCATTACTGCGAATTTCAAACAAAGTTTTACCCAATTTACAACACAATATTCTGAAAATATTATAGTAATATTGATAATTATGTGAAGTTTCAAAGTATCATGTATTTATGATTGAATTCAATATAAAATTTTATCAAGTTTATGATAGATTGTTGCTTGGTAGAAATCAGTTGTAATTGTCATTATAAAATAAAACACTTGTTTACATTTTCTACTTTATTTTTGGTATTGACGTACGTTTCGTCTTTGCTTGAAAGACTTCATCAGAATACGAAGTAACAGTTGTTGTACAATGAATTTATAAGATTTTTTACAGAAGGTGTACATGTGTTTTTAAATTGTTCGTCGGGTTGGTTTTCTCAAAGAATATTCCCTTCAGAATTCTGAAGGGAATATTCTTTGAGAAAACCAACCCGACGAACAATTTAAAAACACATGTACAGCTAAATCTCCTTCGTCTCGCCCAGGGCAGAATTGGCAGCGCATTCTCTTCACAGACGAGAAACTTTTCACCGTAGAACAATCCCACAACCACCAGAACGACAGAGTCTGAACCGCACAGGCTCCCGGTAGATCGGCCATCGTCGAAAATTGTCAAAATCCGCAATCCGTCATCCGGTCTGGGGCGGAATTTGAGCCAGCGGAAAAACTCCCTTGGTTTTCGTGGATCCAGAGGTCTAAATCAATCAAGAAGTCTACCGGTGCGACATTCTCGAGGCCGTGGTACTTCCTTTGGCCCAGCAGCACTTCGGCGACACGCATTGAACCTTTCAACAGCACTCCGTTCCGACTCACAAAGCGAAAATGACGCAAAAATGGTGTAAGACCCATTTTCCGGGTTTCATCACATCTGCAGAATGGCCGCCCTACTCGCCGGATCTCAATCCAATGAACTACAGCGGAGGATTTTGGAGCTCAAGGAGTGTGCTAAACACCACGAAAGTTTGGAGTAGCTGAAACAATCCTTGCGCCGGAAATAGGACTGATTAACTCCCGAAGAGCTGCGGCCATTGCCAAAAATTTCAAGAAATGTCTAAAGCTATGTATCGCCACCAAAGAAGCCACTTCGAGACCGCTCAAATATATTATTACCAAATGTTTATGTTATTTATAATTCGTTGTTATTTTGTTCAATTTGTTTTGTTTAATAATGTTAAATGAAAAAAAAGTTTGTCCGAGGTTTTTTTGTCACCCTGTAATTACAAGATTCAGAAGAAAACCAAATAGTTTGTGAGAAGAGCAGCGTTGAGCGCTAAAGAAACCATAACACTAGTCCCTCGATCGAGTTTAAAATCAGCATGTGCAAGTAAAATAATGACACAAAGAATAATGCGGATATTTTTTGCAATATGAAGCTATCCAGAGATTTGAAATTTTAAGGACAAATGGACTGTTCAATAAGCGCTCAAAAGCTCATGACTTCACGTCAGTGCTTCTAATCATTTTTCAAAATGAAAAGTTGAAGAAGTTTAAAATTTAAGGTCGGAAAAATCAGTTGGAAATCTCGGAAGATTTTAGGGATCCTGATGAGCTTTGTTCATTTTGATGTACCGAATATTAAAGACACCATAAAATTTTACGAGGGGAATGTTCACAGGTTCGTTACGTCTAAATTGAATTTCTTTGAGGTCGATGAGATAGATACACAAACAATAATTTTATTCTCAGAATCATTGTTCACAAGGAAATGAGAAATCGTCAAAAGAAAATACATATATGGAAAAAGAACTACATTCAGGAAATTCCAAGACAATAATTAAAAAATTCTAAAATAGAATATGGTTCAATATCTATAATTAAATTGGTAATTTGTTGTTTGAACTTCTTATGATTTGTAATATCTCTAATAGAATTTGATAATATATTATAAATTTTGATACACATGTACCTGGTGTTTTATCTGTTTAATGTAAGACCATGTTTAGGAAAATGGTAAGGAACTGTTCGTATTGTTTTATTCATATTACGCAGATCTTCGACGTAATGTGGATTTTTTTCTCAAAATACACATTCTATGATATTTAATATGATATTCAGATTATATCCGTTTTGCTTCCTTCATTCATTGATTTGTGAACTTGGTTTTGGTTACTATTGTAACGTTCCTCCTTTAAAGATACCCTGTATGTATTCTTCAGAATCTGTTATCTATGACATCCCTCGGCTTTAGAAAAAATAATTATCCCACGATAAAATTCAGGTCTCTGGTTTTGACAGTGTCAAGTACTATTCATACTGAAATGTCAGGTTTGAAAAAAGCTTGATATATAGCGCAAACGATATCGCCAACTGCAGATTGGAAAAACTGAATGACGAAATACAAACAAAGTGTGCTGGTGAAGAATTAATACCATAAATTATTGCGAATGACCCCGATGTGGAGAGTTGACAATGTTTGGATGTTGCAAATGAATTGTTTTCATCATAAACCATTCGAAATTGGTTCATTTTTCCCGCGCTCACAAAGAACCCCTTTATTCAGTGTAATATATTAGTTTCTGGAGGGAAAATATGCACTTTACTAGGTATAAAGAGCGCATTCAATTGAATCATCATAGTTCTGCTTTCGACGTCCTCAAGGAAATACACTTCAATTGCTCGCATTTCCATCATCATTGTACCACAATGAAAATTTCAACGAAATTCTTCATCTCACCAAAAGATCACCTAATGATAATTAAATCTCAATTCTCGTTTTTTCATGAATTCCTGAAAATAATCTGCTCGTGAAAAGTTGAGGTTATTGATGTTTTCCGACTATGCATATTTTCCATATCACCTTAATATTTTTTTCAGGTGCATAAACTTATAAAAATTTTAGGAACATCTTTTGGTTCATTGTGAAGCAAGTTTTTATCAAGTTTAATCATTTTTTGTCCATGCTTGTCGCAAATGCACATTTTGATGATTTTTTCTTCAGTCTGTATTTCGTTTTCGATAAGATGTCAAATGGATCTTAGCATTTAAAAATCAACTTTTCATTATACCAAGACAAGTTTTATCCGGGGACGTTAGAGCCCTTGGGATGCTTCAAGCCGGTCGAACAGCAATGCAAGTAGCCAATTTCTTCAATGTTAGCCTAAGTCTGACATTACGTATACTGTCACGGTACTTTGCTACAAGAACTGTTCGTCAAAGACCCAGAAGTGATAGATAGACCAAGTGCTTCAACGCCAGTTGTTCAACTCTTTTAGTGAGAAAATAGCCTCTCAGCACAAAAAGAATAAGTCAACGTCTTAGAAAAGCCACAGGTACTTCAGTTTTCCTCAGTATAGTCAGAAGACGTCTCAAGAAAGTCAATCTAATATCGAGACGCTTGTTGAAAACAGTTCACTCACTCGCGATTACAAGCGTCAAAGATTAGCGTGAGCAATAGAGCGGGTACACCAGCGAGATGAATGGCGATAGGCACTCTTTACTAACGAGTCCACATATAGACGTTTTTCTGATAGTCGACGAGTACAGGTGTGAATACGTCTACTCATATGAAGAAACCGTCCCTCTGTTCAAGAAGTCTATCCTTTTCGAGGAGGCACAATTATGATTAAAAAATTTATAGGAGACAGTATTTTATTTTCACCAAAAAGTGTTTGTACTACAATTGTTTCACCACGATGTGGCTTCTTCAGGTATTTACATTGTACTGACTGTATTCAGTGTAAACGAGTTTAAATACATTGTACGTGAGCAAATAATGGAAGCACAAATCATAAAAACTCAAGGTGTTTATTGGATTTTGCCGCTAAAAATGCCAGCAAGGAAAGATATTCAAGAATGGAGACTTATCAACATCTGTTTATTCGTTCAAAAGGATTTTACGGGCATTATACCTGTTGATTTCAAGAAATTCTGAAAATGTTAATCTAGAACTTTTGCTTTCAACGTGGATAATTTCACAATTATTATTGAAATGATGCCTGAATTACTTATTCGCATATGTCGAATGTACAGAATCGGATATATAACTCCTTTAGTGTTCTTGGACACGTTTCTTGAATAATCTACCTGTCTGGCCAATGTATACTAAAGGGCAATCTTTGCAAGTCAACTTGTAGACTCCAGATTTATGTTCTTTATTTGTTCGATCTTTATTGTTTTAATGGTCTTAAAAGCAGGGTTATAATTGAAACAATTTTTGAAATATTTAGCAATATTTTCATATAATCCATTGACATAAGATAACGAAAAATATTTCTGTGTCCTCTTTTATGATTGGATACACGAGATTTAATGCCATTTTCTTTTGTTTATTGGATACCATTTTGTCTATAAGAAAGAGGTTGTAAACGTTGTCTGAAGCTATTTGTTTGATAATATTTAATTCTTTCAAAAAGTTGTCTGAATTCAAAGGGACATTCAATAATCTATGAATAAAACTATTATATGCTGACATCTTATGGTTCGTGGAGTGATTTGAAGTTTTATGTATTGTGATGTCTGTATATGTGGGTTTGTGAAAAATACTAAAATCATGTAAATTATTTAGTCTTGTTATTGTGAGGTCAAGAAAATTAATACTTTGATTCTTTTCTTCTTCAATTGTGAATTTGATTTTTGGGTGAAGTTTATTAATGAAATTCGTGGAGATATGTAGTTGTCGGTCGGTGCCTTTGAAACAACAAAAAATGTCATCTACATATCTATACCAATAAAAGAAATATTTGCTTGTCGGATTTAGGTGTATTTTTGATTCTAGATCATCCATAAATATTTTAGCTAAAATTGAACTGAGTGGATTTCCCATTATTAAACCGTTTTTAGAAATATAGATGATTCCGTTAAATTGAAAGTAGTTTTGTTTAAGACAATTAAGAATATCATTCGTTTTGATGGGATTGGTATTATTTTTAATTAATATTATAGTTTTTTTACAATTTGTATTGTTTCGATTGGAGGTATAATAGGAAATAAATTTGGACATCAAAAGAAATTAATCTACAATTTTTGGGCAGTTGCACGGATTGAATATTGTCCATAAGTTGTATGCTATTTTCAATAGCGTATTTAGATAAAAAATTTGTTTCGGTTTGAATAATAGAAATCAAAACTCTGGGAAAGCTGGTTTAGACCAGATTTCCCACTGGCTTGTTTTATTTCAGGTCACGGCCCATTTAAGGCAAACCTCTTCAGGCTGGGTCTCTTCGGGGATGATTCCTGTCCATGTAGCCACTTACAAACAAGTGACCACATACTGCGTGTCTGTCCTCTTTTTCAGGATCTACGGATCCGCGGTTTTTCTCTGGGTGATCTGTCTGATCTCATCTTGTCCGACTTCTGCCGGGTAAGAGTCAATTTCTTAGCAGTTTCTTCTTTCGCCGCTGATGCTGTCCAACGTCTGAACTCTTGGCATGTCGAATGATTTGGGATCTGGAACGGCAATGATGATATCGTGCTAAACCGTCAGTATAGAGTGTTTTATACACTTTGTGACTATCGTGTGCACTGCTCTGAGCTGTTAGAGGATGGCCTTGTTCTCCTAACCACTCATCAGCCGAAAATCGAGTTGTCGCAAATCGGTCTCTAATAGCCATAAGTCTTGGACGTCGATCTTGAACTTCATTTGCGCCCCTTCGACGTCCGGTGCCTACTCTTCTTAGATTTTGGGCATTATCAAACCACGCTTGACAACATCTCATAACAGTAGTTGGTTTTCTGTTCGTACGGTTAGCGATTTCTCGAAATGACAACCCCGCCTTCTGTAGACCAATAATTCGACCTCTTTCAAATTCACTCAGCTGTCGATAAATTCCGAGTACACGTGCTCTAGGTATTTTAACAACAACTAAATATCAACTTTGGATCTCCTCGAACAGTTGGTTTGTTGTAAAATCCAAAAAATTTGCAAAAAACGACTAAATATTTAAGTAACAAAAAATGTTTACACGAAAAGGCCTTCACGATTTTTCCTCCAAATTTTAATCATTTACTCCTTTATATACTATCTACGTTTTACCAAAAAAAATTTAAAATTTAAACAGCTCCTTCTGGGTGTTGCAGTTTCTTTGTCAGTTAGTATATTTATTCATTATACGAACACTGTTTTTCTTTTTCCCCAAAAAAAAATTAAATTACTTTTGGAAACAACCCAATACTCTTAGTTCGTTTTAATATTGATTTGATTTCCTTATTGGATACTGGCGTTTTTTTAGTGTTTTACATTGTCTTTTTTCGATCTATTCGGACTGTTTTTTATATTATCATATATGGCCAGCGATATATTTATATCTCTTTTTATGGATTCACGATGAAACATCGACATCAAGTCAATAAAAAATATTAATATTTTTAAACAATGTGGCGTTGATAATTTCTTCAAACTCCATTGACAGCAATAACCGGCTTTAATACACTCGGTCAACAATCCAATTTTAAACAATCACTTTAGGTACAAACGAAAATTGGATATTCGATAACACAACTGCGTCCTAATTACCTAATTGGAAACAGCTGCCGTTTAACTCATAACGAAATTAATACGATATGTCCATGAAGCACGAGCATTATCAGGAATGATAATTCCGTACGTATAGTGAAGGGGAAGTTATCTTAAAGCGGAACTCACAAATAATATTCATATGACCAAGACTCACTTTCACCGAAAATTTTCGCACTAGATAGCAACGAAATATTTTCTGTGTACACGAGCTCAAGCGAAAAATTCAGGTTGGTTGTAAAAGTTCGTACATAACGAGTTAAGATAAGGAATTATTCGAAATGTGATAAAATTCTTGATTTCAAATTCAACTGAGAAATTTGATTCTCCGGCAGCACAACCTATGGCATGCAATTCATAGGTTACATCCGCTATTTTCTATACGCGTTATGTCTCATTTGATTCTTACTCTAAATTTAAACAAAAGTTCAAGATCTGCTCATAAGCAATAACCAGAATTAATAACAATGAAATATTTTTGCAGGGGATTTCCAGACCAAGTGTAGAGAAGTATGAAACCAGAATTTCACGTATGTTGTTTGAAAATGAAAAAAAAATATTCAAAATAATCTCCGTTGCTATTTATTGATTTTTTCCACTTCTCAAGCTGTTTATGAATGCCACGCAAAAAGAAACAGTTCTTTTTTTAAAGCGATCTATTTATCGAGCCATTTTCGTACATTTTCATACGAAATCGAGCGTTGTTAAGCGACAGTAGTCCTAGTGATGCGAATTAAAGATAATCGGCAGGAGCCAAGTCTAGAGAATGAGCGGCATGCGCTAGTATCAGGTTTTTTTTAGAGTGATAGAACTTTTGATAGGGATAACTGTGATTTGACAGAAGGTAGAAGCCATGTTGTTTTGGCATTTCTGTTCAGTAAGCATTGACAAATTATTATGGAAAGACTCACGCCGCAACAACGTTTACAAATTGTTGAAATTAATTTTCAAAATCAGTGTTCTATTCGCCAAACTTATAGAGCACTTCGTGAAATTTATGGTTCACATAATCGTCCATCAGAGCAGCTTATTCGTCGTACTATCGATAGATTTCGGACAACATTTTCTCTACTCGATGCAACAACAACAAGACAAAGAACTGTACATACAGAAAAAAACAGTGCTGCTGTAAGTCATAATGTTAATGATCATCCAGATTTGTCTATTCGTCGACGTTCACAACAAGTTGGACTCCGTGCATCCAAATTTTGCGTAAAGATCTTGATCTACACCCATACAAGATCCAACTGGTTCAAGAACCAAAGCCACTTGACCATAATAAGCAAAATTGCCGTATATGGAGTGAAAACAATCCGAAAGAAGTTCTGCAGGTTCCATTGCATCCTGAAAAATTCACTGTATGGTGACTTTACACGCTGGAGGTATCGTCGGTCTACATTGCTTCAAAAACGATGCTGAAGCTAATGTTATAGTGAATGGTGCTCGTTTCAGATCGATGAGTAATGATCATTTGTTTCAAAATTTGAATGTTATCGACCCAGAAGTGTTTTGGTTCCAACAAGATGGTGCTACACCCCATGCTGCTACCGTAACAATTGATTTATTGAAAAAAAGATTTGGCAATAACATTATTTCGAGAAATGGTTCAATTAATTGGCCTCCAAGATCATGCGACATAGCTCCAATGTATTATTTTCTTATGTCAAGTCACTGGCTTATGCTGATAAACCATAAACAATAGACGCTTTGGAAGCCAACATAACTCGTGTTATTGATAAAATAAGGCCTGAATTACTCGAAAAAGTTGTCCAAAATTGGTCTGGTCGAATGTGGTTCCTCAGAGCTAGTCGTGATGGACATATACCGGAAATTATTTTTAAAACATAAATGTCATAAAATTATCTTTCAAATAAAAAAAAAATTGGCTTCAATCTTAATTTAAATGTGTTTTATTTCAATTTAAAGTTCTATCACTCTAAAAAAACACCCGATATTTCCTAACTGAATATCTCGATCGTTTTTCTGAGCCGTTTCTTCCTTAAGAATGTGTTTCTGTGGTTTCTGGTGTTCGTAACATTGTCACTAATGCTCGATGGCATTGTATGATGCTTGATGGACCTTATCGGTTTACATACTGAACGGTTATTCCACTTTGAAAGAAAGTTTTCGATATATGCCCATGCAACTTCGCGCCCTGTCAACATTTACACGGCAAAAATCAGTCTGTAGTCGACTGTGCAATTCTTTTGTCTTTAATTGCAACTTTTTCTGCTCATTGCTCATTCTGAAATGCATATTTTGTCGCCCTGATATAAGGGTGTTAATTTTGTGTCTGCATATATTTAAGTTTCGTACAGTGCATTGTTGCTACTATAAAAATATTTTCTAAGCGTTCGAATCTGCATTGCAACTGTACATCCAGACTTCCTCTATCTCCTCCGTCTCTGGTTGGGTGGCGGATGCTGCATTTAGTGGGCGGTCATTGCCGTTGTGATGGATATGTTTAGTTCTTCAAGTTCGGTGTGACTCCAATAGTACCACTCGGAATGAGTACTGCCTGGGAAATTCTTGCATGTTCAACTTCGACAGGAATACTAAAAAAACCTCTCCTCAAATTTATCCATGAGTTTTTGTTTTGTTTTTGTCTATTCTAATGGCCTGAAGGTTGCCTGAGTACTAGCATGGATCATTACACATAGAAGATATTATTTGTCCATCGTCTAATTCAAGTTGATTTCCTTTCACGAGTTTTCCTTTTAAAACAGTTACTGTTTTATATTTACTCACACCTAGAGTAATGCCAATGTCATTACTCATTACAAATTTCATGAGTGCTTTCAAGTGGTTCTTAGTTGCTTCTTCTTAGTTGTGATTGTTTTTGACTCTTAACACTAAACTAGTCTAAAACTAAAAAAAAAAGGACGCGAATTTATAATTATTATCCTGATACTCCTAGATCTTCTGTGAAGATCCCTCAGCTTTTTCAGCTTGTGCGAGTTAGGAGTTCAGTTGTGTTCTGGGTAGGCTTTGTTACTACGATCTTGCGCCACTTTAGGTCACAGCACTGTTAATTTCTGACCAACAGTGAAATGGTGGCCGATACCCGTCCAACTAGAAAATTTCTTTTCCATCTGAACAGGATTCGAACCCGGACCTTCCGATGCTTTACCACTGAGCTGTCCGCACTCATTATTCTTGAGACTGGAAGGAATGCCAATCAGAACCATAAAGCGCTATAACTGCCCCCATGAATAATGTCCCATTTCAACTGGATGTCAGCAATTTCTACTATGCCATCATTTGAGCTGTGTGGGCCATTTTTTCGTGGTCTCCCTGAAAAAGTGTACAATCTCGGGGTTAATTCAATATATATGAATCACCTTCAGAAACCAACTATGAGAAATGCCTTCCCATATGCATATCCCATATACATTTTTCCCATATACATTTTTCCCATATACATGTTGAGACATTCAGCTCTTGCTTGCTAAAATACTACGAAATCCTGTTCCTACATCCCGTGACTTTCCTGCCACATGCCTTTTGTTCCAAGGTATCTTCAAGGTAGCTGTGAACCTTGTTGCATATTATCGCGGAGAAAAGTTTGTGTAACGAAGGGCGGTACTGGGAGGGGTTTTGGATATTTGTGGTTTTAGGTAGTAAATGAGTTAATCATTTAGAGTCACAACCTGAGGCATCTGAATTGATTAGCTTATGACCATGTTCAACGCCTGAACAATAAATTAATTCATCTTCTCTTGTTCAGGTGCCTTCCAGTTTGCCAATTTTTTACAGCTAACTGTGACGTTTTCCTCTATAAAAACGACAGGATCCCTTTTTTGCCCCGTGAACTAAGCTATCTCGCTTGAAAGCATTCTTAATAATATTATTAATTATTATTTTCATGCAACATTCAAATCGTATTAGCAGCAATCAAAAAATTGTGACCCAGACTAAAAGAGGTAAAGTTGGATGATCATAAGATATTTTCTGCTGTTCCATCGTCCATGCCTTTTGAGGATGTTTTGTATAGGAGTTATTTCAATGGCGGAGTCCTTCAATTGTTTTAGAGAGTTTATATCTCTATAAGTAAAGTCATAGCAAGATGAATGGGAAACCATTTTTTAAGTTTTCTGATTCAAAACATTTTGGCAGAATATTTTTGTGGCCTACGGAAACCAGGCGGAACAAAAATTTCAATAATTGCCAAAGCGTCACACTTTTCAATAAACAGGATTTCGTCTGCACCAAAAGAACTGCTAGTGGTAAGAGAACGCTAATACTTTAATTCATAAGCCGAAAAAGTCTATGAAATACTTCTTGTTACATTTTAAGTTTTTCGGGAAGACACATTTTTAAGGTAGTGGATGGAGCGAGTTTTCCGACAAGGAATGTGTCTATTCATATTCAGAAATAAAATGGCGGTTTGAAGAATACACATAAGGATAGAGCGGTGGTATTTCAGCCAGTGGAGCAGTAAAAAATATAACACAGATACGAGATGGAGAACTAGATATCCAAATGTTTCCCATTCATAGTATTGAACTTCGAACGTAATACTACGATTCATATGATGTGACACTTCAGCATTCTCGGTAGTATTAATTCATTCGACCTTGAGTTTTACTAAATTTAAAACGAATTCCTGTAGCTATTATAGTGAGGACAGCTGAATACTTGATTATTCATCCCATATAAGCTATTTTGTGCTGTTCCACTGATTCGAGCACCTTTTGTTTCGACCAATGTTAATCCTGTACACGGAAATTTTATTTCAAATCTGCATACATATCCGTTAGAAAAAAGGCTGAAAAAGCATTTCAGAAGTACATCGAAACTTTTCCATAAATAAAATTGTACTATATACCTATAGATCGAGAAGCCACTTTTCAGGAACATAGATTCTAATTTCTCACATTCAGATCAGGTAATTTCGATTTTTTCGCCATTATAAATATTGAATGCTTATGGCTTTTACTTGACGCAAATCCACATTAACTCAACAAAAACAATTATACAGGGTGTCCCAACGAAAATTTGACTCCCCCAGAACTCAGAACAGAAGAATTTTCGAAAATTTTAAAAAATCAGGTCGACTTTTGTTTTGAGGGGGACGAATTTCCATCATGAGTTTGTTCCGAAAAAGCCAGATGAAAAAGAGAGATGTCGAGTGTTGGTTAGTTTGAAAGTTATTCATGTTCTGTAAACAACCCAGTTGAAATTTTCAAAATCAGTTTTTCCTTTAAAAACATTCGATTTTCTTATCGTTCATGATGGGAAAATGTGTGAAACGCATAAAATTCCTTACAATGTATAAAAATTTTTTGAAGATTTTTCTCAAATGTGTTTCGGTCTTCCGTTTCTGCATTACAATTGGACTTGAGACTTACTTACGTGGGCGAAAATGGTCTATTCTATGGAAGAAAGAATATAAATTCTGAAATTATACTATCAGAATAACAAAAATTTGAGATTAACTGCAAGGTATTTTGATAACAATCATCCAGAAAGAAATGTAAGTCACCAAATCACCGAGAATTTGCAAATTTCAACTAGGATGTTTAGAGAACAAAAAAAGCTTTTTAACTAAAACTTATTCGCCATCTCTTTCCTACTCAAAAAATATTCAATAAGCAAGTGTATCATTTGAGCCATTATATAACGCGTTTTCCAATAGAAACGATACGTGCAATTCATGTTGGCGGAGTAATTGGTCCATATTTCTTTGAAGAAAATGGACAAATAGTAACAGTTAATGGAGAACGATACAGAACAATGTTCATTTTTTTCTTGCTGGTCTTGAGAATAATCTGTTGTTTCAACAAGATGGTGCTACTTGCCACATAGCCACGTCAATAATCGATTTATTGAAAACAAAATTATCTCAAGAAATGGTCTAGTTAATTATACTCCCAGGTCGTGTGATTTAACACCTTGTGATTCCTTTCTTTGGGGATATGTTAAATCACATGTTTATGCTGATAATCCAAGAACTGAGCAATAAAAAATAAACATTGAAATGTGAAATATTGAAAAATCAAATACCTCACATGATTTTTCAATATTTCACAAACCAACATATACGGATACTATTATACACAATAAATCAAACCATCCTTTAAATAAAAAATTATCAGCATTCAATTGCATGATCCATAGATTAGTTAATAATTCCATGAAACGAGAAAATTATATTTCAGAACTTAACAACATTAAACAAACAGCTATTAATGATGACTATGATCCTACGCTGATAGAGAAATTGTTGATAAATAAAAATGAGAAAATAGCTTTAAATATGGTATATAAAAGATATAATATAAATGAAAATTCTAAATACATTTCCTTAAAATACACTACAGGTATTTCTGAGAAAATTGCTACATATCTTTAAAATAAATATGATTTAAGAACTTCATTCTAAGTCTATTCAAACCTGATAAATTCGTTAAAAATAATGAAGACAGTACACATAAAGTTAACCTGCGGTAATTGCCCAAAAGTTTAATAGGACAGACTGGAAGAACTTTCTAACATAGAATTTGAGAACATTTGAAGTGTTTCCTCAATAATAAAAGTAATTCCACATATTCCAACCATTTGTTGGAAACATGACATACTTTCAACCATACTTTTGAAATTCTACATATGGAAAGTAGAAGTTTTGCCTCAAACCTGTAAAGAGGTTCTTGAGATCAATAAACACAATAAAATTGGAATATTACTTAACCAACACTTTGATTTGAATAACTCACTCCTGTTAAATATATTCAGATAAGCTGGAATTCACAGAGACCTTTTCTGAGTTTTAATGCTCAATAAAAAAATTTTATACCTTTGATAATATAAATAGCAACCAATTTCAAAAAAAAATTTAGGTATTCAAAATGTCACCTGAAGATGCTACTGTGAAACAATTGTATTGTATGTATTAAATAACAATAAAAATTTGTGAAAATCAGAATAACCTTATTTCATATTATTGGAAGCATCGCTATTGGAAAAACCTTTACATACTGAATGAAACTGCGAGTGCAAAATAAATAGCATGATCTTATTATTTATTTCACTCAATGGGATTGAGGAAGTTTGCCCTCGAGCAATATAAATAGATGGTTCAGTAAGCCGAACTAATTATAGCTAATACTCCACCGGCAACGAAAGGAACGCAGAAACTTCCGACTGTTTATTACTAGAAAAATCAAACAATTTTTCAATTTTTTAATAATATCAGAAATTTCTCTTGAATTTATTGATGATTAATACCCATATCATCTCATTTTTGACAACAAAACAGGTGGTTGTGTTTTTCCCTGTACGCATGGAAAAATTAAATTCAAAAATTATTCCAAAATTTTTGGGCATTCTGTGGCTAGTTATACACACTCATACCAAATTCACATTACATGAAGAAGAAGGAATTGATCATATAAAAAATCCCTCTTGTTGAACTTTTTCGTGTGAATGATCTTCACGAAATTTTGTGTTAGCTCGCTTGTTGTTATTTTACAGGCAAATGCTAAATTTAAACTTGATCTTGAGTTTGTGGCTATGGTTTCTTTAACGCCTTACACTGCTCCGCTCACAAAATATTTGTCTCTGTTTTGAATAATCTACTCAATTTTATTTAAAAAATTCACACAATTTTTATGTTTTACAATTTACTCAGAATCCTGACACGTGTTTCGGTCTTTCGACCATCTTCAAAGGAGTACAAGAAGGAACTCAACTTCAAATTGAAAAAGTTCTTTTATTACACTTAGAGCATCTGTGTATTTTTATGGCGCATGAAAATAGCATCCAATATAGGGATGTTTTCAAAGAGTATTTGGAAATTTGTTAAATTCTACTTTTCCCAATGGCTCTTTTGATTGAAAGAATCTCCAAATAGTCCATTAATTTTCCCTCCTTAGCATAATATAGTAGTGACATTTTTCTCATTAAAAAAATGATTATTTTTCTATACAATGTTCTGCAAAACCGCTTGATTTTCTGGTTTTTCAAAATAGACATCCTATGTTCTTTGTTTCTATGTTGTAAACATCGGCCTGTCTGTCCTATATGTAGCATTATAATCATCACAATTAATTTGATAAATCCCCGATTCGGAAAAGTTTGGGTTCCTTTCATTATTGTTCACCAAAATCTTAGCTAAATTATTTTATATAGAACTTTAGAGATCACACTACTGAAACCTTTTATATAAGACATTGAAAACCATACTTTCTTTTCTTCATAAGGATCATTTATATTGATATAAAATTTATTTAAAATGTTGTGGTCTTCTTATTAATCATTTTGTCAATGATTTCAGTTCTATAACCACTGCTTACCGCTATAGTTTTAGTTATATTGACTTCCTTTCGGAAATTGACTTCGTTCAACAGGATGCTCAAAAATCTATGAATGAAACTATGGAATGTTGACATTTTAATTTGCCATGACTGATTGAATTTTGAATGGATTATGTCGGTTTTGCAGAACATTGTATAGAAAATAATAATTTTTTAATGAGAAAGATGTCACTTTACTATATAATGTTAATGTGGGCAAATTGATGGACTATTGGAGATTCTTTCAATCAAAAAGGCCATTGAGAAAAAGGAGAATTTAACAAATTTCCAAATACTCTTTGGCAACACGCCTATATTGAATGCTGTTATTTCCATGCGCCATAAAAATACACAGATGTCCTAAGTGTAATAATTTTACAGGTAAGCGTGTATGTGAATTACCATTATTCGTCTAAACGCCAAATTTCAGATCAATCGGATTTGTGGTTTGGAAAATATGGATAAACAGATAAAATTTAAAATGTGAATAACTGCGAACACATTGGAGTGATTTTGTCCCAATCAACCAAGATATTTAGGCAAAAACCTTCTCCGAAAGATTGGAATCTCTATATCCGTCAGAAAGAAATAGTGATTAAAGTAGCGCTCAACGCGTATTCGCTCACAAAACATTTTTTTGAAACTTCCAATCATAAGATCCTCATACTTGAGATGAACTGAACAAATGGAGCACTGCAAACAAATCAAATGACAGATGATATTCAAACTCCGTGTGAATATAGGGGACAGTTTTGTCAACTCATCGATAAAAATAATTTTGACAATTCTTCTGAGTGGGCTTTTTAAATGATCAATTCTCGGTATTTTCGTGACTGAATATATACCTCGGAGAAGTTTCTCACTCACTCATGAGAAACTTCCAACCAATTTTACAATTATTTCGGAATCCTTTCAACAACATTCCTCTGAGTAATAACTGACCACAGTAAGACTGATTATATAATTTTGACAATAAAAAATGGTGATTCACATTCCTTCGGAAAAGGTTCTTTTGTTGACCTTCTGGGCAGGTATGGCTCTCAAGTGAATTCCAGGAAGTAGTTGAAAGGTTTAGGAACATTATATTCGCTTTAGAGATTTTAGAACCGAATGACAGCACAGACAGCACAGATCTTCAAGGGTTTGAACAATGGTACAAAATATATTTTTCAAACAAAATGTACTAAATTCATATATTAAAAGAAAGAGTATGTTGAAAGTTCCAACTATATCAGAGTATATTAAAGCGGTAACGATAAAAATACGTTTTTTGCCAACACAGTTGATTTCATTTTCCAATACAGTGTGTTCCATGCGATTAATAGCTTTAAATAAATACAAAAAATGTTTAAATTAAGTTTTAATTCTCCAGAATTGCTTCAATGGATTGAATCCAATAGTAAAACATGTACCCATTAAAATCTTCAAAGAATTCTTCATTTTAAATAGGAGTTAGTTTCGGGTTTTCTTTGGGGACCTATTAGTCCAAGTTATTTCTCCAACCTAACTTATTCAATTCATCAGAGTGTAGAATTTTGTTTTAATTTATGCAGCCAGAGGCTCAACAGAACAACATTGTATCAAAATCAAGTTTGGAATTCCTTTTATTTATTCATTATTTTATTATCCTCATCAACAAACTCGTATTTCAACTAACTCTGTGTGCTTTTTTTACTTCATTTTTTGTTGAATCCTCTTATTGGAAAACCCTTTATCTTTATCAGATTGTGTTTGCTCCAAAACTTAAGCCACTTTTCGGTGCATTTAATAGAACAGTAGCATCCAAGTACTTTAAACAACAACAATTTTTTAACCACCCCTGAAAATTTCACAACTAACGTACTAAAGAATGAAGATTTCAAAAATTTAAATAAAAATTCTATCCACCACCGTATCACGTCCTGAGTTTTTCAAGGACATATCAAGTACTGTCCGAAAATGGTCCTTGAATCTTTCAGTTGAAACAATTTTACCTAAGAGTTTGAAATCAAATAATTATTCAATTATTCTAAAATAATAAAGCTTTGTATCAAGTTTGTCAAATAGACTCCCGAAAATGAAACTGTTAATTGATTTCCAGGAATTTGTGATTCAACTATTTTTTATTTCTAAATACGAATATCTAAACCAACAAATCTCCTACTGGACAAGTGAAATTAAACACTGAACTCTAAAATACAACCGGTTTATTGCAAAAGGTCACCAAAAATTGGGTTCATTGAACTAAATTCCGAAATTAAAGCCGAGGTGTGCATTTGACTCATGCAAACGAAAACAATGAAGACTAATTTGCAAAAAATTCTAAATGAATACCAACAATTGTTTCGCTAGTAATATGGCTTCATTAGATCTACATTTTGAACTTTCTCTTAGAAAGGAACATTACATCTTACATCGGTATGATTTAGCAAAAATTTTAAAAGGGATGGACAAATAAAAAAGCACTGACTGAAGTCAGAAGCTTCTACGCGTTTATCCAATAATCCATTTCCCCTGAAAATTTCAAAATTGGGGATTAGTATATAAACAAGCTATTTATGATTCATCAAATAAGGGAATTCTGAGCTCCGTGAGCCGAAAGTCTCACAAACGTTAATTCGTGCAATTTAAAAACTGCTCTCCTGGAAAAATTGTTATCGATCAGATCAGTAGTTTCTAAACTATTGGGAAAAACAGAAAAAGTTTCAAATGTGAATATCTTCAGTTTAGAAGTTAACTTCTAATGGTTGTAATATGGTACCCATATATTGGCCAAACTAGTAGATATTTCAAGAAGATAATACACGACTACCCGAAGAGTTATAGGACAGACACCCCACACTCAACATAAGCCAGTAATTTTAAACAATTTAGACATAATTTCAATGATGATTGTGGGAGTATGCATAATGAAAGCAAAAGTACCAGACTGACACTGTTAGAATGGTCTTAACCGAACGGGTTAGACTCAGTGATGAAGAACGCGAGGTAAAAAGTAATTTTGTCCAGCCGGTGCGTTTCTAAACACCCTAACTTTTGTACGGATAGAGCTAGAGCCTCTCAGGGAAGGTTTGGGGTCTAAATATCTTGGCGGAGTTCGTCAATGGGTGAAATCACTAGAGATTCGACCGATCTGGAATTCATCGATGACAACGAGAAGGCTAATACAAAATTTCCAGAGGATCGTGGGAGATTCGAAAAAGTGTGCAAGTGCTCCTGACTTCACGACAGTGCTTTTCTCGAATTTTTCAAAAACATTTCGTCCTCATAGGATAAAAATAGATATTCAAAGTTTGTAATAATCCTTCTATCAAGTAAGAAACCGCTTCTTATTATTTTATTTTATATATAATATATAATTATACTAGGTTTAAAAAAAATTCATTATATAAATATCAAGTGGTTATGTTATTTATTTGTAAATTGATTTTATCTTTTAAATGTGAAGTTGGACCGACCTTATCTGAATTCTAATTGTTTTTTGAGGATGTGCTTCATGTTATGACACTTTTTCAAGTAGCTTATTTAAATATTTCAAATAAATTAGTTTTGGAGAAGTTCGTAAAATTATGTTGTGTATTTCTGAAAAAGAATTAGTTCTCATAAATAAAAAATCATGAACAAAACATTTTGTCACAGGCAAAATTGTGCACCGCCTGTCTGCAGAGTTCAGGTGCGCATGCTTGGAACGAAACATTCAAATATATATTTATTTATTAATTTTAACTGACAATTTATATGTGTTTTTGTTTAATTCCATTTGATATTGTATAATGAGTAAAAATTAAAACAAATTGTAAAAATTACTGTTTTACTACCAATAAAAATATATTTTACACATTTTCTTGAGACTCGAGTTTCGGGAAATGAACTATCCCATCATCAGACATCATTTCCCGAAACTCGAGTCACAAGAAAATGTGTAAAATATATTTTTATTGGTAGTAAAACATAGTAAGTTCTACAATTTGTTTTAATTATGATCAACTACCAAATAGTAACAGCTGAAACAATTCAGTATTTGTATAATGAGTTTTGATTTTATACGTCTATTAAATACAAGCAGTGTTTATAAGACATTAATTCAATTCTGAAAGTTTTTGAATAAAATTTTTTGAAATTAAAATTGTAGGAGACTAACAGATTAAATCTGTTTTGATGTTCAAAGTTTCTAATAATCCTTCTATCAAGTAAAAAATCGCTTTTTAATATTTTATTTTAGATATCAATAGATACTTTCAGACGGAATAAATCTTCCAGTAAAATTTGCAACATCCCCTAGTCCATCTAAGTCTCTTCAACATTGGCAATTGCGAAAAGTTCTGGTTAATCTTATCCAGTTCTCGAGTCCGGTCCGAGAATCTGACAAATCTTTGCGGATATGACGGACGTTTCCGTCTAAAAAAGGGAGAAGAGTGGCAAATCTGGATCAGTTGGCACCACCGTTCGCTATGAAGTTTTTCGGTGGAATTCCGGCTTCGAATTCAGACAACAACATTCGGAAACAGCTTTTATAATGGGGAAGCGCAGAAGTTCAAAGAGGAATCTGAGAAGTTTTGAATAATTGGAAGACAACGCAAAGGCACGCCAGGAAATATAAGAGATGGAACGCGTTTCAGGGAGGTTCGGCGAGCAGGAACGTAAATAAATTACGCTTACAATCTGTTGACAGGCCGCTGTCGTATGGAGACATTCGCGCCTGTTAAGGAGGTACCAATAACTTTCTGAAAATAAAGTTTCAGCTGAGCACGGAATAGGAAGTTCGCAATAAGATAGTAATAGCATCTGTATATACAGTTGCTAGCCAAATTACTCGAGGCACTGTTCACATTTATGTCATTTCTAGAACGAATGACTTCAAGAACAAATAAATTGTTTTTTATAGTGCTCTTCTACTACTTATTGAGTATAACATTATGAAAAAGGATTTTTTTTTTACTTGATAGAGGCAAATGGCGTTCTTGAAGGTAAGACCAGAAACAAATTTTGTCTCCTTTAAATATTTATTTATTAATTTTAATGAATTTCGTATATCTTTTGGTTTATTTATTCCATTTGACATTATATATTGAGTTTTGATTATATACGTCTATTAAATGTAAGCGGTGCTTGTTTTATACATTAATTTAATTCTAAAAGTTTTTTTGAATAAAAATTTTTTGAAATTAAAATTGTAGGAGATAAACATATTTTAATTTGTTTTGATATTCAAATTTTGTTATATTTCTTCTATCAAGTAAAAGGCCTTTCTATTTTATTTTATATATCATATTCTGCGTTATTGTTATTATTATTCTGCTACAGTATATTAACTTATTAATTAATTCAATGTTATTAAAAAGCAATTCACTGACTTCCCGATGACCTCAAATCATATCTAAAAACTCGATGATAATACCATTTTTAGTCGAAAATTAAAGAAGATGGCTTACACTAATCATATTTAGAGAGGTGGGACTTTCAAAACTGATCAAAATAAAACATTCATCAAAACCTGCTAATGTTTATAGGAATTTTTTCAATATGATCAGGGAAATGTTAGAAATCTTGTCCTAATATTTTAGGTACATGAATTAATCTAAAATTCATGATAACTTCGAGGAAGGAATATTCGATTATTTTGGACCTATATATGAAGTAGTTTTGGGAATTCATTTTTTTCAGTGATTTCTTCTTGAAAATGTCACCTGTATAAACATTTTCGAAGATTTAAAAAACAGGTCAACATCCAGGTAAAAATGTTCCCTTACAGATTTGGTGTATTTGAATGTATTAGGTACATTCCGTTCGGATATTCTTATGCTTACAAAGGCCAAACGATTGATCAGCAATGAATTTGACCAATAATTTTCAGTCCGTAAGTCCACTATAGTGCGTAACAGTTTCCATTTTAAAGTTCCACGATGCGAACGCGAAATATTTAAAATAAAACCCAATCAAAAAATTACCTGAATCCGCAAAATGTATTGAAATTTTCAGTGGAGTTAATCACCATCGGCTGCAAAATTGATTAAATAAATATTTCATCAGAAATAATACAGAAGCGACTTCCAATCGAAATTGCACGCCAGCCACATAATTGTATTGCCGGTGTTAGTCAGCAGAACAGAAAATAAAGCTCATAACGGAAAAAATAGCTAGTGCCGAAGTGTAGCAGACAAAAAACGGTTGTAGAGAGTTCGCAGACCAGAATAAAATTATTGTAAAATGCGAGGTGGCGTGTTGGATGTAATTTCCCTCACATTGTTCATTCGTTTTGTTTTACGACACTTGTGTGTTACAGCCTTGAACCCAGAACCATTTTTATTGCTAATGATACTCACGATCAACAGATTAGGATGAACCGGAATCATGCTCACCTGAAAAGAGAAAATTTTTCATTAAAATATGATGGTTCACATGAAATTGTTCTAAAATAAAACAGGGATAAATCGGGATAACTCTTGATGCGGTTTTACTGCCCAGAGCAATTTGTTTAACATGAATTGTGGATATGACAAATGATACCCCAACTTCTATATTTCAATTCTCCAACTCATTTGTTGTCACATTATAATAAAATATATATAACATAAATTAATCAATAAATTAATAACTGTCATATACGTTTTAAAAAAATTGATTAATTTGGCCGACGCTTGGTAGAAACTGTTCACAATTGACGTTTTACATGAACCAATGTTTCTATTTAATATGAATTGCTCGTCAAACGTTAAGGATATTGAATTAATATGTATTTTCTCTTCAGTAAAAACCAATTTCCTTTTAAACCTGTATACATAGAATATTTCAGGTAAAAAAAATTAGATTTCAAAGACATGATGTAGTCACAATAACAAAAATACAATATTTGAAGAAAAATGAAACTCACGAAAAATCGAAATTCTAAAAATTTCAAAAATTCGTACTTGTATTCACCCTCAATACAAAAAATTATGGTCACCACGTGCTTAGCATTTTCTCTGCATGCTGTCCATCAAGTTATGGCTCACTGTGTTGCCAAAGTTGTGGCAAAAGATCTCCGAGCTATTGAAGCATTTCCGCTTAGGAAAACTGAAGTACCTGTAGCATTTCGAATACGTTGACTTGCAATTCTGCAAGTGCTGAGTAGCTGTTTTCTCGACGACAGAGTTACGAGGGTGCTTCAAATATGATCGAGACAAACTCTGTAGATGGCGCGCATGTATGTTTCGAAGGTCGTGGCTTGAGTATGTGAAAGCTGGGTCTCTTACGAACAGTGTGGCATTTGTTTTCGTCGGAGCGTGTTTCACACGTGTGATACGACCATGAGTGAACTTTAAGTGCCGACTGCCGTTGCACAACGTATTATCATTCGTTTTTTAGTGGGAGAAGACGTTAAAAACACGGATATTTTTGTGCGTTTGCAAAAGCAGTTCGATAGTGAGTGCCTGAGTAGGGCTGCCGTGTTTAAATGGGCCAAAGCATTCAAGGATGGTCATGAAACCGTCGAGAATGAGCCGCATGATCGTCGACCGCGACACACCATTCGCCGCGTAGAACAACTCATTTTGGAGGACCGTAAGATGAATATTCGAGACATTTCGGCTGAAGTCGGCATCAGTATAGGTAGTGCAGAGTCTATCATCCATGAACACCTTCAATATCGCAAAATAACGACGCTATGGGTTCCTTAACTGTTGAACTTTGAGCAAAAATTAACGCAGTTGGAAGTTTGGTGCCGCTTACTGACGCGATACGAGGCGGAGGGGGACGGTTTTTTCAACGCGAATCTTCACTACAGACGAAACATGGGTACATTATTACACTCCCGAAACCAAGGTGTCAAGTAAAGAGTGGAAGAAGAAGGAGGAAGGGGCGCAAGTCAAAGCGAAGACAACCTATTCCGCGGGTAAGGTAATGTGTACTGTGTTCTGGAATCGGCAGGGCGTGCTGTACGTCGATTTCCTGCGCACTCAACGTACCATCAATGCTGCACACTACTCTAACCTTCTGAAAACACACGTGAAACCCGCTGATCGCTCAAAACGGAGGAGCAATCCAGCACGAAGTGCGATTCTCCTCCAGGATAACGCGCGCCCTCATACCGCGCGTCTCAGGCTCGATACAATATAGGAATTGGGGTGGAAGGTACTGGAACACCCCCCTACAGTCCGGATTTATCACCCTGCGACTACCACATGTTTGGACCACTGAAAGAGGCCCTCGGAGGTCAAAAGTTCAACACTGACGACGAGGTAGAAGGGTTCGTGCGCACATAGCTGTCCGAGTTGCCCAAGGGATTTTTCGATACCGGCACCAAAAAACTTCCGGAAAGGTGGACCAAATGTGTGAATAGTGAGGGGAATTACCTAGAAAAAATGTGATTTTTTGTAAATTTTTCGATAATAAATAAACGTGTTAGAGTATTTGTCTCGATCATATTTGAACCACCCTCGTAAAACCAGTTTTCCACTGGCCGTGCACCAGGTGGTCTACCACCTCTGGGTCTTAGACGAACAATTCTAGTGGCAAAGTACCGTGCAAGTGAACGTGATAGCACAACTTAGGCTAACATTGAAGAAATTGCCACTTGCACTTGCGTTCAACCAGCTTAAAGCATCCCAATGACTATGTTGGCATCATCCTAGAATAAAACTCTTTGGCATAATGAAACTTCGGTTTTCAATTCTGTACTACAGTTTGCTCTTATTGAAAATGAAATGCAGACTCTTCCGCCGGCTGGTAGTTCATCGTGGAGCAAATTTTTATCAAGTTTCATCTTTCTAATACACCTGGACAAAAAGTCCAGCTGTGTTAGAAATGCACTTTTTAATGATTTTTCTCTTCAAAAAAATGCCTGTGAAATTCTTGGGTCGGCAAAAAATCTTCAAAGAATAGGTTAGCCTCAATAATGAAGAATTGGAAGTTGAAAGTAATTCTTTTTTTTTATATTTTAATATTAGCCTTCTACATATTTATTTCCAAAAAATTATATTTAATAATTATAACTTCAGGAATTAAAGTAAAATAATGTCATATAAGTACCAGTTATTTCAAACGACATATAAAATAAACATTCATTATAAGACATCCAAATAATATAACAAAATCCAATAAATAAAAATTGTTGACCAAAATCCTATAAATTAAATATTTTGGGTAGACAAAATTTTGTTTCTGCTGATCAATCTTATGAAAACAAATATCTTTCAAAAATGTTTAACATAATCTTAAGAATTTCATCATAAAACTATCTTACTTAGAATATTCAATATTATTGGATATCTAACTAAGTTCCTTTCTATAAAATCTCAAGATATGTAAAAACATCACTGAAAAACAAGTTTTAAGAGAGACTTTGCTTCGTCAGTACTCAAATAATTGTTATAACATTTGGATGTCTTATAATGAATGTTTATTTTATATGTCGTTTGATAAAGTGACATTATTGTAATTTAATTCCTGAAGTTATAATTATTGAATATATTTTTTTTGAATTAAATATGTAGAAGGCTAATATTAAAATATTTAAATAATATTATATACCTTCTATCAAGTATTAGCCTCTATTTATGTTAAAAGTAATTCTGTTCAGCTGGTCCGGCCGGCCGTAAACGAGTTAACTTTTGAACGGAAACAGCTAGAGCCCTGAAGCTTTCAGGGAAGATTTTGGGTCTAAATGCCGCAGCTAAGTTTGTTAATCCGTAAAATCGGTTTAATAGTTTAATAGAAAATTTTTGATATATTTCCCAATATTTACAAAACTACAGCTTTGATCGATCTGAAATCCAGCATTTTTGAGAATCATATGGTAGTGCAAAATTTCGTGATGATCGTATAATTAGAAGACCAAAAAAAAAAAGGATTTTGTGAGGATCGCGGATGATATGAACTATCGCGCAAAAGCTTTTGACTTCGCGTCAATGCTTTCCACTCTTTTTAAGTTATTTTCAGGAAAATTAAATTAAACTTGGATATCCTAAACAGGTATGGAAAGGACAATAGGAAACATAGGAACTTCAGTGTTAATCAAGAATGCAGTGGAGCAGTGGAAGAATCAAAACCTCAGCAAGATGCGATGACGAATAAATGATTGTTCTCTCTCAATAAGAGTGCGCAGTGTTGATGCTCCTATCGAAAGGTCTGCGTTCACACCCCACTACCATTGAGAGAGAACAGTCGTTTGTTCATCATCGCATGGCGCTGAGGTTTTGATTCTTCCACTGCTCCACTGCATTCTTGATTAACACTGAATTTCCTATATTTCCGACTGCCTTTTCCATACCTGTATATCAAAAATGATGTATTTTTAACCATGGGTATATAGTGATTTTCCTTTCTTTTTGACGAGTGGTAAAATTCCATAAAATATCTGCATAATAACACCTGTTTATAATTTTTCAAAATAATTTTTATTTACTCGTAATTCTCAAATTAAAATTGAAACAACCTTCTAGGAATTTTTTTGGTAGTAATTTATAAAAACTTGCAACTTCCAGATGAACGACTACAAGGGTTCACTATTGATTATCTATTCCCGTGAGAATGGCTTTAAAGTTTTATTTTCCAAGGATTATAGTACGGGGTTGAATTCTTCTTTTTCCGGGAAAATAAGAAAATTTTCTGTGAAAATTGTAATATTCTCAAGATTAAACCCCTTGTTACTGACTACAATAAAACTTCCTGTTTTCCGCTAGACCATCTGAAGTGAACTCTTGGTGTAAAACACCACGATAATCGAAGAAAACACAGTCAACGTGCAAACGAATTACATCCTAGGATTCACTGTCCAATGCTGGGATCTGAAATAAAGTTCTGAAAAAGCCTAATACTTTTGTCCTCGGTCGAAATGATTTGTGAAAGGGGGATGCAAAAACTCTTCATTCCGTCTCGTGTCTTTTGATATGGGAAATATCAATTTAATGCCTAGCCAGCCTTGTTAGATAAACGGAATCCGAGAAACTGGAGCTCCTCTAACAGTGTTTGAGAGGAAAAAACGTATTCAAATACGGCTTTGTTCCGTGAGTAAATTGAAAGAAGTTGTCATCATAAAAACCTCTGTCGAAAAAACTGTAGAAGAGGCGTAAGGATGGAACATTATTCTAGTTTTTAGTTATACGAGGTTAGTCATGCTGTGCTTCCGAAATTAAACGTAAATAAAACACTCTCATTTAGAATATCAATCAAATTTTTATTTCGATATAATGCTTGGATCTTGCCATTATGTGTGGAATACATCCTTTAAATGTCCTCCCCAGGATCGTTTACAGGACTCGATTCTTATGAGATAATTTTCGTTGACTCGCCGGCACATTTCGGGCAATATCTCACCAATAACTTGATGATTGTTGGTTTTCAGATCGGCATAAACACGATCTCTCGTAGCATACCTCATAGGTGATGAATCACAAGATCTTGGTGGCCAATTTACATCGCCGAAACCAGAAATTACGCGTCCTTGGAATTTTTCTTGCAATAAAGCCAAAACGGGTCGTGTTATGTGGCTTGTTGCACCATCTTGCTGTAACCACATCTCTCCCAAGTCCATATAATTAATTTCGATGATGTACGGGCTTCGAGACTTCAGTAACAGATCCAGCCTCTTCGAATTTTTTCACTGTATTACCAATTGTACGCTCAGATGGGCGATTATGTCGACCATAATCTGCCCGTAATGCTCTTAAGGTACTTACAACAGAATCATTGTTTTCATAGTAAGTTTTCACAATTTTCACACGTTCAGCAGTACATAAACGATCCATACTGTTCAATTGCTAACCTTCAACCAAACATGTGAGGCTTCGGATCACAGTTTTGTTCGACATATTTCATTGAAACAGGGCATTTTGCTAGTGAATTATTGTTTAAAAACTCCAAATGAAAATGGAAAATAATTGGGAACTGATCGCATTTTTTAAAGTTTTAGGCTATTTATCAAGAGAACAGAGTTAATAAACACATTCAAAAATTTTATAGGTATGTATACTATGGTAAACCATCTCTACAAATAAAGTAGCTAGACATAACCATATCTTTCAGAACCAATTCATTAGGAATAATCTTGAAAAACTTTAAAGCTAAGATGAACAAAACTCATTCATCAGATGTTAACTAATTATCATGTGGTATCTGCCCAAACCGGACAAACCGGAAGGTCCTTTGATATTAGAATAAGGGAATACTGACGCTCTTTTCTTAATGCTAAGTTGTATTCTACGTATGCGAACCATCTAATAAAAGGGAAACATGACATTGATGAGCGTTTTAAGATTTTGCATAAGAAGAGGGTCTGAAGCTGAACCTGTTAGAAAGCTTAGAAACAAACCTATTAAGAAATTCGAGAAATTTTTTGAATCAACGATTTGAGTTATCTGATTCACCTCTATTGGATCTATTCCTCTAGAAACCTGCTGGTTTCACCCAAAGTAATGAAAATTTTTATTGTACCCTCATCTCAAAACAGAAACCAATCAAAACTTTGAATATCGAAACAGATTTAATCTATTAGTCTCCCACAATTTTAATTTCAAAAAATTTTATGCAAAAACTTTAAGAATTAAATTAATGTTTTATTAGCACTGCGTATAAAATCAAAACTCATTATACAATATCAAATGGAATAAGAAACTCAAAAATAAAAATTGTCAATTGAAATTAATAAAAAAATGTTTGAATCTTTGGTTCCAAGCATGCGCACTGAACTCTTCAGACAAGCGGTAACGCAGCTTTGTTTGTGACCAAATGTTTTGTTTTCTGATCTTATATTTATGAAAACTAGTTTTTTTTCAAAAATATACAACATAAGTTTAATAACTTTTCCAAAACTAATTTATTTGAAACATTTAATATATTTGAGTATTCAAATGAGTTACTTCAAAACATCTCAAAACATGTAGCACATGCTCAAAAAATAATTAGAATTCAGATAAGGTCAGCCAAACTTCACATTTAAAAGATAAAATCAATTAACAATAAATAAACTTACCCATACGACCTCAAGGAATCTTTGTTTGGTCAACATTAAAACGAGGTACATTTGGGGCACTTTATGGTCTTGGTTAAACCACTCGACACTTGTATATTGAATTTTTTTATTTAAAAACCTAATATAAGTATATACTAAATCGGGTGTTTTTCTTCAGAGTGATAGAAATTTCGATAGGGATAACTGTGATTTGACAGAAGGTAGGAGCCATGTTGTTTTGACATTTCTGTTCAGTAAGCATTGACAAATTATCATGAAAAGACTCACGCCGCAACAACAAATTGTTGAAATTTATTTTCAAAATCAGTGTTCTATTCGCCAAACTTATAGAGCACTTCGTCAAATTTATGGTTTACATTACATAATCGTTCATCAGAGCAGCTTATTCGTCGAAATATCGATAGATTTCGGACATTTTCTCTACTCGATGCAACAACAAGACATAGAACTGTACGCACAGAAGAAAATATCGCTGGTGTAAGTCATAGTGTTAATGATGATCAAGATTTGTCTATTCGTCGACGTTCACAACAAGTTGGACTGTGTGCATCCACCACATGGAAAATTTTGCGTGAAGATCTTGGTCTACACCCATACAAGATCCAACTGGTTCAAAAACTAAAGTCACCTGACCATGTTAAGCGCCCTTTGTTTACTGATTCAGCCCTAGAACAGCTTGAAATTGATCCACTTTTTCATCGTAAAATTGTGTTTAGTGATGAAGCTATGTGAACAAGCAAAATTGCCTTATATGGAGTGAAAACGATCCTCAAGAAGTTCTGCAGGTTCCATTGCATCCTGCATCCTGTATGGTGTGTCTTACACGCTGGAGGCATCATCGGTCCATATTTCTTTAAAAACGATGCTGGAGCTAATGTTTCAGTGAATGGTGCTCGTTACAGTTCGATGATCAATGATTATTTGTTTCAAAGTTTGAATTGTATCGACCCAGAATTGTTTTGATTCCAACAAGATGGTGCTACACCTCATGCTGCTACAGTAACAATTGATTTATTGAAAGAAAGATTTGGCGATAACCTTATTTCCAGATTTCCAGATGGTCCAATTGCCTCCAAGATTATGCGACATAACTCCACTGGATTATTTTCTTTGTGGTTATGTCAAGTCATTGGTTTATGCTGATAAACCAGAAAGAATAGACACTCTGAAAGTCAACATAACTCGTGTTATTGATGAAATAAGGCCTGAATTACTCGAAAAAGAGTGGTCCAAAATTGGTCTGGTCGAATTCAGTTCCTCAGAGCTGGTCGTGGTGGACATATGTCGGAAATTATTTTTAAAACAAAAATGTCCTAAAATTATATTTCAAACGAAAAAAATTTGACTTCAATCTTAATTTAAATATTTTATTTCAATTTAAGGTTCTATCACTCTAAAAAAAGCACCCCATATATAAAATGAAATAATATGAAGCGGTTTTTTACTTGAAGGATTATTTCAAACTTTGAATATCAAAACAGATTTAATCTGTTAGTCTCCTACAATTTGAATACAGTACGTTACCAAATTTTAGACCAGTTGTTTATAAGCATTTGTAGAAGTTACTATATAAACGGATCGCGTTTGAGCAACTCACAATAATAAATAGAAATCAACATATATATGTGTATTATTTAATTGAAGTATACGTACAATGGATTTCTGTCAGGTAAAGACCAAAACGATTCCAAGATTTCAGATGCTACCGATTTCAGGAAGCCAATACCAAATATCACAAGAATGTCTTATGCCTTTTATTTGGGGTGACTCAAAATACAATGTGCTCGTGGTGCTAGCATATTCAGAGCAAGACAATAAAAATGAGTCCTCTTCACTGCAGCCATGAGAAGAATTCGCACACATTCGTACAGGATAAAATTGAGTGATATACTCCCAAGTAGTATTTTCGATATCTGAATCCCGATCCCATGTCTACTATTTGATCACATTCTAAACGATGTCACGTGCCTCCTTATCTGTTCGGAATAAGGGATAAGGAACGCTCTTTCGAATAATGAATAAATGCATCTATTTCCTTTCCGTCTAGAATATGGCCTGCTATAGACAATTATTAGATAAGCCGGTTGGTCTCGTAAACGATAAAATTTTCATGACTCTGGAGAGTTTATAAATCTCCGTAATCTACATTCTTCAATCTTTCCTGAAATGCCGGCTAAAGGACAAGTAAAATAAATTGCGCTGGGGTTCATGCGACATTGAGAATAGGGTTATCCATATAAAGCCCCTATTTAAACTGTCCCAAGATGAACTGTTTGATAAATACACACTGGGATCTTAACGCTTTACCTTCATGATATTACGGCAAAAAATTATAATTGCCGAAGTACAAAATCTCCATCTTAATAGACAAAAAAAAATAATAACTTAGCCAAAATTCGCATAGAGCTATTGATATAAACGTTAAATGAACAAATGAAATGTCAGAAATTCCCTTCGCATTCTATTTCTGCAAAATAATGTTTCCAAGGTCAAAGGTAAAAATTTCCTTTTTTTCCTGAAAAGATAAGTTTTTTTGTGGAAATAGGCCAGACAAAAGTTATAGATCATATAATTCTCTACAAAAATTGTTCAGATATTAACCATTCGCTTAGATGCATCCTGTATACGTTATTTGATGTTCAATTCAAGTAAAAATAAAAAAACTGTTGGTTTGTGTTAATCACACACTACAGCTTGTACAAACTGAATGAGTATTTTCAAGTTTGAGACTATGCTGTCAGTCTCTAATTTCCTTCGTCCATAACCTTGAGCAGCATCTGCAAGCTACGTCATTGTTCGAGTGTGGAAGGTCCTATACTTGCCTATTTTTGAAATAACTAAATATACTATTAGTTTTGAAAGGGAATGCGTAAAACTATGAAGTCACCTATTTATAACTGCTTTGAATGTGTAACCATTGAAATTGATATCACAAATGCTATTCACATCATGATGACGTGTATCTATTAAACCGTGTTGTATGGGATTGAGATGAAACATTTCATATTCTATTTTATTTCATATTAGTTTTGAAAAATATGTTCAGTATGTACATGTTGGTCATAATAGTACGATTGTAAAAAAATATAAAAGCTGCACAACAACGTCATCGGACTACAAAAACATCGTCATCTGTTGATATTGTTTTTGATCGATCTATGTGAAGAATTTATAGCTGCTGGTATTCCAATAAAACAAGCTGATAATGATGCTGATGTCCTTATAATTGATACAGCAATAGAACAATTCAAAAGACCAAATACTACTATCTTTGTTGATGAAAATTTCGATAAAACTGACTGCACTGATAAAATTATTTACTTTTTGAAACCTGGGAAAGCTCAAGTACAATCAACAATATATTCATCACAAAGTCTAACTGCATATCCAAAAAGTCAAACTCATATTTTATTTTTACATGCAATAACTGGTTGCGATACTAAATCAGTGATTTTCAAAAGATGTGAAACAGCAGTATTTAAATTGTTCGAAAAACTTAATAATTCAACTGATTGCGCAGAAGTATTCAGAAAGACTGAGTCCTCTCCACGCGACATCGTCGAAAATTGAATTAGTTTTCTTCTTGCAATGTATGGTGTACCATAAAAAAATGATTCCATATATAAGTATAGATATTTAACGTTTGTAAAATCTGCATGGACCAATAAAACAGTCTTGTGTGCCTCCAATATCTGCTTCTGCCTTTCAACACTTGTATCGTGTATATTCAAGTTCAAGTTTAGATAAGCAATGAACTGGACGCAGAAGAATGGGGTTGGAAATTAAGTTAAATATCTTTTTTGACTGGACTACAAATGGAATTTACTAATATCAATAAATTATCTTGCCTACCCAAGAGTTAATTCAAGAGGTCCTTCGATTATTACCTATATTTTTGCGATTATTTTACCAGGCAGATACAAATGAAATGCAGTATGCAAATAATTCCTAATTATCTAGTAATCATATTGAATTTTCAATCCGAAATTAAAATTCTTTGAACATTTCATAGGATGAAAAATACACTTTGTTTGAATCGTTACGAAGCACCATTCTCGAGAAAAAAATGTTTTATAAAATATGATGCATACAAATAGAGTCACTGACTTTTATTTCAAATAATTTATTAGACGCCACTTTTCAAGAATGCATCACATTAAAAAACCTTTGTTTCTCAAAAATGATGCTTCGTTAGGCAGAGAATCTTATTCTTTGATCACCAGATCACCTGCTCAGAAATTAGGAGACATCTCATGAAAGTCTCCTAATTATCTCTACCAATGATAGAAATTAGTAAGTTTTGTTATCATCAAACAATTTGGCTTATTGAAGAATATTAACCTTAAATCCTGTATATGCGTTATCAAATTAAAGTCCGAAAGCAAAATGTTTCTTATCTGTATCAGGAAAAAATTATTCAACCATATCAAAGTAAAATTAAATAATGTCTGCTGTTAATGATCATTTCATAACATCATCATAAAGCAATAAAATAAGATTAAGACTATTTATTATTGAGGCATCATATCAATCTTTTGAGTTGATGGAGAACATTCCATTAAAAAATGAAATTTCAGCAATATTTACTCTTCTCAAGATAAATGACAATGGAGTGTATCTTATCTAAAAATTCAACGTTATATACTTCAGGTTTTAAGAACATTAGATACACTAAGTAATTTGCATGAAATGCCATGATAGGATTTCGGGTTTAGATTTAAATATCCTCCTAGAAAAAGATGATCATATTTTTAGTTCACTTTACAAAGAGCTGATCTGACAAAAAAAATTTAGCGACAAAAATAATTTCGACGATCCCTATATGCGAGCTTTTAAATGATCAATTCTCGTACTTCCTTCACATGATGTAAAATAAGAATTCGAAAGTCATTCCAATGAAATTAAATGATTAATAAAATTTTCACGACGACTTTGAATTATAAGAAATATCAGTTTGAATCTTTGATGACCCCCAAAAGAATTTAATCTGAATTTCAACTGAATGACATTATCATAAATAAGATTTAATAATAGTAGGTTGAAGACTGAAAGGAGTTGAAATGGAAAGTAAAAGTGAAAAAAAAATTAAATGGAATAACTCTTTCAACTCTTGTTCTTCCCACACGCTAATAATAGTAGTATAGTCCATTGATCAATATAATGGATTTTCGGGTGATTCAAATAGAACGATAGGTCAAACGAACCGGTACGGCGAGAGGGCGTAGTCAAATGTTTGTAATTTCCGAAAAAAAGGCAAAATTAAGATATGTTACATTTCGTAGCAAATATACGAAAAATTATACAGGAATGAAAATACTTTCATTAACAAATATACAGGTATGGAAAATAAAGTCGGAAACATAGGAAATTCCATGTTAATATATAAACAACGTCGATTCCAGTGCAGCAATGAAATAATCAAAACCTCGATAACTCGAGGATGATCCTTTCCATAACACAACGTTGTAGCTTAGGTGAGAGTAGGCCAAGGAATAATAGACGCAAATCAGAAATTATTCCGGCAGAACTTGCTTGAGACGTCTAAAGGCGAAAAATGCTCTACTCAACCTCGAACATACTGGGTCAACGTGATTGCTTCAACTCAGAACTCCGTCACCCTGCAGTCCAAGGAACCTAACACAATCGGAACACTTCAACTCACCCGCCGGAAACTTTAAGTTTAACTGGCAACTATCAGTTTTTTCGACATTCAGAATTATAGAGTTTCGAAAACACCCATCAGTGAAACAGCGGACCACAAGTTCACACCTGGTTGTGAGTTCCACAAGACTGGATGCGGAAATTATAAAGGATGTATCATCAGCAACAAAACTATCTTGATATAGGCTAATATTGATGAATACATGATGACGAAAAGAGGAAGATCATTGACGAATAGAATGATTAAAAGAGGTCCCAAAACAGAACCCTGCGGGATCCCCAATTCAACTGGATATCTGAAACTTTCCTGTTGGCCTACACGGACATAGAAGTACCTATTATTTAAAAAATCCTTGACCCACTCGAGAAAAACAACTCTAAATCCAAGGCTGTATAACTTAGCCAGAATAAAAACTAAGGCAGTCCAATGCTCCCGATTTATCGGGAAAGAGCCCTGCAACATAGGATACGTCATCAAGGCAATCGTTAACGAAACTAACTCACAAGCATATTGGTCGATCGGTTGAGTCGGAAGCAATGCTGGCTTTCAGTAATTAATGAAAACTTGTTCAAATGATACCAACTTCTCTATGACTTTCGATAAAGTGCTCAAAAGAGATAATTTGAAATGTCGTAACAGCATTCTTCTCGTGTACGGGGATAACCCCAGCAATTTTCAAGACATTAGGAAATTTACCCGAAGTGACCGACAAGTTAATCAGGTGGGCGAGATGTTCGGAAATCTGAGGTGAGAGAACTTTCAAAGCTTTAATCGAAGTCATATCGTACCCACAGCTATTTATATTCTTTAAGTTTTTTATAACAGCATAAACCTCAACGGAAACTACTGAAAAGAAGAAGAAATTTCGATCTGTTAGCGGTTCAGTTGTACATGAGCTTGACAAACTATCTTGAAAATGCTGACTCAAACTTGAAGAACAAACACTGGAAAAATATTCACCAAAAATATCAGTCACCAGAACCATTTCAAAGTACAGGCCATATTTCCTTATTTCTCGTATCATTAACGTTATAAATGGTAGCTTTCGAGTCATGTTCACCTCCTTAGGGATGCCAGATGGTTCCATCATATTTCTGGATAATTTCTAGTATCCGTCTTTATTGGCTCTAGATGGAAGCACATTATTTCAGAACCATCGATTCGGACCAATCGAGCTTACCTAGTGCACGTTGTTACGCTAACGTAATTATGCGAAACCCATGAAATGCCGTAATTTATTCTACCGATGTTTCCAATATCGCAGAGAACTCCTATCTTTCAATCCGAACTGCCATCCCAAAGATAATATTGAAAACTTGTATTTGAATTATCATAAAAGCCGGAACCCCTTACGAAATAGAACAAAAATTCGGGATGCCGTGTCCCGTTCCTATATTTCCAGCCAACATTATACAGGGAAGACGGGATATATCACGTCTGCAGGCGAATGACGACCCTAAAAAGGTGGAGTAGCTGCCCCTCTCTTTTCCGCATGATTTCTGACGCAACGAACTGTAGAGCTTTCCTAAGTTCGAACCCGAATTAGGGAAATGTCTACTCAATATCGTCTCACAAAATCTTTTATAGAATACCGAATACCTTGCACTATCAAAAAATTACTCAAACGAAACGAAGAATAACGGAAGATGATCCTCTTTTCGATCAAATTTTCTCAAATAACCTTCAAATGTTTAATATTATTCAGAATAATGCTTTGAAATCTCTACGAATTTTAAAAAATCTCTTAAAATTTGATAAATGTCTTAGAAATACTGTTTCCTTTGTGTAGACATATTGAATTATCAAACATATGCTTGACAATCAACCGATAAAATAATCAAAAAAAATATAGAATATTCACCGAAAGTACCTAGCACCTAGATACAGCTGTTTTAAATGGAACTTATGAATATCATATCTGTTCAAAAAAATTCTCCATATAAATGTAAATAGTCTTTTTCATTTCTTCTCAAAAAGCTTTAGCACATTCTCCAGAAAAGCATTTGAAATTCCCACCCATTCTCTTCAATCGGAATTCATTTGGATGTTACATTAAAACAATCAACAAAAAATATATCACCTTCAATCTGCTCAATACATCTTTGGCCAGGAACAAACTGAAATGAACTCTGTAAGGCGAGCCTCACAGCATTTATTGAACTCTATGTTCATCCACAGAAAATATCACGTGTGACACATTGTCATTAATATAAATGACTATAAAATGAATATGACTTGGAACAGTTTTTCTTCAATATTTTGAATTTTAATCAGAATAATTCTCTGAAACGTCTGCAGCATTTTTTGCTATATAATTTGATACATAAGATCCATTCGAAGCAGCTGTATCAGATTAAGTTTGCTAGGTAATTTCGGTCAATAATCTATATTTTTTTATACCTTTATCGGTTTATTGGCTATAATTCTATTGGGTGTCCTCATTTAATGTTCATATATTTCAGGGGCTGATTCTAGAGGCCAAACCATGAAGAAAACTTCATATCAACTTAGGACCTAAAAAGCATTCCATGGGCGCTAGAGCTTCTTCAACATTAACTCCAAAATCCAATAAACTAGCGATATCTTGGTCAAAATTTGATAGATTTAAATGAAATTCAGTACATGGAGGTTTTTGGATAAACTGAATCGTGTGGTGACTAAAAACTTACTGATTGTCATCAGTAGCGGAGATAATGGGAGGGTCTTTCACAAAATTATTTCTAATTTTTGAGTGAGTGATCAAATTGAAATTTTTATCAAAGGAATAGACTCCTCAAAAATTTGGGAAGAAAAAATACCCTTCATTGAAAGCGGAGTACCATTTTCGAGAAAAAAGTGATTTTGTGATGATATATGCATTCTAACTGAGCCATGAATGTTAGAGCTGACGAATGTCAAAATGACAGATACCTATTATACTTTTCGAGATAAGCAGCCTGAGGCTCAATTAGAATGCATATCATCACAAAATCATGTGCTTTTTAACGCTTTCAACGAAGGGTACCTTTTTCCTTCACAAATGTATGAGGAGTCTATTCCTTCGATTAATATTTCAATTTGATAGATCAGTCGAAAATTAGAAGTAACTTTATGAGAGACCTTCCTGTTATCTCCGCCACTGATCAGAATCAGTAAGTTTTTTGATCACCAGTCGATTTAATTTATCCAAAAACCTCCATGTACTAGATTTCATTTGAATCCATCAAATTTTGAGAAAGAAATCGCTAGTCTATTGGATTTTCGTGGTCATGTTGAAAAAGCTCCAGCGTTCATGGGGTGCAGTTGATGAAATTTTCTTCATATTTTGACCTCTAGAATCACCCCCTGATATATATGAACACCTTGTTAATTTCTACTAGAAAGAAACAATTGTGAGACATTTTATATTCAACTTAATCTTAAGAAAAATTAAGGGGATTTTCTATATTCAAATTTGTAGAGGTTTCAGAGAATTGTTCTGATTAATATTTGAAATTTTGAAAAACCCCTTTCAAGTTTTATTTAACTTATACCTTCGCATATTAATAAATAAATAAATTATAGAGGAGTCTTTCACCTCTCCTAAAGAATTATGTATTATGGATTATGAATATTACATATCCAATTTTCTATAAATCTAGCGCAAAAATCAGGCTGAATTGACCGATGGCATGGGTATCTTGGCATTGAGGGCCGCTTTGATATGTAAGTTATTCCCATAGTCCTTCGACTTACCTACAAGTAACCCTCCAAGAAAAATAACACGATCTCGTTGGCAGTTCACAAGACTTCCACGTGAGATTCATGCCCTCAAATCGATATTAACGCTTTCAAATCGAATATAAGTTGTCAAAGAGATTTCGATTCACCTCGTCAGAACCAAGACCTAAAAAAGTTACCGTTCTCAGTTATTGAATAAAACGATGTTTCATTCAATTCATAGCGCCAAAAATTAAATGAAAATTTGATCGAAATCCAAATCATAAATGTATTTCATTTCGATTTAATTTCGAAAGCATAAAATGAATGACGGTAAATAAAGAACTGGTGGACTGATAAAACAATTCTTTATTTATCTTAAGGACATATCTATTTAGAACACATCCGTTATTATTGCTCCATATTTAAATGCCGTCCTAAATTGAAATCAAAGAAATATCAAACTGATTGATTGCTCAATTCTGAGCATGGTCACTACAAATATGGAATGAATTGAAAAATGAGTCTAGTGGGTATAGAATTCTTCAACATAAACAAAAATTGTCAATATAAAAGCTTTTTTATTAAACAAAATTCACACAGTTTTTATGTTTCACTTTTTATTTAGTAGCCTAACACGTGTTTTGGTCTTTCGACCATCTTCAAAGAAGTACAAAAAGGAACTGAACTTAAAATTGAAGAGGTTCTTTTATTACACTTAGGACATCTGTGTATTTTTATGGCGCATGGAAATAACAGCATCCAATATAGAAGTGTTGCCAAAGAGTATTTGGAAATTTGTTCGATTCTTCATTTTCTCAATGGCTTTTTTGATTGAAAGAATCTCCAAATAATCCATCAAATTACCCTTATTAATATTATATAGTGGTGACATCTTTCTCATCAAAAAAAATTATTTCTATATAAAGTTCTGCAAAACCGGTTGATTTCTGATTTTTCAAAATAGACATATTATGTTCTTCGATCCTATGTTGTTAACATCGGCCTGTCTGCCCTATATATGTAGCATTACAATCATCACATTTAATTTGATAAATTCTCGATTCGGAAAAGATGAGGTTCGTTTCTTTATTGTTCACCAACATCTTAGCTGAATTATTTCTATTTGCTGCTAAAGAATTAATTCCCATTTTATGAAAACCATCAGAGATCCTACTGCTGAAACCTTTTATATCAGTCATTGAAAACCACATTTTCTTTTCTTCATAAGGATCATTCATAAAGATATAAATTTTCTTTGGAATATTGTGGTTAGATTTCTCATTACATTTTAATTTGCCATGACTTATTGGATATTGAATAAATTATGGTATCGATAGTGGTAGGTTTTTTAAAAATGTCAAATTCGAACTTATCATTACTATGACTTATATTAAGATCTATGAAGTTGATTGAAGAATATTTTTCTATTTCTATTGTGAATTTAATTTATTTCACAATAGACTATAATTAAAACTATAGCGGTGAACAATGGCTATAGAACTGAAATCATTGACAAAATGATCAAAAAGACAACTTGCCACAATATTCAAAAAAGTTTTATATCAATATAAATGATCCTTATCATTACTATGACTTATATTAAGATCTATGAAGTTGATTGAAGAATATTTTTCTATTTCTATTGTGAATTTAATTTATTTCACAATAGACTATAATTAAAACTATAGCGGTGAACAATGGCTATAGAACTGAAATCATTGACAAAATGATCAAAAAGACAACTTGCCACAATATTCAAAAAAGTTTTATATCAATATAAATGATCCTTATGAAGAAAAGAAAATATGGTTTTCAGTGGCTCATCTAAAAGGTTTCAGCAATAGGATCTCTAATGGTCGTCATGAAAAGGGAATTAATTAACAGTATATAAAAATAATTGAGCTAAGATGTTGGTGAACAATAAAGGAACCTCAACTTTTTCGAATCGGGGATTTATCAAATTAAATGTGACACTTGTAATGCTACATATATAGGACAAACAGGCAAGTCTTGAATCGATTGTGGGCAATCGGTATAGACCTTATCTTTTACGTGGCCCCAAAAAAAAAGGTCGAAAGGTTTTAATTTAAACCACAAGATCTCGGTGGCTAATTGTGATCACCTTTTCGAGAAGTAACACGGCCAAGAAACTTTTCTTGCAACAATGCGATTGTTTTGTCTTGTTGAAAATAAACGTCGTCTACATCAATCTCTTCAAATTCTGTCCACAAAAAATCGTTAGTCATAGCTAGGTAACGCAATCAATTCACCGTGACAGTTGCACCAGCTTCATTTTCGAATGAGTAAGGTCCAATCACACCACCAGCCCAAAAACAGAACGAAACAGTGACACCTCAAGGATGGAGAGGCTTTTCAACAATCATTCTTGGATTTTCCGAGCCCCAAATGCGGCAATTCAGCTCATTAACGTAACCTCCAAGGTCAAAATGGGCCCCATCACTGAAGATGATTTTTCGGTGAAAATCTAGATCATTTTAATGCATTTCAAGAACCCAATCAGCAAAGATACGACAAGATCGACCGGCTTGAGTTCTTGTGTTAACTGAACTTTAAAAAGCCTTAAGACCTTCATGCAAAATACGGTTTAATGTAGTTTCGATTCTTCACATCACTAACTTGTCCCAACAGCTCAAATTTCTCCACCAGTTTCAATATTGACGGCCGAGATGGTGCTTCACGTCCATTTTCAGAAAGTTCGTAGTATTTACTTGTCAAATGTCAGAAGATGACAGGTTCAAAAGTGACAGCTGCCCAGATAGCGGGCTATTCAAAATGAAACCTCTTATTGGAAAACCCTTTATGTCATATTCTGACACAAATGAGAGTTTTGATGGCAAAATATTGAACAAAATAGCTCTTTCTCAATAAATAGAAATAATTAAAGTTTAAGAATATTTGAATGTTCATCGTTCAGTAAGTCTCAATTAGTATTGATTTTTATCTGCCACGTAAACTGAATATTTAGTAACTATGATAAATAATCATTGCCATTTTATTGCAATCCTTTGTGTTGCGATTTTTCAACTATTTTCGATTTTTATATAGGTAGATTCTGATTCTCTTTTAATTCTTCGTATCCTTTCCAAGCATGGAATGCAGCTTCCTAAAATCATGATTAAAGAAGTTGTAGGTAGTCAGCGGGCCTAAGCTTGATGCTGTTTTAGCCTGTTATTAAAAAATATTCTCGATTTTTGATGCTGTTGAGCTGTAAAAGCAGGAATGTTAATACCTTAAAACTTTCTGAGCAACAAATGTGCATAGCTTATTTTTGGGTTGTCCTAATAATTTAAAGTTGAGAATGATAGCTTTATATTAACACTTTTAATTATTGTTACTTTTCCTAACTTCTACTGAACCTATCAATATTAACACACAGGGGGTTAAAAAACTTGAATAAGTACTTTATTCAAGTTGCCAAATATTCAATGGAATTTACCTAATTTACGATATGGTTGTTCAATAAAATGTGCAATAAAATGAATAAATTATGGGATACATAAATAACGGCTTTGGTTTACAGAAATTCTACACATATTGATATTATTATTATTATCCTGATACTCCTAGATCTTCTGTGAAGATCCCTCAGAAGCTTTTTCAGCTTGTGCGCGTTAGGAGTTCAGTTCTGTTCTGGGTAGGCTTTCTTACTGCGCTCTTGTGCCACTTTAGGTCACAGCACTGTTAATTTTTGACAGTGAAATGGTGGCCGATAGCCGTCGAACTAGAAAATTTATTTTCGACCTGAACAGGATTCGAACCCAGACCTTCCGGTCACGAGCCCAATGCTCTACCACTGAGCTGTCCGCACACATATTTCAAAAGTTATCCAAATGGAGAAATTTACTGAATCTTTCAAATTTATATAAAACTTCGTTAATATACATGTATAAATTCCAAGGCCATATTAATTACAATTACTTAACCAGTTTTTATGGAATGTTTCAACATGAAGAAGTTTACGCTCGTTCATAAGCTTTTCGTCTGTTCGTCTTCAATCATGAATAAATTGCTCTCAATTAATCTCAAAGCAAGGCAACAAGGGAATATAAATCCGATAGAAGGGTTCCATAAACCAGACACGCTTCAGTTGAAATAAACTATTAAGAAGCAAATAGCCCGAAAGTACATTCACGAAGGAAACTTAAAAGAAGGAAAATGATATTTCAAGTTAGCGAAGATGGCGGTTATCTTTTATTAGAATATTTCACCGGAGTACTGGGATTAATCTCATTCAAGACGGTAATTCTGCCCAATTCCAAAAAAATTATAAATGAAACGACAAAATTCAAAACCATAAACAGTTTCATAAAACAAATAACAGACACTAGGTCCTAGAACAACATCATATACGTATTAAAAATGTTAATGAAGACATCAACACTCGAGAAAGATGAAAGAACTTTCAATTCAGATCGCTCGGAGTATGTGAAAAAAAAAAAAATAGGAAAAGACTTATTACTTGATAGAAGGAATATAACAGCATTTCAATATCAAACCAGAATTAATTTCTTCTACAATTTTAATTAAAAAAAAAAATTTATTCAAAAAACTTTTTGAATTAAATTGATGTCTTATAAGCACGGCTTATGTGTGTCAGCGTGTGATCGCCAATCTTCTCTTCCGATTAGAAGAGTGCAAGCAGCGTAACGATAACCATTTAGATAACATCATCTTCTCCAAATAATTTTCCACTCTATATTGTATGAATTAACAATAAATTTTTTTTTATTTTAAATAGAGTTTGTTTTATCGAAGTAACAAATAACCGATAGTGTTTTCGAACACTTGTATATCAGTTGTTAAATAAAATAATAAAAACTATTTCCACAAATGTTAATTAAGGAATTGTGGAAGTAGTCTTTCTAATTTTATTTCATAAAAATGAATTTCCATTAAGGAAGGACAGACAGATTCAACTAAAAATTTATATCAGTTGTGTTCAAGAATGGAGAGATTCGACTCACTCTTTCCTGAGCTATTTTTTCACTCAATTCACAGATTTCAAATTTTCAAAAAAAAAATGGACTGGTGGACAAGTGCGCAAAAGCTGAAACTGACTTCACGTCGGTGCTTTTCAACATTTTTTCATCGTACCGGCCATTGCGTATGTCAAAAATTCAAGACAATAGAACGTTCTAGGATTTTCTCGATTGTCAGATATTTAGACGAACGCCGAAGAACTGCAAGAAGACGTGTCCTGTCCGGTCCCTATTATGGAGATAATCCTCCGACAGATGGCAGATTGTCCCTGAAATCTAGGGATATATCAGTGCGTTCCGTAAAACATAATATATATGCGGGGAGTCGGCATCCCTAAAAAATATCGGTGTTATTTCAGGGAAAGGATATTTATCTGCGACGGAGGTGAGTGGAATAACTGGGAAGGTTCACTTCAAGGATTTATCCTTTGAAATTATCCATCGTTTTGTATTATCTTTTCCCCGATTTTTGCTACAAAAAAAAACTGCAACTTAAATATCCGAAAAAACGTTATACCTCCGTTTTTTATGGACTTAAACTGAATAATATTCTGGAAATAAAGGGTCAAAAAAGTTTGTAGAAATTACTGTTTTACTACCAATAAATTGATATTTTACACGTTTAATTGTGACCCGAGTTTTGGGGAGTAGCTATCCCATCTTCAGACAACTGTATAATTGAATTAAAGATAGTCAGTGAACTATATAATTTATTAGGAGTACAAATAAGTTTACGCCGTTTTTTAACACAAATTAAATATTTATTATAGAAGAACGATGTGAGATTGCTGGCTGAGTGACTTCTAATGTTAGAGCAAGTTTTTTTTGTGTTTGAGATGAATCTTCCTCCAATAATTCCTCCAATTCTGCATCCTCGTAAATTTTTGGCCTTCCACTGCAATCTTTGTCTTATACGTCGAAATCACCGTTTTTAAACTTTTGAAACCACTCTCGACACGTTCTCTCACTCAAAGCACCCTCACCATATGCTTCTACGAGCAATTGATGCGCCTCAGCAGCAGATTTCTTTAAATTGAAGAAGTAAACTAATATTTCCTGCAAATGACGCTTACTTGGCTCAAATTTTGACATTTTCAACTTATAAAAATTATATTTTACCGATATAAAATGAATGATATTAATAGGTTATGTTGTTCTTGAATGTCCAAACTATTTTTTGAGCCGGTTACCATCTGCGAAACCTAACCGGAACTCCGTGCCGCGCCATCAACTCCTAATACTCCTAATAGATTTTAACATGGTATAACAACAAAAATCTAACTTACTAACTAAATAAATTCGTGAACTGCTTTATGAACATATATGAAAATGTATTCGTGGAATGTCCGCTTCAAAAGCAAACTCAAATTCCTATTATATAACCTAAATATTCGACAGTTTGTCGATTAATTTTATCTCACTTTACAAACTCATTCCACTGGCAACTTCAATTTTTGATAATATAAAATAAGCAGAAGGTTTTTACTTGATAGAAGGAATATTACAAAATTTGAATATCAGAACGGATTTAATCTGTTAGTCTCCTAAAATTTTAATTCCAAAAAAATTTTATTCGAACATTTTTAGAATTAAATTAATGTCTTATAAGCACAGCTTATATTTAATTGACGTATAAAATCAAAACTCAATATACAATATCAAATGGAATAAATAAACCAACAAATATAAATTGTCAATTAAAATTAATAAGTGTCTTAGGAAAACACTGTTTCAATTTAGTAGATATTTGGAATTAACACTCATTACACAATATCAAAAGGAATGAAAAAATTCCAAGAAATATAAATTAATAATTAAAAATATCGAATATACACTTTTGTTTCGTATCTTGTATTATGAAAACCAAAACCCTTTCCAAAATTGCAAAACATAGCCTGAATAACTTCTTCAAAAACAACTTACTTCAAATGAGTTCCTTCAAAAAAATTCCTAAAACATGCAGAACATTTTCAATAAGCAATTTAAAATTCTAGCAACAGAAAAACTCATCAGCCCCACTTCATATTTAAAAAATAAAAATAATTAACAAAAATTTATATATTTCCAGACAAGCTGAATGAAGGTACTCATAGGAACCAAACTAGAATAAAGTGAACTTTTAAAAATCCTGGGTATTGTATGTTTATCACAGAAATTACACAAAGCTTGCAAGGCATTTTATGGACTCAGTTAAATCCAAACGAGTGATAAAGCAAAATATAATTATTATATATACAATAAAATAATAAAAAGAAGTTTTCACTTGATAGAAAGATTATTACAAAATTTTAAACATCATACAGATTTATTCTGTTAACCTCCTACAAATTTTAATTCAAGAACTTCTTCAAAAACAACTTTCTTCAAATGAGTTCGTTCAAAAAATTCCGAAAACATGCAGCACATCTTCAAAAAGTAATTTAGAATTCCAACAACGAAAACTCCTCAGTCCTATTTCATATTTAAAAAATAAAAATAAGTAACAAAAAATATCTTTCCAGACCAGCTGAATATCTTCCTCTAAACAAACACCAGATTTTGATACTGTGTAATGAGTTTTAATTCAATATCTCTACTAAATTGAAACTGTGTTTTTCTGAGACGTTTATTTAATTTGATTCTAAAAAGTTTCTAAATAATTTTTTTTTGGAAATTGAAATTTGTAGGAGGTTAACAGAATAAATCTGTATGATATTTGAAATTTTGTAATAATCATGTTAAAACCTCTTCTTATTATTTTATTTTATATCTACTAAATATATTTTGGTTTATTACTCCTACATATTATCATGGATTTAACTGAGTCCATAAAATGCCTTGCAAACTTTGTGTAATTTCTGCGACGAACATAGAATACGTAGGATTTCTTTAAAAGTTCACTTTTAAACTTATTTTTTTAGAGGAAGACTTTCAGCTGGTCTGGTAAGATATTTTTTGTTAATTATATTTATTCTTTAAATAGACGTAGGATTGAGAAGTTTGCGTTGTCGGAATTCTAAATTGCTTTTCGAAGATGTGCTGCATGTTTTAGGAATTTTTTTGATGGGACTTATTTAAAGCAAGTTGTTTTTGGAGAAGTTCTTGAGGTTATGTTTTGCATTTTTGGAAAGGGATTTGGTTTTCATAATACACGATACGAAACAAAATTTTGTATCCTTAAAGTGTTTATATGATATCTTCAATTAATAATTCATATTTCTTGGAATTCTTTTATTGCTTTTGGTTCTGTGTTGTTAGTGTTAATTCTATGTCTTCTATATTGAAACAGTGTTTTTCTAAGACATGTATTTAATTCAATTCTAAAAATTTTCTTATAAATTAAACTTTGTAGGAAGTTGACAGAATAAATCTGTGTGATATACTAACTGTCAAAGAAACCGCAACACCCAGAAGGAGCTGTTTAAATTTTAATTTTTTTTTGGTAAAACATAGATAGTATAGCAAGGGAAAAATTATTGAAATTTGAAGAAAAAAAACGAAGGTTTTACAATTTTTTTTGATAAATTTGTTAATAATGTGTTTGTCCATCGCGATTATCTATACACTCCCCAACACGTCTTGGCATTGATGCAATAAGATGGGTCTATTTCTTCTTGAGGGATACTATCCTAAGCTACCAGTAGTTCATGTCTCAGAGCCGCCGTGGGGGCTGGAATAAATTTCCAAGCCTTCTACCCATGATGTCACAAACATGCTCTATGGGCGAAAGATCAGGGGATCTCCATGGCAAAAGATTCACATGGGTCGCTTCAAAAAAGTTTGAACTAAATCTGGCAACATGAGGTCGAGCATTATCTTGCTGAAATATTAGATTCTCGAGCCGGTTAAGGTAAGGGAGAACATATGGCTCCACTTTTTCTTGAAGGTAACGCAGCGCTGTCATATTACCTAGAATAAAGACTAAAGGTGACCTACTTGCATGTGCAATATATTACGCCAACTGTCCAGTGTACATGACGCTCAATATCAAACTGAGGTTCACGTCTTTCTCCCCGACGTCGTCTAACCCTTCTTCGGCCATCATGAGCACCCAAGGAGAATCGATATTCATCAGAAAAGACGACCTGATGCCATTCCACATTCCAATGTTGACGTTCCCTGCACCACTGTAATCGTTGCCGGCGATGCTAAACCGTCAGAGGTAACACAAGATGGGTTCGATAATGCTGCAGTCCAAAAGACTTTATCCGGCGGTAAACCGTTCGAACAGTTACAGGATGGCCTTGTTCTCCTAACCACTCATCAGCCAAAGATCGAGTTGTCGCAAATCAGTCTCTAATAGCTATAAGCCTTAGACGTTGATCTTGAACTTCATTTGTGCCCCTTGGACGTCCGGTGCCTACTCTTCTTCGATTTTGAGCATTATCAAACCACGCTTGACAACATCTCATAACAGTAGTTGGATTTCTGTTCGTACGGTAAGCGATTTCTCGAAATGACAACCCCGCCTCCCGTAGACCAATAATTCGACCTCTTTCTAATTCACTTAGCTGGCCATAAATTCCGCGTACACGTGCTCTAGGCATTTTAACAACTACTTAACATCGGCTTTGGATCTCCTCTAACTGGTTTGTTGTAAAATTGAAAAAATTTGCAAAAAACGACTACCTATTTAAGTAACAAAAAATGTTTACATGAAAAGACCTTCACGATTTTTTCTCCAAATTTTAATCATTTACTCCTTGCTATACTATGTTTTATCAGAAAAAAATTAAAATTTAAACAGCTCCTTCTAGGTGTCGCGGTCTCTTTGTCGGTCAGTATATTTGAAGAAATTTTTATATAGTAATAATATTCACTGGTTTTCTATTAAAGCCGATCAAAAATGCAAATTTCAAATGCCCCCACCCGGTTAAAATAATAGTGGATTCTCAGTTCGAAGTATTATTCGGATAAATTTTTCAATGGACTTCACTGATTTTTAAATGAATATCCTGTGTTTCAATTCAGTTTAGAAATATAAATTCCCTTTGCCTGATACCATGTCAGTGCCCTTGTAAATGTTATATTTTGCGAAATGCGATATTTCGGTTTAATTTTGCCGTTTCCCTCATGCCGCCTAAAAATCTCTCTTTGCGGTGTGGACGCAAATGAACTTTGAAGCCGTATAATAAACGCTTTCATGCCAAATTCAGTTTCTGTGTTTAATCAAACTTCAGGCGTCTAGATGCCCGACCGAATTTAAGGGGTAACGTAATTAATTTTTTCCCTGCGCCGGGTTATATGAGTATGGGAGCGTATTCAATTTAGCACGGCATCAGGCGTCCCGTGAATAATGATCCTGCTGGGCACCTCTGGAGGATACCCGAAACACAACGGCCCTGCATTGATACACTAGGTGTTTGCGATATTTCCTGGCCCGAAAACAACGGCGAAGGTGCCACGAAGAAGGTTAATGACTTCGAGGTAATGACGATCATTCTGACCCACGTCAGTTTGCGTTCATTGAGGTCCACCGCTGTCGGTAAAGTCTTCACGTCGTTGACTTTTTTCCATTTTCGTCACTCACCACGTGTTCCCAACTATCATCGACGCTCTGCGTGTCTTCCATTAAAGGAAGGATCTCGATGAACAATACGGAATGAAAACATTTTTGGACCTTCTTGTCGCTACGAGAAATCAGTGTTTGAAAGGATCATAGGCTTTAACGTTGTCCGTTGAGAGTAATCTCCTGTTGACATAAAATTGGTTTTTATCGCTTCCATCCCTTCGTTGATCTTTTTCAACTCGCTACTTATAAATGAAATATTCTCGTCTAAAGGTTCGTATTTCTTTCCGAGCAACGGCTAGCAGTCCGTTCGTTCAGAAACAAGAAATCAATCTTAATAAAATCACCGTATATTTAAGAAATTCTAGAAAAGCACTGACGTAAAGTCAGGAGATAGAACTTTCGAAAGGGATCACTGTGATTTGACAGAAGGTAGAAGTCATGTTGTTTTGACAATTATCTTCAGTAAGCATTGACAAATTATCATAGAAAGACTCACAACGTTTACAAATTGTTGAAATTTATTTTTCAAAATCAGTGTTCTATTCGCCAAACTTATAAATCAGCTTATTCGTCGAACTATCGATAGATTTCGGACAACATTTTCTCTACTCGATGCAACAACAACAACAAGACAAAGAACTGTACGTACAGGAGAAAATATCGCTGCTGTAAGTCATAGCGTTAACGATGATGCAGATTTGTCTATTCGTCGACGTTTACAACAAGTTGGACTCTGTGCATCCACCACATGGAAAATTTGGCATATAGATCTTGGTCTACATTTATACAAGATCCAACTGGTTCAAGAACTAAAGCCACTTGACCATAATAAGCGTCGTTTGTTTGCTTGTTTGGGCCCTAGAACAGCTTGAAGTTCATCCACTTTTTATCGTAAAATTGCGTTCGAGTAATGAAGCTCATTTCTGGTTGAACGGCTATGTAAACAAGCAAAATTGCCGTATATGGAGTGAAAACAATCCTCAAGAAGTTCTGCAGGTTCCATTGCATCCTGAAAAATGCACTGTATGGTGTGCTTTACACGCTGGAGGCATCATCGGTCCAGATTTCTTTAAAAACGATGCTGGAGCTAATGTTACAGTGAATGGTGCTCGTTATAGATCGATGATCAATGATTATTTGTTTCAAAATTTGAAAGGTATCGACCCAGAAGTGTTTTGGTTTCAACAAGATGGTGCTACACCTCATGCTGCTACCGTAACTATTGATTTATTGAAAGAAATATTTGGCGATAACATTATTTCGAGAAATTGGCCTCCAAGGTCATGCGACATAACTCCAACGGATTATTTTCTTTGGGGTTATGTCAAGACATTAGTTTATGCTGATAAACCAGAGACAATAAACGCTTTGGAAGCCACCATAACTCGTGTTATTGATGAAATAAGGCCTGAATTGCTCGAAAAAGTTGTCAAAAATTGGTCTGGTCGAATGCGGTTCCTCAGAGCTGCACATATGCCGGAAATTATTTTCAAAACATAAATGTCATAAAATTATCTTTCAAATGAAAAAAAAATTGTCTTCAATCTTAATCGAAATGTGTTTTATTTCAATTTAAAATTCTATCACTCTAAAAAAACACCCGATACATCCTTAATTTAAACTCGCTCAACGATACGCTCGTAATTTTTTTTTGTTGATCTTTTGATTATACAATTTTCATGAAATTAGGCAGAAACATGCGGGTTATAATTCTACTTCCAAATTTTACATCGATCGAATCTGTAGTCTTGGGAAAATGAGAAAGAGCTTGAATAACTGCAGAAACATTATACTGATATTGTCCTCCAAATTTTTTATAACATTTAATACAACTTGATATAGAAACTAATTATTTTGTCAAAATATTCAAAAATACTAGCATTAATCAGCACCTGGGTTCGAATATACAGCATGCAACATAGCATTGGAAAATACCACATTCCTACGCCTTTACTTGCACGGCCACCGAAGCAGTTGGTCGGTTTTCTCCTACATATATTGTTTGAAAATTTCACAGAACTTTTCATACTTATTGCCGAAGTCATATGAAAAATTCGAAAATTCGCAATTGATCTGAACGAATGTTCCTGTCGTTACTTAATTTTCAAATACTAGATTCGAACAAGATCGGATTTGTACTTTTGAAAATATTTGAAAAACAATATTTCAAAAGGAAATAAATAAGGAATTACGGAGCCCAGTTCCTAAATCAGCGTCATCATCGAAGAAGATTGAAGTGAAATTCAAAGATCCGGAATTATTAGAGACAGGAGTGATCCTGTTGCAAAATATGATGATCTTGATTCCAAAATACGTTTTGGTTTCAACAAAAATGTCGTGATGGTATTATTGCATAAAATTAGACCAGGCAGTAAACAAAATATAATTTGAGAATAATTTAATTCGAATTTTAATGTGAGTCAATACTTGATAGAAGTAAAATTTAAATGACTTTAAATTCAGAATTATATATTCTTACTTCTACATTATATATAATGTAGAAATTAGAATATATAATTCTGATTTTAAAGTCATTTAAAATTTACTTCTATCAAGTATTAACTCACATTAAAATTGGTTTTTTAAATTATGAAATAATTTCATATATAGTCTTTATATCCACAATATATTACTCAATTATTTATTATTTTTGAAATTCTGGTTATTTTTCTTATCATGGGACATTATTTGGGGTGAATAAGTTTTGTTATTGTTTTTCTGTGTTCCGAGTACAAATAGTTATAGGTTATACGTAACAATACGTTGATCATTTCTGTTTTATTTTGGATACTTTAAAGCTTACTTCAAGTTTATTAGTTCCATGTTTTATCTTATTTTGGTAAGTTGAATTTTGATCTTGTTATATATTTGAATCTGAATTCAATACATTTCTGATGAGGCCATATAGGCCGAAATAGCTATCAAATGTTCCGAGTTCTCCTTCAATTATTTTTATTTGATCCTTTATTTTGATAATTTTAGATAATTTTGGAATAGTGGATTTTCTTGTATTTGTATGTTAATATACATACTTATATAGTTTTTGTTAGTACATTTGTATTAATACATTTAAAGTCGGGATGTAAAAAGGTTTTTTCCGAGACACTGAAAAATATTTTTTATTGATTATATATAAGGATATCAATGTGATAGTTTTTGTATATAGTTTCAATATATAATGTAGAAGTTAGAATATATAATTCTGAATTTAAAGTCATTCAAGTTTTACTTCTATCAAGTATTGACTCACATTAAAAATGGTTTTTTAAATTATGAAATAATTTCATATAGTCTTTATATCCACAATATATTCCTCAATTATTTATTATTTTGGAAATTCTGGTTATTTTTCTTATCATGGGACATTATTTGGGGTGAATAAGTTTTGTTATTGTTTTTCTGTGTTCCGAGTACAAATAGTTATAGGTTATACGTAACAATACGTTGATCATTTCTGTTTTATTTTGGATACTTTAAAGCTTACTTCAAGTTTATTAGTTCCATGTTTTATCTTATTTTGGTAAGTTGAATTTTGATCTTGTTATACTACTCTGTCAAGAAAGTACCGGGAATTTTCAATTAAAACAACATTTTTACATTTAATCGTCAAAATTTATTGGGTCGCCTTCAAAATAGGCTCCATTTGCTCCAATACATCTATGCCAACAGCACTTCTAATTATCGAAACATTTTTTATAGGCGCTTTCCGGGATGGACTTTAGCTCTCGCGCCGAATTTTGTTTTATGGCTTCAGTCGACTCAAAACGGGTGCCACGAAGGGGCAATTTTAGTTTTGGGAAGAGGAAAAAGTCACAGGGAGCCAAATCCGGCGAATACGGTGGTTGCTGAAGCACGTTTGTTGAGTTTTTGGCGAGAAAGTCAGTCACAATCGTAGCTCGGTGAGAAGGCGCGTTATCGTCATGCAAAATCCATGAGTTGTTCGCCCACAAATTTTGGCCGCTTCTAACGGATACGCTCACGCAAACGTTTCATAACGCCTAGGTAATACTCCTTGTTTACCGTCTGACCCTCTGGGACGAATTCGTAGTGCACCACGCCACGGATATCGAAGAAATCAATGAGCATCACCTTCATTTGCGAGCGGCTTTGGCGTGGTTTTTTCGGTTTCGGCTCATTTTTTGCCACCCATTCCGATGATTGCTGGCTTGTTTGCATATCGTACTCGTAGACCCAGGTCTCATCACCAGTTATAATGCGTTCCATGAATGTAGAATCGGAATTACAGCGATCCGGCATGTCCGAAGCAACCTGTTCGCGATGACGTTTTTGAAGAAAATTCAGGTCTTTCGGTACGAGTCGTGCGGCCACCTTTCTCATGCCCAAAATATCAATCAAAATCGTACGTGCGGACTCGTGGGATATCTTAAGATCATGTGCTATCTCTCTCAAGCTGGTACGACGGTTTTCCAGCACCCTTTCCTTAATTTTATCGACGTTATCTTCGATCGAAGCCGTCGATGGGCGACCACTTCACGCCGTCCTTGAAGACTCTGTACCACTGATATGCACGAGTTTTCGATAGAGCATTATCACCAAAGGCCTTTTACAACATTTTCAATGCATCGGCACACGGAAATTCATTTGCAACACAAATTTTTAAACAAATTCTTTGCTCAACGTAATCACCCATAGTAAAAATCGGCACGCACTCTGACATCGACTGACTTAGTCAGCTGTTACAAACACACTAGTTGACAGACCCCGCTCAAGCTTGGCATAGTAATTAAGGACAGTGGTACCAACCTAGGAAAAAAAAATTTTACCTGCCTCATTGCCCCGCCAGATTTAAATCGATAATTCCCGGTACTTTCTTGACAGAATGTATATTTGAATCTGAATTCAATACATTTCTGATGAGGCCATATAGGCCGAAATAGCTATCAAATGTTCCGAGTTCTCGTTCAATTATTTTTATTTGATCCTTTATTTTGATAATTTTAGATAATTTTGAAATAGTGGATTTTCTTGTATTTGTATGTTAATATACATACTTATATAGTTTTTGTTAATACATTTGTATTAATACATTTAAAGTCGGGATGTAAAAAGGTTTTTTCCGAGACACTGAAAAATATTTTTTATTGATTATATATAAGGATATCAATGTGATAGTTTTTGTATATAGTTTCAATATATAATGTAGAAGTTAGAATATATAATTCTGAATTTCAAGTCATTTAATTTAATTCGGCTGATCTGTACCGAATATCATTAATAAGGAGTGTGAGCTATGGTAATAGAAAGTTCTACAAATCGAGGCAGTGTAACATACATCTGTACAACAATTCCATTCTCAAACAAACTCGATAAGGTTCTCTTGATCAAAGGGGCAAATTGCAGACACGCGCATGTTTCAAACTGGTTGGTTTTCATCAGTATAATGTATGCCAGTGACTACAAATCAGTCAACTATCTATATTCGCTGCATACCTTTGCGAACTAATTCAAGTAAAGAAATGTATTCCCGATATTTTCACGTTACAAACGCAGAAAATTTTTTTCTCATGCTCAAGTCAGACCATAATATGCCGTAAGCTATGCCGTGTAAGCTATGGTAATAGAATGTTCTACAAATTGAGACAGTGTAACATACATCTGTATAACAATTAGCGTCTCTGTGTATAGCGAATATTGATAATTGACAGATTTATAGTTACTGACACACATTTTGTACTGTTGAAAACCAACCAGTTTGAAACGTTCGCATGTTTGCAATTTCCCCCTTTGATCAACCAAACCGTATCGAGTTTGGAATTGTTATACAGATGTATGTTACACTGTCTCGATTTGTAGAACTTTCTATTAGGAGTACAAATAAGTTTCCGCCGTTTTTTAACACAAATTAAATATTTATTATAGAAGAACGGTAATATAGTGACTTCTAATGTTAGAGCAAGTTCTTTTTGTGTTTGAGATGAATCTTCCTCCAATTCTGCATCCTCGTAAATTTTTGGCCTTCCACTGCAATCTTTGTCTTCTACGTCGAAATCACCGTTTTTAAACTTTTGAAACCACTCTCGACACGTTCTCTCACTCAAAGCACCCTCACCATATGCTTCTACGAGCAATTGATGCGCCTCAGCAGCAGATTTCTTTAAATTAAAGAAGTAAACTGATATTTACCTCAAATGAGGCTTACTTGGCTCAAATTTTGACATTTCCAACTGATAAAAATTATATTTTACTGATATAAAATCAATGATATCAATAGGTTATGTTGTTCTTGAATGTCCAAACTATTTTTTAAGCCGGTTATCATCTGCGAAAGCTAACCGAAACTCCGTGCCGCGCCATCTACAATAAAACGGCGGAAACTTATTTGTACTCCTAATATTACCATAACCGAATTAATTTATTTGAACATAAATATCCGAATTATGAGCATTACGGCATATTATGGTCTGACTTAAGCATGAGGAAAGTTTTTTCAGCGTTTGTAACGTGAAAATATCGAGATTATATTTCTTTACTTGAATTAACTCGCAAAAGTGTGTCCAAACCAAACGAGATATAAATTATCAATTGAAATTACTGAATAAATACAAAATTTTGTTTCTGATCTTATATTTATGAAAACCAAAAATTTTTCTGAAATGCAAAACATAATTTCAAGAACTTCTCCAAAACTTATTTATTTGAAATATTTAATATATTTTAATATTTAAATAAGTTTCTACAAAAATCCCTCAAAACATGAAGTACATCCTCAAAAAATAAATTGAAATTAAATACGATCTTCATCAGTACCTACTTCACATTTAAAACATAAAATTAATTATGAAAATCAAAACAGATTTAATCTGTTGTCTTCTACAATTTTAATTTCAAAAAATTCTTTGAAGAGACTTTAAGAATTAAATTAATGTCTTTATAAGCACTGCTCATATTTAATAGACGTCAAAATTCATCATACAATATCAAACGGAATTAAGAAAAACCAACGAATACAAACTATCAATTAAAATTAAAATATAAATAAGCAAACATTTTTTGTTTCGTTCCAGGCATGCGTAATGAACTCTTCAGACAAACTTACGAAGCCCTGTTTGTTACAAAATGTTGTTTTCCGATCCCATATGAATGAAAAATAACCCTTTCTCAAAAATATAAAACATAATTTCAAGAACTTCTCAAAAACTAATTTATTTGAAATATTCAATATATTTAAATAAATTACTTCAAAAAATCTCAAAACATGTAGCACATTCTCAAGAAATAATTAAAGTTACGATAAGATCAGTTCAACATTACATATAAAAAATATAATAAAATCAAATAAACAATGTATAGACTTACTCGGTGAATCTTAGGAATACACGGCCCTCAATAGAAAATAAAAGTAAACACTTTCATAGATCCAAGGTACTTATGTTCCACGTTCACAGAATCATACAAAGCTTATAAGGCACTTGGCCTCAGTTAAAACCGTGCAACACTGTATAATGAATTTCTTTATTTAAAAAACCTAATATAATTATATATTATATATAAAATAAAATAAGAAGGAATGGTTTTTTACTTGATAGAAGGATTATTACAAATATGAAAATCAAAACAGATTTAATCTGTTGTCTTCTACAATTTTAATTTCAAAAAATTCTTTGAAGAGACTTTAAGAATTAAATTAATGTCTTTATAAGCACTGCTCATATTTAATAGACGTCAAAATTCATCATACAATATCAAACGGAATTAAGAAAAACCAACGAATACAAACTGTCAATTAAAATTAAAATATAAATAAGCAAACATTTTTTGTTTCGTTCCAGGCATGCGTAATGAACTCTTCAGACAAACTTACGAAGCCCTGTTTGTTACAAAATGTTGTTTTCCGATCCCATATGAATGAAAAATAACCCTTTCTCAAAAATATAAAACATAATTTCAAGAACTTCTCAAAAACTAATTTATTTGAAATATTCAATATATTTAAATAAATTACTTCAAAAAATCTCAAAACATGTAGCACATTCTCAAGAAATAATTAAAGTTACGATAAGATCAGTTCAACATTACATATAAAAAATATAATAAAATCAAATAAACAATGTATAGACTTACTCGGTGAATCTTAGGAATACACGGCCCTCAATAGAAAATAAAAGTAAACACTTTCATAGATCCAAGGTACTTATGTTCCACGTTCACAGAATCATACAAAGCTTATAAGGCACTTGGCCTCAGTTAAAATCGTGCAACACTGTATAATGAATTTCTTTATTTAAACTGAGGCCAAGTGCCTTATAAGCTTTGTATGATTCTGTGAACGTGGAACATAAGTACCTTGGATCTATGAAAGTGTTTACTTTTATTTTCTATTGAGGGCCGTGTATTCCTAAGATTCACCGAGTAAGTCTATACATTGTTTATTTGATTTTATTATATTTTTTATATGTAATGTTGAACTGATCTTATCGTAACTTTAATTATTTCTTGAGAATGTGCTACATGTTTTGAGATTTTTTGAAGTAATTTATTTAAATATATTGAATATTTCAAATAAATTAGTTTTTGAGAAGTTCTTGAAATTATGTTTTATATTTTTGAGAAAGGGTTATTTTTCATTCATATGGGATCGGAAAACAACATTTTGTAACAAACAGGGCTTCGTAAGTTTGTCTGAAGAGTTCATTACGCATGCCTGGAACGAAACAAAAAATGTTTGCTTATTTATATTTTAATTTTAATTGACAGTTTGTATTCGTTGGTTTTTCTTAATTCCGTTTGATATTGTATGATGAATTTTGACGTCTATTAAATATGAGCAGTGCTTATAAAGACATTAATTTAATTCTTAGTCTCTTCAAAGAATTTTTTGAAATTAAAATTGTAGAAGACAACAGATTAAATCTGTTTTGATTTTCATATTTGTAATAATCCTTCTATCAAGTAAAAAACCATTCCTTCTTATTTTATTTTATAAAATTAATTAACAAAAAATATCTTACCAGACATACCTTGTGGTCCATTTGAGATTATATAATGAGTTTTGAATTTAATTTGTGTACTAAAGTTAAGTAGTGCTTATAAGATATTAATTTAATTCTAAAAAACTTTGAATAGAATTTTTTGAAATTAAAATTTTTAGGAGGCTAACAGAATGAATCTGTTTCGATATTTAAATTTTGTAATAATCCTTCTATCAAGTAAAAAACCTCTTCTTATTATTTTAATGTATATATAATAATATATAATTATATTTTGGTTTTCCTGATTCATTATATAAATGTCATTTAGTCTTAACTGATGCCATAAAATATCTTACAAACTTTGTGTGATGAACATAGAATACGTTGAATATTTAAGTCTCTTATTTCAGTGTTTGTTTAACAAGGATACCACGAGGTCTGTCTGGTGAGATATTTTTTGCTTAAATATTGAATTGAATCAGTCATTACTTGGTGAAAATCCATTTTAAATAATATTTAAATAAGGTTATTCTGATTTTCACAAATTTTTATTGTTATGTTTACAACAATCGTTTCGCTATCACAGTAGCATCATCAGGCAAGATTACATTTTAAATAACTAAGCTTGTTTCCGAAATCCGTTGCTATTTATATTAAGGTAAGTACAATAAATTTTTATTGAGCACTAAAACCCAAAAAAGGGTCTGCAAATTCCAGCTTATCTGAATATATTTAACAGAGGTGAGTTATTTAAATCTATTTGTTCGTTAAGTAATATTCCATTTTTATTATGTTTATTTCTCTCTAGGTATTCTAACAGATTTAAGGCATAACTTTTGCTTTCTATATGTAGAATTTCAAAATTATGGTTGAAAGTATGTCCTGTTTCTAACAAATGGTTGGAATATGTAGAATTACTTTTATTATTGAGGAAACTCTTCAAATGTTCAAATGTGATAGCGAAACGATTGTTATAAGCATAACAATAAAAATTTGTGAAAATCAGGATAGCCTTATTTAAATAATATTTTTTGCTTATTGATTTTATTTTTTGAAATGTGAAGTAGGACTGAAGAAGATCTAATTTAATTTCAAATTGTTTTTTGAGGATGTACTACATGTTTTGAGAGATTTTTGAAGTAACTTATTTAAATATTTCAAATAAATTAGTTTTGGAAAAGTTCTTAAAATTGTTTTGCATTTTTGGAAAAGATTTGGTTTTTATAAATATAAGATAAGAAACAAAATTTTGTCTCTTTCAAGTAATTATCTAGTATTTTTAACTAACAATTTATATTTCGTTGGCGTTTTTTATTTCCATTCGATATTATATAACGAGTTTTGATTTTATATGTCTACCAAATTTAAACAGTGCTTATAAGACATTAATTAAATTCTAATAGTTTTTGAATAAAATTTGTAGGAATTTAAATTTATAGGAGGCTTACAGAATAAATATGTTTCGATATTTAAATTGTGTAATAATCCTTCTATCAAGTAACCTCTTCTTATTATTTTATTTTCGAATAATTTCTTTCAAGATATCATTACATGCGTAGTGAGGAATGATTGCCTTAATAGGGCATTTCCTAAAAAGTCATTGTCCGCTCAGTAGATGTTTCACAAAGGATGCTCTAAGAATCTATACAATAGTCATAGAATCGAGAAACCTAAAACAGACTAAGAAACGGTTGCCAAAGGGTTACTACGCAGCAACGAGATCGTTTATTAACCTAAATAGCTAGAATACCAACGGTAATTCATCCAGAACTTCAAAGACAATTTCTACAAACGACGGGAATGAGCGTATCAGTGGAAACGATTAGGAAACGACTTCGTGCCAGAGAATTGCTAAGTAGAAGACAATGAAGAGCTACATATCTATGAACAAAAAATCGGTCGATTAGCTTGACGCTTAGGAAACCTAACCCGGAAGATGAAAAAATTATAAAACGTCTCATTTTTGGATGTTTAGTAATTGATGAGTCCGTGTTATGAAAGAATGTGGAAGACAAGCTTGAAGCTACCGAAATGATTGAAATTTGAGCTAGTGTAGTAATTTTTTGGGCTAAAGGAAAAACTTCTTTAATTTCTATTCTCACAGTTTAAAAGTCAGCAAAAAATTTACCTCCACATTTGATTCATGCCTTTATAATTGTTTTATTAGGGTTTTATAGCCATTTCACTTCACAGCTCTGTTTGTAAACAGGGTAAATTTGGAAAGTTTCATGGCTAGAAGGATAATTAGAGTTTTCTTGCAGTCCCAAAGTCAACTGCATACCTTGGTCATGCTGTATATAATAATCCTAGGACGCCTATTCTTGACCGTTGATCGAAAAAGTATTAATATATTAGTGGTAGTATCTAAAGAAGTAGAGCTGATTCAATATTTGGATTATGCTATACTTGTTTGGTGTAAATCAGTTCTTAAATCCTCGGCACAAAAAAAAAGTTTTGTAGGCCCCTGTTACATAAGAAATTCGTTGTTTATTTTCGTGAAAGAACGAGTTGAAAGAATACACATTCCACCGTCCTTATCCATTTATCCATTAGATTCTCAACTGATATTTATACTGCATTCCGCTTGAACTCTCCAAATATTGAATACTCCAAAAAATATGCGGCATTTTTCAATAAATTCACGAACGCAGCAGTCGTAATTTATATTATCCTGATACTCCTAGATCTTATGTGAAGATCTCTCAGAAGCTCTTTCAGCTAGTGCGAGTTAGGAGTTCAGTTATTTTCTGGGTAGGCTTTGTTACTGCGATCTCACGCCACTTCAGATCACAGCACTGTTAATTTTCGACCCGACAGTGAAATGGAGGCCGAAACACGCCCAACTACAAATTTTCTTTCCCACCTGAACAGGATTTGAACCCGCGACATTTCGGATACGAGCCCTATGCTCTTACCACTGAGTCGTTACCAGTGGGGTTGTTTGTTTATACTGAACTGACATTTGGACATTGAAGCGCTTGAAATAGCCAAAGCAAGGACACAGGGCTTGAAATTAATTGAAATTCCAAGTTATCGAAACCAACGTTGAAGGTTGATAACTTTATTTATCCCTTGAATATTTTATATGAGTGATTTTTGGTGTAGTCATTTAATTTGATAAGTTCTAATTCCTACTGAAAAAATCTATCTTAAAAAATATCCTGTACTAATTTACGAGAGAGTCGAAACTCCTCATGTCACGTAAATACTGTTATCATAGTTTCCATGATATTTCGCCGCTGCACCTTTGTGTTCGCTAAATTGACAACCTCTGACTGTTTTATCATCAAGCACTATTCGGTATACCACAAAAATAACTTTCTCGAACGAAAATCCCACAGATAGAAAAACCTTTCAGAAGGCCCGCGTACAATATTGTCGAAAATCAGTTGCACGTCCGTCATAGAAGCGAACGTGAACATTTGGTAGATGATTAATCCGAATGTGGACTGCGCTCTATGCAGCTTCTCTCTGCATTATTGTCTTTCAGCAAATTACTTGACCACTAACATATCACGAAACGGAATACCAGTCGCGGCAGGGTCGCATTCGATATTCTGTCATTGTCTGTTGCTCTGCAATTTCAGACGCTGCTGCCTGCATCTCTACAGATGACCAGCAGATCGTTTCGAACTTCAGGCCCGTGAATTGCTGCCCGAACTAATTACTCCTTCCTGCCCAAAACAAGAATTGGATAGGAATGGAACAAAAAAACTTATTGAGCACACACTTCCATTGGTAGACGTTGTTTGCCCGTGAATAGCTGTACAATCGCGCTACAAAGTATTTCAACCAAAATTATAATAAATTACGGAGAACATTCTCACATGAAACTATTATATATGAATATGAATCGAATATTACTTTGATAAGTTTTTTCAAATATTTCAAAACAATAACTGGATCAATTCTCTAAAACTCCTACAAATTTGGATCTGAAAAATCTCTTGAAAACTTTTTAAAATTAAATTAAATGTCTACCAGCCAGTTCATAAACGAAATTAACGCCTCCTTTTTCTCAAAACGTCTCCTTTAATGATAAAACGTGTTTCATAAGCAAATTTTAAGGTTAAAGGGAACTTAAAAGCGTCTTTTATCTTAAAGTGAGAAAATCGGCCCTTTACGGCTGGAAAAGGATCCTTTAACGAGAAGCTCGACACTGCGCAGGTGCTCGATAAACACGAAAACAGTAGACATAACCTTCCTCTGTCACATTAGCCCATTTTTTTCGATTTTAGCGTACTACGAAATATGTTAACGTTCAAACCGTGTGTAATTCAGACTTGAGAATCAGAATTATTGTAGCTAGATGACCTGGCTCAACACATGATAAAACCATCTTTAATAACAGTGTCTTGAAGAGACAATTAAAGAGTAGTAAATTTGGACCGTATTTGTTACTTGGTGATAGTGGTTATAGTTTGCAGACTTGTCTTATGACAAAGTTACCGGAAGCTATAACTGTAGCTGAAAATGTAGATAAGGAGTCAATTATACGAACTAGAAATGTGGAGGAGAGAAAGTATGGAGTTTGGAAACATCGTTTATCTATACTTTCTAAAGGAATGAATGTTAAGTTAACGACCATAAGGACAATTATTGTTGCTACCGCTGTTTTGCACAATGTAGCTATAGATATGAACGAAATATTTCCAAATGAATGATTGAATGATGTGCAGGAGGAAGAGGACTTTCAAACAGATTCAACTAATGTTAATGCAGTTCGTCAAGTGAGACAGTCGGTTATTGATGAACATTTTTCTACTTTATAATTTATATTTGTATGATAATTGAAAATACATTTGTTTGTCGCTTGTGAAACGCAATTTGCAAAATAGAGGAAAGGAAGGGATGAGGGGGTTTTCTTTGACCTTTTAAATTTGAGAATTGACTCACTTGGATAGATGTCAAAAACATGCATTCTACACTTCACCAAAAATTCAGAATGAAATTATAGGATTATATGGTCAAGTTGTCTAAGAAAGAATTATTGATGACTGTAAACAAGCAAAAGCTTACGCTGTAATGGCCGATGAAACAGCAGATATCGCTGGACAAGATGAGTTTTCTATCGGATTGCGGTTTTATGATGAGAATCAACAATAAATCAGAGAGGAATTTGTAGGCTTTGTTGAGCTGAAATCTCAAGATGTTTCAGTTAATCAAAATCTTTCAGCAGAAAATTGTGTTGGATTTGGATTTGACGGATGTTCTACGATGGCTGGAAAAAAAGGTAGTGTACAGGCCATTTTGAGGAAAAAGTACAATACATCTTTATTTTTTCATTGCTCAAGCCACAAACTGAATCTTGTGATCAATAATGCTAGCAAACTACCGAAAATAAGAAACCTGATTGCTTGATTGCAAGGATACAATATCCTTCTTTCGTGAGTCGCAAACCCGCAGGACTTCGGCTCCTAATTTATCAAGTCTCTGTGAGACCAGATGGTCTGAGAAATACGAGAGCATCAGAAAGTTTTCAAACATCTTTCATGAAATCGTCAATGCGCCAGAACATGCACTGTGCAGTAACTAAACCAATTTTCATTATAGGTTCAGTCATGATTCCAAAGTACTCTGCGATTTTCGAACCCATTGTGAGGTAAAAATATGGATTGGATTATGGTGAGTAAACACATTGGTGAAATCATCAGTCATCAAGAAGGATCGATAAGAAATTGAACATGTTTCTGAAGAAGTACTTGAAAAATCACATGATATCGCGGAGAAAATCGGCGTTGAATTAACAGTTCCACGAATTGTTAAAAATCAAATACACAGAATTAATCCGCCATCTGAGACTGCGATTGAATACTGGGGACGATCGTTGATTATCCCTTATCTTGACTCTTTAACCTTATCATTGAATATTAGATTCCCACACGAGAATACACCTGCTTTTGCCTTATCCCATCTTCATCCTTCATACATGCTAAAAAGTACTTCAAAAGATTTGGAAAGAACACAAAATCTTTCATGGAATTTTTTGAGTTGGATGATATCTCTGAAGAATTAGATTTGTGGTATAATCTGTGGAAAAAGTAAGATTTAGCAGGGGACAAATTATAGGATATTGAAGTGGCTGTACTTTTGGAGGAGGCTTATTTTTTTTCCCTGCAACAAGGCATGCACTTCTCATTTTAAGTGCTTTCCTATCCACCACGGCTACTGTTTAACGATCTTTCAGTACCCTTCGAACGGTAAAGACCTGGCTGAGAAGTACAATGGGAGAGGACAGATTGTCTGGGTTGAGTTTGATGAGCGTCCATCGTGAAGTTTTTGAGGAAAATCAGGGCTGGATTGAAAAAGTTTTCTACAAATCCAAGAAAAGTGATAATAGTATAAGGCATGTAAGTGAAATCCTTTTTTTTTCAAGCAAATAATTGTAATAACTAAGTTGATAAAGTACTGTTATAATTATACATATTTTTCTAAAAATTTTGGTTTCATTAACCTTCGAAAAAAACATTCCATGATAAAATATTCCCGACCATGGTTTGCCCCCCCTAGATTTGATCCTGGGCATGCCCTTTGATTCGGTCTTTATTTACTAACTTGCCGAATCAGTTCAAGATCTGAATTCTAAATGAAAACAAAACATTTGAAATTTTCAGGTACAGTTGAGTTTCCATTACTGGGTCAAAAGCAGATTTATCATTTGAGAAAATAAAAAACAAAATACCGTCCAAGATCGCATGCTGATTCGGTACAACTGGTTGTGTGAACACGCGGTTTAAGCAACAGTTTGTTAACAACACGAATGAACAGACAGACATGTGAGCGTGATACGAAATACAAACGAAGAGAAGTAGCTAAACGTACCGCCGGAAGGCGATGAAGATTTTCTTGATGTAGAAAGGGCACCTGATAAAATTTTCATCAGCCACTTTCACTGAGTGATACGGCAAACACGCAAAAATGTGACGTCAGTCTAACGTAAATGGATATTTCCTAAAGCAATGTCTATGTCCTTTTCATATTTCCATACTCATCCCCACATTTGACGTATTCTCAAGGGTGTGACAGACTGGGGAGATGTTTGTTCTCCCCAAATTCATCGACATAATGTTATTTTATTCTGTAACGCGTTTTCCCAGTTTACTTCATTTGGCACATGCTTCTCGGCAGCAACTTTTATATCCCTGCGAATGCCTCAAAGCCAGAGGAATGCAGAGAACCCGCCCGGCTCTCCCTGAAGGGCTGAATAACTTCATTTATTTCTGTCCTACTTGAAATATAATTTCTGCTTTGCCTTTCTTATCTGCCGGATGTTGCTTTGCTGGATACAGAGATATACTGTACACGTCAAGAGCTCACCTGACGATTCTATCCTCGTTTTCAAACAAGAATTCATTTGGCAATGTTAACTGCGGACGGTTGGCAGGACTGGCTTATCGCGCCGTCACGGAGATCCCCAGAAAAATTCTTCATCCCCCTCGGACTACACACATCGTCAAAAATCTTGGCCCCAGTAATTTATTTCCACAAAAATGTTTGTACTAATACAACAATTGTTTCACCACGATGTGGCTTCTTCAGCTATTACATTGTACTGTCTGATGGTATTGAGTGTAACCGAGTTTATATACATTTTTAGGTACGCGACCAAATGTTTATTGGAGTTTGCCGCTAAAAATGCCATTAAGGAAAAATATTCAGTAATGGAGAATGATCGACATCTGCTTGTTCGTTCAAAAAGATTTTACGGGCATTATACCTGTTGATTTCAAGAAATTCTAAAAGTGTTAATCTAGAACTTTTGCTTTCAACGTGGATAATTTCATAATTATTGTTGAAATTATGCCTGAATTCCTTTAGATGATTAGCATATGTCGAATGTACAGAATTGTACATATAACCCCTTTGGTGTTCTTGGATACGTTTCTTGAATGATCTACTAGTCTGGCCAATGTATACTAAAGGGCAATCTTTGCAAGTTAACTTGTAGACTCCGGATTTATTTTCTTTATTTGTACGATCTTTATTATTTTTTATGTAGGTACTAAGGTTATTAATTGTCTTAAAAGCCGCGTTATAATTGAAACAACTTTTGAAATATTTAGCAATATTTTCAGATAATCCATTGACATAAGACAACGAAAAATATTTCTGTGTATTGTCCTCTTTTATGATTGGGTACACGAGATTTAATTCCATTTTCTTTTGTTTATTGGATACCATTTTGTCTATAAGAAAGGGATTGTAACCGTTGTTTGACGCTATTTGTTTAATAATATTTAATTCTTTCATGAAATTTTCTGAATTTAAAGGGACATTCCTTGTAAAAAAACTATTAATTAAAAATAATACCAATCCCATCAAAATGAATGATATACTTAATTGCCTGGAAATATGTCTCAAACAAAACTACTTTCAATTTAACGGAACCGTCTATATTTCTGACAATGGTTTAATAATGGGAAATCCACTCAGTTCAATTTTAGCTGAAATATTCATGGATGATCTGGAATCAAAAATACACCTGAATCCTATAAGCAAATATTTTCTTTATTGGTACAGATATGTAGATGACATTTTTTGTTGTTTCAAAGGCACCGACCGACAACTACATATCTTCACGAATTTCATTAATAAACTTCACCCAAAAATCAAATTCACAATCGAAGAAGAAAAGAATCAAAGTATTAATTTTCTTGACCTCACTATAACAAGATTAAATAATTTACATGATTTTAGTATTTTTCACAAACCAACAAATACAGACATCACAATACATAAAACTTCAAACCACCCCACTAACCAAAAGATGTCAGCATATAATAGTTTTATTCATAGATTATTGAATGTCCCTTTGAATTCAGAAAACTTTATGAAAGAATTAAATATTATTAAACAAATAGCGTCAAACAACGGTTACAATCCCTTTCTTATAGACAAAATGGTATGCAATAAACAACAGAAAATGGCATTAAATCTCGTGTACCCAATCATAAAAGAGGACAATACACAGAAATATTTTTCGTTGTCTTATGTCAATGGATTATCTGAAAATATTGCTAAATATTTCAAAAGTTGCTTCAATTATAACGCGGCTTTTAAGACAATTAATAACCTTAGTACCTACATAAAAAACAATTAAGATCGTACAAATAAAGAAAATAAATCCGGAGTCTACAAGTTAACTTGCAATGATTGCCCTTTAGTATACATTGGCCAGACTGGTAGATCATTCAAGAAACGTATCCAAGAACACCAAAGGGCTTATATATACAATTCTGTACATTCGACATATGCTAATCATCTTAAGGAATTTAGACATAATTTCAACAATAATTATGAAATTATCCACGTTGAAAGCAAAAGTTCTAGATTAACACTTTTAGAATTTCTGGAAATCAACAGGTATAATGCCCGTAAAATCCTTTTGAACGAACAAGCAGATGTCGATCATTCTCCATTACTATATATTTTTCCTTAATGGCATTTTTAGCGGCAAACTACAATAAACACCTAGAGTTTTTATGACTTGTGCTTCTATTATTTGGTCAAGTACCTAAAAATGTATATAAACTCGGTTACACTGAATACCATCAGACAGTACAATGTAATACCTGAAGAAGCCACATCGTGGTGAAACAATTGTTGTATTAGTACAAACATTTTTGTGGAAATAAATTACTGTCTTATATACATTTTTTTAATTAAAATGAGTTTCCACCAAGTAAAGACCGAATCTATCAAATAATCCCATAAGTGCTCAATTGGATTCATATCTGGTGAGTTTGCTGGATATTGTTTTCTTGAAGAATGTTTTGAACCCTTTGTGTGCGGTGTGTGGTGGGGCGTTATCATCCTGATACATGAAATTATCCCCAAATTCGTTACGCAGAGGAACAATGATTGGTTCAAGGATGAGTTCTACGTAGATGGCATTAGTCATTATTCGTTCAACGATAATAAGAGGGGTACGGCGACCGAACATCATACCCCCCATCACATTATTGATCTGCCTTGAAAGGGCACAACTTCCCGGGCGAAATTGAGTCGCTCTAGTCTGCCTGGACCTCTCCAAACCCTTTCTCGTCTACTATCACTTTTGTAAACCGAATCGTGACTCGTCCGAAAAAAGTACGTTGCGCTATTGTGGTAAAAGCCAGTCTTGGTGGTGTTCTGCCCATTGCTGACGGGTAGTTCTATGCCCAGGTGATAGCCCAGGTACTCTTAAAGGTCTTCTTGCCCTTGAATTTGAGGAATGCAACGGTCTCCTTATGGTACTGGTTGTGACTACCCGTATAGGTCCTCAAATAATGATTTCGAAGGGCTGTTACAGATACCGTTCGATTCTGTCGAGTAAAATTTGCGATATAATGGTCCTTCCTTGCAGATGTTGCAAGACATTTGACGATGTGTGTATATCATACGAGGAACTGAATTATTCACATTCTGAAATAAACTCATAGATTTACCGATACAGGATGTCCTTAAAAGTGATTCTTCTTTGACACATGAAGAACTCACTGAAAAAATAATCTTAGCAGAATTGCGAATAATTATACTAATACAACCCTAAAGAGTCTGCAATGAAGAAAATGATACATTTCTTGTAATGACACTCTTCAAAACAACAGTTTCATTGATTTAAGCTAAATAGGTTAAAATCAATCTGTATTTTTTTGTACCTACAAATATATTTCACATGGTAGTGCAAAATTTCTCAATTAAATTAACGTAAAATAATAAAGTGCTCGTCAAAACTTAGGGATATTGGATTATTGGATGGAGTAGTCCGTTATTTTGTGATAGTTCACTTTAATAAAAAATTTTAAGAACATAATTTTTAATGAATAAGTAACTACTCCGTTTTCTATCACTTTTCAATAACTGAACATACAGTGACTCGAGTTTCGTAGTGTTTCATTTTCAAGCTGAATACAACAAATTATATCTCAAAAATTATATATATCCGTTGAAGGCTTCGGCAAAACTTCAAAATGTGGGGTATGCCACAGGTCCGTCTGCTCATTTAATAGTTTTAGTTTTGGAACGTGCTTTTTCGTGTTTGAATATTTCGATGGATTCCAGGATGTCTAGTTTTTTTCCTTTCGCTTCCAGGTGCAATATTTCAAGATTGCCCAATTCTGGGAAGATATGATTTGTTTCCAAGAAATGTTTCGCAAAATTGGAGTTATTTTCGGTTCCTAAATGAAGATTGATGTTCGTTGTACCTATTGTGGAAAAATCTCCCTGTCTTTTCCATACCTATACAGGTATGGAAAAGACAGTCGGAAACTTAGGAAATTCAATGTTAAATGTGTTTGAATATGTTTATATATTGTAAATGTATGAATAAAGGCACTATTATTATTATTATTAATCTAGATGAGCAGGAATATCCAGTAGAGCAGTGAAAGAATCAAAACTTTAGATGACGAATAAACGACTGTTCTCTCTCAATGGCAATGGCTAGTGGGGAGATGCTTCGATTGAAACGAGGCTCTGCACTGCTTTCTGTTCAGCGATCAGAGCATTCGCACTTCAAACGTGGGATTCGTTTGACCATATCGGTTGAAAATAAATACCATTGCATTTTCCACGATTAATGACACATAATTTCCTCTGTGAAAATGAGTACTTAGGTTCTTCAGCGCCACGAAATGGCTTGAAAATAAAAGAAATTCTACGAAAATAAGAAATTCAAAAACAAAATCAATACCAAAGAAAAAATCATTGGTCCGAAAAAATCATCCTGAGATATTGTGTGACTACACTTGTGTTGTCACTTGTGACTTGGACAGCCATTCTGTTGAAACCAGACATTATCGATATTAATTGGTAGCACCAGATATCGGGTGTTTTTTTTTTAGAGAGATACAACTTTCGATAGGGATAACTGTGATTTGACAGAAGGTAGAAGCCATGTTGTTTTGACATTTCTGTTCAGTAAGCATTGACAAATTATCATGGAAAGACTCACGCCGCAACAACGTTTACAAATTGTTGAAACTTTTTTTCAAAATCATTGTTCTATTCGCCAAACTTATAGAGCACTTCGTGAAATTTATGGTTTACATAATCGTCCATCAGACCAGCTTATTCGTAGAACTATCGATAGATTTCGGACAACATTTTCTCTACTCCATGCAACAACAACAAGACGAAGACCGGACGTACAGAAGAAAATATCGCTGCTGTAAATCATAGTGTTAATGATGATCCAGATTTGTTTATTCGTCGACGTTCACAACAAGTTGGACTTTGTGCATCCACCACATGGAAAATTTTGCGTAAAGATCTTGGTCTACACCCATACAAGACCCAACTGGTTCAAGAACTAAAGTCACTTGACCATAATAAGCATCGTATGTTTGCTGATCGGACCCTAGAACAGCTTGAAGTTGATCCACTTTTTTATCGTATAATGGCGTTTAGTGATGAAGCTCATTTCTGGTTGAAAAGCTATGTAAACAAGCAGAATTGCCGTACATGGAGTGAAACAATCCTCAAGAAGTTCTGCAGATTCCATTGCATCCTGAAAAATGCACTGTATGGTGTGCTTTACACGCTGGAGGCATCATCGGTTCATATTTCTTTAGAAACGATGCTGGAGCTAATGTTAATGGTGCTCGTTACAGATCGATGATCAATGATTATTTGTTTCAAAATTTGAATGGTATCGACCCAGAAGTGTTTTGATTCCAACAAGATGGTACTACACCTCATGCTGCTACCGTAACAATTGATCTATTGAAAGAAAAATTTGGCGATAACATTATTTCGAGAAATGGTCCAATTAAATGGCCTCCAAGTTCATGCGACATAACTCTACTGGATTATATTCTTTGGGGTTATGTCAAGTCATTGGTTTATGCTAATAAACCAGATACAATAGACGCTTTGGAAGCCAACATAGCTCGTGTTATCGATGAAACAAGCCCTGAATTACTCGAAAAAGTGGTCCAAGATTGGTCTGGTCGAATGCGGTTCCTTAGAGCTAGACGTGGTGGACATATGCCGGAAATTATTTTTAAAACATGAATGTCATAAAATTATCTCTTGAATAAAAAAAATTTGGCTTCAATCTTAATTTAAATGTGTTTTATTTTAATTTAAAGTTCTACCACTCTAAGAAAAACACACGATACTTCTATTTTCAAACGGTTTTCACTAATGGTGTTTGGTGGTTTAGCAATATTGCAATGCCTGCATGTTCGTAAACACCCACATTTCTTGAATTTTTCAATTATTTCAGAAATAGCAGAACTTGAAGAAAAAAGGCAACAATAAATGAATTTATTATCTCTGTTTGACCACCAAAGTACCACTTTATGATCTGAATTCTTTCTTCTACACTGAAAATTTTGATTTTCTTCATTTTCAACCTGTATGGACAATCGAATCCCACGTTTGAAGTGCGAATGATTCTGATTGCTGAACTGTGGTTTTGATTCTTCCACTGCTCCACTGGATATTCTTGCTCCTCTAAATTCACATTGAATTTCCTATGTTTCCAACCGTCTTTTCCAAACCTGCATACGAACACTTCATGTTTGGTATGCTGATTTAAACATTTATGTTTCTTTCGATAGTTTGACCTGACACATGATTCTTATATGGGTGAATCTCCTCGAATTTGGATTATTGAATAAAAAAAATTTCCAGAAGAAAATCGTTAAAATTCTTAAAAATCTCCCTTGATAAATAATGGCGAAAACATTGAATTCAATGCACATATTATCGCGATACTTAGAAGCTTTATATAGCTTGTGCGAGTTAGTTCAAAGCACTGTTAGTTTTTTATCAAACAATGAAATAGTATCCAGATAATTGTACAAAAAATACCAAGGCTATTTTGCGAAAGTTGGCAAAAGAAAACTTGGAAGTTAAAACAAATTGTAGAAATTACTATGTTTTACTAGCAATAAAAATATATTTTACACATTTTCTTGTGACTCGAGTTTCGGGAAATGAACTATCCCACAAGAAAATGTGTAAAATATATTTTTATTGGTAGTAAAACCTAGTAATTTCTACAATTTGTTTTAATTATGATCAACTACCAAATAGTAACGGCTGAAACAATTCAGTAACTTGGAAGTTTCCGAAGGAATTCCCGCAAGGACAAGTTTTACGATCGCAAAGGAGATAACATGTATTTTTGATTAATGTAATGATTAAAAAATTGTGAAACTGAAGATGAAACTATAGAATCGGTATCTTGGAACAATAATCTTAATATAACAAACAATTTTGTTGAACAGAAATAATATCAAATAACCCCAAATATACCATAAACTAAAAGAATTCTTTTTTTAACTCTTCGGTGATATGATTGGTGGAAGCTTGTTATGGCACGAATAAAACCAAAACTGAACACTGCAGTTATCAAGATACTGTAAAAACTCCAAATTTACATCGTATAAGGACAAAATGAACTAAGTTGTGGTAATTCACTCCGTGAACATTGAATTATTTCAAGATTAGGGAAGATAACACTCGCTATCATTTTGAAATTGAGCAAATTAAGCTGCGTCACTGTGGTTTTCATTAACGTCATACATAATTTTAGCTATTCATTTCATGTGATAATTCTTATTCATTTGAACACAGTAATTTCAAATTAATTTCCTTTGCTGCATAATACTCATTCTCCGAAAATATAACTTCAAAAATACAAATGCATTAGGTCAACAACAGATGAAAAATACTACTCTGTCAAGAAAGTACCGGGAATTTTCAATTAAAACAACATTTTTACATTTAATCGTCAAAATTTATTGGGTCGCCTTCAAAATAGGCTCCATTTGCTCCAATACATCTATGCCAACGGCACTTCCAATTATCGAAACATTTTTTATAGGCGCTTTCCGGGATGGACTTTAGCTCTCGCGCCGAATTTTGTTTTATGGCTTCAATCGACTCAAAACGGGTGCCACGAAGGGGCAATTTTAGTTCTGGGAAGAGGAAAAAGTCGCAGGGAGCCAAATCCGGCGAATACGGTGGTTGCTGAAGCACGTTTGTTGAGTTTTTGGCGAGAAAGTCAGTCACAATCGTAGCTCGGTGAGAAGGCGCGTTATCGTCATGCAAAATCCATGAGTTGTTCGCCCACAAATTTGGCCGCTTCTTACGGATACGCTCACGCAAACGTTTCATAACGCCTAGGTAATACTCCTTGTTTACCGTCTGACCCTCTGGAACGAATTCGTAGTGCACCACGCCACGGATATCGAAGAAAACAATGAGCATCTCCTTCATTTTCGAGCGGCTTTGGCGTGGTTTTTTCGGTTTCGGCACATTTTTTGCCACCCATTCCGATGATTGCTGGCTTGTTTGCATATCGTACTCGTAGACCCAGGTCTCATCACCAGTTATAATGCGTTCCATGAATGTAGAATCGGAATTACAGCGATCCAGCATGTCTGAAGCAACCTGTTCGCGATGACGTTTTTGAAGAAAATTCAGGTCTTTCGGTACGAGTCGTGCGGCCACCTTTCTCATGACCAAAATATCAATCAAAATCGTACGTGCGGACTCGTGGGATATCTTAAGATCATGTGCTATCTCTCTCAAGCTGGTACGACGGTTTTCCAGCACCCTTTCCTTAATTCCGAGAACGAGGCAAGTCTTCGACCACTTCACGACCGTCCTTGAAGGCTCTGTACCACTGATATGCACGAGTTTTCGATAGAGCATTATCACCAAAGGCCTTTTGCAACATTTTCAATGCATCGGCACACGAAAATTCATTTGCAACACAAAACTTTAAACAAATTCTTTTCTCAACGTAATCACCCATAGTAAAAATCGGCACGCACTCTGACATCGACTGACTTAATCAGCTGTTGCAAACACACTAGTTGACATATCCCGCTCAAGCTTGGCATAGTAATTGAGGACAGTGGTACCAACCTAGGAAAAAAAAATTTTACCAGCCTCATTGCCCCGCCAGATTTAAATCTATAATTCCCGGTACTTTCTTGACAGAATGTATAAACAACTGTTCAGTCTAATAATTAGTCGCACCATAATTAATACTCTTATTATATTATATTACAGCTAATAATAACATAATCATAGGCATCGTATGAATTGGGTAGCTTAAAAATGAATTTTTATCGAATCAGTAATAAGAATGTGATTTAATACTAAAATAAGTGATTAAATGATCGGTGATGATTATCCTTATAGCTTGATTGCATCAAGCTATAAGGATTCACCATACCACAACCTGATGTCCTGATATTCTCTGGAATTTTATCACCACACAATTTTTATCGGTTTCATCCGCTTAGTATAGCTATATGTTAAAATTCACATAATTGTCAGAGTTCCTGAGCTACCATTTTTATGCGAATTAAGTAATACTGAATTCGAATTGATATAATGAAAACGCTCATGTTTGTATTCAGTTAGATTTACATACGAAGTCGATTTAGAAGGATGATCATAGCTAGGAACTGAAAACTTTTCAATATGCATTCGGGCGTGTATATAAACGATAGTTTTTCTAACTAAATCCGAACAAAGCTTCCATGCTGAACCTTAATCCTGCCCTGCATCGTTCGACATGCTAAACGAGTGAAGGTTCACGAACACCGTGAACATTATTCTGAATGAATATCATTTATCCTCTATGAATCCTTCATGAAGTTCTCCACAATTAAATCCTCTTCACAAAATACCTTCGAGAATACTCAGCGCTATTATCTACAGATATTTTCATTTCAACCTGCAAAAAACTTGAAATACGTCTTATACAAGAGTTCGCTACCAAATGGAATTATTCAACAAATTCAAAAGGATTTACTTGAAGGAGAAATTTGCTGTTTACCTATTGTGTGACATATCCGTTCATTTTTGACTTCTAACATTCCTCCAAAAATTCAATATTCGAAAAAAACTAATACCTGCTTTCCAAAATGTACACTTTTCAAAAAGATTGCACTAAATATTTGGCAATCATCAAAACCTCATTCTGTTTCCACATTTTCAGTAAAAAAAATTATCAAATTTCACTCAAAACTTTTCAAAATTTTGACTGTATACATGACTTATTTTTCTTTCATTTTACGCCCTTGTTCCAAAGAACAGCGTGCTATCGTTTTGCCCAAATGTCTGTTATTTTCTAATTTGGAGCCGAAAATGGTCTTAAACGACTAGGTTGGACTCCTTAATAAAGTATCCGAGGTCGAAAGTAAACACGCAAACTTTCGAACGGAAAGAGCTAGAGGCATAAAACTTTCAGTGAAGGTTTGGGGTCTAAATATCTAGGCCAAGTAGATGAATGAAATCGGTTCGATGGTTCCGGAGGTATTCATGTTTAAAAAATTGTCATATTTTTTCCAATATTCTCGAAACAACAGATCGATCTACAATTCGGAATTTAAAGTAGAGTAATAACGTGCATATTAGTGCTAAATTTCGAGAGGATCGTTCGAACAGAAGTAAAAAAAGGAAAACAATTTAGTGAGCGAATCAGCGTTTAGCGAATCAGCGTTGAGTGCTACCTTAAACACTATATGATTAAAGTAAAACGGTAGAGACCGATACAATCAAACATTAAACACTATAACTTTCAAACGGAAAGAGACAGAGACCTGAAACATTCGGGGGTCTAAATATCTCGGCATCTTCGATAATGGACGTTTGAAATTTTTTTATATTTTTTCCAATATTTTCAGAACTACACATTCGATAAATATAAAATTCGGCCTTTAGAACTACAATACAATACGATCGAAATGGCGTGAGGATCACATTATTAGTAGTTTTAGAAGGAAAAACTTTTGTGGGCGGATCAGCATTGAGTGCTACCTTAAACACTATAACTTTCGAACAGAGAGAGATAGCGACTTGATACTTTCGTTATAGGTTTGAGTCCCGAATATCTCGGTCGAGTTCGTTACTGGGCAAAATCAGTCCAAAATTTTCGCAGTTATTCAAGCGTGAAATTTTCTCTCATTTTTATTATTGTTTTCCAAACTACGCATCCGATTCATTTGAAATTTGGGGTAGAGGGGAATAATTATATAGCACTTAGTCCTGCAGAATGTCATGAGGATCGTATTATTAGAAGTTTATAAACAAAAACAAAAATTTTGCCTGCGGAGCAGGGTTGAGCTCTAGAGAAACCATAGCAACAGTTCCACAATGAGTTAAAATTTAACATTTCATGATTTTTTACAATTCGGTTGATGGTCTTTGCATCTCATCTTAAATGTTCCTAAAATAAAATAGAAAAAGGCTTTTTACATATACAAAGGCTTTTTTATATAACAAAATTAAAAAATCGAAACAGATTTAATCTGTTAGTCTTCTACAATTTTAATTTCAGAAAAAATTTTTATTTAAAAAACTTTTAGAATTAAATTAATGTCTACAATAAGCACCGCTTATATTTAATAGACGTATATATTCAAAACTCAATATACAATGTCAAATGGAATAAATAAACCAACCAATATAAAAAGGCAATTAAAATTAATAAATATATTGGTTGGTTCATTTATTCCATTTGACATTGTATATTGAGTTTTGAATATATACGTCTATTAAATATAAGCGGTGCTTATTGTAGACATTAATTTAATTCTAACATTTTTTTGAATAAAAATTTTTCTGAAATTAAAATTGTAGACGACTAACAGATTAAATCTGTTTTGATATTCAAATTTTGTTATATTTCTTCTGTCAAGTAAAAAGCCTTTTTCTATGTTATTTTATACATAATATATAATTATATTTAGGCTTGAATAATTCTCATTCTGTAATGTCAATGGTGTGAAGAAAACCATAGAATGCCTTACAGTTTTCTGTGATTTTGTGACGAACTGACTACCTAGATTTTAAAGTTAGTCTGTTTCAAACAAGTCCCGTGTCACATTCTAAGGTATGACATACTGATGGTTAGTTGATTTTGATATTTTAAATGTTATCTAGGGCCGATGAAGAGATTATCCGTATTCTAATTGTTTTTTGAAAATATATTGCATGTTTTGAGAGATTTTTGAATTAACTTATTTGAATATTTAAATATATTAAATATTTCAAATAAGTTGTTTTATGTTCTTGAAAAGGAATTGGTTTCACTATGGTAAGATCAGGAACAAAATTTTGTCTCCTTCAAATATTTATTTATAATTTTAATTGCCTTTTTTATATTGGTTGGTTCATTTATTCCATTTGACATTGTATATTGAGTTTTGAATATATAAGTCAATTAAATATAAGCGGTGCTTATTGTAGACATTAATTCAATTCTAAAAGTTTTTTGAATAAAAATTTTTCTGAAATTAAAATTGTAGAAGACTAACAGATTAAATCTGTTTTGATATTCAAATTTTAAATGTTCCTGCAAATTTCATGAGGATTTTATGATTAGCACAAAAAATTTTGTGGAAAATTCATAGCAACAGTCCCCCAGGATCGAGTTTAAATTAAGCATTAAGATGTGAAATGACACATAAGGCTAATGCAAAATTTCGTGGGGAACTTTAAATTGAAATATTTCAAAAACGTGAATAGAACAAGCAGCTTTTAGAGCTACCTAATCAATAGAAACAGTTGTATGATTGAGTTTGAATTCAGATATAAAATAACGACAAGAAGGCTAATGCAAAATTTGTGACGATTGTGGGCGCAAAAGCTCCTTCCTGACTTGATGTCAGTGCTTTCCACCTTTTTATTCGAAAACATTATTTCATTCAAATATTTGCAATAAATTTTTTATTTTTACTTGACGTTAATGTATATTCTAAATTTATAAAACAAAAACAGTTTTAACTCATGCTCATTTTTATTGTTTTACACAAAAATAGGTTCTTCATCTGACTTCATCAGATGAGTTTTCATACACACTATACAAGGCAAAAACATGTTCTCAAGTACTAAACTCTGTTCATAAGTATACTTAAACAATTGTTGTGTAAACAACAAAAATCAGTGAGAGTTGAAATTGTTGTTATTTTATAAATTTCAAATATTTGTGAAATTTGAGCTAAAGTAAGTCTTAACATTAATATTGGACCTACAGAAAAAATTTGTTTGAATTTGTGCGTCTGTCTGTACAGTCGTTCGTCGCTTGAAACACTAAGAATCTCAAAATTCAAGGGTCAAAATCCATCAATTTGGAACGAAAATATGACTGCTAGAAATTGTTTTCTACCAATAAGTAAAAAAATAAGGATACGGCCATAATAAAATGGGGAAGTTGAATTGAAAGAAACAATTTAAAAGTTCATTCCAAGTTTCATGAGAAGGAATGCATAAAACCGTAATTTCGATAAATTTTCTAATATCTCGAGAATTTATTACTTGATTTTGCTGAAAATAAGGATATGTTTATGAGGATACCTAAAAATCAACTACACAGTTTTTTACCACAATAAATATGAGTTTTTGCTGGAAGCCGCTAGAACATTTTCTGGAAAATTTTCAGAAATTGTCAACAAAATCTGAATATCATCAATGAGGATAACAATTTTATACTCCAACAAATACGACAAGGTTTTGTTGATCACAGAGGCAAATTGAAGATATGCGTACGTTTCAAACTGATTGATTGTTAGTGACCCCAAATCTGTCATGTATCTATATTCTCAATACACAGAGACAATAATATACTAACGCCATCTAGAGTATGCAAAATACATACAAGACATACATTTGCGAGTTAATTCGAGTAAAGAAATGTATTCTCTGATATTTTCACGTTACTAACGCAGAAAAAACTTTCCTCATGCTCAAATCAGAGCATAATTTGCGGTAATGCTCATAATTAGCATATTCATATTCAAATAAATTGATTCGGCTGATCTGTACCAAAAATCATTAATTCTAGAACTTTCTATCACTATAGCTCATACTCAGTATCAATGATTTTTGGTACAGATCAGCCGAATTACTTTATTTGAAAATCTGAATATTTTAATGATCATCAACTTTCTGTATTAAATTTGAGTTAATTCTATATTGACCATCGAACTCAAAGAAACAGGCGGTAATGTTTTCGCCGTGACCATTTCGTTCGCCAGATTCAAATCCGATGGGACATGTGTTATCAGACTAAGTTAAAACTGAAGGTGCTGGAAATGAGGTGCTACAAGCAGACATCGATCATATCGTTTCGTCGTTGTATAGGCGTGTACAGAAATATACTCAGCTATGGGGTCACCCAACACATTATAACTTTTTTTCGGAATACAACTAAATAAAATGTTATGCCAATATTACAGTTTGATTCTTGGTATAAGTTTACCCCATTGCCAAATAATCAAGTCATAGGAATCATTTCTTCGGGTTGTAACATTTCTAATGTGACTGATTATGTTTTTTCTTAAAGTATATAGATATTTCCTGAAAAACCATATATCTTTCGCACTGGCATAAATTATTTTTGGAGTCATTTTAGTGTTATCGCTTGAGAAAATTGTCTTTATTAACGGTGAATCATAATCGTTGTTTATAGCAATTTGTTAATGTTTAATTCTATACCGTAACTTTTCTGATTCATAGTGATTTCAACAAACCTGTGAATCATACAATTGATGCTAGATGGATTAATTATGTATACAGCAGAATGAGTTTATGGCATATTGATAATGCGTGACAAATCTTAAGTTCTGATGGTGACTACATCAGAAAAAAAATTAAAATATTCATTAGGCTCAATTACTTTTTTCGTGATCGAATTACCTTCACCTTTGAATACCTAGCACTGACACCCGTTAATGATTTCTTAGATTTGGAAAACAAATCCTTGATGTTTTTACCGGAATTAATCTGGAGTGCAAAAGGAAAGAAATTAACATTTTATATTCAGAAGCAGTTTTTCGTGAAAACATTCTCCGCGCGCTCTCTGGAATATAATTTCCCATTGATGTATTTTTAATGAAAAATTTCACCTTTCCCAAGCAAACGGAAAATGAATTCATTGAGTATTTTCAGAGGTCAAATTTATATGATGGAAGTGAACAGTTCTTTTTTGTTCGAGGACTAGAAGGTCCATACATACTGCTCGAGTATAGCGTATGATATTGGTAAAAGTTTTCGTGCCAAGATTTATAATCTGTCAATTTCAAGATGAGAAAGTAGAATTCATGTTAGGTTCTTTTTATACGATAGTCCGAGCTAAAGAGAGTTGTTTTCCACTTTTTACCACCTATCTAGTCACGATCTTCTGTTCGTTACTTTAGCTCATAGTCGTCTGTCCACTGATAAATTGGTTTTTCTACCGAACATTTATTTGCTTGTCAGAGCCCAATCTTTTCGTGTGAAATGGACCCTACATATTCACATATTTTTCGCTCTAATGATTCTTTTAAATATAAGTGAAATATTTGAGCAGTTAGTATTTGGTGGTTAATTATATTCCAAGCAAGGTTTTAGAAATGTCTTCCTGTAAAAAAATTAGATGGTGCACATTTTTGTAACTTCAGACAACTAAAACCGAACAAATGTTACAAATAATAAGCTAAAAATTTCACTTAAAGAATTAAAAGACAGGAAGGCAACTTTATTATTTGGAGTCTGTTTAAAACTTCAAAATTTGAATAATGAGCTCTCTGCTGTGCTGACATTTTATAACATTATTTTGAATGTCATTCTTTTGTAATTGTACCTGCATGAGTACTTTGCACCTTAAGTAAAGTTTTCAATTGTCTGAAGATGAAGTAGAACTTCGAAACTGCAGGAAAAAAATGTATACATCTGAATTTTTGATAGTAATACATAGTATTTTCTAAAAACTTCTCTTCTCAGATGTGAAATTAACATCTTCACACCATAAATTAACTTTCCTTTCAAATTGATTGGGTAATATAATTTCGGGAAATAGCAATTGACTGCTGTTTCATTGCCTATTCATTAAAGTTCATTTTCGTTGAATGGAAAATTGGGTATCGGGAAACATAAAACGTGAAGCTTAATTCTCATATATAACGACTATTAAAATTTTTACGAGGTATGAAATTTTCTAGATCCGTTTAAGTACTTATTTAAGAAAATTGAAAACGTCGCCAGCATATTTTCATAAACCATAAATTTCGCAATGTCTATAATACACATTGGTAAATTGTGCGGTATATAAATAAGCATTCCTGTCTAGAAGAGTAATGGTGCGATAGTTGTTTAATGATCATAAAACAATTGCTAATAAACTAGTTATGTTGTAACAAAATGGGACTTGAGCATAAAAATTTCAGAAATTTCTTCCAGAAAAATCTAGAAAAGCAGTAACGTGGAGTCAGAAGCTTTTGCGTACTTGTTCAACAGTCCAGTGCCCCTGAAAACACCAAATTTCTGAATTACTTCTTGAAGAAGCCACATATGATTAACAAATATTTTCCATTAGTCTTTGTGTCGATATTTTACATCTTAATGCTGACTTTAAACTCGATCGTGAGACTGTTGCTATGTATTCTTTAATGCTCAACGCTACTCTCAACGAAAATTACGAATTTCAGAAACAGAAATGCTCTGAATTCTGCATTCTATGGAAAATTCGTTATCTGCGTGTCCTGATATTGATCGTTTAATGCAGGAACTTTTTATTGAGCATTCCCAATCGGAGTGGAGTTTATATAACTATGTGAAGGCTATGAATAAAGATGGTGATGGATGCAAACACTTTAAACAAATCTTTTCCAAGTAAAGTGATGTCAAATTAAAGGAAGGAATTTTTATTGGACCACAAATCACAAATTTGCTGGACGACGTTAAATTTACAGAGAAACTTACGAGGCAGGAACTCAGAACATGGAACTCATTTGTTATTGTAGTAAGAGGATTTTTAGGCAACAATATGGATGCAAACTACCAACAGTTAGCTAAAGAACTATTAAATGCCTAAAAATCATCAGGTGTCCGAATTTAATTGAAAATTAATTTCCTCCTTTCAGATCTATCATTTTTGGGAGCTGTCAATGACGAGCATGGTAAAAGATTGCAGCAAGATATTAGGACAATGGCAATTCACTATCAAGGACGATGGGATAAAACCATGATTACTGCTGGTTTTTGAAGAGAGAAGGTATGACTCCCCGTAAAAGGAAAAAATAGAATTTAATTAGTATTTTAGGTCAATATTTTTAATCTCTGTGTTTTTCTTAATTGTAAGGTACGTTTAGTAGGTGTGCAACTGAATAAAGTCGATATATACGGTTAAAAATTCTGAAATAATTTTTTTCAATAAACATCAGATATTGTAACATCAAATGTGGTTCTATAAATGTAGAAAAGTTTACGTGTAACACTTTTTTTCTCATTTTCGTATATGGATACGTCCATTCTACCATAACATGCTATTCAGCTTTATGTTACAACCAAATCTTTTTTGTCGGCCAGTGTTATTTGAGATCAAATAATCAAAATTTTTCCCCCCGAAGATGATACTTCATAATGTTTTCAACCTAGTGAATGTACTTTTATGGATTTTATATAATGAAACACTCTACATTAATAACTAATCGGTTAGATGATTTCTACTGAAAAACAATAATTAGTTCAAAACAACCTATTGTTTACTATTTTATGACTCGTTGAAAAACTAATTCTACATTATGTCTAGAGATGAAAGATAGGAATTTATAAGTTCTTTAAAATTTTATTATTCTTAGTTGAAATACTCTACATATATAAATATATATTTCAAAAGGAAATTGTTCTTTTAGGAGGAAAAACAAATTAATTCAATATCCTCCTTTGACCAGTAACTGGTATTATTAAGTCACAGTGGAATAATGCCCCTAGTAGTTAATAATAATAATAGAACAAAATTTGAATATCAAAACTGATTTAATTTGTTAGTCTTCTACAATTTTAATTTCAAAAAAATTTTTATTCAAAAATTTTTAGAATTGAATTAATATCTACAATAAGCATCGCTTATATTTTATAGATGTATATAATCAAGACTCAATATATAATGTCAAATGGAATAAATAAACCAACAGATATAAAGAAGTCATTAAAATTAATAAATAAATATTTAAAGGAGGCAAAATTTTGTTTCTGATCTTACCATTAAGAACACCAATTGCCTTTCAAAAACATGAACACAACTTAAGGACTTCTCAGAAAATATAGTTTATTTGAAATATATAATATATTTAAATATTCAAATAAGTTAATTCAAAAATCTCTCAAAACATGCACTATATCTTCAAAAAACAATTATAATTCTGGTAATCTCTTCATCGGCCCTAAATATATTTTTTGAGAAGTCCTTAAGTTGTGTTCATGTTCTTGAAAGGCAACTGATCAGATCAGAAACAAAATTTTGTCTCCTTTAAATATTTATTTATTAATTTTAATGACTTTTTTATATCTGTTGGTTTATTTATTCCATTTGACATTATATATTGAGTTTTGATTATATACGTCTATTAAATATAAGCGGTGCTTATTGTAGACATGAATTTAATTCGAAAAGTTTTTTGAATAAAAATTTTTTTGAAATTAAAATTGTAGAAGACAAGATTAAATCTGTTTTAATATTCAAATTTTGTTATATTTCTTCTATCAAGTAAAAAGCCTTTTTTATTTCATTTCATAATAATAGAATTAATTAGGAATAGATTCCCAACAGAAGAGATGAAAGCTACAAGCACAGAATTCTAATTACTGGATAAGAGGTATTTGAACAGCCAACCTTATTTTTCCAACTGAGCAAGCGTATAGTGCTGGTACTGATTAGGAATCGAACCCGTGAAAACACTTATCGTTTATATAGTGTCTCCTCAAATTCTCTAATTTTCCCCGCAATACCCTTGACATAGATAGAAAACTGGAGATCTGTGCCACAATAACAAATGCTATACGACATCCCATTAAATGAATGAAAACGGCTCTATCAAAATGCAATATAACATCATTAGATAAATTTCAATACGCGGTTTATAGTTTATTCAAGAGGTCAAAGGTTATGCAATATCAACTATTTCAAATGAACCTAAACATATATTCGAATTTTCATGATTCAAAATAAATTCCTACGTAGTATTAGGAATATTGAAATAGAGCTTGTGTTGCTTGCAGAAACTAATTTGAAAATTTCATTTCCAAAAACATACCAGAGGCGCTCGTCGAAAAGAACGAGTTTGTTTTTGAAATATATCCGCTGTGCTCCCCCATATCTAATGCAGAGCCAGGTTCAACAATATGAGGAATGAAAGGAAAACATGCAAGAACCCGAAGTGTTTTATTGGCGCAAGAGCGTGCTTCTGAAATGCGGTTGCATCAACATAATTCAGAGATTTTAGGTTAACCTATATTATCCATTAGGTTGTCCTATTATTAATATTAATGAGACTTTATCAGGCGCTTGCTCCGCTAATTTGATGTTAATTTATAAGCTTCTGCGATATAATGGAGCCTTTTTTCGGTAAAACATTGCGGTTGGAACCAACTGATGGAGTTGTTCTTACTGAGACTTACTGAGAGAAGAAACCCTTTGATATACAACCCTCTATAACCATGCCACATTTTTGTTCAATTTTTTTCTGATTTACAAACGAAAAAGAGTATTTTTGTGAGACGAAACTGTTTGTTCCATCGAAGTAACTACAAAATAATATACCTACCCCTAGAAAGAATGTTACAGCTTACAACAGATTCAAAGTAGAACCTATGGGGTGAACAATTTTCTTTTCAACGGCACGAATAATTTGAAAATATACCAGAAAAAGATTACATCCTGAATCTTCAGTTGGTCGCTAAACAATTAAAATCACAGAAAATTAACAAGAGTGCAGGATTAATCCATTTTCAGCGAAAATTTTCTTCAATATTTCGACGAAGCAGAATAAGAACTGTAGTTACTTAAATAACTCGAAGAGACTACAGGTCAAAACTAGATCATTTTGGTTGGGATCCTATCTATTCTTTTCTCCATCTGGAAAGTTGAGTAAGGTTACATTATGAAATCATCAGGCTATTGTTTTTACACTTTCAACATTAGCCTGAAATATCTTCCATTTAAATCTGAAAAACTCCTTTCAGTTACTTGAATTTGTCGATATGCAATGCATCAAGTATGCACAGTATAAAAAAATTTCCTTTTGGTTGGGTAGAAACATACTGAATTCAAAAGTGGAAGAATTGTCTCAGTTATACAAACATCGTCAAAAGTCTTATATGCCGTATATGGAGTGAAAACAATCCTCAAAAAGTTCTGCAGCTTCCATTGCATCCTGCAAAATGCACTGTATGATGTGCTTTACACGCTGGAGGCATCATCGGTCCATATTTCTTTAAAAACGATGCTGGAGCTAATGTTACAGTGAATGGTGCTCGTTACAGATCGATGATCAATGATTATTTGTTTCAAAATTTGAATGGTATCGACACAGAAGTGTTTTGGTTCCAACAAGATGATGCTACACCTCATGCTAATACCGTAACAATTGATTTATTGAAAGAAAGATTTAGCGATAACATTATTTGGAGAAATAGTCCAATTAATTGGCCTCCAAGATCATGCGACATAACTCCACTGGATTATTTTTTTGGGGTTATGTCAAGTCATTGGTTTATGCTGATAAACCAGAAACAAAAGACGCATTGGAAGCCAATATAACTCGTGTTATTGATGAAATAACGCCTGAATTACTAGAAAAAGTGGCCCAAAATTGTTCGTGGTGGACATATGCCGGAAATTATTTTTAAAACATAAATGTCATGAAATTATATTTCAAATAAAAAAAAAATTGGCTCAATTTAAAGTTCTATCACTCTAAAAATATGTGATTGAAACAAATTTTTCACCATTAAATTCAATATCTTTCTACCCCACATTCGAAATGGAAGAAAGAATTTCTGATGTTTCCAATCAAATCACATTTTTTTAGGATGTGGACCTGCAGACATAAGAAACTTACTTCAACTAGAATAACTTGATACACTGTCTATCGACTCTTTCAACTTATTGAAGATGAGTTTTTTAAATTTAAATAATTCAAGATATATCTACCTGATAATCAGAGTGGCAAAACAATAGCCTAATAATATGATAATATAACCTTACTTAACATACAATATGGAAGAAAAAACAGCTGGCTGTATGAACCCATCCAAAATATTCTATTTTTGAACTGTAGTCACTTCGAGTTAATTAAGTAACTCCAGAGTTTGCCATACGTCATCGAAATATTTAAGAAAATCTTTGGTGAAAATGGATTCATCTTAAACTCTTGTAAAAAAAATTCAAGGGTCAATATGAAATCCTATTCTTCAGAGATGATAGTGCTTTTTTATAATTGAAATGGTCGATAACAGCATGCATAAATTGAGTTTGTATTCATTAATGGACTGCTTTCGGTATTAACATGCGTTAATACACTGTCACACTCGACAATTTGCGGTACTCAATTATCTTTTTTTCGTACCAATTAAATACATCTAGATAGCTTCATTGGGAAGCCAATGTGACTACATGGGCAGCATTATCAGCGAAAGAAATCAATGATCCATACTTTTATGAAGATCAAAGACGCCGTCCGTTACTATCAATAAAAAAAGAAACGTTGGGATGCTACAGAATTTGTTCGTAAGATTGCAGGAATTCTCGAGTTGCAACCAAAGAACTTGTTTTCAACAAGATGGGGCATCATGTAACACCTCTAATGACTCTAATGACTTTTAGCCAAAAACGGATATTTAACATTTATGACCATCGTGCAGCCCGGATTTGTCCTCAATGGACCTTTTTTCTTGGGAATTAAACGGAAAAATATGAAATGTGGAATATTTTCATCAAGCATTTGTAGAATGATCAAAGGAAATATCCGGTCCAGGTTAGAAGAGTGTAAGGATGAATAAGAGTCACACCTAAGTGATGTATTATTTGAAAAAAATGATGAGAAGCACTGATGTGAAATCAGCATCTTTTGCGCGCTTGCTCAACAGTCCATTTTCCCTAAAAATTTCAATCTATTGAATATAATGTATGATTAATTCGCTCTTTACTTGCTGGAAACTCATTTTAATTTAAAAATATATAAGCGACAGTATTTTAATTTCCACAAAAATGTTTATAATACAACAATTGTTTCACCACGATGTGATTTCTTCAGGTATCTACATTCTACTCGCTGATTGTGGTATGGGTTGGTTTCTGGTATACTGAGAAATCATGTTTATTATCAATTTTTGTGATGGTTAAGTCTAAAAAATTGATACTATTGCTTTTTCCCATTCATCTCTGAATTGTATGGTTGGGAATAATTTGTTTATTAAATGCACACACAATTTAACTGAAAGTAAATATATTTCATTAACATGCTTAGAATTAAAAACAGAAAAGGTAGGTAGGTTATTAAATATAATTTTTTGAAATTAAATATATAGAAGACTAATATTAAAATATTTAAATAATTTTATATACCTTGTATCAAGTATTAACCTCTATATATATTATTTTATTCATAATATATAATTATTTGGTTTCCTTAACATGCTTTATACAGATGGTCCTATATATGGTGCTATAACAGAGACCGTTAAATTGCCTTTCAATCTTCTAGATCAAGGGTAAACCACAGAATTATTTATTTGTAGTTAACATTACACTCCATTTAAATTTTTGAGTATTCAGTATTCATTTACCAGAAGTTTTCTAAATTGTTGAAAGGTGAGTAAATATTTGTTTTTGATTGATGTTATATTTTATTGAATATTAATTAATTGAGTACTGATGAAGCAAAGTCTCTCTTAAAACTTGTTTTTCAGTAATGTTTTTACATATCTTGAGATTTCATAGAAAGTAACTTAGTTAGATATCCAATAATATTGAATATTCTAAGTAAGATAGTTTTATGATGAAATTCTCAAGATTATGTTAAACATTTTTGAAAGATATTTGTTTTCATAAGATTAATCAGCAGAAACAAAATTTTGTCTATTCAAAATATTTAATTTATAGGATTTTGGTTAATAATTTTTATTTATTGGATTTTGTTATATCATTTGGATGTCTTATAATGAATGTTTATTTTATATGTCGTTTGATATAAGAGGTACTTATATGACATTAATTTAATTGAATTCCTGAAGTTATAATTAATAAATATAATTTTTTGAAATTAAATATATACAAGGCTTATATTAAAATATTTAAATAATTTTATATATATTTTATATATATTTTATATATATATACCTTCTATCAAGTATTAAGCTCTATTTATGTTATTTTATTCATAATAGAAAATAGTAAAGATAAAATATCTAAGAACAAGTAATCAGGTGTTTATAAGCTAACTTGCGGTACTTGCCATTTTGTATATGTTTGTCAAACAGGAAGACCTTTCCAGACGAGACTAAGGGAACACGAAAAATGTTATTGTTGCAAAAAAAGAAACTCAACCTATTCAGAATACATACAGGACATATTTTTCATAGTAATTTTGAAATTTTACACATAGAAAATAAAAGTTTCACATTGAACCTATTAGAAAGATTAGAAATTTATAGATAGCATAAAAAACATATATTATTAAACAACCAAACAGAATTAAGTAGCTCCCCCCTATTGAATTTTTTTGAATTATTTTTCGGAATTCCCAGAGAATTGTAGAACTTTAGTCATCCCCTCTATTTTTTGTTATGAACCTGCACTATATGTAGAAATTCTCGAACATTGTAAAATCAGTATCCAGTAGTACTCACCTGAAGAAGTCATGGTATGACGAAACGATTGTAGTGAAATAAAATATTAGCGAAAATAGAATATTGATTTTTATTCGTAATTTCAAGATGAATTTCCGTCAAGTAAAGACTGAAACAATCATACAAATTTATTGGATAAATTTCTTCCGAAAATTGCTGAAGAAGGAATCCTATAGCAACTCGGTTAACATATCAATCTGAATACCCGACGAATACACTTAGGATAAGAGCAGATATAAAAAAGCAATATCCCCGCAATCTTCATTGCCGTGCATGAAAAGGACCAGCGCAGAGATTGGAATCAAATGACACAGCAGCAAAAGAGCAAAAATTAAAACACCTTCCACTTTATCTTCCACTCTATCGGGCCGTGTTAGAATGAGGGAAGTTGCCTCGTCAGTATTTTTTGTGGAAACAAAGAGGTCTCCAGAACGAGGCTTTGCAAGATCAAAAGATTCAAAAGTCTCTTTATCGTAAACAATGAATGAGAGAAATGGAGAACTTTCTCAATTTTAAAATCGCTGCTTTATCTCTGCCTTACTTCCTCCTTTCACGTGAAGCCCATATAGCAGCAAAAAATGTATTCATTAAATTATGTACAGAGGGCCTCGTCTATTATCTTAGAATGAGGGAGGAAAATGGTCCCTCGGAAATATTTTAATCAATTCCTTGGAGGGAATCAAATAATTGCAAATATAAAAATGTTTCTATAATAAGAGGAACAAACCACAGCATCAAGAACTTGAACGTGTCTAGTTATTATGTGAAGTAGTTGTGAACATAACCAAACTTCTGTTAGAAACAAAACATATTCTAGGGAAGAAGTTAGAATCAGAAAGGGTTATTTTTTGCACGCTAACTCCAGGGAACAGCGTGTTATCGATTCGCCCAAATGTCTGTTATTTTCGAATTTTGAGCCGAAAATGGTCTTAAACGACTAGATTGGACTCTGTGCTGAACGATCAACGGTCGAAAGTATTCTATCCGGTCGGTCCGTTTGTAAACACGATAACTTTCGAACAGAAGGAGCTAGAGTCCTGAAACTTTCAGGGAAGGTTTTGAGTCTAAATATCTCGGCTAATTTTGTTAATAGACCAAATCGAATTGATACTTTCGCAATTATGTACGTTTAAAAAGTTTTTCCAATGTTTTCGAAACTACAGATTCGATCGATCTGAAGTGGAATTTGAAAGTAGATTACAACACGCACGTTCGTTGAAAATTTCGTGGGGATCTTTAATCATAATAAAAAGGCAATTTTGTGCCGGATCAGCCTTGAGCGCCATCTAGAACACTATAAATTTCGGAACGAATGATACTTGAAAATTTCGACTTAATCAGTCCAATGGCTTTACAGTTATTCAAATTTAAAATGTTCTCTTATTTTCATCCATATTTTTCAAACTACGAATCCGATTGATCTGAAATTTGGGTTTCAGAAGGATAACGCACATGTTCCAAAATTTCATGACGATTGTTTGATAAGCAGTTTGATAAGCCATTTAGATTTTGCATCTCAATGGTAAATTTATACTCAATCGTGGAACTAATGTTATGGATTGCTTACGGAACAAATGCTAATGTAAAATTTCGCGTGGATCATAACGGATTATCCATTTCGTGGTCCGGATTTTACAGCCCTGTTTCAAGGTCGAACAGTCAAACAGAACTGTGATCCGAAGCCTCATTCATATGTGTAGTTGAAGGTTAGCCATTTAACGGCATGGATCGTTTATCTATTGCTGAACGTGTGAAAATTGTCAAAACTTACAACAAAAACAACGATTCTGTAGTAAGTACGTTTAGTGCACTACGGCAGATTATGGTCGACATAATCGTCCATTTGAGCGTACAATTGGTAACACAGTGAAAAAATTCGAAGAGGCTGGATCTCTTACTGATGTCTTAAGTTCCAAACATAATCAAAATGCACGCTCGACCGAAAATACTAGGAGTACAAATAAGTTTCCGCCGTTTTTTAACACAAATTGAATATGAATCATTCCTAATGATTTTAAACGATGTGAGACTGCTTGCTGAGTGACTTCTAATGTTGGAGCAAGTTCTTTTTGTGTTTGAGATGAATCTTCCTCCAATAATTCCTCCAATTCTCTGCATCTTCGTAAATTTTTGGCCTTCCACTGCGATCTTTGTCTTCTACGTCGAAATCACCGTTTTTAAACTTGTGAAACCACTCTCGACACGTTCTCTCACTCAAAGCACCCTCACCATATGCTTCTACGAGCAATTGATGCGCCTCAGCAGCAGATTTCTTTAAGTTAAAGAAGTAAACTAATATTTTCCGCAAATGACGCTTACTTGGCTCAAATTTTGACATTTTCAACGTATAAAAATTATATTTTACCAATACAAAATCAATTATATTGATAGGTAATGTTGTTCTTGAATGTCCAAACTATTTTTTAAGCCGGTTATCATCTGCGAAAGCTAACCGAAACTACGTGCCGCGCCATCTACAATAAAACGGCGGAAACTTATTTGTACTCCTAATATTTCTACTGTAATTGAAAGCCAGTTGACCAAAGAATGCATAGAACATATGCCGAGTGGGTGCTTGAACAACAACGTTTGGATGACAATTTTTCGCATCGAATTTTCTTCAGCCACGAAGCACATTTTTCACGCGGTGGCTATGTAAACAAGCATCTGGTGCAGTGTAAATCCTCATGTAACTGCTGAAAGACCATTACATCCACAAAAAGTCACTGTATGTTGTGCAATTTGGTCTGCTGGAGTGATTGGACCGTACTTCTTTGAAAATGAAGAAGACATCACTCAAACCGTCAATTCACATCGCTATAGCCAAATAATTGTCGATTTTTTTTGGCCTGGAATTAACGATATGGAATTGGAAGAGATGTGGTTACAGCAAGATGATGCAACAATCCACACAGCACGACCTGTTTTGGCTTTTTTGCAAGAAAAATTCCCAGGACGCGTAATTTTTCGTTTCGGCCATGTGAATTGGCCATCAAGATTTTGTAACTTATGGATTTTTTTGTGGGGCTATGCGAGGGATCGTATTTATGCCGATAATCCTCAAACTATTGGCGTTCTGAATATCAATATCCGTCAAGTTACTGCCGAGATATTGGTCGAAATGTGCCGGCGAATCATCGAATTTTACCTCACAAGGAATGAGTCTTATAAGAGATCACGCCGAGGACATTTAAATGATGTTGTCTTCCACACATAATGCCTAGGTCCAAGCATTAAATTGAAATAAAAATTTGATCGATATTCTAAACGAAAGGGTGTTTTGTTTACGTTTACTTTCGGAAGCAAAAAATTGATAAACCTGTATAATTAGAAGATTACGGATCGTGAGTGCAAATAATCCATGATAGAAGTTTTGCAGATCTAGTGTCCATTGCAGATGACTTAAATATTCTGCCGATGGACACTTCTAGCTAGTGTGCAGAAAACAACCTTCTGCTTAATTTGGCTAAAACTGAATGTGTTATCTTCAGTTGTTTTAGATCTACAGCTGAAATTCCAGATCATATTAACGAGCAAGTTACTCAATTCACTTCTACAAAATTCCCATAATTTCATTAAATCTGTCCTTACTTGATGGAAATTCATTTTATTAAAAAAAAACAATATATTTCCAATTTTTTCAATTAACAACACTTGTTTCGCAACCACCGTGGCTTCTTCAAGTTTCTATTTTGAACTAACACTTAAAATTACATATTCACTTCTTATGTAGATACTAAAAATTGAAGAAAAAACTTGAAAAAAGGGAAGGTAGAAAATACAGACAAGAAAACATGGGTAAACAAAGGATACAAATAAACATCAATTTTCGGAAATAGAGATTGGTAATAACATGCGAAAAGGGATACAAATAACCATAAAATATAGTGGGTCCAATTATCGTAAAAAAGTTCAACTAGGTAGATCCCACGACATCTGCCTGATCGTTGAGAAGACATTTAATGTTCTTGTACCTGTTCATTTCTATTGCTTTTAACACTATGAGTCCGGTATTTCTAATTTCATTATGGAATTTTGTCGGTGTTGTTGAAATTATGTCCAAATTTTTTTTAACAACTCCAGAAAATTCGAAATAATTACCAAATATTCCACTAAATAGTTTCAAAAACAAACAAGAAAAAGTAACAAATCAATCCGTAAGTATTTTTCAGAATATTCCAACATAAAAGCTCAATGAAAGCAAAAATCTCAAAAAATTTTTCTCTGACAAAACACCATACAAATGATATCATCAACATATCCAAACCAATCAACAACAATTACTCAAGAGATTCATATGAATTTTGCTCTCTGAATTATCATAAAAATTTTTGCTATTTGACTTATTGGACTTCCCATAATTTAACCTTCATCTGAACTGTAAATAGTATCATCGAATTGAAAATAGTTTAGCTCTACACAAATTTCCAGACAATTTAAAATATCATCTCTTCTTATTGGATCACTGCTATTTTCAATCAAAAGTTTCTCAATAATATATATTGTTTCTCCAGGTGGAATGCTGGGAAAAATATTCTGTACATCAAATAAAATCAAATTATTTGGTAATTTGATATTTTTAATTTTGTCTATAAGTTCAAAACTATTTTTAAATGAATGGAGTATGCGGTTGGCTCTAAATGAAACATTATAACAATTTTATTTAACAAAAAATTTCAAACAGTTCGTATGTTTCACCGTTTATTCAGAATCCTTACACGTGTTTCGATCTTTCGACCATCTTGAAAGTACAAAAAGGAACTGAACTCAAAATTCAAAAGGTTTTTTATTACACTTAGGACATTTTTATGGCGCATGGAAATAGCAGCATCCAATATAGGGGTGTTCCCGAAAAGAATTAGGAAATTTGTTAAATTCTCCTTTTTCTCAGTGGATTTTTTGATTGGAAGAATCTCCAAATAGTCCATCAATTTACCCTTACATTATATAGTGAATGTGACATCTTTCTCAGTAAAAAATGTATTAGTCACTTTACTATACAATATTAATAAGGGTAAATTGATGGACTATTTGCAGATTCTTTCAATCAAAAAAGCCATTGAGAAAAAGGAGAATTTAACAAATTCCCAAATACTCTTTGGTAACACCCCCTATATTGGATACTGTTATTTCCATGCGCCATAAAAATACACAGATGTCCTGAGTGTAATAAAAGAACCTTTTCAATTAAGTTAAGTCCCCTTTTGTGCTCCTTTCAAGATGGTCGAAAGATCGAAACACGCATCAGGCCTGAACAAACTGTGAAACATAAAAACTGTGTGAATTTTTTTTAAAATAAAATTGTTGTAATGTCTCACCTAAAGACAACCGCATACCCCATTCATTTAAAAATAGTTTTGAACTTATAGACAAAATTAAAAATATCAAATTACCAAGTAATTTTAAATGATTTCATTTGATGTACACAATAATTTCCTAGGATTCCACCTGAAGAAACAATAGATATTATGGAGAAACTTTTGCTTGAAAATAGCAGTGATCCAATAAGAAGAGATGATATTTTAAATTGTCTGGAAATTTGTCTAGAGCAAAACTATTTTCAATTTAATGATATTAGGAGTACAAATAAGTTTCCGCCGTTTTTTAACACAAATTAAATATTTATTATAGAAGAATGACTTTAAACGATGTGAGACTGCTTGCTGAGTGACTTCTAATGTTAGAGCAAGTTCTTTTTGTGTTTGAGATGAATCTTCCTCCAATAATTCCTCCAATTCTGCATCCTCGTAAATTTTTGGCCTTCCACTGCGATCTCTGTTTTCTACGTCGAAATCACCGTTTTTAAACTTTTGAAACCACTCTCGACACGTTCCCTCACTCAAAGCACCCTGTTTCTACGAGCAATTGATTTGCCTCAGCAGCAGATTTCTTTAAATTAAAGAAGTAAACTAATATTTCCCGCAAATGACGCTTACTAGGCTCAAATTTTGACATTTTCAACTTATAAAAATTACCAATATAAAATCAATGATATTAAAAGGTTATGTTGTTCTTGAATGTGCAAACTATTTTTTAAGCCGGTTATCATCTGCGAAAGCTAACCGAAACTCCGTGCCGCGCCATCTGCAATAAAACGGCGGAAACTTATTTGTACTCCTAATACTATTTACACTTCAGATGAAGGCTTAATTATGGGAAATCCAATCAGTCAAATAGCAAAAATTTTCTCTTGAGCAATTGTTGTTTATTGATTTGGATATGTGGATGATATCATTTGTTGATTCAAGGGAATTTTAATGAGTTTATTGATAAAATCCATCCAAACATTAAACTCATTTTTGTGAAAAAAAAAGTAAATAAATTTACCTGATCTTTAAATTTTTGGAAAGTGTGATTTGCTAGACTTATATTCTTCCTAAACTCACGTGTACCGATATCATTATCCATCACATATCGAACCAACCTATTAATCAGAAAATGGCACCATATCAGAGATTGGTTAGGGTAAATATCCATGCATCGTGGTAACTCTTTTAAAGAATTGGATATTATTATATTATATATATATATATATATATATATATATATATATATATAATATATATATATATTATCTATATATATATATATATATATTTTTTTTTTTTTTTTTTTTTTTTTTTTTTTTTTTTTTTTTTAATAATCACCATTATGGGAGTTTCCTCTAGAAGGTCCGGGTCTTAACGACCAAGGACCTTCTAGGCAGCTGTAAGGAACATTCTAACAATTCTTGTTGTCCAGAGGATCACCTCCTTCTGAGCTTTACTTATCAACTCCTGATCCAGTTCAAGGAGTTCCGTATTTTCTGCCAGGTGGCTCTCAACCAATCCATTCGTGGAGATTATCAGGGGCAGAATCTTTACCGTTCTTAGCTGGTGTATCTCTTTTATTTCAAAAGCCAGGTCGTGGTACTTTGTTAGTTTCTCCGTGTACGCTCTACTTATGTTATCATCTGCCGGGACGGTTATATCAATGATTGTTGCTTTGCGGTTTCCTTTATCAAAGATCACGATGTCGGGCCTGTTGTGCGGCACCGATCTATCCGTTATTATCGGGTTGTCCCAGTAGAGTTTGAACTGACTGTTTTCAAGTATCGGCTTGGGTAAGTATTCGTGTACCCTTCGAGAGGTAAGTATAAGTCCTACTTTCATGGCAATGGCTTGGTGAAAGATTTTTGCCATAGCATTATGCCGCTGGGTGTACTCCCTGGGTGCAAGAATGGGGCATGAGGATGTCACATGTTGCATAGACTCCAAGGCTTGGCAGCATTTCCGGCATCTGTCAGTCGGTATGTTCTTTTTGGCTATATGTTTCAGGTACGCTCTTGTTGGCACTACCTGATCTTGGATTGCGATGAGACGTCCCTCGGTTTCTGGGAATAAATAACCGGATTTAAGGTAAGTTAGTGACTGCTCTCTATTAACTCTATTTTCTTTCAGTGCCTCCGGATACCTGCCATGTAAGGGTTTGCCGTGCCATTCCTCCAGTAGTTGTTCAGATGATGGCGTCTGTGGTGGGTTATTTCTGCTTGCCAGATTTAAAGCCGTGATGTTGCGGTCTTCCTGGCATATTGATTGAAAGAACGGTAAGTTTTTTGAGTGGAAATATTCTCTGAGTTCAGTTACCGCTTTATTGTGGGCCTTTTCAACATTTCGCAAACCCCTTCCTCCTTGGTGCCTAGGCATGTAAAGTCTGATCACCGATGCATGGGGATGGTGGATGCCGTATTTAGACATTAGGACTCGCACATGTGTGTCAATCGCCTTCAACTCTGTGCTTGACCACCTGATCACGCCGAAAGAGTAGGCTATACTTGGAATTGCCCATGTATTGATTGCCGTAAACATTGCCTTGGAGTTCAGTTTACTGCGGAGGGTTTTTTTTATTCTAGCAAAAAATTTATTTTTGAAATCTTCTTTCTGTTTTGATGTTCTTATCTCCAATGCTTGTTGTATACCCAGGTACTTATATGATTCTTCTGGGCTTAGTTCTTGTATAGTCACCTCATCTTGAATAAGCATTTCTCCCCCTTGTGTCAACTTTCCTCTCTTGACGTGTAATGAGGCACATTTGTCCAGCCCCATCTCCATTCTGATGGTTTGTGTGAAAGATGTCACTATCCCAAGAAGGCTCCTCAGTTGCTTCTCATTCGCGGCATATAGCTTGAGGTCATCTATATACAGTTGATGAGTAATTTTGATGTTTGACCTGTCGTCCACAAGGTATCCGTATCGGTTGTTGTTGAGCAGCCTACTGAGGAGGTTTAAAGCTAGACAAAACCAGAGGGTGCTGAGTTTATCCCCTTGGAAGATGCCAGTTAAGATTCTTATCTCTGGTGTTATTATTTTGCCGAATGTTAAGTTCGTCCTCCAGGTTGTCATCAGATGTTCTAGTAAGCCTATAATGTTTCCAGATACACCGTAGAGTTTCAGAACTTTAAGAAGCCAGGAGTGCGGGACCGAGTCGAAAGCCTTTTTGTAGTCGACCCATGCGACCGAGATATTCCTTAACTTCTTCCTTGCCTGTTTGGTTATAAGATGATCGATGGTTAACAACTCCTTGCAGCCCTGGGCACCTCTTCTGCAGCCATTCTGCTCTCGTGCAAGGATCTTGTACTTGCTTACATGCTTCCACAGATGTTTGGTGATTATTCCTGTGAGTATCTTATAGACAGTAGGAAGACATGTAATGGGTCGATAAGCCTTGGGGTCAGGACTGGTGTTTCCTTTTGGAAGCATATGGGTGATCCCCAAAGTGAAAAACTCTGGTATGATGGAGGGTTCCGCCAACGCTCTCTGAAAAAATTTGGCCAATTTATGGTGAGTGGCCTTGAAGTTTTTCCACCAGTAATTATGGAGTTTGTCAGATCCTGGAGCAGCCCAGTTATTTGAGTTCTTAAGGACAGATGATATGTCTTCCTCCATAATTTCGAGATCTTCCATGGTGTAGTTTCCTGCCTCCTTCTCAGCGTCTTTTATCCAGAAAGCCTCATCATCATGAGTCTCCCTTCGCTCCCAAATTCCCTTCCAGACTTCAAACATTTCTCTCTCATCTGGGTTCACTCCTTCCGTGTTGTTTGCGTTCTCAAGCTTGCGGAAGAACTCTTTAGGATTTTTGTAGTACAGCTGGTTGTTCCTATACCTCTTTACTCTTTCGTTGTACCTTTGTATGCGGTTTCCTAACGCTTTCACCTTCTGTTTCAGCTTGTCGAGGACCACCATCATCTGCTCTGCGAGAAGTTGGTTCGAGCCATTTGTTCTAATACGTGCTTCTGATGCGATCTGCCGTACTCCCTTCATGATCCTGTTGGACGGTATTTCTGTATTGAGGTAAGTATGTAAGGTGCCAATTCTTTTTCTTATAATCCTAATTTTCTTTTCCAGCCTCATTTTCCATGGTGGTATCATTTCTTGACGGCGAGTTGGTTGGGCCCCGCTTATGCTTATTTTGAGATCTTCGCATACTGTGATTGCTCCAGCGTATACGCAGTCGACCACCTCTCTCAGTGTGGCGGTTACATCGATGTATCTCTCCATTATCCTGTTGATTTTTTGGACACACTCTAGCATTTCTTTGGATTGCTTCATTCTTGGGATGTTTGCCCTTTTACTCGGAGAAAGTCCTGAGTATTTCTGGAGGTTTCGGTAATAATTACGTTCTAGCCTGGATGGTTGTACGCTCATTCGGATATGTGATCTGGTTTCCATTCGTGTTTCTTTATCAGGCTCTGCATTTATAGGGGCACCACGCGGGATATAACTTTGAGCAATGGTGTCAAGTTCAGTGGTGGAGAACTTTTCCCTTTCAAGAAGCCACCTGACTCTATTTGCCAGAAGGTTGGCGTACGATGGTCTCTGCGGGTTGGTGTCATTCCATAATTCTGTAAGTAGCTCTCTGTATGTCTTTCCTGTTCTTGGTTGCATTTCCTTCGCTATAAAATGAACGCGCATTATAAGGATGTTGTCCTCCTCCGTCCATCGCGTTCTCGCATCTCGCCTATTTGAAACTCCCGTGGGACGAGATCCTCTCTCGTCCAAACTTGAGCTTCCTTCCATATTCCGTGAAACGAGATCCTGGCTTACGGTGCCATCTCGGGGGGCTGCGCCGCTTGCACCACAGCTGACCCCATCGGGCTCTGCCTCCAGACGGTTCCGAAGAGGACCAGCCCGCTGTCCCCTACCGCCCTGATTCTGGCTTCTAGTGATAGGAGCGATATATTCTGCAGAGCCTCAGGATGCTGACCTGAGGCTCTGGATGACTCGGGTATGCGGGGTCGTCACGCCCCGATAGCTAATGCTACCCTGCATACCCTGCATATATATATATATATATATATATATATATATATATATATAGATATATATATACATATATTATTATATATATTAAGCAAATTGCATTCAATAACGGCTATATCTCCATTAATTTATCTTTTGGAGAGGCTAATAATTTGGTAAATCACATAAAAATAATGAAGATAAAAGAAATAAAGACAATAAATATGGAGTTAAAAACTATATAAGAGTCAATATTTCAATTTCCACAAAAATGTTTATAATATAACAATTGTTTCACCACAATGTGGCTTCTTTACGTGTCTACATTCTACTGGCAGTTTACATTTTTGTGGACAATAAAATACTGTCTACGAGTACGATATGCAAACAAGCCAGCAATCATCGGAATGGGTGGCAAAAAATGAGCCGAAACCGAAAAAACCACGCCAAAGCCGCTCGAAAATGAAGGTGATGCTCATGTTTTCTTCGATATCAGTGGCGTGGTGCACTACGAATTCGTTCCAGAGGGTCAGACGGTAAACAAGGAGTATTACCTAGGCGTTATGAAACGTTTGCGTGAGCGTATCCGTAAGAAGCGGCCAAATTTGTGGGCGAACAACTCATGGATTTTGCATGACGATAACGCGCCTTCTCACCGAGCTACGATTGTGACTGACTTTCTCGCCAAAAACTCAACAACGTGCTTCAGCAACCACCGTATTCGCCGGATTTGGCTCCCTGCGACTTTTTCCTCTTCCCAAAACTAAAATTGCCCCTTCGTGGCACCCGTTTTGAGTCGATTTAAGCCATAAAACAAAATTCGGCGCGAGAGCTAAAGTCCATCCCGGAAAGCGCCTATAAAAAATGTTTCGATAATTGGAAGTGCCGTTGGCATAGATGTATTGGAGCAAATGGAGCCTATTTTGAAGGCGACCCAATAAATTTTGACGATTAAATGTAAAAATGTTGTTTTACTTAAAATGAGTTTCTACCAAGTTAAGACCGAATCAATCAAATAAATCTGGAGTTAATTATTTGACTTGCAAGCATTGCTCTGTGGTCTGTATTAACCAAACAGGTATATCTTTCAAGAAATGAATTCATGAACACCAGAGGGGTTAGACCTCTCACACTCAATATCTCCCAGTCATTTGAAAGAATTTGAATATAATTTCAACACCAACTACGAAATAATCCATAGTAAAATTAAAAGAAAAAGACAAATGGAAGCAGGTTAAATTAACAGGTACCACGACATTCTTCTCAAAGAGCAAAAGGATGTCTTCATATCTCCCTTGTTGAATATTTTCACTCAGTGAGATATTTCCGATAATTGTCCCAATATATTTTATGGTTATTTGTATCCCTTTTTTGCATATTTTCACTTATCTGTATTTCCGGAAATTGATATATTATATTATTATTATTTATATTCCTCTTTTTCGAAGTTTTTGCCTGAATCATAGCTAAGTAAGAAGTGAAGTTGTAATTTTCAGAGTTAGTTCACAACAATTGCTGCAAATTAATAAATTGTGGAAATATTCTTTATTATTTTATTAAATTAAAATTGATTTCAATCGAGTTAGAACCGATTCAATTAAATTCTTGAAAAATGAAAATAATATGAAAGCCAGAAAAATGTAAAAAAACTTATAACTTATATATAGGCAAAGATAAAAATAATCAATGTTTATAAAAAAGAGCATCAATCAGGCGTGAGTTGAAATTCACGAAAAGAAAATGCTCGAGCAACTGCAGCATACTATTCTCTTTAACAGCAGATCACAAAAATCTTCTTCAAACTTTCATCCCGATACGATAATATTATTTAAAAAAATTCACAGTTTTTATGTTTCACTGTTTATTCAGAATCCTGACACGTGTTTCAGTCTTTCGACCATCTTCAGAGGAGTACAAAAAGGAACTAAACTTGAAATTGAAAAGATTCTTTTAATACACTTAGGAAATCTGTGTATATTTATAGGGGTGTTCCCAAAGAGTATTTGGGAATTTGTTAAATTCTCCTTTTACTCAATAGCTTTTTTGATTGAAAGAATCTCCAAATATTCCATCAATTTACCCTTATTAACAGGATATAGTAAAGTCTCATTAAAAATGATTATTTTCTATACAATGTTCTACAAAACCGGTTGATCTCTGGTTTTCCAGAATAGACATCCCTTGTCCTTTGATTGTATGTTGTAAACATCTCCCTGTCTGTCCTATATACATTCTGTCAAGAAAGTACCGGGAATTATCGATTTAAATCTGGCGGGGCAATGAGTCAGGTAAAAATTTTTTTTCCTAGGTTGTACCACTGTCCTTAATTACTATGCCAATCTTGAGCGGGATCTGTCAACTAGTGTGTTTGCAACAGCTGATTAAGTCAGTCGATGTCAGAGTGCGTGCCGATTTTTAATATGGGTGATTACGTTGAGCAAAGAATTTGTTTAAAGTTTTGTGTTGCAAATGAATTTTCGTGTGCCGATGCATTGAAAATGTTGCAAAAGGCCTTTGGTGATAATGCTCTATCGAAAACTCGTGCGTATCAGTGGTACAGAGCCTTCAAGGACGGTCGTGAAGTGGTCGCCCATCGACGGCTTCGATCGAAAATAACGTCGATAAAATTAAGGAAAGGGTGCTGGAAAACCGTCGTACCAGCTTGAGAGAGATAGCACATGATCTTAAGATATCCCACGAGTCTGCACGTACGATTTTGATTGATATTTTGGGCATGAGAAAGGTGGCCGCTCGACTCGTACCGAAAGACCTGAATTTTCTTCAAAAACGTCATCGCGAACCGGTTGCTTCAGACATGCTGGATCGCTGTAATTCCGATTCTACATTCATGGAACGCATTATAACTGGTGATGAGATCTGGGTCTACGAGTACGATATGCAAACAAGCCAGCAATCATCGGAATGGGTGGCAAAAAGTGAGCCGAAACCGAAAAAACCAAGCCAAAGCCGCTCTAAAATGAAGGTGATGCTCATTGTTTTCTTCGATATCCGTGGCGTGGTGCACTACGAATTCGTTCCAGAGGGTCAGACGGTAAACAAGGGGTATTACCTAGGCGTTATGGAACGTTTGCGTGAGCGTATCCGTAAGAAGCGGCCAAATTTGTGGGCGAACAACTCATGAATTTTGCATGACGATAACGCGCCTTCTTACCAAGCTACGATTGTGACTAACTTTCTCGCCAAAAACTCAACAAACGTGCTTCAGCTACCACCGTATTCGCCGGATTTGGCTCCCTGCGACTTTTTCCTCTTCCCAAAATTAAAATTGCCCCTTCGTGGCACCCGTTTTGAGTCGATTGAAGCCATAAAAAAAAATTCGGCGCGAGAGCTAAAGTCCATCCCGGAAAGCGCCTATAAAAAATGTTTCGATAATTGGAAGTGCCGTTGGCATAGATGTATTGGAGCAAATGGAGCCTATTTTGAAGGCGACCCAATAAATTTTGACGATTAAATGTAAAAATGTTGTTTTAATTGAAAATTCCCGGTACTTTCTTGACAGAGTAGTATGTAGCATTGCAATCATCATCACATCTTATTTGATAAATCCCCAATTCGGAAAGTTGGGATTCCTTCCTTTATAGTTTTTTAATGAAAAAATGTCGCTTACGATATACTGTTAATAAGAGTAAATTGTAAAATATACTGTTAATAAGAGTCAAAAAAGCCCTTGCGAACAAGGAGGATTTAACAAATTTCCAAGTCCTCTTTGGAACAACCCTTTATTGGATGCTGTTAGTTCCATGCGCCATAAAAAAACAGATGTCCTAAGTGTAATAAAAGAACCTTTTCAATTTTAAGTTTAGTTCCTTCTTTACTCCTTTGAGGATGGTCGAAAGTCCGAAGCACGTGTCAGGATTCTGAATAGACTGTGAAACATGTGTGAATTTTTTTAAATAAAATTGTTATAATGTTTCACCTAGAGCCAACGGCATACTCCATTCATTTAATCGATAATTGTATGAAATCTTCACACAGTCCACCCAATTTTGACCTAAATACTCTATTTTGTGGATCCACTTAATAGAAAAACTCAAGACGAAAATAAGTTCTTAAAAATAGAAATACATACAGCGCCACCATCTTAGAAAACATCGCTTTTCATCACGTCTTCATTATAACTTAAATAACAGATATAATGAAAAAATCTATCTAGCCTACATCGTACATCTGAATAAGCAGAAATGACTTCGTTGTACCCCACAGAGATGAGTACACTCAATTATAAACCGGAAAGAGATCTCTTCATCAATTTTATATTCAATGTTTCCTACAGCATCTCTTGCGATATTCATTGCATTCACCGTGTCAACCCATTATGAAAATTACATTCGTTGGCCAAAATAAATATTTGTAGTCTTACGGTAGAATGAATTAACACTTGAACGTAAAACCATCACTTGAGTTTATCTCGGAGTGAATAACTTTCGATTATAAGAAGGCTACAAAGAGAATAAATATTTGATTCGGCAATTAGAATATCTTTGTAAAAACGAAGGAGTTCCTTGTAATTTTTTCATTTCTGAAATTCAAACATATTTTATAGAAAAATATTGATAAAGAAGAGTGATTTGATAATATACCTTTTTCTAAATGGCAACTCTTAACGAATTCATAAAATGAAACAACTCTTTAATTTACAGAATACATCATAAGACGCAGAACATCGCAGCCATCATATAAGTTTTACTTTATTTCAGAGACAAGCATAGAAATCGGACGAAGAAAAATCAACTAATTTGAATAAACAATGCTACAAATATACACTAATTTCCCCTCTTAAAGCATGCAAATTTTTTTCTCGTTTATCATATCAAAATAAACAGCCGAAATTGCAAAAATAAAAATAATTTCTTAGACATTAATATACATTCTGTCAAGAAAGTACCGGGAATTATCGATTTAAATCTGGCGGGGCAATGAGGCAGGTAAAATTTTTTTTCCTAGGTTGGTACCACTGTCCTTGATTACTATGCCAAGCTTGAGCGGGATCTGTCAACTAGTGTGTTTGCAACAGCTGATTAAGTTAGTCGATGTCAGAGTGCGTGCCGATTTTTACTATGGGTGATTACGTTGAGCAAAGAATTTGTTTAAAGTTTTGTGTTGCAAATGAATTTTCGTGTGCCGATGCATTGAAAATGTTGCAAAATGTTGCCTTTGGTGATAATGCTCTATCGAAAACTCGTGCATATCAGTGGTACAGAGCCTTCAAGGACGGTCGTGAAGTGGTCGCCCATCGACGGCTTCGATCGAAGATAACGTCGATAAAATTAAGGAAAGGGTGCTGGAAAACTGTCGTACCAGCTTGAGAGAGATAGCACATGATCTTAAGATATCCCACGAGTCCGCACGTACGATTTTGATTGATATTTTGGGCATGAGAAAGGTGGCCGCACGACTCGTACCGAAAGACCTGAATTTTCTCCAAAAACGTCATCGCGAACAGGTTGCTTCAGACGTGCTGGATCGCTGTAATTCCGATTCTGCATTCATGGAACGCATTATAATTGGTGATGAGACCTGGATCTACGAGTACGATATGCAAACAAGCCAGCAATCATCGGAATGGGTGGCAAAAAATGAGCCGAAACCGAAAAAACCACGCCAAAGCCGCTCGAAAATGAAGGTGGTGCTCATTGTTTTCTTCGATATCCGTGGCGTGGTGCACTACGAATTCGTTCCAGAGGGTCAGACGGTAAACAAGGAGTATTACCTAGGCGTTATGAAACGTTTGCGTGAGCGTATCCGTAAGAAGCGGCCAAATTTTTGGGCGAACAACTCATGGATTTTGCATGACGATAACGCGCCTTCTCACCGAGCTACGATTGTGACTGACTTTCTCGCCAAAAACTCAACAAACGTGCTTCAGCAACCACGCCGGATTTGGCTTCCTGCGACTTTTTCCTCTTCCCAAAACTAAAATTGCCCCTTCGTGGCACCCGTTTCGAGTCGATTGAAGCCATAAAACAAAATTCGGCGCGAGAGCTAAAGTCCATCCCGGAAAGCGCCTATAAAAAATGTTTCGATAATTGGAAGTGCCGTTGGCATAGATGTATTGGAGCAAATGGAGCCTATTTTGAAGGCGACCCAATAAATTTTGACGATTAAATGTAAAAATGTTGTTTTAATTGAAAATTCCCGGTACTTTCTTGACAGAGTAGTACCTCAAATGGATTAATCAAAGTTTAGTTATTTACAAATCAACATGTGGTACCTGCCCAAAAACTTATATTGGACAAATCGGAAGGTCCTTTTATACCACAATAAAAGAACATAGGGCATCTTTCCGCAATAATGAGTTAGATCTACGTATGTAAAATATGTTATAACAGAGAAACATGATCGTGATGAGCGTTTTAAAATTTTGCATAAGGAAAATAAAGATCTGAAGCTGAGACTGTTAGAAAGTTTAGAAATAAACCGATAAGAAATTCTGGGAATTTACTGAATGACCACACCAAACCTATTAGGTGTATTCTTATAGTGACCGGTGGCTTATCCAAAAGTAATAAAAATTTTATTGCACCCTTTTCCCAGAACAGAAACCATTTGATTATTGCATGTTACCAAATTTTTCACCAGTCGTTTATAATCATTTGAAGAAGTTACTATGCAACAAACACGTCATGTAACACTTTAAAATAAATAGAAAAAACATATATGTGTATTTTTCAGTTAACAAAAATCTAGTATTGACAACAGGTACTGAGGGGTTGAACATTATACGTTAATCAGTTTCGTTACACTTGATTATTACATTATTACACCAGCGTTTTGCTATTTGCGATTCAAAACAAATTTATCGTTGTAATGTAAAAAAAAAGTTGAAAAGCACTGTCAAGAGTTTTTGCGCAAGATCCTCACAAAATAATTTTTTTGGTCTTCTAATTATAAGATCGTCACGAAATTTTTGCTTCTAACTGCAGAATTTCAGATCGATCGAATCAGTGGTTTCGAAAATATTGTAAAAAATATGAAAAATTCTCAAACCTGAATAACTGCGAAAAAATTAAACCTATTTTGCCGATTAACCAATTTAGCCGCGACATTTAGACTCCGAACCTAAAACTTTCAAGGCTCTATCTCTTTCCGATAGAAACTTAGCGTCGTTACGACCGGACAGTATTGTGTTTAACCTTGGATTCTTTATCAGTGAGTCCAACCTAATCGTTTAAGACCAGTTTACAGCGATAGCACACTGTTCCCTGGAACTAGCGCGCAAAAAATACAACTGGAAAATTTTCAAAAATTATGAACCCTTGTGGAGTTTGGATGAAGTGGCACCACTTGCGAAATGGATGGGAAAATGAAGAGCCTATAGATTATTAAACCTTCAATCTTTCGGGTGAAAGCATTCAGATGACAGGAATCTTTGCAGGTAGAAATACCGAAAAAATGAAAATTATATGTGAGGTCAAGAAGATGAAGTCATTAGTTTGAAATTGGTCATTCAATTATATAATATACTAAGCTTTATGCCTCCGGTTCTTAAAGTTTAACGATAAGTTGAGAATATTCCTGATTCGAATTGAATGTGTAGTAAAATGATACCCTACATATTTGTGGCGAAATTTTGTAAGGATCGTATTATTAGAAGTTCAATAATTCTGTGAGCGGAACATTCTGAAAGAGCTAGAGTCTTGAAACTTTCAGGGTACGTTTAAGGTTCGAAAGATGAGTAGAGGAACGGAAACTAAAAAATTAAAATAGCAAATAAACAAATTGATCTCATATATCGCTTCAATTGTACATAACTGAAGTCGATAGAAAATACAGGATGATAATGATAATGATGATAGCTTTAAACACGTTTTATAATACTAAATTGTAATATAAAATTAAAGCAATGTATATTTAAAGTCTCTCAAAAGGGGTAAACGAATTCTTTTATATTTATAGTTTTATTTTACTAGCCAAATTTGCTAAACAATAATTATTCCTCATCCACATCTACTCAATTGGAATTTGATTCAATCGATGAAGGATAATTACGAAACAAATTCATAGATGAAAATATTGCCGAAAACAGTGAAGGATACACAAACTGAATGGTTTCATTAAGACTCCAAACCAAACCTGTAAATGTCAAGCAAAAGAATATTATCCTGAATTACAATTTGAACACATTCTAAAAATTACAATTTCACATCTTATATAGCTATGGTTCAAACCAAAAACAGCCAATTTTCGGAAATACAGATAAGTAGAAATGTACAAATAAAGGGATAAAAATAACCGTAAAATATATTAAGACCTGTTATTGGAAATACCCATGTAAAAATATTCAACAAGGGAGATTCGTTGACATCTGTTTGTTCCTTAAGAAGAATTTCAAGGTTCCTGCACCTGTTAATTTCGACTGCTTCCAACTCTAGTCTGATACTTTTTCATTATGGATAATTTCATAATTATTGTTTAAATCAAATCCAAATTTTCTGTGTGTGAGATGTTTGACTTTAAACTCCTCTAGTGTACATGAATTATTTTCTTAAAGGATCTTTCTGTTTGACCAATATACACTATAGAGCCATCATTACAAGACATCTTGTAAATTCGTGATATACTGTATTTATTTGTTTCATTTTTATTGTTTTTTATTGTTAATTCCTAAATTAATTGTAAAAGCTAAATTTGAGTCAACTTTAATTTTAAAATACATCGCAGTATTATCCGATATTCTATTTACGTAAGGAATAGAAATATATTTTTGAGTCAAATCTTTTATAACAGGGTTCAATAGATTCAGTGCTATTTTATTTTGTTTTTGGTTGAATATTATGCTATCATAATTGGGTTGTAACCTTTATTAGATAAAAATATTAAAGTCTACAGAAATGTATCGCTATTCATAGATACGTTAATCAATCTATGGATCATACTGTCATAGCTGCTATTTTCTGGTTTGATGTGTGATGAATAGTGATATCGGTATATGTGGATTTACGAAAAATACTGAAGTTATGCAAATTCCCCTTTCTTAAAAATTGAAGATCAAGGAAATTCATACTGCAGTTCTTTTCTTTTTCAAAAGTGAAGTTAACGTTGGATGGATTTTATTAAAACTCAATAAAATTGCACAGTTGTCTATTTGATTCTTTGAAGCAACAAATGATATCATCAACATATCTAAACCAATAAAGAAACATTTGCTTGAAGGATTTATGTGAATTTTTCGTTCAAAATTAACGATAACATTTTCTGCTGAAATCGGACTAATTGGATTTCCCATAATTAAACCTTCATCTGAACTGTAAATAGTATCATTAAATTATTCGTTTTATCTTTATCATTTTCTATGTGAATTAATAAGTTATTGATTTTTTGAAATACTTGGCAATATTATCCGATATTCTATTCAAGTAAGGAATAGAAATATAGTTTTTAGTCAAATCTTTTAAAACAGGGTACACTAGATTCAATGCAATGTTATTTTATTTTTTGGTTAAAATCATAATTTGGTTGTAGCTGTTATGAGAAGCAATTTATATAATATTAAATTCTATAAAAATGTTATCTCGATTCATATGTACGTTTATTGAACAATGGATGATACTGTGATATGCTGCCATTTTCTGGTTAATAGGATGAATCGATGTATGGTTAACATCAACATATATATAGGTTTTTGCAAAATACTGAAGTCATGCAAATCGCCCTTCCTCTGAATTTTAAGACCCAGGAAGTTTTTACTACAGCTGTGGAATATGTTTCAAACTGGTCCAGTAAAAGTTCAACTCTGACTGTTTTGAAATTTCAAACTAAAAACGAAAGATTTACAATCACAATATACAAAGGATTAGTGACGCTTCCAAGATAGAAAGAACATCCTCCTGCTTGACGTCACATTGGGAAGAGGTTTATTGCTGTCAGGACTGAGATATAACATATAAATATCTCACTCAGTTTTGGAACCCGGTACCAAGGTGCACAGAACAATAGAAAGAAACTGGCTCTTAAGATCCGATTATATAAACATTTGAAGTGGTGTAGCTAAGTGTAAAATAACGATTTTAAGATGTATGAAACATTTCCTAAGGATTATATCATTGATATCATAAACTCCTTTCAATTAATTTTAAAACGTTCAGGAACAATTCACTTCATTTATTGCAAATGTAAAAATGTGTCGATGAAATCAAATAACATAAATATGAAATTGGTTTTCTAGAAACCAAACTAAGGTTTACAGAAAACTGCATGATCTCTTGATTGAAGATAATAATTTTTTCTTGAAATTACTAAACTAGATTGAAAATCAGCATATTTTTGTTACTGGAGACGTTTTTTAGAAAGTTCAACTTTTCATGAATTCTAGGTTATTATTAAAACATTTTTGGGTAAATGAATAATTTTTATTCAAGTAATAAATAAGCGTAAACAATCAGTGATATATTCAACTATCAAATTACAATCGGGCTAATGCCCCTTACGGCAAATGATTGCTTTGACATTTTTTCAGATTCTATTTTATCCAAGAGAAAATTAATGAAAAGTAATAAATTTGAAAATCTGTGCTCCGATTTCCCAATATCCGGTTAAATTTCTGGTCACTTCAAAAGACTATTTGGTAACTTTAGGTTCAGAGTAAAAGTATTTCACAACAACGAATGTCTGTGTTGAAAAAATTACTATCGGTTTTTATTATTTCTTTGAGATTGGCAAAGGACCGGATGTCTAATTTAGCAGAGATATCATATAACCTCCATTATTCTAGCCATTCTGTATTCTGTATAAAACCTAAACAAAACATACCAACAATAATTCTTTTCTTAAACATAATTATTTCTTTTGTGGATCTTCGAAAGCCACCAGAAATTGATACCAAACTTTTTTTTTTATTTTCAATCATAATTGTATATTATAAGTAATTCGAACTATCACTTTGAATAAACTTCAATTCGTAAATAACACATGTATATAATACATTTCACATTGAATCCAATGAAGATAAATATAATACAAACATTAGTATATAGAAATAAATATGTGTCTGAAAAATATTGTTTGGAAGTTTGGAAATAACTTATCAAACAAGTCCTAAAATATTATTCACATTTCCATTAGATACTTCAATATAATTCTCATCTATGTCGAAAAAATACCGAACATAAGAGGTTATTTTAATTTCCTTCGTTTAAACACAATTGCGGTTAGCTTTTGGTATGGGTCTAGTCAGCAACTGAGAAACACTTTTCTGTGGTTCAATTCTAACCTTGAGATTAACTATTGGTAACCAGGCATTTCGAAACTGACCCTGGAAGAAATAGCTTTCGCAACATCCTGTATATTCAACGTGAATTACTAGACGAGACAATATCTCCTCGGGCATCCAAAAGTATCGGGATTATCACGTCTTCGGATCTCTTGGCGCCTTAAGTCTTAGTGACGAATAATTGGGAAGTTGAGGTCTTTTTGAATGAACCTACAGACTAAGGTATGGAAAATATTTCTTTTAATGTTTTATCTGCAATATCGATTGAAAAACTGTCCAAATTGTATGCAATAAATTTCAACAAGAATGACAAACAACGAATATGTTGAGCGACATATAAAATAATTAAACAAAACAAGACTTTCGATTCATTGGGCCTATCAACCTATTTTCGCAATTTCTCGAAAGCCTAACAATGATAAAAATAATGTATCACTTTTACGATACCATAAGAGACTAATAAAGACATAAATATTTATCAAAACATAAATACTTGTATTGAACTAACTCTCGCCTTCGAACTACTTATCTCGCACAGATTATAGAATGAATAACATGAATTTGCATTAAATACATGTTAATTGAGGTTATTATTTGCAAAAACTGATTAATATCGTTTCCCATCTTGCCTTGAAAGGAATTTATTGAAGTTCTCCTTTTCCCTTTCAACTCAGAATGAATTTAAATTGTACATGAAATGTAAAAGGGATGAATGAAGTCATTCGCGAATTTGTGTTAATTATATCGAGTTCAAAAATGTGACTTAAAAATGGGAGCTCTGCAGAATTTTTCATCGGTAAAGCGATATAGAATAGCAGTAGGAATTTGATGTTCATGCGAAATATGATATAATATTTGGAAATATGTGATAAATGTTCGAATGCAATTAACCTGTATGGGAATTTTCAACCGAAGCCTCAAATATCCGGTTATACGATATACTGTTTATTTCCTGTCAGTTGAAATACTTCCATCGACAAATTATTAAACATAATACTTTGACATTTTTTTCTATTTACCTGTCCTCTATTGATGAATCCGTGGTCTTTAGCAACACTGTCAGCTACTTCTTTTCCACCCTCTATATGAACTGCCCATTGATGTGTGAAATGTGCTCCTACCAATAACTGTCGTGCAAGGAAGACCAAAAAAAATTGCACAACACTGGCTTCCACTCGTTTAGTCCACATCCGCATGTTTAAAAAAACAAATCCACAAATTGACTACCTATGAATTGTCGTTTGCACCTGTCGACGCAAAGTTCTGCAAAAGAAATATAGAACTGTCACCATCTATCGTAAACATGAACTAAAGGCAACTTGAAAAACATGGGAATATTCAATTCCTTCAGCAAGTTGACTTTTAGAGTGGGGGTCACAAGTACCCACCCCTCTCGTACTTAAGAATAGTGTTAGGCTAGAGTAAGCTTCATAAGAATAGACATCCGTTTTTAGCAAATTTTGTACTTAGTTATTATGGGTTTTTGTAAAACTATCAACTGGGGAATCATAACAAGACGCATTCTCTTTCACGATAAAAAAGACATTAGAAAAAACCTGCATTTATTGGGAGAAGAGCAGGTGTGTTATTTCTCAATCAAGTTTACATTTTCATCAAAAATCAATTCTCCCTGGACAAACAATAATGTTTGATCTATCTCGAAGGAGAATTATAATAAATCAAGAAGGAATTTTCAAATTATTTATATAGATAAAATATAATTTTTGGTTTATAAAAGGTCAAAATTGATATTTAGAAAAATTATTTTGGATAACTATCATTGGAAGTTATGGTGCTTCAAGAATATGCAGGTATCCCAGAAGTGGACTTCAAGCCGGAAGTGGGTCATAATAACATAATAAAAAATATATTGTATAAAATATCTAAGTTACTTATTCTTGAAATTATAGGCATTGCAATAAAATCGAGAGAATATTCACCTTGTAATGGTGTTTTAACTTCCGTTACTACAAATCTTTATTTTATTTTCAATTATATTTTTGTTATTTACTCCTGAATTTTTGTCTATTAATTAATAAATTGAGCCAATTCTAAGTATTAAAAAATAATCACTTCAATTTTAACTGTACTGAAAAAAACGACTACGTTAGCTTATCAAGATATTTTAAAAGTTGAAGCATTTAATAAGGATTTGAAAATGGTCTAACATTTGCTGGTAATTTAGCAAGTTCCTGTAATTTTTATTCAAGAAATCTAGTTTTGAATACATTCTACTTGAAAGATAATTTTTGAATTAAACATCAGTTTCTGGATTCTAAGATATATTACATTACAAGAAATGCAAACTGCCTTCCATCGGTCGCAATACATTATCTTAAAAAAGATCGGAATCGTTATACTACTCTGTCAAGAAAGTACCAGGAATTTTCAATTAAAACAACATTTTTACATTTAATCGTCAAAATTTATTGGGTCGCCTTCAAAATAGGCTCCATTTGCTCCAATACATCTATGCCAATAGCACAATCGACTCAAAACGGGTGCCACGAAGGGGCAATTTTAGTTGTGGGATGAGGAAAAAGTCGCAGGGAGCCAAATCCGGCGAGAAAGTCAGTCACAATCGTAGCTCGGTGAGAAGGCGCGTTATCGTCATGCAAAATCCATGAGTTGTTCGCCCACAAATTTGGCCGCTTCTTACGGATACGCTCACGCAAACGTTTCATAACGCCTAGGTAATATTCCTTGTTTACCGTCTGACCCTCTGGAACGAATTCGTAGTGCACCACGCCACGGATATCGAAGAAAACAATGAGCATCACCTTCATTTTCGAGCGGCTTTGGCGTGGTTTTTTCGGTTTCGGCTCATTTTTTGACACCCATTCCGATGATTGCTGGCTTGTTTGCATATCGTACTCGTAGACCCAGGTCTCATCACCAGTTATAATGCGTTCCATGAATGTAGAATCGGAATTACAGCGATCCAGCATGTCTGAAACAACCTGTTCACGATGACGTTTTTGAAGAAAATTCAGGTCTTTCGGTACGAGTCATGCGGCCACCTTTCTCATGTCCAAAATATCAATCAAAATCGTACGTGCGGACTCCTGGGATATCTTAAGATCATGTGCTATCTCTCTCAAGCTGGTACGACGGTTTTCCAGCACCCTTTCCTTAATTTTATCGACGTTATCTTCGATCGAAACCGTCGATGGGCGACCACTTCACGACCGTCCTTGAAGGCTCTGTACCACTGATATGCACGAGTTTTCGATAGAGCATTATCACCAAAGGCCTTTTGCAACATTTTCAATGCATCGGCACACGAAAATTCATTTGCAACACAAAACTTTAAACAAATTCTTTGCTCAACGTAATCACCCATAGTAAAAGGCACGCACTCTGACATCGACTGACTTAATCAGCTGTTGCAAACACGCTAGTTGACAGATCCCGCTCAAGCTTGGCATAGTAATTAAGGACAGTGGTACCAACCTAGGAAAAAAAATTTTTACCCGCCAGATTTAAATCGATAATTCCCGGTACTTTCTTGACAGAATGTATAAAAGGTTAACTGCTTCCATTATTTTTTCTTTTACTAAATTATCCTGTATTTTCTTTTTGAAATTCCTTTCCAAGGGACTTAGTTCAACGTGTAACCTGTTGAAAATCATGTCACAGTTGTTCGAGACATTCTGCGTGTTCTTCTTTTTATGTAATGAAGTGAGGAGATTGTTTTAATGTTTTGTATTAAATAAGTGATTTCTCGGCATATGTTTTATATCTTTGTAAACGTATTTGAAACATTATCTTATGAATAAGGATAGACCTACAAGAATCTCTGCTTGCCACTCCATACATAATATGCATTCCTTTCTTTTGTAGGATGAAAACTTTTTTAGCATCGAAGGCACTTCCTCACAGAAGTACACTATATAAATGCACACTCAGGAAATTTGCAAAATATGCTGTTTTAACCACCTCGGCAGTACCACATCCTTTTAATTTTCTCAGAAAATAGAGGATTTTGGATAATTTTCCATACACATAGTCGACAGGCGCCACCCAAGTCAATTTATTGTCCAGGATAATTTCCAAGAACATTTCACTTGCTTGATTCTGTCTTTTCCCGAATTGACTTTGAACTAATTCAGGGCAAACCCTCCCTCAACTTTTTCCAGGGCCAGTTGTATATTTTCAATTAAATCACCATTGCATTTTAAATACGTAATTATGAATGCGTCATCACAGAACAAGCACGTGCAATTACAGTTTATTAAGTTCAGATCGTTAAAATAAATAAGAAAATGTATAGGTCCCAATACAAATCCCTGAGGTACCTCGTGACATACATATTTCTCTGCGGAAGTTCCAGTAAACTGTCAGAGTTCTATTGCTTAACTAAGACTATTTATTAATTCGAATACAATGCTCCTGAAACCAAGAGCGTGCAGTTTATTTAGTAATACTGCATGTGAAACTGAATCAAAATAAAATGTATAGGTCCCAATACAGATCCTTGAGGTACCTCGTGACATACATATTTGTCTACAGAAATTCCTGTAAACTGTGTTATGTTCACAACAATTGTTTCGCTATCACAGTAACATCATCAGGCAAGATCAGATTTTGAATAACAAAGCTTGTTTCCGAAATCCGTTGCTATTTATATTACAGTAAGTACAATAAATTTTTATTGAGCACTAAAACCCAAAAAAGGATCTCTGCAAATTCCAGCTTATCTGAATATATTTAACAGAGGTGAGTAATTTAAATCTGTTAGAATCCCTAGAGATAAATTAACATAATAAAATTGGAATATTACTTAACGAACAAATAGATTTAAATAACTCACCTCTGTTAAATACATTCAGATAAGCTGGAATTTGCAGAGACCTTTTTTTTGGGTTTTAGTGCTCAATAAAAATTTATTGTAGTTACTGTAATATAAATAGCAACGGATTTCGGAAACAAGCTTAGTTATTGAAAATGTGATCTTCCCTGATGATGCTACTGTGATAGCGAAACAATTGTTGTGAACATAACAATAAGAATTTGTGAAAATTAGAATAACCTTATTTGAATATTATTTAATAGGCCTTTAATTACCACATTTATTTTTATGTCCTTTTCCTTTTATTGATGGGAAGAATTTTAGCAGTTTTCAGCTCATTAGGAACATAACCTTCACTAAAATATTTGTTCATAATTATAGAGATGACATATGTTGAATTTACTTGACAAGCTAGCGTAGTACACTTTTTTCGTCTGTACAAATAGTAAAACTTCGGCGAAGTATTAATTTTGACCTACAGAAGCATTATTAAGGATAAGATAATAAAAATAAGACTGAATATGAAATAAAGATTTGTAGGAAAAGATGTTAAGACATCATCACAGGTGCAGAATTTCTCGATTCTTCTGAAATGCCTATAATTCAGAAGATTTGACTTTTTTATCAGGAGTGTAAATAAATCGTGTGGTCTTTGTCAAAAATTTATTGTGAAAAATTACTTTCAAAGTTCAAAGTATATGAAGGTGCTTGCCAGCCAGGTCATGTTGCATCGATCGGAAAAGATGGTAATCGGAAGGAGCAATGTCTGAGCTGAACAGCGAGTGGGGTGGAACCTCACAAATGTAGCCGTGTATTGTCAATAACTTTGTCGTGACTGTCGGCGTACTGCGACCGTTTTCCTTGCAATGCTCCGCTCAAACGTATCAATTCTCGTCGATGGACCTCCCTTGTGATTCTTTCATTAGATTGTAGCAGCTCATAATACATCAGACTCAGCTGGTCCAACCAAATACTAAATATCTAATTATCCACATCGAGATGCCCATGTATGCAACCATTCATGTGAGTTCATTATTTGATAATATTCTTTGTATAAATATTGATTGTTTCGGATGCAACTTCGCGTCAACCCATCTGGTTTTAGAATCCCTTGATTATCTATCATTAATTAGTTAATTCAAGTAAAGAAATATAATCCAGATATTTTCACGTTACAAACGCAGAAAAAACATTCCTTATGCTTAAGTCAGACCATAATATGCGGTAATGCTCATAATTGGCATATTTATATACAAATAAATTAATTCGGCTGATCTGTAACAAAAATCATCAATATGAGCTATGGTAATAGAAAGTTCTAGAAATCGAGACAGTGTTACATACATCTGTATAACAATTCTATACTCGAGCAACTCGACAAGGTTTTGTAGATCACAAACGTAAATTGCAGACATGTGCACGTTTCAAACTGATTGGTTTTCGTCAGTCAATGTATGCTAGTGACTCCAAATCTGTCCAGTATCTATATTCGCTATACACAGACTCCAAATACATTACTAATACACTAGCGCCATCTAGAGTATGCAAAATACATACACAGAGACTCTAAGATATTAATAATACACTAACGCTATCTAGAGTATGCAAAATACATACAAGAGATACCTTTGCGCGTTAATTCAAGTGAAGAAATGTATTCTCGATATTTTCACGTTACGAAAGCAGAATGAACTTTCCTCATGCTCAAATCATACCATAAATTGTCGTAATACTCAAAAATAAGCATATTCATATTGAAATAAATTAATTCGGCTGATTTGTACTGTATTTTTGAGCATTATGGCAATTTATGGTCTGATTTGAGTATGAGGAAAGTTTATTCTGCGTTCGTAACGTGAAAATATCGAGAATACTTGAATTAACACGCAAAGGTATGTCTTGTATGTATTTTGCATACTCTAGATGGCGCTAGTGTATTAGTAATATCTTTGGAGTCTCTGTGTATAGCGAATATAGATACTGGACAGATTTGGAGTCACTAGCATACATTGACTGACGAAAACCAATCAGTTTGAAACATGCGCATGTCTGCAATTTACCTTTGTGATCTACAAAACCTTGTCGAGCTTGCTCGAGTAAAGAATTATTATACAGATGTATTATTGTCTGTCTTGTCTCGATTTCTAGAACTTTCTATTACCATAGCTCATACATCTTATTGATGATTTTTGATACAGATAAGCCGGATTAATTTATTTTAATATGATTATCTATTTTAAAAGTAGCGAAAATTTTTTTTATCGAACTTCTTTGAGCTGCTGTCCAAAGAAACAGATAAGGATTTGAAAAAAATCAGTTAGATTGTACATTTTGTCTTTAGATCATAACATTGGATCGGTAAAATATAACATGAAATCGAGCCACTCAGTATGGAAGTTTCACTGATTTTGAAAATTTTACCGCAAACCTTTCTGTTATCGTGTATCACGTAATGGACGATAATGTAAATTCAGCGATAGGTCACTGTTAAAAACTGGTATTGGTAGACATTGAACAATAATTAGCAATAGATTATTACCTACTCCAACACCTTTCGTAATGATCAATAATAAATTTCCAAGATGTCATGGATTGAAAATACTTTTTTAATCACTTTGCCATTATTTAAAGACTGGTCGATGAACCTTCACTTGAAAAACCATGTTTGTTGTACAGATAATCAAGAGATTTGAAATCAATATGCCATGAATTGGGAGTCTTGTCCTTCAATATGAGTGTAGAGCATAGAGATAGTGACCGGAACCAGAATAGTGACCAGGAACCCAGAACACAACTGAACTCCTAACTCGCACAAGCTGAAAAAGCTTCTGAGGGATCTTCACAGAAGATCTATGAGTAACAGGGTAATAATAAAATAATATGTATCATATTTTGATTATATGCACATATAATTGACATTTCTATTAACTGCTAAATGCAAGTGTGAAAAAATCATAAGGTTCTGTTTGGTTAAATGGAATCGGTATGGTGAAAAGTGAAAAATGCAATAAGCATCAACTTCTATTGCGTCTTCTTTTGAGTGGAAAGTGCCTTGAAGCTTTTAGGAAAGGTTAAGGGTCTATAAATATCTCGGCCTATTTCATTAATGGGCAAAATCGGTGTGACAGTTTCGTAGTCATCCATGTTTGACAAATTTTCATACTTTCCCAATATTTTCGAAACTACAGATTTAATCGATCTGAAATTTGGCATTTAGAAGAAGAAGAATAAAGCGAAAATTCGTGCGAAATTTCGTAAATCTCGCATAATTAAAAGATCAAAAAAGTATATTTCGTGAGCGGATGAGTGTTAAGATCTACTTTGAACACTATAACTCTCGAATAGAAAGATATAAAGACTAGAAACTTGGGGCATGGATTTGGGACCTGAAAATCTCGGTTTAGTTTGTTGTTGTTCAAAATCAAATGGTTTCGCTATTATTCATATTTGAAATTTTCTCTTATTTGACTCAATTTTTTCCAACTACATATCCGAATGGCTAGAAATTTGGTATTTAGAAACAAAACGATAACGCAGATGTTTGTGCAGAATTATCATATGATAAGAAGATTCAAAACAAAACAAAATTCAAATATCAAAACAGATTTAATCAGTAAGCCTCGTATAAATTTTAATTTCAAAAAATTTTATTCAAAAATTTATTATTAGAATTAAATTGATGTCTTATAAGCACTGATTAAATTCAGTAGACATATAAAATAAAAACTCATTATATAATATCAAATGGAATAAAAAATCCCAACAAATATAAATTGTCCATTAAAATTACTAAATAAATATTTGAAGGAAGTAATTTTAACTGAGAATTTATATTTGTTGGTTTTTTTTTATTCCATTTGATATTATATAAATAGTTTTAATTTTATATGTCTATTAAATTGAAGCAGTGCTTATAAGACCTTAAGTTAATTCTAAAAGTTCTTGAATAAATTTTTTTTTTAATTAAAATTCATAGGAGGCTAACAGAATAAACCTGTTTTGTTGCATTTTGTAAGTAAACAATCTCTTCTTATTACAGTCCTTCCATCTAGATTGAATTTACCAATAATATGTAAATTAACGACACAGAGACTAATGCACAATTTCGTGAGAATCTTATAATTAGAAGATCAAAAACAATTATTTTGTGAACAGAGCAGCGTTAAGTAATAGCGAACCATGGACACAGTTATAGGTTTAGGTTTCGATTTAGCATTTATTGGATGGAGTAGTTCTTTACTTTGTGATAGTTCAAAATTTATTTTGTTATCACATTGTGTTTCAATAGTGAATTTCACCTTATGTTGCAAACTATTAAGATATTTTAGTGTGTTTTCTAATTCTGTATGTGTTCCGCAGAAGCAAGCCAATATATCGTCTACATACCTGTACCAAAAAGTGATATACTTTGCGTGAGTGGATTTTAGAATTTTTCTTTCGAAAAAGGACAAAGATTTCAGCTAGAAATGGGCTTAGAGGTGACCCCATGGCAAATCCATCTTTCTGTTTATGAAATTTATTATTGTATTGAAAGTAATTTTCTTCCACGAAAAGGTTTAAAATGTAATTTTTTATGACAGGATTGATGTTATTTTTTGTTAGGTTATATTCGATTATATTCATACATTCAACATTTGCTATATTCGGGAACATATCAACTACATCAAACGATACTAGAATACTGTTAAGTGGAGGGGAAAAATTTTCCTGTTTTTTTTGTGAGCTCAATCGAATTAGTTATTGAATGGGGCGAGTTGAGGTGTGTTAGTTCTTTAAAAATTTTGTTTAATTTGGAGGCTAGTTTCGCATTGGGGCTATTAATGTTTGATACATATTGGTAAATATTCTTGATGGATTTTAATAAGGCCATATAGTTTGGGAGGGGTAGAATTCATATCAGAAAGTTTAGTCTGATAAAGTAATTTGAATATTTTTGAGGGTTGCTTTAAGTTTAAGTTAAATTTTTAGGGTGGGACCTCTTTTTAGTTGTATAGGAGATTATTTCTCTAAAAAAATGTTTATTTTCTGATCATATTCTTCTTTGGATAGAATAATAATAGAGTTTTCTTTGTCGGCTTTAGTCATTATCAAATTATCATTTCGAATTTTGTTTTGAATTGGTTTTATTATTGATTTTTCGTTATGATTCTGTGATTCTGTGTGGGTTAGTAGTAATTTCTTATTCTTTTCTTTGGTGAAGTTTAAGTTCGTTGTTTTAATTAATGCTAATTCAGTTTTACAATTTAGTGTTTCCATGATATTTTTTGAGGATATGTGGAGATTGCATTTAGATTTAATATAACCTCAAGAAGGCTAATGCAAAATTTCGTGGGATTCGTGAGTAATTAACAAGCGCGCAAAATCTTATGACTTCACCATATTTTCAATAAATGAAAAAAAATTACCGCAGGACGACACAGAAGAAATACACTTCCGTCGGTTTCAGTTTTGAGCGGAATAAAATTTTTGTAATGGATGAATAATCAAGCGAGCTGCCCATGAATTTCACTCACCTCTCAAATGAAAGAAATCGACGCCCACTAATTCGACACGGTAGGTTTAATCGAATCTTACCGACCACATTCAAAAACAAATAAGAAATTAGTACTGTTGTGACAAAAGAACGGTCTAAATTTGTATATACAAGTTTTCAACACTACGTTTTCGGATATATTTCGAACGGAACAAATTATCTCATCACTATCGAGAAAATGTTTCGCATACGAAACGACGCCGCGGTCTCTCGAATCATACTCCTTTTACTGTTCAGCCAAAGTGAGTCCCCGACTACTGATGTCATATTCAGAATCTCCCATAACGCAGTAATTTAATGTAAAAACCCGATAAGATAAAAGACGGGATTTTAATGATTAACGCTCTGCGATCTCCTTCTTCAATTTTGTTAACCTAGACTACATTTTAATACATCGGACCAGACGAACATTCCAAAACACCGAATATTTCAGGAAATAAACGCTCGGAAAATTCAGAAGATGAAATTTTACCGCTTTCACAGGTCGTTCGCAATAATTGCATACGACAATATACAGCATTATCTATTTTGTGCTTCCGAAACTAAACGTAAATAAAACAAATTTTTATTTCGATATAATGCTTGAAACTTGCCATTATGTGTGGAATACAAAATCATTCAAATGTCCTCCGCTTGATCTTTTACGCGACTCGATCCTTGTGAGGTAATTTTTGACCCAAAAGAGATAAAAGAATCTGAAGAAAATATAGAATATTGGACGAAATTACACAGCAAATTGAAAAATATGAGACAGTATTTTAATTTCCATAAAAATGTTTATAATTCAACAATTGTTTCACCACTATGTGGCTTCTTCAGGTATCTACATTCTACTGGCCAGTAGACTGTATAGCAAATATAGATACTTGACAGATTTGGAGTCACTAGCATACATTGAACTGACAAAAACCAATCAGTTTGGAACGTGCGCATGTCTGTAATTTGCCTCTGTGATCTACAAAACCTTGTCGTGTTTGTTTGAGTATAGAATTATTATACAGATGTATGTTAGACTGTCTCGATTTCCAGAACTTTCTATTACCATAGCTCATATTTCTTATTAATGACCAAACCAATCAAATATTTGAACAATATTTTTTGAAACATTTCATATCAGTAATTATTTTTATGTTTTTCGGAAAAGTGTTATAAATTTTAAGACATCTATATTCAGCCTGCTTTTGACAAGTTGTGAGATTGAGAATATAATCTTCATTCCTGGTTTCGTAGAAGGTTCTTTTGTTTTCATAATTTCCAAATAAACTCCTATTGTTTCTAATGAATATAAAGTGCATATATTGTCAATAATTCACTTCTCTTGAAGATACTCCTGCAGGATTCATCATACTTCATGTTGTTAAGTATTCTAATTGCTTATTTCTGTAGAATGAACAATGGTTTTATGTTTCCTGGACCATAAAATAGTATGCCAAATCTTAGTTTTGACGACCTCATTAGAAAGTACTTAAAATCGCTCAAATGGAATTCCTACCCTACTTGCCGTACAGCCCAGACATTGATCCTTCCGATTACCATCTCTTCCGATCGATGCAAAATGGCCTTGCTGACCAGCACTTCTCCAATTACGATGAAGTCAAAAAATGGATCGACGCATGGATAGCGGCCAAAAGGCCGGCCTTTTTTGCGATGGGATCCGTCAATTGACAGAAAAATGGGAAAAAATAGTGACTAGCGGCGGTCAATACTTTGAACTTCGAATATATAACCAATTTTTCACAATGAAGCTGAAATTTTCGAAAAAAAACCGCACGAACTTATTTACACTTCTAATAAGTTCCCATTGAAATGCCTAAAGATAATTATTGATTCAAGAAAAATGTGGTTTGAATTTTCTTCAATATTTAATTAAAAGGTCAATCTGCTCTTCATTATTTTGAAGATAGCAGTGAAAACAATTCTCAAATTCTTCTCCTACTTCTGTAGAGTTTCTAGTTCGATGTTCCGCCATGCTTAATTAATTGGATTTAGTAGATCTTGTAAGGACTCAGGTGGATACTGATAATAGACTAAATGTATCAGCATAAATAGAAATCCACAGGAGTTAAATCAGTTGATCTTGGGGGCCACTACCAAGATCCTCTACGACCAACCCTATATGCCATTTCGCAAGAATGTAACGTTCTTTCAGAAAATATGTAAAAGAATTTCTCGACTGGTATGCAAATCAGAAATCAATTATCACCATATGCAGCGCAAAAGAATAAATTTTTTTATGTTGTTTTTCACAGTAGATATGAGGTGGGATCGAATATTTCAGCATACTACTCTGTCAAGAAAGTACCGGGAATTTTCAATTAAAACAACATTTTTACATTTAATCGTCAAAATTTATTGGGTCGCCTTCAAAATAGGCTCCATTTGCTCCAATACATCTATGCCAACGGCACTTCCAATTATCGAAACATTTTTTAAAGGCGCTTTCCGGGATGGACTTTAGCTCTCGCGCCGAATTTTGTTTTATGGCTTCAATCGACTCAAAACGGGTGCCACGAAGGGGCAATTTTAGTTTTGGGAAGAGGAAAAAGTCGCAGGGAGCCAAATCCGGCGAATACGGTGGTTGCTGAAGCACGTTTGTTGAGTTTTTGGCGAGAAAGTCAGTCACAATCGTAGCTCGGTGAGAAGGCGCGTTATCGTCATGCAAAATCCATGAGTTGTTCGCCCACAAATTTGGCCGCTTCTTACGGATACGCTCACGCAAACGTTTCATAACGCCTAGGTAATACTCCTTGTTTACCGTCTGACCCTCTGGAACGAATTCGTAGTGCACCACGCCACGGATATCGAAGAAAACAATGAGCATCACCTTCATTTTCGAGCGGCTTTGGCGTGATTTTTTCGGTTTCGGCTCATTTTTTGCCACCCATTCCGATGATTGCTGGCTTGTTTGCATATCGTACTCGTAGACCTAGGTCTCATCACCAGTTATAATGCGTTCCATGAATGTAGAATCGGAATTACAGCGATCCAGCATGTCTGAAGCAACCTGTTCGCGATGACGTTTTTGAAGAAAATTCAGGTCTTTCGGTACGAGTCGTGCGGCCACCTTTCTCATGCCCAAAATATCAATCAAAATCGTACGTGCGGACTCGTGGGATATCTTAAGATCATGTGCTATCTCTCTCAAGCTGGTACGACGGTTTTCCAGCACCCTTTCCCTAATTTTATCGACGTTATCTTCGATCGAAGGCGTCGATGGGCGACCACTTCACGACCGTCCTTGAAGGCTCTGTACCACTGATATGCTGTTGCAAACACACTAGTTGACAGATCCCGCTCAAGCTTGGCATAGTAATTAAGGACAGTGGTACCAACCTAGGAAAAAAAAATTTTACCTGCCTCATTGCCCCGCCAGATTTAAATCGATAATTCCCGGTACTTTCTTGACAGAATGTACATACTGCGTCCGCACGGACTATTGTGGTTCACCCCTAATTTATATTTCTCCGACGAGATCCAGTTTTTTGATGAAATCGATAATCTTGTTCGGGGGTAATTTTTTCAGTTCGCAGTGGGCTATAGAAGCCTAACCAAAGACCTTGAATCTGATGCGACTCACCGCTGGGCACTCTGAGACAATGTGCATGGCTTTTTCAGTGTCCTCAAGACACAGCCTGCATTCATCGTCTTCAGCCAGACCGATTTTGTGCCTGCAGTGACCTGTCATAATTTCTACAAGTGGTTCGAGGATGTTTCATGGAACGCCTTCGAATGTTTCAGGCCAGGATGGCTCAGCCAGAAAGAATCTAGTGCTGCCTGGAATAGGGTTGCGTGTTTACCGAGACTCAATGAGATGTTGATTCTCAGTTTGCTCCCATAGACTCCCGCTCCCGTTCCGTTCGTCGTTCGCGAGCCGTCCGTGAATAAGCCAAGGTCGGTCCTCAATAGAACCACAGGATACTGGGTCCATTTGTCCCAGCTGGGGACGATTATATTGAAATGCCGTTCTTGGCTCGTGGCTTTTGACATTAGATCCGAGGGCATCGATAGAGTGCTGTTAGTTAATCGCTAGTCCAGCAGTCCTGAGCTTTCCATCACTATTGCCTCTGGCCTGTCGATCGCCAGTTGGTGTAGTTTGTATGTGGTCCGTTCCGCCTCCCTTTGCACGAGCAGGTTCAGGGGTGGTAGATTTAGTAGGACCTACATGGCAGCCGTGGGTGTGGTGCGAAACGCACCTGTAATTAAAAGGCAAGCCTGTCTCTATATTCGGGTGAGCTTATGTTGACCAATCGTTTGTACGATATCTGTGGTCTAATTACCATGTATAGCTACTACATCTGCCTGGGTTTTAAACGCAAGATTTTAGCGCAGATTCGCCTGCAGGTCAAAAATCCCATTTTGGCTTTATGACCCACTTTGCCTAGTTGTGCATTCTAACTGAGAGTTTTGTCAAGAACTATTCCCAGTATTTTGCCTCATTAGAGAATTTTAGTTTCACCACAGATTATCGGCAGTTCTAAAACATCCAACTTCCGTTTCTTGATGAATGGTACTATAACTACCTTTTGTGGGTTAAGAGACATATCTTCCCTTATACACCATTTGTCGATAGTCGATAGTGTCCAGTTTCTCATGAAGGGCAGCCGATATCGTCATCTCCGATTTACCTTTCACTATAATTGCCAGATCATCAGCAAATACTTGAACGTCGACTCTTCACAGCGAGATGATCGCTAGCAGGTCATCAACGAGAAGGGTTCACATTAAGTGTGACAGAACACCCTCCTGCGGGCAGCCCTTCGCAGCCTTGAACTCGAAGACCTCACCCTGGTATGAGATCGTTATAATTCTGCTGTATCAGCGTGAGAAGCCAGCAGAGTATTGTTAAAAGCACCTTCAATGTCTAGAAACGCTGTTAGTGCTATCTCTCGATTATCGAGAGATTGGTTTAATTTTACGACCAAATTGTGTATTGCAAGTTCTGCTGATCTTCCGGCTTAGTAGGCCGGAATGACGACTGATGAATGACGACTAGGGAGTCTGTCAATTAGCATCTTCCCCCTGATACAGACATCAATCACCTTTTCCAGACTCTTCAGCAAGAACGATGTCAAACTTATTGGTCTGAACGATGAGAGGTCCGGTTCTGTTCGTGCCACCTTTGGTATATAGACCGCTTTAGTTAATGTCCAGCTTGAAGGGATAACCCCCCAAGCCAAACTTGTTCTAAATAATTTTAGCAGATGCGAAATCAACACATCCATGCCCTTCAGTTTTGACATAGTCGATATTACAGTTTGAAAAAAGTGTCCTATTGAGTAGATTAACACAAAAAGAAAGGAGCCACGAAAAACAATATTTTGATTTTGTTGTCGAAATTATTCATAACGTTATAGTTTTGGTCCAAAATAAATGTTTAATCACAGTAACTGTTCTAACAGTTCAAATGAGGTTTTCTTCAAAATTATAAACACTTTTAAATCCGGATAATTTTTTTCCAGAAGCATTTAGAGCGTTGTTGCCTTTCAAACAAGGGATCACATGACCTATATTGTCATTTAAGATTTTGAATTTGCATTTTCTTGTATCTAAGATCGTTCCAAAGATATTGGCCATTGACATAGTGTTTCTACCTTCATTATACATTGTTTAGTATAATAATGAATAACTGTATCATATCTGATATTCTTGATTGTGACGACGTACACAATCAATGAATTATTTCAAGTTTCAATAAATTAGTTCGTTGAATTGATTTATACCATTAATAATTGCATACATTGAATGGATACATTCATTGTGCCGACCGTAGTAAAACTCACGCTAATTTGTATATTATGTTAATTTGAAATGAATCGTTTACATATTTGTTCCATACATATTGAAAATTTACTGCGGAAGGTTTTCTCGAAATATTACAGAGAATAGCAGGTTTAATTGTCCGAAACTTATACAGATTAAAGAAAATAATTTAATCGGTCCTTACTTGATGGAAATTCATTTTGATTAAATGAAATAATATAGATTATTTCCACAATTTATTAAGTTGAGGACAATTGTTCCGCCAACACTTTGGCTTCGTCAATTTTACATTTAGTACAGTTCAAGATGTGAACTTGACAAAGCCATAGTAATTGTCGTTAAGTTAATAAATTGTGGAAATAATCTTTATTATTTTATCTACAGATCTAATCTAGAAATTCTCTTGAAAACTGTTCTGAATTAATTTTATTCAAAAAATTCACACAGTTTTTATGTTTCACAGTTTATTCATAATCCTGACACGTGTTTCAGTCTTTCGAATATCTTCAAAGGAGTACAAAAAGTAACTAAATTTAAAATTGAAAAGGTCCTTTTATTATACTTAGGACTTCTGTGTATTTTTATGGCGCATGGAAATAATAGCATCTAATATAGGGTGTTGCCAAAAAGTATTTGTGAATTTGTTAATTCCTCCCTTTCCTCAATGTCATTTTTGATTGAAAGAATCTCAAAATAGTCCATCAATTTACCATTTTTAACATTATAGTGACATCTTTCTCATTAAAAGTGACATCTTTCTCATTAAAAAATGATTATTTTCTATATAATGTTCTGCAAAACCGGTTGATTCAAAATATACATCCTATGTTCTTTGATTCTATGTTGTGAACATCGGCCTGTTTGTCCTATATATGTAGCATTACAATTATCACATTTAATTTGATAAATCCCCGTACGGAAAAGTTGGGGTTCTTCTCTTTTTTGTTCACCAACATCTTATCTAAATTATTTCTATTTAATTATAATTACCATTTTACGAAGACCATTAGAGAATATATATATATATATATATATATATATATATATATATATTCGTATATATATATATATATATATGTATATATATATTTGTATATATATATATATAATTTATATTAATATTGTGGTAAGTTTTTGTCATTTTGTCAATGATTTCAGTTCTATAGCCATTGTTCACCGCTATAGTTTCAATTATATTGACTTCATTTCGGAAATTGACTTCGTCCAACGGGATGCTCAAAAGTCTAAGAATGAAACTATGGAATGTTGACATTCAATCAGTCATGGCAAATTAAAATGTCAACATTCCATAGTTTCATTCTGAGACTTTTGAGCATTCCGTTGAACGGAGTCAGTTTCCGAAAAAAAGTCAATAAATTAAAACTGTAGCAGTGAACAACGGCTTCAGAACTGAAATCATTGACAAAACGATTAAAGAGAAAACTTACCACAATATCTAAAAATGAAATTGATATCACTATGAATGAACCTTATGAAGAATAGAAAGTATGGTTTTCAATGGCTTATATAAAAGATTTCAGCAGTAGGATCTTTTTTACCCAACAACTGGAATAAATAACTGAACCAGCCGATATCAAACACAACAGAAAATATGCTTGTGAAGTAAGCAGATGAGATCATAGTTTTCGCTTGAAACGATGTATAGACTCTAATAGTGGTAAAATTTTAATCAAATAGGTAGAGGCAAAAAGTGAAACGCCGCCGTCAAGTTTTAAGGTATGATGTTGAGATGTGCAAAAGAGTCAACTCGTAGATTTAATGAATCATATTGCCGATTTAATAAATCATACAAATAAATCGTCTCTCGTGTTTTCCACAATTTATAATAATATAAACTTGTTAGACATTTAACTCTGGGCTCAATTTTCATTTCTTTATAAATATGTACGGTATGGCATGTTCTCTATAAGGTCCGTAACAAACAAACCTAATACAAGCATTTTATAATTCCACTTTGTTGTATTGGAGCAAAAAGTTAAAATATAATGAAAAACTGTAATCAATATAAGGTTGAATCAGGGTGCACAAAAGATTGAAAACTAGGCTAAGTGGTTCCGGAATTATTCATATTTGAAATTTTGTTTTTCGAATATTTTCGAAAGTACAAATCCGATCGAGTTCAAACTTAATATGTAGATATGAAGTAACAACGCAAGTCCCTAAGCTCCTAAAAAATAACTAAAATTTGTTGAAATTGTCTCATAAGATTTCTTTAAAAAGAATAAAAACTTTTGTTTTCAGCACCTCTAAAAGTGCAAGAATTGATGTTTATTTGACTTTGAGATGACAGAGCAAGGAATTCTATGTTTTGCGTGCTATCGTTTTAGCCACATGTCCAGAACACTGGCCGACAAAAAAAAATTTTCTGGTTGTAACATAAAGCTGAATAGCATATTATGGTAGAATGGACGTATCCAAATACGAAAATGGGAAAACAAAGTTGTAGCACGTAAGGTTTTCTTGTTATATTAATGTTACAATATCTGATATGTATCGAAAAAAATTATTTCAGAATTTTTTAACCGATTATATCGACTTTATTTAGCTTACATTTACGTACCTTACTTTTAAGAAAACACAAAGATTAAAAATATTGACTTAAAATACTAATTAAATTCTATTTTTTCCTTTTATGAGGAGGTATATCTTATCTCTTCAAAACCCATCAGTAATCAACCATAACCCTTGATAGCAAATATCCATTGTCCTAATATCTTGGTGGAATCATTCACCCTGCTCGTCACTGACAGCTCCCAAATCTTCAGGAAAAAATGACAGATGTGAATGGAGGAAAACAATTTTTAATGACATTCGGGCATTAAGCGATTTGTACTGTTGGTAGTTTGCATCCGTATTGTTTTCCAAAAATCATCTTACTACACTAACAAATGAGTTCCATGCTCTGATTTCCTGCCTGGTAAGCTCCTCTGTAAATTTAACGTCGTCCTGCAATTTTCTCATTTGTGATCCAATAAAAATGCCTCCTTTTAATTTGGCATCATTTAATTTGAGAAAGACTTGTTTTTAGTATTTGAATCCATATTTATTCATAGCCTTCTCAAAGTTTTTCATCAGCCCAAGTTTAATGTGAAGAGGAGGCACAAGGACATTTTTGGGATCGACAAGAGGTCTTAACTTAACATTTTGAGATCCCGTTTGAAATACACTTCATTCTAGCCAAATGTTTGTTATTTAATGCTGATTCACTGCACGACTTTCCCATAGACCAAGAAGAGAGCAATTTTTGCAAATCCTACCTGAAGTCCTATAACTTTTAAGTCCCCACATATCTGCCATTTATACGTGTTGTAGTTTAGTTTATCCAAAAGAATGTGTATATTTTCATAACTTTCTTTCGTCGTCACTGAATGGGAAACTGGTATAGAGGGTTTTAAATTTCCATTCTTCAATAACACAGATTTTAAACTGTATTTAGAGGAATCTATAAATAAACGCCACTCAGAGGGGGAATGCTCTATATCAAGTTCCTGCATTAAGCCATCAATATCAGTACACGCAGATAACGAATTTTCCATACTGTAAAATGCAGAAAACGGAGCATTTCTTTATCTGAAATTCGTAATTTTAGTTTCGTTGCCTAATAAGTTCAATTCCTTAAGAAGTCATGACTGTTGCTTTGATAACCCCAAATCAGGTACTAAATCATTTAACTCACTTTGAACAATTAAGTATGGCTTGCCAGAACTGGTACCTGGAGTAAAAGTAGGGTCGGTGCACTGTTTTTCGGAGCTGCCTGATGATGCTCTAATATCAACATTTTTCGGATCTGAAGGTGCGATCGGCTCTGGTAAATCTGCATTACGAGGAACAGGTCGTATTGCAGTCTGCAAATTTGAATAGTCAATCTTGTGCTTTCTCATTTTGGAATAACATTCAGTCTTTGTCAGGCAAAAATAGCAATCGTCGAAATGATTACTTGGTACTCGCCATACCATGAGGACTGCAAAAGGCATGCTTTTTCTCTTCCCATTCATCCACTGCACCAATGATACCCTTCAACTAACACAGCACACATGGGAAGCCCACTCCATTACAAGGTTTTGTATTTATTCAGATTTGGAATTTTTTCCCAATAAAAACTATGGATCCGATCGAATAGAAATTTGGTATTTGGAAAGATAATGATGACTTATATTTTGTGAGCAGAGCTGCGTTAAGCGCTACCAGAACCATAGCAGCTATCGAGTTTAAACTACATATTTAAATGTCAAATAACGACACGAAGGTTAATGTCAAATTTGTTAGGATAAGACGGCCGACTGGAGGTAAAAAAGCTGTCCCTCGAAAGAAAAGACCTAAAAACTTGAAATTTTGAGGGTACGTTTGAGGCCTAGATATACTATTTAGTTTTAAATACAGGTGAAAGCAGCTCAATTTTTCCCGAGTTATAAGGATTTAAAATTCTACTTCTCAAATATTTCCGAAACTACGAGTACAAATGCAATATAGTGCGAATTTGATATATGGATGTAAAATAACTGCACGAAGAATCACGCAATGTCTTTTGGAGAAAAATTACGAGATTTTTTTTTCAATTTTTAAATCAATAGAAGCTGAAGTTTGAAATCTTCGAATGGTACATGTATAAAGAAACCGACGAAGCTAGCAACTGCTTCGGTAACTCCGCAAGTAAAAGCCTAGGACTGTGGTCTGTGCCAATGCAATATCTTCGTGGGTTCGAACCTGAGGGCTGAGTAATGCTAGTATTTTCGAATTTTTTCGCGAATGGACTAGTCCGAATATTAATCTTTGATAAATGATACATAAAATTGAATTATAGGGCAAAATCGGTCCAATGGTTCCACAGTTATTCAAGTTTAAAATTGTTTCTTATTTTTTCCTATATTTTCGAGACTACAGATGCTATCGATATGAAATTTGGTGTTTAGGTGCATACTAATAATGCACATGTTTTCAATAAATTTCGTGAGAATCGTATGATTAGAAGATCTCAAAAACAGAAATTTGCAGAGTCAGCCTTACGACAAAGTTTAAATTCAGCATGTAGATGTAAAATAAGGATAAGAAGACTGATTAATAATTTTCAGTGGTTTTCTAGAAAAATTCATACTTACGGAAATATAGACTGTTTTATGTGGGTCACCCAGTAAATTGAATTTTTATTGATTACGCTTCACTGTCTTATACGCGATCGGTTAATCAAAGATGAATTTTAAGAAATGTATGGCACCAAGATTGTAAATCATGAAATTTTATTACATATCATTTTCGATTCGATAACTTGCACATCCGGAACGTCCTTAAGAAAATAAACAACAAGATATGATTTCACCAAATATTTCCGACCACCCACAAAACGTTTTTTGTTATTCCGTTCGTCCGTAGTTCATCGTTAGGATAATCCCTAATTCTTTTGACGTTTCCTTCATATGAGTAACATTTGGCGCCAATATGTGTGTCACGAAATAGCTTTACGTCATAGGAATTTCATCACTGAATAGATTCTGATGCAAGCCTCTGGAAACTAGGGTGAAGTTATTCTAGAAATTAATATGGCGATCATTTGTATAATCAGGACTTCCTGTTTTTTATCATAGTGAAATTAAAGGACGATAAATGAGTCAATATTCTCATTCGTTGCCCCCTAAACACACTTTTGGTTTATTATTTTTTCAAAGCATAAACTATGTTATCGAGTGAAAAAAAATTCTAGCCTTCAATGGAAATTTCACAGTTTACGACAAAACTAATTAACAATCATAGACAGTCAGTAAAAACTTGATACAAAAATCGAATATTGCCCGACAATAACACTCCGTTTTCAGCCAAATTTATTATGTATTCTAACTTTTACAATATATATATCCCTTATATGGAGAATTTTAGATAATTTTTGGAACAGTGGATTTTCTTGTATTTGAATGTTTATATACATACCTACTTATATAGTTTTTTTTAATACATTTGCATTAATACACTTCATGTCGGGATATAAAAAGGTTTTTTCCGAGACATTGAAAAATGTTTTATACTGAATATATACGGATTTCCATTTGATACTTTTTGTATATAGTTGCAATATATATATTGTCGAATCATTTAAATATTTTAATATTTACAGATATATTCTGTTAGCCTTCTACATACTTAAGTTCAAAAAATTATGTTCAATATTATAACTTCAGGAATTAAATTAATGTCATATAAGTACCACTTATATCAAACGCGACATATAAAATAAACATTCATTATAAAACATCCAAATGATATAACAAAATCCAATAAATATAAATTGTTAACAAAAATCTTATAAATTAAATATTTTGAGTAGAAAAAATTTTGTTTCTGCAAATCCCCCTTACGAAAACAAATAAATATCTTTAAAAAATGTTTAACATAATCTTAAGAATTTCATCCTAAAACCATCTTACTTAGAATATTCAATATTATTGGATATCTAAGTTACTTTTTAGAAAATCTCAAGATATGTAAAAACATTACTAAAAAACAAGTTTTAAGAGAGACTTTGCATCGTTAGTACTCAATCGTATTCAATAATCAATATTAGACTTCATTTAAATATTCAGTATTCATTTACCAAGAAGATTTCTGAATTGAAGGGAAAGTAAATACATTTGTTGATTTGATGTTATATTTTATTGGATACGATTGAGTACTGACGAAGCAAAGTCTCTTTTAAAACTGGTTTTTTAGTAATGTTTTTACATATCTTGAGATTTTCTAAAAAGTAACTTAGTTAGATATCCAATAATATTGAATATTCTAAGTAAGATAGTTTTATGATGAAATTCTTGAGAGTATGTTAAACATTTTTGAGAGATATTTGTTTTCATAAGAGGGATGAGCAGAAACCAAAAATTTTGTCTACTCAAAATATTTAATTTATAAGATTTTTGTTAACAATTTATATTTATTGGATTTTGTTATATCATTTGGATGTTTTATAATGAATGTTTATTTTATATGTCATTTGATATAAGTGGTACTTATGTGACATTAATTTAATTCCTGAAGTTATAATATTAAATATAATTTTTTGAAATTAAATATGTAGAAGGCTAACAGAATATATCTGTAAATATTAAAATATTTAAATAATTTCATATACCTTCTATCAAGTATAAACCTCAATTTATTATATTATATTGTAGAAGTTAGAATATATAATTCTGACTTTAAAGTCATTTGAATTTTACTCCTATCAATTATTGACAATCAAATTGATTTTTAAATTATGAAATAAATTCATATAGAATGTAAATATCCACAATATATTCCTTAATTATTTATTATTCTTGAAGTTCTGGTTATTTTTCTCATCATGGGACATTATTTGCGGTGATAAAATTTGTTATTGTTTTTCTGTGTTCCGAGTACAAAGAGTTATAGATTATACGTAACAACACGTTGATCATTTCTGGTTAAGTTTGGATACTTTTAAGCTTACTCCAAGTTTATTGCAGGTTTTATCTTATTTGGTGGGTTCAATTTTGTTCGATATATTTGAATCTGAATTCGATACATTTCTAAAGAGATTTGAATATCAAAACAAATTCAAATATGTTTATCTTCTACAATTTTAATTTCATGAAATTAAAATTGTAGAAGATAAACATATTTTAATTTGTTTTGATATTCAAATTTTGTTATATTTCTTCTATCAAGTAAAAGGCTTTCCTATTTTATTTCTAAAGAGGTTAGGAGACCGAAATAGCTACCAAATGTTGGAATTCTTGTTCAATTATTTTTATTTGATCCTTTATTTTGAGAATTTCAGATAATTTTGGAATCGTGTATTTGTATGGTAATATACATATTCATTTAGTTTTTGTTAAGACATTTGTATTAAAACGTTTCAACTAGGGATGTAAAAAGGGTTTTTTCCGAGACAAATATTTTATATTGATTATATATAAGGATATCAATTTGATAGTTTTTGTATATAGTTTCAATATACAAGGTGTATATGAATAGTTAGTGATTGCTTGTCAAAAAACAGGGTGGGTCTTTCATATAAACTTTATTTATTTGAGCCCCCCCTGCTTAGTTACAGCTCCCTTAATGATTATGTGACAAAAAGCTCAAAATGATAAGCCAATTCAAAAAAAAATTAAAACTGAATCAAAGTTAATCGAAACTAGTCGGTTGTCATAACAAAATTACATCCGCTCACTAGATAAGTTCTAGTTTGGAAATAATTCTAGCGTCTACGACTCAGGCTATCATGTTGATAAATCATTTTTTTCTCAAAAACCTTGAATTTTCGCAACAAATTACAGAAAAGCTTATTTGTAAGGAATTGATCAAGATATACAAAATAAATTTTTTTATTGTAAAATAGGAATATGGAAAAAAGTTTCTTGCGAAAGAAAGTTTAGGGGTGGATTTATCTACCCCTTGCAATCATAGAGGAACACCACCAAACATTTTTTGAGTGCCTTTTCATTGCATAAAATGTCTGCTCAATTTTATTCTTGTCAGCTTTTTTGTTTTCAAGAAAAAAATTGAAACTGTTTTTCGGGCGCCATGTTTAGGGGGCTGTAACTAGCAGGGGGGGCTCAAAAAAATCAGGTTTATATGAGAAACCCACTACATTTTTTGACAGGGAATCACCCCCTAAATTTTTTCGCAACTCTTCTGATACACCCTTTTTATTTTTTTCATGTCTGAAATCCAAGGTTTGTTATTTTAAAACGAGAAGCAAAATTAATGTTGAAGTTATTCAATTTCTAAATCTAACTTATGTCTTCAGTTAACTGAAATTGGGACAGTTATGAAGACGTCGAAGAGTGAAAGTCTATTTTTAGTGATTCTAGGGCTTATCGTTTTATTGTTTGAAACAAACATTCATTAATTTTTTTTCCTTGAAATTTTAGTTTTCATAGAAAATATACCTTGTTAATTCTAGTGCTTCTTTAAATAAAATCATTTGTATGTTTCATTGTTTTCGATGACCCAACACAACATTTGAAAAAGCCTTGTAGGCAGCATCAAACGATTCAATTGATTATAAACATTTCCCCATTTTACATTTCGAAAATTTGTTTACGTATCACATGACACAAGAAAACATTTCAATAGTAACCGGAAGTGTTGTCTCATTTAATCATGCGGGCATAATTTACTAATTTCAGAAATGGAACCCTTAGGGCTTGTAGATGTATCATACATTCACCCGTTCAAAATTGACCACGTATATTACCAAAGAATATAAATACCGCCAGCTTTCGAATTATTACATGGCAAAGTATCATACCCTATTCCAAAGCGATCAGTTGCTTCATAAGATGAAATTATGAAGGCACCCCTATAGTTTCCAAGATACTTCGAGAAACTTTCAAATATCAGCGGAGACCTTCTTGGGAAATAGAGATCAATCCAATTTTTCTCTTTCATGTTCGCCAAGAATTGCAAACTTCAACATAGTTTTCCAAATGTGAATAATTCGATCTTCTAGTTCCTTTCCCGATGCTTCATACTTGAACAAGACGTTAACTCTCCCCAAGGACCTCAAGTTTATTATTGCAGCTAATAGAATCACAATTCGACTATAAGCGTAGCCTGGTTCAATAGTTCCATAAAATGAATTAACAGTAATTTTCAGTTTATTATTCATCATAAAAACAAGGCTTTTCACGATGACCGTCTGGCGAACGAGACAACGGATCTGAAACATTGATGGTGTGCATAGATGAACATGATTGACGCAGCTTAAATATTTTCGATAATTTGCTTCTGTATTAACAACACTTACCTAATGTGGTAGTAATTACAACGTGATGAAGTCATGTATAACGAAAAAACATTGTTTTATATTTGCTATTAAATAATAAGAAGAGGTTTTTCACTTGATAGAAGGATTAATACAAAATTTAAATATCGAAACAGATTTTTTGTTTGCCTCCTAAAAATTTTAATTTCAAAAAACTTCATTCAAAAACTTTTAGAATTAAACTTATGTCTGCTTAAATTTATTAGACAAATAAAATCAAAACTCATTATATAATATCAAATGGAATAAAAAACCCAACGAAATATAAATTATCAATTAAAATTACTGAATAAATACTTGCAGGAGATAAAGTTTTGTTTCTGATCTTATATTTATGAAAACTAAATCATTTTCAAAAATGCAAAACATAACTTTAAGAATCCTACGTATTCTTTATTCATCATAAAAATCACAGAAAGCTTTTAAGGTTTTTTTATGACCTTATTCAAAACCAAATGACATTTATATAATGAAAAAAATATATATAGGAGACAGTATTTTATTTCCACAAAAATGTTTGTAAAACAACAATTGTTTCACCACGGTGTGGCATCTTCAGATATTTACATTGTACTGGCTGATGGTGTTCAGTGTAACCGAGTTTACTACTCTGTCAAGAAAGTACCGGGAATTTTCAATTAAAACAACATTTTTACATTTAATCGTCAAAATTTATTGGGTCGCCTTCAAAATATGCTCCATTTGCTCCAATACATCTATGCCAATGGCACTTCTAATTATCGAAACATTTTTTATAGGCGCTTTCCGGGATGGACTTTACCTCTCGCGCCGAATTTTGTTTTATGGCTTCAATCGACTCAAAACGGGTGCCACGAAGGGGCAAATTTAGTTTTGGGAAGAGGAAAAAGTCGCAGGGAGCCAAATCCGGCGAATACGGTTGTTGCTGAAGCACGTTTGTTGAGTTTTTGGCGAGAAAGTCAGTCACAATCGTAGCTCGGTGAGAAGGCGCGTTATCGTCATGCAAAATCCATGAGTTGTTCGCCCACAAATTTGGCCGCTTCTTACGGATACGCTCACGCAAACGTTTCATAACGCCTAGGTAATACTCCTTGTTTACCGTCTGACCCTCTGGAACGAATTCGTAGTGCACCACGCCACGGATATCGAAGAAAACAATGAGCATCACCTTCATTTTCGAGCGGCTTTGGCGTGGTTTTTTCGGTTTCGGCTCATTTTTTGCCACCCATTCCGATGATTGCTGGCTTGTTTGCATATCGTACTCGTAGACCCAGGTCTCATCACCAGTTATAATGCGTTCCATGAATGTAGAATCGGAATTACAGCGATCCAGCATGTCTGAAGCAACCTGTTCGCGATGACGTTTTTGAAGAAAATTCAGGTCTTTCGGTACGAGTCGTGCGGCCACCTTTCTCATGCCCAAAATATCAATCAAAATCGTACGTGCGGACTCGTGGGATATCTTAAGATCATGTGCTATCTCTCTCAAGCTGGTACGACGGTTTTCCAGCACCCTTTCCTTAATTTTATCGACGTTATCTTCGATCGAAGCCGTCGATGGGCGACCACTTCACGACCGTCCTTGAAGGCTCTCTACCACTGATATGCACGAGTTTTCGATAGAGCATTATCACCAAAGGCCTTTTGCAACATTTTCAATGCATCGGCACACGAAAATTCATTTGCAACACAAAACTTTAAACAAATTCTTTGCTCAACGTAATCACCCATAGTAAAAATCGGCACGACTTAATCAGCTGTTGCAAACACACTAGTTGACAGATCCCGCTCAAGCTTGGCATAGTAATTAAGGACAGTGGTAACAACCTAGGAAAAAAAAATTTACCTGCCTCATTGCCTCGCCAGATTTAAATCGATAATTCCCGGTACTTTCTTGACAGAATGTAAATACATTGTTCGGTACATCAATCAATAAACCGTAATTTCAGAAAAACAATTAAGATTTAAATTAGGACTACTTTTGTGTGAAGCAAATTTCAAATGAATTCTTGAAGCTTTTAGTGTGTGAACGTTATTTTCTTTCAGAAGGGTTTTATTAGGGTATGGTTTCATTTGTTGGAATTCTTGGGAAAACGTTTTTACATCAGATGAAACTTATTTTAAATTTTTTACATAATTAAAGCTGGAATGACTGTATCGCTCTTGGAGGAGACTGTGTTGATGAATAAAGTCAAATATCATCAAAAAAGTTGTGTTTCTCTTGTTAAACCGGTATATTATCAGCTGATGTGTTAGGTCTGTATTAAGGAACAAAATAATGTGAAAACAAACCAGCTCGACTGCTCCTCTCGAGCAAATCTGAACAGATTGTAGCTTTATTATTTAAGTTTTATTTCCTGATCGTTCGAATCAGCTCATTTACTGTTAAGACAAAGGTAAGAGTTTCATTTACCTCCGTTGGAATCTAAAAGTTGAGGATTCTAGTATGTCCGATCATGAATGCTACGCCAACTTCTTATCGCTTTAATAATGTTCATGAACGTTGAAAAAAAACTTCTCTTTTCAGGGCGAAAGTTGATGTCGAATGAAGCTTAAAGCAAATACCTTGAGATCGTAAAATGAGAAATTGGACAAATTAGAATTTGAGATCCGTGAGAATATTGAAAATAACTGAAAATTGTCATTATAAAATAAAACACTTGTTTACATTTTCTACTTTATTGTAATAAAGTAGAAAATGTAAACAAGTGTTTTATTTTATAATGACAATTACAACTGATTTCTACCAAGCAACGGCCCAATCTATCATAAAAATAACTGAAAAATTCAACGGTCGTTATTCCTTTCAATAATTTTTCCAAGTATTTTCTCCGCTCAATGAAATATCATCTTTGATTCCAGGAAAATTGTACGTTTCAGGATATAGATAACGCGGAGAAGAGCAAATAGTCTAATGAGCTTCTCATATTTTTGATTCGAATTTCATCTCGTTTGTATCTAGAGAACAAAGAAAATAACTTCATATAATGCTGCAAATTTTTTCATTCGATAACATGGAAAAATTGGATACGTGACAAAATGTCTCATTTCGGTTCTTGAACGAAACGCATCCTTTAGAAGTATCGCGGCAGAAATTGTAGTCATTTTGTTGGGAAGGATTTTTAAGAGCGTGAGAAATTCAAGAGACCAACACAGTTAACAGAACTGAGGTGATTTTTGAAATAATTTCACCCGTATTTCTATTTCTATTGCATGGTGCTATCGATAAACCATCCATATAATAATGATCTAGGAAACGAAAATGAAATATGCTATAACTTTTCTGAAACTCTAAGTACTATCTGGAAAATTTCAGTTGATATTTCTACTATTTTCTTTATTTAAGATAATAGCAGGATTAAATGACTTTAAATTCATGATTAGATGATAGAACTTTCGATAGGGATAACTGTGATTTGACAGAAGGTAGAAGCTATGTTGTTTTGACATTTCTGTTCAGTAAGCAATGACCAATTACCATGGGAAGACTCACGCCGCAAGAACGTTTATAAATTGTTGAAATTTATTTTCAGAATCAGTGTTCTATTCGCCAAAGTTATAGAGCACCTCGTGAAATTTATGGTTTACACAGTCGTCCATCAGAGCAGCTTATTCGTCGAACTATCGATAGATTTCGGACAACATTTTCTCTACTTGATGCAACAACAACAAGACAAAGAACTGTACGTACAGAAAAAAATATCGCTACTGTAAGTCATAGTGTAAATGATGATCCAGATTTGTCTATTCGTCGACGTTCACCACAAGTTGGCCACTGTGCATCCACCACATGGAAAATTTTGCGTAAAGATCTTGGTCTATACAAGATCCAACTGGTTTAAGAACTAAAGCCACTTGACCATAATGAGCGTCGTTTGTTTGCTGATTGGTCCCTAGAACAGCTTGAAGTTGAATAAGTTTTTCATCGTGAAGTTGTGTTTAGTAATGAAGCTCATTTCTGGTTGAACGGCTATGTAAACAAGCAAAATTGCCGTACATGAAGTGAAAACAATCCTCAAGAAGTTCTGCAGGTTCCATTGCAACCTGAAAAATGCACTGTATGGTGTTCTTTGTACGGTGGAGGCATCATCAGTCCATATTTCTTTAAAAACGATGCTGGAGCTAATGTTACAGTGAATGGTGCTCGTTACAGATCGATGATCAATGATTATTTTTTTCAAAATTTGAATGGTATCGACCCAGAAGTGTTTTGGTTCCAACAAAATGGTGCTACACCTCATGCTGCTACCGTACAATTGATTTATTGAAAGAAAGATTTGGCGATAACATTATTTCGAGAAATGGTCCAATTAATTGGCCTCCAAGATCATGCGACATAACTCCACTAGATTATTTTCTTTGGGGTTGTGTCAAGTCATTAGTTTATGCTGATGAACCAGAAACAATAGACGCTTTGGAAGCAAACATAACTTGTGTTATTGATGAAATAAGGCCTGAATTACTCGATGAAGTGGTCCAAAATTGGTCTGGTCGAATGCGGTTCCTCAGAGCTAGTCGTGGTGGACATATGCCGGAAATTATATTTAAGACATAAATGTCATAAAATTATCTTTCAAATAAAAAAAAATTCGCTTCAGTCTTAGTTTAAGTGTGTTAAATTCCAATTTAAAGTTCTATGACTCTGAAAAAAATACCCGATATATTATTAACAAACAAATAGAAGAAAATCCATTATTATAAAATTATTTAAAATTCTCGAAATAAAGAATTAAATAAAAATAATTAATAACGAGAATTCCAACATTTGACAGCTATTTCGGTCTCTCTAGACCTCTTCAGAAATGTATTGAATTCAGATTAAAATATATCACAAGATCAAAATTTAACTCACCAAAATGGATAAAACCTGGAAGGAATAAACAACTTTAATTTGAGAATTTCAGATAATTTTGGAATAGTATTTGTATGTTAATTTACATACTTGTATAGTTTTTGTTAATACATTTGTATTAATACGTTTCATGTCGGGATGTAAAAATATTATCCATTGATGTAAAAAGGGTGTTTCAGAGTCGTAGGCAAAATTTACATCTGTCACTACATTAGAAATGCAAAATTCTTCACTAAGAATTTTACATTTCGGGTATTGGCTAAGATTTCATCAATTAATGAGAAAGGCTGTGGTTCGGGAACAATTAATTTATTGAGTTCACGAAAATCGACACATAATCTGGTTTTAGACCCTTCACCTCTCTTATTTGCTAAAGTGACTGGTAATGCAAAAGTTGAAGAGGACTCCTCAATCAGATTCACTTTCACTTCCTATTTGGAATTCTATCTCTTTTTGATCCTCCATTGAGCATCTGTTTGGTTTTTTTGCTATGAATTTGTGTTCTAAAAGTTTTATATGTGCCTCATTATTTTGAACCTGACCAATATCAAACTTGTGTTTTGCAAAAATATGGTCATATTTATTTATTAAAACTTCAATTTTATTTCTCTGATTCGTTTCCAAATGGTCTAATTTTGCTTCGAAAAGTTCTGTTGTATCCCATCATTATTATTATTAAAAAAAATAGCTTACTAACCTGGAAAAAATCAAAAACAATGCTATTTCTTCGAGTTTCTGGATTCACATTTCTAACAACTAACTAAATAGACATGTGACACTTTTAGGTTAAAATCTTAGACATCGAACATAGATCATAGAATATAGAAGAAGTTTTATTTTTACACATATATATATATATATATATATATATATATATATATGTGTGTGTGTGTAAAAATAAAACTGTTATTTTTAGGGAAAACGACTTTCTTCTATGTTCTATGATCTTTCCCATTAATTGATGAAATCTTAGCCAATACCCGAAATGTAAAATTCTTAGTGAAGAATTTTGCATTTCTAATGTAGTGACAGATGTAAATTTTGCCTACGACTCAGAAACACCCTTTTTACAACAATGGATAATATTTTTACATCCTGACATGAAACTTATTAATACAAATGTATTAACAAAAACTATACAAGTATGTAAATTAACATACAAATACTATTCCAAAATTATCTGAAATTCTCAAATTAAAGGATCGTGTTTATTCGTTCCAGGTTTTATCCATTTTGGTGAGTTAAATTTTGGTCTTGTGATATATTTTAATCTGAATTCAATACATTTCTGAAGAGGTTTAGAGAGACCGAATTAGCTGTCAAATGTTGGAATTCTCGTTATTAATTATTTTTATTTGATTCTTTATTTCGAGAATTTTAGATAATTTTATAATAAAGGATTTTCTTGTATATATATAAATACATATATATATATATATATATATATATATATATAAAAGATTTCTCAGTTATTTGATCTGCTATTTTCAAATTTAAATTGATCTTATTCCAAGTACTCAAAAAATACTTTTCATTATTATTTTATAATTTTTTTCATGGTATATAATAAACGAAAATCACAGAAAAGCGAATCGTACTAGATTTTTCCCATCAACTTTTTATACTTCTCGACCTTCCGATCCCTCCGATTTTTCCACGGAAATCCGATTGTATCATATTTACCTATCCAGTGATAAGGAAAAATAATTCAATCGAGAACTGTATAGTACGCCAGGAAGTGGAATTCAATTGAACCCTTTCAGGACAAGAACGCAAGAAGTTATCTGCGATCAGTTATATCGAAGAAATCCAAAAGTAAAACAACTTCCTCTAAACGAAGAGCCCTACAGAAATGACGTTATTTGCTTTCCCAATTTTTTTCATTTGTTACCAAGGCAACGGATTTAATTCGATATCGAAAGTCGGCCTAAAGGAATTTCATTCTGTGTTGAAATAGTGGAGAACATGCCATGTCAAATTTATGGGACAAAAGCCTGTAGAAAAAATGTTTTCTTGTCACTCGGAGCAATATCCCAGAAAAGAAATTTATTTTATTCAATTTTTATATACGGATGATATATTCTAAAATATACATTGAGCTGGGTCCAGAATTATGTTTTTGTATGTTCATATAAGAATTTTTGTAAATAAAGATGAACGATATATAATATTAAATGATATACATTCTGTCAAGAAAGTACCGGGAATTATCGATTTAAATCTGGCGGGGCAATGAGGCAGGCAAAATTTTTTTTCCTAGGTTGGTACCACTGTCTTTAATAACTATGCCAAGCTTGAGCGGGATCTGTCAACTAGGGTGTTTGCAACAGCTGATTAAGTCAGTCGATGTCAGAGTGCGCGCCGATTTTTACTATGGGTGATTACGTTGAGCAAAGAATTTGTTTAAAGTTTTGTGTTGCAAATGAATTTCCGTGTGCCGATGCATCGAAAATGTTGCAAAAGGCCTTTGGTGATAATGCTCTATCAAAAACTCGTGCATATCAGTGGTACAGAGCCTTCAAGGACGGTCGTGAAGTGGTCGAAGACTTGCCGATAAAATTAAGGAAAGGGTGCTGGAAAACCGTCGTACCAGCTTGAGAGAGATAGCACATGATCTTAAGATATCCCACGAGTCCGCACGTACGATTTTGATTGATATTTTGGGCATGAGAAAGGTGGCCGCACGACTCGTACCGAAAGACCTGAATTTTCTTCAAAAACGTCATCGCGAACAGGTTGCTTCTGACATGCTGGATCGCTGTAATTCCGATTCTACATTCATGGAACGCATTATAACTGGTGATGAGACCTGGGTCTACGAGTACGATATGCAAACAAGCCAGCAATGATCGGAATGGGTGGCAAAAAATGAGCCGAAACCGAAAAAACCACGCCAAAGCCAAAGCGTGGTGCACTACGAATTCGTTCCAGAGGGTCAGACGGTAAGCAAGGAGTATTACCTAGGCGTTATGAAACGTTTGCGTGAGCGTATCCGTAAGAAGCGGCCAAATTTGTGGGCGAACAACTCATGGATTTTGCATGACGATAACGCGCCTTCTCACCGAGCTACGATTGTGACTGACTTTCTCGCCAAAAACTCAACGAACGTGCTTCAGCAACCACCGTATTTGCCGGATTTGGCTCCCTACGACTTTTTCCTCTTCCCAAAACTAAAATTGCCCCTTCGTGGCACCCGTTTTGAGTCGATTGAAGCCATAAAACAAAATTCGGCGCGAGAGCTAAAGTCCATCCCGGAAAGCGCCTATAAAAAATGTTTCGATAATTGGAAGTGCCGTTGGCATAGACGTATTGGAGCAAATGGAGCCTATTTTGAAGGCGACCCAATAAATTTTGACGATTAAATGTAAAAATGTTGTTTTAATTGAAAATTCCCGGTACTTTCTTGACAGAGTAGTACATTGAACATTACAAATAATAGCGGAATCAATTCACCGAAATTTCTATAGATTCAATCTTAAATGTATTTTTTATTTCCTTAGTATTAAATAAGATTACAAAGTTTCGTAACTTGAATATTTCTCCAGGTTTTATTCGGCACAATAACGGAATAAATTGATCATGTTTGAATCTAGTTGTTCGTTGAGTAATATTCCAATTTTTTTGTGTTTACTTATCTCAAGGAACTAACAATTCAATTCAAGGATCTTTATTGGTTCTTGGATATGATACATTTATAATACAGAGTCTATATTATTCTTATGTCTAGGTGTATACAATAGTTCCTACATACTAAGTGCTTTACTATGCAGTTAAATTCAGTTTGGCTAAATGCCTTATTACTTTTTATAAAGTTTGTTATTTACTTTGAGATTTTTCGTGAAGGAACTAACAGGTTTAAGGCATAACTTTTACTTTCTATATGTAGAATTTTAAAATTTATGGTTGAAACAGATGGTTAGAATATGTGGAATTACTTTTATTATTGAGGAAACTCTTCAAATGTTATAACCATTTGTTAGAAACTTTCAACCATAATTTTGAAATTCTACATATAGAAAGTAAAAGTTATGCCTTAAACCTGTTAGAGTCCCTTGAGATAAATAAACACAATAAAATTGGAATATTACTTAACGAATAATTAGATTTAAATAAGTCACCCCTGTTAAATATGTTCAAATAAGCTGGAATTTACAGAGACCTTTTTTTGGTTTTAGTGCCCAATAAAAATTTTTGTACCTACTTTAATTAATACAAATAGCAACGGATTTCGGAAACAAGCTTAGTTATTCAAAATGTAAACCTACCTGATGATGCAACTGTGATAGCGAAACAATTGGTGTATCAAATAACCATGAAAATTGTGAAAATCAGAATTACCTTGTTTAATATTATTTAACATGGATTTTCATCAAGTGAAGACTGATTCAATTCAATGTTTAGTCCCATGAAGATACTTGACGGTTTGAGTTTTTCACTATTACACAGATATGTAAGTTACACTGACCACATTCGAAGAACTTTTTGTTTGCATAGCTCATTCCATTCAAAAATTAATATCAAGCGCCTTATATTGAAACGTACCCGAATCGGCTTTGAAAAATAAATTTAAATACATGCCTCGTATATACATATATTCACTGAAGAATGAATTAAATGAGTTATCGGATTTGAAAATTTACCAGGCACGTTTTACGCTTTATTCTATTTATTATAATGAACACGAAACATCATGAGAGTTGTGAAATGAACTCTACAACTCAAATTCATGCACTCCATCCGCGAATGATTCAATTCCGGAATTTTCCAACATAAACGAATCAATTCATTGGAGGTATTTCAATGAAAAAAGGAAAATGAGACAATTTTATCTGCATTAGGGTTGATTGATTTAAACGAGCATGCTCTGATGGTAAGCAAAATAAAACAGGTCTATTTGTGTTGAATAATTTTGCTTAACAAAAAACTTTTGCAACACACAAACAAAACGACAATTTCGTGAACGCCATTATTTTAATGGAGAGCTAATAAAACTTAATGATAAATACTGCTCTTCATAAAAAATCTTTATGGTCTTCACAATATACACACAAACCTGAAAAATTCATTCAAAAAAATTTCACATTACCATTTATGTATCGGGTGTTTTTTTTTAGAGTGTTAGAACTTTCGATAGAGATAACTCTGATTTGACAGAAGGTAGAAACCATGTTGTTCAGTAAGCATTGACAAATTATCATGGAAAGACTCACGCCGCAACAACGTTTACAAATTGTTGAAATTTATTTTCAAATTCAGTGTTCTGTTCGCCAAACTTATAGAGCACTTCGTGAAATTTATGGTTTACATAATCGTCCATCTCAGCAGCTTATTCGTCGAACTATCGATAGATTTTGGGCAACATTTTTTCTACTCGATGCAACAACAACAACAAGACAAAGAACTGTACGTAAAGAAGAAAATATCGCTGCTGTAAGTCATAGTGTTAATGATGATCCAGATTAGGCTATTCCCCGACGTTCACAACATGTTGGACTCTGTGCATCCACCACATGGAAAATTTTGCGTAAAGAGTATGGTCTACACCCATACAAGACCCTACTGGTTCAAGAACTAAAGCTACTTGACCATAATAAGCGTCGTTTGTTTGCGGATTGGGCCCAAGAACAGCTTGAAGTTGATCCATTTTTTTATCGTAAAATTGTGTTTAGTGATGAAGCTCCTTTCTGGTTGAACGGCTATGTAAACAAGCAAAATTACCGTATATGGAGTGAAAACAATCCTCAAGAAGTTCTGCAGGTTCCTTTGCATCCTGAAAAATGCACTAACTACTGTATGGTGTGCTTTACACGCTGGAGGCATCATCAGTCCATATTTCTTTAAAAACGATGCTGGAGCTAATGTTGCAGTGAATGGTGCTCGTTACAGATCGATGATCATTGAGTATTTGTTTCAAAATTTGAATGGTATCGACCCAGAAGTGTTTTGGTTCCAACAAGATGGTGCTACAGCTCACGCTGCTACCGTATTAATTTATCGAATGAAAGATTTGGCGATAACATTATTTCGGGAAATGGTCCAATTAATTGGCCTCCAAGATCATGCAACATAACTCCACTGGATTATTTTCTTTGGGGTTATGTCAAGTCATTGGTTTATGCTGATAAACCAGAAACAATAGACGCTTTGGAAGCCAACATAACTCGTGTCCAAAATTGGTCAGGTCGAATGCGGTTCCTCAGAGCTAATCTTGGTGGACATATGCCGGAAATTATTTTTAAAACATAAATGTCATAAAATTATCTTTCAAATAAAAAAAAATATTTGGCTTCAATCTTAATTTTTAATTTTTTAATTTTCAATTAAAAATTCTATCACTCGAAAACACCCGATATAAAACACATCCGTCCGATTATCATTATCTAAAAATATTTTAATTGTTGCTTCTTCAACTCGAATGTTCTATTTCAAGTGGGTTCACACACAGTAATTATACTTGTTTGTACAAGATTTCAGTTTTTCGTTTTGATAAATGAGACTTCTTTATTATTTTGAAGTACTAAGTGATTATTGATGTCCTTGTTTATTTGATGTGAGATAGTTCGCGACAATTGTAGTCAACAAATACACTGGAGATAATTGAGAATCGAAGAACAATAATATCTGCAAAAGTTAAACGATTAATATTGATGAAATGAAAACAATTTCGAATAAATTACTTGAATAAGCTCGCAAAGTTATGTCTTGTATGTATGTTTGCATACTCTAGATGGCGCTAGTGTATGATTAATATCTTAATGTCACTGTGTATAGCGAATATAGATGCTTGACAGATATCTAGTCACTGGCATACGTTGCACTGATGAAAACCAACCAGTTTGAAACGTGCGCATGTCTGCAATTTTCGTTGATCAACAAAACCTTTTCGAGTTTGTTTGAATATGGAATTGTTATACAGATGTATGTTACACTGTAGAACTTTCTACTTTTATAACTCCTCATTAATGATTATTCAATTTCTTCGAAAAGACGAAACCAAGTGTAAAGCTATACAACTAAACTCACGAAGAATCGCACATTAAAAAAATGCGGTATATACTAGTTGGATATCAAAAACTATAAGTTAATTCCATAGCAAAATGTGAAAAAATTAAATGAAATTCTTTAAATGATCCCAGAAGCAGAGCAGCAAATTCTTGAAAATAATGAAGACTTTCAAACTGACTATAATTCTTTGAGGTATGTTTTCATTTTTTTTTCTCAGTGAGAGCAAGAATTCAATAAGTTAGGCTTTCTGTGAGAAGATGAATTTCTTTCACAGTCAGATTCATTGGTATCTTCCTTGAAGAATAAAGATTCTTTAATTTTAATGATAGATTGGGCCGTTGCTTGGTACTAACAGACAAATATCAACATTTGACAATTTTATAAATAATCTCCACCCAAAAATAGTTTTCACTTCAGAAATAGAACATAATGAATCCATCAACTTTCTTGACCTCACGATAACTAGAGAAAACAATAAACATAACTTCGCAATTTATCATAAACCATCACAAACAGATACCATTATACACCGTAATTCTTTTCATCCATTCCAACACAAACTAGCAGCTCTCCATAGTATGATATACCGTTTATTGAACATTCCACTAAACCAAGTCAATTTCCAAAAAGAAAAATGTATAATTAAACAAATAGCTTACAACAATGGATATAATACATCTCTAATAGATAATTTAATTAACCAACGTATACACAAAAACACAATAAAAGAAATTTATCCAGTAACATCTGATCTATCTGAACACAAATACGTTAGCCTCACATATCTCGGAAACATTAGTATTCAACTAAAAAACCTACTCAAAAAGAAAATATTAAAGTCTCTTTCAAGACAAACAATCCTATTAGCAAATACATCAAAAACAATAAAAACAGTATGGATAAACTTCAATTATCAGGTGTATACAAACTCACTTGCCCAGATTGCCCAAAGATTTATATTGGTAGAACAGGTAGAAATTTCGGTACACGCCTAGCAGAACATAAAAGAAGTTTCGATAAAAATAAAAAAGATTCACATTATGCTAAACACCTTCTTGAAAATAACCATTCTTTCACAAAAGAAATAGAAATTCTACATGTTGAAAATAGAGGTCTAAAATTGAACTTATGGGAAATTTACGAAATAAATAAACATAAAAACAGCAATAACCTAGTAAATGAACAAATAGATTTTTATTACACCCCTCTATTCAATATTTACAAGGGATCGAGTGAACACGATTCTGAAGGGAATATTCTTTGAGAAAACCAACCCGACGAACAATTAAAAACACATGTACACCTTCTGTAAAAAATCTTATAAATTCATTGTACAACAACTGTTACTTCGTATTCTGATGAAGTCTTTCAAGCAAAGACGAAACGTACGTCAATACCAAAAATAAAGTAGAAAATGTAAACAAGTGTTTTATTTTATAATGACAAAGATTCTTTAAGCTGAGTCATAGACAGAATTCGGTCATCAAAAGACCCATGCTGATTTCATTCGAAAATAAGACGTTTTGCTATTCCTGTAACGTCTAGTTCTGGTGTTCTAAACACTAATAGATTGATTCTGTTTTGTCTGGGTAGCTGTGGAATTCCTTAGTGTTTCCTGCTTAACAATTGTAAAATACGAATTCGTTTTCTAATGGTTTCCACTGATATGCTTATTCCTGTTGCTTACAGAAATTGTCTTTGAAATCTTGTATAAACTCCCATGGATATTTCCTGACTATTTGAGCTAGAAAACCATCTTGCTGCTCGGTGGTTACCGTCTACCTTATGGTTCTATATTATTTATGGGAGTCATAATTTTGATGATATTCTTTGAACAAATCTTGATTGTTTCCTCTTCAACTTCGCACCAACTCTTTTTGCGTGCTTGTTCTAGAGAACAGTGTGCTATCGTTTTGCCAAATATCTATAATTTCCGAATGTTCTCAAATGGTCTCAAATGACTAGATTGGACTCACCGATGAAGAATCTGAGGTCATTCTGTTCGACCGATGCATCCTTAAACACTATAACTTTCAAATGGAAAGAGCGAGAGACTTAGAACTTGGTATAGGTTGGGTGCTTGAATATCTCGGTTGAGTTAATGGGCAAAATCGGTCGAATAGTTTCGCAGTTATTCATATTTGAATTTATTTCTTATTCTACTACAGATCCGTTCGACCTCAAATTTGGTATTTAGGAGTAACAAAAAAATATTGAAGATTCAATAATTTCTCGTCTGAATGTGCACCTGATGTTGAGGGCTTCCTGAAAAACAACAGAAAACACTGTTTGTTTTATTATCCATGCTTCAGTGTGTTAATCTGTAGATGTTGCTTTGACTGAGAATTGTGTTAAAACAACACCTAGTTATTTGTTTGAACATAATCGTTTGGCTTACCGGATTTTACTTTGAGAGTTTGGTGATTTCGTTACGATTTGATCTTTACCTGGATTAATTTTCAACTTTGGACATGCCAAGAAATAATTACACATCACCGGAATACGCAAATAACTATTTCATTTATGGTGAGTACAGAGGTATTTCCAGTGAAGCTGCAGTTAAAGCTGGTTAAAACTATTTAGAGTTCTTTCAACATAAATTGCCAACTTTGTTGGAAGATGTGACTGAAGAAGTGAGAGACTCTTATTGGTTCCAAAACGATGGGTATCCAGCACTCTATGAATTCAATGTCTGTGATCACTTGGACGACGCCACCTACCCAGATAAATGGATTGTCCGTCTGGGTCCTATTTTATGGCGTCCACGTTCCCCGAACCTGAATCCGTTGGATTTTTTTACTGGGGTTGCTTGAAAGACGAAGTCTATTCCAATCTGAAATCTCGAAGCGTTACGTCCAGCAAGCTGCTTCAAAGATTTCTGATCAGTGCCATGCGCGACTTCTGAAGAGAGGTGGCAGACAGATCGAACATTCATTATAATAATGTGGACATACATACTAAATATCACGTTGAAGTATTATGTTTTTCTCGGAAATTCCTACTAATGACCTACCCAAAACAGGAAAAAGAAATTATTTCAACTTCGATTTTCTGAGTAAGTGGAATGAATGAGTTTTCATCACTATGTAACGTTGTTTTTTATGAAGCTCTTATCAGCAGAGAAGAAATGATCGAACCTTCAATATTTTGTTATTCATTCGAATGTATACCTTCTGTCAAGAAAGTACCGGGAATTATCGATTTAAATCTGGCGGGGCAATGAGGCAGGTAAAAATTTTTTTTCCTAGGTTGGTACCACTGTCCTTAATTACTATGCCAAGCTTGAGCGGGATCTGTCAACTAGTGTGTTTGCAACAGCTGATTAAGTCAGTCGATGTCAGAGTGCGTGCCGATTTTTACTATGGGTGATTACGTTGAGCAAAGAATTTGTTTAAAGTTTTGTGTTGCAAATGAATTTTCGTGTGCCGATGCATTGAAAATGTTGCAGAAGGCCTTTGGTGATAATGCTCGATCGAAAACTCGTGCATATCAGTGGTAAAAAACCACGAAAAAACCACGCCAAAGCCGCTCGAAAATGAAGGTGATGCTCATTGTTTTCTTCGATATCCGTGGCGTGGTGCACTACGAATTCGTTCCAGAGGGTCAGACGGTGAACAAGGAGTATTACCTAGGCGTTATGAAACGTTTGCGTGAGCGTATCCGTAAGAAGCGGCCAAATTTGTGGGCGAACAACTCCTGGATTTTGCATGACGATAACGCGCCTTCTCACCGAGCTACGCTTGTGACTGACTTTCTCGCCAAAAACTCAACAAACGTGCTACAGCAACCACCGTATTCGCCGGATTTGGCTCCCTGCGACTTTTTCCTCTTCCCAAAACTAAAATTGCCCCTTCGTGGCACCCGTTTTGAGTCTATTGAAGCCATAAAACAAAATTCGGCGCGAGAGCTAAAGTCCATCCCGGAAAGCGCCTATAAAAAATGTTTCGATAATTGGAAGTGCCGTTGGCATAGATGTATTGGAGCAAATGGAGCCTATTTTGAAGGCGACCCAATAAATTTTGACGATTAAATGTAAAAATGTTGTTTTAATTGAAAATTCCCGGTACTTTCTTGACAGAGTAGTATATACTAATAGCAGTAACTTCGCATATATATAAGTTATGAAGATGCATTGTACACCATTTTGAAATCTGCATGAGAGGAGCATATTTTTTTAAAGTTGGCCACACATTTTTGTTCCTCCATGAAGTTCAACTTTCACATAACGAAATAATATTCATCACATTTTATGATGACATTTGAAGTTGGATATTTTTTTCTGAAAAAAATTACAACAGTTATTCTTACAATTTTCTGCATATCTATTGGTATTTCTATGAAGAATATTTTACTATGAAGATACAATCTTTCTAAATTCCTTATAAATATTATCAGAACTTTTTGTAAATTTGAACCACAATATTCCATTAAAAATTCATTAACACTAATTGACTAATTGACTAATTTTATTATAGGTATGTTGTAGTTATAATTGATTTATATTTACTAAATAAAATTTTCATAGAAACTTACATCGAGAGAAGTTAATGAAGAATAAGGAAACAATTTCAGAATTATACGTGTTACACATAAACGCAACGTGTTGTAGTAAAAATCATTTTTTGGAAAAAAGGATATTTGTATCGGGAATAGATTTTGTTTTTTATATTTTTCAGAGCGTCCAATGGCTCCTATATACAGTGGTTCAAAATTATTCATTCACTCTGGAACACTCTGTATATAAATTCGGTTGTGTGTATTTACATTCTTTTGAGAATATTCGAAGAGAAGCCGAACGTTCACATTATGGTATACTATTGTAAATGCTTTCAGCCCTACGTCGGATAGACACCCTAAAGGCCATAAAATGAAGCAAGGGGGAAAAGATCCGGGACGATGGAGAATATTATCCAAAACATATTGCGTCTTTCGTTTTTCTATATTGAAAATACGACCCTTAATTGTAAAAGGGCTTTGATTGCTGAAGCAAAGATGTTATTCAATGTAACCAAAACAATATTCATTTTCCCCTCTTCCCGGTTACATCTCACTCTGAATTTTTATTACAATGTCTCTAGAAAAGGGTAATAAACGTCAAATAAAATTAGGTTTGTAGACGGGAAATAACAGGTTCCCAAGATTAATGAAGTATAATTGACAATAAAATGGGGCGAATTTGCCATGGCGGATGTGCAAGTGTCTTTCTCTTCAAAACACTCTGAAGGGAATGTAACAATCCATAGTAAATATTTGATAATTCAAAAGTCAACGTTGCAATAGTTATGGAAAGCACTCCCAGGATAATAAAAGTGATATTAGACGTTCGAACTTGGTACGAACTCTACACAGTTAGTAGGTGTTCGAGAATTCCGCCGACAATAACTATTTGGATGGTGCATACTTATACGCCGTTTTATTTTCATATTACTACGAAAAATGAACATGAAAATTCAACAGAAACATGTTTAATTGTTTATTCTGAAACGTATTTTCCATCTACTTCAAATACCGCTTTCCATTTACTTTGCAGAAGGTTCATTCCTTCTAAGAAGGTCTAAGAAGTTGGTGTTCTAGAGGCAATCCACGCTTTAACATCTGTCACCAAGACGTGGTATGCTGTGAAAGTTTCAGTCGCTGAACGTGGTGGCCGTGGAAGCATATATCTCTTTTTGGCGATGATTTCGAAGACTCGACGCTCATAATGCGGACGTGAATTATCGTGATGAAAAAGAGTATGATTCTTTCTGTGATGGGCCTTTCGTGTTCATTGCTGCGCAAAGACGTTCAAGTTGAGCCTGGCAGACATCGCTGTTGATGTTCAATGGCCGCAATAAACTTAATTGGAACTTGCAGCTGAATCAAGTTCTTGCGATACCCCCAGCGGCGTTTTGGATATGCTGCAAACTGTTTGGCAAAATTGGGGGTCTGAAATCTAGAATGATCCAAAGGCCATATATTGCGGTGGTAAGACATTACGTATGTCTTTTCAGTGTGGTCGATCAAAACTGAGGAAATGACAGGTTTACACAGACTGCACAAGCTTCAAAGACTTACGTGTCTAGGCATCACAGGAGTTATACATAAAGGGTCTTTCATTTACAGCACCCAATTTTGTTATGTAAATAAAATCATTATTTATTTGAAAATCATTGAAATTTCCATTTCATTATAAAGTATAATGCATACCATTAGTTTACTTATGAAACAAAACATAATTTAAATATCCAAACGGAAACACTGGCAGGAATGAAGTCGTTAAACCCAATTTTCCATGACTCTCACACAAATCAGGTCGTATGTTAGCAATAACTCGTTCAATATTGATCTGTAAATCGTCAGAATTTGCCGGATGATTGCTGTAAACCAATGACTTAATGCAACCCCAAAGAAAGAAGTCCAATGGAGTTAAATCGTAGGAACGACGCGGATAATTTATCGGTCTGTTTCGTCCGATTTTTCCTGAGCACCAATTACTGAATACACGACGCTTTAAATCATCTATTAGTTCGAGTTCTTGGGTTCAAACAATTTTGTATGGATGTAAACCAAGGTATTTTCGTAAAATTCGCCACAAATACGTCTGGGAGATGCCTAGTTCCTGTGAACTTCGAGAAATAGATAAATTCTGGTCTTCACGAACACTTTCACGTACGGCAACAATATTCTCTTCACTTCTTACATTTCTTTGTCTCACTGGCACTGTAACATCATGAAGTGTGAAATTTGTTTCAAACTTCTTCACTAAACGTTCAACTGTTTTTTTATCCGGACGATTATAACGACCAAAAATTGGAGTTGAAGCACGTAAAAATAGAGTAACAGATCGCGATTGTTCATAATGAATTTGGATTATTTGTAAACGTTGGAGTGTGTACTTTTCCATGATTAAATGGTAGACATTGACAAATACAACTGTCAATGTCACAAATGAACAGTGGCTGCCATGCGTGAGAAATATCAATTTAAAACCGGAACGTTTCCATTAAAAGACCCTTTATAACTCCCACAACAGCAATAAAGGTTTTATTAGATCTTAGCCCGCTGCACATATGTATGTGCAGGCCACCCTAGGCCACCTGGACGACCACCTATAAGATGGTATGAAAGCTGGTTTTCATCATCCCAACTGCACCTGGAAAACCATTGATGCAAACACAGGATCTTAGTCCTAACGTAAGGGGAAGAAGAAGAAGATTAAGAAGAAACCGAAATTTTGGCTATAGAGAGATGTACCCAAGTCTGTTTGTTCAGACAATACGACGGAACTTGAATTTGATTTGTCTCAAAATCAGATGACACTGGAGTAACTGACGTTGAGTGCTGTAAGTCAAGAGCCATCTGATGCTTTAAAAAAAAATCCCTCGCATCACTGGTGGAAAGCAACAAACTTGTCCTACTTTGGGAACTAACTCACCAGAGCATTGAAGGATATAAGAAAGCAGATGCTCTTGCAAAAAGAGCAGCAAACACCCCCTTTAGCAAACTAGCATCCTCGTGTTGGGTATCAGCCACACTGATTAGGGGTAAATTTGATGAATTGGAAAAGAGAGAAGAGAATTCTTACTAGATTAACACATCTGAACGAGCTAAGGATGCTTAATGGGCTTCTAACTTTCCACTGGATCATGAGATACCACCAATACAAGATCTGTCCACAATTATCGTTAATACTAAATTGTAGAAACAATCTATCTTAATTTATCCAATTAGAATTACTCAACTTGGTATCTTGACGCTCACGCCAACCAGTATCTCTCAGGAAAATAATCAACTTTGAGAGAAAGAAAACGTTTCTAGGGAAAACTTAGTAGTATGGAAAGTATTGATAAAAATAAGAGATTTCAAACGTGGAAAAATGCGAAACCATTGGACTCATGTTGCGCAATAACCAACTCAACCGAGATATTCGGACCCCAAACTCACCTCGGAAGTTCCAAGTCTCTATCTCTTTCAGTTCGAAAGTTATAGTGTTTAAGCTAACCCTAAACGCTGATCCGCTCACAAAATATTTTTTTGACACTTCTATCACACGAACCCAACGAAATTTTGCATGAACATGCGCGTTATTATTCTACACCTAAATACCGAATTTCAGATCGATCGAATCTGCAGTTTCGAAAATATTGGGAAAAATACGAAAAAATTCCAAACCTGAATAACTGCTAATCCATTTAACCTATTTCGCCCATCTAGGAACTTAGTCGAGATATTCAGACAACAAATCTGCCCTGAAAGTTTCGAGACACTAGCTCTTTCTATTCGAAAGTTAGCGTGTTTACAGACGGAATTACTTTAGAAATCCGTTAAATCATGATGCAAATACACATTCCTATCCTGCGCATCTTAGATCATAAAACACATTGGAACCACTTAAATATAACAAAATTATGTACGCATATGTTCTATTAAGGATCTATACATTTAGTAAAAAATTTTATTTTATGAATATCCTCTAGTGAATTTGTTTGCCGAATTGGGACATTCAACAAGCTCAATTGCACAAAATGAATCTTCACATCTGATTACTAAATAAAAACAAGCTAAAAAAAGACGTGAGTGAGTTGATGGACAAATCAATAAACAACTGAATAAACGACTATTATTCAATTAAATCCAGTCGTCAGCGAGCAATCTGGTTAGTTGGACAATTTAATATAGAGATATTTAACCGACTGAAATTAAACATATGGGTAGTACTTGTGATTTTTTTCACTTCAAAAAAGTCAGCATGAAACATGGGATAATAGACGTTGGACGAAACTTTCACTCAGGGATTCTAAAAAGGAAACTGAAATTCTGTAGATTTTTTCGCTTGTTTTCCAGCTCTGAGAAAATACAGGAAAATGGAAACTGGAATGTGATTCACAACTTGAGCCTTTACGAAACACTGTAACAACACCGCCGTTCGAAGGCACACTCAAGTTAATTCCTCAACACGAAACTATACCATTCGCTGTTTGAAATGTTCAATTGAATCAGTCTTCACTTGATGAAAATCCATATTAAAAAAAAATTAAATAAGGTTATTCCAATTTGACCAATTTGTATTGTTATTGGGTTGTTCGTAAAGTTATTCCTTTTTTTTTTGGGGAAAATGGAAGACAATTTTCGTATAATGAATAAACATTTTATTGAATTATATATTGGCCATTCTGGCCCAACACCATCTTTCTGGTAAAAGCATGATTTCACACTCATAAAATTTTTGGTCTTTGCTGATCCAGGTAATTTTTGACCTCTTCATTTTAAGTAAAGGTTTTACCTTCCAAAAAATTTGGCAATGACAGGAACAGATAATAATCTGGCGCCAGATCTGGAGAATATGGTGGGTGTGGCAGTGTACCTCATTCCAGCTATAAAAGCTTCTGGCGAGTGACCAAACTTTAACGAGGTCTCGCATTATCTTGGTGGAACACTACACCTCTTCTGTTGATTAATTCTGGCCTTTTCTGTTGAAGTGCATCATTAAGTTCGTCCAGCTGATGACAGTTCACTTCCTAATTTATTGTTGTGTTATCCGGTAAAAGCTCAAAAAAAAAGATCGCTTTAAAATTCCACCAAACAGATAGCATACCCTTTTTTTGATGGATATTGGCTTTCGAAATGCTTTGAGCCGGTTCATTTTTTTTGCTTCATGATATCTTGGGTGTAACATTATTATATACAACCCATTTTTCATCCCCAGTGATGATGCGCTTCAAAAATGGATCACTTTCGTGACGTTTGAGAAGCGAATCACAGACGTCAATGCGACGACACAAATTTCTCTCCATGAGGACATGAGGAACCGATATATCGAACTCCGAGGTTAAACGCAGGCCTTTCAAGTGGCCATAAACAGTTGAATTCGATAAATTTAACCTCTCACCGATATCACGTATTGTTATTCGCAAATTTGCATCAACTAATGCCCGAGTTAAGAGATCAGTTGTGTTCTGGGTAGGCTTTGTTACTGCGATATACTTTAGGTCACAATTTACACAGACTATAGAAATCCTCAGAGATTTTACACAAAGGAAGACCACATCTCGTTATTTTGGACAGTTTCACTCTCCGAAAGTACTCTCAGGATCACATTGAACAGAAGATAAATTGCGATAAATCTCTGGTGAGAAATATTCGACAGTCAATAATCTACTCAGTCTGTTTACATTCCCGTTTTTGCGAGCTAGTTCCAGGAAATGGCGTGATATCATTTCGCCTAAATGTTTGTAATTTTAGAGTTTTGAAACGAAAAAGGTCTTGAGCGACTAGGTGGGACTCACTGATGAAGAATCCGAAGCCAAAAAAGTAATCCTGTCCAGCCATTACACACTAAATTTCGAACGGAATCCAAGGTAAAGTTGATGCTGTCCAGAGCCTTTGATTGCCTCATCTTTGATTTTATACTTTATATATAAAGGCTCTGTAACCATCATCAAGACGTGTTCAATAATTATAAGAGCAGCCGACGGCCTTAAATCATGCTGACAGTTAGTCACAAGTTTAAATCTATTTAGGTTTTATGCCATTTGATATTGTATATTTATATTAGGTTTTTGAATGAAGAAATTCATTATACAGTTTCCAGTGGTTTAATGAAGGCCATAAAGCCTTACAAACTTTGTGTGATTTCTGTGTTTAGCATAGAACATAGAGTACTTTGGATATTAAATGTACCTACCTAGTTTGAATTGCATTCACAGAGTTACCAGAAATTGTTTGGTAAGATAACAAGTTTATTGATTTTATATTTCAAATGTAAAGTTGAACTTACCTTAACTGAATTCTAATTGTTTTTGAGGATGTGCTTCATGTTTTTGAGAGTTTTTGAAGTAACTTATTCAAATATTTGAACATATTAAATATTTCAAATAAATTAGTTTTGGAGAAGTTCTTGAAATTATGTTGTGTATTTTTGAAAAAGATTTAGTTTTCATAAATATAAGACCAGAAACTAAACATTTTGTCAAATGTTTTTCACAAGCAAAACGTACGCATCACGCGTGTCTGACGAGTTCAGGTGTGTATGTTTGGAACGAAACATTCGATATTACTTATTTTTAATTTTAATTGAGAATTTATTTTTGTTGGGTTTTTTATTCCATTAGATATTGTATAGTGAATTTGATTTTATACGTCTATTAAATATAAGCAGTGTTTATTATAAGACATTAATTCAATTCTAAAATTTTTCGAACAAATTTTTTGAAATTAAAATTGTAGAAGACTAACAGATTAAATCTGTTTTGATATTCAAAGTTAGTTAGGTTCTTTCAAAGATCTTAGAAAACACTCTCAGAATAAATATATAGAACTATTATATAATTGGCTATTTTACTTGTTCGAATTTACACCGAATAAGGAATTTTTAATTTACTATGCAGGTACATAACAATTATGATCCCCGAGTCAGGAATCTAGGCCTTTCTAATATGTCTGATTTTTTCCTAGAAAGCTTTGGGCCTGTTAAGGACCGAATATAATTGTCCTTCAGCAGGTACTTAGGAAAACCAATTTGAACTGACGCCGTTTCAAGACGATGAGAGTCGAATGTCGTATTCACCTGACCACATTTCGAGCCCTAAGAGAGTCTCTTATTCTGCGGGTTAGCCAAAAAGATTCAGTTGAAGACATCTCTCGAAGTCGCTCGTTGGCCCCCTTTTCGTGCTTCGACGGTCAAGCAAAATTCTCTACTCTTCGAACATTAAGTTCTGATCCCACACATATTCTCAAGAAGTAAGTTCTAATCACATTCCTCTCAGGTTATAATTAAACAGTTCTCTCATTGAACGCGGACAGCTCAGTGATAGAGCATCCGGGATCGAATCCTGTTCAGGTGGCTAATAAATTTTCTAGTTGGACGAGTATCGGCCACCATTTCACTGTTGGGTCAAAAATTAACAGTGCTGTGACCTAAAGTGGCGCAAGATCGCAGTAACAAAGCCTACCCAGAACACAACTGAACTCCTAACTCGCACAAGCTGAAAAAGCTTCTGAGGGATCTTCACAGAAGATCTAGGAGTATCAGGATAATAATAATAATAATTTGAGTTACCCACAACCACATTCCCAAAAAAGTCGCATTTTGCCGCTTTCCCAAAAAGCACAAAATAAACCGCTGGCTAGTTTTACGTTCTCTCAAGTAATAATAACACACCTTCCAAGTAACTCTCTCCTAATGACCCATAACGCACTAAAAGGCTTGGAATTATTTATTTGTAATTAGATGAAAGCGAACAACGGTGAAAAAGCTCAAAGAAGAACTATTCCACGAACAAGAAAGTGTTTTCAGCGCAATTATACTTAAAACTACACCGAAACAACTCCCTCAATTTGGGTAAACAATTCGAACTTTTAATGTATGTATTTATATTTGGTATCTTTCAATTAAGGTTTCTAATTGATTATATATTAATTATTATAAATGATAAAGTGTCAAGTATCTATAAACAACACAAATAGCACTTGTATGACGACACGTTCTGAGTACGTTCAACATTAAGGATGTCAAACTTTACGATGAAAATGTCAGATTCCACATATTCACATCAGTGTTCCCACATCTGTTCGTCTAAACATTTCTTATCATTTTTTTTCTGCAAATAATCTACAATCAATGCCTGAAGTATTTGCGTCCGATTTAGAAAGAGCCTGTATATTTCTATAAAGAATGTATCTATTTTTTTCGGAAGCTGGGACGATTGTAAACGTGTAATAATTTGTAATCCGAGAACAATGGGCAGTTGAACAAATCGAAATATACGGGTCACTTGAAATGCAACCGACGTTCATGCATGGGGCTATAAACTTATAGTACATATAATTTACTACCAAATGCTTGTTTGGCAGGTACTTAGGAAAACTGTTACTTGAATAAACGCACGCCAGTGAAAGGTTTACATTCTGATTCATTTTCAATCAACCAAAGACATGTTGTTTATAAACAATTCAGAAAGTAGCGCTTATTATGGGTTCTGATACGAGGTATCGCAGATTTTATGTTGAATTAGTGATTTATGTTTCATTGAACAAGTTAACAGTCTCTCAGATTCAATTCTGGAAGCCAATTGGATTAGGGAATGAAAAATTTAATACAACACAGTGTACACATGGGAAATCTATAAATTCAGGTTTACAAATATTTGATGAATACATATAAATAAACGTATCATTGTTGCACAATTTGTCAAAGTGTTTATATAAAATTAGTTCACCAAAGAGTTCTAGATAGAATGTTTTTATTGTCTGAGCATTTTATTTGATCTGTCTCAGGATTTTATATCTTGAATTTTTTTGATTCGTTTGATTACAGTACCATAGTGGATAAAATTATCAAGTTATTAAATGGAAAAGACTAATCAATTCTTTGAAATTTTATGATATTTATATCGGTTTTTTTTAGAGTGATAAAACTTTAAATTGAAATAAAACACATTTAAATTAAGATTGGAGCCAAATTTTTCTTCATTTGAAAGATAGTTTTATGACATTTATGTTTTAAAAATAATTTCTGGCATATGTCCACCACGACTAGCACTAAGGAACCGCATTCGACCAGACCAATTTTGGACCACTTTTTCGAGTAATTCAAGCCTTATTTCATCAATAACACGAGTTATATTGGCTTCCAAAGCGTCTATTGTGTCTGGTTTATCAGCATAAACCAATGACATAACCCCAAAGAAAATAATCCAGTGGAGTTATGTCGCATGATCTTGGAGGCCAATTAATTGGACCATTTCTCGAAATAATTAAAATTAAAATAAAATTTCATAAACTGACGTTTGAAATTTTCAAAGTATGTAGCAGAAAATCAACGAAACTTCCAACTATAGATAACTAATATATAAAGAAGGAAACCGACAAAGCAACCAACTGTCTACGTAGCCGCGCAAGTAGGGGCGTAACGGACTGTCAGCTTTGCCAGAGCAATGGATCTCTAAGCTGTGGGTTCAAACCCAGGAGATGAGTAATGATAGTATTTTTTAATTTTTCGCAAAAAAATTGGTCCACATATTAAGCTGTAGAAGTTCATAGTTGTTTGTGCTTTGGTTTAATCAATCAAAACACAATCACACAGTAGATAAATAATACAGCAACAACACTCTTCGATATTTTCATTGTTATCGTTGTTGCCAATTTCAATGACCTTGAACAAATACAAGGAATGAGCATTGAAGTATTATATTCTAATATCTCTATGGTGGTGAGATTCTCAGAAATGCGAGAAAAATTCGAAATTATTTCTTGTATAATACTTATTCGCTATCTAAAATAGAAAAAGGCTTTTTACTTGATAGAAGAAATATAATAAAATTTGAATATCAAAACAGATTCAATCTGTTAGTCTTCTACAATTTTAATTTCAAAAAAATTTTTATTCAACAAACTTTTAGAATTAAATTAATGTTTACAATAAGCACCGCTTATATTTAATGGACATATATATTCAAAACTCAATATACAATGTCAAATGGAATAAATAAACCAACCAATACAAAAAAGGCAATTAAAATTGATAAATAAATATTTGAAGGAGACAAAATTTTGTTTCTGATCTTGCCATAGTGAAACCAATCTATCTGTTAAATATTTAAATTACGAAATCAATGTATAATTTTTGAGCGCCTCTTCTGGGGAAGAACGTGCTATCTAATTTTCTGATTTCGATCTGAAAATAGTCTCAAACGAATAGATTGATGAAGAATCCGAGGTCAAAACTTATTCTGTCCGGCTGGCCCGACTCCGAACACTCTAACTTTCGAACGGAAATATCTAGAGACTTGAAACTTGCAGGGTAGGTTTGAGGCCTGAATTTGGTCTGAAAAGTTAGAGGGCAAAATCGATGTAATGATTCCGCAGTTATTCAAATTTGCAATTTTTTATCATTTTTCCCATTACTTTCGAGACTACGTGTCTGATCGATATGAATTTTGGTATTCAGAAGGATAATAAAACATATTTGATTGATTCGGTCTTTACTTGGTGGAAACTCATTTTAATTAAAAAAATGTACATGAGACAGTAATTTACTTGCACGAAAATGTTTGTACTACAACAATTGTTTCACCACGATGTGGCTTCTTCAGGTATTACATTGTACTGCCTGATGGTATTCAGTGTAACCGAGTTCAAATACATTTTTAGGTACGTGGCCAAATAATGGAAGCACAAGTCATAAAAACTCTAGGTGTTTATTGGAGTTTGCCGCTTGAAATGCCATTAAGGAAAAATATTCACTAATGGAGACTTATCAACATCTGTTTGTTCGTTCGAAAGGATTTTACGGGCATTAAACCTGTTGATTTCAAGAAATTCTAAAAGTGTTAATCTAGAACTTTTGCTTTCAACGTGGATAATTTCATAATTATTGTTGAAATTATGCCTGAATTCCTTAAGATGATTAGCATATGTTGAATGTACAGAATTGGACATATAACCCCTTTGGTGTTCTTGGACACGTTTCTTGAATGATCTACCAGTCTGGCCAATGTATACTAAAGGCAATCTTTGCAAGTCAACTTGTAGACTCCGGATTTATTTTCTCTATTTGTTCGATCTTTATTGTTTTTTATGTAGGTACTAAAGTTATTAATTGTCTTAAAAGCCGCGTTATAATTGAAACAACTTTTGAAATATTAAGCAATATTTTCAGATAATCCATTGACATAAGATAACGAGAAATATTTCTGTGTATTGTCCTCTTTTATGATTGGGTACACGAGATTTAAGGCCATTTTCTTTTGTTTATTGGATACCATTCTGTCTATAAGAAAAGGATTGTAACCGTTGTTTGACGCTATTTGTTTAATAATATTTAATTCTTTCAAAAAGTTTTCTGAATTCAAAAATTAAATATTATTAAACAAATAGCGTCAAACAACGGTTACATTATATATAAGACTTTCGGATGATAGAATCATATTGTTATTCATTATTGTTTGTTTCTTTAAGAAGTAATTCACACATTTGAAATTATCAGAGGAAATGGACTGTTGAAAAAACGCACCAAAGTTTTTAGCTTCACGTCACTGATTTCCACCTTCTTTAGTGATAGATATGCGTGAGTAATAAAACTTCATTATCAATAAAATTATAGAGTACCAATACAACCGATACGGGCAGCAAACGTTGCACATGCCATAACTGTTTATGTGCAATACAAACAAAGTATATCAATATGAAATGAACCAATATAAGTGCAAAATAAAACTATGAGGATTGAATTATGGGTATTTAAGTAAAGAATGGTATTCCTCAGAAAGTTACCTACAGCTTCATTTCTTAGAAATATGCTAAAAAGCCGGAAATTTGAGTACATGAATGAGAGTCGGTGGTGTATAGTGGTTCAACTTGTAATCGAATGCGGGTTCGCATCTTGGTGAAGGAATAAATTTTCCAGCTAGGAATATTGGCCAGCATTTCACTGCTGGGTCAAAAATCAACAATACTGTTCCTAAGGTGGCATGAGGGTTCAGCAACAAAGCTTAACAGAATAGAACTGATCTTCTAACTTGCATAAGCTACTACGTGTCTAAAGAGTCTTCAGAGAGAAATATATTGGCATCGGAAAAAAATTGAAATGAAATTAGGTTGATGAAACCTCTGAATTATAAAGGACAAGTTTTCGTTTTGAACTTCGCTGAAAGCTTTATTAAATTTGCGTATTAAGTTCCGATGTGTTTATTTACGGAACACCTGGCAGAAGAGTTTAAGTGCGGGATGAATACAACCTTTTCATCTATGACTTCACGCTACGTCCTCAAGGTTACCATGATGCTTAGAATCCGACATAAACGAGCACACGTGACAACTACTGATTTATTTATGTGATTCGTTCAACATTGGCTTTGCCGGTCTAAAATTATAGTTTTTTCGGCAACGAGTCAGAAGTCTGTAACCTTCACTGCTTGTCCAAGAGTGACACATTATTCATATTTGGAGTACAAATTAATTCGGTCCGTTTGTTTGGGTCAAAATATGCATTTATTTCAAAAGATAATGAATTAACAAACTAATCAAAATATTGTCCATCACTGCTTTCTATTATGTCCCACCTCTCAAGCAATTGCCGAGTTCCGTTTCGGAAAAACTTCTTTTGTCCTTTGGGGCTATCCAATTTTGAAGCCAATTTTCGATTTCTTCGGAAGAAGTGAAGCGGTCACCAGCCAAACTGTTGCATCCGTCGAAACAACCAGTAGTCCGAGCGTTGCCATGCAAAAGAATAACTTCATGTTTGTCCTTATACATTCTGTCAAGAAAGTACCGGGAATTATCGATTTAAATCTGGCGGGGCAATGAGGCAGGTGAACTTTTTTTTTCCTAGGTTGGTACCACTGTCCTTAATTACTATGCCAAGCTTGAGCGGGATCTGTCAACTAGTGTGTTTGCAACAGCTGATTAGGTCAGCCGATGTCAGAGTGCGTGCCGATTTTTACTATGGGTGATTACGTTGAGCAAAGAATTTGTTTAAAGTTTTGTGTTGCAAATGAATTTTCGTGTGCCGATGCATTGAAAATGTTGCAAAAGGCCTTTGGTGATAATGCTCTATCGAAAACTCGTGCATATCAGTGGTACAGAGCCTTCAAGGACGGTCGTGAAGTGGTCGCCCATCGACGGCTTCGATCGAAGATAACGTCGATAAAATTAAGAAAAGGGTGCTGGAAAACCGTCGTACCAGCTTGAGAGAGATAGCACATGATCTTAAGATATCCCACGAGTCCGCACGTACGATTTTGATTGATATTTTGGGCATGAGAAAGGTGGCCGCACGACTAGTACCGAAAGACCTGAATTTTCTTCAAAAACGTCATCGCGAACAGGTTGCTTCAGACATGCTGGATCGCTGTAATTCCGATTCTACATTCATGGAACGCATTATAACTGGTGATGAGACCTGGGTCTACGAGTACGATATGCAAACAAGCCAGCAATCATCGGAATGGGTGGCAAAAAATGAGCCGAAACCGAAAAAACCACGCCAAAGCCGCTCGAAAATGAAGGTGATGCTCATTGTTTTCTTCGATATCCGTGGCGTGGTGCACTACGAATTCGTTCCAGAGGGTCAGACGGTAAACAAGGAGTATTACCTAGGCGTTATGAAACGTTTGCGTGAGCGTATCCGTAAGAAGCGGCCAAATTTGTGGGCGAACAATTCATGGATTTTGCATGACGATAACGCGCCTTCTCACCGAGCTACGATTGTGACTGACTTTCTCGCCAAAAACTCAACAAACGTGCTTCAGCAACCACCGTATTCGCCGGATTTGGCCCCCTGCGACTTTTTCCTCTTCCCAAAACTAAAATTGCCCCTTCGTGGCACCCGTTTTGAGTCGATTGAAGCCATAAAACAAAATTCGGCGCGAGAGCTAAAGTCCATCCCGGAAAGCGCCTATAAAAAATGTTTCGATAATTGGAAGTGCCGTTGGCATAGATGTATTCGAGCAAATGGAGCCTATTTTGAAGGCGACCCAATAAATTTTGACGATTAAATGTAAAAATGTTGTTTTAATTGAAAATTCCCGGTACTTTCTTGACAGAGTAGTATTTCGGCCGATTTTCTCGTAATGCATGCTTCAAACGAAGCAACTGCAGTCTATACCGATCACCCACAAAAGTTTCACCAGGTTTTAGCAGCACATTATAATAATAATAATAATAATAATTTTATTCGTCCTTTCAAATAAAAATACATTTGTATAGGATACGTTATAAAAAACCTGAATGTAAAAAAAATAATCATGCTAGAAGATTCAATAACCAGACAATTGAATTCACCAAATAAAATAAAATAAAGGAAAGGTACAAAGAGCATAAAACATCTGCACGCTAAATCGCTACCCAATTGAAATATTCCTCCTTGTTGTAAAAGCATTTCTCTAGCAGCAAGACCTTAACGTCACTCTTGGATCTTCTGTACTCCAAAACCTTCTATTTATCTGGAATATGGTTGAATAATTTTATGCCACTAAACAAAAGTGACTGCTGGAATTTAGAAGTTCGATGTTTTAGAATACAGAGAGTTTCTTTGTGCCTAGTGTTATACTCATGAAAATCTGAGCACTTACGCAGTGACAAAATATTTCTATAAGTGTACAAAAGGCAGCTTAAAATATATATACTAAGAAATCTCATTCTTTTGTACCTGACAAATAAGGGCCTACAGGGCTTCCCAAGTTTCAAATTAAACATTACATGGATTATCTTTTTTGGGCAATAAACACCGCTCTACTGAATGAGGAATCTCCCCAAACAACGTCATAGTTGAGGTGAGTGAACTCAAGTGAGTAATAAGAATTTATCAGAGATGCACGAGGTAACACAAGCTTTATGCGCCTCAATGCGAAAAACGCTCTACTCAATCTCTTACAGAGTCAGCATGTTTTCTCCAACTCAGATTTTTTTTCCACCCAAAGGATTGTAGATTCAGAGTCAGTCGTTGGTACGAATCGCGAAATTGAAAGTAGATTAGGTCAGTCTTATTCACATTTAGTATAAGAGAATTTCTGAAGCCCTATTCAGAGAAGCACCGAACTAAAAGTTCACAACTTGCTTTGAGTTGTTCAAAAATGATAAATGATGTGTCATCAGCAAACATCGCAATCTTTAGGTTCAACACAAAAAAGAAATGAACAGGCATATAGCATGACAAGTCATTTATAAAGATAATAAATAAAAGAGGTCCAAGTACCGAGCCTTGAGGTACACCCATCTCTACAGGATACTTGGTTGAGCTGTGCTTCATCCATTCCAGGCAAACCCCCTCAAACCTAAATTGAACAATTTATCCAGAATGAAGCTGAAGTTAAAGCAATCAAATGCTCGAGATTGGTCGATAAACAATCCCGCCACGTGAATGCCATCATCCAAACAGCTGTATACAAAGCTCACCAAGTCATAAGCCGCAGTCTCCGTCGACCTAACCATACGGAAACCGTGCTGACAGGTTTTAACAAACGAATTTGTCCAGGTACTTAGACACCCTGTCACAGACTAGTATTTCTATAACTTTGGATAGAGAACTTAACAAAGAGATAGGGCGATAACTATTGATGTCTTCTATAGAATCCTTCTTGTGGATAGGAATAACCACAGCCAATTTGAGGAGAGAAGGAAACTTCCCTGAAGTGACTGAGACGTTGATGAGATATGCAAGCTGTTTGGACCTTAACTGGCACACAAGGCTCCCTCGGCCCCACCAGATACACGTCATGACCTTCGAACCATGAATGTTCAACTTTGATGTTTCAATTCAGAAGGAAGTTTTGAATCAGGTCCGTAGATTTCAAACGTACAGATACTGCTTGTTGGGTGTCCCCCAACGTAAGTGCAAACTGGTCTTGCGTTAGACTCGGATCTTTGTCGAGTAATGTCTGTAATTCATCGTCTTCGTATTTTTTTTTTGATGTCCCAAGCGAGTCTACCTTCAACGCTGAGTTCACCACTTTGAAGAGCCGAAACCTTTCTCTACATGACTTGTCGTTGCAGTATTGTCACCGTAAACTTCCACAAGTACGCGATGGGGTTCAACTGGCCTTTTTTACAATTAAAACAAAAAATTTAAACTTTCCGCAAATGCTGTTGAGTTATCAAATCTGTCATTTTCAAGAGCGTAACAAAAAACGTTTTGTATAAAACTCAAAACAATTCGACCAGATGTCCAATCTGTCTAAACCGTGACAATCAGCTGTTACTATTTAAAAATTAAATATTTTCAGAGCCATCTTTGGAAAATGAACCTAATTAGTTTATATTCCCGATAAGAGAAATGGTAAACTTATCCATTCATTTTCCTGTTAAAATTTATCACTTTATTTTCAATCGCGATAAGAATCTTACATTTAATTGACTATACATGCTTCAACAGAATATTTCATTAGACTGAATGCCTATTCAATAATGAGGAATAGGATTAAACTATTCCTCTGGATTATATGTATATGAGGCTTTTAGGTCAAAACAATTACATTATACAGCTCATATAGAGGCCTGAATAAACAGGAATTAATTTTTTTTTGGGTTAAAGATAAGATCAAGGTTGGCTCATTTGAATTCCGCAACAAATGAAATCATGAATACGATTATCAGAATGCGTTTTTATTTCATCAAGTTTATCGTTCAGATTTGAAAATTAAATTGTTGAATTTGTGCGGAAAAGATAAAGTTTCCTTGACTGAATTAAAAGTTTTATGTGACAACTGTATTCTACTTACACATAACATATTAACTCACCGACTCGCAGGAAAATTCGAAAAATTTCAAACGAAATGATAATGAGAAAAACAAATATTAATTTCCGCTATTTTATTGATTTACACGACAATTGTTTCGTCATACCGTTACTTAAAATAGTTTTAATACTCACCTGATGATTGATGATAAAATGAAGGTTTTTGGGAAATTTCAGAAGATTCAATAATGGGGATTCTTTTTTAACAGATTCTGAAAATTCCGAAGAACCTTCATTTTACCACGTTTCTCTTTGCTCAAACTTGTATTTAAGGGGAACGATCTTGTAAAAGAAGTTAGTTACCATACTCAGCTGAAGAAGTCAAAATGAAATTGATGAAACAATTGTTGTGTAAACAATAAATATTAGCGGAAATAAAGTGTTTTACTTTAAATCATATACGATGAATTTCCGTCAAGTAGAGACCGAAACGATCAAGAATTTGAAGCTAGAGATGTCGTAACTCTTTCCTTCACACATCGCCTGCTTAGTTCCCGGTTTAATGAAGAAAATACAATTTTTTATCAAATTGGAATTTTCAAATATTGAACTGCTTCAGCCGTTACTACTTGGTAGTTTTTTTTTACTTATTTTTACGCGCTGGTCCTATGAAACAGCGTATAATCGTTTTGCCCAAATAGCGATCCGACTTTCCGTAAACAGTCTATCCTTCAAACAGAAAGGGCTAAAGGACTAGAACTTAAAGTTTCAGAATAGGTTTTGGATCTGAAAATCTCGGTTTTGTTCGTTAATGAACAAAATCGGTTCAATGGTTACGCAGTTATTCACATATGAACCTTTTCCTTATTTTCCAATAGTTCCAAAACTACTGATCCCAACAGAATGAAATTTGGCGTGTATAATAACGGCACAAAGATTCACGCTAAATTTCGCAAGAATCGGCCATTCAAGCGGATGACTAGTGATAAAAATGTCAATTTCCGAAAGGACCTAAAATTTAGGTAGGTTATGAGTCTGAATATATCAGTTACGTTCGAAAATGGACAAAATCGGCACAACGACTCCTGAGTTATTCTCATTTGAAATTTTACCCCTCAAATATTTTCGAAAGTTCATACCCGATTGAATTAAAATTTGGTACTTAGATGTCAAATAACGACACGATTGCGATAAATAATGAAAATTTTTTTAACATTCAAATGTCTGAAAATGGACGTTCGAAATCTGCAAATATATCTATAAAGAAATGAACAAACTCAGGTTGCCAGATGACTAACGTGTTGTACTTCGAAATTTTGAACCAGTATTCGAAACCAGGTGCAGTGTCATTTTTATTAATGACATGTAGCTTCTTTCAGAAATTATTCACAGATTTTAAATTTTCAGGGAATGTCGACTGTCGAACAAGCTTTCGACTTCACGTCATTGGTTTTCAACATTTTTCCTTTACATATACGTTTTTTTAAACATTGAAATAATATGCATTAATATGCACTACCTTTAATAAATATCTTACGAGTTTTTTATATCTTTCGATACACATTATTTATTGTCTCAGAAGCAACTTTTCCATGAATGACAAATTTTAAATTTCATCAAATGACAATATTTTAAATATCATACTGATTCATTCTGTTAACCTCCTACAAATTTTAATTTCAAAAAATTTTTATTCAGGGACATTTGGAATTAAATTAAATAAAAGTCTTAAGAACACACTGTTTCAATTTGGTAGAAATATTCTTAACACTTATTACACAGTACCAAAGGGAATAAAAGAATTCAAAGAAATATAAATTGTCAATTAAAATATTATTTAATAAATACTTGAAGAGTACAAAATTTTATTTCGTTCCTTGTTTTATGAGAACCAAATATCCTTCCAAAAATGCAAAACATAACCTCAAGAACTTCTTCAAAAACAACTTGCTTGAAATAAGTTCCTTTCGAAAAAATTCCCAAAACAACAGAAATTTTTTGAAATTAAAATTGTAGGAGACTTACAGATTAAATCTGTTTTGATATTCAAATTTTGTTCTTAAGACTTTTATTTAATTTAATTCTAAAAGTTTTTGAATAAAAATTTTTTGGAATTAAAATAATCTTTCTATCAAGAATTATTTTATCAACTGACATATAATAATCAAAATAAAATATCAGCGAAGTAATTTAACATAAGAAACATAATCTAAGTACAATATTATATATGCACATATTTGGTTTTTGGAAAGTCGTCAGTAATATCCAATCTATACTATGACTATCATGTCAAATTTTCATGCTCACATATTGAATTGTTTCAGTCCTAACTTGGTGAAAATCCATATAAAATAATATTTAAATAAGGTTATTCTGATTTTCACAAATTTTTATTGTTATGTTCACAACAATTCTTTCGCTATCACAGTAGCATCATCACGCAAGATCACATTTTGAATAACTAAGCTTGTTTCCGAAATCCGTTGCTATTTATATTACAGTAAGTACAATAAATTTTTATTCCAGCTTATCTGAATATATTTAACAGAGGTGAGTTATTTAAATCTATTTGTTCGTTAAGTAATATTCCAATTTTAATATGTTTATTTATCTCTAGGGATTCTAACAGATTTAAGGCATAACTTTTGCTTTCTATATGTAGAATTTCAAAGTTATGGTTGAAAGTATGTCCTGTTTCTAACATATGGTTGGAATATGTAGAATTACTTTTATTATTGAGGAAACTCTTCAAATGTTCACAAATTCTATGACGGAAAGTTCTTCCAGTCTGTCCTATGTAAACTTTAGGGCAATCACCGGAGGTTAACTTATAAACTCCCGATTTATCATCTTTATGTGTACAGTCTTTATTATTTTTAATAAATTTACTCAAGTTTGAATTCGTTTTAAATGAATTCCTCAAATTATATTTATTTTTGAGGTATGTAGCAATTTTCTCAGAAATACCTTTAGTGTATTTTAAGGAAATGTATTTAAAATTTTCTTTTATATTAGGATATACCATATTTAAAGCTATTTTATTATTTTTGTTCATCAACAATTTGGCTATCCTGATCATAGCCATTATTAATAGCCATTTGTTTAATTATGTTAAGTTCTAAAATATAATTTTCTCAATTCATGGGAATATTAACTAATCTATGGATCATATCATTGAATGCTGATAATTTTTGATTTAAAGTATGATTTGATTCATTGTGTATAATAGAATCCGTATAGGTTGGTTTGTGAAATATTGAAAAATCATGTGAATTATTTATTCGAGTAACAGTTAAATCAAGAAAATTAATAGAATTATTATGTTCGGTTTCCATAGTGAACTTAATTGAAGGATGTATTTCATTGATGAATAAAAAGAATTTTTTTAAAAGTCTGTCTACCTGTGAAGCAACAGAAAATATCGTCTACATATTTTAAGCAATATAAAAAGTATTTCTTAAGGGGATTTTGGTGAATTTTAGTTTTGATATTGTCCATGAATATTTCTGCTAATAAAGGACTTAAGGGATTTCCCATAATCAAACCGTTTTCAGATTTATAAATTTTATTTTTGAATTGAAAATAATTTTGTTATAAAATTTTTGTAATTTTTGTTATGAAATTTATAAATCTGAAAACGGTTTGATTATGGGAAATCCCTTAAGTCCTTTATTAGCAGAAATATTCATGGACAATATTGAAACTGAAAGTCACCAAAATCCCCTTAAGAAATACTTTTTATATTGATATAGATATGTAGACGATATTTTCTGTTGCTTCACAGGTACAAACAGCCTTTTGAAAAAATTCTTTTTATTCATCAATGAAATACATCCTTCAATTAAATTCACTATGGAAACCGAAGTTAATAATTCTATTAATTTTCTTGATTTAACTGTTACTCGAATAAATAATTCACATGATTTTTCAATATTTCACAAACCAACCTATACGGATTCTATTATACACAATGAATCAAATCATCCTCTAAATCAAAAATTATCAGCATTTAATTGTATGATCCATTAGATTAGTTAATAATCCCATGAATATAAATCCGTAATATAAAATTATATTACGGAACTCAACATAATGAAACAAATAGCTATTAATAATGACTATGATTCTAAGTTGATAGACAAATTGTTGATGAATAAAAATAATAAAATAGCTTTAAATATGGTGTTTCCTAATATAAAACTAAATTTTAAATACATTTCCTTAAAATAAACTAAAGGTATTTCTGAGAAAATTGCTACATACCTCGAAAATAAATATAATTTGAGGACTTCATTTAAAACGAATTCAAACTTAAGTAAATTTATTAAAAATAATAAAGACTGTACACATAAAGATAATAAATCGGGGGTTTATAAGTTAACCTGCGGTGATTGCCCTAAAGTTTACATAGGAGAGACTGAAAGAACTTTCCGTCCTAGAATTTGTGACCATTTGAAGAGTTTCCTCAATAATAAAAGTAATTCTACATATTCCAACCATTTGTTAGAAACAGGACATACTTTCAACCATAACTTTGAAATTCTACATATAGAAAGCAAAAGTTATGCCTTAAATCTAGAATCCCTAGAGATAATAAACATAATAAAATTGGAATATTACTTAGCGAACAAATAGATTTAAATAACTCACCTCTGTTCCAGATAAGCTGGAATTTCCAGAGACCCTTTTTTGGGTGTTAGTGATCAATAAAAATTTATTGTAATTACTGTAATATAAATGGCAACGGATTTCGGAAACAAGCTTAGTTATTCAAAATGTGATGTTGCCTAATGATGCTACTGTGATAGCGAAACAATTGTTGAGAACATAAAAAAAATTTGTGAAAATCAGAATAACCTTATTTAAATATTATTTCATACTCACATATTCCCATCTTGAAGGCAGTAGAAGGAATTTAATATTTCAATGTTTTTAAAAAGCCCTTATTAGTAGGACTCACTTTAATATAAGTTTTTTTAGATGAATTAAGAAAGTTTCTCAAGACTGATCCAATATACCTAGACTGAAAAGCTTTAATTGAGTGGTACAAATATTCATCACGAAAGTGTATTTTCATCGAATTGTATCCATCTAGTAGAACAATGAAGTATTCGAATTCGCCAATAGGAATATTTTACTTGCAGTTATTTGTGAATACTGAACTTGCCTTTGATAGCTTTTCCTCCACGATTTTCTAAACAGAAATTGTGTAGATCCTGAGATTAGTCACGCTCTGAGCAACAAAAAATTCTTGTGTTTGCTTGCCATTTTCCTTTAATATTAACATACTGCCTAGATTATTGAATATCATGTACGCTACCCTGAAGTAGAACTTCCTGTGAACCTGAATAAAATTTTCCGTTTGATTTCCTTCGCAAACCTTGAACATTCGTATTCTCATAATTCAGTAAACCTCCTTTCGCGAGTGCTTATTCTTAAAAGCACGATCAAATTCATTCGAACGGCAAAATAGTGTTCGATTATTTAGTAAAGTCCCTCTCTTACGTTTTCGGTTGGATTAGGGACATTGTGAAATAAATAATAGAGTGAACTGTGAATGAATGTATTTGAGAAGGCTGATTGAGTATTATAAGAAAGGGATTGTTAAGAAAGGAAGATTATATAAAAAAGAAGTGGGAGGAGCGTTGATGTAAGATATATACTACGGAAATCTGACCCATTAGGTACTAAAATCGTAGGGGAGCTGAAGATTCCAGAGGTGACAATGTTAAAATGGATGTGTTGCTTTGTTGGAAAAAAGTACGAAATTGACAGGGTGCTTTTAAAGGCGAGTCTTTCTTCTACAAAAGGTAGAACATAGCATAATAAAGCATTTCATTGAAATTGTTCTTATAAAATATTCAAGGGGACATCAAGTCGATTTCAAGTCATTTTTCTTCAATTGCTTCGGTTACTTCAAACGCTTCAATGGCCGTATGTCGCAATTCACAATCAAGTTCAGTATTCACGTGAAGGGAGTAATTAGCGGTACTAACATACGACTCATATGTTCTTGTGAGTTTTCTGGTCAATTTTTTGAAATATTCACATTCAAATATCACACTTGTATGAAGAGTGCGACAAAAATGCAGCAAGTAGATTAATTGTATGCGAAAAAATACTCATTGATTTTAAAAATCATACAGATTTGATTTCTGTTAACCTTCTGCAAATTTTAATTTCAAAAAATTTTTATTTAAAAGCTTTTATGATTAAATTAAATAAATGTCTTTAGAACACACTGTATCAATTTAGTAGACATATAGAATTAACACTTATTACACAGTACCAAAGGGAATATAAGAATTGAAAGAAATATAAATTGTTAATTAGAGAATTATTAAATAAATACTTGGAGAGTACAAAATTTTGTATCGTTCCTCTCAAAAAAATTCGTAAAACATGCAGAATATCTTCAAAAAGCAATTTAGAATTATACTTCATATTTAAAAAATAAAAATAATCAACAAATGATATCTTACCATACAAAACTGAATGCAGTTATCTAGACAAACACTAAAATGAAGTGAACTTATAAAAATCCTACGTACTCAATGTTCGTCACAGAAACTATCTTGCAAACTTTTTGTAGTTTCTGTGACGAACATAGAACACGTAGGAGGTTTAATCATTCTAGTGTTTGTCTAGCTAACTGCATTCGGTTTTATAGGGTAAGATATGTTTTGTTCATTATTTTTATTTTTTGAATATCAAGTAGAGCTTATAAGTTGTAATAATTCTAAAATGCTTTTTGAAGATGTTCTGCATGTTTCAGGAATTTTTTCGAAAGGAACTTATTTTGAGCAAGTTGTTTTTTGAAGAAGTTCTTGAGGTTACGTTTTGCATTTTTGGAAACGAATTTGGTTTTAATAAAACAAGGAACGAAACAAAATTTTGTGCTCTTCAAGTATTTTTTTAAAAGACAATTTCAATTTCTGTGAATTGCTTTATTTCCTTTGGTACTGTGTAATAAGTGCTAATTTTACTAAATAGATACAGTGTGTTCGAAAGTCATTTATTTAATTTAATTCTATGAGTTTTTGGATAAAAATTTTTCGAAACTGAAATTTTTCAAATGAACAAATCTGTATGATCTTTAAAATTTTGTAATCATCCTTCTATCAAGAAAAACCCTCTTTTTATGATTTTAATGTATATATAATACTCATTGAGAAATGATATTGAATGTTTATTAATTTGGTGAAGATATACAGTATCGAACTCTTTTAACTACTTACTACTCTGTTAAGAAAGTACCGGGAATGTTGAATTAAAACAACATTTTTACATTTAATCGCCTTCAAAATAGGCTCCATTTGCTCCAATACATCTATGCCAACGGCACTTCCAATTATCGAAACATTTTTTATAGGCCCTTTCCGGGATGGACTTTAGCTCTCGTGCCGAATTTTGTTTTATGGCTTCAATCGACTCAAAACGGGTGCCACGAAGGGGCAATTTTAGTTTTGGGAAGAGGAAAAAGTCACAGGGAGCCAAATCCGGCGAATACGGTGGTTGCTGAAGCACGTTTGTTGAGTTTTTGGCGAGAAAGTCAGTCACAATCGTAGCTCAGTGAGAAGGCGCGTTATCGTCATGCAAAATCCATGAGTTGTTCGCCCACAAATTTGGCCGCTTCTTACGGATACGCTCACGCAAACGTTTCATAACGCCTAGGTAATACTCCTTGTTTACCGTCTGACCCTCTGGAATGAATTCGTAGTGCACCACGCCACGGATATCGAAGAAAACAATGAGCATCACCTTCATTTTCGAGCGGCTTTGGCGTGGTTTTTTCGGTTTCGGCTCATTTTTTGCCACCCATTCCGATGATTGCTCGCTTGTTTGCATATCGTACTCGTAGACCCAGGTCTCATCACCAGTTATAATGCGTTCCATGAATGTAGAATCGGAATTACAGCGATCCAGCATGTCTGAAGCAACCTGTTCGCGATGACGTTTTTGAAGAAAATTCAGGTCTTTCGGTACGAGTCGTGCGGCCACCTTTCTCATGTCCAAAATATCAATCAAAATCGTACGTGCCGACTCCTGGAATACCTTAAGATCATGTGCTATCTCTCTCAAGCTGGTACGACGGTTTTCCAGCACCCTTTTCTTAATTTTATCGACGTTATCTTCGATCGAAGCCGTCAAGTCTTCGACCACTTCACGACCGTCCTTGAAAGCTCTGTACCACTGATATGCACGAGTTTTCGATAGAGCATTATCACCAAAGGCCTTTTGCAACATTTTCAATGCATCGGCACACGAAAGTTCATTTGCAACACAAAACTTTAAACAAATTCTTTGCTCAACGTAATCACCCATAGTAAAAATCTGATATCGACTGACTCAATCAGCTGTTGCAAACACACTAGTTGACAGATCCCGCTCAAGCTTGGCATAGTAATTAAGGACAGTGGTACCAACCTGCCTCATTGCCCCGCCAGATTTAAATCGATAATTCCCGGTACTTTCTTGACAGAATACTTTCTTGACTAGCGTGTATAACTCAGATCAATTTCATTAGTGAGTATTTTAACTTTATTATTTTCAATTTTTTGATAGGTGTGCTTGGTCTACATCCATACAAGATCCAACTGGTTCAAGAACCAAAGCCACTTGACAATAATAAGCGTCGTTTTTTTGCTGATTGGAACCAAGAACAGCTTGAAGTTGACCTACTTTTTTATCGTAAAATTGTGTTTAGTGATGAAGCTCATTTCTGGTTGAACGGCTATGTAAACAAGCAAAATTGCCGTATATGAAGTGAAAACAATCCTCAAGAAGTTCTGCAGGTTCCATTGCATCCTGAAAAAAGCACTGTATGGTGTGCTTTACTTGCTTGAGGCATCATCGGTCCATAATTCTTTAAAAACGATGCTGGAGCTAATGTTACAGTGAATGGTGGTCGTTGCAGATCGATGATCAATGATTATTTGTTTCAAAATTTGAATGGTATCGACCAGAAGTGTTTTGATTCCAACAAGATGGTGCTACACCTCATGCTGCTACCGTAACAATTGATTCATTTAAAGAATGATTTGGCGATAACATTATTTCGAGAAATGATCCAATTAATTGGCCTCCAAGATCATGCGACATAACTCCAGTGGATTATTTTCTTTGGGGTTATGTCAAGTCATCGGTTTGTGCTGATGAGCCAGAAACAACAGACGCTTTGGAAGCCAACATTACTCGTGTTATTGATGAAATAAGGCCTGAATTACTCGAAAAAGTGGCCCAAAATTGGTCTGATCGAATGCGGTTCCTCAGAGCTAGTCGTTGTGGACATTTGCCGGAAATTATTTTCAAAACATAAATGTCATAAAATTATTTTTCAAATAAAAAAGATGTTGCTTCAATCTTACTTTAAATGTGTTTCATTTCAATTTGAAGTTCTATCACTTTAAAAAAAAAACACCTGATATTAGCAATCTTCATAACCGTCCCTTTACTGTCTTGATAACTTCGATCTTGTGCGCTAGTTCATATCAACCACGATTCTCACAAAATAATTTTATTTGGTCTTCTAATTATACGATCTTCACGAAATTTTGCATTAGCTTTTTTGTCGTTATTTTACATGTCAATGAAGTCGATCGTGGGACAGATTGTACGGTTTGTTTAGCACTTAACGCTGCTGCGCTTGTCTTTGCTTTCGCTTTTCTAATGATACGATCCACATGAAATTTTGCAGGTTCACGTGCGTTACCATTATCCATTTGAATCCCGAATTTTCAGGTCAGTCAGGTTCGTAGTTCGAGAAATATTAATAAAAATAAGAAAATAACTGGGAAACCATTGTCATTATAAAATAAAACACTTGTTTACATTTTCTACTTTATTTTTGGTATTGACGTACGTTTCGTCTTTGCTAGAAAGACTTCATCAGAATACCCTCTAGCAAAGACGAAACGTACGTCAATACCAAAAATAAAGTAGAAAATGTAAACAAGTGTTTTATTTTATAATGACAATTACAACTGATTTCTACCAAGCAACGGCCCAATCTATCATAAATTTGGGAAACCATTGTACTGATTCTGACCAATAACAAACACAACCGAGATAATCAAGCCCCAAACTCACCCCGAAAGTTTCAGGTCTCTATCTCTTTCCGTTTGATAGTTACAGTGTCTAAAGTAGCGTTCCATGCTGATTCTCTCACAATATATTTTTTTTACTTCTAACCATACTACTTCTAAAAACTTGAATTCCGGTTGGTCGAATCTGTAGTTTCGAAAATGAAGGCAACAATATGAATACTTTTCAAACGTGGATAACTGCAAAACTAACGAACTTAGACCGTAAACCTTCCCTGAAAGTTTCAAGGCTCCGGATTCTTCATCAATGAGTCCAACATATTCGTGCAAAAGCATTTTCGGCTCAAAATTCGAAAGTAACAAATATTTGGGCGAAACGAAAGCACACTGCTTCCTGGAACTAGCGTGCAAAAAGACTCACCTTTAGAAACCACCCGTATATAGACAAGATCAAAATGGGACTACTGTGAAGACTTTTACAGAAAGTAGATTGAAATGTTCATTCAAGTACATAACAGTATGCGATATTATTTTATGTGGAAATCTGAGGTTCAAAATAATTTACTGATTCTTGTTACAATATTCCTTGATCCTACCTTATCATGAATTTGATTGTAAGCTTGATTATTGGTCACCTACCTGAAACAAAAAAAAAACTCATGAAAAATACTGAGAATCATTAGATGTAAAATAGAAATTTATAGTGGACAACTAATAACATTTCAATCAAAGAAAGTTTTCAGAAATTAAAAAGTTTAACTCCTACTAGTAAAACAGTCATTTCTAAAAACTTTTTCTATGTTACGCGTCTCTATTTATGTTTTATTTAATATTTATGTTTAATATTTCTCATCTGAAAGAAAATCAAGGTCTTATATGTACTCAAACACCTCAATCTGCGCTTAGCACCCTTACAAATTATACGCAATTAAAGGAAATTTCAACGCATAAATTTTCAGAACCTATTATATAATATGAGAAATATGTTTTCAAGGATGATGAGAACGTTTTTTGTGTAGGCGGACGCTTGATATATTCTGGCTTTCACCATGATGCTAAATATACCATTTTTTCACCAAGGGGTAGTTTTCTTTACTGAATATTTGATAACTTATCACAGTAAATATTTTCATGTCGGACCACGCCAGCTGGTTTCTTATTGGTTCAATAATTTCCGATATTATCTTCAAGACGAGGATTAAATGACTTGAAATTCATGAGATTCATAGAACTTTCGATAGGGATAACTGTGATTTGACAGAAGGTAAAAGCCATGTTGTTTTGACGTTTCTGTTCAGTAAGCATTGCCAAATTATCATGGAAAGACTAACGCCGCAACAACGTTTACAAATTGTTCAAATTTATTTTCAAAATCACTGTTCTATTCGCCAAACTTATAGAGCACTTCGTGAAATTTATGGTTTACACAACCGTCCATCAGAACAGCTTATTCGTCGAACTATCGATAGATTTCGGACAACATTTTCTCTACTCGATGCGACAACAACAACAAGACAAAGAACTGTACGTACAGAAGAAAATATCGCTGCTGTAAGTCATAGTGTTAATGATGATCCAGATTTGTCTTTTCGTCGATGTTGACAACAAGTTGAACTCTGTGCATCCATTACATGGAAAGATCTTAGTCTACACCCATACAAGATCCAACTGGTTCAAGAATTAAAGCTACTTGACCATAATAAGTGTCGTTTGTTTGCTGATTGCGCCCTAGAACAGCTTGAAGTTCATCCACTTTCTTATCGTAAGATTGTGTTTAGTGATGAAGCTCATTTCTGATTGAACGGCTATGTAAACAAGCAAAATTGCCGTATATGGAGTAAAAACAATCCTCAAAAAGTTCTGCAGGTTCCATAGCATCCTGAAAAATGCACTGTCTGGTGTGCTTTGCACGCTGGAGGCATCATCGGTCCATATTTCTTTGAAAACGATGCTTGAGCTAATGTTACAGTGAATGGTGCTCGTTACAGATCGATGATCAATGATTATTTGTTTCAAAATTTAAATGGTATCGACCCAGAAGTGTTTTGGTTCCAAGATGGTGCTGCACCTCATGCTGCTACCGTAACAATTGATTTATTGAAAGAAAGATTTTGCGATAACATTATTTCGGGAAATAGTCCAATAAATTGGCCTTCAAGATCATGCGACATAACTGCACTGGGTTATTTTCTTTGGAATTATGTCGAGTCATTGGTTTATACTGATGAACCAGAAACAACAGACGCTTTGGAAGCCAACATTACTCTTGTTATTGCTGAAATAAGGCCTGAATTACTCGAAAAAGAGGTCCGAAATTGGTCTGGTCTAAAGCGGTTCCTCAGAGCTAGTCGTGGTGGACATATGCCGGAAATTATTTTAAAAACATAAATGTTATAAAAATCCCTTTCAAATAAAAAAAATTTGACTTCAATCTTAATTTAAATGTGTTTTATTTCAATTTAAAGTTTTATCACTCTAAAAAAAACACCCCATTATATGTTTTAAATCGAATAATATTCCTTCCAGTCTGTGGCGTTGGGCTTGATAGTTACCTTATTCGAAGGGGATAACGAATGGCTCAAATCAAAGCCCACTAGGCCTCTGGTGAAACTTTGTCCGTTACCTGATAACGATATTTTTTTATTTTTCCTTTCCTAGTCAGTAGAAAGAAAAGTCCTCTCTACTGATAAAGTTTCACCAGAAGAAAGACAATGTCTATCACAATTAAGAGGTGCAATTTTGAGGAAAACCTTATTTATTCTTTTGGTAGAACATCTGGATAGCTGGCTTTCATGAATGATTATCTTATTGATACCTTTATGTGAATATCTGTGTTTCGAACTGGGTTGAATTGGAAATTTTGCATAATCAAATCATAAGTTCCATTAAGTTTTCTTATTATTTGTATTTTGTGTAACGTGTTCAAGTGTTATTGCCGATATTTGAATAAACGATTTTCTGGGACGTAAGGTTTTTCCTTACACCGAGGAAAACTTTCGACAGACATGTATCAAGTTTTTGAAATAAGCTTTGAGATAGTGCTTTGAGTCAAACGCAAGTTATTCAGTCAAAAGCAAACGATCCTTGATCAGCGCTGCCTTCAAATTCAACCAACGAGTTGCACGTTCGGAAAATCAACGATCTGGTGCATCCAAATCGCCAATCGACTGTCATAGAAATTACAGAAAACGGTAGCAACTTAATTGGGTCATGTCATGCGATTTTCGCTGAAAAACTGATGCACACAGCAAAATTTATTCCTCGTTTGATGACCGATAAACAGAAAGCACATCGTATGGATGTTTTCGACAACTAGCAAGCCAATGACGATAAAACATTTCTGCAAATAGTCAGAACGGAAGACTAAACGTGAATTTATGGCTACGTCATGAGGACAAAAGTTCAATCAACACAAGATTGTCAAAGGAACGCCCCTAATAAGTTGCAATACAATATGAAAGTAATGTTTGCTTTTTTCCTATTTCAATGTGATTGTGCATTTTTAATTCAACTGTCAAGATGTAACAGTAGGCTGTGTGTAGTGTCGAGGCGTTTTGCAAAGTTCATGTGGAAAAATCTGTAAAAGGAGCTCAAAGTTGCGGCGATACAACCATGATTCTTCCAACAGAATACAAGCGCACTATCCGTGCTGAAATCTGACAAATTTTTTCTTGATTCCCAATTTAAAATGTATACTTATAGGATGCCGTTGTAATTTTCAAAACTTTTCAAATGTAGCTATTTGGACTGCTTAGGGAAATGAAACCATTATCAGGAAAAATGAAGCGAGTATTTTGAAGAGGAAAAGAACAAATAATCGTTTGAATTGAAGATGAAGTTAAAAAAAATGAGTGAATGCACTGATATACAAGCTTTTCATTTCTCTTGAGAATTTCAAATCTGAGAATTAATTCGTAAAATAGTTACATATGCTGATTCGTGAGTTATTATAATTATTCACGATTCTCACAAATTTTGCCTTCTTGTCGCTATTTCATATCTGAATTTAAACCTAATCATACAGATGTTGCTACTGCTTCGATCCTCAGGAAATTTCACAGAAACATGTTCGTTATCATTCTCCTTCTAAACTCCAAATTTCAGATCAATCAGATTTGTAGAAAATGTGGAAAAAAGTTAGTGAACATTTAAAATATGAAAAACTACGAGAACATTGAACTGATTTAGCCTAATAACAAACTCAACCGAGGTATTCAGTACCAAAACCTGCTCCAAAAGTTACAAGTCTCCTCTTTCCGTTCATTATACACACATCGTCAAAAGTCAAGAACCCCCCCCTCCTTCCCCCCATTTTTCACTATCTTATCACTTGCATGAAAACAATAAACCAGCAAAAAATGTTTCTTGTTCGGGAGCATACAGGTGTATTCAAAAGTTAATCAGGTTTCAGCAAATAACGAGAGTTGTAATATTGAGAATATTCCGTGGAAACTACCGGGACATCCAATTTCTCAGTTTGACTGGGCAAGAATAGTAGCCCCACATCAAGAAGCTTTGTCCAACCACCAGATTGCGCAACGTTTGAATATTCCACGGACTTCAGTGAGGCGCATAGTGGCCCTTTTCCTGGAAACCGGCAGCGTTGCCCGGATACCGGTGCCTGGTCGACCCAGAGTAACATCTGCATTATATCGCCCTTCGAAGTAATATTTTGAGGACCTATAGACGGGTAGTCTCAACCAGTACCATTAGGAGACGGTTGCATTCATCAAATTTAAGGGCAAGAAGACCTTTAAGAGTACTTTGGCTATAACCAGCGCATAGAGCTATCCGTCGGCAATGGGCAGAACACCAAGACTGCCTTTTACCACAATAGCGCAACGTACTTTTTTCGGACGAGTCACGATTCTGTTTACAAGGTGATCGTCGACGAGAAAGAGTTTCTAGAGGTCTAAGCAGACTAGAGCGACTCAGTTTTGCCCGAGAAGTTGTACCCTTTCAAGGCGGATCAATAATGTGCTAGGGGGGTATAATATTCGGTCGCCGTACCCCTCTTCTTATCGTTGAACGAACAATGACTGGTGCCACCTACGTAGAAAATATCATTGAACCAATCATTGTTCCTCTGCGCAACGAATTTGGGGATAATTTCATTTATCGGGATAATAACGCCCCACCACACCTCACACGAAGGGTTCAAAAGATTTTTCAAGAGAACAATATCCAGAGAATGAACTGGCCAGCAAACTCACCAGACATGAATCCAATTGAGCACGTATGGAATTACTTAGGGAGAGAAATATCCAATCGCCAAACCCACCTTCAACTTTTCAGGAATTGAGCTTAGCCCTTCAGGAAGAATGGAGCGATATGCCTTGAAAAATTCATTAATGACTTGATTCGTGGGATGCCTAAGCTTATTGGGCAGTTGATTGAAAGAAGAGGTGGTAATACGGACTATTGAATTTGGATTCAGTTGTGGAATAACTATAATTAATCAAAAGTAAATAATCGATAAATTAAGATTTGTTCTCATTTTTCCTATTTTGTCTCATCCTGCATAAATCAAAGAGTAACAAACAGAGATTGTCTATCAAATATATTGCAGTTGAACTAGAGGAAAATATTCATCTCATTTCCAGAAGATATTAGGAGTACAAATAAGTTTCCGCCGTTTTATTGTAGATGGCGCGGCACGGAGTTTCGGTTAGCTTTCGCAGATGATAACCGGCTTAAAAAATAGTTTGTACATTCAAGAACAACATAACCTATTAATATCATTGATTTTATATTGGTAAAATATAATTTTTATAAGCTGAAAATGTCAAAATTTGAGCCAAGTAAGCGTCATTTGCGGGAAATATTAGTTTACTTCTTTAATTTAAAGAAATCTGCTGCTGAGGCGCATCAATTGCTCGTAGAAGCATATGGTGAGGGTGCTTTGAGTGAGAGAACGTGTCGAGAGTGGTTTCGAAAGTTTAAAAACGGTGATTTCGACGTAGAAGACAAAGATCGCAGTGGAAGGCCAAAAATTTACGAGGATGCAGAATTGGGGGAATTATTGGAGGAAGATTCATCTCAAACACAAAAAGAACTTGCTCTAACATTAGAAGTCACTCAGCAAGCTTTCTTCTATAATAAATATTTAATTGGTGTTAAAAAACGGCGGAAACTTATTTGTACTCCTAATAGATTGTTTATTTCTTGAGAAACCAAGACTTTTTATGATGTGTGTCAAGACTTTTGACGATGTGTGTGGTGTTTGAAGTAACGCTCAATGCTATCCGCTCACAAAATAGATGACATATATTTTTTATCTTCAAATCGAACTATCCTCTTCGCACGAACATGCGCGTTATTATTCTATTTCGGAATGTGGAATTTCAGATTGATCGAATTTGTAGTTCTGAAAATATTGGGAAAAATATGAAAAATTTTCAAACGTGAATAACCGCAAAATTTTTGCCTATTAACGAACTCATCTGAGATATTCAGACGCCTAACGTTTCAAGACTCTAGCAAGTCCAACTTAGTCGGCCAAGACCATTTTCGGCTGAAAATTAGAAAATTACAAACATTTGGACAAAAAAATAGCACGCTATTTCCTGGAACAAGTGCGCAAAAAATTCAGTATCTTTCTGGACAGACCTAGTAACAAGTAACTATTTTTGAAAGTTATAATGCTCAATCACGGTGTTGTTCCTGATCAATTGAAGCTGGCGGTGAAAAAACCGATTTTCAAGGGTGGCGATGAAAAAATTATGGAAAACTATAAACCTTCCAGTTTTATTCTAGGTTTTCCATGATCTTTGAACCAGCCATATCTTCCAGACGCTATATGTATTCCATGAAACAATTTCAGATAATAAGTGACGCACAACATTCATATTTGATGGGATCAACTTCAACTGCCATTTATCATTTCACATTTGATATGTTAAAATTCTTGGAAGATGAATCAGCATTAGATATTTTCCCACATTTGTCGAAATTATTTATCTGTAATTGAATTAAATCAGACCTTACTTACTGGACGTTCATTTTAATTAAATAGAATAATTACGAATATTTCCACAACAATAATTCACAACACTGTGGCTTCTCCAATTTTACATTTTGAACTGACTCTAAAAATCACACCTTTACTTTTAATATAACTATTAAAATTCGAAAAAAACGGAGGTATAAATAGCCAACAAATTTCGAAAATACAGATTTTTTTCAGGTTTTAGTAGCCATATAAATAGTAAGATTAGAGTTTGTTCAAAATGTAAATATGAAGAAGCCACAGTGTTGGCGAAACAATTGTTGTGAATTTGTTCATTGTGAAATATTCCTAATTATTTCATTTTATGTATAAAAAATCGAATGGACAATCCTCATAGTTATTTTCAAAAGGGATTCCAAAGAATCCTGAAGGGGACTTTCCAAGAAATAGAAAATTTTGACGATCTTTGGTCTCTATATACACTGGCGAGCAGAAAAAACGGGTCACTTGATCATTACTGTTCAAATAGCTTTCATAGTTAAATTTTTTACGAGAATCATGAAATATCTGAAATGGTAGGAAAAAGAGAATTGCCCGAAGAAAAATGAAACTTTGTATAGATTGGGCCCTAGAACAGCCTAAAGTTGATCCACTTTTTTATCGTAAAATTATGTTTAGTGATGAAGCTCATTCTGGTTGAACGGCTATGTAAACAAGCAAAATCGCCGTAATTGAAGTGAAAACAATCCTCAAAAAGTTCTGCAGGTTCCATGGCATCCGGAAAAATGCACTGTATGGTGTGCTTTACGCGCTGGAAGTATCATCAGTCCATATTACCTCAAAAACGATGCTGGAGCTAATATTACAGTCCAAGATCCAAGGTCCAAGATCATGCGACATAACGCCAGTGGATTATTTTCTTTGGGGTTATGTCAAGTCATTGGTTTATGTTGATAAACTAGAAACGATAGACGCTTTGGAAGCCAACATAACTCGTGTTATTTATGAACTAAGGCCTGAATTACTCGAAAAAGTGGTCCAAAATTGGTCTGGTCGAATGCGGTTCCTCAGAACTAGTCGTGGTGGACATATGACGGAAATTATTTTTAAAGTATAAATGACATAAAATTATCTTTCAATTAAAAAAAAATTGGCTTCAATCTTAATTTAAATGTGTTTTATTTCAATTTAAAGTTCTATCACTCTAAAAAAACAACCGATATCACCACGAACTATTCCTAAATGGGTCTAACTCAATCCATAGGCTGGCTTAAAAACCACCAAATGCATATGTTCGGATGAAATGATAGTGCTCTTATACCATCCCCGTGCCCAGAACTGTAGAAAGAAACTACATGAAAAAAATTGGAAAATTTTCCTTCAATAATCAAGCTACAGAGTGGACAGTGAACATGGACGATTTTTGAAACTGTCAAGCCGGTAGTTTCCACGCGAATTGCTTCCTTCAAATATTGCCCAGTCCGTGCTTATGCACATATATACGCGCCTTCAGATGTCCCCATAAGAAATAATCACATTCCGACAGATCGGTGGAACGAGATGGCCACCGAATGTCCTCAAACTGGGAAATCACACTACTTGGGAAATGAGGGCCAATAACGAGCATTGATGCGTTCGCAGTGTGTGACGTTGGCCCATTTTGCTGGAACCAGACACGTCGGATTAGGTTTCGTCTTCGACGTAACTCAGGCAAGAAGTAGTTGTTGATAATGTCAACATAGCGCGCCGAGTTCACAATTACAGCTCCCACATTGGCGTCTTGAAAAAAGTAAAGGCCACTAATGCAATTTTTGGAAATTGCGCACCAACCTGTAACTTAAAGGCTATGCAAGCGATCTTTCGTGTAATTCTCTCCCATTTTCTTGTGCCTAATAACGGCAGTTCTGCTGGTTCTTTTAAGTACTTTTTGTTCGTCAAAAAAGCTCGTGTACGAAGTGCTTGAACTCAGCGGAGAATGGTGTTTCGTGAGGTAACACTTCGATTCCGGTGAATGTTGAAATGGCGACAAAATTCACGTTGAACTGCTGAGACAGAACTGTTACTTCGGATGGAGATTTCGTACTAGAATGCAGTGTTTCAACTATCACAGCTCTAGGGTTTTGACTGATAAACAAATGCTAAGACCCTGCGAACCTAATGGTACCAACCCTATCCCGATCGGTCCTTCGAGGGAGAAGTAAAGGGTCTTTCAATGGTAACGCCCCATTTTTGAATTGACATCACTCACGCATGGTAGCCATTGTTTATTTGTGACATTGACAGTTGTTTTTGTCAATGTCATGAAAAATCGCGATCTGTCACTCTAACTTCACGTGCTTTAACTCCAATTTTTGGTCGTTATAATCGTCCGGATAAAAGAACAGTTGAACGTTTAGTGAAGAAGTTTGAAACAAATTTCACACTTAATGATCTTGCAGTGCCAGTGACAAAGATAAAGAGATGCAAGAAGTGAAGAGAATATTGCTGCCGTACGTGAAAGTGTTCGTGAAGACCAAAATTCATCGATTTCTCGACGTTCATAAGAACCAGGCATCTCCCAGACGTCTTTGTGGCGAATTTTACGAAAAGACCTTGGTAGTAGTATCCTTCAGAAATAATACACTAACGAATAATCCATTCATAAAAGCATTTTTTGAACGCATTCTTCCGGAATCTACTTGAGTACTCACAGCATTTTTGCTCGCTTGTTCTGAGGGACAGCATGTTATTATTTTGCCAAATGTCTGTAATTTTCTAAATTTTGAGCCAAAAGTGGTCCCAAACGACTAAGCTGGACTCACTGATGAAGAATACGAGGTCAAAAGTAATTATGAGCGGTGGTCCGGTCCGTTCGTAAAACATAAAGAGCTATAGACTTGACACTTTCAGACTAGGTTTGAAGTCTTAATATCGGGTGTTTTTTTAGAGTGAAAGATCTTTAAATTGAAATAAAACACATTTAAATTAAGGTTGAAGCCAATTTATTTTTTATTTCAAAGATAATTTTATGACATTCATGTTTTGAAAATAATTTCCGGCATATGTCAACTACGACTAGCTCTGAGGAATCGCATTCGACCAGACCAATTTTGAACCACTTTTTCGAGTAATTCAGGCCTTATTTCATCAATAACAGGAGTTATGTTGGCTTCCAAAGCGTTTATTGTTTCTGGTTCATCAGCATAAACCAATGACTTGACATAACCCCAAGGAAAATAATCCAGTGGAGTTATGTCGTATGATCTTGGAGGCCAAGTAGTTGGACCATTTTTCGCCAAATCTTTCTTTCAATGAATCTATTTTTACGGTAGAAGCATGAGGTGTAGCACCATCTTGTTGGAACCAAAACACTTCTGGGTCGATACCATTCAAATTTTGAAGCAAATAATCTTTGATCATCGATCTGTAACGGGCACCTTTCACTGTAACATTAGCTCCAGCATCGTTTTTAGAGAAATATGGACTGATGATGCCTCCAGCGTGTAAAGCACACCATACCATTTTTCAGGATGCAATGGAACCTGCAGAACTTCTTGACGATTGTTTTCACTCTATGGAGTGAAAACAATCCTCAAGAACGGCAATTTTGTTTGTTTAGATAGCCGTTCAACCAGAAATGAGCTTCATCACTAAACACAATTTTACGATAAAAAAGTGGATCAACTTCAAGCTGTTCTGAGCCGAATCAGCAAACAAACGACGCTTATTATGGTCAAATGGCTTTAGTTCTTGAACCAGTTGGATCTTGTATGGGTGTAGACCAAGATCTTCACGCAAAATTTTCCATGTGGTGGATGCACAGAGTCCAACTTTTTGTGAACGTCGACGAATAGACAAATCTGGATCATCATTAACACTATGACTTACAGCAGCGATATTTTCTTCTGTACGTACAGTTCTTTATTTTGTTGTTGTTGCATTGAGTAGAGAAAATTTTGTCCGAAAACTATCGATAGTCCGACGAATAAGCTGCTCTGATGGACGATTATGTAAACCATGAATTCCACAAAGTACTCTATAAGTTTGGCGAATAGAACACTGATTTTGAAAATAAATGTCAACAATTTATAAACGTTGTTGCGGCGTGAGTCTTTCCATGATAATTTGTCAATGCTTACTGAACAGATATGTCAAAACAACATGGCTTCTACCTTCTGTCAAATCACAGTTATCCCTATTGAAAGTTCTATCACTCTAAAAAACACCCGATAGAATATTTTCAGCGCTTTCACAGGAAATTCCATTTGAAATGGAAGATTTAAGACAGATTTTTTGTTCGATATTTTAATCCAATGTAAAAATCTCAAAACACAAACTGGATAAAATTGGAGCACCGTAAACAAACTATATGACAGAAAACGCCCACACTTGGCGTGAGTATAGATGACAGTTGTGTCAATTGTGGCAAAAAAATTTCGAAAATTCTTTTAAAAGGCTTGTCTGAATCCTCAATTCCCGGTACTTTCTTGACAGTTTGTAACAAATGTCCACTTAAACTTTTAATATAATCTTTCCCCAACCAATAAATTGCATAGAAGCCAGTGTTAAATACTGAACCTGATTTCATCTAATTAACGTTATCACTATGTCAAGTTCTGCCATTAACCATCAGTTAGATGATCATCAAAAGCTAGCTAGGTCTTCTAATATACCTCAAAATGCTTTCTCCTCGTAACACAGAACCGCATCACACAAGAAATTCAGTCGCATGAAATTAGTTTGTTCATGTATACTGCAACGATCTGTGCCAACGGTTAATTACTATAATATATCGATTCATCAAATTCTGTCTGAAACGCTTCTTAGTTATCGGAAATTTCACACTTCATTTATGGGACAAGTACTTGAATGCTGCATATTTTCGATAATACAAATCATGCATTCTTTCTGAAAAATGCTTTCCTATGGAAAATACAACTAAATGAGGCCGAATTACTTTCTGATTAGTTCGAGGACTACATCTTCTGAGAAAACTGTTAATTGTGAACTTCCAACGGTTTCTCCGAATATGTACTCTTTTCTCACACAATAATTCTAAAAAGAGTCATTTATTTACCATGAACTTCATCATCCAACATTATTCGACTAAAATAATTAAATTCTAATCGCGAAGTCACCTTATTGACATTAACTATAGCTGCCAGATCTGGTGAACATGATGGAAAAAAAGCATTTCGATATAGCCATTGAAATTGAGAATTTTTCAGCCGATTCATGGATGTGGTGATGATTATTTCCTTTGCTATAAATTCAGTCAAGAAAGTACCAGGAAATAATCATTTGAAAAGCCAGCTCAAAAGAAATGTCGATTTTTTTTTCATTAAGTTGCCACAACTGTCCCCTATTCATTCTTAGAGTATTAGCGTCATTTGTCATCTATAAGGTTGTTCGGAAAATAATTTCGTTTTATCCCGACATAGGATTTAATTGTGATTTTTCGAACCCAACTTCACACTTAAGCGCCATTATATGTTTTGAGAGTTGATTTAGCAAGGCTTGTATGTGGAAGAGTTAATTTAATTCTACGCAGTAGTTTTTGGTTAGTGCCCTTTAAATATGGAGAGCATTTTCGCCATATTTTATTTTTTTACTATAGAAAAGGTAAAAATGCTCAAGCCAGAAAGCAATTAACCAATGTGTATGGAGAAAATGTGTTGATAGTTCGCCAGTCCCAGAACTGGTTTGCAAAATTTCGAGACGTTCCGGAAGGCCGGTTGAAGCTGATAAAGACACTTCAAAGGTATAAAAGCAGCGAATAAAAACACGTCAGGTCAGTGACAGGTTAAATTTAACGAATTCAACTGTTTATGACCACTTGAAAGGACTGGGTTCAACCTCGAAGCTCGATATATGGATTCCCAATGTTCTCACGGAGAGAAATTCATGTCGCCGCGTTGACGTCTGTGATTTGCTTCTCAAACGTCATGAAAATTATCCAAAAACGACCCAATGGTTCCTAAGGTATTCCCATTCGAAATTAAATTTTTCAAAGTACAATTCTGATCAAGTTCAAATTCAGTATTTGTGAAATAATAACGGAATGGAATCTCATGCATAATAACGTCAAGATAAATCACGAGAATTTCTTTCATTTTTGTTCAGTAAATTATTTTTCACTCTTTCTTGCCAACATGTAAAGGACAATATCGAAAGGGAAGGGATGGAGTTTTTCAGCCATAATTTTTCATTTTCATTAGATTTTCCGTTTCTTCAGGAGAGCAGTTCGAAAACTTCTAAAAATGAGGTTTACTTGACTTTCGGCCGACTCAACACAGAATTTTGTGATTTCATTCATCACCCGTAGCTTTTTTGAGAAATAATTCAAACATTTGGAATTTTCATAGGAAATGAACGGTTAAACAAACGCGCGAAGCTTCTGACCTCACGCCAGTGCGTCTCTTGATTTTTTAATGTCACTTAGTATACAAATTTGAAAATGATACGTTCGAAGGCCAAATCCTGAAATTACTCAAATTTAAACTACCGATTTGGTAGTTAGGACGCCTTAATTTAAGTTCCTTCTTCTAGATTCTTAAGGATCATTTTTACTACTTCAGACTTTTTCGTGTTCCAAAACAAATCACGTCGCAAAAAAAATTGTGGAAGTTTAATTGATTTATGTGAATATTGCCATTGACCCGAATTTATCCGATCGTAAAAGCACTCAAGTTCTGGAAAAACTCTACCAACCGCAGAATGAGTATACGTCAGCGCATTTTGTGAGCTTTGTCATAAGCCGAAGTTTGAAAAAAAACCTAATCCGCTAATTGAATAGGATCGAAACTTCCGGATAATGCATTTTTCGCATGCCGGAATGTTGTTTGTGGAAGATTCTTTTTGCGATGAGCTTTTATTGCCTAAGCCCCAAAATTGTCGATTGAAAAAACCATCATAATTCTACTGTCTAGGAAAAAATGAACGAAGCCTTTTGTTTTCGTGAAAAGAAGCAGGCGAACTGCAGAATGAAATTGTAGTCGTTATGTCGTCTACGAGATGAACTTATGTCAAATTATTGTCGTCCTGAAATATATACAATATATATCCTTTCCCGATGGAATTGAACGATTTGTTAAACTCCTGTTATCTAAATAATTGCCGACGTTATTATGAAGAGTTTAATTTTGAATAGTCCGCTATCTGGGCATCTGTCACTTTTGAAGCTGTCATCTTTTGACATTTGACAAGTAAAAAACTACGCTATTACTAAATTTGGAACGATACGCAACGCACTGAAAATAACATTCCACAAACAACGTTACACCCTATTTCGCATAAAAACTTAGTTCTTAATGCTTTTAAAGTTCAGTTAACACAACAACTCAAGCCATTCAGTCACCACCAACGTCGTATCTTCGCTGACTGGGTTCTTGAAATGCATCAAAATGATACGGATTTTAATCGAAAAATCATCTTCTGTGATTCACCTCGGAGGCTACGTTAATAGGTAGAATTGTCGCATTTGGAGCTCGTAAAATTCAAGGATGATTGTTGAAAAGCCTCTCCATCCTCAACGTGTCACTGTTTGGTGCGGTTTTGGGGTGGCGGTGTGATTGGGCCTTGCTCATTCGAAAATGATTTTTATGGCCGGAATTGGATGTTACTGATGTGGACGAAGTTTATTTTCAACAAGACGGCGCTACGTGCCACAAAAGCAACGAAACAATCGCAATTTTGCAAGAAAAAGTTCGCAACCATGTTACTTCTCGAAGAGGTGATCACAATTAACCACCCAGATCTTGTTATCTAACACCTTTAGACTTTTCTTTTTCTTTGGGGCTACGTGAAATATAAGGTCTATTATGCCAATGTTCCACAATCGATTCAAGACTTTAAAGATGGAATTCGTGAAGTTATCCAAGACGTACAGCCGCGAATGTGCGAATTGGTCCTGGAAATTTTCATGAAAAGGATATGGTGCTGCAACTGCAGCCGCGGCTGTCATTTGGCAGATAAGGTTTTCCATGGTTAATTCCATACCTTCCTTTTTACAATGAAATAAACATTTTCAATATTTATAAATAAACATCCGTTGATTTCTCCCAAAATATATTCTTTTGTATATCAAAATAAAACCTCTCATTGGAAAACCCTTCAGATTCTTTATAGATATGTCGTCAAGAAATTTTCAATTATTTTTGGAAGACAAAATAGAAAAAGGTTTTTTACTTGATAGAAGAAATGTAACAAAGGCAATTGGTGTTCTTAAAGGTAAGATCAGAAACAAAATTTTGTCTCCTTTAAATATTTATTTATTAATTTTAATGACTTTCTTATATCTGTTGGTTTATTTATTCCATTTGACATTATATATTGAGTTTTGATTATATACGTCTATTAAACGTAAGCGGTGCTCATTTTAGACATTAATTTAATTCTAAAAGTTTTTTGAATGAAATTTTTTTGAAATTAAAATTGTAGAAGACTTACAGATTTAATCTGTTTTGATATTCAAATTTTGGAAGACAGTATTTTGGTAGTTTTATACTATCGTAATTTGATAGTTTTTACTCTGTCAAGAAAGTACCGGGAATTTTCAATTAAAACAATATTTTTACATTTAATCGTCAAAATTTATTGGGTCGCCTTCAAAATAGGCTCCATTTGCTCCAATACATCTGTGCCAACGGCACTTCCAATTATCGAAACATTTTTTATAGGCGCTTTCCGGGATGGACTCTAGCTCTCGCGCCGAATTTTGTTTTATGGCTTCAATCGACTCAAAACGAGTGCCACGAAGGGGCAATTTTAGTTTTGGGAAGAGGAGAAAGTCGCAGGGAGCCAAATCCGGCGAATACGGTGGTTGCTGAAGCACGTTTGTTGAGTTTTTAGCGAGAAAGTCAGTCACAATCGTAGCTCGGTGAGAAGGCGCGTTATCGTCATGCAAAATCCATGAGTTGTTCGCCCACAAATTTGGCGACTTCTTACGGATACGCTCACGCAAACGTTTCATAACGCCTAGGTAATACTCCTTGTTTACCGTTTGACCCTCTGGAACGAATTCGTAGTGCACCACGCCACGGATATCGAAGAAAACAATGAGCATCACTTTCATTTTCGAGCGGCTTTGGCGTGGTTTTATCGGTTTCGGCTCATTTTTTGCCACCCATTCCGATGATTGCTGGTTTGTTTCCATATCGTACTCGTAGACCCAGGTCTCATCACCAGTTATAATGCGTTTCATGAATGTAGAATCGGAATTACAGCGATCCAGCATGTCTGAAGCAACCTGTTCGCGATGACGTTTTTGAAGAAAATTCAGGTCTTTCGGTACGAGTCGTGCGGCCACCTTTCTCATGCCCAAAATATCAATCAAAATCGTACGTGCGGACTCGTGGGATATCTTAAGATCATGTGCTATCTCTCTCAAGCTGGTACGACGGTTTTCCAGCACCCTTTCCTTAATTTTATCGACGTTATCTTCGATCGAAGCCGTCGATGGGCGACCACTTCACGACCGTCCTTGAAGGCTCTGTACCACTGATATGCACGAGTTTTCGATAGAGCATTATCACCAAAGGCCTTTTGCAACATTTTCAATGCATTGGCACACGAAAATTCATTTGCAACACAAAACTTTAAACAAATTCTTTGCTCAACGTAATCACCCATAGTAAAAATCAGCACGCACTCTGACATCGACTGACTTAATCAGCTGTTGCAAACACACTAGTTGACAGATCCCGCTCAAGCTTGGCATAGTAATTAAGGACAGTGGTACCAACCTAGGAAAAAAAATTTACCTGCCTCATTGCCCCGCCAGATTTAAATCGATAATTCCTGGTACTTTCTTGACAGAATGTATACTTTGAGATTCCTTTGGAATTGAATCTTTGGGAGATCGAAGAAAGGTGGATATTTTATTACCTGCTGTGAAGATGGTCTTTATATCTTGTTTCCGTAATATACTACTTATTTTATCAGTAACACCTCGGATGAAAGGAAGAAAGGCCATGTGAGGGTTATTCTCTGGGGGCTCTTGGGAGGCTGTATCTGATTCCGTTGAAGGATAAATCTCTGAAAGCTCTTTCTTTCAAAACAAATCTTGTTAACTATGAAAGCAATCACGTAGGAATTCATTTTAAACAGAAGAAATTAGTGAGATGAATTTGTTTTTGAGTAAGATTTAAAATAACAGAAGCGATTCACCAAAGGTGAGATTTCTTTCGATGTTCCTCCGTCTAAACTGAGATGCAGCACCCACTTCATTATACCCTTCAGATACTCTTATAATGCTCAGTATTTCCCCTTATGTAGAATGATAAGATTATCTAATCTATACAATAATACTATATGGTGTATCTGAGGAGGTATCCGAGGATGACGTTCATGGGGTATTTGTTGTAACATTCATATTTTTATTATTTTCTTTCTGATTTCTGTACCCTGGAAATTTTGTTATTGCATTTATTTATTTTTTTTATTTTACAAGGCATATTTTATTCTAAATGTATTGGGCTATGCCTATTTGTTGCTCATCAATAAAAAACAACAACAATCTAGTTAAACATAAAAAGAGGTTAATTGTTGATAGAAGGTATATAAAATTATTTAAATATTTTAAAAATTTTTCAAAAAATTTTAAAAATTAGCCTTCTACATATTTAATTCCAAAAGATTATATTTAATGATTATAACTTCTGAAAATAAATTAAAATAATGTCGTATAAGTACTACTTATATCATGACATATAAAATAAACATTCATTATAAGACATCCGAATGGTATAACAAAATCCAATAAATAAAAATTATTAACCAAAATCCTATAAATTAAACATTTTGAATAGACAAAATTTTGTCTCTGCTGATCAATCTTATGAAAACCAATATCTTTCAAGAATATCCAACATAATCTTAAGAATTTCATCATAAAAGTATCTTACTTAGACTATTCAATATTATTGGATATCTAACCAAGGTACTTTATATAAAAACTCAAGATATGTAAAACATTACTGAAAAACAAGTTCTAAGATCAACTTTGCTTCATCAGTATTCAAATATTCATATTCAATAAATATAACATCAATTAACAACAAATATTCACTCACCCTTCATTCCTCTAGAAAAAGTTCTACCGAAATGAGACCTTTAAATGTGGTGTTCACTACACACAAAAATATATCTGTGGTTAACATTCTTTATACAGATAGTCCTTGTGCTATAGCAGAGGCCGTTAAATTGTCTTTCAATCTTCTAGATCAAGTGTAAACCACAGATATATTTTTGTGCGTAGTGAACACCACATTTAAGGTTTCATTTTAGTAGAACTGTTTCTAGAGGAATGAAGGGTAAGCGATTATTTGTTATTGATTGATGTTATATTTATTGAATATGAATATTTGAATACTGATGAAGCTAAGTCGATCTTAAAACTTGTTTTTCAGTAATGTTTTACATATCTTGAGTTTTTATATAAAGTACCTTGGTTAGATATCCAATAATATTGAATAGTCTAAGTAAGATAGTTTTGTGATGAAATTCTTAAGATTATGTTTGATATTCTTGAAAGATATTGGTTTTCATAAGATTGATCAGCAGAAACAAAATTTTGTCTATTCAAGATGTTTAATTTATAGGATTTTGGTTAATAATTTTTATTTATTGGATTTTGTTATACCATTCGGATGTCTTATAATGAATGTTTATTTTATATGTCATGATATAAGTGGTACTTATACGACATTATTTTAATTTATTTTCAGAAGTTATAATCATCAAATATAATCTTTTGGAATTAAATATGTAGAAGGCTAATTTTTAAAATTTTTTTAAAAAATTTTAAAATATTTAAATAACAATCTAGTTTCTTTGAATCATTTTTGGCTCAAAATGCGAAAAATAAAGACAATTGGGCAAAACAGTAGCACGCTGTTCCCTTGAACAAGCGAGCAAAAATGAGTGTTGCACCTTGAATAGCTCATTTATATGAGCTCTCTTGAAATTTTCCTACGGTACTTTCATTGTATCAGCGGAAATTTAAATCGATTTGAATAATTTCATACAATTCCATCGATCTAAGGATTAAAATAACAGGAAACCAAATTACGGAAAACAGCGAATGGCTGAGAGGTTCTTTCTGTTTCCTTCTTGTCGTTTGCCATCGGAAGAGCTCACATTAAAAACCAGTAGAGTCTAGTTACTAATTCGAAAATTGAAATTGTAATTGATATTCATGGGGAGGTTATATTTGAAATTTATTGACTGCAAGAAAATTAAATTTTTCTTGCTTTCTCTGATGATTTGTTCGATCCATTTTTAGCCCCGTCAATTTACTGGCTTTGTATGAATGAAATTATCAGAGGAAACATGGGCCAACTAATTTGAACATGTTTTATTACAGGGCCTGTTGAGGCTTGAATTTGACCTGCTCGATTATTTATCACTGGATAATAATACATACAGGAGGTCCATTAATTTTGCCACGGCAAAATTACGGCATTTTTTACGACTTTCGTTATCAAGAAATATTCCCAAACATTAGCCTAATTACTCGCTCAACTTCTCCATTTTCTCCGGGAAATTCGAAATTCTCTCCTAAAATATTCATAAAATGCCGTAGAAATTGTGGACGCTATACAATCTAATTTACAGAAAATTGAATCCTATGAAGATCCTACTCTACTTCCAACAAATTACTCGGATGTCGAAAGTCAGGTTATTAAAGATAAGAAATGAGAAGATAATATATTTGCGCACTTTATGTAAACGTGTGTGTATGTATTTATTGGTTTAAGATTATTTCTAAACAACTTACTTTTATTTTAATGCCCTGATCATATTTTCTTGGAAAAGAACTTAATGTGAGTTTTTTAGTGCCTCGTTTTACCGCTAGAAGTGTATAGTGGATGGATTTTTAGTGACCACTGTTTTGTTTACACGTACAAGTTTTGGTTATTGCTCGGAAAAAACTGGCATAAAATCTCTTATAATATTTTAAATTAAACTACAACAATTCTCTGACACCTCTACAATTTTTAATTTAAAAAAATTTCCTGAATGTCTTAGAAACACTGTTTCTCTTTATAGAATTATCAACACATATGTGCGGCAATCAAGCGATAAAGAGTCAAAAGTAAATATAAAATATTGAACGCGATTACCAAGCAAACATCATTTGAGACAGCTGTTTCGAATTCATGAATAATAAATTCCATTCCAAAAATGCTACACATAGAATTAAAAGGGCCTTCTTTTCATTCATTTTTGAAAAATATTTTCTATATTCTTCAGAAAAAGGATTTGAAATTCTTATCCATTCCTTCTCAGTCGGAAGTTACTTGGATGTTAAATAAATAAAATGAAATAAATCAATGAAAAATACATCCACATACCCTGTCTTTAACATACTACTCTGTCAAGAAAGCACCGGGAATTTTCAATTAAAACAACATATTTACATTTAATCGTCAAAATTTATTGGGTCGCCTTCAAAATAGGCTCCATTTGCTCCAATACATCTATGCCAATGGCACTTCCAATTATCGAAACATTTTTTATAGGCGCTTTCCGGGTTGGACTTTAGCTCTCGCGCCGAATTTTGTTTTATGGCTTCAATCGACTCAAAACGGGTGCCACGAAGGGGCAATTTTAGTTTTGGGAAGAGGAAAAAGTCGCAAGGAGCCAAATCCGGCGAATACCGTGGTTGCTGAAGCACGTTTGTTGAGTTTTTGGCGAGAAAGTCAGTCACAAGCGTAGCTCGGTGAGAAGGCGCGTTATCGTCATGCAAAATCCATGAGTTGATCGCCCACAAATTTGGCCGCTTCTTACGGATACGCTCACGCAAACGTTTCATAACGCCTAGGTAATACTCCTTGTTTACCGTCTGACCCTCTGGAACGAATTCGTAGTGCACCACGCCACGGATATCGAAGAAAACAATGAGCATCACCTTCATTTTCGAGCGGCTTTGGCGTGGTTTTTTCGGTTTCGGCTCATTTTTTGCCACCCATTCCGATGATTGCTGGCTTTTCTGCATATCGTACTCTTAGACCCAGGTCTCATCACCAGTTATAATGCGTTCCATGAATGTAGAATCGGAATTACAGCGATCCAGCATGTCTGAAGCAACCTGTTCGTGATGACGTTTTTGAAGAAAATTCAGATCTTTCGGTACGAGTCGTGCGGCCACCTTTCTCATGCCCAAAATATCAATCAAAATCATACGTGCGGACTTGTGGGATATCTTAAGATCATGTGCTATCTCTCTCAAGCTGGTACGACGGTTTTCCAGCACCCTTTCCTTAATTTTATCGACGTTATCTTCGATCGAAGCCGTCGATGGGCGACCACTTCACGACCGTCCTTGAAGGCCCTGTACCACTGATATGCACGAGTTTTCGATAGAGCATTATCACCAAAGGCCTTTTGCAACATTTTCAATGCATCGGCACACGAAAATTCATTTGCAACACAAAACTTCAAACAAATTCTTTGCTCAACGTAATCACCCATAGTAAAAATCGGCACGCACTCTGACATCGACTGACTTAATCAGCTGTTGCAAACACACTAGTTGACAGATCCCGCTCAAGCTTGGCATAGTAATTAAGGACAGTGGTACCAACCTAGGAAAAAAAAATTTTACCTGCCTCATTGCCCCGCCAGATTTAAATCGATAATTCCCGGTACTTTCTTGACAGAATGTATATCCGGCTTGAAGCAAAGTGTGAAAATGTATAAAGCTATCTCTAGAGCATTTATTAAACTATGCTCCTCCACAAATAAGTTTTGTTAAAGAGACCATCACAAACTTTTAGCTTATGTTTTTTTCTTTATTATAATTATAATTTGTCTTTTCACAGTTTTCCAGATATTGAGTGTGTGATCGTGTTTTCTTTTCAAGATTTTTCTGTGATGGAGAATTGTTTAACACATTTTGTTGAGTAAGCTTTGCCAGTTTCTTTTAGTTTGCATCAGGCCGGATATAGAGGGTATGTGAATATATTTTTTATTGATTGTTTTCATTTAATATTCAAATACTTGGAATGGATAAAAATTTCAACAATAAAATGTTGAAAAGGCGGTTTTTACTTGATATAAGGCATTTACACTATCTTAAACATCACACAGATTAATTCTGCTAACCTCAGTACAAATTTCAATTTTATAAAAGTTTTTTCTCAAATACCTTTTGAAATTAAATTAAAAGAATGTCTCAGAAAACCCAGTTTCAATGTAGTAGATATAAAGAGTTAACACTCATTACGCAGCACCAGAAATAATAAAAGAATAGAAAGAAAATATAAAATATTAATTAAAAATATTAAATAAATACTTGAATGATACAAACGTTTATTCCGTAACGACTATGAAAACCAAATTCCTCTCCAAAAATGCACAACATAACCCCAAGAGTTTCTTCGAAAATAATTCGCTTCAAAAATTTCCCTGCAAAAAACTCCTCTGCGTTTGTAATTGATTTATTTGAATATGAATATGCTAATTATGAGCATTACGGCATATTATGGTCTGATTTGAGCATGAGGAAAGTTTTTTCTGCGTTGGTAACGTGAAAATATCGAGAATACATTTATTTACTTGAATTAACTCGCAAAGGTATGTCTTGTATGTATATTTGCATTCTCTAGATGGCGCTAGTGTATGATTAATACCTCACTGTCTCTGTGTATAGCGAATTTAGATACTTAACAGATTTGCGTTCACTAGCAAACATTGCATTGATTAAAACCAATCAAATTTGCTTAGAGTTCTTGATAAACACCTGAAGTGGGGTTCCTATATTGAACAGTTGAAGAACAGACGCAACTCTGCTTGCTACACTCTATTCATGTTAAGGACTCAGCTTGATTTTGACTTAATTTACTTTGGACTGAAGTTGGTCTGTTACGCAAACTTACATTCTCTTCATTCGTATAGAATAATGTTTTGGGGTAGTTCTTCCCATATAGACGTTATTTTTGTTACTCTGAAAAGATCATTCTATACCATGTTACTCACGTCTAAGGTACAAAGAAACCTGCAAATGTGCTTCTAGAAAAAAGAAAATTTAAACGATCTGTGTTGGGTGAATTTGCAAATTGTTGATCTTAAAAAATTGTAGCATTGTTTCGCGGATTTTAAAAATTTAATTGAAATCTGAATAATTTATTCATACAGTGTACCGTTTTATTGAACAGTTTCCAGGAGTGAATATGTTAAGTGTTGACCAAGAGTATTCGAAAAATATAACTTGTCATAATGATTTCAAGAAAGCTTTGTAACAGTTTGTTTTGGATTGTGAACCTTAGAATTAAATCGAATTTTAGGAATATTGTTGGAGGTGAAATATGTTAACACTGTTTTGCTTTTTTTCTGTTATATTTGATTTATTTATTGACTTGTTTCATTTTTCGTTTCACAATCTGGTGTAATTATTTGAAACCAATAACCACTTTTAATATTATTTTCAACATATTTGAATAACTCCTGTTAAGCTTACCATGCATACTTATCTATCGTTTAGTTTTCTGTTGTCGAAGATCAAGTAATAATTCTAAGCTAGTGTAATAAAAATGTGAACACATTTTTTCATCTCAATTTATTATTAGCAGAACTTAGCAATTTCTAAAAACTCGTTTATTGAGGGAACTCAATAAAAGATTGAAGGCTGTACCAGAACAAGACTCTGTTATTTTTGTGGACTGTATAAAAAGTTAACACTGTGTCAGACGAGAAGTATTTGACAACCACGAAATTTTTATCAATCACTACAATTTTTCATTTTTCAAACAAATTCTTTCATTTAAAAAAATTTAAAAATAGATAGGAGACAGTATTTTAATTTCGACAAAAAATATTTATAATAGAACAATTGTTTCACCACGATGTGGCTTCTTCAGGTATCTACATTCTACTGGCTGATGGTGTTCAGTGTAACCGAGTTTAAATACATTGTTAGGTACGTGACAAAATAATGGAAGAACAAGTCATAAAAAAATAAATGGAGGTTTATACTTGATAGAAGGTATATAAAACTATTTAAATATTTTAATATTTACAGATATATTCTGTTAGCCTTCTACATATTTAATTTATTAATTAAATTAATGTCATATAAGTACTACTCATATCAAACGACATATAAAATAAACATTCATTATAAGACATCCGAATGATATAACAAAATCCAATAAATATAAATTGTTAACAAAAATCCTATAAATTAAATATTTTGAGTAGACGAAATTTTGTTTCTGCTTATCCCTCTTATGAAAACAGATATCTTTCAAAAATGTTTAACACAATCTTAAGAATTTCATCATAAACTATCTTACTTAGAATATTCAATATTATTGGATATCTAACTAAGTTAAAGTTGTTAAAAGGTGAAAAAATATTTTTTGTTGATTGATGTTATATTTTATTGAATATGAATATGATTGAGTACTGACGAAGCAAAGTCTCTCTTAAAACTTTTTTTTTAGTAATATTTTTACATATCTTAAGATTTTTTAAAAAGTAACTTCTTAAAATTATGTTAAACATTTTTGAAAGATATCTGTTTTCATAAGAGGGATAGCAGAAACAAAATTTTGTCTACTCAAAATATTTAATTTATAGGATTTTTATTAACAATTTATATTTATTGGATTTTGTTATATCATTTGGATGTCTTATAATGAATGTTTATTTTATATGTCCTTTGATATGTACTTATATGACATTTGAAAATAAATATGTAGAAGGCTAACAGAATAGTAAATATTAAAATATTTAAATAAAGTCATAGAAACTCAAGATGTTTATTGGAGTTTGCCGCTAAAAAATGCTGATCACTGATATTCAGTAATGGAGACTTGTCAACATCTGTTTGTTCGTTCGAAAGGAATTTACGGGCATTATACCTGTTGATTTCAAGAAATTCTAAAAGTGTTAATATAGAACTTTTGCTTTCGACGTGGATAATTTCGTAGTTATTGCTGAAATTATGCCTGGATCCCTTAAGCTGATTAGCATATCTCGAATATGCGGAATCAGATATACTCCTTTGGTGTTCTTAGATTCTTTTCAAAATACTGTTCCTATATATTTTTTAATTAAAATGACCACCAAGTAAAGACCGAATCAATCAAACAAATTCTTTTATGTTTACATTATGGTTGTATTTATACAGAATACTGCGAAAACGATCATTTCAAGAAGCAGTTACCTGAAAAAGAATTGCTAACATCTTGTTTTTGCTCCTAAATGTCCCTCTCGCTGGACGTTCAACGTAAAATTATGATTGAAATAAAAATAGGACACTGTCCAGCAAGCGAGCTCTATTTTTTTTTATTTTATTGCGCGTATGTTGCCTCTTCAAATGGTAATTCTAGGAGTAATTTCGTCGACAAGAGGAATATCAGACAGATTTAATTCGCTAGGAAGACTCAGCGAATGAAATTCTTCTAGTTAGTTATGTTGTTATTCAGCGTACAAAACCAGTTTTCTTTTTGCCTTTTGTTACGTACTATGAGAGGCTATGAAATAACGATACGACAGTTGGAGCATTTTCGAAATTAAGTCATCGTTGAGAGTTCTCGTTTCTAAAAATAATATATGAACTTCATAAGTCCGGCGAACAATCTTTAAATAGTCATGTGGCAAATTACACCGCGAATTTACTCGCTTCGTAATTCTTATGTCACAATAATTACTCTCCGCAAATGTTTCGTAATAACCGATAATATCAATTAGAGCGTGGATAAGAAAGACATTGTCTTAATTCCATGATTTTTGTCCGAAATGAAGACGTTCTCCTCATCGGTACATCAATAATGACATGAAAAGTTTCTGTGCCCTTGAATCAAAACGGTATCAATTCGGCAAAATGTCTGTATTTTGCGAATTTTTAAATGAAAATTATCTCAAACATTACAGTAGATTTTAGGATATTTAAACCATTCAAACATTGCCGTGTTCTACAAACTGAATTTTGTAAGCTAAGACCATTTGAAGGTTAAATCATTCTGCGAGCTGAAATGTCAACTATTGATTGTCTCATGTAATTGACTTGCAAAAATCCATTTTTTTCCATGTGACAAATAAAGCAATCATTACCGCGTCATTGGGGAATGCAAAATCGTTCGCACTGGTCTATCAAACAAAAAACTGTAATCATCTTACGGGTGTTCATATCATAATTGAAACAAGTTTCTAGAAATTACTAAGTTTTACTACCAACAATGGAAAATGTATATTTAACAATTTCATTTCATCTTCAGATAATTGCAAAGTTATCAACTGGTGCAAGGTATTTGTGAGGGCCGGGTATGAAAGATTGATATCAGACGTCATTCAAAGATGCACTCTGACACAGTTCATCTAAGAAGTAGTACAAGTTGCTTGCAATGAGGTTCCACAAGCAAACATCGGCCGTCTCATTTTGCCGACGCCTAGACATGACACGAAGGATACTGAGCTACGGGGTTGCCAAACACATTAATTTTTTCGAAATGCATACACTGCCAAGTATAGATCATCCCGTAATTTGTTTTTATCTCAGAAATCTTTGTTTTTTCGGTTGTTACATAGTGAATTATCTGCTTGATTTAAAAAAGTTGTTGTTGTTTCGATAAGTGTTTAGCAAAAAGGATCTCCCACCTAAATTACAAAAACTTTCATCAGCATATGTTTTGTTTCAGTGGTGCTGTCTGTCTATTGCAAATAGTTTCATTTACTTGTGTTGCTACTGTAAGTGTGGAAATAGCTATAGAAACTGTTGTTGCCACACAAATTGTGGCGGCTATAGACGATAGGCAGGGTCAATGCGAATCTGCAAGAAACTCTAATGTGCGTATTTCGAGATTTTCCCTAGTGAGCTCAGACAGTAAAAGTGAAGCGACCAAGGCCAGATACATGCTCGAGCGTGTGTTGCCTAGTGGAGGAATATCTTTTGAAGTTCGAACGGAGTTTGTCTTTATCAACTTTAGCCTTTAACAGGTGCGTTTCGCGCCACACCCACGACAGCTACGGAGGACCTAACTAAATCTACCACCCCTGCACCTGCTCGTGCAGCAGGAGGCGGAACGGACCACATACAAACTACATCAACTGGCGATCGATAGGCCAGAGGCAATAGTGATGGGAGGCTCAGGACTGCTGGATGAGCTTTTAACGAACAGCACCCTATCGATGCCCTCGGATCTAGTGTCACCAGTCACGAGCCAAGAACGGCATTTCAATGTAATCGTCCTCAGCCGGGACAAATGGACCCACCATGATGAGATTCTATTGAGTACTGACTTTGGTTTGTTCACAGACGACTCCCGAACGACGAACGGAACGGAATCGGGAGTCTATGGAAGCAAACCGCGAATCAACATCTCATTGAGTCTCGTCAATACTCAACCATATTGCAAGCAGAAATATTTGCCATTGAAACCGCGGCGGGTCTGCTGATAAAACGGCAAATCCACCACGGCAAAATAAAAATATTTAGCGATAGTCAATCAGTACTAATGGCTCTGGAATACAGCTGTTGTACATCCAAAACAGTCTAGAATTGCCGCATGGCTAGAAACAGGCTCGGTATGTATAACAGACTCACTCTTGTTTGGATACCGAGCCACTCAAACTATTTGGGTAACGAAGAGGCAGATCGGCTGGCGTTTACTGGAGCCACGCTGCCTCTGGTAGGCCCAGAACCATTCCTGGGAATACCACATGACGTGGCTAAGCGGACGATAACAGGCAGAATTAACTCAAGACTAGATTTGTTTAGATGAGCCATCCTGGACTGAAACATTCGAAGGCGTTCCTTAGAATATCTTCGAACCAAAAAATGGCGGACCTAGCGCTAGGTCTGGACAGGGCCAAACTCAGAACACTTGTGGGAATTATGACAAGTCACTGCAAGCTGAAAGCGCATTTACACAAAATCGGTTTGGCTGAAGACGATGAATGCAGGCTGTGTCTTGAGGACACTGAAACAGCCATGCACATCGTCTCAGTCAGTGAGTTGCATCAGATTCGAGGTCTTTGGTGAAGCTTTTATAGCCCACTGCGAACTGAAAAAATTACTCCCGAACAAAATTATCAGTTTCATCCAAAACCTGGATCTCGTCGGGGAAATATAAATTAGGGGTGAACCACAATAGTCCGTGCGGACGCAGTGGTAGGGTGGACAGACGCCTGCTCTCTCTAAATAATAAAAATCTTTATCCAAAATGGAAATCTAACTGCTCACAGGTACCTGACAGTTATTCTCGAAGACCATGTTGACCATTCTTGGTTATTCTTGGGGAAGACGCAACCTTTATGCATTATACAGGTTGACAATCTTCGGACAAATTTCACTGTGTTCTGGAACAAAAGCCAAATAATTTCTATTCTATTATTCTCTGCACTTTCTCCTACTAATGTGTGAATTTTTAGTTTGATATTACTTTATTTTGCAGAGTGTCAAACAAACGTAGTGCAATTTTGTAGTGCTGTTTCGTCAAGGTAAGCCTCAAAACGAAATTGTTCGTTTGCTCAATGTGCCTTGACAAACTGTGTCCGATGCAATTTGCCGTTTCAAGGAGCTTGGCCATGAAGTGGGTGAAAACGCACTGTCAATATACGTAGCGATCGCAGCATCGTCGAGAAGCGAGTCAATCGAAATCCGAGGATTTCCATGAGGAAAATAGCCTTTGAGACCGGTATCAACCGTGAATCCGTTCGCTCAACCTCAAGCCATACAAGCTACAAATAGTTCAACTCCTCACGGATGAAAGAAGCGCGTACGACTCCAAAGGTACCGCCAACTCCTTCGTCTCGCCACCGGTCAGCAATGGGAGCATTTTTTTCACAGACGAGAAACTTTCCACCGTAGAACAATTCCACAACCTTGAAAACGACAGGGTCTGGTCCGCAGAGGCTTCCGGTACGTCCAACATCGTCAAAATCCGCAATCCGTCATGGTCTGGGGCGGAATTTGCGCCAGCGGCAAAACACCCTTGATTTTCGTGGATCAAGGGGTCAAAACCAATCATACTTCTGTGGGCCCTGCAGCACTTTGGCGACACGAATTGGACCTTTCAACAGGACTCCGCTGCAGCTCACAAAGCAAAAATGATGGAAGAATGGTGTAAGACCCTTTTTCCGGGTTTCATCACACCTGCAGAATGGCCGCCCTACTCACCGGATCTCAACCCGATGGACTACATCGTGTGGTCGATTTTGGAGCTCAGGGCGTGTGTTAAACAGCACAAAAGTTTGGAGTTGGTTTGGACCAAGTAACGCCCGAAGAGCTGCGGCCCATTGCCCAAAATTTCAAGAAGTATCTGAAAATATGTATCGGCGCCAAAGAAAGCCATTTCGAAACCGCTCAAATATATTATTACCAAATGTTTATGTTATTGTTATTCGTTGTTGTTTTGTTTAATTTCTTTTGTTTAATAAAGTCAAATGAAAAGTGTTTGTCCGAGGTTTTTCTTCTCACCCTGTAATACACGGCCTCACACTGCTCGGATAATTATTGCTTATCTTAACGAGGTTTAAATCACATTTAAGTGTAACACTTTCAGTCTTACTGAGTTTATTTGCTATTGCAATTTGAACATGTTGAATCTCAATTGACGTATGTGGGGGGTTGGAACCATTTACATTAAATAACACAGGCGATATTTTGTTCTGTAGCTCAAAACAATGCTCAGATGTAATGTTGAAAGAGTTTTGCTACTTTTCGCTTGTCGCCGAAGTCAACGTTTAAAATTTAGAATACTTATGAACTGTCAAAGTGCGATATAGTTCATCTTATTAATGCTCAGATTTCAGTTTCAATGAGAGAACAAGGAGAGCTAATTGATTTTGCAAGTTTTGATGCATTCGCAGAAACAAGTTTTACATTCCATTTTCAAACGGGGAGTTTGAAAATGGAATATTACATTACACTAGCATATAACAAATTTTTCCAACTTTAATCCCATTATATTAAGTAACAGAAGCGTGAATAAACTCCGTGTAACTATCGATTCCCAGATATTGAATTACCGCTAAAAGTTATCCGAGTTTTCATTGGTTGGCAGCATTTTTTTTTCTTCTACGTTCAGCTACTAATAAAATATATTTTCCTTCAAATTAATAACAGAAACTCGAATTTGGTAGGTGTAGCCAGAAGTTCCTATGAAATTTTATAACTTTTGAATAAATTTTAGATGAGTTTAATCAGGCTAACAGACTCTCTTAGTTTTGTGGTAGAGGATGATAAAAATTTCAGTGAAACCGGTGTCTTTATATCCCCACTGAAACGAGTGAATCACATTGGAACATTATATCTTTCTCAGCATGAATATTAAGGTATGGAACGGAATAATTATATAAACCTATTATCTGTTTCTTGATAAGGTGATAGCAGTTCAAATAAAACCTTTTGTTATTATTTAAAATGAACTTTCCTGAATAAACTCTGAAAACATTTCGGATACTGCACGACCCATATTTAAAAAAAAAATTCGAAAATATTTCAGATAATTTCAATTCTCTCTGAAATGATCTATGAATGGTATGGAATGCGAGTGCATGAAACGTGCTTCTTTATTTTTCTATGACTGTAAAAGAATATATTATTATTTTTTTAACGCTTATAACTGACCGCCTGTCATTTATTATTAAAATTTTCATTCATCACAATTTCGATACGATAATGGTCATAAATGATTGCTACGCACTAACGGAAGAATAATTCTTGACCAAATTTAATTCTTTCTGTCCTTGTGGATGTTTGTGAGCACGATAACTTTCAGAAGAAAGGGGATTTGAAAATTGCTACTTGAATTTTAAGCTCAAATGAAAAGATAAAGTTCGTGAATGGAAGATCCATCCACGGGTTCAAGAAATATGCCTATTTAAACTGGTTTTTTCAATATCTCAAAAAAATAACACTCCAACCAAGTTGAAATCGAACAATTAGTTAAGCGCAATATCTTGAGAATCGAAGCATGGAAAAACGCATATCAGAGAATTTTGAATACAACCATTTATCAGATTCAGCTGGAAATTTGTATATATGGTACACATACGATGTTAAAAAAATTAACACTGTGGCTCTTTTTGCACAAGATTGAATGAGATTTTTTTGGAAACCTCAAGAATTATCGATGATCACAGATCATGAAATGAACGGCTTGACATCTATTTCGAATGATGATTGAAATCACCAATACAAAAATCTGAATAAACTAGTAAGAGATATTACAGAGTGAACTTAATTATAATATTAATTAATGAGCACCATAAATATCCTGACGTCAGGTAACAGCTGATATATTTTCTGTTGAAAATTGTTTCATTTATATACATATTGGTTTAGAATTTTTTGAAAAGTAATCGTTCTTTTATGTGAAGGATCTTTCAAGAGAAAAGTGGATGCAAGCCTGTCAACCGTGTACAGTTTCATAAAATTTGTACAGTAAGATTGTACACTTTTTAAGAGACGGTGGATTTTCCTTACAGAGGTACTAATTTCAGAGCGTCCTTCAAACAACGGAAAACATTCAAAGAAACATTTTATTATTTTCGCACTATGTAACGGCTCTTACACAAAAAACGTTTCATTTTCAATTTTGCGTCATATTGACATAAACTATCAATATGAAACTGATAACATGAAAAGTAAGAAAAAACCATGAATTTTCAAATATGGATAGCAATGAAAAAAAGAAAATTCACTACAAACATATCAGGTGTTTTTTTAGAGTGATAGAACTTTGAATTGAAATAAAATACATTCAAATTAAGATTGAGGCCAATTTTCTTTTATTTGATAGATAATTTTATGAAACTTATGTTTTGAGAATAATTTCCGGCATATGTGCACCACGACTGGCTCTGAGGAACCGCATTCGATCAGACCAATTTTGGACCACTTTTTCGAGTAATTCAGGCCTTATTTCATCAATAACACGAGTTATGTTGGCTACCAAAGCGTCTATTGTTTCTGGTTTATCAGCATAAATCAATGACTTGACATAACCCCAACGAAAATAATCCAGTGGAGTTATATCGCATGATCATAGAGGCCAATTAATTGGACCATTTCTCGAAATAATGTTATAGCCAAATCTTTCTTTCAATAAATCAATTGTTACGGTAGCAACATGAGGTGTAGCACCATCTTGTTGGAACCAAAACACTTCTGAGTCGATACTATTCAAATTTTGAAACAAATCATCATTGATCATCGATCTGTAACGAGCACCATTCACTGTAACATTAGCTCCAGCATCGTTTTGAAAGAAATGTGGACCGATGATGTCTCCAGCGTGTAAAGCAGAACTTCTTGAGGATTAAGTTTGAATATTGAAACAAATTAATATATGTTTATCTTCTACAATTTTAATTTAAAAAATTTTTATTCAAAAAAAAACTTTTAGAATTAAATTAATGTCTAAAACAAGCACCGCTTATATTTAATAGACGTATATAATCTAAACTCAATAAACAATGTCAAATGGAATAAATAAACCAAAAGATACACGAAAGTCCCTAAAATTAATAAATAAATATTTAAAGGAGACAAATTTTGTTTCTGGTCTTGTCCTCAAAACGCCATTTGTACCTTGAAAACATGAACACACTTAAAGGACCTCTCAAAGAATATAATTTATTTGAAATATTTAATATATTTAAATATTCGAATAAGTAAATTCAGAAATCTCTCAAAGCATGCACTATATCTTCAAAAAACAAATATAGTTCAAAACAATTCCGTCTTCAGTCCTGAAATATATTCAAAATATCAAAATCAAAAACTAACCTGTACCAAACCACTCAACACGTGTAAATGAATAATGTTTCGAGACATAGATCATCTTTATAATTCAAGATTTATCTATGCTCTAACAGAATCAAAGAACAGTGTGAGTTATTTTTAAGATTTACCATTCATTGACACTGTATAATGAAATTTATTGAAGCCAAGATATAATTATATATTATATATAAAATAAAATAGAAAGGCCTTTTACTTGATAGAAGAAATATATCTAAGTTTGAATATTGAAACAAATTAATATATGTTTATCTTCTACAATTTTAATTTAAAAAATTTTTATTCAAAAAAAAATATAAGCGGTGCTTGTTTTAGACATTAATTTAATTCTAAAAGTTTTTTTTGAATAAAAATTTTTTAAATTAAAATTGTAGAAGATAAACATATTAATTTGTTTCAATATTCAAACTTAGATATATTTCTTCTATCAAGTAAAAGGCCTTTCTATTTTATTTTATATATAATATATAATTATATCTTGGCTTCAATAAATTTCATTATACAGTGTCAATGAATGGTAAACCTTAAAAATAACTCACACTGTTCTTTGATTCTGTTAGAGCATAGATAAATCTTGAATTATAAAGATGATCTATGTCTCGAAACATTATTCATTTACACGTGTTGAGTGGTTTGGTACAGGTTAGTTTTTGATTTTGATATTTTGAATATATTTCAGGACTGAAGACGGAATTGTTTTGAACTATATTTGTTTTTTGAAGATATAGTGCATGCTTTGAGAGATTTCTGAATTTACTTATTCGAATATTTAAATATATTAAATATTTCAAATAAATTATATTCTTTGAGAGGTCCTTTAAGTGTGTTCATGTTTTCAAGGTACAAATGGCGTTTTGAGGACAAGACCAGAAACAAAATTTGTCTCCTTTAAATATTTATTTATTAATTTTAGGGACTTTCGTGTATCTTTTGGTTTATTTATTCCATTTGACATTGTATATTGAGTTTAGATTATATACGTCTATTAAATATAAGCGGTGCTTGTTTTAGACATTAATTTAATTCTAAAAGTTTTTTTTGAATAAAAATTTTTTAAATTAAAATTGTAGAAGATAAACATATATTAATTTATTTCAATATTCAAACTTAGATATATTTCTTCTATCAAGTAAAAGGCCTTTCTATTTTATTTTATATATAATATATAATTATATCTTGGCTTCAATAAATTTCATTATACAGTGTCAATGAATGGTAAACCTTAAAAATAACTCACACTGTTCTTTGATTCTGTTAGAGCATAGGTAAATCTTGAATTATAAAGATGATCTATGTCTCGAAACATTATTCATTTACACGTGTTGAGTGGTTTGGTACAGGTTAGTTTTTGATTTTGATATTTTGAATATATTTCAGGACTGAAGACGGAATTGTTTTGAACTATATTTGTTTTTTGAAGATATAGTGCATGCTTTGAGAGATTTCTGAATTTACTTATTCGAATATTTAAATATATTAAATATTTCAAATAAATTATATTCTTTGAGAGGTCCTTTAAGTGTGTTCATGTTTTCAAGGTACAAATGGCGTTTTGAGGACAAGACCAGAAACAAAATTTGTCTCCTTTAAATATTTATTTATTAATTTTAGGGACTTTCGTGTATCTTTTGGTTTATTTATTCCATTTGACATTGTATATTGAGTTTAGATTATATACGTCTATTAAATATAAGCGGTGCTTGTTTTAGACATTAATTTAATTCTAAAAGTTTTTTTTGAATAAAAATTTTTTAAATTAAAATTGTAGAAGATAAACATATATTAATTTGTTTCAATATTCAAACTTAGTTATATTTCTTCTATCAAGTAAAAGGCCTTTCTATTTTATTTTATATATAATATATAATTATACCTTGGCTTCAATAAATTTCATTATACAGTGTCAATGAATGGTAAACCTTAAAAATAACTCACACTGTTCTTTGATTCTGTTAGAGCATAGATAAATCTTGAATTATAAAGATGATCTATGTCTCGAAACATTATTCATTTACACGTGTTGAGTGGTTTAGTACAGGTTAGTTTTTGATTTTGATATTTTGAATATATTTCAGGACTGAAGACGGAATTGTTTTGAACTATATTTGTTTTTTGAAGATATAGTGCATGCTTTGAGAGATTTCTGAATTTACTTATTCGAATATTTAAATATATTAAATATTTCAAATAAATTATATTCTTTGAGAGGTCCTTTAAGTGTGTTCATGTTTTCAAGGTACAAATGGCGTTTTGATGACAAGACCAGAAACAAAATTTGTCTCCTTTAAATATTTATTTATTAATTTTAGGGACTTTCGTGTATCTTTTGGTTTATTTATTCCATTTGACATTGTATATTGAGTTTAGATTATTTACGTCTATTAAATATAAGCGGTGCTTGTTTTAGACATTAATTTAATTCTAAAAGTTTTTTTTTGAATAAAAATTTTTTAAATTAAAATTGTAGAAGATAAACATATATTAATTTGTTTCAATATTCAAACTTAGATATATTTCTTCTATCAAGTAAAAGGCCTTTCTATTTTATTTTCTTGAGGATTATTCAAATATTTTAATATTCACAGATATATTCTGTTAGTCTTCTACATACAACAGAATATATCTGTAAATATTAAAATATTTAAATAATTTTATATACCTTCTATCAAGTATAAACCTCCATTTATTTTATTTTATTCTTAAGGATTTTTTTCACTCCATATATGGCAATTTTGCTTGTTTACATAGTCGTTCAACCAGAAATGAACTTCATCACTAAACACGATTTTACGATAAAAAAGTGGATCAACCTCAAGCTGTTCTAGGGCCCAATCAGAAAACAAACGACGCTTATTATGGTCAAGTGGCTTCAGTTCTTGAACCTGTTGGATCTTGTATGGGTGTAGACCAAGATATTTACGCAAAATTTTTCATGTGGTGGATGCACAGAGTTCAACTTGTTGCAAACGTCGACGAATAGACAAATCTGGATCATCATTAATACTATGATTCACAGCAGCGATATTTTCTTCTGTACGTACAGTTCTTTGTTTTGTTGTTGTTGTTGCATCGAGTAGAGAAAATGTTGTCCGAAATCTATCGATAGTTCGACGAATAAGCTGCTCTGATGGACGACTATGTAAACCATAAATTTCACGAAGTGCTCTATAAGTTTGGCGAATAGAACACTGATTTTGAAAATAAATTTCAACAATTTGTAAGCGTTGTTGCGGCGTGAGTCTTTCCATGATAATTTGTTAATGCTTACTGAACAGAAATGTTAAAACAACATGACTTCTACCTTCTGTCAAATTACATTTATCCCTATCGAAAGTTCTATCACTCTAAAAAAAAACACCCGGTAATAAAATTTCGAGTACTCCCCAATGAATTCAATAAATTTGAAAATTGAAGTCTGTTATGGCGTGAATCAAACATATTTCAAGTTGAATGAAATTGACTTAGTTATTAGATCCTTAGATGTTAATTGATTTTCTGGTGAACAAAATTGATGTTATGGGTTCATCCCACACATATTGTGAAAAATTTCTCTATTACATGAAAAATTTTCCGGATGTGTATCAGGTAACCAAAAAAGTTTGTTCGGTAACGATAACTCGTGACTTTTATCTCATCTACATCAATACGAGTACTTGTTTTATCGAATGCAAATACAGTTGTTATCAATTTTTAGATTCCTAATTTGAATTACTGGATTGAGTGTTCTTCACTTGATGGTTATTCTCTGTGAACGAAATATCAAATATTATTTAAAATTTCCACACGCTCCTCTATCAATAAAACAAAATAGTAGCTTTTTCAGATATCACATTCTGACGATCTGAATATGATGAAGTTAACTTGTAATGATAACCAAGAAGTTTACATAAGACACTTAAGCAAAAAATTCCAAACGGGAAAAGAGAGATATCTCAAAACTCACCTCAATCATGAAAATAATTGCACTGTTAGTAAAAAACAAGACATACCTTTAATAATAATTTAGAAATTTTCCTTTGAAAATGAAAGTTACCCTTTGAACTTGATAGTCTCTAGAAAAAAATAGGTGTACCTATAATCAAATCTCACTTAGCGAGCAGACAACTGTGAATAATTCACTTCTTTTGAGTATTTTTGGAGACTCTTATAAGATTTGTTAATAACTCTAATATTCAATAATACTTTCAGGCTTTTGTGGAATATATACCTTTAATTTTTCAGAATGTGATATCTGAAAAACAATTGTTATATTCAACTAAACGTATGTGAATTTTAAAATTATTTGACATTAAGTTCCTAATTCGAAAAGTTGAAAATGGCAACGAATAAAAAGTTAACTCGAAGTTGTATGAGCACCAACTTGGTACATAAACTTTAATGCCAAAAATACAGGGTGTCTCAAGGAAAATTTGAACCTTCCCAGAACTCAGAAACGAAGAATTCTCAAAGATTTTAAAAAACAAACCAACTACTGTTTTGAGGGGGACGTAATTCCATCCTAAGTTTGTTCCGAAAAAACAACCCCCCAACACTTTTTGAATAGGAAAGAGATATCGAGTGTTGCTTAATAAGAAAGTTATTTATGTTCTGTGCCCAACCCAGTTAAAATTTTCAAAATTGGTTCACTATTCACGAAATAATGGAATTCGAACTTACCGTCAAAAGGTGATGTTGAACAGACAGATGATGAACCGCCCAAACTCAAGAACCTAAAAGTTTTGAAGAATCCAAAAATAATTTTCAAGTTCTATATCAGGGAGAAAAATGTATGTTATTTTCGAATTTTCAGCCGAAAATGGTCAGATCCGGGTAGAGACTTGAAACTTTCAAAGTTGTTTCGTGGTTAAAATATCTCTGTTCAGTTCGTTAACGAGCAAAATCAAAATTTTCTAAATTACAAATCCGATTCATCTGAAATTTGGTATTTAGTCGAAGAATAATAAAGCGCATTTTAGTACAAAATTTCGTGAGTACCGTATGATTAGCAGTTTCAAAAAAAAAAATTGTGAGCGGAACTGTGTTGAGCTCTACGTCCAAATGTTTAACTTTCGAAAGGAAAGAAATATAAACTTTAAACTTTCAGAGTAGGTTTAGAGAACAAACATCTCGGTCCAGTTCGATAATGGGCAAAATCAGTCCAATAGATTCGCAGCAGAATATCAACGCACAAGTTCATGTAAATTTTCATGAGGATCGAATGATAATGATAATTCCAAACAAAAACAAATGTTTTGTGAGAGAAGCAGTATTGAGCACTACCGAAACCATAGCGACAGTCCTACGATCAAGTTTATATTTAGCAGTTGGATGTGAAATAACGACAACCATGTGGTTGAAGCAATGGAATACTCGAAATTGCTTCTTTATGCCGGAGGTTCGAACCAGGTGAATTTTTTAGAAACATAACTGATTTTCCTCATCATAATTTTAAAGAATGATAAGGCAAATCAAGGTAAATGAGATTTATAATTATTTGTGCCTTGTTTCAATGTAATATGATCTCTATAGTGGTGAAAATCTTCGACATCTACGGCAAATTCTAAATTATAATTTGTACTTATTAGGTACTATTTAAAGTCCATATATTTCCGCGACAACTCATCCAATCAACAAAAATTCGGTATTCAGTTATATAATAGCGCTACGAAAATTCACGATCTACCATCCAAGTAAAATTGCCAATTTCAAACGATACTACCTAGAGAATTTCCACAAAAATGTTTAGAATACAACGATAGTTTCACCACGATGTGGCTTTTTCATGTATATACATTCTACTGGCTGACGGTGTCAAGTGTAACCGAGTTCAAATACAGTGTTACGTACGTGACAAATAATGGAAGAACAAGTCATAAAAACTCAAGGTGTTTTTTGAAGTTTGCCGCTAAAAAATGCCATTAGGAAAGATATTAAGTAATGGAGATTTGTCAACATCTGTTTGTTCATTCAAAAGGATTTTACGGGCATTGTACCTGTTGACTTCAAGAAATTCTAAAAGTGTTAATCTAGAACTTTTGCTTTCAACGTGGATAATTTTATAGTTATTGTTGAAATTATGCCTGAATTCCTCACGATGATTAGCATATGTCGAATGTACAAAATCCGACATGTAACTCCTTTGGTGTTCTAGGTCAGTGAGTCGAACCTAGTCGGTTCGACTCCGTCTCAGACTCCGTATTTTAAATCAATATACAGATAAACCGTCTTTCCACAAAAAAATTGTGGATTTTTATAAAATTGAAATGAAACCTTTTGTTGAAAGACTCATTACCACATAAAATAAGAATGAGCTGAGTATATCTACTCTATTTATAACTCAATTCTCTAATAAAATTTCAATCAGTTTTCTTAAGGTATACCTCACGAGACACGTAAATACGTATGAAATAATTTTGGCATGATTATAAGAATCAATAAAGAGGCAGAATTTCAATTTCCTTTCCCTTACGAAAATATCGTTAAAACGTAATTATGCAATACCGGGAAAATTGTGATATTCCTAAGAAGATTATAAATATAACGATACTGGAAATGGTGCAGTGAGCTCAAGTCTCCAACTTTAATGCCTCTGGGGAAACTGAATAGTTTGCGTTAAAAAGCATCTATTGAATAACGGGAAAGAGATGAAAAAGAACATTATAATGAGTGGCCTCAATTCAATCAATCGTTCCTGAAACGAATTTAGGAAATCACAATCTCAATATTCCGAAGGCTTAGTCATTATAAGTTTTTTTTGTCAATGGGAAATGTATTTCGAATAAGCTTGCGTATTATGTATTTTGCTAGTAGATACTCGTGAAAATCCGAATAGAAGATTTTTCAGTAGAGATACCTCGACATTTGTCATGCTATAGCAGCCTTGCTCTTGAAGTAACATCTATCAAATGTTTTCGGTTCAGTTCAGTTCTAGAGTTGAACAGCATGTTGTGAATGATTATATTTTATCTCCAAATGAGTTCATTGAATCGGCGGATATTCGTGTAAACACAATACTACTCTGTTAAGAAAGTACCGGGAATTTTCAATTAAAATAACATTTTTACATTTAATCGTCAAAATTTATTGGGTCCCTTCAAAATAGGCTCCATTTGCTCCAATACATCTATGCCAACGGCACTTCCAATTAACGAAACATTTTTTATAGGCGCTTTCCGGGATGGACTTTAGCTCTCGCGCCGAATTTTGTTTTATGGCTTCAATCGACTCAAAACGGGTGCCACGAAGGGGCAATTTTAGTTTTGGGAAGAGGAAAAAGTCGCAGGGAGCCAAATCCGGCGAATACGGTGGTTGCTGAAGCACGTTTGTTGAGTTTGGCGAGAAAGTCAGTCACAATCGTAGCTTGGTGAGAAGGCGCGTTATCGTCATGCAAAATCCATGAGTTGTTCGCCCACAAATTTGGCCGCTTCTTACGGATACGCTCACGCAAACGTTTCATAACGCCTAGATAATACTCCTTGTTTACCGTCTGACCCTCTGGAACGAATTCCTAGTGCACCACGCCACGGATATCGAAGAAAACAATGAGCATCACCTTCATTTTCGAGCGGCTTTGGCGTGGTTGTTTCGGTTTCGGCTCATTTTTTGCCACCCATTCCGATGATTGCTGGCTTGTTTGCATATCGTACTCGTAGACCCAGGTCTCATCACCAGTTATAATGCGTTCCATGAATGTAAAATCGGAATTACAGCGATCCAGCATGTCTGAAGCAACCTGTTCGCGATGACGTTTTTGAAGAAAATTCAGGTCTTTCGGTACGAGTCGTGCGGCCACCTTTCTCATGTCCAAAATATCAATCAAAATCGTACGTGCGGACTCGTGGGATATCTTAAGATCATGTGCTATCTCTCTCAAGCTGGTACGACGGTTTTCCAGCACCCTTTCCTTAATTTTATCGACGTTATCTTCGATCGAAGCCGTCGATGGGCGACCACTTCACGACCGTCCTTGAAGGCTCTGTACCACTGATATGCACGAGTTTTCGATAGAGCATTATCACCAAAGGCCTTTTGCAACATTTTCAATGCATCGGCACACGAAAATTCATTTGCAACACAAAACTTTGAACAAATTCTTTGCTCAACGTAATCACCCATAGTAAAAATCGACTGACTTAATCAGCTGTTGCAAACACACTAGTTGACAGATCCCGCTCAAGCTTGGCATAGTAATTAAGGACAGTGGTACCAACCTAGGAAAAAAATTTTTTACCTGCCTCATTGCCCCGCCAGATTTAAGTCGATAATTCCCGGTACTTTCTTGACAGAATGTATATTATATTTCCACAATCGGTGCTTAATTCTAGAGATGTTCTAGGCAGCGTATAATATTCATCCTCGCTTTGGCTGTAGCTGAGTGTGTTCGGAGCTGAAAGTGTTCTGTAGACTCATTTCCAAATGGAGAAGGAGAAAAATGGGCACGTTGAGTTGTCTCTTCGGGGGTCTTTGGATGTTGATGTTGGTTGTTCTTCGGGGGTCTTTGGATGTTGATGTTGGTTGTTCTTCGTGGGGGAGTGGTCGTACGCAGAGTGATTACAATAGGTTGAAAGGGACGATGTTCGAAACTCCATTGGTCGGTGTATCGGTTTCCTGGCGCGTACTGATTCCTAGGGTACCGACGGGAGTAGCAATCCCACATTGCCCTAGCTGGCTTCAGCAAGGCCTGGGTTCCAAGGCCCTAAAATCGCAAGTTCCCGCAACATGTTCTAGCAATGACGCTACCAAGGGAGAGCCGGTAACCACAGGTTTATTCCTTACCGCCTTTGCCAATGGGGGCCTAAGTCTTGGAAACTGATGCCAACCTGGCAGTGACAAGTCTCATCGACGCGCGCTGATTATCTCAATCCCGCACTTGCACATGGGGGCTGTGTGCATAGGCCTGAGGGCACTAATCCTTCCTTCCTCGCTTCCAAGTTTGTCTCACTTTGGTGCACATTTCCTCAGAGTCTACTGCTTTGGCTTTCTCGCACATTGCAATTGCGATTTTAATTTAAACTGAACTAACTACCCTGAGGCCTACGTCATTGCCCCCATCATCATCATGAGCCTGTACAATCCCGATCAAGGCCTCTCCAAATTTCTTCCACTGTTCCCTATTTTGAGCAGCGATTTGTGTCCATAATATTCCTTTCTTTTTCTTAATATAATCCTATCATCTTGTTGCTGGATGACCATGGCTTCTTCTACCTTCTCTTGGATACCATTCCTGCACCATTCCATTTTTCAGTTGACATCCTTGCTACATGACAAGTCTTTTCTTGAACTGTTCTTTGCCTACATCTTTTATTTGTGTTTTCTTCTGATATCTACATTTCTTATACAGTCTTTTAATTTGATACCTAATAAACTTCTTTTTATTCTTCTTTGACATATTTTTAACTTAAGTGTTTGTTTTCAGTCAGGGACCAAGTTTCAGCGCCATATGAGAGAACAGGCAGTACACACATATTCATCACTTTTCCCTTAATATTCATGGGAAATTCACCCTTCAGGATAAACGCAAGTGACCTGTACTGACTCCAAGCGGTTTCTATTTTTTTCTTAATGTCTTTTTTCTGACGATTTGTAAAAGAAACGACCTGGGCCAGATAACAATATTCCTGAACATAATCAATGGTTTCAGCATTTATTTTTATTTCTTTTTCTTCATTGTCATCACTTTAGTTTTAGTGTCATTAATCGTTAGTCCAGCTTCTCTACTATGAGTATTCAGGTCACTCAGCATTTGTTTAACTTCTTCTTGGCTTTCTGAAAAGAGGGCAATATCGTCCGCGAATCTAAGATTAGATAAATACTTCCCATTGGTCTTGTTCATTTCCCTGATCAATGGTTCTGAATATTTGCTCTAACAATGTTGTAAATTGCTTTGGGGAAACGGGGTCTCCTTGACGTACACCTTTTAAGATTTTAAAGGGCTTTCCTACATTTTCAAGTTTAAATTTTGCTGAGCAGTTGTGATAAATTTGTTGTAGGATATGAATGTATGGTTCTGGTATACCTTGATTGATAAGAGCATTTATAAGATAGGTATGATGCATCATATCAAAGGCCTTTTTGTAATCTACAAATGATAGGTACAATTTTTTGTTGTATTCTTTGTATTTTTCAATGACCTGGGTTACAGTGAATACGTGGTCAATAGTTGAGTAGCCAGTTGTAAATGCTGCTTGCTCAGGTGGTTGATTTTCATCCAAAATGTTGGTTATTCTTCTCAAGATGATTTTTGAGATTACTCTGTAGACAGTTGACATTAAGCTGATTGGGCGATAATTTTCAATGTTTGTTCTTGGCCCTTTTTTATGTAAAAGTACGATTTCATTGCCACCATGAGTGCGGAATTCAGAGACGCCGAATTAAGGAGCCAAAGAAGTTCTCCGCCCTTGCTTCCAGTAGGATTCGGTTTTTTCGAACCTAGGTAAACATAGATTTGAATACAATAAACTACTTTTCTGGTGTGTGAGATGGGCGTAGGAGTGGTGGAAAATAAGAGTTCCGTACTATATGCAGATGTCCCAGAAATCGACGTCAAGTCGGTAGCGGGTGATGGGCCATGGTATAACAGTTATAATAAAAATATAGAGAAAATCTAAGATACGTATTTTCAAAATTATAAACATTTCAAAAGAATGGAGAAAATCATCAGCCTGTTTCAACTCCCGTTACTACAAATCTTTATTTAATTTTCAACTCCTTTTTTTATGCGCTTCTAAGCAACAGCCTGCCAGCCAAATGTCTGTAATATTCGAATTTTGAACCGAAAATGGTCTTAAACAACCAGGCAGGACTTCCGGATGAAGAATCCGAGGTCAAAAGCGATTTATTCATTATGAAAACCAAATTCCACTCCAAAATTGCCCAACATAACCTCAAGGAATTCTTCGAAAGCACCTCTCTTTAAAAAGCTCCTTCAAAAATATGTAGCACATCCGCAAAAAGAAGATTTCAGATTCTAATCAATAATCTTCAGTCCTCCTTAATGTCCACAAAATAAAGACAATCAATACAAAATATTTCATACTCGACGACCGACCTCCTGGTCTTTTCAATACTAAGATAGGACTCAAATGGTTTCCTAACCGTTACCATTCGCATTCTATGTTCGTCCACAGAAAATACACAAAGGTGGTATAAAGCAGTTCACAAGTTATAATCAAAAATATCGTATATACGAATGAAAAAACAAATTATAATTATTACATATAAAATAAAATAATAAAAGAGGGTTTTCTACTTGATAGAAGGCTTTTTGAATATCTTTAATATCAAACAGATTGGTTCTGCTATATATAATTATTTTAATTGGTTTTTTCACTCATACACATGGTATTTTTGAATATAACTGAGTCTTTATACAACCTTCGTGTATTTTCTGTGAATGTTAAGAAACCATTTGAGTCTATCATAGTTTCGAAAAGACCACAAGGTCGTCGAATATAATACATCGGGTGTTTTTTTTAGAGAGATAGAACTTTAAATTGAAATAAAACACATTTAAATTAAGATTGAAGCCAAATTTTTTTTTATTGGGAAGATAATTTTATGACATTTATGTTTTGAAAATAATTTCCGGCATATGTCCACCACGACTAGCTCTGAGGAACCGCATTCGACCAGACCAATTTTGAACCACTTTTTCGAGTAATTCAGGCCCTATTTCATCAATAACACGAGTTATATGGGCTTCCAAAACGTCTATTGTTTCTGGTTTATCAGCATAAACCAATCACTTGAGATAACCCCAAAGAAAATAATCCAATGGACTTATGTTGCATGATCTTGGAGGCCAATTAATCGGACCATTTCTCGAAATAATGTTATCGCCAAATCTTTCTTTCAATAAATCAATTGTTACGGAAGCAGCATGAGGTGTAGCACCATCTTGTTGGAACCAAAACACTTCTGGGTCTAAACCATTCAAATTTTGAAACAGATAATCATTGATCATCGATCTGTAACGAGCACCATTCACTGTAACATTAGCTCCAGCATCGGTTTTTAAGAAATATGGACCGATGATGCCTCCAGCGTCTAAAGCACACCATGCAGTGTGCATTTCTCAGGATGCAATGGAACCTGCAGAACTTCTTGCAGATTGTTTTCACTCCATATACGGCAATTTTCGCAAATTTTACGATAAAAAAGTGGATCAACTCAAGTAGTTCTAGGGCCCAATCAGCAAACAAACGACGCTTATTATGGTCAAGTGTCTTTAGTTCTTGAACCAGTTGGATCTTGTTTGGGTGTAGACCAAGATCTTTAAGCAAAATTTTCCTTGTGGTAGATGCACAGAGTTCAACTTGTTATGAACGTCGACGAATAGACATATCTGGATCATCATTAACACTATGACTTTCAGCAGCGATATTTTTTTCTGTACGTACAGTTCTTTGTCTTATTGTTGTTGTTGCATCGAGTAGAGAAAATGTTGTCCGAAATCTATCGATAGTTCGACGAATAAGCTGCTCTGATGGACGATTATGTAAACCATAAATTTCATGAAGTTCCCTATTAGTTTGGCGGATAGAGCAGTGATTTTAAAAATAAATTTCAACAATTTGTAAACGTTGTTGCGGCGTGAGTCTTTCCATGATAATTTGCCAATGCTTACTGAACAGAAATGTCAAAACAACATGTTTTCTATTATACCTTCTGTGAAATCACAGTTATCCCTATCGAAAGTTCTATCACTCTAAAAAAGAACACCCGATATTTGATATTGATTGTTTTTATTTTGTGGATATGAAGATTATCGGTTAGAACCTCAAATCGTCTTTTTGAAGATATGTTACGTATGTTTGAAGAGTTTTTTGAAGGGGCTTTTTAAAGAGAGGTAGTTTCCAAGAATTTCCTGAGGTTATGTTGAGCATTTTCGGAGTGGAAATTGATGTTCATAATAACGTTATGAAATAGCGCTGTTTCCACTATTTGTTGAGTAAGTTCAGTCAGTATTTCTGTATTTTCTGAGAATTCTTTAATTTCTTTTGATACTGTGTAATGAGTGTTTATTTTATATACTTACTGAAAATTGAAACAAAGTTTTCTAAAAATTCATTTGATTCAATTTTAAGATTATGAGGAAAATTTTTTTATAGAATTAAAATTCTATAGCAGAAAAAATCTGTTTGATATTCAATACAGAGCCTTCTCACAAGAAAAAAGTCCCTTTCAGTACTTTCATTCATATTTCGAAACGAAAACTAGGAAATTTTCGAACGTAGCAGAAAAGCGTTTAGCGCTTCTGGATTCAAAGGTTTATTTTTTGGAAATAATAGTCTGCAATTATGTCATCTGGGAAGTAGATGTTTTTAATACTTACTCATAAAACAATATGACAATTTCTTCTGGAGATATCCCCCTTAGAATAATGAGATAAATCATAACATGGACAAAGTTGGAAAACGCAGTAAGCAGGTGGTGTCGCTTGTTAATTCACAGTACTTTACGCTAAATTACCGTTAGAAACTGTGCGACACTGGCAGGATCATTATGCAGTATATTATATATTGCAATTCGAGTTGCACGAGAACAAAGGGCTGTTCTTGAAGTGCTATTCTTGATAATGATCTGTTTATTCATATTTCCTGTTACATTCTGCACCTGAATTTCGTACAGATCTCTTTATTGATGCAATCGTTTTTTGGAATTTTTTCATCATTACTCATGAAATGCTGAAACCTTCGCGGTGAAATATTCTGCATGTTTTAGGAATTTTTTTGCAGGAATTTATTTTGAGCAAGTTGTTTTTGAAGAAGTTCTTGAGGTTATGTTTTGCATTTTTGGAAAGGAAATTTGTTTTGATAAAATAAGGAACGAAAAAAAAATCTGTCCCCTTCAAGTATTTATACAGTAGATTTAATTGATATTTATATTTCTTTGAATTCTTTTATTCCCTTTGGTGTGGTAACTGTTTAATTTAAAATTGACACAGTGTGTTCGCAGACATTTATTTAATTTAATTCTAAAAGTTTTTCAATAAAAATTTTTTTAAATTAAAATTTGTAGGAGGTTAACAGAATAAATCTGTTTGATATTTGAAACTGCAGAAAGTTGAGGGAACAGCAGTCCTCTACCGATTGCCAGAAGCAATCGTAACACGAATTTGATCAGATTTTTTTTACAGAAAGATTTGCCTGATCATGATTCATAAATGATCAACCCTATACAGGTTTCCATTATTAATGACCAAATATGAAGAATTTGAAATTATTATGAATATATCGACTTCTTCAACTGTAACATTCTGTATTTTTTTTCACGATAATGAAGAGAAATAAATGAATGGCTTAAATTTTCTCAGAAGTAACCTTAGGGCTATTTATCCACTCCTGCGTTCATCAGACACCAAAAATGACATCACAACTGAGAATTTTATTTGAATACTGAACATAATTACTAACGGATATTAAAAATAGTTGAAACCATGAAACCTGCAGAAGAATTTTTTATAAATTAATTAATATATACAGAGTGTCAGAGTTTAACGTTCATATATTTCATAGGATGATTCTAGAGGTCAAAATATGAAGCAAGAGCTTGTTCAAGATGACCACCAAAATCCAACAAACTAGCAAAAACTTAGTCAAAATTTGGTGGATTCAAATGAAATTCAGTACATGAAGGTTTTTGGATAAACTGAATCGTGTGGTGATCAAAAAATTTACCGATTCCCATCAGTGGCGGAGATAACAGGGGGTCTTTCATAAAAATACTTCTTATTTTGACTGAGTGATCAAATTGAAATTTTACTCAAAGAAATATACTCCTCATACATTTTTTAAGCAAAAAAGTACCATCCTCGGAAAAAAGTGAATTTGTGATGATATGCATTCAAACTGACCCACGGCGTGCTTATCTCGAAAAACATAATAGATGATCAATTGAATGTGACGCAGAAAGCCATCTCCTTTCGTTTGAGAACTATATGGAAGATTCAGAAAGTAAAAAAGTGGATTCTGTATAAAACTGAATAAATAGCAGCAAGAAAATCTAAAAACCACTTCTGAAATTCTTCTCGACAGATACAAAAAAAGTCATTTATCCATCGAATCGAGACAACCGATGTACAATTATGGATTGAAGTGGATTTTGTTTCGATGACAGAACTGACTTATTGTTACTTCCAAAAACCTTGACGTCTCAGATATATGTTGATCAAGTTATCAACGGAGAAGTCCCACAATTCTACGCAGCTATTAGGGAAAAATTTCATTTTTTCGGATTATAATGCACCTCTACACAGAATCCGCCAGGTGATTACCGCTAGAGAAAACCAGAGTAATCCACATTTAGCATTACCTCCAAGGTGCCCTGACCTAAATCCAATTGAGTACGCTTGGGGCCAATTAAAAGGAGCCCTTGATGACCATAGCCGGAAACACTACAAAAGCTCCGAGACCTTTAGTCACAACTTTGGCAACATCATTTCTTTGACAAGGTTATTCCAAATAAAATGAATTTAATTAAAACAAATGGTAGAAATTACTATATTTTACTACCAATAAAAATAGATATTACACATTTTCTTGTCACTCGAGTTTCGGGAAATGAACTATCCCATCATCAGACAACTGAAGACCTAACAGTGGTACAGTGGTATTTAAACAAAAGTGATAAATATTTTCAATATTTCAACAGATTCTCGGTAACACCTGATAGTGGTACAGAGGTTTACAATCGGAACGTGATAAAAAACCGGGTTAAAAAAGAGGGGCCTTCTAACAGATATCGCAATGTCGGCAATCGACAAAGAAGGTTGTTGAACAGATGGTACCCATTTAAATATCTCAAATAATTTTTGGGGTTACATAGTTCTGTACAGTCATTCATTATTTTTACATTATTTTGTTGTATCTCAAATATTTGGATTTATAAAGCTCCATACAGTCATTCATTATTTTTTACATTATTTTTATTGTGAACGAATTTGAAAATTTCAATAATCAAGTTTCTTTTTTTTTTTGAATCTACATGTAAAATTTTCTTAAGATTTTCTTTTGTCGAAAGGAATTACTGTTTTCTAAAGAATGAGTGGCAAAGAAAATTGATTATTGAAATTTTCAAATTCGTTCACAATAAAAATAATGTAAAAATAATGAATGACTGTATGGAGCTTTGTAAATCCAAATATTTGAGATATAGAACAAAATAATGTGAAAATAATGAATGACTGTACGGAGCTATGTAACCCCAAAAATTATTTGAGATATTTAAATGGGTACCATCTGTTTAACAACCTTCTTTGTCGATTGCCGACATTCCGATATCTGATAGAAGGTCCCTCTTTTTTAACTCGGTTTTTTATCACGTTCCGATTGTAAACCTCTGTACCACTATTAGCTGTTACCGAGAATCTGTTGAAATATTGAAAATATTTATCACTTTTGTTTAAATACCACTGTCTCACTGTTAGGTCTTCAGTTGTCTGATGATGGGATAGTTCATTTCCCGAAACTCGAGTCACAAGAAAATGTGTAATATATATTTTTTGGTAGTAAAACATAATAATTTATACAATTTGTTTTAATCATTCTTATAAATTCAACTTAATAATGGCATTCTCAGGTTTTTCTAACCTAAACATATTAAAATTGTAAATTACCATATACACTGCTCAAAAATTGAAGTGGAGAATTTGCATACATATAAAAATATATATAGGGAAATAAAAAGCGATTTTGTTTATGTAATAATGCATTAAAATAGGCGTCTTTTCTCTAGCGTCCATTGGGTACCTTTAAGGACCTAAGTTGATATGAAGTTTTCTTCATATTTTGACCTCTAGAATCACTCCCTGAAATATTTGCACGTTAAATCCGGGCACCTGTATACATATAAACCTTTTTCATCCAAATTTCTTATATCGCCTTCACAATGGGCTCCCCCCAAAATAATACATTCACGAATAATTCAACGCTCAGAACATTTCTGCAGGAATCGATTTCAGTACTCCCTACAAATTTTCTTTTATGTCTTCTGCCGAACTGGAGCCACATCAGGGGAATATGGTTGCTGTTCGATAAGATTTGTTGAGTTTTTGGCATTAAATTCGTCCACAATGATAAGCTTGTAACTCTGGTGTTTCGCACTAGTCGAGCGACAACGTCTTTCATGCCAAAACGATCATCCAAAATAGTACGAATTGATTCTGAGATGCACAAATTTCAACGGCCATATCTCTTAGATTTAAAGGACGATTTTCAGCCATCATTTTTACTTCAGCCGATGTAAGGTTCAATTGAAGAAGTTGAGGACCACAGCGAGATAAATCTTCGACGACACAATGGCCGCTTTTGAAAGCACTGAACTAATCATATGCACATATTTTGACAAGTCGATTCGCCATAAACCTTATGTAATATTTTCAGCGCTTTCGCCCATGAAATTCTTTTTGCAATGCGAAATTTAAAAAAATTCTTTCTTCGATATTTCCATCCATTGTGTAAATATCAAAACACACTTGAGATAAACTGTAAACAAATGAAACGACGCTAAAATTCCGTGTCATTATAGAGGACAGTTGTACCAAATTTTTGACAAAATGGGTCTCGAAAATTCCCCCAGACGAGTCCTCTACATATGGATGGATTCCCAAGACTCCCATGTAAATGCAAAGATTCGATAGAATACTTTAAAATTTTCCAAATAGACTGAACAATATTTTGATAGGTGTATTTTAACGTTATTTTATCCGTGGAAACATGAAACAATTACTCCGATCTGATCGTTACTTTTTCTTTTTTGCACGATTGTTATCATAAGGCCGGAACTCGACAGAGTAACTGATACACAATCGATCAATCTGTTCGCTCCACTAATTTCAATTCCATTTAAATACGAAATTAACTGTAACACTGACGATCCGATGTGAATAGCAAATTCCGGAAATTATTCTATTCGCCACGGCTTTCCAGTCCTTCGGGGAAAATACAGTGCGTACAAAAAAGTCTTTCAAATAGTTTACTCAGGACAGGGCTAAAATTCTTCGACATATTTTTTCGACAAAAACAAACCGTTATCTTCCCAACAAAAGTCATCATTCTTTAGTATTATGGCAGCTTTTAAACGTTGAGGATTTATGACATCATCAATGGTTAACAGCCTGTTTGAAGCAAGTAGCCCAGCATTTCATCATGAATTTCTGCCTTTATCTTCAAGTCTGAGTGAGAATTCAAGAATTTCATTATAGAAGGTAGGCTACGAGTGCTTTTAACTTGTGGTTTGTATTTGACAAACCTGCTTCAATCACATACGTCAAACCGAACTGTCATCCAAGGTTATATAAAAGTTCAGGGAAAAAAATCGATTATTTTTGTGTGAACTTCAAGACATTATTTGGAATATTTAGGATTGTTCGATTTGTGTCAAATATGCACCGCTTTGTTCTATAGTTTCTGGTCATTTTAAAGAAAACTCCATAATGCCACTCTCATAGAAATCTTGGTCCTTATTGGCGAAAAACTCTAGTGGTCGATTTTCACAATTTTCTCCTGATGGCAATTTATTATCTCTCAGGAAGTTTTGCAATGTGAGAAAAAGACGATAATCGCTTGGTGCCAGGTCCGGACTATATGCTGGATGCATTTGAACTGAAGCAAACTCCCGGAGTTTCTAGCCATTCGCTACATACGTTTGTGACCTGGCGTTGTCCTGAAGAATCCCTTCTGTTGATCAATTTTGGTCGTTTCTGATCGATCGCTAGCTTCAAACGGTTCAATTGTTGACAGTAGAAATTCGAATTTAGTGTTTGATCATATGAAAGCAACTCATAATAAATTATTCCTTTCCAGTTTCACCAAATCCACAGAAGAACCTTTATGGCCGATAGTCCTGGTTTGGCCACACTTTCAGCTACTTCACCTCGCTTTGACCATGATCGATTTCGCACAATATTGTCGTATGTGACCTATTGCTCATTCCAGTCACTATCCGTTTTAGAAATGGGTCAATTTCATTCCCTTTCGCCAAGGCCTCGCAGATGGAAATTCGGTCCATCATGTTTTTTGGTGTTAATTGATGTGGAACACAAACATCGACCTTCTTTTTGAATCCAGCTTTGCGCAAAAGGTTTAAAACTTAAAGAAAGTGCATCTTTAACACATGAATTACATGGATGGAATCGACGAAACCAAAATTGCACGTAATCAGCTTTTACAATATCCGAACCATAAACACCATTCACAATTTCCACCTTCTGGCTTGCATTATCGCCTGTATCAAACAAAAACTGTAAAATGTACCGTTGTTGACTTCCATTTTTGACACCCTGTAACTCAAGGGCAAATGGACCATGCAAAAAACAGCCAAAAATTTTTTTAGAGTGAAATCTCACCTTGACAACGTGCATTACTCTGAAATTGTTTGATCGATACTTTACGAGGTATCGATCACTATAGCCATCCGCCGAAAAAAGATTCAACATTTTATATTATGGATCGTTTAACAATCGCTAAACGTAATACTATGGTATAGTACTTTAGACTAAACTGTAAAAATGTTCGGAGAGAATAGCTCTGGTTCACATGTGTTAAGACCATAGACAAATTGAAATAGTCTATGGTTAAGACCTATTCATCATCGAAGTGCAGGTTCTACAGAGAATATAGCTGCCGTTCTTCGAAAATAAGGAAGTTATATCAGGCACCATCAATTTTCATCGCTATGGCCAAATGTTAACCGAATTTTTTTTGATGAAATTGAAGTTATGGATGTGGAATAACATGGAGAAATGTATGGCATAACACGTGATACAACACAATCGTTTCCGCTTCATTTGAAAAAAAATTCATAAAAGAGTTATTTCGCGTTTTGGTAATGTGAACTAGCCACCTAGATCGAATGATTTGTCTTCTTCGGACTTTTTCTTGTGTAATGTAACTGAATCGTTCCCTTGATTGATGAAAATTCATTTTAATTAAATAAAATAATAAGGAATATTTCCACAATTAAATGGTAATGATAATTATGGAAATATTCTGTAACACATTCTTTAATTATTAACATTTAGACTAAAATAAATTCTCATATTGGAGAATAAAGTAATATATAATACATCATCAAAATATTCACAATTCATTCACTAAGAATGTTATACACATCATCCTCATGTGTGTAAGATTACAGAATGCTTTGATAACATAAATAGAGGTTAATTCTTGATAGAAGGTATATAAAATTATTTAAATATTCTAATATTAGCCTTCTACATATTTATTTTCAAAAAATTATATTTAATGATTATAACTTCTGAAAATAATTAAAATAATGTCATATTTTGTTATTCAATAAATATAACATCAATCAATAACAAATATTCGCTTACCCTTCATTCCTCTAGAAAAACTTCTACCAAAATGTTACCAAAATTCTTCAGATTATGTTGGATATTCTTGAAAGATGTTGGTTTTCATAAGATTGATCAGCAGAAACAAAATTTTGTCTATTCAAAATGTTTAATTTATAGGATTTTGGTTAATAATTTTTATTTATTGGATTTTGTTATACCATTCGGATGTCTTATAATGAATGTTTATTTCATATGTCATGATATAAGTGGTACTTATACGACATTATTTTAATTTATTTTCAGAAGTTATAATCATTAAATATAATCTTTTGGAATTAAATATGTAGAAGGCTAATTTTTTAAAATTTTTTAAAACATTTAAATAATTTTATATACCTTCTATCAAGAATTAACCTCTATTTATGTTATTTTATTCATAATATATAATTATTTGGTTTCCTTAACATTCTTTATACAGATAGTCCTTGTGCTATAGCAGAGGCCGTTAAATTGTCTTTCAATCTTCTAGATCAAGGGTAAACCACAGAAATATTATTGTGTGTAGTGAACCGTTCTCTCTACATTAAAAGGTTTCATTTCGGAAGAATTCTTTTCTAGAAGATTGAAGGGTAAGTAAATATTTGTTGTTGATTGATATTATATTTATTGAATATGAATTATTTGAATACTGAAGAAGCAAAGTCTCTCTTGAAACTTGTTTTTCAGTAATGTTTTACATATCTTGAGTTTTTATATGAAGTACCTTAGTTAGATATCCAATAATATTGAGTAGTCTAAGTAAAATAGTTTTATGATGAAATTCTTAAGATTATGTTGGATATTTTTGAAAGATATTGGTTTTCATAAGATTGATCAGCAGAAATAAAATTTTGTCTATTCAAAATATTTAATTTATAGGATTTTGGTTAACAATTTTTATTTATTGGATTTTGTTATACCATTCGGATGTCTTATAATGAATGTTTATTTTATATGTCAATTGATATAAGTGGTACTTATATGACATTATTTTAATTTATTTTCAGAAGTTATAATCATTAAATATAATTTTTTGAAATTAAATATGTAGAAGGCTAATATTAAAATATTTAAAGAATGCTTTGAGATATATAGGATATCATATTGAGGAGGAAACGAAGCGTGGTTACACGTTATTGATCGGGAGGTGTGGGGGAATATGTTAAGAACTGGGGAATGATTATTTTCCGATTAGTTGTTCAGTGTTTGAAGTTCGGAATCTTTATGGACTCTGTTTATTTCCAAGCACTTTAATAAATTCATTTTTGAACCTTTCCAACGTCTAAGGAGTATCTTGATGTTGTTTTTATCTATATAGTGGCTTTAATGTGATCAAAGACGGTCGATCTGACTGTAGTCAATTGCTTCTTCAGTCTTGTTTCGAAGTTCCTACATGTTTGACCCAAGTTGTCTCGCAATTCTTACAATTGATTCTGTTGACTCCCGAAAGTTTCAAATTATTTTGCGTTGAATAAAGTGTTTCCTAGATTAGAAGAAACTGAGAAGGTCGCTTTTGAGTAAAATTTAAGAGAATAAATAATTCAAGGTTATGTATTTATGATCCAGATTTTTTATAATTGGATATACTTTTTTCTGTTTATTTCCCTTGATATCATCCTATTCACCAAATATAGAGTAAATTTATTATTCCGGGCTGTATAATTAATTAAAGAGATTTCTGTAGAAAAGTTCTTTTGGGACATAAGTATTGGGAATGTCCTATGAATCAGTAACTGAGAGCGGCAAATTTATATCAGAACTAAAAGAATGTTGAAAAATGATTGCACTGTGAATGTACTCTTTCTAGTCGAATTTGCTCCTTTAGTATACTAGTACCAATAATTTCGCATTCACGTAAGTTATGAATATGCATTTTATCATTTTGAAATCTGCATGAAAGGCACACATAATTTTTGAGTTGAGGCACTTAGGCTCTCATACAGTTTTTTCCACCATGAAGTTCAAACTTTCACATAATGAAATATTCATCACATTTGATGATAAAATTTGAAGTTTGATAAATTTTTCCAAAAACATGACAACAGTTATTCATACGGTATTCTGCATATCTATTGGTATTTTAATGCAGAATATTTTATCATGAATAAACTGATAAACTTGATTTATTTGTGAGCGTGTTACACAGAAACGCGACGTGGTGTAGTAGAAATTATTATATTGAGAAAAAAATGATTTTGTATTTTTTCAGAGCGCCCAATAACTCTTCTATACTGTGTTTCATGATTATCCATTCATTCTGGAACAGCCTCTTTATTATGATCATTTCTTAATATATATAAGGCATATATGTTCAATCAATAATTTATTGAGTGGTAGGATAATTCTTCAAAATTTGCAGCCATTCTCAGAGGTAAGAACTGTGAATAAAGAAAAATATTTTTCAATAGCTTATCAACGTAAAGTCATAAAATTCATAATATATTTCCACTATTATCGTGTTGGAATAAAACAATATTGACACGACCGATTTCAGTTAAAACCGGTCGTGCTAATATGAATAAAATATATATTGTTTTATTTCAATATATAATGGATATTCATGAAATGAAAAAGTGGGCAATGCAATTTAATGAGCAGAAGAAGATCGCGAATTATTTGAAGAAGAGGTGAGAGAAATGTGAAAAATTAGAATTCAAAGAATAAGAATTGCGTTTTTCCATGTAGTAAGATTAAACCTTCATTTGAATGTGCAGCGCTTTTTAAAAGAGAGGATTCCTTCACAAATATCTCCTGCAAATAATTAAGATTGACTTTCAAATTCTCAAGATTATATCTGCTATCAGTCATGCAATTTTCAATGTACAGTTCGCTAATTTGAGGGTGTAAAATTCAAAATGATTGATTTTAGATTGTGCTTGTTTAGGATCATAAGCTTGTTGAATATTTCAAAATATGGGTGATTTAGTATAGTATTGATTCTCCTGATCCTAATTCAACAAGCAGTGCCAATAATAAACTCTATTCCGAAAGAAGAGCAAAATGTTATTTTACGTCATACCCTGAATTCACAAATTTGAATCGGGCTGTTTTGACCGAAACAAGCTTATTGATTTTATGATATATAGTAGATGGTAGAATTTCAGTATATAGGAATTATTTTAATTCAAAATAAAAACAGAATTTTTAAATTCCATCATTATATTCCTATAATATATAATAGGAATGAGATTTCCGCACAAATTATTGTTTATTTATATCCATGATACCTTATCAATTTTCACTACACTGACGTATTATTTACACAAAATTATTAGGCAATTTATCGAGTGTCTGGTTGTGCAAACAGTGAATTTTTTCATTGTAACTTTGGAGTGTTTTCTATCATTTATTCATTAATTTCTATCTCACCTCAATTTGATGAAATGATTTTCCAACAATATAAATATATTTTATCGACTACCTTGATGTTTATATTTTCTCAAATATTTGCGATACATTTCGAAAGCAAATTATGTAAATGTCGTGATAAATGTAAATCTGTCTGGAAATATATGAGGAAGTATACATATCCAAATGGTCAATTCAGAATACACACAGTGAAGAAGAATTCAGAGAAATTTTGTGAATACATTATTATGTTTCTAGTGGAATGTGAAAAATCAAATTTTTCAATATCTACCTATATCATAACACTTAGTAAGATGTAGAAAAACACTGACATAAAGTTAGAAGCTTTTTCGCGCTTTTTTAACAGTACATTTCCCCTGAAAATTCCAAATCTTTGAATTGCTTCTTGAAGAAGCAACATATAAAGAATAAATATTGAGGAGACAAACCTACCCTGAAAGACTCAAATCTCTATCTCTCTCCGAAGTTAGATTGCTTAAGGTATGCTGCTCCGCTCACTTTTTTTTTTTTAAATTTCAATCATAGGATCCGCATGAAATTTCGCGTTATAATTCTTCTTTTAAATACTAAATTTCAGATCGATCGGATTTGTAGTTTAGAAAACATTGAGAAAATTCCTAATGTGAATAACTGCGTAACCATCGAATCGATTTCACCCATTAACGATCTATCTTTACTACTTCATAACATTCGTTACTACGTCTTGTTCAACATTCGGTTGACTATTTATTTATATTTCGTTTCAACTAATTGTTCACTTATTATAATTAACACTATGTATCTTTAGAACTTGTAGTCAATTTTTGTATTAGGAGTACAAATAAGTTTCCGCCGTTTTTTAACACAAATTAAATATTTATTATAGAAGAACGGTAATATAAATGTATTTAAAATATTGCCCATCAGTTGCAACCACTTTTTCCCATCTCTCAGGCAGCATTCGAATCCCACGTTTGAAGAACTCCTTGTCTTTTGAGGCTATCCACGAATCAACCCAATTTTTAGTATCCTCATAAGATGTGAACCGCTGCGCCGTCAGAGCATGTGCCATGGACCGGTGATAGTCGGACGGTGCAATGTCTGGTGAATACGGCGGGTGGGGTAACACTTCCCAATCAAGTGTTTCCAAGTACTTTTTCACGGAAGCCGCAACATGTGGACGAGCATTGTCATGCAGAAGAATAATTTTTTCGTGTCTAGAATAGTATTGAGGGCGTTTTTCCTTCAGAGCTCGGCTCAATCTCATCAATTGTGTTCGATAGAGGACTCCAGTAATTGTTTCGCTCGGATTAAGCAACTCATAATACACTACACCTAGCTGATCCCACCAAATACACAGCATAAGTTTTTTTCCGTGAATATTCGGTTTTGCTGTTGATGTTGACGCGTGGCCAGGTAATCCCCATGATTTTCTTCTTTTTGAATTGTCATAATGTATCCACTTCTAATCACCAGTTACGATACGATGTAAAAAACCCTTTTTTTATGTCTAGCTAGCAGCATTTCACTTAAGCATAATCGGCGTTCAATATCTCTCGGCTTTAATTCGTACGGAACCCAATTCCTTGTTTATGAATCATTCCTAATGATTTTAAACGATGTGAGACTGCTTGCTGAGTGACTTCTGATGTTAGAGCAAGTTCTTTTTGTGTTTGAGATAAATCTTCCTCCAATAATTCCTCCAATTCTGCATCCTCGTAAATTTTTGGCCTTCCACTGCGATCTTTGTCTTCTACGTCGAAATCACCGTTTTTAAACTTTTGAAACCACTCTCGACACGTTCTCTCACTCAAAGCACCCTCACCATATGCTTCTACGAGCAATTGATGCGCCTCAGCAGCAGATTTCTTTAAATTAAAGAACTAAACTAATATTTCCCGCAAATGACGCTTACTTGGCTCAAATTTTGACATTTTCAACTTATAAAAATTATATTTAACCAATACAAAATCAATGATATTAATAGGTTATGTTGTTCTTGAATGCCCGGTTATCATCTGCGAAAGCTAACCGAAACTCCGTGCCGCGCCATCTACAATAAAACGGCGGAAACTTATTTGTACTCCCAATATAAAAAGTCATTTATGTAGAGGTTTATCCACAAATTTATATAAATTAATTTCTTTCTTGTTGTCTCAGGTTCAAAAAGAAGAAAATATACGTATAATTAACATAACAATTCATATTCCAATATATTAATTCGGCTGATCTGTACCAAATATCATTAATAAGGAGTGTGAGCTATGGTAATAGAAGGTTCCACAAATCGAGAAAGTGTAACATACATCTGTATAACAACTTTTGTTTTGTTTTGAGTATAGAATTGTTATACTAAGTGCCGATGGCAGTAACAAAGCTTACCCAGAACACAAACTGAAGAGCTTCTGAGGGATCTTCACAGAAGATCTAGGAGTATCAGGATAATGTAATAAGATAATAAAGATGTATGTTACACTGTCTTGATATGTAGAACTTTCTATTACCATAGCTTACACTCCTCATTAATAACAATTCATCAATTATACAGTCCACCAAAATTGGTGTCATCAAACAATAACGGTTTGTGATCAATATAACTGTCCACAAAAACCAAGATTAATAGCCAAAATTAATCCACCGTGAGCTAATCGTGGATACTTGATAAGTGTTGAATTAAAACTAATAAAAAATCTGAAAATTCTAAAGAATTTTTTTTACGAATGATTAAAAATGATATCTATACTATGTTCAGGAAAAAAATTTTCATTTAACGACACTGGGAATCAATATATCTACCATTGTATTATCATCACTGTATATCAACAAGAATTATCAAAATGGTATAATATAGATATTATGAACACATTAGAGCACAAGTGATTTGTTGGAATTTTGAACATTTAGATTTCTTAAGTAACTAAAGAATCCAAGTTCAAGGATGAAACAGCGTTGTCCCAACTCATTACTTGGCATTTTTTTTGCCACAGTTAATATAGCTTTTGCAACTCTGTCGGTCCGTTAGAGGTTTGTGTGAAGTTTTAATTTTCTGAAAAAGCGTGTATATCTGGAAAACTTCACTTTCAGTATTTCAGTTTGCCATCTAATAAACAACACATTTCAATAAGTATGCAGTCCAAAAAAATTGGTGTTTAAGTATCGTGTGTTTTTTTTAAAGTCATAGAACGTTAAATTGAAATAAAACACATTTAAATTGAGATTGAAAGCATTTTTTTTTTATTTCAAAGATAATTTTATGACATTTATGTTTTGAAAATAATTTCCGGCCCATGTCCACCATGACTAGCTCTGAGGAACCGCATTCGACCAGACCAATTTTGGGCCACTTTTTCGAGTAATTCAGGCCTTATTTCATCAATGACACGAGTTATGTTGGCTTCCGAAGCGTCTATTGTTTCTGATTTATCAGCATAAACCAACAACTCGACATAACCCCCAAAGAAAATAATCCAGTGAATTTATGTCGCAGGATCGTGGTGACCAATTAATTGGACCATTTCTCGAAATGAAGTTATCACCAAATCTTTCTTTCAACAAATTAATTGTTACGGTAGCAGCATCTTGTTGGAACCAAAACACTTCTGGGTCGATAACATTCAAATTTTGAAACAAATAATAATTGATCATCGATTTGTAAGGAGCACCATTCACTGTAACATTAGCCCCAGCATCGTTTTTAAAGAATGATGCCTCCAGCGTGTAGAGCACACCATACAGTGCATTTTTCAGGATGCAATAGAACCTGCATATACAGCAATTTTGCTTGTTTACATAGCCATTCAACCAGAAATGAGCTTCATCGCTAAACACAATTTTACGATAAAAAAGTGGATCAACTACAAGCTGTTCTAGGGCCCAATCAGCAAACAAACGAGGCCTATTATGGTCAAGTGGCTTTAGTTCTTGAACAAGTTGGATCTTGTATGCGTGTAGACCAAGATCTTTACGCAAAATTTTCCATTTGGTAGATGCACAGAATCCAACTTGTTGTGAACGTCGACGAATAGACAAATCTGGATCATCATTAAAACTATGACTTACAGCAAAGATATTTTCTTCTGTACGTACAGTTTTTTGTCTAGTTGTTGTTCGAGTAGAGAAAATGTTGTCCGAAATCTATCGATAGTTCGACGAATAAGCTGCTCTGATGGCCGATTATGTAAACCATAAATTTCACGAAGTGCTTGCTCTATAAGTTTGGCGAATAGAACACTGATTTTGAAAATAAATTTCAACAATTTGTAAACGCAGTTGCAGCGTGAGTCTTTCCACTATAATTTTTCAATGAAAAATTACAGAAATGTGAAAACAACATGGCCTTCTGTCAAGTCACAGTTATCCCTATCGAAAAAAAACCCGATATATACAAAGAAAGTATTTATAGCATGAGATGAAAAACATCTATAGAGCTGTTATCGACAAGAAACAAATGGAATTTTCTGGGAATAAAAAGACTTGACGGTCAAGGATACAACACCTTTGATGAAGAAACAAAATTGCATTGAAAATCTACAGATGACGTTTCCAGTAAAGGTGAATGGATATAGGCAGAAAATTAATTATCGAGTGAACTGGAGCTTTAAGTGCTTTATAATTTTAAATAATTGATATTCTAGCCTAAATTATTACCGACAAGAGCGTCGGTACGCTTCGTAAGAGAGATAGATATACATGCACCTAACACTTCCAAATAATAACGCTTATCTTACTGAATCGAAACCGCATCACTACATTGAAATTCCTTAAAATGAAAGACACAATTGCTGACTGGTACCCTAGACTTATTATTCAACACCTGTTTAGCCATGCGATAAACGTTATTCAACAGCGGGAGGTAACGATTTCGTGAATTTTCACAATCGAAAGTACGAAATTACCTAAGAATAATAGAATGATAACAGGTAAAGCCCTCCGAAACAAGAAATAAATTTGCCGTTGGGGTACTTTTCCGGAAACGAAGGAAATTAATGGTTCAAGTGAACAATCAGCACTTGAAATGGAAACGAATTTACTATCGATACCACCACTTTCATTCACATGGGAGTTTGGGTTAGGAATTTTGCGTTTACAGCCAAGTTGGATCAAAATATTTTTATTTAAATTCTATCAAAATATATATGATTAAGACATACATTGAAAAAAAACTTTTTTAATTATAGATTATGATAAAATTTTTATATTTCAATATATAACCAAATATCGATTGAAAATTATTTTGAAGGTTTTTGTGTAATATTTCAGAGAATGAATGAATAAATTCTCCGAATCATCAACAAATTTAATCTAAGCAATCTTTTGAAAACATTTGAAAAGTATATTAAATAAAATGTCTTGGGAATCTTCTTTCACTTTATAGACATAGAATCAACACATACATTCTGTCAAGAAAGTACCGGGAATTATCGATTTAAATCTGGCGGGGCAATGAGGCAGGTAAATTTTTTTTTTCCTAGGTTGGTAGCACTGTCCTTAATTACTATGCCAAGCTTGAGCGGGATCTGTCAACTAGTGTGTTTGCAACAGCTGATTAAGTCAGTCGATGTCAGAGTGCGTGCCGATTTTTACTATGGGTGATTACGTTGAGCTAAGAATTTGTTTAAAGTTTTGTGTTGCAAATGAATTTTCGTGTGCCGATGCATTGAAAATGTTGCAAAAGGCCTTTGGTGATAATGCTCTATCGAAAACTCGTGCATATCAGTGGTACAGAGCCTTCAAGGACGGTCGTGAAGTGGTCGCCCATCGACGGCTTCAATCGAAGATAACGTCGATAAAATTAAGGAAAGGGTGCTGGAAAACCGTCGTACCAGCTTGAGAGAGATAGCACATGATCTTAAGATATCCCACGAGTCCGCACGTACGATTTTGATTGATATTTTGGGCATGAGAAAGGTGGCCGCACGACTCGTACCGAAAGACCTGAATTTTCTTCAAAAACGTCATCGCGAACAGGTTGCTTCAGACATGCTGGATCGCTGTAATTCCGATTCTACATTCATGGAACGCATTATAACTGGTGATAAGACCTGGGTCTACGAGTACGATATGCAAACAAGCCAGCAATCATCGGAATGGGTGGCAAAAATGAGCCGAAACCGAAAAAACCACGCCAAAGCCGCTCGAAAATGAAGGTGATGCTCATTGTTTTCTTCGATATCCGTGGCGTGGTGCACTACGAATTCGTTCCAGAGGGTCAGACGGTAAACAAGGAGTATTACCTAGGCGTTATGAAACGTTTGCGTGAGCGTATCCGTAAGAAGCGGCCAAATTTGTGGACGAACAACTCATGGATTTTGCATGACGATAACGCGCCTTCTCACCGAGCTACGATTGTGACTGACTTTCTCGCCAAAAACTCAACAAGCGTGCTTCAGCAACCACCGTATTCGCCGGATTTGGCTCCCTGCGACTTTTTCCTCTTCCCAAAACTAAAATTGCCCCTTCGTGGCACCCGTTTTGAGTCGATTGAAGCCATAAAACAAAATTCGGCGCGAGAGCTAAAGTCCATCCCGGAAAGCGCCTATAAAAAATGTTTCGATAATTGGAAGTGCCGTTGGCAAAGATGTAGATGAAGAGCAAATGGAGCCTATTTTGAAGGCGACCCAATAAATTTTGACGATTAAATGTAAAAATGTTGTTTTAATTGAAAATTCCCGGTACTTTCTTGACAGAGTAGTATAGGTACGGTAGTCAACCAATAATATCAAAAGAAAATATGAAATATAGAATATTGGATATTCAAACATAACAAATTGCATCACCAAAATGAAAACTCCACATAGAATTTGAGAACGTCTTTTTCATTTTCTTTTCAAAACATTTTATAGCACATTCTCCAGAAAGAAGCATTTGAATTTCTCATTCATATTCTCATCAGTCGGAAGTCATTTGGACGCTAAATAAAAACGATCAATAAAAAGTATATCTACATACCTTCATTCACCAAATATCATATTCAGAAGCGAACTTAAATAAACGTATTCAGCTAACTGAGCAACATTTGTAGAAATAGGCCCTTCTACAAAAACATATTGAAAAGAAGATACGATCATATACTCAATATCTGAAAACTGCCAAAGGAATATGTGAAATTAGAAATTATAATTATTATGAACAAATATAAATTGAGAATTACTTTGAAGGGTTTTTTCAAATATTTCAGACAATAACTGGATCAATTCTCCGAAACCTCTTCAAATTCAATCCTTACATCTCTTGGAATTTTTTTGAAATAAAATTGAATAACACAGAATATGTCTATAAAATGAAACAAACAGTATTTATATGACATTTTATTCCATTTAATTTTCAAAAATATTTCAAAGATTGTTTACATCAAATGTATTGAGGTTTGGGAGAGTTAATCCAATTAATGACTGAAATATTCGAAAAAAAACATTCAACGAATTTTCAATTTATATTTGTTCAGGTAAACAATCAGCACTCGTGATAATTTGAAATATTGCGTGGACCAAATCTCAAATGATATTGAAACAATGAAATCGAATTTGCTACCGATACCACCACATTCATTCTCATTTGTGAAATTTTATCATTGACTAATTGAAACGTTCTCTAAACATATTTTTGAAGAATAAATTGAATCTATTGGCTTTGGGAGTTTGGGTTAGAAATTTTGTTTTTAGTGGTAAATATTTTTATTTAAATTCTATCAAAATATATATGATTAAGACCAACATCAAAAAAATATTATTTTAATTATAGATTATGATAAAATTTAAATATTTTAATATATAAACAAATATCAATTGAAAATTATTTCGAAGGTTATTGTGGAATATTTCAGACAATCAAAGGATAAATTCTCGGAAACATCTACAAATTTAATTTAAGCAATCTCCTGCAAACATTTAAAAATTAAATTAAATAAAATGTATTAGAAACCTTCTTTCAATTTAAAGACATCGATACATATGTACAGCAGTTAACCAATAATGTCAAAAGAAAATATGAATATAGAATATTGGATATTCAAATATAACAAATTGCATCACCTAAAAAACCTCCACATAGAATTTGAGAACGTCTTCTTCATTTTCTTTTCAAAACATATTATAGCACATTCTCCAGAAAGAGGCATTTGAATTTCTCATCCATATTCTCATCAGTCGGAAGTCATTTGGACGCTAAATAAAAAGTATATCTACATACCTTCATTCACCAAATATCCTGTTTAGAAGCGAACTTAAATAAACGTTCTCAGCTAACTGAGCATCATTTGTAAAAATAGGCCCTTCCAAAAAAACATATTGAAAAGAAGATACGATCATATGCTCAATATCTGAAAACTGCCACAGGAAAGTGTGAAATTAGAAATTATAATTATTATGAACAAATATAAATTGAAAATTACTTTGAAGGGTTTTTCCAAATATTTCTGACAATAACTGGATCAATTCTCCCAAACCTCTTCAAATTCAATCTTTACATCTTTTGGAATTTTTTTGAAATAAAATTGAATAACACAGAATATGAGTTAGATATTCAAATGCTTCTTCTGAGAAATTGACTCTCTATTTTTCAAAAATGAGAATAAGGAAGATCTTTTTTAATTTTATATGGAATATTTTTTGATAATGGAATTTGTTATTTTTAAATATCCAATCTAAACAGGCTGTCTTGGATGAAGTTTGCTGGATAATAACGGTCAATATTTAATATTTTCTTTGATTTTTCAATAGTTAACTGCGGTACGTATATGTTGAGAAATATATATGTCTATAAAATGAAACAGTATTTATAAGACATGTTATTCAATTCAATTTTAAAAAATATTTCAAACATTGTTTAAATCAAATTTATTGAGATTTGGGAGAGTTAATCCAATTAATGACTGAAATATTCGAAAAAAACATTCAAAGAATTTTCAATTTATATTTGCTTAAGTAAACAATCTGCACTCGTGCTAATTTGAATTATTGCGTGGGCCCAATCTCAAATGATATTGAAACAATGAAAACGTATTTACCACCACTTTCATTCACATTTGTGAAATTTTTATCATTGACGAATTGAAACGTTCTCGAGATATATTGTTGAAAAATAAATCAAATCTATCGACTTTTGGTGTTTACTTAGAAGGCTTTTTCCAAATATTTCAGACAATAACTGGAATCAATTCTGCGAAACCTCTTCAAATTTAATCGAAACATCTCTTGGAAATTTTTTGAAATAAAATTGAATAACACACATTATGATTTAGAATTTCAAATGCTTCTTCTGAAAAATGGGCTGTCTATTTTTCAAAAATGAAAATAAAAATGACCTTTTCAAATTTTATACGCGTATTTTTTGATGATGGAATTTGTTATTTTTAAATATCCAATCTAAACAGGCTGTCTTGGATGATGTTTGCTGGATAATAACGGTCAATATTTTATATTTTCTGTTGATTTTTCAATAGTTAACTGCGGTACGTATGTGTTGATAAATATATATGTCTATAAAATGACACAGCATCTATAAGACATTTTATTAAATTTAATTTTCAAAAATATTTCAAACATTGCTTAGATCAAATTTATTGAGGATTGGGAGAGGGGAATTAATGACTGAAATATTCGAAAAAAACATTCGAAGAATTTTCAATTTATATTTGTTTAAATAAACAATCAGCACTAGTGATAATTAGAATTATTGCGTGGGCCAAATCTCAAATAATGTTGAAACAATGAAAACGAATATGCTACCGCTTTCATTTGTGAAATTTTATTATTGACGAATTGAAAGGTTCTCGGAACATATTGTTGAAAAATAAATTAAATCTATTTGCTTTGGGTGTTTACTTTACTTTGAAGGGTTTTTCCAAATATTTCAGACAATAACTGGGATCAATTCTGCGAAACCTCTTCAATTCAATCCTTACATCTCTTGGAAATTTTTTGAAATAAAACTGAATAACAGAGAACATGAGTAAGAATTTCAAATGCTTCTTCTGAATAATGAGCTCTCTATTTTTCAAAAATGAAAATAAAAAAGACCTTTTCAAATTTTATACGAGTATTTTTTGATGATGGAATTTGCTATTTTTAAATATCCAATCTAAACAGGCTGTCTTGGATGATGTTTACTGGATAATAACGGTCAAAATTTTATATTTTCTGTTGATTCTTCAATAGTTAACTGCGGTACGTAAGTGTTAAAAATTATATATGTCTATGAAATGAAACAGCATTTATAAGACATTTTATTCAATTTAATTTTCAAAAATATTTCAAACATTGAGGTTTGGTAGAGGGGAATTAATGACTTAAATATTCGAAAAAAACATTCGAAGAATTTTCAATTTAGTTGTTCAAGTAAATAATCAGCACTCGTGATAATTACAATTATTGCGTGGGCCAAATCTCAAATGATATTGAAACAATGAAACCGAATTTATCACCACTTTCATTCATATTTGTGAAATTTTATTATTGACGAATTGAAACGTTCTCGAAACATATTGTTGAAAAATAAATCAAATCATTTGGCTTTGGGTGTTTACTTTATTTGAAGGGTTTTTCCAAATACTTCAGACAATAACTGGGATCAATTTTGCGAAACCTACTTAAATCTAATCTAAACATCTCTTGGAAATTTTTTGAAATAATAATGAAAAACACAGAATATGACTAAGAATTTCAAATGTTTCTTCTGAAAAATGGGCCCTCTATTTTTCAAAAACGAAAATAAAAATTTTTTTTTGATTTTATATGAGTATTTTTTGATAATGGAATTTGTTATTTTTAAATATCCAATCTAAACAGGCTGTCTTGGAAGATGTTTGCTGGATAATAACGGTCAATATTTTATATTTTCTGTTGATTCTTCAGTGGTTAACTGTGGTACGTATGTATTGATAGTTATATACGTCTATAAAATGAAACGGTATTTATATGACACTTTATTCAATTTAATTTTCAAAAATATTTCAAAGATTGTATACATCAAATTTATTGAGGTTTGGAAGAGTTAATCCAATCAATGACTGAAATATTCGAAAAAAACATTCGAAGAATTTTCAATTTATATTTGTTTAAGTAAACAATCAGCACTCGTGATAATTACAATTATTGCGTGGGCTAAATTTCAAATAATATTGAAACAATAAAAACGAATTTGCTACCACTTTCAATCACATTTGTGAAAATTTATTATCGACGAATTGAACGGTTCTCGGAACATATTGTTGAAAAATAAATTAAATGTATTTGCTTTGGGTGTTTACTTCACTTTAAATGGTATTTCCAAATATTACAGGCAATAACTGGATCAATCTTCGAAACCTCTTCAAATTTAATCTTAACATCTCTTGGAAATTTTTTTAAATAAAATTGAATAACAGAGAACATGAGTAATAATTTCAAATGCTTCTTCTAAAAAATGGGCGCTCTATTTTTCAAGAATGAAAATAAAAATGACCTTTTGAAATTTTATACGAGTATTTTTTGATGATGGAATTTGTTATTTTTAAATATCCAATCTAAACAGGCTGTCTTGGATGATGTTTGCTGGATAATAACGGTCAATATTTTATATTTTCTGTTGATTCTTCAATAGTTAACTGCAGTACGTAAGTGTTGATAATTATATATGTCTATGAAATGAACAGCATTTATAAGACATTTTATTCAATTTAATTTTCAAAAATATTTCAAACATTGAGGTTTGGGGAATTAATGACTGAAATATTCGAAAAAAACATTCGAAGAATTTTCAATTTATATTTGTTTAAGTAAACAATCAGCACTCGTGATAATTACAATTATTGCGTGGGCCAAATCTCAAATGATATTGAAACAATGAAACCGAATTTATCACCACTTTCATTCATATTTGTGAAATTTTATTATTGACGAATTGAAACGTTCTCGAAACATATTGTTGAAAAATAAATCAAATCATTTGGCTTTGGGTGTTGACTTTATTTGAAGGATTTTTCCAAATACTTCAGACAATAACTGGGATCAATTCTGCGAAACCTCCTCAAATCTAATCTAAACATCTCTTGAAAATTTTTTGAAATAACAATGAAAAACACAGAATATGAGTAAGAATTTCAAATGCTTCTTCAGAAAAATGGGCCCTCTATTTTTCAAAAACGAAAATAAAAAAAAATTTTTTGATTTTATATGAGTATTTTTTGATAATGGAATTTGTTATTTTTGAATATCCAATCTAAACAGGCTGTCTTGGAAGATGTTTGCTGGATAATAACGGTCAATATTTTATATTTTCTGTTGATTCTTCAGTGGTTAACTGTGGTACGTATGTATTGATAGTTATATACGTCTATAAAATGAAACAGTATTTATATGACACTTTATTCAATTTAATTTTCAAAAATATTTCAAAGATTGTATACATCAAATTTATTGAGGTTTGGGAGAGTTAATCCAATGAATGACTGAAATATTCGAAAAAAACATTCCAAGAATTTTCAATTTATATTTGTTTAAGTAAACAATCAGCACTCGTGATAATTACAATTATTGCGTGGGCCAAATTTCAAATAATATTGAAACAATAAAAACGAATTTGCTACCACTTTCAATCACATTTGTGAAATTTTATTATCGACGAATTGAACGGTTCTCGGAACATATTGTTGAAAAAAAAATTAAATGTATTTGCTTTGGGTGTTTACTTTAGTTTGAAGGGTATTTCCAAATATTTCAGGCAATAACTGGATCAATCTTCGAAACCTCTTCAAATTTAATCTTAACATCTCTTGGAAATTTTTTGAAATAAAATTGAATAACAGAGAACATGAGTAAGAATTTCAAATGCTTCTTCTAAAAAATGGGCGCTCTATTTTTCAAGAATGAAAATAAAAATGACCTTTTGAAATTTTATACGAGTATTTTTTGATGATGGAATTTGTTATTTTTAAATATCCAATCTAAACAGGCTGTCTTGGATGATGTTTGCTGGATAATAACGGTCAATATTTTATATTTTCTGTTGATTCTTCAATAGTTAACTGCAGTACGTAAGTGTTGATAATTCTATATGTCTATGAAATGAACAGCATTTATAAGACATTTTATTCAATTTAATTTTCAAAAATATTTCAAACATTGAGGTTTGGGGAATTAATGACTGAAATATTCGAAAAAAACATTCAAAGAATTTTCATTTTATATTTATTCAAGTAAACAATCAGCACTCGTGATAATTACAATTATGGCGTGGGCCAAATCTCAAATAATATTGAACCGATGAAAACGAATTTGCAACCGCTTTCATTCACTTTCGCGAAATTTTATTATCTACGAATTGAACGGTTCTCGAAACATATTGTTGAATGAAATCTATTGGCTTTCGTATATTGGGTTAGGAATTTTGCCCTTACTGCAAAATTGGATCTCAACAGAAAATATTTGTTTACGGCTAACAATAACAAAGCTGAAATGGTAAAACAATGAACGGTTACCCAATTAACGTGTATTATTAATTAGAAAATTGCAAATCCATAAAAACAAATCGTTATTTTAGCAATATCTGTTTTGTTATTGTCTCTCGATTATAATCGGTTGAAGTGAAGGTAGAAGTTGTGTAACGTTTTAAGTACAAAGTGCAATTACGATCAACTAACTGTTGTTTAGTTTGTTCAACAAAGATTCGGGTTGACTGTGAATCTCCGAGAGATCAAACGTAAGTAGTTCAGCTGAAATCAGTTGTAATGAAATCCGAAGATTGAGATAGGACCAGGTATGCGAGAGGGTCAATTGTTACAGGTAGAAATAGTAAGTTTACTCAAGTTATTCTCAAGATAAGGACAGCAGCGTTCACTGGAAGAGCGTGCTCACCAACAAACCGAATAAACGAACGAAATGAATTTTACCTACATTTACATATCATTTATTGCAAGTGTATTGTGCTACATACCGGTCTGATTGACTGACCACAGTCATGTTAACATGACACTGTTTTCGATGACATGTGCGTAGTCACGAGTCGCGTTCCGAACAAACACAACCCTCCACACTTCTCGCTGAACTGGCACTGACTGTAGTGGGTTTCGTACGGATCGGCAACTCGATCTTCCTATGCGTTGTTTACAACGACCGAGGGAATGGTGCGCCACAGAACCCGTGCCAGAAACGGATGCCCATGGACAACTGAACTCTGCTCGGATTTACTAGCGAATTTGCCACGAACCGAGCAGGTCTCGCGTACCTTGGGTTCCACACCAACTCGATTCATCTCTTAATTTTCACTATTTTGATTGGAACGTACGAAGCGTTTTCATCACAATACGGAAGCCGACGAGTTCAAAGTACCGCGTTTGGGGAGTTGAACATTTTTTGTATAAAAAAAAATTTGAATATCGAAACAGATTTAATCTGTTAGTCTTCTACAATTTCAATTTCGAAAAAATTTTATTCAAAAGACTTTTAGAATTAAATTCATGTCTACAATAAGCACCGCTTATATTTAATAGACGTATATAATCAAAACTCAATATATCATGTCGAAAGGAATAAATAAACCAACAAATATAAAGAAAAATCATTAAAATTAATGAATAAATATTTAAAGGAGACAAAATTTTGTTTCTGATCTTACCATTATGAACACCAATTGCCTTTCAGAAACATGAACACGACTTAATGACTTCTCAAAAAATATAATTTATTTGAAATATTCAATATATTTAAATATTCAAATAAGTTAATTCAGAAATCTCTCAAAACATGCACTATATCTTCAAAAAACAATTATAATTCTGGTAATCTCTTCATCGGCCCAAAATAATATTCCAAATATCAAAATCAAATAACTATCACTATATCTCACCTCCAACGTTTATTTTATATATAATATATAATTATATTTAGGCTTTAATAAATCTCATTATGGAATGTCAATGGTTAAAATATAACCTTACAACACCTTACACTTTTCTGTGATTTTGTTAAGAACATAGACTATCTTAAATTTTAAAGTTAGTCTGTTTAAAGCAATTTTTCCTGTTAAACACGTTGGAGGTGAGATATAGTGATAGTTATTTGATTTTTATATTTGGAATATTATTTAGGGCCGATGAAAAGATTACCAAAATTATGATTGCTTTTTGAAGATATAGTGCATGTTTTGAGAGATGTCTAAATTAACTTATTTGAATATTTAAGTATATTAAATATTTCAAATAAATCATATTTTTTGAGGAGTCCTTAAGTTGTGCTCATGTTTTTGAAAGGCAATTGGTGTTCTTAATGGTAAGATCAGAAACAAAATTTTGTCTCGTTTAAATATTTCTTTATCAATTTTAATGACTTTTTTATATCTGTTGGTTTATTTATTCCATTGGACATTTTATATTGAGTTTTGATTATATACGTCTATTGAATATAAGCGGTGCTTATTGTAGACATTAATTTAATTCTTAAAGTTTTTTTAATGAAATTTTTTTGAAATTAAAATTGTAGAAGACTAACAGATTAAATCTGTTCTGATATTCAAATTTTGTTATATTTCTTCTATCAAGTAAAAAGCCTTTTTCTATTTTATTTTTTGTATAGGTCGATGGACAAAATAATATGCACACTAGGTTTGAGGACTGGAAAATATTTTTCGTCAAAGCAATTGATGAGTGGAAAAATAGTAAAATTCCAAATTACTTGTTTTGAGCTATACTCCAAAATATGTTTTTCGTGAATATGCTTATATGGCGATAATCAAATGCGCAGTGAAATTGTAAGGAAGGACCGCATTTATAACATTTTGCCATGCAAGTTGCATTTCGAGTATACTGACAATATCTATTGCATAAAAAGAACTTGGAGTTATATGATAACATAAATAGATGTTAATACTTCATAGAAGGTATATAAAATTATTTAAATATTTTAATATTAGCCTTCTGCATATTTAATTTCAAAAAATTATATATAATTATAACTTCAAGAATTAAATTAAAATAATGTCATATAAGTACCACTTATATCAAACGACATATAAAATAAACATTCATTATAATACATCCAAATAATATAACAAAATCCAATAAATTAAAATTATTCACCAGAATCCTATAAATTAAATATTTTGAATAGACAAAGTTTTGTTTCTGCTGGTCAATCTTATGAAAACAAATATCTTTCAAAAATGTTTAACATAATCTTAAGAATTTCATCATAAAACTATCTTACTTAGAATATTCAATATTATTGGATATCTAACTAGGTTACTTTGTATAAAATCTCGAGATATGTAAAAACATTACTGAAAAACAAGTTTTAAGAGAGACTTTGCTTCGTCAGTATTCAAATATATATATATATATATATATATATACATTCTGTCAAGAAAGTACCGGGAATTATCGATTTAAATCTGGCGGGGCAATGAGGCAGGTAAAAAATTTTTTTCCTAGGTTGGTACCACTGTCATTAATTACTATGCCAAATTTGAGCGGGATCTGTCAACTAGTGTGTTTGCAACAGCTGATTAAGTCAGTCTATGTCAGAGTGCGTGCCGATTTTTACTATGGGTGATTACGTTGAGCAAAGAATTTGTTTAAAGTTTTGTGTTGCAAATGAATTTTCGTGTGCCGATGCATTGAAAATGTTGCAAAATGCCTTTGGTGATAATGCTCTATCGAAAACTCGTGCATATCAGTGGTACAGAGCCTTCAAGGACGGTCGTGAAGTGGTCGCCCATCGACGGCTTCGATCGAAGATAACGTCGATAAAATTAAGGAAAGGGTGCTGGAAAACCGTCGTACCAGCTTGAGAGAAATAGCACATGATCTTAAGATATCCCACGAGTCCGCACGTACGATTTTGATTGATATTTTGGGCATGAGAAAGGTGGCCGCACGACTCGTACCGAAAGACCTGAATTTTCTTCAAAAACGTCATCGCGAACAGGTTGCTTCAGACATGCTGGATCGCTGTAATTCCGATTCTACATTCATGGAACGCATTATAACTGGTGATGAGACCTGGGTCTACGAGTACGATATGCAAACAAGCCAGCAATCATCGGAATGGGTGGCAAAAAATGAGCCGAAACCGAAAAAACCACGCCAAAGCTGCTCGAAAATGAAGGTGATGATCATTGTTTTCTTCGATATCCGTGGCGTGGTGTACTACGAATTCGTTCCAGGGCGTCAGACGGTAAACAAGGAGTATTACCTAGGCGTTATGAAACGTTTGCGTGAGCATATCCGTAAGAAGCGGCCAAATTTGTGGGCGAACAACTCCTGGATTTTGCATGACGATAACGCGCCTTCTCACCGAGCTACGATTGTGACTGACTTTCTCGCCAAAAACTCAACAAACGTGCTTCAGCAACCACCGTATTCGCCGGATTTGGCTCCCTGCGACTTTTTCCTCTTCCCAAAACTAAAATTTTCCCTTCGTGGCACCCGTTTTGAGTCGATTGAAGCCATAAAACAAAATTCGGCGCGAGAGCTAAAGTCCATCCCGGAAAGCGCCTATAAAAAATGTTTCGATAATTGGAAGTGCCGTTGGCATAGATGTATTGGAGCAAATGGAGCCTATTTTGAAGGCGACCCAATAAATTTTGACGATTAAATGTAAAAATGTTGTTTTAATTGAAAATTCCTGGTACTTTCTTGACAGAGTAGTATATATATATATATATGACAGTATTTTAAATTAATTCCTGAAGTTATTATTATTAAATATAATTTTTTGAAATTAAATATGTAGAAGGCTAATATCAAAATATTAAAATAATTTTATATACTCTCTATCAAGTATTAACCTCTATTTATGTTATTTTATTCATAATATATAATAATTTGGTTTCCTTAACATTCCTCATACAGATAGTCCTTGTGCTATAACAGAGGCCGTTAAATTGTCTTTCAATCTTTTAGATCAAGGGTAAACCACAGAATTATTTATTTGTAGTTAACCTCCATTTAAACTCCATCTAAAATTTTCAGTATTCATAAACCAGAAGTTTTCTAAATTGTTGAAGTGTGAGTAAATATTTGTTGTTAATTGATGTTATATATATATATATATATATATATATATATATATATATATATAGAAATGTAATCAATTCTTATTTTTATAATTGAAGAAATAGACGATTTGACGTCATGATTCTGGAAGAATTTATTTTCTTTAGTTTAGAAGTTACCAGAATAACATACACAAAATAAAATAATAACATACAAAGAAATACAAAGAAATAAAATAAAAAGTGCACTTACCTGGAAGAAATCAAAAACAATGCTATTTCTTCGGGTTTCTCAATTCACATTTCGAACAGCTAACTAAATATGACATGTGACAATTTTAGGTTAAAATCTTAGACATAGAACATAGATGTTACAAAGTTGTTTTCCCTAAAAATAACAGTTTTATTTGTACACACATTATTTTAAATATGATTGGGTAGTGACGAGCAAAATCTTTCTTAAAACTTGTTTTTCAGTAATGTTTTTACATATCTTGAGATTTTATAGAAAATAACTTAGTTAGATATCCAATAATATTGAATATTCTAAGTGAGATAGTTTTTATGATGAAATTCTTAAGATTATGTTAAGCATTTTTGAAAGATATTTGTTTTCTTAAGATTGATCAGCAGAAACAAAATTTTGTCTATTCAAAATATTCAATTTATAGGATTTTGGTTAACAATTTTTATTTATTGGATTTTGTTATATCATTTGGATGTCTTATAATGAATGTTTATTTTATATGTCGTTTGATATAAGAGGTACTTATATGACATTATTTTAATTTAATTCTTGAAGTTATAATTATTAAATATAAAATTATTTGAAATTAAATATGTAGAAGGCTAATATTAAAATATTGAAATAATTGGAGTTATATGATTTTTCTGCTCAATTTTTGTTAAACTAAAAAAAAACTACTTATATCGGTAAAAATTCGTCTATTGGTGACTTTTAACACACTGTTTATATAGTTACAGCATTATATTTTGGTAACAGACGTTATCATTCCTGTAGGTCTTCATTGTTTTTCTCCCATGACGTAATATGATAGTAAAACTCCAATATTTCGCCGTCCATATACTTCAGAACTTTCCTTATGTCATTTATCTTATTGGAATTTATTGGTAATGGTTTTTTATAGACTGGTTCATTTGGAAATGTTGGAATAACGTGGGGCTTGAGAAGTTTGAAAGTTCGTAACTAGACCTCCGATAAATCGACTAGCTGAAATATAGCCAGGTGTGGAACTGTCATAGATTAGCTGATTATAGGTTGAAATTGAAAAGATCTCATTGCCTCCATCAACTATCGATTTACAGGTTTTCTTCTAATACTGAGGCCACCAGTTTTTGAAGTCTGTCACATCTGTATATTTGATTACTGATACTTCAAAGGGTATTTGTTTGCTCAAAATTATGTGTTATATTCTTCTGGTAAATAAATTCGATCATGTCGTCTGAATACTCGTTTGACGCTTCCAAAGTTTCTGTCGCAGGGCAGGAAGGAGTGTCCACGGACTGTAAAATACTGGTAGATTTTCCGAAAACGCTTGTTTTGCGCAAGATACAAAAAAAAATCTTACAACTGTGTGATTACGATTCTGTCCTGGACAACCGTCCGAAAAAACATAAAGTTCCTGTATCTCAAGTGGCAGTTTTTGGATGTAATGATAAATGAAGCTACACACTTCATTCGGACCTTTCAAAGCTTATCCTTCATGATATGTGTAGAAATGACCAGTTCCACTTCTCAAGTCATGGATCTCGAATCCGTACAGCCATAACTGGTGATAGTAAAACATTTCCTGAACAGGTATCACCTGTAGTGGCATATTCTGAATGTAGTCATGAACTATAGCGCCAACATCTTTTCGTTCTTGGCACAAACCCTTAATTTCCTTGAGTTTGCTATAAAACTTATTAGCTCTTCGTTTGTGTACCATCATTGCTCCTGCAGCGACTCGTTTAGCATTATCATTGAGAAAACGATCTCTTAACTTTATACTGGGTTGTTCACATTCGCCACAAACATCAACCTGTGGTCTGCCGAATCTCAAATTGAAATTTTCTTTGAAAAACTTCAAGTAGAATTCGTACTTGACCTTCTCTATTTCTTCTGTATATTTTTTTGTGAAAAAGTCATGCATAGCCTTTACATTCAGTGAGGCGTCAAGGTAGTGAACTATAATGAGAAACCTTCGTGGGAAATGACTCTATGTGACATTTTATTTTAGCAATTGTTTCAGGTGATCATCATCAACAATCAACATGTGGTCTATTGTTATGCTTTCCGCGCAAATCTTAGGGAGTATGTCCAAAAATCAATAATCGATTCAGGCGTTGAAGACGTGAATTTGTCATTGAATGCAGACTCAAAAAAGCAGTTTCACAAACTGGAAGTCTCTCTGAGCCGTTTAATACAAAATACGAAAACGTTGTGGTCCTATTCTTCTGCTTGGTCCCACCTTTTGGACGGCTTCGTTCTATTTTAGGAGATTCCATTAGGCCAAGCAGAAATATATCTTGTTCGTCTTTAGAACCTCGTTGATATAAATGAGTCAAAATAGATAGTTTTTCTGCTTCACTTATATCGGACATGCACTTCTTCTTGCAGCTGCAGAAAAAAACAGTTTTGTAATTCCAGTGTTGAAAATTATACACCTTAAAAACTTACGTGCAATCTGATCCGGTAACTTTTTTCTCTACCAGTTTTCCTTTTTCAGTGACATACTGTTCACCATGAAGACGTGCTTGCTTTCTCGCAGTCTTTTCCAGGTTTGAGGGCATCTTTTACGTTTACTTTCATTTCTTTCTTCATATGAACTATCATCTGAGCACTTACTACTGGACATTACGTAGGTATTCGATGATATTCGACACTTGAGACAAACGACAACGATAACACCTTTTCATAATAATGAAGCAATGTGGTTAGAAATTCATATTTACGACGATGCATGTCGAACTCTAGTGGCAAGAACAGAAACTTCATGGGATATTGAGTCAAAGAACGATATAACCCCAAGAGTTGTATCGTTCTTCCTCTCAATATAATAATAGGCAGTCTCAAAAGTGCATATGTGGTGTGTGAGTTATATTGTTATGTAACTCCTCGGGAAGCGCAACGTTCAGAAGTAAATTTGGCTACCTCTGATAAAAATAGGTAATTTTGGAGTTATACACTTTTTCCACTCACCGATTCAATTACAGTAGACTCCCAGAAGTCGACGTCAAGCCGGAATCGGGTAACAGGCTGAGTCATAATAATTATCAGAAAAATATTTGAGAAAATCTAAGTCGTGTACTTTTCAAATTATATTCCATTTTTTATTATTCGAGAAAATCCACATCCTGTGATGATTTTTGATCTCCTGTTGCTACAATTTTTACTTCCCCCAAATTTTATTTTTCCTATGTTATCCCGAATAGTGCTTCTGTAAGCTGTGATCTTCAATTCTAAGCCAATTACTCCAGCTTGGAAAATGATGTCACTTTTTGTAGAACCAAGTATTCAAAATTAATATTTCGCACAACTTTAACTGACTGCACTGAAAAAAAAACTGTACTACATCAGTTTGGCAAATTACTTTAAAAGTTAGTGCATTTATAAGGGATTCTAAAATGGTATAACACTTACTACATTATTCCTTAGATTGGTCAAAAAAAAACGGTATTTCTTAAAGAACCAATTTCTTCGAACTTTCTAAAAATGACAAAATTTGAATATTAAAACAAATTAATATATGTTCATCTTCTACAATTTTAATTTAAAAAATTTTATCCAAAAAACTTTTAGAATTAAATTAATGTCTAAAACAAGCACCGCTTATATTTAATAGACGTATATAATCTGAACTCAATAAACAATGTCAAATGGAATAAATAAACCAAAAGATATACGAAAGTCCCTAAAATTAATAAATAAATATTTAAAGGAGACAAAATTTGTTTCTGGTCTTGCCTTCAAAACGCCATTTGTATCTTAAAAACATGAACACACTTAAAGGACCTCTCAAAGAATATAATTTATTTGAAATATTTAATATATTTAAATATTCGAATAAGTAAATTCAGAAATCTCTCAAAGCATGCACTATATCTTCAAAAAACAAATATAGTTCTAAGCAATTCCGTCTTCAGTCCTGAAATATATTCAAAATATCAAAATCAAAAAACTAACCTATACCAAACCACTCACCACGTGTAAATGAATAATGTTTCGAGACATAGATCATCTTTATAATTCAAGACTTATCTATGCTCTAACAGAATCAAAGAACAGTGTGAGTTATTTTTAAGGCTTACTTAAATTCATTGACATTGCATAATGAGATTTATTGAAGCCAAAATATAATTATATATTATATATAAAATAAAATAGAAATTTTTTGATTTTGATATTTTGAATATATTTCAGGACTGAAGACGGAATTGCTTAGAACTATATTTGTTTTTTGAAGATATAGTGCATGGTTTGAGAGATTTCTGAATTTACTTATTCGAATATTTAAATATATTAAATATTTCAAATAAATTATATTCTTTGAGAGGTCCTTTAAGTGTGTTCATGTTTTTAAGATACAAATGGCGTTTTGAAGGCAAGACCAGAAACAAATTTTGTCTCCTTTAAATATTTATTTATTGATTTTAGGGACTTTCGTATATCTTTTGGTTTATTTATTCCATTTGACATTGTATATTGAATTCAGATTATATACGTCTATTAAATATAAGCGGTGCTTGTTTTAGACATTAATTTAATTCTAAAAGTTTTTTGGATAAAATTTTTTGAATTAAAATTGTAGAAGATAAACATATATTAATTTGTTTTAATATTCAAATTTTGTTATATTTCTTCTATCAAGTAAAAGGCCTTTCTATTTTATTTTATATATAATATATAATTATATTTTGGCTTCAATAAATCTCATTATGCAATGTCAATGAATTTAAGTAAGCCTTAAAAATAACTCACACTGTTCTTTGATTCTGTTAGAGCATAGATAAATCTTGAATTATAAAGATGATCTATGTCTCGAAACATTATTCATTTACACGTGGTGAGTGGTTTGGTATAGGTTAGTTTTTTGATTTTGATATTTTGAATATATTTCAGGACTGAAGACGGAATTGCTTAGAACTATATTTGTTTTTTGAAGATATAGTGCATGCTTTGAGAGATTTCTGAATTTACTTATTCGAATATTTAAATATATTAAATATTTCAAATAAATTATATTCTTTGAGAGGTCCTTTAAGTGTGTTCATGTTTTTAAGATACAAATGGCGTTTTGAAGGCAAGACCAGAAACAAATTTTGTCTCCTTTAAATATTTATTTATTAATTTTAGGGACTTTCGTATATCTTTCGGTTTATTTATTCCATTTGACATTGTATATTGAGTTTAGATTATATACGTCTATTAAATATAAGCGGTGCTTGTTTTAGACATTAATTTAATTCTAAAAGTTTTTTGGATAAAATTTTTTAAATTAAAATTGTAGAAGATAAACATATATTAATTTGTTTTAATATTCAAATTTTGTTATATTCCTTCTATCAAGTAAAAGGCCTTTCTATTTTATTTTCTAAAAATGATTCTAGTGCATCCAATACTTTAAGAATCTGGTTTGAATGAGATGGGGTGAATCCTTCCATAATGTGTGAGTGAGACAGATAGTGACGCCACTATTTGGTATTGGCACACGTAAACGCAATATAGATCAGTACGCTACGCCGACTTTCAAACAAAGTGCATGGTGAAGGAAGAATTTCCTTACTTTAAGACGATATTGTACTTCAAGCAGTTGAGGAAGATCCAAGTACTTCGCTACGTGAAATTCAGGGAAGCACAGGAATGCCCAAAAGTACAGCTCACCGACTATTGAAAACACATGAGCTCCACCCATATCATTTATAGCGATTACGAGCTCTGTTACCTCGGGGTTTTGAACCTCGGGTTGCATTTTGCTAAACCATGCTACAAAAGAACCGAGAAGACCCTTAATTCTTAGAAAAAATTTTGTGGTCGGATGAATCAACATTTAATAAAGATGTTTACATGAACCTACACAATTTACACGAGTGGCGCGTAGAAAATCCGAATTTAATGAGACAAGATAGATCTCAATATCGTTTTAAAGTGAACATGTGGACTGGAATTTCGAACGGAAGAGTCATAGGACCTTTTGAGTTGCCTGAGGTTTAAAATTCTGAAATTTATTTAGATTTTTTACGAAATCAGTTGCCAAATTTACTCAATTGAAGTTGGACGAAATTTTAATTTTGAAAAGAAGTGAGATTATTTTCCAAGCTGAAGCAATTGGCTTAGAATTGAAGATTACAGGTTACAGGAGCACTATTCGGGATAACACAGGAAAAATGAAATTTGAAAAAAATGAAAAATTGTAGCAAGAGGAGTTCAAAAATCGTCACATGGTGTGCATTTTATTGAATAAAACAAAGTGCAATATAATTCGAAAAATACAGGACTTAGATTTTTTTTACATTTTTCTGATGACTATTACGACTCAACCTGTTACCTGATTCCGGCTTGACGTCGACTTCTGGGACAACCTGTACGGAAATATCGATATTATTATTTAGAAATACCGATATTTATTACCAACACTTTTTTGGACGATAGATTGAAATATAGATATCGACAGTCGATATTTTTTTAAATAAGTTTTTAATTTTCACTTATCACTTGTCACTGTTAATTGCTTTAGCATCTCTTCCACTACTTAGTCTGTGTATAATCTATGGTCTGTGATTAACAACGAGCGAAGTTCAAAAGAGAGGTAATACATTTCATGACATCATATATCATAATGGAGAAGCAAGTGTTCATTGAGATTTATTTCAAATCTAGTTACATAGAAATAGTGAAGTGCCAAAATATGTCGTCTTCGAAAATTTCTTCTATTGTGTGGACGTATTTTAAGAAATTAGATACAAGAAGTGTTTCTTGCAAATTACGCGGAAAAAATTAAGAAAGCAGTGGAAATACAACTCATTTAGCACGCAACTTCAAAAATAAACAACATGATGCATATGTCCAACTATCCATAAAAAGGGACAAATATTAGGAAAGTCAGTTTTAAAAAATTTAATATACTGAATTATAAACTGTATAAATCATTTTTTGGCCGAATTACGATTGTTTTTCAAATCAAAGCCGATAAATCATTGAAAAAGAGTATGAGCTATGGTGATAGAAAGTTCTAGAAATCGAGACAGTGTGATATACATCTGTATAACTATAAACATCTTTATAACTATACTCAAACAAACTCGATGAGGTTTTGTTCATCACAGAGGCAAATTGCAGACATGCGCAGTTTCAAACTGTCTTGATTTCTAGAACTTTCTATCACCAAAGCTCATACTCTTTATCAATGATTTTTGGTACAGATCAGCCGAATCAATTTATTTGAAAGCCGATAAAGTAAACTCTGATGTTGATATATTTAAAAATATCGATATATCGAGAATCCGATATTTAAAAAAATATCAACAGCCCTAGTGTGAAGACAAAAAAATTTTGCTTCTTCATATTTTCGAGCCGTTCACACTAGTGAACTAAAAAAATTAAATGAAACTAAAGCTTTCGATGTTTAACTTTGATAAAAAAAAGATTGTCATTGGAAATATGAAGTTATTTTTGTTTGTACTTTCTTAGCTGATAGTTGAGCATTCACTGCTTCATACTAAATTGCTCGTAGGCTTTCTATTTCACTTAATTTCATATCAGTATTTTGTTCGGCCCATTTAGAAACCACTTTTAATGCCTTCAGAACCTCTGCAATAGGAATCTTTTTATTATCCTGAGTTTCCACATCAGAGTCGCTTCTTTCGGAATCAGTGAGGACATTCGAATCACCATCAATATTAGCCAGACTTTGGTTCACTTCCAGCATATCTCTATTCCAATTTTCCAGATCTTCACTGTTATACTCCGCCTAAAAATTGAAAAATATCTTAAGTAGTTACTTAGTATCTTAAATCGAAATTGAATTGCACGAATTTGAATAAGAAATTACTTTGTTTTCTATCACTTTTAATTATAACTGATATACAGTGACTCGAGTTTCGTAGTGTTTACTACATTTTCAAACTGAATGAACAAATTAGATCTCAACTATTATATATTCTGATTGTAGTCTTCGGCAGAGCTTCGAAGAGAGGGGTTTTCCAAAGTTCCGTCTGTTCGTTAAGTAGGTTTATTATTGGTACGTGCCTCTTATGTTTTTCAATTTCTATGGATTCCAGGAGGTCAAGTTTTTTCCCTTTCGCTTCCATGTGCAAGATAACAAGGTTGTTCAATTCTGGGAACGTGTGATCTGTACTGAAGAAATGGTTCGCAAAATTGGAATTCTTCTTCCGGTTCCTAAAAGCAGATTGATGCTCTTTGTACCTTTTATGGAAAGGTCGGCCCGTTTGTCCTATATACACACTATTACACTCTTGACAACTTAATATATAGACTCCAGAATTATTCAGTCGGTTCTCTTTGTCTTTCGGATTAAAAAAGAGATTAGAAATTTTATGGGAGGGTGTGCAAGCTGTTACTATGTTAATTTTTGACAAAATTTGAGCTATTTTTTGTGAAATTGGTCCGAAATATGTTAGTTTTATTGAGATCTAATTTGTTCATTCAGTTTGAAAATGTAGTAAACACTACGAAACTCGAGTCACTGTATATCAGTTATAATTAAAAGTGATAGAAAACAAAGTAATTTCTTATTTCATTCCATTAAAATGAACTATCACAAAGTAACGGACTACTCCATCCAATAATATGAGTTCCAAGGTTTTCTCAACTGACCGGATGAATTATGTTCAGCAACCCGGTAGTTTCCTCTACTATAGGTTACGATTTTATACTCATCAATATTTTTCGGAGCTTCACAAGAGGAAGATCATCTTTATAAATGTTGCAAGGATCAAAAATTTTGTTCCAACACGTTTTGATTTCCCGAGGATCTAATTGTTGCGATGCCCGGTGTAAATGTAAAGCAGCAGGTTGAGCACACCTGCCATGTGTCCTGGATCCACCAGAAAACTCAAAATATTTTTTCGGTGATACAGTTTGGTTTACTTCAAGGCATTTTGATCCATTGACTGAATTGAGGGATTCACATTAGGATGCAAAAACATCACAACAAAATCTTGTCGAATTTGTTTGAGTATAGAATTGTTTTACAGATGTATGTTACACTGTCTCGTTTTCTAGAACTTTCTATTACCATAGCGCATACAGATAAGTTGAATTCGTTTATTTGACTTTATATAGTATGAAATGAAGTCGATTCAGCTGTCTGTTCGCTTGGATCTTTTGAACTATTGAACGGATTGTAATGCGCTTTTCAGCAGTAGATAGAGTGATTTAAGAGGAAGGTTCATTTGTATGATACATACATATTGTAGTACAGAAAAGCCGAAAAATTAAAAAATTGTTATGTGATGTCGTAACGAACATATTTTTGTGCGCTTAAATCGCAAACGCTTGCTAAACCTTTACTTACGATCAAATAAATGTACTACAGAATTGTATATCTTAAAGAGATCGATAAAAAGAAAACAGATGGTATGTATTTATCTCTAAAGGATAACCCACAGTAACCATTTTTATCTTTTACATATTGTGTTATTTACCAAGCTATTTTATATATATTATTCCTTATCCAATTAAATACAGTACAAGCGATGTAAATTTCATGTAGATCAAAACTGCCCTTAACATCATTTCATTAAAATGGATATCTAAACAATAAATTTGACTCGATCGGATTTGCACTTCAGATAATATTTGAACAATAAAATTTCAAATACCATTGAGCTTATTCCTCCTATTTTATCGGGTGCTTTTTTAGAGTGATAGAACTTTCGATAGGGATAACTGTGATTTGACAGAAGGTAGAAGCCATGTTATTTCGACAAATTATCATGGAAAGACTCACGCCGCAACAACGTTTATAAATTGTTGAAATTTATTTTCCAAATCAATGTTCTTTTCGCCAAACTAATAGGGAACTTCGTGAAATTTATGGTTTACATAACTGCCCATCAGAGCAGCTTATTCGTCGAACTATCGATAGATTTCGGACAAAATATTCTCTACTCGATGCAACAATAACAACAAGACAAAGAACCATACGTACAGAAGAAAATATCGCTGTTGTAAGTGATAGTGTTAATGATGATCCAGATTTGTCTATTCGTCGATGTTCACAACAAGTTGGAGTCTGTGCATCCACCACATGAAAAATTTTGCGTAAAGATCTTGGTTTACACCCATACAAGATCCAACTGGTTCAAGAACTAAAGCCTCTTGACCACAATAAGCGTCGTTTGTTTGCTGATTTGACCCTAGAACAGTTTGAAGTTGATCCACTTTTTAACGTAAAATTGTGTTTAGTGATGAAGCTCATTTCTGGTTGAACGACTACGTAAACAAGCAAAATTGCCGTATATGGAGTGAAAGCAATCCTCAAGAAGTTCTGCAGGTTCCAGTACATCCTGAAAATGCACTGTATGGTGTGCTTTACACGCTGGAGGCATCATCGGTCCATATTTCTTTAAAAACGAAGCTGAAGCTTATGTTACAGTGAATGGTTCTCGTTACAGATCGATGATCAATGGTTATCTGTTTCAAAATTTGAATGGTATCGACCCAGAAGTGTTTTTATTCCAACAAGACGGTGCTACACCTCATGCTGCTACCGTAACAATTGATTTATTGAAAGAAAGATTTGGCGAAAACATTATTTTGAGAAATTGTCCAATTAATTGGCCTCCAAGATCATGCGACATAACTCCACTGGATTATTTTCTTTGGGATTATGTCAAGTCATTGGTTTATGCTGATAAACCAGAAACAATAGACGCTTTGGAAGCCCATATAACTCATGTTTTTGATGAAATAAGGCCTTAAATTTTCCAGTCTCCACCTCCACCCGTCTCCTCGAACGTCTGATCCTCAAAAATTTTACTGTCGTTATTATACTCCTAAATACCAAATTTCTTTTATAGATCGAATAAGTAGTTTCTAAACCATTAGGAAAATAAAAATAGGAAAATTTATTGAAATAATCTCCACAATTTATGAATTTACAACATTATTTCGCCAATACTGTGACTGTCTGTGTCTTCTTCCGGTTTACATTTTCAACAAACTCTGAAGAATACAACTTCAGATCTTATATAGTTATAGTTCAGGCAAAAACTTGAGAAAAAAAGTTCAAATGACAGTCAATTTTCGTAAATACAGTTAAATATGCAAAAAGAGGATACAAATACCGGAAAATATATTGGGGTCAATTATCGGAAATACCTAACTGAGCAAAAATAAAAACAAGGGAGATCTGTTCACTTCTGTTTTCTCATTGCGAAGAATTTTGAGGTTCTTGTACCAGTTAATTTCGACCACTTCCAAGAGTGTGAGTCTGATTATTTCATTATGGATCATTTCGTAATTGGTCTCAAGACTTACAGCAATATTAATGTTACTGAATTAGGGCTACCACCCATTAATAATAAAGCCTAGACTACACGTATCGGAACAAAATCAGATGACATGAGTTGACTTAGCTATACCGAAACGACCTCAAGAAGATAATGACCTCCTAGATAAAATGATTTGAACAGACGAAGCAACATTCTCAACGGTCGGAATGTTTAATAGGAAAAATAAACATTTATGGACAATTCAGAATCCCCACAAACGTGAACAAATAAAGAAACAAGGTCGCAGATCTTTACATGATTTGGGATTATAAAATGAAGTTTTAGGTCCTATTATATTGTGAATTCCTCAGAAAAACTCTGAATTCTGGAGTAAAATGAACTAATATGGAGGTTTCTCTTGGGTGCTGGTTAACATATTTGCAGGGGAAGGAAAAATACTATTTCACTGTTGGGTGAATAATTAACAGTGCTGCGCCTAAGTTGGCGTAAAAAAAAAATAGCAACGAAGCTTCACCAGAACACAACTCATCTTATATATAATAATGATGATTTATTTACGTTATGAAAATCCATTTTACGTAAAACACTATGTTTCATCAAATTTGCACGTTTTATTCACTAAATCGATCATTAGATCATTGTCAAGTGTAGAGAATTCACAGAAGCAATAATTCCTCAGAATTAATTTAGTCCCGGTTATCGTAAATTTGCAGCTCTCAATTCCATGATTCATGGGACATTCATAATACCTATGTCTCAGGAAAACCTTTCTACAGAAATCTCATCATCAATCCACCTCCTCATGTCGTCAGCCTGTAGAATCGTAGCCACGTCGACTCATGAGGTTCTCACAGGCAATATCCTCCTTTACCTAATGGCAGAATTCAATTCTGCCAAATTCCAGTTCAGACGTGGACTTACATACAAATTCCGATTACAAGAATGTCTCTAACACAAACTTCAAAAGTATGTGTTCTAAATCTTCAAATGATTTACGGACTTTGCTCCAAAACTCATGGCATGAGAGCTGCTCCTCTGGCAAAAACACCCATCTCTGGCTACCCAATGTCTGCTTTGCTAGCGATCATCTTCAACCCTTCCTATTCCCTTACCTGTTTCATCACAGACCACGGCCCCTTCACGGCAACCCTTAGTAAACTCAACCTATCATCCTCATCTCAGGTGTCGCAAATACGATGTTGAAATGTTTATATCAGGACCGAAATTAATACACACTATCGAATTTATCTTACTTATATATTAACTGTTATAATTCTTAGTACCCAAAAACTCTTAAACCACTAATTCATTTTCTATCTAGGAATCAGAAAAACTTTTTTCAAGTGGCTCAAAAAGATGCCATACTAATAATAACAATATCTTTCAGCTATATCTAGGTATCTGTTAGGGCCTACAAGCCAGAGCAGAAACCTCCCTTTTCTGTAATACTTCATTTTCACTTCACTAATCATCTCTTACTATACTGCTTTCTGGGGCTGAACAAGTGTGAACCCCGGACTACTATGATGATATAAGTACATTTAACATTGGCAAGAAGCTCTGCTCATATGGTAATAAGTACTACTCTCAGTGTGTCGTATTTATTGGCGTATTGCGGCCGTTTTTCTCGCAATGGTTCGGCTCAAATACGTCTATCGTCGTGGGTAGACCTCTCTTGTGATCCTTTCGTTCTATTGTAGCTGCTCATAATACACCACACCCAGCTAGACCCACCAAATACACAGCATGATCTTCTCGCAACGAATGTTCGATTTGACAGTTGATGATGAGGTATCCATAAGTTGCACGAGGTTTTGGATTGTGGTTGTGGACCCACTTTTCAAATCCAGGCATTATTCGATGCAAAAACCCCTTTCTTTTTAGCCGTTGGAACAGTTGTGCACACGCGTTCGACGTCTCTTAGCTTCAGTTCATACACCACCCAATTGCTCACCTTTCGGATCATTCCCATTGTTTCTAAATAATGGCAAATGAATGGGTGAGTGACTCAAAGTGCTTTTGTGAGTCCATCTTACGTTTGTGATGGATCTCCATCGAGTCTTGCCTGTAATTCTTCATCCTTAAATGTTGGCGTATTGCGGCCGTTTTCTCGCAATGCTCGGCTCAAACACGTCTATCGTCGTGGGTAGACCTCTCTTGTGATCGTTTCTTTCTATTGTAGCTGCTCATAATACACCACACCCAGCTAGACCCACCAAATACACAGGATGATCTTCTCGCCACGAATGTTCGATTTGACAGTTGATGATGAGGTATCCATACGTTGCACGAGGTTTTGGATTGTGGTTGTGGACCCACTTTTCAAATCCAGGCATTATTCGATGCAAAAACCCCTTTCTTTTTAGCCGTTGGAACAGTTGTGCACACGCGTTCGACGTCTCTTAGCTTCAGTTCATACACCACCCAATTGCTCACCTTTCGGATCATTCCCATTGTTTCTAAATGATGGCAAATGAATGGGTGAGTGACTCAAAGTGCTTTTGCGAGTCCATCTTACGTTTGTGATGGATCTCCATCGAGTCTTGCCTGTAATTCTTCATCCTTAAATGTTGGCGTATTGCGGCCGTTTTCTCGCAATGCTCGGCTCAAACACGTCTATCGTCGTGGTTAGACTTCTCTTGTGATCGTTTCTTTCTATTGCAGCTGCTCATAATACACCACACCCAGCTAGACCCACCAAATACACAGCATGATCTTCTCGCCACGAATGTTCGATTTGACAGTTGATGATGAGGTATCCATACGTTGCACGAGGTTTTGGATTGTGGTTGTGGACCCACTTTTCAAATCCAGGCATTATTCGATGCAAAAACCCCTTTCTTTTTAGCCGTTGGAACAGTTGTGCACACGCGTTCGACGTCTCTTAGCTTCAGTTCATACACCACCCAATTGCTCACCTTTCGGATCATTCCCATTGTTTCTAAATGATGGCAAATGAATGGGTGAGTGACTCAAAGTGCTTTTGTGAGTCCATCTTACGTTTGTGATGGATCTCCATCGAGTCTTGCCTGTAATTCTTCATCCTTAAATGTTGGCGTATTGCGGCCGTTTTCTCGCAATGCTCGGCTCAAACACGTCTATCGTCGTGGGTAGACCTCTCTTGTGATCCTTTCGTTCTATTGTAGCTGCTCATAATACACCACACCCAGCTAGACCCACCAAATACACAGGATGATCTTCTCGCCACGAATGTTCGATTTGACAGTTGATGATGAGGTATCCATACGTTGCACGAGGTTTTGGATTGTGGTTGTGGACCCACTTTTCAAATCCAGGCATTATTCGATGCAAAAACCCCTTTCTTTTTAGCCGTTGGAACAGTTGTGCACACGCGTTCGACGTCTCTTAGCTTCAGTTCATACACCACCCAATTGCTCACCTTTCGGATCATTCCCATTGTTTCTAAATGATGGCAAATGAATGGGTGAGTGACTCAAAGTGCTTTTGTGAGTCCATCTTACGTTTGTGATGGATCTCCATCGAGTCTTGCCTGTAATTCTTCATCCTTAAATGTTGGCGTATTGCGGCCGTTTTCTCGCAATGCTCGGCTCAAACACGTCTATCGTCGTGGGTAGACCTCTCTTGTGATCCTTTCGTTCTATTGTAGCTGCTCATAATACACCACACCCAGCTAGACCCACCAAATACACAGCATGATCTTCTCGCCACGAATGTTCGATTTGACAGTTGATGATGAGGTATCCATACGTTGCACGAGGTTTTGGATTGTGGTTGTGGACCCACTTTTCAAATCCAGGCATTATTCGATGCAAAAACCCCTTTCTTTTTAGCCGTTGGAACAGTTGTGCACACGCGTTCGACGTCTCTTAGCTTCAGTTCATACACCACCCAATTGCTCACCTTTCGGATCATTCCCATTGTTTCTAAATGATGGCAAATGAATGGGTGAGTGACTCAAAGTGCTTTTGCGAGTCCATCTTACGTTTGTGATGGATCTCCATCGAGTCTTGCCTGTAATTCTTCATCCTTAAATGTTGGCGTATTGCGGCCGTTTTCTCGCAATGCTCGGCTCAAACACGTCTATCGTCGTGGTTAGACTTCTCTTGTGATCGTTTCTTTCTATTGCAGCTGCTCATAATACACCACACCCAGCTAGACCCACCAAATACACAGCATGATCTTCTCGCCACGAATGTTCGATTTGACAGTTGATGATGAGGTATCCATACGTTGCACGAGGTTTTGGATTGTGGTTGTGGACCCACTTTTCAAATCCAGGCATTATTCGATGCAAAAACCCCTTTCTTTTTAGCCGTTGGAACAGTTGTGCACACGCGTTCGACGTCTCTTAGCTTCAGTTCATACACCACCCAATTGCTCACCTTTCGGATCATTCCCATTGTTTCTAAATGATGGCAAATGAATGGGTGAGTGACTCAAAGTGCTTTTGTGAGTCCATCTTGCGTTTGTGATGGATCTCCATCGAGTCTTGCCTGTAATTCTTCATCCTTAAATGTTGGCGTATTGCGGCCGTTTTCTCGCAATGCTCGGCTCAAACACGTCTATCGTCGTGGGTAGACCTCTCTTGTGATCCTTTCGTTCTATTGTAGCTGCTCATAATACACCACACCCAGCTAGACCCACCAAATACACAGCATGATCTTCTCGCCACGAATGTTCGATTTGACAGTTGATGATGAGGTATCCATACGTTGCACGAGGTTTTGGATTGTGGTTGTGGACCCACTTTTCAAATCCAGGCATTATTCGATGCAAAAACCCATTTCTTTTTAGCCGTTGGAACAGTTGTGCACACGCGTTCGACGTCTCTTAGCTTCAATTCATACACCACCCAATTGTTCACCTTTCGGATGATTCCCATTGTTTCTAAATGATGGCAAATGAATGGGTGAGTGACTCAAAGTGTTTTTGCGAGTCCATCTTACGTTTGTTGTGATGGATCTCCATCGAGTCTTGCCTGTAATTCTTCATCCTTTCTGCAGCCTTTTTCTTCATATTGAATAATGAAGTAAAACTCCGCACAAAAATATACTATTAGGTACAAAAACTGATATTTTCAGAGCACACAGAAACTATGTTGTTTATTCTTCAGCGAAATGACAGATACTGAAAATAAAACATAATGATTACCAGAAGAAACGATGGATTTATAAACTGGTAGCGACATCTGTTATCGAAACCACACGAACTTATTTATATTCCTAATATTAATCAATATATCCTTAAATGAGTTTTCACCAAGGAAAGACGGAATCAATCAAAATTAAATGATAACTACATTGTGTTCGGCCAAACGTGAAGTAGTATATTAGATTCAAACAAATAACAAATTTTTATCGATAAGAAATTCAAAACATTATATGTTCCGCTTTAAGTGGAATCCTTTTTGCGAAGTTATAGGAACGATTTTTTTTTCTGATAAACATTACGTTCGCAAGTGGAACACCTTGAATATCAAGAAGTTGCTATCAAATATGGAGTATTTTTAATATTCCCATTCGTATTTTTTGACGTTAGCGAAATCGTCAGTAAACTCTAATTAACTCGTTATATCTGTTTTAAGCAAACTGGTTTTTTTGCAGCAAATTGTGTAAATAGTGCGAGCATGATATATTGCAACCAATTAAAAATGAAGGGTACAATTTTCACCCTACTATATACAGATTCAGAGGAAAAAACTTGAAAAAACCCAAGTGCATTCCGAATCACGTGAGAACTTGATGTTGATAAACTAGAATAGATCCGGTCATCAGAAAACATTTGATTTGCTTTGAGTCATCCCAGTTGTGATCTGTACCTATTGTTATATTTCTCCTTCTACCTTCGTTCAGTGGCGTTCCTTCATAATTTCGCACTTTTAGTTGAGCGCTATTTCGAAAATATGTAGAGATTCGAGTGAAATGAATTCACTTTTTAATAACGTTTTATTTCATCCTGACTATATCGATCAATAATAATAAGCATTTGTATGATAATAATAATGAAACAGCCAAGAATATAATTTTTATTTGAATAATTATATGAATATAAAGATGGTAACACAAAAAGTTTCTTCCCGATGTTATTTCATTTGTTTAAAATTGGTTATAAAAATTATACATCATAACTTTAACTAAAGTTGCAAGTGATATACAGTGACTCGAGTTTCGTAGTGTTTACTACATTTTCAAACTGAATGAACAAATTAGATCTCAACTATTATATATGCTGATTGTAGGCTTCAGCAGAGCTTCGAAGAGAGGGGTTTTCCAAAGTTCCGTCTGTTCGTTAAGTAGGTTTATTATTGGTACGTGCCTCTTATATTTTTCAATTTCTATGGATTCCAGGATGTCAAGTTTTTTCCCTTTCGCTTCCACGTGCAAGATACCAAGGTTGTTCAATTCTGGGAACGTGTGATCTGTATTGAAGAAATGGTTAGCAAAATTGGAATTATTCTTCCGGTTCCTAAAAGCAGATTGATGCTCTTTGTACCTTTTATGGAAAGGTCGGCCCGTTTGTCCTATATACACACTATTACACTCTTGACAACTTAATTTATAGACTCCAGAATTATTCAGTCGGTTCTCTTTGTCTTTCGGATTGAAAAAGAGATAAGAAATTTTATGGGAGGGTTTGAAAGCTGTTACTATGTTAATTTTTGACAAAATTTGAGCTATTTTTTGTGAAATTGGTCCAAAATATGTTAGTTTTATGAATTTATTGTTATTATGATCTGATTTGGAGATGGGGTAAATTTGTTTACGAATTAGTTGCTTTTGTTTTTTGTTTATGATGGAATTTATAGTTTTGGTTTCGAACTGATTTTTTGTGACTATTTGTCTGATTGTATTCAATTTCCTCTTTAACGTAATATTATCTAAAGGACACGTTCCCAGAATTGAACAACCTTGTTATCTTGCACGTGGAAGCAAAAGGGAAAAAACTTGACATCCTGGAATCCATAGAAATTGAAAAATATAAGAGGCACGTACCAATAATAAACCTACTTAACGAACAGACGGAACTTTGGAAAACCCCTCTCTTCGAAGCTCTGCCGAAGACTACAATCAGAATATATAATAGTTGAGATCTAATTTGTTCATTCAGTTTGAAAATGTAGTAAACACTACGAAACTCGAGTCACTGTATATCAGTTATAATTAAAAGTGATAGAAAACAAAGTAGTTTCTTATTTCATTCCATTAAAATGAACTATCACAAAGTAACGGACTACTCCATCCAATATTTAAAGTTGCAAGGTTATTTCGGGGAGACTTATAAAATTTAAATGAAAAATCATAAAATTTATAACATTTTTCGGACTCAAAATTATTATTTATTTATAATCTTAGTTTTGTGCAGCTCTCCCGACTCACTTGAAATTTATATCTCTATCTGAAGAAAATTTGCACTATTCAGTACTATTATAGTAAGTTTGGAAATCGATGAATCATGAGTGAACTTGGTTTTCCGAAATAATGATTGTAATGAGAAAAATTGATGAAAATCATCGACGTTAAGTCGGAAACTGTTGCGCAGTTGTTCAAAAGACCATTTTTTCCTGAAAATTTCAAATCTGTTAAATATTTCTTGAAAAATAAACATGTTATGATTAAAAACAGAATTCTGTGTTCTGTCATCCGTATATCAAATAAACGACATTTCAAGGAACTATTCATCTGAATATAAATTGGAAATTACTTCGAAAGGTTTTTTTTTTAATATCACAGATGATGAATGGATCAATTCTTAGAAACGTCTATAAATTAAATTGGAAAAATCTTCTTTCCTTTTTTTAAATTTAATTGAATAAAATAACTTAGGAACACTGTTTCAATTTATAGACATATAGAAATATCAACATATATGTGCGGCAGTTAACCAATAAAGAATTTAAAAAAGCATAAAAGATAGATGGTGATCATCTAGCAAACATCATCCAAGACGGCCTATTTCTGTGATGATGTCTGCTAGATGATCCCGGTCAATTTTTCATGTTTTCTCTTGATTCTTTATTGCTTAACTGGTGCACATATATGTTGATAATTCTATATTTCTATAAAGTGGAACAATTCTTCTAAGGCATTTCATTCAATTTAATTCTCAAAAAATTTTAAATATCACACAGATTTATTCTGTTAACCTCCTACAAATTTTAATTTCAAGAAGATTTTTTATTCAGAAACTTTTAGAATTAAATTAAATAAATGTCCTAAACAACACTCCTTCAATTTAGTTGACATATAGGAATAATACTCATTATACAGTACCAAAAGATAAAAGAATTCAAAGAAATATAAATTATTAATTAAAATTACTAAATAAATACTTGAAGGATACAAAATTTTGATTTGTATCTTGTTGAATGTACCTCTTTTTATCATTTTATTGTACATATAATAATTATATTTTGGTTTTTCACTCATACATGTTATCATTTGGATTTAAGTGAGTCCATAAAATACCTTGCAAGCTTTGTGTAATTTCTGTGACGAACATAGAATAGGTAGGATTTTTAAAAGGTCACTTTATTCTTTATTTTTGTTAACTATTTTTAATTTTTAAATATGAAGTAGGGCTAAGGAGTTGTCGTGGGATTTCTAAATTGCTTTTTGAAGATGTGCTGCATGTTATAGAAATTTTTTTGAAGGAACTTATTTGAAGTAAGTTGTTTTCGAAGAAGTTCTTAAGGTTATGTTTTGCATTTTTGGAAAGGGATATGGTTTTCATAATACAAGATACGAAACAAAATATTGTATCCTTCAAGTATTTATTTAGTATTTTTAATGAATAATTTATATTTCTTGGGATTCTTTTATTCCTTTTGGTACTGTGTAATCAGTGTTAATTCTATTGGTCTACGAAATGGAAACAGTGTTTTTCTAAGACATTCATTTAATTTAATTCTAAACAGTTTCTGAATGAAATAACATAAATAGAGGTTAATACTCGATAGAAGGTATATAAAATTATTTAAATATTTTAATATTAGCCTACATATTTTATTTCAAAAAATTATATTCAATAATTATAATTATAATTTTTATCAATTATTTTTATGGGCTTCCGTTGTGAGAATTCTAAATTGCTTTTTGAAGATGTTCTGCATGTTTTAGGAATTTTTTTGAAGGAACTTATTTTGAGCAAGTTGATTTTGAAGAAGTTCTTGAGGTTATGTTTTGCATTCTTGGAAAGGAATTTGGTTTTCATAAAAAAAGGTACGTAACAAAATTTTGTACCCTTCAAGTATTTATTTAGTAATTCCAATTGATAATTTATATTTCTTTGAATTCTTTTATTTCCTTTTGTTACTTTGTAATAAGTGTTAATTCTATATATCTACTAAATTGAAACAGCGATTTCTGAAGTCATTTGTTCTATTTAATTCCAGAAGTTTTATGAATAAAATTTTTTGAAATTAAAATTTGTTGGTGGTTAACAGAATAAATCTGTATGATATTAAAAATTTTGAGAATTATAGCTACAAGATCAAGAAAAATACTGTACATTCGCTAATTGAGTGCTCGGAATGCATGAATCAAATCACGATTTTTTGAACAAAAATATTCTGGGTGAGCATTTTCATCTGTTTGGTTATACAATAAGTAAAATTGTCTGATTTGAACCTCCGAAAATTCAAGGCAAATGTTCGAAGGACCACTAAATATACAACGACTGACTGTTTGGGATAGAATTTGGACATTATTTCTTCAAAATGATGCTGATACGATTGTAACAAAATGAATTGCATTACCAAACGATTTTTACTGATTTTTTCTGGCTGGGAATTGTTTCCATTGATGAATCTAACGTATATTTTCAGCAGGATGGCGCAACATACCACACTTTTCGTGAAACAAAGACTATTATGTGAAAAGCTTCCTGAACGTGAAATTTTTCGAAATGGTACATCAATATGCCATCAAGATCGTGCGATTCGACATTTAGAACCCTTGGATTTTTTCTTTGGGGCCATTCAAAGATAAGGTCCATAACAACATTGCAGCAACGATTGAAGCGCTGAAAGAAAACAAAGGATTGTTATTCATAAAATGAAGCTTCGCAATTATGCGAAAACGTGCGAAAACGTGATGAAAACGTCCTCAGTAGACACTTGGCAGATATTGTGTTACGTTATTAACCTCAGAGTTTGCACCTTTGGAATAAAATCAAGGTCTTCCTTGTACGAAAAACCACTGTTTTTTTTTTAATTTTAAATGTTGGAAGACTCTTGCTTAAAAAATTTAATTTATATTAAAAATTATCAAATAGGAAGAAGGTAACGAAAAACCTCATCATTTGATTTTTTCACAAAGTGTAACTTGTAACCGTTTAGGTTTCTGGTATGTAAACATGGCTCTTTCACCAGGTGACTACTCAGCAGTCCCCACAATCTGCCCAGGAAGCAGATAGTGTGATGAGGATACGCCTTATCATCGCGCTACCGAAAACCACTTCGAGCTTCCAGTTTCGGCTTCAGTCCGAAAACCTACACCGTGACCGGTAGCAGGGAAGCACTATCAAAGCTCTACTGGCTCTGTAGTGTTAGTACCCGAGTTGTTTGGGACGCAACTCACACTTCGAAGGGGCTTTTTATCCACCCGCCCGAACGCAGTCCCATGAATCAATATAGTCTCAAGATTGATTCCTCAATTGATCCTGGTACGAACACCTTCAATCCGGTCTGTACGTCAAGACCCACGAACGCTTGTGAAGTCTTTCAATTGATCCTGGCTTCAAGCATCAACAGTCTAGCCGTACCGTCGAGATACACAAACCCCAGAAACGTCTCGCAATCGATCCTGGTTCAAACGAGGCTGGTCGAACCGCCAGGTCCCGCTAAACGCTGAGGCACCTCTAGAGATATCCTGAACATGAGTTTCTGCGAACTTTCAATCCTTGCCCCCTCGAGTCTAACACCAATTGGCTGGCCAGGTCATACGAATACTTCCCGAGTGAACGCAGTATGCTACATAACGCACTCGGCCATTGGACAGAAAAATCCGGAGATTTACTACAGTAGGGTAGAGTGCGTTAGTTTTAAGAGTGAAGCCTTGTGCTATGACAGACACACTTTACACTGATTTTAACAACGGGGCTCAGCCCTCCACTTCACCTTTACGGTGAAACTAGGGCCCCTTCGGTTGAACTTCCTCCAAACGGGTCCAGTGACTGGCGCGAATGACATTGCTTTAGGCATCAAGACTTAATCCTCCATTTCACCGGGATGAAACCAGGATCTTAGTCAAGACAAGCGGCCCCAAGGCATCAAGCTAAAATGTCACTTGGTGCCCGAATGTCATTGAAAATTCATTTCCCCCATTAAAATCTGTCATTTTGTCCTGAAAATTTGGGAGCAGTCAGTGACGAGCAGTGTGAAATATTCCACCAAGATATTAGGACAATGGAAATTCGCTATCAAGGACGATGGGATCCACCCATGATGGGTGATTACTGCTGGTTTTTGAAGAGAGAGAAGATAGGACCCCCCCATAAAAGGAAAAAAAAAGGAAATTTAATTGGTATTTTAAGACACTCTTTTTCATCTTTGTGTTTTCATTAAATGTTAGGTGAGTTTAGGAGGTATAAAACTAAATAAAGTCGATATACTACTCTGTCAAGAAAGTAACGGGAATTTTCAATTCAAACAACATTTTTACATTTAATCGTCAACATTTATTGGGTCGCCTTCAAAATAGGCTCCATTTGCTCCAATACATCTATGCCAACGGCACTTCCAATTATCGAAACATTTTTTACAGGCGCTTTCCGGGATGGACTTTAGCTCTCGCGCCGAATTTTGTTTTATGGCTTCAATCGACTCAAAACGGGTGCCACGAAGGGGCAATTTTAGTTTTGGGAAGAGGAAAAAGTCGCAGGGAGCCAAATCCGGCGAATACGGTGGTTGCTGAAGCACGTTTGTTGAGTTTTTGGCGAGAAAGTCAGTCACAATCGTAGCTCGGTGAGAAGGCGCGTTATCGTCATGCAAAATCCATGAGTTGTTCGCCCACAAATTTGGCCGCTTCTTACGGATACGCTCACGCAAACGTTTCATAACGCCTAGGTAATACTCCTTGTTTACCGTCTGATCCTCTGAAACGAATTCGTAGTGCACCACGCCACGGATATCGAAGAAAACAATGAGCATCACCTTCATTTTCGAGCGGCATTGGCGTGGTTTTTTCGGTTTCGGCTCATTTTTTGCCACCCATTCCGATGATTGCTGGCTTGTTTGCATATCGTACTCGTAGACCCAGGTCTCATCACCAGTTATAATGCGTTCCATGAATGTAGAATCGGAATTACAGCGATCCAGCATGTCTGAAGCAACCTGTTCGCGATGACGTTTTTGAAGAAAATTCAGGTCTTTCGGTACGAGTCGTGCGGCCACCTTTCTCATGCCCAAAATATCAATCAAAATCGTACGTGCGGACTCGTGGGATATCTTAAGATCATGTGCTATCTCTCTCAAGCTGGTACGACGGTTTTCCAGCACTCTTTCCTTAATTTTATCGACGTTATTTTCGATCGAAGCCGTCGATGGGCGACTACTTCACGACCGTCCTTGAAGGTTCTGTACCACTGATATGCACGAGTTTTCGATAGAGCATTATCACCAAAGGCCTTTTGCAACATCTTCAATGCATCGGCACACGAAAATTCATTTGCAACACAAAACATTAAACAAATTCTTTGCTCAACGTAATCACCCATAGTAAAAATCGGCACGCACTCTGACATCGACTGACTTAATCAGCTGTTGCAAACACACTAGTTGACAGATCCCGCTCAAGCTTGGCATAGTAATTGAGGACAGTGGTACCAACCTAGGAAAAAAAATTTTTACCTGCCTCATTGCCCCGCCAGATTTGAATCGATAATTCCCGGTACTTTCTTGACAGAATGATATCAGATTTTGTAACATTAAATGTGCTTCTGTAAATGTAACAAGAAAACCTTATGTGTTACAACTTTTTTTTCTCATTTTCGTATTTGGATACGTCCATTCTATTATAATATGTTATTCAGCTTTATATTACAACAACAAAAAATTTTTTGTCGGCCAGTATAATTAGCATTTTCATTCAAATGAATTCATTCGGCTGATAATATGATTAATAGGGCTATGAAAACAGAAAGTTCTTCGAACGGGACAGTGAAACATACATCTGTATAACAGTTCAAAACTCAAATAAACTCGAATAGATTTTGTTGATCGCTGGGACATAAGTAGCAAACATGCACATGAATTGGCTCACTAATTCGAGAGAAAATTCCTTCCCTTGCCAAGAGATGAAGAGGATTCTTCATTTACGAGGTGGGTGTTTACACCACTACACCATTGACGCTCACGTGATTAGTAATCACAAGGGTTAAATGGGAATACAAGGAATAAAATAATTTTCTAATCAGATCGCAATACTAATATGTTTTCTTGTCTATAGTCAGTTTTAAATTTATGGATGATTTTATGGATCATTGTTGTGATTTTTTAGAAATATGGAACACTTGGAACAAGTGCCACAATTACATACTTAAATAAATCATTCCTTACTTGCACCAAAGTATCATTTAAGTGCTAACAAATTAAGAAACACCTTGTATGTATATTTTGACTTCATGCATTCTCATTCTCTGTCAAATGTAAACATCGTCAGGTAGTTATTTCACATACAAATATTGATCCGACGTATTAAATATCTGTTAACTCGAATCCTTTAGAAGTTAAAGCTTAACAACCTCTCAAACTCTTGCATCATCCATCAAAGCATAATGTAGTTTATCTATGATTTATTATAAAGTGCCCTCAAAAAGAAGTTGGAACGTTTCAGTGAAATATTTCATTCTTATCTGAGGCATTGAAATAACTCAACTTTATATTTAGCTTGCTACGATTCAGGAGGTACGAGTGCATATTTCAGATATCTCAAAATACTTGGTTTTTCGTTACTTTGACATTCCTAAATATAAAAAGTTTCGTTGTTATGGTTAAAATATATCATTTTTAGTCGAAGTATTCCATTATCGCACATTCTCTAACCTGATTCAAACTTGATACCTGCCAGTTGACGTTTTTCGCAGTTACAGTTTTTTCATTCATTTGGATTTAAACTCAGGGACGGAACTTGGGCTGAATTATACAGAGTGTCCCAGAAATCAACGTCAAGCCGGAACTGGGTGACGAGGCATGTCGTACTGGTTATCAGAAAAATATTAAAAAAATCTGTGTGGTATGCTTTCAAAATGATAAACATTTAAAGAACATTCTATAATTTCTACACCCTGTGACGGTCTTTTTACTCCTGTTGCCAAAAATCACTCAAATTCACTTTTTCCGAATATTTTTTCTGTTATGTGACCCGGAATAATGCTTTTCTAAATTGTTATAAAAATTTCAAAGCCAGCTACTCCAGCTTGGAAAAAAAGAGATATTTTTTCCAAATGAAATTTCAAAATGTTGCCCAGTTTAAACTTAATGTACTGAAAAAAAATTGTACTTCGCATGTTTGGCAAGGGACGTCAAATTTTGGCGCTTTTAGTAAGGATTCCAAAATGGCATAACAGTTGGTAAATTCTTTCTGAAATTGTAGAAAATTTTTCTTCAGAAATAATCCCGTTTTTAACAAATTTATCTAACCTTATTTGAATATCAAAACAGATTTATTCTGTCAGTCTTCTACAATCTTAATTTCAGAAAAATTTTTATTCAAAAAACTTTAAGAATTAAACTTATGTCTAAATAAGCACCGCTTATATTCAATAGACGTATATAATCAAAACTCAATATACAATGTCAAATCAGTATATACTACCTTGAAGTGTAACTGGAACTTGTTTAAACAGACTAACTTTAAAAATCCAGATAGTCTATGTTTATATACGTCTATTAAATATAGGCGGTGCTTATTTAGACATTAATTTAATTCTAAAAGTTTTTTGAATAAAAATTTTTTTGAAATTAAAGTTGTAGAAGACTGACAGATTAAATCTGTTTTGATAGTCAAATGTTGTTATTTTTCTTTCATCAAGTAAAAAGCCTTTTTATATTTTATCTAACCTTAGTTAAAAATTATACTAATGTGCTATTTTAGGGTGCGTTCGAAATAAAATTCAGTGGATTACTTAAGTTTTTAATGAAATTAAGATTTAAAAGGAAGTTCCACTACATTTACGGCAGCATGTGGTCCAAAAAGATGGACAGCGCATTAGGCTGCCATAGTAAGACAATTTCTCAATAAAGAACACCCCGATAGGTGGATTAGGCAGGGTGGAACGGTTTCGTGGCCTGCCTGTTTTCCCGATTTGAACCTAATAGACTTCTTTTACTGAGTTACGATAAAGGAGAAAGTGTATTCCAAACAGATCCAAAATTTGGACGAGCTGCGCCGAAGACTTGTAGAAGCCGCTGAAGGCATTACATCAAAAAGATACGCTCGTCTTATCATTTTTGGGCAAACGTAGAGCTTGCATCACAGCTGATGATACACATTTCGAACATTTGCTATGAGAATTCTCTTACTGTTTCAGCATAATGCACTGGTCAGCCATCTTGTTGGTACCACATGCTGCCGAAAATGTTCAGTGGAACTTCCTTGTAAATCTTTATTCGATTGAAAACTTAAAGAATCCACCAAATTTTATTTCAAACGCACCTTAAAATGGCACATTAGAATAATTTTTTACTAGGGTAGATAAATTTGTTAAAAATGGATTATTTGCAAAGAAAAAATTGTCCAAATTTCAGCGAGAATTTATTAAATATTATTCCATTTTGGAATCCTTACTAAATGTCCCAAATTTTGACGTCACTGGCCAAATTCGCGTAGTACAATTTTATTTCAATACAGTCAATTTAACTGGGCAATTTTTTTATTTTGAACAATTTTTTGGAAAAAAGTTGTCTTTTTCATCCTGAAAGAAGTTCGTTTTGAAATTTCGGTAACAGTTTAGAAAAGCATTATTGAGGGTTACAAAACAAATATATTTGGAAAAAGTGAAGATTTATGGCAACAGGAGTAAAAAAACCGTCACAGGGTGCAAAATTTTTAGAATTTTTTTAAATGCTTATCATTTTGAAAGCATGCCACATAGATTCTCTTTGACATTGATTTCTGAGACATCTTGCTTCAACAATTTTCGATTCCAGGACGGTCAAGATTTTTATTATATACCTAATCAATAAAAAAGATATTCCTTGGTGGAGTATAATATTTTAAACTTTAAATATTAAAACAGAATAAATCTGTGAAACCCTCACATAATCCAAAAAAAAAAAAATTCAGAACACTTTCTATTTAAGTAAAAGGTTTTTCAATAAGAAGTTTTATTTTGATAATAAAAAAACGAGTATATTTTGAGAGAAATTAATGGATGTTTATTTCATTGTGAAGAGAAATGAATTATTTTCATTTTCTAAATATGAAATAGGGCTGATGAGTTTTCCGTTGTGAGAATTTAAACTTGCTCTTTGAAGATCTTCTTCATGTTTTAGGAATTTTTTTGATGGAACTTATTTGAAGCCAGTTGTTTTTGAAGAGGTTCTTGAGGTTATGTTTTGTATTTTTGGAAAGGGATTTGGTTTTCATAATACAAGGTACGAAACAAAACTGTGTATCCTTCAAGTATTTATTTAATAATTTATATTTCTTTGAATTCCTTTATTCCCTTTCGGTACTGTGTAATGAGTGTTAATTTTATTTGTGTACTGAATTGAAACCGTGTTTTAATTTTTAATTAAAATTAAATATTTAATTTCTTATCATCATCTTAACTAGTTCATAGTCCTAAATGATATTTTTTCCATCAATAAAAGGATTTTGCAGTTCAAAGGGACAATTCAGTACTCTCAACATTATTCAATATTCTCATGTACCAGTTAATGCACCGGTTGAACTTCAAAATGTGAATCTTTGAGGATCGTTTCTAATCTTAGCAATAAATCAACAAAATGCTCCAGTATATACTGAATATATATTTCAAATATTTTTCTTTTATATGTGGTTTTATCTAACGAAAGTTAAGATTGGGAATATATATTTCAAATATTTTTCTTATATATGTGGTTTTATCTAACGAAAGTTAAGATTGGGACCTTATTGAAGAAAATATTTCCTTTCATGAAATTATGTGTTCCTACCAATTAAAATATATGAAATTTGAATATTTAGGACCAAGATCCCCAAACACGTCTGATTTTGATGATTTTTAATTCAAAGTTCAGAGATAATCTAAAATTTCCATACTCTTGGTTCAATTTGGTGGAGGATTTCAGTTTTGATCAAGATCTGATATATGCTCATCCTCCAAAAATATATTAACCTATCTCTATGGTTATGCTGTCCGTATACTCGGTTGGTGTATTATGTGTTGCCAGAATTATCTTTCAAGGTGATAACGATACAGACCCAACCAATCTAGAATTGGTCTACGATTTCTCCACAACAATCTAGAAAGAAATAGGATACGTCCAATTTCGAATATAAAAATTTATGTCGTGTTATAAAACGAATTCAAGATGATACGTTCCATAGAATCAGCGCAACTATTAACCAGGAATTAATTAGGTAATTATATGAATATAATGCAACTGATGTTCATCAATCGCTTTTGAGTAAATCCCCATCAATCTGGGAATTTTCCAAAGATCGAGAAAAAATTAAGATAACTGAAAGGTCATTCAATGAATTAAGGAAGCGGATATAACATTATTCTCATTCATTGTGAAAACTAACATGTTTAGACGCCTGTTTCTTCCCCAATTAAAGAATCTATACGAAGATCTAGCAAAATTTTGAGAGAATTAACGAGTAATGTCATGTCCATAATCATTATCCAAACTCTTTTTTCTACTTCCGTATCACTAATCTTTTGATTAAGTATCTAAAAATAAAGAAAATTATGTTAATACCAAATTCTAAATAATATCCAGGTATATATATTTAAACTAATAAAAAAAGTTTTTTTCTTGATAGGATTATTACAAAATTTTAAATATTATACAGATTTATTCTGTTAACCTCCTATAAACTTTAATTTTATAAAAACTTTTATTCAAAAACTTTAAAGAACCAATTTTAATGTGAGTCAATACTTGATAGAAGTAAAATTTAAATGACTTTAAATTCAGAATTATATATTCTAACTTCTACATTATATATTGAAACTATATACAAAAACTATCAAATTGATATCCTTATATATAACCAATATAAAATGTTTTTCAATGTCTCGGAAAAAACCTTTTTACATCCCGACTTGAAATGTATTAATACAAATGTATTAACAAAAACTATATATTAAAACTATGTATATTAACATACAAATACAAGAAAATCCACTATTCCAAAATTATCTAAAATTATCAAAATAAAGGATCAAATAAAAATAATTGAACGAGAACTCGGAACATTTAATAGCTATTTCAGCCTATATGGCCTCATCAGAAATGTATTGAATTCAGATTCAAATATATAACAAGATCAAAATTCAACTTACTAAAATAAGATAAAACATGGAACGAATAAACTTGAAGTAAGCTTTAAAGTATCCAAAATAAAACAGAAATGATCAACGTATTGTTACGTATAACCTATACCTATTTGTACCCGGAAAACAGAAAAACAATAACAAAACTTATTCACCCCAAATAATACATTTGTATTAATACATTTCAAGTCGGGATGTAAAAAGGTTTTTTCCGAGACATTGAAAAATATTTTATATTGATTATACATAAGGATATCAATTTGATAGTTTTTGTATAAAGTTTCAATATACATTCTGTCAAGAAAGTACCGGGAATTATCGATTTAAATCTGGCGGGGCCATGAGGCAGGTAAAAATTTTTTTTCCTAGGTTGGTACCACTGTCCTTAATTACTATGCCAAGCTTGAGCGGGATCTGTCAACTAGTGTGTTTGCAACAGCTGATTAAGTCAGTCGATGTCAGAGTGCGTGCCGATTTTTACTATGGGTGCTTACGTTGACCAAAGAATTTGTTTAAAGTTTTGTGTTGCAAATGAATTTTCGTGTGCCGATGCATTGAAAATGTTGCAAAAGGCCTTTGGTGATAATGCTCTATCGAAAACTCGTGCATATCAGTGGTACAGAGCCTTCAAGGACGGTCGTGAAGTGGTCGCCCATCGACGGCTTCGATCGAAGATAACGTCGATAAAATTAAGGAAAGGGTGCTGGAAAACCGTCGTACCAGCTTGAGAGAGATAGCACATGATCTAAAGATATCCCACGAGTCCGCACGTACGATTTTGATTGATATTTTGGGCATGAGAAAGGTGGCCGCACGACTCGTACCGAAAGACCTGAATTTTCTTCAAAAACGTCATCGCGAACAGGTTGCTTCAGACATGCTGGATCGCTGTAATTCCGATTCTACATTCATGGAACGCATTATAACTGGTGATGAGACCTGGGTCTACGAGTACGATATGCAAACAAGCCAGCAATCATCGGAATGGGTGGCAAAAAATGAGCCGAAACCGAAAAAACCACGCCAAAGCCGCTCGAAAATGAAGGTGATGCTCATTGTTTTCTTCGATACCCGTGGCGTGGTGCACTACGAATTCGTTCCAGAGGGTCAGACGGTAAACAAGGAGTATTACCTAGGCGTTATGAAACGTTTGCGTGAGCGTATCCGTAAGAAGCGGCCAAATTTGTGGGCGAACAACTCATGGATTTTGCATGACGATAACGCGCCTTCTCACAGAGCTACGATTGTGACTGACTTTCTCGCCAAAAACTCAACAAACGTGCTTCAGCAACCACCGTATTCGCCAGATTTGGCTCCCTGCGACTTTTTCCTCTTCCCAAAACTAAAATTTCCCCTTCGTGGCACCCGTTTTGAGTCGATTGAAGCCATAAAACAAAATTCGGCGCGAGAGCTAAAGTCCATCCCGGAAAGCGCCTATAAAAAATGTTTCGATAATTGGAAGTGCCATTGGCATAGATGTATTGGAGCAAATGGAGCCTATTTTGAAGGCGACCAAATAAATTTTGACGATTAAATGTAAAAATGTTGTTTTAATTGAAAATTCCCGGTACTTTCTTGACACAGTAGTATAATGTAGAAGTTAGAATATATAATTCTGAATTTAAAGTCATTCAAAAACTTTAAATATAAAAAATATGAATTATCAACTGAAAATACTAAATAAATACTTGAAGGATAAAAAATCTTGTCTCGTGCCTTATTTTATGAAAACCAAATCCCTTTCCAAAAATGCACAACATAACTTTAAGAACTTCTTCAAAAACAACTCGCTCAAAATAAGTTCCTTCAAAAAAATTCCTTAAACATGCAGAACATCTTCAACAAGCAATTTAGAATTCTAACAACGGAGAACTCATCAGCCCTACTTCATATCTATTCTATGTTCGTCCCAGAAATCACACAAAGTTTGTAAGGTATTTTATGGACTCCCTTGAAACCAAATGATATTATGTATAAGTGTAAACCAAAATATATAATTATTATATAAACAATAAAATAATAATAAGAGGTTTTTTTCTTGATTTCTTGATAATTTAATTCTAAAAGTTTTTAAATGAAAATTTTTATGAAATTAAAATTTTAACAGGATAAATCTGTATGATATTTAAAATTTCATATACAGAGTGGCCCAGAAGTCGACGTCAAGCCTGAATCGGGTAACAGGCTGAGTCATAGTATCATCAGAAAAATATTTAAAAAAAATCTAAATGGTGTACTTTTGAAATTATATTGCATTTTTCATTATTCGAGAAAATGTACACCCTGTGATGATTTTTGAACTCCTGTTGCTACAATTTTTTACTTTCTTCAAGTTTTATTTTTCCTATGTTATCCCGAATAGTGGTTCTGTAACTTAGAATCTTCAATTCTAAGCTAATTACTCCGGCTTGGAAAATAATGTCACTTGTTGCCGAACCAAGTATTCAAAATTAAATTTGAATACAAAAACAGATTTAATCTGTCAGTCTTCTACAATTTTAATTTCAAAAATTTTTTTTTATTTAAAAAACTTTTAGAATTGAAATAATGTCTGCATAAGCACCGCTCATTGTATACGTCTATCAAATATGAGCGGTGCTTATGTAGACATTAATTTAATTCTAAAAATTTTTTAGAATAAATTTTTTTTTTAATTAAAATTGTAGAAGACTGACAGATTAAATCTGTTTTTGTATTCCAATTTTGTTGAATCTCTTCTATCAAGTAAAAAGCCTTTTTCTATTCTATTCAAAATCGAAATTTCGCCCAACTTCAATTGACTGTACTGAAAAAAAATGTTCTATTATTATAATAATACAACATATTTTTAATGTATTGTGTGTATTAGCCAGAGATGAGCAAGAGTCTTAATTTTTTCAATTGAATTGGTCCTTACTTGAAATTACACATTCACTTTTATATAGCTGAAAAGTTGAAAAAAGAGGCGGTACAACTATATATGCAAAAAGGGATAAAAATAACCATCAATTTACAGAAAAACCGATAAAAAAATTGTGAAAAAATGGATATAAATAACCATAAAATTTACTAACTGACAAAGAAACTGCAACACCCAGAAGGAGCTGTTTAAATTTTTAAATTTGGAAAACAAAGTTAGTATAGCAAGGATTAAATGATTAAAATTTGGAGAAAAAATTCGTGAAGGTCTTTTCATGTAAATATTTTTTGGTACTTGAATATTTAGTGGCAAATTTTTTAAATTTTTCAAAAAACCAGCTGCTCGAGGAGATCCAAAGTCGATGTTTACTTGTTGTTGAAATGCCTAGAGCACGTGTACGCGGAATTTATCGCCAGCTAAATGAATTTGAAAGAGTTCGCACTATTGGTCTACATGTCATTTCGAGAAATCGCTAACCGTACGAACAGAAATCCAACTACTGTTATGAGATGTTGTCAAGCGTGGTTTGATAATGGCCAAAATCGAAGGAGAGTTGTCACCGGACATCGAAGGGGCACAAATGAAGTTCAAGATCGACGTCTAAGACTTATGACTATCAGAGACCGATTTGCGATAAGTTAAAAGTATGTCAAAGAAGAATGGAAAGAAGTTTATTAAGAATCAAATTAAAAGACCGAATAAGAAATGTAGATATCAGGAGAAAAGCACAAATAAAAGATGTAAGCAAAGAACTGTTACAGAAGAAGTTGACTTGGGCTGGCCAAGTAGCAAGAATGTCAACTGACGAATGGACCAAGTTGGTGCAGGAATGGTATCCAAGAGAAGGTAGAAGAAGCCGTGATCGTCCAGCATCAAGATGTCAGGATATTGAGAAAATTAAAGAAATATTATAGACATAAATCGCTCAAAGTAGGGAACAATGGAAGAAATTTGGAGAGATTGGGATTGTACGGGCTCATGATGATGATGATTGTGGCTGGTATGAGCACGAAAAAGCTCCTTCCTGACTTCACGCCAGTGCTTTTCACGTTTTATTTTATTAAACTTTTCAATATTATATTGCATGCAAATTTGGTATGGTTCCTCAACAATTTGATACTTAAATGAAATTTTTCAATTATATTGAAATCTATTGATTTGAAGAAAACTCTTCAAATAATCATTTTTTGTAAATTTAAGATTCAATGCTCCCAGTTCCATACAAATTTTCCTGCAATATGCTGAATTTTCATTTAACGTTGGAAATTTTGTTTGTCAATATAATGTGCAAAGCTTGTACTTTCGAAAATTCCTTGCATTCTACATTAGTACCCTTTGTTGCATGCATCATTTCGCCCCAATATCTGTAATATTCGAATTTTGAGCCGAGAATGGTCTTAAACGACTTTCAGATGAGGTTCAAGGTCTGAATATCTCGGCTCAGGTCGTTAATGGGCAAAACCGGTCCGATAGTTTCGCAGTTCTTCACGTTTGAAAATTCTTAATATTTTTCCCAATATTTTCGAAACTACAGATTCGATCGATCTGAAATTCAGTATTTAGGAGGAGAATAATAACGCGCATGTTCGTGCGAAATTTCGTGGGGATGGTAAGTTCAAGAAAAAAAAATTATCTTAAACACTATAACTTTCGAACTGAAAGAGATAGAGGTTATTTAAAATTCTCTCCTATTTATAACAAATTTTTCCAAACTGCGAATCCGATTGATCTGACATTTGAGATTTAGAAGGACCATGATAACGAATATGTTTCTGCAAAATTTTATGTGGATTATATGATTAAAAGATTCAAAACGAAAACAAAAATATTCTAAGTAGAGCAGAGTTGAGCGATGAAGAAACCATAGCAACAGTCCACGGTCAGGTAAATTTTGCATTTAGATGTAAACTAACGGCACAAAGGCTAATGAAAAATTTTTATTCATCATATCCAGCTCTCTTAAGATTCAGAGATTTGAAAATTCCAGGAGAAATGGACGGTTGAATAAACGCGCAAAAGCTTCTGACTTCACTTCAGTGCTTTTCTAATTTTTTATATTTGAAAAAACCCTCTTGGACGTATAAGAAGAAACGAATTCATAGAACTGATAAAATGAAATACCAATAGCAATCTTTATTTTTCGTAATATTGAATGATAGAATCTACGTGGTAGAACGTGATAATTTCAAACAAAAATATTTTCAAAATTTGAATATTAAAACATATTGAAATATGTTTGTCTTCTACAATTTTAATTTAAAAAAATTTAATTCTAAAAGTTTTTGAATAAAAATTTTTTGAAATTAAAATTGTAGAAGACAAACATATTTCAATATGTGTTAATATTCAAATTTTGTTATTTTCTTCTATCAAGTAAAAGGCCTTTCTATTCTATTTTATTTTAAAAATATTTTCTACTAATTAAGGAGCCATCTAACTGAATTAGAAAAATTATGATTTAACAGTGTTAAATAAGCTATTAAGTCTACGAATGGAAATCTGAACGCTATTTACCAGAGCAGAATAAAGTTTACGGACCAAAAATTGGTGAATGGTCAGCTCATTGAACTTTCTCTATACGGAGTTTAAACTAACGGTACCAGCAGAACCTTCGGATTCCTCTCAAATCTCCTTCCTTTTCTACACACACGACTATCGAAAAGCATTCACTGGCATGGAAAGGAAGTGACTCGATGAGGCACCCAGGAAGATATTCGAAAGCTGCCCATTATATTCACGATTTTGTACAAGGGTAAACCATTAAGGCAATAAGTAAACTATTGTATCTCAATATTCTTCAGATAAAACCGGTTAATTCTCAATTTAGGGGCTGTCATTCTACGAAATATATATTATGTACGATAGTACCCAATATACATGTATTTTCCTAAACATAGAAATATATTAAACACCCTCAACAACAATGAATACATTAAATAGTTTCTTGGTGTTTTATTTTTTAGAATTAATGAGTTTCGACATATGAAAATGAATTTTTTTTTATTTCAAAATTTTAAGTATCATACAGATTGATTCCTACAAATTTTAATTCCAAAAAAATTTTTATTCGAAAACTTGGAATTTATTGAAATAAATGTCTCAGAGAACAGTTTTTCAATTTAGTAGACATATAAATGGAAACAGTGTGACATTTATTTAATTTAATGCTAAAAAAATATATATTGAGTTTTGATTATATACGTCTATTAAATATAAGCGGTGCTTGTGTAAACATAACTTAAATTCTAAAAGTTTTTTGAATAAAAATTTTTTTGAAATTAAAATTGTAGAAGATAAACATATTTCAATTTGTTTTAATATTCAAATTTTGTTATATTTCTTCTATCAAGTAAAAGGCCTTTCTATTTTATTTTATATATAATATATAATTATATTTTGGCTTCGATAAATCTCATTATGGAATGTCAATGAATTTAAATAAACCTTAAAATAACTCACACTGTTCTTTGATTTTGTTAGAATATAGATCAATCTTGAATTATATAGTTGATCTGTATTTCGAAGCTTTAGTTTTTTAACACGTGAGAGATATAGGTTAGTTTTTTGATTTTGATATTTGGAATATTAAATGAGGACTGAAGACAGGATTGCCTAGAATTATATTTGTTTTTTGAAGATATAGTGCACATTTTTTAGATATTTTTGAAATAATTTATTCGAATATTTAAATATATTAAATATTTCAAATAAATTATATTCTTTAAGAAGTCCTTTAAGTGTGTTCATGTTTTTAAAAGGCTATTGGTGTTCTTAAAAATAAGAGCAGAAACGAAATTTTGTCTCCTTTAAATATTTATTTATTAATTTTAATTACTTTTGTATATCTGTTGGGTTATTTATTCCATTTGACATTATATATTGAGTTTTGATTATATACGTCTATTAAATGTAAGCGGTGCTTGTGTAGACATAACTTTAATTCTAAAAGTTTTTTGAATACAAATTTTTTTGAAATTAAAATTGTAGAAGATAAACATATTTCAATTTGTTTTAATATTCAAATTTTGTTATATTTCTTCTATCAAGTAAAAGGCCTTTCTATTTTATTTTATTTTAATTCTAAAAGTTTTTGAATAAAAATTTTTTGAAATTAAAATTTGTAGGAGGTTAACAGAATAAATCTGTATAATATTTTAAATTTTGTAATAATCCTTCTATCAAGAAAAACTTAATTTTATTATATGACTTCAAATTCAGAATTATATATTATAATATCTACAATATATATAGAAACTATATTCAAAAACTATCAAATTGATATCCTTATATATAATCAATATAAAATATTTTTCAATGTCTCAGAAAAAACCTTTTTACATCCCGACTTGAAATGTATTAATACAAATGTATTAATAAAAACTATGTAAGTATGTATATTAACATACAAATACAAGAAAATCCACTATTCCAAAATTATCCAAAAATTATCAAAATAAAGGATCAAATAAAAATAATTGAACGAGAACTCGGAACATTTGATAGCTACTATTTCGGTCTTTCTGACCTCTTCAGAAATGTATTGAATTCAGATTCAAATATATAACAAGATCAAAATTTAACACACCAAATAAGATAAAACCTGGAACGAATAAACATGAAGTAAGCTTTAAAGTATTCAAAATAAAACAGAAATGATCAACGTGTTGTTACGTATAACCTATAACTATTTGTACTCGGAGCACAGAAAAACAATAACAAAACTTATTCACCCCAAATAATGTCCCATAATGAGAAAAATAACCAGAATTTCAAAAATAATAAATAATTAAGGAATATATTGTGTATGTTTCATTTTGGATTCTTTAAACCTTACTTCAAGTTTATTCGTTCCAGGTTTTATCTTATTTGGTGTGTTAAATTTTGGTCTTATTATATATTTGAAACTGAATTCAACACATTTCTGAAGAGGTCAGAATGACCGAAATAGCAGTTCTCAAATGTTGGATTTCTGGTTCAATTATTTTTATTTGATAATTTTGATAATTTTAGATAATTTTGGAATGGTGGACTTTCTTGTATTTGTATGTTAATATACATACTTACATAGTTTTTATTAATACATTTGTATTAATACATTTCATGTTGGGATGTAAAAAGGTTTTTTCCGAGACATTGAAAAATATTTTATATTGATTATATATAAAGATATCAATTTCATAGTTTTTGTATATAGTTTCAGTATATATTGTAGTAATTATAATATATAATTTTGAATTTAAAGTCATTTAAATTTTTCTTCTGTCAAGTATTGACATTCAAATTGAGTCTTTTTTTATTTTATTTATTTTAGGTAGCAGTCATATTGAAGAATTTCTATTGTTATGTTAAAATGACTTCATCTTCTTTTCCGTTATTTGATTTCAATGTGAGGTATATTAAAGATTGATCCAGGATTTTCTTCATCTACGTAGGAAAACCACATGAAAATCTGATAATTTTTCTGTTCTATTAGTCATCTCTCATCATTCACTATCAATTTCCGGTGAATAATCGAATCTACAGGGTGTATAGGAATAGTTGCGAAAAAATTTAGGGGGTGATTCCTTGTCAAAAAATAGGCTGGGTCTTTCTCATAATCTTTATTTATTTGAGCCCCCCCTGCTTAGTTACAGTCCCCTAAAGATAGCACCCGGAAAACAGTTTTTAATTTTCTTCTTAAAATCCAAAAAACTGACAATAATTGTAACTGAATCAAAGATAGTCAGTTGTCATAACAAAAATTACATCCGCTTACCAAATAAATTCTAGTTCGGTAATAATTGCAGCCTCTACGACTCATGCTTTCATGTTGATAATTTTTTTTTATTAAAAACCTTGAATTTTAGCAAGAAATTACAAGAGACCTTTTTTATTAGGAATGGATCAAGCTATCCAAAATCAATTTCCTTATAGTGAAATAGGAATATGGAAAAAAGTTTCTTGCGAAAGAAGGTTTAGGGGTGGTTTTTTCTACCCCTTTCAATCATAGAGGAATACCATCAAACATTTTTTTGGGCGCCTCCTCACCCACATAAAATGTCTGCTTAGTTTTATTCTTGTCAGTTCTTTAGTTTTCAAAATAAAAATTAAAAACTGTTTTTCAGGCGCCATCTTTAGGAGGCTGTAACTAAGTAGGGGGAGCTCAAAAAAATTATGTTTATGTAAAAGACCCACCATATTTTTTGACAAGAAATCACCCGCTGAATTTTTTCGCAACTATTCATATACAGCCTGTATATCAAACACAGACGGATGGACAGAAAATTTCAAAATTCCTTTTCTTTGTTCTTTACTCGTTTTTCATCATTCTTAATCGATTTCTAGCAAATATTATTCGTGAACAGGCGTTTTAATTATGCTGTTTTATTACTTGTATTTATACAGAGGTATAGGCAAGTCAAAACATGTTATCCTTAAATGACCTTATCTTTTTTTCCCATCATCTGATTTCGGTAGAACAAAAAACTCAATGTTAATCCTGGCTTTCTGTTATCTACCTGTGAAAACCCCATGAAAAGAATTTTCGGAGATCAGCAGTAACACACAAAGAGAGAGATAGACAAAAGTTTCGAAAGAAGTTTATGGTCAAAATTTTAAATATCATACAGATATATTTATTCTGTTAACCTCCTACAAATTTTGATTTTAAAAAATAATTGTAGGATGTTAAGAATACATCTGTATGATATTTAAAATTTTGTATTAATTCTTCTATTAAGTAAAAACCTCTTTTATTAATTTTATTCATAATGATTCACACAGTTTTTATGTTTAACAATTTACTTATTTGAAAACTGTGTGAATTATTTTAAATAAAATTGTTATATTGTTTCACCTAGTGCCAACCACATACTCCACTCTTTTATTAAGTTTATGTTCTATTACTTTTTTCTTCCATCATTCCCGATCCATTTTTTGCAAATATATTAATTATACAGACATTTCAATTCCACTGTTTCATTATGTGTAAGGAACAAACAAACAGAAATTACAAAATCCTTTTTTTGCCTACTTCTACTTCTTTTTTCCGCGTTCGTTCTAGAGAACAGCGTGCTACCGTTTTCCCTCAATGTCTGTAATTTTTAAATTTTGAGCCAAAAATGGTTTCAAACGACTTAGTTGGACCCAGTGATGAAAAATCAATCGGAGGTCATCTGTCTGAAATAAAATAGAAAAAGGCTTTTTACTTGATAGAAGAAATATAACAAAATTTTAATATCAAAACAGATTTAATCTGTTTTCTGTCTTCTACAATTTTAATTTCAAAAGAATCTTTATTCAAAAAACTTTTAGAATTGAATTAATGTCTACAATAAGCACCGCTTATATTTAATAGACGTATATAATCAAAACTCAATATACAATGTCAAATGGAATAAATAAACCAACCAATATAAAAAAGGCAATTAAAATTAATAAATAAATATTTGAAGGAGACAAAATTTTGTTTCTGATCTTACCATAATGAAATCAATTCCTTTCCAAAAATATTCCATTTTCTTATCATTCTCAATTGATTTTCGGCCAATATATATTCAATATACAGACATTCCAATTCTACTGTTTTATTAAATGTATAGATATTGTATTTTGAAATGCAGAAAATACATACTGCGGTAAATATCCGTGATAAAAACACTGAAATTCATAAGTAAAGATCAGAGAAATTTCATAGTGCAAATATATAACTAAATACGATTTCAAACTGACACCAATAAAGAAACGTTCAAAACTTCACACAAAAAATCACTATTTTACAAAAAAAATAAATAAATTCGATAGGCTTTTCAAAATAATTTATTTGAATTGAATGTAGTTTATTATTTGTAGAAATAATAAATCGAAATGATTCATTAAACAATTTTTATCACATGATTTAATTACTCAATTTATCGATTTTCAATGGCTATTGAGGTCACAATTCTGGAATTTCAGATGACTACAATTTTTTTCATTTTCGACCTACCTATCTGAAAACTAAATATTTTAAATTATAAAGATGAAGCTGCATAAATCTGAGATATATATATATATTTTTTTTTTATTTATATATATATACTACTCTGTCAAGAAAGTACCGGGAATTTTGTCCTCTAACATTTCAGACCAAATTCGGGCCTCAAACCTACCCTGCAAGTTTCAAGTCACTAGATATTTCCGTTCGAAAGTTAGTGTTCGCAGTAGGGCCAGCCGGACAGAATAAGTTTTGACCTCGGATTCTTCATCAATCTATTCGTTCGAGACTATTTTCAGATCGAAATCAGAAAATTAGATAGCACGTTCTTCCCCAGAAGAGGCGCTCAAAAATTAAACATTGATTTCGTAATTTAAATATTTAACAGATAGATTGGTTTCACTATGGTAAGATCAGAAACAAAATTTTGTCTCCTTCAAATATTTATTTATTAATTTTAATTGCCTTTTTTATATTGGGTGGTTTATTTATTCCATTTGACATTGTATATACTACTCTGTCAAGAAAATACCGGCAATTAAAACAACATTTTTACATTTAATCGTCAAAATTTATTGGGTCGCCTTCAAAATAGGCTCCATTTGCTCCAATACATCTATGCCAACGGCACTTCCAATTATCGAAACATTTTTTATAGGCGCTTTCCGGGATGGACTTTAGCTCTCGCGCCGAATTTTGTTTTATGGCTTCAATCGACTCAAAACGGGTGCCACGAAGGGGCAATTTTAGTTTTGGGAAGAGGAAAAAGTCGCAGGGAGCCAAATCCGGCGAATACGGTGGTTGCTGAAGCACGTTTGTCAGTCACAATCGTAGCTCGGTGAGAAGGCGCGTTATCGTCATGCAAAATCCATGAGTTGTTCGCCCACAAATTTGGCCGCTTCTTACGGATACGCTCACGCAAACGTTTCATAACGCCTAGGTAATACTCCTTGTTTACCGTCTGACCCTCTGGAACGAATTCGTAGTGCACCACGCCACGGATATCGAAGAAAACAATGAGCATCACCTTCATTTTCGAGCGGCTTTGGCGTGGTTTTTTCGGTTTCGGCTCATTTTTTGCCACCCATTCCGATGATTGCTGGCTTGTTTGCATATCGTACTCGTAGACCCAGGTCTCATCACCAGTTATAATGCGTTCCATGAATGTAGAATCGGAATTACAGCGATCCAGCATGTCTGAAGCAACCTGTTCGCGATGACGTTTTTGAAGAAAATTCAGGTCTTTCGGTGCGGCCACCTTTCTCATCCCAAAATATCAATCAAAATCATACGTGCGGACTCGTGGGATATCTTAAGATCGTGTGCTATCTCTCTCAAGCTGGTACGACGGTTTTCCAGCACCCTTTCCTTAATTTTATCGACGTTATCTTCGATGGAAGCCGTCGATGGGCGACCACTTCACGACCGTCCTTGAAGGCTCTGTACCACTGATATGCACGAGTTTTCGATAGAGCATTATCACCAAAGGTCTTTTGCAACATTTTCAATGCATCGGCACACGAAAATTCATTTGCAACACAAAACTTTAAACAAATTCTTTGCTGAACGTAATCACCCATAGTAAAAATCGGCACGCACTCTGACATCGACTGACTTAATCAGCTGTTGCAAACACACTAGTTGACAGATCCCGCTCAAGCTTGGTACCAACCTAGGAAAAAAAAATTTTTACCTGCCTCATTGCCCCGCCAGATTTAAATCGATAATTCCCGGTACTTTCTTGACAGAATGTATATATATATACGTATATATTTCAAGTTCTACATGAACTGATGTGTCCACTGATAATTCTTGATATAACTTATTTTTGAACCCTCAGTTTTCGACTCATAATTTTTTCATTTAAAAGATTTTTTATTTGAAAAACTACCAAACGACGGGGTATTTACAGAAATGTTTGTTTTTTCTCATTCCCTCATTTTTTATATATTTTCTCAAACTTTCACCATCAGTTTTTATTACAGCCTATTTTTCATCGTAAAACATTGCGATAAAAGTATACTGCAGTGCTAAATATTCGACTAAAGTTCGAGCAAGAATCGGTTGATTCTACATAAAATTATTTTTTATTCTCAATTTTTCTTCTTAAGAATAAATCAATCAGTACCTAATTTCATGAATTCAAAAGTATACTTCTATTGCTGACGAAGTTCCATGAATTTCAGACTAGAAATTTCGAAGAAACATTTGAAAGATGTACGAAAGAATGATGGATTTTAGTTTACCATATTTTATATAATTGTCGAAATATCCGACAGTAAACTGAAAATTTTAGGAGGTTTAAAATTTTGTTTTTGATGCTTGGTTTCCATAAAGTTCATTATTCATTTGTTAATTATTCTGAACTGAAATTGCAGTTGACAAAGCTTTTTGCACAGACAAAATATTCAACCTAGTGTTTCACTTATATAGAAATATAAGGCTTATAATGTTTATCATATCAGATTGATATTAATGAACCATCTTTAAGAGGATAATCTGTTAAATGATTTAAAAGGGGTATCGAACTGGAAGTACATACTGAAAATCGATTTAGAATCTGTTCGCATCATTGTGAAAATTATCTCGGATACAATGAATACAGTTCTTATATCGAAACCGTTATATCGAATATGGGTGTGACAGGGCCACTTGAACTTTATAGCGAGAAACCACCTTCACAAATTTGAGCTCGTTTATACGAGTTTTTGTTGAATCCGACTGAAATGTTGCGAAATTCAGTCGAACTTTCATTGCGGATTTGAACTGAAACGAGAACGATAAAATGATGCCAAAGAAATGTATCAATATCTTGGAGAAATTTCTAAAATATCAGCCTGCGTTTGATTCATTATTGAAAAGAATAATTATTTTAAATCGTGCCGTGAAAAAAAATCCTTTACCCTTCCCAAGAGTGCAAATACAGGGGGTACTCGGGGTAATTACCCCCCAAGGATTCACAATATAAAAAAAAAAAATTTAAAAATTCCAGCCAAGACGAATGCAAAATATGAAATTTCAAATTTTCAGCCAAGATGGAAACCGATAATTTTTTCCTAGTAACAAAATATTCCAGAAGGAGTATTTCATTCCATTGTTAGATAATGTACTGGTGGATCTCTAATTCCGTTTCCATAATGATGTTCTCGAAGTTTTTAATATAAATGATTTGATTGAAAAAGGAAATATGATTCGTATCAAAATTCCTAGAAAATAATGATAGTACCATTTCTAGTTTGATGGAAAAAATGCACTAGTGAGACGGAAAATCTGCCAGATACAGCATTGAGTGCACTAAAATTTTGCGTTAAGTCAATAGATCCGAATGTTTACTTGGCACTATACTTGATATCTGTAATGCCTGTAAGTGTGGCGAGCTCTGAGAGAAGTTTTTCAACAATGAAGAGTTTGAATATCAAAACAGATTAAATCTGTAGTCTTCTTCAATTTCAGTTTCAAAAAAATTTTATTCAAAAAACTTTCAGAATTAAATTAATGTCTAAAATAAGCACCGCTTACGTTTAATAGACGTATATAATCAAAACTCAGTATATAATGTCAAATGGAATAAATAAACCAACAGATATAAGAAAGTCATTGAAATTAATGAATAAATATTCAAAGGAGACAAAATTTTGTTTCTGATCTTACCTTTAAGAACACCAATTGACTTTTAAAAATATGAACACAACTTAAGGACTTCTCAAAGAATATAATTTATTTGAAATATTTAATATATTTAAATATTCGAATAAGTTAATTCAGAAATCTCTCAAAACAAATATAATTCTAAGTAATCTCTTCTTCGGTCCTAGATAATATTCCAAATATCAAAATCAAATAGCTACAACTATATCACAACAAACACATGTTAAGAATGGATGCTTCGAACAGACCAACTTTAAAATTCAAGATTGGTCTATGTTCTAACAAAATCACAGAACAGTGTAAGCGGTGCTCATTTTAGACATTAATTTAATTCTAAAAGTTTTTTGAATAAAATTTTTTTGAAATTAAAATTGTGGAAGACTAACAGATTTAATCTGTTTTGATATTCAAATTTTGTTATATTTCTTCTATCAAGTAAAAAGCATTTTTCTATTTTATAACATTGAAGAGGTTAAAAACATGGCTCAGATCCAGAATGGGTCAAAAAAGATTGGTACATTTGGCCTTATTGTACGTCCATAGAAAATTTGAATGAGATATTGATTCTGTGATAGACAGAATTGCGAATATGTAGAGGAGATTCTTAGAATTGGTGTTATAGAAAACACGAAAAAGACAATATATAAAGAGTAAATGACTTCATTTCCATTTCATAATAATTATTCTTGAGTCATTAGTGTAGGTACATATGTTATATATCTAGATATATTATTTCTGTCTGTTTTGATTAAAAATTTATTTTCTTACAATAAACATATTTGTTGTTTTTCTAAGTGAATGTTCCTTGTTATCTTTGTATATTGTGTTTTATTAGTATTTATTTTGGATAAAATAACTGATGTATACCTGGCGATTTTTTTTGATTACCCCCCAAGAAAAAAAATTACGCCCTTGGCCCTTCCTGAAGTTTTGATAGTTGATATTTCCAAATAAATAAAATTAATGGACCTTCTGAAACGTTTACTATTTTCATCTATTTTTATATCAATTACATGATGTTTTCACAACTGCACAGAAACTTTTCCATAACTCTCAGAGTACTGATCTTAAAACATTGTAGATATCGGATGTTTTTTTAGAGTAATAGAACTTTCGATAGGGATAACTGTGATCTGACAGAAGATAGAAGCCATGTTGTTTTGACATTTCTGTTCAGTAAGCATTGACAAATTATCATGAAGAGACTCACCTCGCAACAACGTTTACAAATTGTTGATATTTATTTTCAAAATCAGTGTTCTATTCGCCAGACTTATGGAGCACTTCGTGAAATTTATGGTTTACATCATCGTATCTACTCCATGTAACAACAACAAGACAAATAACTGTACGCACAGAAGAAAATATCGCTGCTGTAAGTCATAGTGTTAATGATGATCCAAATGTGTCTATTCATCGAAGTTGGATTCTGTGCATCCACCACATGGAAAATTTTGCGTAAAGATCTTTGTCTACACCCATACAAGAACCAACTGGTTCAAGAACTAAAACCACTTGATCATAATAAGCATCGTTTGTTTGCTGATTGGGCCCTAGAACAGCTTGAAGTTGATCCACTTTCTTATCGTAAAAATGTGTTTAGTGATGAAGCTCATTTCTGGTTGAACGCCTATGTGAACGAGCAAAATTGCTGTATATGGAGTGAAAACAATCCTCAAGAAGTTCTGCAGGGTCCATTTCATCCTGAAAAATGTATGGTGTTCTTTACGCGCTGGAGGCATCATCGGTCCATATTTCTTTAAAAATGATGCTGGAGCTAATGTTACAGTGAATGGTGCTCCTTACAGATCGATGATCAATGACTATTTGTTTCAAAATTTGAATGGTATCGACCCAGAAGTGTTTTGGTTTCAACAAGATGGTGCTACACCTCATGCTGCTACCGTAACAATTGATTTATTGAAAGAAAGATTTGGCGATAACATTATTTCGAGAAATGGTCCAATTAATTGGACTCCAATATCATGCGACATAACTCCACTGGATTGTTTTCTTTGGAATTATGTCAAGTCATTGGTTTATGCTGATAAACCAGAAACAATAGACACTCTGGTAGCCAACATAACTCGTGTTTTTGATGAAATAAGGAATGAATTACTCGAAAAAGGGGTCCAAAATTGATCTGATCGAATGCGGTTCCTCAGAGCTAGTCGTGGTGGACATATGCCGGAAATTATTTTTAAAACTTAAATGTCAAAAAATTATCTTTCAAATAAGAAAAATGTTGCCCTCAATCTTAATTTAAATGTGTTTTAATTCAATTTAAAGTTCTATCACTCTAAAAAACACCCGATACAAATTTTCAGCTAAATCTTGGTCATTATTTTCGAGGTAATTCCAATTTATAGAAACGAGTTTTTCTATGTTTTTAGTACTATGATCCACAGTTATTTTTCGTATACAGTCATATCGTTATTCTGTATATAATATATAGATTTAAACTCGGTTGGACCTAAATCTTTCAGATATCGGAAAAGCAAAAAAGTTTGGCTTCAATCTTAAATTAAATGTTTTTTATTTCAGTTTAAAGTTATATCATTATAGAAAAAACACACGATATAACGAATTTTATTAAAAAAATATATATGTTTAGACCGAATCAATCAAATATTTAACGAATTTTATGTTGCTTGGTTACCGAGAAATATTTTCACTTCCACAACTTCAAACGAATCAATATTATCAGGTGCAGAAGTATGAAACTGATTCTCTTGCAAAAATTACACGTCTGTTGTTTGAGTATTATACAAACTGTTTTATTGCTATTCATATATTTTTCCCACCTCTCCGGCAGTTTAGAAATTCTTCTTAATTTGTCACATTTGTGTGTGCCCCTTGGAATACAAATTTATCTTTTGAGGCATTTCTAATATAATATTTTTATTTCAGAGTTCTTCGTATAGAAAACAAATCTAATAGATTAAACCTTCTAGAGGCATTACAAATAAATAGTTACAATAATGTTAACTGCTATTTGATTTATTGCATTGAACTCTACTCTACATGTCACAGGACGAAAATCTTAACAAACAGCCTGGTTATTTAAAGAAAAACCAAAATCTCAATTATAATCATAAGAGTATTAATTCGTTAGGAAAATCAATAAACGAATAGAAATCGTCCACATGAACAAGAAATCACGCAATAATGCTTTTCGCTTCCATAGCTGCCGAACCAGATGTCTTAGAAATTTCGTTCGAAAGCAGGCTCATTTTACTTTCATTTCAGCATCTCAGGAAATTATTTTCTAATATTCAGCGTGTTCCCAGAAAAAATTATTCAACAAATGGGTGATTTTTTGAATGAAAAAGCCCGTATGTTTTCATATATTCAATGGCCTTCAATATCACGACGCAAAATATTAGAGATATTTTTCTAACGGTACAGATCTTATTCTGAGAAAACAGCAAAAAGCTTAGGGAACCGCAGTTCGTTAATAAAAGTCCTATACAGATTGCCAGGAGCAATTGTAGCACGAATTTCATCAGAAATTTTTTTAACTAAATGATTTGCCTAGTCATCATTCAAAACGATCAACCTGTTATATACAGGTGTGCGTTATTAATGGTCAAATATAGAGAACTTCAAATTATTATTTCTCGATTTTTTTTTAATGTAACATCGAATTTTTTTACGATAATTTAGAGAATTGAGTGCCTCACATTTTCTCAGAAGTAACCTTAGGGCTACTTTGACTCCCGCGTACAGCAGACACGAAAAATGACATCACAACTGAAAATTTCATTTGAATAATGAACATAAAAACAAACAGATATTAAAAATTATTGAAACAATGAAACCTGCGGTAGAAATTATTCGGGTAATATTCGGGACAGATTTCTTTACTTAAATGATCCACGAGATTTTCCCAGTATCGTCTGCCTTCTCTCGAATACAAAGCAATCCGATCGTGGAATGACCTACTAGCCCTGCTCAACATGACTGGAATAATGCTCCGAAAAACTTTCACTATTCTCTCCCGCATATTGAGAACTGTTATTGGAACTTCATCACACATCATACACTATTATGTGACTCCAAATCTGGTATGGTGAGATCCGGTGATCTAGCAGGCCATCTTATCGGTCCCCCTCTGCCAATTCATCTCTTTGGAAACTGGTGATCAAGAAGATCTCTCACAGGGCGAGAATAAAGAGCGGGTGCTCCATCATGCTGAAACTATGTTTCGTTTCTTACTTGCTTGGATAACACTGCTAATAATCCAGGCTTTGAAGGAAATTCAAATATGCGGCACCGTCGAAAAATGAGGACCTATCATATGATTTTCGAAAGATTAATAATGGAAATTGTGCCTTTTGACAAAACCAGAATTGTGAAAAGTCGTTTCATCCCTGAATAAAACTAAACCGAAAAATGTACGGCTCTGTTCAATTTGAAAACTTGCCCGGAAATGTAAGTTCGACTCGTTAAGAAATAGTTTCCGTGGCATTGTCCCATCCTGAAAATCTTATCAATCATTTCATCTTTTCCAAAATTCACCCTGATTTATAATATTATATTCAAACGTTAGCTCTAAAGGACAATAACTTGATTGATAATCGATTTTTGGAATGCCGATAAAACACCGATGTATTGATAAAATAGAATAAAATTGATTATTTCCACAATAAATTGTGGAAATAATCTGTTTTATTTTATTTCATTAAAATGAATTTCCAAAAGTAGGGATCCATTCAATTAATTCTTTTTAATTACCAATGAAATAATAAAATAATATTTAAATAAGGTAATTCTGATTTTCACAAATTTTTATTGTTATGTTTACAATCTGAAAACGGTTTGATTATGGGAAATCCCTTAAATCCTTTACTAGCTGAAATATTTATGGACAATATTGAAACTAAAATTCACCAAAATCCCCTTAAGAAATACTTTTTATATTGGTACAGATATGTAGACGATATTTTCTGTTGTTTCACAGGTACAGACAGACTTTTAAAAAAATTCTTTTTATTTATCAATGAAATACATCCTTCAATAACATTCACTATGGAAACCGAGCATAATAATTCTATTATAATAATTTTCTTGATTTAACTGTTACTCGAATAAATAATTCACATGATTTTTCAATATTTCACAAACCAACCTATACGGATTCTATTATACTCAATAATCAAACAATCCTTTAAATAAAAAATTATTAGCATTCAATTGTATGATCCACAGATTAGTTAATATTTCCATGAATCGAGAAAATTATATTTCAAAACTTAACATAATTAAACAAATGGCTATTAATAATGACTATGATCAGGATAGGCAAATTGTTGATGAATAAAAATAATAAAATAGCTTTAAATATGGTATATCCCAATATAAAAGAAAATTTTGAATACATTTCCTTAAAATACTCTAAAGGTATTTCTGAGAAAATTGCTACATACCTCAAAAATAAATATAATTTAAGAACTTCATTTGAAACCAATTCAAACTTGAGTAAATTAATTTAAAATAATAAAGACTGTACACATAAAGATGATAAATGGAGGGTTTATAAGTTAACCTGCGGTGACTGCCCTAAAGTTTACATAGGACAGACTGGAAGAACTTTTCGACATAGAATTTGTGAACATTGGAAGAGTTTCCTCAATGATAAAAGTAATTTCACATATTCTAACCATTTGTTAGAAACAGGACTTACTTTCAACCATAATTTTGAAATTCTACTTAAAAAAAAGTAAAAGTTATGCCTTAAACCTCTTAGAATCCCTAGAGATAAATAAACACAATAAAATTGGAATATTACTTAACGAACAATTAGAACTCACCTCTGTTAAATATATTCAGATAAGCTGGAATTTGCAGAGACCCTTTTTTGGGTTTTAGTGCTCAAAAAAAATATTGTACTTACTGTAATATAAATAGCAACAGATTTCGGAAACAAGCTTAGTTATTCAAAATGTGAACCTACCTGATGATGCTACTGTGATATCGAAACGATTGTTGTAAACATAACAATAAAAATTTGTGAAAATCAAAATAACCTTATTTAAATATTATTTTATATGGATTTCCACCAAGAAAGGACTGATTCAATTCAATAGAAATAATAAAAATCAGTTATTTCTTCTTAGAAGGATTATTACAAATTTTAAATTCCATACAGATGTATTCTGTTAACCTCCTACAAATTTTAATTTCAAAAAATTTTCATTCAAAAATTTTAAAGATTGAATTAAATAAATGTCTTCAGAACACACTGTGTCAATTTAGTAGACATAGAATTAACACTCATTACACAGTACTAAAGGTAATAAAAGAATTCAAAGAAATATAAATTTTCAATCAAAAAGATTATTAAATAAATACTTGAAGAGGTCCGTGTTTTATGAAAACCAAATTCCTTTCCAAAAATGCAAAATATAACCTCAAGAACTTCTCCGAAAACAATTTTTGAAATTAAAATTTGTAGGAGGTAAACAGAAAAAATCTGTATGATATTTAAAATTTTGTGAAAATCCTTCTATCAAGAAAAAACCTCTTTTTATTATTTTATTGTATATATATATATATATATATATATATATATATATATATATATATAAAAATATATATATATATATATAAAATAATTATATTTTTTGGTTTACACTTATAACATCTTAAAACAAATTGTAGAAATTACTATGTTTTACTACCAATAAATTGATATTTTACACATTTAATTTTGACTCGAGTTTCGGGAATTAACTATCCTATCTTCAGATAGTTAGTTAATTCCCTAAACTCGAGTCACAATTGAATGGGTAAAATATCAATTTATTGGTGGTAAAACATGAATATAATTTCTACAACTTGTTTTAATTATTATCAACTACCAACTGAAACAGTTCAGTATCTTATAACATATTATCATTTGGTTTTAAAGGAGTCAATGAAATATACCTTGCAAACTTTATACAATTCCTGTGACGAACAGAATACAACCACTTTTTTTATTTGAAATGGTTCACACAGTTTTTATGTTTCACAATTTATTCAGAATCCTGACACGTATTTCGGTCTTTTGACTATCTTCAAAGGAGTTCAAACTGTGTGAATTATTTGAAATAAAATTGTTATAATGTTTCACCTAGTGCCAACCGCATACTCCATTCATGTTATGAAAATAACTACATTAAGATTGTCTGGCAAGATATTTTTAATATATTATAAATTTTTATTATAATATATTTTTATTTTCTGAATATAAAGTAGAGCTGATGAGTTTCCGTTATGATAATTCTCAATTGCTTTTTGAAGATGTTCTGCATGTTTCAGGAATTTTTTTGAAGGGAACATTCTGAGCAAGTTGTTTTTGAAAAAATTCTTGAGGTTATCTTCTGGATTTTTGGAGAGGAAATTTGGTTCCCTTTAGTACTGTGTACTAAATTGACACAGTGTGTTCGTAAGTCATTTATTTAATTTTATTCTAAAAGTTTTTGAATAAAAATTTTTTGAAATTAAAATTTGGAAGTTAACAGAATAAATCTGTATGATATTTAAAAAAATTGCCAGTGAATACCAGACTAATGTGATGCTTATTCGGAAAACCATTATCATTTTTATGTTGACGCTCAGGTATTATGATTTTGGAAACGTTCTAAAGTTTTATGTAACTAACTCAATGAAAATAATTTAATGGTTTGGAATAGTTTTGTCTAGATTATGGAAGATATTCTATCAGAATTTCCTAGAATAAGTAACAAAAATTCCGAGAAATCATTCATTAATTTAGTAATGCTGTACCGAATATTACCTGAATAATTTCTACCACAGGTTTCATTGTTTAAACTTTTTTTAATCGTTAGATATTATGTTCATTATTCAAATAAAATTTTCGCTGTTTGCTGAACGCAGGAAACGTAAATAGCCATAAGTTTACTTCTGAGAAAATGTGAGACATTCAATTCTCTACATTATGGTGGAAAAACTACAGGATTTTATATTTGAAAAAATTTAGAAATGACAATTTGAAATTCTGCATATTTGGTCATTAATATACATTAATGATAGGTTGATCGTTTAGGAATGATGACTAGGCAAATCTTTCAGTTAAAAAAATTTCTGATCAAATTCGTATTACGATTGCTTCTGGCAATCTGTATAGGACTCAGTATTTAAAAAAATAATTTCGTTAAATGTAGACCTGGAAGTAAAAGGAACCTGATTTCGAACAAAATTTGTCTGATTCGGCAACAATGGAAGCGCACGGCTCTATTACAGGACCCTGTATACCGTTAACCACAGGTCAACCGGCGGTATATGCCCACATGCATACGTTGGCTAAACAGGTAGGGCTTTCGAAAATATGATATAAGAACACCAGAAATCCTACAAAAAGATCAAAAAAAAAATCCACATCTGTCAACCACCTTTTGGAGGCAGGATATGATTTTGTCCATAATTTCAGATATAAGAACACCAGAAATCCTACATAAAGATCAAAAAAAAATCCACATCTGTCAACCACCTTTTGGAGGCAGGATATGATTTTGTCCATAATTTCAGTTCTTCGCATTCAAAACAGATTCAATACATTAAACCTTCTAGAGGCACTAGAAATAAAAAGGCATAATAAAGAGCACATTTTGCTTAATGAACGAACAGACTTGAACATATCCCGTTTACTGAACCTTCTTGTCTGTAGTTTTAGTATTTTGAGCCGAAAATGGCTCAAACAATTAGGTTGCACTCACTGATGAAGAATCCTAGATGAACAGTAATTATTTTCGTCTAGTTCGTCCGTAAATACTCCAACTTTTGAACGAAAAGAGTTAGAGACTTGAAACTTTCAGGGTGGGTTTGGAATATCTTGGTTCTTGCTTAAGTTCGCAGTAATTCACATTGAAACTTTTTCTTATTTTTCAAATATTTCGATCGAAATGAAATTTCGGGTTTAGGTGTATCATAATACAGGTAGATCCGTTATGTCAAAAAATTGAAAGAATCGGCTCAATGGTTCCCGACTTGTTTTCATTTGAAATTGAGAGATGTCACGTAAGGAATTCCTTACGTGAATAGAAAAGCAGATAAAATTGGCAAGTATTTTAAAGTGAAATTTGACTCGAATGTAGATTTTAGAAAGATAGAGCTTTTTAGCTATGTATTTTTTATTTTCATGAGATTTTCAATTTCTTCATGAGAAGAGTTCTAAAATGAGAAGTAGTACGCAAAAGCTTCTGACTAGCCGTAAGTGCTTTTCATCATTTTTGCGCGCTTGTTCCAGGGAACAGCGTGCTAACGTTTCTCCCAAATGTCTGTAATTTTCGAATTTTGAGCCGAAAATGGTCCCAAATGACAAGGTTGGACTCACTGATAAAGAATTTGAATTCAAAAGTAATTCTATAGGACCGGCAGTCCGTAAACACGCTAACTTTCGAACGGAGAGGAATAGAACATTGAAATTTTCAGGGAATCATACATTCTGTCAAGAAAGTACCGGGAATTATCGATTTAAATCTGGCGGGGCAATGAGGCAGGTAAAATTTTTTTTTCCTAGGTTGGTACCACTGTCCTTAATTACTATGCCAAGCTTGAGCGAGATCTGTCAACTAGTGTGTTTGCAACAGCTGATTAAGTCGGTCGATGTCAGAGTGCGTGCCGATTTTTACTATGGGTGATTACGTTGAGCAAAGAATTTGTTTAAAGTTTTGTGTTGCAAATGAATTTTCGTGTGCCGATGCATTAAAAATGTTGCAAAAGACCTTTGGTGATAATGCTCTATCGAAAACTCGTGCATATCAGTGGTACAGAGCCTTCAAGGACGGTCGTGAAGTGGTCGCCCATCGACGGCTTCGATCGAAGATAACGTCGATAAAATTAAGGAAAGGGTGCTGGAAAACCGTCGTACCAGCTTGAGAGAGATAGCGCATGATCTTAAGATTTCCCACGAGTCCGCACGTACGATTTTGATTGATATTTTGAGCATGAGAAAGGTGGCCGCACGACTCGTACCGAAAGACCTGAATTTTCTTCAAAAACGTCATCGCGAACAGGTTGCTTCAGACATGCTGGATCGCTGTAATTCTGATTCTACATTCATGGAACGCATTATAACTGGTGATGAGACCTGGGTCTACGAGTACGATATGCAAACAAGCCAGCAATCATCGGAATGGGTGGCAAAAAATGAGCCGAAACCGAAAAAACCACGACGAAGCCGCTCGAAAATGCAGGTGATGCTCATTGTTTTCTTCGATATCCGTGGCGTGGTGCACTACGAATTCGTTCCAGAGAGTCAGACGGTAAACAAGGAGTATTACCTAGGCGTTATGAAACGTTTGCGTGAGCGTATCCGTAAGAAGCGGCCAAATTTGTGGGCGAACAACTCATGGATTTTGCATGACGATAATGCGCCTTCTCACCGAGCTACGATTGTGACTGACTTTCTCGCCAAAAACTCAACAAACGTGCTTCAGTAACCACCGTATTCGCCGGATTTGGCTGCCTGCGACTTTTTCCTCTTCCCAAAACTAAAATTGCCCCTTCGTGGCACCCGTTTTGAGTCGATTGAAGCCATAAAACAAAATTCGGCGCGAGAGCTAAAGTCCATCCCGGAAAGCGCCTATAAAAAATGTTTCGATAATTGGAAGTACCGTTGGCATAGATGTATTGGAGCAAATGGAGCCAATTTTGAAGGCGACCCAATAAATTTTGACGATTAAATGTAAAAATGTTGTTTTAATTGAAAATTCCCGGTACTTTCTTGACAGAGTAGTATATAATTATTTGGTTTCCTTAACATTCTTTATAAAGATGTCCTTGTGCTATAACAGAGGACGTTAAATCTTTAAGATCTATAGTAAACCACAGAACCATTTGTTTAAGGTCACATAGGACACTATTTAAATGTTCAGTATTCATTTGCTGCTTCTGATTGATAAGGAGAGTAAATATTTGTTATTGATGGATGTTATATATTGTTTTAAATATGATTGGGTACTGACGAGCAAAGTCTCTCTTAAAACGTGTTTTTTAGTAATGTTTTTACATATCTTGAGATTTTCTAATGAGTAAGTTAGTTGGATATCCAATAACATTGAATATTCCAAGTAAATCTATGATTGTTTCGGTCTTTACTTGACGGAAATTCATCTTGAAAATATGAACAAAAACAATATTCTAATTTCCGCTAATATTTTATTAACACTACGATCGTTACGTCATACCATGACTTCTTCAGGTGAGTATTACAAGATACTGAGTATACCATGAACAAGAACTTCATTTTATAGTACACAAAAATACAATTAAAGCTGGCTTTGAAATTAGTATATCCCATAAATAATGATCCAATTGAAAGTAAATACATTTCGTTGACATACTTGGGACCAAAAACAGAAAAGGTAGCTAGATATTTAAAGAAGAATCACAATTTTAGAATTTCTTATAAAACGAATAACTCCCTATTAAATCTAATAAAAAATAATAAAGATAAAACATCTAAGAACAAGAAATCAGGTGTTTATAAGTTAACTTGCGGTACTTGCCATTTTGTATATGTTGGTCAGACAGGAAGATCGTTCCAGACGAGACTCAGGGAACATGAAAAATGTTATTGTAACAAAAAGGAAATTCGACCTACGCAGAGCACCTTCTAGACACAGGACATAGTTTTAATAGTAACTTTGAAATTTTACACACAGAAAACAAAAGTTTTAGATTAAACTTGTAAGAAACTTTAGAAATTAATAGATATCATAAAAGAAAAATATTATTGAATAACCAAACAGAATTAAGTAACTCCCCTTTGTTGGACCTTTTTTGAATCATTTTTCAGTTTCTCAAAAGAATTGTAAAACTCTCTTCACCGAGGGGGTGAATGTTATATCCATGTACTATAAAATGAAGTTCTTGTTCATGGTATACTCAGTATCTTGTAATACTCACCTGAAGAAGTCATGGTATGACGTAACGATCGTAGTGTTAATAAAATTTTAGCGGAAATTAGAATATTGTTTTTATTCATGTTCCAAGTAAGATAGAAATTCTTAGGATTATGTTTAACATTTTTGAAAGATATCTGTTTTCATAAGAGGGATGAACAGAAACAAAATTTTGTCTACACAAAATGTTTAATTTATAGAATTTTTGTTAACAATTTATATTTATTGGATTTTTTTTATCTCATTTGGATGTCTTATAATGAATGTTTATTTTATATGTCGTTTGATATAACCTGTGCTTATATGACATTAATTTAATTCCTGAAGTTATATTAAATATAATTTTTTGAACTTAAATATGTAGAAAGCTAACAGAATATATCTGTTAATATTAAAATTTTTAATAAAAATAATATCATTACTCAGCTCTTGGATTCGAACCCATTGCATAGAGATGACAAAGACTGCAGTCTTGCACCTCTACTTGCGTGGTCACCGAGGCAGCTGGTAGTTTCGTCGGCTTCCTTCTACATATACAGGGTGACAAGGAAAATCTCGGACTAACTTTCTTTCAATATAAGAAAAACAAATGTTAACTTCCGCTATTTTATTGATTTACACGACAATTGTTTCGTCATACCATGACTTCATCAGGTGAGAATTTAAACTGAGGTATAAAATGCAAATAAATTTGTCTTTTATTATATCTATTGATCTCTAAAGTTTCTAACAGATTTAGTTTCTGACTTTTGTTTTCGATATGTATTTCATAGTTCATATTAAAATTATGACCAGTCTCTAACAAATGGTTGGAATAAGTTGAATTTGGTTTATTATTAATATAACATTTTTCATGTTCTCGTATCCTTGTTTGGATTAAACGGCCTGTTTGTCCCACATATACACGTGGGCAATCACTACATGTTAACTTGTAAACTCCTGATTTTTTGTTTTTAGGAATGACGTCTTTATTATTTTTTATTAAGCTGCCTAAAGAATTAATGGTTTTAAAAGAGATGTTATATTTTTCTTTTTTCTTTAAATATCTAGCAATCTTGTCAGATTTTTGGCCTATGTAAGTTAATGAAATAAATTTTGTTTCGTTTGAATTTTGAAATTTTGGATATACAAGTGATATTGCTTTCTTGTCATTCATTTTATCGAGTAAATTATCTACAATTAACGGATTAAAATCATTATTGAAAGCTATTTGTTTAATGGTTTTATACTCTTTGTCAAAATTTTCTTTCGTCATGGGTATGTTAACAAATCTATGAAGCATACTATTATAAACTGACAATTTTTGTGAAAACGGATGGTTTGAAGTGTAATGAATCGTACCATCTGTATGTGTAGGTTTTCCTGTATATGAAAAAGTCGTGTCTATTATTAATTTTGGTGATTTTTAAATCTAAGAAATTGATGCTATTATTTACTTCATCTTCCTGTGTGAATTAAATTGTTGGATATAATTTATTGATAGATTCCAAAAATGAACAAAGTTGTCTATTTGTGCCATTAAATAAACAAATTATGTCATCTACATAGCGGTACCAATAAACGAAATCTTTAAAATATGGGAGTTTTTGGATATTGGTTTCTACGTGATCCGTGAATATTTCTGATAACAAGGGGCTTAATGGGTTCCCCATTGTTAGACTTTCTTCGTCTAGATAAAACGTGCCGTTGAACATAAAGTAATTTTGATCTAGGCAAACGTTTAAGGCGTCTAATCTTGTTGATTGCTTGCGACTCCAAACTTTTGTGGTGTTTAGCACAGGCTCTGAGCTCCAAAATCGACCACACGATGTAGTCCATTGGGTTGACATCCTTGATTAATTTTGACCCCTTAATCCACGAAAACCAAGGGTGTTTCGCCGCTGGCGCAAATTCCACCCCATACCATGACGGATTGCGGATTTTGACGATGTTTGACGATGGCCAACGTACCGGAAGCCTCTGCGTACCAGACTCTGTCGTTTTGATTGTTGTGGGATTGTTCTGCGGTGAAAAGCTTCTCGTCTGTCAAGAGAATGCGCTCCCATTGCTGACTGGCGACGAGACGAAGGAGTCGGCGGCATCTTTGGAGACGTACGCGCTTGTTTGCACCCGTCCGGAGTTGAACTTTTAGGAGCTTATATGATGGCTTGAGGTAGAGCTCCTCTTTGGACACTTGATGAAGGGATTCACGGTTGATATCCTTCTCACGGGCTATTTTCCTCATGAAGCCCCTCAGATTTCGATTGACTCACTTCTTGATGATGTTGCGATTGCTAGGCGTATTGACAGTGCGTTTTCTCCCACTTCCTGTACTTCAATCATCATGACCAAGCTCCTTGAAACAGCAAATTGCATCGGAAACGGTTTTTCGAGGCACATTGAGCAAACGAACAATTTCGCATTGATTCTTACCTTGACGAAACAGCTCCAAAATTGCACTACGTTTGTTTGACATTCTAAAACTCTGCAAAAAACTTAATATCAAACTAAAAATTCACACATCTAATAGAATAAAACATAATTTGGCTGCGCTAAAATACTTTTGTTCCAGAACACAGTAAAATTTTTCCGAAGTTTTTCTTGTCACCCTTGTATAATTATTAGAAGATTTCAAACTTCAGCTTGTAATGATTTAAAGTTGAAAAATATCCTATAATTTTTCCCCACAAAATATTGCTTGGTTGTTCTTGTCGTTTCTCTACATCCTAAGGTCAAAATTTGAAGCACGTTGGATTTGTAGTTTTGAAAATATTTGAAAAGAAGAATTTTAAATGGTTCATTCTTGGGAAAAATTGAGCTGCTTTCGCCTATATTTAAAACTTAGTAGTATATCAAGGCCCCAAACGTACCCTCAATATTTCAAGTATCTAGGTCTTTTCGTTCTAAAGTTAGCTTATTTACCACCAGTCGACCGCCTGATCCTCACAAAATTTGGCATTAACCTTTGTGTCGTTATTTAACATATAAATGCTAAATTTAAAACCAATAGCAGGTCTATTTGTATGGTTCCGGTAGCGATTAACGCAGCTCTGCTCGCAAAATATATTGTTTTGAATCTTTCAATTATAGAATACTCACAAAAAGTTGCACGAGCATCTGCGTCATTCTTCTTGTAAATGACAAATTTCAAATCAACTGGATCTATAGTTTCGAAAATATTCGACGAACATGTGCGTCATTATTCTTCTTCTAAATAATAAACTCCAGATCGATCGGATCTGTAGTTTCCAAAATATTGGAAAAAGTAAAAATTTTTCAAATCTGAACAACTGCTAAACTATTAAGCCTATTTTTTCTATCAACAAACTTAACTGAGATATTTAGGCCCCAAACCTACCTTAGAATTTTTAAATCTCTAGCTCTGTCCGTTCGAAAGTTGAATCGGCCGCACATAATTAATTTTAACCTTGGACTCTTCATCAGTGAGACGAACCTATTAATTTGAGACCATTTTCGGCTCAGAAATCTTAAATGACAGACATAGGCCATAACGATAGCATATTGTTCCCTACAACAAACGCGTAAAAACATTCTGTGTTCCGCACCTTGTTGTCAAATAAACGACATTTTGTGCATTTTTTGAGCTGGTCTCCTGAAGAAACTTGATACTTTTGCCGAAATCGTATAAGAAAAATTCAAAAATCCTCTTAATTTATCTTCACGAAATTAAGCACAAGTTTTCTTACTTCACATCTAAATACTAAATTTTAACTCGATCGGATTTGTACTTTCGAAAATATTTATTTACATGTTTTTTTGGAGTGATAGAACTTCAAATTGAAATAAAACACATTTAAATTAAGATTGAAGCCAAATTTTTTTTTATTTGAAAGATAATTTTATGTTTCATTTATGTTTTGAAAATAATTTCCGGCATATGTCAACCACGACTAGCTTTGAGGAACCGCATTCGACTAGTCCAATTTTAGACTATTTTTTCGAAAAATCCAGGCCTTATTTCATCAATAACACGAGTTATGTTGGCTTCCAAAGCGTCTATTGTTTCTGGTTTATCAGCATAAACCAATGACTTGACATATACCCAAAGAAAATAATCCAGTGGAGTTATGTCGCATGTTCTTGGAGGCCAATTAATTGGACCATTTCTCGAAATAATGTTATCGCCATATCTTTCTTTCAATAAATCAATTGTTACGGTAGCAACATGAGGTGTAGCACCATCTTGTTGGAACCAAAACACTTCTGGGTCGATACCATTCAAATTTTGAAACCAATTTTCATTGATCATCGATCTGTAACGAGCACCATTCACTGTAACAATAGCTCCAGCATCGTTTTTAAAGAAATATGGACCGATGATGCCTCCAGCGGGTAAAGCACACCATACAGTGCATTTTTCAGGATGCAAGGGAACCTGCAAAACTTCTTGAGGATTGTTTTCACTCCATATACGGCAATTTTGCTTGGTTACATAGCCGTTCAACCAGAAATGAGCTTCATCACTAAACACAATTTTACGATAAAAAAGTGGATCAACTTCAAGCTGTTTCAGGGCCCAATCAGCAAACAAACGACGCTTATTATGGTCAAGTGGCTTTAGTTCTTAAACCAGTTGGATCTTATGTGGGTGTAGACCAAGATCTTTACACAAAATTTTCCATGTGGTGGATGCACAGAGTCCAACTTGTTGTGAACGAATAGACAAATCTGGATCATCATTAACACTATGACGCACAGTAGCGATATTTTCTTCTCTATGTACAGTTCTTTGTCTTGTTGTTGTTATTGCATCGAGTAGAGAAAATGTTGTCCGAAATCTATCGATAGTTCGACGAATAAGCTGCTCTGATGGCCGATTATGTAAACCATAAATTTCAAGAAGTGCTTGCTCTATAAGTTTGGCGAATAGAACACTGATTTTGAAAATAAATTTCAACAATTTGTAAACGTTGTTTCGGCGTGAGTTTTTCCATGATAATTTGTCAATGCTTACTGAACAGAAATTTAAGTACAACATGGCTTCTTCCTTCTGTCAAATCACAGTTATCCCTATCGAACGTTCTATCACTCTAAAATAACACCCGATAGGATATCAACAGGCATAAGCCGAAAATGACATCCACGGCAAAATACAAAAACTTTTACAATATGTCCAACATCAAATCAATCCCAAATCTACACATCCCACTAATTTAAAAAAATCAAACTTTTAATCCGTGAGAAACTCAAAAAAATATAAAATCTTAATTTAACAGCTTAATTTTTCTTTTGAATGAACCAATTGACAGGAGAAATATATTATTGCCCTTATACTCAGAATTATATACTTTCATGGTTCTGTTGACCGGAGTGTGCTTTTTCAAATTTGTTCCATGAAACGTAACCTCAAAAACCGCATAACCTCTTAACGGCCTAGATGGAACATAAATGCTAACGTAGGACAGCAAAGCTGGAGACTCAACGTCATCATTCAACAATTTATACAAAAACATAAAATCGCTATGTTCCTGACAGTTTTCCAATAAGACGAACCCATAATTTTTTCTAAGGCTGTTCATACTCGCCATGAAATTGTAACTACCTGTAACCTTATAATCTAAATATCTCAGAAATTTATTCTGCACCATCTCCAATCTGTTCTTGTAGACCTCATATTGTGGCGACCAAACAACCGTTGCATAAGATAGCCTAGTGTGAATGAAGGCAAAATATAGCGCATTCAAGGCCTTAGCGGAAGTGAAATCTTTACAAGATCTTATCACAAATCCCAGTATATGGCTACTTTTGTTCGCCACATAATCGATGTGTGAATCAAACAGCATTTTTGTATCAGATATTACACCCAGATCCCTCTCCTCATGCCGACGCTGTAAACAACTATCACCCAAAAAGTAGTCAAAATGATTGATCTTCAGTTTACGATTGAATGTTATGCATTTACACTCATTCAAGTTGAGAAATAGTTTATTTTCGATGCAGAAGTTATTGATTAATATGAATCATAAATAAAAGAGGCCCAAGGAGAGACCCCTGAGGCAACCCGAGGTCACACAGAAAGATGATGAAAAATATCCGTTAACGGCAACAATTTGAGATCTATTATTGAGATATGAAGATGACCAACGTAGCAAATCTCCATGCAAACCTATCTCAGACAATTTTTTCATCAAGATGTAATGATCAACCTTATCGAAGGCCTTCGAAACATCGGTGAACATAGAATCAGCCTGCATCTGACTGTCCATTGCTTCAAAAATATACTCTGAATATAGGACCAGATAGGACACAGAAGATCTTTTAGGAACAAATCCATGTTGTTCAGGAATAATAAGAGACCTTACTAAATTCATGATCCTATCACGAACGAAAAACTCGAGGATTCTGCTTTGAAAGAGAAAATTTCAGATGAGAATAACTCATGAACCACCGAGCACAGTTAGTCAGTTTTGGAGATAACTGATATTTTTAGCTTTCAAACCCACCCTGAAAAGTTCAAGTCTCTAGATCCTATCCTTCGGAAATTGGTATTTTTATATAATGTTGTCTGCCTTGGAAAAAAGACATAAATTTTCGTATTGTTATTATACGCCCAAACATCAAATTTCGTTTCGATCATATCAGTAGTTTTGGAACTATTGGGTCAATAAGAAAAAAATTTAAAGTGAATAAATGCGAAACCATTAGATCGATTTTGACCATATAAGAAATCAACCGAGATATTTAGGCCCCAAACTAAAAATCTCTTACTCTTTCCGTTCGAAAGTTGTGTAGCGAACAACTTCTTTGCTCTTCATCCAGAAATTTGTTTTGCTCTGTTGCAACTTGACCGGCGTATCAATAGAGGACACGACCAGTCTAAAGATTCATGACTAACCGTCCCCGCTAAGTTCAAATAGGGCAAGGCACACAGCGTCGACGACCATTCCAAGCGGAACACATGGTGACAGGCGTCACAGGCAGATCTGTGCACCACGCCTGTCTGTGCGCAGACTCCGAACGAAACGCCGTCTCCCGAATTAAGAGGTGGAATCTCCCTCACAACTCAGCATTTCACATGAGAGTTTCATTGGTGACATCGACGTGATTGGGGAGTTTGCTTCAAGAGCGAACCAACCCATTCATTTGGTGACCCTAATTTCCCACTATCCATCATTCCGAGACAGCCTTTCCTTTCGTTTCACAGATCCCCACTGGAGATGGCACCGCGACCAGACCAGCGGCCTGTCTCCTTGCCTGATTCCCAACGCCCTATTCCGTGACCTTCTCGACGCTCACTGGAGGGGAAGTATCTAGCGAACAACTTCTTCGCTCCTCGTCCAGAAACCTGCCTTACTTTGTTGCAGCTTGACCGACGTATCAATAGAGGACACGACCAGTCTAAAGATTCATGACTAACCGTCCCCGCTGAGTTCAAATAGGGCAAGGCACACAGCATCGATGACCATTCCAAGCGGAACACATGATCACTGGCGTCACAGGCAGAGCTGCGCACCTCGCCTGTCTGAAGACTTTCAGGTGCGCAGACTCCGAACGAAACGCCGTCACCCAAATTAAGAGGTGAGAGCTTCAGTTGGAATGTTCAAGGGTGGACCGACCGGACTAGGCGTTTGCGACCATTTTCAGCTCAAAATTCGATGGAAAATGAAAATATCGGAGAGGGTTATTGATTTTGCATTATTTCTCTATTCTATGATTATGCTTTGATTAATTGAAACAAGACACAAAGAATTCTCATTTGTTCTTATTTCTAATATTGCAACTTGATATGAAAATCAATAATTTCTTAAAAAAACTCAAAATAAAATTACCACGCACCTGGGTTCGAACCCACGGCATACAGATGCAATGCGAAATTTGCGACGGTGTCTTTATCGCTCAATAATACTCCGCCCAGCAAGTTTTTATATTTGTTTTGAAATATATTCGTCATCATTCTCCTCCTAAAAGCGAAATTTCATATCAATCGGATTCGTAGTTTGGAAAATATTAATAACAATAAGAGAAAATTGCAAATGCGAATAACTGCAAAACTATTGCACTTATCTTGCTAATTAGAAGAACTCAGCCGAGATATTCAGGTCCAAAACCATCCTTGAAAGTTTCAAGGCTCTAGCTGTTTTCGTTCAAAAGTTATAGTGTTTACGGGCGTTACTTTTGAACTCAGATTCCTAATCACTGAGACGTCAATTGTTAAACACCATTTACGGCTCAAAATTCTAAAATTACAGACATCTGAGCGAAACACAGAAACGATAGCACGCTAATCCCTAAAACAATAAACTTGATCATAATGATGAATAAAAAATAATTTATTTCATGCTCATTTGAGGAAAAAATTAACTATTGTGTAAAATTTGCATCATTTCAGTAGCTACTGCGATTCTACTGCAATCCAAGATATACATATAATTAAAAAATTGATAACTGAAACATCATCTCCTTAATAGAAATCTCGAGCATTCTATTTGATAACAGATAAGAATAATAATATTACAGCTTCGTCAGCATCTTGTAGCAATTTTATTTTTAAAATGATGGAAACTTTTGTCGTTTATCACTGAATACAAATGATAATGTTTATATCCGATAAGATATTTCCGAGCAATAGATAATAGCCAAAGAAATTACTTTTCGATTTAAAATAGGTATTTACTTTTGTAGTAGCATCCAGAACTATTCACCGAGAATTGTTTTCCCGATATTTCTTTACAGTAATTAGTTATTATTAGGTGAAGGTCCCCATAATCTGAAAAAAACTGGGGACATCCAAAAGTACGGGTCTGTCGGCTTATGCTCATACAGCGTTGTCGTGTGCCAAATTATTGCGGTGAACCAAGAGTTTACGCCCATCCCTACAATTCGTTCAAATCGACTTGGGATAACTTTCTTCATTGCAAGATATTAATCAGACGTTCATTTCATCATTAGGTTTATACGGAGAAACTAAAGTGAGTGCCTTTCATTTCGAAGCCATGACTCACAGGTACCGGTTCAAATTAGTGAGTGAAACAACAGCGGAGCGGCAACCGAGGGCCTGACGTCACTTATTCCACGCTGGCTATCACAGAAATCCGAAATCAGGAGCATATTGCGACTAATACCAGTTCCCCATGGAGAAATAGGAGTAAAAATGTTCAAGTTTGTGCCTAACTCTAAGTAATAAATGTATATATCTACTGAGGTTGTGTTACGGAAGTTCGTGCGTTGAACTATGAGTTTTTACGACATTCTGAGTAGCGATGGTGAAGTGAATACGAAGCTCGACATGGATAACATCGATATGTCCATTGATTATAGTACACCGGAGGAGCTATTGGTTAGTAAACATTAATAACCTATTTCTTTCACAAAAAAATAAACATCGTCAAAAATGTATATGAAATTTCGAGGAAATCCTATATCCCGTTCATACTTACGCCCTGTTTACCCTCTGTTTGACAGTTATCTGTTTTGATATTTCTAGAGTGTATCAAAGTCCTTTAAATATTTACGACATAAAATAACTTGATAATCTCCGTGTTTCGTAAGAAATGGCAAAAATATTTCTCATTAATCAAATGCATTATTTTTGCGTATTAATCGCTGATGTCTCATTAAACTTACATTATTAACTATCGACCCAGTTTTTACGCGTTCTGAATAGATGAAAATATTGTTTTCGGTTTTCTAAGGAATAATTCATAAACATGTCTCTGTCACATGTTGTGTATCACCCATATGTTAGCCCATGCATGTGCTTTTTGGAGAAAGGTTGGCCTTTCCCATTTAATAACCTGTTTCGGTGCCACTTTTAACTTTCATTCAGTATGCACTTCTATTCAAACTTTATAGATTATAGTTGAATGCAAGCTGTATTGAAAAAAACAATTGAAGTTGAACATTCCATATTATTCACTCTATATTGATTAATATAATATCATTATTGAACTGCTGACATAAAACATTTACTAATCTGAATGAACAAATTATGAAACTCTAGAAACCAATTATCCTGAAAGAAGTATAATATTACGTATTAATTACTTGTTGACTTCCAAATGAATGTGCAAAAAATACTGCGACTTTAGATTGCAACCTAAGTAAAGGACATATATATTCCCATATTGGAGGTTACTTCAGATTTGAATAACTAGAAAACTTTCAGAGGGAATATAAAAAATGCAAATAATGGACGAGTGGAACTAGTTTGAGTTATTTTATATTTGAATATTTTACAGATGATGATTTAGCCTGTAAATCATGAATATGCAGAATCATTTCACATGGAAATCTTGTTCCCAAAAGACTAACGTGAATAAAAAATATAAAAAATATTTTTTCCATTAAATTGTATATGAGAATAGAATGTTATTAATATCGAATTATTTCTTAAACTTTAGCACGCAAAATTAGGGTTGCCTCACCTTTATGTCTATTTAGGAAATAACTTGAATGAATTGTTTTAGTGATTCAGCTTTCCTTGAAACTCTTAAAACAGATTTGTTTGTCTATTAAGAATATTATAAAATGATTGAACTTCGCAATGAAAATCAATTATATTATTGAAATTGGAAAAAAATAATTAATAATTTTTCTGTTTCAATTTTGTAGTCATCAGAGTTCTTTGCTTCCTGTCAATCTTTCGGAGATCCTGTTTCTGTGGATCATGGGGTTTGTGATGATGATGTATTAAATTTCGATGATGATATCAATCTCCTAAGCGAAACTAGTTCTAACCCAGAAGAATACATCTCCTCTCCAAGAAGTTTTACTTCAGAAAGTGAGAAAAGTAGCATTATTGAATCAACAGATGAAAGGTGATTATATTTTAATAAAATATTTGGTATACTAAATACAGGAGTTTTTTTTTTCAGTATTTCCTCGGTGGCAAATCATAACATTGAAGATTTAGGTGAATCCTACATGATGTCACTCCTAGAACCAAATGAAACTGCGAAAATTATAAATACTCTGAAAAAACCTACTATACCTATTATTAAACAGAATAAACTAACTAAAATTGTGGTACAAACTCCAAATAACAACAAAAAGATTTTAGTAACAAAACCTATACACCCAAGTGAGTTTTCTTATACCAGTATAACAACTGTCAATTATAATTTCTGTATCTTTTAGCTCAAATCAAAACAACAAATGGGAAATCTAAAAAAATACTCAAGGTACATAATATTACTTCAAATGGTCGTTCTGTACTTCTTCCTCTCCATATGAACTCTTTTAAAATTTTAAATGCTAGCGACTTGAAAGCAGAAAACTTTAGAGTAACTTCTTCTACTGGAGATAACACATTTGCCCAGTGTAGAATTGAACCACTCTCACCTGAACCTGAAGGTACGAATGACACACCCAAGAAAAACATACAGTGGAGATTCTATTATAGATTTATTATTTCTGTTCTCAGATGAAATTGATGTTGTATCATCAACTGATAACCAGCACCCAGTTTTAAATCTTACTAGTGAAGAAAAAAGGTTACTTTCAAAGGAAGGTATCAAACTCCCAACACATTATCCACTTACTAAAAATGAAGAGAGGGAACTGAAGAGGATAAGACGGAAAATAAGAAATAAGATCTCCGCACAAGATTCAAGAAAACGTAAAAAGGAATATGTGGACGGTTTGGAAGAAAGGTACAAACATCCGATACCAGTTTTGTAGTGTGTCCTCATAAATAATTATTTTCAGGGTTAAGAGAAGTTCAGAAGAAAAGAAATTCCTTCTACAACGTATTAAGCAGCTTCAAAGGCAAAACAACAAATTAATGTCTCATTTTTCAAAACTACAAGAACTCCTCTTCAAATCATCAACATCGAAAGCTACCCCAAGTACATGTGTTATGGTTGTTCTTCTGTCTGCCTTATTGGTATCTTTACCAAACATACGTTTGCCACAGAAGGAAATGAATGAAGCTGAACAAGGTGCTCGGAGGGCCTTATTATCCAGTCAAATAGATGAGGATCTCCACCTGGACGAATTTTTAGTATTCAAAGATGATCTAGAACTACCATCCGAAATGGTGGAGTCTGAAAATATCACTGAGAAGGTAAATTTAACCCTTATTATCATTCGAGTGAAATTTTTTAATATAACTTGAAGTGGATAGGAAATTAATGAACTTGGCCCTTCCTTGTTCTTGGCAAATTTATTATTCTGTATTACTATTGATATTCAAAAAACTTTAACATGTTTGTTCGTCTGAATTCTTACATAGATTTCCAATGTGAATAATCCAAAATTTTGAATATTTGAATATCAAAACAGATTTAATCTGTTGTCTTCTACAATTTTAATTTCATGATTTTCTGTGAACATGGAACATAGAGTACCTTGGATATAAAGGTACCTACTTAGATGTTTGTTGAGAATTGTATTTCTAAGATGGCACTGGTAAGTCTATACATTGTTTAATTGATTTTATTATTTTTTTATATGTAAAGTTGAACTGATCTTATCGTAACTTTAATTATTTCTTCAGGATGTACTACATGTTTTGAGATTTTTTGAAGTAATTTATTTAAATATATTGAATATTTCAAATAAATTAGTTTTTGAGAATTCTTGAAATTATGTTTTATATTTTTGAGAAAGAGTTATTTTTCATTAATATAGGATCAGAAAACAATACATTTTGTAACAAACAGGGCTTCGTAAGTTTGTCTGAAGAGTTCATTATGCATGCCTGGAACGAAACAAAAAATGTTTGTTTATTTATATTTTAATTTCAATTGACAATTTATATTCGTTGGTTTTTCTTAATTCCATTTGATATTTTATGATGAATTTTGACTATACGTCTATTAAATATGAGCAGTGCTTATAAAGACATTAATTTAATTCTTAAAGTTTCTTCAAAGAATTTTTTGAAATTAAAATTGTAGAAGACAACAGATTAAATCTGTTTTGATATTCAAATTTTGTAATAATCCTTCTATCAAGTAAAAAACCGTTCCTTCTTATTTTATTGAATAATCCAAAATTTCGAACTTAATTCATAGATTTCTTATAGATTTTATTTTTGTTCTTCAAGGAATTGTCCAAGATGTTGGATAATGGTGAGAGGGGCTGGAATGAGAAAGAGAGTGTTTTCAGTCAAGTTATCGAAAATGTGAGCAGATGGCTTGGCAAAGAAAAAACTTTACCAACTAAACGTATGTTTGCGGAGCCTGATATTGATGATGGTCCTCCACTCAAAAGAACCCGTTTTGATCTCAATCTCAACAGGTTTTCTGCTGTTGAAATCGAAAATACTTCTCCCGATCCAGCGTTAGACATGGTCACAACAATGTTCACCATACAAGACAGTAAAAAAAAATGAAAATTAATCAGTTCAAGTTTCACTGAAAATTCTGGACAACACTGAATCACTTAAAGACCATATTTTACAACTTAATTGAAAGTTGCTCCTTTCCCAAATAAATCCTTTCTTGAAAATCCGATCAAAAGTAATTTGGTTAATTGAAAGTACTTTGTAAATAAATAAAAAATATTCGGGAAATGTTCAACTTTGTTAGGTTGTTGTTATCAAAATTATTTTGAAATTAGAGTGTCTGACATTTACTAGAGAATCTTTACTTCTATACTATTATTATATTTTCATAGTTTATCGTTAAATGTTTGGTATGTTTAGCTGTATTGTTCAAATTGATTTCTATATTTTATTATTGTTTTTGAATGATTTCATTTTTGCATTCCAATTTTTATCATACTGCAAATCATTCAAATCTGTCCTGTTTAATTTATTTAAGACTGTACTTGTTGGGATATGTTTATGTTTAACATATTATTGCAATACTTTTTGAAATCAGTTTCATCTTTTGATGAAAATGTTAAATTTCTTCCCATCTCCCTATAGGCTCCAAATTGTAGAAGCTTTTGTAAGGTATTATGGTGAAGAACCAATAAAGAAAAATAATTGAAATCTGTTCTTGGTTTCTTCGATTCTTGAACTGATAAGAGATTTCTCATTTGTTTAATTAATCAAGAAAACATTTCCTACTCCATTCCGTGGTCAAGAAATGAGCATAAAAAATTTGAAGAATGATAACTGTATGGTGAAGCTCATATAATCTACCTTTTTCTTTTTGGCGCTTGTTCTAAGGATCAGCATGCAATTGTTTTTCCCAAATTTTTGTAATTTTCAGCCAAAAATGGTCTCAAACGGCCAGGTTTGAGGCGCTAGGTCAAGGTAATTCTGTCAGGCCGTCTGTAAACGCTATAACGTTCGAACGGAAAGAGCTAGAGAATCGAAACTTTTATAGTAGGTTTGGGCCCCAAATATCTCGGTCAAGATCGTTATTGGGTAAAATCAGTACAATGGTTCAGCGGTTATTCACATTTGAAATTTTTTCCTTATTTTCCCAATAGTTCCGAACCTACTGATCCTATCGAAATGAAACTTGGTATTTAGGTGTACATTCTGTCAAGAAAGTACCGGGAATTATCGATTTAAATCTGGCGGGGCAATGAGGCAGGTAAAAATTTTTTTTCCTAGGTTGGTACCACTGTCCTTAATTACTATGCCAAGCTTGAGCGGGATCTGTCAACTAGTGTGTTTGCAACAGCTGATTAAGTCAGTCGATGTCAGAGTGCGTGCCGATTTTTACTATGGGTGATTACGTTGAGCAAAGAATTTGTTTAAAGTTTTGTGTTGCAAATGAATTTTCGTGTGCCGATGCATTGAAAATGTTGCAAAAGGCCTTTGGTGATAATGCTCTATCGAAAACTCGTGCATATCAGTGGTACAGAGCCTTCAAGGACGGTCGTGAAGTGGTCGCCCATCGACGGCTTCGATCGAAGATAACGTCGATAAAATTAAGGAAAGGGTGCTGGAAAACCGTCGTACCAGCTTGAGAGAGATAGCACATGATCTTAAGATATCCCACGAGTCCGCACGTACGATTTTGATTGATATTTTGGGCATGAGAAAGGTGGCCGCACGACTCGTACCGAAAGACCTGAATTTTCTTCAAAAACGTCATCGCGAACAGGTTGCTTCAGACATGCTGGATCGCTGTATATCCGATTCTACATTCATGGAACGCATTATAACTGGTGATGAGACCTGGGTCTACGAGTACGATATGCGAACAAGCCAGCAATCATCGGAATGGGTGGCAAAAAATGAGCCGAAACCGAAAAAACCACGCCAAAGCCGCTCGAAAATGAAGGTGATGCTCATTGTTTTCTTCGATATCCGTGGCATGGTGCACTACGAATTCATTCCAGAGGGTCAGACGGTAAACAAGGAGTATTATCTAGGCGTTATGAAACGTTTGCGTGAGCGTATCCGTAAGAAGCGGCCAAATTTGTGGGCGAACAACTCATGGATTTTGCATGACGATAACGCGCCTTCTCACCGAGCTACGATTGTGACTGACTTTCTCGCCAAAAACTCAACAAACGTGCTTCAGCAACCACCGTATTCGCCGGATTTGGCTCCCTGCGACTTTTTCCTCTTCCCAAAACTAAAATTGCCCCTTCGTGGCACCCGTTTTGAGTCGATTGAAGCCATAAAACAAAATTCGGCGTGAGAGCTAAAGTCCATCCCGGAAAGCGCCTATAAAAAATGTTTCGATAATTGCAAGTGCCGTTGGCATAGATGTATTGGAGCAAATGGAGCCTATTTTGAAGGCGACCCAATAAATTTTGACGATTAAATGTAAAAATGTTGTTTTAATTGAAAATTCCTGGTACTTTCTTGACAGAGTGTATAATAATGACCTGAAGATTTATGCCAAATTTCATGGAACTGACCGTCCTGACGGACGGCTGGAGGTAAAAATGCTAATCCGAATGAAAAAACTTGGAGACCTGAAATTTTCAGGCTGAGTTTAGAGTCTAAATATATCAGTTATATTAGAAAATGGACAGAATTCATTTATTCTCGTGAGTTTTTCCTTTTTCTATGAGAACAATTCTGAAATTCCTAAAAAAGAAGTTATTTAACTTTCGGAAGGTAGAATGCTGTTTTTATCCATTATAATTCTATAGCATTTTTCAAGAAGCTTCTGACTTCAAATCGATGGTTTTCACCATTTTTGCGCGCTTGTTCCAGGGAACAGCGTGCTATCGTTTCGCCCAAATGTTTGTAATTTTCGAATTTTGAACCGAAAATGATGTTAAACGACTAAGTTGGACCCGCTGATTAAAACGCCGAGGTTAAAATTAATTTTGTCCGTAAACACGCTAACGTTAGGGCGGAGGGAGCTAGAGTCTTGAAACTTTCAGGGAAGGTTTTGGGTCTGAAGATCTCGACTAAAGTCGTTAATGGGCAAAATCCGGTTCGATAGTTTGGCAGTTATTCACGTTTGAAAAATTTTCATATTTTTCCCAATATCTTCGAAACTACAGATTGGATCGATCCGAAATTCAGCATTTAGGAGTAGAATAATAACGCGCATGTTCGTGCGATATTGCGTGAGGATCGTTTGATTAGAAAATTGAAAAAAAAATTGTGAGCGTTGAGCGCTGCCTCAAACACTATAATTTTCGAACAGGACACACTTGAAACTTTCGTAATAGGTTTGGGGCCTGAATATCTCGGTTGAGTTTGTTATTCGGGTAAATGCGTCGAATGGTTTCGCAGTAATTCACAATTGAAAGTTTCTCTTATTTTTATTAATATTTTTCAAACTACAAATTTGAATGACATGAAATTTAGGTTTATGAAGGAAACTCAACGAATATACTCCTGCAAAATTTCATGAGGATCATACGATTAAAAGATTCAAAAGTATATTTTGTGTGTGGAGTAGCGTTGAGCGCTAAAGAAACCATGATGATGTCCAATTGTTCATATAATATTTTCCTCAAATATCCTGATATCTGCTACCTATTCTAACAAAGTACCGATATGACCAGTGATGCATAATGAAAATGTGAAAAAATTCTAAATGAATATATTTCCGGACCTAAGAGCAAGTTTAAAATCGTTTCAAGTATATAAGCTATTCATTTTATAGATACTTGCAAAAGGCCAGAAGGAATTAAATTCTTCATAATCATGTAATCGTTTGTACCGTTTTCATACCGAAATTCGAAAAGTACAGACGTTTAAATAAAATTTATTAGATGCAAGATCCAGTTTCACTTCAGGTTTTGGTTGGAATCTGTTCATTCAAAAATCGCGCAACGATCTAGTGTGCAGACAAGAAATAAATATCAACTTTTTCGTCGGGAATATATCCTAATATCTTCTTGACCACTTTGTAAAATTCTGATAAATCCGAGAGTACAATTTCTAATCAAGTATTTTGAGGCCTTTACTTTTACTATGATCTATTATCGATTAATTTCTCAGGATGGTAGAAAAAATCATTGGATTCATTTTTTTATTCTGCATATTTCACTTTAAAGCCCCAGAAATTTCGTCACTAAAGAACGGGTTGTCCATTTCGTGCTCCAGATTTCACAGCCCTGTTTCAATGACATATGTCGAAGAGAACTGTGATCCGAAGCCTCATATGTTAGGTTGAAGGTTAACCATTTAACAATATGGATCGTTCATCTGTTGCTGAACGTGTGAAAATTGTGAAAACCTACTACAAAACAATGATTCTGTAGTACGTTTCGCAGATTATGGTCGACATAATCGTCCATCTGAGCGTACAATTGGTAACACAGTGGAAAATTTCGAAGAGGCTGTATCTACTACTGATGTCTTAAGGCTCATACATCATAGAAATGCACGCTCGACTGAAAATATTTCTACTGTAAGTGAAAGTGTTAAAGAAGATACAAATTTATCATTTCTCTAAGTGTCTATGTAAACAAGCAAAATTGTCGCATCTGGGGCAGTGAAAATCCTCATGTAACTCCTGAGATACCATTACATCCAGAAAAAGTCACTGGATGGTGTGCAATTCGGTATGGTAGAGTGAATGGTCCGTGAATGGCCCGTACTTCTTTGAAAATTAAGAAGGTCAATTCTCATCGCTATAGCCAAATGACTACCGTTTTTTTGGCCTGAAATTAAAGATATGGAACTGGAAGAGATGTGGTTCCAGCAAGATGATGCAACAAGCCACACAACACGACCCGTTTTGGCTTTATTGCAAGAAAAATTTCAGGGACGCGTAATTTGTCGTTTCAGAGATGTGAATTGGCCACCAAGATCTTGTGATTTATCGCCTTCGGATTTTTTTGTGGTGTTATGCGAAGGGCCGTGTTTATGCCGATAATCCTCCAACTTTTGACGATCTGCAATCCAACATCTGTTGAGTTATTGGTGAGATGTTGTTCGAAATGTGCCGGCGACTCGTCGAAAATTACCTCACAAGGATCGAGTCCTGTAAGAGATCACGCAAAGACAATTCTGCTTATTAACTCCGAGGTGAAAATGGGTCTCATCACTAAAGATGATTTTTCGATGAAAATGCGGATCATTTTGATGAGCGAAAATACGATGTTGCTGGTGATCAACCGGCTTGAGTTCTTGTGTTAACTTAACTTAAAAGCCTTAAAACCTAAATCTTTATGCAAAATACGGTGTAATGTCGTTTGTGGAATACCCAATTCCAAAGATCGACGAGCGACACACACGGTTTCGATTCTTCACATCATTTTCATTCAGTTTGTCTACTAGTTTCACTATTGCCAGCTGATAAGATAATTTACGACGACCCAAAAGTATTTCCAGTTTTGCAAAATATGACTGCAAAATTTTCAACATTTTTGTATTGCATTTTAACAAAGAAGCATGTATCGTTCCATTTTTAGTAATGGCCTAGTTTTTACTTGTCAAATGTCAAAAGATGACAGCTTCAAATGTGACAGCTCCCTAGATAGCGGGTTTTTCAAAATGAAAACAATTTTTTGAAAACTCTTTATGAACCATTCATTTTTATATTTGTTGTACTGAGAATTCCTTGAACTACAATCAACTGAAACAGTCTGTAAATGTATCATTTTAAACTTACTAACATTGGTACTGTGATCCAGCAATCGCTAATTAAAAAACTCATCTAACGTATAGATTGTATTCTTGAGTAATAGTTGTTTGACATTTTTGTAAAAATTTTTTTTTGGGCATTTTCGAGCTTGAAGGTAACCTATCATAAGTTTTCGGACCTAAGATGTACTGCTACTTTCTTGAGGGTGAATTTTTGTCTTTAGTGTGGGATGACGAGATTCGCTCTATTTCTTGCATTTTTCAAAATGTGGTTTACGGGATAGTGCCCCATAGACTGGGTCAAAAAAACCGACTATTTTTCTTTTAATGATACTGTGAAAATATCGTTAATGATGATAAAAAAATTATCGTGAAAGTTTGAGCCCTTAATAATAGTATTAAGGGGTGTATCGTTACGACTCTTGATTTTCAACAGTAATCGCATTTTTTCCCTCAAACCTCGTCAATTATTAATCTGAAAAATTTGAGCGATGCGTATTTTCAAAGGAAATTAAATTCCCTACAAAAAAGCTTTCTTTGAAAATTAATGTGAAACAAGCCGTTTGCTTGTTATCGTGCCTTAAACATTCATTAATTTTTTCAATTTTGCGTTTCGATTTTGCATTTTTGTAACTATCAGAAATATCAATATTTTTATGGTACAAAATACGTATTTTAAAGGAAATTTAATACTCTACAAAAAAAGTTTCCTAACATTTTTCATTAATTTCACTCTTTCCAAAGTTATTCGACGTTGAAATTAAATTCAAAAGTAATTTATCGTTTTTTTCGCGTTACACATGATTTTTTTCACTTGATTGAAAAATTTACCACTTAAATATTGAAAGTAACTTTTTTCTGTTGGACCACTAAACTTTCTTCTATGAAATCATAATTTATTAATGTATTATTTTGCTTTTTAACGATTAGTTATATACATAAAATCATTTTTAATGTAAAAAAAACAAAAATTCAACTTTTGCCACTCATTCTTTAGAAAACAGTAATTCCTTTCGACAAAAGAAAATCTTACATGTAGATTCAAATGAAAAGAAACTTGATTATTGAAATTTTCAAATTCGTTCACAGTAAAAATAATTTAAAAAATAATGAATGACTCTATGGAGCTATGTAAATCCAAATATTTGAGATGTACAACAAAATAACGTAAAAATAATGAATAACTGTATGTAACCCCAAAAAATTATTTGAGATATTTGGGTACCATCTGTTTAATAACCTTCTTTGTCGATTGCCGACATTCCGATATCTGTTAGAAGGCCCCTCTTTTTTAACCGGGTTTTTATCACGTTCCGCTTGTAAACCTCTGTACCACTATTAGGTGTTACCGAGAATCTGTTGAAATATTCAAAATATTTATCACTTTTGTTTAAATGCCACTGTACCACTGTTAGGTCTTCAGTTGTCTGATGATGGGATAGTTTCATTTCCCGAAACTTGAGTCACAAGAAAATGTGTAATATTTATTTTTTGGTAGTAAAACATAGTAATTTCTACAATTTGTTTTAATTATGATCAACTACCAAATAGTAACGGCTGAAACAATTCAGTATCTGAAAAGTTATTCTGTATTTTCCAGGTTGTTTCGACATGCTTTAACTCATCTTTTCAATAATATCTTATAAATATTCAGTGAGATCAAGTAGTCCAGTCTAATATTGTACCCTCCGTCTACAAGGTATATTTGGCGACTCTGCTAGTATGGAGTGAAGCAATATATTGCATACACAGAAAAAAAGTCCCTTCAACGTAGTGTTATTAGGTGTAGAAGTATAAAACCAGATTTTTTTGTGAAAATTACAAGTGTGTTGTTTGAAATGATAAAAAATAATTTATTCAAAATAATTTCCGTTGCTATTCATACATTTCTCTACCTTTTCGGCAGTTTATGAATGCTATGCCAAAAATAATTTCTTCTGAAGCTCTTAAGGAATGTGGTGTTGTGAGAGAGCTTCTACCTCTTAATTTGAGAGGTGGCGTTTCGTTCTGAGCATGCTCACCTCTCTTCAGACAGGCGTGATGAGCATGTCTGTCTGTGCGCTAGTGACCTTGTGTTCCACGTCGGAACGGTCGTCGAACGCTGTGTGTCTTGCCCTACTTGAACTCGTCGGAGACGGTCAGTCAAGTATTTTAAGACTAGTCCTGTTGTCTATATAATACGCCGGCAAGTTGCAGCAGAGCAAAGCAGAATTCTGGACGAGGAGCTGGTCGCCACACTTCTTTTGTAGCGAACTAGTAATCGAGCCATTTTCGTGCGAATTGTTCAGCGAGGCCGTATTTTAATGAACAAATAGATGATAATCGGACGAAGCTGACGTTTGGAGAATAAGCATGCGCTAGTATTTCCCAACTGAACGCCTTGACGTTTCCCTGACTCATTTTGCTGTGTGTGATGGGGCATTATCATGGAGCAAAATGACTTTGTGTTACAATTTTTCTATATTTCGATCGTTTTCCACGTAATGCTCGATTTAAATCGATCGTTTGCTGTTGGTAGAGTGCATTGTCTTCTTTCCAAAGTGATTCCGTCTTGCAATAGATGTCGATGGATTCATCCATGATTTACGACGCTTCGAATTTCCAAAATATATCCATTTTACATTACCCTTCATGATTCAATGGAGAAATGACGATGTTGTGTCTGTCGAGCAGCATTTCACAAGTGGTTTTTCTGTTTTCCTGCTGACTTCACTCACTTTGAATCTTTCCCATACCTTTTAAACAAATGGAGCGGGCTTTCTGTATCACATTCAATTGATTCGCTAGCTCTTGTTGAGTTTGAGTATTATTTTCATCCAATAATCCTTGCAATTCGTTGTCTGCGAACTTTTCCGTGATTTCCCATGCTTTTAATTTCTCACGTCAAAATCACCAATATTGAATTTTTTGAACTACTTGAAACACTGACACGTTTCAATTTTTGTTTTAATTAGAAAAAAGTGCAGCTGAGGGTCATAGTATGCTTGTGGCAGTTTGGGGTGACAATAATTCAACTGACAAATCAGCTAGAGAATGGTTTCGGCGCTGCAAAAGTTTCAGCGTCGAAGATAGACCTCGCTCGGGACAGCCAAAAAAATTCGAAGACGATGAATTACAGACATTACTCGATGAAGATCGGAGTCTAACGCAATACGAGTTTGTAAGACATTGATCCAACAAGATGTGTCTGTATGTTCTTTATAAATTGAAATCAAGATATCTCACTAATGCGCGAGATTGTGGAGAATGCTGAGTAGTCACCTGGTGAAAGAGGCATGCTCACATGCCAGTAACTTAACCGGTAGAATTCACGATTCATCGACGACTCCAAGAAAAGTGCATTACGAAAAAAACGGCCGGAATATAAGGACAGATACGATAAAGTTATCCTTTTGCATTGCAATGCTCGGCCTCACGTCGCAAAAAGTGTCAAAAAATATTTAGAAACGATCAAATGGTGTATCTTAACCAACCCGCCGTATTCTTCGGACATTGCTCCTTCTGAGTACTGGCTGTTTCGACGAATGCAACACAATTTGACAGAATTTGAATATCAAAACAGATTTAATCTGTTAGTCTTCTACAATTTTAATTTCAAAAAAATCCATTAATCATTTATTTATTAATTTCAATGACTTTTTATATCTGTTGATTTATTTATTCCATTTGACATTATATATTGAGTTTTGATTATATACGTCTATTAAATATAAGCGGTGCTTATTGTAGACATTAATTTATTTCTAAAAGTTTTTTGAATAAAATTTTTTTTGAAATTAAAATTGTAGAAGACTAACAGATTAAATCTGTTTTGATATTAAAATTTTGTTATATTTCTTCTATCAAGTAAAAAGACTTTTTCTATTTTACAATTTGACAGGTCACCGCTTCGCTTCTTTCGAAGAAACCGAAAATTGGATCGCCTCAAAAGACAAGAAGTTTTTTTGAAACGGGAATTCGGAAATTGTCCGAGAAATGGGGAAAAGTATTAAGCAGTGATGGACAATATTTTGATTGATTTGTTAATTCATCATCTTTTGATATACATTCATTTTTTGAGCTTGAAACGGACCGAATTAATTTGTACATCCAATACATTAATTTTTTGTACCTAAATTACTATTTTAGTTTTTCAATCAGCTTGCATGATATATAAAATGTTTATGCTATGAATTTTTTTCATAGTATTGAATTTCTATCTAGTGAAAAAGAGCAGATGATATATATTGAACTATTTTGTAGAGAAAATGGAATGATAACTCGATAATTCTAAATTAATCCATTTTATACAGTGTGGAAACCACTTATGGAATAGAATTATTTGTATCCTTATGTTAGAAAAATTATACAAAACACTAGGACACATCAACTTTTAAATTCAATAGTGCGCTTTTTAAACATAATTTGAAATATAAACGGTGATTCGCGCAAGTCCAGCATAGTCTGTCCTCTTTATTTTAAATGCAACACCTTTATATTTTTATATTTTTTAAAGCTTCTTAATAACCTGATTTCAACGAACTATATCATGTATGGTCTATTATGAATAATACCGGATGAAATTTCGTATTTTTAATTGGTTTCAAGAAACTGAATACTTAAATTACATGATGTAATTGATTATAATACATTAGAATAACTGCTAAAGATGTTTTCCACCTCGTTCTTGACAATAACACAGTCTCTTATAAAAGTCGTTCCTAACTTTGTTTAAAGTTTGAGTTGACAAATATTCGGCATTTCTGTAGTTATCCCTCCTTTGAGGTCGTAGATGCTCGTCGGCTGTGTTGCCTAAAATTTGTTATTGAGATAACCCTCATAGAAAAATACAACGGCTTAAGGTCTAGCGATCTAGCTGGCCACTCAATAGTACCTCTTCGTCCAATCCATTTATTGGGGAAGATTGCGTTTAAGTAAGTTCTGATCATTGAAGCATAATGGGGTAGGGCTCCATTCTACTGGAACCAGACATTTTCATTCAGTTGGCTTGGATCTATTGCATTAGGAAATAAGTTGACTACCGCAGGAATAACTTTGTTTCTAATCAAACTCAAATTTTTTTGGCTGTCCCATCTGCGTATGTGCCTCATGCATCCAATGAGGATTCTCTGCTGACCAATATCTACAATTTTGTGAGTTTACCTCCCCGTAATGTAAATATTGATCATCAGAAAAGGATTGTACCCACAGTTATTTCTTTTCTGTTGAGTTCATTCATAATTATTTCGCAGAAATGTATTCTACGTTCTGAGATCTCGATCGTCCTCTGTTAGCTCCTGCACGAAAGTCATTTCATATGGATGAACTTCATCTTTGTGTAGGCACCCTATGACAGTTGTATGATTCACATTATTTTCACAGGCAATTTGACGTGTACTTGTCGTTGGATCCTCTTGAACACCTAACAAAATATTTAATTTCGCAGTATCTTCAAAGAATTGCGGTTTTTTTTTATGGTTTGACATGTTCGAGTTCTCTGAATTGTGCATTAATTTGGGAAATATTACCTTGTGTAATATTAGGCAACGGAGTAAACCTCTGATTAAATAAGTTTGCCACTTCAACTTGACTTCTGCAATTATCCCCGTAACCGATGAATCTAAATTAAATATTTCATTATTACTTCTACAAGAAATACGTTTGCAATTAGGAATTTACTTTAATGTAAATCCCAACACAGCAACATCTGACTGTTAACAATCCACATTCCTTGCAGATTTTCTTTATTTATCGGCATATGTAGATAGTTCTTTAGGTATTCATCAAAAAAAATCTTATCAAAACCAAGATCCATCGATTTTAGAAATTTTCCCAAATTAACTGATAGTTCAGAAATTTCAGAAGTCTGTATTTAGGTTATTCAAAAAATACCATGATTTAACGCGTGATAAACTTATTTCATTATTTCACCCGGTATTATACATAAGAGACCCATGCATTAGTTGAACTCAGGTCGAGGAGCTTTAAAAAATATACAGATGTATCCCATGTAAAAAAAAAGGACGGACTGTGCTGGACTTGCGCGAATCACCTTGAATATATAAATTTATGCTTAAAGAGCGCTCCATTGAATTTGAAAGTTGACGTGTCCCAGAGTTTTTTCATAAAATTCTAACATAAGGACACAAAGAATTTTATTTCATAAGTGGTTTCCACACTGTATAAAATCCTTTGTATGGAAAACCTATTTACTGAATGAAAAGAAATAGAATAAATAGCAGTTTTTATTATATTAATTTGGGTTCAACAATTTTTACAATGTTACAATAAATTTAAATTGCAAAATTGTAGGAAGATAAAAATTCACTATTAAGGAAGTACTTATATACATCTAAAAGTGTATGACGCATGTAATTATATTGCTGCTAGAATCCCTATATTTACAAAAAATTTCATTGAGTCTGCCAGATATACAAACGATAAGGGTTGAAAAATAAGAAACACTGTGATATAACATTCTATATTTGTAATAGCCATATTAAAAGAATTAAAATGATTTTATCGACTTCATAGGCAGATATTGAGTTTGGTCGGGTATTACAATTTTACACCCTGTACAAACTGGTCAAACAGAAGACAAAGAAGTATCGAAAAGAAACGCCTAGCCACAAGAGAGAAACAGACCAACCACTGGAAATCAATCTGTGCAAACTCTCTCTTAACTATCACCCAAATTAGATACTTGAAGTTAGCGTTTCCTCAAAAATAAATTTCTTTAGAAATAACAGGTAGACTCAGATCTAGCAACCGTCAGACTTCCATAATACAATAGTAAGGTTCACATTGAGTCTAGTATAATTTAAGTCTGATAGTCACCAACTCTAAGCCTCATAGCAGTGTGGGTTTTGGCAATATGAATCTTGGAGCTATCGATTTGTAGATAATTTCAAAGTATTACTGATTCTTCTGACTATAAGTACATACAAAATAGCTTCCTTACCCAATACCTATCTTGGTGTCCTAAAGAAGGTTCGCGAAAATCTTTCCTATACTAGTATCCAAAACTTATCTACAATTTTTTATCTGAATTTTTTACTAAAAATAATGACTCAATAAGTTGATTGATGTGTTACTTCGAGTTATACTGCAAGCAGACCTCATTTTTTAAATTTTAAATGGAATATTTAATCGGATACTTTACAATCCTTTGAACTTGTTCAGGAAAGACACAAGGTTTCTGATAAACAAAATATTTGATCTAATTTTCTCTATTTTCAGCCTACCAATAATGAGAATTTTTTCTTCAAGGAAGTTTGAGATCAACAGCGAAATTGTTGAATACCATGAACGAGAATCAAGTAATAGATACCTGTAGATTTCCAAATTTTTCAGATAATTATTCTCAAAATTTAAGGGTATTCATTCTTTTGTATCATTTTATAGGGAATTTTATTTCGAATCTTTTCAATTTTTTTATGATTTTGCCAAAGAAATATCAATTGTTTTTGTCAAGTCAATAGATATTTTTAAATACCTTGTGGAAATTTACATAGATAATGTATAAAATATTAAAAATGTACACCAATTTTTTAATTCCAATTCCCAAATGATTATTTTAGTAGGCTGAAATTTAAGGAAAAAATTATGCATATCTTGTTCCTTGGACATAGTGAAAATATAACTTAAAAATGTGTGGGGAATCCAAAATTTCATAATATACATGTATTCCATTTGAAACAACGAACTTGATCTTATTTCTTTATGACCAGAAGTGACACCTCAAAATATCTTTCGTGGATTTATCATCCATTAAAACGTTCCGATATAAAATCTCACAGTAGAAAAATGTTTGATGAATATGTGTAGAAAGGTAATCAAAACAGAATGAAATTATGCTGATCTAACTGTGTTTCTGAATTTTACTATTTCTTAAATCATTTCTGACAATTTTTTATAGCTTGGGATCAGATTTCTCATCAAAATTATCCTGATCTATTTAACCATGGTTATAATCTAAAAGTTTAGAGATTTGATGTTTTAAATTCATCGTTGATCAAAAATGCAGTTTCGTGACGTCCACAAATATGCAGCAAATTTCTTAAAAGTAATTCTCGAATAATAGTGGTAGCCACTGGCTTGTAGCAGACTATTATGATCAAAATGCTCTTTGATTGAGCGATTTTCAAAAAGTAATTTCTCGAAAAATCTATATACACAATAAATGTCACCTGCAAAGCAATAATCTTACATTTAAAGCTGTATGCTAAACTTTACATCGTCTATTGGCGAGCCAACATGCTTTAAACGACCCTATGTTTTAATTGCTGGATAGAGATAATCTTAAGTGGTCTTGAAAAAGAATAGTTCATGACTGTAGAAAAACATGGACAATATTCTAGATCTATAAAATGACAATTTGGAAGAGCAGAAGCTGGAGATGACAACATTCAAAAAAAGGTCAATCAGTAGTCAATTGAAGAAATAATTTGATAAAAGTAGACAATGAAATAATAAAGATATGGTTAGAATATAACCATAAATAAAAAGACATCCAATTATGAATAACAATAATTATATAAATAAACAGTTATCTACAAAAAGTTCTGACTGCAGATGTACTGGTATTAAAAATGATCATTATCGAAAAGGTTATCAAAAACCAATTGATGCTATAAATCTACTCATTGGATTGTTTGATGTACAACTTGAGTCAGACGGCAGAGCTATTTTCACGTTAAAAAAAAAATGAGTGCATCGAATATAAAAAGTAAGAATGATCTTCTTATTGATACATATCAGTATCAATTATGTTCGTGCAAACTTAAAAAATTATAATGGGAAAGACTGTTATACACCTACTGCACCCAATAAAAGAAAACAAATCTTTTCTTTTATTTATTGTGAACTTTTGTGATTCACTATCAACATTATGGAGATAAATTATCGAAAGATGAAAATGAGTTCTTTAGAATTTGCACAGAGAAGGTTTGGTATAAGCATAATTGGAATCCTGGTTAAATTTTCATTTTATTTACCATCAAATTTATTTTGTGGGTTTGCCATTTATTTATTGTATTTATTACTCAACAACAATTAGATCAACATTGTTTCACTTTTTAAAAATTTGGGGATTTGCTTAGCCTTACAGTGGCGCGTTGTGGAGTACTTTTGTGCTTGCTGCTAATAAACTATCACTCCAAAAATGAAATTTTCTTAAATCGATAGGTACACCGAATCAATGTTGCCCTCGCCCATTCTTTAGAAGAAAATTTTTTTATAAATAACAAAGTTATTTTTTATTTGACAATACACAAATATCGGAAGAACACTTTCTCAATTTCCATTGGCATCTCTTTGTTCAAATGTGGACATCAAGCAGTCGACCAACCTTCACTTGAGATCAACAAAGCAAAAATTTATACAATAAATCACAAAGTTACGTCAAATGAAGAAGCGAAGTGAAGGCAAGTAAGATGACGGATGTCGCTAAACAAAGAAATGGAACAGTACGTCATACATGCCTCCACCTGAACTTTAATACAAAAATGAAAAGGGAGGACTCTGCCTACACAACTGCACGAGGACCGGACAGTTCAAAAGGCATCTGGAAAATGTTGTTAGCGCTCGACTTCATAGAGGCACAAGAAATACGTTTCTAGCGAAAATAATTTAAAAAAATATTTTACAAATAGATATCAACTGCTTCAAGCACATGCGCCACGCAGAAAATGAATAAAATGAAATTTTACAAGACATTTCAGTCTTGGCAATTCGACAAGAATTTCATTCTTTTTTAAATTCATTTTCTGTATAGATGTTTGTTAAAACTGTACATTTTTTCAAATTTATTTTTTATTCAACAAGAAATAATATTTTGAAAATACAATAATTCAAAAACGAAAATTCAAGAAGCAGCTTTATTTTTTCGAACAATTTATACAAAACAATGGAAAACAAGACATTTGGAAAGAATAAATAGAATATTCAACCACTGATACTATCAGTTCTGCTTGATGAGGAAGTTTTACGAAAGAATAGAAATCATCATTAGGTGATGTAATCTTTAAAATGAAGAAAAATAGATTTTATTGAAGTGGATAATTCGCCAAAATCGCCAAACCTCATGCCGTTAACTTTTCTCTGCCTTACTCGGGGCGAAACATTCAAATTAAAAGCAACATTACTAGAACACTCTCTACCCTAGGTCATATTAATATTTGGTAAAGTAAAATAAATAATGACGACAAGCATCTGGACGATAAATAAACTTAGCGAGAAAATACAGAACTGACCAATGAGTAAGGCTTCTCTGCAGACGTTCTGTACAGATATGGTACGACTTAAACATACTTAAAATAGATAAGGCTAATCTATATTAGCTAGATAGTACAATGTGTGCTGCCGAGCGATTAGTTAAGGGTGCCCCCACTGTGGCCACATGGCAGCAGAGTAAGATGTTGGTCCGTTTCACTATACTGCAGTCATTTGGTGCGGACTCCTTTCTTCTTCTTCCTTTTAAAGAAACAGCAACATCTGAAAACAGAAGTTTATCCATATCGGCCCAAAGTAATGTTTTTATTAATTTGATAAAATTGTTTATCCATTAATTATACCCTTTAGTAATTTTTCTTCAAATTTATTTCCCTCCAAAGTAAGAGATATCAAATGTGGAGCTGATCTTTGAATACCATATATTATTTTAATTTGTACAATTAAATTCAGATAAAATGTTTCAATAACCAGTATTATTAAATAGTAATTAAGTTGTTAGGAGATCTTTATTATTTACGACGTGAGAACTACACATCGTACAGTCCAAGAATGATCACAATCATTCAAGAAAAGTTTCCTCTCAAATATTAGGAGTACAAATAAGTTTCCGCCGTTTTATTGTAGATGGCGGGGCACGGAGTTTCGGTTAGCTTTCGCAGATGATAACCGGCCTAAAAAATAGTTTGGATATTCAAGAACAACATAACCTATTAATATCATTGATTTTATATTGGTGAAATATAATTTTTATAAGTTGAAAATGTCAAAATTTGAGCCAAGTAAGCGTCATTTGCGGGAAATATTAGTTTACTTCTTTAATTTAAAGAAATCTGCTGCTGAGGCGCATCAATTGCTCATAGAAGCATATGGTGAGGGTGCTTTGAGTGAGAGAACGTGTCGAGAGTGGTTTCAGAAGTTTAAAAACAGTGGTTTCGACGTAGAAGACAAAGATCGCAGTGGAAGGCCAAAAATTTACGAGGATGCAGAATTGGAGGAATTATTGGAGGAAGATTCATCTCAAACACAAAAAGAACTTGCTCTAACACTAGAAGTCACTCAGCAAGCAGTCTCACATCGTTTAAAAATCATTAGGAATTTAATTTGTGCTAAAAAACGCCGGAAACTTATTTGTACTCCTAATATAAAACTGATTTCATTTAATAAGGAAATACTAGGAAAGTTCATTACAGCGTACACCAGCAGGAATGAACTAAATTCTTGTATACATGAAAAAGGTGCAAAAAAAATCAAATGTTGTTATCCGATTTTAATTTAATTTCAGGTTACGAGGGTTACTACTTCAGTTTTGAGATATGACAAATATTTATAATTAGACAATATTTATAATCGGAAATGGCCGTATTATTTTTCATAATATTCTCCATTAAGATCAATACACTTCCACATGCGTTTGAACCAAATTTCGAAGCACTTTCTCCATTCCGATTCAGGAACATGTAAAACATGTGATTTCAACACATCACCTGCTTCTTTCTTTCACTGTGTGCCAAACAAGGACTGTATGGTGGATAACCCGTCAGTGTGATGTTTTGATAGTTCAAAAACGATTTCGTTTCAGTTGGTGTGCGATAGCTTGCATTGTCGTGGTGGAGAATAATTTGTCTTCTACGATTGGTTTGCCAGATTTTTCTGTACACTTCTGGTAAACTAATGCTGCTGCACCAATCAGAATTGGCCATTCTAAGTTGCCAACACCTTTTGTTGTATTTGTCTAGTCTTGAAAGACCCATACAGACTATCGTTGTTTGGTTTCGGGTTTATACGCATAGATCCATAATTCGTCGCCAGTCACGATTCTACATACATCTTTTGAAGCAGCACGACTGAATTTTTCAACATTTCTTTTCACCAATCAACACAACCTTTTTTTAAGCGATTGTCAATGCAGTAGCCAACGAGAATAAATATTTTTAACAGCCAATATTCATGTAATATTCAATGTATGTCAATAATACCCAAGTATGTTTGTCATTCTCATGGTATGTCACATGAGGATTTTGCAATATCAGTTCACGCACTTCTACCACTACAGCCGATTAGAAAGAGCCTGTATATTTCTCTGAATAATATATCTATATTGTTTTCTATTTTAAATGCAAGAGGCCTTAGTGCATGGACAAAAAACTTGTAGTACATATAATTTGCTACCAAATTAAAATAAATTGTAGAAATTACTATGTTTTACTACCAATAAAAATATATATTACACATTTTCTTGTGACTTCGGATAATGAACTATCCCATCATCAGACAACTGAAGACCTAACAGAGGTATTTAAACAAAAGTGATAAATATTTTGAATATTTCAATAGATTCTAGATAACACCTAATAGTGGTATAGAGGTTTAAAAGCGGAACGTGATAAAAAATCGGGTTAAAAAAGAGGGGCCTTCTAACAGATATCGGAATGTCGGCAATCGACAAAGAAGGTTATTAAACAGATGGTACCCAAATATCTCGAATAATTTTTGGGGTTACATAGCTCCTTACAGTCGTTCATTATTTTGTTGTATATCTCAAATATTTGGATTTACATAGCTCCATACAGTCATTCATTATTTTTTAAATTATTTTTATTGTGAACGAATTTGAAAATTTCAATAATCAAGTTTCTTTTCATTTGAATCTACAAATAAGATTTTCTTTTGTTGAAAGGAATTACTGTTTTCTAAAGAATGAGTGGCAAAAGTTGAATTTTTGTTTACTTTTCATTAAATTCATTTTATGTTTGTTGAAAAAGGTTTTACACAGATGTTACATAGCTCCGTACAGTCATTCATTATTTTTACATTATCGTTATTGTGAACTAATTTGAAAATTTCAACAGATTCTAGATAATCCAGTTTCTTCCCTTTTGATTCTACATGTAAAATTTTAAGATTATTTATTGTGGGAAAGGTTTTTTTTATCACGTTCCGCTTGTAAACCTCTATACCACTATTAATTGTTATCTAGAATCTATTGAAATATTCAAAATATTTATTATCACTTTTGTTTAAATACCTCTGTACCACTGTTAGGTCTTCAGTTGTCTGATGATGGGATAGTTCATTTCCCGAAACTCGAGTCTCAAGAAAATGTGTAATATATATTTTTATTGGTAGTAAAACATAGTAATTTCTACAATTTGTTTTAATTATGATCAACTACCAAACAGAAACGGCTGAAACAATTCAGTATTGCTACAAAATGTTTGCTTGGCAAAATTACTTGATTCGTTCATTATTTGTCCTCACTGGCAGGTACTTAGGAAGACTCTACAATGACAATGTCATATTTAACATCAGTGTTGTCATATCTCAAAAAATAAGTAGCAAACCTTGTATAAGATATTAACAAAAGATTATCTAGTATGGCATGTTTTAAAAACATCATATAACTTTCCAGGGCGTTGTTTTTGTCACACTAGATGATTCTTTATGTAGGTGGCACAGATTGAAAGTGGACACTTTAGAAATGTCTTAAACAATGACCTCAACAGGTACCTCTTCATAGACAAAGCAGAAAATGCTCAAAAGCGAATTGAGATATTTTGTAACATTATAAGAACAGTATGATTACCAAAATGCTAATATATGAAATGTTATAATAATAATAATAACTGAAAAATAAATTAAAAGCAGTTTATATACTTGAGTTTTTCAAATATACAATATCTTCCAGTTCTCCTCTTTTTTTGTGGGTTATACCAAAGATGAAGTCCACATCAATACTCAAGAACGATTTAGGTGGTCTGTTACTCGTGAAATAGGAATGCAATTATGAGGAAAATAAACCAACTGAATTTTCACTTGTAATAAAAGCATAGGCGCAGACCTTTGTCCGAGTCTCCTTCATGTTTCTAGAGTATGTAGATCCGATTGAAAAGAAAAATATAGATAGACTGTTTTGATGCATTGTACGAGGGATATAGCTCTATTTTCTTTAAATATATATTTTTAATGAATTAATTGTCAAATGACAGATCACCTAGACAAAAGAAAAATGATGGTTAATTTCTAGTTTTAAAATTTTGCTCACATCTCGAATGAATATGTATACTATATACAAAAAAGTGGATATTTGAACTACTCGTAAATATGTTCAAAACATTCTACATAATCATGGGAAAATTTACACACTTTGTTTCATCCATAAGCTCGACCTCTTGGGGCTGAGTGATTGGAGTATTGCTATGTCCAGCAGTTGGATCGTCATTATTCAACTCGCCATTGGTTGAACTGACAACTTGGACAGATCCGTGTCGGTCTGCTGGTGTCAAGTTTCCAAGAGTACTTTGTTTGGAGGCCTCTGGCCAGGCACTACTTTTACCAGTCGTCTACAAAAAAAAAACACGTTTTAATTAAAGCCAGTACAATAAATCAATATAAATGAGGGCAAAGCCGAAGATAATGAAGAATATATAGTATATGAAAGAGTTAAAAACTTTGTAGTGAAGTGGTATGGGTATAGAATTACAAAAAAATTATTTTAATTCATTCAAGGACTTTTTGTCTGCATTAGAAAATTAATTCTTTCTCTTGTTCCTTGAGATAATTATAAGATATTATTAACTAATTTCTGTTAGATCTGAGCATGCAGTTCGGAGGTATGTAACATTTAAAGGATTGCAGTAAAATTTATTGGCTTTGAAATACACTCACTTTCAAAAATATTGCAACCCCCCAAAATACCGTATGCAGATGAAACATTTTTGAATCATTGGTATATTAGGTCTAATAGCTAACAAAAATATGAAATTAATTAGGATTATTTATATTACTGATCAACTAAAAAATGATCAAAAGCACCGACTCAGACCAGAAGCTTTTGCGCGCTTGTTCAAGGTCTTGTTTTCCCCCGAAATTTTAAAATGTGTGAATTGGATCTTAAAGAAGCTAAATATGATGAATAAAAGAACAGAATTTTGTGTTCTGTCATCTGAAAGTGAAATAAACCTTATTCTTTTGAATTTTAGAACTTCTGAACAAACGAAATATCTAATGAAAATTAAAACTAGATGGTTAAAAGCCGCCATCCTTCGATCTGCATCGTTATATATTGACAAGTAAAAGTAGAAACAGAAAATATTGAACAAAACTTTATATATTTTTCAAGCAGTTTGTGTACTTCTCTTTTGAATTTATTGAGGCCGTTTATTTGTTTCAATCTGGAGAGTTTGATTCATCGATAAAAGGGACTCATATCTGTTATTATTAGTCTACATTTAAGGTATACATAATCCTTCCGGTGTTGTAAAGATTTTATGATCCGTCTGCAGGATTCTCTTGATTTCAGTGTGAGCTCAAGACTCTTTTCTGCACAATAAAACCTGTTCCACATTCCTACTGCCACCATAAAAGATAATACAATATCTAAAGACAGATTCAAAATTTGCGTGATAAACCATAAGCAATACTTCCACGTCCACATACTGTCCAATTACTTTCCTTGAGTACAAGACTGAATTCAGTTTTTGGCAGGTGTAATATATGTGGTTGCTAAACTTCAGTGTTCTGTCTATAATCAGGCCCAGAAACTTGGTATCGTCTTCTATCTTGAGTTACTTATGTGAAACTTTTTATTTTGGAGCTTGACGAATCCTGGACGGTTTGTGGTAAACATAACTATGTACTTAGCCCTTGTCTTTATTGAGTGTCATTGTGTTACTCCTGATACACTTCAACCATTGACACCCTGAGTGGTAAAATTATCTGCCCCTATCAACATGTATGTGTAATCTGCAAAATTCGTCATTTGACTGTCAAATTTCGTCCAGGTTGTTTAAGTAAGCAATAAATATTATTGGTCCTGCTATGTTGCCTTGTAGCACTCCAAATTAATTTGACTTAATTTCAGATTCAGCCACAATTCCTTCCCTTTTAATGGAAACTATTTGTTTCCTTCCAGATAAATATGTTCCAAACCACTTCAAAGCAGCTCCCCGTATCTTGTATGAATCCAATTTTTGCAGGAAAGTTTCGTGATCCAAACAGTCAAACACTTTTGACGAATCCAAAAACAATCCTAAAGCTAGTTTATCATTCTCAAGTCCCCAAATAAAATTTCAAATATAATAAATAACATATTTGATATATACAAGATTCAACTGGTTCAAGAACTAAAGCCACTTGACCATAATAAGCGTCTTTTGTTTGCTGATTGGGCCCTAGAACAACTTGAAGTTGATCCACTTTTTTATCATAAAATTGTGTTTAGTGATGAAGCTCATTTCTGGTTGAACGGCTATGTAAACAAACAAAATTGCCGTTATGGAGTGAAAACAATCCTCAAGAAGTTCTGCAGGTTCCATTGCATCCTAAAAATGCACTGTATGGTGTGCTTCACACGCTGGAGGCATCATCGGTCCATATTTCTTTAAAAACTATGCTGAAGCTAATGTCACAGTGAATGGTGCTCATTACAGATCGATGATCAATGATTATTTGTTTCAAAATTTGGATGGTATCGACCCAGAAGTGTTTTGGTTCCAACAAGATGGTGCTACACCTCATGCTGCTACCGTAACAATTGATTTATTGAAAGAAAGATTTGGCGATAACATTATTTCGAGATATAGTCCCATTAATTGCCAAGATCATGCGACATAACTCCACTGGATTAAATTCTTTGGGGTTATGTCAAGTCAATGATTTATGCTGATAAACCAGAAACAATAGACGCTTTGAAAGCCCACATAACTAGTGTTATTGATGAAATAAGGCCTGAATTATTCCAATTGGTCCAAAATTGCGAATGCGGTTCCTAAGAGCTAGTCGTGGTGGACATATGCCAGAAATTATTTTTAAGACCTAGATGTCATAAAATTATCTTTAAAAAAAAAATTGTCTTCAATCTTAATTTAAATGTTTTTAATTTCAATTTAAAGTTCTATCACTTAAAAAAAAAAACACCAGATACTTCTCATAAGTGCTGCAACTCTTCTATGCAATTTAATTATATGTTTCATGGGATATATTCCTCCAAAAAAAATACCGACCGAAATTAAATAACATACTAAGTCCATTCAGCTGTTTATATGAACATTATGAATAACAAATTGTATAGGGAACCATGCTTTACATAAATTTAAAAAAATTCTCCAGAACAGCGTTTAAAGCCTTCGTCCATAATCGTTGGTCGACTGCTTTGAATGATAAATAAGTACAATCAATTAAAATATACCACATAACCTACTTTTATAAGATTTATAAGCTGGAAGTAAAGTACGAGACAGAATGTTTGAGGTTAACTCTAAACAGAGAGAAGAGATGTTTATTGCTCTAGCAAATGGCTAACGACTTGCGTCTTTCTGCCAGTGTCAAATACATTCTTTATATACACATTATTTTGCTTAAAAAAGAAGTTTGTGTACATAATTTTCGAGAAAAAATAAAGTGCTAGTCGACGGTGCTATATATTGCTTCCATTATTGCACCCATTAGGGGTTTGATCGGGTACTTTCTTTTGTTCTGTTCTTGATTTGGATTATGTAGAAAAACGGGCTGGAGCACTTGGAAGTTGTGTGGTCTGTTCACAAATTTCTTTCCTAAGGTTTGAAGTCTATTCAGAATCTAAATTTGAATATCAAAACAGATTTAATCTATTAGTCTTCTACAATTTTAATTAAAAAAAAAATGGAATGCCAATGGTGTGAAGAAGACCAAAGAATGCCTTACAGTTTTCTGTGATTTTGTGACGAACTGACTACCTGGTTTTTTAAAGTTGAAGAGATTTTCCGTATTCTAATTGTTTTTTGAAGATATATTACATGTTTTGAGAGATTTTTGAATTAACTTATTTGAATATTTACGTATATATAAAATATTTCAAATAAATTATATTTTTTTAGAAATCCTTGAGTTGTGTTTTATGTTTTTGAAAAGGAATTAGTTTCACTATGGTAAGATCAGAAACAAAATTTTGTCTCCTTCAAATATTTATTTATTAATTTTAATTGCCTTTTTTATATTGGTTGGTTTATTTATTCCATTTGACATTGTATATTGAGTTTTGAATATATACGTCTATTAAATATAAGCAGTGCTTATTGTAGACATTCATTAAATTCTAAAAGTTTTTTGAATAAAATTTTTTTTGAAATTAAAATTGTAGAAGACTAAAAGATTAAATCTGTTTTGATATTCAAATTTTGTTATATTTCTTCTATCAAGTAAAAAGCCTTTTTCTATTTTATTCAGAATCGGTTCTATCTTCATTTTTTCATAAAGAAGTTCATTTGGTGGGTTGTGAAGTTGATTTCCTGAATGGTGTATCTTACTCAATGTCCTTAAATTACTGCGTTCTTCTACTTCAATATTATTAAGGTTGGGCCTTCTACAGTTATTATCTATTAGATGTCCATATTCTGATATAGGCCTGCAAATAGTTTGGTAGATTCTTGAAGCTGTTGTGTAGTTTATGCCGCGGTTTTTGTAGGTGAGGGATCGAAAGTGTTTTGATCTAGCAATTATTTCTCTTTTTTATTATAGGAATGTATTTAAAAATTGGTCTTATTATCATCGCTTCCCGCACCAGACTTAATAGCGTCTTACTGTTTCTTTAATTCACACAATTAATGGCACACCCAGTTTTGGATCCTCTTTCTCCACTTCAAAACTGAACGCAATTTCTAAAATCGCGTCTAATTTCTGCGCGTTTGTTCTATGAAACAGCCTGCTATCGTTTTGCCCAAATACCTGTATTTATGACCAAATGGTGCTAGCCATCAGTTAAGGGACCGTAAGACCGCTTCTGCAGCGGTATCATCTCCCTCTAACAGCTGATGAAGATTTTCAACATACAACAAAGTTCCATTCACCGGTATATTTTTCTATAATCTGAAACACGTCGAGTTTTGTGCCTAACAATGCGGACAGCATTGGTTTTCTGTTATAATTACAAAAAAAACTGCTGCGGAATTGCGTCGAATGCTTGTCGAAGCTTATTGTAAACGCGCTCTTGATAAAACACAGTGGTGTTTTTGACGCGAGAAACGAAGATCGTGGGAAAACACCGAAAAAGTTGGCAGAAACCGAATTGCAAGCCATTCTCTATTAAGATGATGCTCAAACTCAACAAGAACTCTCGGATCAATTAAATGTGACGCAGAAGGCCGTCCCAATTCGTTTGAAAACTATGGGAAACATTCAGAAAGTGGGAAATGCTATATAGATTCAGAAGAAAGTCATTTCAGATGTTGAATAAATTTTGAGAATCCTAAGCGTCGTAAATAATGGGTGAATCCATTGACATCCACTGCAAGACCAAATCGCTTTGGAAAGAAGATAATGCTGTGTTGGGTGGGATCCGCAAGGTGTAATCCATTTTAAACAGCTAAAACCTGAAGAAACCGTTAATACTGATCGCTACAGCAATTTATCGATTTAAATCCAGAATTACGTGAAATACTGAAATATGGAAAAAAAACAACACAAAGTCACTTGCCCCATGATAATTACCCATCACACACAGCAAAACGAGCCAGGAAAACGATCGAGGTGTTAAGTTGGGAAAACATGCGGCTGTTCTCGAGACTTAGGTTCGTCCGATTATCATTTATTAGTGTCACTGGGACACGCTCTTGTTGAACTACTTATAATTGTGATACAAGGGGAATGCAAGAATTTTTAAAGTCGGTGTACCTCAAGGAAGTTGATAAAAGCTTACAACCGGATACCTTGATGGGCTCTCAGAGCGAGTGTGAAATAAATTGTAAAGTAGAATTTATATTCATGTTCTGACAAATTCATTGCGATACTACCTATAATTATAAAAACGAGAAAATTGTGATATATGGCACTCAAAAAGGTGCAGGTAACAGAAAGTTTACACTTTTGTTTTGTCAATTATCACCCATCATTCTTTCGGGCTGTTTACTAACATTATGTATAAATGGTGTTTAAATACAAACTGATTCATCATAGAACTGAAATAATTTAACAGTTAATCTCTCACACAAACAAAAAATTGCCAATCGAGATGAGAAGAAAAATTTAATAGAAAATGAAATTAAGCTTTGTACTCTTCTTGTCAAAAACTCAAGATAATACTTAACAATTTGAAGAATCAGAAATATAAAATTAGGCCGAATAAATATTTAAATGAACTTTAAATAGCTTCTTTAAATTTCTAAATGAATTTTCAGACTTTTCACTATCAATTATGCATGTTCAGTTTGATGAGTGTAGAACATTAAAGTAAAAAACCTCGAATAAGAATTAAACTTGTTCCCTGCAGATTTCAAAGATCATTTGGGGCAATGACAAATCAAAAAAGATGTTACAATTTGAAAATAATGACTATCGAACTAGTTCTTTTACAGTACCATCAAACAGGAGCTACAAAAGGACAGATATTTTATTAGCCAGCCTTTGCTTGTATCTTTGCTTTTGCTCATTCTGAGGTAAACAATACACCTTTGAATATAAGTTACAAATATTGTTCGTTTTTCTTACCTTGGGGGCTCCATGTCGTTCTCTATTAGGCGATACAACAACATCGTGAGTTTGTAATGATCCAACTGGAGTGCTCTGAAACATCAAAGTAGGTATAGTAATGGAGTAAGAAATACTTTTAACGTTTCTCTATTGTGTACAGTACTTTTTATCTATCAATCTTTGAAAAAACGATGACAAGCTACCCACTGCTGATATCTAATAGTAACTGGGGGTTGAACTTCGAAAGAGTATCTAAACAAAATAATAATACAACAGCACAGAGTTTCACAGGCATACCCCATATTATATCTACGCCGATGAATGTTTTGTTTTTAGTATCTAATAGGAGAAAATTCAGAGGGAGGTTTAACCCTAGCAAGCATTCTAGCCTTGAATTTTTGAATACCTTTTCTGATTTAGTTTTAATTTGATTTGATGGTGGAGCATGTCTCAGTTGCTGAAGAACATACAGATTGGGTGGCTGCATTGAAAAATTAAACTTTCTAATTAAATAGGTACATCAAAATTTATAAATATAATCTGCTTTAGTTTATGATGGTTTTAAGAATGGGTAAAATATAAATTTTTTCTAAACTGTGAAGTAGAAACTACATCGTTAGGCAAGGAATTCTTTCTGGTATTTATTACTTATAGATTGACAAACATAATGGAATCATTAATTTTCGATGTAACCGCCTTTGAACAATTTTCTTCAATCTTCCAAAGAAATCATAATGATGCCCCTATGACGTATGGTGGGATTTTGGCCCATTCTCGCTAGAGAGCACTTTTTAGCCAATCCAGTGTATCGTAATTTTTTGCTCCTACCTTGCCCTCAAAATACCCCTAAATGCATAAATCCAGGGAATTTAAGTCTGGGAAATTAAGAAGGTCACTGTCTTGGTGAAATGAAGGCTGCGACATTGTTTTGCAACCTTTAAGCAGCTGCAGAGTTCTGCTGGAACTCCCAGCGTTCTGATTTGAATTGTTTACTTTCCCAAGGCTTCAAGGAACCTTTCAACACTTACTGTCTATAGATTGGTGCATTAACTTTTAATCCTTCCGGTATGAAGAAAGTCCATTTCATGTGATTGACCATCACAGATGGTGGTTTTTGCTTTTGATATGTTCCCAAATGGTCTCGGTTGAGAGAAAAACGATCAAGTATCACAACTTGCTGAACTGTTAAAATTTTCTCATCCGAGAACACAAAATTGTCCAATTCATGATGTGGGACCATCACATCGAACTGTTTATCCTATCGACTCCAACTTTTTTTGTTTATTATCCAAGTCTTGAACTTTTTGTAGGCAATATTCCAATAGTTTTTGCCAATTTATTACCACTTCGACATGGATTTCGTTCCAATTTTTTCTTCACATTAACAACGTTCTCAAGAGTACAAGCAGTCGTTGGTCCACTACTTCTATGCTTACTTTCGACAGAGCCAGTTTTATTATAACTTTTGACTGCACAATAAACAAATTTTCTGTTAACATTTAAATGTTTCGGCTTCTTCACTATCTCACTAGTAGATTTTTCATTAAAAAATAAAGCAATTATTGCAGACTCTTTTCGCTTGAATTTATAACTTCGGCTTTTGTTGATCGATTTTCATAAAAAGAAGGTAATTAAATGACAAACTGTTGAAAATCTAGTGTCATATCTGACGTCTGCCAAAAGTGACAACGGAGTGAAGTTTAGGAAAAATTCTGTGTCTAACCCTGTAAACTGGACTGGATTTTCTTATAACAAATTACTAATATATTCTTTTTGTCACAAAATGGCATTTCCACTGGTGTCTGTTATTCATATTATTTTACCAAAGATTTGAATATGTTATTTTTTTTGAGGCTAGTTAAGCCCAAAAAGGAGACTGAAATTTTTCACATTTTTCTGAAATTCATTAATTGATCAGTCTTAAGTAATGCTCCATATCTCTTTGTAATACAAAGCCATGAATACAGTATTGTTACAACGCATATTGATTGAACCAACTGGGAGTACTACGTTTGAATTATTACAGTGACAGCCATTTTAAAATATATTTTTTAATTTCTTGTATGTAAACCAAAAACGAAAAGGAAAATTTTTCATTTAAGTATTTATGATTTATAACATCAATACTGGGGAACATTTGGAAGAAAATTGTCGGATATGTAGATAGGAATATCCCGCAACAAATTATTTCAAAATGGAAATTTCTCCCAAGTTTGATGTTCAATTAATATTTAGTGTGAATCAACGAGGAAGGAGGTCTAGAGGTACCTTTAAACTCCAAATTAGGTATATAAATAAAATCTAATATTAATCATTAGAGTCAAGATAAGGATGAAATTCATACATAAGGTTTCCTTGTACACTGAACGACTTCATCGTTGAACCCATTATATTTTCTGATATATAATATATATTTAGACTTTTTCGAAACTTTTTTCGATCAATAAAGCTACAAGCAACACAATTTCATCCTCGCTCCTTCTCATATGGAGATTCCATAAATATGCAAGTTTTCTTCAAATTTATAAATGGATTATATGAATTGGTAAAATTTTATGGTTTAATTGTGCAGTCCACGTCTTTAGGTTTATGCCCCGGCATTGTCTGTATTCCAGGCTTTGGCATATATCACTCAAAAAGACTAAATTATCTATGCATCTGATTGTGAAAGAGAAGCAAGAGTGGCAACGTAGCTTGATTCAAGGTCTTTTCAAGCTCAGAGCAGATACATAAAAATAATGCAAATTCTAAAATTTTTATCAGATTTTATAATATCAACGTTGAAAATCTCAAAAACGTTGCACTTCATGAGAAATTATGAAGAATAACTTAATTTTCTAAAATGACTGAAGATCCTTATAATGACTCAACATAAATTTTATCTGCTTTCTTCATCCTGGTTTGTTATAGTTTTATGAATCTAAAAATAGAAAACCAGTGGAAGTAGAAATGAAATGATAATTGGAGAATATGTGTCATTATTATAGGAAACTTCACACCTAAATTCATTTTCAGATACTGAATTGTTTCAGCCGTTACTATTTGGTAGTTGATCATAATTAAAACAAATTGTAGAAATTACTATGTTTTACTACCAATAAAAATATATATTACACATTTTCTTGTGACTCGAGTTTCGGGAAATGAACTATCCGATCATCAGACAACTGAAGACCTAACAGTAGTACAGAGGTATTTAAACAAAAGTGATAAATATTTTGAATATTTCAATAGATTCTAGGTAACACCTAATAGTGGTACAGAGGTTTACAAGCGGAAAGTGATAAAAAACCGGGCTAAAAAAGAGGGGCCTTCTAACAGATATCGGAGTGTCGGCAATCGACAAAGAAGGTTGTTAAACAGATGGTACCCATTTAAATATCTAAAATAATTTTTGGGGTTACATAGCTCCGTACAGTCGTTCATTATTTTGTTGTATATCTCAAATATTTGGATTTATATAGCTTCATACATTCATTCATTATTTTTTACATTATTTTTATTGTGAACGAATTTGAAAATTTCAATAATCAAGTTTCTTTTCTTTTGAATCTACATGTAAAATTTTCTTAAGATTTTCTTTTGTCGAAAGGAATTACTGTTTTCTAAAGAATGAGTTGCAAAAGTTGAATTTTTGTTTACTTTTCATTAAATTCATTTTGTGTTCGTTGAAAAAGGTTTTAAACAGATGTTACTTTTTAAATATCTCAAATATTTTCGATTTACATAGCTCCGTACAGTCATTCATTATTTTTACATTATTTTGTTGTATATCTCAGATATTTGGATTTACATAGCTCCGTACATTCATTCATTATTTTTATTGTGAACTAATTTGAAAATTTCAATAATCAAGTTTCTTTTCTTTTGAATCTACATGTAAATTTTCTTAAGATTTTCTTTTGTTGAAAGGAATTACTGTTTTCTCAAGAATGAGTGGCAAAAGTTGAATTTTTGTTTACTTTTCATTAAATTCATTTTGTGTTCGTTGAAAAAGGTTTTAAACAGATGTTACTTTTTAAATATCTCAAATATTTTCGATTTACATAGCTCCGTACAGTCAATCATTATTTTTACATTATTGTTATTGTGAACTAATTTGAAAATTTCAACAGATTCTAGATAATCGAGTTTCTTCCCTTTTGATTATACATGTAAAATTTTTAAGATTATCTATTGTGGGAAAGGAACAAAAATTCAACTTTTGCCACTCATTCTTTAGAAAACAGTAATTCCTTTCGACAAAAGAAAATCTTAAGAAAATTTTACATGTAGATTCAAAAGAAAAGGAACTTGATTATTGAAATTTTCAAATTCGTTCACAATAAAAATAATGTAAAAAATAATGAATGAATGTATGGAGCTATGTAAATCCAAATATTTGAGATATACAACAAAATAATGAACGACTGTAAGGAGCTATGTAACCCCAAAAATTATTCGAGATATTTGGGTACCATCTGTTTAATAACCTTCTTTGTCGATTGCCGACATTCCGATATCTGTTAGAAGGCCCCTCTTTTTTAACCCGATTTTTTATCACGTTCCGCTTTTAAACCTCTGTACCACTATTAGGTGTTACCTAGAATCTATTAAAATATTAAAAATATTTATCACTTTTGTTTGAATACTTCTGTACCACTGTTAGGTCTTCAGTTGTCTGATGATGGGATAGTTCATTTCCCGAAAATCGAGTGACAAGAAAATGTGTAATATATATTTTTATTGGTAGTAAAACATAGTAATTTCTACAATTTGTTTTAATTAAATTCATTTTATTTGGAATAACCTTGTCAAAGAAATGATCTAGTTTTGTAATTTTAATAGCCTGCGCCTTTTTACCTGTGCAGAATTAAAAAAAAAATACATAACATTAAAAATCTGTTAACCGTGACAACATAATATTTCTTGAAATATATTTTGTAACAGCCCACTATTGTCAAAAAGACTTGCTCATGGTTTACATATTATGAAGATTATGGAATAAACACAGAAATCTAAAATTATAAATAAACATCAAATACTATGGAATAAAACATACATTTTTAACAAAACTCTTTCCTCCATTTCACCTTGAACTGCAAAGCACAAAACAATAGAATTTACATTAAAGCGAGTAAATGCACTCTTATCCACTTATATTTTTCAATGTCAGGCGCATGTTTCGCAAACAATGCCTCTTTATGAGACATTATGGAGTAACATATTATAATATTTTCTAAACATATGTCAGACATAAAAAACATAGAGTTAAGAGTGTAGTTACTAACTTCAGTATAAATATTCAGTTCACAAGATCTTATTATATGAAAGAATCTTCAAAACTTCTATCATGACTTTAATTAGTTTTTTCAGAACACTTTAAAAATAAATAATATTACATTGTTTTCTAAATCTACATCAAACATCAAAATATATAAGCAGTTAAGAATGTTACTAACTTTAGTATGAATATTCAGACAGTAAGATCTTATTATATTATATGAAAGATTCTATCATGACTTAAAATAGTTTGTCCAGAACACTCTAAACATAAATAATGTGACAGACTATTCAGACTACAAGAAACTCGAGATTTATTATATGAAGGAATCTAAAATATTGATTGAGATTTTTCAGAACACTCTTAAAATATATGTTGATAACTTTGCTATCACATCTCATTGGCGAAGTGTTTCAGTATACTTACTGTAGTCTTATCAGACCAGTCAAATTCTCCATCGTCAACATATCCTTTTCGGCTCATCAAATTCTGGAATAGACCGCGTAAATATTCATAATCAGGTGTTTCAAAGAAGTCTAAACGACGAACGTATCTCAGGTATGTCGCCATCTCCTCAGGATGACCCTCGCACAGTTGTTCAACTGTTGTGGAACGTTTCGTGTCACCAATTTTTTGATAGCGTTCCTTAAGCGTATTTGCCTTCAGTCCCTGCCAGGGTAAGGAGCCTCGTAAAAAGTACATAAACATATGTCCCAGAGCCTCCAGATCATCCCTGGAAAAAAATTTGAACACGATTTCAAAATACATGTGGCAGACGAATACAGAACTGATCATCATTGTAATTTTGAAGCTTTACAAAAACGTTATAAAACAACATGAAAACTCACCTTCTGGATTGTTCTTTTCCTAGATGCGTGTTAATGGACATGTAACGCGCAGTACCAGTCAAAGATTTATGTTCTCGATACGGAATGTGTTTATTGGTTTCAAGTTCAATGTACTCCTTTGCTAGACCAAAATCAATTATGTGAATCACCTTTTCTCTCTTGGTACTGCTTCTACCGATGAGAAAATTTTCAGGTTTTACATCTCTGTAGATTAAATGTCGACTATGAACATATTCTATACGATGGAGCTGAAAGAGAGAAGGTCTAAATGTAATATAATGTATAACAACTCTCATTTTCTGCACGACCATGAATTATTAATACTGACTTCTCAAGAATAAGGGTTAAAACAGTATATACAGTCAAAACTTAAAATAAGGGGTGTTATAGATAGAATATGAAGTATTTATTATGGCCACTTGCATTTGGCACGCTCACGTTGCCTATAAACATTAGAAGTGTAAAAGGAATTTACCATAAGAAGAGTATAGTCAAGTGCCTTAAAGTACACTTCATCACCACAAAAGTAATCCAATAAGAATATTATGTCGGAGATAACACTGCTCTAATATCACATGCAAAAACTATTAGGACTACAAATAAGTTTCCGCCGTTTTATTGTAGATGGCGTGGCACGGAGTTTCGGTTAGCTTTCGCAGATGATAACCGGCTTAAAAAATAGTTTGGACATTCAAGAACAACATTACCTATTAATATCATTGATTTTATATTGGTAAAATATAATTTTTATAAGTTGAAAATGTCAAAATTTGAGCCAAGTAAGCGTCATTTGCGGGAAATATTAGTTTAGTTCTTTAATTTAAAGAAATCTGCTGCTGAGGCGCATCAATTGCTCGTAGAAGCATATGGTGAGGGTGCTTTGAGTGAGAGAACGTGTCGAGAGTGGTTTCAAAAGTTTAAAAACGGTGATTTCGACGTAGAAGACAAAGATCGCAGTGGAAGGCCAAAAATTTACGAGGATGAAGAATTGGAGGAATTATTGGAGGAAGATTCATCTCAAACACAAAAAGAACTTGCTCTAACATTACAAGTCACTCAGCAAGCAGCCTCACATCGTCTTCTATAATAAATATTTAGTTTGTGTTAAAAAACGGCGGAAACTTATTTGTACTCCTAATAACTCAAATATTGTAACCAAGAAGGGAGACTTGAATGGTTCGATAAACTTGGAGAATTAATTACCAATTCCGAATTCACACTTTTCTATCATGAAAGGAAATACTATTAGGAGTACAAATAAGTTTCCGCCGTACGGAACCCAATTTCCTTGTTTATGAATCAATCCTAATGATTTTAAACGATGTGAGACTGCTTGCTGAGTGACTTCTAATGTTAGAGCAAGTTCTTTTTGTGTTTGAGATGAATCTTCCTCCAATAATTCCTCCAATTTTGCATTCTCGTAAATTTTTGGCCTTCCACTGCGATCTTTGTCTTCTACGTCGAAATCACCGTTTTTAAACCATATGCTTCTACGAGCAACTGATGCGCCTCAGCAGCAGATTTCTTTGAATTAAAGAAGTAAACTAATATTTCCCGCAAATGACGCTTACTTGGCTCAAATTTTGACATTTTCAACTTGTAAAAATTATATTTTACCAATATAAAATCAATGATATTAATAGGTTATGTTGTTCTTGAATGTCCAAACTATTTTTTAAGCCGGTTATCATCTGCGAAAGCTAACCGAAACTCCGTGCCGCGCCATCTACAATAAAACGGCGGAAACTTATTTGTACTCCTAATAAAACAGAATCTGTGGATATAGGTCTTACATAAGTGACTATAAGAATGAAGTCGCCATTAAGAATACTTTTCCACTTATGAAGAATCTAAATATTGTTAATACACACAATCTTCCGAAGCTCCCATTTATAATTTTTATTTTGAATGATAATAAATTTTTAACCTATGATTTTATTGAGGTATATATCACAACTACAATCATAAGGCGAACTAGGGCGAAATACTCCATAAGAAGCCTAACAGAATCTTGCCTTGTAGTGCTTTATCCCATAATGTCTAACATGACTTAATTTATCATTTTGATTTTAAAACGATTTTCTTCCTTATTCGTTATTGTCGCTCTGAGATATGCATTAGCTTGGGCAGGGCCGTCTTTAAACTATTTGAGGCCCTGGGCACATTAGGATCATGGGGCCCCTATGACCTTGAGAAAACACTATTTAGTTACAATAGATAAAGAAAGACAAACAAGGTTCTAAATTTATTTTTATTTAATTACTAACTATAAAAAAATAGGAAATATAAAAAATAATCTACTAAAGTAACTCGCTGTCTCGCTTAACTTAAAATCCTTAGATTAATTCTATGTTGATTGCAAAGGTACCCTTCTAGATTTAAGATGAGCAAAATCGTTAATCACTTCTTCAAAATCTATGGTATTGAGAATATCACATTCTATGGACATCAGCGACAAACTAGTTAATCTCTCTTGAAGCATTGTACTTCTTAATTCATTTTTTATTCGTTTCAATTTGGAGAAGGAGCGTTCTCCGCTGCAGTTAGTTACCATCATGCTTAAAAATATTCTCAATGCAATTTCTACGTTAGGAAATGTGTCTTCAATTTTGTTTTGCTTTAATAGATTATATACTTCCTGTACACTGTTAGATGCTTCATTTTCACTCCGAATATTTTTTAAGTATTCTTTTAAATGTTGACATTCAATTTCTAACTCTTTTTCATTTACATCTTCGTGATAGATTTGAGAAAATTCTTTGCATCCTGTGAAAAAATAAACTAAAACGTTGACTGACGGTCTCATATGAACTTTGTTGCTGTTTTAGATGAACATTCAAGGTATCGATTATTGGCAGAAAGGTTTCTACGTTGAATCGCTCTTTTCCATTCAATTGGACTGATGGCGCAGAGCCATCAAAAAAACTCTGCCGTAAGCTTCTATGTCTTGTTCTTTGAGATAGATCCTTGTAGTCAGATTCTGGGTTATTTTCTTTGGCAGATGATTCGAAATTATCAAATTTATCTCTGAGGTTAGTAATAAAATCATAAAGTGAAGTCAACAAATTGGTTGCAACGTCCAGTGTTATTGTTTCCTGTTAAGGACTCAAGCATTTTCCGAAAGTCTTAAGTGGTTTTTATTGCTTCGAAGTAAAATTTAAATAGAAAAACTGAAACCAATGGTCTCTTACCTACCCAATGTTTTTATGTCTAGTGCAATAAAATTGATTGACGAATGAATTTATTTATTTTGAATAGTTTAAAACATACATACAGCCACATATTTAGCCAACACATTTTTTACATCAATAGATATTTTCTGTTTCCCATCACTGACCCATCTGTCAAAAAGTTCAAGCTATGTTGTACAAGGTATAGCTATCCGCATGCGGCAAACTAAAGGTAATATAATAAGCGCAGGTATTGTAGTAAGTCATTATCATCAGATTTTTCAAAATTAATGTTTTTCGGTAATACCTAAATATCGGTTATCATTTGGTAATCTGGCAGGAACTAGGGGGCCCCATTTGATCGCGGCGCCCTGGGCACGTGCCCATAGTGCCCAGTGGGGAAGAGGGGCCTGAGCTTGGGGTAACATCACTTTTAGGTGATGTTTTATTTTCGAAATGACACATTTTCAACGATAGTGCAATATAACCTGCAAGGCGGAATATCCTGTACCGCTTTTAAGTAATTCAACAAAATTCATTAAACTTTCTTCATTGAAATTCAGAATGTACTACCCAAACCTACTTTTGAGGAGACTATGTCTTATATCTCCTAACTTAAATTGGAATTATCCCGCTAGATGGCGATAATAGGTAAAAGTATGCTAATAGTAACCCAGTCACGTGTACCACTCCCGGCGTTTAAAAACTGGGAAATTTAGCTTGAATACTTGATAATTCCTTACCAGAATCATCAATTTGTGGGAACTTCAAAATCTAAATTTGATTAACTCTCAAATGGGACATTAAGGAACCCAATGCGCTGTTATAAATTTTCCAACCTGACATTCTATTTTTAAATTTGAATGAACTCTTCAAACAGTCAAAACAAGCGTTATTTATAATTCAAATGACAACTTCATTCCTAGTACTGCGGCTATCTGAAATAGTTATAGAGTGAGTAAACACAGTATATGTAGTAAATACACACTTGGTTAAATGAACAACAATCTAATGAAACTTCAACAGGCTACAATTTCAGGGAATATGCTCGTAAAAGTATTCATACAGATATTTCAAGTTCATTGACAACAGTAGTTAGTTGTCCATCTGAAAGTTGATATAAAAATAACCATCCAATATGTTCCTTCACTATAACTGGTTTTGAAAAAAATATCCAGCTTTTTTATCCAGATCAAAATGATTCTCTTCAGTTTCCGGAGGATATATTTATTATATTTTAATTTTCAATTCTTTGATTTTTTATGACGATTCTTCGGCAATTTCAGGGTGTTATTAATGTAGGTATTTTTCAGAATAAATTTTCAATATGCTGTTCGACCATTAGTGTGAATAAGTCCATTGCTTCCTTAATATAGCGAAATAACATGTTATTTTAGATAATACATACAGGATGAGTTAAAGCGCTGTGGGTGATCAAATAAATGGTTGGGAAAAATCCATTATTTTTTCGGTAGATGGCTGTAGTTATATCGGGTGTTTTTTTTAGAGTGATAGAAATTTAAATGATCTTGGAGGCCAATTAATTGGTCCATTTCTCGAAATAATGTTATCGCCAAACCTTTCTTTCAATAAATCAATTGTTATAGTAGCAGCATGAGGTGTAGAACCATCTTGTTGGAACTAAAACACTTCTGGGTCGATACCATTTAAATTTTGAAACAAATAATCATTATTCATCGATCTGTAACGAGCACCCTTCATTGTAACATTAGCTCCAGCATCGTTTTTAAAAAAATATGGACCGATGATGACTCCAGCGTGTAAAGCACATCATACAATGCATTTTTGGGATGCAATGGAACCTTCAGAACTTCTTGAGGATTGTTTCCATATATGACAATTTCTCTTGTTTACATAGCCGTTCAACTAGAAATGAGCTTCATCACTAAACAAAATTTTACGATAAAAAAGTGGATCAACTTCAAGCTGTTCTAGGGCCCAGTCAGCAAACAAACGACGCTCATTCCATAATAAGCCACTTGACCATTCAAGTGGCTTTAGTTCTTGAACCAGTTGGATCTTGTATGGGTGCAGACCAAGATCTTTACGCAAAATTTTCCATGTGGTGGATGCACAGAGTCCAACTTGTTGTAAACGTTGACGAATAGACAAATCTGGATCATCATTAACACTATGACTCACAGCAGCGATTTTTTTTTTGTACGTACAGTTCTTTGTCTTGTTGTTGAATCGAGTAGAGAAAATGTTGTCCGAAATCTATCGATAGTTCGACGAATAAGCTGCTCTGATGGACGATTATGAAAACCATAAATTTCACGAAGTGCTCCTCTATAAGTTTGGCGAATAGAACACTGATTTTGAAAATAAATTTCAACAATTTGTAAACGTTGTTGCGGCATGAGTCTTTCCATGATAATTTGTCAATGCTTACTGAACAGAAATGTCAAAACAACATGGCTTCTACCTTCTGTCAAATCACAGTTATCTCTATCGAAAGGAATCACTCTAAAAAAACACCCAATAGATATCTCGTAAAGTATCGATCAAACAATGTAAGATTTATGCTCGTTGTCAAGGTGATATTTCACGTTGAAAAAATTCTTTTGCTGTTTTTTGTTTGGTCAATTCAGCTATGAGTAAGAGGGTGTTAAAAATGGAAATCAACAAAGGGAAAATTCGGTACATTTTACAGTTTTTCTTTGATAACGGCGAAAATGCAAGCTAGACGGTTGAAATTGTGAATGGTGTTTATGGTCCCGATGCTGTAACGGCTAATTACGTGCAATTTTGATTTCGTCGACTCCGTTCAGATATTTTTGATGTTAAAGATGCACTTCGCCTAGGCAGGCCTGTCGTCGGAATTGTCGATAAAACCACAGAAATAACTGAAGTTACTAGTCGTAGCATTGCACAGGAGCTAAAGATCGACCATAAAACAGTTTGTTTGGGTGTTACACCAATTAACACCAAAAAACATGATGGATCGAATTTCCATCTGCGAAGCCTTGACCAAACGGAATTAAATCGACCATTTCTTAAATGGATGGTGACAGGGGATGAGAAATTGGTCACAAACGATAATATTGTGCGAAAACTATTGTGGTCAAAGCGCGGTGAAGCAGTTCAAACTAGCTCTAACGTCCAGGAAGGTTCTACTGTGCATTTGGTTAGACTGGAAAGGAATAATTTATTATGAGTGGCTTTCCTATGGCCAAACACTAAATCCGTATCTCTACAGTCAACAACTGGACCGCTGGAAGCTAGCGATTGACCAGAGCGGCCAGAATTGACCAAAAGAAGAGCTGTTATGTTCTATCAGGACAACGCCAGGCCATAAACGTCCGTATTGACTCGCCAGAAACTCAGGGAGCTTGGTAAGGAAGTTTTAATGCATCCACCATATAGTCCGAACCTGGCACCAAGCGATAATCATCTTTTTCTCCCATTGCAAAACATTCAGAGTGATAAGAAATTGGCATCAGGAGAAGATCGTGAAAATCGATTACTAGAGTTTTTCGCCAATAGGAACCAAGACTTCTATGAGAGAGCCATTATGAAGCTACCTTTAAAAGGCAACGAATTATAGAACAGAACGCTGCATATTTGACCCAAATCGGACAACCTAAAACAACAAAAATAATGAATTTTTGCCCCAATCTATAATACACTGGCGAACAAAGAAAAACGGGTCACCAAGATTTTACACTGTTTTTTCCAATAGACTCACGTATTCAAATTGATTCAATAATATTTTGTTCATTATCTATCTTTCATTAGAAAATCAACTAAACATGCGCAAAAAGTAGACATATGGGCTAAAAAACTTGATAAAAGAAACCTAACCATCTTCGAATAATTCTTCACGATAAATTCATCGTTTATCAGTTGCGTTCAACATTGGCCATTGAAAAGTTTGTTTTCCACTATATGAAAGAAACAAATTCATAAAATGAGCTTAACAATTGAAGATTGTGCGAGAATAGTGACACTTATTGAAAATGGGCTGAGCCAGGGATCTGTTGCTAGAAGAAAGAATGTTACCCTATCTAAAGTCCGAAGAATATTGAGAAGGCATCAGGGAGACAGGCAGGCTGACCAGAAGACCTGGATCTGGAAGAAGACGGTGCACATGGTTGAGGAATAACAGATTAATGGTTTTCACAAGTCTTCGAAATCGCAATCTTATTGCCGTTGAACTTCGAAATCGATTGATGGAGGTACGTCATGTAAACCTAAGTGAATGGACCGTGAGATGACGTCTCTCAGAATCGAATTTACAACCATACAGACCTGCGATAGGCCCCGAACTTCTCAGAGAGCCTCGAATTGCGCGTCTTCAATTTGCACGAGATCACATAAACACGTTAGAAGCCCAGTGGGCCCAGGTTCTTTTATCTGATGAATCCAGATTCGGCATTCGAGGAGCTGATGGTCGTGTAGACGCGTTTATAGACGTCCAGGAGAAAGATACACCGATGCTTGTATAGAGGAGCAAGTTCCATTCTGTGGAGGATCTGCTATGGTCTGGGGAGGTGTGTCTTTAGAGGGCCGCATAGAGTTGGTTTTTATAAATAGATCTTTAACAGCAGTAAGGTACACAGAGGAAATTCTTATGGACCATGTTGTACCTTATAATTCATTTCTGGGAGAGCAGAAATTTGTATGCATGACAATGCACGCCCATATACTGTTCAAATAGTGACAGCGTACTTGAATGAGGTTGGAATTTCAAGGTTCAGCTGGCCAGCACGAAGTCCTGACTTGAATCCCATCGAAAATCTATGGAACCAACTGTGACGCCGAGTCAGAACTATGGCTCCATCGCCCAATAACTTACAACAGCTCGGTGATGTCCTTCGTCATGAATGGGAGCATATTCCACAAGAGAATATTCGAAGGCTCATCACGAGCATGCGAAGACGTTTTGGTTTAGACAAATTTTCAGATAAACTCTTCGAACAAGAAGCTAGGAATCTAGACCGTCTTGTCCGGAAATATTTGCTATATTCTTCTGGCTAATAGACGATTTCATCAGTGGTTCCAAAAGCATAATTGTCTATTATTTCTTCTCTGGAAAAATCGGAATTGGATCGAAATTGTTCATAATTGATATTATACTCGTGAATGAAAAGAATGTTTCAATTTCTACTATATTTTATTGGTACTGCTACTCTGATAGAGTCCATAAAGTTGAAGCATAGCTCTTTCACCAAGTGACTACTAACCAGTCTCCACGATCTGCCCCAAGAAGCAGAAAGTGTGATAAGGGTTACGCCTCATCATCACGCATGGCGAGAACCACTCCGAAGAGCTGAACCCATCAGCTTCCAGTTTCGGCTTCAGTCCGAAAACCTACACCGTGACTGGTAGCAGCGGAGAACTATCCAACATCTACTGGCTCCGCGTAGTCAGTTACCGAGTTGTTTGGGATGCAATTCACAAGCCGAAGGGACTTCTTATTCATCAAGATTGGTGCCTCAATTGATCCTGGTACGAGCACCGTCATTCCGGGCTGTACGTCAAGACCCACGAACCCTTGTGAAGTCTTTTAATTGATCCTGGTTTCAAGCACCAACGGTCTAGCCGTATCGTCGAGATCCACAAACCCCAGAAGCTTCTAGCAATCGATCCTGGTTCAGGACTAGGCCGGTCGAACCTTCAAGTCTCGCTAAACCCTGAAGTATTTCTCGAGATATCCTGAACATGAGTTGCTGCGAACAGATAGATGGAATAACCTCCTAGTCCAGCATGCGGACTGTCAACCACTGCTCTCTGGAGTCGAACACCAATTTGGTGGCCAGGTCGTACGAATGCTTCCCGAGGGCCTCCACCCTTCCGAGATAACGCAGTATGCTATATAACGCACTCGGCTATTGGACAGAAAAATCCGGAGATTTACTGCAATAGGGTAGAGTACGTTAGTTTTAAGGAAGAGGTTCTGTACTGCGACGGACTCCCTTGTCACTGAGTGGATTAATGCGGTTCAGCCCTTCATTCCACTTTTACGGTGAAACTAGGGCCCCATTCGGTCGATCTTCCACCACACAGGTCCAGTGACTGGCGCGAGTGGCATTACTTTAGGCATGAGGATATAATACTCCATTTCACCAGGATGAAACTAGGATCCTAGTCAAGACAAGCACCTCCAGCGCGTTAAGCTATAATGCCATGGGGATGCCGACGATGCAGCGGGAATTATTATTGCTAGCAGCTCCTATGATGCACTCAGGAAAATTGAGTATCTGGTGGAGAGATTGAATAGTTTTGAAAAACATCCATCTTCACTGCCCCACCATGTGCGATGGAGAATGCAATTGTAGGGATGGAAAGATTCTACGGTGGTTTATATAATTACTGGTTATACCTCTGTTATATCTGCAACATTTTGTGCCGGTTTTCGCTTAATACGATTTCTTTAATGGAAACTTTCATTTTTGTTTTTCATAAAGCAACTTTTTCACACAAATGGTCTAACAGATATACATTTTTTTTTAAACTGCAACCAGTTATAACCCGACAGAATTAAATCTGGTCTATGGAGTGGATAAATCAGGACTATGAGTTGAATTGATCCCATAGATCTATCTCATTCAGGCAATATTTCTCTAAATTATATAAAATTTTGAAAAAGATATTACAAAGCAAGGACTCATGATATACCGGGTGGCCCATATAAAAGAGTCCAACCGGATATTTTCGTAAGTATGATCTCCGGAAAATATATTTCGATTGCAAATTCGTGGGTGTACGATCATCTCCATAAGCCCTGAAGAATCTCAAATTGCAGTAGGGGTCTAGTGACACATCATTTTGAATTCCATTTATTAATATGTTTCTATTTGGCGTTCGTTTCGGTGTTAAAAACCTCATTGTAAGTGATGGTTGAAGTGCATTACGTGGTCGAGTTTCTGAACGAATTTTAAATAATAAGATGTTAAAATTGCCTGCACTTCACCTATCATTTCTAACGAGATTTTGCACCGGAACGAATGCCAAACATAAACTTTTTATTTAAATATTTTAATATTTACACATATATTCTGTTAGCCTTTTACATATTTAATTTGAATAAATTACATTTAATATTATAACTTCAGGAATTAAACTAATGTCATATAAGCACTGCTCATATCAAACGACATATAAAATAAACATTCATTATAAGACACCCAAATGAGATAACAAAATCCAATAAATATAAATTGTTAACAAAAATCCTATAAATTAAACATTTTGAGTAGACAAAATTTTGTTTCTGCTCATCCCTCTAATGAAAACAGATATCTTTCAAAAATGTTTAACATAATCTTAAGAATTTCATCATAAAAGTATCTTAGAATATTCAATATTATTGATATTATGGATACTACTACTCTGTCAAGAAAGTACCGGGAATGTTCAATTAAAACAACATTTTTACATTTAATCGTCAAAATCTATTGGGTCGCCTTCAAAATAGGCTCCATTTGCTCCAATACATCTATGCCAACGGCACTTCCAATTATCGAAACATTTTTTATAGGCGCTTTCCGGGATGGACTTTAGCTCTCGCGCCGAATTTTGTTTTATGGCTTCAATCGACTCAAAACGGGTGCCACGAAGGGGCAATTTTAGTTTTGGGAAGAGGAAAAAGTCGCAGGGAGCCAAATCCGGCGAATACGGTGGTTGCTGAAGCACGTTTGTTGAGTTTTTGGCGAGAAAGTCAGTGACAATCGTAGCTCGGTGAGAAGGCGCGTTATCGTCATGCAAAATCCATGAGTTGTTCGCCCACAAATTTGGCCGCTTCTTACGGATACGCTCACGCAAACGTTTCATAACGCCTAGGTAATACTCCTTGTTTACCGTCTGACCCTCTGGAACGAATTCCTAGTGCACCACGCCACGGATATCGAAGAAAACAATGAGCATCACCTACATTTTCGAGCGGCTTTGGCGTGGTTTTTTCGGTTTCGGCTCATTTTTTGCCACCCATTCGGATGATTACTGGCTTGTTTGCATATCGTACTCGTAGACCCAGGTCTCATCACCAGTTATAATGCGTTCCATGAATGTAGAATCGGAATTACAGCGATCCAGCATGTCTGAAGCAACCTGTTCGCGATGACGTTTTTGAAGAAAATTCAGGTCTTTCGGTACGAGTCGTGCGGCCACCTTTCTCATGCCCAAAATATCAATCAAAATCGTACGTGCGGACTCGTGGGATATCTTAAGATCATCTGCTATCTCTCTCAAGCTGGTACGACGGTTTTCCAGCACCCTTTCCTTAATTTTATCGACGTTATCTTCGATCGAAGCTGTCGATGGGCGACCACTTCACGACCGTCCTTGAAGGCTCTGTACCACTGATATGCACGAGTTTTCGATAGAGCATTATCACCAAAGGTCTTTTGCAACATTTTCAATGCATCGGCACACGAAAATTCATTTGCAACACAAAACAAATTCTTTGCTCAACGTAATCACCCATAGTAAAAAATCGGCACGCACTCTGACATCGACTGACTTAATCAGCTGTTGCAAATACACTAGTTGACAGATCCCGCTCAAGCTTGGCATAGTAATTAAGGACAGTGGTACCAACCTAGGAAAAAAAATTTTTACCTGCCTCATTGCCCCGCCAGATTTAAATCGATAATTCCCGGTACTTTCTTGACAGAATGTAAGTTACTTTTTAGAAAATCTCAAGATATGTAAAAACATTACCAAAAAACAAGATTTAAGAGAGACTTTGCTTCGTCAGTACTCAATCATATTCAATAAAATATAACATCAATCAAAAAAAAAATATTTACTCGCCTTTAACAATTCAGAAAGCGTCTTGGTAAATCAATACTTAACATTTAAATGGAGTCTAATGTTGACTTGAAATAAATAGTTCTGTAGTTCACCATTGATCTTAAAGATTGAAAGGCAATTTAACGGTAATATTAAATCTAATTTAATTTAAATTTTTTTAAATTAAATATGTAGAAGGCTAACAAAATATATCTGTAAATAATAAAATATTTAAATAATTTTATATACTTTCTATCAAGTATAAACCTTCATTTATTTTATTAAACTTTTTAGCATATTCATAAATATAATCGATAAACCTTCCACATCACTCGATCCCTATTGCCGTTTAAGATTCTTAGGTATAATAGTTACACCCAAGAATTTACAATCAGAAGATGCCACTCTGCAAATAAAAATTGACTTGTTTCGACGTTTTCCGGAAACATCAATACTCACGGGAAGATCTGGCTGAACTGTTTTATGTGGGGCCACCCGGTATAAGAAACATACAATCAAGAAGCTTCAAACAAATGTGCTATTACTCACCAATTGGATCGCTATCATTAAAACAGTCTTCAAGGAGAATTTACGGTCACAGAGATCAAAAAGATCCTCCAAACTAGGACCTAACAGTTCCATAACGAGGGCGTTATTTTTACCACAAGGCCCGAAGTAATACACCTCAGGAATACCCTCTGAAACGATAACAAATTCATTTTTGTGTGTGAAAATGTCAATTGATTTTATATTTTATTCAAAAACTCATTTGACAAAGAGTAATATGACAAAATTAAAACCATAACCAATTATTATAAATATATTCTTATAGAAGCCGCCTATTGAAAGTATTCTCAACTAGATAATATCACTAAAACAATGTACTTCTTAACGAGTTGTTTAACTGGAATATACAACAAGTTTACATAATTAATTCTTAAAAAATGCAGAAGGAACTGAAGAATGGTGCATCAAATAACTCATTGATTCATAATGATTACTATATAATAGTAAAAAAGAAAATATAATAAAATCTATGAACTCGAATTAAAGTTGATTAAGTAACGAGGAGAAGAAAATAAATGGAATTCTCCTTAGAACAATGGATTTTATCGACCTGAGGGCATTTTTTCCAATAAAAAAGTTAAAAGGCAAAAACGGAGATTCCTGAATTAAAAAAAAAAATTATTACAGCGAAGCCTTTGGTTTCCATTGGCCTGAGTTGCTTCAAATTTAATAGGTACCCCTCAACATACAGACTTTTGTTTTCTTTCCCTACTGAATATTTTTTCTTGGTGAAGAAATTTCATTTCATTTTGTTCCAGGTAAGGTGGAAATCATGTCAAAATTTGTAATTTTTTCTCAGCGTATTGAACTGCTTTTTGAATTTTTTTTATACGAGATGTCCCAGAATTGTTGGATAATCCTGGAACATTGTATAGAAGAACTATTGGGAGTTCTGAAAAAAAAATGCAAAAAAACCTATCCCCGGTAGAAATATATATTTTTTTTAAATAATGTTTTTTCCACACCACGTTGCGCGTTTCTATGTAACACGCACACAAATAAATCAAAACACTCACTTTCTTCATTAAAATACTAATAGATATGCAGAAAACCGTATGAATAACTGTTGTCATTTGTTTGGAAAAAAATATCCAACTTCAAATTTCATAATCGAATATGATGAATATTTCATTATGTGAAAGTTTAATCGTTCATGGGGGAAAAAATATAAGAAAGCCTGGCCAACTTTAAAAAAAATGCACTTTTCATGCATCTTCATAACTTATGTAAATGCGATGTTATTACTATTAGTATAAAAAAGGGCAAATTCGAGTGAATAACAAAATATTGAAGATTCGATAATTTCTTCTCTTAATCTTTACCTGATGACGTACGAATGTACGGTTTTCTGGATATCTCTTGGTATTTTAATGAAAAATATTTTACCATGAAGAAACTGACGGATTTTTAATTTATTTTGAGCGTGTTATACAGAAACGCAACGTAGTGTAGTAGAAATCTTTATTTTGAAAAAATAAGATATTTCTATCGGCGAAATATTTGTTTTTGTATTTTTTTTTAGAGAGCTCAATAGCTCTTCTATATAGTGTTTCAGGATTATCCATTCATTCTGGGACACCCTGTATGTACATAATTTTCAGTTACGAATCAAATTTAGAATCATATTCTGCAAAACTTTGCAGAATAATTAATTTTAAAATAACTTCTACTATGTTAGAAAGCTTCTCCATTTAATGTAATGGAAAAATATTTTTCCATTAATATATCCGCTATTGAAAAATTAAACAACCTATTCTTGTAGTATTCAATAATTTTGAAAAGTATGATGGCACCTCTCCATTCTCGATAGTGCCTAAACCATAAAAGTTGATAACCTGAGGTTTCGAAAATTTCTTTTACAATAATCATATTTCTTTAACATCGGAAAAACTACAACATTCTATCACAATCCACAAGATACGAGTGATTCATGGAAAAATAAATTTTCTAAACTGTAAATTGTGGTTCAGATTAATATTAAGGTCAATTAAGATTGACTGGTGTCATGGTATGTTTCCAAAATAATTGCTTAACTAAGTAACGGTATATTTTAGCGACATATGATTAATTAGGATAACTTGAATCAAAAAAGTTCTGAATGTCTCCGTAAGGTGCCTTAGAATGCAGAAGTGTAGAATATATTGTACAAATTAATGGATAAGTGTATGTATTGGAATAGTTTATAGTTAATGAAAATTAATTCTTAAAATTAAACAAAATTAATTAAAAATAAATATTATTGCTTTAGATTCGATTCTACCGATTCTTGGTAGTTTTTAGAAATGCTGTTCGTCAAAAGTTAAGGAACTAATTTGTGTCTTTCCTTCGAAAGAACCAATTTCCTTTTGAAATATGTTGATGTGGAGTGTTTCAGGTTAGAATAAGATTTCAAAGAAATTATGTATTCACAGTAACAAAAGTACAATATTTGAAAAAGTATGAAGTTTTAAGAAAAACCGATAATGTGAAAATTTTAAAAATTCACAGTTGTATTCAATCAATACAAATTATGACTACCACGTGCATCAGTAACTGCTTGGCATCTTCTTCAGTAACTGCATGCATTCCATTAAGTGATTAAGAATATTCTGCTCAATTTGTTGCTTAAGTTGAGGCAAAAGATCTTGGAGCAGTTGAAGCGTTTCCGGTTGTGTTTGTGGCGTCAAGAGTTCTTTGTAATTGTCCCAAGAGTGCTCGATTGAATTTAGGTTAGGGGATCTTGCTAGGTGTGGAATACCTTGGATTTCTCTAGCAGTAATCACCTTATGGGTCCGTGTGGCAGTGCATTATCATCCAGAAAAACGAAATTTTCGCCAATAGTTACGTGGATTTGTAGGACTACTCCTTTGATAACTTCATCAACATATGTCCGAGAAGTCATGGTTGTTGGAAGTACTAATAAATCAGTACTGCTAACTAAACTCCACCCCAAAGCATTATTGTGCCTCCTGGAAAATGATGAATCACTGTATGAGTGGACATGTCCACACCAGTAATCGTAAACCATCAGAAAAACGTCCATCTCTGGACTGAGTAAAGATAACGTATCGCCATGACAGTGTAGCTTAACGCGTTGGGGGCGCTTGTCTTGACAAAGATCCTAGTTTCATTTCGGTGAAATGGAGCAAAAAGTCTTGATGCCTAAAGCAATGTCACTCGCGTCAGTCACTGGACCCGTGTGATGGAAGTTCAACCGAAAGAGGCCCTAGTTTCACCGTAAAGGTGAAATGGAGGGCTGAGCCGCGTTGTCCATCTCAATGTCAGGGGTGTCTATCGAAGTTCACCCTTAAAACTAACGTACTCTGTCGTATTGCAGTAAATCTCTGGATTTTTCTGTCCAATGGCCGAGTGCGTTATGTAGCATACTGCGTTACCTCGGGATTGTGGAGGCCCTCGAGAAGTATTCGTACAACCTGGCAACCCAATTGGTGTTTGACTCGAGGGAGCAGTGGTTGAAAGTCCGCATGCTGGACTAGACAAGTATTCCATCTATTTGTTCGCAGAAACTCATGTTCAAGATATCTTGAGAAATTCTTCAGGATTTAGCGGGACTTGACGGTTCAACCGGCCTCGTCTTGAACCAGAATCGTTTGCGAGACATTTCTGGGGTTTGTGGATCTCGACGATACGGCTTAGACCGTTAGTGCTTGAAGCCAGGATCAATTGACAGACTTTACAAGGGTTCGTGGGTCTTGACGTACAGGCCGGATTGACGGTGTTAGTACCAGCATCAATCTTGAGACTATCTAGGTTCATGGGACTACGTTCGGGTGGGTGGAAAAGAAGCCCCTTCGGCGTGTGAGTTACGTCCCAAAAATTCGGGAACTGATCATGCGGAGCCAGTAGAGGTTGGATAGTGCTTCGCTGCTACCAGTCACGGTGTAGGTTTTCGGACTGAAGCCGAAACTGGAAGCTTGGTGGGTTCAACTCTTCGGAGTGGTTCTTGCTAATGCGCGATGATAAGGCTTATCCTTATCACTCTATCTGCATCCAGGGCAGATTGTGTAGACTGCTGAGTAGTCATTTAGTGAAACAGTCACGCTCAGATGCCAGTTACCTAACCGGTACAATTCACGATGTATCGCCATTCATCTCACCAGTGTACCCGCTCCATTGCTCACTTAAATCTTTGATGTTTGTGTTCGCGAGTGAGTGGTTCTCGTCTTAAAAAGCGTTTAAGAACCTTTTTCCGACGGTTCCTAGGCAAACTGAAGTACCTGTGGCATCTCGAAGATGTTGACTTGCAATTATGCAAGTGCTGAGAGGCTGTTTTCTCACCGAAAGAATTAAAAAACGATCCTCTTTGGCGTTGTAGCACGTCAACCACTTCTGGGTCTTCGACGAACAGTTTCAGTTATAAAGTACCGTGCCAGCAAATGTGATATCATACTTTGGCTAACATTGACGAAATTGGCCAGCTGCACCTGCGTTCACCAGCCTGAATCATCCCAAGGGCTCGACCTCCGATAAAACTTGTCTTGCCATGAACTAAAAGACTTTTAAAGTTATTATAATTTTATGAAACTGAAAAAATATTGAGATGATACGTTAAATATGCATCTTCAGAAAATATAATTATCCTCACCTTTTAACCATTAAACCTGGATTGCCCCTGCTTTCACCTTGGTTTTGTAGTACTGCCAATTTTACACATTCTAACCTAGCATATATAGCTTGTTAATTAACTATTTTGTTAGAATCAGGCTTTTCTGTGGAATATTTATTTAATCATTTCCTTAGTTTTGTATTAAGGGGAACACCCTAGTGGTCCCTTGGAGTTGACCGTTTGCGTTAGTAAACTCAAACGACATTTTTAGCACCCATTATGCCACTTTCGACTGGTATTAGAAATCCAACCAAAGTCTTGAGAAAAAACCCCCAGAACATTTTCTTAAGAAGGTTCTTCACACCTTGGTCAAGATAGGCTTAGGTATTGGGTTTGACCGTTTGCGTTGTAAACTCAAACGACATTTCTAGTACCCATTATGCCACTTTCGACTGGTATTAGAAATCCAACCAAAGTCTTGAGAAAAATCCCCCAGAACATTTTATTTTCTTAAGAAGGTTCTTCACACCTTGGTCAAGATAGGCTTAGGTATTGAATCCTGGAGCTTTCTAAGGAATTTAGATCGCTGCGTATACGCTATAGGATGGGCCTCTTTTCAGTCCTTTGTAACCCAGCTAATGCCTCTTCTTGCTCAGAGGAGACTCTACCCCTTTATACGTTTGGTGCAACAACCGTTTGTAGTATCTACTGTTAAGAATATCTTGGGGAGCAATCAGAAATTCACCTAGAAAAAAGGTGAAAAGTACTGATGTGAAGTGAGGAGCGCATGTTCATCTCTGCTACGATCCTCACGAAATTTTAAACTTTTTCATCGTAATTTTACGACCAAATGCTAAATTTAAACCCAATCGTAGGATTGCTGCTATGGTTTCAGTAGCTCTTAACGATGCTCTGCTCACAAAACCGATTTTGCTCATCAATGAACTCAACCGAGATTTCAAGTTCCAAACCTACCCTGAAAATATTCAAGTCTCAAGCTCTTTTCCTTTGAGGGTTAGAAATACTTCTGACCTCGGATTATTCACCAATGACAATTCTTGTAATGTAAGATGTAACACTGTCAATAATATCAAATATTAGGTCTATCGGAAAGTTCTGTCCATTCCGGTTACATCGTGAATTCTACCGGTTAGGTTACTGGCGTGTGAGCGTGGCTCTTTCACCAGGTGACTACTCAGTAGTTTCCACAATCTGCCCGGGAAGCAGAAAGTGTTAAGGGTTAAGCCTTATCATCGCGCAATTAGCGAGAACCACTCCGAAGATTTGAGCCCACCAAGCTTCCAGTTTCGGCTTCAGTCCGAGAACCTACACCGTGACTGGTAGCAGCGAAGCACTATCCAACCTCTACTGGCTCTGCACTGTCAGTAACGAGTTTTTTGTGACTCAACTCATTCGCCGAAGAAGACTCTTATTCACCCACCAGAACGCAGTCCCATGAACCAAGATAGTCTTCAGATCTAACACCTCAATTGATCCGGGTACGAGCACCGTCAATCCGGCCTGTACGTCAAGAACCACGAACTCTGGGGAAGTCTTTCAATTAATCCTGGCTTCAAGCACCAACGGTCTAGCCGTACCGTCGAGATCCACAAACCTCAGAAACATCCCGCAATCGATCCTGGTTCAGGACGAGGCCGGTTTAACCGTCAAGTCCCGCTAAACTCTGAAGCATTTCTCGAGATATCCTGAACATGAGTTTCTGCGGACAGATAGATGGAATACCCTTCTAGTCCAGCATGCGAACTTTCAACCACTGCACCCTCGAGTCCACAACAATTGGGTGGCTAGGTCATACGAATACTTTCCGAGAAATGCTACAGAAGCGTGTAGAAAGTAATTGAAAGTATTTGGTGAAGGATCAGTTGCTAATAGAACATGCAGAAGATGGTTCGAAAAATTCCAAGTAGGCGATTTCGACCTTTCTGATAAGCAAGGCTCTGAGCGACCATCTCTGATCGACGACGACACTGTCCAGATCATGTTAGAGCAAGATCCGTTTTTGACAACATCAGAGATTGCGGAAAGGCTTGATTCACATCAACAAACCATTTCCGATCATATTCAGAAACTAGGGTTTGTGCTGAAGTATTCGAGATGGGTGCCACATAAGATAAATGAGAAGAATTTGAATGATCGAATCATCATATGCACATCTCTGCTTACACACAACAAAATCGAACTCTTCTTCGACCGGATCATAGCTGGAATGAAAAGTGGATTACATATGAAAACATCATATGGAAAAGCGCATAATGTGAACCCGGAAAACCTGCTCCCTCCACCTTTAAACCGAAGTTGAGCCTGAACAAGAGAATGTTGTATATTTGCTGGGACATTCGAGGACCAATATATTTTGAACTGTTGAATCCAAACTAAAGGCTACATTCGGAGAGGTACTGTCAACAATTGGATAAATTAAATACAGCACTCAAAGAAAAGAGGGATGTTCAATAGGAAGGACATCATACTGCTTCATGACAATGTCAGGCCACATGCTGCTTTGGGGACTCGTCAGAAAGTCGCAGAGCTAGGCTGGGAAATTCTGTCGCATCCAGCATACTCCCAGGACCAAGCACCTTCCGATTATCACTTCTTTGTGTCCTCACAAAATTTTTTGCAGGCCAAACAATTCAAGAGCGAAGAAGATATCAGACAAGCACTGGTTCAATTTATGGCCCCTAGAGATAAGACATTTTTAAAAAATGGGATATACAAATAGCCATCACGATGGCAAGAAGTCATATAATATATACACACATCGTCAACAAGTTTTGGCCCCCCTAGGTTTCTCAAGATATAAACTATCTATGTTCTGGGAATGAGATGAATATTTTCCTCCATTTCAACTGTAATATATTTGATAGAAATTTTTTCTCTTTGTTGTTACTCTTTGCTTCATGCAGGATGAGACAAAATAAGAAAAATGAGAAAAAATCTAAATTCAATAGTCCGTATTACCACCTCTTCTTTCAATCAACTGCCCAATACGCCTAGGCATCCCACGAATCAAGTCATTAATAAAATTTTCAGGCATTTCGTTCCATTCTTCCTGAAGGGCTAAACTCTGCAATTATGAAATTTTCAGGCACATCGTTCCATTCTTCCTGAAGGGCGAAACTCAATTCCTGAAAAAGTGAAGGTGGGTTTTGGCGATTGGATATTGCTCTCCCTAAGTAATCCCATACGTACTCAATTGAATTCATGTCTGGTGAGGTTGCTGGCCAGTTCATTCTCTGGATATTTTTCTCTTGAATAATATTTTGAACCCTTCGTGTGTGGTGTGGTGGGACGTTATCATCCTGATAAATGAAATTATCCCCAAATTCGTTGCCCAGAGGAACAATGATTTGTTCAACGGTGTTTTCTACGTAGATGGCACCAGTCATTGTTCGTTCAACGATAATAAGAGGGATACGGACACCGAACATTATACCCCCTCAGCACATTATTGATCCGCCTTGAAAGGGAACAAATTCCCGGGCGAAATTGAGTCGCTCTAGTCTGCCTGGACCTCTCCAAACCCTTTCTCGTCGACTATCAGTTTGTAAACCGAATCGTGACTCGTCCGAAAAAAGTACGTTGCGCCATTGTGGTAAAAGCCAGTCTTGTTGGTGTTCTGCCTATTGCAGACGGGTAGCTCTATGTCCAGGTGATACCCAAGGTACTCTTGAAGGTCTTCTTGCCCTTAAATTTGAGGAATGCAACCGTCTTCTTATGGTACTGGTTGAGAATACTCGTTTATGGGCCCTCAAAAAATTACTTTGAAAGGCTGTTACAGACACAATTTGAGGGTTATCTATCAAAATCGCCATGTTCTGCCGGTACTTCTCAGAATTATGCTTTGTGACTCACTGGTGCTTTCCCATTTAAATTTTTGTGACAACGTTTATGGTCCTTGTCTAACTGTCCTATCTAGGACAGTGGTGGCAGGATCCGGATGGTCCAAAACTCCTGCCTACGACTAATTTATGGAGTTAGAAAATTTGAACCCATCAGTCATAAGTTCAGGACGTCCAGATGGTTGAACATGAGGTAGAGGAGGTATATTCATTCGCTGAGTCCTTTTCATTCAATCATACCGAATAAATCACCACCATAATAAAATAACTTTTAGAACCGATGTCCATAATTTAAATTTAAGACACAAAAATGTCATCACTATTCCTAGTCATTTCACTAAATTCTTTGAGAGATCATTTTCGTATAACATCGCAAATTTGATGAATGAGTTTATGGGAGAGTTGTATTTGTCACCAGGAAGATTTCGGAAGCTTATTTTGAATATTGTGGCGGTTTGATCCGGGAGAAATCACTCTAATGGCTATTCTTTTTTGCGAAAGTGTATTATTTTTCTCTTTGTAAAATTAGCTTGCGGTGCCCCTCGTAAGTTTGTAACTTTTAATTTCCTTTTTTTTTTTTGTTTTCACCTAGGTTAACTGAGCAGATGGCTGTGGTGGTGTTGGCAACAAGCTATCGTCACCTGGCTGAACTGAATCTCGCCTAGAGATTTATGCAAATATTTTTTCTTTACCTTTGTATATATTATATTGTCAATAAAGACATTTAATAATAATAATACCGTTCGATTCTTTCGAGTAAATGGTATTTCCTTGCAGATGTTACTCTGGGTCGACCAGGCACCGGTCTCTGGGCAACGCTGCCGGTTTCCAGGAAAAGGGCCACTGTGCGCCTTACTAAAGTCCGTGGAATATTCAAACGTTGCGCAATATGGTGGTTCGACAGAGCTTCTTGATGTAGAGCTACTATTCTTGCCCGGTCAAACTGAGAAATTGGATGTCCCGGCATTTATCACGGAATATTCTCCATATTACAACTCTCGTTATTCGCTGAAAACTGATCAACTTCGAATACGCCTGTATTCTCTCGAACAAGAAACATTTTTTGCTGGTTTATTGTTTTCATTTAACGGCCAGTTTCATAAACGAAATTAAAGCCTCCTTTTCCCCAAAGTCTCCTTTAATGATAAAACGTGTTTCATAAGCAAATTTTAAGGTTAAAGAGAACTTAAAAGCGCCCTTTATCTTAAAGTGAGAAAATCGGCCCTTTACGGCTGGAAAAGGATCCTTTAATGAGAAGCTCGACACTGCGCAGGTGCTCGATAAACACGAAAACAGTGGACATAACCTTCCTCTGTAACATTAGCCCATTTTGTTTGATTTTAGCGTACTACGATATTTCGTAACGTTAACGTTCAAACTGTGTGTAATTCAGACTTGAGAATCACAATTATTGTAGCTAGATAACCTAGCTCAACACATGATCAAATCATCTTTAATAACAGTGTCTTGAAGAGACAATTTTAGAGTGGTAAATTTGGACGGTATTTGTTACTTGGTGATAGTGGTTATAGTTTGCAGACTTATCTTATGACAAAGTTACCGGAAGCTATAACTACAGCTGAAAATTTATATAAGCAGTCAATTATACGAACTAGAAATTTGGTGGAGAGAAAGTATGGAGTTTTGAAACGTCGTTTTCCTATCCTTTCTAAAGAAATGAGTGTTAAGTTAACGACCATAAGGGCAATTATTGTTGCTACCGCTGTTTTGCACAATATAGCTGTAGATATGAACGAAATATTTCCAAATGAATGATTCCAGGAGGAAGAGGACTTTCAAACAAATTCAACTAATGTTAGTGCAGCTCGTCAAGTGAGAGTCTATTTAATAATAGACTCTTTTTTCTTAATAGAAACATTTTGCTAATTTAAAATTTATATTTGTGTGATAATTGAAAATAAATTTGCTTGTCACTTGTGAAACTATTCTTCATATTCAATTTGTGTCTTCAACATGACAAGATTTCATATAATTCTTATAAGATTTTACAAGGTATGTATTTAGATAGGTTTCTATGTTTGTATTTCTGATTCATTGTTTTACTTTAGGTAATATCTGAAAAAGTTTCAAGTGAGAATAAAGAAATAAAAATATTATGTGTTATTTAAATTTCTGTTTTTAATTCAAATTTGAGGGGATTTCATAGTCTGCAGCAATGCTGATAGAATTCTAATACCGCTTTTCCCAGAAAGTGCATTTAAAATAAAAAATAATTAATTATTATTATTTAATTTTCTCTTAATCTCAATAATTTGCAAATTTAATATTTTAAGCTCCGAATGCTCCTCTTCTTTTCTTCTGTTCTCTTCCTTGATAGCCACTATCTGAGCCTCTACTAGAGCTGTTTTTTTTATAATACATCTCTTTCGCTTCGGCAAGTGGGTTCGTAACAGCTGGTCTCAACTCTTTGGAAACTGGCTCCCTCAATTTCAATGGAGCCCCACCACCAGTCTCTTTAATATGACTGCGTTGAGCAGCTACCATCTTTCTAGTTTAAGTTTTTATATTGTCATATTTGGATTTGAGCTGGTTTCCATCTCTCTAATGGAGAACTGTTGCATTGAAAGCAGTTGCTATTCTCTGCCAGACTTTATCCTATAGCATCAAAATTCTCTTGTTCAATCAATTCCAAGAGACGTAGTTCCTCCTCTGGTTTTAAAGTAATATTTTTTTTTCTTTTCTTCCATACTCATTAATATAACTCACGTTTACTAAAATATAGCAATTCGCACGTAATAATGATATAAATTCCAATATACTGTCTTCTGCACATAACCATGTTTATGCAAAGACTGATTTATGCTTCTTTTCTTTTTCTTTTTACAAGTTTCGACGCATAGCTCACAATTTTTACAGAATATCACCAACTTTATTCTTAAAATCACTAGTTCTCAGGATAGCCAACAGTCCGAAACATATGACCGGCGCATTAAAGAAAGCTTTAAGTAAAGGACGGTCGATGTACGTTTATGAAACTGATAGTCACATTTAAAGGATCCTTTTTCATAAAGGGACTTTATCATAAAGGAGCCTTTTGATGTTGTTTATGAAACTGGCCGTAAGTGATAAGATACTGAAGATTCCACACACAAAAATTCCCATGTTACATTCAACAAGTTGAGAGTTGATAGGAGGGGGAAGCAAGATTTTTGACGATGTGTGCATATTATATTATTCATAAAAGTTAATTCAAAGTATGAAAACTCTATTCATTTGTTTCATTCTAAAAACGGACAGAACTTTCCTGTAATTTAATACATTGTCACTGAATGGTTATACTGTCAATAACAAAGATCAAAAAGTCAGTAAATCCATTTGTTCCGTCTCATTAGAGACGGCCCTTTCGTTCGAAATTAGTTTGTCATTTGATACTTATGTCTTTTAAGTTGGTACTTCGATCTAGCAGTTTCGAGAATTGCCGTTGGAACTGTTTACACTTCAGATCATTGCTTTTTTAATGATTATATATGGCATTAGAAAACATGGAAAGTCATTTGGAGATTTCGATATATTTATGCCTGTTAATTTCACATGATGCAGCATTCGGGGTTACAAACTGACTCTATCCTTCTTTATTTGCGTTATTCTTATAATTTCTCTGTAACCAATAAGAAGATTTGTTTCGTTCATTCAGTCCACCTCCAAATGGACCTTCCAATAATTTACGTTAATTTCCCTCTTTTTGTTAGAAGGGATGCATCGAGCACCTCTAACATTCAGTCTTTGAAAAGACTGTAAAAATCATTATTATTCGTGATAATCGAAGTGTTCGCATGTAGCCCTTGCTACATCATGCATTACTATTCGTAATAGTCAAAGTGGTCGGTCGCATGTAGCCTTTGCTACATCATGCATTATTATTCGAGTAATAGTCAAAGTTGTCGCATGTAGCCGTAGCTACATTATGCATTACTCTCCGAATAGTCAAGTTGTTCGTTTGTAATTGTACAAGCTTAACGCTATTGCTGTAAACGTAGCAATCCACTTTACACTTGTTTGTAGTGTAATTGTCATCACATTAGTTTGGTATCATATACAGTGATACCAAAATATATTAAATTGTTTTGTTATAAGTGTTTTACTTTAGTTACTCATCATCGTTGTGGTTTATCATTATTAGATAAAAGAAGCTATAGACCACCGCACATAGTGTTCTTTGAAGTCAAAATCACTACTAACTACATCAAAAATACAGTCCACTTAACCTTTCATCATAAATCATCGAGATTAATTAATTTGCAATTGCCTATTATTTCAAAATATTGAAATAATAGGCAAATACTACGGTGAACTAACCGTGGTACGAAACACCATTAATTTGCACAATACTATGATATGAAAAAACTTCAGGTAAATGTTATTGTGACGGTTGATAAAAAGGTATAAAAATGCAAACTAATGATTGCTCTAAAGAAACATTTCATTCTTTGAAATTACTCATTCAAAAGAGTTATTATTCAGTTGGTTTCAACAAAGTTTCCGTTTTCGTCTTATTCATGCCTTATGAAACGGCTTCTGTAAGATTTCTTTGAAGGTTTAATGGCTTTGAAAATCCCCATCAACGAATTTCACTTCCTCGAAGTTGCGTAAGTTGCATTCTCAAGGTCGGGCGGTTTATGATACATAAATAACAGTTCTCAACATGTTCAACTTACCGTGACTGCCCAACAATTTGTAGAACCTATACTCTAAATGCAGCTGAGGCGCTTTGGATTTCATTTGTTCCAATTTGATAGCTACGTGTTCATTATTATACAAATTTTTTCCTAGTCTCAGTTCTCCAAAATTGCCACAACCTATCTTCTTGCCGACCCGAAAATTCGGGCCGACCATGACAACACCCGAACTGGTGGAGTTCACATTGTATCTGGCTTGATGACCCTCGTTCACCCCTGTAAAAAAAAAACCGTATCAATAACTAGGAATATTTAACATTATCTTTGTTTGCTGGTTCAATTTCGAACCGATTCCGAACATTCCTGAAGAAATCAGGATCACTAAAGTGCGGCATGTATAGTTCTTAATTCTTTTGATGGCGAATGCTTTCGGATCCAAAGTAATTCGGGCATTTATTCCTGTAATCTATAAAATTCAAAATTTACAAACCGATAAGACAAGTTTTCCGTCATTTTTCAGATTCATCGAAAATATTCAATACTGACGACTTATTTATTTTATGAAAATCCATTGTATCGGCTGTTTTTTTAGAGTGATAGAACTTTAAATTGAAATTAAACACATTCAAATTGATTGAAGCCAAATTTTTTTTTTATTTGAAAGATGATTTTATGACATTTATGTTTTAAAAATAATTTCCGGCATATGTCCACCACGACTAGCTCTGAGAAACCGCATTCGACCAGACCAATTTTGGACCACTTTTTCGAGTAATTCAGGCCTTATTTCATCAATAACACGAATTATGTTGGCTTCCAAAACGTCTATTGTTTCTGGTTTAACAGCTTAAACCAATGACTTGACATAACCCCATAGAAAATAATCCAGCGGAGTTATGTCGCATGATCTTGGAGGCCAATTAATTGGACCATTTCTCGAAATAATGTTATCGCCAAATCTTTCTTTCAATAAATCAATTGTTACGGTAGCAGCATGAGGTGTAGCACCATCTTGTTGGAACCAGAACACTTCTGGGTCGATACCATTAAAATTTTGAAACAAATAATCAATGATCATCGATTTGTAACGGGCACCATTCACTGTAATATTAGCTCCAGCATAGTTTTTAAAGAAATATGGAACGATGATGCCTCCAGCGTGTAAAGCACACCATACAGTGCATTTTTCAGGATGCAATGGAACCTGCAGAATTTCTTGAGGATTGTTTTCACTCCATATATAGCAATTTTGCTTGTTTACATAGCCGTTCAATCAGAAATGAGCTTCATCACTAAACACGATTTTACGATAAAAAAGTGGATCAACTTCAAGCTGTTCTAGGGCCCAATCAGCAAACAAACGACGCTTATTATGGTCAAGTGGCTTTAGTTCTTGAACCAGTTAGATCTTGTATGGGTGTAGACCAAGATCTTCACGCAAAATTTTCCATGTGGTGGTTGCACAGACTCAAACTTGCTGTGAACGTCGACGAATAGACAAATCTGGATTATCATTAACACTATCACTTAAGCAGCGATATTTTCTTCTGTACTTACAGTTCTTTGTCTTGTTGTTGTTGTTGCATCGAGTAGTGAAAATGTTGTCCGAAATCTATCGATATTTCGACGAATAAGCCGCTCTGATGGAAGAGCATGTAAACCATAAATTTCACGAAGTGCTCTATAAGTTTGGCGAATAGAACACTGCTTTTGAAAATAAATTTCAACAATTTGTAAACGTTGTTGCGGCGTGAGTCTTTCCATAATAATTTGTCAATGCTTACTGACCAGAAATGTCAAAACAACATGGCTTCTACCTTCTGTCAAATCACAGTTATCCCCATCGAAAGTTCTATCACTCTAAAAAAAACACCCGATATATTGTGTTTAAAACCTAAAAACTCTAGATGTCCTACAGCACATATTCTTTGTGGAATGCCAAAATTACATAAAGAACACTTTCCTATGAGACCTGTTTTACCATATATAAATGCATCGGCTTCTAATTTATGTAAAGATTTGGCTACAAATCTGCCGTCCATATTAAATAGTCCTATAAAATAGAAAGGCTTTTTACTTGATAGAAGAAATATAACAAAATTTGAATATTAAAACAAATTGTTTATCTTCTAAAATTTTAATTTCAAAAAAATTTTTATTCAAAAAACTTTTAGAATTAAATTAATGTCTTAAACAAGCACCGCTTACATTCAATAGACTTATATAATCAAAACTCAATATATAATGTCAAATGGAAATAAATAAACCCACAGATATACGAAAGTTATTAAAATTAATAAATAAATATTTAAAGGAGACAAAATTTTTTTTCTGGTCTTACCTTTAAGAACACCAAGAGAAGTGAGAAGTCCTTTAAGTGTGTTCATGTTTTTAAAAGGCAATTGGTGTTCTTAAAGGTAAGACCAGAAACAAAATTTTGTCTCCTTTAAATATTTATTTATTAACTCTAATAACTTTCGTATATCTGTGGGTTTATTTATTTCCATTTGACATTATATATTGAGTTTTGATTATATACATCTATTGAATGTAAGCGGTGCTTGTTTTAGACATTAATATAATTCTAAAAGTTTTCTGAATAAAAATTTTTTTGAAATTAAAATTGTAGAAGATAAACATATATCAAATTGTTTCAATATTCAAATTTTGTTAAATAGTACTCCTCCGTAAACTGTTGAAACCTCTTTAGAATTAATTAAGAAATTAGAACATATTACCTTACCAAACAAATGTAAATTCATCTCATTCGACGTGAAAAGTCTTCTTTCTAACTGATGAAGTCAAAACAATGTTAAAAACTTGATCAATAACAGTCATCTATCACAGAATGAAAAAGAAAATCTTTTCAAAACTTTAGAAATGTGTTTAGAAAAGAATTATTTTAAATTCAACAATAAATTCTTTAAGCAAATCAATGGCTTACCAATACGTCTACTTTCAGCTGAATTTATTTATTAATTAAAACAAGTTGTATAAATTACTGTTTTACTACCAATAAATTAGAGTAACGGCTGAAACAGTATCTGAATTATTTATGTCTTTCTTTGAAAAATTATTATTCGCTAACACTACAAAGTATAAGTTGTTAAAATTCGTTCACTTTTGGGCTAGATATGTAGATGACGTATTTTGCATTTGGATTGGAACTGACAGGCTGCTATCTTATTTTTTGAATTATCTGAATAGCACAAATGAAAATATTCAATTCACAATAGAAATAGAAAAAAATTCTTCATTCAACTCTTTAGATCTTAATATGAGTCATAGTAATAATAAGTTCGATTTCGACATTTTTAGAAAACCTACAACTACTGATACCATAATCCATTCAAATTACAATCAGTCATGGCAAATTGAAATGTCAACATTCCATAGTTCAATTCTAAGACTTTTGAGCATCCCGTTGAACGAAGTCAATTTCCGAAAAGAAGTCGATATAAATAAAACTATAGCGGTGAACAATGGCTATAGAACTGAAATCATTGACAAAATGATCAATAAGAAAACTTACCACAATATATTTTTTTAAATTTATATCAATATAAATGATCTTTATGAAGAAAAGAAAATATGGTTTTCAATGGCTTATATAAAAAGTTTCAGCAGTAGGATCTCTGATGGTCTTCATAAACTGGGAATTAATTCTTTAGCAGTAAATAGAAATAATTTAGATTTTGGTGAACAATAAAGAAAGGAACCCTAACTTTTCCGAATTGGGGATTTATCAAATTAATTGTGATGATTGAAATGCTACATATATAGGACAGACACGCCTATGTTTACAACATAGAATCAAAGAACACAGGATGTCAATTTTGAAAAACCAGAAATCAACCGGTTTTGCAGAACATTCTATAGATAATAATAATTTTTTTAATGAGAAAGATGTCACTTTAATACATAATGTTAAAAAGGGTAAATTGGTGGAGTATTTGGAGATTCTTTCAATCCATTGAGAAAAAGGGGTTCCCAAATACTATTCGGCAACACCCCTATACTGGATGCTGTCATTTCCATGCGCCATAAAAATACACAGATGTTTTAAGTGTAATAAAAGAACTTTTTCAATTAGTTTAGTTCCTTTTTGTACTCTTTTGAAATGGTCGAAAGACCGAACCACCTGTCAGGATTCTGGATAAATGGTGAAACATAAAAACTGTGTGAATTTTTTTTTAATAAAAATAATGTTTATTACTACACTACGTGGCGTTTCTGTGTAACATGCTCACAAATATATCAAATCCATCAGTTTCTTCATGGTAAAATATTCTTCATTAAAATACCAACAGATATGCAGATAACCGTGTGAATAACTGTTGTAATTTTATTGAAAAAAAATATCCAAATTGGAAAAAAATATATGAAAGCAAGAGTGGCCATTATAAAAAATTATATGCCTATTTCATGCAGATTTCAAAATGGTAAAATGCATCTTCATAACTTACGTAAATGCGAAGTATACAGACGATATTTCCCAACTGAATCGATCGTATCTCTTATCCATTTTGCTGTATGTGATGGGATATTATCATGGATCCCAATGACTTCTTCCATATTCCGGTCGTTTTTCACGTAATGCTCGATTAACATTATGAATTACATGTTATTTCATTACATGCTAACACTTTTCTCTGGCGAAGATCTTCTAAAGAATAAGGTACCGTCTTAAACACGACACTTTTCAAATGACTCCACAAAAAAGTCTAGACTTGTCAAATCAGGAGATCATGGAGGCCATTCAATAGGACCTCTCCTTTCAATCCAATTCTTGGCAAATGATCAAAGTATGCATCCCCAGTGCCCGACTTTCTGAATGAATTTGCCGAGAATTGGATTGAAAGGAGAGGTTCTATTGAATAGCCTCTAAGATTTCCTGATTTATCCTTTAATAGTAATTTGGTTTTTTCCCGACAGGATTTAATTCTATTCTTCTGAACTTCACACTTAAGCCGCATAATTATTATATATTTTAAGAGCTGATATTGAAAGGGTTGTGTGTGAAAAAGTTCAATTAATTCTACGCAGTAGTTTTTGGTAAGTGCCTTTTTAAATATGGAGAGCAATAAGTAGCATTTTCGTCATATTTTACTTTTTTAATATAGAAAAGGTAAAAATGCTGTTCAAACCAGAAAGAAATTAACCGATGTGTATGGAGAAGATGTGTTGACAGTACGCCAGTCCAGAACTGGTTTGCAAAATTTCGATTCGGCAATTTTGATGTCGAAGATGCATCACGTTCCGGAAGACCGGTTGAAGCTGATAAAGATACGATAAAGGTTAATGCAAATCGACGAATAACAACACGAGATATTGGTGAGAGGTTAAATTTATCGAATTCGTCTTTATTAGAACCATTAGGCAGTTCAATAAAAAATAATAAAGACGTCATTCCTAAAAACATAGAATCAAGAGTTTACAAGTTAACATGTAGTGATTGCCCATGTGTATAGGTTGGACAGACACATACGTTCATTCCAAACAAGCATGCGGGAACATGAAAAATGTTACATCAATAAAAAACAAAATAGAACTTATACCAACCATTTGTTAGAGAACGGTCATAATTTTAATATGAACTATGAAATATTACCTATCGAAAATAAAGTCATAAACTAAATCTGTTAGAAACTTTAGAGATCAATAGATATAATAAAAGAAAAATTTTATTGGATGATCAAATAGATTTAAACAGATCCCCCCTACTTAACTTTTTTCATTGATTGTAAACCTCTTGTGACCCCTCTATTTTTTGTACCAGCGCTGTGAATTTAAGGTAATGTTTTGCATTGTATACGTCAGTTTTAAAACTCACCTGATGAAGTCATGGTATAACGAAACAATTGTCGTGAATCTCAATAAAATAGGGGAAATTAAAACTTGTTTTTCTCATATTGTAAAAAGATACAATGTAAGTATGTTTTCTTAATTCATAAAATTAAAATAATTGTGACATACTCGAAGATAAACTTAGTGGACCAACTAGTTTCTCCGTGAATTTTAATTTGAGGGCTTAAATTGAATGTGATTCTGAAGGGAACATTTGTAGAAAATTTATTGGAACATTTGTAAATAATATTAAATGAGGTTATTCTGATTTTCACCAATTTTTATTGTTATTATAATACAATTGTTTCGCTATCACAGTAGCATTTTCATTATGAATGAGATACCACCTACCTGAAGATGCTAACGATTGTTGAATAACAATAAAAATTTATGAAAATCAGCATAACCTTATTTAGTATAGATTTTTATCAAGTGAAGACTGACTCAATTAAACAATGGAACATATGTATTTCTTTTTTCTTCTTACAACTCATAGTTGTGAACTCTGTTTATTTCTTCACTGATAACTACGAGGGGTGTTCAATGTATTCTCGGTATAGGCATAAAAGAAAAGTCGGAAAATTATAGTGTATTCTCTCAATAAAATACCTTTAGAATCCCAAAAGACCGTAGTTATTATTTTTTCAGCGGATGGGGTGATTTCAAACTTCTTTGGTTGCTGTGCACTCTTTTCAATCCATTGCATGGACTTTTGTTTACTCTCAAGGTCATAGCGATAAACCCACATCTCATCCCCAGTAACCAGCAGGAATGAAGTCGTTGAACACTATTTTCCATGACTCTAACACAAATGAGGTCGTATGTAAGCCAGTACTCGTTCAATATTGATCAGAATATCGTCTAAATTTGCTGGATGATTGTTGTAAACCAATAACTTAATGTACTCCAAAGAAAGAAGTCCAAATCGCAGAAAAGAGGCGGATAATTTATCGGTCCATTTCTTGAAATAATCGAATCACCGAATACACGACGCTTTAAATGATCTGATTGGAGTTCTTGGTTTAACATAATTTTGTATGGAACGTCGGGAAATCGATAAATTTTGGCCTTCACGAACATTTTCACGTACGGCAGCAATATTCTCTTCAATTCTTGCATTTTTTTGTCCCACTGGCAGTGTAACACCATGAAGTGTAAAATTTGTTTCGAACTTCTTCACTAAACGTTCAACTGTTCTTTTATCCGGACGATTATATTGTTTGTTTGTCGATTATAACGACCCAAAATTGGATTTAAAGCACGTAAAGTTATAGTAACAGATCGCATATTTTCATAATAAATTTGGATTATTTGTAAACGTTGTTGGAGTGTGTACCTTTTCATGATTAAATGATAGACTTTGACAAATACAACTGTCAATGTCACAAATAAACAATGATTGCCATGCGTGAGTAATAACAATAGACAATAGGTATATTTTGATGGATAAATTAATAATGAATAAACTTTCTTTCGACGTGAAAATATAAAATAAGCAAAAAGCTCAGTAGAAGTCAAATTAGTTTCGATATTATTTGGATATTTTTGATTGACACATATTAATATTATACACATTCAACTGGATATTCTGTGAAGACCGAAATTTCGATGAAACATGAAACTGATTTTGTACCGAATATTTATTTCTTTCGTTTCAATAAATGTTTTCGTTAACTTCATGAAGGTGAAATGAAGAAATAACGATAAATGGAAGAAATCAAAGTAGACTAGGCTCTTCAAAATTTCCAATTGAACTCTGACATCTATCGCAATAATTTCAAACACATAATAGGTTATTTTTTCCATGTGTCATGCTTGTATTAATCGAAACCTGTTTTCCTCATATAGAACAAAAAGAGAAAAAATTCTAATTTACCTAATAGTCTTGAAATGAAGAATGAGTAAAACGCCTGGAACATAACTTAGCATAACAGCATTATTTAATGACTGACAGTCAAATAATCAAGAAGGAAAGTTCACGATAACGACTTATGTTTGAAAAGATAATTTCAAAAGCCAGTGGTAGGATACGGCAGAACGCAATGAATAAATAAATATTCTTTTCACGAATGAGTAACAAACGAAATGAGTAAGTTAGTGCATTGCAAGTCATCAAGAAAAATGTAAGTTCAATTGATAACACTGGCCGACAAGATTTTTGTAACACAAAGCAGATCTTCATTTTTTTGATGGAGATACCCTTCTAATAATAGGAAAAATATTCATAAAACCCTAACACGTACCACTTTTCAATAGCTCAATTTTGTTATAAAGGATCTTTCATTCACAGCGCCCCATTTTGTTTTGTAATTAAAATACATTATTTATTTGAAAATTATTGAAATTTTCATTTCATTATAAAGTACAATGGATACCATTAGTTATGAATTAAAAGATAATTCAAATGTCCACCACAGAAACGCTGGCAGGAATGAAATCGTTGAACCCAATTTCCAATGACTCTAACACAAATAAGGTAGTATGTTAGCAATTACTCTTTCAATATTGATCTGTAAATCGTCTTAATTTGCTTGATATTTGCTGTGAACCAATGACTTAATGTAACCCTAAAAAAAGAAGTCCAATTGAGAGTTGAATCGCAGGAACGAGTCGGATAATTTATCGGTCCATTTCATGAAATAATCGAATCACACGACGCTTTAAATGATCTGTTGGTTTGAGTTCTTGGGTTAAAATAGTTTTGTATGGATGTAAACCAAGGTCTTTTCGTAAAATTCGCCACAAAGACGCCTAGTTCTTGTGAACGTCGAGAAATCGATAAATTTTGGCCTAAACGAACACTTTCACGTACGGCAGCAATATTCTCTTCACTTCTTGCATTTCTTTGTCTCACTGACACTATAACATTATGAAGTGTAAAATTTGTTTCAAACTTCTTCACTAAACGTTTAACTGTTCTTTTATCTGGATGATTATAACGACCAAAAATTGGAATTAAAGCGCGTAAAGTTAGAGTAACAGATCGCGATTTTTCATAATAAATTTGGATCATTTGTAAACGTGGTTGGAGTGTGTACTTTTCCCATGATTAAATGGTAGACATTGACCAATACAACTGTCAATGTCACAAATAAACAATGGCTGCCATGCGTGAGTAGTCAATTTAAAAATGGGGCATTTCCGTTGAAAGAACCTTTAGTTGACTTTAGTTTCCCTTATGTTCTTCTGGACATCATTTTTGGATTTTGAATATTCATTTTTAAAATAATGGTTATGTTGTTCCTTTTTTAACCTATGATAATTGCAGGGATTATCCACCTTTTCCATATTCTTTCTAGCTTTTTACCACGACCATAGCTGTACATGCCTCAATGTAATCAATCAAAAGACCGACAAAGCCAGCAGCGATCTTATTCACCCCATTATGTTCATATACCCGTAGCCAGGATTCGATTTTTAATTTTTCTTTGAGTATAAAATAATTAATATATTTTCTTTTCTTTTTTGGGGTTGTCATTTTTAAATTTCATACTAAGATCTAGACTCAAAATAACAGGGTAATGGTCTGTTAAAAAGTCCTGCAAGACACTAGCATCAGTTTCGTCACCTCCGGGGTTAAACCCCTCTAACAAAAAAATGATCAAGACACGTCCCGCTGTTCAGACGTGTTGGAAGATTTATCACTGAGCCTAACCCATATGACGGTTAGATGTTCTTATATCTCTTTACAAATTTGTCATGACTAAGTATGTTGAAAATTAAACCAATCTCTCGATAATCGAAAGATAGCACTAACAGTGTTTCTAGACATTGAAGGTGCTTTTAACAATACGCTGCCCCCTTCTCTCGTTGAGGCTATCTCTGCGAGAGGATTCGACCCGCCAATTTGTAGATGGATACAGGCAATGCTATGCAGCAGACTAATAACGACCTCTATCAAGGTGAGGTCTTCGAGTTCAAGGCTGCAAAGGGCTATCCTTGGGGGGGTATTCTCTCACCCTTACTGTAGACCCGTCTCGTTGATGACATGCTAGCAATCATCTCGCTACGGGGAGTCGACGTTCAACAATTTGCTGATGACCCGGCAATCATAGTGAAAGGTTAATCGGAGGTGACGATATCTGCCGTCCTTTAAGAGATACTGGAGACTTTCGACAAATGGTGTGAATTCTACCATCATAGTTATATTGGCGTGTGAGCGTGACTCTTTCACCAATTGACTACTCTCCAGTCTGCTTCCAGAGGCAGAGTGTGTGATAAGGATTACGCCATATCATTGCGCGAAGCGAGATGAAGCCACCAGCTTTCAGTTTGGGCTACAGTTCGAAAACCTACAACCGTCTCACTGACAGCAGCGAAGCACTATCCAACCTCTACTGGCTATGCATTGTCAGTACTCGTGTTTTTGGCACGCAACTCACACGCTGAAAGGGCTTTTTAACCATCCACCAGAACGTAGTCTCATGAACTAAGATAATCCCAAGATTGATGCCTCAATTAATCCTGGTACGAGCACCATCAACACGGCCTGTACGTCAAGACCCACGAATCCATGTGAAGTCTTTCGATTGATCCTGGCGTCAAGCACCAACGGACTAGCTCTTTCGCCGAGATCCATAAACCCTGAGACGTTACAAATTAGATCCAGGTTCAGGACGAGGCCGGTCGAACCGTCAAGTCCCGCTAAACCCTGAGTCATTTCATGAGAATATCACGAACATGGGGGATAAATGAAATACCTCTGTAGTCCAGTATGCGGATTTTCAACCACTACCCCTCGAGTCCAACACCAATTGAGTAATTGAGGTAATATAAGTACCACCTGTGGGCATCCACCCTCCCGAGGTAACGCAGTATGCTACATAACGTACTCGGCCATTGGACAGAAAAATCCGGAGATTTAGGGCAATAGGGTAGCGTACGCGTACGTGTCAAGATGGCGGAGAGTGAAGGAGAGTTGTCCGATCGCTCTGTTAAATCTGGCAAAGAAATGAGTAGAAGTGAAGTAATTTGTGCCCACTGTACCAGGAAAGTGGTTGATTTCGTGACGTGCATAAAGTGTATAAAACATTTTCATCCTGGATGTATGACATCGTCGTCCAACAAAAAATCGGCGTTGTGTATGCATGAAGCAGCAAAAATCATCTCTGATGATCAACAAACAGAAATGCTCATGATCAAAATACGAAACGAGTTTCTAGAAAAGCTTATCATCGAGGTCCAAAGTAAAAATGATATTCTATTACAGAATAATCAGTTACTTATTGAGAAAATGAAGGTTATGGAGATGAATAATTTAGATAAGGAAAGAGAAATAAACAAACGACAACAAGGTACAAAAAATTCAAATATGAATAAACATCATAAAGCAGATGGTTCGCATGCGCAAACCGCAAATCAAGCAGTCCATCAGAGAAATGTTAATCAAGAAAGTCAGGTTACATTACCCAGAACATTCAGTTCTGTGGTTCACAATGAAAATAAAGTAACCTCAAACCCTACCGATGTCAATCCGCAATTAGTTGATTGTAAACAAATGGAATCAACAACAACTATAACTGGGATCTCAAACAATACACAGGAATGGATTGAAGTAAAAGCAAGGAAAAACACGAGGAATCGTAGAAAGGGGACTATTTGTAGTGGATCGGCAACTGAAAATGCCTTGTTCTCGGGAGTTCCTCCTAAGAAATGGATTTATCTGGGTCGAGTTGTTGGTGCGGATGTAGAGGAAGACACAATCAAGAATTTTGTTAACAGTGCTTTAAAATCACATAATGTGGAAGTAAAGAAACTCATCTCAAAAGGTAAAAATTCAGCTTTCAGTATTGGGGTACCAACAGGAAATTATGAACAAGTAATGGACAAGAACTTCTGGTCAGAGGGTGTGCTGATACGTGATTTTAACTTTCGAGGTTTTTTTCAGAGAGGCCAGAATATATTGAAGCCGCCAATATTGACACAGTGAAAACAAATAAAGCCTGCAATCAAGCATATTGTTTCTTACATCAAAATTTAAGATCTATAAGTTCTGCTTTTAGCAGAATTCAGTATGCTGTTGATGAACATTTTGTTGACTTTTTAGCTGTGACAGAACATTGGCGGACTGAAGAACAATTGAAACATTATAATATCTCAGGTTTTAATCTGGCATCCAGCTTTTGTAGAAATGAAGATGAACATGGAGGCAGTGCATTATTTTTCAGAGCTGATATTCCATTCAAGACTAGACTTGATATCAATAACTACAGTGTTCCATTCATTATCGAATGTTGTGCGGCTCAGGTATGTCTGAATGAGAGAAATATAGTAATGATATGTATTTATAGACCTGATTCCTCGACCTCAAATTTTAATATTTTTTTGGAAAAACTTTCACAGATTTTATCTCTTTGTTTGAAAGGAAAAAATGAACTTATTCTTGCAGGCGATTTTAACATTGATTTGTTGGTAGATACTTCAGCTACTAGAATGTTTGGATCTCTGATAGAGAGTTTTGGATATCTTATAACCGTTAATGTACCAACTAGAATTTCTAGAACATCTGCTACATGCATTGACAATATTGTGACCAACATAGTGGGTACTGCTCAGGTTATTGAAGAACATATATCTGATCACTCAGCCCAAAAATTTGTCTTCTCTGGAAACAAACCCAAGAATAGAACAGTTGAGAAAAAGCAAATCAGAATTTTTAACCAGCATAACAAAAAGAAGTTCGTAGAATATATGTCAAACCAAGTTTGGACTGACATAGTTGATGACTCACATGCTGATGCGAATTCACTGTGGGAATCCTTCTTTGGGAGATTTAATGGTGTGTTTTCTTCCTGCTTTCCCATAAAAACAGTACGTTTCACTAACAAGACTAACCATAAAGAGACAACTAACAACATCAAAGATCATAAGAAATTACTTGATTACCTATTCATTTTATCTAGGACATCTGACCAACATTTATCAGCATATAAAGAAATGAAAAGTAAATACGATTCTTTAATGAAAAGGGAAAGAATAAAACTTAACCGAAACACAATCGAGAAGTCAAGTAATAAATCGAAAGTAGTATGGAAAATTGTGAATGAATCATTGGGGAAAAAATGTAAGCATTCTAGCCCAATTAAGGATGAGAAGGAACCGCAAAAACTGGTCGACAAGTTCAACAATTTTTTTGTTAATGTTCATTCAGCATTTAACGTGGATGATGGGTCTGACAGGGCTGATTGTGGTTTAATACCATGTAATGAGAAATCCTTTTTTCTTTTTGACATCACTGAAGAGGAAATCATTCATACAGCAAAAAAGATGAAAAATTCCAGATCAACAGGATGGGACGACGTTCCTCAAGATATATTAAAGGAAACGATACACCTCTTTGCTGAGCCCTTGGCTAAAATAATGAATAGATCTTTTAAAGATGGGTTGTTTCCAGAAGCCTTAAAAATAGCCGTAATAAAGCCAATACTTAAAAAAGGAGACATTAAAGAACCAGGAAGCTATCGCCCGATCAGTATCTTATCTAGCTTTGCGAAAATTTTCGAAAAGGTTCTGAGTGGAAGACTTTCGAATTTCTTCAAAAAATTCGGAATTTTTTCTCCCAGTCAGCATGGATATATTCAAGGAAAAGGAACTGAGACGGCTATATTCGAATTATATAACTCTCTCTTAACAGCATTGGAGGGAAAGGAATTACCAATTGGATTATTTTTAGATTTATCCAAAGCGTTTGATTGCGTTGATAAAGAGATATTGCTGGGAAAACTGTGGAAATATGGCATTAGAGACAATCAACTGAAACTCATGAGGAGCTATTTGAGTAATAGACCTCAAACTGTCAAAATGGTATTGAATAACTGTGAATATCAGTCTGCACTGGAAGTAAGCAACACCGGTGTACCTCAGGGTAGTATTCTAGGTCCATTGCTATTCCTAGTTTACATTAATGATCTTCCATCGTTCCTGTACAACAAAATTATCGAGACAATTATTGTAGAGCTTATATCATTTGCAGATGACACTAATATTATTTTGAGATCTCCTAATTTTGGACTAACTGTAGAAATGGTACAGAAAATCTTAGACGAGATAAACAATTGGTGCAAAAACAATCGCCTAGTGCTGAATGTAGCGAAGACTGAATGTGTAGTATTCAGTACAGATAGATCTTCTGCCGTTATCCCACAGCATATTAATGAACAGGTTGTGGTGTCCACCTCTACCAAATTTCTGGGCGTTTTTCTGGATAATCACCTAAAATGGAACTGTCATATCGACCAACTAACAAGGAAGCTGAACTCGGTCATATATTCAACATTTGTGCTCAAGAGTAGAGTGGATAATCATACATTAAAGACTGTATATTTCGCTAATTTTCAATCTTTGTTGTCTTACGGTATAATTTTTTGGGGGGTAAGCTCACTATCTGAACAAGTCTTTTTAAGACAAAAATCGATGTTAAGAACTATATTAGGACTAAAATTTAGGGAGTCATGTAGGGGACATTTCAGGGAACAAAATATTTTAACACTGTGTGGTCTTTATATATATAAGGTATTAATTTTCATGAAACTTCATCCACAGTATTTTGAGAAATTCAAAAATGTTAATCAAACCAGAAGAAAAGAACCATTTTTCTATCCTTATCATTCCTTAGCGAAGACCGAGTGTTCTCCTCTGTATTTTGGGATAAAATTATTTAATGCTCTTCCTGATAAATTAAGAATGTTGGGTAATGTGGGGATTTTCAAGAGCAGTTTGTATAAATTTATTGTTGTTGGTGAACCGTATACATGCTCAGAATTTTTTGATTTGTGTAGAGGGTAATGATATGAGTTTGACGAATTTCAATTTTATTGTGTATACAATAATTCATGAATTAAATATTATTATTATTATTATTATTACGCTACTTTTAAGAGAGAGACCCTGTGCTGCGACGGCCCCCTGTAACTGAGTTGATCAACCTGCTCGGCCCTCCATTCCACCATAAGGGCAAAACTAGCGCCATTCGGAAGCTCTTCCACCACACAGTTCCAGTGACTGGCACGAATGGAATTACTTTAGGCATCGAAACTTAAACCTCTATTTCACCGGGATGAAACTACGGTCCTAGTAAAGACAAGCGGCCCCATCACGTCAAGATATAATGCCACGGAAGGCGCGGTGTATACAAAAGGTAGTTATAGTACCATTCACCAAGAAACGGAAGCTGGATGGTTTAGAACCGCCGACAATCCGTGGTGGAACAATACAATTCTCGAATGAGGAAAAATACCCTGGAACAGTCCTGGACAAAACTCTAAGTTGGAATGAACTCCTAGACAAAGTGTGTCATTAAGCCAGAATGGTATTCTGGACCTGTAGGCGAATCTGCGGTAAAACCTGGGGTTTGGCTATACACTATGGTAATTAGACAGTGTAGCGTGGTGGAAAAAGGGTCAACAAGCGATTGGCCAACATAAGCTCACCCGACTACAGAGAGAGGCTTGTTTTGCAATTACAGGTGCGTTTCGCACCACACCCACGGCAGCCATGTAGGTCGTACTAAATCTACCACCTCTCCATCTGCCCGTACAGAGGGAGGCAGAACAAACCACATACAAACTATATCAACTGGCGATCGACAGGCCAGAGGCAATATTTATGGGAGTCTCAGATGAATGCAGGCTGTGTCTTGAGGACAAGGGAGTCCGTCGCAGCACAGGGCCTCTCCCTTAAAACTAGCGTACTCTACCCTATTGCAGTAAATCTAGGGATTTTTCTGTCCAATGGCCGAGTGCGTTATGTAGCATACTGCGTTACGTCGGGAGGGTGTATTTCCTGACCAACCGATTGGTGTTGGACTCGAGAGGGTAATGGTTGAAAGTCCGCATGCTGGACTAGGGAGGTATTTTGTTTATCTGTTCTCACACTCATGTTCGGGATATTCTCATGAAATGCCTTAGGGTTTAGCGGGACTTGACGGTTCGACCGGCCTCGTCCTGAACCTGGATCTATTGTGTGACGTTTCAGGGTGAATCTCGACGAAACGGCTAGCCCGTTGGTACTTGACGCCAGGATCAATCGAAAGACTTCACATGAATTCAAGGGTCTTGACGTACAGGCCGGTTTGACGGTGCTCGTACCAGGATTAATTGAGGCATCGACCTTGGGATTATCTTAGTTCATGAGACTACGTTTGGATGGATGGATAACAAGTCCTTCCGATGCCCAGTGATAAGTCGCATCAGATGTGAGTTTTTTGGTCAGGCTGTCACAGCCTACTGCAATTGAAAAAATTACCATCGAACAAGATTATCGGTTTTATCCAAAAACTGGATCTCGTCGGGGAAATATAAATTAGGGTTGAACCACAAGCCCGTGCGGACGCAGTGGTAGAGTGGACAGATGCCCGCTCACTATAAATAATAATGAGAAAGTTGATATTCAAATCATCCGCAATAATATGTTTTAAATTTAAATTTATATCATATAGGTACTTCGATATTTCTACATTGAATGAAGCTAAGGGTGTTCCTGGCGACCGATATATGGCGGACAAATTCAAGATTTCTTTATTTACTGTCTTAGTCTGAATTAATGACATCAATTTTAAGTATTTTGTATTCATAATTTGTTTTCTCCAATGTGTATTATAACACCGTTATTTTTGTTGAATCCTCCTTTATTATAGATAATATTATTTTCCTATATATTGTATAGCTCCAGATGTTCAACATAGAAAGTTTCTGTTAAAATTATAGCCTCATAATGTTGTTTATTTATTTCCAACAGCATGACCAACTCATCGAAATTTTTTCTCATGCTTCGAATATTAATTTGAAACAGCCCGAATTTATATCCTGAACATTTTCAATAACTTTGGTGTTATAGTGTTCGTTCTGATAATCTCTTTAAACTTTTCAATATTTTTCTGCTACAGTTCAGCACTATTTATATCCTCACATACATCCACAATTTCACACATCCGACAGTCGCACAAGTTTTGCAGGAAAAGGAAAAAGACGACAACAATAGGCTACTCACAGTTTAGTCCTTGGGCAATCCTCTAGCTAGAAGTTTCATTACTTTGACTGTAACACCCTTTGTTGTTTTGTTCTCCGATGAAAAGTTATTTTTAGTGGCAGTTAAATGTGGAGTAGTGGCTTTGGATGAAATCTCTGACTTTGTGGAGATTCTACTGGATGAACCATTGGCCTCTTCTTCCATGGAATCGCTGCTTTCTCTTCACAGAAACTGTGCTCTTTTTCTCTCAAGGGTGTTTGAGGAGCACCATTTGATTTTACTTGCTTTTCAGTACCTTGCAGATCTTCCACCGTATATATCTTGTTTCAGATAACTTGTTGCCCCTGATGTATATTTCTCGCCCTTGCTGTCTAGCATTTTTTTATGGATTTATTAAGGATTTTTATTTCTTCACGTTGCTGTAGAGTTTGGTCGTTTGCTATGTTTCTTGGTATTTTCGAAAATGAGTCTTTTCTTCAGATGAAATAAAAGTTCAACCTTCATGGGACAATTTTCAGTTTTTCCTAAAGGATAAAGGTCGTCTATGTCAGATTCTCCCAATTTAATTTCCAACAGGCGTGCTAGCTACTCACAGACAAGTGATTCAGTTATTTCCTCACTTCTCTTCACTCCAAATACATTCTGTCAAGAAAGTACCGGGAATTATCGATTTAAATATGGCGGAGCAATGAGGCAGGTAAAATTTTTTTTTCCTAGGTTGGTACCACTGTCCTTAATTACTATGCCAAGCTTGAGCGGGATCTGTCAACTAGTGTGTTTGCAACAGCTGATTAAGTCAGTCGATGTCAGTGTGCGTGCCGATTTTTACTATGGGTGATTACTATGGGACGATAACGCGCCTTCTCACCGAGCTACGATTGTGACTGGCTTTCTCGCCAAAAACTCAACAAACGTGCTTCAGCAACCACCGTATTCGCCGGATTTGGCTCCCTGCGACTTTTTCCTCTTCCCAAAATTAAAATTGCCCCTTCGTGGCACCCGTTTTGAGTCGATTGAAGCCATAAAACAAAATTCGGCGCCAGAGCTAAAGTCCATCCCGGAAAGCGCCTATAAAAAATGTTTCGATAATTGGAAGTGCCGTTGGCATAGATGTATTGGAGCAAATGGAGCCTATTTTGAAGGCGACCCAATAAATTTTGACGATTAAATGTAAAAATGTTGTTTTAATTGAAAATTGCCGGTACTTTCTTGACAGAGTAGTATAATGATATTTTTGTTCTGTCTGCGTTTGCCAAGCTCCATTTGTTCTCTCAGATGTAGATTTCCACTCCCCAAACTGTTCAATCTTTTTTTCAGGCTTTGTATTTACAGAATGAATCTTGTGATACTGTTCTTTAATTCTTTTCTACTATTTATTATTTCATTCAATAATTGTCTTGTTGAAATTTCCTCCCTTGCCTCCTCAGACATTTCATCACGATGTGTGGAACCCTTTACTGGTATTATCGCCTCAAAATCCGCCGGGCGCGATAAGGATTTAAGATAAGATAAGTTTCTTTGTTTCTGAATGAAATGATCGGTATTTATTTCGGTGATTGTAGTTTCTTGACGTTTTTAAACTTTTGTATCTATACAGTGTGCAAAAACCTAATGGAATAAATTCATTATCTCGGTTACTGTAAATATTCATGAAATATCCTGAATTACGCGGACCCTACCTTCAACCCCCTTCGAATGGCAGGTACAACCCCCAATTTTTCAAACAGGAAGTATGGGCTTGTGATACATCGTTTGTAAGGTTGCGTCATTCTCTATTCAGAAATGTTACCATTTTTCTACTTATTGCAAAAATCAAAATAGAAAAAAATATCAGGTGATTACCGAAATTCATCATAATATTCCCTCGAATATTCTCAAATCATATCACAATAGTACTAAACTTATTTACCATCAAGATGCGATAGAAATAAAATGAAAAAAAAAAAAAAAAAGCCATAACATTGCGTTTTCCAGATGTTGCCATGAAAACTACGTGAAACACTTTCTGTGGCAATGTTACGGCCAGTTTCATAAACGAAATTAAAGCACCTTTTTCCCAAAAAGTCTGTTTTAATGATAAAACGTGTTTCATAAGCAAATTTTGAGGTTAAAGGGAACTTAAAAGTTTCCTTTATCTTAAAGTGAGAAAATCGGCCCTTTACGGCTGGAAAAGGATCCTTTAACGAGAAGCTCGACACTGCGCAGGTGCTCGATAAACACGAAAACAGTGGACATAACATTCCTTTGTCACATTTGCCCATTTTGTTTGATTTTAGCGTACTACGAAATATGTTGAATGCTGATTCAAGCTCTAGTTCTTCATCAAATGATGAAGAAATAATTGTGAGAAGACCAAAAATTTACAGGAGAGACATTTTTCCACGTTAGATGATCTAGATTTCTTCGATCGTTTTCGCCTGACAAAACCGTTTTATCTTTGCTTCAAAAAATTGTAGATCAATTGTACTTACCATCTAACAGGTAAACAAATTTCGATTTATTATTAGGAATACAAATAAGTTTCCGCCGTTTTTTAACACAAATTAAATATTTATTATAGAAGACGATGTGAGACTGCTTGCTGAGTGACTTCTAATGTTAGAGCAAGTTCTTTTTGTGTTCGAGATGAATCTTTCTCCAATAATTCCTCCAATTCTACATCCTCGTAAATTTTTGGCCTTCCACTGCGATCTTTGTCTTCTACGTCGAAATCACCGTTTTTAAACTTTTGAAACCACTCTCGACACGTTCTCTCACTCAAAGCACCCTCACCATATGCTTCTACGAGCAATTGATGCGCCTCAGCAGCAGATTTCTTTAAATTAAAGAAGTAAACCAATATTTCCCGCAAATGACGCTTACTTGGCTCAAATTTTCACATTTTCAACTTATAAAAATTATATTTTACCAATATAAAATCAATTATATTAATAGGTTATGTTGTTCTTGAATGTCCAACCTATTTTTTAAGCCGGTTATTATCTGCGAAAGCTAACCGAAACTACGTGCCGCGCCATCTACAATAAAACGGCGGAAACTTATTTGTACAACTAATATTTTGTTGATATAATTTTCTGTATACCAAATCATTAAATTGACAATTTTCAGGGCAGCTGAACCGATGAACCAATTACTTTTGACATTGAGATTTTATGGACCTGGAAATATGCTGATATCAAACAGCCGGAGACTTCATGGGAATTTCTAAACCTTCTGCTTCTAGAATTATTCGAAGAGTTTCTTTTGTAATCGCATCCCTGTGTCCACAATATATAAAGATGTGTGTAGGTGATCATGATATGCAAGCAGCAGAAAAGTTTTATGCAATTGCTAGTTTTCCACGTGTCATTGGTGCTATAGATTGCACATCAATTAAACTGACTTCTGCGGGTGGTGATGATACGGAGATCTTTCGATGTCGAAACATTATTTTGCCCTTAAAATTCAAACCGTGTGTGATTCAAACTGGAGAATCACAATTATTGTAGCTAGATAACCTAGCTCAACACATGATCAAATCATCTTTAATAACAGTGTCTTGAAGAGACAATTTTAGAGTGGTAAATTTGGACGGTATTTGTTACTTGGTGATAGTGGTTATAGTTTGCAGACTTATCTTATGACAAAGTTACTGGAAGCTATAACTGCAGCTGAAAATTTATATAAGCAGTGAATTATACGAACTAGAAATGTGGTGGAGAGAAAGTATGGAGTTTGGAAACCTCGTATCCCCATACTTTTTAAAGAAATGAGTGTAAAGTTAACGACCATAAGGACAATTATTGTTGCTACCGCTGTATTGCACAATATAGCTGTAGATACGAACGAAATATTTCCAAATTAATGATTGCATGATTTGCAAGAGAAAGAGGACATTCAAACAAATTCAACTATTGTTAATGCAGCTCGTCAAGTGAGAGAGTGTATTACAAATGAACATTTTGCTAATTCACAATTCATATTTGTGTGATAATTGAAAATAAATTTGCTTGTCACTTGTGAAACTATTCTTCATATTCAATTTGTGTCTTCAACATGACAAGATTTCATATAATTCTTATAAGATTTTTACAAGGTATGTATTTAGATAGGTTTCTATGTTTGTATTTCTGATTCCTTGTTTTACTTTAGGTAACATCTGAAAAAGTTTCAAGTGAGAATAAAGAAATAAAAAAATTATGTGTTATTGAAATTTCTGTTTTTAATTCAAATTTGAGGGGATTTCATAGTCTGCAGCAATGCTGATGGAATTCTAATACCGCTTTTCCCAGAAAGTGCATTCAGAATAAAAAAGAATTAATTATTATTTAATTTTCTCTTCATCTCCATAATTTGTAAATCTAATATTTTAAGCTTCGAATGCGCCTCTTCTTTTCTTCTGTTCTCTTCCTTGATAGCCACTATCTGAGCTTCTGCTAGAGCTGTTTTTTTATAATACATCTCTCTCGCTTCGGCAAGTGGGTTCGTAACAGTTGGGCTCCCTCAATTTCAATGGAGCCCCACCACCAGTCCCTTTAATATGACTGAGTTGAGCAGCTACCACCTTTCTAGTTTTAGTTTTTATATTGTCTTATTTGGATTTGAGCTGGAAAATCCTCACTGGATGAGAGAGTATCGCGCGAATGGCGATTATTTAACACTACTTCAAAAAGATGTCGTTCCAATTTTGGCAAATTTATATCCAAACCAAAGAAATCCTCAAGTTCCAAGAAATACGATATGGTTCCAATAGGACCACATTAATAATAATAATGATAATTTATTCATTCCCAATACAGTACATATCGCAGAATATGAATAAATTTTAACCCATCAAAAAGTACAATATTGTCTAAAAAGACAAGTATATATAAAATAAAAACTGTATAAAACAAACAATAAATAAATGAATTTGGCCAGACGTTTTTCATAAAAATATATTTTTTCGAAAAGTATCATACAGGTATTCATGTGTTGAGTAGTATGCTTTAGTCCTTAGGAGACATTTTAGTTCATTCTTGAGCTTTATTCGATTTAATTCCTTCATTCTGGACGGCAGTCTGTTGAAAATTTTTATATCTAGATGACTTACATTTAACTGTGATACTTTTATACGATGTTATGGTATGATGTAGTTGTTTTTGTTCCTAGTATCATAGTTGTGATTAAAGTTGTGTTTCAATAGTATCTCCTTATTATCATGGATGTACATTACACAGGTGAGTATAAGAATAGACTTCACGGTAAGAATTTTTTCTCTGGGAAATAGCTCTCTACAGCTATATCTACTACTTACGCCACATAGTATTCTCAGTACTTGCTTCTGTTTTATGAATAATTTCTTACTTTCAGACGAATCCCCCCAGAAAAGAATGCCGAAGTTGAGGACACTATGAAAGTAGCTGAAGTAAGTAATCCTGGATGCTTCAACTCCCGCTATTTGCTTCATTCTCCTAACTGCATAGGTAGTTCTTAACAACTTAGGAATCATTTCATTAATGTGGACTGAAAACTTAAGATTTGATTGCAAGAAGACCCCAAGTAGCCTCATGTGATTATCTGAAGATACTTTGGTTCAAACAGTAGTGTTTTGTCACTGTTTATCATTATTTTGTTTGCGCTGAACCATACCTGGGCTTCCTTTAGTGTCTTCTTGTCTTTCTCTTCCAATTTCCGGTTGTCCATCCCTTTATTCAGAAAAGAAGTGTCATCAGCGAAGAGGACGGTTTGATCTGATTTAACATTAGCTGGCAAATCATTCATGTATATCACAAACAACCAACGCAATGTCCGCCAGTACCTCGACGCAATATTTCCAAATCGGTGGATAGGAAGTCGAGGAACGATCGAATGGCCAGCGCCCTGATCTTAACCCATTTGATTTCTTTTTATGGGGGTATGTGAAGAGCACCAAATTTCGCTTGATTTTATTTTTTTTTATTTTGAATTTTGTGATAAACATGAAAATGATAACATTTCTGAATAGAGAATGACGCGATCTTTCAAACGAAGCCCATACTTCCTATTTGAAAAATTGGGTGGAGCTGCACATGAGCATAAACATACTGTATAATAATCCCGAGAATTGGATTTGAAGGAGAGGTCCTATTGAATGGCTAGCAAGATATCTTGATTTGACATCTTTAGACTTTTTTGTGATGCTCACTTAAAGATCGTGTTTAAGATAGTACCAACTTCTTTAGAACATTTTCGCTACAGAATAGTGTTAGCATATAATGAAATAACACCTTGAAATTCACAGAATGTAAGGGAAAAAGACACTATAACTGTTTAGAAATAAACGCTGGGCAAGTTGAACATTTTATCAATTGAAAATCGTTCAGAAACTCGACCATTTCATGCACTATACTCATCACTTGCAACGAATTCTTCACATCGAACTGGACGCCAATTTTTTTTTTTTTACCATATTCACAAATTAATTGCAAAACCTTCAGAATTAAGTCTCCGACCCCCATTTGCCATTTAATATTCTTGAGGGCGTTGCCACCCAGCTTAGGGGGATGATCGAATTTGCAATCGAAGATGTCCCCTTCCATATAAAAAGTAACCTATCTCGGTGTTTTCCGGAAAAACTCATACTAGCGGCTGGACTGTTTTATGTGGGTCACACTGTATGTTTAGAGTATAGATAACTGAAAACCCCAATATTGCTGCATGTTCACTTCCACTGTTTCACAACTTGCCAACCACTAATCGTAAAACATTACGATTTGGGAGTAAGAAAATGAAGGAAAATTCAGAATTTCATGTACACACGTTGAATAGTTTTCACAAATATACTTTCTTCAATTTGCATCTTAACTGCAACCTTTGAGGGTGAACGGATGTTGGTCGAAATCCTAGAGCCCATGAATTTTCGTTTACCATTTTTCTCAAATAATGAAATCGTTAAGCGAAAACTTTTTTGAGTAACTATCACTTCAGAAAGATTTTTGCATTTTGCGAATTTGGGCCAACAATTTTCTCACTGATGAAGAATTAGTGGTCAAATTTAATTCTTAAAAAAAGTTGTAGAAATTACTGTTTTATTGCCAATAAATTGATATTTTACACATTTTAATTGTGACTCGAGTTTCGGGAATTAACTATCCCATCTTCAGACAACTGAACAGTTCGGTAAATTTAATTCTGTTGGTTCGCACGGCTATCCGATGGTGAGCACGAAACTTTTAAAATAAATGATAATAAAAGTAATATAAGGACTTCACTTGAGTAATTCATTATAAATTATAAATTCGAATTTCCCGGATGGACTTCAGGATCGATAATGAATATCAAGTTCGCGAATGAGCAAAACGCGCCCATGGGAGGTCCGTGAATATTTCCATTAGAAATTTTATAAAACAATTTGAATGTGAGTCAATAGTTGATAGAAGTAATTTTAAATGACTTTAAATTCAGAATTATATCGGGTGTTTTTTTTAGAGTGATAGAACTTTCGATAGGGATAACTGTGATTTGACAGAAGGTAAAAGCCATGTTGTTTTGACATTTTTGTTCAGTAAGCACTGACAAATTATCATGGAAAGGCTCAAGCTGCGACAACGTTTACAAATTGTTGACATTTATTTTCAAAATCAGTGTTCTATTAGCCAAACTTATAGAGCACTTCGAGAAATTTTTGGTTTACATAACCGTCCATCAGAGCAGGTTATTCTTCGAACTATCGATAGATTTCGGACAACATTTTCTCTAGTTGATGCAACATTAACAAGACAAAGAACTTCACGTACAGAAGAAAATATCGCTGCTGTAAGTCATAGTGTTAATGATGATCCAGATTTGTCTATTCGTCGACATTCACAGCAAATTGGACTCTGTGCATCCACCACATGGAAAATTATGCGTGAAGATCTTGGTCTACATCCATACAAGGTACAACTGGTTCAAGAACTAAAGCCATTTGACCATAATAAGCGACGTTTGTTTGCTGATTGGGCCCTAGAACAGCTTGAAGTTGATCCACTTTTTTATCGTAAAATTGTGTTAGTGAGAAGCTCATTTCTGGTTGAACGGCTATGTAAATAAGCAAAATTGCCAGATATTTAGTGAAAACAATCCTCAAGAAGTTCTGCAGGTTCCATTTCATCCTGAAAAATGCACTGTATGGTGTGCTTTACACGCTGGAGGCATCATCGGTCCATATTTCTTTAAAAACGATGCTGGAGCTAATGTTACAACGAATGGTGTTCATTACAGATCGATGATCAATGATTATTCGTTTCAAAATTCGAATGGTATCGACCCAGAAGTGTTTTGGTTCCAACAAGATGGTGCTACACTTTATGCTGCTACCGTAACACGTAACAATTGATTTATTGAAAGAAAGATTTGGCGATAACATTATTTCGAGAAATGGTCCAATTTATTGGCCTCCAAGATCATGCGACATAACTCCGCTGGAGTATTTTCTATGGGGTTATGTCAAGTCATTGGTTTATGCTGATAAACCAGAAACAATAGACGCTTTGGAAGCCAACATTACTCGTATTATTGATGAAATAAGGCCTGAATTACTCGAAAAAGTGGTCCAAAATTGGTCTGGTCGAATGCGGTTCCTCAGAGCTAGTCATGGTGGACATATGTCAGAAATTATTTTTAAAACATAAATGTCATAAAATTATATTTCAAATAAAAAAAATGGCTTCAATCTTAATTTAAATGTGTTTAATTTCAATTTAAAGTTCTATCACTATAAAGAAAACACCCGATATAAGTGTTAAGCAGAAACGATTGATGCCTTGAAACACGAAATCGAAGTTGCTATTCATGAGATTGAGCCCTAAACAATCGATAATGTATTGAGAAATTTTTGTTGATCGGGTGGGGGTACTGAGCCAGTCGTGATGGTCATTTGAATGATATTGTTTTTCATGTAAATGTCAATAAGCTCATAACTTTGAAAAAATATTCATTAATTTCTTATTTATAGCCGATCAAAAATGCAAATTTTTAATGGCCCACCCCTTACTAAACCAAAATTGTAATTCATTAATAATGAACCATAATTTTTTTTTCTAATTCGGGATACTACAGGTTATTCAAAATGTTATGAGAAAGGGATATTTTAAGAGTTATAGAGATATTTCGCAAAAAGTAATACACTCTAAACAAAGAAAGGACTGATAAACAAATTCAATTGTTCACGTTTCAGTGTCAAATTTCCCAATTAAACACGTTAAGTCCTCGATTAGAGTAGACACGATAAGGTTCCAATAATTCTTCAAGTTAATTACTTTATCAGTAACCACTATCGACTTTCCTTTCCTCAAAATACGTGTCATGGCTGATACTCAATTTACGGATGACAGATTTTCCGAACTCACTCAACGGAATTTTTAAATAGGCCAACGGCTGATAATGTGAGAAAGTAATAATCTGAGATACATTATTTTACAAAAATTAAGAATTTTTTTAAACAAGCTCTTTCAAGAAGCATGTTAAATTTATGAATTCCAGTGTATTTTGCAATTGAAAAATTTTAATAGATCTTAAATATCATGAAGATTTATTCTGCTAACTCCACTACACATTTTAATGTTTTTTTTATAAAAATGTTTTTCTCAAAAACTTCTTAAAATAAAATAAATGTCTCAAAAAACACAGTATCAATTCAGTAGACATATTGAAGGAAGTTATTTTTGAAGAAACTATTGAGGTTATGTTGTGCATTTTTGGAAAAGAATTTGGTTTTGATAACACACTGATACGAAACAAAATTTTAAATTCTTCAAGTATTTATTTAACATTTTGAATTAAAAACTTTGAATTACAAAAGAGATTTAATTTGTTAGTCTACCACAATTTTACTTTCGAAAAATCTAATTCAAAAACGTTTAGAATTAAATTGATGTCTTATAAGCACTGCTTATATTTAACTCATTATACAATATTAAATGGAATAAAAAAAACCAACAAATATAAATCGTTAATTAAAATTAAAAAATAAATAAATATTTGAATGTTTTATTCCAAGCAAATATTTATTTATTTTTTAATTTTAATTAGTAATTTATATTTGTTGGGTTTTTTTATTCCGTTTGATATTGTATAATGAGTTTTGATTTTATACGACTATTAAATATAAGCAGGGCTTATAAGACATTAATTCAATTCTTAAAGTTTTTTAATACAATTTTTCGAAATTAAAATTGTAGGAGACAGATAAAATCTGTTTTGATATTCTAAGTTTGTAATAATCCTCCTATCAAGGAAAAAACCGCTTCTCATTATTTTATTTTCAATTAACATCTTATTGATATAAATTTCTTTGTATTCTTGTATTCCTTTCTGTGCTGTGTAATGAGTGTTAATTCTATATATCCACCAAATGGAAACTGTTTTCTAAAACATTAATTTAATTTTAAAAAGTTTTTGAGAATTTTTTTTTTTAATTTAAAATGAGGTTAGAAGAATAAATCTGTATGATATTTAAGATATTGTAATAAGCTTTCAATCAAGTAAAAAACTCCGTTTTTATTATGGAAAATTTTATTTTCCGCAATTTTTCTGACATGTATAAAACTAAGAATGTATAAATTTTATTCCGAAATGAATTTGCTTGTGCAAGAAAGATTAAGAATTATCATATAGTGTAAATGGTTATGAAAAATCGTATTATCAATGCGAACGCAAAAACAAAAAGTTCAATTTGATTGTTTTCATTCATTGGGTCAGGATGGTTATGAGGATTTTCTTTTGAAGTGACGAAGAGATGAAAAGGAATAATCTTAGCATCCAAGCATAAGAAAGATATAGATTGCGTTCAAGTAAATTCGGACCATTGAAGCATAATGGGGTGGGGCTCCATCCTGCTGGAACCACACATTTTCATTCGGTAGGCTTGGATCTATTGCATTAGGAAATAAGTTGACTAACGCAGGAACAACTAAGTCTCAAATCCTCGCAAACTCAAATATTTTTCGGCTGTCAAAGTCCCATCTACTGGCGTACCATAAAGTTGAGGAACTGCTGGTATTCTGAGGTTACCGAATTTGGAAAAAAGTATAATCAAAATAAAATAGATGGGACAGCCGAAATAATATTTTAGTTTGATGAGAGAGGAAGTCGTTCCTCCGTTAGTTATAAGCTTTAAAAAAATATACAGGGTGTTCCATTTAAAATACAGAGGACGGACTATGCCGGACTTGCGCGAATCACCCTGTATATTCAAATTATGTTTAAAAAGCCCACTATTGAATTTAAAAGTTGACGTGTCCCAGTGTTTTTTCAATTTTCTAGAATAAGGACACAAATAATTTTATTCCTTAAGTGGTTTCCACATTGTAAATATTATTTTTTATGTAAAAATAATAAAACGTTTTACACCAACAGCAAATTCACAATCGTCTCCATTTCACCATTTATTCTCTGCACGATTCGTGATCGTCGTAAGAGTAAATGGGAGACATAAAACTTAATTCTACGAGTGTTTTCTAAAAAAAAATCCTTAAGACTTCAATAATTCTCAGGTTGGTAATATACGCTTGAATGAAATAACTGATCGTGAAATATAGAAATGTGGAGATGAATAGGAATACTGCGTGATATATCACAAAATTACCCATAAGAAAATATAATAATAATAATAACTTTATTCAACCAGAAATGATTCCGATTTTAAAATTCGTATCACAAATCATAAGGTAAAAATAAAGTGTTTTTATACTGTTATATATAAATAGTTGCGAAAAAATTTAGGGGGTAATTCCTTGTTGAAAAATAGAGTGGGTCTTTCATATACACTTTATTTTTTGAGACCCCCCCCCCTGCCTAGTCATAGCCCCCTGAAGATGGCGCCCGAAAAACAGTTTTTATTTTTTTTTCTTAAAAACAAAAAAATCTTACAATAATTGTAACTGAAATAGTTAATCAAAACCAGTCAGTTGTCATAACGAAATGACATCCGCCTACTAGATAAATTCTAGTTCGGAAATAATTCCAGCCTCTACGACTCACGCTATCATGTTGATAATTTTTTTTTCTCAAAAACCTTGAACTTTAGCAAGAAATTACAAGAGACCTTATTTGTAAAGAATGGACCAATCTATCCAAAATTAAAGTTTTTATTGTAAAATAGGAATATGGAAAGGAGTTTCTTGCAAAAGAAGGTTAAGGGGTGGCTTTTTCTTCCCTTTGCAATCATAGAGGAACTCCACCAAAGATTTTTTGAGTACCTTCTCGCTCGCATAAAATGTCCGCTCAATTTTGTTTTTGTCAGCTTTTTGGTTTTTAAGAAAAAAATTGAAAACTGTTTTTCGGGTGCCATCTTAAGGCGGCTGTTACTAAGTAGGGGGGGCTAAAAAAAAATTAAGTTTATATGAAAGACCCACCCTAATTTTTGTCAAGGAGTCCCCCCCTAAATTTTTTCGCAACTTCTCATATACCCTGTATATTCAATGTGCGTGATTTAATAAGTGATTAAATGAATTAAATTTGGAACAAAATCGAATATTGTCATCCAATAATCATAAATTATATCAAAAATCTATCTATGGTTCAAATCCAACTTTGTGGGACCATGGTTATTTTTCAGAAACAACCACAAAGTTTAAATATTGAAACAATAATTCTGTGAAACCTCTACATAATTCAAATAGAAAAAATTAAATCAAAGTGTCTTAGAAGCACTGTTTTTATTCGAGTAGACCCCCATTTTGTTTTTTAAATAAAACACATTTATTTGAAAATTATTGAATATAAGAAAAACAAATGTTAACTTCCGCTATTCCGAAATAGCGGAAGTTAACATTTGTTTTTTTATATTGAAGATGAATTTCCGTCAAGTAAAGAATGAGACAATCGAAAATTATTGAAATTTTCATTTCATTATAAAGTACAATGGATACCATTTTTCACTCTCTCGGACAAATCAGGTCGTATGTTAGCAATTACTCGTTAAATATTGATCAGAATATCGTCTAAAGTTGCTGGATGATTGCTGTAAACCAATGATTTAATGTAACCCCAAAGAGAGAAGTCAAATGGAGTTGAATCGCAGGAACGAGGCGGACAATTTATAGGTCCATTTCTTGAAATAATCGAATCACCGGATACACGACGCATTAAATGATCTGTTGGTTCGAGTTCTTGGATTAAAACAATTTTGGATGGATGTAAACCAAGGCCTTTTCGTAAATTTCGCCACAAGGACGTCTGGGAGATGCCTAGTTCTTATAAATGTCGAAAAATCGATAAATTTTGGTCTTCACGAACACTTTCACGTACGGCAGCAATATTCTCATCACTTCTTGCATTTCTTTGTCTATCTGGCACTGTAGCATTAGGAAGTGTAAAATTTGTTTCAAACTTCTTCATTAAACGTTCAACTGTTCTTTTATCCGGACGATTATAACAACAAAAAATTGGAGTTGAAGCACGTAAAATTAGAGTAACAGATCGCGATTTTTCATAGTGAATTTGGATTATTTATAAACGTTGTGTACCTTTCCATGATTAAATGGTAGATACTGAAAAATTCAATTATCAACGTCACAAATAAACAATGGCTGCCATGCGTGAGTAATGTCGAATTAAAAATGGGGCGTTCCGCTTGAAAGACCCTTAACAACAAACAAAAGTTTAAAGGAATCTATAGAGGATATAGAATATTGGCAGCTTAGCCGATATAGTTGTTTCATATCAACATTAAGAATAGCAAATTCTATACCAAGAAATGCTCTATAAAAATTTGAAACTATAGAACATTCTTCAGAAAAATGTTTGAAACATTCTTCCATAATTCGAATTTTATGCATGATAAATAAGAACAATCAATAAAAATATATCACATACCTTTTTTTATAAGATCTTGAAGCTGGAAGTTAAGTATAAGACAAAATTTTTGAAGTTAACACAAAACATTTGTCAATTCTTTGTCCAACCATAGAAATATAAGTCGCACCAGATCCTTCAATATATATGCTTTAGTTCTAAATTTCTTTGACGTAGAATTGACCAATGTTTTGTGTTAACTTCAAACATTTTGCAGATAATAGCTGGAATTAATTCTCCGGAACCTCTACAGATTTAAATCTAAAAAATCTCATGAAAACATTTTTAATTAAACTTTTAGAAAACATATCCTAGATAACACTGTGTCACTTTATAGACATACATATTATCATCACATGTGGTGGAAATTAACTAATAAAGAATCGAAAGTAATATGAAATAATGTCCAAATTATTTAGACATATAATTCAGAAAGGCCTTTTTTAGTTTTGGTGTTCGAACTTGTGATTCTTTAAACCCAATCGAAACATGTATACTACTCTGTCAAGAAAGTACCGGGAATTTTCAATTAAAACAACATTTTTACATTTAATCGTCAAAATTTATTGGGTCGCCTTCAAAATAGGCTCCATTTGCTCCAATACATCTATGCCAACGGCACTTCCAATTATCGCAACATTTTTTATAGGCGCTTTCCGGGATGGACTTTAGCTTTCGCGCCGAGAGCTTTTATGTTTTATGGCTTCAATCGACTCAAAATGGGTGCCACGAAGGGGCAATTTTAGTTTTGGGAAGAGGAAAAATTCGCAGGGAGCCAAATCCGGCGAATACGGTGGTTGCTGAAGCACGTTTGTTGAGTTTTTGGCGAGAAAGTCAGTCACAATCGTAGCTCGGTGAGAAGGCGCGTTATCGTCATGCAAAATCCATGAGTTGTTCGCCCACAAATTTGGCCGCTTCTTACGGATACGCTCACGCAAACGTTTCATAACGCCTAGGTAATACTCCTTGTTTACCGTCTGACCCTCTGGAACGAATTCGTAGTGCACCACGCCACGGATATCGAAGAAAACAATGAGCATCACCTTCATTTTCGAGCGGCTTTGGCGTGGTTTTTTCGGTTTCGGCTCATTTTTTGCCACCCATTCCGATGATTGCTGGCTTGTTTGCATATCGTACTCGTAGGCCCAGGTCTCATCACCAGTTTTAATGCGTTCTATGAATGTAGAATCGGAATTACAGCGATCCAGCATGTCTGAAGCAACCTGTTCGCGATGACGTTTCTGAAGAAAATTCAGGTCTTTCGGTACGAGTCGTGCGGCCACCTTTCTCATGCCCAAAATATCAATCAAAATCGTACGTGCGGACTCGTGGGATATCTTAAGATCATGTGCTATCTCTCTCAAGCTGGTACGACGGTTTTCCAGCACCCTTTCCTTAATTTTATCGACGTTATCTTCGATCGAAGCCGTCGATGGGCGACCACTTCACGACCGTCCTTGAAGGCTCTGTACCACTGATATGCACGAGTTTTCGATAGAGCATTATCACCAAAGGCCTTTTGCAACATTTTCAATGCATCGGCACACGAAAATTCATTTGCAACACAAAACTTTAAACAAATTCTTTGCTCAACGTAATCACCCATAGTAAAAATCGGCACGCACTCTGACATCGACTGACTTAATCAGCTGTTGCAAACACACTAGTTGACAGATCCCGCTCAAGCTTGGCATAGTAATTAAGGACAGTGGTACCAACCTAGGAAAAAAAAATTTCACCTGCCTCATTGCCCCGCCAGATTTAAATCGATAATTCCCGGTACTTTCTTGACAGAATGTACATGTATATTATTATTTTATATTTCTTTTGATTTTTCATTTGTTTATTTCCACCACATGTGATGATAATACATATATCTATAAAGTGATACAGTGTCAACTAGAACATTTTTTTCAAAAATTTAATTCTAAATGTTTTCATGGGATTTATTTAGATTTATAGCTGCAGAAGTTCCCAAAAATTGATTATCTGTAATATTCAAATACTTCTTCATAGTAAATTTTCAATATGTATATTCAAACATTTTGTCTTATATTTTCATCGTATAAGATTTAAAGTAAAACACTTAATATCCGCTAATATCACATAAGCGGAAATAAAGTGTTTTACTTTAATTCATATATTATATTTTTCTTCCAGCTTCAATAAAATTTTATGAAAAAAAAGTATGTGATATATTTTTAATGGCTGTTCATATATATCATGCAAAAAAGTCGACTGACAATTATGAACGAAATTTTCACACGCTGTTCTGGAGAATGTGCTATATTTTTAAAATTATATAGGGCATTTTTTGGTATAAAATTTGTTTGAAATTGGGAAATATTAAAATCTTATATCCAAATTGTTAGAAATTTGCGTGGAAAATTCAATAGAAATGAAATGCCCTCACGGCAATTTGAGGATCAATTTGTTCGTGAAAACTGAATAAACTGTGAAACATAAAACTGGGTGAATTTTTTTTTCAAATAAAATTGTTATAATGTTTCACCAAGAGCCATCTGCATACTCCATTCATTTTATCTAAATTAATTGACAATTAGACAATAGTAACGGACTCTTCCATCCAATATTTGAAACAAGCAAGTACAGAAAAACAGTCCACACTATACTTCAAATTGCATCTCAAACGCCAAACAGCTATCCAGAATGCCTGATTCACCCAACAATGTCTTCGGAACAAAGTCTTCCCAACTTTCATTCAATTAAGAAGCAAGACGAACACTACCCAATCCAGAAGAGCAATAACATCAGGACAAACCAAATGGCTTAAAGAAGAAAGTAAAAAATGGTTCAGCATCAGGAACAATTTGTCTCTACATATTAAGGTACTGCACTCTGAACTTACTTATAGACTCCACCCGGTTGAATTTGACTTACTAGATGATAAAACTAGACATACTATATCTATCATAAAACACAAAAAATATATCAATCAATCAAAAAAACTAAAGAACCTAACATTTAAACAAAATAACAGTGAACAGAAAAATTTCTCGAATACCACTTTTTCTACAGATGAAATTAGGCTTCTTGAGAAAGGTCCAAATTACAATCCCCACATAACCTCAAAAAATATCATTGAAACACTAACTTCCGAAATCGAATTAGCGCTAATTAAAACACCGAACCCAAACTTCACCAAAGAAAAAATAAAAAACTTACTACTAACCCATACAGACTCACAGAATAAAAAAGAAAAATCAATAGTGAAATCAATTCAAAACAAAATTCGAAATGATAATTCGATAATGACTAAAGCCGACAAAGGAAACTCTATTGTTACTCTATCCAAAGAAGATTAAGACCAGAAAATAAACAATTTTTTAGAGAAAGAATCGCCCATACAACTCAAGAGAGATCCCACCGCAAAAATTCAACTAAAACTGAAAACAACGCTCAAAGATGTTCAAATTATTTTATCAGACTATGATAAATTCAAACTTATTAATATGAATCCTACACCTCCCAAACTATATGGACTTATTAAAATTCATAAAGATAATTGTCCAATACGCCCTGTGGTATCATATATTAATAGCCCCCTTGCGAAACTAGCCTCTAAATTAAACCAAATTTTCAAAAAAACAACACAATTCAACTCACCCCATTCAATAAAAAATTCAATCGAGCTCACAAAAAAACTAAAAAATGTTATCCTTCCAGTTAATAGTATTCTAGTGTCGTTTGATGTAGTTAATATGTTCCCGAATATACCAAATATAGAATGCATGAATATAATCGAAAATATCCTAACAAAAAATAACATCAATCCTGTGATAAAAAACGAAATTTTAACCCTTTTCGAACTTTGCGTGGAAGAAAATTACTTTCAATACAATAGTAAATTTTACAAACAGAAAGATGGACTTGCCATAGGTTCACCTCTCAGCCCATTACGTGCTGAAATCTTATGTCCTGTTTTGAAAGAAAAATTCTAAAATTCACACACGCAAAGCATATCACTTTTTGGTACAGGTATGTAGACGATATATTGGCTTGCTTCTGCGAAACACATTCAGAATTAAATGAAACATTAGAATATCTTAATAGTTTGCACAATAAGGTCAAATTCACTATGGAAACACAATTTGTTAATAAAATAAATTTTCTGGACATAACTTTAATTAACAGTAATAATGAAATTTCCTTTGATATATATAGAAAACCCACATCAACTGATACAACAATACCAAATTTTTCAAACCATCCGATCAATCATAAACTAGCTGCTTATAGATCAATGGTACATAGAGCATTTTCAATTCCTTTAGATAATATTACGTTAAAGAGGGAATTGAATACAATCAGACAAATAGCCACAAAAAATCAGTTCGAAACCAAAACTATAAATTCCATCATAAACAAAAAACAAAAGCAACTAATTCGTAAACAAATTTACCCCATCTCCAAATCAGATCATAATAACAATAAATTCATAAAACTAACATATTTTGGACCAATTTCACAAAAAATATCTCAAATTTTGTCAAAAATTAACATAGTAACAGCTTTCACACCCTCCCATAAAATTTCTAATCTCTTTTTCAATCCGAAAGACAAAGAGAACCAACTGAATAATTCTGGAGTCTATAAATTAAGTTGTCAAGAGTGTAATAGTGTGTATATAGGACAAACGGGCCGACCTTTCCATAAAAGGTACAAAGAGCATCAATCTGCTTTTAGGAACCGGAAGAATAATTCCAATTTTGCTAACCATTTCTTCAATACAGATCACACGTTCCCAGAATTGAACAACCTTGTTATCTTGCACGTGGAAGCGAAAGGGAAAAAACTTGACATCCTGGAATCCATAGAAATTGAAAAATATAAGAGGCACGTACCAATAATAAACCTACTTAACGAACAGACGGAACTTTGGAAAACTCCTCTCTTCGAAGCTCTGCCGAAGCCTAAAATCAGCATATATAATAGTTGAGATCTAATTTGTTCATTCAGTTTGAAAATGTAGTAAACACTACGAAACTCGAGTCACTGTATATCAGTTATAATTAAAAGTGATAGAAAACAAAGAAATTTCTTATTTCATTCCATTAAAATGAACTATCACAAAGTAACGGACTACTCCATCCAAATTTTTGGCAATGTTCACTGCAGTATTCTAAATGTTTGTTTCAGTATGAATAAATAAAAAAAATAGTAAGAACGTGAAAAGAATATTCCATATCACTTATACAGGGTGTACATAAATAATTGCGAAAAAAATTAGGGGGGTGATTCCTTGTCAAAAATAATAGGGTGGGTCTCTTATATAAACTTAATTTTTTTGAGCCCCCCTTGCTTAGTTACAGCCCCCTAAAGATGGCGCCCGAAAAACAGTTTTTAATTTCTTTCTTAAAAGCCAAATAACTGACAATAATTGTAACTGAATCAAAGTTAATTAAAACAAGTCAGTTAATTAATTATCTTAACAAAATCTTCAGATATTCCATTAACGTAAGTGAAAATGTATTTTAGCCTAGTCTCAACTTTCATGAGAGGGTCAAAAAAACTCAGTGCAACATTAACTGATAATGAAATCAAATCATTCCTCACAATTTTCAATTAATAGTTGAATCAGTTCAACAATTATCAGGACTAAGCATTCGAGGGGTCGATTCTTCATGGCGAAAAGAGGGTCAATGCCAAGTCCCAATATGATTTGTTTTCCGCAAGGTGCTGAAAATGACCTTGATTCCCCGAAAATAGATATGTATATAAAAACACGCAACATGGAACCCTGAAATCTTGATCGACCGTAAACTATTCCATCTCGCCAGTTGCTTATAAATCACCTCTCGCTCAATTTTCGTGTTCCTGCAGGAGAGAAAATCGTGAAACATGAAATAAATGAAACACGCTTGCAATATTTTCGCTTAACTTCGGCTAGCAATTCGATTCGGTCATATTTCAGTTATGAGATGCGAAAATATGTGTTTAATTTCATACAGTCTTATTTCATTTTCTTCATCCGACATAACAATCATTTAAATCCTAAAATTTTTCATGAAGCATTTTGTTTAAATTAAAAGTCTAAACAGTGGTAAATATATGTAGGATTAGACCTTAGAGCTTATTTATGTTAATGAACATTTCAAAAAAGCGGTTGTCTTTTTTAGAGTGAACTTTCGATAAGGATAACTGTAATTTGATAGAAGGTAGAAGCCATGTTGTTTTGACATTTCTGTTCAATAAGCATTGACAAATTATCATGGAAAGACTCACGCCGCAACAACATTTACAAATTGTTGAAATTTATTTTCAAAATCAGTGTTCTATTCGTCAAGCTTATAGAGCACTTCTTGAAATTTATGGTTTATATAATCGTCCATCAGAGCAGCTTATTCGTCGAACTATTTATAGATTTCGGACATTTTCTCTATTCGATGCAACAAGACAAAGAACTGTACGTACAGGAGAAAATATCGCTGCTCTAAGGCATAGTGTTAATGATGATCCAGATTTGTCTATTCGTCGACGTTCACAACAAGTTGGACTCTGTGCATCCACCACATAGAAAATTTTGCGTAAAGATCTTGGTCTACACTCATACAAGATCCAACTGATTCAAGAACTAAAGCCACTTGACCATAATAAGCGTCGTTTTTTTTGCTGATTGGGCCCTAGAACAGCTTGAAGTTGATTCACTAAAATTGTGTTTAGTGATGAAGCTCATTTCTGGTTGAACGGCTATGTAAACAAGCAAAATTGCCAAATATGGAGTGAGAACAATCCTCAAGACAGGAGCAATGAAAGAATTCTGAGAAAAACAATTTTCAGAAATATTTTCACGAAAAATCCGAAAACACGGATGTCAATAACTGATAATAAAGATAATCTGTTGAATTTATTGCCAGATATTCAGTTGCGAATAATGACAGAAATAAGATTTTTTATTTGTTGGCATAGATCCTTTCAGATCGCTTCCAGTTGAGATGGATTCCAAAATTTTCAGTTATCTGGAAGAAGATTATCTAATGAGTGAATTTTCAACTTTCCAAAGTTCTGCAGGTTACATTGCATCCTGAAAAATGCACTGTATGGTGTGCTTTACACGCTGGAGGCATCATCGGTCCATATTTCTTTAAAAACGATGCTGGAGCTAATGTTACAGATCGATGAGTATTTGTTTCAAAATTTTAATCGTATCAACCAAAAAGTGTTTTGGTTCCAACAAGATGGTGCTACACCTCAAGCTGCTACCGTAACAATTGATTTATTGAAATAAAGAATTGGCGATAACATTATTTCGAAAAATGGTCCAATTAATTGGCCTCCAAGATCATGCGACTAAACTCCACTGGATTATTTTCTTTGTGGATGTCAAGTCATTGGTTTATGCTGATAAACCAGAAACAATAAACGCTTTAGGAGCCAACATAACTCGTGTTATTAATGAAATAAGGCCTGAATTACTCGAAAAAGTGGTCCAAAATTGGTCAGGTCGAATGCGATTCCTCAGAGCTAGTCGTGGTGAACATATGCCGGAAATTATATTCAAAACATAAATGTTATAAAATTATCTTTCAAATAAAAAAAATAATTGGCTTTAATTGGCTTAATTCAAATGTGTTTTATTTCAATTTAAAGTTCTCTCACTCTAAAAAAAACACCCGATATCTAAGGAGAGCTGATGAAATTTCTAAAAAAAAATTATTGAACTACGATTTATTATTAGTTTTTGTTTACTTAGTCCTAGAATCAACTACCTGAGCAAACAGGATTAAGACCTGGCTACTCATCTATGGACCACCTATTCACTGTAAACCATATAATTGAAAAATACAAAGAATACAACAAAAGATTGTACCTTGCACATGTTTATTACAACAAGGCCTTTGATATGGTGCATCATACCTATCTTATAAATGCTCTAATCAATCAATGTATACCAGAACCATAAATTCATATCCCACAACAAATTTGTCACAATTGCTCAGCAAAAATCAAACTTGAAAATGTTGGAGAGCCCTTTAAAAACGAAAAAGATGTACGTCAAGGAGACTTCATTTCCCCAAAGCTATTTACAGAATTGTTGGAGCAAATATTCAGAACCATTGATTGAAGAAATGAACATCAAAATCAATGGGAAGTATTTATCTAACCTTAGATTCGCGAAAGATATTGTCCTCTTCTCAGAAAGCCAAGAAGAACTTCAACAAATGCTGAATGATCTGATTACTCATAGAAGAGAAGCTGGACTAACAATAAATAAAACCAAAACTAAAGTGATGACAAACAGTGAAGAAAAAGAATTAAAAATGAATGATAAAACCACTGACTATGTTCAGGAATATTGTTATCTTGGTCAGGTCATTTATTTTACAAATCTTCAAAACAAAGAGATTAAGAGAAGAATAGAAAAAGCTTGGAGTCAGTACTGGTCACTTGCGTTTATCCTGATGGGTGATTTCCCCATGAATATCAAGAAGGAAGTGATGAATATGTCTGTATTGCCTGTTCTCATATAACGCTGAAACTTGGTCCCTAAGTGAAAGCAAACACAAAAGTTGAAAGTATTCCAAAGAAGAATGGGAAGAAGTTTATTAGGAATTAAATTAAAAGACCGAATAAGAAATGTAGATATCAGAAGAAAAAAACACAAAAGTTGTAGGCAAAGAACTGTTCAAGAAAAAGTGGACTTGGGTTGGCCATGTAGCAAGGATATCAACTGAAAAAAGGACCAAGTTGGTGCAGGAATGGTATCCAAGGGATGGTAGAACAAGCCGTAGTCGTCTAACAACAAGATGGCAGGATTCTTTTAAGAAAAAGAAAAGAATATTATGAACACAAATCGCTCAAAATAGGGAACAGTTGGAGAAATTTGGAGAGGCCCCTGCTCCGGATGGAGATAGTACGGGCTCATGATGATGATATACAGGGTGCCCCAACGAAAATTTGACCCCCCCCCATAACGCGCCTTCTCACCGAGCTACGATTGTGACTGACTTTCTCGCCAAAAACTCAACAAACGTGCTTCAGCAACCACCGTATTTGCCGGATTTGGCTCCCTGCGACTTTTTCCTCTTCCCAAAACTAAAATTGCCCCTTCGTGGCACCCGTTTTGAGTCGATTGAAGCCATAAAACAAAATTCGGCGCGAGAGCTAAAGTCCATCCCGGAAAGCGCCTATAAAAAATGTTTCGATAATTGGAAGTGCCGTTGGCATAGATGTATTGGAGCAAATGGAGCCTATTTTGAAGGCGACCCAATAAATTTTGACGATTAAATGTAAAAATGTTGTTTTAATTGAAAATTCCCGGTACTTTCTTGACAGAGTAGTACATACTTATATGTTTTTGTTAATACATTTGTATTAATATGTAAATGTAAATATTTCTACAATTTTTTTATTTAAAACAATTATTTCGCCAATACTGTGGCTTTCTCACGTTTGCATTTTGAAGTAACAACAACTTTACATCTTATATGGGTATGGTTTAGGCAAAACTTGAGAAAGAGGGGTACGAATAACAGTCAATTTTCCGAAATACAGATAGGTAAAAATATGCACAAGCGAATACAAGTAACCGTAATATATATTGGAGCCATTTTTTGGAAATATCTTACTAAGAAAAAATATTCAATAAGGAAGATCTGTTTACATCTGTTTGCTTATTGAGAAGAATTCTAAGGTTCTTGTACCTATTACGTTCGACCGCTTCCAAGAGTGCGAGAGTATAATTCTTTCATTCTCATTATGGATAATTTCATAGTTGTTGGAATTATTTGCAAATTCTTTCAAGTGACTGGCATATGTTGAGTGTGAGATGTCTGAAGTATAAGTCCTTCGGTGTTCGTGAATTCTTTTCTCAAAGAATCTACCCGTTTGCAGAATATATACCATAGAGTAATAATTAGAAGTCAACTTATAAACTCCAGATTTAACCCTCTCACTAATTTTGTCCTTGTTGTGTTTTAGGTGCAATCCTAAATTATTAATCGTTCGAAAAGCAAAATTTTACTCAAAATTTTTGCTTGAAATACATGACAATATTATTCGATTTCCTATTCACGTAAAAAATGGAAATGTTTTTGTTGGTCAGATATTTTATAACAGAGTATACTAAATTCAATGCATTTTTCTCGTGGTATCCTTGTTGAACAAAAACTAAAATTAAATTAAAACTCCAACGTATTTTGTCTCCTTCAAGTATTTATTCAGTAATTTCAATTGACAATTTATATTTTGTTGAGGTGTTTTATTCCATTTGATATTGTATAACGTGTTTTGATTTTATATGTCTACTAAATTTAAGCAGTGCTTATAAGACATTTATTTAATTCTTGAAGTTTTTGAATAAAATTTATTGAAATTAAAATTTATAGGAGGCTGACAGAATAAATCTGTTTTGATATTCAAATTTTGTAATTATCCTTCTATCAAGTAGAGAACCTCTTCTTATTATTTTATTGTATATAGTATATACATTCTGTCAAGAAAGTACCGGGAATTATCGATTTAAATCTGGCGGGGCAATGAGGCAGGTAAATTTTTTTTTTCCTAGGTTGGTACCACTGTCCTTAATTACTATGCCAAGCTTGAGCGGGATCTGTCAACTAGTGTGTTTGCAACAGCTGATTAAGTCAGTCGATGTCAGAGTGCGTGCCGATTTTTACAATGTGTGATTACGTTGAGCAAAGAATTTGTTTAAAGTTTTGTGTTGCAAATGAATTTTCGTGTGCCGATGCATTGAAAATGTTGCAAAAGGCCTTTGGTGATAATGCTCTATCGAAAACTCGTGCATATCAGTGGTACAGAGCCTTCAAGGACGGTCGTGAAGTGGTCGCCCATCGACGGCTTCGATCGAAGATAACGTCGATAAAATTAAGGAAAGGGTGCTGGAAAACCGTCGTACCAGCTTGAGAGAGATAGCACATGATCTTAAGATATCCCACGAGTCCGCACGTACGATTTTGATTGATATTTTGGGCATGAGAAAGGTGGCCGCACGACTCGTACCGAAACACCTGAATTTTCTTCAAAAACGTCATCGCGAACAGGTTGCTTCAGACATGCTGGATCGCTGTAATTCCGATTCTACATTCATGGAACGCATTTTAACTGGTGATGAGATCTGGGTCTACGAGTACGATATGCAAACAAGCCAGCAATCATCGGAATGGGTGGCAAAAAATGAGCCTAAACCGAAAAATCCACGCCAAAGCCGCTCGAAAATGAAGGTGATGCTCATTGTTTTCTTCGATATCCGTGGCGTGGTGCACTACGAATTCGTTCCAGAGGGTCAGACGGTAAACAAGGAGTATTACCTAGGCGTTATGAAACGTTTGCGTGAGCGTATCCGTAAGAAGCGGCCAAATTTGTGGGCGAACAACTCATGGATTTTGCATGACGATAACGCGCCTTCTCACCGAGCTACGATTGTCACTGACTTTCTCGCCAAAAACTCAACAAACGTGCTTCAGCAACCACCGTATTCGCCGGATTTGGCTCCCTGCGACTTTTTCCTCTTCCCAAAACTAAAATTGCCCCTTCGTGGCACCCGTTTTGAGTCGATTGAAGCCATAAAACAAAATTCGGCGCGAGAGCTAAAGTCCATCCCGGAAAGCGCCTATAAAAAATGTTTCGATAACTGGAAGTGCCGTTAGCATAGATGTATTGGAGCAAATGGAGCCTATTTTGAAGGCGACCCAATAAATTTTGACGATTAAATGTAAAAATGTTGTTTTAATTGAAAATTCCCGGTACTTTCTTGACAGAGTAGTAAACTGTAAATATCACGTGTAATGTTTATGAGAGAATCGTGCTTTCAGACAGTTACAGATTTTTGAAAATAAAATAATGATCGTTTCAGTCAAAATTGTTTCTTTTATTTTCTGATATGAAGTCGAGGGTAACAAAAAAATCTGTCCAAGTAGTTTTGGTATGTGCCCTTTTCAACAAATAAAGTAATACACGAAAGTCAATATGTATAATAGAATTAATTCAAAGTCACGAAAATGTCCTCCAATAATAAAAATTACGTATTCATTAAAAATGCTCCTGACTAGTCCATGATTCAATTTACAGAAAGAATCAATACCTGAAAATGTGAGTTGATTAAAATCAACCAGTAATATATCTGTGGAAAATACGATGAAAACTCAATTACATTTCCGCGTTTCATGAAAAAAAAAAAAAGAAAGTCTGCAGACCACTCCTAATTAATAACACTGAATTAATGAATAATTACGTTCAATGATATATCTTGACGATAATTAAATTCAATCAAGTCGACTTGCAACTTGTTAATCACCGAGATTTTCAACTGGAGAAATAATTTGGAGAGCGATTATTTTGCGAGCAACTGTTTTCTAACCGATTTATCATGAAATGAGAAGCCATGCATCTTACGAAATTTAATTTTTTCACGAGTAATATATTTTTTTAAATAAACAGAAGTATTACAATCCACTTTTCTATAGTTGGTTAACATGGTAACATTGCCGCATAACGACCAGGTTTCAAGCATTCTTTCGGGAGGACAAAACATAAAAATAAATTCAAAAACAGCATTACAAATTTTATATCATCGTTTAATGCACGGAGTCTCCTAGCGGATATCAAATAACTTCTATGTACGTAATCAATTTTAATTGTTGGATTATTGAGTGAGAAAAATCATATCTCTCTTTAATTCAATGCATTGATGAAAACAATGGATAAAAACTTTTACCACACCAGCATTCAAACTATTCTTTTATATTATATTTCATGTTAGGTTGATATCAAACTTACCATGGCGTTTTGAATTCTTTTTATTCTGGTCGTTCTTTTCCATGGCACCACCTGAAAATTACAAATATAATTTAAGAAAATCATTTGAAAATTTTATAGTACGAAATTCTTAATTAAAGTACCATTCATTTAACCAAGAAAAAGTACAACATTAATAAAAGGTGAAGACATCAACATTTTGGTGAAAATCAACGGTATAAGGTCAATCACACAAAATAACCTATGTAGGAATGGGTTGAGCAAACCGAAAATTGGATTTATTAGATTAATTACTATTAAGGAACAAGTATTCTACCATTATCACGGAAATAATCATTGAAATATTCTCTTGAGAAATCTATGTTATTTCAGGAAAACTTCGTATCACAAAACCGTCTTCTATCGGAAAAAAACCGTCATGCCTATTTATAGGAAGCGACAGATAATTGAATTTCATCGTAAAAAAGTTGGATTCGATGTACTCTTCGAAAATATCTAGGTATGACTACGTCAAAAAAACGAAATAAATTGCCCTAAAAACAGCCAACTTAACTCTAAAACTTATTTATATACCGAAATAGAAATTTTTTAACAAATTAAGTACTTTAAGAAAAAAGTACTATATGATGTGATAAAAAAATATATTTTGCAAAAAAGTTTTCTTTCTGTGAAGAAAATAGCTGATTTGATAAGAAATAAACTATGTTCCAGCTAAGCACAAAAGATTTTTTAAAAGTAAACAGTTAAAAATTTTTAGTGTAATAATACAATTTTCATCTTTCAATTCTGGAAGAAAATAATGCAAATATTCAATTTTTATATGTTATATAATAATTATTCCTATTCAATTATAATTATAGAAAATTATCAATTTAAATCAATAATTAAATGATGAGGCATAAAAAATTTTTGTAATTATGCAAGAAAATATAAAATGGACATGTTTCAATTAACATTATATGACTTCTCATTTTTCCCTGAATTCTATGATATTCTTCAAACACAATACATTTTTCACCTGTTAATCCTGACAAATTTGAATTTCAGAATGACATACTTATTTCAAATTCCACTCGTTTTCAGATCAGACTACTTTCGTAGTTAATAACTTTTCGACTATATTTTATTTAAACATGGCTAGGAACAAGTTAATTCTTTACCACATTGGTCTATGAACAATAATTTACCTAGTAATTTTGGAATGCCTAGCTAAACCTATTTTCCCATGAACTCTCCTATTAAAATTAGAGAAAAAATATTTGAGACAGAAAACAATATTTATTAATATAGAAAATTTTCATTCATTTATCGTAATTTATCCTTACAGAGCAATGAATGTAGGGGGGAAAAACGGAGAAAATGAAAAAACATCTCTACGTCTTGGCGAAAATTTGATTACCTTAATTATAATAGGTGCGACAGACTTTTTCGGTACAGTAATATCGTATTAATTTTTCCTAAAAGATTAAAGATTTCCTGAAAACAGCTCTTAAGCAATTCTGGCAATCATAAATTTAATAAACGTATTTCGGATTTGTGAAATCTGGTCACTCCGAGCATTTTTTTTACACTCGATTTTTTCAAAAATTGTTATTTTCAAGTCACTGGCTACCGGATTTAGCCGATATTTTCTTTATGAAATATTGCATTCGATTGCACCGGGTTTTTCATTATAATTTGACCTCCCCAAATGAAGGTAGAAAGAATTGTTATTCACGTAGCTGTACAAAATCAACTGAATTTCTTCAAAATGATTTCACAAAATAGGGTATATAAAGGGTGGACAAGATATTGAGTGCAACATCATTTTTTAAATGGATCACCCTATATATTTTTTTATTTTTGGCAAGCTCTTTCTCTCCTGATCACGAATATATATATATATATATATATATACATAATTATTTAATATTTAAATTATTGAAATAATGAAAAAATTAGTATTGTTTATTATAAAATTATAATTTATATTAGATGTTAAGGTTAAATAAAGTAATTCGGCAAATATATTTTTCACCTGTTTATTAAAAACATCTCTTTTTGATAATAATTTAAAGTAGGGCATATATATATATATATATATATATATATATATATATATATATATATATATATATATATATATATGCATATATATATATGCATGTTTCGGTCAGTCACTCTTATTTTGAAAACTATAGTTTCAAATTCGAAAAACCACCTGGCAGGCTCAGTAGGTTGTCAAGGGGTAGGCTGTGATAAATAAACAAACGACATTAGTAACAATATGACACACGTTGATATTCAATAAAATTATTTCTGAAATATCCATCACAAGAGGAAAAAATCTAAATCAAATCGAATATATTTCAACATATTATATATTACATAAGAAGATATTACTAAAACGATAAATCAATTCTATATTTTATGTGGAGAACACTAAAAACAAGAGAGCTGAAAGGGGAGAATATGTGGCGTTAAATCCAGATCATCCAGTTCCAAATGAAGAAACATTTATTAATACTCACAACCGTGTAAAGATTCCAAAAGTTTTCAGAGAAAGAGGCTTAGCGTCTTGAGGAATGATAATCAAGAAATAGATATTGTTGAGTATTTATAGTGGTATCAAAAAACAGTTACAACTGAAGAAATTGCTCGAAATGACCACCATTATTTAATATATCCAATTTTGGACCACTTTTTCGAGTTATTCAGGCCTCATTTCATCAATAACACGAGATTGGACCATCTCTCGAAATAAAGTTATCGCCAAATCTTTCTTTCAATAAATCAATTGTTACGGTAGCAGCATGGGGTGTAGCACCATCTTGTTGGAACCAAAACACTTCTGGGTCGATACCATTCAAATTTTGAAACGAATAATCATTGATCATCGATCTGTAACTGGCACCATTCACTGTAACATTAGCTCCAGCATCGTTTTTAAAGAAATATGTACCGATGATGCCTCCAGCGTGTAAAGCACACCATACAGAGTGCATTTTCAGGATGCAATGGAACCTGCAGAACTTTTTGAGATTTGTTTTCACTCCATATACGGCAATTTTGCTTGTTTTACATAGTCGCTCAACCAGAAATGAGCTTCATCACTAAACACAATTTTACTATAAAAACGTGGATCAACTGCAAGTTGTTCTAGGGCCCAATCAGCAAACAAACGACACTTATTCTGGTCAAGTGGCTTTAGTTCTTTAACCAGTTGGATCTTGTATGGGTGTAGACCAAGATCTTCACGCAAAATTTTCCATGTGGTGGATGCAGAGTCCAAATTGTTGTGAATGTCGACGAATAGACAAATCTGGATCATCATTAACACTACGACTTACAGCAGCGATATTTTCTTCTGTACGTACAGTTCTTTTTTTGATGTTGTTGCATCGAGTAAAAAAAATGTTGTCCGAAATCTATCGATAATTCGACGAATTGCTCTGATATACGATTATCTAAACCATAATTTTCAAGAAGTGCTCTATAAGTTTGGCGAATAGAACACTGATTTTGAAAATAAATTTCAACAATTTGTAAACGCTGTTGTGGCGTGAGTCTTTCCATGATAATTTGTCAATGCTTACTGAACAGAAATGTCAAAACAACATGGCTTCTACCTTCTGTCAAATCACAGATATCCCTATCGAAAATTCTATTACTCTAAAAAAAACACCCGATACATAGTTCATATCGTATTCTCAAGTTGATTGGACTATTTGGGAAAGCATTATTATAGTTCTGATTGAGTTCATGAATTAATGCTTCTATTTTGTTTTTAATGATCTCAAAACTTTTATTATTATCAGAGTAATTTTTTTCCTTCAGGAACGACCATAAAAATGTGTCCAGCAGTGTTAAAACCGGATTATTCGATGGCCATAAAATAGGTGAACTATAAACGATGCAGATATCAATTTGACCACTCAAATATCTCCCAAATTGCAGAAGTGCTCCGTCCTGTTGCCAAATTATTTGCTACAATTACTCAACAGAAAAAAGTTGCTCCAGAGATTGAGCTAGTTCTGGCAATCTCTTCTCTAAATATGCTTTACGTGTTAATGTATAGTCAAAAAATACAAGTCCCACAATTTTATTATAAACCATGACCCACCAAACATTAACATCTTTCTAATTTGAAATACTTTGCGTTGTCTTCGATTTTTCTATTTTTCTGTTGAACACGCCTACTGTGAAAAAAGATGATTCATATGTCAACATTATAAAATTTAATAAATTAGTATCTTTCTCCAATCTTTGCTGCATATGTTGACAGTATTCTGAGCGTTTCCGCGTTTGGTCTTCTGTGAGGAATTGTGCTGGTAGTAACTTGTATGGCCTATAATTGTTCTTTTTTAACACTTCATGAATCTAGGAACAGCTTATTTCAAGTTCACGTGATGCTTTCTTTAATCCATTTTCTGGATTTCATAAAATAATTCTTATGAAGTTGATTTCAAATTCAATAATATTCAAGTTTCAGCATTAATTACCAATTAATTATAGTAACTCTTAAAAATTTTAGAATCTCTTACACGGTAGGTATAAAGAAAGGTATTTTCACTTGGAACTGGATCACCTGGATGTATGCCATATATCCTCTCCTTACAGCTTTCTTGTTTTTATTGTTCTTCACATAAAGTGAAAATGTTTAAAATTTTTCCGCTTCTGTATAATGCATGTTTCAGAAAAAATTTTTTGAATGTAAACGTGGGTCATATATATTGTTACCAATGTTGTTTGTTGATTTATCACAGCCTACTACTTGTCAACCAATTACCGATATATTCGTAATAAGGAGAGAAAGAGCTAGTCAAAAATAAGAAAATATACAGGCTGGTCCATTTGAAAAAATGAAGGTGCACTCAATATCTTATCCATCCTGTATATATTCCATTTTGTGATATCATTTTGACAAAATTCAGTTGATATGAATAATTATTTAAATATTTTAATAGTTAGAGATATATTCTGTTAACCTTCCACATATTTAATTTCAAAAATTATATTTAATATTACAACTTCAGGAATTAAATTAATGTCATATAAGTACCACTTATATCAAACGACATATAAAATAAACATTCATTATAAGACATCCAACTGATATAACAATATCCAATAAATATAAATTGTTAACAAAAATCCTATACATTAAATATTTTGAGTAGACAAAATTTTGTTTCTGCTAATCCCTCTTATGAAAACAGATATCTTTCAAAAATGTTTAACATAATCTATTATTAAATTATTGGATATCTAACTAAGTGACTTTTCCGAAAATCTCAAGATATGTAAAAACATTACTAAAAAACAAGTTTTAAGAGAGACTGCTTCGTCAGAAGCTTTCTGAATTTTTAAAAGGTGAGAAAATATTTTTTGTTGATTGATGTTATATTTTATTGAATATGAATATGATTGAGTACTCACGAAGCGAAGTCTCTCTTAAAATATGTTTTTACATATCTTGAGATTTTCTAAAAAGTAACTTAGTTAGATATCCAAAAAAATTGAAGAATATTCTAAGTAAGATAGTTTTATGATGAAATTCTTAAGATTATGTTAAACATTTTTGAAAGATGCCTGTATTCATAAGAGGGATGAGCAGAAACAAAATTTTGTCTACTCAAAATATTTAATTTATAGGATTCTTGTTAACAATTTATATTTATTGAATTTGGTATATCATTTGGATGTCTTATAATGAATGTTTATTTTATATGTCGTTTGATATAAGTGGTACTTATATGACATTAATTTCATTTAATTCCTGAAGTTATATTATTATAATATTATATTAAGTATAATTTTTTGAAATTAAATATGTAGAAGGTTAACAGAATATATCTGTAAATATTAAAATATTTAAATAATTTTATATACCTTCAATCAAGTATAAACCTCCTTTTATTTCATGATATGAATAACTTTTTTTGTATCTCCATTTGTAACTAGGTTGAAGGAGGGGTCAAATTATAGTGAAAAACCCGGTAAAAATTTCTAAAGACTAAAAAATTTACCAAAAAATAATAACCTACACAGACATGCAGCGCAACAGAAGTCGTTCACACAATAAAACAATTTGCAATGTACTATATTTTGAGAACAAAATTCTCCACTACCTATTGAACTACAATTACGTACTGAAATCTGAAGAATAAACAACTAATTTCATAGTGATCCTTTCTGGAAGGCTTTTCAATTGTTCACAAAATCTACAAGATATCGACTGGTTGCTAGTTGCTGATTGGTAGTAAATTGTCATTTTAATTCCATTTCCTCCTCGTAAAGTCTACAAGAATACGAAATAGGTCAAAAAAGGAAGGAGGATTTATCGCTTGTTATTTCTATAATATTTCCAAGAAACTCTTATTACTGTTGAACGAAGGTAGAAATTTAACTTGATATTCTCCGTGTTCAATGGGAGAGAGTAACGCTATTGATTTTCTGAGAATCATACTTAATACAGGAAATAATCCACTTAAACCAAGCCCTCTTCTAGTAAATCAGGGATACAGGAAATGATTCGTGTGTATTTTTGCGACTAGTATTTCTTTAAGGTAAACTTTAGGAGCTTAATTTTTTCGACGGTTTCTTGAGTATTCGGAAATCCCATTCCACAAAAAATATTTGAAATAATTCTTGAAATAAATACACTGCAAACCATAGAATCACGATCATCAGGTAATTTGAATTTATTTTCGAAATATTTCGTTTTTTCGGATTTAGTTAACTTAATTTATACGATAATCTTGTAGTGATTACTTGAATCAGAAAAACGTTTTTGTCGTTTTGTTAAGTTCCGATTTTGCCCATTAACGAAATAAACTCAGATATTTGGACCCCACACCTGCCCTGAAAGATTCAAGTCTCACTCTTTCCGTTCGAAAGTAAGGTTTTTTTTATTTAAAATAATTCAAACAGTTTTAACGTTTCACAATTTATACAGAATCCTGACACTTGTTCCGTTATTTCGACCATTTTCAAAGGAGTACAAAAAGTAAAATAGGAAAAGGCTTTTTACTTAATAGAAGGGATATAACAAAATTTAAATATCAAAACAGATTTAATCTATCAGTTTTCTACAATTTTAATTTAAAAAAAAATTTTTATTTGAAAAATTTTAGATTAAATTAATGTCTTATAAGCACGGCTTATATTTAATAGACGTATAAAATCAAAACTCAATATACAATATCAAATGGAATAAATAAACCAAACAAAATACAAAACATATATAATCTGTTTATATATTCAAATTTTGTTATATCCCTTCTATAAAGTAAAAAGCCTTTTCCTATTTTATACATAGTGAAAAATTATATTTAGACTTGAATGAAAATCTCATTATGGAATATCAATGGTTTAAAGAAAACCTTATAATACCTTACAGCTTTCTGTGATTTTTGTGACGAACATAGAATATCTTTTAAAAGTAAGTTGTTCAAACAATGATCCAGGGCCCACTTTTAAGTAAGTTGTATTTATTGTTGGTTGATTTTGATTTTTAAATGTGATTTAGGGCCTATGAAGAGATTATCGGAATTCTAATTGTTTTTTCAAAATTTAATGCATGTTTTAGGATTTTAGAATTAACTAATTTATTTAAATATTTAAATATATTGAATAAATTATTTTTTGAGAAGTCCTTAAATGATGTTTCATATTTTTGAAAAGGAATTAGTGTTCATAATGTTAAGATCAGAAACAAAATTTCGTCTTCTTCAAATATTTATTTATTAATTTTAATTGACACTTTATATTTGTTGGTTTATTTATTCCATTAGGTATTGTATACTGAGTTTTGATTTTATACGTCTATTAAATATAAGCCTTGCTTATAAGACATTAATTTAATTCTATAAGTTTTTGAATTAAGTTTTTTTTTGAAATTGAAATTGTAGAAGACTGACAGATTTGTTTTGATAATATAATTGAGTACAAAAAGGATTTGAACTTAAAATTGAAAAAGGTTCTTTTATTATTACACTTAGGACATCTGTGTATTTTTATGGCGCATGGAAATAACAGCATCCAATATAGGGGTAAGTAATTCCTTATTTCATTCCATCAATATAGGGGTGTTGCCAAATAGTACTTGGGAATTTGTCAAATTCTCCTTTTTCCCAATGGCTTTTTTGATTGAAAGAATCTCCAAATAGTCCATTAATTTACCCTTGTTAACATTATATAGAAAGTAACATCTGTCTCATTAAAAAATTGATTATTTTCCATACAATGTTCTGCAAAACTCGTTGATTTCTGGCTTTTCAAAATAGACATCTTATGTTCTTTGATTCTATGCTGTTAACCTGTCTTCTATAGACAGACCGATGTTTACATCATACACATTGTATAGAAAATAACCATTTTTCTAATGATAAAGATGTCACTTTACTATATAATGTTAATAAGGGTAAATTGATGGACTATTTGGAGATTCTTTCATCAAAAAAGTCATTGAGAAAAAGAAGAATTTAATAAATTCCCAGATACTATTTGGCAACACCCGCATATTGGATGCTGTTATTTCCATGCGCCATAAAAAAACACAGATGTCCTAAGTGTAATAAAAAAAACCTTTTTCAATTTTGAGTTTAGTTCCTTTTTGTTCTCCTTCGAAGATGGTCGAAAGACAGAAACACGTGTCAGGATTCTGAATAAATTGTGAAACATAAAAACTGTGTGAATTATGTTAAATAAAATTGTTATAATGTTTTACCTAGAGCCAACCACATACTCCATTCATGTAAGTAAGGGTGTTTACTAACAGACCGGCCGGACAGAATTACTTTTTACTCCTTTATTAGTGAGTCGAACCTCAGACCATTTTCGGCTCAAAATTAGGAAAGTAAAGTCATTCAGGGCAGAAAGAAAGCACGTTTTTTCTATAACAAGCGCACAAAAAAGGTTTTTGTCGTTTTTGTCCAAAACTGATTATGAATTATGAAAATAAATAATTTAATTTGATATGCTTTTAGGTCGAACAAAAAAGAACTACCGTATCGAGGATTCCCTCCTTTATCGGCGAAACAGTTTGTATCACATACTATAGAATGTTGCCTGATTCCAGCATCAATATGTCGCGAAGCTCTCTAGAATTTCTGAGAGCCAGCACATGTCTCCGTAAACATCTGCCCATCTCACCCCAAACATGATCTATCGGATTAAAATACGGACTTAGAGAAGGCCAAACAAATCTCGTGATTTGAACGTCGCCAAAATAAGACGCGTGCTCATAAAGTTGGCGTCTTCTCCAATGATAACTATGAGTGTGGCACCTCAACACAGCGTTCTAGAACGTCTTTCAGATACCTATGAGCAATCAAACGTCTCATTTTAGATCATGACTAACTCCGTGTGAGTTTCAAAAGATATGCTTCCTCATGCACCACCAAATGGAAGTTTCTCGGTAAAACACGCTTGAGTATATCTCTGGCCTAGTCATCGCTCCACTCTAAAACGTATGTGTGTGCCCATAAAACAAAATCGCGATTCATTGGATAACAATCTTCCATTGTCCAATTCATTTTTCTCGTGAAAAATTCAACTTTGTATTTCGATGTTACTTACTTCTTGTGTAGGTTGTTTCGATGGAAACGCTCCATTTTTAAATTGGCATTACTCACGCATGGAAGCCATTGATTATTTGTGACATTGACAGTTTTATTTGTCAAAGTCATTGTCCATTTAATCATGGAAAAGTACACACTCCAACAACGTTTACAAATAATCCAAATTTAATAGGAGAAATTTCGATCTGTTTCTGTAACTTTACGTGCATTAACTCCAATTTTTGGTCGTTATTATCATCCGGATAAAAGAACAGTTGAACGTTTAGTGAATAAGTTTGAAACAAATTTTACCTTTCATGATTTAACAGTGCCAGAGAGACAAAGAAATGCAAAAAGTGAAGAGAATATTGCTGCCGTACGTAAACGTGTTCGTGAAGACCAAAATTTATCGATTTCACGACGTTCACAAGAACTAGGCATCTCCCAGATGTATTCGTGGCGAATTTTACGAAAAGACCTTGGTTTACATCAATACAAAATTGTTTTAACCCAAGAACTCAAACCAAAAGATCATTTAAAGCGTCGTGTATTCAGTAATGGGTGATTAGAAAAAATCGGAAATGATGCAGATTTTTATGAGAAAATCATTCTCAGCGATTTAACTCCATTGGACTTCCTTCTTTGGGTTACATTAAGACATTGATTTACAGCAATCATCCAGTAAATTTAGACGATTAACAGATCAATATTGAACGAGTATTTGCTAACATACGACCTGATTTGTGTGAGAGTCATGGAAACTTGGGTTCAACGACTTCATTTCTGCGATTCCATGGTGGACATTTAAATGATGTTTTTTTCATAACTAATAGTATCCACTGTACTTTATAATGAATTAAAAAATTCAATAATTTTCAAATAAGTAATGCGCTTTATTTACAAAACAAAATCGGGCGCTGTTAATGGAAGGCCCTTCAGATGATTTCGAAGAAAAATTGCTGTAACCATTAGGTTTTTCAAAGCACTAGAAACAAGAAAGCGGTTGTCCCTAGCTGTTGTAGTACTTCCTCGTCCTAAGCCAGGTCTTCTAGGGAGCATACCAGTATCTTCATAACTTAAATTCTCGTTACACACCCACACCAAAAGCTCTCGCAGTTTCGCGCGGACCGCGGCCATCTTCTATAGCCTTCACAATTCCTAGCCGTTTGAACACTTCCAATGGAAACACAACTCAATTAAACAAATTGCAATAGACACATGAAACCACTGAAATAAAACACACGCTGATAGTGGTTTTTTGGAGTTTAGGTGGGAAACACTTTCTCTGTCGTACACTTATTGAAACAACAACTTTTTGCACGCTTGTTCCAGGGAATAGCGTCCTATCGCATTGAAACTTTTAAGGGAAAGTTTGGGGTCTAAATATGAGGACAAAATAGGTTCAATAGTTTCGTAGTCATTCATATCTGAAAAATTTTCATATTTTTCCAATATTTTCTAAACTACAGATCAGATTAATCTGAAATTCGGCATTTAGAAGTATTACAATAACGTGCATGTTCGTGCGAAATTCCGTGAAGATCGTATGATTGAAGTTAAAAACAACATTTGTGCGCGAATCAGCGTTGAGCTTAACCTTAAACACTATTACTTTTGAACGGAAATAGAAAGAGACTTGAAGCTTCCATTGAGCAAAATCCGTCTAATGGTTTCGCAGTTATTCATATTTGAAATATTTCCTTATTTTCGTCAAAATCTTCCGAACTGAAAATCCGACCGATCTAAAATTTGGGCTCTGGAAGGATAATAATAACGAACACGTTCCTGCAAAATTTCACGATGATGGTATGATTAGATGATTCAAAATAAAAACAATCCAGTTTAAATTTAGCATTTAGATGTAAAATAACGACAGAAAGGCAAAAATTGGTGAGTTCCATATAATTGGTGATTGAGTACGACCGAGTTTTAATTTAGTATTCAGATATAGTATAACGACAAAGAGGCTAATACAAAATTTTGTGAGGATAGTGAGTACATAATTAGTTTAATAAACTTTAAGAAAGTGATCTCTTCAGATATATGCAGAAGGAAACCGACGACTTTACCTACTCAAGCATAGGATGAGTGGGTTAGGCAAAGGAATTTATTTCGTACCGAAGCAAACGTGCTGAGTAAATTTTTTTTCGAAAATGTTAGCGAAATAATTCGTTTTCATTCCAAGTTGTAATGAATGATATTATTATAGAAATAAAGGTAAATGAGATTTATAATTTTTTGTGTCTTGTTGAAATTACGGAAAGGATAATCACAGAAGAGAGGAATAATACACAAGCAACAACCTCTGATATTTCCATTTCCCACTGAATTTTGAGTCGCAAATTATATCAAACGAATAAGTTGAAGTAACTGATGAAAAATATGAGGTCAAAAGTAATTCTGTCCGACCGGTCCATTCGTGAACACTCTAACTTTCCAAAGGAAGGAAGGGTAGGTTTGTGGACAATAAATAGTTATTGTCCACGCAGATGACTTCAGGTAAAAATGCCAATTTCCGAACAATAAGACCTTGAAATTTTCAAGGTGGATTTGGAGTATGAATATATCAGTTATGTTGAAAAACTGAAGAACTTGGCTAAGCTGATTCACATTTCAAATTTTGTTTTTCAAATATTTTCTAGAGTGCAAATCCGATCGAGTTCAAATTAAGTATTTATTGTGAAGTAATGACATGAACGTTTGTACTTTATTTCGTGAAGATAAATGACGAGAATTTCTTGAAATTTTTTTATGATATCAGCAAAAAGTAAAGAAAGTTCTGTTTCTTCGGAAGATCTGCTCTTAAAATGCAAAAATTACGTTTATTTGACTTACGGATGACAGACCACAAAATTGCACGCTTGTTCTAGGAAACAGCGTGGTTTAGTTTTGGCCATGTCTATAATTACCGAATTCTGTGCGGCCGTTCTGTCCCTAAACACTTTCAAACGGATAGAGATGAAGAACTTTCGGGGGAAGTTTGGGGCCTGAATAACTCAGTTAAGTTTATTAATAGGAAAAATTGACTTTGCAGTTATTCACATTTGAAATTTTCTCATTTTTCCAATATTTGCGAAAATACAGATCCGATCGATCTGAGATTTGTTATTTAGAGGAGGAATTATGACGCACGTGTTCGTCCAAAATTTTCGAAACTACAGGTCTGATCGATCTGACATTTGTTATTTAGCTTCCGCTACCGAAAGCATAGCAACAGGACTTCTAAGGAGTTAAAATTTAGCCTTCTGATGTCAAATAACGACACGAAAGTTAATGCCAAATGTTGTGAGGCTCAGGTCGATTGGAGATATAGAAGCTAACTTTTGAATGAAAAACATAAAACTTGAAATTATGAGGCTACGTTCAGGACCTTAATATATTACTTAGATTTAAATATAGGCGAACGGCCCGCTTTTTATCGAATTAAAACTTTTCAAATATTTTCCAAACCACATATCCAATTCATTTCAAATTTAGTATTTGGATGTGAAATAACTACCTACACGATGAATCACGCAATATTTTGTGATAAAAAATTACAGAATTCTTTTAACTTTTAAATCAACAGAACTTTAATATCAAAACAGATTTAATCTGTTAGTCTCCTATAATTTTAATTTCAAGAAAATTTCATTCAAAAACTTTCAGAATTAAATCAATGTCTTAAAACACAACTTATATTCAATAGACGTATAAAATCAAAACTCAATATATAATATCATGGAACAAATAACTCAAAAAATATGAATTTTCAATTAAAATTAACAAATGCATATTTGTTTCTGATCTTACAATTATGAAAACTCTTCAAAAATATACAACATAATTTTAAGAACTTCCCCAAAACTAATTTATTTGAAACATTCAAACATTTATTTATTTATTAATTTTAATTGACAATTTATATTTGTTGGGTTTTTTATTCCATTTGATATTATATATTGAGTTTTGATTTTATACATCTACTAAATATAAGTTGTGTTTATAAGACATTAATTTAATTCTGAAAGTTTTTGAATACAACTGTTTGAAATTAAAATTATTGGAGACTAACAGATTAAATCTGTTCTGATATTCTACTTTTGTAATATTTCTTCCATCAAGTAAAAAACCTCTTCTTATCATCTCAATAGAACACGAAGTTTGAAATCTTCAAATTATATATATTAGGAACCAGAAAGATACTTTTAATTTTGCGAAACGTTTGTTCGAAACAAACCGTCTTCTTAGAATTGGAAAATCTTGAAATATAACACCTGGAAAAGAAAGGCAAAAAGTTGTACATCCTGAATTCTATAGATATATTTAAGCGCAAGCATGTTTTGGATATAAAACTATTGAATGACCTTTGGCACACCCCAAATCTAGCAGTTTTGCACAAGCCGAACAAAGCCTTCAACGAATCTATAAACAATATAAGAAAAACAAATGTTAACTTCCGCTATTTTATTGATTTACACGACAATTGTTTCGTCATACCATGACTTTATCAGGTGAGTATTTAAACCGAGGTATACAATGCAAAGCATGACCTTAAATACACAGCTCTGGTACAAAAAATAAAGGGGTGGAAAGAGATGGTATACAATTAATGAAAAATATTAAGTAGGGGGATCTGTTTAAATCTATTTGATCATTCAATAAAATTTGTCTTTTATTATATCTATTGATCTCCAAAGTTTCACTGACCGGTATACTAGGAAATAAGTTTTTTACATCAAAAGGAACAAATTTGGCATTGTTTGGGATATGTATATTCTTTTTTTTTTATGTAAAAAAATTATTTCCTAGTATACCGGTCAGTGAAACCTCAAAATTAGTTGATGATTTATTAAAAACGAACTAATCTTGTTGTAAAAACAGAAATATTACGTTTGCCTAGATCAAAATTACTTTATGTTCAACGGCACGTTTTATCTAGACGAAAAAAGTCTAACAATGGGGAATCCATTAAGCCCCTTGAAATATTCATAGATCACGTAGAAACTTATATCCAAAAACTCCCATATTTTAAAGATTTCGTTTTTTGGTACCGCTATGTAGATGACATAATTTGTTTATTTAAAGGCACAAATAGACAACTTTGTTCATTTTTGGAATCTATCAATAAATTATATCCAACAATTGAATTCACACTGGAAGATGAAGTAAATAATAGCATCAATTTCTTAGATTTGAAAATCACCAAAATTAATTTTAGACATGACTTTTCCATATACAGAAAACCTACACATACAGATGGTACGATTCATTATACTTTAAACCATTCATTTTCACAAAAATTGTCAGCTTAAATAGTATGTTTTATAGATTGGTTAACATACCCATGACGAAAGAAAATTTTGACAGGGTATAAAACCATTAAACAAATAGCTTTCAATAATGATTTTAATCCGTTAATTGTAGACAATTTACTTGATAAAATAAATTACAAGAAAGCAATATCACTTGTATATCCAAAATTTCAAAATTCAAACGAAACCAAATTTATTTCATTAACTTACATAGGCCAAAAATCTGAAAAGATTGCTAGATATTTAAAGAAAAAAGAAAAATATAACATCTCTTTTAAAACTATTAATTCTTTAGGCAGCTTAATAAAAAATAATAAAGACGTCATTCCTAAAAACAAAAAATCAGGAGTTTACAAGTTAACATGTAGTGATTGCCCATGTGTATATGTGGGACAGACAGGCCGTTCATTCCAAACAAGGATACGAGAACATGAAAAATGTTACATTAATAATAAACCGAAATCAACTTATGTCAACCATTTGTTAGAGACTGACCATAGTTTTAATATGAACTATGAAATATTACATATCGAAAACAAAAGTCAGAAACTAAATCTGTTTAGAGATCAATAGATATAATAAAAGACAAATTTTATTGAATGATCAAATAGATTTAAACAGATCCCCCTTACTTTATATTTTTCATTAATTGTATACCATCTCTTTCCACCCCTTTATTTTTTGTACCAGAGCTGTGTATTTAAGGTCATGCTCTGCATTGTATACCTCAGTTTAAATACTCACCTGATGAAGTCATGGTATGACGAAACAATTGTCGTGTAAATCAATGAAATAGCGGAAGTTAACATTTGTTTTTCTTATATTGAAGATGAATTTCCGTCAAGTAAAGACCGAAACAATCAAGAATCTATAAACGTTGAGATACAATTTGTTTTATTCAGTTTGAAAATATAGTAAGAATTACAAAACTCGAATCTATAATATGATATATTCAGTAAAAGAGTTACAGAAAACGAAGTTATTTCTAATTTCATTCCATTTTACCATTTAGTTAAAAATAACGATAAGATGCAAAACTTCGTGAGGATCGCATCATTAAATTAATATATGATTAATATTTTGAACTAAATGTTTTTTGTTTTAAAAAAACGGACCTAATTGATTTGTACTCCCAATAATTAAGGCGATTCATAGAACAGAAATTTTAAAAAAAATTTTGTTTATAGAAAATATCATGGATAGAAAATATGGTCACAGATTCAATATCAGAAAGCTGCCACGCACATGTGTGAAAAGACAAATTATAATTATTATAGATAATCATAAATTGAAGATTACTTGGAAGGGGATTTTTCAATATTTAAAATATTAATCGGAATAATTCTCTGGAACCTCTACCCATTTCAATCTGAAAAATCTCTTATAAATGAAATTGAATAAAATGTCTTAGAAACACTGTTGCTTTTTAGTTGACATAAGAATTGCCAATTCTATTTTATTTTTTCTTTGGAAAAATATCGTGAATGGTCACAGATTCAATAACAGAAACATGCCACGCGCATGTGTGAAAAGACAAATTATGAATATTAAAAATAATCATAAATTGGAAGGGAATTCTTCAATATTTTTAATGTTAATCAGCATAATTCTCTGAATACAAATTTCAGTCTGAAAAATCTCTAGAAATTTTTTGAAAATTAAATTGAATAAAATGTCTTAGATACAATGTTTCTTTTTAGTAGACATATAGAATTGTCAAACATATGCGTGGCAATCAACCGATAAAAGAAAAAGAAAATATAGAATATTTACCTAGCCAACTTCATCTGATACAGCTTTTTTAAATGGACATTATGAATATCAAATTCTGATCAAAAAATTGCTCCAAATAAATCTGAATTTTTTTTTTATTTGTTAATTCATAATTTTTTGAAATAAATGCATTTTTTGTGCTCAAAAAACGGACCGAATTAATTTATATTCCCAATTATTAGGGTGATTCATTGAACAGGAATTTTTTTAATTTAATTAAAAATCATGACGAGAAGATATGGTCACAGATTCAATATCAAAAAGCTACCACTCGCATGTGTGAAAAGACAAATAATAATTATTATAAACATAGATTGAATATAACTTTCAATATTTCAAATATTAATCAGAAAAATTCTCTGGAACCTGGAAATTTTTCAGAAAATAAAAAAAATTAAATTATTAAAATGTCTTAGAAACAGTTTTTTTATTGGACATATAGAATCATCAAAAATATGCGTGGCAATCAACCGATAAAAGAAAAAAAATATTGACCAGAATTACCTAGCAAACTTTATCTGATACATTTGTTCCAAATTTATTAAAATTTGTAGAGGTTTCAGAAAATTATTCTGATTACTATCAAAAATATTGAAAAAATCCATATGGCGCCCGAAAAATATCACCACTTTTTCAAAATCAAATGGAACACTAAATTTCGCAGCTTCGAATAAAATTTTATGACATAATCGACAATGTCTGGTTTGGTCTTCATCTTCAAAAACTTGTGTGATTGTGTTTCGAATCAATGCCTTGAAGCAAACAAGTATTTCGGGAACCTAAAACTGATATTCTGAAAATTTAGGAGTACAGGTAAAGACTTTAGCATATCGGACTAGTTCAAAAATTTACATGGTTGTCAGATTTTTGGTTTTAACGAGCATGAATAACTTATTTCAAATTCTAAAGGTACATCCCGTGTACATTCACAGAAGCAGGTACAATTTCAACGAAAGAATGAACTATCACAAAGTAACGGACTACTCCATCCAATATTTCAACGAAAGAAGTCTGCTGTGTCTCCTTTGTTGTCGCAATAATAAATGAATTCAAAATAATACACCTCGGTGTCTCGGGTATTAAATAAATAATTTTATTATTTGTTTTTTGTTAGAGCTATGGTTTTGCATGTCTTAACGTTAGTTATTACCAATATACCTTCAGGTCTCTTCAGGTTTCTAACATATAAAACCAGATATTGTCAAAGATTGGTCACGTTTTATTCAGATCTGCAAAAATATACAAGGTTTCCACTTTATAATAAAAAATGGTGGTAATTTCTAGTCAAATTGGATATCATAATAATAAGTTGGTTAAATGAAGAAATCCATTATTTTTTCGGTAGATCGAAGTCTCCTAAAGTATCCATCAAATAAATTCAAATTTATGCTCGTTGACAAGGTGACATTTTATTTATTTATTTATTGGTCAAATACGATGTCAGCCCAAAATGATATCCACGGCAAATAAGAAAATTTCTTGGAATGAAATGAACTATCACAAAATAACGGACTACTCCATCCAATATTTGAAACAAAAATTTTTACAAAATGTGCAACATCAGATCAACCTCAAATTTACACATCCCACCAATTTGAGAAAATTAAACTTACTACTCTGTCAAGAAAGTACCGGGAATTTTCAATTAAAACAACATTTTTACATTTAATCGTCAAAATTTATTGGGTCGCCTTCAAAATAGGCTTCATTTGCTCCAATACATCTATGCCAACGGCACTTCCAATTATCGAAACATTTTTTATAGGCGCTTTCCGGGATGGACCTTAGCTCTCGCGCCGAATTTTGTTTTATGGCTTCAATCGACTAAAAACGGGTGCCACGAAGGGGCAATTTTAGTTTTGGGAAGAGGAAAAAGTCGCAGGGAGCCAAATCCGGCGAATACGGTGGTTGCTGAAGCACGTTTGTTGAGTTTTTGGCGAGAAAGTCAGTCACAATCGTAGCTCGGTGAGAAGGCGCGTTATCGTCATGCAAAATCCATGAGTTGTTCGTCCACAAATTTGGCCGCTTCTTACGGATACGCTCACGCAAACGTTTCATAACGCCTAGATAATACTCCTTGTTTACCGTCTGACCCTCTGGAACGAATTCGTAGTGCACCACGCCACGGATATCGAAGAAAACAATGAGCATCACCTTCATTTTCGAGCGGCTTTGGCGTGGTTTTTTCGGTTTCGGCTCATTTTTTGCCACCCATTCCGATGATTGCTGGCTTGTTTGCATATCGTACTCGTAGACCCAGGTCTCATCACCAGTTATAATGCGTTCCATGAATGTAGAATCGGAATTACAGCGATCCAGCATGTCTGAAGCAACCTGTTCGCGATGACGTTTTTGAAGAAAATTCAGGTCTTTCGGTACGAGTCGTGCGGCCACCTTTCTCATGCCCAAAATATCAATCAAAATCGTACGTGCGGACTCGTGGGATATCTTAAGATCATGTGCTATCTCTCTCAAGCTGGTACGACGGTTTTCCAGCACCCTTTCCTTAATTTTATCGACGTTATCTTCGATCGAAGCCGTCGATGGGCGACCACTTCACGACCGTCCTTGAAGGCTCTGTACCACTGATATGCACGAGTTTTCGATAGAGCATTATCACCAAAGGCCTTTTGCAACATTTTCAATGCATCGGCACACGCAAATTCATTTGCAACACAAAACTTTAAACAAATTCTTTGCTCAACGTAATCACTCATAGTAAAAATCGGCACGCACTCTGACATCGACTGACTTAATCAGCTGTTGCAAACACACTAGTTGACAGATCCCGCCCAAGCTTGGCATAGTAATTGAGGACAGTGGTACCAACCTAGGAAAAAAAAAAGTTACCTGCCTCATTGCCCCGCCAGATTTAAATCGATAATTCCCGGTACTTTCTTGACAGAATGTATAATCCGTAAGGAACTTAAGAAAATATGAAATCTTAATTTAACAGCTTAATTTTTCTCTTGAATGAACTAATTGACAGGAAAAAAATATCATTGTCCTTATACTTAGAATTATATACTTTCATGGTTCTGTTGACAGGAGAGTGCTTTTCAAATTTGTATCTTTAACAGCAGTAATGTATCGGGTGTTTTTTTATAGTGATAGAGCTTTCGATAGGGAACTGTTATTTGACAGAAGGTAGAAGCCATGTTGTTTTGACATTTCTGTTCAGTTAGCATTGACAAATTATCATGAAAAGACTCACGCCGCAATAACGTTTACAAATTGTTGAAATTTATTTTCAAAATCAGTGTCCTATTCGCCAAAGTTATAGAGCACTTCGTGAAATTTATGGTTTACATAATCGTCTATCAGAGCAGCTTATTCGTCGAACTATCGATAGATTTCGGACATTTTCTCTACTCGATGCAACAACAACAAGACAAAGAACTCTACGCACAGAAGAAAATATCGCTACTGTAAGTCATAGTGTTAATGATGATCCAGATTTGTCTATTCGTCGACGTTCACAAGTTGGACTGTGTGCATCCAACACATGGAAAATTTTGCGTAAAGATCTTGGTCTACACCCATACAAAATCCTGCTGGTTCAAGAACTACAGCCACTTGACCATGATAAACGTCGTTTGTTTGCTGATTTGACCCTAGAACAGTTCGAATTTGATCCACTTTTTTATCGTAAAATTGTTTTTAGTGATGAAGCTCATTCCTGGTTGAACGACTACGTAAACAAGCAAAATTGCCGTATATGGAGTGAAAACAATCCTCAAGAAGTACTGCAGGTTCCATTGCATCCTGAAAAATGCACTGTATAGTGTGCTTTACAAGCTGGAGGCATCATCGGTCCATATTTCTTTAAAAACGATGCTGGAGCTAATGTTACAGTGAATGGTAATACTGTAACAATTGATTCATTGAAAGAAAGATTCGCGATAACTTTATTTCGAGAAATGGTCCAATTAATTGGCCTCCAAGATCATGCGACATAACTCCACTGGATTATTTTCTTTGCGATTATGTCAAGTCATTAGTTTATGCTGATGAACCAGAAACAATAGACGTTTTGGAAGCCAACATATCTCGTGTTATCGATGAAATAAGGCCGGAATTACTCGAAAAAGTGGTCCAAATTTGGCCTGGTCGAATGCGGTTCCTCAGAACTAGTCGTGGTGAACATATGCCGGAAATTATTTTTAAAACATAAATGTCATAAAATTATCTTTCAAATAAAAAAAATTTGGCTTCAATCTTAATTTAAATGTGTTTTATTTAAATTGAAAGTTCTATCACTCTAAAAAAACACCCGATACTATCATGGTTCTGTTGACAGGAGAGTGTTTTTTCAAATTTGTTCTATGAAACAGAGTTGGTTTTTATAAATGGATCTGTAACAGCAGTAATGCACATAGAGGAAATTCTTATGGACCATGTTGTACCTTGTATACCATTTCTGGGAGAGCAGGGAATTATTATGCATGATATTATGCCCACATACTGTTCGAATAGTGACAGGGTACTTGAATGAGGTTGGAATTTCAACGTTCAACTGGCCAGTACGAAGTCCTGACTTGAATCCCATCGAACATCTATGGGACGAACTGGGAAGACGAGTCAGAACTATGGTTCCATCGCCCAATGATTTACAAGAGCTCCGTGAAGCCCTTCGTCATGAATGGGAGAAATATTCCAAGCCTCATCACGAGCATGCGAAGACGTTTGGAATCAGAGCTAGAGGAGATCACACGTCATACTGGTACTGAAATTTTCACATTTACGATACTTTTTTAAATTCTTTGAATTTTTCATAAAAAACTGAATTGAATAAAAAGTTTCATTTTTCTTTGGGCAATTATCTCTTCGCTACTCTTCCCTAATCATGAAATTGAGATTCTCGTGAAAATTTCAACTAAGAAAGATAATGATCAAGTGACCCATTTTTTCTGCTCGCCAGTCTATGTTCCTCCTTCAAATAAAAACGGATCTGCCTCGGCGTTTTCCAGAAAAAATAATACTTACGGAAATATTCGGCTGGAGGGTTTTATGTGGTTCACTCTGTATACGAAACCATATAATAATTATTGCAGGATACGTGAGTTAAAACGTGTGCGTTCCTCTACAATGTTTTCTAATGATATATTGAGAAGGGTCTTTCATTGAGCGCTTCCCAAAGCTGAGTATTCATGGTTCGAAAGTTAGGCTGTGTATCTGGTGGGACCAAGGGGCCGTTATGTACTACGAACTGATAAAACCTGGCGCTTCCATCACGAGTGATCGGTACAGACTGTAATTACTTCGTTTGAACCGTGCATTACGAGAAAAACGGAATATAAGGATAGGCATGATAAAGATATTCTTTTGCATGACAACGCTCGCTCTACCTTTGTCAAAAAATAAGACACTCGCCGTATTCTCCGGATATTGCCTCTTCTGACTACTGCCTGTTTCGACGGATGTAACACGATTTGGGAGGTCACTGTTTCATTTCTTTCGAAGGAATTCAAAATTGTCGTCAAAACTAGATCGCCTCAAAAGACAGGAAGTCTTTCCGAAATTCGGAAATTACCTAAGAGGTGGAAAAAAGTAGAAGGCAACGATGGAAAATATTTCGATTAATTTGTTAATTTATTTCCTTTTAAAATAAATGCGTTTTTTTGAGTAAAAAACGGACCGAATTAATTTGTACTTCCAATATAAATAAGAATAATATAACTAATTTTTAAAAATTTGTCCTAATTATGATAGTAACGGCCGAAGAAGTTCAATTCTCACATAATATAATTGTTAAAATATCTTTCACGCCTCTATCTCAATTGAAGAATATCTTTCTGCATTGTATAACTAGTAACAATACTCGCCTGTTGAAGTCAGGGTTATATGAAACAATTGTAGAATTAAAAAGGACAAAAATGAAAATAAAATATTTTGAACCATTTTTGGTTCCCTAATATATTTTTTCACAATTCCACTGCTCCTTTCATTATCCTATGAATTTTTAAGTGGAATTGTTTCTTGTTCTGTTCGAACCAATCTTGTAGCTATCAAAAACCTACGTTGTTGTTCAATTTCACAAGACCAAAAAAACAAACGCATGATATGGAACCTATAAAACGATACTGATCTTATGAAACCTATGAAATAATATTGATATAATGGAACCTATAAACCAATATTTCAACCAATAACATGTTTATAAACCTGTGAGAGAATAAGCGAGGGATATCATTAACAAACTTATCCATAATTCTATTGGGTTATTCGTAAAGTAATTTCGTGTTTTTTTTTTGGAAAACTAAAGACAATTTTCGTATAATGAATAAATATTTTATTTATTATTATATATTCGCCATTCTGGTCCAACACATTTTGCCATCTTTATGGTAGTAGCATGATTTCAGGCTTATAAAATTTAGAGTCTTTGTAAAGGTTTTACCGTCCAAAAAATTTTGTAATGACCGGAAACAATAATAATCCGAAGGCGCTAGATCTGGAGAATATGGGGGTGTGACAGTGTATCCCATTCAAGCTGTAAAAGTTTTTGGCGAGTGACCAAACTTCTACGAGGTCCCTTGGTGGAACACTACACCTTTTCTGTTGAAGTGTTCAGTTTGTCCAGCTGATGACTGTAGACTTCCGAGTTAATTGTTGTGTTATCCCATAAAAGTTAAAAAAAAAACGATTCATTTGAAATCCCACCAAACATACCATCACCTTGTTTCGATGGATATTGGCTTTCGAAAAGCTTGGAGCCGGTTCATCTTTTTTGCTCCATGATCTGCTGCGTTTGACATTGTAATATACAAACCCTGCGCTTCAAAAATAGATCATTTTCGTAACGTCTGAGAAGCGAATCACAGACGTCAACGCGACAAAACAAATTTCTCTCCGTGAGAACATGGGGCACCCATATATCGAGCTTAGAGGTTAAACCCAGGCCTTTCAAGTGGTCGTGAACAGTTGAATTGGATAAATTTAACCTCTCACCGATTGTAATGTGATTGTAAATGAACTTTTTTCTGCTACGTTGAAATGAAAGAATACTGTTTGTAAGATAATATTTTATTATTTACAGTTAAGAACTATTTGCCTGAAGGTGGGCTTGAAAATGATAGATATGCCTCGTACGGCCACTTCCACTTGAATGCTATACAAAATGATACTGCAGATAGTTTTCAGTCGCAGACTGTAAAAGAAAGATACAAACTCTGGTTTCGTGGATGAAGACACTCGAGGGTTCTAGGAAAAACCAAACAGCAGGCAAATTCTTAGGACACATTGGCGTAGACACCGATCTCAGGTGTTGTTATTCGCAGATATGCATCAACTAATGCCTTTATCGTGTCTTTATCAGCTTCAACCGGCCTTCGGAACTAAAAACCACAGCTAGAATTAATTGAACTTTTTCGCAAACGATCATTGACGTATCAGCTTTCCAAACACATAATGATTTTTAAATCCTCTGTCGGGAAAAAACGAAGTTACTTTCCGAACAACCTAATATATTGAGTCAGAAAATGGAATTAAATAAGAAATTACTTTGTTTTCTATCACTTTTTATTAACTTAATATACAGTGACTCGAGTTTCATAGTGTTACTACATTTTCAAACTGAATTCGTAGTTAATACTATGAAACTCAAGTATATTCAGTTAATATAAAGTGATAGAAAACAAAGTAATTTCTAATTTCATTGGATTTAAAAATGAACTATCATAAAGTAACGGACTACTCCATCCATTATTTGTGTCAGAATAATTAATAATAATACTCCATTTAAACCGTGATTTTTGCTCATCATCATTTCGTGAGTAATGAATTAGGCGACAATATCATGATTAAGAAAAACGAATATGGAGAATTGTGTAAAATATCTAAATGAAGAATTCTAGTTCTGTCCGGATAACATCTCAATTCGGTAATATGCAGAATAGGTCTTATGGTGTTATTCAATAAAGCTTTTTAATATTTTTCGAACACATCCGAAACTACTGTTCCGATCGGAATTAAATATTATTTAGATGTCCAGGTGGACGAAAAGACCTAGCGACTTGAATTTTTCATGGTAGGCTTGGGGATATAAAATATTAGGAGTACAAATAAGTTTCCGCCGTTTTATTGTAGATGGCGCGGCACGGAGTTTCGGTTAGCTTTCGCAGATGATAACCGGCTTAAAAAATAGTTTGGACATTCAAGAACAACATAAACTATTAATATCATTGATTTTATATTGGTAAAATATAATTTTCATAAGTTGAAAATGTCAAAATTTGAGCCAAGTAAGCGTCATTTGCGGGAAATATTAGTTTACTTCTTTAATTTAAAGAAATCTGCTGCTGAGGCGCATCAATTGGTCGTAGAAGCATATGGTGAGGGTGCTTTGAGTGAGAGAACGTGTCGAAAGTGGTTTCAAAAGTTTTAAAACGGTGATTTCGACGTAGAAGACAAAGATCGCAGTGGAAGGCCAAACATTTACGAGGATGCAGAATTGGAGAAATTATTGGAGGATTATTCATCCCAAACACAAAAAGAACTTGCTCTAACATTAGAAGTCACTCAGCAAGCAGTCTCACATCGTTTAAATTTAATTTGTGTTAAAAAACGGCGGAAACTTATTTGTACTCCTAATACATTTTCTTCAATTAAGAAATAAATGAGAATTTCTAAGTAGATTTAGAAAACCCACAACGACACATCCCAAACTTTTCAAACCATACGAACTCTCATAAACTCACTGCCTTTAGGTCAATGATACATAGAGCATTTTTCATTTTCTCAAATAATATTGAGTTAAAAAGTCAAACAATCAACTTCAAATAATATAACAATCTCGAAACAAAAATTAAAAATTTTCTCAAAATCAAAAAGAAAGAACAAATATGGCCCACTTACAAATAGGCAAACAATAATAAAAAATTTGTAAAACTAACATATCCTGGACCAATTTCACAAAAACTAGCTCAATGAATGGATAAACAGGGGGAACTTTCACAAAAAGATTCAAAAAAACACTATCCAAGCATCGAAAATCAAATTTTTCGAAACAAGTCATGTTTTCGCAGAGTCAGATAATCCTAATATATCATATCTAAAAGCGTAAGGCAAGAAACTAGACATACTGGAATCAATAAAGATTAACAAAAATTGTAACGATCCCGCAATGAAACTATTAGACGGGTTCTAAAAGTTTTTGAATGAAAACTTTTTTAAATTAAAATTTGTAGGAGGTTAACAGAATAAATCTGTATGATATTAAAATTTTTTTGAATAGTCCTTCTATCAAGTAAAAAAACTCTTATTATTTTATTGTACATATTAGAATTACATATTTTGGTTTACATTTATAACATATTATCATTTGGTTTAAAGGGAGTCCATAAAATACCTTGCAAACTTTGTGAAGTTTCTGTGGCGAACATATAATATTAGGAGTACAAATAAGTTTCCGCCGTTTTTTAACACAAATTAAATATGAATCATTCCTAATGATTTTAAACGATGTGAGACTGCTTGCTGAGTGACTTCTAATGTTAGAGCAAGTTCTTTTTGTGTTTGAGATGAATCTTCCTCCAATAATTCCTCCAATTTCTGCATCCAGGTAAATTTTTGGCCTTCCACTGCGATCTTTGTCTTCTACGTCGAAATCACCGTTTTTAAACTTTTGAAACCACTCTCGACACGTTCTCTCACTCAAAGCACCCTCACCATATGCTTCTACGAGCAATTGATGCGCCTCAGCAGCAGATTTCTTTAAATTAAAGAAGTCAACTAATATTTCCCGCAAATGACGCTTACTTGGCTCAAATTTTGACATTTTCAACTTATAAAAATTATATTTTACCAATATAAAATCAATGATATTAATAGGTTATGTTGTTCTTGAATGTCCAAACTATTTTTTAAGCCGGTTATCATCTGCGAAAGCTAACCGAAACTCCGTGCCGCGCCATCTACAATAAAACGGCGGAAACTTATTTGTACTCCTAATACGTAGGATTTTTAAAATTTCACCTGATTCTAGTGTTTGTTCAGATATCGGCATTCAGTGCGTATAGTGGTAAGATATAATTTGTTAATTATTTTTAATTTTTAAATGTGAAGTAGGGCTGATGAGTTTCCGTTGTAATAATTCTAAATTGCTTTTTGAAGATGTTCTGCATGTTTTAGGAATTTTTTTGAAGGAACTTATTTTGAGCAAGTTGTTTTTGAAGAAGTTCTTGAGGTTATGTTTCGCAATTTTAGAATGGAATTTGGTTTTAATAAAACAAGGAACGAAACAAAATTTTGTTCCCTTCAAGTATTTATTCAGTAGATTTAATTGATAATTTATATTTCAGTGAATTCTTCTATTCCCTTTTGTGAACTGTTTAATTCTATATGTCTAATAAATATACACATTGTGTTATAAGACATTTATATAATTTAATTCTAAAATTTCTTAAATAAAAATTTGTTGAAATTAAAATTTGTAGGAGGTTAACTATAATTCTGTATATTAAAAATTTTTTCAATAATACTTCTATTGAGAAAAAACCCTCTTTTCATTATTTTATTGTACATATACTAGTCTGTCACGAAAGTACCGGGAATTTTCAATTAAAACAACATTTTTACATTTAATCGTCAAAATTTATTGGGTCGCCTTCAAAATAGGCCCCATATGCTCCAATACATCTATACCAACGGCACTTCCAATTATCGAAACATTTTTTATAGGCGCTTTCCGGGATGGACTTTAGCTCTCGCGCCGAATTTTGTTTTATGGCTTTAATCGACTCAAAACGGGTGCCACGAAGGGGCAATTTTAATTTTGGGAAGAGGAAAAAGTCGCAGGGAGCCAAATCCGGCGAATACGGTGGTTGCTGAAGCACGTTTGTTGAGTTTTTGGCGAGAATGCAAGTCACAATCGTAGCTCGGTGAGAAAGCGCGTTATCGTCATGCAAAATCCATGAGTTGTTCGCCCACAAATTTGGCCGCTTCTTACGGATACGCTCACGCAAACGTTTCATAACGCCTAGGTAATACTCCTTGTTTACCGTCTGACCCTCTGGAACGAATTCGTAGTGCACCACGCCACGGATATCGAAGAAAACAATGAGCATCACCTTCATTTTCGAGCGGCTTTGGCGTGGTTTTTTCGGTTTCGGCTCATTTTTTGCCACCCATTCCGATGATTGCTGGCTTGTTTGCATATCGTACTCGTAGACCCAGGTCTCATCACCAGTTATAATGCGTTCCATGAATGTAGAATCGGAATTACAGCGATCCAGCATGTCTGAAGCAACCTGTTCGCGATGACGTTTTTGAAGAAAATTCAGGTCTTTCGGTACGAGTCGTGCGGCCACCTTTCTCATGCCCAAAATATCAATCAAAATCGTACGTGCGGACTCGTGGGATATCTTAAGATCATGTGCTATCTCTCTCCAGCTGGTACGACGGTTTTCCAGCACCCTTGCCTTAATTTTATCGACGTTATCTTCGATCGAAGCCGTCGATGGGCGACCACTTCACGACCGTCCTTGAAGGCTCTGTACCACTGATATGCACGAGTTTTCGATAGAGCATTATCACCAAAGGCCTTTTGCAACATTTTCAATGCATCGGCACACGAAAATTCATTTGCAACACAAAACTTTAAACAAATTCTTTGCTCAACGTAATCACCCATAGTAAAAATCGGCACGCACTCTGACATCGACTGACTTAATCAGCTGTTGCAAACACACTAGTTGACAGATCCCGCTCAAGCTTGGCATAGTAATTAAGGACAGTGGTACCAACCTAGGAAAAAAATTTTTACCTGCCTCATTGCCCCGCCAGATTTAAATCGATAATTCCCGGTACTTTCTTGACAGAATGTATATAATAATTACATATTTCGGTTTACACTTATAACATATTATCATTTGGTTTTAAGGGAGGCCATAAAATACCTTGAAAATTTTGTGTAGTTTCTGTGGCGAACATAGAATACGTACGTTTTTTAAAAGTTCACTGCATTCTAGTGTTTGTTCAGAATCACATTCAGCGTGTATGGTACGATATAATTTATTAATTATTTTTATTTTTTGAATGTCAAGTAGGACTGATGAGTTTCTGTTATAATAATTCTTTTTTATTGACTATATGTAGCTACCTGAAAAAATAATTCACAGATTTGAAATTTTCAGGGAAAATGGTCTGTTGAACAAGCACCCAAAATTTCCTGACTTCATGTCAACGCTTTTCACCATTTTTCGATACTAGTTCTTATCTGTTGATCTCTGTATTCAGAGATGCTGCGCCAAAACTTTCAATAAATTGTTAAAAATAATTTACTGTCAATAATATTTATTCAATGAAAAAAATACTCTTTCAATTAAATTATTAAAAGACATGTTAGCATAATATGTGTTTTGTGTTTGAATGAATAAAATGTTTCATTTATACATGACGCGTTGTTTTTCTTGAATTTCTTTGTCCTTCTTTTCGTCGTTGAAGAATTGGACAAATTACTATTATAAAATATGGAGTTCTTTTAGCTTTAGAATTCCGCTCAGTAAAACATTGTACTCTATCATATAAAAGCTGAGACTTATGAATGGTTAGAGCTTTCACAGGTACAACAATAAATGAAATTGAATAAGAATTGTTTCGAATTTTTAGTTGAATGGAGAGGTACAGTGCGTCAAGAGTAATAAATTGTCACCTTTTATTTCGGATTTCACAGCAGCATGCCTAAATCTTCAGGAATTTTTGGACGACCCAATTTCCATCGAAATTTAGACGTCAGTATTTGTAATATACCACGCACCAGTTAGTCACCAAACTATCTTCAACATCCGATATTCAAGACAACAATTTAAATTCAATTTTCGGTAAAAAAATACTAATGAAAGTCAGCCAGTTAGAGGCGTTCTCTTAATCTTCAAAGGCTCCAAAAGTTCTGGTGAGAAATTCTTCGTATCGATTTTATCAATGGCTAAATTGCTGAACATTCAAAAATGGGTTCAGTTGAATTATATTTAGGTACGTGTTTAATCTCTCTGAAAACGCTAAGTGAGTTTATACTGGGACATTGGAAATTTAATATCTTAAGTACCTCTTTGGTCTTTTTTCAATACGTGATATGAAAGTGCCATTTTTATGAGGAATCATAAATCTTTACGTGTCAGTATGGATTGCCTTATATTAAACCGACAGCATGTGTTTGAACATTTAATCGCATTTTCAATTTTTGAACGAAAAACAAATAGTTTGTCTAATCTATAATAATCAACTACTGTAAACTTCATTTGATTCGAATTGGAGTTGAATCATCGCGTATTCAATATGATGACATCGTTATACAAGATAAACGTAATATTTAAAAGTTGATTGGTTCTCGAGTGCTTATTTCTTCCCACTACATTTATTCATTCATACAACTCTCACAGATAAGTAAGATTCGACGAATTGGGCAAATACTGTTTCTATTCCACAACTTAATCCCCAAGAATTAATCAATCGAAAAAAAAAATAAAATCGAATGATTCTCAAAATTGAAGAAAAGATCCTCAATTCTCAAAAATTTCTGATCCTATTTTCTAATTACTTTCGAATAAGTGATCTACAAGTATATGAGTGTAAAAATTTGAATTAACCTTAATTTGGGACAGAACTGATACACGCTTGCTAAATTTCGTGTCTTGACTGTTTCTCAAATATGGAATAACTTTACATTTTTACAACGGCTAATCAACAATTCTGAAACCACTATTCATACAGCATAGATAGGATATAATATATTACAAATTTTAAATATCACAAGTTTTATTCAGTTAACCTCCTACAATTTTGTATTTCAAAAAATTTTTTTTCAAAAAACACACTGTCAATTTAGTAGACAGTCCAAAGGGAATAAAAGAATTCAAAGAGATATAAATTATCAATTAAATCTACTAAATAAATGCTTGAAGGATACACAATTTTGTTTCGTACCTTGTTTCATTAAAACCAAATTCCTTTCCAAAAATGCCAAATATAATATCAAGAACTTCTTCAAAAACAACTTGCTCAAAAAGAGTTCATTCAAAAAAAATCCTAAAACATGCAGAACATTAAAAAAGCAAACTGAACAACAGTAGAATGAAGTGAACTTTTAAAAATCTTACGTATTCGATGTTCGTCACAGAAATTACACAAAGTTTACAAGGTATTTTATGGATTCCTTTAAAACCAAATGATAATAAATAATTTAATTTAATTCTAAAAAATTATAGTTTGGAGGTCAACAGAATAAATCTGTATGATATTTAAAATTTTTAAATAATCCTATCAAGTAAAAAACCTCTCTTTTATTATTTTATTGTATATATAATAATTATATATTTTGGTTTACACTTATATCATTTGGTTTTAAAGGAATCCATAAAATACCTTGCAAACTGTAATTTCTGTAACGAACATAGAATACGAAGGATTTTTAAAAGTTCACTTCATTCTAGTGTTTGTTCAGATAACTACATACAGTTTGTTTGGTAAGATATTTTTTGTTAATTTATTTTTATTTTTTAAATGTGAATTATGGCTGATGAGTTTCCGTTGTAATAATTCTAAATTGCTTCCTGAAGATATTCTGCATGTTTTAGGAATTTATTTGAAGGAACTTATTTTGAGCAAGTTGTTTTTGAAGAATTTCTTGAGGTTATATTTTGCATTTTTGGAAAGGAATTTGGCTTTAATAAAACAAGGTACGAAACAAAATTTTGTACCTTTCAAGTATTTATTCAGTGTATTGAATTGATAGTTTATATTTCTTTGAAATCTTTTATTCCCTTTAGCACTGTGTAATAAGTGTTTAATTCTATATATCTACCAAATTTACACAGTGTGACATTTATTTATTTTGATTCTATAAGTTTTTGAATAAAAATTTTTTGAAATTAAAATTTCTAGGAGGTTAACAGAAATAATCAGTATAATATTTGAAATTTTTAAATACTCCTATCAAGTAATAAACATCTTTTTATTATTTTACAATACATTAGATGGAACAGTCCCTAAATATCAAACAGAAAATTTCTGCACCACCTTACTACTAATTTTAATTATATGAAATTTCTCAAAAATTAAATTGAATAAACGCCTTAGAGAACATTGTTCACCTTTTAATAGACATATAGAATGAACATTAATCACATAGCACGAGTATCAAAAGGAGATAAAAGAATAAAAAAAAAATATAGAATATTGATCGAACTCACTAAAAAATATTTAGTGGAGCGCTGTCTCTTTTCAACAAATTCCATTCTTAAAATGACCAACATAAAATTAAGAAATTTTTCGAAACAGCCCCTCTTCAAAAAAATCCTCGGAAAACTATGTAACATATTCAAAAATGTATTTGAAAAAACTCAGGGGTAATCATCAATCCACTTTCAAATCTGACAAATATAAACAATCAATAAAAATATCTTCAATACCTAAATGCCACAGTATATGTAGAATAGTAAGAACACAAATAGTCCACTTAGTGGCCAAACTAAACAATCATTATTTGAATAGCAAAACAAATTAAAATATGTTTGTCTTCTACAATTTTAATTTCAAAAAAAATTTTTATTCAAAAAACTTTTAGAATTAATATTTTAATTTGTTTTGATATTCAAATTTTGTTATATTTCTTCTATCAAGTAAAAAGCCTTTCTATTTTATTAAACAATCATTTGCATTTCTATGCTTGTCCACAGAATATATACAGAAGTTATATAAAGTATCTTTCATAAATCGGTTATATCCAAACATGTGCATAAGTGAAAAAACAAATTGCAAGTATTGAATATAAAAAGCATAACAAAAAAAAGGTTTTTACACTTGATAGAAGGTTTTTCTCAATGTCTTAGTCACCAAACAGAAAATTTCTGTACTACCTCACTACAAATTTAAATTTTTTAAAACATTCAAATACTTTCTGATATAACATAAATAGAGGTTAATTCTTGATAGAAGGTATATAAAATTATTTAAATATTTGTATATAAATATTTGGTTATAAATTTGGTTATAAATAAATATTTGGTTAATAATTTTTATTTATTGGATTTTGTTATACCATTCGGATGTCTTATAATGAATGTTTATTTTATATGTCATGATATAAGTGGTACTTATACGACATTATTTTAATTTATTTTCAGAAGTTATAATCATTAAATATAATCTTTTGGAATTAAATATGTAGAAGGCTAATTTTAAAGTTTTTTTAAAATTTTTAAAATATTTAAATAACTTTGTGATTGTTTATTTTGACAATCTTTAAATAAGAAATTGCTTTGTTAACTTTTACTTCTTTTATTATCGAGGGGAAAGTGACCCCGAGTTTCGTACTTCTACTACATTTTCAAACAGGTATAAACAAGTTGTATTTCAAAGGTTTTTGTAAATTCATGGAAAGCTTCGGTTTGTATAGAACTTCGAAAAATGGGAGATATCACAGACCCGCCTGCTCGTTTAATAGTTTTACTGTGGGATCCTGTTAATTTTTTAAATCTTCTTTGATTCTAGGAGGTCTAGTTTTTTGCCTTTCGGTAGCAGATAAAGTATTTTAAGATTATCTTATTCTGAGGAAACATTTAATTTATAAACTCCCGAATTATTGAGCCAGTTGTTTTTGTCTTTAGCATTGGCAAATAGGTTGAAAATTTCATATGATGAAGTAAAAGCTATTTTCACGTTAGCTGATGAAAATATCTGTGAAATTGGTCCAAAATGTTAGTTTTACAAATTTTTCGTATTGTTTTCTTGCATATCACTTGGTAAAATTTTTTTAATTAATAAGGTATATTTGTTTTAGAATGAATTGTTTTTCTTTTTCTTTATATTATCATCTGAAAAACTTTAGGGAATAGCTGAGGTATGAAGTTGTGGTAAGTGAAATTCTCATTAAAATACCTTAACAAGAATTAAGGGTTTTAAAAAAATCTATCGCGCCAAGTTATAAAAAAAGTCGTATTTTAGTTTGGATATACTGTATATTTTCGGAGAGACAATCCTAGCTTCAATGAGATATAAAAATAACTGAAGATATTGATATTTCATATCTCTAAGTTCATTCCACGAAAAATTTTATTTAGTGCATTGTATTCAAGTAATCTGATATTATTTTTCAGGTACGCAGAATTGAAAATATGATAATTCACAATAGATAGGTCTTTCCTGAATTTTAGACATCACTCATTGCTAATACGTGTTATGAAAAACAAAAATTCACACTAGCTGTTGAAAATTTCAAGAAAACATAACTTGATTACTTCGAAACTTTCTACCAAGAAGATTTTTCTGTAAAAATTATACGTCTGCTTGAAAATGATAGTTTATTCGGAATAATCTCCATTGCTATTTGTACATTTTTCGCACCTCTCCGGCAAAGAAACGGTTCCATTTTCGTATATTTTCATGCGAATTCAAGAGCTGTTCAGCGAGAGCGTGTCGCAGTGATGCGAAAAGATAATTGGACAGAGCCAAGTCTGGAGAATAAGCCGCATACGGTAGTATTTCCCAACTAAACGCCTCGATCGTTCTGGTCCGATTTGGTGTGTGGCAATATCATGGAGCAAAATGACCTTATGTCGCCTTTTTCCACGTAATGATTGACTTAAATCGATCATTTGCTTTTGGTAACGATCAGTGTTAACGGTTTTAGCAGCTCATAATAGATTACAGCTTTCTGATACAACAAAACACAGAGAATTGTCTTCTTTTCAAAGCGATTTGATCTTGCAGTGGATGTCGATGATTCGCTTATGATTTACGACGCTTTGGATTCTCAAAATATATCTATTTTTCATCACTTGTCACGATTCGATAGAGAATTGACGTTCCTTGTGTCTGTCAAGCAGCATTTCATAAGTGGTTTTTCGATTTACTTCCTGCTTTCATGCAGAACCCAGTTTCTCACTTTCAGAATCATTTCCATGGCATTCAAACGAATGGAGATGTCATACTGCATCACATTCAATTGATCCGCTTTTTGTAGAGTTTGAGTATTATCTTCATCCAATAAGGTTTCCAAATCGTTATCTGCGAACTTTCTCGGTGGTTCCTCACTCTCTTCTTAAAGCGCAGTGTTTCGAGTGGTTCAAAAAATTCAGAAGTGGTAATTTTGACGTGAGAAACGAAGAGCTTGGAAAAATACAGAAAAAGTTCGCAGACAAGGAATTGCAAGCATTATTGAATGAAGATAATATTCAAACTCAACAAGAATTCGCGGATCAATTGAATGTGGTGGCCAGAGCCGTTTGAACCTATAAGAAAGTTTCAGAATGTGGTAAATGGGTTTCATATGAACTGAGTGAAAGGCAGCAAGACATTCACTACAAGACCAAATAGCTTTGGAAAAAGACGGTGCTCTGTGTCTAGTGGGATCATAACGATGTAATCTATTATGAGTTGCTCAAACCTGGTGAAACTGTTAACAATGATCGTAAACCAAAAGGCAACAACACAAAGTCATTTTACCCTGTGATATTGCCCCATCACACACAGCAAAACGGGTCAGGAAAACGATCTAGGCGTTTAGTTAGGAAATACTAGCGCATGCGGCTAATTCTTCAGACTTGGCTCCGTCCAATTGTCATATATTCGCATCACTGGGACACGCTCTCGCTGAACAGTGCTTTGTATGAATATAAACGAAAATGGCTCGATGAGTAGCAAAGGAGATTATTTTGACTAAAATATTTTGGATCGTTTTCAAACAACAGACGTAAAATTTGCAAAGAAAAATTCCGTTTGCATACTTCTAGACCTAGAAAGTTCCATGTTCAATACTGACTTTATAGAACTCTATTCTAAGCTAATTTGACTCAGAGGTCGAATTTATACTCGATTTTCATTCAATATTCAATTGTTTCCAGTATAAGATTACACTATTTTATCATTGGCCATATTCATATTGGAAATTCCATAAATATCCTAATTTTCATCAAACTTATAAATGAAATGACACAATAATTAAACTCTATGAATTGTCTGGATTACGTTTATAACTCCATACGGCATTATCAAATCATGTTCCATGTCACTTGAAGAGAAGATATTATCCATTACCGACTGTAAAAGGTAAACAAGTGCGGTAACGAGAATATAGCTTGAATCAAAGCCTTTTCTATCTCAGGAGGAGTTCTGAAAAAATAAAGTTATTCCTTGAATTTTCATCAGACTTTATAACATTCAACGTTGAATTTCTTACAGAAATAAATTTCTATAACGAGTTGAGAGAAATTTTGTGTGCTCTCTCTATATTAATTTGTTGAAGTTGTACGAATCGGCAACTCTATAACTGGAAAATCACAAGAAATTGAAAAAAAAATACAGTCGACTCTCGTTAATTCAAACCTGCGATAATTCGAACCTCTCTATAATTCAAAGTTATCACGAGTTCCCTACTAAATCTCTTTATATTTCGAACTAAATCAATACATTTTCATACACTTGGTAATTCGAATGAAAAATCATTGCTATTTAATAAAACGACGCGTTAATTCGAACTCATCAGCGTCCAACACTCGACAATTCAAAGTTGCAGAGAGAGGAGGCGGAAAGATTGTAAGTACATTTTGCGACAAGTTCAAACTTGTATGCGACAAGTTCAAACTTGTATCAAGATACACGAGCCTTTGTTTTTGTTATGATTAGTTTGACTATTTGACGCACACACTTCTTACGAATTGGTTTGTTTAGTTATTCAGTTACTGTTACTCTTTCGTTGGTATGCAGATTAAAAGTTAGTGTTAGTTTTGAGCCCTAGAAAGTATAGATGTTTGACGATTGCTGAAAAGAAAAAGTTAATCGAAAAAGTAGAAGAAGGTGAGAAGAAGAGTGATGTTGCAAAAGAATTTAAGATTCCTCTGAGTACTCTCTCAACAATAATAAAGCACAAGGAGAAAATTAATTTCTTAAAAGAAAATCAAGAAAATCTTCCAATACTTATAGATGATGAAGAACCAGCAATAGAACCATTAGTTGACATCAGCGGTGTGAGTTTTTCTGATTTTGTTCAAGTGGATGAAAATGTTGATGTCTCAGGTTCACTAACCGATGGCGAAATTTTATCTGCGACAGATACGCAAAGTAACGATGAAGATGAGGACGATACATCGGAACCTTTGGCAGAGGTGTCAGTGGAAGCAAGATCCTCATGTGATACCTTACAAAGCTTCTGTCTACAAAACGAAAGTGATGAAAAAGCACTTCAGGCACTTTTTCTCTTAAAAAAAGTTATTGAGCAGTGTGAGCAGCAGAATTGTGCTTTAAAGCAAACCAGTATAACAAAGTTCTTTCGAAAGATTAATTAATTCACATTACGAATACATGTATGTACACGAATGTACCTCTTAAATCTTGTCATTTTTATATTAATAAATAAAAATTAACCAACACTTAATAATTCGAAGTTTTGTTTATTTTCTCTCACAAATTTCAAACCATTTGATATTTCAAACACTCGATAATTCGTAATATTTCAAGAGTCCCTCGAGTTTCGAATTAACGAGTGTCGACTGTATATAAAATTTGAGAATATTCGTCATAGAGGAAACTTCACACAAAAATTCGTTTCATTCGTTGTGAAGTTACAAGAGAAAATATGAGAAATCGTTTTAATGATGAAAATTGTTTGATCAGCGCGCTTGCTCATATCACCCACGATCCCCACGAAAATTTGCATTAGCTTTCTTGTTATTATTTCATATCTAAATGATAAATTTACTCCGAATCTGTAGTTTCGAAAATATGTCAGAAACTGCGGAACCATTAGTCCATTAACGAGATATTTAGGCTCCAATTCTACTTTGAAAGTTTTAAGTCCCTAAGTCTTTTCCGTTCGAAAGTTAGGGTCTTTAGGGACGGACCAAATTACTTTTGACCTCGGATTCTTCGCCAGTGAGACATTTGGACAGGCTTTTTCTAAGAACAAGCGAGCAGAACCAACACTTTTTTGGAATTTCAACAGCCTGTATCTTTTTACCTGAGTCAAATCTAGAAAAGTGGCAAAAAATGAAAAAATGTTTTATTTGTTGAGAGGAATCTGTAGTTGAAATTAATATACAACTAAAAAACTCATCCTGTATATGAAAAATAGAAAATGTGAAGAGGACAATGTTTTGAAAAAATTGTATCGTGCTTTTTCCGACTTCCAGTTAGTCATAATATTGTATATCAAAGATGCTAAATATTTACGTAATTATTGTGAATTTTGGACTTAAACAATGAAATGACCTGAATTTAAATTTTACATTTTTCTAATAGATTATTGACAAAATATTTCGAATACTTCTAAATGTAAACTGAGGTAATTTTGACCATTTTTCGCCTCTTTGCACTCCAATCTGAAAAAGTAGTCCATATGCACACACTTTACAAGACCAGTATTTTTCTTCATGTTCGTTTTGAATTACCTAAAGAATCGGAATACATCATTCACAATAATTAGATATTGAGGAACCAAGAAATCGAATACTAGGTCGAATAAATAATTTAAATAAATATGGAATGAGTGATCCATCGAATCCTTAACGAGAAATCAATGAATTCAATCGCACATGAATGGAATACCGAATGAATAAATGATCTAAAGAAACATCACGTATACATTCGATAATGACCAATCGTAAATTTCGTAAGAAGGAAATTATTTTTCAATTAGTAATACGAATGACAGAACACTTGAAACTCTCAACAGCTATTTTCCTAGTACGTCCTAATAATTTTTTTGTTTACTAGCCGCTCTTGGTACGTATGTAAGAAGGGAAAAAATTCATTATTTTGCGTGAACTTCAAGATTAATTTCACATGTTTCGGATTGTTCAGGATTTGGGTCCAATATGCACCGTTTTGTTCTATAATTTGTAGCCATTTTAAAGGTAGCTTCATAATGCCCCTCTCATAGAAGTCTTGGTCCTTATTGGCGAAAAACTGTAGTAATCGATTTTCGCAATCTTCTCTTCGCTTGGTGCCAGGTACGGACTATATGGTGGATGTATTAAAACTTCCCAACCAAGCTTCCGTAGTTTCTGGCGAGGCAGACATGTGCGGCCTCCTGGCGTTGTCCTGATGAAACATAAGACTTCTTCTGTTGGTCAATTCTGGCTGTTTCTGGTCAACTGCTAGCTTCAAACGGTCCAGTTGTTGACAGTTGAGATATGAATTTAGTATTCGGGTATATGGAAGCAACTCATAATGAACAATTCCAGTCCCACCAAATCTACAGTACAATCTTCTTAGTCCTGATCTAGCCACCGTTTGAATTGCTTTACGAACGTTTTCGTACAATATTGGTTTGATTTCATTCCATTTAGTCAAGGCTTCACAGATGGAAATTCGATTCATCATATTTTTTGGTGTTAATTGGTAATGCACCAAACATCGAGCTTCATTTGGAATCCAGCTTTGCGCAAATGTGTTAAAACTGTTTTATGGTGGATCTTTAGCTCCTTGGCTACTAACGCAATTCACCGATCACCTTCCATGAGCTTTTTACATCGAAGTGAACGACAAATACATTTTTTTAGCACTTGCTTAGGTTTTAAGATTTTGAAATTCGGGACGCCCCGATACCTCTATGATAGGATTCAATACAGACACTAAGTTCATAGTCTCGACGTCATATCGGGTGTTTTTTTTAGAGTGATAGAACATTCGATAGGGATAACTGTGATTTGACAAAAGGTAGAAGACATGTTGTTTTGACATTTCTGTTCACTAAGCATTGACAAATTATCATGGAAATACTCACGCCGCAACAACGTTTACAAATTGTTGAAATTTATTTTCAAAATCAGTGTTCTATTCGCCAAACTTAAGCACTTCGTGAAATTTATGGTTTACATAATCGTCCATCAGAGCAGCTTATTCGTCGAATATCGATAGATTTCGGACAACATTTTCTCTACTCGATGCAACAACAAAATAAAGGACTGTACGTACAGAAGGAAATATCGCTGCTGTAAGTCATAGTGTTACTGATGATCCAGATTTGTCTATTCGTTCACAAGTTGGAGCATCCACCTCATGGAAAATTTTGCGTAAAGATCTTGGTCTACACTCATACAAGATCCAACTGGTTCAAGAATTAAAAACACTTGACCATAATAAGCTTGGTTTGCTTGCTGATTTGGCCTTGAACAGCTTGAAGTTGGTCCACTTTTTTATCGTAAAATTGTGTTTAGTGATGAAGTTCACTTCTGGTTGAACGGCTAAATAAACAAGCAAAATTGCCGTATATGGAGTGGAAACAATCCTCAAGAAGTTCTGCAGGTTCCATTGCATCCTGAAAAATGCACTGTATGGTGTGCTTTACACGCTGGAGGCATCATCGGTCCATATTTCTTTAAAAACAATGCCGGAGCTAATGTTACAGGGAATGGTGCTCGTTACAGATCGATGATCAATGATTATTTGTTTCAAAATTTGAATGGTATCGACCAAGAAGTGGTTGCAACAAGATGGTGCTACACCTCATGCTGCTACCGTAACAAATGATTTATTGAAAGAAAGATTTGGCAATAACATTATTTCCAGAAATGGTCCAATTAATTGTCCTCCAAGATCATGCGACATAACTCCACTGGACTATTTTCTTTGGGGTTATGTCAAGTGATCGGTTTATGCTGATAAACCAGAAACAATAGAAGCTTTGGAAGCCAACATATCTTTCAAATAAAAAAAATTTGGCTTCAATCTTAATTTAAATGTGTTTTATTTCAATTTAAAGTTCTATCACTTAAAAAAAAACACCCGATAGATATCTGGTCACGGCTCCGCAGCACCGAAAAGAAATTTACGAAAGATCTTTTTCGTACACGATTTCTGATGCTTTGAATTCACTGGGTAATATGGATCTTCGACAGACGGTATCTTTTTTCACGAGTCGCTGCAAAAACCAACTGATTTACATGGAAGGTAGATTTTCACTCTCTCAGCTAGACCTTGTTTTTTAAATGGTAAAGAAAAATCCTTCCCTGCTATCCTCGTTCTTCCCAAAACTATTCCTTTCCTACTAGTATTTAAGTAAATGTTTATTTGCACTTTTGCGCTGCTTTCATGTTTTGATGTACTTATTTTGAATTTAAGGCTTTACAGATTCCTTAGGGAAATTTCAACCCTGTATACCTTTTTTTATCAATGGCTGTTGTGAAAATTAACGTAGTATTATATTCATAAATAGAATTGCATAACCTTCAAAATAATATGTCACTCGACTCCTATTGTCATTTAATATTCTTAAATGAGCCACCTGATTTTCGGGGATGATCTATAGACCCACAAATTTGTTATAAAAATATGTATCCCCTGCAAATAAAAATTGACTAGTCTCGGAGTTTTCCGGAAAACCCATACTTAGGGAAATATTCGGTTGGCCTGGGTCCTGCTATCCTGTATAATAGTAGGTTGGGGAAAAAATCCATTCTTTTTGAGTACTTCAAGACATTGTTGGAAATGTTTCGGATTGTCCAATTTGGGTCAAATGTGCCGTTTTGTTCTGAATTTTGTTGCAATTTTAAAGGTAGCTTTATAATGCCTCTCGCATAGAAGTCTTAATCCTCATTGGCGAAAACTCTTGTAATCAATTTTCACGATGTTCTCTTGATGCCAGTTTCTTATCACTCAGAATGTTCTGTAATGCGAGAAAAAGATCGTTATCGCTTGGCGCCAGGTCCGGACTATATGTTGGATGCATTAAAACTTCCGAGCCAAGCTCCCGGAGTTTCTGGCGAATCATTACAGACATGTGTGGCTTGTCCTGATAGAACACACAACGGTCAATTAGGGCCGTTTCTGGTCAATTGTCTGATTTGGGTCAAATATGCACCGTTCTATAATTTGTTGCCATTTTAAAGGTAACTTCATAATGCCTCTCTCATAGAAGTCTTGGTCATTATTGGCGAAAAACTCTAGTAATCGATTTTCACGATGTTCGAATGATGCCAATTTCTTATCACTCTAAAAGTTTTGCAATGGGAGAAAAAGATGATTATCGCTTGGTGCCAGGTTCGGACTATATGGTGGATGCATTAAAACTTCCCAACCACGCTCCCAGAGTTTCTGACAAGTCATTACAGACGTTTGTGGCCTGGCGTTGTCCTGATAGAACATGACACCTCTACTGTTGGTCAATTCTGGCCGCTCTGGTCAATCGCTAGCTTCAAACGGTCCAGTTATTGACAGGAGAGATACGGATTTAGTGTTTCGCCATATGGAAGCAACTCTTAATAAATTATTCCTTTCCATTCTCATCAAATGCACAGTAGAACCTTCCTGGCTGTTAGTCCCGGTTTGACCACCGTTTGAGCTGCTTCACTGCGCTTTGACCTCAGTTTTGTGACCCATTTCTCATCCCCAATCACCATACGTTTAAGAAATGGGTCGACCTCATTCCGTTTGGCCAAGGCCTCGCAGATGGAAGTTCGATCCATCATATTTTTTTGGTATTTATTGGTGTGGCACCAGAACATCGAGCTTCTTTTTTAATCCAGCTTCGCGCAAATGATTTAAAACTGATCTTTAGCTCCAGGGCGATGCTACGACAACTAACATGCCGGTCAACCTTGATTATTTCTGTGATTTATCGACATGCTCGACAACGGGCCTGCCTGTGCATCTTTAACCTCAAAAATACCTGAACGAAATCGACTGAACATGGTAATATCGATCCCCAAAACTAAGAGCATGGTAATTGCCAGGGAACCCCGCCGATGTAAGCTGGAGATAAATAACAACATCATCGAACAAGTATTCTCCTTTAACTATCTAGGCGTAACGATATCGCCATGTGGGAGCTTAAAAGATAGTGTAAGACATCAGATGAATAAGGCAGCCAGAATAGCGGGAGCCCTAAGGAATATCATCTGGAAGGACAACTGCATGACAACAACCAGTAAAGTGAGAATTTACAAAGCGTGCGTCAGACCCGTGATGACATACGCGGCGGAAACAAGAGCAGATACAGCTGAAACGAAGAGAATGGCACGGACAAACGAGATGCGAGTTTTGAGGGCAATAACGGGGAACACATTGAGAGACCAGAGAAGGAGCGACGAGATCAGAAGGGAATGCCAGACGGAGGACGTAGTAAGATGGACCCGCGCGAGGAGAAGGTACTGGAATGAACATGTCTCACGTATGACAGGCGACAGAATAGCAAAAATCGCTAGAAACGGAAGACCAGCATCCAAACGACCCGTAGGCAAGACCGCCAAAGAGGTGGAAGGACAGCTGGACCTCAACATCTCAAGAACGAGAGGAGGAAAATGGGTGAAACAAGCTAGCAAGCTTTCGTAAAGAAGAAGAAGAGATCGACTGAACCAAAATTGCATGTAATTCTCTGTTACAGTACCTAGACCATGAATTTGCAATTTAAGCCGCCTGATTTGCATTTTTCCCTTTATCAAAGAAAAACTGTAAAATATACCGAATTTTCTTTTTGATGACATCAATTTTCACTTAAATAATTGATTTTTTTTTACCCAACCTATTTTAAGGTTGTTCGCAAAGTAATTTCGTCTTTTCTCAACATAAGATTTAATCGTATTTTTTCGAACCCAACTTAAGCTGCATAATCATTATATGTTTTGAGAGCTGATAAAGCAAAGCTCGTGTGTAAAAAAGTTCAATTAATTCTACGCAGTAGATTTTGATGAGTGCCCTTTTAAATATGGAGGGCAATAAGCAGCATTTTCGTCATATTTTACTCCTTTATTATAGAAAACGTAAAAATGCTTTTCAAGCCTGAAAGAAATTAACCAATGTGTATGGAGAAGATGTGTTGACAGTAAGCCAGTGCCAGAACTGGTTTGCAAAATTTCGATCCGACAAATTTTATATCGAAGATACACCACGTTCCGGAAGGCCGGTTGAAGCTGATAAAGACACGATAAAGGCATTAGTTGATGCACATCGGCGAAAAACAACATGTGAGAGGTTAAATTTATCGAATTCAACTTGAAAGGCCTGGGTTTAACCTCAAAGCTCGATATATGGGTTCCCAATATTCTCACGGATAGAAATGTGTCGTCGCGTAGAAGTCTGGCGCTTCTCAAACGCCAAAAAAATTACCCATTTTTGAAGCGCATCATGGCTGGGGACGAAAAATGGGTTGTATATAACAATTTCAAACGCAAGACATCGTGGAGCAAAAACAATGAACCGGCTCAAAGCATTTCGAAAGCCAATATTCAACAAAAGAGGTGATGTTTTCCGCTTGGTGAGATTTTAAAGGAATCTTTTTTTCAGCTTTACCAGATGACACAACAATTAATTCGGAAGTCTACTGTCATCAGCTGCATAAACTGAATGATGCACTTCAACAGAAAAGTTGTAGTGTTCAACCAAGATAATGCGAGACCTCATAGAAGCGCCCCCCATGGAATTAGAGCTTGACGTGCGGGGGCGCTTATCTTGACTAGGACCCTAGTTTCATCCCAGTGAAATGGGGGGTTAAGGTTAAGTCTTGGTGCCTAACATAATGCCATTCGCGCCGGTCACTGGACCCGTGTGGTGGAAGATCGACCGAATAGGGCCCTAGTTTCACCGTAAAGTGGAATGGAGGACTGAGCTACGTTGATCAACTCAGTCGCAGCACAGGGTCTCTTCCTTAAAACTAGCGTACTCTACCCTATTGCAGCAAATTTTTCTGTCCAATGGCCGAGTGCGTTATGTAGTATAATGTGTTACCTCGGGAGGGTGGATGCCCACGGGTACTACTTGTACTACCTGGCCTTCCAATTGGTGCTGGACTCGAGGGGGCAGTGGTTGACATTCCTGAACCTGGATCGATTTTGAGACGTTTCTGGGTTTGTGGATCTTGACGAAACGACTAGTCCGTTGGTGCTTAATGCCAGGTTCAATTGAAAGACTTCACCAGGGTTCGTGGGTCTTGACGTACTCGTACCAGGATCAATTGAGGCATCAATCTTGAGATTATCTTAGTTCATGAGACTGTGTACGGATGGATGGATAAAAAGACCCTGCGGCGTGTAACTTGCGTCTCAAAGAACTTAGGTACTGACCATACAGAGCCAGTAGAGTTGGATAGTGCTTCGCTGCTACCAGTAAGACGGTTGTAGGTTTTCGAACTGAAGCCCAAACTGGAAGCCGGTGGGTTTATCTCTTCGGAGGAGTTTTCACCACGCGCGAAGATAAGGCGTAACCCTTATTACACTTTCTGCCTCTTGGGGCAGACTGTGGAGACTGTTAACTAGTCATTTTGTGAAAGAGCAACGCTCACATACCTATACCCTAACTGGTAGAATTCACCTCATACAAGTTTGGTCATTCGCCAAAAGCTTTTACAGCTTGAATGGGATATACTGCCACACCCACCATATTCTCCAGATCTGGCGCCTTCGGATGATTATTTGTTTCGGTCAATGCAAAATTTTTCACTTCAAATAAAGAGGTCAAAAATCACCTGGATCATCCTTTTGCCAGCATCGACCAAACATTTGATGAGCGTGGAATCATGCTACTACCAGAAAGATGGCAAAAGGTGTTGGACCAGAATGGCCAATATATAATTTAATAAAATATTTATACATTATACGAAAATTGTCTTTCATTTAAAAAAAAAACCGAAATTACCGAACAACTCAATATTTCCAAAGACATACAAGACGTCACCATCGATCTTTAGCTTTTAATGTTCAATTCGGTAAACGAGAATGCGCAGGCCAATATCTGAGAATATATTGCAGAAATAGCATTTCAGCTTATTCAAGACAAGGAAAATATTATACCGTAAAAATTTATAACGTCATACGGGAAAAAATTGAAAATTGTTCAGTTTTCGATAAACCCGTCATTTTTTTCAGAGATCTTGAATTTTTATGCCTAAGAGGCAAATCAGCTTTCTTGAGGATAGGACTACGCCCTAAGCTACTCATTTCATATTTACGAGCCTCTTGATGTTGTTCGAGACCATGTTCAACCCCCAGTTCACCCCAACAGCTCTAATATTCCCTACTCATACTCGTTAAATTGGAAACATTTGCATATATTTACCCCTCTTGTCAACAATCAATAGCACCAAGAGTCGAGAAAAACAAGAAGAGAATTCCCTTTTTGGATCTCCCTTAGTAGATAGTGAAGGGGGTTTTTTATATTTGGTAGGAGGTTTTTTCAATATCTTAAATATCAAACAGGGAAATTCTGAAATACCTACTACGAATTTTAATTTTATGAAATTTCCTAAAAACGTCCAAAATTAAATTAAATAAATGGCTTAGAGAACACTGTTCACTTTTTAATTGGCATAAAAATTAACACTCATCACACAATATCAAAAGGAGATAATAAAATCCAAAGAAAATATAAAATATTGATCAAACTTATTTTACAAAAAATTTTGGTGGAAACAAATATGTTGTTGGACATTTTTAACGTGGAACTTATTTCTACATAATACTGATATGAAACATAGTTGTCTCAACCAAAAATTTTTGTTGAGTAAGTTCGATCAATATTTTGTATTTTCTTTGGATTCAGTTATCTATTTTTTATACTATGTGATAACTGTTAATTCTTATGTCTTTTAAAAAGTGAACCTCTAAGGCATTCATTTAATTTACTTTCAAAAATTTTTAGGAACTTTTATAAAATTAATATTTGTAGTAGGTATTTCAGAATTTCTCTGATTGATATTTAAGATAATGAATATTTTCATATTGCTATTGGTGTATCATTTTTTATTATAAATAAACTTAGAATTGGACATACATCTTCTCAATTGAAGGGGCCTTTCAATAAGACAATATGTTACTAAAACACCATGAGAGTAGTACTGGAATCGGCAGAAATGTCAGTTTCTGTAATTTGCGTTGAATAAAAGGAAACGATACGCAAGAAACCAAGTGTTACAGAAGATGCTAATCCTCCTAAGAATGACATGGCATATTTCGAAAGAAGATTCGACTTTATACATTCTGGCAAGAAGGTACCGGGAATTATCTATATTATTATTGTTTTTTCCTAGGTTGGTACCACTGTCCTTAATAACTATGCCAAGCTTGAGCGGGATCTGTCAACTAGTGTGTTTGCAACAGCTGATTAAGTCAGTCGATGTCAGAGTTCGTGCCTTTTTTCACTATGGGTGATTACGTTGAGCAAAGAATTTGTTTAAAGTTTTGTGTTGCAAATGAATTTTCGTGTGCCGATGCATTGAAAATGTTGCAAAAGGCCTTTGGTGATAATGCTCTATCGAAAACTTGTGCATATCAGTGGTACAGAGCCTTCAAGGACGGTCGTGAAGTGGTCGCCCATCGACGGCTTCGATCGAAGATAACGTCGATAAAATTAAGGAAAGGGTGCTGGAAAACCGTCGTACCAGCTTGAGAGAAATAGCACATGATCTTAAGATATCCCACGAGTCCGCACGTACGATTTTGATTGATATTTTGGGCATGAGAAAGGTGGCCGCACGACTCAGAAAGACCTGAATTTTCTTCAAAAACGTCATCGCGAACAGGTTGCTTCAGACATGCTGGATCGCTGTAATTCCGATTCTACATTCATGGAACGCATTATAACTGGTGATGAGACCTGGGTCTACGAGTACGATATGCAAACAAGCCAGCAATCATCGGAATGGGTGGCAAAAAAAGAGTCGAAACCGAAAAAACCACGCCAAAGCCGCTCGAAAATGAAGGTGCTCATTGTTTTCTTCGATATCCGTGGCGTGGTGCACTACGAATTCGTTCCAGAGGGTCAGACGGTAAACAAGGAGTATTACCTAGGCGTTATGAAACGTTTGCGTGAGCGTATCCGTAAGAAGCGGCCAAATTTGTGGGCGAACAACTCATGGATTTTGCATGACGATAACGCGCCTTCTCACCGAGCTACGATTGTGACTGACTTTCTCGCCAAAAACTCAACAAACGTGCTTCAGCAACCACCGTATTCGCCGGATTTGGCTCTCTGCGACTTTTTCCTCTTCCCAAAACTAAAATTGCCCCTTCGTGGCACCCGTTTTGAGTCGATTGAAGCCATAAAACAAAATTCGGCGCGAGAGCTAAAGTCCATCCCGGAAAGCGCCTATAAAAAATGTTTCGATAATTGGAAGTGCCGTTGGCATAGATGTATTGGAGCAAATGAGCCTATTTTGAAGGCGACCCAATAAATTTTGACGATTAAATGTAAAAATGTTGTTTTAATTGAAAATTCCCGGTACTTTCTTGACAGAGTAGTATGTTGACACAGAAGAAGTCACGACCATAATAAATGTATATAAACTGAAAATTACTATGAAGAAGTATTTACATATTACAGAATTATAGCTGGAATTAATTCACCAGAATCTCTACAGATTTAAATCGAAATAAATCTCATGAAAACATTTAGAATTAAATTTTAAAACATGTCCTAAATACACTGTATCACTTTATAGACATATTATATTATCATCACATGTGGTGTAAATTAACTAATAAAGAATCAAAAGAAATATAAAATAATGATAAAATTATTTAGACATCACCTTATACATATGTATGTTTCGATTGGATATTGAAGAATCACAAGTTCCTTCACCAAAAAAAGTTCAACATATAATTCCTTTTTTATTTTCCTTTTTTTGAAGAATATATAGCACATTCTCCAGAGAAAGAACCTGATACATTCGGACCCAAAATCTCATCAGTAAGGAGTTATTTGAATAAACAAAATAATCATTTAAAAATTTATAACAATACGTTCTTTAACACAACACGTTTCTGCAACAACTAACCAATTTTGGGGTAGGCATGCCCTAAACGAAAATAAGGTTATATCACAGAAATATACAATGAAAGAAGATACGACTTAGACTCTAGATTAGATAATCGCCACGTGCATGTGATGTAATACAATGTGAAATTGACCCTGATTTGTTAAAAATTGAACAAATTTTCAGTGAACCTAATTTTTGTTCAAATAGTAAAACAAAATTGTACCTTTTGGTGTAAAAAGAACCCACAATCGATTCATGAGAGCCTCTGTATCCGAAAAAACTAACTAACGACTAGGTTGGACTCGCTGATGAAAAATCCAAGGTCAAAAGTAATCCTGTCCACGAACAACTTTCGAAAGGAAGGAGCTCGGGCCTTGAAACTTTCATGGAGGGTTTGGGCTGTTGATATCTCGGCTGGGTTCGTTAATGATCAAAATAGGTTGAACGATTTCGCAATTGTTCACGTTTGAATCTTTTTTATATTTATCCCAAAATCGGCATTCAGAAGCAGATTGTTCGATTAGAAGTTGAAAAAAAAAATTGTGCGCAGATCAGTGTTGAGCTCTACCTTAAACACTATAACCTTTGAACGGAAAGAGATAGAGGGTAGATTTGTGGCCAGAATATCTCGGTCGAGTTCGTTATTAGGCAAAATCAGTCCAATGATTTCGCAGTTAGTCAGATTTTAAATTTTCTATTGTTCTCATCAATATTATGCAAACTACAAATCTGATTGATCTGAAATTTGGTTTTTAGAAGGAGAAAGATAATGCACATATTTCATGAGGATTGTATGATTAGAAGATTCAATAAAATCAAATATTTTGTGTGCGGAGCGGCGTTGAGCGGTAAAGAAACCATCCGACGATCTATTTCAAATAAAGCATTTATATATTAAATACCGAAATAAAGGCTAGTGCAAAATTTCACGAGGATCATATAATTAGAACTAAAAAAATATATGTTATAAGCAGAACAGCCTTGATGTAGAATAACGACAAGAAAGCTAATGCAAATTTTTGATGGGATTGTAGGTGATATCAACAAGCGCGTAAAAGCTGATGATTTCACCTAAGTGCACCTTAGGATTTCTTTTTATGCGATATTTGAAAGCGGCACAAATGAAGCGAGGTAGAAATTTGAATAATATATCACAATTAAAAAATATATAATTTTATTTCCACAAAAATGTTTGTAATAAAACAATTGTTCACCACGATGTGGCTTCTTCAGGTATCTACATTATACTGGCTACTAGTAGTATATATCGGGTTTTTTTAGAGTGATAAAACTTTAAATTGAAATAAAACACATTTAAATTAAGATTGAAGCCAAATTTTTTTTATTTGAAAGATAATTTTATGACATTTATGTTTTAAAAATAATTTCCCTCATATGTCCACCACGACTAGCTCTGAGGAACCGCATTCGACCAGATCGATTTTGGAGCAATTTTTCGAGTAATTCAGGCCCTATTTCATTAATAACAGGAAACATGTTGGCTTCCAAAGCGTCTATTGTTTCTAATTTATCGGCATAAACCAATGACTTGACATAACCCCAAAGAAAATAATCCAGTGGAATTATGTCGCATGATCTTGGAGGCCAATTAATTGGACCATTTCTGGAAATAATGTTATCGCCAAATATTTCTTGCGATAAATCAATTGTTACGGTAGCAGCATGAGGTGTAGCACCATCTTTATGGAACCAAAACACTTCTGGGTCGATACCATTCAAATTTTGAAACAAATAATCATTGATCATCGATCGGTAACGAGCACCATTCGCTGTAACATTAGCTCCAGCATAGTTTTTAAAAAAATATGGATCAATGATGCCTCCAGCGTGTAAAGCTCACCATACAGTGCATTTTTCAGGATACAATGGAACCTCCATAACTTCTTGAGGATTGTTTTCACTCCATATATGGCAATTTTGCTTGTTTACATAGCCGTTCAACCAGAAATGAGCTTCATCAATAAACACAATTTTACGATAAAAAAGTGGATCAACTTTAAGCTGTTCTAGGGGCCAAATCAGCAAACAAATGACACTTATTATGGTTAAGTGGCTTCAGTTCTTGAACTAGTTGGATCTTTTATGGGTGTAGACCAAGATCTTTACGCAAAATTCTCCATGTGGTGGATGCACATAGTCCAACTTGTTGCGAAGGTCGACGAATAGACAAATCTGGATCATCATTAACCCTATGACTTACAGCAGCGATATTTTTTTCTGCATGTTCTTTGTCTTGTTGTTGTTGTTGCATCGAGTAGAGAAAATGTTGTCCGAAATCTATCTATAGTTCGACGAATAAGCTGCTCTGATGGTGGATTATGTAAATCATAAATTTCACGAAGTGCTCTATGAGTTTGGCGAATAGAACACTGATTTTGAAAATAAATTTCAACAATTTGTAAACTTTGTTGCGGCGTGAGTCTTTCCAAAAAGAAATCCTTCGTGTCGTCTTTTCACACCTAAATACTAAATCTGAACCCGATCGGATTCGAACTCCGGAAAATATTCGAAAATAAAATATCAAATAAGAATAATTCAGGTACCATTGAGCCGATTCTGTCCATTTTTGAGAACTACTTATATATTTAGACTCAAAACCAGTATTGGGTTGTGACTCGAGTTTCGTAGTGTTTACTACATTTTCAAATTGAATAATACAAATTGTATCACAACCATTATATACAGGTATGGAAAAGGCAGTCGGAAACATGGGAAATTCAATGTTAATTTAGAGGAGCACGAATGTCGAGTGGAGCAGTGGAAGAATCGAAACTGCAGTACGATGCGATGACGAATAAACGACTGTTCTCTCTCGATGGCAGTGGGGGATGCTTCGATCGAAACGAGCCTCTGAACTGCTTTCAGTTCAGCAATCAGAATCATTCGCACTTCAAACGTGGGATTCGTTTGTCCATATCGGTTGAAAATAAATAGAATAATCTTATTCCATTGCATGTGAGGAGTTTATTTGCCACGATTAATGACACAAAAAATTTCCTCTGTGAAAACGAGTATTTAGGTTCTTTATCGCCATAAATGGCTTGAAAATTAAATAAATTCAACGAGAACAAGTAAATTCGAAAACAAAAACAAACTCTAAAAAATGCGAAATCGAAGGTCGACAAATTTAAATTAAATGTTCAAACAATCCACCTTGTTGAACCAAACAGTAGCCAAATCTATTATGAAGAGATAATCTAATATTTCTGAGCACAGTTGCTATTTTGGCACAAAATTGTATTATTTTGAACCTTAATTCATTTATATTGCCCATATCAATTTCAGGCCCATAAACCAACTTTTTCAGATATCCCCAAAGAAAAAATCATTGGGAGATAAATCTGGTGTTCTGGGGGGCCATTTCTAGACTGGGATACTAGGTTCGCACAGGAATATGCTTATTCTTATTCTTAGACCAATATCTTACTGATGGGTTATGTTTTTTATTCAAGGAAAACGATGACTCATTATCGAATAATATTTTAAAATAGAAAGGCCTTTTACTTGATAGAAGAAATATAACAAAATTTGAATATTGAAACAAATTGAAATATGTTTGATTTTTTTTTATTCAAAAAACTTTTAGAATTAAATTTATGTCTAAAACAAGCACCGCTTACATTTAATAGACGTATATAATCAAAACTCAATATATAATGTCAAATGGAATAAATAAACCAACAGATATACGAAAGTAATTAAAATTAATAAATAAATATTTAAAGGAGACAAAATTTTGTTTCTGGTCTTACCTTTAAGAACACCAATTGCCTTTTAAAAACATGAAGTATTAAAGCATTAATCCTTTTACACGTGTTGAGAGATATAGGTTAGTTTTTTGATTTTGATATTTGGAATATTATTGAGGGCTGAAGACGGGATTGCTTAGAATTATATTTGTTTTTTGAAGATATAGTGCATTTTTTTAGAGATTTCTGAATTAACTTATTCGAATATTTAAACATATTAAATATTTCAAATAAATTATATTCTTTGAGAAGTCCTTTAAGTGTGTTCATGTTTTTAAAAGGCAATTGGTGTTCTTAAAGGTAAGACCAGAAACAAAATTTTGTCTCCTTTAAATATTTATTTATTAATTTTAATTACTTTCGTATATCTGTTGGGTTATTTATTCCATTTGACATTATATATTGAGTTTTGATTATATACGTCTATTAAATGTAAGCGGTGCTTGTTTTAGACATAAATTTAATTCTAAAAGTTTTTTGAATAAAAAAAAAATTTTTTGAAATTAAAATTGTAGAAGATAAACATATTTCAATTTATTTTAATATTAAAATTTTGAATAATATTTTGTTGAGGAATGAACTATTTTCCTTTAATTTTTTCAATCATAGTTTCACAAAATTCCTTTCGTTTGATATGGTCTTCAGGAAAATTTCTTGCTTTGTTTGAACCTTTTATTATCGGAAACCTTTTCTTTTCAAAATATTCCGAACACTTGTATCGCTCATATCGACTTCTTCAGCAATTTATTTCCTCGAACACTGGTTTCAACAGCCTGTATGTTCGTAAACACCGACATTTCTCGAATTTTTCAATTATTTTAGAAATAGCCGAACTTGAAGGAATCGGCCTATCTTCAAAGGCAACAATAAATGAATTTATTGTATCTTGAATTGATTGACCACCAAAGTTCCATTTTACAATTTGACAATTTACATTTTACAATTTTCTAGACTGAACATTTCGATTTACTTTATTTTCAGCCGGTATGGACAAACGAATCCCACGTTTGAAGTGCGAATGATTCCGATTGATGAACTGAAAGCAGCACAGAGCCTCGTTTCGACCGATTTTGTTCATTAAAGTACTTAACGGAGATATTTAAGCCCGAAACTTACCTTGAAAATTTCAAGTCTATAGCTCTTTCCGTTTGAAAGTTGTCGTATTTACGGAAGGACTAGCCGGCCGTACATATTTACTTTTGACCTTGCATTCTTCGTCATTTGGTTTAACCTAGTCGTTCGAGGCTATTTTGAGCTCAAAGTTCTAAAATTACAGAAATTAGGGCAAAACGATACAGGTGCTTCCTCGAACAAGCGCACAAAAATGAATTGTTTCGGAGTTTTCTGCAGGAACTTTTTCAATGAAAATATGGGTGGACTGTTCCATGTGAGCTACTCTGTATAATGTTTTCACAGATGCAGTTGGTACAATAAACATGAATCGGTGGAATTTCTGTTTAGGTTTAAAAGTGGGTGGAATTTTTATTTATGCAAAATGATTTATTCATTATTCTGAACACTTGAAACCGAGAAGTAAGATAATCATGAAATATTTCCAGGCAATGTTTTTCTGAATTAAAAAAAAATAAACATATTCCGCTTCTTCTCTACTCTAACTAATATTCGGAAAAAGTTCGCCGAAAAGGTCAAGATCAATTGATTAGTTCAAAATTCACAAGTTACAAAAATATCGCTAGTTGAATACCGTAAAATGTATTCGGCAGAAGAAAAATGAATTTCAGGCGACTCTGTCAACAATTTCTGAGATTTTTTGTTCTATAAAATTTTTATAACTTTTATGAATTTCAATATTTCTAGAGAAAAGCTTGGGATGGGCAGATTTTTAATATTAACATATACCAAACATTCCAAGAAGTGTTATGAAGATTTTTTCGATAATCGATTTCTTAAATTTATTATTTGGAAATAATAACCCAGAAAATATATTACGATACTTTCAGAAAACTTTTTCATTTGGAAAGAAATTTAATAAATTGCCCTCTCAGCGTGGAGCTAAAAGTAATTAATTTTTCCATCGTAGTATAATGACATTTGCTGTGCTAAGAATTCGTTCTGAATTTCTCTTCAAAATTCAAAAAGTACAAACATTAATTATAATGAATTTGTTACGATATTGCCAGTTTCGATTAATCGAGGAAAATAAATTATTTTCGCGTGATCAAGGGATCATAGATATCGAAACTTTCAAGTGAAGCAGTGAAGTAATTTTATATTTGCTCGATTAGATTTTCCTTGAAAAAATCTATGTTGTTGAATTAATATTATTTGTATTGAAGATAAGAAACAATAGAGTTGTAGAGTCGAAATGATAACTGAGAGATAAGTTATTCAACATGAATTTTCTCATGACCGAATTGTGTTTGTCTCTTATATGACAAGATATACAAAATACTTTACAAATTCACTTCTAGGAATTGCCATCAGAAATACCCAATGGAATATTTCTAGTAAAGAATTGATAAGAAGTGCGAAAATTCATGCGTTTAATATAGAAAATATAAATTTACTATTTTCAGTTTGTTTCAACAATTGCAACAACTTAATCAATAAATTGAAATTATCTGAACAAATTTGGGGGTATGTTACGCTAGATTCACGTCATTAAAAGAAGAAAATGTTTGACTTCAGTTTCTTAAATATCAAACAGATCAATTCTGTTAACCTCACTTCAAATTTCAATTTTATAGAAAATTTTCTCAAATAATTTAAATTGAATAAGTACCTTAGACATTTTTTATTCAATTTTGACAAATTGTTTTAGGTATTTATTCAATTTCATTTAAAATTTTATCAGAAAAATTCTTATAAAATTAATTAATTAATCTGTTTGATATTTAACATAAAATAGAAAGGCCTTCTACTTGATAGAAGAAATATAACAAAATTTGAATATTAAAACAAATTGAAATATGTTTATCTTCTACAATTTTAATTTCAAAAAAATTTTATTCAGAGAACTTTTAGAAATAAATTTATGTCTAACAAGCACCGCTTACATTTAATAGTAATAATAATTTAATATTAAATGTAAGCGGTGCTTGTTAGACATAAATTTATTTCTAAAAGTTTTTTGAATAAAATTTTTTTGAAATTAAAATTGTAGAAGATATTTCAATTTGTTTTAATATTCAAATTTTGATATTTAACATATTGAAAAAGCCTTCTATCGAGTAAAAAAAATTCTTTTTATTGTTTGACCAAATAAATATCAGTAGGTTTACAGAAAAAAATAAACGCTAACTTGAAAAATCAAATAATACACTGAAATTTTAATTTGGATATTAAAAAACGCTGCAAATTTTACGGTAAAAATATGATTTTTCCTACAAGTTTCATCAAAATCTAATAAGTTTTTGAGTAATATTTTACTGAATTTCAATTCTTATAGTGAACTGCTTTAGCTGAAAAGCTTCGCACAGCATCACATTTCTGTATTAGTTTAATAATTTAACGAGTTAAATTATCAGGGTGGTTGAAATTTGATTTTTATTCGATCACAAATAATAAACCGAAAATATCAGGATATTAAACTAACTATATTGAAAATAATATTTCAATTATCATCACTATCGGCTATTTGAGACTTTACATTAAATTTTCATTTTGTTCCTCTTGAAGTTTGACATTAGACGTGGTGGTTGTCAATTAATTAATTTTCATTAATGTCGGATGCTAAACGAAGCTATCAATAAGAGCATTTGAAAATTTTAATAGACCATACGTGTAAAGAATCAAAAAATGAAATAAATAAATCCAGGTTGACAAAAAAAATTCATAATGGTTTCTAGAGTATAAAAGGTCGAATTTCAAATTTGACGCCATCTTATACCAAAAAAAAAAAAAAATTAAGTAACCCTGACGAATTTGTTCAAATAAGATCAGAAGGACATTAAACAGATTTAATTGTTTTTTGTTTCTTTTAGATATCTAGTATACGGAATTTTGTTCCACATAAAATTGTACAATTTTTCCATAATTTAACAGGATACTTTATTTTTCGCGCTTTCAAAATGCCAGTGATGGGTCTCAAATATCATCCACCTCAGACAGCAGGAAGGACGGAAAATTAAACAAAAAAGTATGAAAAATTGTAAATGGAAATCTGTTCTAAGTATGTGACATTCATAATGTTTTTGAGTATAAAGAAGTAAGGGTAGAAATAAAAAAATGACACATAAGAGCTGATTAAAATCTAAAAAGTACGGAAAAAATCTTTCATTAAATAATTTTTGAAGGAAATTCTTATTTCAGGTTGAAATACGTTGATCAGTAGTTAAAAATCAGTTCGACGTTTGTCTAAACGTCAATTTCAATATGTTCAGAACCCAAGTTGGAAGTAAATAAATTCTTTACAACAGGCTTTTTTTATGAAAAAACATTGAGAATAATTCCTCTTTATTTTAATACGTTGTCAGGCTGCGACATCCTTCGATATGTCCTTTATGATGAGCCACACTGAAACTCTCGCTGAATTGTGTATTTTATGCAATGTTTTTACATATGCTAAATTTTCTCTACAACACAGCTGAATATTGTTTGTCTACATGCTTATTTATTGTGTCTGGCTAATGGACAAATTTTTAAGGTAGTTACAGTAAGCATCGATTGTACGTTGTACGCTTCATCACTTCAAATTGAAATTATTTTGTTTAATAATAGTTTCTACAAGGTTTTCTTACTAAAAAATCACTGCCAATCTTCATAAAGGATTCATACTATTTTCTGCCAAAGAAGTTTCAATCAAGAATAATAATTGTTATGCATAATACTGCGGCTGAAGATTTGTAACTGACTGCTCGTAACCATTTCTTCACTTTTATTGATTATAATTTAATGAAAATGACAAAAGTTTTGTAATAACGAAGGATCAAAATCAACTATAGAATAGTTCATGAGAAAACAGCTGATCAGTAAAGAACAGAATCATTTTATTGGCATATAAATTATGATTCCCTAGGATTACAGAATTTTCAAATCATTGTTTTTATATTTGATCGTAACGGTTGGTGTGCTTTACTTGAACAATATATAATATGATCAACATTGTTTCCAATCATTTACTAATATTTCAAATTATTTTAAAATTTTTCTTTACCTCAACAGGTTTGCTCTGCTACAATTGTAGCTTAAATGGTAATCAACAAAAGATTGTACCAAGAATCAAGAAATATTAAAAATAATGTTGAAAATAAGCTCTTCATGAAGAAATATTCTTTGGTACATAGAATAGGAATATGAATAAGGTTCTGATCATATTTTTCATAAAGAATTTCACCCAGTTTGCATGAAAAAGAATAATTAATGATATTTAAATGAAACGTATCCTTCGTTTTTTGCACTGATAGAAAATATCATCAATATAATACAAATGGACCGAATCTTAAAGATGTTAATTCTAAAAGTCATTTAGAATTTATGAGACATTAGTGTCAGCCAGTCATATTCTCTGTTTGACTACACAGGTGAACTTATAAGAAAATTGGCAAGTATCGAAAGGAATACATAATAACAATAGTCAATTAGTTAATTCATTCATGAACAAGTTTGAATGAGAGGTTCACCGACCAGGTTCAGGACAGGAGGAATTTTCATTGTTAAAAAACTATCAACTATTCACTATACGGAGATTAATATACTATGACGAAAGAAGAAAAGTTTGAGGGTAAACAGTAAAAATACTGGATGAATAACACTGGAGATGAAATCAAACAGAATGAGAATAAAAGAGGAATATATTTTTAGGATTGATTTCACATTGAAATTGTAAGTGAATCCATCTTTCTCTTGAGATTCCCGATTTTTTCATATTCGGATGAGTAGAAAAAAGGAGAGTTATATAAGTTGATCTTTACCATTGCTATTCCTCCATGATATAATAATAATAAGGTTCAACTAACAAGTCTGACGACCTCGAAACGAAAAAAAAACACAGTATTTTAAGATTCTGAATAAATAATCACTTTGAACCATATGTGATGAAAATAATAGAACACACCCTTTCAAATATAATGTAGGATATATATATTTTTTTATTGTTTTATGGTAGTATAGACTGCCTGTCTCTTTGGTATTACTCATATGATGAAATGATATCGCTTCTTTCTTCTACAAACAATAGTAGTGAGTAATCATCAATACTCTAGGACTATTTATATATAATTTTCTGTAATATATTGTTTGTAAATATAATCAACTTTGAATCCAATAATTGGGGAATGCTGATAAACATTCAAATATGTTGATTTTGTATTACAAATCATTAGAATACAAATTGTCAATTGAGATATGGGTTGTATCTTTTGGTGAACATAACCCAACTTTGCATTCCATTCAAAAACATAAATGTCCATACTACAGCACTAGATACCTACCTTGAGACTTAACTCACATAAAAATGATAACAATTGAATACAAGGAGATTGTAGAGGATAACCTGAAAACGCATTTTTGAGACTGATTGAACATAAATGTATAGAATCACATTATTGCTAAATCCTGTTTTGACATTTTGAATGAAATTAATGTTTTCTTTCCCTCGTAACTTACCGTTATAAAAATGGTATGTCTAATTCAAATAAGATCAGTCTATTCCAGAAACACATGAACAGTAGTTTTTCTTAGGAAATATCCACTCTTAGAATTTTGTTTGGAGTTTTATATCACATTATCAATTGTATCACAGAACTCAAACACGACGTGATTTGGACTCTGTATGATTTTACTCGTAATTTTCCCAGAGAAGCTTGGCTGCAAAATGGAAATGCCGCACTTTTAATGGTCAATTTCGGATATCCAGTTGAGAAAAATCATTTGAAATTCGCACTTGTGGTTAAGTTTGTGGACCAGAACTGAACGCCATTATACCCACATAGACACCCGGTCATCCCAGTTCGGCACCTCATTCGTCTTCTTTTTGAACGTACACGAAACCCGAAACGCACTTACAAGCTAACAAAGGCCACGATCTTCACTTATTGGTTGGAAAAAGGCCGTTTCAGCCTAAAAATTAAACATTTTCACTCGCTCCTTTCCAGGAAGAGTGTACTAATATACAAGGAACCATTGACTTCGGGTCATTCTCGTCAAATGTATCTGCACATGCGCCAAAAATAGTTTCCGATATGTCATTTCAGATACATCGCAAAAATACACGGCTATCACGAAAAAACAAAATTATACAGATATTTTGACACAAACCCATGTGAGTTCCTATTTATGATACTACTTTCATTCATTTCACTCCTGAATTCAATTTCAACAAATTTGTCATCAATTTTCTACGTAAGAAGGCGTGGTGAATCATATGTTACCGTTGCTATGACAACTGTTTCAAATAGTCGTTCAAACATTAGCGCGAACAATGAACACCAACTCAACTTCCCTAAAAAATAATAATTTAACTTTATCGCCTAGTCCATTATACTCAAAAGATAACTGAAAGAAGTGCAATTAACAAAACAAATGGGTGAAAAAATGGAAAGAGGTTATGAGGAAAACAAAGTCTACAATGAAATCAGCGAACTTCCTTCTAATCTTCTGTCTGCAGTGACAAGAAGTTAGTTCTAAAAAAGTCAGATGATTCAAAATGATGAATTTCTAAGAAGATTCATAAAATATTGTAAACAAAATTTTTTCTTTACTGCCTGAAATAATAGATGTCAGTCCCATCGGTGAGAATAACTTAAATTCATCTTCTGTGAGGCAGTAGCATTTACTCTTGCTCAGAAGAGGAAAATGAAGATATTTAATGATGACTGATGACTTACTGATGACTCATTAGGTTGATCATTATGCATCGTTGCTCCAAGGTGATTTAAAATGCTAGCGCGTGTACCGAGTATACTGTCGAGTCAAATGAAGAATATTTAAAAATTTTATGAAATGTATTTAGAATACACATATATTATTGGCAATTCAATTATTCTATTATGTAAAAAAGATAGAACTGAAATGACAAGATGTGTTATGTTTTTCTTATTCGGGTTAGTTCGAAATCACACGAGCTTCAAAGTGAGAGATCTACAATGTGGTGCCACCTAGCCCACTCGTTTCGTAAACTGGGTAACGTTATTACAGATTCCTCATCTGAAATAACAGATACGCCCCCTTGGCAGTATTATTGTTTTGTTTTCCAAAATTACAGTGTACTATAATAATGGTACTTGTGAATTTTATAATTTTTCTTCCAGAATCACAGATCAAAGTAATCGCAGATATTACAGAATTCTCATTTGAAATTACAGATTACTATTTAATACTCATTCGACCTGGTACATGATTGTAGAAATCGTCATGAAATGCAATATTCAAATTATAAAAAGTTACTGCGTTTAGTATAGGCTGCGCTATCTGTTCATTAGTGGTAAGGTAGTTTTCGTGGTCAAACCATTGAGTACAGTTTAAAGAATCGTCAAGCATACATATTTCAACAGGACTAATTATAATTTTTAATATTTGATGGCGTAAGTGAGTGACAATAATATATTGTCAACAATTTCAGAATACTCTTATTCTATTATTATTACAATATGAATAAGAGTTGAGGTAAACACCTATAAACTCACAATGATGATGATGACTCCTTCATAATCACAACTTCTAGTATATTTTAGTATTTTGATGTTTGATGTTTTTTAGTATTTTGATGTAGCTGATAGATTCCAGAAACAATGATAAAGTTTTAAGATTTCTTTCAGATTATCAGGTAATAATTATAATTTATTATAAGGTGACCAACTCCTTAGATAAATGAAACACATATATATTTCATGAAATAAATAGAGGTTTATACTTGATAGAAGGTATATAAAATTATTTAAATATTTTAATATTAGCCTTCTACATATTTATTTGAGTTAACATTACACTCCATTTAAATTTTCAGTTATTCATTTACCAGAAGCTTTCTGAATTGTTAGAAGGTGAGATAATATTTTTGTTGACTGATGTTATATTTTTATTGAATATGAATATAATTGTGTACTGACGAAGCAAAGTCTCGCTTAAAACTTGTTTTTTAGTGATGTTTTTACATATCTTGAGAATTTATAAAAAGGAACTTAGTTAGGTATCCAATAATATTGAATATTCTAAGTAAGATAGTTTTATGATGAAATTCATAAGATTATGTTAAACATTTTTGAAAGATATCTGTTTTCATTAGATTGATGAGCAGAAACAAAATTTTATCTACTCAAAATATTTAATTTATAGGATTTTGGTTAACAATTTTTGTTTTATTGGATTTTGTTATATCATTTGGATGTCTTATAATGAATGTTTATTTTATGTGTCGTTTGATTAAGTGTTACTTATATGACATTAATTTAATTCCTGAAGTTATAATTATTAAATATAATTTCTTGAAATTGAATATGTAGAAAGCTTATATTAAAATATTTAAATAATTATGTAGATTTCTATTTAGTATCTTGAGTTGTTCACATGACGCATTTCGTAAACATAGTTAACTTCTTCAGATGCTTACAAACAAGTCAGAAATTTTGTAACATGCAGTATATAAATATTTAAATTTACTTTTGGTAAAACCATCGGATCCCTAGTTGAAAAGAACCAATAAAGGTGAATTAGATAACTCAGTTTGTTCGTTCAATGAGTTCCCTGAATTTCTAAATCGGTTTATTTCCATACTTTCTAACAGGTTCAATTTTAGACCCTTATTTTCTTTATGTAAAATCATAAAAATTCGTGGAAATCATGTTTCTCTTAGATTCTTAGATATTCGGCGTATGTAGAATCCAACTTATTATTGAGGAAGGAATGTTTCTTTATTCTAGTGTCTTGGCATGATAATTGATAAACGCCTGACAGATGTGATTTGCTCCCTTTAGGTTTTGCGTTTTCTGAAAAAGTTCCTAATGAGTTGTAGGTTCTATAAGATATGCTTATATCTATATTATTGAGAAATTTTTTTATTCTTGATAATAGTTTTCCATAGTAAGTGAGAGAATTATATGTTTTTTCCACGGTTTTTAGCATTATATTTCATCGATAGCATTATTTATTATATTCTTTTTTGGTAATCATATTATCTATTATTAATGACGAATAACCATTATTGGTTACTATTTGTTTGATTATATTCTGTTCTAGATTGAAATTGCTTGGATATAAAGGACTTGTTAATAATCTATGTATCATGTCGTGATACTAATAATTTATGTAATATTGGAGGGAATGAGTTTTTGGGAATTGTTATATCCGTATGAGGAAGTTTATGAAAAATAGAAAAATAGTATTTATTATTGGCTCTAGTTATTGTTAAATCTGAATTATTTAAAGGGTTTTCGGTTTCTAATTCCATTGTAAACTTATATTTTTATGTAACCAATTCAAGTAATAAAAATTTTTAAATATCATGCGATTTATTCTGCTAACCTCCTACAAATTTTAATTCCAGAAAAATTTGTATTCAAAAACTTTTAGAATTAAATTAAATAAATGTCTTAGAACGCACTCTATCAATTTAGTAGACATATGGAATTACACATTATCAAAGGGAATAAAATAATTCAAAGAAATATAAATCATCAATTGAATCTACTGAATAAATACAAAATTTTGTTTCGTTCCTTGTTTTATTAAAACTAAATTCCTTTCCAAAAATTCAGAACATAACCTCAAGAACTTCTTCAAAAACAACTTGCTCGAAATAAGTTAAATTTAAATATATAATTATTATTTATAGAACAAAATAATAAAAAAAGATCTTTGCTTGATAGAAGGATTATTTAAAATTTTTTAAATATCATACAGTCATTCTGTTAACCTCCTACAGAATTTAATTTCAAAAATTTTTTTATTCATTATTAATTTTGGTAATGTGTGATAAGTGTTTAATTCTATATGTCTACTAAGTTGACACAGTGTGTTCTTAGACATTTATTTAATTTAATACTAAAAGTTTCTGAATAAAATTTTTTTTAAATTAAATCTTGTAGGATGTTAACAAAATGAATATTATGATATTTAAAATTTATCAAATAATCCTTCTATCAAGTAAAAAACCTCTTTTTATTATTTCAAGTAATTCTAGTTGTCTAGTCTACTGGTGTTCTACTAGTGTTCTAGTCTATCTACTGGTACCTTTAAAGCATACAATTATGTCATCTACTACTCTGTCAAGAAAGTACCGGGAATTTTCAATTAAAACAACATTTTTACATTTAATCGTCAAAATTTATTGGGTCGCCTTCAAAATAGGCTCCATTTGCTCCAATACATCTATGCCAACGGCACTTCCAATTATCGAAACATTTTTTATAGGCGCTTTCCGGGATGGACTTTAGCTCTCGCGCCGAATTTTATTTTAGGGCTTCAATCGACTCAAAACGGGTGCCACGAAGGGGCAATTTTAGTTTTGGGAAGAGGAAAAAGTCGCAGGGAGCCAAATCCGGCGAATACGGTGGTTGCTGAAGCACGTTTGTTGAGTTTTTGGCGAGAAAGTCAGTCACAATCGTAGCTCGGTGAGAAGGCGCGTTATCGTCATGTAAAATCCATGAGTTGTTCGCCCACAAATTTGGCCGCTTCTTACGGATACGCTCACGCAAACGTTTCATAACGCCTAGGTAATACTACTTGTTTACCGTCTGACCCTCTGGAACGAATTCGTAGTGCACTACGCCACGGATATCGAAGAAAACAATGAGCATCACCTTCATTTTCGAGCGACTTTGGCGTGGTTTTTTCGGTTTCGGCTCATTTTTTGCCACCCATTCCGATGGTTGCTGGCTTGTTTGCATATCGTACTCGTAGACCCAGGTCTCATCACCAGTTATAATGCGTTCCATGAATGTAGAATCGGAATTACAGCGATCCAGCATGTCTGAAGCAACCTGTTCGCGATGACGTTTTTGAAGAAAATTCAGGTCTTTCGGTACGTGTCGTGCGGCCACCTTTCTCATGCCCAAAATATCAATCAAAATCGTACGTGCGGACTCGTGGGATATCTTAAGATCATGTGCTTTCTCTCTCAAGCTGGTACGACGGTTTTCCAGCACCCTTTCCTTAATTTTATCGACGTTATCTTCGATCGAAGCCGTCGATGGGCGACCACTTCACGACCGTCCTTGAAGGCTCTGTACCACTGATATGCACGAGTTTTCGATAGAGCATTATCACCAAAGGCCTTTTGCAACATTTTCAATGCATCGGCACACGAAAATTCATTTGCAACACAAAACTTTAAACAAATTCTTTGCTCAACGTAATCACCCATAGTAAAAATCGGCACGCACTCTGACATCGACTGACTTAATCAAACACACTAGTCGACAGATCCCGCTCAAGCTTGGCATTGTAATTAAGGACAGTGGTACCAACCTAGGAAAAAAAAATTTTACCTGCCTCATTGCCCCGCCAGATTTAAATCGATGATTCCCGGTACTTTCTTGACAGAATGTACATATCTGTACAAACAAACAACTATATTGTTAGCGATTCTACTTTTAGTTTCAGGAATAATTTTTCCAAACTATCCATAAAGATATCTGCTAAAAGTGAGCTCAAGGGGCTCCCATAATTAAGCCTTCTGTACTTCTGTTAATTTGTTCATTAAAACTGAAATAATTTTGATCTAAGCAACTTTTCAGTAAGCGGATAGCATTTCTTCAATAACGGTTACTACGTCTTCAGGTGGTACACTAGGAAACAAATTAACACTATCAAATGAGACTAGTTTTGTATTGAGAGGTATTTCGATGTTTTCAATGTTGTCAATAAACGATAATGAATTTTCAATGGAAAATTATGATTGAAATTTACAAAAAGTTCTGATGATGTTTACAAGAAATTTAGAAAGTTTGTATGCTGGTGCTGTGTAATATGAAACTATTGGTCTTATCGGGTAATCTATTTTGTGGAGTTTTATCTAGGAATAAATTTGTGGTACCTTAGGGTATTGTTAGAAATATTTGTATCATTCTGTGAGATTATTCTATTAGATCGTTTTAATATTGCTTTGATTTCTTTATTGAATGCTTCTGTTGGGTCATTTCTCAGTGTTTTAAATTACCTTTTTTCGTTGAAATCTATTGTATTATTGGTGTAATATATTTTATCTATTGCCACTATCGTATTACCTTTATATGATTTTGTGAAAATAATATTGTTTTGATCTTCTTTCTTTTTCAAGTTTATTGCTATTTTGCTCCATTATTATTTATATGTTGGCTTACAAAACATTTCCGTTTTAATAATCTCTGAACTGTGAAATTTATTGTATGCGTTATTGAGGGAATTTCTTAATTTTATTTAGTTTTTATACCTAATGCTTCCGCTTCTTTGAATAGTAAACTGTTACTGATATTGTATTTATACCTTTCTTTCAGAATATTGTGTTCTTTATCCGAAAAAACCGTGTTGGAGAGGTTAATGAATCTCTCAAAGCATTTTTGGTCTGAGAATTTGTTTTTATTTAATTCATTGTTACTTTTGACTCTGCGTTTCATTTAGTTATTAAGCTTGTTCTTTTGATTTGTGTATTTGTTTTGAATTGTACGATTCACCTTCGTTCGAATTTGAAAATATAGTGTTCGATACTAGATATTCGATTTACTAGATTTTCAAATTCGATATTGGATAATTTTCGAGACGTTTGTCACGAAAATTATTCATTTTTGAAGCGCATCATTACTGGGGACGAAAAATTGGTTGTATATGACAATGTTAAACGCAAGAGATCATGGAGCAAAAAAGATGAATCGGCTCAAAGCATTTTGAAAGCCAATATGTTTGGTGGGATTTTAAGGGAATCGTTTTTTTTGAGCTTTTACCGGATAACACAACAAATAATTCGGAAGTCTACTGCCATCAGCTGGACAAACTGAATGATGCACTTCATGAAAAAAGACCAGAATTATTCAACAGAAAAGGTGTAGTGTTCCACAAAGAGAACTCATACAAATTTGGTCACTCGCCAAAAGCTTTTACAGCTTGACCAGCTTGACACCGACCATATTCTCCAGATCTGGCGCCTCCGGATCATTATTTGTTCCAGTCGTTGCAAAATATTTTGAACGTTAAAAACTTTACGTCAAATGAAGAGGTCAAAAATCACCTGGAATAGTTTTTTCCAGCAAAGACCAAAAATTGTATGAGCGTGGAATCATGCTACTACCAGAAAGATAGTTAAAGGTGTTGGACCAGAATGGCCAATATATAATTTAATAAAATATTCATTCATTTTACGAAAACTGTCTTTCATTTTCTAAATAAAAAACGAAATCACTTTCCGAACAACCCCATACTTAGTCGTTCGATCTTGAGCGCCCTATTCTCTTTTTTTGATTAATTATTATTATCAATCCCATAAATCATCGTCAAGAACAAATCTGATCGAATATCATCATTCAAATATCTCATTGAACAAACGCCCGCATTAATGAAAGAACACGGGGAATCTAATAGAGGAGAGGTCGAAGTAAACAAAACAGTATTTCAAGATTCGTATGGCGTCCCCATTTTATCATCGGGTAGATCAGAAAAAGGCTAACTAATAGCTGTTTATTAAAAAGATAGTAGTGAATAAAAAAGCGCTTTCCCTCGCAATCCATGGCCATTCGTCATCGGAATATTTTTATCTCCTGTCAGTTGGAACATAAAGCGCCAGGAGATAAAGTGGAGCAGTTTCTCTCTGGAGACCTCTGTTCGGACCAACACCCGATATTAGATGGACGTTCTCGCAGTGTCTGACCGAAACGTCAAAACTATACGAAATGACTATTCTGTTAATGACAGTTCTGAAATCTTAGGAAGCCGATTGAAGTTTATGACCCTGAATAATTTCTTTGTCTTTTTCCATATATTTCACAGTACGTTTTCGATTTTGAGGGTCGATTTTCACAATATCGTCAATATATCGGGTGCTTCTTTTAGAGTGATAAAACTACCGAAGTACGATAAAGACTAATACAACATTTCATTAATATTGTTGGGCATATGAATTAGCGCGCAAAACTTCATGATTTCAGGTCAGTGCTTTTTTAGAATTTTTCATTGAGTTTCACGAATTTTTATCAGATAGTTTCCGAGAAAATCTCAGCACGGTGAATGAACAAATTTATTTATTCGGTTTTTAAAATGTTTTTTAAATACCGAACAGATTTACTACTCTGTCAAGAAAGTACCGGGAATTTTCAATTAAAACAACATTTTTACATTTAATCGTCGAAATTTATTGGGTCGCCTTCAAAATAGGCTCCATTTGCTCCAATACATCTATGCCAACGGCACTTCCAATTATCGAAACATTTTTTATAGGCGCTTTCCGGGATGGACTTTAGCTCTCGCGCCGAATTTTGTTTTATGGCTTCAATCGACTCAAAACGGGTGCCATGAAGGGGCAATTTTAGTTTTGGGAAGAGGAAAAAGTCGCAGGGAGCCAAATCCGGCGAATACGGTGGTTGCTGAAGCACGTTTGTTGAGTTTTTGGCGAGAAAGTCAGTCACAATCGTAGCTCGGTGAAAAGGCGCGTTATCGTCATGCAAAATCCATGAGTTGTTCGCCCACAAATTTGGCCACTTCTTACGGATACGCTCACGCAAACGTTTCATAACGCCTAGGTAATACTCCTTGTTTACCGTCTGACCCTCTGGAACGAATTCGTAGTGCACCACGCCACGGATATCGAAGAAAACAATGAGCATCACCTTCATTTTCGAGCGGCTTTGGCGTGGTTTTTTCGGTTTCGGCTCATTTTTTGCCACCCATTCCGATGATTGCTGGCTTGTTTGCATATCGTTCTCGTAGACCCAGGTCTCATCACCAGTTATAATGCGTTCCATGAATGTAGAATCGGAATTACCACGATCCAGCATGTCTGAAGCAACCTGTTCGCGATGACGTTTTTGAAGAAAATTCAGGTCTTTCGGTACGAGTCGTGCGGCCACCTTTCTCATGCCCAAAATATCAATCAAAATCGTACGTGCGGACTCGTGGGATATCTTAAGATCATGTGCTATCTCTCTCAAGCTGGTACGACGGTTTTCCAGCACCCTTTCCTTAATTTTATCGCCGTTATCTTCGATCGAAGCCGTCGATGGGCGACCACTTCACGACCGTCCTTGAAGGCTCTGTACCACTGATATGCACGAGTTTTCGATAGAGCATTATCACCAAAGGCCTTTTGCAACATTTTCAATGCATCGGCACACGAAAATTCATTTGCAACACAAAACTTTAAACAAATTCTTTGCTCAACGTAATCACCCATAGTAAAAATCGGCACGCACTCTGACATCGACTGACTTAATCAACTGTTGCAAACACACTAGTCGACAGATCCCGCTCAAGCTTGGCATTGTAATTAAGGACAGTGGTACCAACCTAGGAAAAAAAATTTTACCTGCCTCATTGCCCCGCCAGATTTAAATCGATAATTCCCGGTACTTTCTTGACAGAATGTATTCTATTAACCTCCTACAAATTTTAATGAAAAAAAAATTTATCGAAAAATTTTAGAAATTGAATGAATATCTTAGAAAATCACCGTTTAAATTTAGTAGACATAAAGAATTAACACTCATTACACAGTACCAAAAAGAATTCCAAGAAATATAAATTATTGATTGAAAATACTAAACAAATACTTGAAAGATACAAAATTTTGTTTCGTATCTTGTACTGTGAAAATAAAATCCTTTTCCAAAAATGCAAAACATAACCTTAAAAAATATGAATAAAAACAATATTCTAATTTCCGCTAATATTTTATTGACACTTCGATCGTTACGTCATACCATGACTTCTTCAGGTGAGTATTACAAGATACTTGCATCTTGTATCTTGTAATACTCACCTGAAGAAGTCATGGTATGACGTAAGGATCATAGTGTCAATAAAATATTAGCGGAAATTAGAATATTGTTTTTATTCATATTTTCAAGATGAATTTCCGTCAAGTAAAGACCGAAACAATCATAGATAACCTTAAGAACTTCTTCGAAAACAACTTACTTCAAATAAGTTCCAAAAAAAAATCCTATAATAAAAGATGCAGCACATTTTCAAAAAGCAATTTAGAATTTCCATAACGAAAACTCCTCAACCCTACTTCATATTCAAAAAATAAAAATAATTAACAATAATAACAACCTCTTTTTATTATTTCATGGCATATATAATGATTATATTTTGGTTTATCACTCGTACATATTATCATTTGGATTTAACTGAGTCCATAAAATACCTTGCAAGCTTTGTGTAATTTCTGTGAAGAATATAAAATACGTATGATTTTTAAAAGTTCACTTTATTCTGGTGTTTGTTAAGAAAACATTCAGCTACTCTGGTAAGATATTTTTTGTTGATTCTTTTTATGTTTTAAATATGAAGTAGGGCTGAGGAGTTTTCGTCGTGGGAATTCTAAATTATAGATGTGCTACATGTTTTAGTAATTTTTTTTTGAAGGAACTTATTTGAAGTGAGCTGTTTGAAGAAGTTCTTGAAGTTATGTTTTGGATTTTTATAAAGGGATTTGGTTTTTATAATACAAGATACGAAATAAATTTGTTGGAGGTCAACAGAATATTTAAAATTGTTAAATAATCCCTCTATCAAGTGAAAACCTCTTTTTATTTTATTTATATTACAAGATACGAAATAAATTTGTAGGAGGTCAACAGAATAAATCTATATGATATTTAAAATTGTTAAATAATCCCTCTATCAAGTAAAAACCTCTTTTTTATTTTTTTATTATTTTTAAATGTTTGTTGTTTGCCCAATAAAGTGTCAAATTTTCGGGCGTTTAATTTGTTTTTTCGACCACAAAGGTTAATATAAAAAATATTAACTAATTAAACAAAATGGAAAGAATTCCTAATACACGAAAGAGCTAAAAATGAAAGGCTAATTTTTGAATAACAAAATTTGAAGATCAAAACAGATTTAATCTGTTAATCTACCACAATTTCAATTTAAAAAGAAATTTAATTCAAAAAACTTTTAGAATTAAATTAATGTCTACAATAGACACCGCTTATATTTAGTAGACGTATATAATTAAAACTCAATATACAATGTTAAATGGAATAAATGAACCAAAAAATATAAAAAAGGCAATTAAAATAAATAAATAAATATTTGAAGGAGACAAAATGTTGTTTCTGATCTTACCATAAAAAAACAATTCCTTTTCAAAAACATAAAACACAACTTAAGGATTTCTCAAAAAATATAATTTATTTGAAATATTTAATATATTAAAATATTCAAATAAGTTAATTCAAAAATCTCTCAAAACATGCACTATATCTTCAAAAAACAATTAGAATTCGGATAATCTCTTCATCGGCTCTAGATAATATTTAAAATATCAAAATCAACTAACAATCAGTATATCATACCTTAGAGTGTAACCGGCACTTGTTTAAAACAGACTAACTTTAAAAATCCAAGTAGTCAGTTCGTCACGAAATCACAGAAAACTGTAAGGTATTATAAGGTTTTCTTTGAACCATTGACATTCCAGAATGAGATTTATTCAAGCCTAAATATAATTATATATTATGTATAAAATAAAATAAAAAAAGGCTTTTTACTTGATGGAAGAAATATAACAAAATTTGAATATCAAAACAGATTTAATCTGTTAGTCTTCTACAATTTTAATTAAAAAAAAATATAATTATAAGGCTAATTAGCCTTATATTCTCATGATGCTCGAGCAGATAGTGATATACCATCATTTTATTCTTGAAATCAGTAGATAATTTGATGTCGCTCAAAGCCATTGTCACCCTGAAAAAACCCTATAATTCTTTCATTCTAACTTGATGGAACTGAACTGTGCTCACGCAATATCTCAAGAGGTTTTAGCTGAATTGTGTAGTGCGAAAAGCTTTTAGACGAAACAGGCGTCACGTCAGGGATCGTGAGTCCGGTCTGTCTTTTCAGTAGTTTCACTTGCTAGTCCATTTTCCAAATTAAATCGGACAAACTAAAAAAGCTACTCGTGTCCAGCCTTTACCACAGGCAGCTTTTCGTCCCCTCAGCGTTCACAACCAATGTAAACTAATACCTCGTTTATTGCCACAATTCAGCTGATAGCTCTTTGACTTATTCGATTGTCTGCTCCACTTCGACGAATGTACATTCTCGTTCCGAAAATGTTTGGAGGGAGAAAATACTGATACAAAACAATATGAAAATTTCCGCTTTTTATGTCTTTTACACTTACGTACTCATATCGGTTGTTTTTTCAGAGTGATAAAACTTTGAATTGAAATAAAACATATTTAAACTAAGATTGAAGCCAAATGTCCACCACGACTAGCTCTGAAGAACCGCATTCGACCAGACCAATTTTAGACCACTTTTTTGAGTAATTCAGACCTTATTTCATCAATAACACGAATTATGTTGGCTTCCAAAGCATCTTTTGTTTCTGGTTCATCAGCATAAACCAATGACTTGACATAACCCTAAAGAAAATAATCCAGTGGAGTTATGTCGCATGATCTTGGAGGCCAATTAATTGGACCATTTCTCGATATAAAGTTATCTCCGAATCTTTCTTTCAATAAATGAATTGTTACGGTAGCAACATGAGGTGTAGCACCATCTTGTTGGAGCCAAGACACTTCTGGGTCGATACCATTCAAATTTTGAAACAAATAATCATTTATCATCCATCTGTAACGAGCACCATTCACTGTAACCATACAGTGCATTTTTCAGGATGCAATGGAATTTGCAGAACTTCTTGGAGATTTTTTTCACTCCATATACGACAATTTTGCTTGTTTACATAGCCGTTCAACCAGATATGAGCTTCATTACTGAACACAATTTTACGATAAAAAAGGGGATCAACTTCAAGCTGTTCTAGGGCCCAATCAGCAAACAAACGACGCTTATAATGCTCAAGTGGCTTTAGTTCTTGAACCAGTTGGATCTTGTATGGATGTAGACCAAGATCTTTACGCGAAATTTTCCATGTGGTGGATGCACAGAGTCCAACTTGTTGTGAACGTCGACGAATAGACAAATCTGGATCATCATTAACACTATGACTTACAGCAGCGATATTTTTTTCTGTATGTACAGTTCTTTGTCTTTTTGTTGTTGCATCGAGTAGAGAAAATGTTGTCCGAAATCTATGGATAGTTCGACGAATAAGCTGCTCTGATGGACGATTATTTAAACCATAAATTTCACGAAGTGCTCTATAGGTATGGCGAATAGAACACTGATTTTGAAAATAAGTTTCAACAAATTGTGAACGTTGTTGCGTTGATAATTTGTCCATGCTTAATGAACAGAAATGTCAAAACAACATGGTTTCTTCCTTCTGTCAAATAACAGTTATCCCTATCGAAAGTTCCACCCCTTTAAAAAAAACACCCGATACAATTACAAGCTTCTCCCTAAGGAACAAGATGACCAGTAGATTTTCTTTTGAAGTGGACTCATTTGATCAAAAAATTGTAAGAAATTTAGTGGCTGCGCTCCAAAGTAAAAGGTTTCATTTTGAATAGCCCGCTATCTGAGTCACTTTTGAAGCTGTCATCTTTTGACATTTGACAAGTCTACGACAGTATTCTAAATGGAACGATACGCGCTTCAAAAACGCAATGAAATTGTTAAAAGTCACTACAAAAATGCTGAAAAATTTTCAGTTACAGTTCGCAAAACCAAAGCACGTTTGGGTCATCGTAAAGCTCCTTCTCGACCGGTAATAATGAAACTGGTGGAAAAATTTGAGCTGTTGGGACAAGTTAGTTATGTGAAGGATCAAAACTGTGTGCGTCGCTCGAAAACAATTGAGAATATTGCTGCTGTAGCCCGTAGTACTGACGAAAACGACGATTCCTCATCGATCCTGGGTATTAGGCACAAACAATACCGTATTTTACATAGACTCAGGTCTTAAGGCTCTTAAAGTTCAGTTAACATAAGAATTAAAGCCGGTCTATCACCAGCAACGTTGTATCTTCGCTGATTGGGTCCTTGAAATGCATCAAAATTATTCGGATTTTCATCGAAAATTCATCTTCAGTGATGAGGCCCATTTTCTCCTCGGTGGCTACTTAAATAAGCAGAATTGTCGCATATGGGGCTTGGAAAATCCAAGAATGATTGTTAAAAAGTCTTTCCATCCGCAACGTGTCACTGTTTGGTATGGTTATAAGGCGGTGTGATTGGATCTTACTTATTCGAAAATTAAACTAATGCAACTGTTACGGTGAATGGATTGCGCTACCAAGCTATGATCAATGATTTTTTATGGCCGGAATGGGAAGATATTGGAATCTTCCCAGACAAACTCAAGACAGCCGTAGTGAAATCAATTCATAAAAAGGTGATATCCTTGATTATAACCACTACAGGCCGATAAGTATTCTACCGAGTTTTGACAAGCTTATAGAGATGGCATACTGCAGACAAATAATGGAATATTTGATTATGTATAAATTATTAAGAGAAAATCAACACGGATACATAAAACGAAAATCAATTAAAACAGCAATTTACCAGTTTATCAACAAAGAAGTAGATTCTTTCGAAAAGTTGTCTGTCCATGGGAATTTTTCTTGATTTAACCAAAGTATATGACTTTTTGGATTGTGATAAATTGCTGCAAAAATTAGAACAGTATGGAATTCCAGGACCAGCACTGCAATAGGTCATGTCATTTCTACACAGAAAACAAATGGTGAAAATGGAAGTAAATCAAGAAACTGTGAGATCAAATTTAGATGGGGGCATACCGCAGGGAAGTTTTGCTGGGCCTCTATTCTTCCTAATATATACAAATGACTACAAATCAAATTTTGATGTAGGTACTGAAAGAGTTAATACAGTTAACTATGCAGATGATACAAATCTACTCCTAATTGAATACATGTTTTCAATTTTAGAAAGACTATGCGAAATCACCTTAGAAAAAACTGATGAATGGTTCAAGAATAATAAACTACTTCTTAATAAAGATAAAACTAATTTCATACTTTTCACACCAACATAATCAAGAACTGAAGGAAATAATACAATCACGAAATATACCAAATTCAAGAAACAACTAAATTTTTAGGCATCTATAAATTGCCTATGTGACAAAATTACAACATCTATTTAGGGTCTTAGAATTATAGGTGTATAATTACCTGAAAATGGTTTATCACGCAATGATAGAGTCAAAACTAAGATTTGGCATACTATTTCATGTATCAGGAAACATAAAGCCATTGTTCATTTCACAGAAAAAAGCAATTAGAATACTTAACAACATGAAGTATGATGAATCGTGCGTATCTTCAAGAAAAGTGAATTATTGACAATATATGTGCTTTAATATTCAAGAATGTGTGTTCTTTATCAGGAACAATAGGAATCTATTTGGAAAATATGAAAACAGAAGGACCTTCTACGAAACCAGGGATAAGGATTATATTTATCCCAGACACAATAATACAATTTGTCGAAAGCAGGGTGAATATAGACGTCTTAAAATTAATAATACTCTTCCAAAAAACATTAAAATATTTACTGATATGAAATGTTCCAAAAATAAATCGTTAAAATATTTAATTGATTTTGAACCATATAATTTAGAGGACTATATGTCCCCCATGTGATTTGTACCAATATCTTTGACACTATTCCATTTCGTTTTCATAGCTGTTTTAGGTGTATGAATTTGATTGGGAATAAAGAGCAATTATTATTATTATTGATGTCTATGACGTTTATTTTCAAAAAGACGACGCTACGTGCCACACAAGCAACGAAACAATCGCAATTTCGCAAGAATAGTTTACTGGTCGTGTAATTTCTCGAAAAGCTGATCAAAATTGACCACCGAAATCTTGTGATTTAACTCCTTTAAACTTTTTTCTTTGGGGTCACGTGGATGATAAAGTCTATGCCAATGCTGCACCATCGATTCAAGACCTTAAAGGTGGAGTTCGTGAAGTTGTCGAGGACATATAGCCGCAAATGTACAAATTGGTCTTGGAAAATTTCATGAAAACGATATGGGATTGCAACCGTAGCCATGGTGACCATTTGACTGGTATCGTTTTTCATTGTTAAAGGCATACCCTCCTCTTTACAGTGAAATAACATCCATTGATTTTTCTTGAAATATACTCGTTTTTTTTTCAATATCATAATGTAATCTCTTATTAGAAAACCCCTTATTTCAAGCGCCAATGATTGTTGGTCGCACTAATATACATACAGAAACAACCCGCTTGTGACAAAATCAAGTCTATGGATTCCATAGATTCCTTACAGTGGATGAGCAAAAAATCCGGTCTCCTAAGTCAGCAAAATACCGAAAGAAGTAGAAAAATCAGGAGAAATTTAGACACCGTTTCTCCGATTTTCGCCAACTTCAATAATCCTACACAAAATTCTTTGGAATATGGAAGAAAGTTGAAAACCAGCTCTTGTTAATGATATATTCATATGTGATATAATTTCATGAATTTATGACGTTCGCAAAAAAAATCCTACTTTTTTCTAATAATCGTATATATTCAACAATGAAGGACTCTCTCTAGGTCTAAATATACAGGGTGAGCCCCATAAGGAGGTTAAGTCGAAAATTTCCGTTAGGATGATATTTCAGGAACATTCATGCTGATGCATGTCAATTTTTATTTGGACGGGGGCATCTCTTGATTGTACATGATTGAAGTGGCAAAACCCTCACAAATCTTATGTTTATTTATACTATTAACCAATATAAACGAAATTTGAATATCAAAACAGATTTAATCTGTTAGTCTTCTACAATTTTGATTTCAAAAAAATTTTCATTCAAAAAACTCTTAGAATTAAATTAATGCCTACAATAAGCACCGCTTATATTTAATAGACGTATAAAATCAAAACTCAATATATAATGTCAAATGGAATAAATAAACCAACAGATATAAAAAAGTCAGTAAAATTAAAAAATAAATATTTAAAGGAGACAAAATTTTGTTTCTGATCTTACCATTAAAAACACCTATTGTCTTTTAAAAACATGAACACAACTTAAGGACTTCTCAAAAAATATAATTTATTTGAAATATTTAATATATTTAAATATTCAAATAAGTTAATTCAGAAATCTCTCAAAACATGCACTATATCGTCAAAAAACAATTTTAATTCTGGTAATCTATTCATCGGCCCTAAATAACATTCCAAATATCAAAATCAAATAACTATCACAATATCTCACCTCACACGTGTTTAACAGGATGATTGCTTCAAACAGACTAACTTTAAAATTCAAGATGGTCTATGTTCTTAACAAAATCACAGAAAAGTGTAAGGTGTTTTTAAGGTTATATTTAAATCATTGACATTCCGTAATGAGATTTTTAAATATAATTATACATTATATATAAAATAAAATAGAAAAAGTCTTTTTACTTGATAGAAGAAATATAACAAAATTTGAATATCAAAACAGATTTAATCTGTTAGTCTTCTACAATTTTAATTTCAAAAAAATTTTCATTCAAAAAACTTTTAGAATTAAATTAATGTCTACAATAAGCACCGCTTATATTTAATAGACGTATATAATCAAAACTCAATTATAATGTTAAATGGAATAAATTAACCAACATATATAATGTTTTGATTATATACGTCTATTAAATATAAGCGGTGCTTATTGTAGACATTAATTTATTAGGAGTACAAATAAGTTTCCGCCCTACGGAACCCAAGTTCCTTGTTTATGAATCTTTCCTAATGATTTTAAAAGATGTGAGACTGCTTGCTGAGTGACTTCTAATGTTAGAGCAAGTTTTTTTTGTGTTTGAGATGAATCTTCCTCCAATAATGCCTCTAATCCTGCATCCTCGTAAATTTTTGGCCTTCCACTGCGATCTTTGTCTTCTACGTCGAAATCATCGTTTTTAAACTTTTGAAACCACTCTCGACACGTTCTCTCACTCAAAGCACCCTCACCATATGCTTCTACGAGCAACTGATGCGCCTAAGCAGCACATTTCTTTAAATTAAAGAAGTAAACTAATATTTCCCGCAAATGACGCTTACTTGGCTCAAATTTTGACATTTTCAACTTATGAAAATTATATTTTACCAATATAAAATCAATGATATCACTAGGTTATGTTGTTCTTGAATGTCCAAACTATTTTTCAAGCCGGTTATCATCTGCGAAAGCTAACCGAAACTCCGTGCCGCGCCATCTACAATAAAACGGCGGAAACTTATTTGTACTCCTAATAATTCTAAAAGTTGTAGAAAGAATTGTAGAAGACTAACAGATTAAATATGTTTTGATATTCAAATTTTGTTATATTTCTTGTATCAAGTAAAAAGCCTTTTTCTATTTTACAATATAAACAGGATAAGTGCCTAAACCTTTTCTGGGAGTTTCAAGGCTTCATTTGTGCAGCCTTCAAATATCTGCATAGTGATGTAGATGAGAATGTTGTGACCCAGTCTGCATCTGTTTGCAAACTTGAAAAGAATAAGAAATGTGTAAAGAATAAAGAAATGATTATAACAATAATAATATTAATATATAGCGCTGAAACCGATATCTAAGCACCTGATCAGAACAGAAATAGGATACACTCATAAAAAAAAACCTGAGGAAGCATACCATCTCGCACCTATTGTACATGGATGATCTTAAACTCTATGCACCATCACAAGAGAAACTAAAAGAACTAATTATGATCGTAGAGAAGTTCTCAAAAGATATCGGTCCAACTTTTGGCCTAGACAAATGCAGGACAATACACATGAAAAACGGAAAGATCAAGACAGAAAGTGTTGAAATCGCAGACGGAGGCCTGCTAGAGTCGATGGAACAAGAAGACATGTACAAGTACCTGGGCTATCAACAGGCAAGAATAATCGACCACAGAAAGATCAGAGGAAATATCAAAAAATAACACATAAGCAGAGTGAACAAAGTGTGCAAAACAGAAACGAAACCTATTCAATGCGCTGAATACATGGGCTATCCCATATTTAACTACTCGTTTGGGGTAATAAATTGGATAAAAATGGAACTGGACTACATCACAAGGAAAACAAGGACAACGCTAACAGCACACAGAAAATACCACCCCAAAGCTAGCAAACTGAGAATGACAATACCAAGGAAGGAAGGTGGTCGAGGATTGATAGACATCAAGAACCTACACAACAAACAAATCAAATTGCCGAGAAAATACTTCCACGACAGAAAAGAAACCTCACTCCTACACCAACTTGCATGCCTCAGAGACAAAAACCACACACCATTGAACCTATCCAGGGAAGAAACGCCAAGCAGCGTGACCATAGGGAGCACAGAGGAGAAGCACCAAGAGTGGAGAAGAAAAGAGCTCCATGGGAGGCATCCGCACGATCTCGACCAACCACACATCGACAAACAAGCGTCCAACGCATGACTGCAAACGGGTGAACTATTCCCAGAAATGGCTTTCTGCTAGCAATCCAAGATCAGGTGGTACATACTAAAAACTACCAGAAATATATCATCAAGAAACCAGGAATGACAGACGACAAATTTAGGAAATGCAAGGAGAAGCCGTCAACCAAACAACACATTAAGGCAGCATGCAGCATGCTATCGCAGAACGACTACTTACACCGTCACAAGCAAGTCACAGCTCTTATCCACCAGGAAATCTGTTACAAGCTGAGAATGCTGAGCGAAACACAGAAAACACCCTACTATGAATACAAGCCAAAAGCAGTAGCACAAAAAGACCACCTCACAGTGTATTATGACCGATACATTATCACAGACCGAACCATCACCTGTAACAAACCAGACATAATAGTGAGAGACAGAAGACAAAAGGAAGCCTACATTACAGGTATAGCCGTTCCTAACACACACAACCTAATGAACACCATAGCAGAAAAGAAAAGGAAATACACCGACCGTGCCAACGAAATAAAGAACCTATGGAACCTCAACAAAGTGACCGTTGTACTCATTGTTCTCTCCGCCACTGGAGTCATCCCAAAAGACCTACACCCTGACACTAAACGACAACCTCTATAAACTCCTGCGGAAAGCGTCTGTACTAAACAGTCCGAATTGTTCGGAGATTCTTGGGTCAAGAATACACGAGAGTGCTTGGTAACCAACCCGTACCTCGTTTAAGGAAATATAAACCAGGGATCAACCTAAGAAGAACGAAATAATCATAATAATAATAATGTAATTTATTTCAAAAATTCAGAAAAAATTATAATAAATCATAAAAACTTAAAAACTTAAATTAATCCAAAAAAAATTATTGGAGGCCAATTAACCCACCCATTTCTGGAGATTATAGAATCACAAAACCTTTCTGTTAATAACTGTATGGCAATGAAAAAATGTTTCACAAACCTGTTGGAAAAACATATCTTCTAAAATCTGTTGACATGGATAAATAACGGTCACTATTCAACGTTAATGTAACTCGATATGCATTTAAAAATAGTGAAAAGCACTTAGGTGAAGTCATGAGCTTTTACGCGCTTGTTCATATCACCTACGATCCCATCGAAATTTTGCATTAGCTTCCTTGTCGTTATTCTACATCTAGGCTGTTCTGCTTATAAAATTTATTTCTTTAGGTCTTCTAATTATATAATCCTCATGAAATTTTGTACTAGCCTTTGTGTCGTTATTTAACATCTAAATGCTTGATTTGAACTCGATGGTGAGATGGTTTCTCTAGTGCTCAAGCACAAAAAATATTTGTTTTTACTGAATCTTCTAATTATACGGCCCTCATGACATTTTGCACGAACATGTGCATTATCATTTTTCATTCTAAAACAAATTTCCGATCAATCAGATATGTAGTTTGGACAATATTGATAAGAAGAATATAAAATTTCAAATGTAACCAACCGCGAAATCATTGGACTGATTTTACCCAATAACGAACTCGACCTCTGTCTTTCCGTTCGAAAATTATAGTGTTTAAGGTTGAGTTCAACGCTGAACCGCTCATACCTTTTTTTTTGACTTCAAATGTAACGATCCTCAGGAAATTTCTCACGAACATGCGCGCTTTTATTCCTCTTCTAAATGACGAATTTCAGGTCGTTGCAGTCTGTAGTTTCGAAAATATTGAGAAAAATTTAAACAATTTTCACACGTGAATAACTGCGAAACCGTTGAACCGATTTCGACCAGTAAAGAGCTCAGCAAAGATTTTGACACCCCAAACCATGAAACCAAAATCGCTAACCCACCACATCGAAGACTATGATAAAAAGATGATAGGATATGTAACTAAAATGCCCTAGCTTGAGCTAGCGATTTTGTCCGTCTGCACTTGAAATATCCAACTTCATAAAATGCCTTATGGTGAGCCAATGAGAAGATAAATATACTTGTCTTTACTGAATGAATCCCAAATTGTTAATCTGATAGTGAAAATGCAAACTCTCACTCCCTATCTATTTATTCCAACTTTACAATTAAAATAATGGCTCTTATTTACAATACAATACAGTTTTACAACAAGCTTGAGGTCAGAGATTTACGTAAGGACTTATCTTTGAGGTTATCCTGGACTATTGTTCTCCAAGGTGTTGAAATGATAGTACTTTCTCCAAGAATAGTTCCTATTCTGCATATAATCAGCAGGTGTTCAGTCTCAAATTGTTCAAACTGACCATTACAGCGTCCAGAATCAAGATAGTGCGGTAATGAGATACTCTAAACCGGCACAAGGAAGATTGTCTGGTATTTAGATAATCCAAGCAAAAACGCACTCCAGTAAGATTGTTCAGTTCAGAACATCAGGTACTAAAATCTCCGGTACTAGGATTTCCGGTACTAAGATCTCCGGTACTAAGGTCTCCGGTACTAATATCTCCGATACAAAGATCTCCGGTACTAAGGTCTCCGGTACTAAGATCTCCGGCACAAAGATCTCCAGTACAAAGACTGCAAATTTCAAATCTATAAGACAGTATCTGTGCAACACGTGATCTCACTCCCAGTGACTCTAGATATTATTAAAATTATTTACAAGTTAAAAAAAGATGAGATGAAATATCTCGAACACAGGAATAAGAGCACGTTATTCGATCATGAGCATGAGAAGGGAAATTAAATGCATAATATCATACAAGGCAACATGTTAAACTGTGTAACCTGCAGAGAATGAAATAAATCAAAAATAATAAACGCCATTCACAAAAGCAGAAAATAGTTTATCGGGATCTACGTATTACTTACCGCCTCTTGATTCTACCTCATTATAGCATTTTACCCCATCAGCGTCAAATTTCACCCCAAGGTAAGTCTACTCATCAGATCTTTTCAGAGGAGGAATGTAAGTATTCTTGATCTTAACCTTACAGGTGGAGTCTATAACTGTTTTCTTCTGCTTGGGCACAGTCTTTATAGCCATCGTCGCACACTTATCGGTGTTTACTTCCAACCCACATTCGCCCAGAAAGTCCGAGACCCTATCCAGCAGACTTTGTAGACCCTCCTTTGTGGAGGCCAGGAGAACAAGATCAAGACGTCTTATGAGAAACACTAAACATTCAATATTCCACGATTTTCATGGATTAGGTACATTAATTCGATGAAAATATCACAATATGTGTCTTCGTATAGCCTCACAATATGAAAGAAAGAAATCTGTGTAATTCTACACTTCTTGAAAACAATGCTACTCTACAGCGCATGCGATAACAACGTCGACTTTCATTGCGGCAACTCCAAACTTCCTAATGGTCTTAGTGAAATCATATCATTGGAGCATTTTTTAACGTTACAACCTTCCCGGAAAGTTTCAAGGCCCGAGCTCTTTCCTGTTCGAAAGTGAGCGTGTTTACGCACGGACTGGCCAGACAAAATTATTTTTGACCTAGGATTCTTCTTCAGTGTGTCCAACTAAGTCGTTTAAGACCCTTTTCACATTTGAAGGGAACGAAAGCACGCTTATCCCTGGAACAAGGACACCTAAAACCCGCGTCTCGTCAAAATCACGACAAAAAAAATTACCATCAATAAAAAGTTTATTGTGAGACAGCAATTTAAGGATTCGTAGAAGTCGAATAACTGCTCCTTATCTCGAATGAGGTGTAGACACGTTCTGAAGTAGATAGATCTCCTAGTTTGCGATTAAGAATGAGCTGCTTAGCATTCGAATTGAAGCTGAGCCTGTGTCATGATAGCGAACTTGAGATACCCAGCCCCAAGGATAGTGGACCATTTATTAGTATAAAACGACAAAAGCGGAATCTGCATATCTGATAAAGCAATGATAACTAAATCCCCACTAATTTACAGTGTGAAGGTTCTCAACCGCAAAAACTACCCCATCCCTAACAGCTTCCCTTCTCTGGCTACGAATAGGGAATATATTGACCTGAAGTAACCTTTGATCAACGCCAGAAATTATCTCAATTTACTTTCATTAGGTCTTTACGTCGACCTTTCTCTCTAGATTGCAAAAAAAAAATATTGCTGTGTTGCTGAATTCACTTAAGATCAGAGATGAGAGACTGTTTGAATCCAATGTTTCTTGAATAACTCTATTAAATAAATGTGTATATACAGAGTGTCCAAGATTTAATGTATAATCCTGATACACTGTATAGAAGAGCTATTGGGCGCTCTGAAATAAATACAAACAAAATCTATCCCCGATAGAAATATCTTTTGTTATATTAATAAAGTAAACAACTACACTTGGTTTAAGTTTCATAAAAGTTAAATTTATGTTGTGGACATATGTTTCGGGTTTCAATCCATTTTCAAAACTAAGGAGAATTTACTCATCCATTACAATTTATACATTTTTCGGAAACAGATGTAAGTGATGGAATTTTTTTATTTGAGGCTGTTAACAGTAAGTTATACCTGATGACGATATTTGCTTATTTTAGAAAGAACTTGTTATCAACAGATGTCAGCAATGGGAATAAATGAAATTGTTTTATTTTGCAGTACAGATTTTTTATAAATAATTGATTGAGTCGGTCTTTAATTGGTGGAAACTCATTTTAATCAAAAAATATATAAGAGACAGTATTTTCATTTCTACGATCTATCGGGTAGAACTTTCGATAGGGATAACTGTGTTTGACAGAAGGTAGAAGCCATGTTGTTTTGACATTTCTGTTCAGTAAGCATTGACCAACTATAATGGAAAGACTCACACCTCAACAACGTTTACAAATTGTTGAAATTTATATTTAAAATCGGTGTACTATTCGCGAAACTTAAAGAGCACTTCGTGAAATTTATAATTTACATAATCGTCCATCAGAGCAGCTTATTCGTCGAACTATCGATAGATTTCGGACAACATTCTCTCTACTCGATGCAACAACAACAACAATATCGCTACTGTAAGTCATAGTGTTAATGATGGTCCAGATTTGTCTGTTCGTCGACGTTCACAACAAGTTGGACTCTGTGCATCTACCATATGGAAAATTTTGCGTAAAGATCTTGGTCTACACCCATACAAGATCCAACTGGTTCAAGAACTAAAACCACTTGAGCATAATAAACGTCGTTTGTTTGCTGATTGGGCCCTAGAACAGCTTGAAGTTGATCCACTTTCTTATCGTAAAATTGTGTTTAGTGATGAAGCTCATTTCTGGTTGAACGGCTATGTGAACAAGCAAAATTGTCGTATATGGAGTGAAAACAATCCTCAAGAAGTTCTGCAGGTTCCATTGCATCCTGAAAAATGCACTGTATAGTGTGTTTTACACGCTGGAGGCATTATCGGTCCATAGTTCTCTGAAAACGATGCTGGAGCTAATGTAACAGTGAATGGCGCTCGTTACAGATCGATGATCAATGATTATTTGTTTCAAAATTTGAATAGTATCGACCCAGAAGTGTTTTGGTTCCCAAAAGATGGTGCTACACCTCATGCTGCTACCGTAACAATTGATTTATTGAAAGAAAGATTTGGCGATAACATTATTTCGAGAAATGGTCCAATTAATTGTCCTCCAAGAGAGCATGCGGCATAACTCCACTGGATTATTTTCTTTGGGGTTATGTCAAGTCATTGGTTTATGCTGATAAACCAGAAACAATAGACGCTTTGGAAGCCAACAAACCTCGTGTTTTTGATGAAATAAGACCTGAATTACTCGAAAAAGTGGTCTAAAATTGGTCTAGTCGAATGAGGTTCTTCAGAGCCAGTCGTGGTGGACATATGCCGGAAATTATTTTTAAAACATAAATGCCATAAAATTATCTTTCAAATAAAAAAAAAATTGGCTTCCATCTTAATTTAAATGTGTTTTTATTCAAATTTAAAGTTCTATCACTCTAAAAAAACACCCGATATATATCTACATTTTACTGGCCAGTAGAATATAGATACCTGAAGAAGCCAAATCTTGGTGAAACAACTGTTGTATAGCAAACATTTTTCTGGAAATTAAAATAATGTCTCTTGTGTATTTTTAATTAGATTTTTTATGTTCTTCCACTCTATTGTTGATTGAACGACCAGTTTGACCTATGTAAAAAGCAGGGCATTCACTACAATGCAATTTGTATATGCCACTTTTTTCTCCAATATACATATGGTATTTATGTTGTTTTTTCTGAGTGTTTTGCAAATTTGGGTACTTATTTTTGGAATATAATTGATCTTTGAACATATAAAAACTATTGTAAATAAAATAAGAGGTCTACTATCAGGCCAAATAGCTCAAATACTTACGTGAACATCTGAACAATACGGAATATTCAAGACTATTCTATCAAGCTTTGGTTCAGTCAAAAATCAGCTGCAGCATCATTGGTTGAGATGGTGCTTACCAAAACCATTGGAAATAATACAAAAGTGGCTGTTAAAAATAGTTCACAGAAAACCGTATACTTTTTCGAGCCATGGGTTATTCAAGACAGCAAAAGTACATAATCTAAAACAATTATACGCTTTAAAAATTCTCTACAACATCATTTCCAAGAAAATATTTGTGAGCACATTAAAACGTGTCTTTCAATGGAAACGCCCCATTTTTACATTACTCATGCATGGCAGCCATTGATTCTTGTGTCCATTTACTCATAGAAAGGTACACACTGCAATAACGTTCACAAATAATCCAAATTTATTATGAAAAATAGCGATCTGTTACTCTAACTTTACGTGCTTCAACTCCAATTTCTGGTCGTTATAATCGTCCGGATAAAGGAACAGTTGAACGTTTAATGAAGAAATTTGAAACAAATTTTACACTTCTTGATGTTACAGTGCCAGTGAGACAAAGAATTGGAAAAAGTGAAGAGAATATTGCTGCCGTAGGTGAAAGTGTTCGTGAAGACTAAAACTTATCGATTTCTTGACGTTCACAATAACTAGGAGGCATCTCCCAGACGTAGTTGTGGCAAATTTTACGAAAATACCTTGGTTTACATCCAATTTTTTCATTCCAGAACTCGAACCAACAGATAGCTCAAAGCGTCGTGTATTCAGTAATTGGTAATTAGAAAAAATCGGAAAAAATTCAAGAAATGGACCGATAAATTATCCGTCTCGTTTCTGCGATTGGACTTCTTTCTTTGGGGTTACATTAAGTCATTGGTTTAGATTAATGATCCAGCAAACTTAGACGACTTACAGATCAATATTGAACGAGTATTTGCTAACATACGACCTGATTTGTGTGAGAGAGTCAAATTTACATTATGTAATAGCACAGCTTTCAAACTGTATTTAGACGAATCTATATATAAACGCCACTCAGAGGGGGAGTGCTCGATATCAAGTTCCTGCATTAAACCATCAACATCAGTACACGCACACAACAAATTTTCCATACTGTAGAATGCAGAAACGGAGCATTTCTTTATCTGAAATTCGTTATTTTCATTTCGTTGCCTAATAAATTCCATTCCTTAAGACGGGAACTAAGAAGTTCTGACTGTTGCTTTGATAACCCCAAATCACGTACTAAATCATTTAACTCACTTTGAACAATTAAATGTGGCTCGCCGGAACTGGGGCCTGGAGTAAAAGTAGGGTCGGTGCACTGTTCTTCGGAGCTGTCTGATGATGTGTTGTCTGCATTATCTTCCAAAATAAAATTTTGCGGATTTAAAGGTATAATCGGCACTGGTAAATCTGCATTATCAGGAACAGGACGCAATGCAGACTGCAAATTTGGATAGTCGATGTTGTGCTTTCCCATTTTGGAATAATCTTCAGTTTTTGTCTGGCAAAAACAGCAATCATCCAAATAATCAGTGGGTTCTTGCCATACCATAGGAACTACAAAAGGCATGCTTTTTCTCTTTCCATTCATTCACTGCACCAATGATACACTACAACTAACACAGCACACATGGGCAGCCCACGGCTTGTCTTGATGTCCAATCAAAACACCATCATATTGAAAGAAGGCTTTCTCAGGATTTTCAAAAAATGGCCTGACTTGTAACTTAACCATAAATTCTGCACAAATACGACAAAATTTATCAAGAGAGATTTTGCAACTGTGGCGCGTCTGTATCGACATTTTCGTCCTTAAAATACTTTCTTATCTACACACAGGGAACCACTCACTTAAAAACTCAATAAAAGAGTGATTTTTAATCTTAATTTTATGTCTAAAATTGTTAAGAACACATATTAGGTACTTTTCCTTTTATAAAATGCATAATCCATTTTACCCATCCCCTCATAAAATTGACCACTTACTAATGTAAAAGGGTCTTATTGAGCTTTAGGAATATTTTTCCTATTATTAAAAGGGTGTTCAAATTTACTTTGAACAAAGAATTTTTAATTCACTATGCAGGTACATAACAATTACGTCCCCAGATTTCAACAATTAAGGCCTTTCAAATATGTCTCATTTTTTCTCATAAACCCAAGCGGACCTGAAAGCAGTTAAGAAACGAAAATATCTGTCCTTCAGATTTTTCGTAGAAACCCATTAGAACCGTTTTAGCCGTTTCAAGACGACAACAGTCGAATGTCGTCTCGGAATTTACATGACAAACAATTCCTCACTACAGTTAACCGAAAGGTACAGTTGAAGACATTCCCTTCACCAGACGTTCACGTAATACTCACACTTTATAAACCAGTTAGTCAAGAAATTTCAGTTGAAGACATTCCCTCGACACGCAATATTCTTTCTTCGAATATTAAGTTCTGATCCCACACACATTCTCTAGAAGTAAGTGCTAATCACATTTCTCTTCATCTCTCAAGTTTAAATCAAACAGTCCTCTCATTTAAGTTAGCCACAAAGCACCCTTGAAGAAACATCCCCAAAATGATCGCATTTTGTCGCTTGCCCAAAAAGCACAAAATAAACCACTCGCGGGTTTGAGGTCTCTAAACTTATGAAACACATTTATCTTTACTCTTGAATTATTTTATATTCGCATTTCACTTTAACCTTCCAAGGAACTCTCTCTCTTACGGCCAGTTTCAATAACAACATCAAAAGGCTCCTTTATGATAAAGTCCCTTTATGAAAAAAGGTCCTTTAAATGTGACCATCAGTTTCATAAACGCACATCGACCGTCCTTTACTTAAAGTTTCCTTTAATGCGCCGGTCATATGTTTCCTACTGTTGGCTATCCTGAGAACTAGTGATTTACGAATATTGGTTGGTGATATTCTTGTAAAAATTGTGGGTTATGCGTCAGAACTTGTAAAAAGAAAAAGAAAAGAAGCATAACTCAGTCTTTGCATAAATATGGTTATGTGCAGAAGACAGTATATTGGAATTTATATCATTTTAAGTGCGAATTGCTATATTTTGTTTTGCAGTCATATTAAAGGGAATGGTGGTGGGGCTCCATTGAAATTGAGGGAGCCAATTTCTAAACAGTTGAGCCCAATTGTTAGGAAGCCACTTGCCGAAGTGAAAGAGAACTTCATTCAAAACTAATTTAAACTTGAGTAAATTTATCAAAAATAATAAAGACTACACACATAAGGATGATAAATCTGGGGTTTATAAGTTAACCTGCGGTGATTGCCCTAAAATTTACATAGGTCAAACTGGAAGAACGTTCCGTCATAGGATGTGTGAACATTTGAAGAGTTTCCTCAACAATAAAAGCAATTCCACATATTCCAACCATTTGTTAGAAACAGGACATAATTTCAACCATAACTTTGAAATTCTACATATAGAAAGCAAAAGTTATGCCTTAAATCTGTTAGAATCCCTAGAGATAAATAAACATAATAAAATTGGAATATTACTTAACGAACAAATAGATTTAAATAGCTCACCTCTGTTAAATATATTCAGATAAGCTGGAATTTGCAGGGACCCTTTTTTGGGTTTTAGTGCCTAATAAAAATTTATTGTAGTTACTGTAATATAAATAGCCACGGATTTCGGAAACAAGCTTAGTTATTCAAAATGTGATCTTACCTGATGATGCTACTGTGATAGCGAAACAATTGTTGTGAGTTTAACAATAAAAATTTGTGAAAATCAGAATAACCTTATTTCAAATTATGAAAGAGATGTATTATAAAAAAAACAGCTCTAGTAGAAGCTCAGATATTGGCTATCAAGGAGGAGAATAGAAGAAAAGAAGAGGAGCATTCGAAGCTTAAAATATTAGATTTGCAAATTATGGAGATGAAGAGAAAATTGAATAATAATAATTAAATCTTTTTTATTTTGAATGCACTTTCTGGAAAAAGCGGTATCAGAATTCTATCAGCATTGCTGCAGACTATGAAATCCCCTCAAATTTGAATCAAAAACAGAAATTTCAATAACACATAATATTTTTATTTCTTTATTCTCAGTTGAAACTTTTTCAGATGTTACCTAAAGTAAAACAATGAATCAGAAATACAAACATAGAAACTTATCTAAATACAGACCTTGTAAAATCTTATAAAAATTATATGAAATCTTGTCATGTTGAAGATACAAATTGAATATTAAGAATAGTTTCACAAGTGACAAGCAAATTTATTTTCAATTATCACACAAATATAAATTTCAAATTAGCAAAATGTTTATTGATAATAGACTCTCACTTGAGGAGCTGCATTAACATTTGTTGAATTTGATTGAAAGTCCTCTTCCTCGTGCAATCATTCATTTGGAAATATTTCGTTCATATCTAAAGCTATATTGTGAAAAACAGCGGTAGCAACAATAATTGCCCTTATGGTCATTAACTTAACACTCATTCCTTTAGAAAGGATAGCAAAAGGATGTTTCCAAACTCCATACTTTCCCTCCACCACATTTCTAGTTAGTATAATTGACTGCTTATATAAATTTTCAGCTGCAGTTATAGCTTCCGGTAACTTTGTCATAAGATAAGTCTGCAAACTATAACCATTATCACCAAGTAACAAATACCGTCCAAATTTATCATTCTCAAATTGTCTCTTCAAGACACTGTTATCAAAGATGGTTTGATCATGTGTTGAGCCAGGTCATCTAGCTACAATAATTCTGATTCTCAAGTCTGAATTACACACAGTTTGAACGTTAACATATTTCGTAGTACGCTAAAATAAAACAAAATGGGCTAATGTGACAGAGAAAGGTTATGACCACTGTTTTCGTGTTTAACGAGCACCTGCGGAGTGTCGAGCTTCTCGTTAAAGGATCCTTTTCCAGCCGTAAAGGGCCGATTTTCTCACTTTAAGATAAAGGACGCTTTTAGGTTCCCTTTAACCTTAAAATTTGCTTATGAAACACGTTTTATCATTAAGGGAGACTTTTTGGGAAAAAGGAGGCTTTAATTTCGTTTATGAAACTGGTCGTTAGTAACCTATAACGCACTAAAGGCCTGTAAGAGAATGTATTATCTACATTATTTATTTATAATTAGATGATAAATTGTGATAAGTGAACCCAACACTGAAAACCTCTAAAAGTAAACTTGTAAACTTGTCCACCACGACTAGCTCTGAGAAACCGCATTCAACCAGACCAATTTTGGACGACTTTTTCGAGTAATTCAGGCCTGATTTCATCAATAACATGAGTTATGTTGGCTTCCAAAGAGTCTATTGTTTCTGGTTTATCAGCATAAACCAATGACTTGACATAACCCCAAAGAAAATAATCCAGTGGAGTTATGTTGCATGATCTTGGAGGCCAATTTATTGAACCATTTCTAGAAATAATGTTATCCCCAAATCTTTCTTTCAATAAATCAGTTGTTACTGTAGCAGCATGAGATGTAGCACTATCTTGTTGGAACCAAAATACTTCTGAGTCGATACCATTCAAATTCTGAAACAAATAATCATTTATAATCGATCTGTAACGAGCACCATTCATAACTTTAGCTCCAGCATCGTTTTTAAAGAAATATGGACCGATGATGCCTCCAGGGTGTAAAGCACACTATACAGTGCATTTTTCAGGATGCAATGGAACCTGCAGAACTTCTTGAGGATTGTTTTCACTCGATATAGGGCAATTTTGCTTGTTTACATAGCCGTTCAACCAGAAATTGCTTCATCACTAGACACAATTTTACGATAAAAAAGTGGATCAACTTCAAGCTGTTCTACGTCCCAATCAGCAAACAAACGACGCTTATTATGGTCAAGTGGCTTTAGTTCTTGAACCAGTTGGATCTTGTATGGGTGTAGACCAAGATCTTTGCGCAGAACTTTCCATGTAGTGGATGCACAGAGTCCAACTTGTTGTGAACGTCGACGAATAGAAAAATCTGGATCATCATTAACACTATGACTTACAATAGCGATATTTTCTTCTGTACGTACAGTTCTTTGTCTTGTTGTTGTTGTCGCATTGAGTAGAGAAAATATTGTCCAAAATCTATCGATAGTTCGATGAATAATCTGGTGGACGATTTTGTAAACCATAAATTTCACGAAGTTCTCTATAACTTTGGCGAATAGAACACTGACTGAAAATGAATTTCAAAAATTTGTAAACGTTGTTGCGACGTGAGTCTTTCCATGATAATTTGTCAATGCTTACTGATCAGAAATGTCAAAACAACATGGCTTTTAACTTCTTTCGAATCACAGTTATCCATCGAAAGTTCTATCACTCTAGAAAAACACACGATATTTAGGCTATAAATATACGATTAAAATCTATTATACATCCTTCTTTCAACCCCATTTGAAGTATGCTTAACCAAGAATTCTCATACTAATTGGTTAACGTTTAATCAATTACTTCCGAAGAATTCAAAAAGGTATCTCTAAATACCAAGCAATTCTTTATAAAGGGTATTTCCATTAACAAAAATAAAGATCTGCTTTCTGTTACAAAAATCTTGTCGACCAGTGTAATTGGACCATATATGGGAACTTTTATGTTGCAAATTGTCTGTAGAATCATCACCTTGTTAAATTTGGCCAGAGATAACTTGGGCATCCTGTTTAGCAGATGACCATAAGAATTTCCAAACAATTTAAGGCTGGACCATTGTTCATTACCTTGATGAAATCGGCAAATGTTGCGGTGAAATCAACTATTTGATGCACGCAACATGAAAACAAATAATATCGAGTTTATCCAGGTGTTTACAGTGATGGAGTTGTCGGAACAGATGCAGACGATGTTTGTTTTTTCGGACAAAAGACCAGATACCGCAGGCCCTTCTGAACCGTGTGAGCCGCGACTGTAACGGACTGTGCTGAACAATGAAGTCCGCGGATAATGACAGGTCTTTACAGGGCGTTTTGAAACAAATCGCGCAGATTGCAGCGTTGTGATTTCCGTCCAGGGCGGAAACGGGACAATGAGGATCATTCTTCCATAACACTAAGGGGTGGACGTCGTTAATCGAACGACTTCGGGAATCAACGAGCCATAACCCTTCGGACATGCATCGGGAGGACCAAGACACCTGCATTTTAGGCCCGTTCAACTGTTTTGATTTGGTTGACAATAATTTATGATAAGTCACTTATTTCTACCGACAAGTTTATTAAGGAATGATCTTTTGAAATATTTTTACTAGCTTCTGCTTTGTGAATACTAAAACTTGAACAGAACATCATGAACTGTAATTGCTTGCTTATGCTTGGACTGCAATGACACGTCCATAACAAATCAAACGACATATAAAATAAACATTCATTATAAGGCATCCAAATGATATAACAAAATCCAATAAATAAAAATTTTTAACCAAAATTCTATAAATTAAATATTTTGAATAGACAAAATTTTGTTTCTGCTGATCAATCTTATGAAAACAAATATCTTTCAAAAAATACTGACGAAGCAAAGTCTCTCTTGAAACTTGTCTTTCAGTAATGTTTTTACATATCTTGAGATCTTATAGAAAGTAACTTAGTTAGATATCAAATAATATTGAATATTTCAAGTAAGATATATTTATGATGAAATTCTTAAGATTATAATAAACATTTTTGAAGGATATTTGTTTTTATAAGATTGATCAGCAGAAACAAAATTTTGTCTATTCAAAATATTTCATTTATAGAATTTTGGTTAACAATTTTTATTTATTGGATTTTGTTATATCATTTGGATGTCTTATAATGAATGTTTATTTTATATGTCGTTTGATATAAGTGGTACTAAGTTATAATTATTGAATATAATTTTTCGAAATTAAATAGGTAGAAGGCTGATATCAAAATATTTAAATAATTTTATATAACTTCTATGAAGTATTAACCTCTATTTATGTTATTTTATTCATAATATATAATTATTTGGTATCCTTAACATTCTTTATACAGATAGTCCTTGTGCTATAACAGAGGCCGTTAAATTGTCTTTCAACTTTTAGATCAAGGGTAAACCACAGAGTTATTTATCTGTAAGATAACCTTATACTACATTTAAAATTTTCATTACTCATTTACCAGAAGTTTCTAAATTGTTGAAGGATGAGTAAATATTTGTTGTTGATTGATGTTATATTTTATTGAATATGAATTATTTGAATACTGACGAAGCAAAGTCTCTCTTAAAACTTGTTTTTCAGTAATGCTTTTACATATCTTGAGATTTTATAGATATATACTACTCTGTCAAGAAAGTACCGGGAATTTTCAATTAAAACAACATTTTTACATTTAATCGTCAAAATTTATTGGGTCGCCTTCAAAATAGGCTCCATTTGCTCCAATACATCTATGCCAACGGCACTTCCAATTATTGAAACATTTTTTATAGGCGCTTTCCGGGATGGACTTTAGCTCTCGCGCCGAATTTTGTTTTATGGCTTCAATCGACTCAAAACGGGTGCCACGAAGGGGCAATTTTAGTTTTGGGAAGAGGAAAAAGTCGCAGGGAGCCAAATCCGGCGAATACGGTGGTTTCTGAAGCACGTTCTTACGGATACGCTCACGCAAACGTTTCATAACGCCTAGGTAATACTCCTTGTTTACCGTCTGACCCTCTGGAACGAATTCGTAGTGCACCACGCCACGGATATCGAAGAAAACAATGAGCATCACGTTCATTTTCGAGCGGCTTTGGCGTGGTTTTTTCGGTTTCGGCTCATTTTTTGCCACCCATCCCGATGATTGCTGGCTTGTTTGCATATCGTACTCGTAGACCCAAGTCTACGGGGTTCGCGATGACGTTTTTGAAGAAAATTCAGGTCTTTCGGTACGAGTCGTGCGGCCACCTTTCTCATGCCCAAAATATCAATCAAAATCGTACGTGCGGACTCGTGGGATATCTTAAGATCATGTGCTATCTCTCTCAAGCTGGTACGACGGTTTTCCAGCACCCTTTCCTTAATTTTATCGACGTTATCTTCGATCGAAGCCGTCGATGGGCGACCACTTCACGACCGTCCTTGAAGGCTCTGTACCACTGATATGCACGAGTTTTCGATAGAGCATTATCACCAAAGGCCTTTTGCAACATTTTCAATGCATCGGCACACGAAAATTCATTTGCAACACAAAACTTTAAACAAATTCTTTGCTCAACGTAATCACCCATAGTAAAAATCGGCACGCACTCTGACATCGACTGACTTAATCAGCTGTTGCAAGCACACTAGTTGACAGATCCCGCTCAAGCTTGGCATAGTACTTAAGGACAGTGGTACCAACCTAGGAAAAAAATTTTTTATCTGCTTCATTGCCCCGCCAGATTTAAATCGATAATTCCCGGTACTTTCTTGACAGAATGTATAATGATATCGAATATTTTAAGTGAGATAGTTTTATGATGAAATTCTTAAGATTATGTCAAACATTTTTGAAAGATATTTGTTTTCATAAGATTGATCAGCAGAAACAAAATTTTGTCTATTCAAAATATTTAATTTATAGAATTTTGGTTAACAATTTTTATTTATTGGATTTTGTTATATCATTTGGATGTTTTATAATGAATGTTTATTTTATATGTCGTTTGATATAAGTGGTACTTATATGACATTATTTCAATTTAATTCCTGAAGTTATAATTATTAAATATAATTTTTGAAATTAAATATGTAGAAGGCTAATATTAAAATATTAAAACAACATACATTGTATTCCAAGTGGACAAGATATTGAGTGCACCTTCATTTTTTCAAATGGATCAGCCTTTATATTTTTTCATTCTTGGCTAGCTCTTTCTCTCCTGATTGCGAATATACAGGTATGGAAAAGACAGTCGAAAACATAGGAAATTCAATGTTAATCTATTAGCAAAGTCGGTTCCAGTGGAGCAGTGGAAGAATCAAAACCTCCGCGGGATGCGATGACGAATAAACGAGTGTTCTCTCTCAATGGTAGTGGCTGCTGGAGGGAAACTTCGATAGAAACGAGGCTCTGCACTGCTGTCAGTTCAGTAAACAGAATAATTCGCACTTCAAACGTGGATAACGTGGACATCGGTTGAAAATAAATACGATAATCTTATTCCATTTTATGCGGGGACTTTATTTACCACGATTAATGACACAAAGCCTTTGTGAAAATGAGTACTTAGGTTTTTTCACCATAACTGGCTTAAAAATAAAATAAATTCTACGAAAATAAGAAATTCGAAAACAAAAGCAAATTCTGAAAAATGCGAAATGGAAGGTCGACAAATTTAAATTAAATGTTCAAATAATCTACCTTGTAGAGCCAAATAGTAGCCAAATCCATTATAAAGAGATAGTCTCATATCTCTGACCAGATTCGACATAGTTGCTATTTTGGCACAAATTTGGAATATTTTGAACCTTAATTCATTAATATTCGTGGCTCTATTAATTTCATGCCATAAATCAAATTTTTCAGATATCCCCAAGGAAAATAATCATTGGGAGATGAATCTGGTGATCTGAGGGGCCATTTGATCGTGCTATTTGTAGGAATGACATGGTTCGAAAAAGTCGTTCTGAGATATTCTATGACTATTGTTGCCTTGTGACTTGGACAGCCATTCTTTTGAAACCAGACATCATCGAAATCAATTGGTAGCTGTCGAACTGTCGGAATAATTTGATTCTCTTAAAGCTCGAGATATTTGGCAGCGTTTAGGTTACCATCGATAAAAAATGGACCTATGATGTAATTCCCCAGAGTTCCTGTCCAAACATTAAGTTTTTGTGGATACTGGGTACGCACAGGAAACTTGCAGATGCTTATTCTTCTTAGACCAATATCTTACTACTGATGTTTTCTGTTCAAGGAAAACGATGATTCATTAGTGAAAAGATATTGTTAAACAATGAACTTCATTTACTTTTTCCATCATAGTTTCACAAAATTCCGTTCGTTTGGTATGGTCTTAAGTGAAAAATTTCTTGTTTTGTTTGAACCTTATAACATCGGTAACCATTCCTTTTAAAAATATTCCTCACATTTTTATCGCTCAGATCGACTTGTTCAGCAATTTGTTTACTCGAGGAAGGTTCACTGATTTCAACAGTAGCACACACATTCACTTCTTATTTCAGACGATTTTCACTATTGGTTTTTTGTGGTTTATCATTTCTCGAATTTTTCAATTATTTTAGAAATAGTCGAACTTGAAGGAATCAGCCTGTTTTAAAAGGCAACGATGAATGAATTTATTGTTTCTTGAATTGATTGACCACCAAAGTGCCATTTTATGATCTGAATTGTTTCTTCTATAGTGATCATTTGGATTTACTTTATTTCCAATCGATATGGACAAACGTTTGAGGTGCGAATGATTCGCAGACTGCGGATCCTTTCGATCGAAGCATCCCCCACCAGCCACTACCATTGAGAGAGAACATTCGTTTATTCGTCATCGCATCGCGCTGAGGTTTTGATTCTTCCACTGCTCAACTGGAACCGACGTTACTTATAGATTAAATATTTGATACATTCGGTCTTTACTTGGTGGAAACACATTTTAATTAAAAAAATGTATATGAGGCAGTAATTTATTTCCACAAATATTTGTACTACTACAACAATTGTTTCACTACGATGTGACTTCTTCAGGTATTACATTGTACTGTCTGATGGTACTCAGTGTAACCGAGTGTAAATACATTTTTAGGTACGTGACCAAATACTGGAAGCACAAGTCATAAAAACTCTGGGTGTTTATTGGAGTTTGCCGCTAAAAATGCCATTAAGGAAAAATATTCAGTAATGGAGAATGATCGACATCTGTTTGTTCGTTCAAAAGGTCATATGTTTTCGACTGTTGGCTATGCTGACAACTAGTAATTTTACGAATATAGTTGGTGATATTCTGTAAAAATTGTGAGCTATGCGTCGGAACTTGTAAAAAGAAAAAGAAAAGAAGCATAAATCAGTCTTCGCATAAACATAGTTATGTGCAGAAGACAGTTTATTGGAATTTATATCATTATTACGTGCGAATTGCTATATTTTAGTAAACGTGAGTTATATTAATGAATATGGAAGAAAAGAAAAAAAAATATTACTTTAAAACCAGAGGAGGAACTACGCCTCTTGGAATTGATTGAAAAAGAGAATTTTAATGTTATAGGATAAAGTCTGGCAGAGAATAGCAACTGCTTTCAATGCAACAGTTCTCCATTAGAGAGATGGGGACCAGCTCAAATCCAAATAAAAACTTAAACTAGAAAGGTGGTAGCTGCTCAACGCAGTCATATTGAAGGGGCTGGTGGTGGGAGTCCATTGAAATTGAGGAAGCCAATTTCCAAACAGTTGAGCCCAACTGTTACGAACCCACTCGCCGAAGCGAAAGAGATGTATTATAAAAAAAAAACAGCTCTAGTTGAAGCTCAGATAGTGGCTATCAAGGAAGAGAATAGATGAAAAGAAGAGGAGCATTCAAAGCTTAAAATATTAGATTTGCAAATTATGGAGATGAAGAGAAAATATATAAATAATGATAATTGAATATTTTTTATTTTGAATGCACTTTCTGGAAAAAGCGCTCTTCTAATAGCGCTATATAGAATTCTAATTCTATCAGCATTGCTGCAGACTATGAAATCCCCTCAAATTTTAATTAAAAACAGAAATTTCAATTACACATAATATTTTTATTTCTTTATTCTCACTTGAAACTTTTTCAGATGTTACCTAAAAGAAAATAATGAATCAGAAATACATACGTAGAAACCTATCTAAATACTTACCTTGTAAAATCGTATAAAAATTATATGAAATCTTGTCATATTGAAGATACAAATTGAATATGAAGAATAGTTTCAAAAGTGACAAGCAAATTTATTTGCAATTATCATACAAATATAAATTTTAAAATAGCAAAATATTTATTAATAATAGACTCTCACTTGACGAGCTGCATTAACATTAGTTGAATTTGTTTGAAAGTCCTCTTCCTCCCGCAATTATTCATTTGGAATTATTTCGTTCATATCTACAGCTATATTGTGCAAAACAGGGGTTGCAACAATAATCGCCCTTGTGGTCGTTAACTTAACCTCATTCCTTTAGAAAGGATAGGGAAACGACGTTTCAAAACTCCATACTTTCTCTCCACCACATTTCTAGTTCGTAAAATTGACTGCTTATATAAATTTTCAGCGGCAGTTATAGCTTCCGGTAACTTTGTCATAAGATAAGTCTGCAAACTATAACGACTATCACCAAGTAACAAATACCGTCCAAATTAACCATTCTCAAATTGTCTCTTCAAGATACTGTTATTAAAGATGGTTTGAACATGTTTTGGGCCAGGTCATTTAGCTCCAATAATTCTGATTCTCAAGTCTGAATTACACACAGTTCACATATTTCGTATTACGCTAAAATCAAACAAAATGGGCTATGTGACAGGGGAAGGTTATGTCCACTGTTTTTGTGTTCATCTAGCACCTGCGCAGTGTCGAGCTTCTCGTTAAATCGTTAAAGGATCCTTTTCCAGCCGTGAAGGGCCGATTTTCTCACTTTAAGATAAAGGACGCTTTTGAGTTCCCTTTAACCTCAAAATTTGCTTATGAAACACGTTTTATCATTAAAGGAGAATTTTTGGGAAAAAGGAGGCGTTAATTTCGTTTATGAAACTGGCCGTGTGAAGCTTGAAGTTTCCGCAGTGAAAGTTGATGCTGTTATCGCATACGCTGTAGAGGTGCATTGTTTTCAAGAAGAGTAGAATTTCCCAGATCTCTTTCTTTTTCATACTGTGAGGGTTGCACAAAGACACACCGTGTGGTATTTTTATCGAATTAACCCATGAAAATCTTGGAACATTGAATTTTTATTGTTTGTTATAAGACGTCTAATCAGAAGGCGTCTTAGTACCTGACGTTCTTAGAACTGGACAATTTTGGTTTCGGGACCTTCTTTTTGCTGGAGTGCCTTTTTGGTTGGATTATATTAATACCAGACAATTTTGCTTCTGCCGAATTAAGAGATCTTATTACCGAACCATCTTAGTTCCGGATGCTCTACTGGTCATCTGGAATAATTTGGAACTGAAGACCTACTGATTATTTGGAGAATAGAAACTATCATTGGAGAAAGCACTTCAACACTTTGGAAAACAATATTTCAGGAGAACCTCAAAGATAAGTCCTTATGTAAATCTAGAATCTGAAACTAACTGTAAAATTCTATTATACTGTAAATAAAAGTCACTATTTTAATTGTGAAGTTGAAATAAATGGATAGTGAGTAAGAGTTTGCATTTTCTCTATCAGATTGACAATTTGGGATTCATTCGGGAAAGAGAAATTTTATTTATCTTTTCATTGGCGCACTCTAAGGCATTTTACGAAGTAGGATGTTTTTGGTGCAGACGGACAAAATCGCTAGCACAGGCTAGAGCGTCTTAGTTTCACTTCCTTTTTTCTTTTCATCATAGCCTTCAGTGTGGTGGGTTAGCGATTTGGTTTCAAAGTAGAGATTCGCTATTTTTGTAAAGTAAAAAATTAAAAACAATATGCCGAGAAATGGAACTACGTAGTGTTTACTATATTTTCAAACTGAATAAAACAAAATTGTATCTCAACTATTATATACTACTCTGTCAAGAAAGTACCGGGAATTTTCAATTAAAACAACATTTTCACATTTAATCGTCAAAATTTATTGGGTCGCCTTCAAAATAGGCTCCATTTGCTCCAATACATCTATGCCAACGGCACTTCCAATTATCGAAACATTTTTTATAGGCGCTTTCCGGGATGGACTTTAGCTCTCGCGCCGAATTTTGTTTTATGGCTTCAATCGACTCAAAACGGGTGCCACGAAGGGGCAATTTTAGTTTTGGGACGAGGAAAAAGTCGCAGGGAGCCAAATCCGGCGAATACGGTGGTTGCTGAAGCACGTTTGTTGAGTTTTTGGCGAGAAAGTCAGTCACAATCGTAGCTCGGTGAGAAGGCGCGTTATCGTCATGCAAAATCCATGAGTTGTTCGCCCACAAATTTGGCCGCTCTTACGGATACGCTCACGCAAACGTTTCATAACGCCTAGGTAATACTCCTTGTTTACCGTCTGACCCTCTGGAACGAATTCGTAGTGCACCACGCCACGGATATCGAAGAAAACAATGAGCATCACCTTCATTTTCGAGCGGCTTTGGCGTGGTTTTTTCGGTTTCGGCTCATTTTTTGCCACCCATTCCGATGATTGCTGGCTTGTTGGCATATCGTACTCGTAGACCCAGGTCTCATCACCAGTTATAATGCGTTCCATGAATGTAGAATCGGAATTACAGCGATCCAGCATGTCTGAAGCAACCTGTTCGCGATGACGTTTTTGAAGAAAATTCAGGTCTTTCGGTACGAGTCGTGCGGCCACCTTTCTCATGCCAAAATATCAATCAAAATCGTACGTGCGGACTCGTGGGATATCTTAAGATCATGTGCTATCTCTCTCAAGCTGGTACGACGGTTTTCCAGCACCCTTTCCTTAATTTTATCTACGTTATCTTCGATCGAAGCCGTCGATGGGCGTCCGGAACGAGGCAAGTCTTCGACCACTTCACGACCGTCCTTAAAGGCTCTGTACCACTGATATGCACGAGATTTCGATAGAGCATTATCACCAAAGGCCTTTTGCAACATTTTCAATGCATCGGCACACGAAAATTCATTTGCAACACAAAACTTTAAACAAATTCTTTGCTCAACGTAATCACCCATAGTAAAAATCGGCACGCACTCTGACATGGACTGACTTAATCAGCTGTTGCAAACACACTAGTTGACAGATCCCGCTCAAGCTTGGCATAGTAATTAAGGACAGTGGTACCAACCTAGGAAAAATTTTTACCTGTCTCATTGCCCCGCCAGATTTAAATCGATAATTCCCGGTACTTTCTTGACAGAATGTATATCCGTTGAAGGCTTCGGCTTGTGCAAAACTTCGAGAAGTGGGGTGTGCCAAAGGTCCGTCTGCTCATTTTATAGTTTTTAGTGTTGAAACGTGCTTGTGCTTAAAAATTTCGATGGATGTTTAGTTTTTCCTTTCACTTCCAGGTGCAATATTTCAAGATTGTCCAATTATGGGAAGACATGATGGTTCTTTGACCCTTTTTTGGAATGATCTCCTGGTTTGTCCTATATATGAATTACTGCACTGTTGACCACTCAATTTATAGACTCCAGAATTATTCTGCCGTTTTTTTCTGTCTTTTGTTTTAAAAAAGAGGTTGAAAATTTTATCTGAGGAAGTAAAAGTTGTTTTTATGTTATTTTTTTGAGAATAGTTGAGCTAGTTTTTGCGAGATTAGTCCAAAGTATGTTAATTTCACAATTTTTTTGTCATTATCTGTTTTGGAAGTGGGGTATATTTGTTCAAGAATTAGTTGTTTTTCTTCTTTGTTTTTGAGAGAATTCATGGTTTTGTTTGTGGCTATTTGTTTGATTGTATTCAGTTTCCTCTTCAACGTAATATTATTTGAAGGAATTAAAAATGTTCTATGTATCATTGATCGATCTGTAAGCAGCGTATTTATGAGTGTTTGATGGTGTGAAAAGTTGAGTATGGTTATATCTGTAGTTGTGGGTCTTCTGAATATATCCAATATCGATAATGTACATTCGCCTACGAAAAAAATTGAATTGACGGTTTGAAATTTTAATTCGATGTAAAAACATTTAACCAGAAATCGATAGCTTAAAACTGTTCATTGATGCTAATAATGGATTCTTTCTGAAATATACGAAAACAGAAGAGTATGAACCAACTTCAGTGCCTTCTTTACACAGGACGTAATGAACAAATAGGATTTTGGGGTAACGATGACTCTGATCTTTCAGGGGAGAGAGGATGGATCGAGCCCAAGGGATATGACGGCATCAATTACGCCTTCTAGTAATTAGAATATGCACAGGACGGGAGCATGTGCTGCTACGGCACCTGTCTAGATTAACTTCTCTGTAAGGAGCAAAATTTACAGGCGGTTCTGTGTTTTGTTAAAGTCTATCTGCGTAAGAAGATTTGTCTTCAAAGCACAATACCTAATGTAGTGAATATTTCAAAATATTATATGATGATAATAAAACGGAGCATTCAGTACGCGCAAACAAATTTATGCCTAATCACCCAGTATTTTGCAGAAATATTTGTTCATTCAAAAATCCTTTCCAAAATTTTAATGATAAAAACTGTTTCGTTAATAAAATAGAAAGGCTCTTTACTTGATAGAAGAAATATAACAAAATTTGAATATCAAAACAAATTGAAATATGTTTATCTTCTACAATTTTAATTTCCAAAAGAATTTTTTTATTCAAAAAACTTTTAGAATTAAATTAATGTCTAAAACAAGCACCGCTCACATTTAATAGACGTTTATAATCAAAACTCAATATACAATGTCAAATGAAATAAATAACCCAACAGATATACATATTTCAATTTGTTTTGATATTCAAATTTTGTTATATTTCTTCTATCAAGTAAAAAGCCTTTCTATTTTATTTTATATATAATATATAATTATATTTTGGCTTCAATAAATCTCATTATAGAATGTCAATGAATTTAAGTAAACCTTAAAATAACTCACTTTGTTCTTTGATTTTGTTAGAACATAGATCAATCTTGAATATATAGTTGATCTGTAGTTCGAAGCTTAAGTCTTTTAACACGTGAGTGATGTAGGTTATGTTTTTGATTTTGATATTTTTAATATTAAAAAGGGCTGATGACGGGATTATCTAGAATTATATTTGTTTTTTGAAGATATAGTGCACATTTTTTTAGAGATTTTTGAAATAATTTGTTCGAATATTTAAACATATTAAATATTTCAAATAAATTATATTCTTTGGGAAGTCCTTTAAGTGTGTTCATGTTTTTATAAGGCAAGTAGTATTTTTTAAAGATAAAACCAGAAACAAAATTTTGTCTCCTTTGAATATTTATTTATTAATTTTAATTACTTTCGTATATCTGTTGGGTTATTTATTTCATTTGACATTGTATATTGAGTTTTGATTATAAACGTCTATTAAATGTGAGCGGTGCTTGTTTTAGACATTAATTTAATTCTAAAAGTTTTTTGAATAAAAAAATTCTTTTGGAAATTAAAATTGTAGAAGATAAACATATTTCAATTTGTTTTGATATTAAAATTTTGTTTCGTTAATGTAAAATGGACTATTTTGATGTCTTAATGAAAGACGTGTTTTTATTTCTACTCAATCCTTAGAAATGTCCAGCGTAAAATTCAGAAGATTAAACCATGCACAATATTCTGCTATGTAGAATCTTTGCGTCTGTCAATGCCCTGATTTTTAAAGTCGATATAATTCTGAATTAACATTCAGAAGAAATTTGAAAGAAAGGTTTCTTCGAATGCAGTCCGATCTGTTATTTACTTATATGAATTCTTCCACTTAAGTAAATAATACAAATATATGTTATTTTCTATTTAGTTTTATTTGCGTCTTATTACATGAGCTCAGTGGTAGGAGCATGGGGCTCGTAACTGAAAGGTCGCGGATTCAAATCCTGTTCAGGTTGCAAAGAAATTTTCTAGTTGGACGGGTTTCCACCACAATTTCACTGTTGGGTCGAAATTTAACGGTGCTGTGATCTAAAGTGGCGTAAAATTGCAGTAACAAAGCCTACCCAGAACACAACTGAACTCCACTAAAGTTATAGGAGTATTCGGATACTATAAAATATAATTATATAAAAACAACATAGTAACTTCTTCACTTGCTTATGTCATAACAAAATTTGAATATTAAAACAAATTGGAATATGTTTAATTTCAAAAAAATTTTTCATTCAAAAAACTTTTAGAATTAAATTAATGTCTAAAACAAGTACCGCTTACATTTAATAGACGTATATAATCAAAACTCAATATATAATGTCAAATGGAATAAATAAACCAACAGAGATACGAAAGTCCTTAAAGTTAATAAATAAATATTTAAAGGAGACAAAATTTTGTTTCTGGTCTTACCTTTAAGAACACCAATTGCCTTTTAAAAACATGAACACACTTAAAGGACTTCTCAAGAATAAAATTTATTTGAAATATTTAATATATTTAAATATTCGAATAAATTAATTCAGAAATCTCTAAAAAATGCACTATATCTTCAAAAAACAAATATAATTCTAAGCAATTCCGTCTTCAGTCCTCAATAATATTCCAAATATCAAAATCGAAAAACTAACCTATATCAAAACCTCAGCACGTGTAAAAGGACAAATGCTTTCTATTTTATTTTATGTCATTATACCCAATATTCAAATGCTATCTGCTTTTAGTTTAAGGTACAATAAAGTTTTTTACTATCTCATTAACTTTGGTAAAACCACCGGGTCCCTACGAGAATGAATCAATAGAAGTGAACTAACTGACTCGGTTTGGTCATTCAATGAATTCCCAGAATTTCTTAATCGTTTTATTTATACACTTTTCAACAGGTTCAGCTTCAGTTTCTTAACTTTCTGAAGAAAAATCTTAAAACACTCATCAAAATCAAGTTTCTTTTTTATATCGGGTGTTTTTTTAGAGTGATAGAACTTTCGATAGGGATAACTGTGATTTGACAGAAGGTAGAAGCCATGTTGTTTCGACATTTATGTTCAGTAAGCATTGACAAATTATCATGGAAATACTCACGTCGCAACAACGTTTACAAATTGTTGAAATTTATTTCGAAATCAGTGTTCCATTCGCCAAACTTATAAATTTATGGTTTACATAATCGTCTCAGAGCAGCTTATTCGTCGACCTATCGATAGATTTCGAACAACATTTTCTCTACTCGATGCAACAACAACAAGACAAAGAACTGTACGTACAGAAGAAAATATCGCTGCTGTAAGTCATAGTGTTAATGATGATCCAGATTTGTCTATTCGTCGACGTTCACAACAAGTTGGACTCTGTGCATCCACCACATGGAAAATTTTACCCATACAAGATCCAACTGGTTCAAGAACTAAAGCCACTTGACCATAACAAGAGTCGTTTGTTTGCTGATTGGGCCCTAAAACAGCTTGAAGTTGATCCACTTTTTTATCGTAAAATTGTGTTTAGTGATAAAGCTCATTTCTGGTTGAATGGCTATGTAAACAAGCAAAATTACCGTATTGGAGTGAAAACAATCCTCAAGAAGTTCTGCAGATTCCATTGCATCCTGGAAAATGCACTGTATGGTGTACTTTACACGCTGGAGGCATAATCGGTCCATATTTATTTAAAAACGATGCTGGAGCTAATGTTACAGTGAATGGTGCTCGTAACAGATCGATGATCAATGATTATTTGTTTAAAAATTTGAATGGTATCGACCCAGAAAGGTTTTGGTTCCGATAAGATGGTGCTACACCTCATGCTGCTACCGTAACAATTGATTTATTGAAAGAAAGATTTGGCGATAACATTATTTCGAGAAATGGTCGAATTAATTAGCCTCCAAGATCATGCGACATAACTCACTGAATTATTTTCTTTGGGGTTATGTCAAGTCATTGGTTTATGCTGATAAACCAGAAATAATAGACGCTTTGGAAGCCAACATAACTCGTGTTATTGATGAAATGAAAGGTCCAAAATTGGTCTGGTAGAATGCGGTTCCTCAGAGCTAGTCGTGGTGGACATATGGCGGAAATCATTTTCAAAACATGAATGTCATAAAATTATCTTTCAAAAAAAAATTTGAGGTCAATCTTTATTTAAATGTGTTATATTTCAATTTAAAGTTCTATCACTCTAAAAAAAACCCGATATATCTAACGATAAATAATCTGGTGGGTGATTCCATTTTTATTTTCATAAATAGATTTTCCAATCTATCCATGAAACTTTCAGCTGAAAGAATTCACCATTAAAACTGAAATACTTCAGATTTTGCCAACTTTTTAGTAAGTAAATGGTATCTATTGTTATTACACAATTCACTTTGTTTTCGAATAGCATTTCTTCCATTAGGGCTGTTACATCTTCTACTGGTGGGCTCGATAATAAATTTACTGCGTCGAATGAGACTTATTTTGAGTTGGATAGGATTTCAAAATTTTATTTTCGTCAATAAGTGCTACGGAATTTTTAATTGAAAATTGAAGTTGGAAATTACAGAAAGCTCTTATGATATTTATAAGGAATTTGGAAAGTTTGTATGCTGTGAAATATGAAACCACTTATCGAGTATTTTTTTTTATGAAGTTTGATTTAGGAATAAAATTGTGGTACGTGGGGGTTCATTGACAGTACTTTATTTATATCTCTCTATATGGTTATACAACAGGTATGATTTAACGTTGATTTTATTTCTTTACTGACTGGTTCTTTCCTTTATCGAATGGTTTCTTCAGGTACTGACTGAAGTTAGTAGAAAGTAGATACCTGAAGAAGCCACATCGGGGTAAAACCATTGTTGTATTTTAAATATTTTTATGGAAATTAAAATACTGTCCACTATATATATTTCAATTAAAATGAGTTCCCACCAAGTAAAGACCGAATAAATCAAACATATCACCTAATTGGTATTGAAAATTGATCCTCCCATCATTTTTCCTATGGAAAAAAATGCATGCACACTTTTCATAGTTGAGTTTAAGTTTATTTTTGTAGCAGTAAACCAAAAATCTTTCGAGATCCTCCTGAATCTTGACACAATCCTGAACTGAAATTATCCTCCTGACAATCTTAAGGTCATCATCATAATGCTTGAAGCATTTTTTAATATCGTTGATAAAAATCATATAATGATTTAGAGATTATTAAAAAAGAATTTATTGTAAGCAAACATGTAGGTTACATTGAACAGAAAAAGAGCAACTGGTTTGAAAATGCAAGCAAATCAAAATAAACTAAATCATGAAAACAGAAATAGAATTACACAATTAATTAATTGATTAATTAATCAGGAAGACATAATCGTATGCTTTAAATGTACTAGTTGACAGCTTGATGGTTCTCTCAATCATCTAAATTCATTATATTGAAGTATTGAGTGGACAATAGAAGTAAAAACTGAAGACTACTAAATTATTTGGATTTCACATTAACTGAAGTTAAAAAAAAGCATAATCTTTCCAGTCTTCATGAACCTTCTCAAACAGATATAACAATCTCAAACTCAAGTCATCCAATTCAACATAAGTTATCAGCATATCATAGCATGACTAATAGATTATTAATAATTCCTCCATCTCCGTAAAATTTTAATCATGAATTAATTTTAATGAAACAAAGAGTAACTGATAACGGTTGTTTGCCATCAATAATAGACAGTATGAGTGACAGAAAACAGTATGAAAATGCTATGTACGAAATATACCCCAAGTTAGAAACCGAAAAAATATTAAATTCTCTCAGGTAATATGATAAACCATCTCTACAAATAATGAAGTTCCTCAATACCATAGACATTAAAGTATCCTTCAGATCCAATATTTCTTTTGAAAAAACTTTAAAAAACTCTAAATCTAAAATAAATAACTCACAGTTATCAGATGTTCACTAATTAGAAGAAGAATATTCATTCGAGAAAGGTTACCCTAATATACAATAAACGGAAAATATATCAACAACATCAAAGATATCAAAAAATTACAACAATGCAGTTTCAGCTCCAAACTAAAATTTCAGTGTGAAACTCTGAATACTATTTTTGACATTCTGGTTATTTTTCTTATCATGGGTCATTATTTCGGGTGAATAATTTTTGTTAAGTTTTTCTGTGTTCCGAGTACAAATTGCTATAAGTTACACGTAACAACACGTTGATCATTCATGTTTTATTTTGGATACTTTAAAGCTTACTTCGTGTTTATTCGTTCTAGGTTTTATCTTATTTGGTGAGTTAAATTTTGATCTTGTGATATATTTTAATCTGAATTCAATACATTTCTGAAGAGGTCTAGAGACCAAAAGAGCTATCAAATGTTGGAATTCTCGTTCAATTATTTTTATTTGATCCTTTATTTTGAGAATTTTAGATAATTTTGGACTTTCTTGTATTTGTATGTTAATATACATACTTATATAAAATAAAATAATAAGAAGCGGTTTTTTCACTTGATAGGAGGATTATTATGAATATAGAAACAGATTTAATGTGTTTAGTCTCCTAAAATTTTAATTTCAGGAAATTTTATTTGAAAACTTTTAGAATTAAATCAATGTCTTATAAGCACTGCTTATATTTAATAGACGTATAAAATCAAAACTCATTATACAATTAAAACAAATTGTAAAAATTACTGTTTTACTACCAATAAAAATGATATATTACACATTTTCTTGTGACTCGAGTTTCGGGAAATGAACTATCCCATCATCAGACAACTGAAGACCTAACAGTGGTACAGAGGTATTTAAACAAAAGTGATACATATTTTGAATATTTCAATAGAATCTAGGTAACACCTAATAGTGGTACAGAGGTTTACAAGCGGAACGTGATAAAAAACCGGGTTAAAAAAGAAAGACCTTCTAACAGATATCGGAATGTCGGCAATCGACAAAGAACGTTGTTAAACAGATGGTACCCATTTAAATATCTCAAATAATTTTTGGGGTAACATAGCTCCGTACAGTCATTCATTATTTTTATATTATTTTGTTGTATATCTCAAATATTTGGATTTACATAGTTCCGTACATTCATTAATTATTTTTTACATTATTTTTATTGTGAACTAATTTGAAAATTTCAATAATCAAGTTTCTTTTCTTTTGAATCTACATATAAAATTTTCTTAAGATTTTTTTTTGTCGAAAGGAATTAATTTTTTCTAAAGAATGAGTGGCAAAAGTTGAATTTAGTTTACTTTTCATTAAATTCATTTAATGTTCGTTGAAAAAGGTTTTAAACAGATGCTATTTTTTAAATATCTCAAATATTTTCGATTTACATAGCTCCGTACAGTCATTCATTATTTTTACATTATTGTTATTGTGAACTAATTTGAAAATTTCAACAGATTCTAGATGATCGAGTTTCTTTCCTTTTGATTCTACATGTAAAATTTTAAGATTATCTATTGTGGGAAAGGAATGACCGTTTTCTAGACAATGAGTGGCAAAAGTAGAATTTTGTTTATTCTTTATGAAACTCATTTTATGTTCCTTGAACCTCGTCTTGAAGGAATAGTTGAAGGAATTTGTTTTAATTATGATCAACTACCAAATAGTAACGGCTGAAACAATTCAGCCTCTCATTATACAATGTCGATTGGAATAAAAAAGCCCAACAAATATAAATTGTCAATTAAAATTAATTAATAAATAACTGTTTGTTTGTTTCGTTCCAAGCATGCGCACTGAACTCTTCAGACAAGCGGAAACGCAGCTTTGCTTGTGACAAATGTTTTGTTTTCTTTTGAATTGAATTAGTCTTTACTTGGTGAAAATCCATATTAAATAATATTTAAATAAGATTATTCTGATTTTCACAAATTTTTATTGTTATGTTTACAACAATCGTTTCGCAATCACAGTTATTCAAAATCTAACCTTGCCTGATGATGCTACTATGATAGCGAAACGATTGTTGTACATAACAATAAAAATTTGTGAAAATCAGAATAACCTTATTCAAATATTATTTAATATGGATTTTCACCAAGTAAGGACTGATTCAGTTCAATAGAGAACAAAACGTTTGTCACAAGCAAAGCTGCGTTTCCGCTTTTAACATAACAATAAAAATTTGTGAAAATCAGAATAACCTTATTTAAATATTATTTATTGTTTTGTTTTCTGATCTTATATTTATGAAAACTAAATCTTTTTCGAAAATATACAACATAATTTCAAGAACTTCTCCAAAACTAATTTATTGTAAATAATTAATATATTTAAATGAGTTTCTTCAAAAACTCTCAAAACATGTAGCACATCCTCAAAAAATAATGAGAATTCAGATAAGGTCAGTCCAACTTCACATTTGAAAGATAAAATCAATTGACAATAAATAAACTTACCCATACGACCTCGTGGAACCGTGGTTTGATGAACATTCAAACTAAGTGAGCATAGAACTTAGAGAACCTTGGATATTAGATGTGCCTAGTTTGAATGTTCATCAAACAGAGATTTCAAGAGTATTTTTTCCAATTTTTGTGCATATTCATATGGAATGAAATATATAATCAAAAAATCTGCCACTGCCAAACTGGAAGCTGCGAAAACATTGAGCGAAGTGGGAAACTCTGATACAATCAATTATTTTTGAAAGTCAACATTTCATTTAAATGACACTGAAAAATCAAAGTACATTCTGTCAAGAAAGTACCGGGAATTATCGATTTAAATCTGGCGGGGCAATGAGGCAGGTAAAAATTTTTTTTCCTAGGTTGGTACCACTGTCCTTAATTACTATGCCAAGCTTGAGCGGGATCTGTCAACTAGTGTGTTTGCAACAGCTGATTAAGTCAGTCGATGTCAGAGTGCGTGCCGATTTTTACTATGGGTGATTACGTTGAGCAAAGAATTTGTTTAAAGTTTTGTGTTGCAAATGAATTTTCGTGTGCCGATGCATTGAAAATGTTGCAAAAGGCCTTTGGTGATAATGCTCTATCGAAAACTCGTGCATATCAGTGGTACAGAGCCTTCAAGGACGGTCGTGAAGTGGTCGCCCATCGACGACTTCGATCGAAGATAACGTCGATAAAATTAAGGAAAGGGTGCTGGAAAACCGTCGTACCAGCTTGAGAGAGATAGCACATGATCTTAAGATATCCCACGAGTCCGCACGTACGATTTTGATTGATATTTTGGGCATGCGAAAGGTGGCCGCACGACTCGTACCGAAAGACCTGAATTTTCTTCAAAAACGTCATCGCGAACAGGTTGCTTCAGACATGCTGGATCGCTGTAATTCCGATTCTACATTCATGGAACGCATTATAACTGGTGACGAGACCTGGGTCTACGAGTACGATATGCAAACAAGCCAGCAATCATCGGAATGGGTGGCAAAAAATGAGCCGAAACCGAAAAAACCACGTCAAAGCCGCTCGAAAATGAAGGTGATGCTCATTGTTTTCTTCGATATCCGTGGCGTGGTGCACTACGAATTCGTTCCAGAGGGTCAGACGGTAAACAAGGAGTATTACCTAGGCGTTATGAAACGTTTGCGTGAGCGTATCCGTAAGAAGCGGCCAAATTTGTGGGCGAACAACTCATGGATTTTGCATGACGATAACGCGCCTTCTCACCGAGCTACGATTGTGACTGACTTTCTCGCCAAAAACTCAACAAACGTGCTTCAGCAACCACCGTATTCGCCGGATTTGGCTCCCTGCGACTTTTTCCTCTTCCCAAAACTAAAATTGCCCCATCGTGGCACCCGTTTTGAGTCGATTGAAGCCATAAAACAAAATTCGGCGCGAGAGCTAAAGTCCATCCCGGAAAGCGCCTATAAAAAATGTTTCGATAATTGGAAGTGGCGTTGGCATAGATGTATTGGAGCAAATGGAGCCTATTTTGAAGGCGACCCAATAAATTTTGACGATTAAATGTAAAAATGTTGTTTTAATTGAAAATTCCCGGTACTTTCTTGACAGAGTAGTATGTAAAAGATAATATTTTTCATATTTTTGGTCATTTTATTCTCCATGAGTCTGTTGTATGCATCATTGGTATGTCTAGAAAAAAAAGTATATCTAGTGTGCATGAATGAATGATGGAGCTAGAACTGTGGCCTGGGGAATCCCGTATTTTGCTATACATGAATAACGTTACTATTCAGTATTCCTAATGGAAATCAGTATATTAGAACTTTGCACTAGTCATTTCTTCTAGTTAAAATCAGGAACTTGAAAAAATGCAATTCATAGACCTTTATTGTTGATTACATTGATATTATATGTGCAATATTCTATTTATATTATTTATATAAGTATCATAACATCCTTATGATCTTGCATCTGGAGTACCGGTAGCTACAGTAGTAGTTGTTGGTGCAGCTGGTACATTGATACCTGTTCCAAAAAGAAATCGATATAACAAACTTAATTAACAAATGTTTGAATTATCGTTATAAAAGAATGGAATTTAAACTAGAACTTTCTAAAACAAAATCAAGACTCTTGTAAAACATATTAAACACAAATATAAAAAATCCTGAATCGAAAAGAAGCATCCGAATTCCTCCCCCAAAAATTTTCACGTAAGTTCTAAATCTTTAAAATGTTTCACTGTGAAGAATTTTCGACTCCAAAAGCGGTTACACTCTTGTTCAAATAATTATTTAAATAAGGATTTTGAGTATTCTAGATGAAAGCTCTAATTAAGTATCAAAAATCTGAAAAACTTTCACCATACAGTGTGGAAAACACTTATGGAATAAAATTATTTGTATCCTTATGTTAGAAAATTATAAAAACACTTGGACACGTCAACTCTCAAATCCAATAGGGCGCTTTTTGAAAATAAATTCAAATGTATCTTTATTTTAGAAGGAACAGCCTATATATTCTCATATTTTTTAAAGCTCCTCAATAATCTCAACGAACTATATCATGTATGGTCTATTGTGAATAATACCGGATGAAATTTCGAAATTATTAATAATTGGTTTCAAGAAACTGAATACTTAAATTGCAGGATGTAATTGATTTTAATACATTAAAATAAATGCTCAAAATGTTCTCTACCTCGTTCTTGGCAATAACATAGTCTCATATAAAACTCATTCTTATTTTTGTTTGAAGTTTGAGTTGAAATATTACGCATTTCTGTAGTTATGCTTTTCTTGCTCGTCGGCTGTGTTGCATAAACTTTGTCCTTGAGATAACCTCACAGAAAAAATTACATCAAACAGCGTAAGGTTTGGCGATCTAGCTGGCCACTCGTCCAATCCATTTATTGGGGAAGATTGTGCTTAAGTAAGTTCTGACCATTGAAGCAAAATGGGGTGGGGCTTCATTCTGCTAGAACCAGACATTTTCATTCGGTAGGATTGGACCTATTGCATTAGGAAATAAGTTGACTAACGGAGGAACAACTTCGTCTCTAATCAAACTCATGTGGTTTTCGGCTGTCAAAGTCCCATCTACGTAGACGGAGAAAATGTCTGGTTCCAGCAGGATGGAGCCCCATCTCATTATGCATCAATGGTCAGAACTTACTTAAACGCAATCTTTCCCAATAAATGTATTGGACGAGGAGGTACTATTGAGTGGCCAGCTAGATCGCCAGGCCATACGCTGTTGGACTCTTTTCTGTTGAGTTATCTCAAGAAAAAAGTTTATGCAACACAGCTGACGAGCATCGCAGACCTCAAAGAAAGGATAATTAAAGCAATGCGGAATATTTCAAATGAAACTTTGGAAAAAAAATAGGAACGAGTTTTATAGGAGACTGTTTTTTTTTAATGAAACTTCATTCACCTATAAGCTATAACAAAACAAATAAACTCATATTACATCAAGTTATTGCCAAGAACGAGGCGGAAAACCTTTTAATGTATTAAAATCAATTATGTCCTATAATTTAAGTATTCAGTTTCTTGAAACCGAATATAAATACTTTCGAAATTTCATCCGGTATTATTCATGATAGACCATACATGATATAGTTCGTTGAAATCAGGTTATTGAGGAGCTTTAAAAAATATTAAAATATACAGGGTTTTCCATTTAAAATAAAGAGGACTGGACTGCGAATCACCCTGTATATTTCGATTTATGTTTTAAAAGCACACTATTGAATTTAGAAGTTGACGTGTCCCAGTGTTTTTTATAATTTTCTAACATAAGAATAATTTTATTCCATAAGTGGTTTTCACACTGTATGTACTGAAAATATATATCGGGTTTTTTTTTAGAATTGAAATAAAACACATTTGAATTAAGATTGAATCAATTTTTTTTATTTGAAAGATAATTTTATGACATTTATGTTTTAAAAATAATTTCCGGCATATGTCCACCATGACTAGCTCTGAGGAACCGCATTCGACCAGACCAATTTTGGACCACTTTTCCGAGTAATTCAGGCCTTATTTCATCAATAACACGAGTTATGTTGGCTTCCAAAGCGTCTGTTCTTTCTGGTTTATCAGCATAAACCAATGACATGACATAACCCAAAAAAAAATAATCCAGTGGAGTTATGGCGCATGATCTTGGAGGCCAATTAATTGGACCATTTCTCGAAATAATGTTATCGCCAAATCTTTCTTTGAATAAATCAATTGTTACGGTAGCAGCACGAGGTGTAGCACTATCTTGTCGGAACCAAAACACTTCTGGGTCGATACCATTCAAATTTTGAAACAAATAATCTTTGATCATCGATCTGTAACGAGCACCCTTCACAGTAATATTAGCTCCAGCATCGTTTCTAAAAAAATATGGACGATGATGCCTCCAGCGTGTAAAGCATTTTTCAGGATGGAATGGAACATGCAGAACCTCTTAAAGATTGTTTTCACTCCATATGCGGCAATTTTGCTTGTTTACATAGCCGTTCAACCAGAAATGAGCTTCACAGTCATGAAGTTATGTCTAACACAATTTTACGATTAAAAAGTGGATCAACTTCAAGCTGTTCTACGGCCCAATCAGCAGACAAACGACGCTTATTATGGTCAATTGGCTTTAGTTCTTGAACCAGTTGGATCTTGTATGGGTGTAGACCAAGATCTTTTCGCAAAATTTTCCATGTGGTGGATGCACAAAGTCCAACTTGTTGTGAACGTCGACGAATAGACAAATCTGGATGTTGTTGCATCGAGTAGAGAAAATATTGTCCGAAATCTATCGATAGCTCGACGAATAAGCTGCTCTGATGGACGATTATGTAAACCATAAATTTCACGAAGTGCTCTATAAGTTTGACGAATAGAACACTGATTTTGAAAATAAATTTCAACAATTTGTAAACGTGGTTGCGACGTGAGTCTTTCCATGATAATTTGTCAATGCCTACTGAACAGAAATGTCAAAACAACATGGCTTCTACCTTCTGTCAAATCACAGTTATCCCTATCGAAAATTGTATCACTCTAAAAAAACACCCGATATTATTATAATGCTAATATTGTGACTGTACTATCATATCTATTGTCTTTCTTGGGTTTCACACTAAGGAAAAAAATTACCTATACATGTTGTATACAATGTCATATAAGAAAAATAAATGTTTTTCTACATAATAATAATAATAATGATAAAATAATAATAAGTTTCAATATTATTCTGATATGATACATATTTTCAATATATATTATGAAAGTATTGAAGATTTCTGATATTTCTGCTGCTTTAAATTCCAGTTTATTCAATTGTTTTGTTGGTCATTAGCTCCAAAAAAAGTTTCGTAAGTATTTTAGGATACTTGTAAATAATTTTGTAACCACAATAGTCCGTGCCATGGATAATAATAATAATAATAAATAATTTTGTGGTATTAAATAGCTTTCTTGAACAGTTGATCAACATATCTTGATCAACTAAGGAGCAGCAGTTGATATGATTTTATATGAGAAATAATAATTATACGACATAAAACATATAAGGAATATTAAATAAAAATTAACAAAAATACCAGTTCGCTTGAACAACATTTTTAAAAATAATTTCCGGCATATATCCGCCACGACTAGATCTGAGGAACCGCATTCGACCAGACCAATTTTGGACCACTTTTTCGAGTAATTCAGGCCTTATTTAATCAATAACACGAGTTATGTTGGCTTCCAAAGAGTCTATTGTTTCTGGTTTATCAGCATAAACCAATGACCTGACATAACCCCGAAGAAAATGATCCAGTGGAATTATGACGCATAATCTTGGAGACCAATTAATTGGACCATTTCTCGAAATAATGTTATCGTCAAATCTTTCTTTTAATAAACTAAATGTAACGTTAGCACCATCTTGTTGGAACCAAAACACTTCTGGGTCTATACATTCAAATTTTGAATCAAATATTCATTGATCATCGATCTGTAACGATCACCATTCACTGTAACATTAGCTCCAGCATTGTTTTTAAAAACATATGGACCGATGATGTTTCCAGCGTGTAAAGCAAACCATACAGTGCGTTTTTCAGGATGCAATGGAACCTACAGATCTTCTTGAGGATTGTTTCTACTCAATATACGGCAGTTTTGCTTGTTTACATAGTCGTTCAACCAGAAATGAGCTTCATCACTAAACACAATCTTACGATAAAAAGTGGATAAACTTCAAGCTGCTCTAGGGCAATCAGCAAACAAACAACGCTCATTATGGTCAAGTGGCTTTAATTATTGAACCAGTGGGACCTTGTATGGGTGTAGACCAAGAATTTCACGCAAAATTTTCCATGTGGTGGATGCACGGAGTCCAACTTGTGAACGTCGATGAAAAGACAAATCTGGATCATTATTAACACTATGACTTACAGCAGCGATATTTTCTTCTGTACGTACAGTTCTTTGTCTTGTTGTTGTTGTTGCATCGAGTAGAGAAAATGTCCGAAATCTATCGATAGTTCCATGAATAAGCTGCTCTGATGGACGATTATGTAAACCATAAATTTCACGAAGTGTTCTATAGGTTTGGCGAATAGATTTTGAAAATAAATTTCAACAATTTGTAAACTTTGTTGTTTGAGTCTTTCCATGATAATTTGTCAATGGCTACTGAACAGAAATGTCGAAACAACATGGCTTCTACCTTCTGTCAAATCACAGTTATCCCTAACGAAAGTTCTATCACTCCAAAAAAACACCTGATACAACCCAACTTAGAAGCAGTACTAAATCTTGTCGACCAGCAACCTGACATCAGTGCTAGGAAAATTGCTCAGCAATTACAAATTCACCATATGACGGTGTTTGCGATATTAAAGGAACAACTTTTATATCCATATCACATTCAACGTGTACAGGCTCTTTTACTACGGGATTTTTCGAATCGTCTTCAATTCTCTGTTGGAAAGATTGAACAATATCCCCAATTTTTGAAAAAGGTCCTTTTCACAGGCGAGGCTATTTTTTCTAGAGAACCAATAACTAATTTTCATAATAACCACATATGAGCCGGAGGGAACCCTCACGCTATTACTGTAGCTCACCACCAAGAACAATTTTCTCTGAATGTCGGGCTTGGATATGTTGGGGATCAGTTAATTGATCCATAATTTTTACCTATCATTAGCTACCGATCATAAGCCCATTAAGCGAAGTGAAAACGCATCGAATGGTCACGAGGCCTCACTTCTCGCACTAGTTGAACTTTGTACCGAGGTTTCTATGAAAAATTCATTTCAGAGAAGTGCGAGAAATGCACGGTTCTAAGCACGAGGGCCAGTTGATGTTGATGGATGTTCAGCTACATTCTGGACAACAGCAGCAATATTTTCACTAGACGAGAAAGCAGACAGGTTGTTTTATCAAATAACTATCTGATTTTCACGAACAAATTGATCCACATATTGCTGTGAGGACATTTAATTTCTACTGAATTTTCCACGTAAATTTTTAATAAATTTCAAATATTTCCCAATTTTATTCGAGCGTAAATCGAGGCATTTCGTTAATGCCAAATATTGAGCTGAGTTTCTGTTAAAATACGAATGACAGAAGTGTTACCAGACTCGAAATAACCACTATTTTAAAATGAAAACTCTAGATGGCTTCAGTTGAACTCTAAAGCTGTGGAAGTCGGATCCATACTTTGGAAATATTTTCAAATGCAATGCGATATTTTATTGAAAATTTTCTGTAGAAAATCTTAACAATAATTTATTTCGATTTTCTCATATTTCAATATCATATGAGGTAAAATAGAAAGGCCTTTCACTTGATAGAAGAAATATAACAACATTTGAATATCAAAACAAATTAAAATATGTTTATCTTCTGCAATTTTAATTTCAAAACATTTTTATTCAAAAAAACTTTTAGAATTAAATTAATGTCTAAAACAAGCACCGCTTACATTTAATAGACGTATATAATCAAAACTCAATATATAATGTCAAATGGAATGAATAAACCAAAAGATATACGAAAGTCATCAAAATTAATAAATAAATATTTAAAGGAGACAAAATTTTGTTTCTGGTCTTACCTTCAAGAACGCCAATTGCCTTTTAAAAACATGAACACACTTAAAGGACTTCTCAAAGAATATGATTCATTTGAAATATTTAATATATTTAAATATTTTAATAAGTAAATTCAGAAATCTCTCAAAGCATGCACTATATCTTCAAAAAACAAATATAATTCTAAGCAATTCCGTCTTCAGTCCTGAAATATATTCAAAATATCAAAATCAAAAAACTAACCTATATCAAACAATGTACCACGTGTAAATGAATAATGTTTCGAGACACAGATCATCTTTATAATTCAAGATTGATCTATGTTCTAACAGAATCAAAGAAGTTATTTTTAAGGCTTATTTAAATTCATTGACATTCCATAATGAGATTTATTGAAGCCAAAATATAATTATATATTATATATAAAATAAAATAGAAAGGCCTTTTACTTGATAGAAGAAATATAACAAGATTTGAATATCAAAACAAATTAAAATATGTTTATCTTCTACAATATTAATTTCAAAAAATTTTTATTCAAAATATATGAGGTAATACTTAATCTGTCATGATAATTCTGAAAATCTTAATTATAGATATTTTATATTAAGAGTGTTGATTCCCTGTTTGATTTATAATTCCCAATTTCGTTTTTTTATTTCATGTATACTCACGTATAACTAAAGGGAAACCAAAACCACACTTTTTTATGTCATTTTTCAAAATTGATTTTCCGTTGTCTTGTATTAAGCTCCTGGATGTTTTCACATCTTCGGGTCTCAAAATCGAAATGAAGCTTCTATTACTATATTTTTTGGTGATGTCTGGCTCGGTTAAAGTATTACTTCTTTCGGATTTCGTGCTCAATCTAAATTCAGTTTCTGATGATTGTTTTCCTCCTTTCAATGGGTCGGCGAATGAAATGTTCTGACCCTCAACCAAGACCTGCAACAAATGAAAATTTCCGGTTATATAATATATCCAATATATATTTCATATCAGCATCCGATTCCTCAGTGACGATGGACTTCACAAAAATAAAAATGAGATGAGAAAGTCAGTAATTGAAAATTGGTTTGTTTTAAAAATATATATTCGAGCAATAAAATAATAAAAGGATGTTTTTTACTCGAAACAAGGATTATTACGTTTTTTATTCGAAAGAAGGATTACTACAGAATTTAAATATCAAAATAGATTTATTCTGTTAGCCTCTTACAAATTTTAATTTCAAAAATATTTTATTCGAAAACTTTAAGAGTTAAATTAATTTCTTATAAGCACTGCTCCAATTTAGTATACATGTAAAATCAACACTCATTATATAATATCAAATGAACTAGAAAAACCCAACGAAATATGAATTATCAATAAAAATTACTATATAAATATATGAAGGAGAAAAAATTTGGTTTCTAATTTTATATTTATGAAAGCTAAATCTTTTTCAAAAACGCAAAATATAATTTTAAGAACTTCTCCGAAAATAACTTATTTTGAATATTTAATATATTTAAATAAGTTTCTTTAACAATCCGTCATTTCTCCATAAACAAGCAAAATTGCCGTATATGGAGTGAAAATAATCCTCCAGAAATTCTGCAGGTTACATTGCATCCTGAAAAATGCACTGTATGGTGTACGTCACACGCTGGAGGCATCATCGGTCCATATAGTATTTCCTTAAAAACGATTGTGGAGCTAATGTAACAGTGAATGGTGCTCGTTACAGATCGATGATCAATGATTATTTGTTTCAAAATTTGAATGGTATCGACCCAGAAGTGATTTGGTTCCAACAGGATGGTGCTACACCTCATGCTGCTACCGTAACAAGTGATTTATTGAAAGAAAGATTAGGCGATAACATTATTTCGAGAAATGGTCCAATTAATTGGCCTCCAAGATCATGCGACATAACTCCACTGGATTATTTCCTTTGGGGTTATCTCAAGTCATTGATTTATGCTGATAAACCAGTAACAATAGACGCTTTGGAACTCAACATAACTGGTGTAATTGATGAAATAAGACCTGAATTACTCGAAAAAGTATTCCAAAATTGGTCTGGTCAAATGCTGTTCCTCAGAGCTAGTAGTGGGGGACATATGCCGAAAGTTATTTTTAAAACATAAATGTCATAAAATTATCTTTCAAATAAAAAAAAATTTGGCTTCAATCTTAATTTAAATGTGTTTTATTTCAATTTAAAGTTCTATCCCCCTAAAAAGAATATCCGATAGAAACAAAATTTTGTCTCCTTCAAGTATATATTTAGTAATAAAATAAGAAGGAACGGTTTTTTACTTGATAGAAGGATTATTACAAAATTTGAATATCAAAACAGATTTAATCTGTTGTCTTATATTTTTGAGAAAGAGTTATTTTTCATTAATATAGGATCAGAAAACAATACATTTTGTAACAAACAGGGCTTCGTAAGTTTGTCTGAAGAGTTCATTACGCATCCCTGGAACGAAACAGAAAATGTTTGCTTATTTATATTTTAATTTCAATTGACAATTTATATTCGCTGGTTTTTCTTAATTCCATTTGACATTGTATGATGAATTTTGACTTTATACGTCTATTAAATATGAGCAGTGCTTATAAAGACATTAATTTAATTCTTAAAGTTTCTTCAAAGAATTTTTTGAAATTAAAATTTAGAAGACAACAGATTAAATCTGTTTTGATATTCAAATTCAAATATATTTAGTAATTTTAATTGATCGTTGGGTTTTTTTATTCCATTTGATTTTAGATAATGAGTGTTGATTTTATGTCTAATAAATTAAAGCAGTGCTTATAAGATATTTATTTGATTCTTAAAGTTTTTGAATGAACATGTTTGGAAATTAAAATTTGTAGGAGGCTTACAGAATAAATCTGTTTTGATATTTAAATTTTATATTCGAGAAGAATTATTGCTTCTGTGTTGAACGTGTTGAATATGTCAGTCACACTTACCAGAAAGAGGCATCCAAAAACAAAACTGAAAGTATGCATTTTTGCTACCCTATGTCCTTACAATTGCGGCATCCATACTGAAATATTCACTAACCTTCGCAATAACCACTATTATTTTCTCAGATATAAATATAATTAATGAACACATACATACATTTCCTGTTTGACATCCTAAATCATTTTTCATCTCATCGTTACTGACCTTCGAATGTAGCATAACTGTTTCCTGCCCATGAGTGTGAATCTGTTATGGGCGATGAATTATAAATAGAAAGATTTGATTAATTTGTATTATTATATTACAGAATTACCAAAGGTACTTCTCTTAACCGAATGGGACAATAAACGAATTGCTCTCTAATTTTGGTGATCTTTATGAATTTTAATGTCTCCTTCTAGAACCCGACTAGGTTTTTTTGATCGCTGGGAGATAAGCAGCACACATGCACATGTTTCGAAGCTTATTGGCTTCAATCAGCAGTGCGCTGTAATGTACAACGAATACTACTCAGTCACGCATCCAACAGGTCTTTCAATAGGGACTTCCGTTCTTTGACAGTTGATAGCGGCCATATTGTTGTACATCTGTCGAATTGGCTGTCATAGGAATTTACTAAATAGTCTGATAAGAAAAACTAAAGAATCTTATTTCATAAAACAGTTTGAACTTGCTGGTAATAATGCTAGGAAATTTTGGAAGACGCTGAATCAGATTAATAATAATTGTAACATTAAATCCAATATCCCTGGTGAAATAGTTGATGAGGATGGTTGTTCTGTCACGGAAATAAAAGAGAAAGCAGATAAATTCAATTGTTTTTTTGTTAATATCGGTAAACGTTTAGCACAGGGTATAAATAGATCGACCATTGTTGATGCTTTGAATGTCCCTGCGAGTGTGTCCTCTATATTCCTCGAGCCTGTTGATGAGAATGAGATTGTGAGCACCATTGTTTCATTGAAGGATGGTGCTAGCCCTGGACCTGATGGTGTTGCTTCATCCCTTATTAAGCACATTAATTCATTCATGTTGAAACCTCTAGTTCATATCTTTAATTTAAGTTTTTCAATAAAAAATAGATCTGAAATGACAAATTATCGCCCAATCTCTGTGATCAATAATTTTGCGAAGATCTTCGAAAAGTGTCTCAAGAGGAGACTGATCTTATTCCTCGAAAAAAATAATTCCTTAAGTGGCAGACAATTTGGGTTTAGGGATAATACTTCTACCACGGATGCGATTCAGGAACTTGTTGATGGCGTCGTCCAATCTATGGACGAAAATAAAAAGGTAATAGCAGTATTTTTGGATTTGGCTAAGGCCTTTGATACCGTTGACCGTACTCTACTTCTTGATAGACTGGAAAAGGTTGGTGTCAGAGGAGTTAGTTTGAAGTTGTTTCAGAGTTATTTGGATGGTCGGATTCAGTGGGTCAAGATAGAAAGCGTCTTGAGTCGGCCATTGAAGGTTGATATTGGCATCCCACAGGGGACTGTACTTGGTCCGATCCTCTTTTTGGTTTTTATTGACTGGTTGCTTCGTGCTACAAGTCTTGAGATGGTCGCGTATGCTGATGATTTTGTTTTAACTTTCAGGGGAGATACATGGGAGGAAGCTTATCAGATTGCGGTTAAGGGTGTTAATACTATTTTTTAACTGTTATCACATTGTTTGTTAAGTTTGAATATATTTAAATCAAAGTTCATTACATTTTCACTTAGAGCATCTGATCAGCTGGAGTTTGAGTGGATACATCTTCATATGGATCAATGTAATTTGTTGACATGTCAGTGCCCGGCTGTTGAAAAGGCCGAGTCGGTCAGGTATTTGGGAGTTATTATCGATCAACATCTGAGATGGGGCGAGCATGCAGCTTACCTTATGAAACGTATTAAGAAACTGTTTCATATTTTCTATAATGTCCGGAATATTCTTTCTGTGAAGGAATGTTTCCGAGTGTACGACGCTTTAGTTTTGTCTGTACTGAGATATGGAATTGTTATATGGGGTGGTATAAATGAAAATAACATGCGAGGTCTCGAAATAGTACATAAGACGATATTGAAGATAATCTTGAAGTTGAGTAGAAGGTTCGGATCTGAAAGGCTGTATATGGAATCTGACCGGCTGAATATCAAACAGCTTTATATTTATGAAGTATTTTTGAATCAAATAAAAGGAAGAGGCGAATTGATGCAGCATGCATTCCTAACAAGACAGGTTGTGAATAGAAATCTTCTCATTCCGCGGTTCCATAGAAAACATCTGCAAGAAAGTTGGTTGTACTATGGTCCCAAATTTTATAATCTTCTTCCTTATGAGCTGAAGGTATCTTTCAATGTAAAGAGTAAAGTATGTAAAGATCGTCTCCGGAAATACATTATGTTGAATTCTAGTAGATTCGAGACCATTCTTTCTGCTTGATTTTGTTTTCCATTCGGTGGTAATTTTTTATTTCTTTTTGCTGTTCACCTTTTCAAGTATGCAAACTTATTTGTTATTTGATCACATTAGAAAGGAGTTTTCATCGTTAGTATGTACAGAATATGACAGTATACAAGCTTGGCTTAGACTGTAATATTTCTGTGAACGAAATTGTTTATCTTTTACTTTTGTGTATTTTTTTTTTATGAATAAATTGAATTGAATTGAATTGAATTGAATCTATACAGTCTATTTAGCCAAATCACCATGGAGAGAAACAGCGTTCAATAACACATGCAAATGGTAAAATTGTTTCATCAAAATAATTGTTCTGTTCGGACAAAGTTTCTCGCGCATTTTACGGTCGCCGTATTAGTTCTACCGAGAGGGCTATTCGCAGTGTGGTGGAAAAATTTGAGTCTACTGGTTCAGTAAACGACTGATCAACACCCGTACGATAACGAAACCCAAGATCAGCCGAAAACATCGGCACTGTCCGTGAGAGTGTGGAGGTGAATCCGAGGTAGTCGCTTTTGCTTCGCTAATAAGAAGTCGGCCTTTCGTACACCAAAACTTGGCGAATTTTGCATCGTGACATAGGCCTGCCCCCGTACAAAATTCAGGAGCTGAATATAAACGATCATAGACAACGGTGAAAAATTATCTGATTAGGCCCATTTCTTGATGAATGGGTGCGTCAACAAACGAAATTGTCAAATTTGGGACAATACCAATCCGAATGATATCTAAGAGCGTCCAATGCATCCCGAAATAGTCACTATTTGATGTGTATTTTGAGGTGCTGGCGTCATCGGTCCATTTCTTTTTGAGAACGACGTTGGTCAGGTCATCACCGTCAACAGCGAGCGCTTTAGGTTATCAACTTGTTTCAGCCGAATTGGATGATATGGACACCAACGATATGTGGTTTCAACAGGACGGTGGTACATGCCAGACAGCTTTTGATATATTCGACATTCTGAATTTGAAGACATGGTCATCTCACGTGAAGGTGATGTGAACTGGCGAACGAGATCGGGCGATTTGATATTTCCTTGTGGGATTATCTTAAGTCACAGGTCTATGCGAATAGGCCACAAACGACTGCGGCCCTTAAAGCCAACATAACCCATGCCATCGGTCAAATTCAGCCTTATCTTGCACCAGAGCAATGGAAAATTGGATATTTCGGAAGCGTGCTACCCGATATTTGCCAGATTTTATATTCAATACGCTATGACATCGATAGGCCTTTCAAGCCTATCACTTTGTTTTATTCAAATTTAAAGAAAGAACGCGCCTAATGAAAGACCCTTTATATTCGCACGTCATAGTAACACTTATGTTTTATCAAACACTAGCGCCATCTAATGAACGGGATATACATACACGGCATACCCGGCGAACTAATTCAAACAATGAACTGTATCCCGTTACTAACGTTGAAAACCTTCCTCATGCTCAAGGCATATCTAATTACGTCTTGATGCCTCTAATTAGCATTTATATTTGAATTAATTTAATTCTGCCGATATTCTCTTCCAATTATAATTAATGACGTGTATGAGCTATGGTAACAGAAAGTTCTTCGGGACAGTTCAACTTACGTCTGTATAACAGTTCATAACTCAAATAATCCCGAATAGGTTATTTTGACCGGTGTGGTATAAACAGCAGACATGAACATGTTTTGAAACATTCATCTTCAGATTCAATCATCAGTACGCTGTAACGTCCAATGAATACAACTCAGCCACGCTATATCCGCCCCGCATATGGACAATAATATTCTATCAAACACTAACACCACCTTATGCACGCTAATAATGGGTGTTTCAATAAGAGCTCAAGATTTGAATTGCGCGCCATGTTTGACAGTCTTAATGTCACATGATTATGGCGTGACAAATCGAAAGTTGACACATGGGAGTTAGTAAACATGGAGCATTACACGGTAGAACAACGCGTCCAGTTTATCAAAAATCATTAACAAAATGGTGAAAGTTTAATTGCCACTATTCGTAAAGTGCGTCCAATGTTCGGTCGAAATAATGTGCCTAATTCATCTAGTAAGTAGTAAGTACATTCGAGACCATTCTTTCTGCTTAATTTTGTTTTCCATTCGGTAGTAATTTTTTTATCTTTTTACTGTTCACCTTTTCAAGTATGCACACTTATTTGTTATTCGACCACATTAGAAAGAAATTTTCATCATAAGTATGTACAGAATATGACAGTATACAAGCTTGGCTTAGACTGTCATATTTCTGTGAACGAATTTGTTTATCTTTTATTTTGGTGTATTTTTTTTTGATGAAGAAATTGAATTAAATTGAATTGAATTTTCTCGAATCGTACCGTATGCAAATTATTTCATAGATATTCCTCTTTCCTGCTTTGATGTGGGTGAGTTTGAATGATTATGCTAGACTTCGGCACATCATAATAGTATTTCTCTTTTGTTCTTGGAGATGTTTTCTTGTATTTTGTGATGAAGGCAATTATAGGTATTATTATTATTTCTATTGAGATTATTATTGAGTAATATTTCGGAACTGTAGTCACATTAACAGAAATGTATGAATATTTAAATTTTTTGAATATTAAAACAAATTGAAATATGTTTATCTTCTACGATTTTAATTTCAAAAAAATTTTTATTCAAAAAACTTTTAGAAATAAATTTATGTCTAACAAGCACCGCTTACATTTAATAGACGTATATAATCAAAACTCAATATATAATGTCAAATGGAATAAATAACCCAACAGATATACGAAAGTAATTAAAATTAATAAGTAAATATTTAAAGGAAACAAAATTTTGTTTCTCGTCTTACCGTTAAGAACACCAATTGCCTTTTAAAAACATGAACACACTTAAAGGACTTCTCAAAGAATATAATTTATTTGAAATGTTCAATATATTCGAATAAATTATTTCAAAAATCTCTAAAAAAATGTGCACTATATCTTCAAAAAACAAATATAATTCTAGACAATCCCGTCTTCAGTCCTCTTTTAACATTCCAAATAACAAAATCAAAAACATAACCTATATCACTCACGTGTTAAAAGACTTAAGCTTCGAAATACAGATCAACTATATAATTCAAGATTGATCTATGTTCTAACAAAATCAAAGAACAGTGTGAGTTATTTTAAGGTTTATTTAAATTCATTGACATTCTATAATGAGATTTATTGAAGCCAAAATATAATTATATATTATATATAAAATATTCTATCAAGTAAAAGGCCTTTCTATTTTATTTTATATATGATATATAATTATATATATATATATATATATATATATATATATATATATAAAATATATATATATTATAGATAAAATATTCTATCAAGTAAAAGGCCTTTCTATTTTATTTTATATATAATATATAATTATATTTTGCCTTCAATAAATCTCATTATAGAATGTCAATGAATTTAAATAAACCTTAAAATAACTCACACTGTTCTTTGATTTTGTTAGAACATAGATCAATCTTGAATTATATAGTTGATCTGTATTTCGAATTATCGATTTACATTATCGATAACGAGTTTTATTCCAACAAAATGCCCCTCTTTAGGGGTGCGGTATTATTTATTTATTTATTTATTTATTTAACTGTAGACGGTCTTGCCATTTTACAAAATATTATCAATCCAAATATACATGTATTAAAATCAACATAAATTCCATGAAAAAAAAAAAAAAAAAAAAAAAGCAAAAATGGAGCCCTAAACACCAAAAATGCCAACTAATGAAATTCTCCAAAAAAACGCTTCAGTTGAAAGATTGTGACATGAAATAAATCTATATATTATGAGGGAGCTTTCAAACACTTGTAATTTCGGGAGGTAAGCGTTTCGTTTGAACTTGCAAGCCCCTGAGCTCTTCAGGTTGGCAATGAGGTGCAAGCCTGCAAATGACGCCTCTGACCTTGTACTAGTTGGAACATGGGTGCCGAAAGCTGATGGTCTATTCTACTTGAAGCCGGTGAGAACGGTGAACTAAGTATCGAAAAATTGTCGCATCCTCTATGTAATACGTCGGGAAGCTGTAGCAGAGCAAAGCGGATAATAAAAACAATCATTAAAAATATATTTTATTTTTATATAACATCTCCAGGTAAGAAGTAGATTGTATGATAAAACGTTTGAGATTAACTCAAGACATTTATCAAATGCTATGTGTAGCCATACAAGTATATAAAACCAACTTATGTTACAGATAAAATGTATCAAAGAGGTGTTGTGTACCTGTGAGGAAACAAACTATAAATTATTCAATATAAATCGAAATATAAAGGGTTTATTCCTTAGAAGAAGATGATATTTTAAAATTTAAATATTAAAACCGAATAATTCTGCAAAACCTCCATATGATTAAATGGAAAAAAAAGAATGTCTTAGAAACACTGCTCTTATTTGAATAGACATATAGAATTCTCAAATATCATACAACATTTAAAAATATAAAAGAATTTATAGAAAAAAGGGAAAATTGACTGAATTTGAAAAACATACTAAACTGATGCAGCTGTTTCCACAGAACATTTTGAATAACATAAGTTTTTCAATAGGAAGAAGATCGGGTTACCAGAAAAAAAACCACTGCTTAAAAAAACGCCGACTAGTTTCGATTCTCTTCTTAAATCTTTTTGAGAGCTCTGCAATGAATACACAAAAACCTATTAAAGCACATATCTTAACAAAATATATAAAATATTGAACTGTTTCAGCCGTTACTATATGGTAGTTGATCATAATTATAACAAGTTTTAGAAATATCTATGTTTTACTACCAATAAATTGATATTTTACACATTTAATTGTGACTCGAGTTTCGGGAATTAACTATCCCATCTTCTGACAACTGCGCACTTAAAAAGCAGGACAGGGTATTTATGCATATACAGAGGTAGAAGAGGTGATGAAAACAGGTTAAAAAAGAGAGGACGCCTAACAACTATCAGAATGTCGGCACGCCAAAGAAGATTGGTTAACAGATGTTACTTATTTAAATATCTCAAATATTTTGGATTTACATAGATTCGTAGTCATTCATTATTTTTATTGTGAACTAATTTGAAAATTTCAACAGATTCTAAATAATCAAGTTTCTTTCCTTTTGATTCTACATGTAAAATTTTGAGTTTTCTATTGTTGGAAAAGGATGGCCGTTTTATAAACAATGGGTGGCAAAGGTAGAAGTTTGTTTATTTTTCATGAAATTAATTTTATATTCGTCTTGAAGGAACGTCTCGTCTGCCCTATGTATTTATTACTGCACGTCGAACAAGATAATTCAGAAACTCCCGATTTGTATGAATAATACGGATGATAATTTGTTTTGTGTTTTGAGAGCAATATTAACATCTAATTTTGAAAAACTATTGGCCACTCTTTGACTTATGCTACCGAAGTTCAATAAAGAAATAAATTCTTTGATTTCCTTACTTTTTATGATAGGATAAATTTGGTTTATAACTATTTTAGATTGTTTCTGTCGAATTAAATTATTTATTATATTGGGGTTTAAACCGTTGTTCGCGGCTATTGATTTTATAGTTTGGACTTCAGCTTTGCGGTTATTTTTTGATAAGGGTAATGCGAAAGCTCTATGGATCATCGATTGATACGCTGACATTTTTTTTAATATAGGTGATTGGAGTCAATAGGAATACATATAACAGTGGATGTGGTTTTTCGGAACACGTTAAAATCTATTTTACTATTCGAGTGTGATATCGAGAGGTCTAAAAATGTAATTCTATTGTTTGATTCTTTTTCTAATTTCAATTTAATTTGTGGGTGAATATTATTTAAGAAATTCAAAAATTGACTCAGTTGTCTGGATGTTCCGGAAATACACGTGAGTATATCGTATTCAGAAATGAATATTTACGTGTAATTTTGAATTGAAGATTTCATTTTCTATTTCGGACCTAAATATATCTGCAAGGAGTGGACTCAGTTCTGAGCCCATAGCTAGGCGATTATTTGTTCGTATATTTCATTGTTGATTTGAAAATAGTTTTTAAGCAGGCATTGTTCTAAAAGTGCGATGAAATCACTTTGTATCACGGAATTTACATGTGATTTTCCAAGAATTTCTGAAGTTAAATGAATGCTATCATTTCTCGGTATATTAGGAAAAATATTGTCTACATCCAGGCCCACTAGGTGGGAATTATTTGGTAAAGTAAACTTTTTTAATTTTGTTTTTAAATCTATGGAATTTTTAACTGTGTATTTCGGAGTGAAATTAGTGAGTCTATTAATTAAATTCTTTTTCTATTTTGTAGGTAGGGCTAAAAATAAAGGAAAAAACTGGACGAATTGATGCATCTTCTTTGTGAATTTTTATTAGACCGTAGTCTATGCTCATATTGCATTTCTGTACTTCCTTCTCAACCAAGTATGTAGTTCCATCAACATAACTACACTTTAATTCGCATCTGCATAAGTAAATAAACTTGTATTTCTTAGTGTTAAAAGTAAAACGTGAGTTTCATTTTAAGTAAGCAGCGCAGAATTGAAAATTCATACTGTCCACTTCATCGAAATAAATCCACAACAGGACCTACAAACCTATTAAAAAAATTTGGGTAAAGGAATGGGTCACTGTCTTGCCCTTGTATTAGCGGACATGGCTTTCTGTCTGCGAATATTGTTAGCCTACTTTGATAGGACAAACACGTCGTTATCTTGAAGACCTAATCTCCGAACATAAAAAAGATGCCCTGAATATTTTCAACCCACAAAAATTAATGATAACAATACCGGGCTAACTGAGCATGTTTCAAAAGACTTCATTTATTTGACTTCAACAGTCATACAACTTAAATATAAGGCCATCAAAAAATTTAAGAAAAAACGCTTACTACATGAAATAATTTCATCTACTTTTATTCTCACTAAGGAATATGAAATAAGTCATTCAGTTGCTTTCCTATCGTCAATAAGAAAAATTTAGTCCATTTCTCCTTTCCTTGATAAAGAATTTCTGCTTTTTTTGTAATTTTATAATCTTGCCTTTACTTGAAGCAATTGTAAACAATATTTTATATATTCATGATGTCACGTTATCATTTACAGATGTGCTTCAATAAATTCTTGTTAATTCATTGAAGAACTCTGTAGAAGATTTTAGAATAGAATCGAAATTATTCGACATTCTTTCAAGAAAAGATTTTGTTTTAATAACGTGATCTTCTTCCTATTGAAAAACTCCAATCATTTGTAATCAAAGGAATACACAATTACTTCTCTTGGTACCGTATTCGATAAATTATTATTAAATGGAAATGGAAAGTTGTTCTGGATATAGTATTAATTTTACTATTAATTATTCTGAAAATTTTTCAAAAATTTCAGATTTTTGTATTTAATTTAATTAATTGAATTCATTAATCGTAAATGACGAACATCCAAAATTTTGGTTTAATTATCATAGTTTTGAGAAGCATGTATTCTAATAGATTTTAGCTCGTTTTCTTGTTAGAGCGGATAATCACCAGGTTTTATTTCTGTTTATGAAAAGTTATTATGAAAAATTTATCTTCCAACCAAGAAATGTTCTAAGAAGAAGACACGCTTCATATAATTTCAATAATTTGTGACGTGTAGGAAGCAAGTGAGGGAAAATACTTCACTTCAAAGGGCTGATTAGCCACACGCACTTTACGCGCATTCAGCACGGTGATTTGTTTATTTTGTCCGTATCCCATCATGCGGACGAAACAAATAAACACGCAAATCGCTTCAGAGTCGAAGAATAAATAATAGTGAATACACACTCGAGATGATGAACATTTAAAGAGGGAACGACAAATTCAAAATTACCTCGTCTCGGTATTTTTGTCTGAATGGAGAGGAAGGAGACGATATGAAAAGAGTCAGTGAGTCTGTGCCTTGATGGATGAGGCTGTGTTAAACGCAAATAGGAGAGAAGGAGCTTTCATCTGAGCGGTTGTGTCATATATTGAGATCAAACGAGCTTTGCATGAAAGCGAGCTTTTGAGACGGTTTCCATTGAAAACATGTCGATTCGCTCCCACCACCACTGTCTCATTAACTTTTCGGCTTTTCCGCTCGTTTGCGCGTTGCAGTTCATAGCTGCGAGCATGGGTCGAGGATATCATCCTATTTCTCGGTCTCCGTTCACTTTTAGTCACTCCCCTTCAGCCTACCCCTATTAGAAAATCTCATGCTGTAGCAACATTCTTACATATTGCCTTAACAGTATCTTATATACTGCTTTGCTATAGGGACCAACGGATTTCAACAGCTCATGGCAGTCATGTTTGTTTTCATATATTCGTCATTCAAAGTTTTCAGGAAGGTAAGCCTGAACCATGAATTGTTTCAGATTGCTCCATTCGTGATAATGAAGAAATGTTGTTGGCGAGTGCGCTCCAGAAACGTTGGAAAACAATCTCCATTCTCATGAAAAAATTATTTTTCCAAATGTGGTTTGTTTTGGTCGAATTGCTACATGGATAAATGTAGCAATTAGTGTGTTACACTACCCTAATAAACATGTCTTTATCATCAGCAAACAAAATAAATTTAAAATATCGAAAATAAGAAGAAATTGATTTTATATAATTCAAAAAGAAAAGGGGTCCTAGATGAGATCCCTGGGGAACTCCGGAGCTTGCGATATACTCATAGGATCTGAAACCATGAATGGTGACAAACTGAGATCTATTTCTAATATAGGACCTAACCCATATCAGGAAACTACCGGCCAAGTCCAGCAAGTCGAGAAAGAAGAATATTATGACTAATTTTGTCAAAAGCCTTGCTGAAAGTGGCGACCACAGTGTCAACCTGAACCCATTCGTCCATACAACCCTGAACATACTCTGTGTAGTGGAATAAATTTGTCTCTATTGATCTACCCGGAAAGACACCGTGTTGTTGCATTATAATTTGATTTGTTACTAATGACAAAATATGATGGTGAATGAATTTTTCAAAAACTTTAGGAATTATTGATAATGTGCTTATAGGTCTATAATTCAGATACTGAATTATTTCAGCCGTTACTATTTGGTATCATAATTAAAACAAAATGTAGAAATTACTATGTTTTACTACCAATAAAAATATATAATATATTACACATTTTCTTGTGACTCGAGTTTCCCGAAACTCGAGTCACAAGAACATAGAAAGACTCAATCCGCAACAACGTTTACAAATTGTTGAAATTCATTTTCAAAATCAGTGTTCTATTCGCCAACTTCGTGAAATTTATGGTTTACATAATCGTCCATCAGAGCAGCTTATTCGTCGAACTATCGATAGATTTCGGACAACATTTTCTCCACTCGATGCAACAACAAGACAAAGAACTGTACGTACAGAAGAAAATATCGCTGCTGTAAGTCATAGTGTTGATGATGATCCAGATTTCTCTATTCGTCGACGTTCATAACAATTTGGATTCTGTGCATCCACCACATGAAAAATTTTGCGTAAAAATCTTGGTCCACACCCATACAAGCTCTAACTGGTTCAAGATCTATATGCCTATTATGACACTTTGTTTTTGGCAGAAGGGATGATCTGATAAAAAGTTTAAATATCTGCCCGACCAGGTTGTCTTTGTACACCATTGTGTGAGTATGATATTATTCTTTCCAATTAGGGTTATATCTAGGAGATTGATTTTGTTGTTATTTTCTTTTTCTATTGTTATTGTATTACTTTTTGAGTATTATTAATGTGGTGTTTATTATTTTTGATTTTATCTTTATGGCTATCTACAGCTTTTACTACTTTATTTCTCATTTCTTTTTTGTCGTCTTCACACAAATTTGGGCTCACTAATCTAAAGCCCTATTGCACAACTGTTGATGGAATTGGTGGAAGAACATATAATCGAGACATCGAAGGTTGAATTGTTATTCTACAGAAGATACGTAGACGATTGCATGATGGTTATTCCCTAAGGCAAGACGGATGACATAATGAGTGAGTTTAATAGTTTTCATGAGAAGATACAATTTACAATAGAAAAAGAAAATAACAACAAAATCAGTTTTCTAGATATAACCCTAATTAGAAAGAATAATATCATACTCACCCAATGGTATACAAGGACAACCTGGTCGGGCAGATATTGAACTTTTTATCAGATCATCCTTTCTGCCAAAAACGAAGTATCATAATAGGCATAACAGACCGTGCAATTACCCTAACTAGCCCATGTTTACGAATAGAAACACTCAACAAAGTTAGGAGAATATTAACCAATAATAATTACCCGATAGATCTAGTCAACAAGACCATCAAACAAAGAACGCACGATGAGAAACAGGAAAGATACTCAGGAACAAAAATACATCTCAATTCCATATGTACGAAACATACCTGAATATATAGGTAAAATTCTGAAAATACTTAATTTACAAATAAGCTATAAAACAAATAATACACTGAAGACATTTTTTACACCATTAAAAAGTGAAATACCACCTATGAAACAATCCAACTTAATTTACAGTATACCACGCAACGATTGTGAGAAGGTATATATAGGAATGACCTCACAACTTTTGAACAACAGATTGAATGGACACAAATACATGAAAAACTCGAGCACAGCACTAAAAAAACATATAATACAGACAACCACAATCCAGACTTCAAAAATACGCAGATTCAGTAGCTCGTTGGTGTTGAGGTCGATTGCAACGATTGGCCGGGCAAAGCGTAAATTGTTTTCTTGAAGTTGTCGCAGAAAATCCACTTTGTTTCACTACCCGGTCTAAAGAATCCGTTTTCTATTTCGCCTTTGCAGCAGCTACTCAGTAGAAAATAATCACCTTTCCAAATCTCTTGAGTTCAATTCATGAGGAACTCAATTACCTTGCTTTTGCATCAGGCTTATAGATTTCAAACGTACAGACACCGCTTGTTGGTTCACCACTAACGTGAGTCTCCTTGCGTTTGACTCGGATGTTCATCCGAGTAATGTAGGTAATTCATCGTCTTCAAATTTTTGGCTGTCCCGAGAAACGTCTATCTTCAACGCTGAAATCACCCCTTCTGAAGAGCCGACACAATTCTCTACCTGACTTGTCAGTTGGAGCATTGTCACCGTAAACTTCCACAAGCATACGATGAGCTTCAGCGGTACCATTTTTCAACTAAAATATTATAAAAAATCAAAACTTCCCGGAAATGCTGTTTAGTTATCAAAAAATCTGACATTTTCAACAGCACAACTGAAAACTTTTTGTATGAAACTCAAAATAATTCAAACTGGATGTTTTTGGCAAATGTCAACTCTATCTAACACAGCGGCGATCAGCTGTTAAAAATTCAATGTTTTTAGAGTTTTGAAACAGGATCAAATTAATTTGTACTGCCAGTAATTTCTAATTATATGAACCTCACTACTTTCTAAATGCTGAACTTCTGATCGAGCGCATCTCTAATTCAAAAAATTATGGTAAATATGACAAATTTTCAAACGTGAATGAATGCGAAACAATCGAACCATTAACCAACTTGTCTACGGTATTTCGACCCCAAACCAATGTGAGTCAGTTGAGGGTATAAGGATACAATTTGATAAGCAACTTCTCTAGAAAAAAGGATATGGTGGTGTGCTTTTGATCGCTAAGGAACCTATTGATATTTTTTAACCAACTAAGGCACTGTTCAGACTGGGTTATTGAATGCAAGCCAAATTATTCACCTATATTTGTAGGTGGATATTTTAACATAAATTTGCTAAGAAATACTGCAACTTCAAAGCAAATGCTGGAGATACTCCCGGACATCTGAAACAATCATAGATAATATATTTTCAAATGAAGACACATCGATTACACTTACTTTTCAGTCACATCTGTCAGACCACTTGGGCCAAGTACTCAGCTGTCCCCAGCGAGTTACTCACCTGAAAATAAAGAGATATTCAAGAAAATAATCACCAATCAATCCAATATAGATGAACTCTAAACAAAACTGAATGCAGAAATATGGAATCTTGGTAGATCTGCGAAGGAGGCTTTCGATGAATTCTGGCGAACACTGATGCTGGATTTTGACCTAACCTGCCCAGAAAAAACTGTTCGTAAAGTTGATATGAACAAGGTGAAAGCAACACATAAGGTCAAAAACATTCTTGAAATGAAAAATGATTAAGAAGCCCTGGAACTATATAACATTTACAGAAATAAATATGCCGAGAAATTAACAGAGTTGAAAATAAATTATAATCTACATAAGATAAGAAATGCAGAAAACAAAAATATTATTATATGAAAATTGATAAATAGGGAAAACAAAAATCAAGTGCGTAATGACGAGACACATCTTAGACTAGATGAATTGAACAAATACTTCAATTAACATCGCACCTAGTATTTCAGTAAGATGTAAAGTACAAGAAAATCCAATCAATCTGTTGCTTAAAACTAAGACTAAAACTGTTCAGTCTGTCTACCTTCATGAATGCACAATAACAGAACTCAGGAAAGATCTAGGACAGATAAAATCTAAGCAAACCAGAGATATCTATGGAATGACATCAACCATCATGAAGGAAATTTTTCCGTGCATTGAGGTATCATTATGTAGCATGCTCACCAAATGTCTAAAACAAGGGTACTTTCCGGATCAGTTGAAGAAGGCTAAAATAGTACTTATCAATAAAAGAGGAGATATAGAATTACCAGAAAATTATCGCCCAGTATCCATACTTCCTGTGTTCTCAAAATTGTTTGAGATAATAATAAAAAGTACTGAGTTTCTTCAAACATTACAAAATTTTCTGCAAACAACAGCATGGGTTCTTGATGGGCAAATCAGTGGAGACGGCACTAAAGGAGGTGCTTAAAAATATAGGAGAAGCTCTTGATGGGGAACAAAAATCTAGTTTACAGGCATGTGACTTATCCAAGGCTTTTGATAGTATTTCACACTCTGTGCTTTTAAACAAGCTTGAATACTATGGAATCAGGGGTGAGGCTCTTGACCTGATGAAACAGGATGCAGAACAGAAGCTTAGAAGGCAGGTCTTCTTCTTGGGAGACTGTGAGTAATGGTGTACCGCAGGTTCTGTGTTGGGCCCCCTTTTGTTTGTGATATACATGAATGATTTGCCAGCTAATGTGAAATCAGATCAAACCGTCCTCTTCGCTGATGACATTTCTTTTCTGAATAAAGGGATGGACAACCAGGAATTGGAAGGGAAAGACAAGAAGACACTAAAGGAAGCCAGGTATTATGGTCCAGCGCAAACAAAATGATGATGAACAGTAATAAAACAGAGACTACTGTTTGAACCAAATATGTCTCCAGACAATCTCATGAGGTGTCTTTTTGTAATAAAATCTCAAGTTTTCCGTCCATATTGATGAAATGACTCCTAAGTTGTCAAGAGCTACCTATGCAATTAGGAGAATAAAGCAAATAGCGGCAGTTGAAGCAGCCAAGATTACTTACTTCAGCTGCTTTCACAGTGTCCTTAACTTCGGCATTTTTTCTGGGGGATTTGTCTGAAAGTAAGAAAGTATTCATAAAACAGAAGCAGGTACTGAGAATACTATGTGGCGTAAGTAGCAGATATAGCTGTAGAGAGCTATTCCCCAGAGAAAAAATTCTTACCGTGAAGTCCATTCTTATACTTACCTGTGTAATGTACATCACTGATAATGAATTACTACTGAAAAACAACTTTAATCACAACTATGATAAAGTTGTGATTAAACACATCATAACATACCATCGTATTAAAGTATCACAGTTAAATGTAATTCATCTAGCTATAAACATTTTCAAACTGCCGTCCAGAATGAAGGAATTAAATCAAATAAAGCTTAAGAATGAACTGAAATGTCTCCTAATGAATAAAGCATACTACTAAACACTTGAATACCTGAATGATATTTTTTAAAAAATATTTTTTAATGAAATATGTTGTCTGGCCAAATTTATTTATTTATTTTTTGTTTGACTTATGTTTTGTTTTATTTTGTTTTGCACATTTTTTTATTTATATACTTATGTGCCCTTTTAGACAAAATTGTACCTGACTCCCCATGGAATTTTTGATGGATTAAAAATTTATTCATATTCTGTGATATTTACTGTATTGGGAATTAATGAGTTATTTTTTTTTATTATTATTAACCTTCCCTGAAAGTATCAAGGCTAACTCTTTCCGTTCGAAAGTTAGCTTGTTTACGGACCGCAGGCTGACCAGACGGAATTACTTTTGACCTCGGATTCTCCATCAGTGGGTTCATCCTAATCGTTTAAGACCATTTTTGGCTCAAAATTATAAGATCACATACACTTGGTCCAAATGATAGCACGCTGTTCTTGTGGAACTAGCACGTGAAAATCAACAAGAATAATTCTTCTCAAACAAAAACAATTTTACGATTTTAAGAGTATAATAATCCTTATCCTCGAGTGAATACGTGAAAAAAAGAATCCTTGATCCCCATATCGAAGCATTCATTTCCTGATAAATCAATGACTACAGAATTAAAAAGTCAAGAATGTAGTAGCTATGATGAAGCTTTATATTTATAAAGGGCGAATAATTCCCCCCACACGTGACCACAGACAAACCGCCGTCTCCACACATGGGACCGCAACCACCCCTGCCTTGTTCTGTTGAGCAGAAACCGCAACCCCCTTTGAACAGGTCCGTATTAGAATCGAATCCAATGTTTGTGATACGAGAAGTATATAAACATAAAATAGCAATATTCAAAAATTTTAATTAGGACGATGCTTGGTAGAAAAAAATTAGAATTGTTATTTAATGGAATATATGTTTCTAATTCTACTTTATTTTAACGGTAAATGGTGGGCCATCTAAAGTTTGTATTTTGAAGAAGTGGTTATTTGGAGTCCAGCAACACTTTCGTCATTCGTGTTATGACAGAAAGTTAGTTTATTCTTTGACATTAACCAAATGGGTTGATATACTCTTGAACAAAACTGGGAAATATCAAAAACTTATTTTCAAAGTGGTGAAAAATCTATCCAAACGGCTAGAAATTTCCGTGGAGAAATGAATAGAAATGAAACGGCAATTTGTGAATCATTTTGTGAAGTGAGTTCGTGAAACTGAATTGTTATTTGGTAAAATAACCCTTCACGTTCTCGTCCAGTGAACACACCCGAAATATTGCAGCTGTAGCCCAGAATGAGGTTGGACAATCATCAACATCAACTTATCATAATGCTCAATAACTGAACATTTCTCGCATTTCTCTCCGGATAATTTTGCATAAAGACCTTGATATGAAGGCTTACAGAGTTCAACTTAAACTAGTGCAAAAAGTAAAGCTTCGTGACCATCCACTTCGCTCAATGAACTAATGATCACATGGTCAAAGATGAGCATTTTACCAGAAATTTCATCATTAGAGATTAATGTCATTTTTATCTGGTAGGACTATTTTTGTGGAGATTCGTTAAGGATAAGCGTTACGCTAACCATCCATAAGCGATTGATGCCTTGAAACACGAAATAAAAGTTGCCATTCATGAGATTGAGCCCCAAACAATCGACAATATGCTGAAAAATTGCCTTGATCAGATGGGGTACTGTGGCCAGTTCTGGCTGTCATTTGAATGATATTGTTTTTCATTTAGAAATGTCAAGGTCCAACTTTTCTAATATTCAATATTTTTTTATTTATAGTCGATCAAAAATGCAAATTATAAATGGCCTACCCCTTACTAATGTACGTTCCGTCCATCTAAAAGGATTCATCAGGGTCCACGTATACAGTTTTTGTTTGGAATTTATAGTTTTTGAAAAAGTATGTAAAAACCCGAAGAAATAGCATTGTTTTCGATTTCTTTCAGAATCAAGACATCAAATCGTCTACTTCTTAGATTATAAAAATAAGAATTGATAGCATTCTTATATATATATATATTTAAGTATACAGATGTTGTTTTCAAAAATATTTCAAATATCATACAGACTTATTCTGTTAACCTCCTACAAATCTCAATTTAAAAAAAGTTGTTATTCAATGACTTTTATAATTAAAATGAATGAATGTCACCGTGTCAATTTGGTAGGCATATAGAATTAAACACTTATGACACAGTACCAAAAGGAAAAAAAGTGTTCAAAGAAATATACATTATCAATTAAATTCACAAAATAAACACTTGAAGGGTACTGAATTTTGTTTCGTTCCTTGTTTTATTAAAACAAACTACCAACAAACAACTTACTCAAAATAATTTCCTTCAAAAAAATTCCTAAAACATGCAGAACATCTGCAAAAAGCAATCCAGAATTATTGAAACGGAAACTCATCAACCCTATTTTACATTTAAAAAATAATTAACAAAATATATGTTGTTTTCAGTGGTTTATAACAGAAAGGTATTCCTTAATTAAATAATACATATAAATATGTTCGTTTATATTTATGCTTGCGAGTTGCTTACATGACGCGTTTCGTTATATGGTAACTTCTTCAAATGTTGCTTATAAGCATCATGTGAACATCTCACAATTGAATGACGTAATCGATGATTGTGTCAATGATTGCGAAATGTTGAACCTGAGTCCAACACGATTCGAAGTTTGAAAAGTATTCCACTCAGAATTCTTTTAGAAATATTATGAATAGTGGTATTATTAAAATAGATCTGGTCTATTTTCTAAAAGTTGTTTCGCATAATATGAGTTATTCTTATCTTATGGAATTTTTTTGTGTTCAGAGCAACGGATTCCAAAATTTCTGTCTGCTCTACAATTTTGTTTATATAAATATATGTATAATATATGATAATTGAATTTTTTTCATTTTCTTTTCATTATATTTGATGAACCTTCTCATATTGTTGTTGGTTTCGAAAGTTTCTAGTTATTCTTTTCAGTATCTGTCATTTCGCTGAAGTGTAAACAACATAGTTTTTGTGTTTCTCTGAAAATGTCAACTATTGTACCGAATAATGTGTTTTTGCGGGGAGTTTTATTTCAATATGAAGAGAAAGGCTGTCGAAAGTCATCGTATTTTAGTGGACGTTTATGGTAGCGCTTTGCCCGATTTAAAAGTGGCAATTTTGATTTGGAAGAACCGTTGAAGTTTCATCAACAACGCAAGGGAAACTCGCAAAAACAGGGGAGTCCTACCAATGACAATTGATGCATTTAAGCCGAGCATTGAGAGAAAAATTGCGGCAATACGCCGACAGACAGGACAAAGTTATTGATGACGCATGACAATGCATGGTAACATAATGCGTCGTCCGTTAAAACGTACTTAAGAACACTCAAATGGGTCCTACCGTACCCTTCTGGCCGTACAACCCAGACATTGCCCTTTCCGATTACTATCTCTTCCGATTGATGCAACATGGTCTGGCTCACCAGCACTTCAATTACGATGAAGTCAAAAAATGGTCCGCTGGTTGGTGCGGAAACATGCCTACTTTCGAATGAGAAAAATTAGAGCCTTGAAATTTTCAGTGAAGATTTGGGGTTCAAATATCTCAGCTAAGTTTTATAATGAGCAGAACTGGTTAGGTAGCTTTGCAGTTATTCACGTTTGAAATTTTTTTATATTTTTATGAATGTTTCCGAAATAACAAATTCCATCAATTTGTAATCTAAAAGAAGAATAATAATGTGCACATTTGTGCGGAATTTTGTGAGGATTGTATGATCTAACGTCAAAAAAATATATATTGTGAGCGATTCAGCTTTGAGCGTTATCTTAAACGCTATAACTTCCGAAGAGAAAGAGGAAAGGATCTGAAACTTTCGGAGTAGGTTTGGAGCCTGAATATCTTGAATAATATAATAATAATATTAATAACTTCATTTTTGCAAAAGATGCATATAACTTTTTTATATAGATACAAAGTTTCTAATAGAGCCAGAAATAAAGCAGCAAAAACCCTGGAAGTGAATACACACTTGTACACACTATTTGCTATACAATTCCACAATTTAACACAAACAAAATAAATTATTTTCCTGTTGGACAGTGGATTTAAACAAACCTACTTATACATTACTAAACAGGAGAGGAAATCCTTAAAATTACTTTGAAAATAACGAAGGAACTGCAACACATATCAGATATGAGAATGGGTGCACCCACAATGTGAAACGTCTAGTTTCTATTAGATCGTGAAATCTCTCTCTGGGCACTGCCAATATAAATATTTCTATTTCTCTTTTATAACCACAAATAATTTTGAACATTCTATGAATTTTGGAATTTTTTATATATAGTTGGTACAAGGAAAGGGTAACTTCCTTTGTATAAGGCTCGTCAGTATCAAAGGAGCCCTATCATAATTTCGTGCACGAGTCACATATTTGCCTAAGATACCAGGAACTCTTGTCCGGTGGTATCTAATAGCAGCTTGTAAGTAGTAGCGTTGTTGAAATCCAACACACTCGCTTCTTGGAACAAAGCGTAGATCTTTTGAATATCAACTTTAAGATTCTCTTCTGCAGAATTTCCAGTGGCTTGGTATGCGTTTTCGTTGCTTCCAACTCCCTTCTAAGTTAAAGCATATCGGAAATGACTCTCTTCATGAGTGAGGTACAGCTTATTCAACTGTGGCGTAGGTAGTACCCAGGTAAGAAACCCAAACTTGTATGACAAAAATTGGTCAAGTTCTTTATATATTCTGAATATTTCAGATTTGAGTCCACCGTGATACCTGAATACTCAACCTTAGTTACAGCTTCAATTGTATAATTTTCCCCCATACTCGAGATTTCGAGGTCAAAAGGCGAGCGTTTCTTTGAATTGAAGCTTATTGGCAAATGATTTGTTTTGTTCAAATTTATAGTTAAAAGCTTGTAATCCATCCAAGTTTTCATGATCTTAAAATCATTTTCCGCTATTGCTTTTAATTCATACCAATCAGCCGCCTGACAAAATATCACGGTATCGTCAGCGAATCCAACAATGTCTCCTACAATATCCAAGTTGAACAGCGTATCAGCATATATGTTGAAGAGTACAGGTCCTTATACCGTACCTTGGGGAACACCATATTCCACTATTTCAGAACCGCTTGGTACTCACATTCTGAACCCTATTTGTCAAATAACTACTGAATAGATCCAGTGGTGTACCTCTTACCCCTTTGTCTTCAAAAAAGTCCAACAGAAGCGAGTAACTCACCGGATCAAACGCCTTCGTCAGATCCAGAAACATACACAAACAAACCTTTGAGGAATTGAGCGAAGAGTACACTTTTGATAGCAAAGCAAGGATCGCATCTTCAGTTGAGGTATTTTGTCGAAAACCGAATTAACATTTCCAGAGCATAGAATATTTATTCAAGTATATTGTTTGTCCTGATTAAATTAATTTTTCAAAAGACTTACCTAAGTGTGTGATCAAGGATATCGGTCTATAATTCTCAACTAGAAGGTTGATTTTTGCAATGTTTAATTTTGATATACTTATATCATTCACTATCTTTCACAATTCTGTTTTGCTTTTTACACTGCTACCAATTTTGTTTTTGTATTAATAAGTTCAATTTATTTTCAAATTTTTTATATTCTCACATTAGGTTCAAATCATTCGGATATTTTCACAATGCTCTATATATACCGAGTGTCCCAACAGTTCGCATTTGCTCGATACATCGATAAGGCTGATTCATATGAAAAAAAGTCTTATATAAAAGTTACACGGTATCAGAAAGGCCATGTTTTGAAAATAGTTCCAGATGCACAGGGCGTTGCATTTTTCCATAATAGCAAAAACAATATTTTTTTCAAATGGAACAACCAGTTTATTTTTTTGTCATTGAAATGGTCCCTTTGTTTCCTATTCAGCACTGAAGTTTTTTTCAGCCACAATGCGCTGGTACCAAGTTATTAATGATGCAGGCTCTGAATGAAATAACTGTAATTAAGCTGTTTCTTCAAAGATCTGAAGTTTGTCTGGTGAACTGACGTAAAAAATACCAGAGTAGCCGGTATTATACTGATAATCATGTATGTGCATACAGGATGCCTCAAATGTTAATTTCATTTGTGTCCACTTCATTTTAAATTTATGCGATTTTTTCAAATGTAACATCCTGTATATTAGTTGTCTTCGCATTCTACATGAAATGACCTATCTGAGAATACCAACATGTTATATGTTATTCCTAACAGTTTTTTGATTATTTGTGTTTTTCAAATTATTCTTACACAATTAAAAAATATCTATTTAATTTTTCAAGTGTAAAACTAGGAAAGGCAATATTTACACTTATAATAAGTTATACGCGTTTTTTTGTAAGGTTTTACCAAACAGTAAAAACTGAAGTTGGCTATGATTTCAAATATCACCAAAAACGAAATAATAATTTGTGACATTTGTTAACAGTCTGTTCTGTGATTTGCTTCAAAACTGTGATTATTCATTATGAATTATACCAGGGAAGAGTTACTTGGAATGGTGTATGCATTGGGCGCTGGTGAAGAAAATTGTTTGTTGGCTTCCCGTTTGTATGCTGCAAAATATCCTGATAGAAGGCATGCATAAGTGGAAAGTTTTGTAATATTGAAGGAAATATTTGAGAGAACAGCTAAAACGTGCTTAAACAATATTGACCAATGAAAACCAATTAGTCATTAGTCTTGCAGTGGTAGAAAATCCTGAGTTGAGTGATAGAAATAAGCAGAGATTTAGAGATATCGAAATCTTCAGTTGCGAAGAGTTTAAAATCTAACAAATTTCATCCTTACCACGTGCAACTGCATCAGGAAATGCTAGAAGCAGATTTTTTTAAGAGAGTGTAGTTTTGTTCCACGATGGAAAATAAAATTTTGGAAAATGCAAGATTTTTGAAGAGCTTTATGTTCACCGACGAAAGTACCTTTCACAGGAACGGATTCGTTAATAGGCACAACTATGATTAATATACTAATGAAAATCCACATAAACCCTATGTTAACGATTATCAGCATACATGGGGCCTTAATGTACGCGGCGGTATTGTACCATTTCAATGACAAAAAATTACGTAAAAATGCAACACCCTGTGCATCTGGAACTATTTTCAAAACATGGCCTTTTTGGTGCCGTGTAACTTTTATATGAGACTTCTTGTCATATGAATCAGCCTTATCGATATATCGAGCAAATGTGCACTGTTGAGACACCCGGTATATATATATATATATATATATATATATATATATATATATATATATATATATATATAACTACTACTATCAAATATTGATGCATAAGTTGGTGATGAATAAAAATATCAGAATATTATCAAATATAATATTTCGCAACGTAAAAGAGAAATGTAAGTATACTCAAATATACAGAAGGCAGAGAAGATTGTTAAAATTTTCAAAATAAATATAATTCAAGAACTTCATATAAAATAAAGTTGAACCTCAGTAAATTCATCGAAAACAATAAACATGAGAAGTTTATAACTTAGTTTGTGTTTTTTTCCAGAAAGTTTGCATAGGAAAAATTGGTAGAACATCCCAAAAAAGGATTCAAGATTCAAGAGTATTCAAAAAGTTTCTTGAGTGGAAAAATATTTAATTCCACTCATTCACAATCTTTATCGGAAGCGAGACAGGAATTTAGAAAATTTGCACGTTGGAAATAAAAAGTTTCATCTTCACTTTCTTAGAAGCACTAGAAATAAATAGAATTTTACTTATTAAATAAACAGATGAGAGCAGTTCCCCTCTTTAAAATATTTTTGTCAATCCCATTTCCTTGTAAACCATAATTGTGGATTTACATTTGAATATTATGCCTGTAATTAGTTATTACAGTGTAAAAAGCTGAAGATGATGCTGTGACAGAGAAACAATTTTAATAGTTATAATTAATACATGGAAATTAGAATGAGCTTCTTTAGAATATCATTTATTGTAGAGATATTTTGAAATACTTGGTATCATTCTTCTACCACCTGAATACTTTTTGTAAGTTTTGTTAAGTTTTCACGTGTCCGTAGAAGAAGCTATACTGCAGTCACAAACATGTGTGAGTTTTAGAGATTTTTGGCAGTAAAATATGAGTAATAATTTTCAGAAATTTGTTTTAATTTCTAACATAAGCTTTCAGTTAGTACTAATATTACTAATGAATCAAGATCATCAAAAAATTTAGAAATACAATACGGAAACACATTAGTAGAAATCTAACACTCCCTCAATGACACCCCACTTGCTGTCCGAAATTCAGATGTAACAATTTTTTCTGGCTCGTTAGACGTTCCATTCAATATCAACCCTTCTGCCGGACCTGCATCGCCCTCACCCCATTCAAAATTCATTCCAATTTCTTAATCAACACGGCCTCGCTATTCAATTAATATCTAGTGCTGCGGTGGATGAAAGGTCGAGGACCACATGGCTCGAAATTACTCCCATAATCCTTCAAATGTCATCCCGCAATTGTGTGTATAGTACGTCCCCAATTATTTTCTTCCTTTCGAAAGGGTGCTCATAAATTCAGTCATATATTATTGCTGATATGCGTTGAATACCTGAAATAAAACGCCGCTCATTTCACATAACGGTTTATTAGTTTTGTTCAAAATATAATAAGTGACGTTAAAATAATGTCAATTCATGTTTCCATGTCACTCATTATAAAGGTCATGGCACTCATATTTAAAAAGTGTCGCTGGCTATCAGTAATTGGTATTGTTTGTAACTTCAACATGGTAAAACATACGCTTCAACCACGTTTTCTCATTATCCAAAAATTAATTTTTGTAAAGAGTCTTTCAATGGGAACGCCCCATTTTTAAGTTGACATTACTCACGCATGGCAGCCATTGTCAGACATTGACAGTTGTATTTGTCAACGTCTACCATTTAATCATGGAAAGGTACACTCCAACAAAGTTTACAAATAATCCAAATTTATTATGAAGAATCGCTATCTGTTACTCTAACTTTAGGTGCTTTAACTCCAATGTTTGGTCGTTATAATCATTATCATTACGAAGAAATGAAAATTTCAATATTTTTCAAATACAAAATGGGTTTATTTCCAAAACAAAATGGAGCGCTGTTAATGAAAGAACCTTTATATCATTGTGTTGAGACTTTTATATTCCAAAGTATCCAGCCACTTCAAGAATCCGGTGAAATCGCTCTTGCAATCAGGGAAACGATATCTGGAAAGAGAGTTGAGCTCACAACCAGGTACTGCACACTTACTTCTGCCCATATTATTTTTTATATTTTCACCATTTAACGAAAGACTCTTCTTCTTCTTCTTCCGTCTTCCACTCAGGCTTGGAGCCTGTTCTTCTTCGATGATGTCTCTATTCGGTGCGTAAATTATCACTCCATCTCTTTCTGGGTCGTCCGATACTTCTTCTTCCTAAAGGTGATTTATCCCTTGCCTTCTTCCCCATTCTGTCTTGCCCCATTCTTTCTATGTGTGCGTTCTATTCTTCCTTTCCGTTGTTTATCCACTCCCCGATTTTCTCCACTCCACACAGCTTTCTGATATCATCACTCCTTTCTCTGTCATACAGGGTTTATCCGGAAATTCTACGAAGAATCTTCATTTCCGCTGTCTCCAGCATACGTCTTGTCTTCGCAATATCTGGTCTGGTTTCAGCCGTGTAAGTCATGATCGGTCTTATGGTACCTTTATAAATTCTTGCCTTCGTTTTTATGTTCAGATGTTTATTTCTCCGTATGGTGTCGTTAAGGCAGCCTGCAATTTTATTTGCCCTCATGACTTGTTGAGATACCTCATCTTCAATGCAGCCATAACTGGATAATTCGACACCCAACTATTTGAATGACATCACCTGCTCTATCATCTTCTGATTTACTTCTAGTTTACATCGGAGAGGTTCTTTTGCTGTTGTCATGCATTTAGTTTTTTCAGTGGCTATGTCCATATTGAATTGCTTCGCGGCATTGAAGAAGAGTTGGAGGATTCTCTGAAGGTCGTCCTCACTCTCCGTGAAGAGTACTGTGTCATCGGCATAACAGAGGATCGTAAACTCCCAGTCACCCATTCTGTAACCCCCTGCAGATTTCACCCTTTTTATGATCTCATCCATTATGATATTAAAAAGGAGTGGGCTTAAGGAGTCGCCCTGTCGGACTCCGCTGTTGATAGGTATTTCACTAGACAGTTTGACATTTATTCGGATTTGGGCGCTATTTTCCGAATATATGTTCTTGATGGTCTCAATCAAATTTGTCGGTACTCCACGGTTTTTCAGAAGGTGTATGACGTCACCCAGTCGTACTTTATCGAATGCTTTGTGTAGGTCAACGAAACATAGGAAAGCCGGTCTGTTATATTCCGTTGATTTTTCCACTACCTGTCGCATCACGAACACAGCATCCGTACATGATCTTCCTGTTCTAAAGCCTTGTTGTTCATCAGCCAGTGTTAGAATGGAGTTTATCTTTGTTGTTATAATCTTAGTAACAAGTTTGAACATCGCATCCAGCAGGTTTATTCCTCTATAATTTTTCGGTTCTTTTTTATATCCCTTATTGAACATTAGAAACATTGTACTTGTTTTCCAAGTTTCCGGTATCATCCACTCTGTTAAGATTTTATTCACTAATGATGTTATCTCGGTTATCAAATTGTCTCCTTCATATTTGAGAAATTCATTCGGGATGTTGTCCTGTTCTGGAGATTTTCTGTTCTTCAGCTGTGCCGCGCTAATATCTTGCTCTTCAACTGTTATATCGTCGTTTATTTTAACATAACATAAATAGAGGTTAATTCTTGATAGAAGGTATATAAAATGATTTAAATATTTTAATATTAGCCTTCTACATATTCAATTCCAAAAAATTATTTTTAATGATTATAACTTCTGAAAATAAATTAAAATAATGTCATATAAGTACCACTTATATCAATTGACATATAAAATGAACATTCATTATAAGTTATCCGGATGGTATAACAAAATCCAATAAATAAAAATTATCAACCAAAATCCTATAAATTAAATATTTTGAATAGACAAAATTTTGTTTCTGCTGATCAATCTTATGAAAACCAATATATTTCAAAAATATCCAACATAATCTTAAGAATTTCATCATAAAACTATCTTACTTAGACTATTCAATATTATTGGATATCTAACTAAGGTACTTTATATAAAAACTCAAGATATGTAAAACATTACTGAAAAACAAGTTTTAAGAAGGACTTTGCTTCGTCAGTATTCAAATAATTCATATTCAATAAATATAACATCAATCAACAACAAATATTCACTCACCCTTCAATCTTCTAGAAAGACTTCTGCCGAAATGAAACCTTTAAATGTAGTGAGAACGGTTCACTACACACAAAAATATATCTGTGGTTTACCCTTGATCTAGAAGATTGAAAGACAATTTAACGGCCTCTGCTATTTGGTTTCCTTAACATTCTTTATACAGATAGTCCTTGTGCTATAGCAGAGGCTGTTAAATTATCTTTTAATCTTCTAGATCAAGGGTAAACCACAGATATATTTTTGTGTGTAGTGAACCGTTCTTACTACTATTGAATTGTATCAGTCCTTACTTGGTGAAAATCCATATTAAATAATTTGAAATAAGGTTATTCTGATTTTCACAAATTTTTATTGTTAAACTCACAACAATTGTTTCGCTATCACAGTAGCATCATCAGGCAAGATCACATTTTGAATAACTAAAACGTTCTCACTACATTCAAAGGTTTCATTTCGGCAGAAGTCTTTCTAAAAGATTGAAGGGTAAGTAAATATTTGTTGTTGATTGATGTTATATTTATTGAATATTAATTATTTGAATACTGACGAAGCAAAGTCCTTCTTAAAACTTGTTTTTCAGTAATGTTTTACATATCTTGAGTTTTTATATAAAGTACCTTAGTTAGATATCCAATAATATTGAATAGTCTAAGTAAGATAGTTTTATGATGAAATTCTTAAGATTATGTTGGATATTTTTGAAAGATATTGGTTTTCATGAGATTGATCAGCAGAAACAAAATTTAGTCTATTCAAAATATTTAATTTATAGGATTTTGGTTAATAATTTTTATTTATTGGATTTTGTTATACCATTCGGATGTCTTATAATGAATGTTTATTTTATATGTCAATTGATATAAGTGGTACTTACATGACATTATTTTAATTTATTTTCAGAATTTATAATCATTTAATATAATTTTTTGGAATGAAATATGTAGAAGGCTAATATTAAAATATTTAAATAAGTTCATTTTGATGTTTTCTGGTTCATTTTCTTGTATATTGTCATCTTGGAACAATTTTGTGAGAGTCTACCCAGGTATTTTCATTTATTGGGTTTTTTTCTTCGAGTTCGCTAACGTCTTTTCTCTGATGCCTTATGAATCTCCACATTTACTTTTGTAGACCGTAAAAATCTGACTCCATCCTTTTCGAGAACATTTCCCAATGATCATTTTTCGTTCTCTTTACTAGTTTTTTCGTCTCGTTCCTGATTGTTCTGTACTTTTCGAGTGATTCCTGTGTTCTAAGAGCTTTATATTCTAGATGTGCCTTCCTTTTCTCTAACGAAAGACTCGAACTGTATTAATATATGAAACAATTCGAAAAAAAAATGAGTTTGTTCCGAAAAAAACCACCCCCATGAAGGCATCAATCCCCAACATTTTTTTAATAAGGAAGAGATGTCGAGTGTTGGTTAGTTCGAAAGTTATTTATGTTCTGTACACAACCCAGTTAAAATTTTCACAATCAGTTCATTATTCACGAAATAATGTAATATCATTGTATGGAGGTTGGTGGTAGTCGTTTTGAACAAAACAAACATTAGTTCTTTGAATACATTTTTTTCTGGATATTCTCTGTCATTACTCACAGATCTGGTGTAATTAAATGTATTGGGTTTCTCTTTGAGTTACCCTTCCGACAATGTTCAGTATCAAATTGCTAAAAAAAATCATTGAATTTGAAAATTTCAACAAGGACGTTTAGAGAACAAAAAAGCTTTTTAAATAAAATACATACGCCATCTCTTTCCTATTAAAAAAAAATTGGGGGGTTGTTGCCACCCTCATGTGGTTTTTTCGGAACAATGTCGTAATAGAATTTTTTTCTCCCTAATACAGAACTTGAAAATTATTTTTGAATACTTCAATGGTTCAGCAGTTATTCTTTTATTTTTATTAATATTTTCCAAACTACAAAGACGATTTATCTGAAATTTGGGGTTCGGAAGGATAATATATGGCACATCGAAATTTCACGAGTATCGTATGATTAGAGGATTCCAAACAAAGACAAAGTGAGCGGAGCAGCATTGAGCGCTAAAGAAACCATAGCAACAGTCCCACGACCGAGTACAAAATTAGTAATTAGATGTAAAATAGTGACAAGTATCCTAATACAAAACTTCCTATTCAAAAAAAAAAAAAATTGGGGGTTGTTGCCACTCTCAGAAGGTTTTTTCGGAACATTGTCGTCATAGGAATTATTTTTGAATTCTTCAAAACTCTGAGGTTCTTGAGTTTGGGCGGTTCAACTATCTGTTCAACAATCCCTTTTGGCGGTAAGTTCAAATTATATTTTTTCGTGAATAGTAAACCGATTTTGAAAATTTTAACTGGGTCGTGCACAGAATTTCAATAACTTTCAAACTAACCAACACTAGACATCTCTTCCCTTTTCAAAAAATATTTGGGGGTTGATGCTCTACCTTGATGGGGTTGTTTTTTCCGAAACAAATGATGGAAATTCGTCCCCATGAAAACAGAAATTGACCTGTTTTTTTGAAATCGTCGAAAATTCTTCGTTTCTGAGTTCTAGGGGGATCAAATTTTGGTTGGGTTACTCTATATATATCCGGTGTTTTTTTTTGAGGTGATAGAACTTTCGATAGCGATAACTGTGATATGACAGAAGGTAGAAGTCATGTTGTTTGGACATTTCTGTTTAGTAAGCATTGACAAATTATCATGGAAAGACGCACGCCGCAACAACGCTTACAAATTGTTGAAATTCATTTTCAAAATCAGTGTACCAAACTTATAGAGAGAGCACATGAAATTTATGGTTTACATAATCGTCCATCAGAGCAGCTTATTCGTCGAACTATCGATAGATTTCGGGCAAAATTTTCTCTACTCGATGCAACAACAACAAGACAAAGAACTGTACGAACAGAAGAGAATGTCGCTGCTGTAAGTCATAGTGTTAATGATGATCCAGATTTGTCTATTCATCGACGTTCACAACAAGTTGGACTCTGTGCATCCACCACATGGAAAATTTTGCGTGAAGATCTTGGTCTACACCCATACAAGATCCAACTGGTTCAAGAACTAAAGCCACTTGACCATAATAAGCGTCGTTTGGTTGCGGATTGGGCCCTGGAACAGCTTGAAGTTGATCCACTTTTTTATCGTAAAATTGTGTTTAGTGAAGAAGCTCATTTCTGGTTGAACGGCTATGTAAAATAGCGAAATTGCCGTATATGGAGTGAAAACAATCTTCAAGAAGTTCTGCAGGTTCCATTGTATCCTGAAAAATGCACTCTATGGTGTTCTTTACACGCTGGAGGCATCATCGGTCCATATTTCTTTAAAAAAATGCTGGAGCTAATGTTACAGTGAATGTTGCTCGTTACAGGTCGATGATCAATGATTATTCTTCAAATTTTGAATGGTATCGACCCAGAAGTGTTTTGGTTCCAACAAGAAGGTGATACACCTCATGCTGTTGCCGTAACAATTGATTTATTGAAAGAAAGATTTGGCGATAACATTATTTCGAGAAATGATCCAATTAATTGGCCTTCAAGATCATGCGACATAACTCCACTGGATTATTTTCTTTGGGGTTATGTCAAGTCATTGGTTTATGCTGATAAATCAGAAACAATAGACGCTTTGGAAGCCAACATAACTCGTGCTATTGATGAAATAAGGCATGAATTAATCGAAATAGTGGTCCAAAATTGGTCTAGTTGAATCTAATCGTGGTGGACATATGCCGGAAATTATTTTGAAAACATAAATGTCCTAAAATTATCTTTCAAATAAAAAAATTCGGCTTCAATCTTAATTTGAATATGTTTTATTTCAATTTAAAGTTCTATCACTGTAAAAAAACACCCGATATTTCACTCATTCATTCAACTCGGAACATATGACCGCCACGATTTGTGGCATCATTAGAGATGCTTGTGATTGAAATCTGAACTGAGTTACCCAAATTTTGGCTTCGTTGGGATCTATAGAATTAGTTTATCTATGATCAAATGTGTACTAAATTTATTCCACGATTATAAACATAGAGACAACTTTGAGTTCGATGTTCATAGCACAAATACGAGAATCGGTTTAGGTTATCTTCCAGAACGAATTATGCAACAAATTAATTAGACTCATCAGTGAAATTTTTTTACTATACGAATGAAAAACTTTGATTTTATTGGGTATATTACTTGATAAAGGTCAATAACGAATTTGTACTAAAATACGGAATATTTTGTAACAAAATTTTTGTGATAAAACTAACTTTTTAAGGAGCTTGTTTCTGTGGAAATACAAATGAAAAATTCAATTATTATGCAAAATTTTGAATGTTGCAAAATGACAATTAAATGAATTTGGCTGATTTGTACCAAATATCATTCGTAAGGAGTGTGAGCTATGGTAATATAAAGTTCTACAAATCGAGACAGTGTAACATCTGTATAACAATTCTTAACTCAAACAAACCCCATTTTAGAATTTTCTGTTACAATAGCTCACACGTCTCACTAACAAAATAACAAAGATATAAAACAAATGTGAAAAATAAGAATAAGCATTTTGAATATTACATATATCAATGCTTGAACTGTGAGAGAAAATGGGTGGAAGAACTTCATTTTATGCTCTAATTCTGAGAAGAGTACTGGACTGCAAATCATTTCAGTTGCTCAGTCTAGCAGGAAATATATTGTGTGTTTAAAATAGGAAAATCCTTGGAATTATTATTGCACAAAGTACGGCCAAACCGTTACCAAAATTAATACGATTCCCAAATTCCACAATTTCGCTCGATGTTGTGTTTTATGATGCCATTGTGATATGTCGCTTATCGATTGAAAACCATTCACTTTACACCCCACGAATGTGCTGAATTGTGAACTAAATCGTAAAATCAAATCGTTCGGAAATTATAAATAGCTTAATTTTCAGCAAAATTCCAAAAAAACATTATTTATGATTCGTATGCTGTTCCCCAGATACTTCGACAACTACTTTCGGAGGCATAAAGTTTATACAGATGTTATTATAAAACGAATCTATCTTCCATTCAAGGAAATTTTTTTTAGCGTGTACGTTACCATCGAAGATACTTACAATTGAACACTTGTATTAATAATTCTAGTACATAATTTATATGGGCTGTTCAGTGAATTAAATTAAATAATAAAAAAGAATATTTTCACAATTTATTTATTCACAACAATTGTTTCACCAACGCTTCTTTAAGTTGAAATTTTGCACTAACTCTAAAAATTACACCTTCCTTCTTATACAGGGTTCTACAATAGTGCGTTCTTCTTCCGTAACTGTCGAACCAGACATCTTAGAAATTTCGTTCAGGAACAGGTTTCTTGTATTTCCATTTATGCATCGCAAGAAATTATTTTCCAATTTACAGGGTGTTTCAAAAAAAATATATTCAACAAACGAGTGATTTTTTAAATGGATGTATTTTTTCATGTATTTTCAATTACCTTCTCCATCTCTATTAAAACGCAAAATCTTAGAAATATTTTTCTAACGGTACAGATCTTATTCAGAGAAAACTGGAAAAAGTTGAGCGCACAGCACTCCGCTAAAAAATCTAAAAGGTTTGCAAAAAAGACGAATGTGATACGAATTCTTGGTTACTGAACATAAAGCAATCCGATCCTGAAACGATCTACTAACTCTCTCTCTCTCATATTGAGAGCTGTGGTATAGAGCATCATCGTATACGAATCCCTTTATGTATCCACACAGAAAAAAAATCTAATTTGTTGAGATCTGGTGATCTAACAGGCCATCTTGTCGGCCCGCCCCTACCAATTCTTGAATTATCAATCATTCTTAATGCTACATTTAAGTCAAATTTTATTTTAAAATACCTGGCAATATTATCCGATATTTTATTTCCATAAGGAATAGGAATTTATTTCTTAGCCAAATCTCTGTAACAGGTTCAATGCAATTTTGTTATATTTTTTATTTGAATTCATTTTGCATGGAATATTTGTGAAATATTCTGGATTCAAGTTGCAGTTCGTTGATCTTTATAAAGAATGGACCACCTAAGGGAATCCAGCCAAATGTATCTGTAAGTATGTTATTATTTAAATATTTTAATATTGGCCTTCTACATATTTAATTTCAAAAAATTATATTTAATAATTATAACTTAAAACATTCATTATAAGACATTAATTTAATTTAATTCCTGAAGTTATAATTATTAAATATAATTTTTTTAAATTAAATAAATATGTAGAAGGCTTATATTAAAATATTTAAATAATTTTATATACCTTCTATCAAGTATAAACCTCTATTTATTTTATTTTCTTTAAGTATGTGTTTTTCCGGAAAACGCCAAAGCAGGTCAATTTTGGCGTTCGTTTCAGTGCAAAAAAAACTCGTTGAAAGTGATGGGTGAAGTGGTCGTGTTTCTGAAATTTGATTGATAAGTTGTTCAAATTGCTCGCCGTTCATTACTTAACAGTAATAATGTCTTTGTACAATATTTTCTCTTACATTCTCTAACATTTCATTACATCTATGATTGTTTCGGTCTTTACTTGACGGAAATTCATCTTGAAAATTTGAATAAAAACAATATTCTAATTTCCGCTAATATTTAATTCCACCACGATCGTTACGTCATACCATGACTTCTTCAGGTGAGTATTACAAGATACTGAGTATACCATGAACAAGAATTTCATTATATAATACATGGACATAACAAAAAATAGAGGGGGTAAAGAGAGTTTTACAATTCTTTTGGAATTCTGAAAAAATGATTAAAAAAAGATTCAACAAAGGGGAGCTACTTAATTCTGTTTGGTTATTCAATAATATTTTTCTTTTATGATATTTATGAATTTCTAGAGTTTCTAACAAGTTTAATCTGAAACTTTTGTTTTCTGTGTATAAAATTTCAAAATTACTATTAAAATTATGTCCTGTGTCTAGAAGGTGCTCTGCATAGGTTGAATTTTCCTTTTCGTTACAATAACATTTTTCATGTTCCCTAAGTCTCGTCTGGAACGGTCTTCCTGTCTGACCAACATATACAAAATGGTAACTACCGCAAGTTTACTTATAAACACCTGATGTCTTGCTCTTAAATGTTTTATCTTTATTATTTTTTAATTATTTTCCTAGGGTTATTCGTTTAATAAGAAATTCTAAAATTGTGGTTCTTCTTTAAATATCTACCTACCTTTTCTGTTTTTGGTCCCAAGTATGTCAACGAAATGTATTTACTTTCAATTGAATCATTATTGTTGTTATTGTAACAAAAAGGGAAATTCAACCTAAGAGCACCTTCTGGACACAGGACATAGTTTTAATAGTAACTTTGAAATTTTACACACAGAAAACAAAAGTTTCAGATTAAACTTGTTAGAAACTTTAGAAATTAATATATATCATAAAAGAAAAATATTATTGAATAACCAAACAGAATTAAGTAGCTTCCTTTTGTTGAATCATTTTCGAATCATTTTTCAGAATTCCAAAAGAATTGTAAAACTCTCTTCACCCCCTATATTTTTTGTTATATCCATGTATAATGAAATTCTTGTTCATGGTATACTCAGTATCTTGTAATACTCACCTGAAGAAGTCATGGTATGACGATACGATCGTAGTGTAATAAAATATTAGCGGAAATTAGAATATTGTTTTTATTCATATTTTCATTTCATTACATGTTGATGCTATAATCTGCCGAAGATCTTTTTAAGAATTAAGTTAGGTACTGTTTAAAATACAACACTTTTTAAAGGACCCACAAAAAGTCTAGAGTTGTTAAATCAGGAGATCTTGGAGGAGATTCAATCCTCTGGAAAATGATTCCGAAAGTCACGTACTGGAGCTGCATAGTGTGGTGAAGCACAATCTTGTTGGAAAAATACGTTATCTAGATGATCATTTCCTGAAATCTTTATAATACGTGGGTAGACTGCCAAACTGTCAGGAAGGAAAAAGAGATCCTCGATGCTATTTACTAAAATTTCAGCCTAGACATATAACTTTTGTGAATACTGCGTGTGCTGTCCTTTCAGAATTGTAGGATTTCAATCACTCCAACTTCTACAGTTATAAACTTTGAATATCAAAACAGATTTAATCTGTTAGTTTCTTACAATTTTAATTAAAAAAATGTTATTCAAAAACTTTTAGAATTAAATTAATGTCTTCATTCGTCTATTGAATATAAGAAGTGCTTATAAGACATTAATTTAATTCTAAGAGTTTTTTAATGAAATTTTTTGAGATTAAAATTGTAGGAGACTAACAGATTAAATCTGTTTTTATATTCAAGGTTTGTTATAATCCTTCTATTAAGTAAAAAACTGCTTCTTATTATTTCATTTTATATATAATATATAATTATATTAGGATTTTAAATAAAAAAATTCATTATCCAAATATCAAAAGGTTTAACTAAGACCATAAAGTGCCTTACAAACTATATGTAATTTTTGTGGTGAGCATAGAACATTGAGTACTTTAGATTCTAAATGTACCCAGTTTTAATGTTAAACAAACAAATTCCACGAAGTCGTATGGGTTAAGTTTATTTAGTGTTAATTGATTTTATCTTTTGAATGTCAAGTTGCACTGACCTTATCTGAATTCTAATTATTTGTTGAGGATGTGCTATATCTTTTGAGAGTTTTTGAAGTAACATATTCAAACATATTGAATATTTCAAATAAATTAGTTTCGGAGAAGTTCTTAAAATTATTTTGTATATTTTTGAAGAAGATTTAGTTGTCATGAATATAAGATCAGAAATAAAACATTTTGTCACAGGCAAAGCTGCCTTACCGCCTGTCTGAAGAGTTCAGTTGCGTATGCTGAGAACGAAACATTCAAACATTTATCTATTTATTAATTTTAATTGACAATTTATATTTATTGGATTTTTTTATTCCATTTGATATTGTTTAATGAGTTTTGATTTTATACATCTATTAAATATAAGCAGTGCTTATAAGACATTCATTTAATTCTAAAACTTTTTGAATACATTTTTTTAAAATTGAAATTGTAGGAGACTAACAGATTAAATCTGTTTTGATATTCAAAGTTTCCAATAATCCTTCTATAAAGTAAAAAACCGCTTCTTAATATTTTATTCTACAGTTATGCCTGCTGGCATTACTGTTGAAGAGTGTAGTCTTTAAGACAGAACCTACTTTTCTAGAAGATCTTCACTAGAGAATATTATTAGCATGTAATGGAATAACACTTAAAATTTTGAAGAATTAAAAAAAATGGTGAACAAAGGCACTTTTACTCTTCAGAAATGAACGGTAGACGACTTGAACATTTCACTAATCAAAATTCGTTCTGAAACTCGACCACTTAATGTACTTCACCCATCACTTCTAATGGATTTTCTTCACTCAAACGAAGGCCAAACAGAAATTCAGCATGTTCATGAAAAAAACTGCAAAACCTCAAAAAGAACATTGAAGACTCTTCAAGGGGTTGCCACCCAGCTAAGGGGATCATCGTACCACCACGATTGCGCAATCAAAAGATGTCCCCCTTCAAATAAAAATTTAGCTGTCTCGGCGTTTTCCGAAAATAGCGTTTAGTTCTGTTGTATGAATTTTGATTTCTTGGAATTCTGGAACGCAGGTTTGGACAACACTGTGGTAGTGCTGTTTATTACATTCTAACTTTTTTTAATTTGCTTGCGATTCGAAATTTGATAAGGAGGATAAACTATGGTAAACAGAAAGTTTTTCGAATCGGCATAGTGCAACTTGAATCTGTGTAACAGTTCAAAACTCATATACTACTGAATAGGTTTTGTTGCTGTGATGCATTCGTCGTTATTACAGCATTGCACGGAAGATATGCCAAGAAGAATTGAAACACGCATGCTTGCCTTTATGTCAGTCGGTCAACTAAACATTTTTGGCGGTTTTTGAGTTTTGAACTGTTATACATATGCAAGTTGCACTGTACCGATTCAGAAAACTTTCTGTTTACCATATTTCATACTTCTTATAATATTTTCGTAAAAAATATCCGCTATTATTTGTCTAAGCAGAGCAGATATTTTGTGTTAAGGTGATGGTTTTATAATTTGTTAATTTCATCTCAAATTTTGAAGCGAATTTTTGAATTTTAGATTGAATAGAACACATGTATTCATAGTTGAATTGTATCTTTGCCATTTTGCTAGTTCTATAGATTTATTTAAGATTCAAACTATGGTAGGCCAGCTGGATTTTTGATTTTTGATAATGAATTTGAATGAATATTATGTGTCTAAGATATCATTTATATCTGAATATCAAAATAGATTCAATCTGTCAGTCTTCTACAATTTTAATTTCAAAAAAATTTTTATTCAAGAAACTTTCATAATTAAATTAATGTCTACATAAGCACCGCTTATATTTAATAGACGTATACAATCAAAACTCAAATATACAATATCAAATGAAATAAATATACCAACAAATATAAATTGTCAATTAAAATTAATAAATAATTATATAGTGCATGTTTTGAGAGATTTTTGAATTAACTTATTTGAATATTTAAATATATTGAATATTTCAAATAAATTATATTTTTTGAGAAGTCCTTGAGTCTTTAAGAATTAAATTAATGTCTACATAAGCACCGCTTATATTTGATAGACGTATACAATCAAAACTCAATATACAATATCAAATGGAATACATAAACCAACAAATATAAATTGTCAATTAAAATAAATAAATAAATATATAGTGCATGTTTTGAGAGATTTTTGAATTAACTTATTTGAATATTTAAATATATTGAATACTTCAAATAAATTATATTTTTTGAGAAGTCCTTAAGTTGTGTTTTATGTTTTTGAAAAGGAATTGGTGTTCATAATGGTAAGATCAGAAACAAAATTTTGACTCCTTCAAATATTTATTTATCAGTTTTAATTGACAATTTATATTTGTTGGTTTACTTATTCCATTTGATATTGTATATTGAGTTTTGATTGTATACGTCAATCAAATATAAGCGGTGCTTATGTAGATATTAATTTAATTCTACAAGTTTTTTGAATAAAATTTTTTTTGAAATTAAAATTGTAGAAGACTGACAGATTAAATCTGTTTCGATATTCAAATTTTGTTATATTCCCTCTATCAAGTAAAAACCTTTTTTCTTTTTCATTTTGATAAGATATAATTATTTACTTATTATAAATGTAGAGTTGTTCGGAAATTAATTTTTTTTGCGATAAAATGGAAGACAATTTTCGAAAATTAATAAATATTTCATTAATTTATATATTGGGCATTCCGGTCCAACACATTTTGCCATCTTTCTGGTAGTAGCATGGTTCCACGCACATGAAATTTTTGGTCTTTACTGGCAAAAAACTGTCAACACATTTTCTCCATACACTTCAGTTGATTTTTTTCTGGCTTGAACAACATTTTTACCTTTTCTATAGTAAAAAGTAAAATATGACGAAAATGCTGCTTATTGGTTTCCATACTTAAAAGAGCACCAACCAAAAACTACTGCGTAAAATTAATTGAAAAATTATCACACACAAGCCTTGCTATATCAGCTCTCAAAACATATAATGATTATGCAACTTAAGAGTAAAGTTGGGTTTGAATTAATACAATTAAACCCTCTGTCGGGAAAAACCGAAATTATTTTTCGAACAACCTTATAATTTCTTGTAAAGGTTTCATAATACCATGTATTATGTCTAAATGAAATATTGAAATTTTTCAAGTATTTAAATTACATTTACATTAAGATTGAACCCAATTTTTTTTTTATTTGAAATATAATTTTATGACATTTATGTTTTAAAAATAATTTCCGACATATGTCCACCACGACTAGCTCTGAGGAACCGCATTCGACCAGACCAATTTTTAACCGCTTTTTCGAGTAATTCAGGCCTTATTTCATCAATAACACGAGTTATGTTGGCTTCCAAAGCGTCTATTGTTTCTTGTTTATCAGCATAAACCAATAACTTGACATAACCCCAAAGAAAATAATCCAGTGGAGTTATGTCGCATGATATTGGAGGCAATTAATTTGCCTTTCTCGAAATAATATTATCGCCAAATCTTTCTTTCAATAAATCAATTGTTACGGTAGCAGCATGAGGTGTAACACCATCTTGTTGGAACCAAAACACTTCTGGGTCGATACCATTCAAAGTTTGAAACAAATAATCATTGATCATCGATCTGTAACATTAGCTCCAACATCGTTTTTAAAGTATGGAGCGATGATGCTTTCAGCGTGTAAAGCATCTGGTACACCATACAGTGCATTTTTCAGGATCCAATAGAACCTGCAGAACTTCTTGAGGATTGTTTTCACTCCATATACGGCAATTTTGCTTGTTTACAAAGCCGTTCAACCAGAAATGACCTTCGTCACTAAACACAATTTAAGGATAAAAAGTGCATCAACTTCAAGCTGTTCTAGGGCCCAATGAGCAAACAAACGATGATTACTATTGTCAAGTAGTTTTAGTTCTTGAAGATATTTACGCAAAATTTTCAATGTGATGGATGCACAGAGTCCAGCTTGTTGTGAACGTCGACGAATAGACAAATCTGGATCATCATTAACACTATGACTCACAGCTGCGATATTTTCTTCTGTACTTACAGTTCTTTGTCTTGTTGTTGCATCGAGTAGAGAAAATGTTGTCCGAAATCTATCGATTGTTCGACGAATAAGCTGCTCTGATGGACGATTATGTCATAAATTTCAGGAAGTGCTCTATAAGTTTGGCGTATAGAACACTGATTTTGAAACAGAATTTCAACAATTTGTAAACGTTGTTGCGGCGTGAGTCTTTCCATGATAATTTGACAATGCTTACTGAACAGAAATGTCAAAACAACATGGCTTCTACCTTTTGTCAAATCACAGTTATTCCTATCGAAAGTTCTATCACTCTAAAGAAAACATCCCATATAAATTCAATAAAATTATAATTGTTTTGTAATTTATATGAATATACTGATACGAAAACCAACAAAGCATAATTTGCGATCTTGGATATTGAACTTTATGAAAAGGCATGAAAATATTTTCTATTGAAATGTCGAAATATTTGCCTACGTTTTTCATTTGTATAAAGCGACAGGAATCGGCTATAACTAAATTGTTTTCAATAATAAATCATTTTTATGTTTCTCCTGAACCTTTAACCAACATCGGCGGAAAGATTTAAAAAGCATTAAGGGCCCTGATTCGAAGGTCCTGTACACATTTTTACGATAGCGAATATAAAATAATAGCTTCTTCACGGTATTCTCTGAAACACAAAAATACATTTACTCTAACTGTATTCGCTTCGCGTCATTTATTTTATGAAATAGCTTTAAAAAATGAGATTTCGGTCTTTTTATAACCGTTCGTAAGTAGCTTAAAACATGTGTCTGCAAAAGGGAAGCCCAGCTATCGGCATAAATAACCACTTGGGATTCGCAACTTATTCAACGGGATTTCCTTGTTTCGACCCCAAAGTATTCACTCCCCTGCTTCGTTTTGAAAACTATATTTCATGAAACCACTGCATATGTGGGTGTGTGTGAGCCATATTCAGTTCGCTACTCACAATAAAAGCTGAATCAATTACACTATAAGTGCACCCCCAATAAATGAAATCATTCTATGGAAACAGCGGAATTTTTATTATTTTTAGCTAATAGAAAAAAATGACCAAGATGAAAGTTCTGATTTTACGTTTCAAAGGATGATTGTAGACGAGTGAAAAAACAAATTATGATTAATATATGAAATGAAATTATAAAAAGGGGGATTTTTCACTTGATAGAAGGTTTTTTAAATATCTTAAATATCGAAGAGAGCAATTCTATTATATCTCGCTACAAATTTTAATTTTATGAAATTTCTTAAAAGCTTTCTGAACCAGAATTAAATGAATGCCTTGGAAAAAACTGTTATTTTTTAGTAGATATATCGAATTAACACTCATTACACAGTATCAAAAGGAGATAAAAGAATCTGTTCGAATTTACATCGAAAAGGAATTTTTAATTTACTGTGCAGGTACTGTAATTGAATTTATAAACATCGAATTTATCTAGTGTGTTAATTTGGTTGAATAAAACAAACCTTTCTATTTCTAATCCGTAATGTTTGCTTAAACACTTCATTATCTCTTCTTGTTGCATTTTTGGTTTCAGATATTTAGCTAAATTATAGTGTTTTACAGCAAAATCATCTGAATTATTACTTTTTTCATCAGTGAAATGTCCCCTAAATCATTCTTGTCTTATATTATTCTGCTGTTTATATCCCCCCAGAAATAATTTAATAATCTATTTTCGAATTGTTTGAAATCTTCTATTTCTTATTCGCGACTCGTGAACCACAATAAATCACTTGATATTAAATGCACCTTTATCAGTTCTTTTTGGTCTTGTCAATTATTCTGTGCTCTAAGTCTGTTTTTAGATCGTTGATGAATATTTTTGGATGTAAATGTTTTATATTTCCATCAAACTTGTGAATATTGTCCATATTTATATTTATGCTCGGACTATTGTATTTACTTCTGTTAATTTATTGTAATAAAGCAATACAATCCTTCTCTTGTTTTTCTTCTTTATATTTAATTTCTTTCTGTATCCTCTCTTCCATATGATCCACTAGTTTTTGTTCTTGGTGTTCAAAATTTTTAATATTCTCCTGACAATTGTTTACAACTTAATTCGTTTTTTCTTATTTATCATCTATTTGTTTTATTTTTATATTTTTTTCATCCATTTTTTCTTTCATCTCGGTCCCAATATGATCAATTCTTTTACTTGTTCCTCTATTTTAATCTCCATCATTTTTCTATAATATTTCTTTCATTTCTTCTCTTGTTTAATTTATTTCCTTTGAATCTGCTTATTTTTCAATTTTTCTGAATTGAATTTTATTTATTGTTTCAAATGCTGCTCCAACCTTTCTGAATTATCTCTCATTTCTTGTCTCATATTCTTTTCCAGTTTTTTTGAGTTGTCTTTCATTCATTGTCTCATATTTTCCAATTTTTCTGAGTTATCTTTCATTTCTTGTCTCATTAGCATTATAACTTTCATCAGTTCACTCTCTTCTGATTTATTAACGTTTTCTTGAGCTTTTTCTTCATTTCCTTTCCCGCCAATCAAGGTTTTTCTTCTGGTTTCCATTTTTGTTTAATGCTTATCACTTCATGCAAGTTAAATCAATGAAAAATTTTCTGAAAATGCAAATTTTCGAGCCCCACGTTGGACGCCAATTGTTATTGAATTTATCTTTTAAAATTTTAATATGAAAATCTATAAGATCACCCGTGTATCTGATTGTATTGTGTGTGCCCCAGCTAACTCTTAATATTACAATATTGTTATTGAAATTTGAAATTTTATTAATTTTGACTCACTTTTTATAGGCAGGGGTTCTATTTGAATTGTAATTAATAATAATTTGAAGTAATTGAATATTAAAAATCTAATGCAAAGAGACGTAAATTATAATCTGTGAACTAATAAAACTACTCCTATTTTATGATCCTGCACTAACTAACTAACCTTAATTCCATTTCATAATCCTATTATAAACAAAAATATAATTTCCGAAATTTGACTTGAAAGATCACAAGTTTCAATTAGTTCTACCTTTAGTGAGTTTTTCTTCAGTTTTAATGTTCCTTTTCAATTGTCCTTGATCTCTTTCAGGAAAACTGCTTTGGTTTAATGAGGAATGATACTTCTGAAAAATTCCAAGCTACAGCCAACTTCACTGATATTCTTCTAATATTTGATTATTTGATGTTTGCTTTTCATTATTAAAACATCCAGGTTACGTATTTCTTAATATCAATTCCAATTCACAATAATGTTATATTCCTTTTTAGGTTATGAAACAATACTTGGAAGCAAATCCTCTACTTTTTAAAACAAAACTACTTGTTTTCTGCTCTGGACAATTTCACACTGACTGTCGTTTTCCTTGGTTCCCTCTTTTATAGTTTTCACCAAAAATTGAATTCCCACAGCTTATTAGCTTTGTCAAAATTATTAAAAAAGTAAAACTTCCACGGGTTGTATAAAAATTATAATATTTCGTGTCTTTAAAGTATTCTAGAAAATTAGCTCATTTTTTATGAACAATTTGATACCAGTTTTATGATAATTGGTTGGGTTTAAATACTTATTTTCATATGATTAGTTTTACAAATGCCAAAAAGTTCACTAATTTAAAATTCTAATGCTTTTTACTGAATAATAACTGAATACTTCTCATGAAATTGATTAAGTTTCTTTTGCTTATATCTTATTGAAATTTTATACCTGCAAAGCCTCTTCTAGAATATCTCTTACATTCATAATTTCAGAATTTCTGACGTAGACACTATGTTTCCTCTAATTAATTGAATTTTGATCAAGTTTGTACTATTTACATCATTCCGGTAAGTTAGATTTAATTGAGATTTTTAATTGTTAATAATTTCAATACGGTTTATAGAGAAATTATGAAAATATTATAACAAATTTTTCAAATTAGGTATTCAAATTCAAATTATTTGAATTTGAATATCAAAACAGATTTAATCTGTTAGTCTTCTACAATTTTAATTTCAAGAAAAATTTCATTCAAAAAACTTTTAGAATTAAATTAATGTCTACAATAAGCACCGCTTATATTTAATAGACGTATATAACCAAAACTCAATATATAATGTCAAATGGAATAAATAAACCAACAGATATAAAAAAAGTCATCAAAAATTAATAAATAAATATTTTAAGGAGACTAAATTTTGTTTCTGATCTTACATTTAAGAACACCAATTTTCTTTTAAAAACATAAAATCAACTTAAGGACTTCTCAAATAATATAATTTATTTGAAATATTTAATATATTTAAATATTCGAATGAGTTAATTCAGAAATCTCTCAAAACATGTACTATATCTTCAAAAAACAAATATAATTCTAGATAATCTCTTCGTCGGTCCAAAATAATATTCCAAATATCAAAATCAAATAACTATCACTATCTCACCTCAACACGTGTTTACAGGGTTTGCTGAGATATAGTGATAGTTATTTGATTTTGATATTTGGAATATTATTTTGGATCGACGAAGAGATCTAGAATTATATTTGTTTTTTGAAGATATAGTACATGTTTTGAGAGATTTCTGAATTAACTCATTCGAATATTTAAATATATTAAATATTTCAAATAAATTATATTATTTGAGAAGTCCTTAAGTTGATTTTATGTTTTTAAAAGAAAATTGGTGTTCTTAAAGGTAAGATCAGAAACAAAATTTTGTCTCCTTTAAATATTTATTTATTAATTTTTGATGACTTTGTTTATATCTGTTGGTTTATTTATTCCATTTGACATTATATATTGAGTTTTGATTATATACGTCTATTAAATATAAGCGGTGCTTATTGTAGACATTAATTTAATTCTAAAAGTTTTTTGAATAAAATTTTTCTTGAAATTAAAATTGTAGAAGACTAACAGATTAAATCTGTTTTGATATTCAAATTTTGTTATATTTCTTCTATCAAGTGAAAAGCCTTTTTATATTTTAAATTCAAATTACTCCTATTTCTTGCAACTTTGGGTGTCTTAAACATTTAATAGTTATCAATTGAATGCTCTCTGTGATTTCTATTCACGATTTTCAAAAGGTTTTTTGACTATCGTTTAAAGATTTGTCACTCGACTAGTGGTTATGTATTCTCAATATGCTTTTTCTTCAAAATTTTGGCTTAGGAGTATAATTATGATTTGAATTATCTATATTTCTGTCTGAATTGATCTAATTTAATTAATTCTGATTTGATTACACTCTTACGAGTCAACATATATACACGGGTGAATCTTTTCCTTGAATTTTATTGATTTTCATTATCTGAATTTATTAATAATGATTATTTATAACTCGTTTACAAGGTGTGAGTCACAAAATCCATGACAGTGCATAACAATTATGATCCCTGAGTCCGGAGCCTTTCAAATATGTCCCCTTTTTTCCTAGAAACCTTTTGGGCCTGTTAAGGAGCGAAAATATTTGTCCTTCACAGTTTTCTTAGAAACCCATTAGAACCGACACCGTTTCAAGACGACAACAGTCGAATGTCATTTCAGAATGTATCTGACCACATTTCGAGCCCTAAGAGAGTCGCTCATTCTGCGAGTTAGCAAAAATTGTTCAGTTGAAGACATCCCTCGAAATCGCTCGTTAGCCCTTTCTTCGTGCTTCGACCAAACGGTCACGCAAAATTCTTCACTCTTCGAACATTCAGTTCTGATCCCACACACATTCTCTAGAAGTAAGTTCTTATCACATTTCTCTTTGTCTCTCAAGTTATAATCAAACAGTTCTTTCATTTGAGTTACCCAAAAAGCAGCGTTGAAAACACATTCCCAAAAAAGTTGCATTTTGTCGCTTGCCCAAATAGCACAAAAAGAACCGCTGGCTAGTTTAACGTTTTCTCAAGTAATAACACACATCTCTCTCTACTCTTGATTTATTTTATATTCTCATTTCAGTTTAATATAAAACAAAGACACTAGTACTGTTTAGAAATAAATGGTAGGCAATTTGAATATGTTATTAATTTAAATTCGTTTAGAAAATAGGCCAATTAATGCACTTCACCCACCATTTTCAATGAGATTTGTACACCGAAACGAATGCTAAACAGGAATTTTTGAGCACATTTATAAATAGAATTGCAAAACTGTCAAAATTATTATATATGTCACTCGACTGCTTTTGCTATTTAATATTCTTCAGAGGGTTGCCATCTCACTTAGGGGATGATGACTCCTTTCAAGTAAAAATTGAAGAATAAAAAAGTGGAAAATTTTATGTAGGCCACTCTGTATTCAGAGATTGGTTTTATGAAGCAAAAAAATTTAATAATTATATAATTTGGTTTACATTCATAACATATCATCATTTGGTTTTAAAGGAATCCATAAAATACCTTGCAAACTTTGTGTGGTTTAGTTCAGATGAATACACTCAGTTGGTCGGGTAAGATATATTTTGTTTTTTTTTAAATGTGAAGTAGAGCTGATGAATTTCCGTTGTACTAATTCTGAATTGCTTTTTGAAGATGCTCTGCATGTTTTAGGCTTTTTTTGAAGGAACTTATTTTGAGCAAGTTGTTTTTGAAGAAGTTCTTGAGGTTATTTTTTGCATTTTTGGAAAGGAAATTTTTTTAATGAAACGGGGAAGGGAACAAAATTTTGTCCTCTTTCAGTATTTATTCTGTAAATTTAATTGATAATTTATATTTCTTTGGATTTTTTCATTTCCCTTGGTAATGTGTGATATGTGTTTAATTCTACAGGATATCCCAGAAGTCGAAGTCAAGCCGGAATCGGGTAACAGGCTGACTCATAGTAGTAATCGGAAAAACATTTAAAAAAATATGAGTCGTTTACTTTTCAAATTATATTGCATTTTTTAATATTCGAGAAAATGCACAGCCTGTGATGATTTTTGAACTCCTGTTGCTACAATTTTTTACTTCCTTCAAATTTTATTTTTTCTATGTTATCCCGAATAGTGCCTCTGTAACCTGTGATCTTTAATTCTAAGCCAATTACTCCAGTTAGGAAAATAATGTCACTTTTTGCCGAACCAAGTATTCAATATGAATATTTCGCACAAATTTAACTGACTGTACTGAAAAAAAACTGTACTACATCAGTTTGGCAAATTACTTTAAAAGATAGCGCATTCATTGGAATTCTAAAATGGTATAACACTTACTACATTATTTCTTAGATCGGTTAAAAAAAGGGTCTTTCTTAAAGAAACCCAGTTTCGAACAATTTCTTTGAACTTTATGAAAATGATTCTAGTGCATCCAATGCTTTAAGAATCTGGTTTGAATGAGATGGGGTGAGTTCTTCCATAAAGAGTGAGTGAGACGCTACTATTTGGTATTGGCACACGTAAACGCAATACAGAGCAGTACGCTATGCCCATTGGTCTACTGCGCATCTTTCCGTATTTGATTGTGTTATTTGTGTACTTACGACTTTTGGCTTCGTTTATTAGATTTGTTTGCTTGTGATTTGGATAGTTTTGATCTCTATACGACGAACTTTGATTTTACCTGGGCTAACCTGTGCTTGTGTATTGCCATCATGTCTGTGTATACCACACAGGAATTTGCCAACATGCACCTCATTTATGCAAATGTAACGCTAGTGCAGCTCCGAGAATATATCGCGACATCGTCTACTCTTCACTGCGGGCCGACTTCCAAACAAAGTGCATGGTGAAGGAAGAATTTCCTTACTTTACGACAATCGTGCTTCAAGCAGTTGAGGAAGATCCAAATACTTCGCTACGTGAAATTCAGCGAAGCACAAAAGTACAGCTCACCGACTATTGGAAAAACATAAGCTCCACCCATATCATGTACAGCCAGTACAAGCTCTGTTACCTCGGGTTGCGTTTTACCAAACCATGCTAGAAGAGAACCGGGAAGACCCACAATTGTTAAAAATTTTTTTTAGATGGGATGAATCAACATTCAAAAAAGATGGTTACTTGAACCTACACAATTCACACGAGTGGCACCTGGAAAATTTAATGATACAAGATAGATCTCAATATCGTTTTAAAGTGAACATCTGGACTGGAATTTTAAACCGAAGAGTCATACGAACTTTTGAGTTGCCAGAGGTTTTAAATGCTGAAATTTAATTAGATTTTTTACGAAATCAGTTGCCAAATTTACTTGAAGACGTGTTCCTTAGTATTTTCAGAGAAATATGGTTTCAGCAAGATGGCTGCCAAGCGCACTTTGGCCCTCTCAGTTAGAGAATATCTAAATGAAGAATATCCGGCAGATGGATAGGGTGATCTGGTAAAATCTCTTGGCCAGCCCGTTCACCTGATTTGAATCCCTTAGATTTTTTTTACTGGGAACCAGTGAAAGAACAAATTTATTCAAAACATCAACCATTCTTTTTTAAGAAGATATGCAATACATGCACGACATGTATTGCGGCTGAAGGAGGGAAGTTTGAACATCTTTTATAAATTTATTAAATCTTGTCATAAAACAAAACTGAATTCCTTCAAGAAAAACCTTTTTCTGTACAATCTAAAAAAGAATGTAGTTCGTGTTATAGCATTTTAGAATCCTTATAAATGTGCTAAATTTTGAAGTAACTTGCCAAACTGATGCAGTACAAATTTTTTTCAGTACAGTCAATTGAAGTTGGGCGAAATTTAAATTTTGAATACTTGGTTCGGCAAAAAGTGACATTATTTTCCAAACTGGAGATTATAGGTTACAGAAGCACTATTCGGGATTACATAGGAAAAATAAAATTTGAAAAAAGTAAAAAATTATAGCAACAGGAGTTCAAAAATCATCACAGGTTGTGCATTTTATTGAATAAAAGAAAGTGCTAAATAATTTGAAAAATACAGGACATAGATTTTTCCAATATTTTTCTGATGACTATTATGACTTAACCTGTAACCTGATTCCGGCTTGACGTCGACTTCTGGGACACCTGTATATGTCTACTATATTTACACAGTGTGTTCTTAAATATATATTTAATTTAATTCTAAAATTTTTTGCATCAAAATTTTTTGAAATTAAAACTTGTGGGAAGTTAACAGAATAAATATGTATGATATTTAAAAAAAAATATTTTGGGATGAGGCATTTTTAAACATTGGAGATCGGTTGCTTCAAGCTAAGACAGAGCACCCTGTTTTGACTTCAGATTTGTGTTCAGGAGATTTATTCATTAATTTTCCTCAATAACTGGTGAACACCGAAAAGAAGACATTTTCAGATTTGTCTCTTTATCGTGCTAAGGAAAAGATTATTTCCTTTGTAGGTGCAAGTTCAGTGTTGGGGAAATCATGGAGAAATCCCCTTTCGAGTGTGTTGCGTCGTCAAACACTCCTGCGGTACACTTGACAAGTCGAGAATAATCTTTGCGAATCAGACGGTTCGAGTTAATCGTATGGAAATTAAATATCTGAGCCATATCCGACCGCTCGGAATGGAAAGGAGATAAAAATATCATCATTCCATTTCCATTCTATTTCTATTCGCTAGTGGTATATATCGCGTTCGATTTTCCTTTTCAATAAACATGACTGACGGTACGTGTTACATGACGAGATCGTTTTATATTTCATATGGGAGAACTGTGAAGCCAGAAGCGCATTAAGGGTGTGCAGAAACGGAAATGAATGCACATCTTAAAATTACAGAGCTTATGATTGAATTTTACTTTTGGTTCATTGTTTTTTTTTCAAACGATAAACCCTTGGAATTAGGACCGAAAAATTTACCCCCCCTGAAATTTTCTCGAATGAGAATGAGAACTTGTTAATAAAATTATAAATTTGAGTCTTCGCATCGTGTTGGCCTTCATTGATGGAACAAAATCACTTCTTGAAACGACGCCGACTAGTTGAGATTTTATTCGAAAATCTCAGGGCTCTACAATAAAAACACGAAAATTTGATAGAGCAAATCTCTGAATAAAAAAGGTGGACAAAATGAATTGTTATGAAGGCAAGAATAACAAAATAGAATTGATCATTGAATTTTTCAACAAGGAAAGGAGTAATGGAATTCATTTTTCCTTTTCCATTTTGAATTATTTCTAATTGTTGAGAAACATAATTTTTTAACGACTTCTGAAAAATAACTTACACTTTTAGTGTTATCTCAAAATCACGAAATATCGGGTGTTTTTTTAGAGTGATAGAACTTTCGATAGGGATAACTGTTTCTGTTCAGTTAGCATTGATAAATTATCATGGAAAGATTCATGCCGCAACAACGTTTACAAATTGTTGAAATTTATTTTCAAAATCAGTGTTCTATTCGCCAAACTTATAGAGCACTTCGTGAAATTTATGGTTTACATAATCGTCCATCAGAGAAGCCTATTCGTCGAACTATCGATATATTTCGGACAACATTTTCTCTAAGCGATGCAACAACAACAAGACAAAGAACTGTACCTACAGAAGAAAATATCGCTGCTGTAAGTCACAGTGTTAATGATGATCCAGATTTGTCTATTCGTCGACGTTCACAACAAGTTGGAATCTGTGCATCCACCACATGCAAAATTTTGCGTAAAGATCTTGGTCTACACCCATACAAGATCCGACTTGTTCAAGAACTAAAGCTACTTGACCATAATGAGCGTCATTTGTTTGCTGATTGGACCCTATAACAGCTTGAAGTTGATACACTTTTTTATCGTAAAATTGTGTTTAGTGATGAAGCTCATTTCTGGTTGAACGGCTAAGGAAAAATGGCCGTATATGGAGTGAAAACTATCCTCAAGAAGTTCTGCAAGTTCCATTGCATCCTGAAAATGCACTGTATGGTGTGCTTCACACGCTAGAGGCATCATCGGTCCATATTTCTTTAAAAACGATGCTGGAGCTAATGTTACAGTGAATGGTGCTCGTTACAGATCGATGGTCAATGATTATTTGTTTCAAAATTTGAATGATATCGACCCAGAAGTGCTTTGGTTCCAACTAGATGGTGCTACACCTTCTGCTGCTACCGTAATAATTGATTTATTGAAAGAAAGATTCGACGATAACATTATTTCGAGAAATGGTCCAATTAATTGGCCTCCAAGTTCATGCGACATAATTCCACTGGATTATTTTCTTTGGGGTTATATCAAGTCATTAGTTTATGCTGATGAACCAGAAACAATAGACGCCTTGGAAGCCAACATAACTCGTGTTATTGATGAAATAAGGCCTGAATTACTCGAAAAAGTGGTCCAAAATTGTTCTGGTCGAATGCGGTTCTTCAGAGCTAGTCCACGTGGACATGTGCCGAAAATAATTTTTAAAACACAAATGTAATAGCATTATCTTTCAAATAAAAAAAAATTTAGCTTCAATCTTAATCTAAATGTTTTATTTCAATTTAAAATTATATCACTCTAAAAAAACACCCGATATATACACCTCCGACAACCTTGAGGGAGGATGATTAGAAAACAATGCACTGTGTTATTTAACCTTCCCAAGTTGAAATAATTCGTTACTGCGATCTTGCGCCACTTTAGGTCAGAGCACTATTAATTTTTGATCTAATAATGAAATGGTGGCCGACACTCGTCCAACTAGAAAATTTCTTTTCCACCTGAACAGGATCCGAACCCGGGCCTCCGGGTCACGAGCCTAATGCTCTACCACTGAGCTGTCCGGACTGATAACTACTGATAATACTTTCTCCAGTGTTTCTAAATACTGTCTGATCAAGAGCAATAGTGACTTAAAAATATATACACATGGAACCGTTGAAATTTTATTTTCAACAAAGAAAGGCCTGCATGAGGACCTCGAGTCAATACCGAAGATCAATCGCAGGACCCTCTTTTTAGCAACAAAGATTGGGGGGCATTAGCCCAACGTAAAATGTTATATGATATATGAATGTAAACCAAACAGTAGTACAATTTAAGCAAACATTCAGTAGAAAACCAGTTTTAACTACGTGTATTGCATAAAAGGATGAATTAAATTTCTTACTCAGTATGTCAATGTGATGACTTCACCTAAGACATTCGTTAATGTATATATCTTAAAACTTGATACATTCTTCAGAGTTTATTGAAGTAGATATTAAAATAAGTGATAGTCAAAGGGTCATGCCCTATGTTTTTGTTACCGAAATAAATACATTTAGTTTTCTCAACATCCAACAAAAGTGCATTTTTCTGGCACCAATCTATGAAATTTTTAATGAGACATTCACAGGCATCAACAAGTTGAGCGGCTTTAGAGGCACTAATGGCAACAGAAAAATCATCTGCAAAAATGAGCACCAGTACTGATTTAAGGAGTTCTGGTAAATCATTAATGAAAAGTATAAATAAAAGTGGACCCAGGATAGAGCCCTGGGGAACTCCAGACGTGATGTCATATTTCTTACTGAAAATATTCTTAACCTTAACTTCATAGTCCTACCGGAACCAGTCAAGGAATCTAAATGCCAAAATATCCCTGCTACAAATCGACCCTCGTCCAGACTTTTATGAACAAATTCAGTGAACCTAAATGCTGATGTCTTTGTAGAACGACAATACCTAAATCCATGCTGAGAATCAGAAATGACACCGTATTTAAGTCAAAAGTTTAAAATTTTCAAATAGTGAAATGGAAACTGATTGTTCATCCGTTACTTTCCACCCATTAACGAAAGTTCAAAGAGACGTTGAATTAATTTTGTCCCATCCGAGACTTTTTCCTAAGTTGGTCATTACGTTCTACCCTCTCAACCCTAATAACCTCTTTGATTTAACAGATCGGCATACGGATGCGTGTCGGTGCTTAGCTCGTTCCAACGCTAATTGAAGGATCACTTGAAGGGACGTAAACAAACATAACCCTTGTAGTGGTAAAGTTAAGGGACTACGAAGTGAACTGTAAACTGTCGTAATATGCACATGGTGTCGTTATATTAGTGGCAATTAGTAATCAGTGACAATTCAAGCGCGTGCCTAGCTTGGCGTGACTCCTTCACGCTATCGAGCATTCGTAAACGGAATTTTCTATGCCTTCATTTGGTATTCTGCCTCGGAAACTGATTATTTATCTGTGTTGCAGATGCCTTGGGGTGTATTCCTGGAGGAACTGAAAAAAGAAAAAAAATTATAGAAGAGTTTACTTGTTGTCATGAGTGTTAGCTGGCTTATACAGAATTTGAATATTAAAACAAATTGAAATATGTTTATCTTCTACAATTTTAATTTCAAAAAAATTTTTTATTCAAAAAACTTTTAGAAATAAATTTATGTCTAACAAGCACCGCTTACATTTAATAGACGTATATAATCAAAACTCAATATATAATGTCAAATGAAATAAATAACCCAACAGATATACGAAAGTAATTAAAATTAATAAATAAATATTCAAAGGAGACAAAATTTTGTTTCTGGTTTTACCTTTAAGAAATACCACTTGCCTTTTAAAAACATGAACACACTTAAAGGACTTCTCAAAGAATATAATTTAATTGAAATATTTAATATATTTAAATATTCGAATAAATTATTTCAAAAATCTCTAAAAAAATGTGCACTATATCTTCAAAAAACAAATATAATTCTAGACAATCCCGTCTTCAGTCCTCTTTTAACATTCCAAATATCAAAATCAAAAACATAACCTACATCACTCACGTGTTAAAAGACTAAAGCTTCGAACTACAGATCAACTATATTATTCAAGATTGATCTATGTTCTTACAAAATCAAAGAACAGTGTGAGTTATTTTAAGGTTTATTTAAATTTATATACGTCTATTAAATGTAAGCGGTGCTTGTTAGACATAAATTTATTTCTAAAAATTTCTTGAATAAAATTTTTTGAAATTAAAATTGTAGAAGATAAACATATTTAAATTTGTTTTTATATTCAAATTTTGTTATATTTCTTCTATAAAGTAAAAGGCCTTTCTATTTTATTCTATATATAATATATAATTACATTTTGGCTTCAATAAATCTCATTATAGAATGTCAATGAATTTAAATAAACCTTAAAATAACTCACACTGTTCTTTGATTTTGTTAGAACATAGATCAATCTTGAATTATATAGTTGATCTGTAGTTCGAAGCTTAAGTCTTTTAACACGTGAGTGATGTAGGTTATGTTTTTGATTTTGATATTTGGAATGTTAAAAGAGGACTGAAGACGGGATTGTCGAGAATTATATTTGTTTTTTGAAGATATAGTGCACACTTTTTTTAGAGATTTTTGAAATAATTTATTCGAATATTTAAATATATTAAATATCTCAAATAAATTATATTCTTTGAGAAGTCCTTTAAGTGTGTTCATGTTTTTAAAAGGCAAGTGGTATTTCTTAAAGGTAAAACCAGAAACAAAATTTTGTCTCCTTTAAATATTTATTTATTAATTTTAATTACTTTCGTATATCTGTTGGGTTATTTATTTCATTTGACATTATATATTGAGTTTTGATTATATACGTCTATTGAATGTAAGCGGTGCTTGTTAGACATAAATTTATTTCTAAAAGTTTTTTGAATAAAATTTTTTTGAAATTAAAATTGTAGAAGATAAACATATTTCAATTTGTTTTAATATTCAAATTTTGTTATATTTCTTCTATCAAGTAAAAGGCCTTTCTATTTTATTGGCTTATACAGGTTGTATATGAATAATTGCGAAAAAATTTAGGGGGTGATTCCTTGCCGAAAAATTGGGTGGGTCTTTCATATAAACTTTATATTTTTTGAGCCCCCCCTGCTTAGTTACAGCCGCCTGAAAAACAATTTTCAATTTTTTCGTGAAAACAAAAAACAGGACATCTTTGAGAAGTCCTTCAAGTGTGTTCATGTTTTTAAAAGGCAATTGGTGTTCTTGAAGGTAAGACCAGAAACAAAATTTTGTCTCCTAAAATATTTATTTATTAATTTTAATTACTTTCGTATATCTGTTGGGTTATTTATTCCATTTGACATTATATATTGAGTTTTGATTATATACGTCTATTAAATGTAAGCGGTGCTTGTGTAGACATAAATTTAATTCTAAAAGTTTTTTGAATAAAAATTTTCTGAAATTAAAATTGTAGAAGATAAACATATTTCAATTTATTTTAATATTCAAATTTTGTTATATTTCTTCTATCAAGTAAAAGGCCTTCCTATTTTACTGACAAGATTAATGTTAAGCAAACATTTTATGCGGTCAAGAAGGTACCCAAAAATATTTTTGGTGGTGTTCCTCTATGATTGCAAGGGGTAGAAAAAGCCACCCCTAAACCTTGTTTTGCAAGAATCTTTTTTCCTATGCAAATTTTACAATAAGAAGATTTTCACAGTTTTTGAGGAAAAAAATTATTTTTCAACAGATAATACGCCTAGAGGTTGGAATTATTTTCGACCTCAAATTTATCAATTAGGAGGATGTAAACTTGACATTTTTATTGCGAACTGGTACAAATATCAAAAAAATGTAACAAAACAAACAATTTTAATATCTTCCCACAGTGAATATCATATTAAATAGGAAGAAGGTATAAGCTGAAAGGCCAAATGCAATACGTCACAAAAAGCAAGAAAGAAATATTCATCGATTGTAACCAACAAATTTGTTGTTTTCTATCTTGCTATTTGTGATCATATTAAATGTTCAAAGTGACCTCCTTCAGCCGTTACACAATAGTCCAGACGTCGGCGCATAGATTGGGTTACCCGGTCAAAAAATCCGGGAGTATTTTAAATAAGTCTACATAAGACAAAAATGCGGTTCCTTAAGTCTTGGACAGGAGTCTTGTAAACTAATGTTTTCAAATGGCCCCAAAAAGTAAAATCCAGAGTACTTGATTCTGGTGATCGGGCAGGCCAGAACTGAGGTCCACCTCACCCTATCCATCGATTTGAATATTTATGATCTGAATGCTGAAGTGCTCTGATACTGAAATGTGCAAGGAACCCATCATCCATAAACCACATTGTCCTTCGGACACGCAAAAGAATATTTTCAAGGAGTACAGACAGTTCTTCTTCTAGAAATTGAACGTATGTATTTCCATTCAATCCATGTGGTAGAAATTTTGGATCAATTAACTGATCCCCAACATATCCAAGCCAGATATTCAGAGAAAATTGTTCTTGGTGTTGAGCTACAGTAATAGCGTGAGGGTTCTCTTCGGCTCATATGTGGTTATTATGAAAATTAGTTAACGGATCCCTAGAAAAATTAACCTCGTCTGTAAATAGGACCTCTTTCAAGAATTGAGGATATTGTTCAATTATTCCCAACACACAAGTGGAAATTTGGAGACGATTCGAAAAATTCCGTGATGAGAGAGCCTGTACACGTTGAATGTTATATGGATACAAAAGTTGTTCCTTTAATATCGCGAACATGAATGTAACTTCTTCTATTGCGGGAATTTTACTTTCGCGCTGGCGACCACAATCCTTTTTATTTTTAAAAGATCCACTTTCTCGTGGATCGTTGGTGAATTCGTGTTAATAGAGTGTGATGTGGAGGCACACGACCAGGGAACTTTTCTGCATATCTTGTTGTTGCTTTCAGAGAATCACCACCAGAAAGACCATAAACAAAATGCACATCGGTCATTTCTGTATGTGTGTACACCGCCATCTTAATGAGAATGCGACAAAAATCTCAAAATGATAAGCTAGATCAAAAAATAATTGTAACTGCATCAAAGTTAATCGAAACTAGTCGTCATAATAAAATGGCATCCCCTTACTTGATAAATTCTAGTCCGGAAATAACTCCAGCCTCTACGACTCATCTACGCTATCATGTTGATAATTTTTTTCCCAAATCCTTGAATTTTAGCAGGAAAATACACGAGACCTTATTTGTTAAGAATAGATCAAGCTATACAAGATACATTTTTTTATTGTAAAATAGGAATATGGAAAAGAGTTTCTTGCGAAAGAATGTTTAAGGGTGGCTTTTTCTACCCCTTGCAATCATATAGGAACACCACCAAAAATTTTTTGAGTACCTTCTCGCCTTCTCGCATAAAATGTCTGCTTAATTTTATTCTTGTCAGTTTTTGAGATAAAAATTAAAAACTGCTTTTGGAGCGCCATCTTTAGGGGCATGAAACACTCAGGTGATTGTGAAACAGGTTTTTAGGATTAACTGTTAATTGAAATGTTTTCATGTTTTTGTGACAGCAGTTTAGAATTATTACTTCATCTTCAGATGATAACAAGAATAAAAGTGTTATATACTCTTGGCACACTAGAGAGAATGTGTCAAGACATGTTACTTAAATACGTGAAATATTTTAACTTCATATAGATCCGTATAGTTACGAATTGTTTTCATTATGAACTAATTTAAATATCAATTTTAATGTGAGTCAATACTTGATAGAAGTAAAATTTAAATGACTTTAAATTCAGAATTATATATTCTAAATTCTACATTATATATTGAAACTATATACAAAAACTATCAAATTGATATACTTATACTACTCTGTCAAGAAAGTACCGGGAATTTTCAATTAAAACAACATTTTTACATTCAATCGTAAAAATTTATTGGGTCGCCTTCAAAATAGGCTCCATTTGATCCAATACATCTATGCCAACGGCACTTCCAATTATCAAAACATTTTTTATAGGCGCTTTCCGGGATGGACTTTAGCTCTCGCGCCGAATTTTGTTTAATGGCTTCAATCGACTCAAAACGGGTGCCACGAAGGGGCAATTTTAGTTTTGGGAAGAGGAAAAAGTCGCAGGGAGCCAAATCCGGCGAATACGGTGGTTGCTGAAGCACGTTTGTTGAGTTTTTGGCGAGAAAGTCAGTCACAATCGTAGCTCGGTGAGAAGGCGCGTTATCGTCATGCCAAATCCATGAGTTGTTCGCCCACAAATTTGGCCGCTTCTTACGGATACGCTCACGCAAACGTTTCATAACGCCTAGGTAATACTCTTTGTTTACCGTCTGACCCTCTGGAACGAATTCGTAGTGCACCACGCCACAGATATCGAAGAAAACAATGAGCATCACCTTCATTTTCGAGCGGCTTTGGCGTGGTTTTTTCGGTTTCGGCTCATTTTTTTCCACCCATTCCGATGATTGCTGGCTTGTTTGCATATCGTACTCGTAGACCCAGGTCTCATCACCAGTTATAATGCCTTCCATGAATGTAGAATCGGAATTACAGCGATCCAGCCTGTCTGAAGCAACCTGTTCGCGATGACGTTTTTGAAGAAAATTCAGGTCTTTCGGTACGAGTCGTGCGGCCACCTTTTTCATGGCCAAAATATCAATCAAAATCGTACGTGCGGACTCATGGGATATCTTAAGATCATGTGCTATCTCTCTCAAGCTGGTACGACGGTTTTCCAGCACCCTTTCCTTAATTTTATCGACGTTATCTTCGATCGAAGCCGTCGATGGGCGACCACTTCACGACCGTCCTTGAAGGCTCTGTACCACTGATATGCACTAGTTTTCGATAGAGCATTATCACCAAAGGCCTTTTGCAACATTTTCAATGCATCGGCACACGAAAATTCATTTGCAACACAAAACTTCAAACAAATTCTTTGCTCAACATAATCACCCATAGTAAAAATCGGCACGCACTCTAACATCGACTGACTTAATCAGCTGTTGCAAACACACTAGTTGACAGATCCCGCTCAAGCTTGGCATAGTAATTAAGAACAGTGGTACCAACCTAGGAAAAAAAATTTTTACCTGCCTCATTGCCCCGCCAGATTTAAATCGATAATTCCCGGTACTTTCTTGACAGAATGTATATAATAATAATAAAATATTTCTAGTCGGGATGTAAAAAGGTTTTTTCCGAGACATTGAAAAATATTTTATATTGATTATATATAAGGATATCAATTTGATAGTTTTTGTATATAGTTTCAATATATAATGTAGAAGTTTGAATATATAATTCTGAATTTGAAGTCATTTAAATTTTACTTCTATCAAGTATTGACTCACATTGAAATTGGTTTTTTAAATTATGAAATAATTTCATATAGAGTCTTTATATCCACAATATATTCCTCAGTTATTTATTATTTTTGAAATTCTTGTTATTTTTCTTATCATGGGACATTATTTCGGGTTTTGTTATTGTTTTTCTGTGTTCCGAGTACAAATAGTTATAGGTTATACGTAACAATACGTTGATCATTTCTGTTTTATTTTGGATACTTTAAAGCTTATTTCAAGTTTATTCGTTCCATGTTTCATCTTATTTTGGTAAGTGGAATATTGATCTTGTTATATATATATATTTGAATCTGAATTCAATACATTTCTGATGAGGCCATATAGGCCGAAATAGCTATCAAATGTTTCGAGTTCTCGTTCAATTATTTTTATTTGATCCTTTATTTTGATAATTTTGGAATAGTGGATTTTCTTGTATTTGAATGTTAATATACATACTTATGTTGTTTTTGTTAATACATTTGTATTAATACATTTCAAGTCGGGATGTAGAAAGGTTTTTCCCGAGACATTGAAAAATATTTTATATTGATTATATAAGGATATCAATTTGATAGTTTTTGTATATAGTTTCAATATATAAGGAAAAAGTTAGAATATATAATTCTGAATTTAAATTAATTTCAATTTAAATATTTTGAGAGATTCCTAATATCTAAGCTTCCTGCTATTTGATTATGTATTTAAAATTTTCAGATCATCTTTTGTTGGAAAAGGGTGGCCATTTTCCATGCAATGGGTTGCAAATATTGCTCTCGGTGAAATGTATCTGAAGTCTGAAAAGTAAATTTTTGATAGAGGATTTTATTTTAATTTCAAATATAGAAACAGAATTATTCTGTGAAACCTATAGGTAATTTTGTTCTAATAATTATATTGTTTTGTTGAATCGAAATGTCTAAAAACTACGTAGAAACACTCTATGCAGTTTCTATGCAAGTAGACATATAGAATTCTCAAATACCACACAGTAGTCTAAAATATTTTATAAAAGAAGCTATAGAAAAAAGAATCTTTAAAAAATGGACTCACTGATGAAGAATCCGATGACAAAATTAATTGTATCCGGCCAGCCGACAGTAAATACTTTTGAACGGAAAGAGCTAGAGCCTTGAAACTTTCAGATAAGATTTGAGGTCCGAATGCCATTCGTTAGATAGTTTCGCAGTTAGACACGTTTGAAAATGTTTCATATTTTTCCCAATATTTTCAAATTACAGATGCGATCTATTGGAACTGCAGCGTTTAGAATTAGAATAATGAAGCGGAGGATTACATTATTTCGTGAATAGTGAAGCGATTTTGAAAATTTTAAATGGGTTGTGCACGGAACATAAGTTACTTTCAAACTAACCAACACTCGACATCTCTTCTCTATTCAAAAAATGTTGGGGAATGATGCCACCTTCATGGGGGTGGTTTTTTCGGAACAAACTAATGATGGAAATTCGTCCCTCTCAAAACAGAAGTTGACCTGTTTTTTTTTGAATCTTCGAAAGTTCTTCGTTTCTGAGTTCTGGAAGCGGTCAAATTTCCGTTCGGACACTCTCCATATATTGGGTCAATACATTTGTATTAAAATGTTTTATGTCGTGAAGTGAAGAAAGTTTTTGCCTAGGCATTGTAAAATATTTTATATTGTGATATAATTTTAATATTTTAGTATATCAATTTCAATATATATTGTCGAAGTTTCAAGATGATTCTGAATTTATTTTGATTACTTCTGTTTACTATCGACTCGCATATTAATTCATTTCGTAAATCTTGCTATATCAATTTCTTAAAATCCATCAAGCCGTTCAGGCTGTGTTGAAGAAATAGATGTATCACAAAATTTTCTGCAAACAACAGCATGGGTTCTTGATGTGCAAATCAGTGGAGACATCACTGAAGAAGGTGCTTGAAAAAATAGGAGAAGCTTTTGATGGGGGACAAAAATCTAGTTTACAGGCATTCTACTTATCCAATGCTTTTGATAGTATTTCACACTCTGTGATTTTAAACAAGAATACTATGGAATCAGGGATGAGGCTCTTGACCTGATGAAAAGTTATCGGACAAACAGGGTGCATAAAACAAGCTTGGGAGGCAGGTCTTCTTCTTGGGAGGCTGTGAGTCATGGTGTGCCGCAGGGTTCTGTGTTGGGATCATTCATGTATATCACAAACAAAAGGGGAAAACAAAAGGGGACGTTTGTTTATGATATACATGAATGATTTTCCAGCTAATGTGAAATTAGATCAAACCGTCCTCGTCGCTGATGAAACTTCGTTTCTGAATAAAGGGATGAACAACCAGGAATTGGAAGAGAAAGAGAAGAAGACACTAAAGGAAGCCCAGGTATGGTTTAGCGCAAACAAAATGATGATGAATAGTGATAAAAAACAGAGCTTACTGTTTGAACCAAATATGTCTTCGGACAATCACATGAGGCTACTTGGTGTCCTGTTGCAATCAAATCTCAAGTTTTCCGTCCACATTGATGAAATAATTCCTAAGTTGTCAAGAACTACCTATGCAGTTAGGAGAATAAAGCAAATAGCGGGAGTTGAAGCAGCCATGATTACTTACTTCACTTACTTTCATAGTATTCTTAACTTCAGCATTCTTTTCTGGGGGGATTTGTCTGAAAGTAAGAAAGTATTCATAAAACAGGAGCAGGTACTGAGAATACTAAGTGGGGTAAGTAGTAGAGAGCTATTCACCAGAGAAAAAATTCTTACCGTGAAGTCCATTCTTTTACTTACCTGTGTAATGTACATACCTGATAATGAGATACTATTGAAAAACAACTTTAATCACAACTATGATACTAGAAACAAAAACAACTACATCATACCATAACATCGTATAAAAGCATCACAGTTAAATGTAAGCCATCTAGCTATAAATATTTTCAACAAACTGCCGTCCAGAATGAAGGAATTAAATCGAATAAAGCTTACGAATAAATTGAAATGTCTCCTAATGAATAAAGCATACTACTCAATACATTAATACCTGAATGATAATTTAAAAAAATGTTTTTTATGAAATACGTTGTCTGGCCAAATTTATTTATTTAATGTTTGTTTGACTAATGTTTTGTTTTATACATTTTTTATTTATATATACTTGTGTCTTTTTAGACAAAATTGTATCTGATTCCCTGTGAAATTTTTGATGGGTTAAAAATTTATTCATATTCTGTGATATGTTCTGTATTGGGAATGAATAAATTATTATTATTATATATAGTTATATAATTGATCATTTCAATAAAATTTACGGCATTTTTTTCTGTTTCAAGAGCAAATTTCATTATATGATCGTTTATGCGTACTGAAAATATTTTTCCGTGAAAAAATTTGCAACTCTATATCGCATCTATATGCCCATAAAGCCTAACATCAACAAAAGCCATTACTTATCTTCGGTTTCATTTGTTGAAGCAGGACCTTAATCGCAGTTTGCAAAAAGGAGAGTCGAAATTCGCAGCCACTTCTGATCACATGTGTGAGCGTGGTACTTGGATGTCATGGAAATTTATGGGGCGATATTTCATAGGTGAGCGAATAAATCAGTTACGTGAATTAATGTGGGCCTATGGAGAGCTTACGAACATAAGCTCCGTCATCCAGTTCGACAAAACCGGGATCGGCTTTTGCTGAGATTGTTTCCAGCCACAAGGGAGAGTAACAGAGACAGAAATTTTAGTTTTCCACCTATACCAAAATATATCATTATCTGTTGCACCTAGCAAATAATTTAGGTGATAGTTTATTCCTGTTTTCAACATTTCCTTCAATGATCTTAATATTTGAATTATTATTAAAACATAAAAATTTTAAATAATACATATTGAAAATTTACTACTGAGAGTTTTTTTGAATATTACAGATAGTAACTGAATTAATTCTCCGAAACCTCTACAGATTTAATCTGATGAATCTCTTGAAAACTTTCTAGAATTGAATTTGATGAAATACCTCAAAAAACACTGTTTCATTTTATAGACACATAGATTATCAAAACATGTGAGCGGCAATAAACCAGTTAAGAATCAAACGAAAACAGAGTTTCAACCAAATTTATCTAAATCATTAACCAAGACAAATTCGTTTCGACTGGATATTAAGGAATAACAAATTCAATCACCATAAAATGTTTCACATAGAATTCAAAAAAATCTTTTTCGTTTCCCTTTTTAAAAAAAAAATAGCACATTCTCCAGAAAGAGAATTTCAGATTCTAACCCATTCAATTTATTTCATTGTCGCTCACATGTGTTGATAATCTATATGTCTATACAGTGAAACTGTGTTTTTTGAGGCATTTTATTAAATTTATTTCAAAATGTTATCGGGAGAGTTTTTTATATTAAATCTGTGTAGGTTTCGGAGAATTAGTCCAGTTATTATCTGTAATATTCAAAAAAAATTCTGACTCTTATTAGTAAATTTTCAATATATATTGTTAAAATTTTTTCATAATTTGTATTCTCACACATGCGCGTGGCAGTTTTCAAATGAAGAGTCTATGATCATATCGTGTTTTCAATGTTTTTCTGTGAAATAGCCTAATTTTTGCATAGTACTCCAACATGTTTTAAAATGTTCCTTTTGAAAAAAATATCTGAAAAATGAAGGTATGTCGCAGAAATCAACGTCAAGCCGGAACTGGGTGACGAGGCAAGTCGTACTGGTTATCAGAAAAATATTGAAAAAATCTATAATGCATGCTTTCAAAATGATAGGCGTTTAGAAAAAATTCTAACAATTCTACACCCTGTGATGGTTTTTTTACTCCTGTTGCCACAAATCTTCACTTTTTCCAAATTTTTTTTTTGTTATGTAACCCTGAATAATACTTCTCTAAACTATTATCAAAATTTCAAAAACAGCTGCTCCAGCTTGGATGAAAAAGCATTTTATTCAAAAAAATTCTCAAAACTAAAATTTTGCCCAATTTAAACTGAATGTACCGAAGAAAAATTGTATTACGCGAGTTTGGCAAGTGACGTAAAAATTTTGAGCATTTGGTAGGGATTCCAAAATGGTATAAACAATTGGTAAATTCTTGCTGAAATTGTAGACAATTTTTTCTTTGGAAAAATTCCGTTTTTAGCAAATTTATCTACCTTAAAAAACAACCTTAGTTAAAAATAATTCTAATGTGCCATTTTAAGGTGCGTTTGAAATAAAATTCAGTGTATTCCTTAAGTTTTTAATTAAATTTAGATTTACACTGAAAATACATAAACAGTACGACTTGCCTCGTCACCTAGTTCCGGCTTGAGGTTAATTTCTGGGACACCCTGTATAATGTCTTCATTGTTATTATTTAGCATCCCAATAACTTCAAACTGATGAGAAAATGGGTTAGAATTTCAATTTCTTCTTTTGGAGAATGTGCTATCTATTTTTAAAAAAGGGGAAATAAAGAAGACCTCTGAATTCTATGTGGAATATTATTTGGTGATTGGATTTGTTATTCTTTAATATCCAATCGAAATAAATTTTTCTTCGATGATGGGTTTAGATAATTTTGGTCAAAACTTTATGTTTTCTTTTAATTCTTTATTGGTTAATTGCCGATTATATGTGTTAATAATTTATATGTCTATAAAGTGAAAAAGTGTTTTCTTAGGCATTTTATTGAATTTTATTTTAAAAATTTTTTGAAGGATTTTTGAGATTAAATATGTAAAGATTTCGGAAAATCAATCCGGCCATTTTCTGTAATGGAAATTTTAAGTTCACGTTTTGATAAACGTAGTATTCAAGTATAAAATAAAAAATTATCTGTTCATCATAATGCAATCAGGAAATGTTCACCAGAAGACTTTGTACTGCAGTAAAAAATTTTACTGAAACAATCATTCTTAAGTTTCATTACAAACGATTAATCTTAGAGATTGAAAATTAATGAAAGGAAATAAATAAATATTTTTCGAGAACTCATCAACGAAATGACAAGCTAACAGTGGTGGCTGGTTTTTAAGGGCACAAAGACCCAATTACCAAGGTGATAGAAATTTCCGAGCGATTAGCATTTAATAATTGGTTTTCTTCAAATTCTTGCAAATTCATCTTTAAAATATAGAAAGTATTAAGCTTATATCGGGTGTTTTTTTTAGTGATAGAACTTTCGGTAGGGATAACTGTGATTTGACAGAAGGTAGAAGCCATGTTATTTTGACATTTCTGTTAAGTAAGATTGACAAATTATCATGGAAATACTCACACCGCAACAAAGTTTACAAATTGTTGAAATTTATTTTCAAATACAGTGTTCTATTCGCCAAATTTTTAGAGCACTTCGTGAAAAATAATAACAAGACAAAAAATTGTACGTACAGAAGAAAATATCGCTGCTGTAAGTCATAGTCTTAATGATGATCCAGATTTGTCTATTCTTCGAAGTTCACAACAAGTTGGACTCTGTGAATCCACCACATGGAAAATTTGGCGAAAAAATCTTGGTCTACACCCATACAAGATCCAACTGGTTCAAGAACTAAAACTACTTGACCATAATAAGCGTCGTTTGTTTGCTGATTGGGCCCTAGAAGAGCTTGAAGTTGATCCACTTTCTTATAGTTAAAACTATGTTTAGTGCTGAAGCACTTTTCTGGTTGAACGGCTATGTAAACAAGCAAAATTGCCGTATATAGAGTAAAAACAATCCTCAAGAAGTTCTGCAGGTTCCATTGCATCCTGAAAAATTCAATGTATGCATCATCGGTCCATATTTCTTTAAGAACGACGCTGGAGCTAATGTTACTGTGAATGGTGCTCGTTACAGATCGATGATAAATGATTATTTGTTTAAAAATTTGGATGGTATCGACCCAGAAGTGTTTTGGTTCAAACAACACCTCATATTGCTAACGTAACAGTTGATTTATTGAAAGAAAGATTTGGGGATAACATTATTTCGAGAAATGGTCCAATTAATTGGCCTGCAAGATCCTGCGACTCCACTGGATTATTTTCTTTGGAGTTATGCCAAGTCATTATATATTTATTTATATATATATATATATATATATATATATATATATATATATATATATATATATGTATATATATATATATATATATATATATATGTATATATATATATATATGTATATATATATATATAATACAATAGATGCTTTTAAAGCCAACATAACTCGTGTTATTGATGAAATAAGGCCTGACCTACTCGAAAAAGTGGTCCAAAATTGGTCTGGTCGAATGTGGTCCCTCAGAGCTAGTCGTGGTGGACATATGCCGGAAATTATTTTTAAAACAAAAATGTAACCCCCGATACTTATGAGTGTCGATAGGTCAGTGGTAAGAGCATAGGGCTCGTAACCGAAAGGTCGCGGGTTCAAATCCTGTTCAGGTGAGAAATAATTTTTCTAATTGGACTGTATTTCGGCCACCATTTTACTGTTGGGTCGAAAATTTACAGTGCTTTGAACTGAAGTGGCGTGAGATCGCAGTAACAACGCCTACCCTGAACACAACTGAACTTGCACAAGCTGAAAAAGTGTCTGAGAGATCTTCACAGAATATCCAGGAGAATCAGGATAATATAAATAAAAAAATAAATACGTACCTTCTCAACATTCAAAATTTGAATATCAAAACAGATTTAATCTGTTAGCCTCCTATAAATTTTAAATTCTAAGAATTTTGTTCGAAAACTTTTAGAATTAAATTAATGTCTTATAAGCACTGCTCATATTCAATAGACGTATAAAATCAGAACTCATTATAGAATATGAATGGAAGAATAAAACCCAACAAATATAAATTATCAATTAAAATTAATAAATATATTTTTGAAGGAGCGGTGTTGTGAGCATGCACACCTGAACTCTTCAGACAGGGATGTCTGCCTGTGACAAAATATTTTGTTTCTAATCTTATATTAGGTTTTTATAAATATAAGATCAGAAACAAAAAATTTTTTCACGGGTAGACATGCGCATCACTCCTGTCTGAAGAGTTCAGGCGCGCATGCTCGGAACGAAACCCCGCTCCTTAAAAAATGTATTTATTAATTATTTTTTAGGACTATTAAATATGAGCAGTACTTACAAGACATTAATTTAATTATAAAATTTTTGGAATAAAATTCTTTGAAATTAAAATTATAGATTAGATCTGCTTTGATATTAAAATTTTGTGATAATCCTTCTATCAAATAAAATACCTCTGCTCATTATTTTATCTCCACATTAATTTTATTTTGAAAAACCAAAGTTTTGAGGTAACAAAAAATAATCAAGAGGTATTTATTAACATCTGCTTATTAATTGATTTATTTTTTGAATTTTAGCTATTCATTTTTGAGGATGTTAAGGGAATAATTATAATAATAATAATCTGAAGAAATGAAGTACAAAATACATAATGTTGGGATAACAGAAAAACGCGGGACCTTGTTCCCAGGTAATCCCACCCACATGAATGAAAATTTTACAGGATGTAAAATAATTTGAAGGGAATTTATGACTTGGTAGATGTGTATGAATTTAGTTTCAAAATATCTTTTTTCCAATCTATCTTGCCAAGATGTAAGAATGCAGATCGAAGGGAGAAGGATGGATCCCTTTAATCATTTTCTATTTTTATAACATTTTCCGCTTCTTCAGTAGAATGGTTTTAAAGCTGCAAAAATTATGTCTATTTTGTTTTTTTATTGGTCACATGTAGTTTCTTTTAAAAGTTATTGAAAGATTTGAAATTTTAAGGGAGAATGGACTATTGAACAAGCTCGCGAAATCTTCTGGCTTCAATATTGAATTGAATCAGTCCTTACTTGGTGAAAATCCATATTAAATAATATTTAAATAAGGTGATTCTGCTTTTCACAATTTTTATTGTTATGTTTCCAACAATTGTTCCGCTATCACAGTAGCATTATCAGGCAGTTACTTAAAATGTAAACCTGGCTGATAATGCTACTGTGATAGCGAAATAATTGTTGTAAACATAACAATAAAAATTGTTGATTTTTCTTCAATTTAATTTCAATTAAAACTTGATTACGCGTTCATTTTTGTTATACTTTCTAAAATACTACTATGAATATTACAATTGTGGATTTAAATAAAATAAAATAGAAAAAGGCTTTTTACTTGATAAAAGAAATATAACAAAATTTGAATATCAAAACAGATTTAATCTGTTGGTCTTCTACAATTTTAATTTCAAACAAATTTTTATTCAAAAAACTTTTAGAATTAAATTAATTTCTACAATAATATATTTAATAGACGTATATATTCAAAACTCAATATACAATGTCAAATGGAATAAATGAACCAACCAATATAAAAAAGGCAATTAAAATTAATGAATAAATATTTGAAGGAGACAAAATTTTGTTTTTGATCTTACCATAGTTAAACCAATTCCTTTTCAAAAACATGAAACACAACTTAAGGATTTCTCAAAAAATATTATTTATTTGAAATATTTAATATATTAAAATATTCAAATAAGTTAATTCAAAAATCTCTCAAAACATGCAATATATCTTCAAAAAACAATTAGAATACGGATAATCTCTTCATCGGCCCTAGATAACATTTAAATATCAAAATCAACTAACCATCAGTATATCATACCTTAAAATATAACACGGGACTTGTTTGAAACAGACTAACTTTGTTAACCCTAAATTATATTTTTTGAGAAATCTTTAAGTTGAGTTTTATGTTTTTGAAAAGAAATTGGTTTCACTATGGTAAGATCAGTAACAAAATTTTGTCTCCTTCAAATATTTATTTATTAATGTAAATTGCCTTTTTTATATTGGTTGGGTTTATTTATTCCATTTGACATTGTATATTGAGTTTTGAATATATACGTCTATTAAATATAAGCGGTGCTTATTGTAGAGATTAATTTAATTGTAAAAGTTTTTTGAATGAATTTTTTTTTTTTTTTTTAATAAAAATTGTAGAAGACTAATAGATTAAATCTGTTTTTATATTCAAAAATTGTGGATTTACTTATACTTAGTAATTCTTTCGAAAAATATTGAGGATATTTTTTCATACTTTCATTAGTGAATGCATTTTCTCGAACCCGCTCTGATGGGTACGAAACCTTGTACATAAGAGAGTTCGATGAACGTGTCTAAGTTGAAAGTTGAGCTTTCTGTCCCACATTCTGACCTGAAAGCTTACGAATTCCACGTACATCCACAATTTTACTAGAGCATAATGGCTCAGTTTCATAACGCACTCATCATATGGAAGATACGTTCGCAATTTATCGTTAAGGGCTCTTCTTACACTTCAGTGGAGCATTATAGTGTTGATGTCTCACTAATGGATTGATGAGGAGTTTGATAGTGAGATGATGCAACCCAGTGGCGCTTCCATCATGATGCCTACCTACCATAAACGGAATTCCATCATTTATAAGTTTGCAAGATCATTTACATTCAAAGTGAGGTTCTTTATTCATTCGAGAATAATCTGATGAGAAAATCTGATGAAAAAGAAAAACGAAGAGATGTTCTTTGCGTCAGAAGCTTACACAACGCTCTCGTACATTAATATTTAACACTTATTGCACGTTGGAGTCTATTTAATTATTCAGGTTTTATTGTTGAGATGTTCGATCAATTGAAATTAGTGTATTAAACAACCAGTTAAGAAAAGCAAAGTTTTATTAAATGAGCTTTATAATAACTGTATGAAAACTATATGAATTTAGTAAAACTGCTTTTATTGCGAGGTTTTTTTATGATATTTTTTCGCATTTTGTGTTAACTATAAATAAATAAGAATATGAAAGCATTACAAAGGGGGAAACTTAAAAATTCATAGTTGGTATATATCAGGTGTTTTTTTAGAGTGATATAATTTAACATTGAAATAAAACACATTTAAATTAAGATTGAAGCAAATTTATTTTTTATTTGAAAAATAATTTTATGACATTCATGTTTTAGAAATAATTTCCGGCATATTTCCACCAGGACTAGCTCTGAGGAACCGCACCAATTTTGGAACAATTTTTCGAGTAATTCAGGCCTTTTTTCATCAATAACACGAGTTATGTTGGCTTCCAAAGCGTCTATTGTTTCTGGTTAATCAGCATTAACCAATGACTTGACATAACCCCAAAGAAAATAATCCAGTGGAGTTATGTCGCATGATCTTGGAGGCCAATTAATTGGAACATTTCTCGAAATAACGTTATCGCCAAATCTTTCTTTCAATAAATCAATTGTTACGGTAGCAGCATGAGGTGTAGTACCATCTTGTTGGAACCAAAACACTTCTGAGTCGATACCATTCAAATTTCGAAATAAATAATCATTGATCATTGATCTCTAACGAGCACAATTCACTGTAACATTAGCTCCAGCATCGTTTTAAAGAAATATGGACCAATGATGCCTCCAGCGTGTAAAGCACACCATACAATGCATTTTTCAGGATCTAATGGGACCTGCAGAATTTCTTGAGGATTGTTTTCACTCCATATACGGCAATTTTGCTTGTTTACATAGCCGTTCAACCAGAAATGAGCTTCATCACTAAACACAATTTTACGATAAAAAAGTGGATCAACTTCAAGCTGTTCTAGGGCCCAATCAGCAAACAAACGACGCTTATTATGGTCAAGTGGCTTTAGTTCATGAACCAGTTGGATCTTGTATGGGTGTGGACCAAGTTCTTTATGCAAAATTATTCATGTGGTGGATGCACAGTGTCCAACTTGATGTGAACGTCGACGTCCAGACAAATCTGGATCACCATTAACCCTATGACTTACAGCAGCAATATTTTCTTCAGTATGTACAGTTCTTTGTCTTGTTGTTGTTGTTGCATCGAGTAGAGAAAATGTTGCCAAAATCTATCGATAGTTCGATGAATAAGCTGCTCTGATTGACGGTTATGTAAACCATAAATTTCACGAAGTGCTCTATAATAGTGGCGAATAGAACACTGATTTTGGAAATAAATTTCAACAATTTTTGAACGTTGTTGCGGCGTGAGTCTTTCCATGATAATTTGTCAATGCTCACTGAACAGAAATGTCAAAACAGCATGCATTTTACCTTCTGTCAAATCACAGTTATTCCTATCGAAAGTTCTATCACTCTAAAAAAACACCCGATACCTTTGTAGAATTTCCGTAACCTAGTATAGTATAGTATAAGATTTCTATGGAACATGGGTGATTAAGATTTTAGAGTCTTACATTGGGTTTCACAAAACTTTAATCATCGGGTCAAGCCTGTTAATCACGGAGTCCTTCTACAATGTATCTAGTTCTACGTTCCCAAATTGCTGATCACAGATGAAGTCAATGTGTCAGACTATAACAAATTAACCTCTATTGATCATCGATCAAGAAGAAATTGCGTTCCACAAAACATTTTATGCTCTGATCTAACCTAGCAGCTCTGTTAACTCACAGATCAAGTTGATTTGCCGATTTTGGTAAATCAAGATCTTCCTATTCTTCGTTAAATAGTTAGAGTGAAGTGTATTGCTTATTGTTTACTTTTTTCAAGTGACATAATTGTAACATACTTTTAGACATCAGTTAATCGTCATCATCAGAAGAAGATTTTAAGTGAAATTCGAAAACCCCGATTAATTAGAGACAGGAGTGATCCTTTTGCCAAATAAGATGTTCGTGTTTCCAAATAATACGCTAATGTCGTGATGGAATTATTACATACAATTAGATCAGAAATTGAACCCCGCAGCAGAAGCAATAAATCGATCGATGCGAGATTACAATTATCAGTCTGTCTACGATTTCATGAAACTAGTGGTTTCCAAATGACGACAGGAGATCATATCAATATTGCAAAATGATCAGTATGCAGAATTGTTAATAGGGTACCTGTTGAAATTGCCTGATTGAAACCGGCTTCTTTTTTGCACAGAAACTCAAGTAATACTGATAACTCAGTTTGTAGTAGTATGGTATGACAAGCGTAACAATAACAATCCGTTTCTAAATTCTAAGCCTACATTAACAGCACTACCACAGAAATATATACATTCTCATTTTCATATATATCGGATGTTTTTTTAGATTGATAGAACTTCAAATTGAAATAAAATGCATTTAAATTAAGATTGAAGCCAAATTTTTTTATTTGAAAGATAGTTTTATGACATTTATGTTTCAAAAATAATTTCTGGCATATGTCCACCACTAGCTCTGAGGAAGCGCATTCGATCAGACCAATTCTGGACCACATTTTCGAGTAATTCAGGCCTTATTTCACCAATAACACGAGTTATTTTTGCTTCCAAAGAGTCTATTTTTTCTGGTTTATTAGCATAACCAATGACTCGACATAACCCCAAAGAAAATAATCCAGTGGAGGTATGTCTTGGAGGCCAATTAATTGGGCCATTTCTCGAAATAATGTTATCGCCAAATATTTCTTTCAATAAATCAATTGTTAGTAGCAACATGAGCCGTAGCATCATCCTGTTGGAACTAAAACACTTCTGGGTCGATACCATTCAAATTTTGAAACAAATAATCATTGATCATAGATCTGTAACGAGCACCATTCACTGTAACATTAGCTCCAGCCTCGTTTTTGAAGAAATATGGACCGATGATACCTTCAGCGTGTAAGGCACACCATACAGTGCATTTTACAGGATGCAATGGAACCTGCAGATTTTCTTGAGGATTGTTTTTGCTTCTTTACATAGCCGTTCAACCACTAAACACAATTTTACGATAAAAAAGTGGATCAAATTCAAGCTGTTCTAGGGCCCAATCAGCAAACAAACGACGCTTATTATGCTCAAGTGGTTTTAGTTCTTGAACCAGTTGGATCTTGTATGGGTGTAAACCAAGATATTCACGCAAAATTTTCCATGTGGTGGATGCACAATGATATTTTCTTCTGTACGTACAGTTCTTTGTCTTGTTCTTGTTGTTGCATCGAGTGGAGAAAATGTTGTGCGAACTCTATCGATAGTTCGTCGAATAAGCTGCTCTAATGAACGATTATTTAAACCATAAATTTCACGAAGTGCTCTATAAGTTTGGTGAATAGAACCCTGATTTTAATCATCGAACCTTTATGAAACCCAGCTTTAGCTGGTTACATCCCCGAGAAAATGCAGATCCATCTCCCTACCAGATAAACAACCTTTCGAAATTTCGAAGAAATCGAAAAACACCTTCTTTCGCTACTCAAGTTATTCGCAATAACAGAACATTCTAAACATTCTGTCAACCATATATATATATATATATATTATATAAAACAATTCCACCGTTTCAGAAAGATACCACATTGATACGTAAAGAGATTTTTGGAAAAAACCTGGTGTTTTTCAGTGAGAATGAATTCTTAAGCTCACCCATATGTGAGGCAGAAAGTGACAATAGTGAAAATCGCTATTCGGATAATCCGACTATCGCTTTTGACTTCATAAGTGGCAGAACTCACCTTGTAGGTGACACCACTGATGTATGGCGTAAGAAACGGAGTTGACGTGGTGTGAACTTGGGGGTGGCAGGCCCGCGCGGTCGCTCGAGTGCAAGGGGTGTGGTCCGCAGGCGGAGCTAACCCCACAATCTTTCTTATTATCCGGATAATCGAAATATATAAAGGTTTGGACGCAAAAACCTCAGAACTTCTCCGACTACCGACACGAAGACTTCTACCAGAGCAGCTCCAAGCACTAAGCCCCGCCTACTACCTGTTCTCAACCGTTCCGTCGACTTGAGCCGAATTTCAACCGTACCAGGTTGAAGATCCATACAGCCCCAGGCCAATTAGCGTTCCGTCGACTTGGAGCGTAAAATTCAGCCGTCACCGGTTGAATTAGAGAAGTCATCGTAGAAAAACTGTGGTTTTTACCGCTTAATTTGTGGTTTTTACCGCATTTTCCACGGGAAAAAGTTAATAACGCCAAAGCAGGTCTAATTTGTGGTTTTCACCACATATTTTATTACAGTATCCGAAGCACCGATCTAAGAAAGATGGCACAAACCGTAGAAGCCTGCATTGCCGCCTTCCAACAAACAGTGAGGACACTCCAGGACAACATGGAGACAATATGTTTGGCGGTTAAGGGACTCCAGGACCAGTTCAACGAGTTCAAGCTGGACCGTCAACAGGAAAGCGAGCAGAAGCAGCGCAAACGACAGAGGGTACCGAGCAGGGACAACTCTGAGAAGAGAAGACCCCGCCGAGAAGCTACCCCCGAAGCCAGCCATCAGGCCGTCACCGACCTAGACAGTGATGCTGCACTACACACTCCACTGCCAAGTTCCGACTGGGGTAACACCCAGCCGAAAACCCAGAAGTCCACCGCACCGGATGTACCCATGGACATTAATGAACCTTCCACGTCAGCAGCAGGACCGAAGGTTCCGAAAATCCGTATACCCAGAATCGTACTTGTGGGGACCGAAAAATGGAAGCAAGTACAGCAGGAAATGCAGGTGAGAAATCTGCAGGCAAAATCCAAGCTGACGAAGAACTGTAGGATACAGATCAACGTCGATTCTGCTGAGAAGTACCGAGCAGTGGTCAAGCTGCTGGAACAGATGGAGGTGGACTTCTTCCACCACAACCTCCCAGAAGACACACCTGAAAGGGTGGTTATCAGGGGAATTCCCACTTTCTACGAGCCGGCCGAAATCGAGCAGGACTTGAAGAGACAGGGAATCACAGTGAGACAGGTGTCAAGGATGACCAGAAGAGGGAGGCAACTACCTCTGGCTTTAATACTGGTGCCCAAGAACCAGGCAGACAAGGCGTTCCAGATCACCAAGGTGTGCGGCCTAGAGGTGATTATGGCACCAGCCAATAAACCCACAGAAGTACCCCAGTGCCACAGATGCCAAGGATTCAGACACGGACAGAGCAACTGCCACGTTACCCCACGATGCGTCAAGTGCGGCGAAAATCACAGGGCAAACGAGTGCAAGAAACCAGCAACCACACCAGGAAAATGTGCCAACTGCGAGGGGGCACATACAGCAAACTATAGGGGATGCCCGAAGTTCCCGAAACCGAAGACAAATTGGAAACCCCAATTACAAAAGAAGAAGCCAAGCCCAGCCCCTAAGAAGCCAGAACCCACCCCCAAGAAGGCTTCCGGGAAAAAAGCCGGTGAATCCTCCGCTAGAAAGCCTCAAAAGAAGGCAAAGAAGGCCAAGAAGGACAGACCAGACCCGACCAGCAAAACCAAGGAGGACATTATGAGAAGAGTGACTCAGGGGATGAAGAACTGTTCGTCAGCAAGTGAGATAGCGAAGATGCTGAAAATCTTCGCTGACATCTATGCATAAGCCACCCAAATGGTAAGTAATGTCTAGTACAGCATTAAGAAAAATTGTACACTTACAGATCGCCTTCTGGAATGCAAACGGACTAAGGGCAGGCAGGAACGAACTGGAACAATTCACTTACAACGAGGATCTAGATGTCATCCTGGTTAGTGAGACCAAACTCAATCCTTCCACCCCAGACCCACGCATCCAGGGCTACATTATGTACAGATCCGACCGCATCAACGGTCCTGGCGGAGGAACAGCTATCTATGTCCGAGATACAATCAGTCACCACGCCATCCCAACACCGACTCTCCAACAGCTTGAAGCTAGCGGAATAATTGTTTCCACGACGAACGGACCTCTTAGGATCTTCTCGTGCTACAATAAACCTAGCAACAGATCACCGCTTGAAACGGATCTTCAAGCAATTTTCACCGACTCTGTTCCCACAATCGCGGCCGGCGATTTCAATGCAAAAAGCACTGAATGGAACAGTAGAAGGAGGAACCAAAACGGCCGTATACTGGAGGCTTTCACCCATCAAAATCCAGACGTAGTAGTTATGGCTCCGGTCGAGCCAACCTACCACAACTACTCGACTGGCTGTCCCGATACTCTGGACATCGCCATCATGAAGAACATCAATCGAGATGTTCGATTAACGACAATCAACGCACTAAGTTCAGATCATCAACCTGTACTTATGCAAGTAGGAGACAACGCTTTGAATATAGAAGCAAAGCGTCAGGACCACATAAACTGGAACAAATTCTCAAGCATTGTTGAGAAAAAATTCCAGAGGACTGTTGACATCAACAACGAAGACGAACTCGAACGAGCAGTCGCAAGATTCGAGGAGAAACTCAGGGACTCAGTTGCGGACGCAACTAAGAAACTGAACCAGAACAAACCGTTCAGAAGACGCACGATACCACAAGAGATCGTGAATTTAATCAGGGAGAAAAACCGAGCGAGAAGAAAGTTCCACCGGTATGGTCTCCAGTCGGACAAAACGATTGCCAACAAACTCCAATGGGAAGTACGAAAAGCACTGCAAACGTTCAGGGAAGAACAGTGGCAGCTAAAACTTCAGGATCTCCACACTGTGGACAACTCATTGTGGAAGATGTCAAAAGTCCTGAAATCCGAACGAAAGCCAATCCCACCCATACACGGTTCAGCTGGTCAAATAGTGTATACGGAAGAGGAAAAAGCCGAAGAATTTGCCAACAACCTACAACTCCAATGTAGATACAACATAAGTGACGCCGATTTGGACCATATGGAAAGAGTCGAAGAAGCTGTGAGCGAAATTATCGAATCCGAACCAGCAGATGTAGAGTCCACCGAGACGATTACATCGTCGGAAATCTACCAGATAATTTCCAGCTTCAAGTTGAGGAAGGCCCCAGGACCTGATTGTGTCTCTAACAAGATGCTGAAGAATTTACCGGAAAACGCAGTATCCGCCCTGACAGACATCTGTAATGCAGTATTTAAACTACGCCATTTCCCTGCCAGATGGAAGCAAGCGACCGTGATCTTCATTCCGAAACCAGGTAAAGATCTAAAATTCCCCCAAAATCATCGACCCATTAGTCTACTGTCGTCTATAGGGAAAATTGTCGAAAGACTCATCCATTCCCGCTTATCTGACTTCGCCATCAGTAACAATATTCTTCCCGATGAACAATTCGGGTTTCGACCTCGACATTCCACCACCTTACAGCTTCTCAGAGTCGTAGAACATGCCCAAACTAGTTTCGAATGGAAACAAGTAACCGGTGCAGTATTTCTCGATATCTCGAAAGCGTTCGACACAGTTTGGCACGACGGCCTCGTCTTCAAACTCCACGAAGCGAAAGTACCAAATCAGCTGTGTCAACTCATCCATTCTTATTTACAAAATCGCTCCTTCCAAGCGAAAATTTCCAACGCGATCTCACAACCTAGAGATCTCGAAGCCGGGGTGCCCCAGGGCAGTGTTCTCTCCCCACTTCTATACGCTCTTTACACAGCGGATATTCCCAAAACTGACCGCTCTTCGCTGGCCGTCTTCGCAGACGACACAGCAATACTTGTTCGATCCAAAAAGCCAGAGCTAGCTACCAAATATCTCCAGGAAGTCGTTGACAAACTGGAAGAATGGTGCTGTAAATGGCTTATCAAAGTCAACCCCGAAAAAAGTTCCGCTATGCTCATGGCACGCAGAACAGCACCACCGTCAGGACACGTCGAAATGTTCGGCGAAAATATCCCCTGGGAGTCGCAAGTCAAATACTTAGGTGTCATTCTTGATAAACGACTCTCATTCAATCAGCACCTGGACCACGTCGTCCGAAAGGGAAAAATGGTGCTATCAAAGCTAACTCCGCTGCTCTGCCGTCGCAGCAAAATGTCCATCCCCAATAAACTGACCCTCTATAAAACAATAATCCGACCCACAGTAACTTACGCTTCAGCATGCTGGATCCACGGACCCTCTGCGTCGAAGTTCCAACAGTTACAAGTCTTTCAAAATAAAATACTCAGGACCATATTCAACGTACCCTGGTGTGTTCGCAATTCCCAACTCCACCGCGAGGCGAACCTACCACCGTTGAAAGAATTTCTCCATGAAACCGCCCTGAAAACACTCGCTAAAGCAGCGAGCCATACCAATCCACTAGTCAGACAAGCCGTCGACTATGATAACTCATCGTCCAGATACAGGCGTCCCAAGCTTGTACTCCAACTCAACCCCAATGACAATCACTAAACCAGTGATTCCCCCAATCAGCACATAGTGCAAATACTTCCAAAATAGCCCGACAAACAACCAATCGATGGAAGGTTGACACACCTTCCACAGCCCCAACAGTCTGAAAACCAACTCTGGATAAGCGCTCTAGAGGAGGTTAACCCCAAGCCATCATCATTGCCACTCTCATATCCCGATAGAGTTAAAGGAGTCTATGACTCGTATAGCTCGAAACAGGACTTTTAGCTGGTAGACTCCCTCTTTTTGCTGAGCTTTTGCAACCTAGCTCACTGGGCTAGTTTGGGAGAGCCCAGGAAACTGAGATGTAGTGAACCCAGCACTGTTTCCACTCCTTATCAGTGGGGTGGATTCGTCCATAAGGAGGATTCGACCTGTATAAAAAAAAAAAAGAAGAACCTCAGAACTGACTTAGTGAGAATCCAGGAATGTTCTTTCAGTAATGGCTCATACAGTTTAGCTTATCAGGGTTCAGAAATCCAGTTTATTTCGATTTCACTCCAACAGATCCCTTGAATTTATATTTTTAGCTCAAAAAATGCATTAATTTCGAAAATAAGGAATTGACAAATTAGTTAATATATTGTCGTCCATCACTGCTCAATACTTTTCCCCACCTCTTAGGCAATTTCTGAATTCCGCCTCGAAAAACTTCTTGTCTTTTGAGACGATCCAATTTTTGAGCTAATTTTCGATTTCTTCGAAAGAAGTGAAGCGGTGATCTGCCAAACCGTGTTGCATCAGTCGTAACAGCCAGTAGTCTGAAGGAGCAATGTCCGGTGACTACGACGGGTGCGGTAAGATAATAATAATATTGTTTATTCAGAATAGTTGATGACACTGAAATAAAAATTAATACAGAATCAACAAAAAAAAGAACCAACTTCCAGGAATACTATCATATGTTGCCACTAAGAAAGAGCTCAAAATAAAATATCCGAGTATTTTTCAAAACTAATTTGAATGAATAAGCAAGGTCCTCCTCCAAAAACCATTGTATTAACGGAGGAAAGTACTACGGTCTTTAGAATCCACTTACGAAATTGCATGGGCACAGATGAAAGGCAACTTTACAAGCATAACAAGCCCTTAGATATTGAATTGAATCAGTCCTTACTTGGTGAAAATCAATATTAAATAATATTTAAATAAGGTTATTCTGATTTTCACAAATTTTCATTGTTATGTTTACAACAATCGTTTCGCTATCACAGTAGCATCATCAGGCAAGATTACATTTTGAATAACTAAGCTTGTTTCCGAAATCCGTTTCTATTTATATTACAGTACGTACAATAAATTTTTATTGAGCACTAAAAACCTAAAAACGGTCTCTGCAAATTCCAGCTTATCTGAATATATTTAACAGAGGTGAGTTATTTAAATCTATTTGTTTGTTAAGTAATATTCCAATTTTATTATGTTTATATATCTCTAGGGATTCTAACAGATTTAAGGCATAACTTTTACTTTCTATATGTAGAATTTCCAAGTTATGGTTGAAAGTATGTCCTGTTTCTAGCAAATGGTAAGAATATGTGGAATTACTTTTATTATTGAGGAAATTCTTCAAATGTTCACAAATTCTATGTCGGAAAGTTCTTCCATGTCAACTTTAGGGCAATCACCACAGGTTAACTTATAATCCCCCGATTTATCATCTTTATGTGTACAGTCTTTATTATTTTTAATGAATTTACTGATAGACAAATTGTTGATGAATAAAAATAATAAAATAGCTTTAAATAAAAATCTAATTTCCTTAACTCAGATGGGAGGTAATTGAAAAATCGAGGGATCAAGTAGGACTGACACTTTTGAGTCCATGCTTTTCTACAGAATGGTGTTTTGACATTTCTCTGTCTTGTAAAATGATCGTGACACACTGGTGCAAGAGTTCTTCTTCTCTCGTATTGTCGAAGCACCATCGATCTGAAGAAGTGCTGCCTGATATCCAACACCCCAGACTCCTGATATAGAAGATTTGATGAATAGGCCCTTTTTCGGTTATAAACGATCTTCAGTATTCTCTTTTGAAATATTTTCACCTTTTCAATGTTTTTTGGGATGCACTGCCCCATTCAATAATTCCGTAAGTAAGTCGTGATTCAACCAGGGCACTGTAGATATTTCTTAGATGTCTAGTGTCTATAACATCTTTCAGCATTTTGAATTTAAATATCAGCGATCTCACTATTTGTGTGATGAATTCGTATGCCTATTCCAATTCAGGTGATGATCGATAATCACCCCAAGATATCTGACATAATCCCCCCGCTCCAGATTGAACACCACATGGCCATCCTCTATTTGCAAGACCTGAAAATCTGGCAGGACAGATCGGTTAAAAGCGAATGGCATATATTTTGACTTCTCCACCTTAATAGTCAACAACCTCTCATCGAACTCTTGCTTTCAGTACTTCCCAGTTTTCATCGGCATACAGAATCACAGTGTCGTCTGCGAAGCTTATAATTTTCCCATCTATTTTAAGGCAAATAGGTTATTTATGTAAATACAGAATAGTACTGGACCCAACACCGTACCCTGAGGTACTCCATATGCAACCAGACGACAACTGCTTTAGGATGATCCTATCTGACACACTTGCTGAGGGTTCGATAAATAGTTTTTCATCAACTCATATGCCAGTCCCCTAAAACCTATTTCTACAAGTGAGTTCAAATGCTTTGAGTGGCTTACCGTATCGAACGCCTTGGTGAGGTCAAGAAAAACACCCAGGGCGCACCTGTCATCCTCCAGTTCTGTGTATACCACATCTAATACTTCAGCAATAGCATCCTCAGTTGACTTTTTTTCTCTGAAACCAAATTGCATTGAATTGAATCAGTCCTTACTTTGTGAAAATCCATATTAAATTATATTTAAATAAGATTATTTTGATTTTCACAAATTTTCATTGTTATGTTTACAACAATCGTTTCGCTATCACAGTAGCATCATCAGGCAAGTAGTCTTACATTTTGAATAACTAAGCTTGTTTCCGAAATCCGTTGCTATTTATATTACAGTAAGTACAATAAATTTTTATTGAGCACTAAAACCCAAAAAAAGGTCTCTGCAAATTCCAGCTTGTCTGAATATATTTAACAAAGGTGAGTTATTTTAATCTGATTGTTCGTTAAGTAATATTCCAATTTTATTGTGTTTATTTATTTCTAGGGATTCTATTAGGTTCAAGGCATAACTTTTACTTTCTATATGTAGAATTTCAAAATTATGGTTGAAAGTATGTCCTGTTTCTAACAAATGGTAAGAATATGTGGAATTACTTTTATTATTGAGGAAATTCTTCAAATGTTCACAAATTCTATGTCGAAAAGTTCTTCCATGTCAACTTTAGGGCAATCACCGCAGGTTAACTTATAATCCCTCGATTTATCATCTTTATGAGTACAGCCTTTATTATTTTTAATGAATTTACTGATAGACAAATTGTTGATGAATAAAAATAATAAAAAAGCTTCGAATATGGTATATCCTAATATAAAAGAAAATTTTGAATGAATTTCCTTAAAATACACTAAAGGTATTTCTGAGAAAATTGCTACATACGTCAAAAATAAATATAATTTAAGAACTTCATTTTGAACCAATTTTAACTGGAGTAAATTCATTGAAAATAATAAATATTGTACACATAAAGATGATAAATCTTGGGTTTATAAGTTCACCTAGGGGGATTGCCCTAAAGTTTACATAGGACAGACTGGAAGAACTTTCCGACATAGAATTTGTGAACATTTGAAGAGTTTCTTCAATAATAAAAGTAATTTCACATATTCTAACCATTTGTTAGAAACAGGATATATTTTCAACCATAACTTTGCAATTCTACATATAGAAAGTAAAAGTTATGCCCTAAACCTGTTAGAATCCTTAGAGATAAATAAACACAAAAAAATTGGAATATTAGTTAACGAAAAATTAAATTTAAATAACTCACCTCTGTTTAATATATTCAGATAAGCTGGAATTTGCAGACCCTTTTTTGGGTTTTAGTGCTCAATAAAAAATTTTTGTACTTACTGTAATATGAATAGCAACGGATTTCGAAAACAAGCTTCAAAATGTAAACCTGTCTGATGTCGCTATCACAGTGACACTGTGATAGCGAAACGATTGTTGTAAACATAACAATAAAAATTTGTGAAAATCAGAATAACCTTTTTTAAATATTATTTAAGCCCTTAGATGTTTGATGTTGTCATTTCAGGTTGATTATTTCAGCTATTGCAGCTCTAAAAGTTGTTTTCAAATAATTTTTGACATATTTGCTGAATAATCTGAAGGGGTTTAGTGAATAAAATACACTCTTTAGTTCGTGCTCCAAAGAGTTGAAAATATGAGGAATGATGTAAGAAAACGTACGCTGGAATCTGAAGTCTGCTATCCTCTCTTCCATGAGTTGTTATCTGTGATGGAGGCAGGACACCACATTCCGATTTTTGAAATAATATACGAGTGAGGTGTGGTAATATAGTTTTCTCATATCTAGAACTTATGCCTCTAAATAAAGTGGAATACAATCTCTCCCGAAGCAATATGATCCTCAGAAAATAATTCTGTAGTACTTGTAAGCTCTTCAGGTGTACATCATATAGGCCACCCTAAGCCAGAATGCGATATTGGAGGCGAGACTCTATGAGTACCTATAACCTCAAATATTCAATCTCCAAATTTGGCTGAAGAAGTGAAATCGATAGAGAAAACGCCTTAAGGTATTAATAACACTGCGGGCATGGGTATCCCATTTAAGATGTTGATCGATAGTGACACCTAAATATTTATCGGAAGTCACTGGTGAAATTTGGAAGTTTGCGCCTCCATCACATATCAAGAGATTATCAAAAGTTGATAAGTTATTCGAGTATAGTGCAAATGGTAAGTACCTGGTCTTATCTTGATTGATTGTCAAGTATCTGTATCTGAAAGCTTTGAATATTATTATTCATGTCTCTTTCAACTTGCACTTGTAGATCTCTCCATGTAACATCTTTATGGGGGATTGCCACATCATCTGCAAAGCAGATCCCCCCCACAAAATTGATATCCCATTAGCACTGCGTAGTACACAATGCCCCCTGGGTCCCACCAGATACACAGCAAAACTTTCGACCCATGAATGCTCAGCTTTGGTGTTGAGGTCGATAGCAACGATTGACCGGGCAAAGCGTAGTTTGTTTGGGGTTGTATAGGAGATCCACTTTTCGTCACGAGCCACTAACCGGTGTAAAAAAACCCTTCTTTTTTGCCTTTGAAGCAGCTACGCACAGGAAAAAATCGCCTTTCCAAATCTCTTGGTTCATTTTATAAGAAAACCAATATCCTTGCTTTTGAATCAGGCCCATAAATTTAAAACGTACAGACACTGCTTGTTGGGGAACCCCTACTGTAATTGCAAACTCGTCTTGCGTGAGACTTTAATCTTTATCGAGTAATTTATGTAGTTCATCGTCTTCGAATTTTTTGGTAGTCCAAGCGAAGTCTACCTTGAACACTGAAATGACCACATTTGAAGCGCCGAAACCATTCACTACACGACTTGTCAGTTGAAGCATTGTTACCGTAAACTTCCACAATCATACGATAAGCTTCAGCTGCCCGTTTTTTCCAATTTAAACAAAAATTTAAAACTTCTCGGAAATGCTGTTTAGTTATCGTAAAATCGGTATTTTCAACAACGTTACAAAAACCGTTTAGTATGAATCTTAAAACAATTTAATTTAGATGTTATCGAAAGATGTCCAAAATGTCTAAAACCACGGCAATCAGCTGTTACTATTTAAAAATTTAATGTTTTCAGAGTCATCTTTTGAGAACGGACCTAATTTGTACTTCAAATTTTATTCATCCTTCATCCTTCAAAGTAGGCTCGTTTCTAAATAATACTCATACATCAATGAATATTCTAATCATCAAAAAATGTTTCAAATGCAATTTCGGACTTTGACTTCAGTGTCTTCCGCGAATTTCCCTTTATGTCTTCTAGCGACTGGAAAAGGAGGCTTCGAAGTGGTTAACTGAGTTTTGGAAGAAGAAAAATTTGGCCGGAGCCAAAAAGAAAATTTGATTGTTGAGTTTTTGGCCAAAAGTTCGTTCACGATGATTGCCTTTTGGCACTAGTCGAAACATTGTAAAAATTGCAGAACATACTTGAAATAAAGCACTGTAAACAAACTTAAAGTAATATGACGCTCTGAAACTCCGAGTGACTATAAAAGGGCAAACGTGCCAACTTACTGACAAAAAGAAATTTGACAATATATTTAAGCGGGATGTTTAAATGATCAATTCCTGGTACATTCTTGAAATACTGTATAATTGAAGATTAGTTCGAGAGTTTCTTTTCACTAGAAATATAGGAGTCTCTTTTATTTTTGATTTGTGAAATCATTCCTTTCATTCTGTTGGACGCTGTGAAATAAGTGAGTGATCACACAAACTTTTATTTTCTTCATGATCTGAATTTGTGTGGGAGGATAACGGATGACGAACTTTCGGTTCATTATTATACTAAATAATAAATCTTTATGATCGACTAAAAACTAGTTTCATGAAGCTCGATAAGAAAAAGGCTGCTTTATTAAATTGATCTTTTCAGCCAAATCAATTCACTCTAGGAGTTGAATATTACCAATTGAAATTTAGAATACAATTACTCAAAATCACATATTATTTGAGTGAGAATCAAAATATTCTTTTTCTAATTTTGACATACAAAGTGACACTTTTCGAAACTCATTGACATTTTGAAACCTTTCACTTTTCTTAACTAGTTGCGAAAAGTAAAACATTTCGCAACTATTAATAAAAAGTATATTTCATCATTGATTGCGAAAAATACAAAAAAATTGTATGACTTCTTGAACTACCTTTTTTTGTCACTTAATTTGATGTACCACATTTCATAAGATTTATAATTTTATTCCATTTCAACACGTCAATAACAATTATTCATAAATATTGATAACACAATTTGAGCAATTAGTGATATAGACCCTAACTAAACAAACAATAGAATGAAGTGAACTTTTTAAAAATCCTACATATTCTATGTTCATCACAGAAATTACAGAAAGCTTGTAAGGTATTTCATGTACTCTGTTAAAACCAAATGATAATATGTATAAAGTATAAGCGAAAATAAATAATTATAATATATACCATAAAATAATAATAGGAGGGTTTTTTCTTGATAGAAAGATCATTACAAAATTTAAATATCATACAGATTTATTCTCATAACCCCCTACAAATTTAATTTTAAAAGAATTTTTATTCAAAAACATTTAGAATTAAAGGAAATAAATGTCTTGGAAAAACATTTTTTCAATTTAGTAGACATGTAGAATTAACACTTATTACACAGTTCTGAAAGGGGATAAAAGAATTCAAAGAAATATGAATTATTAATTAAAATCACTAAATAAATACTTGAAGTTATTTAAATATTTTAAAATTAGCCTTCTACATATTTAATTTCAAAAAATTATATTTAATAATTATAACTTCAGAAATTAAATTAAATTAATGTCATATAAGTACCACTTATATCAAACGACATATAAGATAAACATTCATTATAAGACATCCAAATTATACTACAAAATCCAATGAATAAAAATTGTTAACCAAAATCCTATAAATTAAATATTTTGAGTAGACAAAATTTTGTTTCTGCTGATCAATCTTATGAAAACAGATATCTTTCAAAAATGTTTAACATAATCTTAAGAATTTCATCATAAAACTATCTTACTTAGAATATTCAATATTATTGAAAATCTAATTAAGTTACTTTCTATAAAATCTCAAGATATGTAAAAACATTACTGAAAAACATGTTTTAAGAGAGACTTTGCTTCGTCAGTACTCAATTAATTCATATTCAATAAAATATAACATCAATCAACAACAAATATTTATTCACCTTTCAACAATTCAAAAAGCTTCTGGTAAATGAATACTGATGTCATTCACCAGAAGCTTTTGGAATGTTTTCACATATCTTGAGATTTTATAGAAAGTAACTTAGTTAGATATCCAATAATATTGAATATTCTAAGTAAGATAGTTTTATGATGAAATTCTTCAGATTATGTTAAACATCTTTGAAAGATATCTGTTTTCATAAGATTGATCAGCAGAAACAAAATTTTGTCTACTCAAAATATTTAATTTATAGGATTTTGGTTAACAATTTTTATTCATTGGATTTTGTAGTATAATTTGGATGTCTTATAATGAATGTTTATCTTATATGTCGTTTGATATAAGTGGTACTTATATGACATTAATTCAATTTTATTTCTGAAGTTATAATTATTAAATATAATTTTTTGAAATTAAATATGTAGAAGGCTAATTTTAAAATATTTAAATAATTTTATATACCTTCTTTCAAGTATTAACCTCTATTTATGTTAAATACTTGAAGGGTACAAAATTTTGTTTCGTACCTTGTATTCTGAAAACCGAATTCCTTTCCAAAAATGCAACACATAACCTCAAAACCTTCTTCAAAAACGATTTGATCAACATGAGTTCATTCAAAAAAATTTCTTAAACATGTAGAAAATCTTCAAAAAGCAATTTAGAATTCCCACAACGGAAAACCTACGTCATATTTAAAAAATTTAAAAATTATTAAGAAAAAATATCTTACCCGACCAACTGAGTGTATTCATCTGAACAAACAATAGGATGAAGTGAACTTTTTAAAAGTCCTATGTATTCCATGTTCGTCACAGAAATTACACAAAGCTTGTAAGGTATTTTATGGAGCTCTTTTTATTATAAAACACGTATTCTTCGAAAACATATTTTTGCCTTCATATACATTTTGTTGCAAAATCTTTAAATCAGTTGTATCAGATAAGAAAAAATTAACATATACAGATGAACTTTTTTATCAACGGTATGAAATATGTACTCCTTATTGCGCAGTAATTTTAAAAGTCAAAGCAACCCTGCCCTATTGATGGAATTCATCCCTTATATGTAAAATATGTCAAGCATCGGTAATAAGGAAGCGGAATTAGGGGAGCCAAAATTAATTTTGCCGGTGTTATGACATCCAAGTACCAACATGTTATAAATCTGGGCGTGGGAAGAAGGAAGTAGTGAGATGCTAGACCATGATGTTTGGAGTTTTTGCAAATGCAACCCTCGCGTGGGAATTTGTCTAGGAAACGGCCCAGACTGGTCTGACTGTTCGATGTTTCCGGGATTCCACACGTGATGGCGAGCCGATCGCCTTCCTAGTGCACGTGTAATTTCGTCTTTCTTACAGGAAGGAAGCATGAACTCCATAAGGCAAGGTTACAGGAGGGAGCAAGTTGCACCTGAACCATATAACTTTCCGAAGACGCGGAACCACCGGCTGAAATCCGTATCCGAGTGTAATTGATCTTTCAATAGTTTAATATAAGGCATTTCACATTAGTTACTTATTCTCCACAAATAATTATTGTGACGATTTTGACTATGAAACAAATTATTGGGAAAACAGGCTATCGGGTGTTTTTTTTAGAGTGATAGAACTTTAAATTGAAGTAAAAGACATTTAAATCAAGATTGAAGGCATTTTTTTTTATTTGAGAGATAATTTTATGGCATTTATGTTTTAAGAATAATTTCCGGCATATGTCCACCACGACCAGATTTGAGGAACCGCATTCGAATTTTGGACCCCTTTTTCGAGTAATTCAGGCCTTATCATCAATAGCACGAGTTATGTTGGCTTCCAAAGTGTCTATTGTTTCTGGTTTATCAGCATAAACCAATGACTTGACATAACCCCAAAGAAAATAATCCAGTGGAGTTATGTCACATTATCTTGGAGGCTAATTAATTGGACCATTTTTCGAAACAATGTTATCGCCGAATCTTTCTTTCAATAAATCAATTTTTACGGTAGCAGCATGAGGTGTAGCACCATCTTGTTGGAACCAAAACACTTCTGGGTAGATACCATTCAAATTTTGAAACGAATAATCATTGATCATCGATCTGTAACGAGCACCATACACTGTAACATTAGCTCCAGCATAGTTTTTAAATAAATATGAACCGATGATGCCTCCAGCGTGTAAAGCACATCATACAGTGCATTTTTCAGGATGCAATGGAACCTGCAGAACTTCTTGAGTATTGTTTTCACTCCATATACGGAAATTTTGCTTGTTTAGATAGCCGTTCAACTAGAAATGTGCTTCATCACTAAACACAATTCAACGATAAAAAGTGTATCAACTTCAAGCTATTATAGGGCCCAATCAGCGAACAAACGACACTTATTATGGTCGAGTGGCTATAGTTCTTGATCAGTTGGATCTTGTATGGGTGTAGACCAAGATCTTTGCGCAAAATTTTCCATGTGGTGGATGCACAGAGTCCAACTTGTTGTGAACTGTGTTCATTAACACTATGACTTACAGCAGCGATATTTTCATCTGTGCGTAAAGTTCTTTGTCTTGTTGTTGCTGTTGCATCGAGTAGAGAAAATGTTGTCCGAAATCTATAGATAGTTGGACGAATAAGCTGCTCTGATGGACGATTATGTAAACCATAAATTTCAGGAAGTGCTCTATAAGTTTGGCAATAGAACACTGATTTTGAAAATGAATTTCAACAATTTGTAAACGTTGTTACTGCGTGAGTCTTTCCATGATAATTTGTCAATGCTCACTGAACAGAAATGTCAAAACAACATGGCTTCTACCTTCTGTCAAATCACAGTTATCCTTATCGAAAGTTCTATCACTCTTAAAAAGGACACGATATTTCGGTCCGTTTTCAGCTTAAAAATCATCAAATTTTTAAAAAGTAATAGCTGATTATATCCTGTTGGATTTTTCTAGATAGAAATTCATTGAATACTTTAGTTAAATGAAACACATATACGAGTATGTAGATTTATATTTATCATCTTGAGTTGTTCACATGACGCGTTTCGTTAACATAGTTAACTTCTACTGATGCTTACAAACAACTAGTCTGAAATTTTGTAACATACAGTATATAAATATTTTCTGTTTAGAGGTAAGGGTACAATAAAATATTTTTATTACTTCTGGTAAAACCACCGGGTCCCTAGTTGAATGGATCCAATAGTTATTATTATTTTAATTACACAGTACCAAAGAGAATAAAAGATAATTAATTTAATAGTTTGAAATAAGGTTATTCTGATTTTCACAAATTTTTATTGTTAAACTCACAACAATTGTTTCGCTATCACAGTAGCATCATCAGGTAAGATCACATTTTGAATAACTAAGTTTGTTTCCGAAATCCGTGGCTATTTATATTACAGTAACTACAATAAATTTTTAATGGGCACTAAAACCCAAAAAAGGGTCCCTGCAAATTCCAGCTTATCTGAATATATTTAACAGAGGTGAGCTATTTAAATCTATTTGTTCGTTAATTAATATTCCAATTTTATTATGTTTATTTATCTCTAGGGATTCTAACAGATTTAAGGCATAACTTTTGCTTTCTATATGTAGAATTTCAAAGTTATGGTTGAAATTATGTCCTGTTTCTAACAAATGGTTGGAATATGTAGAATTGCTTTTATTATTGAGGAAACTCTTCAAATGTTCACACATCCTATGACGGAACGTTCTTCCAGTTTGACCTATGTAAATTTTAGGGCAATCACCGCAGGTTAACTTATAAACCCCAGATTTATCATCCTTATGTGTGTAGTCTTTATTATTTTTGATAAATTTACTCAAGTTTAAATTAGTTTTGAATGAAGTTCTTAAATTATATTTATTTTTGAGGTATGTAGCAATTTTCTCAGAAACACCTTTAGTGTAATTTAAGGAAATGTATTTAAAATTTTCTTTTATATCAGGAAACACCATATTTAAAGCTATTTTATTATTTTTATTCATCAATAATTTGTCTATCAACTTTGGATCATATTCATTATTAAAAGCTATTTGTTTAATTATGTTAAGTTCTCAAACAAATAGCTTTTAATAATGAATATGATCCAAAGTTGATAGACAAATTATTGATGAATAAAAATAATAAAATAGCTTTAAATATGGTGTTTCCTAATATAAAAGAAAAAAATTTTAAATACATTTCCTTAAATTACACTAAAGGTATTTCTGAGAAAATTGCTACATACCTCAAAAATAAATATAATTTGAGAACTTCATTTAAAACTAATTTAAACTTGAGTAAATTTATCAAAAATAATAAAGACTACACACATAAGGATGATAAATCTGGGGTTTATAAGTTAACCTGCGGTGATTGCCCTAAAATTTACATAGGTCAAACTGGAAGAACGTTCCGTCATAGGATGTGTGAACATTTGAAGAGTTTCCTCAACGATAAAAGCAATTCTACATATTCCAACCATTTGTTAGAAACAGGACATAATTTCAACCATAACTTTGAAATTCTACATATAGAAAGCAAAAGTTATGCCTTAAATCTGTTAGAATCCCTAGAGATAAATAAACACAATAAAATTGGAATATTACTTAACGAACAAATAGATTTAAATAGCTCACCTCTGTTAAATATATTCAGATAAGCTGGAATTTGCAGGGACCGTTTTTTGGGTTTTAGTGCCTAATAAAAATTTATTGTAGTTACTGTAATATAAATAGCCACGGATTTCGGAAACAAGCTTAGTTATTCAAAATGTGATCTTACCTGATGATGCTACTGTGATAGCGAAACAATTGTTGTGAGTTTAACAATAAAAATTTGTGAAAATCAGAATAACCTTATTTCAAATTATTTAAAATTTGTAGGAGGTTAACAGAATAAATCTGTATGATATTTAAAATTTTGTTATAATCCTTCTATCATCTTCTTATTATTTCACAAAACGTTTTTTGTTAGGCTGTTGATTTTACCCATTAACGAACTTAGCCGAGACATTCAGGTCCCAAATCTTCCCTGAAGGTTTTGAAGCTCTAGTTCTTTCCATTCCAAAGCATTTGGGCGAAACGATAGCACGCTGTTCCATGGAACAAGCACTTAAAAATAACAGTTAGAACAATTGTTTTGTGCTTTTGCAACTCTTCAGTAAACTTTTTTATAAATATAAATTTTTCAGACATGAAACTAATTGAGCAGACTTCGAAAGGAAAAATCACAATAGATTCAGATATTAATGTCAGTGTGAGCTGAACCTCCAGACGCTATTTTGCGTTCTATCGTTTTGTCCTAATGTCTGTAATTTTAGAATTTGAAGCCAAAAAATGGTCTTAAACGACTAGAATGGGCTCAGTGATGAAGAATCCAAGGTTCGAATTTTCGAACAGAAAGAGCTAGAGACTTGCAACTTTCAGGATGCGTTGAAAGTTTGAATATCGCGATTAAATAATATTAAATAAGGTAATTCTGATTTTCACAAATTTAATTATTATTGTAATACAACGATCATTTCGCTAGCACAGTAGCATGGTTGAGTAGGTGGTAGATCTTACGTGTTTTAATGACTAAATTTGTTCTCGAAATCGGCTTCTATTTATATTAGAGAAGGTACAAAATTCTATTGGGGAGTTAACCCAAGAAAGGGGTTCTCTGGAAAATCCGTTTCATCTGAAATATTTAACAGTGGAAAGTAATTCAGGTCTAATTTTTCGTTGAGTATTATTCCAGTTTTGTTGTATTTATTTATCTTTACTGACTCTAACAGGTTTGAGGCATGATTTTTTCTTCCTATATGCAAAATTTCAAAATGATTGTTGAAAGTTTGTCCCGTTTCTAACAAATGGTTCGAATATGTGGAATTATTTTGTTATTGAGGAAAATCTTTGGTTGTTCTCCAATTATCTGTCGCAAAGTTCTTCCTATCTGTCCTATGTAAACTTTTTGGCAATGACCACAGGTTAACTTTTAAACTCCCGATTTATCATTTTTATTTGTAATGTATTTAATATTTTTAATAAATTTACTGAGGTGTGAATATATCAATGTAAAGAATGGGACAAAATTGGCTCAATGGTTCCTCATTATTCTCATTTGAAGTTTTATTTCAGAAATATTCTCGAAAGTATTAATCGGATCGAGTTCAAATTTAGTATTTATATGTGAAAATAATGACACGAAGAATAATTTCGCGAAAATAAGTTCAGCGGAATTTCTGATTTTTTTCTCATCCGATTTCGTTAAAACCTATAAAAAGTATATGAAGTTTTGTATATTATATTTTTTCAACTCATTCTTGCTAATTTGTAATGATGCAGATCGAAGAAAACAGGATGGAGCCTTTTAACCATATATTTTCCATTTTCATGGGATTTTCCGTTTCTTCAAGAGAATAGTTTTACAATTATATAGATTGAAAATTAATTAGGAAGAGTTTCTTTGAAATATTACAGGTAATAATAGCTAAATAGATATAATTTTAAAAATTTCTTGAGAACTCTTCAGAATTAAATTGAATAAAATGCCTCAGAAACACCGTTTCACTTTATAGACAAATATAATTATCTACATATGTGAGGGGCAGCTAACCAATAAAGAATCAAAAGAAAATAAAGTACTGACCGCAATCATCTTACTCCATCACTCAAGACAAATTTGGTTCGATTGGATATTCAGGAATAACAAATTCCATCACAAACAAATGTTCCACTTTGAATTCAGAGAGGTTTCAGAGGCTTTTTTTATTTTCCTCTATAAACAATAGAAAGCACATAATGGATTTAGATGGTTATGGTCAGTAGTTTATGTTTTCTTTCGTTTCCTTGTTGGTTAGTTGCCGCTCACATGTGTTGATAATTCTACGTGCCTATAAGGTGAATCAGTGTTTCTAAGGCATTTTATTCAATTTAATTTTTAAAAATTGGAATATGAATGTTTCAGTCATGTTTGAAAATAAAACCAATCGAATGAGTTAGTTCGGCCGATTATCTGTTCCATATATGATAAATAAGGAGTATGAGTTATGGTAGCAGAAAGTTGTTTGAATCGGGACAGTGCGACATAGATCTGTATAACAGTTCAAATCTCAAAAAAGCCCGATTAGGTTTTGATGATTGTGGGGTTGCAAGCAACAGGCATGTGCACGTTTCGAAGGTGATTGGCTTCAATCATGTCCAACGAATACATGTCAACCACGCACCTCTATTCGCTCTGCATAGAAGGACCAATGTATTTTAGGGCTGTTGATATTTTTAAAATATCCGAATCTCCATATATCGATATTATTGAATATATCAACATCGGAGTTTGATATATCGAAAAAAATTTCGATATTTCGATATATCGTTTTTTTCCATTTTATTTTATCGGCTTTGTTTTGAAAAGCAATCGTAATTTGGCTCAAAAATGATTTACACAGTTTTCAATTCAGTATATTACACAAGTTAAATTAGGAATGTATAAAAATATTAGGTTCTTAGTGATTATTGTTCAATTTTAATAAAACAATTAGGAGTATTAATATTTCTCCGTAAGAGTTTTTAGAAATACTCGTTGTTTTTAGTGTTCAGCTGTTTGACTACTACGATTATTAGGCACTAAAACATTGATTGTAGAAGCAATTCGTTCAGATGCTACAGATGTAGCAGAAAAAATCAAATATTTGACAGCTATTTCTGATAGCACAGGCGTAAAATGTCTACTGTCCAAAATTTCAGTGCATTTGTCGACCTTGAAATATTAAGCTGATCTAAATACTTCTTTAATTCAGCAGGCATTGTACCAAAACTTCTGCCAAAAACTTTATTGACATTGGACATATTTTTCAAGAGCATATCTTCATGTCTGTCCCATAATGATGAAGTTGTTTTCTTTCTCCACGTGGAGAAGCATCTGCCGTAGGTGAACGATTTCGTCTTATTTTGTGTTCTGTAATTATTTCTTTTGATACATCTGATATTGCATTGACAGCAGCCAATGCTGACACGAAATGTAAATTTTTGAAGCAGGGATCTAACACAGTTGCTTTGACCAAGAAAAGGTTTTCTTGTAAAGGCACTAATCTATCTTAAATACCTTTCAATAAATCATTTTGTACTGGCACTTCAATAGCTGTTCATGTTTTAGTTTGTTGTTTTAATAGATTTGTTAATGGTATTAGAAAACTAGCTGTGACATATTTCTCGGCACTCAAGTCTTCTGTTACTATTCTAAAAGGAGCAAAGAACCAAACTAAATGGCGTGAAATAGTTAACTACGAAGTAGCTACCATATCAGGTACATTATTCTTAGTTCTTGATACTGATACCTATGCGACAATTGAAGATAATTTCAGGAATCTTGTCCATCATGTCCAAAACAAGAGTTCCAACAAGTACTAATTGCTTGAATAAGCATCAATATTTGGCCTTCTTTCTGTCCTTCTGCTATTTGTTCAGATTGTAATTAATCAGAAGCACTAACTGAGTGTTTAAAATACGTCACACTACATTTTATGTGATCAGATAAGTTTAAAATTTTTTTATTGTTTTTTAAAACTGACTCGTTGTTAATCATGGACCATAGATTATACACAGACTAAGTAGAAGAATAGGTGCTAAAGCTATTATATCAACAGTGAAAAGTAATAAGTGAAAAATAAAATTTTATTTTAAAAAATTATCGACATTCGATATCCATATTTCAATATCGAACTATCGTTATATCGTCCAAAAAAGTATTGGTGATAAATAACGATTTTTCTAAATAATAATATCGACATATCGATATTTTATCAACAGTCCAAATGTATTTATCAGATACAAGCGCCAAATAGTGCACGCAAATATACATACACGACATGCCCAAGCAAGTCAGTTCAATTATTAATCATATTTGGAATAGATTATCAGCCGCATCAATTAACTAAAAAAAAAACGCTAATTATGAGCACAACGACGTAATTAATTTTCCGTGTTTGTAACGTTAGAAAAAATGTTAGAGAATAGAGTTCTTTGAATTTTTTTTTAATTGGCTTTCTGAGGTATGTCGTGTATATATATTTGCGTGCACTAGATGATGATAGTGTATGTTAATTACATTGGTGTTGCTATGCAGACTGAATATAGCTGACTTGTATTCGTTGGACATTGCAGCGCAATGACGATTCAAGACAATAAGCTTCGAAACATACGCATGTCCACTGCTTCTGTCAACAAGATCAACAAAACCTATTCGGACTTGTTTGAGTTTAGATAATTGTGATTTGACAGAGGGTAGAAGCCATGTTGTTTTGACATTTCTGTTCAGTAAGCATTGACAAATTATCATGGAAAGACTCACGCCACATCAACGTTTACAAATTGTTGAAATTTATTTTCAAAATCAGTGTTCTATTCGCCAAACTTATAGAGCACTTCGTGAAATTTATGGTTTACATAAACGTCCCTCAGAGCAGTTTATTTGTCGAACTGTCGATAGATTCCGGACAACATTTTCTCTTCTCGATGCAACAACAACAAGACTATTTGTCTATTTGTCGACGTTCACAACAAGTTGGACTCGCCACATAAAAAATTTTGACTGAAGATCTTGTCTACAGCCATACAAGATCCAACTGGTTCAAAAACTAAAGCCACTTGACCATCATAAGCGTCGTTTGTTTGCTGATTGGGCCCTAGAGTAGCTTGAAGTTGATCCACTCTCTTGTCGTAAAATTGTGTTTAGTGATGAAGCTCATTTCTGGTTGAACGACTATGTAAACAAGCAAAATTGCTATATATGGAGTGGAAACAATCCTCAAGAAGTTCTGCATGTTCCATTGCAACCTGAAAATATACTGTATGGTGTGTTTTACACGCTGAAGGCATCATCAGTCCATATTTCTTTAAAAACGAGGCTGGAGCTAATGTTACAGTGAATGGTGCTCGTTATAGATCGATGATCAATGATTATTTGTTTCAAAATTTGAATGGTATCGACCCAGAAGTGTTTCGGTTCCAACAAGATGGTGCTTCACCTCATGCTGCTACCGTAACAATTGATTCATTGAAAGAAAGAATTGGCGATAACATTATTTCGAGAAATGGTCCAATTAATTGGCCTCCAAGATCATACGACATAACTCCACTGGATTATTTTCTTTGGGGTTATGTCAAGTCATTGGTTTATGCTGATAAACCAGAAACGAAAGACGCTTTGGAAGCCAACATAACTCGTGTTATTGATGAAATAAGGCCTGAATTACTCGAAAAAGTGATCCAAAATTGGTCTGGTCGAATGCGGTTCCTCAGAGCTAGTCGTGGTGGACAAATGCCGGAAATTATTTTCAAAACATGAATGTCATAAAATTATCTTTCAATTAAAAAAAAGTTTGGCTTCAATCTTAATTTAAATGTGTTTCATTTCAATTTAAAGTTCTATCACTCCAAAAAAACACCCGGTTTGAAGAATTTTCTGGTATCATAGCTCATACTCCTTATTAACCATACCCAATCAAGGTAATCTAGATTGAAATTTCATTTTTCAAATATTTTTCAAGGTAAAAATCCACTCGGGATCAAATTCATTATTTAGATGTGAAATAACAACACAGACTCATGAATAATTTCGTGAAGATATTATAAATTACAAGAATTTTCTGAACTTTTCCTTATCTTATTTCGGCAGAAAGTTTGAAAAGAATATAAAATTTTGTTCGATATATTCTTCTCATAATCACTCTTGCCATTATGTAACTATGCAGATAGAAGGGAGAATTATGGAACCTTTTATTCATGTATTGTCCATTTTTAGGTATTTTTCGTTTCTTCATGAAAAGGGTTCAAAAATGCCAAAAATGACGTTGAGAATAGGTTTTTCAGTATGATGACAGAACAGGTTTTTCTGTATTTTATTCGTCATATACAGTTTTTTAAGAAGTAATTCACAAATTGCTTTTCTCGTATTTTTCATTTTCATTAAATTTTTTCGTTTTCTCAGGAGAATGACTTCAAAATTGCAAGAAATGACGTTTATTTGACTTTCGTATGAGAGAACATAGAATTGAATGTTCATATTCAACACATGTAACTTCTTCACGAATTAATTCGCAGATATTTAATTTTCCGGAAAAATATAAGCGCGCAAAAGCTTCCGATTTCACGTCAGTACTTTTCAACATTTTTTCTTATCCGTCTTTCCTTCTTCATATTTTTTATTCCTAAACATAATCAGTATGATCACGAAAACAATTTCTCATGATGGAGTTATCTCCAATATGTTTATTTCACAATACAACGATTACCTTCGAGAATACAATGTTATCAAAATTCTTCTGCTTATCGAAGCAATCTCCAATCGAATAAAATTTTCATGGTGAAATTAGACCGGCAATAACGAATCCGAGAATGAGCGAATCAGACTTCAACCCCATAGAATTTCCGATCTGTATCGCCAGTAGTTTAAGCTGTACACTTAGAGTGAGATATAAGGGTTGGAATCGAATGCAAATTCACCAAGAAAGTCCCTTCTAACGCGGTGATTCTTCTCCGGACCCCTTATCTAAATCCGTTCTGTCGGTTTACCGCGTAGGGCCACCGCACATCCCACACTTATTTTACACCCTTAAATCGATAATTGGTGTCCTACGCCGCCTTGTTCTCGTCCGAAAAAATTATCATGCTAATACACGGAGCCAGATTGTAATTCAGTAATTAAAATGGAAATTCGTTGGCCGATAAAAAAACATACCGACTTCCCTCAAACAATTATTTTTCTTTATTACTTTATAACTGCTTTAATATCTTCAGATGACGGCGGAAGAATTCATTATTCTGGGTAATAATAATTAGAAAAGAGATACTGAAAATTTTATGCTCCAAGGAGAGATCTTCAGATTTTATTCTGCCTTACAACGAAAAGAAACAATATTCGTAACTGAAAATTAAAATTGGTGACAGAATCATTGTCTAAGTTTTCTCTGATGATAGATTAATCCGAAGTGTTGAAAATATTAAAACGCCTTGAAGTAAGGTAAACTACTGAACTAGAAAGAAAAAGAGTTTTCTAAGCCCTAATGTTTACAATTTAATATTACTATTCTATGAGAAAATTTCATGATCAAATATTTCTCAATACCTATATTAATTCTCTCTGATTTCTTCACTATTTAGCTCTTATTTTATTTCTTTTTAAGATGGGATTCAAATCTGATGAAGATTTTGATATATATGCGGTTGTTGCTTTCTTTGAAGAATAACATTAACAGGCGATAAAATGTTTAATTTCATAATATCATTTCTTAATAACTCTTTCTATTTTCCAGATATTCAAACCAAACTTTGAGGATGAGGTACTTTTTAGAGTCTCTATGGAATGTTGATCAGAATTGTTCTAACTATTAACAGAGTGAAACTTTTTGTAAGGTTACTCTCTTTTTTAACACCGAAACTTTTTTGTCGTACGTTACTTACTATTTTTTTAATTTCAGGTTTTAGTTGTTTTAAGAAATTTTTTTTTATCATGCCTTTTATTCGTACTCACTACTTTTCACAAAAATATTATGAAAAAAAGATTTCAATATGCATCGAAATTTATTAGGAAATTTTGAAATACAAAATTATTCACCAAATACAAATGAACTTAAGGCATATTATTTCGAAGAGAGTTTTTTCAATATTTCAAATGTTAGGCACAATAATTCTGTGACACCTCTACAAATTTCAATACCAACAGTCTCATTAAAATTCAATTACCCGAAAATAAAATAATGAAAAGTTGTTTTTACTTGATAGAAGGATTATTACAAAATTTTAAAGATCATACAGATTTATTCAATATTCCATAATAATATTAACAGTTCAATGAAGGCTTTAGAGTTAGCCATAAAAGTTTTTTTTTTCAGTTTCTCCATAGAACTGTTCTGACCTGGAGGTTTGTAATATATTATTATTTATTGTTTTTTATTTATCATAAAAAAATCCGACTGATGAAAATGGTTTGGAGTTTGATACGCTGTTCCGAAGAACGTGCCACATTAAAAGAAGAATTTTTAAATTTATATGAAAAATATTTTAAAATAGAATTTAATACTCATAAGGTTGATTTGAAACAGCTATGTCAGTTGAAGTTAGGTATATTAGCTCATTAAATTAATATCTGAAAACCAAGTTCCTATTTGAAAGGGCAATGGAATTTTTCAAAAAATACACGAAATTCTGAGAAACATGAACAAAATATATAGAATAAAAAATTTATAGAAAATTTAATATACTTTTCTTAAGGTCGAGATAAATCGACATCTGTTTCGGTGCAAAACACTTTTTGATCAAAAAATTTTGGTCTGACAATATTCAAAATAAATACCATCAAAAACAACCATACTTCGAAACACCGGCACACTTGCAAGTGTGAAAAGAAAATGTGTCAAAAAATAGATAAGGTGAAGTCAATTATGTGAAATTGGCTCTGTATTCTAATCACAGAAGCAAAATCACGGTGTAAGTCGAAGTAAGTTCCAGAATTCCTCGATATTTCAAAGAAATGAGCAGAAGATGATAAACAGTTTAAATACTCACCTGATGAAGTCATGGTATGACGAAACAATTGTTGTGAAAATCAATAAAATAGCGGAAGTTAACATTTGTTTTTCTTATGTTGAAGATGAATTTCCGTCAAGTAAAGACCGAGACAATCAAAAATTAGAAACTGTGAAGTAACGTCTTAGCTGTATATAAAAATTAATTAGCTTCATAAAGGTAATATTCAATTTAAATATGAAATCAGACATATATGTACCCTTCACATATCTGATCTAGAAAAAAACATCAACATTATGTTACAAAATTAATTTTTTTTCGATATACAAGGGAATTCTTCGAAGAAAGAACGAAATTTTAAGGATCATGAAGTGTTTCTAAGACATTTTATCTGATTTAATTCTTAAAATTTTTAGGAAACTTCTACCAACTTATAAACCTCTTTTTATTTTTTGATTATGCATATAATAATTATACCTTGGTTTTCTAGACATGCGCGTATTATTTCTGGGATATAACTGAATCTTCAAGCTCTGCCTATTTTACTTAGACAAACTTAGAATGTGAATAAATTTATGGTGTTGAAACTCTAAACGATCTTCTGACATCATCTAAGCTATGTACGAGTTGCAGGGTATGTGATATTTTTTATTGATTGTTTTCATTTAACTGTCAGAGAACTCTACTTAAGTTTATCGATGGTAGTCTCAAACCTGCTCTGGAGATGTGTAGCATAAATTTGTTGAAAGAGGTTTTTGAAGAAAGGTTTTTTCGAAGGATTTTTCAAATTTATGTTTTTTTGATAGAATTTGTTTTTAATAATATATAGGCTGAAGTCTACTATTTGATTTTTGCCAATATTTTATATTTTCTCTACATTCTTTTGATACTGAACGATGTTTGTTGATTCTTTATGTCTATAAAGAGAAACATAGACATTTTATTCAATTTAATTTTCAAGGAATGTTCTAGAACTGAAATTTGTAGAGAAGTGTGATAGAATTACTCTGCTTAATATTCAAGATATTGAGAAAACGTCTCTACCAAGTAATAAACCCCATTTAAATAATATTAAATGAGTTTATTCTGATTTTCACAAATTTTTATTGTTATTCAATGCAACAAATGTTTCGCTATCACAGTAGCATCATCAGGTAGGTTTTCATTTTGCATAACTAAGCTTGTTTCCGAAATCCGTTGCGCTATTTATATATATATATATATATTTTTTTTTTTTTTTTTTTTTTAATAATCACCATTATGGGAGTTTCTTCTAGAAGGTCCGGGTCTTAACGACCAAGGACCTTCTAGGCAGCTGTAAGGAACATTCTAACAATTCTTGTTGTCCAGAGGATCACCTCCTTCTGAGCTTTACTTATCAACTCCTGATCCAGTTCAAGGAGTTCCGTATTTTCTGCCAGGTGGCTCTCAACCAATCCATTCGTGGAGATTATCAGGGGCAGAATCTTTACCGTTCTTAGCTGGTGTATCTCTTTTATTTCAAAAGCCAGGTCGTGGTACTTTGTTAGTTTCTCCGTGTACGCTCTACTTATGTTATCATCTGCCGGGACGGTTATATCAATGATTGTTGCTTTGCGGTTTCCTTTATCAAAGATCACGATGTCGGGCCTGTTGTGCGGCACCGATCTATCCGTTATTATCGGGTTGTCCCAGTAGAGTTTGAACTGACTGTTTTCAAGTATCGGCTTGGGTAAGTATTCGTGTACCCTTCGAGAGGTAAGTATAAGTCCTACTTTCATGGCAATGGCTTGGTGAAAGATTTTTGCCATAGCATTATGCCGCTGGGTGTACTCCCTGGGTGCAAGAATGGGGCATGAGGATGTCACATGTTGTATAGACTCCAAGGCTTGGCAGCATTTCCGGCATCTGTCAGTCGGTATGTTCTTTTTGGCTATATGTTTCAGGTACGCTCTTGTTGGCACCACCTGATCTTGGATTGCGATGAGACGTCCCTCGGTTTCTGGGAATAAATATATATATATATATATATATATATATATATATATATATATATATATATATAATTATTACAGAACGTACAAAACATTTTTTTATTGAGCCCTAAAACCCAAAAGAGTTCTCTATGAATTCCATCTTATCTGAATGTATTTAACAGGGGTGAGTTATTTAAATCTAATTGTTCATTAAGTAATATTCCAATTTAAATGTGTTTATTTATCTCAAGGGACTTTAACAGGTTTAAGGCATAACTTTTACTTTCTACATGTAAAATTTCAAAATTTTGGTTGAAAGTATATCCCGTTTCTAACCAATGGTTGAAATATGAGGAATTACTCTTATTATTGAGGAGAATTTTCAATTGTTCAGCATTTCTATGTAGGAAACTTCTTCCAGTCTGTCCTGTAAACTATTGGGCAATCACTTAATAACTTATAAACACCCGATTTACCATTTTTATGTGTACTGTCTTTATTATGTTTAATGAATTTACTCGGGTTTTAATAGGTTTTAAATGAAGTTCTTAAATCATATTTAGTTTTGCGGTATGTAGCAATTTTCTCAGATATACCTTCAGTGTATTTTAAGGAAAAAGGTATTTCTGAGAAAAAAGCTGTTTAATGATTTTACTCAGGTTTTAATAGGTTTTAGATGAAGTTCTTAGATCATATTTATTTTTGAGGTATGTAGCAATTTTCTCATGAATACCTTCAGTGTATTTTGAGGAAAATGGTATTTCTGAGAAAATTGCTACATACCTCAAAAATAAATATGATTTAAGAACTTCATCTTAAACCTATTCAAACCTGAGTAAATTCATTAAACATAATAAAGAAAGTACACATAAAAACGGTAAATCGGGTGTTTATAAGTTAACCTGCGGTGATTGCACAAAAGTTTACATAGGAGAGACTGGAAGAACTTTCCGACATAGAAATGCTGAACATTTGAAGATTCTCCTCAATAATAAAAGTAATTCCTCATATTCTAACCATTGGTTAGAAACGGGATATACTTTCAACCCTTATTTTGAAATGTTACATATAGAAAGTAAAAGATATGCCTTAAACCTGTTAGAGTCCCTTGAGATAAAAAAACACAATAAAATAGGAATATTACTTAACGAACATTTAGATGTAGATAACTGTTCATATATTCAGATAAGCTGGAATTTACTGGGACCTTTTTTGGGTTTTAGTGCTCACTAAAAATTGTTTGTAAGTACTGTGATATAAATAGCAGCGCATTTCGGAAAGAAGCTTAGTTATTCAAAATGTAAACCTGCCTGATGATGTTACTGTGATAGCGAAACAATTGTTGTATTAAATAACAATAAAAATTTGTGAAAATCAGAATAACCTTATTTAATATGGATTTTCATCAAGTAGAGACTGATTCAATTAAATATAAACCCTATATAATCTCAATATTAATTCAGTTATTTTAAAATTGAATGTATAAAGATCATGGATACTTCTGTTACTATATTTGAATAAAAAAATAATATAATACATTTTACACTAACTGAACGCTAGTGAATGTCGGCCAACGCAAATACAGATTAATACAACATACCTTCCTATAAACTCCCCTAATACTATTCCACATCTGTCTATCGAAAAAAAATCTTCCTGATCTTGTGACTTTCTGCTAAACACGCCAGATGTAAAACGTTACAATTCCAACATTTAGTCGGAAATTCAATTGTCAAAGAAACGATTATTTTTAAACCCAAATTTCCTGTATGTTCTTTTCGAGGGTGTTAATGTTTTTGCTGAACCGTTCGGGAGCGACAAGACTCGAACATCAAGATGTAATAAACGAGGTATGGAAAGGAAGTAAATGAAGTGGAGGAATGGAATAATTCGGATATTATGCGGAAAACGAATGAAACTGTCAAGATAAAAGTATCGAGTAATTGAAAGTGGTTTTTTACTTGGTAGAGGGTTTTTTCCAATATCTTAAATATCAAGCACAGTAACTCTGTTGCACCTCTCTACAAATTTTAATTTCTTGAAATTTCTTCAGACAGACTGTGTCTTTTTGGTAGACATAAAGAATTAATACACATCGTACAGCATTAAAAATGATATCATATAACCGTGGTTGTTGGCACGTATGATACTTTTTCTTTTGATTTGTTTTCATTTAGCTTTCAGAAAAGTGGACTGACGATTACCTGTGAAAATCTAAAATGCCTTTCTGGAGATGTGCTGCATATTTTTGGAGAGTTTGTTGAAAGAGCTTTCTAAAGAGAGGTTTTTTTAAGGATGTTTCAGGTTTATATTGGGCATTTTTACAGTGGAACTTATTTTTCACAATGCCGGTATGAAACAGTGCTATCTATATCCACTAACGTTTGTTGAGTGAGTTCAACTTTATTTCTTCAAATTTAACTATCAAAACAAATTTATTCTGTTAGCCTCCTACAAATTTTAATTTCAGGAAATTTTATTCAAAAGCCTTTAGAAAATTAATGTCTTCTAAGCACTGGTTCAATTTACTTAACATATAAAATCAACACTCATTATATAATATCAAATGGAATGAAAAAACCAACGAAATATAAATTATCAATTGAAATTTGTAAATAAATACTTGAAGGAGGCAAAATTTTTGTTTCTTATCTTATATTCATGAAAACCAAATCTTTTTCAAAAATGCAAAACATAATCTTAAGAATCTCTCAAAGAAGAACTAATTTTTAATATTTAAATATTCAAATAAGTTACCTCAAAAAAGTCTCTCAAAACATGTAGTACATCGTCAAAAAACATTTGAAATTAAATAAGATTGTCGTCAGTCCTAATTCACATTTAAAAAATAAAATCAATTAACAAAAAATATCGTACCAGACAGAACTCTTGGTATCCTTGTTGAACAAATACTAAAATTAGAGAACTTTAAAAATCTTACGTATTCTATGTTCGGCACAAAAATCACACAAAGCTTGTATGGTATTTTATGGCCTTCAGTTAAAACCAAATTACATTTATATAATGAAAAAAAAAATGTTATCTCTTTCAAGAATTTATTTAGTAATTTTAATTGATAATTTATATTTCGTCGGTTTTTTATTCCATTCGATATTATATAATGAATGTTGATTTTATATGTCTACTAAATTGAAGCAGTGCTTATAAGACATTAATTTAATTCTAAAAGTTTTTTATTTACATTTCTGAAGAGGTCTAGTGACCGACATAGCAGATATCAAATGTTGGCGTTCTCATTTAATCATTTTCATATGATCCTTTATTTTGAGAATTTTAGATAATTTTGGAATAGTGGATTTTCTTGTGTTTTCTTTAAAGTGATAGAACTTTAAATTGAAATAAAACACATTTAAATTAAGATTGGAACCAATTTTTTTTTTATTTGAAAGATAATTTTATGACATTTATGTTTTAAAAATAATTTCGGGCATATGTCCACCACGAGACTAGGTCGGAGGAACCGCATTCGTCCAGACCAATTTTGGACCACTTTTTCGAGTAATTCAGGCCTTATTTCATCAATAACACGAGATATGTTGGCTTCCAAAGCGTCTATTATTTCTGGTTTATCAGCATAAACCAATGATTTGACATAACTCCAAAGAAAATAATCCACTGGAGTTATGTCGCATGATCTTGGAGGCGAATTAATTAGAACATTTCTCGAAATAATGTTATCGCCAAATCTTTCTTTCTATAAATCAATTGTTACGGTAGCAGCATGAGGTGTAGCACCATCTTGTTGGAACTGAAATACTATAAGCTGCAGCATCGTTTTTAAAGAATTATGGACCGATAATGCCTCCACCGTGTACAGCACACCATACAGTGCATTTTTCAGGATGCAATGGAACCTACAGAACATCTTGAGGGTTGTTTCAGTCCATATACGGCAATTTTGCTTGTTTACATAGCCGTTCAACCAGAAATGAGCTTCATCATTAAACACAATTTTACGATAAAAAAGTGGATCAACTTCAAGCAGTTCTAGGGCCCAATCAGTAAACAAACGACTCTTATTATGGTCAAGTGGTTTTAGTTCTTGAACCAGTTGGATCTTGTATGGGTGTAGACCAAGATCTTAACGTTTATTCAAACGTTGTTGCGGCCTGAGTCTATCCATGATAATTTGTCAATGCATACTGAACAGAAATGTCGAAACAACATGGCTTCTACCTTCTGTCAAATCACAGTCTAAAAAACACACCTGATATTTGTATGTTAATATAGATACTCATATAGTTTTTGTTAGTACATTTTTAATAATTCGTTTCATGTCGGGATGTAAAGAGGTTTTTTCCGAGACATCGATAAATATTCAATATTGATTTTATATAAGGATATCATTTTGATTCTTTCTGTATATAGTTTCAATATATATTGTAGAAGTTAGAATATATAATTCTGAATTCGAAGACATTATTAAGTTAGTCAATATCACACTTGCTGAAGTTTTATATGTTTATTATTGCTTAATCTGATCTGATCTCTGATTTCGTCATTCTTATGTGCAGTATATTCTTTCATTTCAAACCTCTGAATAAATTATTACAAACTCCAAGGGCGTAAATAATTTTTTTTTCTTGGGGGAAAAATCGTCAGGTATACATCGATTATTTTATCCAAAATAAATACTAATAAAACATAATATACATAGATAACAAGGAACACTTATAATCAAAACTAACAGAAAACACATAGTCATAAATATAACATATGTACCTACAAACTAATGACTCGAAAAAAAATTGTTTGTTATGAAATGGAAATGAAATCATTTACTCGTTATATATTGTCTTTTCCGTGTTTTCTATAACACCAATTCCAAGAATCTCCTCTTCATATTCGCAAACGCGTCTATCACGAAATCAATAGCTAATTCAATATCCGTACAATGGACGTACAACAAGGTCAAAACTACCAATTTTTCTTAACCCATTCTGAATCTGAGCCAAATTTTCAACCTCTTTAATGTTGAAGAACTCATTTGAGAGCTCGCCATACTTCAAGTACAGTGCTACTATCAAGTATAGTGCCAAGTAAACATTTGGTTTGAAAATATAGTAACACTACAAAACTCGAGTCACTTTATATTCAGTAAATAAAAGTGATTGAAAACAAAGCAATTTCTCATTTCATTTCTATTGGAATTTTTAAATTTTATATTTTGGAATCCATGGAGGGGTGGGTTGGTAATTACCCCAAGTACCCCCCCCCCCCCATATCTAAGCCCTTGACAGACTCAACCAATTACAATATCAGCTTGGGTAAGTCAGAGTTTATAATCGGTAATTCTCTCATTAGATATGCATGTAGTTATTATCAATGTTGCACGATAAATTTTCACGTTATTTATTACCCAAAAGAATTGAAAACAACTGAAAAATCCTAAATTGAGTTGATGATAAATAAAATAATTCAGATAAAGCACTAAATTAGTTTCCCTGATTCTGAAGCATCATAACAGTCTGTAGTTTAATGAGGATTTCCGTTGCTCCTTGTGTGGTCCATACTTATCTGTTTGTTTCAAAATATGCCTTTATTCACTTGATGGCTGAGATACCTAATGAATAATAAACCTTCAAAACAATTAAGGTTGGATTTTCAGCTCTCTGCGAATAGAAAATTTCTGAAATATCACCTTCTGAAATATTTTTCGTGCTCACACTTACTATTGGGGAAAAATGAATGAAAAACTGATGGTGGACATTTGGAAAATCAGAAAAAGGAGTCAAAAAGCAGAAATTGGGATATTCTCCAACAGAGATGCGCTATTTGCATCATTTTTTACAATGAAGTGCTGTTGGATAAATAAATCGATGCAATAAATTTGTTTTGCACTGAAAAACCGGCATTAACAAAACATGAAATGATTGAAATTGTTTTTTGCTCCCCAATACCCAATCTAACAAACAATTCAATTAAGTTTGGAGAAATTCATCTCTCAAGAAAAAATATATATTATTAAATAATAAGAAGCGGTTTTTAACTTGATAGAAGGATTATTACAAACTTTGAATATCAAAACAGATTCAATCTCAAAATTAATTAATTTCAAAAACTTTTATTCAAGAACTTTCATAATTAAATTAATGTTTTATAAGCACTGCTTATATTTAATAGACGTATATAATCAAAACTCATTTTAAATATCAAAAAGAATAAAAAACCCAACAATTATAAATTGTCAATTAAAATTAATAAATAAATATTTGAATGTTTCGTTCCGAGCATGGGCACCTGAACTCATCAGACAGGCAGTGCACAGCTCTGCCTGTGACAAAATGTTTAGTTTCTGATCTTATATTTATGAAAACTAAATCTCTTTCAAAAATACACAACATAATTTGAAGAACTCATTTAAAACCTATTTATTTGAAATACTAAATATATTTAAATATTTAAATAAGTTACTACAAAAACTCTCAAAACATGTAGCACATCCTCAGAAGAAAATTAGAATTCACATAAGGTTAGTCCAACTTCTAATTCAAAAGATAGAGTCAATTAACAATAAATAACTCGACCTCGCGTTTGATCAACATTAAAACTAGGTACATTTAAAATCCAAGGCATTCTATATTCTATGCTCACCACAAAAATCACACAAAGTTAGTTAGGCACTTTATGATCTTAGTTAAATCACTTCATATTTATATAATAAAATTTTTTTTTTATTTAAAAACCTAAATATAATTATATATTATATATAAAATAAAATAATAAGAAACGGTTTTTTACTTGATAGAAATATTATCACAATTTTTTTGAAATTAAAATTGTAGGAGAGAAACAGATTAAATCTGTTTTAATATTCAAAGTTCGAAAAAATATATGTTAGCTGAATGTGTTTTTTTCACATTTCTTAGGTATTCAATTCTTTTTGTCAGAATTGGGCACCCAATTAATTATTGTTGTTAACGAAGGAGACTGTTCTCTCAGAGTATAATCTATCTATGTGATATTGGTGGAATTGGGGCGTTTAGACGAAACGACGAGCAAAGTTTTGGTGTTTAGAATTTTATAGAGAACAATCACTATTAATAGTCGAGAAAGAAATACGAAAACAAATTGCGTCAACAGACTTCATCCAAAGATAAATAATTATTATTCAGTTTTTTTAACACATTGGTTAACAAGATGAAAGAAGGAAAAATTAGATGTAGGCTAGAGAGGTTTTATGTATTCATACGTTATAATATTTTTTCAGATATAAACCTTTAGACTACAGAAAAAATGTAGTGACTTTCTGTAAAATTGTTAACGTTGTTGCTACATGAAATTTCCGCACTTCACGTGATGTTGATATTCGAAATTTTCATGACGATTGATGATTGCTAGATAGTAAAAATTAAAAGTTGAAAAAATATAAAATGAATGAATAACTAAGTAACAATCAGAAATATTTATCTTCTACAATTTTAATTTCAAAAAAATTTTATTCAAAAAAACTTTTAGAAATAAATTTATGTCTAACAAGCACCGCTCACATTTAATAGACGTATATAATCAAAACTCAATATATAATGTCAAATGGAATAAATAACCCAACAGATATACGAAAGTACTTAAAATTAATAAATAAATATTTAAAGGAGACAAAATTTTGTTTCTGGTCTTACCTTTAAGAAATACCATTTGCCTTTCAAAAACATGAACACATTTAAAGGACTTCTCAAAGAATATAATTTATTTGAAATATTTAATATATTTAAATATTCGAATAAATTATTTCAAAAATCTCTAAAAAAATGTGCACTATATCTTCAAAAAACAAATATAATTCTAGACAATCCCGTCTTCAGTCCTCTTTTAACATTCCAAATATCAAAATCAAAACATAACCTATATCACTCATATAAATTTATTTCTAAAAGTTTTTTGAATAAAATTTTTTTGAAATTAAAATTGTAGAAGATAAACATATTTCAATTTGTTTTAATATTCAAATTTTGTTATATTTCTTCTATCAAGTAAAAGGCCTTTCTATTTTACAGAAATATTTAGTTGGACCAAGGATATGTACGAGTATTGGTCCTTTTATAGTACATATTCATGGTTCCATTAGAATTAATCTCCATGTTTTACGACCAGTAGGTGAAGGAGTGTTTACTGATAATCTATTACACTTGAAGAATAATTAGCAGGAAGATATGATAATTATAATATTCATCAGATCTGTCACTGTAACTTAAGAATATTTTAAACCCAATTTTCTGTTTAGTGGTTCGAGAGTTATTGAGGAAAAGTAATTTTATATACCTTCCATCAAGTATAAACCTTCATTTATTTTATTTCATTTAGCTTTACTTCAATAATCTGTATTTTGAATTTTGAAAGAGTGAAATAATTTTTCTGAAGCATAATTCCTATACAAGCTTATATATTATAGTTATCACATTTTTTCTGTAATTATTTTCTCCCTCTTTGTTATGCCAATACGGTCCAAGTTGAAAGGGAGACGTGAAAAAATTTTTAAAAGTGCTCGAAATTGTCCTTCTGTCTCTCCTTCTTTTTATTTTCAGAGATGCTATTCCGAAATTACCGACAAATCCTTAGAAAATTATGCGTTGACGAAAATATTCATTCAATGTGAAAAACTTGTTTTATTGCTCAAAAGTGTTGGAAAAGTATACTCCTGTCTCAAAATTCTCCTGCCGGTTGGAAGTTTGAAATTACTATTTATGTATTTCGTAGAAAATTGTTTGTTTTTTCCAGCATATCAAAGATATTTTCGATTCGAATTTTTGCTCTACTCGTTTGCCTCACATTCACCCTTTTTACATTTTAAGAATAAGCCTTTACGTTTTCATACTTGCTATTACCGTGGACATTAATCTTTAGAAATACCTCTATTCTAAAGAGACGAAACACTGGAAATATCTACATTCATCTCTTTGTTATCGGATAATATATTGAAATAGAAATGGAAGTATTCACCATCAGAAGTATTGCTGCTTCGTCAAATGAGGTAAAAACACGTTTTGAATGATCGACAATCCCAGATTACTCCTATTGGTTACAAATTCGAAAAGAATTCGTCAAAAATTAACTGTTTTCTCGAGATCTTTTGGGATTTTTACGAAGTCTACAGAAAAGTATTAACGATTAGATACGATTGATTTTCATCTTCATTTCACATACACTATTAACATTTTGACTCATCTCAAAAATCACTAAAATGATCAAACAAAATCTTATATTTAAAATTTTTTTGAATCAGTCTGCTTGATGAAAATCCATATTAAATAAAGTTATTCTGATTTTCACAAATTTTTATTGTTATTTAATACAACGATTTTTTCGCAATCACAGTGGCATCATCAGAAAGGTTTACATTTTGAAAGACTAAGCTTGTTTCCGAAATCGGTTGCTATTTATATTACAGTAGGTACAAAAAATTTTATTGAGAACTGAAACCCAAAAAAAGTCTCTATTAATTCCAGCTCATCTGAATATATTTAACAGGGGTGAGTTATTTAAATCTAATTGTTCGTTAAGTAAGATTCCAATTTCATTGTGTTTAAGGCATAACTGTTACTTTCTCTATGTAGAATTTCAAAATTATCTTTGAAAGTATGTACCGTTTCTAACAAATGGTTAGAATATGTGGAAGTACTTTTATTATTAAGGAAACTCTTCAAATATTCACAAATTCCATGTCGAAATGTTCTTCTAGTCTGATCTATGTAAATTTTTGGGTAATCACCACAGGTTAACTTATAAACCCACGATTTATCATCTTTATGTGTACTCTTTTTATTATTTTTAATGAATTTACTCAGGTTTGAATAGGCTTTGAATGAATTTTTTAAATCATATTGATTCTTGAGGTATGTAGGAATTTTCTCAGAAATACCTTTAGTGGATTTTGAGGAGATGTATTATATTTAAAATTTTCTTTTATATTGGGATATACGAGTACCATAATCAAAGCTATTTTATTATTTTTATTTATCAACAATTTGTCTGTCAACGTAGGATCATAGTCATTATTAATAGAATTTGTTTAATTATTTTAAGTTCTGAAATATAATTTTCTTGATTCATGGAAATATTAACTGATCTATGGATCATACAATTGAATGCAGATAATTTTTGATTTAAAGGATGGTTTGATTTATTGTGTATAATAGAATCCTTATATGTTGGTTTGTGAAATATTGAAAAATTATGTGAATTATTTATTCTAGTAAATGTTAAATCAAGAAAATTAATAGAAATTATTCTGTTCGGTTTCCATAGTGAATGATATCAAGGATGTATTTCATTGATAAATAAAAAGAATTTTGTTAAAAGTCTGTCTGTACCTGTGAAGCAACAGAAAATATCGTCTACATATCTATACCAATATAAGAAATATTACATAAGGCGATTTTGGTGAATTTTATTTCAATATTGTTCATGAATATAAATGATCTACTAGTTCAATTGTTTTGTTTGGTGGGATACTTGGAAATAAATTTTGAGAGTCGAATGATGTGGTAATTAGATATTTTTTATTTTATTTATTATTTGTGGTGAATTTTTTATTGTGTATTTAGCTTGGAATTTAGTGTCTTTTAAAATAATCTGAATAAGTACTTTAGAAAGTTTAATTAAAGGTGCACTGAAGGACGAAACATATCATTACCAATATGATTACATTTATTTATTTATTTTATCATTCTTTATCATTATTTATTTTACCATTCTTCATTTATTCTGAAATTTCTATTGAATAATTTATGATGGTTTGTAATCATATTGATAATGATATGTTTGTCGATATTTGTGCTGTTGTAATTTTTAAATGCTAGTTCTGAATCTACCGCTACATATTCAAAATCTTTTTTTTTAATTGAATAAGTATTATATTTGAATCCTTCATTCAAAAGATAAATTTCTGTTTCATTAAATTCTGTTTTGGAAATATTTTTGAATCTAGAGTAAAAGATGCGTTTTAAAAATTTTGGATTTGTTGCAATTTCTTGATTTTTATGAATTTTATTCGATTCTTATTCAATTATTGTTTCCTTCTGAATCAAAAATTTTTTATATAGAATATTATTGACTTTTTCTCTTGCTTTTTCATCTATTGAATCAAAGATGATATTATGGAGTCTATAAGTTAATTCTGAGTGTATTACTTCAAGATATACGTTGTGGGCATCTCGTTTGGCATATTCTATCTTCATGTCTCCTTTTAATCAGATCTTCATTCCCTTGTCAGCTGTAGCACTCAATAATAATAAAGACAGTACCATAAAGATCATAAATCGGGGTTTATAAGTTAACCTCGATGATTGCCCAAAAGTTTACATAGGACAGACTGGAAGAACTTTCCAACATAGAATTTGTGAACATTTGAAAAGTTTCTTCAATAATAAAAGTATTACCACATATTCTAACCATTTGTTAGAAACAGGACATACTTTGAACGATATTATTAAATAAGTTATTCAAAATGTAAATCTACATGATGATGCTACTGTGATAGCGAAACAATTGTTGTATTGAATAACAATAAAAATTTGTGAAAATCAGAATGACCTTATTTAATATTATCTTATATTTCAAATTAAAATCCACTGTCGACTTTTGACATTTCGTGGAATTATCTGATTTATCGAAATTTACAAAGGATTTCGTCGAAAATTCACCACTTTCTCGAACTCCTTTTAGATATTTCCGTTTCGGAATTTTTCAAATCATTAAAATAGGGCACAACATCGACTTCACCGTACCTGAAACAAAATGGCTCTTTTTCAATCTCTACGGTTTTCATGGAGAGTATTGAGATTATATTATTATATTCACCTCAAGGATACGGAATTGGTTGAAAATATCAAAAACCCTACATGCTGCTTAGAATCTTTATGAGTTGGATCATTTTCCAATACCTTTTTATTGAATTGTTATACGGTCAGTTGTTCAAGAATTATGAAAAAATTGGCTCATGTGAAAAATAGAAAATTAAAATATTATTATGATAAAATTATAAATCTGAATGTCATATTTGCAGCGTTTTCAAGGTTCTGTTACGAGCATATCATAAAGGTTTCCAGGTCGTTTGTTGATGTTTGAGTGTGCTGGCCGCAACTAACACTAATGGCTCATCCCATTGCATCGGCATCATTACAAGCGGCATTTGCAATAAATCTGTCAGGGGGATAAGATACCCTTGTCTTTTCGCTGTTTGTGTTTTGGGCGGCGAAAACGTTGGCTAACCTGTGTGTTACCGAATTACATCTAAGACCTAGAGTTTCTGTTCTTTTTCAACGGAGTAATAAAACTGACAAGGGAAAGTGTATTTTGCCACGTGGCTTATCAGATTATGGGTCCACGTGTACGGCTATCTTTATTGGAGCGATATGTGAAAATTGAAAAAGCTCTTGGCTCATTATGATTTACCCCCAATCGCCAGAATTCTGTCCTTGCATCCAGATATTGGCCGCTGTGTTGTGTTTGAGTAGTCGTTGAGTACTCTAATCAGCTTCCAGTGATATTCAAGAAATTACCAAAAATTTGGATGAAGTGTTCCGTTAATTTGTGAAAGTTCATTTTAAAAAAACGATAGTTAAATCAATAAGAAACAGATATTAAAGAAAATAAATTGATTAATTCTACGAAACCTTCACAAATGTAATCTGAAAAATCTCTTTAGAATGTTTTAAAATTAAATTGAATGAAATGTGTTGAAAACACTATCCAGAACCTCTACAGATTTTGAATCTAAATAAATCTCATGAAAACATTTAGAACAAAATTTCAAAAATGTTTCATGTGTCATTATTGGTACAGATATGTTGACGATGTTCTATGTTTATTCAATGGCATTGATAGACAATTTTCTTTGTTTGTGGATTTCATAAACAAATTATCCCCAACCATACAATTTACTTATGAATTGGAAAAAAACAATAGTAAAAATTTTTTGGACTTAACTATCACAAAAATTAATAATAAACACGTTTTTTCAATACACCGGAAACCAACCCATACTGACATTACAATTCACTTCACATCAAACCACCCATCCTCACTAAAATTAGCAGCATACAATAGTATGTTATATATATTAGCCAACATACCCATGTCACGTGAGAATTTTGACAAAGAATATAACATTATTAAACAAATTGCGTTGAACAACGATTTCAACGTCCCGATCATTGGGAATCTTTTCACAAAAATACAATTAAAGCTGGCTTTGAAATTAGTATATCCCATAAATAATGATTCAATTGAAAGTAAATACATTTCGTTGACATACTTGGGGCCAAAAACAGAAAAGGTAGCTAGATATTTAAAGAAGAATCACAATTTTAGAATTTCTTATAAAACGAATAACTCCCTAGGAAAATTAATAAAAAATAATGAAGATAAAACATCTAAGAACAAGAAATCAGGTGTTTATAAGTTAACTTGCGGTACTTGCCATTTTGTATATGTTGGTCAGACAGGAAGACCGTTCCAGACGAGACTTAGGGAACATGAAAAATGTTAACAAAAAGGACATAGTTTTAATAGTAACTTTGGAATTTTACACATAGAAAACAAAAGTTGCAGATTAAACTTGTTAGAAACTTTAGAAATCAATAGATATCATAAAAGAAAAATATTATTGAATAACCAAACAGAATTAAGTAGCTCCCCTTTGTTGAATATTTTTTGAATCATTTTTCAGAATTCCAAAAGAATTGTAAAGCTCTCTTCACCCCCTCTATTTTTCGTTGTGTCCATGTACTATATAATGAATCTCTTATTCATGGTATACTCAGTATCTTGTAATACTCACCTGAAGAAGTCATGGTATGACGTAACGATCGTAGTGTCATAAAATATTAGCGGAAATTAGAATATTGTTTTTATTCATATTTTCGACATCACATGTGGTGGAAATTAACTTATGAAAAATCAAAAGAAATATAAAATAATGACCAAATTATTCAGACATCACCTTATTCATATATGTTTCGATTGGATATTAAAGAATCGCAAGTTCTATCACTAAAAAATTATTAACATATAATTCAAAAAGGCTCTTTTCTTTAATTTTCCTTTTTAAAGAATATATAGCACATGTTTCAGAGAGAGAACCTGATAAATTCGGACCCAAATCTCTTCAGTAAGGAGTTATTTGAATAAACAAAATAGTCACTAAAAAATATATAAAAATACCTTTTGTCACGAGACTTTTCTGCAAAAACTAATCAATTTTTGGATAATAAATAAATAAATAAATAAATGAATAACTGAATGAATGAATGAATGAATGACTCACTGAAGGAATGAATGAATGAATAAATAAATAAATAAATAAATGAATGAATAAATAAATATAGTTCTGTGATATAACCTAATTTCTTATCCAGAAATTGGTTAGTTGTTGCAGAAACGTATAGTGAAAAAAGGGATTTTTATATATTTTTTAATATCAAAACAGATTTGATCTGCCAGTCTTCTACAATTTTAATTTCAAAAAGAATTTTTTTATTCAAAAAAGTTTTAGAATTAAATAAATGTCTTATAAGCACGGCTTATATTCAATAGACATATAAAATTAAAACTCAATATACAATATCAAATGGAATAAATAAACCAACAAATATAAATTGTTAATTAAAATTAATAAATAAATATTTAAAGGAGACAAAATTTTGTTTCTGATCTTACCATTATGAACACCAATTCCTTTTCAAATATACAAACATAATTTAAGGACTTCTCAAAAAAATAATTTATTTAAATATTCAATATATTCAAATATTTAAATAAGTTAATTCTAAAATCCCTCAAAATATGCATTATATCTTCAAAAAACAATTAGAGTTCCGATAATCTCTTTATCGGCCCTAAATACTTAAATAACTGTTAGGTAAGTTATATTTATTGTTTGTTGATTTTGATTTTTTAATATGATTTAGGGATGATATAGAGATTATCGGAATTCTAATTGTTTTTGAAGATATAATGCATGTTTCGGGAGATTTTTGAATTAACTTATTTAAATATTTAAATAATATTAAATATTGAATATATAATATATGAATATTTCAAATAAATCATATTTTTTCAGAAGTCCTTAAATTATGTTTGTATGTTTGAAAAGGAATTAGTCTTCATAATGGTAAGATCAGAACCAAAATTTTGTCTCCTTCAAATATTTAGTTATTATTTTTAATTGACAATTTATATTTGTTGGTTTATTTATTCCATTTCATATTGTATATTGAGTTTTGATTTTATACAGTTTTATAGTTTATTCAAATAACTCATTACTGAAGAGATTTGGGTCCGAATTTGTCAGGTTCTTTCACTGGAGCATGTGCTATATATTCTTTGAAAACAAAAATTTTAAAAAAGGCCTTGTTGAATTATATGTTGAACATTTTTTAGTGATGGAACTTGTGATTCTTTAACATCCAATCGAAAAATAAATGTATAAGGTGATATCTAAATAATTTGGTCTTTATTTTATACTTCTTTTGATTTTTTATTAGTTAATTTCCACCACATGTAATGCCCATAAAGTGATGATACAGTGTATCTGGGACATGTTTTTAAAATTTAATTCTAAATGTTTTCATGAGATTTATTTAGATTTAAAATCTGTAGAGGTTCTGGTGAATTAATTCCAGCTTATATATGTAACATAATTGGCACAAACAATTAACAATCTTACGAAAATATGAAGTGCTGATACTGATCATCCAGAAAAATTTGAGATATTTTAATCAGTTTAATTTCAAAGAATCAGATTTTTTTTATTAAATTTTTAGAGGTTTCGGAGAATTAATCCAGTAATTTTCTATTATATTCCAAAGAAACACTTGGAAATAATTTTCGATTTATATTTGTTCATTATAATGATAATTTATTTTTCACACATGTGCGTGGCAGTTTTCAGTTATTGAGTCTATGATCGTATCTTTATTTCAATATTTTTCTGTGGAAAAGCATAGTTTTGTAAAGATTAGTTGACCATGTTTATTCAAGTTCGTTTTCATACAGGACATTTGGTAAAAGAAGGTATGTAGATATATAAGATTTAGTGTCTTTTTTATTTCATGGATTTTAAGTGATATGTAATTGGTATGTTTTTAAGTATAAGAATGGTTTACCATCACTATTATTAATTAACGAAAAAGCTAGGTATACAATCACAGATGTAATGTCAGGGGATCAGTATTCTCTAACTTTAATAGTTGATTAAATGTCACTTATTTGTGGCAACTGTTGCAGGTTGGCGTAAATGAATCAGTAATTTCTGTAGATAACTGTGTGCTTAGATAAATATGCATTTTGAATATAAATATTATTTGAATCAGAGACTTTCCACAAACAAGAATTTTGGATATGTTCATATGTTGAATGTCTAAGGGTTTTCCATTCAAAAAAAATCATATATTTTTTATGTTTCACAATTTATTCAGAATCCTAATACCTGTTTCGACTTTCGACCATCTTCAAAGGAGTACAAAAAGGAAATAAACTCAAAATTGAAAAGTTGCGTTTATTACACTTAGGACATCTATGTATTTTTATGGCGCATGAAAATAATAACATCCAATATAGGGTATTGCCAAAGAGTATTTGGAAATTTGTTGAATTTTCCTTTTCCTCGATGGCTTTTTTGATTGAAAGAATCTCCAAATAGTCCATCAATTTACCCTTATTAACATTATGTAGTAAAGTAACATCTTTCTGATTGAAAAAATCTAACTAAAGCCACTTGACCATAAGAAGCGTCGTTTGTTTCTGATTGATCTTGAAGTTGACCCATATCTTTATCGTAAAATTGTGTTTAGTGATGAAGCTCATTTCTGGTTGAACGGCTATGTGAACAAGCAAAATTGCCGTATATGGAGTGAAAAAAATCCTCAAGAAGTTCTGCAAGTTCCATTGCATGCTGAAAAATGCACTTTATGGTGTGCTTTACACGCTGGACGCATCATCGGTCCATATTTCTTTAAAAACGATACTGGAGCGATAATGTAACAGTGAATGGTGCTCGTAACAGATCTATGATCAATGATTATTTGTTTCAAAATTCGAATGGTATCGACCCAGAAGTGTTTTGGTTCCACCAAGATGGTGCTACTTCTCATGCTGCTACCGTAACAATTGATTTATTGAAAGAAAGATTTGGCGATAACATTATTTCGAGAAATGGTCTAATTAATTGGCCTCCAAGGTAATGCGACATAACTCCACTGGATAATTTTCTTTAGGATTATGTCAAGTCATTGGTTTATGCTGATAAACCAGAAATAATAGACGCTTTGGAAGCCAACATAACTCGTGTTATTGATTAAATAAGGCCTGAATTACTCGAAAAAGTGGTCCAAAATTGGTATGGTCGAATGCGGTTCCTCAGAGCTAGTCGTGGTGGATATATGCCCGAAATTATTTTTAAAACATGAAAGTTATAAGATTTCTTTCAAATAAAAAAAAATTGGCTTCAATCTTTATTTAAATGAGTTTCATTTCAATTTAAAATCCTATCACTCTAAAAAAAACACCCGATATAATTTGATGAATCTCTGATTCGGAAAAGTTAGGGTTCCTTTCTTTATTGTTCACCAACATCTTAGCTAAATTATTTCTGTTCTCCGTTGGGGGGAGTCAATTTCCGAAAATAAGTCAATATAATTAAAACTATAGGGTTAAACAACAGCTGTAGAACTGAAATCATTGACAACATGATTAAGAAAAAAGCTAACCACAATATTAAAAAAAAAATTATATGAATAAAAATGATCCTTATGAAGAAAAGAAATATGGTTTTCAATGGCTAATTTAAAAGGTTTCAGCAGTAGAATCACTAATGGTCTTTATAAAATGGGAATAAATTCTTTAGCAGTAGATAGAAATAATTCAGATAAGATGTTGGTGAACAATAAAGAAAGGAACTCCTTCTTTTCCGAATCGGGGATTTATCAAATCATATGTGATGTGATGATTGTAATTCTACATATATAGGACAAATAGGCCGATGTTCACAACATAGAATCGAAGAACAAGGATGTCTTTTTGGAAAAACCAGAAATCAACCAGATTTGCAGAACATTGTATAGAAAATAATCATTTTCACTTTACTATATTATAATAATGCTAATAAGGGTATATTGATGGACTATGTGGAGATTATTTCAATCAAAGGAGCCATTGAGAAAACCAAAAATTAAAAAAAATCCCAAATACTCTCTGGCAACACCTCCATATTGGATGCTGTTATTCCATGCACCATAAAAATACACAGATATCCTAAGTGTAATAAAAGAATCCTTTCAATTTTAAGTTTAGCTCCTTTTTATACTCCTTTGAAGATGGTCGAAAGATCGAAATACGTGTAAGGATTCTGAATAAATTGTGAAACATAAAAAACTGTTTGAATTTTTTTGAATAAAATTGTTATAATGTTTCACATAGAGCCAACCGCATACTCCATTCATTTAATTAAAGGTTTTTCATTAAATTTTGTTACGTCAATGAAGTTTTTTTAGCGTGTTCTGTTCATTAGTGCGTTATATTTAGAAAACAATATTCTAATAGTTCATTTTAAAAATATAATTATCAATGTATATATCTATAAGAACGCAAATCCATCGAATTTTGTTTTACCTGAATTTATTTCAATACTAACATAGATCCTTCATTTAAGAATATTTGTCGAGACCAAAGATGATACTTAAAGTACCTTAATTAAGTTCAAAGCAAGCAAACTCTATAGTTTGATCTGGATTATTATTTTTTCCGAACTGTTTCAGCGCAAAAAACGAGAAACTATTCACGATCGAAACTAACTTCTCTATTTTCCGTTCACAGCTTTCGCCTCTGGAAAAATTATTGAAAAATGATTGGATTCCGACGAACCCATAAGTTAGAAAGTTTCAATCTAAAGTGAATTCGGCACTGCATGAACTGAATCGTGTATAAGTGGGAACAGAAGCAAGGCGTCCACACATTACAGAATTTTGGTTGTATATTTTTCAATATAATTCTTCAAAAAGTTCTTCTAATTGATGAATCTCTGATAATACCAGATATATATGGAGGGTTAATGACAAAAATATCAAAGGAATCTCTTTAGATTTTAACCAAATTCTTTAAGTTCAACTGGTTCATCATTCAGTAGGATTATGTCGACGTAAGATTATGTCGACGTGACTAAAGTTGATTCGGTATTGTATGACTTGAAAATTGCAGTAAAATAGATAAACTTCATTGTCTAGTTCCAAAGTTGATATAATAATACATAGAAAATTCGTCAATTCGTCACAGTTTTTGTCATAAATGTTTTACAATCTTTACAAAAAAATATCCAGAAATCATATACATTCTGTCAAGAAAGTACCGGGAATTATCGATTTAAATCTGGCGGGGCAATGAGGCAGGTAAATTTTTTTTTCCTAGGTTGGTACCACTGTCCTTAATTACTATGCCAAGCTTGAGCGGGATCTGTCAACTAGTGTGTTTGCAACAGCTGATTAAGTCAGTCGATGTCAGAGTGCGTGCCGATTTTTACTATGGGTGATTACGTTGAGCAAAGAATTTGTTTAAAGTTTTGTGTTGCAAATGAATTTTCGTGTGCCGATGCATTGAAAATGTTGCAAAAGGCCTTTGGTGATAATGCTCTATCGAAAACTCGTGCATATCAGTGGTACAGAGCCTTCAAGGACGGTCGTGAAGTGGTCGCCCATCGACGGCTTCGATCGAAGATAACGTCGATAAAATTAAGGAAAGGGTGCTGGAAAACCGTCGTACCAGCTTGAGAGAGATAGCACATGATCTTAAGATATCCCACGAGTCCGCACGTACGATTTTGATTGATATTTTGGGCATGAGAAAGATGGCCGCACGACTCATACCGAAAGACCTGAATTTTCTTCAAAAACGTCATCGCGAACAGGTTGCTTCATACATGCTGGATCGCTGTAACTCCGATTCTACATTCATGGAACGCATTATAACTGGTGATGAGACCTAAGTCTACGAGTACGATATGCAAACAAGCCAGCAATCATCGGAATGGGTGGCAAAAAATGAGCCGAAACCGAAAAAACCACGCCAAAGCCGCTCGAAAATGAAGGTGATGCTCATTGTTTTCTTCGATATCCGTGGCGTGGTGCACTACGAATTCGTTGCAGTGGGTCAGACGGTAAACAAGGAGTATTACCTAGGCGTTATGAAACGTTTGCGTGAGCGTATCCGTAAGAAGCGGCCAAATTTGTGGGCGAACAACTCATGGATTTTCCATGACGATAACGCGCCTTCTCACCGAGCTACGATTGTGACTGACTTTCTCGCCAAAAACTCAACAAACGTGCTTCAGCAACCACCGTATTCGCCGGATTTGGCTCCCTGCGACTTTTTCCACTTCCCAAAACTAAAATTGCCCCTTCGTGGCACCCGTTTTGAGTCGATTGAAGCCATAAAACAACATTCGGCGCGAGAGCTGAAGTCCATCCCGGAAAGCGCCTATAAAAAATGTTTCGATAATTGGAAGTGTCGTTGGCATAGATGTATTGGAGCAAATGGAGCCTATTTTGAAGGCGACCCAATAAATTTTGACGATTAAATGTAAAAATGTTGTTTTAATTGAAAATTCCCGGTACATTCTTGACAGAGTAGTATGAAATCAATACGGAAAATTTCAGTACCCAAAATATTGAAATTGTGAATGTTCACATTTTTTTGTGACTGCAGTTTCGAAATATTACTGCATCTTCAGACAGGAAGAGTAATACTACGAAACTGCATTCACGAAAATGCGCAAGCATTTGAATATTTTTGGTAGTTAAGCATTTTTATTATGATCTACTACCAACTAGTAACTACTGAAACAGATAAATACTAGTGATACCAATTGCCCATTCGTATGTGATCCATCGAGATCTATCTGACATCCCGAAGTCCTTTGATATTCCACTCATGACTATGGATGATCTAGTCTAAGTGATCCATAGTATGCGCAAGAATTATCATTGATTATTGATAATATTTCAGCTAAACTTCGCATGAAAATCATGAAGAATATATATATTCCCTTCTTCTCAATGTTTGTAATATGAACCGACCATCTGGCGTTTGCCTTTACGTGAAATTGCGAAAGTTCTTCCTCTTCACGAGGGTGATGCAAGACACCCTAGCAGTTTCTTCTCAATGACAATGCTGAGCATATTTTCCAAGATTTTAGAGCAGTGGGTAAAGAGGTGATTCTTTTTGTACTTCGAGGAAAATGAAGTGTTTAAGATGTACCAGTTCGGCTTCAGATCGGCAACGGTTAACATCGGATATACACAGCATCAGAGAGAATAGCAAAAATGCCATAGCAGCTTTCCTGGATATAGCCAAGACTAATTAAAACAAATTGTAGAAATTACTATGTTTTACTACCAAAAAAGATATATTACACATTTTCTTGTGACTCAAGTTTCGGGAACCGAACTATCCCATCATCAGACAACTTGAAAAACATAGTTATATGTACAATTTGTTTCAATTATGATCAACTACCAAATAGTAACGTCTGAAACAATTCAATATAGCCAAGACGTTTGATTCGATAGAAAGAAGAGCCCTGATTTTTAATCTGAAAGAAATAGGAATTGAAGACCTTGCGTTGAAGTGGTTAACAAGTTTCCCTTTGCAAAGGTGACATTGTAAGGATATGTGAGCACGTGTAGAGCCATGGATTGTGGCGTAGTCTAGGGTTCGGATCGCTCTCTCTCTAGAAATTGAAAAATGGAGCGATATGTTCATGGAAGCTGAAGTAAACGTGAATACAATAAATAACTGGCTAACTGATAACATGTGGACACTCTACATAAAAAAATAAAATACATGGTAAAAAAATACACAAGAGACTCTCATTGCCTGCCCAATATGCATTTGAGGGTTCAATCAAATGCATATATTACACCCTAATACAGTCGATACGTCAATACGGTATTCATGTGTGAAGTGAGGCGGTGGACACCGAGAGGCTACGAATTCTGCAGAAAACCATAATAAAAATAATGTTTCGAAAACGATTCCCAACCGTGCAGTTCGTCAACATTACCAAACTGTTTACTCTCAAGCAACTCCTAGAAAAGAGTATACTCTGTCTGATTATAAGCATCCAGTGGTGGTGAGTTCACAAACGGACGCATATCTCACCAGGATTAAGACGCTGGACAATGTGGTCAACCCGAAACAACGTTTGACAGTTAGGAGTACACTGAACGTATTGTACAATATATTTCTCATAGGTCTGTGACTCGAGAAATTAGAAACCCTAGAAGCCATTCGAGAAATACATACAAAAAGAAAGTCTGGTTCTGACTCGTCTCGAAGCCTCATGGGACATTGACTCCTATTTTCATAGCATTCACCCATGACCCTCCTTATTTAAATGTCTATATTTAATTGGAATTTGCGTTTTTTTTTTTTTAAATATGTAAGTTCTCGGAGGTGAATTCCTTCAGCGCTAGTAAGTAATTGAATCTTGTCCAACATCACAGGCCTAGCCTTAAGTTGGCCAATATTTTTCGCAAGAGTCATTAAGTTGTAAAATTTGTATATTCAGAAATAATATTTCTTTTCTTTATGTGCTTTACGATTTCCAATATGAAAATGAATCGATTTCAATTTCCGCTTAAGTTTCCCTTTCAAATTCAACATGAATTTGCGTAGTAAAGACCGAATCAATCAAGTGTTTACGATCTTGTTCATATAAATATTAGTTATAACAATTCCACCTGATTTGGTTTCTAGGTAATTTTTTCCTGGTGAATTCAGAAAAATTGAAAATTTTCATATTTAAAATTCATAAAGAACAATTTTCAATGACCCACTATCAAAATGAATAATAAAAAATCATGAAAACACTAACATATTTCATTTTGTTTTTGGACACTGGGCAAACACTTATTTTGATATATTTTACTCCTAAGTCTTCTGTGAAGGCCTTCAGAAGATGTAGCATGTGTGAGTTAGGGAATCAGTTGTGTTCAGGTTAGGCTTTTTTACTGTATCCCTACGCCACTTCAGATTCAGTACCGTCCATAGTGCCGGCCACCCGCAAGAATATTTCTTCCCTCACCAGGATACGAACCCGCAACTAGGACGAATGACGAATGTCAGCTTAAGAGTCCGACGTTTTACCACCACGTTCACCGGAGCTTTTGATGAATGTGAAAGAAATTATTGAATTCCATAATTTTTTGTGTGTTATTCATCTAAAGAAAAAAAATACGGTACAAAGAACTGACGTGAAGCATATTGTTTGTGCTCTTGTTCAACAGTCCATTCCCTGAAAATTCAAACTCTGCGATTTTCTTTGGTAAAAAAAAAATAGAATTTTGTGTTCTACCATCCAACAGTCAAATAAATGCCATATTTGTCATTTTAGAACTGTTCTCCTGAAGAAACGGAAAATGTCATTCTATCTTCGATATGCATCGTTACATGTTAGGTAGAAATGGTGGAAAAAGACTAAGCAAAACTTCATAAATTACTCATACTTTTGCCGAAAAGAGATAAAAACAAATTATTGGAATTTTCGTAATTTATCTTCACGACATTAAGCATGAGACTTCGTGTCGTTATTTCACATCCTATTATTTAATTTGGATTTGATTAGATCTGTACTTTCGAAAATATTCAGAATATAAAATTTCAAATGCAAATAACTCAGAAAATATTGAACCGATTTTGTCCAGTTTTGAACATAACTCAACAATTTACTTACACTCCAAACCTACCTCGAAAATTTCGAGTCTTTTCTTTCGGAAGTTAGCATTTTTTCCTCCAATCAACCCCTGGACGGCCGATCCCCGCGGAATTTGCCACAAATCTTAGTGACAATACTATACATCTAAATACCAAATTTCATTTCGATCGGATGAGCAGTTTCGGAACTATTGGGAAAATAAGAAAAGGAAATTGAAATATGTTTATCTTCTACAATTTTAATTTCAAAAAAATTTTTTATTCAAAAAACTTTTAGAATTAAATTTATGTCTAAAACAAGCACCGCTTACATTTAATAGACGTATATAATCAAAACTCAATATACATTCTGTCAAGAAAGTACCGGGAATTATCGATTTAAATCTGGCGGGGCAATGAGGCAGGTAAAATTTTTTTTTCCTAGGTTGGTACCACTGTCCTTAATTACTATGCCAAGCTTGAGCGGGATCTGTCATCTAGTGTGTTTGCAACAGCCGATTAAGTCAGTCGATGTCAGAGTGCGTGCCGATTTTTACTATGGGTGATTACGTTGAGCAAAGAATTTGTTTAAAGTTTTGTGTTGCAAATGAATTATTGTGTGCCGATGCATTGAAAATGTTACAAAAGGCCTTTGGTGATAATGCTCTATCGAAAACTCGTGCATATCAGTGGTACAGAGCCTTCAAGGACGGTCGTGAAGTGGTCGCCCATCGACGGCTTCGATCGAAGATAACATCGATAAAATTAAGGAAAGGGCGCTGGAAAACCGTCGTACCAGCTTGAGAGAGATAGCACATGATCTTAAGATATCCCACGAGTCCGCACGTACGATTTTGATTGATATTTTGGGCATGAGAAAGGTGGCCGCACGACTCGTACCGAAAGACCTAAATTTTCTTCAAAAACGTCATCGCGAACAGGTTGCTTCAGACATGCTGGATCGCTGTAATTCCGATTCTACATTCATGGAACGCATAACTGGTAATGAGACCTGGGTCTACGAGTACGATATGCAAACAAGCCAGCAATCATCGGAATGGGTGGCAAAAAATGAGCCGAAACCGAAAAAACCACGCCAAAGCCGCTCGAAAATGAAGGTGATGCTCATTGTTTTCTTCGATATCCGTGGCGTGGTGCACTACGAATTCGTTCCAGAGGGTCAGACGATAAACAAGGAGTATTACCTAGGCGTTATGAAACGTTTGCGTGAGCGTATCCGTAAGAAGCGGCCAAATTTGTGGGCGAACAACTCATGGATTTTGCATGACGATAACGCGCCTTCTCACCGAGCTACGATTGTGACGGACTTTCTCGCCAAAAACTCAACAAACGTGCTTCAGCAACCACCGTATTCGCCGGATTTTGCTCCCTGCGACTTTTTCCTCTTCCCAAAACTAAAATTGCCCCTTCGTGGCACCCGTTTTGAGTCGATTGAAGCCATAAAACAAAATTCGGCGCGAGAGCGAAAGTCCATCCCGGAAAGCGCCTATAAAAAATGTTTCGATAATTGGAAGTGCCGTTGGCATAGATGTATTGGAGCAAATGGAGCCTATTTTGAAGGCGACCCAATAAATTTTGACGATTAAATGTAAAAATGTTGTTTTAATTGAAAATTCCCGGTACTTTCTTGACAGAGTAGTATAATGTCAAATGGAATAAATAACCCAACAGATATACGAAAGTAATTAAAATTAATAAATAAATATTTAAAGGAGACAAAATTTTGTTTCTGGTCTTACCTTCAAGAACACCAATTGTAAGACCAGAAACAAAATTTTGTCTCCTTTAAATATTTATTTATTAATTTTAATTACTTTCGTATATCTGTTGGGTTAATTATTCCAATTGACATTATATATTGAGTTTTGATTATATACGTCTATTAAATGTAAGCGGTGCTTGTTTTAGACATAAATTTAATTCTGAAAGTTTTTTGAATAAAAAAATTTTTTTAAATTTAAATTGTAGAAGATAAACATATTTCAATTTGTTTTAATATTCAAATTTTGTTATATTTCTTCTATCAAGTAAAAGGCCTTTCTATTTCAATAAGAAAAGGATTTAAATGTGAATAACTGCGAAACTATTTAACCGATTTTGCCGATAAATGAACTCTACCTTGATATTCAGGCCCCAAATATACTGTGGAGGTTTAAAGTCTCTAGATTTTTTGGTTCGAAAGTTACGAAGTGTGTTATGGGATGATCGGACGGCTGGCCAGACTGAATTAGTTTCGTCATTGGATTCTTCATCACTAAGTCCAAACTTGTTTGGGGCCAAAACGAAAGCACGCCATTTCCTTAAACAAGGGTGCAAAAAGGAATAGGAATTTTAAATTTATCAAACCTACAATGTCAATCTCAATCACTTATTCCTGGTTTTGAGTATATTGTATTTTGGTGAAATCTTGCATAAATAAATATGAAATAAAAAATACCGAAATTTTTCAGCCTATTTCCAATAATGCTGGTATCAAACTCAATACATATATGTGAGCATATGTATTAGATTTAAATGAACTTCTGCTGTTTAAATTAAATGTTTTCATTAGAACAAATTAATATAGATATCGTGCGATTTCTTGAGGACTTATTGATGGGTTCTGATGTGGTTGATATTATCTTAGTATCTCATTCCAGGCTACCCTAACTTCATGAGAAAGGGCTGCTAACATCTGTGGAGGCTGCCTCACAGTCAACATCCTGCGACCAATCATGACCCATACATGTTCAATCGGAGACAGATCAAGTGATTAAGGGGGCCAAGGTAAACGGTTAATATGATGTCAATCCATGAAGGCTATCGTTTCTGCACCAATATGCGTTTTGATATTATCTCGTCAAAATGAAGCATTTTGTGTAGTGTGAAGTTATGGAATTACAATGGTTTACTTTATGGACGTAGCGCACTGCTGTTATATTGCTTATAATGAAAATTTATGGTAATCTGCAACCATATGCAGTAGAACTACATATCATAGCATCTACATTGCCTTTTCACCCTTTTCCAATCACCTTATTTATTTCTTGGTCCTAATGAATTGTCTCTCTACACCAAAGCAGACGATTACATCGATGTTTAGCTGTAAGATGTGGATGATGAGAAAAAGATCGAAACTCCGTATTGGGCTATATATTGTACGCGTACCACTCATCTTACCATTCTTCTCAAACCAACGATTTACGCTGTTCTGATAAATCTGTCTCTTAAAGCCGAAATTTAAGTATTTAGAAGATTTCCCCGAGCTTTAACCTGTCGGTATTTAATTGTTGCATTACGCAAATGTTGAACAAACAAAATTACTCTAACCTTTATTCACAACAAAAAAAATTTGGACGAGCCTAACATAAAAGAAATGAAACATTTAACGTGTAACACGTGGCCTCTCAGCCAGGGCGACTACGAAAGCTGATAATATGAAAAGACAGAGACGAAGGATTAGGGTAGTCTCGTTTACAAGGCTACCTGATCTCGTAACAGAAAAATCATACAAATTCATGGTTCATTCAGAGCAGTGGAACTTTATCACATACCGGCCTTCGCAAAATATTCGGCTATCAACTAACTAAAAGGAAAATGTGTGTTAACGCCAATATCGGTGTTCACGTACTCCTATATCATTTAACGAGCATGAAGCCACCCCAAAAACTTAACAGATGAACCTGAGCATTTGATCACTTGTTATTCGTGATTAGATACCTCAACATATAAGAAATTATTCAAATTGGAAAAACCTATCTTCTAATCATTTAGTAAACTGAAGAACGATATAATCATCATGAATAATTTGTTTCTGTAAAATACTAGGTGATTCAATATGAATTCTATTATGTATTTGTCCCAATATTATTAATATAAATTCTATTATGTGGAGATCAAGTAATAACAAATATCCAAACGGTTCTAGGTAGTCTGGAACGGATGGTGTACGGACGCTTTAGAACTCTACCCGCCCGCGGAATATATAAAATTGCATTCAAAAATTTTCACATATGCAGTTCGTGCCTTGAATACGAAATGACCATATCGGAACCCTAGAGTTAGAGCACTCTATTCAATGAACCGAAAAGAACGTAATACAGTTTGTCAACGATATGTCGTTGGATCGTGTTCACTCCATCATGGTAACTGACAAGTGAGGAAGTTATTTCTAGCCCAAAGGAACAGACAACATCGGTGGCAAATTCTTGCCTTTCAAAGAATCTTGTAAAATTCAACTGTTTCAACAACAATATTACTCCTTACCTTCAGCATAAGAAAGAGTTTCTATAGATTTATGATCATGCACCATTACATGAAATATAAACTGCTCAACATGAGTTCAGAATATTATGTTGAATTGCTTTAAACTTTGAATATCAAAACAGATTTAATCTGTTAGTCTTCTACAATTTTAATTTCAACAATTTTTTTTTTTAAACTTTTAGAATTAAATTAATGTCCAATAATAAGCACTGCTCATATTAAATAGACGTATAAAATCAGAATTTTTTATACAATATCAAATAGAATAAAAAACCCAACAAAAATAAATTATTATTAGGAGTACAAATAAGTTTCCGCCGTTTTTTAACACAAATTGAATAAATTTATTATAGAAGAACGATGTGAGACTGCTTGCTGAGTGACTTCTAATGTTAGAGCAAGTTCTTTTTGTGTTTGAGATGAATCGTCCTCCAATAATTCCTCCAATTCTGCATCCTCGTAAATTTTTGGCCTTCCACTGCGATCTTTGTCTTCTACGTCGAAATCACCGTTTTTAAACTTTTGAAACCACTCTCGACACGTTCTCTCACTCAAAGCACCCTCACCATATGCTTCTACGAGCAATTGATACGCCTCAGCAGCAAATTTCTTTAAATTAAAGAAGTAAACTAATATTTTCCGCAAATGACGCTTACTTGGCTCAAATTTTGACATTTTCAACTTATAAAAATTATATTTAACCAATATAAAATCAATGATATTAATAGGTTATGTTGTTCTTGAATGTCCAAACTATTTTTTAAGCCGGTTATCATCTGCGAAAGCTAACCGAAACTCCGTGCCGCGCCATCTACAATAAAACGGCGGAAACTTATTTGTACTCCTAATAATCAAAATTAAAAATGAGTAATATCTAATGTTTCGTTCCAAACATACGCACCAGAACTCGTCAGAAAGGCCGTGGTATGTATGTTTTGCCTTTGAGAAACATTTGACAACATGTTCAGTTTCTGGTCTTATATTTATGAAAACTTAATCTTTTTCAAAAATAAACAACATTATTTTAAGAACTTCTCCAAAACTAATTTATTTGAAATATTTAATATGTTTAAATATTTAAATAAGTTACTTCAAAAACTCTCAAAAACATGTAGCATATTCTCAAAAAAAATTAGAATTCAGATAAGGTCAGTTCAACTTTACATTTTTAATATAAATTCAATTAAAAATAAATAAACTTGTAATCTTACCAAACAATTTCTGGAAAATCTGTTAATGCAATTGCACTAGGTAGGTACATCTAATATTCAAGGTAATCTATGTTCTATGCTAAACATACAAATCACACAAAGTTTGTGAGGCATTTTATGGCCTTCATTGCTTTAAACATATAGGTATATGACGAAAAGCACTGACGTGAACTCGGAAGCTTTTGCGCGCTATAAGAATCTGTCTTTATAGATATATTCGCGAGTTTGAAACGTCATTTTCAAATATTTTAAGAGTTTCGTAGTTTATGGTCAAGAAATCATACATGAGCATTCGTGTCATTATTTCACATATAAATACTTGATTTGAACTCCATCGGATTTTCTCCCTCAAAAATATTTGATAAATAATATGTCGAATGAGAATAACTCGTGAAGCATTGAGCTTCATTTTCTACATAACTGATTTAGACTCCAAACCCTCCCTGAAAATTTCAAGTCGCTAGGTTTTTTCATTGGAAAATTAGCATTTTTGACCTCCAGTCTTACGCCTGGACAGCGGATCCCCATGAAATTTGACAGTTACCTTTATGTCGTTATTATTCAACCAAATTCCAAACTTCCTCCCGATCAGTAGTTTTGGAACTATTGAGAAAACAAGAAAAATTTCAAATGTGAATAACTGCAGAAGTATTGGACCGATTCCATCAATTTCCTCAAACTTACCCTGAAGTTTAAAGTTCCCAGCTCACTTCATTAGAAAGAAAAATTTTTTGAATAAGGAAGAGATGTCGAGTGTTGGTTAGTTTGAAAGTAATTTATATTCTGTGTACAACCCACTTAAAATTTTCAAAATCGTTTCACTATTCGCGAAATAATGTAATATTGAACTTACCGTCAAAAGGTGATGTTGAGCAGACACTTGAACCGCCCAAACTCAAGAACCTAAGAATTTTGAAGAATCCAAAAATAATTTTCAAGTTCTGTATTAGGGAGAAATAATTCCTATGATGACATTGTTCCGAAAAAACCACTTAAGGGTGGCAACAACCCCCAATTGAGATGGCGGATGTGTTCTAGTTAAAAAGGTTTTTTTGTTCTCTAAACATCCTAGTTGAAATTTTTAAATTCGATGATATTTTTCAATCAATTTGATATCGAACATTATCAAAAGGGTAACTCAACCAGAAACCCAATACATTCAAATTCACCAGATCTGTAAGTAATGATAGGGAACGCCCAAAGTCTCAAACCCAATTATGATGCAGAAACGAAAGACTGAAACATATTTGAGAAATAATCTTCAAAAACTATTATACATTGCAATGAATTTCATGTGTTTCACACCTTTTCCCATCAAGGACGATAAGAAGATCGAATGTTTTTGAAGTAAAAACATTCAAAAACTCAAATTCTTCTGCCATTAAATAAATACATTTGAAAATTCCAACTGCGATTTTTAGAGAAGAGAAAAAACTTCTAAACTCAACCAAATCTAACATCTCCTCCCTATTCAAAAAATGTTGAGAGTTGTTGCCATCCTCAGGTGGTTTTCCAGATTAATGTCGTCATAGAAATTCTTTCTTCCTAATGCTGAACTTGAATATTATTTTTGGATTCTTCAAAACTCTTAGGTTCTTGAGTTTGGGCGGTTCAACATCACCTTTCGACGGTAAGTTCAATATTACATTATTTCGTGAATAATGAAACGATATTGCAAAATTTAACTTGGTTGTGTACAGAACATAAATAACTTTCAAACTAACCAACACTAGACATCTCTTCCATATTCAAAAAATGTTGGGGGTTGATGTCACCTTCATGGGGGTGGTTTGTTTAGAACAAAACTCATGATGGAAATTCGTCCCCCTTAAAACAGAAGTTATATATACTTCGTAACGTTTGTTAAATTTTGTTCTTCGAAATTGCACCATCAAGTATTGTGAAATTTTTATTCATACAAAATGTGAGTTTTTCATTTTTTTGTTAATAAAATCTAGTAATTTCCAAAAATTTGTTTCTAATTATAAATTTCAGTTGAAATCTATGAATATTTTAACCACATTACGTTTCCTGGAATATAACAACGATATTATAAATTGATTTCAGTTTACAAGCATCATGTAATTTCAATAATTGAATATAGTGCAACTTTCCTCGAATTAATTTAGTAATGAAAGAATATTTATTTGTTGGAAAATGGAATAAGTGCTGGTTGTGCCGATCACAAATACAGTTAATTCAGATACTGAATTGTTTCAGCCATTACTATTTGGTAGTTGATCATAATTAAAACAAATTGTAGAAATTACTATTTTTTACTATACCATCATCAGACAACTGAAGACCTAACAGTGGTACAGAGCTATTTAAACAAAAGTGATAAATATTTTGAATATTTCAATAGATTCTAACACCTAATAGTGGCACAGAGGTTTACAAGCGGAACGTGATAAAAACACGGTTAAAAAAAAGGGGCCTTCTAACAGATATCGGAATGTCGGCAATCGACAAAGAAGGTTATTAAACAGATGGTATCTCAAATAATTTTTGGGGTTACATAGCTCCGTACAGTCATTCATTATTTTTACGTTATTTTGTTGAACATCTCAAATAATTGGATTTACATAGCTCCATTTCTAAAGAATGAGTGGCAAAAGTTGAATTTTTGTTTACTTTTCATTAAATTCATTTTATGTTCGTTGAAAAAGGTTTTAAACAGATGTAACTTTTTGAATATCTCAAATATTTTCGATTTACATAGCTCCGTACAGTCATTCATTATTTTTACAGTATTGTTATTGTGAACTAATTTGAAAATTTCAACAGATTCTAGATAATCGAGTTTCTTCCCTTTTGATTCTTCATGTGAAATTTTAAGATTATCTATTGTGGGAAAGGAATGACCGTGGCAATACCCCAATATAATAGATAATCTAATTCGACAGAAACTATCTAAAATAGCTATGAGCCAAATTTATCCCATCATAAAAACTGAAGGAAATAAAAAATGCATTTCTCTATCGTACTTTGGTAGCATAAGTCAAAAAGTAGCCAATAGTTTTTCAAAATCAGATGTCAATATTGCCTTCAAAACGCAAAACAAGTTATCATCGGTATTTTTTAACGCAAAGGATCCTACTCCAAACATACACAAATCAGGAGTTTATGAGTTATCTTGTTCTACGTGCAGTAATAAATATATAGGACAAACACGACGTTCCTTCAAGATGAGGTTCAACGAACATAAAATGAGTTTCATAAAAAATAAACAGAATTCTACGTTTGCCACTCATTGTCTAGAAAACGGTTATTCCTTTCCCACAATAGATAATCTTAAAATTTTACATGTAGAATCAAAAGGGAAGAAACTCGATTATCTAGAATCTGTTGAAATTTTCAAATTAGTTCACAATAACAATAATGTAAAAATAATGAATGACTGTACGGAGCTATGTAAATCGAAAATATTTGAGATATTCAAAAAGTAACATCTGTTTGAAACCTTATTCAACGAACATAAAATGAATTTAATGAAAAGTAAACAAAAATTCAACTTTTGCCACTCATTCTTTAGAAAACAGTAATTCCTTTCGACAAAAGGAAATCCTAAGAAAATTTCACATGTAAATTCAAATGAAAAGAAACTTGATTATTAAAAATTTTCATATTCGTTCACAATAAAAATAATTTAAAAAATAATGAATGACTGTATGGAGCTATGTAAATCCAAATATTTGAGATATACAACAAAATAACGTAAAAATAATGAATGACTGTACGGAGCTATGTAACCCCAAAAATTATTTGAGATACCATCTGTTTAATAACCTTCTTTGTCGATTGCCGACATTCCGATATCTGTTAGAAGTCCCCTCTTCTTTAACCGGGTTTTTATCATGTTTCGCTTGTAAACCTCTGTACCACTATTAGGTGTTAGAATCTATTGAAATATTCAAAATATTTCTCACTTTTGTTTAAATGTTTAAATGTACCACTGTTAGGTCTTCAGTTGTCTGATGATGGGATAGTTCATTTCAGTCACAAGAAAATGTGTAAAATATATTTTTATTGGTAGTAAAACATAATAATTTCTACAATTTGTTTTAACAGTAAATTCATATCGATTTCAGATATGGAGAACGTGAAATTCGAATCAATCCTGATGGTTATCTAGCGATTGTGATTAAAATATAGAAAATGTCCTCGCAAGATAAAATCGCACAACGCAATCACCTGCTGATATGTGGCTATCAGATTAATACCGTGGTCGTACGATATAGACGAGGGTTCATCTCTCATCACGACGGCGATGAAGAAGTGGGGTAGCATTCAATCAGTCTGTTACCCAAGAGACCTTTGAAATTAAGTAACCTTGGTTGGTCACATATAATTACAAGCCTCCCTCTACAGGCAATGCGATCGCTCTGTCTTTCGATTGTTTTCACTGAATTACCTCTACGACTATCGCTTCTCCTTCATCGATTTCCAACCCTTAAGGGCTGTCCCTTCTGACAACGCAATTAGAAATACGTTGGATGACTCTGTCGTAATCCCTTCATTTCACAATAGTGTTTACGATGCATTACTTCAACAGTAGGAAAATCGCTGCAAATTTCACACAAATGTTTATTATTGCTTCCAAAAATTTCAAACTTCTTGTTTTCCTCATCCAGCCTTCTTACTCGAGTCTAACATTTAATTAGTTTGAATAATTGTTTGTAACATCAATTCCCACTCCTTAAAATTAATTTCATTTAAGTAAATTATCGAAAAAAACAACATTTTTACATTTAATCGTCAAAATTTATTGGGTCGCCTTCAAAATAGGCTCCATTTGCTCCAATACATCTATGCCAACGGCACTTCCAATTATCGAAACATTTTTTATAGGCGCTTTCCGGGATGGACTTTAGCTCTCGCGCCGAATTTTGTTTTATGGCTTCAATCGACTCAAAACGGGTGCCACGAAGGGGCAATTTTAGTTTTGGGAAGAGGAAAAAGTCGCAGGGAGCCAAATCCGGCGAATACGGTGGTTGCTGAAGCACGTTTGTTGAGTTTTTGGCGAGAAAGTCAGTCACAATCGTAGCTCGGTGAGAAGGCGCGTTATCGTCATGCAAAATCCATGAGTTGATCGCCCACAAATTTAGCCGCTTCTTACGGATACGCTCACGCAAACGTTTCATAACGCCTAGGTAATACTCCTTGTTTACCGTCTGACCCTCTGGAACGAATTCGTAGTGCACCACGCCACGGATATCGAAGAAAACAATGAGCATCACCTTCATTTTCGAGCGGCTTTGGCGTGGTTTTTTCGGTTTCGGCTCATTTTTTGCCACCCATTCCGATGATTGCTGGCTTGTTTGCATATCGTACTCGTAAACCCAGGTCTCATCACCAGTTATAATGCGTTTCATGAATGTAAAATCGGAATTACAGCGATCCAGCATGTCTGAAGCAACCTGTTCGCGATGACGTTTTTGAAGAAAATTCAGGTCTTTCGGTACGAGTCGTGCGGCCACCTTTCTCATGCCCAAAATATCAATCAAAATCGTACGTGCGGACTCGTGGGATATGTTAAGATCATGTGCTATCTCTCTCAAGCTGGTACGACGGTTTTCCAGCACCCTTTCCTTAATTTTATCGACGTTATCTTCGATCGAAGCCGTCGATGGGCGACCACTTCACGACCGTCCTTGAAGGCTCTGTACCACTGATATACACGAGTTTTGGATAGAGCATTATCACCAAAGGCCTTTTGCAACATTTTCAATGCACATCGGCACACGAAAATTCATTTGCAACACAAAACTTCAAACAAATTCTTTGCTCAACGTAATCACCCATAGTAAAAATCGGCACGCACTCTGACATCGACTGACTTAATCAGCTGTTGCAAACACACTAGTTGACAGATCCCGCTCAAGCTTGGCATAGTAATTAAGGACAGTGGTACCAACCTAGGAAAAAAAATTTTTACCTGCCTCATTGGCACGCCAGATTTAAATCGATAATTCCCGGTACTTTCTTGACAGAATGTAGTTGAAGGTTAGCCATTTAACAATATGGATAGTTCATCTACTTCTGAACTTGTGAAAACTTACTACAAAATAGTGATTCTGTAGTGAGTATATTTCGTGTATTACGGGCAGATTATGGTCGACATAATAATCCATCTGAGCGTGCAATTGGTAACACAGTGAAAAATTCTAAGAGGCTGGATCTGTTACTCATGTCTTAGGCCCATATATCTTCGAAATGCACGCTCGATCTAAAATATTTCCACTATAAGTGAAAGTGTTGAAGAATAAAAAAATTTATCAATTCATCGGCGCGCAACATGTGGGTCTCTTACGGCACGCTAATGGCGTATTTTGCATCTTCATCCTTATAAGGTTCAGTTGACACAAGAATTGAAGCCAGCTCACCATAGAATGCGTAGAACATATGCCGATTGGGTGCTTGAACCACGACGTTTGGATGACGATTTTTCGCATCTAATTTTCTTCAGCGACGAAGCACATCTTGTCACTCAATGGCTATGTAGACAATCAAAATTGTCGCACTTGGGGCAGTGAAAATCCTGATTTAACTGCTGAGAGACCATTACATCCACTAAAAGTCACTGTATGGTGTGCAATTTGGTCTGGTGGAGTGACTAGCCCGTACTTCTTTGAAAATGAATGAGGTGTTACTCAAACCGTCAATTCTCATCGCTCATCGTTTGAGGATTGCATGAATTCTTGGCTTACGATATGGTAAGGGTTTATTATTCTTTGAAGGCGATACAATAAATTATATACATTTTCTGTTTCAGTGACTGAATACTGGTAGTTTTTCGACAAAGTTGTATACATTCAATATGAGGTATTATGAAGGGTTTTCCAATAAGAAGTTTCATTTTGAATAGCCGGTTATCTGGGCAACTGTCACACTTGTAGCTGTCATCTTTTGACATTTGTCAAGTACAAACAACGCCATTACTAAAAATGGAAAGACACACGCTTCAACAATGTACTGAAATTCTCAAAATCCGCTATAAAAATGGTGAAAAAATTGCAGTCACAGTTCGCAAAACTAAAGCACTTTTGGCCTGTCATGTAGCACCTTCTGGGCCGGCAATAATGAAACTGGTAGAAAAATTTGAGCTTTTGGGACAAGTAGGTGATGTGAAGAATCGAAACCGTGTGCGTCGCTCAAGAACAATTGGGATTATGGCTGCAGTAGCCCGTAGTGCAGACGAAAACCCAGTTTTAACGATCTCGTCGATCTTTGGAATTGGGCATTCCACAAACGACATTACACCGTATTTTGCATAAAGACTTAAAGGTCTTAAGGCTTTCACAGTTCAGTTGATACAAGAGCTCAGGCCGGTCGATCACCAGCAATGTCGTATCTTCGCTGATTTGGTGCTGCAATGAATCAACATGATCCGGATTTTCATCGAAAAATCATCTTCTTCAATGATGAAGCCCATTTTCACCTCGACTACGTTAATGAGCAGAAATGTGGCGGCCATTTGGCTGGTTGATATCGTTTCCCATTGTTAATGGCATACCTTTCTCTTAGCAATGAAATCAACAATTATTGATTTCTCTCAAAATATACTCGTTTCTTTTCAATTTCAAAATGAAACCTCTTATTCGAAAACCCTTCACCTTGTGGATCTAGCTAAGTGTGTTCCATTTCCTTGCCTCATAATACGGGGTTATCCATTTTGTGCTACCGAAAGTAAACTTAAATAAAAAATTCAGAATATCGATCAAATTTTCATTTCAATATAATCCTTGGACCTTGCCATTATGTGTGGAATACAACATCATTTAAATGTCCTCCGCGTAATCTCTTACAGAACTCGATACTTGTGAGGTAATTTTCGATGACTCGCCGACACATTTCGGGCAATATCTCACCAATAACCTGACGGATGTTGGTTTTCAGATCGTCAATAGTCTGAGGATTCTACCGTGAATTCGACTGGTTAAGTTACTGGCATGTGAGCATAGCTCTTTCACCAGGTGACTACTCAGCAGTCCCCACAGTCTACCCAGAAAGTGTGATAAGGGTATTTCATCGCGCATAGCGAGAACAACTCTGAAGAGTTGAACCCATCAAGCTTCCAGTTTTGGCTTCAGTCCGAGAATCTACACCGTGACTGGTTGCAACGAAGCACTATCTAACCTCTATTTGCTCTATTATCAGTACCCGAGTTGTTTTGTGACGCAACTCACTCGCCAAAGGGGCTTCTTATCCACCCACTCGAACGCAGTCCCACGAACGAAGATAGTCTCAAGATTTAATGTCTCAATTGATCCTTGTACGAGCAACGTCAATCCGGCCTGTACGTCAAGACCCACGAACCCTTGTGAGGTCTTTCAGTTGATCCTGGGTTCAAACATCAACGATCTAGCCGTATCGTCGAGATCCCAAACCCCAGAGACGTCTCGCAATCGATCCTAGTTCAGGACGAGATAGGTCGAACCGTCAAGTCCCTCTAAACCCTGAAGAATTTCTCAAGATATGAAGTACAGACCAATCACTCCACCAGACCAAATTGCACATCATAAAGTGACTTTTTGTGGATATAATGGTCTCTCAGCAGTTACATGAGGATTTTCACTGCCCCAGATGCGATAATTTTGCTTGTTCATATAGCCACCGAGTGAAAAATGTGCTTTGTCGCTGAAGAAAATTCGATGCGAAACATCGTCATCCAAACGTTCTTGTGTCAACTGAACCTGATACGGATGGAAATGAAGAATACGCCATAGCGTAAGAGAGGCCCAAATGTTGCGCCGATAAATTGATAAATTTGGATCTTCTTCAACACTTTCACTCACAGTAGAAATATGTTCGGTCGAGCGTGCATTTCGATGATGTATGGGCCTTAAGACATCAGTAACAGATCCAGCCTATTCAAATTTTTTTACTGTGTTACCAATTGTACGCTCTGATGGACGATTATGTCTACCATAATCTGCACGTAATGCACGAAACGTATATAATACAGAATCATTGTTTTTTACTAAATTTTCACAATTTTCTCACGTTCAGCAGTAGATAAACGATCCATATTGTTAAAAAGCTATCCTTCAAGTAAACGAAATGAATAACGCGTTATTATAGAATACATGAATTAATTACTTTGTGAGGAATTATTGTCTATTACTTGACAATTATTTTCGAGACTTGGTTACTGCATTTCATTTAAAATCTAACAATAAAAGAAACCGAAATAAGAGAGAATGTTCATATTGTACGTAATTGACGCGAAATCTTTAGATGACCCTTGCCTGAGGTCTCGACCTGGCCGGTAAAATTATTTCTAGGAAGTGGAATTTATCCAAGGGCCCGACTTGGTTTAACGGGTTTATTTTTGTCACGTAATCGGTCTGTTTCTGGATCTTCATAACAGAAAGAGATTTCCTGAGACAGATAAATAAATCAACGACACTACTTGACTACATTATGTGTGAAATGATGAATTCTTCTTCAATATGATCGACAGATGAAAAATTTGAAATATTGATGAACACACTGCATATATATGGTGATTGGAGACATTTTGTAAGGCGATTAAGGCTAACACTAAGTCGTTTATACCTTTTCCAAATTCACAAGCCTCTTTGTAACATTTGATGTGTAGTTAAATTAAATACTAAAATTAATAGAATTGAATAAATTGTAATAAACAGATATAACAGAAAGGCCTTAAATTTGATAGAAGAAATATAACAAAATAAATAAACAAATTAAAATATGTCTATTTTGTACAATTTTAATTTCAAAAAATTTTTATTCAAAAAACTTTTAGTATTAAATTAATGTCTAAAACTAGCACCGCTTACATTTAATAGACGTATATCATCAAAACTCAATATATAATGTCAAATGGAATAAATAAACCAACAGATATACGGAAGTCATTAAAATTAATAAACAAATATTTGAAGGAGACAAAATTTTGTTTCTGGTCTTACCTTTAAGAACACCTATTGCCTTTTAAAAACATGAACACACTTAAAGGACTTCTCAAAGAACATAATTTATTTGAAATATTTAATATATTTAAATATTCGAATAAGTTAATTCAGAAATCTCTCAAAACATGCACTATATCTTCAAAAAACAAATATAATTCTAAGCAATCCCTTCTTCGGTCCTGAATAATATTCCAAATATCAAAATCAAAAAACTAACCTATATCAACAACTCACAATGAATGTTTCGAAACAAAGATCAACTTTAAAATTCAAGATTGATCTATGTTCTAACAAAATCAAAGAACAGTGTAAGTTATTTTTAAGGTTTATTTAAGTTCATTGACATTCCATAATGAGATTTATTGAAGCCAAAATATAATTATATATTAGCTTACATTAAATAGACGTATATAATCAAAACTCAATATATAATGTCAAATGGAATAAATAAACCAACAGATATACGGAAGTCATTAAAATTAATGAATAAATATTTAAAAGAGACAAAATTTTGTTTCTGGTCTTACCTTTAAGAACAGCAATTGCCTTTTAAAAACATGAACACACTCAAAGGACCTCTCAAAGAACATAATTTATTTGAAATATTTAATATATTTAAATATTCGAATAAGTTAATTCAGAAATCTCTCAAAACATGCACTATATCTTCAAAAAACAAATATAATTCTAAGCAATCCCTTCTTCGGTCCTGAATAATATTCCAAATATCAAAATCAAAAAACTAACCTATATCAACAACTCACAATGAATGTTTCGAAACAAAGATCAACTTTAAAATTCAAGATTGATCTATGTTCTAACAAAATCAAAGAACAGTGTAAGTTATTTTTAAGGTTTATTTAAGTTCATTGACATTCCATAATGAGATTTATTGAAGCCAAAATATAATTATATATTAGCTTACATTAAATAGACGTATATAATCAAAACTCAATATATAATGTCAAATGGAATAAATAAACCAACAGATATACGGAAGTCATTAAAATTAATGAATAAATATTTAAAAGAGACAAAATTTTGTTTCTGGTCTTACCTTTAAGAACAGCAATTGCCTTTTAAAAACATGAACACACTCAAAGGACTTCTCAAAGAACATAATTTATTTGAAATATTTAATATATTTAAATATTCGAATAAGTTAATTCAGAAATCTCTCAAAACATGCACTATATCTTCAAAAAACAAATATAATTCTAAGCAATCCCTTCTTCGGTCCTTAATAATATTCCAAATATCAAAATCAAAAAACTAACCTATATCAACAACTCACACGTGTAATCAAATGAATGTTTCGAAACACAGATCAACTTTAAAATTCAAGATTAATCTATGTTCTAACAAAATCAAAGAACAGTGTAAGTTATTTTTAAGGCTTATTTAAGTTCATTGACATTCCATAATGAGATTTATTGAAGCCAAAATATAATTATATATTATATATAAAATAAAATAGAAAGAACTTTTACTTGATAGAAGAAATATAAAAAAATTTGAATATCATAACAAATTAAAATATGTTTATCTTCTACAATTTTAATTTCAAAAAATTTTTATTCAAAAAACTTTTAGAATTAAATTAATGTCTAAAACAAGCACCGCTTACATTAAATAGAGACGTATATAATCAAAACTCAATATATAATGTCAAATGGAATAAATAAACCAACAGATATACGCAAGTCATCAAAATTAATAAATAAATATTTAAAGGAGACAAAATTTTATTTCTGGTCTTACCTTTAAGAACACCAATTGCTTTTTAAAAACATGAACACACTTAAAGGACTTCTCAAAGAATGGTTACACGTGTGAGTTGTTGATATAGGTTAGTTTTTTGATTTTGATATTTGGAATATTATTCAGGACCGAAGAAGGGATTGCTTAGAATTATATTCGTTTTTTGAAGATAAGTGCAAGTTTTGAGAGATTTCTGAATTAACTTATTCGAATATTTAAATATATTGAATATTTCAAATAAATTATGTTCTTTGAGATGTCCTCTAAGTGTGTTCATGTTTTTAAAAGGTAATTGGTGTTCTTAAAGGTAAGACCAGAAACAAAATTTTGTCTCCTTTAAATATTTATTTATTAATTTTAATGACTTTCGTATATCTGTTGTTTTATTTGTTCCATTTGACATTATATATTGAGTTTTGATTATATACGTCTATTTAATGTAAGCGGTGCTTGTTTTAGACATTAATTTAATTCTAAAAGTTTTTTGAATAAAAATTTTTTGAAATTAAAATTGTAGAAGATAAACATATTTTAATTTATATTTGATAGATTCGGTCTTTACTTGGTGGAAACTCATTTTAATTAAAAAAATGTATATGAGACAGTAATCTATTTCCACAAAAATCTTTGTGGAAATAAATAACTGTACATTTTTTTAATATTTTAATTTGTTTTGATATTCAAATTTTGTAATAAACAGAATAAATGAGACTTTCATATTCACTCATAAACAAAAGTCATCAAAAAATTTTATTTAAATTATTAGGTGTATAAAAAAGTTCGTGCGATTTTTATCGAAAATTAAAGCTTTATTGTGAAAAATTGGGTATAGATCCAAAGTTTGAAGTATTGTCTGTCGCTAGCCACTTATTTTTTCCATTTTTCTGGCAACTGACGGATTCCATCGCGAAAAAAGGTCAGGAGGCTCTTAAGCCGCTATCCATACATGGATCCACCGGCACTCATTTACGATATGGACACGAACAACCTAAACATTCTGAGCGAATGTAACAAAAATTAGAAAAATAGTTTGCTGCAGATTTGTAAATGAATAAATTCCATAAAAATCCGAATTATCCATAAATATAATAAATTTAAAGAGTATATTTTTGATGGAGAATATCTTAGAAAGACTATTATCTAATTAAGTGGACATAAACATTTCTCAAAATCGTACAACACTTCAAAATATGAAGAAATATATTGAAAATAAGGAAAATTGACAGGAATCAAATAATATACATAGTCGATACAGTGAAATGTTTTATGTGATTATTATGAATAACAAATTCTGTATCTCAAACTGCCCTTTATAAATTTAAAAATATAGCACATTCTCCAGACAGCCTTTGAAACTCTCTTCCATTATCTTCAGTCAACCTTCAGAATTAAATAAATACTATCAAAAAAAGATTTCACATACATTCATTTATCAGAACTTGAAGCTTGAAACTAATGTGTAAGACTGAATGTAAGAGGTAAACTCGAAATAATTTGTCTATTCTATGTTTACTTCAAACCACAGAACCCTACAAAAGAAGACACAGTCCAAACTCCAATATATGAAAGACGTGTTGTGTGCATGTGAAAAACAGAACACTGAAAGTGTAATTTTATAATAAAATATATAACATATAAATAAAATGAAATTGAAGGGGATTTAATTCAGTTTTAAATAACAAAGGTTAATTATTCTGCAAAACTTTTATATGTTTTAATTTTTTCGAAGTCTACCTGAATAGAAACATAGCTTATCTAAGACATTTTGATTTAATTTTTCTTAAACTAAATTGTGTTGGAGTGTTACAGAATAATTCTGTTTTCCTATCGCGAATTATTTGATTTATAATTCTGATTTATTGTATTTTTTATTAGTGTATGTACACTTGAAGATATAGCTAAATATTTTTTGGACCTGGAAAAATTTCATGTAATAAAATAATATTTCCTTACTTGATTTTCAAAAATTAAATCGAAAGGAAACACTGTTTCTTTTTATAGACTATAGAATTTAAGTAAAAAAATCCATCAAAATGTCTCTGAAAGACTATGTTTTTATTTAACTGGACACAGCTAATTCTCAAAATTCGTACAACACTCCAAAATATGAGAGAATTTGATGAAAATAAAGAAAATTGACAGGAATTAAATAATATATATATTGTCAATACAGTAAAATGTTTTATGTGAATATTATGGAATACAAAGTTTGTATATAAAACTGCCCCATAACAATTTTAAAATATAGCAGATTCTTCTGTACAGCGTTTGAAACTCTCTTTATCTTCAGTCAACTTTCAGAATTAAATAAAAACTAACAAAGAGCGATTTTACATATACTCATTTATCAGAACTTGAGGTTTGAAAGTAGTGTGTGAGACTGAATATAAGATGTTAACTCGAAATAATTTGTTTATTCTATGTTTACTTCAAACTACAGGACCCTACAAAAGAAGACACGGTCCAAACTCCAATATATGGAAGACGTGTTGTATGCATGTGAAAAACAAAACACTCAAAGTATAAGTTTCTTACTAATATATATTATATATAAATGAAATAAAATTGAAGGGGATTAAATTTAATTTTAAATAATAAAAGAGAATTATTCTGTAAAACTTCTTTGTTTTAATTATTTAAGTTTAATCAGAATGTCTTAAAAAACTATTTTTCTTATTAAGTAGATCTATACAATTCTCAATTATCGTACAACACTACAAAATGTGAAAGAATCTACAGGTAATAAAGAAAATTCACAGGAATTGAAGAACATATATCCTATAACGTAAACTGTTATATATGAATATTATGAATAACAAATTCTTAACCAAAAAATTCCCTATATAAATTTAAAAATATACCACATTCTCCAGAAGAGCATTCGAAACTCTCCTCCGTAATCATCAGTCTACTTGAATAGAACCATTACTTCTCTAAGACTTTTGATTTAAATTTTGTTAAATTAAATTATGTTGAAATTTTATAGAATAAAATTGTTTACATATCGAAAATTATTCGATTTATGAATCTTATTTATTGTATTACTATTTATTATGTGTACACCTGAAGATGAAGCTAAATATTTTCTTGGACCTGGAAAAATTTCATATGATAAAATAATAATTCCATATTTAATTTTCAAAAATTAAATCAAATAAAAACACTGTTTTTTTTCTAATTGACTCATCAGAAACAGATGTTTCGAATATATATTCATGAATAACAAAATCCGCTCCCAACAATGTTTCATATAGATTCACGAAAATCCATTTATATTTCTTTTCGTAGAAATTTGAAATTCTTACTGATTTATCTTAGTTATTAAACTATGCTCCGCCACAGAAAAACCTTAAAGAGAAGACACGACTATACATTTAATATCTGAAAATTGCCACGAGCATATGTGAAAAGAAAAAAAATATCAATATTATATTTTATTATAATTATTATGAATATTAATTAGAAAAATTCTCTGAAACCTCTAGAAATTTAAATCTAAAGAATTTCCCAAAATTTTTTTCAAATTAAATCAAATGAAATATATTGAAAAGATTGTTTCTTTTTATAGACAATCAATTATCAAAACATAGGTGCGGCATTCAACCAATAAAAAACATATATAATATTGATTGTGATTACCTAGTAAACATCAACAGGAAAACAGCTTTTTCGAATAACAAATTCTATTCGAAAAACTGTTCCATATAGGTTTCAATTTTTTTCGAAAAATAAATGCTGATCATTTTTCAGAAAAAGCATTCGAAATTCTCATCCATTTTTCATCAGTAAGAAATTATTTGGATGTTGAATAATAAAAATAAAAAAAATATATCTACTTTATCCAACATACATTCTGTCAAGAAAGTACCGGGAATTATCGATTTAAATCTGGCGGGGCAATGAGGCAGGTAAAATTTTTTTTTCCTAGGTTGGTACCACTGTCCTTAATTACTATGCCAAGCTTGAGCGGGATCTGTCAACTAGTGTGTTTGCAACAGCTGATTAAGTCAGTCGATGTCAGAGTGCGTGCCGATTTTTACTATGGGTGATTACGTTGAGCCAAGAATTTGTTTAAAGTTTTGTGTTGCAAATGAATTTTCGTGTGCCGATGCATTGAAAATGTTGCAAAAGGTCTTTGGTGATAATGCTTTATCAAGAACTCGTGCATATCAGTGGTTCAGAGCCTTCAAGGACGGACGCCCATCGACGGCTTCGATCGAAGATAACGTCGATAAAATTAAGGAAAAGGTGCTGGAAAACCGTCGTACCAGCTTGAGAGAGATAGCACATGATCTTAAGATATCCCACGAGTCCGCACGTACGATTTTGATTGATATTTTGGGCATGAGAAAGGTGGCCGCACGACTCGTACCGAAAGACCTGAATTTTCTTCAAAAACGTCATCGCGAACAGGTTGCTTCAGACATGCTGGATCGCTTTAATTCCAATTCTACATTCATGGAACGCATTATAACTGGTGATGAGACCTGGGTCTACGAGTACAATATGCAAACAAGCCAGCAATCATCGGAATGGGTGGCAAAAAATGAGCCGAAACCGAAAAAACCACGCCAAAGCCGCTCGAAAATGAAGGTGATGCTCATTGTTTTCTTGGATATCTGTGGCGTGGTGCACTACGAATTCGTTCCAGAGGGTCAGATGGTAAACAAGGAGTATTACCTAGGCGTTATGAAACGTTTGCGTGAGCGTATCCGTAAGAAGCGGCCAAATTTGTGGGCGATCAACTCATGGATTTTGCATGACGATAACGCGCCTTCTCACCGAACTACGATTGTGACTGACTTTCTCGCCAAAAACTCATCAAACGTGCTTCAGCAACCACCGTATTCGCCAGATTTGGCTCCCTGCGACTTTTTCCTCTTCCCAAAATTAAAATTGCCCCTTCGTGGCACCCGTTTTGAGTCGATTGAAGCCATAAAACAAAATTCGGCGCGAGAGCTAAAGTCCATACCGGTAACCGCCTATAAAAAATGTTTCGATAATTGGAAGTGCCGTTGGCATAGATGTATTGGAGCAAATGGAGCCTATTTTGAATGTAAAAATGTTGTTTTAATTGAAAATTCCCGGTACTTTCTTGACAGAGTAGTATATCCACACTTGAGCAAACTAAAATTACCGAGTAAGGCTAACCTTACAGTATTTATTACCACAGAAAAATGTTGAGAAGGGAATATGACCCTAGACTCAATATCTGAAAATTGACTGGCGCGTGTGTAAAAAGACAAATTATAATTATTATTAATAAGCTTATAAGTTTCAATCTGAAAAATCATTTCAGAATTTTTGAAAATTATAGTGAATAACATAAAATGTCTCAACATTGTTCCTGTTTGAAGATATATAGAGTTATCAACAAATATGTGCAGCGGTCAAGCGATAAAAGAATCGAAAGAATATAGAATATTGACTGCAAGAACTTAGTAAATAAAATCATTCGCTTCAGCTGTTTCGAATGGATATTTATGAATAACAAATTGCATTCCAAAAAATGTTTCATATAGGTTTAAAAAATGCTTTTTTTTTTTTTAATATGTAGCACATTCTCCAGAAAAAGCATTTGAAATTCTTAGCCATTTCTCATCAGTCGTAAGTTATTTGGATCTTAAATAAAAACATTAAATAAAAATATATATTCATACTCAACTTATATTCAGATGATATTTTCAAGATTTCAGTATACTCAAGAGCGGAAGAGTGAAATTATAGGGATTTGGATATTTATATATCTCTCAAATTGTGGAAGCTCATTGTGGGAAATATCAAAACAAAAGACACTTCCATTTTCCCAGACCTCACCTATAGATTATGTCCCATTCGCAGAACCAGTTATGTCCAATTGACGAGAAAATAGAAAAAAAAATTCACGCAAATATCTACTTGTCCGTGTTTTTTACATTCTCCGTAAATCCTTAAACTTTAAATAATTTACCTAAACGTATGAGAGTACCCCCCTCTCATGAATAAATGTATAAGGATAACGTCCGTTACAGTGAAATAAAAATTTTATGATAATACGATTGCGGAATATGTTTTATAAATGAAACATTTTTGAGGGATTTCGGATAAAATTGCTATTTGCATAATTTTATTGTGACGGGAAATCATCCCGTTGCTGCTAGCTCCTTTATTTTTTCCGATTCGAAATTCAAATCATTCCAGTTCTCTCGTCGAAAGGAACTTCTGAAATGGAGACTTGTACATTCGTGCCTCTAATAATCATCTAGATAATACAAAAAGTTACGCACAACAAATGTTTAAAGAGTATACTGACTTGACAAAAAATTACTTACGTTCGTAAAAAAATGAATGAAGGTTTGCTCTTGAACTATTAGAGATGACTTTGAAATATGTTGGCCTTCTTTTGATAGAAATCCATTATATGTTTGAATGAATAATACACATCTATGTTGATTTATATTTATTTTTGAGAGTTGCACACATGACTTGTTTCGTTACAGTTTTTCCAATGCTTTTAAACAACAAATCAACATTTATTGATAACATGTAATATTTAAAAAGAGTCTTTTATTTGATAAAAGGCTCACTACAATATCCTAAATATCATAGAGATTTATTCTGCTAACCTCACTACAAACTTTAATTTTAATTTGGTAAAATTTTTTCTAATAAACTTTTTAAAATGAAATAAAATAAATGAACTATCACAAAGTAATGGAAAACTCCATCCATTATTCGAAGAGTGGCTAGCTAGATCGCCAGAACTTACGCTGTTGGATTTTTTTCTGTGGATTTATATCAATATGCAACTTAGCCGACGAGTATTGCAGATCTCAAAAAAAGGATAACTACTGAAATACGGAATATTTCAACTCAAACTTGGGAATGAGTTTTATAGGAGATTGTGTTATTGCCAAGAACGAGGTGGAGATTATTTTGAAAATTTATTTCATTCAATTAAAATAAATTACATCATGTAACTTAAGTATCAAGTTTCATAAAATATAAATATAAAAAAATTTGAATATCAAAACAAATTAAAATATGTTTGTCTTCTACAATTTTAATTTAAAAAAAAAATTTTATTTTTAAATTGATGTCTAAAATAAGCACCGCTTACGTTTAATAGACGTATATCATCAAAACTCAATATATAATGTCAAATGGAATAAATAAATCAACGGATAAACGAAAGTCATTAAAATTAATAAATAAATATTTAAAGGAGACAAAATTTTGTTTCTGGTCTTACCTTTAAGAACACCAATTGCCTTTTAATAACATGAACACACCTTAAGTACTTCTCAAAGAATATAATTTATTTGAAATATTTAATATATTTAGATATTCGAATAAGTTAATTCAGAAATCTCTCAAAACATGCACTATATCTTCAAAAAACAAATATAATTCTAAGTAATCCCTTCTTCGGTCCTAGATAATATTCCAACTATCAAAATCAAAAAATTAACTTATATCAACAACGCACACGTGCAAAGAAATGAATGTTTCGAAACACAGATCAACTTTAAAATTCAAGATTGATATATGTTCTTACAAAATCAAAGAACAGTGTAAGTTATTTTTAAGGCTTATTTAAATTTTGTTAGAACATAGATCAATCTTGAATTATAAAGTTGATCTGTGTTTCGAAACATTCATTTCTTTGCACGTGTGCGTTGTTGATATAGGTTAGTTTTTTGATTTTGATATTTGGAATATTATCTAGGACCGAAGAAGGGATTACTTAGAATTATATTTGTTTTTTGAAGATATAGTGCATGTTTTGAGAGATTTCTGAATTAACTTATTCGAATATCTAAATATATTAAATATTTCAAATAAATTATATTCTTTGAGAAGTACTTAAGGTGTGTTCATGTTATTAAAAGGCAATTGGTGTTCTTAAAGGTAAGACCAGAAACAAAATTTTGTCTCCTTTAAATATTTATTTATTAATTTTAATGACTTTCGTTTATCTGTTGGTTTATTTATTCCATTTGACATTATATATTGAGTTTTGATTATATACGTCTATTAAACGTAAGCGGTGCTTATTTTAGACATTAATTTAAAAATAAAAATTTTTTTTGAAATTAAAATTGTAGGAGACAAACATATTTTAATTTGTTTTGATATTCAAATTTTGTATCAAGTTTTTTGAAACCAATTATAAATATTTTAGAAATTTCAGCCGGTATTATTCATGATAGACCTTACATGATATAGTTCGTTGAAACCAGGTTATTGAAGAACTTTGAAAAACATAAAGGCATACAGGCTGTTCTATTTAAAATAAAGAGAACGTACTATGCTGGACTTGCGCGAATCGTCCTTTATATTTATTTAATTTTATGTTTAACAAGCGAATTATTGATTTTTAAAGTTGACGTATTCCAGGGTTTCTTATAATTTTCTAACATGAGGACGCGAATAATTTTATTCCATAAGTGGTTTCCACACTGTATATGAGACTTATGATCTTATCGGGTATTATGTGTTATGAAGTTTCACTAAGGAATGTAACTATGCTATTTGAGGGTTCATTAATACTAGTTTATTTTAATATTTCTGTGTGATTATGTTCGTTTGAATGTTGACTTCATTTCTGTATTGAATGGTTCTGTTGGATCTTTTGTCAGTTATTCAAAATTCCTCTTTTGATGAATTTCGTATTTTCGATATAATACGATTTATCTATTAGGAGTACAAATAAGTTTCCGCCGTTTTTTAAAACACATTGTTTATGAATCATTCGTAATGATTTTAAACGATGTGAGACTGCTTGCTGAGTGACTTCTAATGTTAGAGCAAGTTCTTATTGTGTTTGAGATGAAACTCCCTCCAATAATTCCTCCAATTCTGCATCCCCGTAAATTTTTGGCCTTCCACTACGATCTTTGTCTTCTACGTCGAAATCACCGTTTTTAAACTTTTGAAACCACTCTCGACAGGTTCTCTCAATCAAAGCACCCTCACCATATGCTTCTACGAGCAACTGATGGGCCTCAGCAGCAGATTTCTTCAAATTAAAGAAGTAAACTAATATTTCCCGCAAATGACGCTTACTTGGCTCAAATTTTGACATTTTCAACTTATAAAAATTATATTTCACCAATATAAAATCAATGATATTAATAGGTTATGTTGTTCTTGAATGTCCAAACTATTTTTTGAGCCGGTTATCATCTGCGAAAGCTAACCGAAACTCCGTGCCGGGCCATCTACAATAAAACGGTGGAAACTTATTCGTACTCCTAATATTTTCTATTGTATGGTTTGTATATAACTTCGTGTATTCCTCACTTTTTGAAGTTATAAACAAATCGAAGCCTTCCATAGATAAAATGCTCTTCAAAATTTAAGGATGTTGATATTTCTGAAGATGCATATATTCTGTATCATCTTAAGATTTTTTCAATTACATAAATCCTTAAAGTTTATAAAAGCGTCTTCTTATTGATCGTGAAGCAAGTTTTCACCAATTCTAATCATTTTTGGTCTATGCGTGCTAGAAATGCACATGGTAATGATTTTGTTTTCAGTCTGTATTTCGTTTTCGATAAGATCAAATGGTTCTACGCAATTAAAAATCGAATTTTCATTATGTTAAAACAAGTTTCATCTGAGGATGATGCCAATAGAGTCCTTGGGATGATTGAGGCTGATCGAACACAAGTGCAAGAAGGCAATCTCTTCAAAGTTAGCCAAAGTGTGATATTACGTTTACCAGCATTATGCTTTACCAATGGAACTGTTTGTCAAAGACCCAGAAGTGGTAGACTACGTGCTAGAACTCCAGTAGAAGGCCGCTTTTTAACTCCTTCGGTGAGAAGGCAGCCCTCAGCATTTGCAGAATGGCAAGTTAACGCCTTCGAAATGGAAATTCTAATGAATGACATGATAATCTATAAGGATGTAGGCAAATCATTATAGACTGAACTGTTTCAGCCGTAACTATTTGGTAGTTAATCATAATTAAAACAAGTTGTAGAAATTGCTATGTTTACTACCAATAAATTGATATTTTACACATGCAATTGTGACTCGGCCATCTTCAAACAACTGAAGACTTAACAAACAGGACAGGGTATTTATGCATATACTGGCAGAAGAGATGATAAAGCAGCCGAGAAGAACGCTGGCCTCATGGAGAGAAATGAAATAAATAAAATTTATCACCAGCGTTCATTCAGGGAGCGGCCATCTTGGAGGAAACAGGAGATCAAGAAGCAGTTTTCAACACCCAAAGCACATGGAACACCAGAAAATCATAGTAAGTGCACCCATTGCGGAAAGTCCAATCCTGTTTCCGAAAAATGTTTCTTCCGAGCTGCTCAGTGTCATAAGTGCAATAAGTCCGGTCACGTGAGTGTTGTGAGTCGCCAAATATCTAGTGTGCATTTCATCAAATAGGTTGAAACCAGAGGTAAGCAGAGGTTATGCTGAAACTGATGATGATCTCCATTTCGAAGAAAAATTTATTCTAAATGAAGAACGGTGTCAAATTTAAAGTATACATTAAAATAGGAAATGATTATAAACAAAACTTGAAATTATACGTAATTCGTTTGGAAGGACCTCCATTATTAGCAAGAAATTGGTTTAAAATGTTGGACATTTCAATAGATCAAATATTGAATTTGAATTCAATAGAAAGTGAATCGAAAAATATTTCAGAAATTTTACTATCCAAATTTCCAAAGGTATCCGAAAATAAATTAGGATTTTTTCTGCTGGAAAAGTTTAATTATATTTGAAACCTAATATCAAATCAAATCAAAAAGTCATTTATTGGAGCAAGATCCAAAAGGCCATCGACCGGAATCCTTCAGCCAGTTTTACAACAACAATTGTATAGTAGTAACAAATACGTAAAATTTATAATTTTAAAACTGCTTTGCGCAAAAATAAAATATATGAATTACTAGGACCATAAGCAAGCTATGTATGGTGTTGACAATTTCGGTAGTTCTTCCCTGTTTTTCTCAAATCTAGATGATTACTTTTTGCGTTGAAAAGTTAAGTTGAAGAATAATTTGAATCTTTAGTTGATCAAGGTATATTAACGCCAGTATATTTCAGTGAATGGGTGACTCCAATTGTCCTAGTTTCGAAAACAAATGGCCAAATTTGAATTTGTGGTGATTTTAGGTCACTTTAAATCCGTTTTTACAGATGGACAAATAAACTGACGATTTATTGGCTTTTCTTGAAAATTGTTCCTTTTTCAATGAATTAGATTTTGCACAAGCATATGCGCAACTAAAATTAAATAACGAATCGAAAGAATTAGTTGTTATAAATTCTCATAAAGGTTTATTTGAATTCAATCGCTTACCTTGCGGAGTTTTTTCGCGTCCTGGAATTTTCCAAAGAACCATAGTTCCATAGTTTTAAAGGTAGATTAGATAACTTGATACCAAATAGTATTTGAATCAAAAAAGGATTATCAAACCCTAACACATGGGGGAAAATATAAAGAATGTAAAATAGGTTATATTTGTTAATGAATATAATATAATATAATATATATATATATATATATATATATATATATATACTTGTTTAATATAAATGGAAGGTATATTAACTAATGGTGAGGGTATGAGATTGTGTATGAACAGACTGTATATTTCTTATATTGTCGTTATATTATGGCGCATATGTGACGAGATAAAATTCATGTACCTACGTAAATAAGGAAGTCAGTTGAGTTTCAGAATTGATTCGATAAACATCTAAATAACCCCCAAAATTTATCACAGATAAAAGAGACAATCGAACGAAATAATGGTTTTGAAAAATATTTCAAATAAAATTAAAATAACTCCCATAAGTTTTCTTCTGAAAATCAGACTTTTTCAAATAGACCAAGGAAAACACTTCAAACAAACTTGATGATGAAAGTATCGGGTGTTCTTCTTAGAATGATAGAACTTTAAATTAAAATAAAACACATTCAAATTGAGATTGAAGCAATATTTCTTTTTATTTGAAAAATAATTTTATGACATTTATGTTTCAAGAATAATTTCCGGCATATATCCACCACGATTAGCTTTGAGGAACCGTTTTCGACAAGCCAATTTTGGACCACTTTTTCGAGTAATTCAGGCCTTATTTCATCCATAACACGAGTTATGTTGCCTTCCAAAGCGTCTATTGATTCTGGTTTATCAGAATAAACCAATGACTTGACATAACCTTGATATAAAGAAAATAATCAAGTGGAGTTATGTTGCATGATCTTGGAGGCCAATTAATTGGACCATTTCTCGAAATAATGTTATCGCCAAATCTTTCTTTCAATAAATCAATTATTATGGTAGCAGCATGAGGTGTAGCACCATCTTGTTGGAACCAAAACAGTTCTGGATCGATACCATTCAAATTTTGAAACAATTAATCAGTGATCATCGATCTGTAACGAGCACCATTCACTGTAACATTAGCTCCAGCATCGTTTTTGAAGAAATATGGACCGGTGATGCCTCCAGTGTGTAAAGCACACCATACCGTGCATTTTTCAGGATGCAATGGAACCTGCAGAAGTTCTTGAGGAGGATTGTTTTCACTCCATATTCGGCAATTTTACTTGTTTACATAGCTGTCCAATCAGAAATGAGATTAATCACTAAACACAATTTTACGATAAAAAAGTGGATCGACTTCAAGCTGTTCTAGGGCCCAATCAGCAAACAAACGACGCTTATTATGGACAAGTGGCTTTAGTTCTTGAACTAGTTGGATCTTGTATGGGTATAGACCAAGATCTTTACTCAAAATTTTCCGTGTGGTTGATGCACAGAGTTCAACTCGTTGTGAACGTCGACGAAAGGACAAATCTGGATCATCATTAACACTATGACTTACAGCAGCGATATTTTGTTCTGTACGTACAGTTCTTTGTCTTGTTGTTGTTGTTGCATCGAGTAGAGAAAATGTTGTCCGAAATCTATCGATAGTTCGACGAATAAGCTGCTCTGATGGACGATTTTATAAACCATAATGTGTTCTATAAGTTTGGCGAATAGAACACTGACTTTGATAATGAATTCCAACAATTTGTAAACGTTGTTGCGGCGTGAGTTTTTCCATGATAATTTGTCAATGCTTAGTGAACAGAAATGTCAAAACAACATGGCTTCTACCTATCGGAAGTTCTATCACACTAAAAAAACCATCCGATATAAAAATAACAAGAGAATGAAAGAGAGTACTTCCGAATTCAACTCTTTTAAAATAGGTTCGTTGAATGTTACACTGAGAATGATGAGAGAAATTGTTCTAACTTCAAAATTTACATGTACAGCTAAAACGAAAAACGATCCTTTTTGGAATTTTAATAAATCTCAAAATGTCGCGGATATTCTAGCTTCGTAATGAATTTAAAATTTCGGTAATAATAAACCAAAAAGCAACACGTCAATTTCTGCATCCACCAAGGCGAGACTAAGTTTCAGTCTGAAGCAAACCAGCAGCGGGGTGAGGGACACTGTTCCAGAGGGGGTGAGCAATGCCTTATGTAATTAATCACCGAACTCACCAGTGTTTGCCGTGGTAAGCGAGCCGTCTTAATTTCTAAGATAAATACCTACATTAATTAGATTGCGTCAACAGGAGAAGTCGTATAATTACTTAGTGAAGAGACACTGTTCGTTCCTAATACTTTATCGGTGAATTGCAGGGAGTACGATTTGCATAAGCAACATCGCAAGCCAAACCTGGACCACCCTACTATCAGCGGTCCTATTTTTCGCACGAAATCCATTGCGATTTATACATCTTCAGACTGAAGGCGAAGAAATTAACTCTAAATAAAATATCGATTTTATTTATTGAAATTACCATAAGAACATTGTGAAAATTATAAGTATACAGGATGTTTCATCATAAAGTGGACAAACGAATATAGCATGTAGATTAGGACTGTTGATGAAATATCGATTTATCGAAATATCGATATTATTATTTAGAAATATCGATATTTATTACCAATACCTTTTTAGACGATATATATCGGGTGTTTTTTTAGAGTGATAGAACCTTAAATTGAAATAAAGCACATTTAAATTAAGATTGAAGCCAAATTTTTTTCATTTGAAAAATAATTTTATGACATTTATGTTGTAAAAATGATTTCCGGCATATATTCACCACCTAGCTCTAAGGAACCGCATTCGACGAAACCACTTTTAGACCACTTTTTCGTGTAATTCAGGCTTTAATTCATCAATAACACGAGTGATGTTGGCTACCAAAGCGTCTATTGTTCCTGGTTTATCAGCATTAACCAATGACTTGACATAACACAAAAGAAACTAATCCGGCGGAGAAATGTCGTTTGATCTTTGAGGCCAATTAATTGGACCATTTCTCGAAATAATGTTATTGCCAAATCACTTCTGGGTCAATACCATTCAAATTTTGAAACAAATAATCATTGATCATCGATCTTTAACGAGCACTATTCACTGTTACATTAGCTCCAGCATCGTTTTTGAAGAAATATGGACCGATGATGCCTCCAGCGTGTAAAGCACACTATACAGTGCATTTTTCAGGATTCAATGGAACCTGCAGAAATTCTTGAGGATTGTTTTCACTCCATATACGGCAATTTTGCTTGTTTACATAGCCGTTCAACCAGACATCAGCTTCATCACTAAACACAGTTTTACGATAAAAAAGTGGATCAACTTTAAGCTGTTCTAGGGCCCAATCAGCAAATAAACGACGCTTGTTATGGTCAAGTGGCTTTAGTTCTTGAACCAGTTGGATCTTGTATGGGTGTAGACCAAGATCTTTACGCAAAATTTTCCATGTGGTGAATGCACAGAGTTCAACTTGTTGTGAACGTCGACGAATAGACAAATCTGGATCATCATTAACACTATGACTTACAGCAGCGAGATTTTTTTCTGTACGTACAGTTATTTGTCTTGTTTTTGTTGTTGCATCCGGTAAAGAAAATATTGTCCGAAATCTATCGACAGTTCGACGAATAATCTGCTCTAATGGACGATTATGTTAACCATAAATTTCACGAAGTGCTCTATAAGTTTGGCGAATAGAAAACTGATTTTGAAAATAAATTTCAACAATTTGTAAACGTTGTTGCGACAGAGTCTTTCCATGATGATTTGTTAATGCTTACTGAACAGATATGTCAAAACAACATGGCTTCTACCTTCTGTCAAATCACAGTTATTCCTATCGCAAGTTCTATCACTCTAAAAAAACACCCAGTATATAGTTCGATATTGAAATATAGATATCGACTGTCGTTATTTTTCCAATATAAGTTTGTAATTTTCACTTATCACATGTCACTGTAAATAGCTTTAGCATCTCTTCCTCTCACTAAAATAACTAAATACTACTTGGCTTGAGTTTCACTGTTTATTTCATGTCTATTGACATATATGCTTCGGGTTTTTAGCCCAATTTCAAAACACAACTTAAAATCCCATTTATAATAAAGGGCCCTATTCTGTTTTGTGAATGAAACACATTATTCATTCGGAAATTATTGAAATTTTCATTTCATTATGAAGTCCAATGGATCCCATTTGTTATAATAATAATAATAATAGTTTATTTGCCCATAATTAATATTCAAATATAAAGAATAAAACGAAAAAAATATTTATACAAAAAAAAAATGAATTTTCATCTAAATAAATAAATGACATGGCAAACAAACGAGATGATGAACAGAGGCTTACTAATGAATAGTTCGCCTGTTAGTTCTAACACTAAGAAACCCAAAACATTTTACTAGCCGTCTCAAGAATGAAAAAAAAATTAACAAAGAATATATACACATATAACGAAGTAGATTGACCAAACAACCAAGGAAACCAAACAATTCCACCCACAATAGAAGAGAGATGCAGCATGGATCATCTAATCTTAAGGACAAAGTATCATAATAGGTTCCAAAGACTAGTCAATTTCTGGAAACTATTGTCAATTTTTGGGGAAGCACTTGAATAATAAATGTCTTAAAACGGTTTACAGCACTCGGCACAATTGTTAAATCCGGAAAAGCATAGCATCTAGCAAACATGATTATAACTTCTGAAAATAAATTAAAATAATGTCGTATAAGTACCACTTATATCATGACATATAAAATAAACATTCATTATAAGACATCCGAATGGTATAACAAAATCCAATAAATAAAAATTATTAACCAAAATCCTATAAATTAAATATTTTGAATAGACAAAATTTTGTTTCTGCTGATCAATCTTATGAAAACCAATATCTTTCAAGAATATCCAACATAATCTTAAGAATTTCATCATAAAACTATCTTACTTAGACTATTCAATATTATTGGATATCTATCAGTAATGTTTTACATATCTTGAGTTTATATATAAAGTACCTTGGTTAGATATCCAATAATATTGAATAGTCTAAGTAAGATAGTTTTATGATGAAATTCTTAAGATTATGTTGGATATTCTTGAAAGATATTGGTTTTCATAAGATTGATCAGCAGAAACAAAATTTTGTCTATTCAAAATATTTAATTTATAGGATTTTGGTTAATAATTTTTATTTATTGGATTTTGTTATACCATTCGGATGTCTTATAATGAATGTTTATTTTATATGTCATGATATAAGTGGTACTTCTACGACATTATTTTAATTTATTTTCAGAAGTTATAATCATTAAATATAATCTTTTGGAATTAAATATGTAGAAGGCTAATTTTTAAAATTTTTTTAAAAATTTCAAAAGATTTAAATAATTTTATATACCTTCTATCAAGAATTAACCCTCTTTTTATGTTATCTAGCAAACACTTGAAACTTCTTACTTTGGTGCAGATACAGAATCACCAAGTAATTATATTTTTTTATGCTACTATTTATTAAATGATGTATTCGTTTTCTATCAGTATTAAGAAGCCATATTTCAGTTTCATCATGAATGATCTGTGGCTGTTTACTAGTCTAAGCTGCAAAGGTAAGAAAGCAAACATCCTGGTTGCCAGAAACGACCAGCACCTTTGTCCTACTGTTTTGAAGGCTCAATGTGTCTAAAATCTGGTAAGTTTATATCTTGTCAAAAGGGTATGTTGTATTGGTCGGAATAAGATCTCTTTATTTTTTATAAGAGCAATAATTTTTGAGAAGTATAACTGTCTTACATCCAGCACTCTTGATATCTTATAAAGTTCATCAGTGGGAAAGAGAAGGCTCTTTCCAAGTATGATCCTGAGTAGCAAGCAGTCTTTAAACAATGTTGAGTATCTCCATATGAGTTCCATGAGCTGCACCACAACCAACGTTACCATATGACAAGTGAGACTGAACTTATGCAAAATACACCTTCATCAACTGAGTAACATTCATTTCTTTTTTTAGGTTTCTGAATATATGAAGAAGACCGCGGAGTTTTTTCGCTACATATTCACAGTGATGATCCCAACGCATATGCCTGTCAATATGAATACCAAGATACTTAATGTGTCCTTCTGGGTGTTCAAGAATAAACCAGTAGAAGACTAACAGATTAAATCTGTTTTGATATTCAAAGTTTGTAATTATTCTTCTATGAAGTAAAAAACCGCATCTTATTTTATTTTATATATAATATTCAAGAATAAAGTTATCGACTTTGAGGGGTCCCACATTAGGAAGTAATTCATATGATGTAAATGGTAGGTAAAATGACTTCTTAATGTTAAATGTAAGTGTATTCTTTCTAAGCCAATCCGAAAGTTTCTTCAAATTATTTTTGGATTCTTCAAAACTCTTAGGTTCTTGTGTTTGGGCGGTTCAATTGTCTGTTCAACATCACTTTTTAACGGTAAGTTTAATATTACATTATTTCGAGAATAATGAAGCGATTTTGAAAATTTTAACTGTGTTGTGTACAGAACATAACTTTCAAACTTACCAACACTCGACATATCTTCCCTATTCAAAAAAATTTGGAGGTTGAAGCCACCTTCATGTAGGTGTTTTTTTCTGAACAAACTCATGATGGAAATTGGTCCCGCTCAAAACGGAAGTGGACCTTTTTTTTAATCTTCGAAAATTCTTCATTTCTGAGTTCTGGAGGGGTCAAATTTTCGTTGGAACAGCCTGTTTAATATAATATTTTTCAATTCGCATCAATACAGATTTCTGTAAGATGTCTATTCGATCATCAATATACATTTTACATAACGTTAAATAGCCCACTGAATTCAATTCACTTGAATTAATTTGAAACATGATTTGGGAATACCTATTAATGTGATCGATAGAAAAGTCACATTCTGAATTATTTCATTCCATGTTGTCGGTATTGATTCCCCTCTGTTGCAGTGCCTTCGTTTCAGAATATATCAACATATTTTGGCATAGCTACCCTACGGTCATTCGGACTCTAGCCATTTTAGGATCTTTTCCAAATCCAACGTTGTACGTCATCCAGTCCGACTAAAATCCACCCGCCTTATAAAAAATGATTCTTTTATGCGGAATATAAACCTTTCCTCGGTTATGACCACGCTAAATTCGTATTCCCCCTTACCGGATATAAACGTTTTTTTTTTTTCATTCAGATTTACTTCATTTCAGATTATGTTCCTCTGGGTACACAAGAAATCGAATCAGTTAATCCAAATTATAATGAAAAATTGGATTAAGGTCAATATCTTCCAGAATGTGAAAGAAAGTTTGGGGAGTTAAATATGTTTACAGAAATTATCAATTGGCACAAATTTACTATGTTCTATGGTAACCAAGTAATCATCATGAGAAATGGTGCAAAATGAAAATTTTGTTTCTCCACCACACAGGTTCAATAGAAGAATGAGATAAGGATTGAACATTTACATGATTTTTCGAGAATAGTAATTTGTTCATCCTCAACAATTCTTTGAATATATAAAAACATTTCTTTTTGTATTATAATCACTAATGAATTTACAAACACTACACAAATGTTTGAGAGAACTATTCGAAAAATTTTTCAGATTAGTATACAACAATAAATCTGACAATTCTCAAATTTATACCTGATATAGTATTTTTATATCGGTTGAAACACTTGAGAATGAAAAAGAAAAACAATTATTCAATGATCATGTAGAAAATAAAATAGAAAAAGGCTTTTTGATTGATAGAAGAAATATAACAAAATTTGAATATCAAAACAGATTTGATCTGTTAGTATTTTACAATTTTAATTTCAAAAAAATGTTTATTCAAAAAACTTTTAGAATTAAATTAATGTCTACAATAAGGACCGCTTATATTTAATAGACGTATATTATCAAAACTCAATATATAATGTCAAATGGAATAAATAAACCATATTTATTCCATTTGACATTATATATTGAGTTTTGATTATATAAAATTGTAACATGTAGAAAATAGAATAATACTTTTTGACTTTCTACATTATCAGTAACAATTTTAAAATAAATCAGAAAGGCCTTTTACTTGATAGAAGAAATATAACAAAATTTGAATATTAAAACAAATTGAAATATGTTTATCTTCTTCAATTTTGATTTCAAAAAATTTTTTATTCAAAAAACTTTCAGAATTAAATTTATGTCTAGAACAAGCACCGCTTACATTTAATGGACGTATATAATCAAAACTCAATATATAATGTCAAATGGAATAAATAACCCAACAGATATACGAAAGTAATTAAAATTAATAAATAAATATTTAAAGGAGACAAAATTTTGTTTCTGGTCTTACCTTTAAGAACACCAATTGCCTTTTGAAAACATGAACACACTTAAAGGACTTCTCAAAGAATATAATTTATTTGAAATATTTAATATATTTAAATATTCGAATAAGTTAATTCAAAAATCGCTAAAAAAATGTGCACTATATCTTCAAAAAACAAATATAATTCTAAGCAATCCACTCTTCAGCCCTCATTCAATATTCCAAATATCAAAATCAAAAAACTAACCTATATCTCTCCACGTGTTAAAAGACTAAAGCTTCGAAACACAGATCATCTATATAATTCAAGATTGATCTATGTTCTAACAAAATCAAAGAACAGTGTGAGTTATTTTAAGGTTTATTTAAATTCATTGACATTCCATAATGAGATTTATTGAAGCCGAAATATAATTATATATTATATATAAAATAAAATAGGAAGGCCTTTTACTTGATAGAAGAAATATAACAAAATTTGAATATTAAAACAAATTGAAATATGTTTATCTTCAAATTTTGTTATATTTCTTCTATCAAGTAAAAGGCCTTTCTTTTTTATTTTATATATAATATATAATTATATTTTGGCTTCAATAAATCTCATTATGGAATGTCAATGAATTTAAATAATATGTATGACATTTTGTGTTGCAAATAACTTGTATGATCTCCACTTGAAGTTGGTCCTCTTAAAAGTAGACATCCTGTATTGGGCTAAAAAAGTTATTTCACAGAAATCATTCGACTGAATTTATAATTTGCAAAAAATAACAATTTGTACGAACTCCTTCCATTAAAAATGATGAAAAGCACAAACGTATTATTTTATTATTATTATCCCGATACCCCTAGATCTTCTGTGGAGATCCCTCAGAAGCTTTTTCAGCTTGTGCGAGTTAGGAGTTCAGTTTTGTTCTGAGTAGGCTTTGTTACTGCGATCTTGCGCCACATTAGGTCAGAGCACTGTTAATTATTGACCCAACAGTGAAATGGTGGCAGACACCCGTCCAACTAGAAAATTTCTTTTCCACCTCAACAGGATTCGAACCCGGACCTCCCGGTCACGAGCCCGATGCTCTCCCACTGAGCTGTCCACACTATAAACGTATAGTCTGAAGCTTTTGTGCGATTTTTCATTTTACCTCCTCGCGAATTTTTGCATTATCCTTCTGGCCGTTATTTGACATCTTATTGCTAAATGTAAACTTAATCGTAGGACTGTTGCCATAGTTTCAGTAGTGCTCAACGCTCAACAAAATATATTTTTTTATATCTTCTAATTTTATGATCTCCACGAAATTTCTCATCATCAGTCTTTGTGTCATTATTTTACATCTAAATGCTTAATTCAACTGGATCGTAAGACAATAGTTTCGGTAGCACTCAATGGTCTTCTGTTCAAAATATATATTTTTTCGATTTTGTAATCATATGATCATCAAAAAATTCTGCACGAACTCGTGTGTTATTATGCTCTTTTCAAATGCGAAATTTAGGATCGATCGGATTTGTAATTTCGAGAATATTGGAAAAAATAAGAGGAAATTTTAAATATGAATAACTGCCGAACCATTAGACATTTGCCCACAAACTTAACTGACATACTCAGGCTCCAAACCTGAAAGTTTCAAGTTTACCTTCAGACAGGATCACTTTTGAACTCGGATTCTTCTTCAAACCTAGTCTAGCTTGGGACGATTTTAGGCTCAAAATTCGACATTTGGACAAACAATTTGGTGTTACCTGGAACAAGACTTTTGACGATGTGTGTATGTATAGGGCAACATATAAGCAAATCAAAGTACATTCGACATGTGTAACAAAATGGTAGATTACGACACACGCTTATTTAAGAAATAATAAAAGAAGAGCTTTCAGAGAAAAGATGAAAAAGATATAGGAATGACTATAAGGAATTATCCCAAGACATGAATGGGTGGCAAAAGAGTACCCACTAGCTACTAGATTGACCTTGGAAAGGTGAATATTCTCTAAATATATGTATTTAGAATTCAATAGAACATCGAACGATATTTAAAATTCAAATGATATAGCAATTCATATTTATGACAGTAAATTTCATAATTTCTATCCTCAACTCAGTTTTTTCTATTATGTAGTACATCCCTTTTTTCGTATTGTGAGGCGAAGCAATTTTTTGAATAAAATTGGTAGAAACATTATCCACTGAAATGTGCTTCCTTGATATTGCATACTCACAAAATCCATCAAGAAACTATGAATTAATTGTCCAAAATTTTAATAATTAAGATTTTGAATTCATTAAACCCATGCGTGGCTACACAACGTGGAGCAGGTACAACATTCTTTTTTTTTAGTATTCTCATTCGTTCACGTGTACCCACATTGCTTAACTTAATTAGAAATTTAGTATTTGAATGACTTTTATCTATTTATAAAATGTATTTTATTTAAATTGAAAATTAATACGAAGAAGTATTTGAATATTACAGAATAATAGCTGGAATTAATTCACCAGAACCTCTACAGATTTTATTCTAAATGAATCTCATGAAAGCATTTAGAATTAAACTTTAAAATATATATGTATGAGGTGATGTCTAAATAATTTTGTCAATATTTTATATTTCTTTCGATTCTTTATTAGTTAATTTCCACCACATGTGATGATAATATATATATCTATAAAGTGATACAGTGTATTTAGGACATGTTCTAAAATTTAATTCTAAATGTTCTCATGAGATTTATTCAGATTAAAGTCTGTAGAGTTTCTGGTGAATTTATTCCAGCTATTTTTCTATAATATTCAAATACTTTTTCGTAGTAATTTTCAATTTATATAATCTAATAATTGAGAAATTTCTTTGTATTACATCACATGCATATATATACATATATATATATATATATATATATATATATATATATATATATATATATATATATATATATATATATATATATATATATATATATATATATATATATATATATATATATAGATATATATGTCTATAAAGTGATACAGTGTATTTAGGACATGTTTTAAAATTTAATTCTAAACGTTTTCATGAGATTTATTTGGATTAAAATTTGTAGAGGTTCTGGTGAATTAATTCCAGCTATTATTCTGTATTTTATTTATTGATTTAACAAATATATTGTTGCATGAGCTTTCTGTAGGTACTAACGTATGATATTTCGATTGCCAAGTAACTCTAAACGATTGCTGTAAAATGAAATCTGGATGATATGAATGACACATAAAACTGTATTTAACAACAAACGGATTAATCAGTTGCATTATCTCACCGATTAATCTTCTGAAATACAACTTATGTCAGTTCTTGAGAATACATTATTCATAAAATAAAATAAGAAGGAACGGTTTTTACTTGATAGAAGGATTATTACAAAATTTTAAAATCAAAACAGATTTAATCTGTTGTCTTCTACAATTTTAATTTCAAAAAATTCTTTGAAGAAACTTTAAGAATTAAATTAATGTCTTTATAAGCACTGCTCATATTTAATAGACGTCAAAATTCATCATACAATATCAAACGGAATTAAGAAAAACCAACGAACATAAACTGTCAATTAAAATTAAAATATAAATAAGCAAACATTTTTTGTTTCGTTCCAGGCATGCGTAATGAACTCTTCAGACAAACTTACGAAGCCCTGTTTGTTACAAAATGTTACAAAATGTATTGTTTTCCGATCCCATATGAATGAAAAATAACTCTTTCTCAAAAATATAAAACATAATTTCAAGAACTTCTCAAAAACTAATTTATTTGAAATATTCAATATATTTAAATAAATTACTTCAAAAAATCTCAAAACATGTAGCACATTCTCAAGAAATAATTAAAGTTACGATAAGATCAGTTCAACTTTACATATAAAAAATAATAAAATCAATTAAACAATGTATAGACTTACTCAGTGAATCTTAGGAATACACGGTCCTCAACGGAAATAAAAGTGAACACCTTTATATATCCAAGGTACTTATGTTCCAAGTTCACAGAAAATCATACAAAGCTCATAAGGCACTTGGCCTCAGTTAAAACCGTTCAACACTGTATAATGAATTTCTTTATTTAAAAAACCTAATATAATTATATATTATATATAAAATAAAATAAGACAGTAACAGTTTATGTTCGTTGGTTTTTCTTAATTCCGTTTGATATTGTATGATGAATTTTGACGTCTATTAAATATGAGCAGTGCTTATAAAGACATTAATTTAATTCTTAAAGTTTCTTCAAAAAATTTTTTGAAATTAAAATTGTAGAAGACAACAGATTAAATCTGTTTTGATTTTCAAATTTTGTAATAATCCTTCTATCAAGTAAAAACCGTTCCTTCTTATTTTATTTTATATATAATATATAATTATATTAGGTTTTTTAAATAAAGAAATTCATTATACAGTGTTGAACGGTTTTAACTGAGGCCAAGTGCCTTATGAGCTTTGTATGATTTTCTGTGAACTTGGAACATAAGTACCTTGGATATATAAAGGTGTTCACTTTTATTTCCGTTGAGGACCGTGTATTCCTAAGATTCACTGAGTAAGTCTATACATTGTTTAATTGATTTTATTATTTTTTATATGTAAAGTTGAACTGATCTTATCGTAACTTTAATTATTTCTTGAGAATGTGCTACATGTTTTGAGATTTTTTGAAGTAATTTATTTAAATATATTGAATATTTCAAATAAATTAGTTTTTGAGAAGTTCTTGAAATTATGTTTTATATTTTTGAGAAAGAGTTATTTTTCATTCATATGGGATCGGAAAACAATACATTTTGTAACATTTTGTAACAAACAGGGCTTCGTAAGTTTGTCTGAAGAGTTCATTACGCATGCCTGGAACGAAACAAAAAATGTTTGCTTATTTATATTTTAATTTTAATTGACAGTTTATGTTCGTTGGTTTTTCTTAATTCCGTTTGATATTGTATGATGAATTTTGACGTCTATTAAATATGAGCAGTGCTTATAAAGACATTAATTTAATTCTTAAAGTTTCTTCAAAGAATTTTTTGAAATTAAAATTGTAGAAGACAACAGATTAAATCTGTTTTGATTTTCAAAAAAAAAAAAAAATACATTATTCAACTAACAAATGCTTCTCAAGTTCTCACACAGAGTGGGATAAGACAATGAAAGTATTATGAAATGTTACAATTGGAAAATGAGGTATATTATGCACAAGTGCGGAATAATGAATTCCATACACGCTAGAGACTTTCTGAGCGCCTGTTAATATTTTTTTACTGGAAAATATCAGTGTTGTTCCTTCCGAATAAAAATGAGGCAATACTTACAACGATTTTGTAGGAATACGCGATTCACGATATTGCAAATTCTGCTCGCATTAGATTTAGAATTAGTTACTAACAATTTTCGTCTAATTGTCATATTGGTATATGTCGAAGAAAGAATAATCCAATTTTATAAAGTATTTTTTAGCTTTTTACATTACTTATTGTAGTTATGGTGCATATTCGTAAAAATTGTAAAAAGCAAATTAGCATAAATTGATATGTGTACGTATATGACACGCAATTGGAATGTCAGTTTTTGTGAATTACTGGACCGCTATAGCTCTTGTGCAAATGATTCGATTCCTCAGAGCCAAAAGGCCAAAAAAGTGATCTTCACGTTCTGTGATTCTTTGGTTCCCTGTGCTTCTTGCTCTTGTTATTCGGCCTTCTCCGAACCATACTTGACTTGAATGTAATGAAAATTTATTGTTTTCTTGGCATATGTGCTTTTTGAGTTTGATATAAGGATTTTCAAACGTTGTCACGACCTAAGAATGTGCAACTTTTCAATTTCTATGGTGCACTTTTCTGAACTCAATTTCTGCATCAATTTTTTCGAACGAAGCAAGATTGGCCCCGTCAGAAAAGTGAGAAATATGTTCCATGAATTTTTTCATTTCTATAGAAATTTTCATAACTCAGAATGTTGTGCAAATTCAATATGTCTTCAAGATAAAAACTGTCGATTTTCTTAGAAATGAATTCAGAATTATTTCTGAAAATTTCTTCAATATATAATATATTGAAAATAATAGTTTACAATATAAAAAGTTTATCAGTATATGTATAATATAATATTTTTTAATGTATAGAAATAACCTGTTTCATTTTATGATATTATATTGTAAAAATTTGCAATTAAAAAAATTGAAAAAACTGGTATCAAGTGCAACTTAGGTTCAATTATTTTGTAAGTTTTATATTAATTTCATATAGAGTCAATAAATTTCTTGATAATTTATTAGTTTTGAAATTTTGGTTATTTTGAAATATTTATTAATGACTGGTTATTTTTGTTTCCATCATAAGATATTGTTTGGAAATTACATCTCTTTATGTGTTTTTGTGTTCGAAATATACGTTGGTTATGAATTTTTGAATGTCATCTTTCTAGTATCTCCAACACGTAAGACATGTTTGACTTTATTCATTTCCGAGTTTAACCTTTTTGGAAAGATTTTTTATGATTCATGTGAATATCAATTCAGCTCATACCTGATGAGACCCGTTTTTTAACTTCGAAAAAAATTTTTCATATGTTAAAGTTCTGGTTCAATTATTTTTTATTCTATTCTTTTTTTCTGAATTTCCATATGATTTCATAATAGCAGATTGTTTTATATCTATATGTTTATGTATGTACATATATATGTTGTATTTATACATTTTTATATATACGTTTCATGTCATAAAGCGAAAAATGTTCTTCCTAGACATTGAATAATATTTTACATATTAAAATATTAATTATATATATTATGATACAATTTCATTATCTGAATATATATTGGGTATTTTGTTTAGAGTGATAGAACTTTAAATTGGAATAAAACACATATAAATTAAGATTGAAACCAATTTTTTTTTATTTAAAAGATAATTTTATAACATTTATGTTTGAAAATAATTTCCCGCTATGTCCACCACGACTAGCTTTGAGGAACCGCATTCGACCAGAACAATTATTATTATTTAATCAATAACACGAGTTATGTTGGCTTCCAAAAAGTCTATTGTTTCTGGTATATCAGCATAAACCAATGACTTGACATAACCCCAAAGAAAATAATTGAGTGGAGTTATGTCGCATGATCTTGGAGGCCAATTAATTGAACAATTTCTCGAAATAATGTTATCGCCAAATCTTTCTTTCAATAAATCAATAGTTACGGTAGCAGCATGAGGTGTAGCACCATCTTGTTGGAACGAAAACATTTCTGGGTCGATACCATTCAAATTTTGAAAAAAATAATGATTGATCATCGATCTATAACGAGCACCATTCACTATAACATTAGCTCCAGCATCGTTTTTTGAAGAAATATGGACCGATGATGCCTCCAGCGTGTAAAGCACACCATACAGTGCATTTTCAGGATGCAATGAAACCTGCAGAACTTCTTGAGGATTGTTTCCATATACGGCAATTTTGCTTGTTTACATAGCCGTTCAACCCGAAATGAGCTTCATCACTAAACATAATTTTACGATAAAAAAGTGGATCAACTTCAAGCTGTTCTAGGGCCCAATCAGCAAACAAACGACGCTTATTATGGTCAAGTGGCTTTAGTTCTTGAACCAGCTGGATCTTGTATGTGTGTTGACCAAGATCTTTACGCAAAATTTTCCATGTGGCGGATGCACAGAGTCCAACTTGTTGTGAAACGTCGACGAATAGACAAATCTGGATCATCTTTAACATTATGACTTACAGCAGCGATATTTTTTTCTGTACGTACAGTTTTTTGTCTTGTTGTTGTTGCATCGAGTACAGAAAATGTTGTCGGAAATCTATCGATAGTTTGAAGAATAAGCTACTCTGATGAACGATTATGTAAACCATAAATTTCACGAAGTGCTCTATAAGTTTGGCGAATAGAACACTGATTTTGAAAATAAATTTCAACGATTTATAAACGTTGTTTTGGCGTGAGTCTCTCCATGATAATTTTTCAATGCTTACTGAACAGAAATATCAAAACAAAATGACTTACTTCTACCTTTTGTCAAATAACAGTTATCCCTATCGAAAGTTCTATCACTCGATATTGAAGAAGCTCCTAGAAATAATTCTGAATTTAATTTAATTGAAATAACTTGTATCAGTGAGATTCGAATGTTGATTTTTTAAAATTATTTAGTTCTAAGAAGGTAACAGGAAATTCTGATATTCAAATGAATATCATTGACTATCCTCACTTAAATGACACTTATTGAAATAACTTGTATCAGTGAGATTCGAATGTTGATTTCTTTAAATTATTTATTTCTATGAAGGTAACAGGAAATTCTGATATTTAAATGAATAATTGTCATTAACTATCCTCACTTAAATGACACTTAGTGTAAATAGCTATTATACCTCCCAGGAAAATAATGAACTTTACGAAGGAGATAACCTTCCTAGAAAAAATTTAATAGTATGGTAACGCACAAAAAAGCTTATTTTGTCGCAATGCAGAGGGACTCTTATTGAGCCAAACGACCAAAACTAATCTGAATTCAATCATACCTATTATCAGCGTAGAATAATCCATTGTTTATCTTAATAAATCAATGTAAAAGTAATAACCAATTTTCCCGATTACCGTTTTGTTAACGAAGTAGGTATAGAAGGAAGAATCCGCTGCTCATTCATATTTGTAAATAATCAATCTAATTTTGTGTGGACGTTTGGGATTCGTGATTTCTGGTTTCATTCCCTCAACTGGGGCTGCATTGTAGAAGGGTCGTCCTCGTCCGGACTTCAGTTAACATTTATACCCCAAATTTAATTAAGCAAATAGTTGAAATTCCACGGACAACGGTCATTTATATTCGCTACTAAATACATAATACATCACAATTCAGCTATTTACACTTGTTCCACAATCATGAACGGTTGCTGCAACCATGTTTCCAGCGAATAGCATTCTGTCGCCGTGTTTTGTTCGACAACTAAAACCGTATCTGCCTGGATTTCAATTCAACTTGTTTTGGCGGGCTCAAAAAGGTCGATTTCCCATTTGAAATAGCTCAAAATTAGATTAGCGTTTCGTTACAAAGGAATCTGATACAGATCCTCAATTCGGAAGATGTTACAGAAAATACAAAATATCGGATCAAGATTTATTTCTCATAAAAAAATTCCTCTATGAATAAAGTGACATTCAGAATGTCGGTCTATTCGTGACATAATACAATCGACTGACATTACCATATAATTAAAACAAGATTTCAGAAATTACTCTGTTTTATTAGTATTATTATTTACAGTGAGCGGGTGTCTGTCCACCCTACCACTGCGTCCGCACGGATTATTGTGGTTTACCCCTAATTTTTCCCCCGACTAGATCTAGTTTTTGGATAAAACCGATAATCTTGCTCGGAGGTAATTTTTTCAGTTCGCAGTGGGCTATAAAAGCCTGACCAAAGACCTCGAATCTGATGCGACTGACCGCTGGGCACTCTGAGACGATGTGCATGACTGATTCGGAGTCCTCCAGACAGAGCTCCGGCATTCATCGTCTTCAGCCAAAACCGATTTTGTGCCAATGCGCTTTCAGCTGGCAGTGGCCTGTCATAATTCCGAAAAGTGTTCTGAGTTTGGCCCTATCCAGACCTAGCGCTACTTCCGCCATCTTTTGGTTCGAACGTTTCAGGTCAGGTTGGCTCAGACAGACTCTAGTCTTGAGTTCATTCTGCCTGTTATCGTCCGCTAAGCCACGTCATGTGGTATTCCCAGGAATAGTTCCGGGCTTACGAGAGGCAGCGTGGCTCCAGCAAACGCCAGTCAATCTGCATCTTCGTTACCCAAATAATTTTAGTGACTCGGTATCCAAACAACACAACAGCTGGATTCCAGAGTTTTTAGTACTGACTGACTATCGGTAAATATTTTGATTTTACCATTTCATCAGCAGATCTGCCGCGGTCTCATTGGCAGATAGTTCTGCCTGGAACATAGTTACGTAATAATCGAGAAATAATGAGATATTGATTCTGGGTTTGCTCCCATAGACTCCCGCTCCCGTTCGTTGGTCTTTCGCGAGCCATGTGTGAACAAACTAAGGTCGGTCCACAGTAGAACCTCAGCATGCTGGGTCCATTCGTCCCGGCTGTGGACGATTACATTGAAATGCCTTTCTTGGCTCGTGACTTTTGAGATTAGACCCGAGGGCATCGATAGGGTGTTGTTGGTTAAAAGCTCGTCCAGCAGTCCTGAGCCTCCATTCACTATTGCCTCTGGCCTGTCGATCGCCAGTTCATTTAGTTTGTAGATGGTCCGTTTCGCCTTTCTCTGCACGAGCAGGTGTGGTGCAAAACACACCTGTAATTGCAAGTCAATACAGTCTCTGTAGTCGGGTGAGCTTATGCTGACCAATCGTTTGTTGGCCCTTCTTTCACGATGCTATAACGTCATACGTTATCTGTGGTCTTATTACCCTAGTGTATAGCCAATACACCTGCCTAGGCTTTAAACCTCAGGTTTCACCGTAGATTCGCCTGCAGGTCCAGAATCCCATTCTGGCTTCATGACACACTTTATTTGGGTGTGCATTCCACCTGAGAATTTTTTCCAGGACTATTCACAGGTGTTTTTCCTCAATAGAGAATTGTATTGTTTCCCTACGGATTGTCGGTGGTTCTAATCCATCCAGCTTTCGTTTCATGGTGAATGTTACTACTTTTGTGGCTTAAGAGACATATCTTGCTTTATGCCATTTGTCGATAGTGTTCAGTCTCTCTTGAAGGACGGCCGACTTCGTCACCTCCGATTTACCTTCCACTATGATTGCCAGGTTCAGCAAATGCTTTAACGTCGACTCCTCACAGAGATGGTCGCTAGCATGTCATCCACGAGAAGGGCCCACAGTAAGGGTGAGAGAATACATCCCTGCGGGCAGCCCTTCGCAACCTTGAACTCGAAGATCTCATCCTAGTATGAGTGTAGCTATATTTTAGTATCAGAAAAATTCATGGGAGTAAAGCATAGTAAAGGGTGGGACATTAAGAATTTGCATTTTTGATCGGCTATAAATAAAACACTAATGAATATTTTCTCAAAGTTTTTTGTTAGAAAGGTTGAACCTTGACATTTACGAATGAAGAATAATATCATTCAAACGATGGCCACGATTGGCTACAGTAGCTGTTCAACCCCTTTTCAGTACATTGTCGATTACTTGGAGCTCAATCTCATGAGTGGTAACTTCGATTTCGTGTTTCAAGGCATCAATTGTTTCTGGATGGTTAGCGTAACACTTATCGTTAACAGATCCCCACAAAAAATAGTTCTCCGAGGTGGAAATGAGCTTCATCGCTAGGATGATTTTTCTGGGAAAATGCTCATTTTCGGCCATGCGATCTTTAACCCATTGAGTGAAGCGTAAACGCATCGGAAGGTCACGAGGATTCACTTCTTGCAATACTTGAACTTTGTAAACCTTCATACCGAGGTCTTGATGCATCAGAAGTCTCCTCAGAGAAATCACTAGACGATAACGTGAACGATCCAGTTTTTACGAACAAATTGATCCACAAATTGCCGTGAGAGCATTTCACTTCTATTGAATTTTCCACATAAATTTTGAACAGAGTGTATAGAAGATCCACCACTTTGGAAATAAGTTTTTACTGTTTCCTAGTTTTGTTCAAGCGTTTTAAATATGAGCCACTACCAAATAGAAACAGTTGAAAGAGTTTAATATTGCCACTAATGCAAAATATACAGGGTGTCCCAACGAAAATTTGACCCCCCTAAAACTGAGAAACGAAGAATTTTCGAAAATTCGAAAAAACAGGATAATATCTGTTTCGACGGGGACGAATTTCCATAATGAGTTTGTTCCGAAAAAAACACCCTCAGGAAGGTGGCATCAACCCCCAACATTTTTGGAATAGGGAAGAGGTGTCGAGTGTTGGTTAGTTTGAAAGTTATTCATGTTCTGTGCACAACCCAGTTGAAATTTTCAAGTTCGGTTCACTATTCACGAAATAATGTAATATTGGACTTACCGTCAAAAGGTGATGTTGAATAGACAGTTAAACCACCCAAACTCTAGAACCTAAGAGTTTTGAAGAATTCGAAAATAATTTTCAAGTTTTGTCTTCGGGAGAAAGAATTCCTATGCCGACATTGTTCCGAAAAAAACACCTAAGGGTGGTAACAATCCCCAATTTTTTTTTAATAAGAAAGAGAATGCGAAGGTGTTTAAGTTAAAAAGCTTTTTTTGTTCTCTAAACATCCTAGTTGAAATTTTTAAATTCGGTGATTTTTTTTAAGCAATTTGATATTGAACATTATCAGAAGGTTAACTTAAACAGAAACCCAATACATTCGAATACACCAGATCTGTAAGTAATGATAGAGAAGATGCAGAAAATTTTTTTAACTATTTAAAGAACTAAAGTAAGTATTGTTCAGAATGACCACCACAACCTCAATACAATGATATAGTCTACTTTCAAATCCTTCTCTAACATTTTGAAAATGTTTGGTGTCCGTAATTGACATTCCGTGATGATTCTCTGTCGCAGTTCTGCAAGATTTTCAGATGTAGTTGCGTAAACTTTGGACTTCAAATGTCCCCACAAAAAAACCTGATGGCGATAGATCGGGTGATTTTGCTGGTCACTCTATAGGACCCCTTATTCCAATTCAATGTCCTGGATAAAGTTCGTTCGAAAATTGTTGAAAACGGATATCGAAATGTGGCTGTACACCGTCCTGCTGAAATGAAGGTTCATCATAAAGCGCGGATAGCTCAGTGGTACAGCAACGCTCGGGAGCGAAAGGTCCAGGTTCGAATCCTGTTCAGGTGGAAAAGAAATTTTCTCGATGGATGGGTGTCGGCCACCATTGCACTGTTGGGTCAAAAATTAACAGTGCTGTGACCTAAAGCTTCTGAAGTTTCTTCACAGAAGATCTAGAAGTATTAGAATAATAATGATAATAATTTTCTAATAGGTTGCGAGAAAGCGGGGAAAGAACATAAAATTATCTCACTTACTATGAAAAACCATCATTAGAGATAAATAAAAAGTACTTAATAACATAGATTAAACCTTTCTTATAAAGCCAAACATTCATTAGGAACCTTTTAGAAAAACCCAGAACCAAAAGAGGACAAATCTCAATTATCGTTTATTTATAATATTTATCTCAAATATTATGTGGTACCTGCTCAAAAACGTAAATCGGACAAACCCAAAGACCTTTTCATACAAGAATAAAGGACCGTCGTTCCTACCTTAATAACAAGTGGGACTCTACATATGCGGAACATTTGATAAAAAAGAAAAATGAATTCGATGAAGGTTTTAAGATTTTTCACACAGAAAATAAGGGTTTAAAATTGAACCTGTTGGAAAGTTTTAAAATAAACCGTTTTAGAAAGTCGGGGAATCTTTTTAATGACCGAACAGAGTTATACAGTTCGCTTATAATAAATCTATTCAACTAAGGACCCAGTGGTTTTACCAAAGTAATAAAAACTTTTTATTATACCCTTAAATCAAACTAGAAAATATTTAAATACAGTATGTTACCAAATTTCAGACTGGTTGTTTACGAGCATTTGAAGAAGTTACTGTGTGAACGAAACGCATCATGTAACCAACTCTCAATGATAAATAGAAATCAACATCAGTATCGGGTGTTTTCTTAGAGTGATAGAACTTTAAATTGAAATAAAACACATTTAAATTAAGATTGGAGCCAAATTTTTTTTTTAGTTGAAAGATAATTTTGTGACATTTATGTTTCAAAAATGTCCATGTCCACCACGACTCTAACCGCATTCGACCAGACCAATTTTGGACCACGTTTTCGAGTAATTCAGGCCTTATTTCATCAATAACACGAGTTACGTTGGCTTCCAAAGCGTCCTTTGTTTCTGGTTTATCAGCATAAACCAATGACTTGATATAACCCCAAAGAAACTAATCCAGTGGAGTTATGTCGCATGATCTTGGAGGCATATTAATTGAACCATTTCTCGAAATAATGTTATAGCCAAATTTTTCGTTCAATAAATCAATTGTTACGGTAGCAGCATGAGGTGTAACACCATCTTGGTGAAACCAAAACACTTCTGGGTTGATACCATTCAAATTTTGAAACAGATAATCATTGATCATCGATCTGTAACGAGCACCATTCACTGTAACATTAGCTCCAGCATCGTTTTCAAAGAAATATGGACCAATAATGCCTCCAGCGTGTAAAGCACACCATACAGTACATTTTTCAGGATGCAATGGAACCTGCAGAACTTCTTGAGGATTATTTCACTCCATATACGGCAGTTTTGCTTGTTCACATGGCCGTTCAACCAAAAATGAGTTTCATCACTAAACACAATTTTATGATAAAAAAGTGGATCAACTTCAAGCTGTTCTAGGGCCCAGTCAGCAAACAAACGACGCTTATTATGGTGGAGGCACAGAGTCCAACTTGTTGCGAACGTCGACGAATAGACAAATCTGGATCATCATTAACACTATGAGTTACAGCAGCGATATTTTCTTCTGTACGTACAGTTCTTTGTCTTGTTGTTGTTGTTGCATCTAGTAGAGAAAATGTTGTCCGAAATCTATCGATAGTTCGACGAATAAGCTGCTCTGATGGACGATTATGTGAACCATAAATTTCACGAAGTGCTCTATAAGTTTGGCGAATAGAACATTGATTTTGAAAATAAATTTCAACAATTTGTAAACGTTGTTGCCGCGTCTTTCCATGATAATTCGTCAATGCTTACTGAACAAAAATGTCAAAACAACATGGCTTCTACCTTCTGTCAAATCACAGTTATCCCTATCAATAGTTCTATCACTCTAAAAAAAAACACCCGATATGTGTATCATTTAAACTAAAGTGTACAATGGATTTCTAGCAAGTAAAGGCCACCACGATACGAAGAAAGGAAAGTTTTCTTGATATGATTTCATTTGCAAGTTTATTAATTAATTTGAATAATAATGCTAAACGTTTTCATCTATGTAGATTTATGTTGGAATTTCTGGAAAGAAATTTAATGGGTTTTCATCCGACATTGACTCGAAGTATAAAAATTCCATAATATTCCTATGAACAAATGGAACATACCGCTCAATACGAAGCTACAGAGGGTAAGGCACATATAATCGTGTTTTTGCCCTCCGTTGCCACTATTCAAATAGATAAAGGACGATTCAAAGCTTTTACTAATTATATTATATCAGAGGGGTCATATATCAAGCGAAATAAAGTAGAAGCCTATCATTATAAGTTGGGACCACTTTACATTTGGGAGCATTTTGATTAAATGCGGCTAAAACACCTGCTCTGGTCTAGACCTGTTGATAAGAAAAGATTTTAAATTGCTTCTCTTTTTTTAGCACCTTTAGAACAAGGGTTTAACCGAAAAAAAATATATTTTAGAGAAGTTTTCCTGTCTATTCAATAAACCACTACAGATTCAAGAAAACATGTAAAACTAAAAGTGACGCAAAATGTTAATATGAGAATTATTGAGATCTCAAATACATAACAATTTTAACTGACATACTGTCGAATCTTGCTTCTTCATTTATTTTATCATCCACTGATCATCAATAATTTTTATTCATAATTTTTCAAACTTCCATTCATAATAGGAGAGAGTATACATACCAAACAATATATATATATACTACTCTGTCAAGAAAGTACCGGAAATTTTCAATTAAAACAACATTTTTACATTTAATCGTCAAAATTTATTGGGTCGCCTTCAAAATAGGCTCCATTTGCTCCAATACATCTATGCCAACGGCACTTCCAATTATCGAAACATTTTTTATAGGCGCTTTCCGGGATGGACTTTAGCTCTCGCGCCGAATTTTGTTTTATGGCTTCAATCGACTCAAAACGGGTGCCACGAAGGGGCAGTTTTAATTTTGGGAAGAGGAAAAAGTCGCAGGGAGCCAAATCCGGCGAATACGGTGGTTGCTGAAGCACGTTTGTTGAGTTTTTGGCGAGAAAGTCAGTCACAATCGTAGCTCGGTGAGAAGGCGCGTTATCGTCATGCAAAATCCATGAGTTGGTCGCCCACAAATTTGGCCGCTTCTTACGGATACGCTCACGCAAACGTTTCATAACGCCTACGTAATACTCCTTGTTTACCGTCTGACCCTCTGGAACGAATTCGTAGTGCACCACGCCACGGATATCGAAGAAAACAATGAGCATCACCTTCATTTTCGAGCGGCTTTGGCGTGGTTTTTTCGGTTTCGGCTCATTTTTTGCCACCCATTCCGATGATTGCTGGCTTGTTTGCATATCGTACTCGTAGACCCAGGTCTCATCACCAGTTATAATGCGTTCCATGAATGTAGAATCGGAATTACAGCGATCCAGCATGTCTGAAGCAACCTGTTCGCGATGACGTTTTTGAAGAAAATTCAGGTCTTTCGGCACGAGTCGTGCGGCCACCTTTCTCATGCCCAAAATATCAATCAAAATCGTACGTGCGGACTCGTGGGATATCTTAAGATCATGTGCTATCTCTCTCAAGCTGGTACGACGGTTTTCCAGCACTCTTTCCTTAATTTTATCGACGTTATTTTCGATCGAAGCCGTCGATGGGCGACTACTTCACGACCGTCCTTGAAGGCTCTGTACCACTGATATGCACGAGTTTTCGATAGAGCATTATCACCAGGCCCCTCTTCCCCACTGGGCACTATGGGCACGTGCCCAGGGCCCCGCGATCGAATGGGGCCCCCTAGTTCCTGCCAGATTACCAAATGATAACCGATATTTAGGTATTACCGAAAAACATTAATTTTGAAAAATCTGATGATAATGACTTACTACAATACCTGCGCTTATTATATTACCTTTAGTTTGCCGCATGCGGATAGCTATACCTTGTACAACATAGCTTGAACTTATTGACAGATGGGTCAGTGATGGGAAACAGAAAATATCTATTGATGTAAAAAATGTGTTGACTAAATATGTGGCTGTATGTATGTTTTAAACTATTCAAAATAAATAAATTCATTCGTCAATCAATTTTATTGCACTAGACATAAAAACATTGGGTAGGTAAGAGACCATTGGTTTCAGTTTTTCTATTTAAATTTTACTTCGAAGCAATAAAAACCACTTAAGACTTTCGGAAAATGCTTGAGTCCTTAACAGGTACTTTTATGTTGTGTGTCTATTCTTATGATTATTATCAATTTTTAATATTATTAAAATAAGAAAATATTGTTCGTCGTTGCAAAGTTATATCGATTTCAGATTTGACATCCGTCAAAAAGAAAGATCAAACTAATAAATAAACAGGGTATCCGTATAAGTACTCCACTCTCTCTTAAAAATGAGTTTTTCCGATATTAGTATGTTTAGGTTAATTTAAATACCTATATGTAAGTATAAGAATACAATTAAAAGAAAAATTATTAAATTTAAAAAAGTAGAATTATTTGATGCGGTGTGGTTTATGTCTTAAAGAAACCTATTCGAACGTCATTCGTAATACCAAAGACAAAAAAGGGGAATTCCCGACTCCCGATCGTCGTTTGACTTGACGAACGGGGGAATTCCCTTCAATTATTTGTCTGCGATGTTGTGGCGTTTGTTTTGTTTGTAGTTGTTAGTTTGTTACTGACTGTGCTCGAGCTCTGATAAAAAAAATAGTATTGTTTGATTAAATCGTCGTTTGTCTAATCTAAGGATTTTAAGTTAAGCGAGACAGCGAGTTACTTTAGTAGATTATTTTTTATATTTCCTATTTTTTTATAGTTAGTAATTAAATAAAAATAAATTTAGAACCTTGTTTGTCTTTCTTTATCTATTGTAACTAAAAAGTGTTTTCTCAAGGTCATAGGGGCCCCATGATCCTAATGTGCCCAGGGCCTCAAATAGTTTAAAGACGGCCCTGATTATCACCAAAGGCCTTTTGCAACATTTTCAATGCACATCGGCACACGAAAATTCATTTGCAACACAAAACTTCAAACAAATTCTTTGCTCAACGTAATCACCCATAGTAAAAATCGGCACGCACTCTGACATCGACTGACTAAATCAGCTGTTGCAAACACACTAGTTGACAGATCCCGCTCAAGCTTGGCATAGTAATTAAGGACAGTGGTACCAACCTAGGAAAAAAAATTTTTACCTGCCTCATTGCCTCGCCAGATTTAAATCGATAATTCCCGGTACTTTCTTGACAGAATGTATATCGAGTGTTTTTTCTTTACAGTGATAGAAGTTCCGATAGGGATAACTGTGATTTGACAGAAGGAAGAAGCCATGCTGTTTTGACATTTTTGTTCAGTAAGCATTGACAAATTATCATAGAAAGACTCACTCCGCAACTAGGTTTACAAATTGTTGAAATTTATTTTCAAAATCAGTGTTCTATTCGCCAAACTTATAAAGCACTTCGTGAAATTTTTGGTTTACATAATCGCCCATCAGAGCAGCTTATTCGTCGAACTATCGAAAGATTTCGGACAACATTTTCTCTACTCGATGCAACAACAACAAGACAAAGAACTGTACTTACAGAAGAAATATCGCTGCTGTAAGTCATAGTGTTAATGATGATCCAGATTTGTCTATTCGTCGACGTTCACAACAAGTTGGACTCTGTGCATCCACCACATGGAAAATTTTGCGTAAAGATCTTGGTCTACAGCCATACAAGATTCAACTGGTTCAAGAACTAAATCCACTTGACCATAATAAGAGTCGTTTGTTTGCTGATGGGGCTAGAATAGCTTGAAGTTGATCCACTTTTTTATCGTAAATTTTTTTTAGTGATGAAGCTCATTTCTGGTTGAACGGCTATGTAAACAAGCGAAATTGCCGTATATGGAGTCAAAGCAATCCTCATGAAGTTCTGTAGGTTCCATTGCATCCTTAAAAATGCACTGTATGGTGTGCTTCACACGCTGGAGACATCATCGGTCCATATTTCTTTAAGAACGATACTGGAGCTAATGTTACAGTGAATGGTGCTCGTTACAGATCGATGATCAAAGATTATTTGTTTCAAAATTTGAATGGTATCGACCCAGAAGTCTTTTGGTCCCAACAAGATGTTGCTGCACCTCATGCTGTTACCGTAACAATGGATTTATTGAAACAAAGATTTAGCGATAACATTATTTCGAGAAATGGTCCAATTAATTGGCCTCCAAGATCAAACGACATATCTCATAACCTCAAGTTATGCAATTGAGGTTTACGAACATTGGGATCATTTGAAATTTTCGTTGGAATTCTTTCGAGGTTAATTCCTGAAACTTATAAGAAAATCCCTGATTTCGCTTCAATTGTTCCATTCGTAGAAATAAAAATTGAATTATTTATGTACATTTTCGACATAGTGCTTTGTAATCAGTAATATGTAAGTTATAAAAAGTAGTTGGATTTCTGAGTGTATTTCATCAATAGCTGGGTGCTATTTCACTTGTAAGATCTTCTGTTTTCTTCTTTTTTACAAGTCAGAAGGAAGAAAATAAAAATCAATGAATTCATTACAGGGCGAACCATACCAATAAATATGAGGTTCGATTTTTCGAATCTACGATTCTAATGAAACCCAAACAGATAAAATTCGACAAAGATCGCCAATTGAAAAGTGCAATTTAAAGAGACAATGATATTCGATTCGCTTCGACAAACATTGATTTTGCGAGGAAATCGAAACATTGTGAAAATAAAATAGCATGTGACGAGAGGGCGACATATGTAAATTAAGGGGGTAAGGGGCTCCCCGTTTGAAATGTAATACTGGGTCTCTGTTATCTGCGGTAGACCACCCCAAATTCAAAAGTGAGAACAAAGCAATAAGGGTATCCACCCTAGCAAATCACTAACTTCGATAACATCGTAACATATCAGTTTTACTATTCGGATTTTCCCTATTCTGCTCTCTCTTTTTGTCTCAGCCCGATAAATTTCTTGTTCTCCGCTTTTCAGGAACAGCGGCGTGGTTGTGGTTCGGTCATTACATCATAGGCGTGCGTCAGTTCATCAATTTTTTGATCTGGGGAACATCACTCTTTAACACTGGCCGAAAGTTTTTTGTAACGAAAATATGAAATAGTATACAGAATCACAACGCGTTATTTAGTTTCATTGATATCAAGGAAATTGTTTTTTTCATTCATTTCAAGGATTTATAACTTTCTTGTATTTTAACGCAGAAACAATAGAACTAAAATAACAAATTTCAAATCAGTTTTCGGGGCTGAATTGAAAATTGAAATTTCTGTAATGTTAACATGTCCGAATTGTTGAATTGTATCAGAAATTAATCTTTTGAATAAAGGATTCAAATATAATATTAATTCAAATAACAAAAAAGACTTAGAATATGTAGCAATAGGTTCAGAACTAGCACTTAAAAATTACAAGAACACAAATATCGACAAACATATTATTACCAATATGATAACAAACCATCATAAATTACCCAATAGAAATTCCAGAATGAAAGAAGAATATAAAACTATTAAAACTATAAATCAAAAAATCACGGAAAATAATTTAATTTTCACCCGAGCCGATAAAGGTAACACTATTATTGCTTTAACAGAAAGTGACTATATTAGCAAATCAGTTACTTTCATAGAATTAAATAATTTTCAATTAATCAAACACAATCCAACGACAATTTTCCAAAAACAAATTAAATCCCTAATAACCCCGGAATCCAGTCTTTTTCGGAATACCCCAAAAAATAAATTAATTTTAATGAATCCACAACCTCCAAAAATGTATTCTTTGATTAAATTACACAAGGAAGATTATCCTATTAGACCGGTTGTTTCGTTCGTTAGTGCACCTTCATTTAAACTTTCGAAAGAACTTATTCAGATTATTTTAAAAGAAACTAAATTCCAAGCTAAATACTCGATAAAAAATTCACTACAGCTAATAAACAAAATAAAGAATACCCACTTACCTCATAATGCTAAATTCATTTCATTTGACGTACAAAATTTATTTCCAAGTATACCACCAAACGAAACAATTAAACTAGTAGATAATCTATTAATCAACAATAGATGCAATACAATTATCAAAGAAGATATTTTAGAATGTCTAGATATTTGCACTAGACAAAATTATTTTCAATTTAAAAATAAAATTTATAAATCCGAAAACGGTTTGATTATGGGAAATCCCTTAAGTCCTTTATTAGCAGAAATATTCATGGACAATATTGAAACTAAAATTCACCAAAATCCCCTTAAGAAATATTTTTTATATTGGTATAGATATGTAGACGATATTTTCTGTTGCTTCACAGGTAGATACAGACTTTTGAAAAAATTCTTTTTATTCATCAATGAAATACATCCTTCAATTAAATTCACTATGGAAACCGAACTTAATAACTCTATTAATTTTCTTGATTTAACTGTTACTCGAATAAATAGTTCACATGATTTTTCAATATTCCACAAACCAACCTATACGGATTCTATTATACACAATAAATCAAATCATCCTCTAAATCAAAAATTATCAGCATTTAATTGTATGATCCATAGATTAGTTAATATTCCCATGAATCGAGAAAATTATATTTCAGAACTTAACATAATTAAACAAATAGCTTTTAATAATGAATATGATCCAAAGTTGATAGACAAATTATTGATGAAGAAAAATAATAAAATAGCTTTAAATATGGTGTTTCCTAATATAAAAGAAAATTTTAAATACATTTCCTTAAATTACACTAAAGGTATTTCTGAGAAAATTGCTACATACCTCAAAAATAAATATAATTTGAGAACTTCATTCAAAACTAATTTAAACTTGAGTAAATTTATCAAAAATAATAAAGACTACACACATAAGGATGATAAATCTGGGGTTTATAAGTTAACCTGCGGTGATTGCCCTAAAATTTACATAGGTCAAACTGGAAGAACGTTCCGTCATAGGATGTGTGAACATTTGAAGAGTTTCCTCAACAATAAAAGCAATTCCACATATTCCAACCATTTGTTAGAAACAGGACATAATTTCAACCATAACTTTGAAATTCTACATATAGAAAGCAAAAGTTATGCCTTAAATCTGTTAGAATCCCTAGAGATAAATAAACATAATAAAATTGGAATATTACTTAACGAACAAATAGATTTAAATAGCTCACCTACCTCTGTTAAATATATTCAGATAAGCTGGAATTTGCAGGGACCCTTTTTTGGGTTTTAGTGCCTAATAAAAATTTATTGTAGTTACTGTAATATAAATAGCCACGGATTTCGGAAACAAGCTTAGTTATTCAAAATGTGATCTTACCTGATGATGCTACTGTGATAGCGAAACAATTGTTGTGAGTTTAACAATAAAAATTTGTGAAAATCAGAATAACCTTATTTCAAATTATGTCCGAATTGAATATTTTATCACAACATTTTATGCTTTTCCCATCGAATACTTTTTTCAGTACACCTTGTAAAATTAATCAATAATTTATGGCAACGATGTCAAAGTCACAGTTAATAAGCGTACTCAACTGTAAGAAGGATTAAGAAGAGATTTATAACAGAAGAAACCACTTACCTATTGAAAAAGGATATATCTGAAATATCCTGAAATGGCTCCTCAGAGCAGAAGGACGCAAGAGGTGCCTTCTTTGCTTTCCATGAGCACTTTCTGAATCATTAGTAAGGAGTATGAGCTATGGTAATAGAAAGTTCTAAAAATCGAGACAGTGTAACATACATCTGTATAACAATTCCATACTCAAACAAACTCGACAAGGTTTTGTTGATCACATAGGCAACTTACAGACATGCGCACATTTCAGACTGATTGGTTTTCGTCAGTGCAATCTATGCTAGTGACTCCAAATCTGTAGAGTATCTATATTCGCTATACACAGAGACTCTAAGGTATTAATAATACACTAGTGGCATCTAGAGTATGCAAAATGCATATAAGACTTACCTTTGCTAGTTAGTTCAAGTAAAGACATGTATTCTCGATATTTTCACGTTACTAACGCAGAATAAACTTTCCTCATGCTCAAATCAGAACATTATTTTCTGTAATACTCATAATAAGCATACTCATATTCAAATAAATTAATTCGGCTCATCTGTATCAAAAATTAAATATTAATAAGCAGTATGAGATATGTTAATCGAAAGTTCTAGAAATCGAGACTGTACAACAATTCTATACTCAAACAAACTGGACAAGGTTTTGTTGATCACAGAGGCAAATTGCAGACATGCGCACGTTCCAAACTGATTGGTTACGGCAAATTATGGTCTGATTTGAGCATGAATGAAAGTCTTTTCTTCGTTGGAAACGTGAAAATATCGAGAATACATTTCTTTACTTGAATTAACACGCAAAGGTATCTCTTGTATGTATTTTGCGTACTCTAGATGGCGCTAGTGTATTATTAATACCTTAGAGTCTCTGTGTATAACTAATATGTATAGATACTTTACAGATTTGGAGTCACTAGCATAGATTGCACTGACGAAAAGCAATCAGTTTGAAACGTGCGCATGTCTGCAATTTACCTCTATGATCAACAAAACCTTGTCGAGTTTGTTTGAGTATAGAATTGTTATACAGTCTCGATTTCTAGAACTTTCCATTACTCATACTCCTTCTTGATAATTTTGGTACAGATCAGCTGAAATAATTTATTTGAGACCTATTTGATTGATTCGGTCTCTACTTGGTGGAAACTCATTTTAATTAAAAAATATATAGAAGACAGTATTTTATTTCCACCAAAATGTTTGTATTACAACAATTGTTTCACCACGATGTGGCAAGTATTTATATTGTACTGGCTGATGGTGTTCAGTGTAACCGAGTTCAAATACATTGTTTTAGGTACGTGACCAAATGTCCAGATGTCTATAATTTATGAATTTTTAGCCGAAAATTCTCTTAAACGACTAGGTTATACTAACTGATAAAAAATCTAAGGTCAACAGTTATTCTATCCGGCTGGTCGGAATATACTGTCCGTACACACGCTAATTTTCGAACGAAAAGAGCTAGAGCACTGAAGCTTTCAGAAAAGGTTAAGGGATCTGAATATGTTGGCTTAGTTCGTCAATGGGTGAAATCGGTTGAATAGTTTCACACTTATTCACGGTTTCCAATATTTTCGAAACGACAGATAAGATTCGTCTGAAATCCGGCATTTAGAAGTATGATAATAACACGTATATTCGTGCGAAATTTCATGAGAATCCTATGATGAAAAGTTCGAAAAAACTTCTGTGAGCGGATCAGGATATCGTTAATGCTATAACATTCGGACGGAAAGAGATTAAAAATTTCGGGGTAGGTTTGTGGCTTGAATATCTTGATTGAGTTTGTTATTGAACAAAATCACTTCAATGGTTTCGCAGTTCTTATCCATCATATGCAGCTTCTTTAAGAAGTAATTCACAAATTTAAAATATTCAGAGGAAATGGAATATTGAACAAACGTCCAAAAGGCAGTGCTCTTCTCGAGATTTTTAGAGTTCAAATTGGAAACTTGACGAAAAACACAGTGTTGGCGAAACAATTGTTAGTACCAACTTGTTTCATTTGTAAAGTTGAAGTTTATTATTGATTTTTATGTTGATGTGTTTTGGTGAGAATAGATTTTTTGATTTTGCTTTACAGTGATGGAACATTTTAATTTCATTATCTGTACAGTTGTCACCTCTTTGAGAGTGAATAACTCCACAGTTTTCGCAGAATTTTTGTTGATATATTGATGTATAGTTTTTTGATGTATAGTCAATAAACTCTCATATTATTATAACAGAAAAGGCCAGAATTAATCAACAGAAAAGATGTAGTGTTCCACCAAGATAATGTGAGACCTCATACAAGTTTGGTCACTCGCCAAAAGTTTTTACAGTTTGAATAGGATACACTGCCACACTCACCATCTTCTTCAGATCTGGCGCCTTCGGATTACCACTTGTTCAGGTCATTGCAAAAATTTTTGGACGGTAAAACCTTCACTTCAAATGAAGAGGTCAAAAATCCCCTGTTTCAGCTTTTTGCCAGCAAAGACCAAACATTTTATTATATTTAATAAAATATTTATTCATTATACGAAAATTCTCTTTCATTTGCCCAAAAAAAAAACTTTCCGAACAACCCAATTGTTACTCAACTATGTAGGATTAGGGTCATTTGAATGTCTACCAGGCTTTTATGCATGCGTTTTTGAAGCTATCTTCATTTCCTATTTTGGCCTATTCTTTTATTATGATTTCACTTTCCGCCTTCTTGCCTATTCTTTTATTATGATTTCACTTTCCGCCTTCTTGCCTATTCTAATTGGACACCATTTATTTGAAATGATCAATATTCCCATTACCTTTCATTTCTACTACTGGTTGAAGAAATCTTTGAAGAAAATACTGCGTAGGGGAAAAATTGTTATAGTAAATATGATAATAAATGATTTTCCAATAAGAGGTTTCATTTTGAATAGCCCGCTTTCTGGGCAGTTGTCATCTTTGACATGAAAAACTACGCCACTACTGAAAACGTAACGATACAGGCTTCAACAAGGAACTGAAATTGTTCAAATTCATTACGAATATGGGGAAAATTTTGAAGTCACAGTTCGCAAATTTAAAGCTATCTTGGGTCCTCGTGAAGCACCTTCTCGGCAATACTGAAACTTGTGTCTTGTCTGTATTTTGCATACTCAAGATGGCGCTAGTGTATTATTGATATCTAGAGTCTCTGTGTATGCGAATATAGATACTTTACAGATTTGGAGTCACTAGTATACATTGCACTGACGAAAACCAATCAGTTTGAAATGTGCGCACGTCTGCAATTTGCCTCTGTGATCAACAAAACCTTGTCGAGTTTGATTGAGTTTAGAATTGTTATACAGATGTACGTTACACTGTCTCGGTTTCTAAAACTTTCTAATACAATAGCTCCTAGTGCTTATCAATGATTTTTGGTACAGATCAGCCGAATTGATTTATTTGAAAATGAATGTGCAAATTATGAGCATTACGGCAAATTATGCTCTGATTTGAGCATGAATGAAAGTTTTTTCTTCGTTGGTAACGTGAGAATATCGAGAATATATTTCTTTACTTGAATTAACACTCTTGTATGTATTCTGCATAATCTAGATGGCGCTGGCGTATAATTAATATCTAGAGTCTACATGTATAGCGAATATAGATACTTGACAGATTTGGAGTCACTAGCATACATTGGACTGACGAAAACCAATCAGTTTGAAACGTGCGCATGTCTGCAATTTGCCTCTGTGATCAATAAAACCTTGTCGAGTTTATTTGAGTTTAGAATTTTCATACAGATGTATGTTACACTGTCTCGATTTCTACAACTTTCTAATACCATAGCTCATACTCCTTATCAATACTGAAACTAGTGGAAACATTTGAGCTGATGGGGCAAGTAAGTGATGTGGAAGAATCCAAACAGTGTGAGTGGCTTAAGAACATTTCACAAAGGACATTATACCGTATTTGGGATAAAGACTTAGGTCTTAAGGCTCCTGAAGTTCAGTTTACACAAGAACTCAAGCTGATCGACCACCAGCAACATCGTATTTTCGCTGATTGGATCCTTGAAATGCATCAAAATGATCCAAATTTTCATCGAAAAATAGTGATAAGGCTCATTTCACCTTGGAGGCCACGTTAATAAGCAGAATTGTCGTATTTGGGGCTCGGAAAATCCAAGCCTCTCCCTCCTCAATATGCCACTGTTTCGTGCGGTTTTTGGGCTGGCGGTGTGATTGGACGTTACTCATTGGAAAATGAGGCTGGTGCATCTGTAACGGTGAATGGATTGCGCTACTGAGCTGTGATTAATGACTTTTATCACCGGAATTGGAATATATTGATGTTGTGGACGACGTTTGTTTTCAACACGATATCGCTACGTGTCACAAAAGCAACGAAAAAATCGCAATTGGCCACTGAGATCTTGTGATTTAACAATTTTAAAATTTTTGCTTTGGGAACACGTGAAAGATATGCCAATGCCCCACAATCGATTCAAGACCTCAAAGATGGAATTCGTGAAGTTGTAGATGACATACAGCCCCACAAATGTGCAAATTGGTCATGGAAAATTTCATGATGCTGCAACCCTAGCAGTGGCGGCCATTTGGCTGATATCGTTTTCCATTATTAATGGCATAACTCCCCCTTCACAATGAAATGAACATCCGTTGATTTCTCTCAAAATGTACTTGTTTCTTTTCAGTATCACAATGAAACCTCTTCATATTAAAAAATATACCCTCATCGTCAAAAGTCTTGGCCCCCCTAGGTTTCTCATGAAATAAACAATCTATGTTCTGGAAATGAGATGAATATTTTCCCTAATTTCAACTGCAATATATCTGATAGAAAATATTGGTTTGTTACTCTTTGCTTTATGTAGGATGAGACAAAATAGGAAAAGTGAGAAAAAGTCTAAATCTATCGATTATTTATTTTAGATTAATCAGTTACTCCACAACTGAATCCAAATTCAATAGTCCGTACTAGCCTCTTCTTTCAATCAACTGCCCAATACGCCTAGGCGTCCCACGAATCAAGTCATTAAATAAACTTTCAGGCATATCGTTCCATTCTTCCTGACGGGCTAAACTCGATTCCTGAAAAGTTGAAAGTGAGTTTTGGCGATTGGATATGGCACTCCCTAAGTACCATACGTGCTCAATTGGATTCATATCTGCTGAGCTTGATGGCCACTTCATTCTTTTCATATTGTTATCTCGAAGAATGTTTTGAACCCTTCGTGTGGTGGGGCGTTAGCATCCTAATAAATGAAATTATCCCCAAATTCGTTGCGCAGAGGAACAATGATTGGTTCAGTGATGTTTTCTACGTAGATGGCACCAGTCATTGTTCGTTCAACGATAATAAGAGGGGTACGGTGACCGAACATTATACCCCTCCAGCACATTATTGATCCGCCTTGAAAGGGAACAACTTCCCGAGCGAAATTGAGTCGCTCTAGTCTGCCTGGACCTCTTCAAACCCTTTCTCGTCAACTATCACTTTGTAAACCGAATCGTGACTGATCCGACAAAAGTACGTTGCGCCATTGTGGTAAAAGCCAGTCTTGGTGGTGTTCTGCCCATTGCTGACGGGTAGCCCTATGTTCAGGTGATAGCCGAGGTACTCTTATAGGTCTTCATGCCCTTAATTTTGAGGAATGGTACTGGTACTGGTTGAGACTACCTGTCTATAGGTTCTCAAAAAATGATTTCGAAGGGCTGTTACAGATACCGTTCGATTCCTTCGAGTAAAATCTGCAATATTATGGTCTTTCCTTGCTGATGTTACTTTTGGTCGACCAGGCACCGGTCTCCGGGCAACGCTGTCTTTTTGCAGGAAAAGGGCCACTATGCTTCTTACTGAAGCCCGTGGAATATTCAAACATTACGCAGTCTGGTAGTTCGTCAAAGCTTCTTGATGTAGGGCTACTATTCTTGCCCGGTCAAACTGAGAAATTGGATGTCCAGACATTTTCCACGGAATATTCTAAATATAATAACTCTAGTTATTCGTCGAAAACTGATTGAATGCACCTGTATTCTCCCGAAGAAGAAACTTTTTTTTCCGGTTTATTGTTTTCATTTAAGTGATAACATAGTAAAGATTCCACACACAACAATTTGTCATGTTACATTCAACTACTTGAGAGTTCCTTGGAGGGGCCAAGACTTTTGATGATATGTGTATATATAATTGAAACAAATTGTAGAAATTACTATGTTTTACTACCAATAAATTGATATTTTACACATTTAATTGTGACTCGAGCCATATAATTCCTACGTAGTATGCCTGGTTGTAGACAATATGTTTCCAATTTTACCGAGAAATGATAGCATTCATTTAGTTTCAGAAATTCTTGAAAGATCTTATGTAAATCCCATGACTCACAGTGATTTCATCGTCCTTTCAGAACAATGCCAGCTTAAAAACTATTTTCAATTTAACAATAAAATAAAAGAACAATTAAATGGTCCAGCTTTGGTCTCACCACTGAATACACTCCTTGCTGATATATTTATGTCCGAAACAGAAAATAAAATCTTCTATTCAAAATTACATGTGAATATTCATTTCTGGTACAAATACGTAGACGCGTATTCCCGGAATATCCAGACAACTGAGTCAATTTTAGAATTTCTTCAAAAATTGAATTCAAATCAGAAGAATAATCAAACAATAGAATTACATTTTTAGACTTCTCGATATCACACTTGAGTAGTAAAATAGAATATAACGTGTTCAGAAAACCCACACCCACTGATACATGTATTCCTATTGACTCCAATCACCCATTTTCAAAAAAAATGTCAGCGTATCAATCCATGATCCATAGAGCTTTCGCAGTACCCTTATCAAAAAATAACCGCGAAGCTTAAGTCCAAACTATTAAATCAAAAGCCGCGAATAACGATTTCAACCCCAATATAATAGATAATTTTATTCGACAGAAACAATCTAAAATAGCTATAAACCTAATTTATCCCATCATAAAATCTAAAGAAAACAAAAAATTCATTTCTTTATCGTACTTCGGTAGTATAAGTCAAAAATTGGCCAATAGTTTTTCAAAATTAGATGGTAATATTGCTTTCAAAACACAAAATAAATTATCATCCGTATTATCTAACGCAAAGGACCCAAGTCCAAACATACATAAATCGGGAGTTTATGAGTTATCTTGTTCTACGTGCAGTAATAAATATATAGGACAGATAGCTAATGAACCTATGTGCAATGAATAAACTCAGAATTAATAACACCTTCTTTGACCATAAACCGCAATATAAGTATACATTCAGTAACACTCGGGGACAACAATCTGTTATTGACTATGTGATGACCAACAGACACCTACATCCTTCCCAAATACTGGACATAAGAACTCTTAATTCGGCGAATATTGGTAGTGACCATAAGCTTCTTTTGGGAAAAATTAGAATGAATTTGAAACCAAAAACGAATAAGAAACCTATCAGATCGGAGGAAAGGATAAATGTTAAATCACTATGGAATGAGTCTACAAGGAGCTTATATCAGAAAAGACTAAAGTGTAAAACACAGAACAGAACAGAAGTACCCAAACTTCCGAAGACTACCAGGAGTACAAAAGAGTACAGAATATTACCAACAACCTCGTCAGACAAATAAAAGGCAGGCATTGGGAAGTCTTTTCTAAAAGAATGGAAAGCGACTTCTACGGACTCCAGAAACAGATATGGCGGCTGATCAGGAACCAAAGACGGGAGTCACATGAATTGATTAATAGGAACCGTATATCAAAGGAAACTTGGGTGAATTACTTGAAAAACCTATATAAACAACAGGAGACCCGAAGTGATCCTAATAACCCCGAGATCGTAATAGATGACAACATAGTTATTGGAGAGGAAGATGTTGAAGTGGCTCTCAAAAAACTCAAGAATAGAAAAAGTCCTGGAATTGATGGAATAACCAACGAGTTGCTTAAGTACGGAGGCATCATAGAACAACTGGTAATCCTGATAAATAAGATCCTGCAAAACCACAAAATACCTGATGAATGGAGAATCAGCAAGACAATACTCCTCTTCAAAAAAGGCGACAAAGAAATACCATCTAACTATAGAGGAATCAATCTACTTCCAACTGCACTCAAGCTAACCTCGAGAATCCTTACCAACAAAATCAATGAACATATTGCACTTAGGGACGAACAGCAGGGATTTCGATCAGAAAGATCATGCACAGACGCCGTATTTGTTATAAGACAAATCACTGAAAAATCTATAGAATATAACCGACCGGCTTTTATGTGTTTCATAGATCTGGAGAAAGCATTTGATCGCGTACAGTTGAATGATGTCATACACTTGCTTCATGACAGACAAATACCCTACAACATTGTGAAAACCATCGAAAATATATACAAGGCTAACAAGATTCAAGCAGAAATTAATGGTGAAATAACAGAAGAAATAGACGTTGATATTGGCATCCGACAGGGTGATTCCCTGAGTCCTCTTTTCTTCAACATCATCATGGACGAAATAATTAAGCACATGATCAAACTAAGAGGATACAAGTTTGGGAACAAGGAAATTAGAATACTTTGCTACGCCGATGATGCAGTATTGATCGCGGAGAACGAAGACGATCTTCAAAGACTACTGTATCAGTTCAACATAATAGCAAAAAAGTTCGGAATGATTATATCGACATCAAAAACTAAATGCATGACCACATCAAAGATGCCACTTAGATGTAAGCTGGAAATTGATAACCAGGTTGTACAACAGGAGATGAGGTTCAAATATCTTGGCATCGAGATATCTGGATTTGGTGATGTCGAGGCGGAAGTGAGAGGACAAGCTATGAAGGCAACAAGAACAGCCGCATGTCTCAACAACATCGTGTGGAATAATAAGCACATTGGAATTGAAGTTAAGTCTAGAATCTACAGATCGACAATTAGATCAATTCTCACGTACACTGCAGAGACCAGACCGGAGATCTCGAGAACGAGTCAAATATTGGAGGCTGCTGAAATGAAAGTGGTGCGCGAGATGGCAGGAAAAAAACTCACTGATCGGGTGAGGAGTGAGAACATGAGAGAAATGTGTGGAATCAATGATATCAATGATTGGGTACTGAAAAGGAAACAGCAATGGAATGAGCATATCGACCGCATGGATGAAAACAAAATTGTAAAGACGGCAAGAGACAAGTCACCAGTTGGTCGTAGGAGTGTAGGAAGACCACGCAAACGGTGAAGTGATAATTTACATACTTGAACGAACACAGGCAAAGAAGCGAAGAAAAACAAGCAATATTGCTTAATAATTAGAAAGAAGAAGAAGAAGATAGTTCCTTCAAGACGAGGTTCAACGAACATGAAATGAATTTCATGAAAAATACACAAACTTCTACTTTTGCTACTCATTGTTTGAAAAACATCCTTTTCCTACATTGGATAATCTTAAAATTGTACATGTAGAATCAAAAGGAAAGAAACTTGATTATTTAGAAACTGTTAAAATTTTCTAATTAGTTCACAATAAAAATAATGTAAAAATCATGAATGACTGTACGGATCTATGTAAATCCAAATTATTTGATATATTCAAATAAGTAACATCTGTTTACGAATTTTCTTTGGGGTGCCGACATTCTAATAGTTATTAGACGTCCTATCCTTTTTGACCTGCTTTTATTACCTTTTCTATCCTATATATGCATAAATACCCTGTCCTGTTTGTTAAGGCTTCAGTTCTCTGAAGATGGGATAAATAATTCCCGAAACTCGAATCACAATTATATGTGTAAAATATCAATTTATAATATAATACAGTAGTTTCTACAACTTGTTTTAATTATGATCAACTACCAAATAGTAACGGCTGAAACAGTTTAGTATCTGAATATATATATATATATATATATATATATATATATATATATATGCCAATAATATTCTGTCACACATAAGGACTCAGATACAGTATTAACATGTCAGTCACCAATCTGCACTAATTGCTGAAACTTCTATTATGTACATTGCAAAATGTGCCTGGTGTATCTTGCCACTTACAAGGTGCAAACCGCATTAAAAACTGATTTACTTACTCGGTTATTGGCTGGACATGCTGGCCAAATTAAAGACCATTTTACGATGCCGTTTTGACCATAAAAATTGAATAGGGGGCAGATGTCAAAAGCTTGCTATATGGACTATAGAGTGAGTAATAAATTAAACGCTGCAAAAATACTGACAACCAGAAAATTGGCATATTATATATTGCCAGATTACCTATACTAACAAGTCATAATGTTTATTTAAAACATTATTTCCAGTTTACATTCCCGAGATACTACGACATCACACAAAAAATAATTCCACTGTTGACGAAATTTGATTGCTGTTATTGACTTTATCTTCGAATTGCATAAATTTATTGATATCGATTAGGTTCCAATCATTCGACTTTTCAATGACTGATTAAAGGTTCGAACTTAATCATTCAGGTCATAGGCTATCAAACAAGACAACTAAATAAATATATATATATATATATATATATATATATATATATATATATATACCTATGTATGTACTATATTTCCATTGATGATATAGAAACGCGAAGTTTTGACTCATCTGGAATGAGCACAATAATACAGATGAAACAGAAAAGATTAATATTTCGCAAGGAAAGCACGTTTGCATATGGTAGAATAATTCTTAAAATGGCTGTTTTATAGCGTTTTGGAAACAAACTTAAGTATTTTATCGAAAATTAGGTTTTTTTTTTGTTGTAATTGAATTTATTTTTCGCACATCTTTGAAGTTTTCAAAACAGAAATTAAACGAAATACCTTTCTGTTCCTTAATTATGAGGGTAAACGTTAGATAATAATTCCAAAATTACCTAAAATTCTCAAAATGAAGGATCAGATAAAATCAACTGAACGAGAACTCCAACATTTGATAGCTATTTCGGTCTCTAGACCTCTTCAGAAATGTAATGAATTCGGATTCAGATATATTACAGGATCAAAATTTAACTCACCCAATGAGATAAAACCTGGAACGAATAAACTCGAAGTAAGCTTTAAAGTATCCAAAATAAAACAGAAATAATCAACGTGTTGTTACCATTTACCTATAACCATTTGGACTCAGAACACATATATAGTTTCAAAACATATTGCAGATGTTAGAATATATCGGGTTTTTTTTTAGAGTGATAAAACTTTAAATTGAAATAAAATATATTTAAATTCAGATTGAAGCAAATTTTTTGTTATTCGAAAGATAGTTTTATGACATTTATGTTTTGAAAATGATTTCCGACATATGTCCACCACGACTAGTTCTGAGGAATCGCATTCGACCAGATCAATTTTTGACCACTTTTTCGAGAAATTCAGGCCTTTTTTCTTCAATAACACGAGTTATGTTGGCTTTCAAAGCGTCTATTGTTTCTGGTTTATCAGCATAAACCAATGACTTGACATAACCCCATAGAAAATAATCTAGTGGAGTTAGGTCGCATGATTTTGGAGGCCAATTAATTGGACAATTTCTCGAAATAATGTTATCGCCAAATCTTTGTTTCAATAAATCCATTGTTACGGTAACAGCATGAGGTGCAGCACCATCTTGTTCGAACCAAAACACTTCTGGGTCGATACCATTCAAATTTTGAAACAAATAATTATTGATCATCGATCTGTAACAAGCACCATTCACTGTAACATTAGCTCCAGCATCGTTTTTAAAGAAATATGGACCGATGAAGCCTCCAGCGTGTAAAGCACACGATACAGTGCATTTCTCAGGACGCAATGGAACCTGCTGAACTTCTTGTGGATTGTTTTTACTCCATATACGGCAATTTTGCTTGTTTACATTGCCATTCTTCAGAAATGAACTTCATCACTAAACATAATGTTACGATAAAAAGTGGATAAATTCAAGCAGTTCTAGGTCTCAATCGGTAAACAAACCACGCTTATTATGGTCAATTGGCTTTAGTTCTTGAACCAGTTGGATCTTGTATGGGTAAAGACCAAGACATTTACGCAAAATTTTTCATGTGGTGGATGCACAGAGTCCAACTTGTTGTGAACGTCGACGAATAGACGAATCTGGATCATCATTAACACAATAACTTATAGCAGTGATATGTTCTTCTGTACGTACAATTCTTTGTCTTGTTGTTGTTGTTGCATCGAGTAGGGAAAATGTTATCCGAAATCTATCGATAGTTCGATGAGTAAGCTGCTCTGATGGACGATTATGTAAACCATAAATTTCAAGAAGTGCTCTATAAGTTTGGCGAATAGAACAATGATTCTGAAAATAAATTTCAACAATTTGTAAACATTGTTTCGGCGTGAGTCTTTCCATGATAATTTGTCATTTCTTACCGAACAGAAATGTCAAAACAAGATGGCTTCTACCTTCTGCCTAATCACAGTTATCCCTATCGAAATATCTATCATTCAAAAACACCCGATATAATTCTGAATTTAAATTCATTTAAATTTACTTCTATGAAGTATTGACTCACATTCTAATTGATTTTTAAATCATGAAATAAATTCATATAGATTCTAAATATCCACAATATATTCCTTGATTATTAATTATTTTTGAAATTCTGCTTATTTTTCTTGTCATGTGACATTATTATTATTAATGGTAACAACACGTCGATAATTTCTGTTTTATTTTGGATACTTTAAAGCTTACTTCGAGTTTATTCGCTACAGGTTTTATCTTAGTTGGTACTTAAATTTGGATCTTGTGATAAATTTTAAACTGAATTCAATACATTCCTGAAGAGGTGTAGAGACCGAAATAGTTATCAAATGTTGGAGTTCTCCTTCAATTATTTTTATTTGGTCCTTCATTTTGAGGATTTTAGATAATTTTGGAATAGTAGATTTGCTTGTATTTGTATGTTAATATACATACTCATATAGTTTTTGTTAATACATTTGTATTAATAGTTTCATGTCGGGATGTAAAAGGGTTTTTTCCGGGACATTGAAAAATATTTTATACTGATTATATATGAGGATATCAGTTTGATAGTTTTTGTATATTGTTTCAATTTATATTGTAGAAGATACAATATATAATTCTGAATTTACAGTCATTTAATTTCAGAACTGTTCTCCTGCAGTGACAAAAAATCTCAAGAATATGAAAAATACATGGTTAAAAGACTCCGTTCTTTTCCCTTCTAACTGCATCATTATATATCGACAAGAAAGAGTGCAAAAAGAATATATTAAATAAAATAGAAAGGCCTTTTACTTGATAGAAGAAATATAACAAGATTGAATATTAAAACAAATTGAAATATTTTTATCTTCTACAATTTTAATTTCAAAAAAATTTTTTTTCAAAAAACTTTTAGAATTAAATTTTTCAATTTTTGTCTACAACAAGCATCGCTTACATTTAATAGACGTATATTATCAAAACTCAATATATAATGTCAAATGGTTTGACATTATATATTGAGATTTGATTATAATGATTGATGATTTCGTCGAAATTTTTTTGGTCATTGCAAAAGGGCACACTATCGAGTTTCTTCTACTCGTGCCTAGCAAATTCATCACTTTCACATCATTAGAAAAAATATTTTGCTTTTTTTCCACTTTGTGATAGCCATTCTTTCAGTGGAAGATATAGAATAGAGATGAGAAATATAAAGAAGTGCGAGATAAATTAATTTTGATGTAAAATAATGAAATTTTGTATAAAAATCACATGCTCTTTAGAAGAATCAAGAATTTCATGATAAAATATGACAAATATCGGGTGTTTTTTTTTAGAGTGATAGAACTTTCGATAGGGATAACTGTGATTTAACAGAAGGTAGAAGTCATGTTGTTTTGACATTTCTGTTCAGTAAGTATTGACAAATTATCATGGAAAAACTCACGCCAAAACAACGTTTACAAATTGTTGAAAGAGCATTTCGTGAAATTTATGGTTTAGATAATCGTCCATCCTAGCAGCTTATTCGTCGAACTATCGATAGATTTCGGACAACATCTTCTCTACTCGATGCAACAACAACAAGACAAATAACTGTATGTACAGAAGAAAATATCGCTGCTGTAAGTCATAGTGTTATTAATGATCCAGATTTGTCTATTCGTCGACGTTCACAACAATTTGGACTCTGTGCATCCACCACACGGAAAATTTTGCGTAAAGATCTTGGTCTACACCCATACAAGATCCAACTGGTTCAAGAACTAAAACCACTTTAGCATAATAAGCGTCGTTTGTTTGCTGATTGGACCCTAGAATAGCTTGAAGTTGATCCACTTTTTTATCGTAAAATTGTGTTTGGTAATGAAGCTCATTTCTGGTTGAACGGCTATGTAAACAAGCAAAATTGCCGAATATGGAATGAAAACAATCATCAAAAAGTTCTGCAGGTTTCATTGCATCCTGAAAAATGCATTGTATGGTGTGCTTCACACGCTGGAGGTATCATCGGTCCATATTTCTTTAAACATTAACGATGCTAGACCTAATGTTAAAGTGAGTAGTGCTCGTTAAAGATCAATGATCAATGATTATTTGTTTAAAAATTTGAGTGGTATCGACCCCTAAATGTTTTGGTTCCAACAAGATGGTGCTACACCTCATGCTGCTACCGCAACAATTGATTTATTGAAAGAAACATTTGAAGATGACATTATTTGGAGAAATGGTCCAATTAATTGGCCTCAAAGATTATGCGACATCACTCCACTGGATTATTTTCTTTGGCGTTATGTCAAGTCATTGGTTTATGCTGATAAACCAGAAACAATAGACGCTTTGGAAGCCAACATAACTCGTGTTATTGATGAAATAAGACCTGAATTACTCGAAAAAGTGGTCCAAAATTGGTCTGGTCAAATGCGGTTCCCCAGAGCTAGTCGTGCCGGAAATTATTTTTAAAACATAGATCTCATAAAATCGTCTTTCAAATAAAAAAAAAAATTTGCCTTCAATCTTAATTTAAATGTGTTTTATTTCAATTCAAAATTCTTTCACTCTAAAAAAACAGACAATACATAATAAACGTTAAATTTTCATGATGGTTGATAATGAGATCAAAAGAATACGAAAGAGAAAAATTTTCATTCTGTTAACATACTTACTTGTACTTTTTTCGTAACAATTTCTGCTGAAGTTTCTCACTTTCAGTAGTTTTATGAAATTATGTACTCGGGAAATACTGTTTTGTATGTCTGCCTCAATAATAACCTATGCGTTTGTATTGAAGACATTTTAAAATACGATTCCGTATTGCAAATACAATGGCATTCGAATTTTACTGTTTTCTTATCTGATGATCTCTGATATCAGAAGTAAATATCTCGTTCTTCGCTATCACGTTTCGATCTTCTGCAGTATGAATTCCAGATTGATATCGGAATTATGTGTTGAGTGTACAGCTTCTGATTTACTCACGAAACCTGAAATATATCTGAAGGTTGCAGAAAAAAAATTGTATTGAATAAATAAGACATTTTCACATAACCCCAGAAATTTAGAATGAAAGATTTATTGAGTATATACTTAATAGAGTTGTATGATTTGAAGTTTCAGGGAATTATTTTGAAATACTTGAATAATTATTAACATTAATGTTAATAAATGATATCTAAGAAACATCGTTTCTGTTTGAAGAGAAATGGAAAATTCAACTATTATACAGATTTCTGAACTGGAAAAAACAAATAAAAATGACAAATATTTTATTTGACACCAATCTACTCGATCTTAATTAATATTGTTATATTTTTGAAAAAATCGGCCTAAAAAATTTCATGATTTGACTCTTCATGGAGAAAATACTACTTTGAAATTAACGGTTTTTGTATGAAGAAATTAAGGAAGTTGAAACACAAAGCAAATTGAAGTAAATGTTCAATATGACCACCATTGATTTCGATACCAGCTGTCACCCTTCGCCTCAAATTTGTTCGAATTCTTGGAATATTTATTGCTTTGACATTGAAATGTTTGTAGAAGACCTTGTTTTATTTGTCCAAACAGTAAAACAGTCAAGTTATGTTTACGCGTAGCTTAGTTACAAACTCTCTTTTCCTTCCTGTATTATTTTGATATTGTAAACATGATTTCTTTTCATTTCAGGGAGAATTATGGAACCATACACTTTAGCTGCATTAGCTGATGTTTTTTATTTGAAAAAATTCACACAGTTTTTATGTTTCGTAGTTTATTCAGAATCTTAACACGTGTTTCGGTCTTTCGACCATCTTCAAAGGAGTACACAAAGCAACTAAACTTAGAATAACATCAAAATAACAGCATCCGATATAGGACTGTTGCCAAAGAGTATTTTGGAATTTGTTGAATTCTCTTTTTTCTCAATGGCTCTTTTGATTGAAAGAATCTCCAACTAGTTCATCAATTTACCATTTTTAACATCATATAGTGAAGCGACATCTTTCTCATTAAAAAAATGATTATTTTCTATAAAATGTTCTGCAAAACCAGTTGATTTCTGATTTAAAAAAATAGATATCCTATGTTCTTTGATTCTATTTTGTATACATCGGCCTGTCTGTCCTATATATTATATGTAGCATTACAATCATCACATTTAATTTGATAATTCCCCGATTCGGAAAAGTTGAGGTTCCTTTCTTTATTGTTTACCAAGGTCTTAGCTAAATTATTTATATTCAGTGCTAAAGAATTAATTCCCATTTTATGGAGATCATTAGAGATTCTACTGCTGAAACCTCTTATATAAGCCATTGAAAACCATATTTTCTTTTCTTCCTGAGGATCATTTTTATATTGATATAATTTTTTTCAATATTTCGATAAGTTTTCTTTTTAATCATTTTATCGATGATTTCAATTCTATAGCCATTGTCCACCGCTATAGTTTCAATTAAATTGACTTCTTTTCGGAAATTGACTTGGTTAAATAGGATGCTCAAAGGTCTATGAATGAAACTATGGAATGTTGACATTTTAATTTGCCATGACTGATTGGATTTTGAATGAATTATAGTATCAGTAGTGGTAGGTTTTCTAAAATTGTAGAGATGAGAAGAATTATGAATAATTGTATCTGTATGTGTTGATTAAGGAAAATTGCAAATTCATGTTTATTATGGGGGGTTCTTGTTATTGTGAGAAGAAAAATCTATAGAATCGTTAGTTTCCATTTCCATCGAGAACTTAATTTTAGGATGAATACCATTAACAAAATCAATGAATTTTGTCAGTTGACGGTTAGTTCCAGTAAAGCATATAATGATTTCATCAACATATCTGAGCCAGTATAAGAATTTATTGAACATACAATTTGGGGATATTGTGGATTCTAAATTATCCATAAATATTTTAGCCAATAATGGACTTAGGGGATTGCATTATCAGACCTTCATTACTACTCTGTCAAGAAAGTACCGGGAATTTTCAATTAAAACAACATTTTTACATTTAATCGTCAAAATTTATTGGGTCGCCTTCAAAATAGGCTCCATTTGCTCCAATACATCTATGCCAACGGCACTTCCAATTATCGAAACATTTTTTATAGGCGCTTTCCGGGATGGACTTTAGCTCTCGCGCCGAATTTTGTTTTATGGCTTCAATCGACTCAAAACGGGTGCCACGAAGGGGCAATTTTAGTTTTGGGAAGAGGAAAAAGTCGCAGGGAGCCAAATCCGGCGAATACGGTGGTTGCTGAAGCACGTTTGTTGAGTTTTTGGCGAGAAAGTCAGTCACAATCGTAGCTCGGTGAGAAGGCGCGTTATCGTCATGCAAAATCCATGAGTTGTTCGCCCACAAATTTGGCCGCTTCTTACGGATACGCTCACGCAAACGTTTCATAACGCCTAGGTAATACTCCTTGTTTACCGTCTGACCCTCTGGAACGAATTCGTAGTGCACCACGCCACGGATATCGAAGAAAACAATGAGCATCACCTTCATTTTCGAGCGGCTTTGGCGTGGTTTTTTCGGTTTCGGCTCATTTTTTGCCACCCATTCCGATGATTGCTGGCTTGTTTGCATATCGTACTCGTAGACCCAGGTCTCATCACCAGTTATAATGCGTTCCATGAATGTAGATTCGGAATTACAGCGATCCACCATGTCTGAAGCAACCTGTTCGCGATGACGTTTTTGAAGAAAATTCAGGTCTTTCGGTACGAGTCGTGCGGCCACCTTTCTCATGCCCAAAATATCAATCAAAATCGTACGTGCGGACTCGTGGGATATCTTAAGATCATGTGCTATCTCTCTCAAGCTGGTACGACGGTTTTCCAGCACCCTTTCCTTAATTTTACCGACGTTATCTTCGATCGAAGCCGTCGATGGGCGTCCGGAACGAGGCAAGTCTTCGACCACTTCACGACCGTCCTTGAAGGCTCTGTACCACTGATATGCATGAGTTTTCGATAGAGCATTATCACCAAAGGCCTTTTGCAACATTTTCAATGCATCGGCACACGAAAATTCATTTGCAACACATAACTTTAAACAAATTCTTTGCTCAACGTAATCACCCATAGTAAAAATCGGCACGCACTGACATCGACTGACTTAATCAGCTGTTGCAAACACACTAGTTGACAGATCCCGCTCAAGCTTGGCATAGTAATTAAGGACAGTGGTACCAACCTAGGAAAAAAAGTTTTACCTGCCTCATTGCCCCGCCAGATTTAAATCGATAATTCCCGGTACTTTCTGAACAGAATGTATATGTAGGACAGACAAGCCGTTCATTCCAAACAAGGATACGAGAACATAAAAAATGTTACATTAATAATAAACCGAATTCAACTTATGCCAACCATTTGTTAGAGACTGGCCATAATTTTAATATGAACTATGAAATATTACATATTGAAAACAAAAGTCAGAAACTAAATCTGTTAGAAACTTTAGAGATCAATAGATATAATAAAAGACAAATTTTATTGAATGATCAAATAGACTTAAATAGATCCCCCCTACTTAATATTTTTCATTAATTGTATACCATCTCTTTTCACCCCTCTATTTTTTGTACTAGAGCTGTGTATTTAAGGTCATGTTTTACATTATATACCTCAGTTTAAATACTCACCTGATGAAGTCATGGTATGACGAAACCATTGTCGTGTAAATCAATAAAACAGCGGAAGTTAACATTTGTTTTGCTTATATTGAAAAATCCTTTATTATTTTATTCAATTAAAATGAATTGCCATCGAGTTAAATCCGATTCAATTAAAATTCAATAAGTCTGATTTTAGTAAGAATTTTTATGCATAATTTAGAAAAAAATTCACTAAAATCACTCGAGCAAATGTTTTCTTTATTGGTTTAGATATGTACAAGTTATAATTTGTTGCTTTAAGGGAACATTTAGACAACTATACAATTTCAAGGAGTTTATTAATAAACTCGATCCAAATATTAAATTCACTTTGAGAAAGAAAAGAACGGCAGAAAAAATATTCTTGATCTTAACATTTTTGAGAAAGAATGATTTGCACGATTTCAGTATACCCACGTATACTGATATCACTATTCATCAAACCATCCTATTAGCCAGAAAATAGCATATCTCAGTATGATCCTTAAATCAATTGAGGAACACATGACTCGCGATAGTTTTTTATATAAATTATTATTATTCAATAAATTGAATCGGCAGACTGGTGCTCAATTATTATTGAAAATTTTTATCAAAAAAACACAATTCCTCATTATGAAAGATTGGACAAAAAAATGCATTTTTATTCCCTACGTGAATAGAATATAGGATTATATTGCCGAGTGTTTCGAAGAAAAATATTAGTATAATGTAGCTTTTAGAACGATAAATAATTTAACAATACTTATAAAAAACAACAAAGATAAAATTAAGGAAGATAGTAAGTAAATCGGGGTTTTTAAGTTGATGTAAGAACTGCCCTATGAGATATACTGGTCAAACGGGTAGATACTTTAAGAAAAGAGTTCATGAATACCAGAGAAGTTTCACGTAAAACGTCTCATTCTTGACATATGCCAGTCATTTGAGATTACAAAATACCCATAATGATATTAAATGTACCCAACATAGACTGTTGGAAACGGTTGAAATCAACAGGTACAAAACCCTTTGAATGCTTTTCAACTATATTTTACAGTTATTTGTTCCCTTTTTTATATTGTTAAAAACCCTAACTGTATAAAAAGTTATTATTTATTAGAGTTAGTTCAAAAAGTGAACCCGATAAAAACACAGTGATGAAGAAGCTATTTTAGTAAATTTAGACATTATGGAAACATTCTTTTTTATTTTATTTAATATAAATTAATTTCCAACGAGTAAGGTCCGATTCAATTAAAAAAATTATTATCATAAGTTCTATTTTAAAATAAGGAAAACTTGCATCAATGAATATTTCGTTTTTATTCAATTTTAAAAATATATTGTGTATTAGGATGAAAAACCATCAGATAGTTTCAGATAAGCTCAATAGTATTTCTCGAAAGGCTTCAATTTATTCTGGAAAAAAGCAAACAGTAAACATGAAAATATATCACTTTGATTCCAATTGCCGAGGAAAATGATAAAAAATCTATATGAAACTTTCCAATTCACCTTGTCGACTTCCATTTTATCCTGAGTATCTGCAGACACAGGTCCAGAAGAAGTTATAAGTTACCTATCGTAGAATTTCATGGCTACTATTCTGTGTTCAAAGGAACCGGGAGATCGTTTCTATTCCATTGTGCTGTATACAAATCGACCGCAGGTTCTGAAAGGGCTGCAGGAGTAAACTTAATCAAATTTCAAGCTCTATTGACGTATTAGAGGAGATTTCCAGATAATCCGGCCGGCTTTTAGTGTATTATATGGGACCCTTTTTCAGAGGGCGGTCTTTCCATTGAAATTGCTCCATATTACTCCTAATTAATTTCTTTTTGTCTTTCTGTACACGCAGGACTGTGTACTAGCTCTCTCAACTTTGATCTCTGCGGGTGATTACTTACCCAAAGGACCGCGTTATCTGATAGCGTTCCTGAAATTGAGCTTCTCGCAGATTATTATTGCATCTCTTGAATTTGCTACTAATATGATCATTTTATTGGAAAAATTTAGCGGAAAGTGGATATAAAAAAATATTGTAAAAGCACCAACATGACCTGACGACTTTTGAAATTTTTTAAAAGATTCTCAATAACAAAATGTAGAGGTTTTAGAATCTGATTAAGATTTAAAATATTGAAAAACCCCTTTGAGTAATATTCAATTTATGTTTATTTATGAAAATTATAATTTGTCTTTTTCACGCATACGCATGGCAACTTTCAGATATTGAATCTGTGACCTTGTCTTCTTTTCATGATATTTTCTGTGGAGGAACATAGAGTTTAATAAATACGTAGGGCTGGGTTAACAGGGTTTGTTTCAGTTTGTTCCTGGCCAGAAGTGTATTGAGCAGAGAGTATGTCATATCCTTTTTTATTTATTGTCACGTTACAAACGCAACAAAATTTCCTCATGCTCAAGTCAGACCATAATAGGCCATAATGCTCATAATTAGCATAATCATATTTGAATAAATTAATTCGCCTGATATGTACCAAATATCATTAATAAGGAGTGTTAGCTATGACAATAGAAAATTCTACATATCGAGACAGTGTAACATACATCTGTATAACAATTCCACACTCAAACAAACTCGATAAGGTATTGTTGATCACAGGGGCAAATTGCAGACATGCGCATGTTTCAAACTGGTTGGTTTTCATCAGTACAATGTATGCCAGTCACTAAAAATCTGTGAAGTATCTACATTCGCTATACACAGAGACACTAAGATATAAATCATACACTAGCGCCAAGATTCCAAGTAACTCCAAGTTTTTCTCCTAGTTCATCTTGCGTTTGTGATGAATCTTCATCGAGCCTTACCTGAAATTCTTCATCCTTAAGCTTTGCTGGTTTACTCCTAATATTATGGATAATATTTTGAGTTAAGAATATTATTTATACTTTACCACTTAAATTTATGTATACATATTTGTATACCATGTCATAAATGAAAAATTGAATTTTTCCAGACCAATATTAATGTTTAAATTTTTAAAACATTTAAATATCGAAACAGATTTATTCTGTTAGCCTCCTACAAATTTCAATTTCAGAAAATTTTTATTCAAAAACTTTTAGAATTAAATCAATGTCTTATAAGCACTGATTAAATTTAGTAGACAAATAAAATCAAAACTCATTATATAATATCAAATGGAATAAAAAAAACCCAACATAAATTTTCAATTAAAATTACTAAATAAATACTTGAAGACAAAATTCAATCTTCAATCTTTTTCAAAAGTGCAGAATATAAACATGTTTTGAGAGATTTTTGCATTAGCTCATTTAAATATATCAAATATTTCAAATAAATTAGTTTTAAAAAAATTCTTAAAATCAAAATTTTTTTCTCATTATGGAATCTCAATAGTTTAAATATAACCTTATAACACCTTACACGTTTCTGTGATTTTGTTAAGAACATAGACTATCTTGAATTTTAAAGTTAGTCTGTTTAAAGCAATTATCCTCTTAAACACCTGTTAGGTGAGATATAGTGATAATTATTTTATTTAGATATTTGGAATATTATTTAGGGCCGATGAAGTGATTACCAGAATTATAATTGTTTTTTGAAGATATAGTGCATATTTTGAGAGATTTCTGAATTAACTTATTTGAATATTTAAATATATTAAATATTTCAAATAAATTATATTTTTTGAGAAGTCCTTAAGTTGTGTTCATGATTTTGAAAGGCAATTGGTGTTCTTAATGGTAAGATCAGAAACAAAAATTTTGTCTCCTTTAAATATTTATTTATTAAAATTAATGACTTCTTTTATATCTGTTGATTTATTTATTCCATTTAACATTATATATTGAGTTTTGATTATATACGTCTATTAAATATAAGCGGTGCTTATTGTAGACATTAATATAATTCTAAAAGTTTTTTGAATAAAAATTTTTTTGAAATTAAAATTGTAGAAGACTAACAGATTAAATTTGTTTTGATATTCAAATTTTGTTATATTTCTTCTATCAAGTAAAAAGCCTTTTTCTATTTTATCTTTAAATCATGTTTTGCATTTTTGAAAAAGATTTGAAACAAGATAAGAAACAAAATTTCGGCTCCTTAAAGTATTTATTTAGTAACTTTAATTGATAATTTATATTTCGTTGGGTATTTTATTACATTTGATATTATATGATGAGTTTTGATTTGTATGGCTTCTGAATTTAAGCAGTGCTTAGAGACATTAATTTAATTATGAAAGTTTTTGAATAAAATTTTTCGAAATAAAAAATTTGTAGGCTAACACAATAAATCTGTTTTGATATATAAATTTTGTAATAATCCTTCTAGCAAGTAAAAGACATCTTCTTATTATTTTATTGTCAATGTTAATGTTATAATCATCCCATATATTTTTTAATATAATATAATATGAATATTATATAGTGAAACTTCTTCGAAATTCTGATTTGAATTCAAATTACTTACTACTAGTTAGCAGAATAAAGTTACCTGCCAGTTGCTAATTTTAGTTTTTGAAGACAGTACTACGGATAATAACCAGAATAAGACATCCCGACAACTTCCTGCATCATCCATCTAATCAACTGTTGTACTCAAGAACCAATGTTGAACCAATAAAAAAGAGATTGAACACCCTAAATGAAATATTTTTCAAAAAACTCAAAGAAATGGATGAAATTCTACCCCTATACCACAACGATAATGAACACATTACCAGGAGAAAACATCCGAAGCGCACCCTATTCGAAATACTGCAAAACAGAAATAATAACTTATAGTTTTTTTTTGTTGTATCGGATTTGACAGGAGGTAGAAGCCATGTTGTTTTGACATTTCTGTTCAGTAAGCATTGACAAATTATCATGGAAAGACTCACGCCGCAACAACGTTTACAAATTGTCGAAATTTATTTTCAAAATCAGTGTTCTATTCGCCAAACTTATAGAGCACCTCTTGATATTTATGGTTTACATAATCGTCCATCAGAGCAGCTTATTCGTCGAACTATTGATAAATTTCGAACAACATTTTCTCTATTCGATGCAACAACAACAATAAGACAAAGAACTGTACGTACAGAAGAAAATATCGCTGCTGTAAGTCATAGTGTTAATGATGATCCAGATTTGTCTATTCTTCGACATTCACAACATGTTGGACTCTGTGCATCCACCATATGGAAAATTTTGCGTAAAGATCTTGGTCTACACCCATACAAGATCCAGCTGGTTCAAGAACTAAAGCCACTTGACCATAATAAGCGTCGATTGTTTACTGATTGGGCCCTAGAACAACTTGAAGTTGATCAACTTTTTTATTGAATAATTGCTCATTTCTGGTTGAACAGCTATGAAAACAAGCGAAATTGCCGTATATGAAGTGAAAACAATCCTCAAAAAGTTCTGCAGGTTCTATTGCATCCGGAAAAAAGCACTATATGGTGTGCTTTACACGCTGGAGGCATCATCGGTCCATATTTCTTTAAAAACGATGCTGGAGCTAATGTTACAGTGAATGGTGCTCGTTACAGATCGATGATCAATGATTATTTGTTTCAAAATGTGAATGGTATCGACCCAGAAATGTTTTGGTTGCAACAAGATTGTGCTACACCACATGCTGCTACCGTAACAATTGATTTATTGAAAGAAATATTTGACGATAACATTATTTCGATTAATGGTCCATTTAATTAATCCAAGACCATGCGACATAATTCCACTGGATTATTTTCTTTGGGGTTATGTCAAGTCATTGGTTTATGCCGATAAACCAGAAACAATAGACGCTTTGGAAGCCAACATAACTCGTGTAATTAATGAAATAAGGCCTGAATTACTCGAAAAAGTGGTCCAAAATTGGTCTGGTCGAATTCGGTTCCTCAGAGCTAGTCGTAGTGGATATAGCCGGAAATTATTCTCAAAACATAAATGTCGTAAAATTACCTTTCAAATATAAAAAATTTGGCTTCAATCTTAATTTAAATATTTCTTATTTCAATTCAAAGTTTTATCACTCTAAAAAAACACCCGATACTTTAAAGAATTTATTACCGTATTTACTGTGTATGTTATAAAGATATGTATAAGCATTGATTAACAACATTAGGCTGAAGGACCCAAGGTCGATGGCCGTTTGTTTGGCAATAAATAACAGTTATAAAGTTTGAATATTGAAACAAATTAATATATGTTTATCTTCTACAGTTTTAATTTAAAAAATTTTTATTCAAAAAAACTTTTAGAATTAAATTAATGTCTAAAACAAGCACCGCTTATATTTAATAGACGTATATAATCTAAACTCAATATACAATGTCAAATGGAATAAATAAACCAAAAGATACACGAAAGTCCCTAAAATTAATAAATAAATATTTAAAGGAGACAAATTTTGTTTCTGGTCTTGCTCTTAAAACGCCATTTGTACCTTGAAAACATGAACACACTTAAAGGACCTCTCAAAGAATATAATTTATTTGAAATATTTAATATATTTAAATATTCGAATAAGTAAATTCAGAAATCTCTCAAAGCATGCACTATATCTTCAAAAAACAAATATAGTTCAAACCAATTCCGTCTTCAGTCCTGAAATATATTCAAAATATCAAAATCAAAAACTAACCTGTACCAAACCACTCAACACGTGTAAATGAATAATGTTTCGAGACATAGATTTAAATATATTAAATATTTCAAATAAATTATATTCTTTGAGAGGTCCTTTAAGTGTGTTCATGTTTTCAAGGTACAAATGGCGTTTTAAGAGCAAGACCAGAAACAAAATTTGTCTCCTTTAAATATTTATTTATTAATTTTAGGGACTTTCGTGTATCTTTTGGTTTATTTATTCCATTTGACATTGTATATTGAGTTTAGATTATATACGTCTATTAAATATAAGCGGTGCTTGTTTTAGACATTAATTTAATTCTAAAAGTTTTTTTGAATAAAAATTTTTTAAATTAAAACTGTAGAAGATAAACATATATTAATTTGTTTCAATATTCAAACTTTATTATATTTCTTCTATCAAGTAAAAGGCCTTTCTATTTTATTTTATAAATAACAGTTATTATTATTATTATTTTTGATGACGTTGTCATTCCTTCAAACAACTGTTTGCATGAATTTCTTCTTATGGGCGAATATAAAGAAATAAAGTAATTCTGATCTGGAAGAATCCAGAAAAGGTTTAGCTTCGTCGAGATCTTGAAGAATTAATAATTACAGTCCTGCATTTACCAACGCCCAACCGCTGTTTTAATTGAGGGTTCATTTCATTAATTATGAATATCAAATTCTCTCCTATTTTCAGACAGAAGAGCGTTGATTAGTGTTATAACTAATGAGCTACGTGACACCATCTCGCTGCTGGAGAAAGAGCTTTGTCTTTGTCTTGCCGTTTACAAATTTTTATAACCAAGGCGTGTAAATACGTGAGCTCATCAACCAAGCGTAAATGTTGCTATAATATTCACAGTGAACCATTGGAATTGGAACGATTGGATCCGAAAACTTATGGAAAGCTTCAAAGTACATAATGTGAAATAATGCAAATTTCAAAGAACAAGTTATCATTCACCAGGAAAATTTAATGAATATATAGAATTAAAATTGTACATATATGTAGATGACAAACTCATATACTTTTTTCGCATTTTGACTGATAATGTGGTATTTTACTAAATTCAAAATCGTTTAATAATTAAAACAAATTGTAGAAATTACTCTTTTACTACCAAAAAATATATGTTACACATTTTCTTGTGACTCGAGTTTCGGGAAATGAACTATCCCATCATCAGACAACTGAAGACCTAACAGTGGTACAGTGGTATTTAAACAAAAGTGATAAACATTTTGAATATTTCAACAGATTCTCGGTAACACTGTACTGTAGTGGTACAGAGGTTTACAATCGGAACGTGACAAAAAACCGGGTTAAAAAAGAGGGGCCTTCTAACAGATATTGGAATGTCGGCAATCGACAAAGAAGGTTGTTAAACAGATGGTATCCATTTAAATATCTCAAATAATTTTTGGGGTTACATAGCTCCGTACAGTCATTCATTATTTTCACATTATTTTGTTGTATATCTCAAATATTTGGATTTACAAAGCTCCATACAGTCATTCATTATTTTTTACATTATTTTTATTGTGAACGAATTCGAAAATTTCAATAATCAAGTTTCTTTTCTTTTGAATCTACATGTAAAATTTTCTTAAGATTTTCGTTTGTCGAAAGGAATTACTGTTTTCTAAAGAATGAGTGGCAGAAGTTCAATTTTTGTTTACTTTTCATTAAATTCATTTTATGTTCGTTGAAAAAGGTTTTAAGCAGATGTTACTTTTTAAATATCTCAAATATTTTCGATTTACATAGCCCCGTACAGTAATTCATTATTTTTACATTATTGTTATTGTGAATTAATTTGAAAATTTCAACAGATTCTAGAGCATCGAGTTTCTTCCCTTTTGATTCTATATGTAAAATTTTAAGATTATCTATTGTGGAAAAGGAATGACCGTTTTCTAGACAAGGAGTGGCAAAAGTAGAATTTTGTTTATTTTTTCTGAAACTCATTTTATGTTCGTTGAACCTCGTCTTGAAGGAACGTCCTGTTTGTCATATATATTTATTACTGAACGTAGAACAAGATAACTCATAAACTACTGATTTGTGTATGTTTGGAGTATGGTTAAAGTGACCATACGTCCCGTTTTGAACGGGACTGTCCCTTTTCTCGGTCACCTGTCCCGTTGTCCCCAAACAAAGCGCCGGGACGCGAAATTGTCCCGTTTTGTGAAACAGCGCGAAAATTTAAATCATGTAGTGCGAAACAAATATTTGGAACAGTGGACTTGCTTTCTTACTAAAGAAATGGAGATATTTAAATGGGCAGATTCAAGAAAAGTACTTGCATGGGAAGATATTCAAAACGCAGTGGATGTGTTGATTGAAAAGGGATATATTCACTGTAATAAAGATACAGAAGTATTTGACGAATTTACATTAATTTCTAGCTACGTCACTTGCCAAAAAATTACCGAATGGAATAATTTAAAAGTCTCAACAGAAACTCGTTGGGTGGAAGTATTCAAACACTTTCGTACCAAAAATCTTAAACATGCAAATTTTTGTATTTTAATTGAATACATTTTATGTCTACCTGGAACAAATGCCCCAGTAGAAAGAGTCTTTTCTCTCATGAACAAACTGTGGACATCCGAAAAAAATCATTTACAGGTTCCAGTTTTGAAAGCGATGTTGATAACTAAGGTTAATGTAAAAAAAACGTGCCAAGAATTTTATTCTCATTTAAAGTCATCACAAACTTTATTAAAGCAAATTTGTTCCTCTGAAAAGTACAAAAACAATTAAAAAAAATGCGTTGCATAATATTTTAATAATTATTAACAGATCAAAGTTCCTTGATTTAATAAAGCTGGTGATTGATTTTTATTTTTCACTACTTTTTATTATAAACATAATTATACTTAATTAATATGAAAATAATTATAGTGAATACTAATTCCATTAAGTTACACTCAATCTAAATAAAGAAAATTAAAAGTTGTGTTTATTTCTACCTGAAGGCTAAATGTAAAGGTCTGGCAGGAAATTTAAATTTTAAACAGTTTTTTTAGAATTGTAGCCAAATTAGGCAAAACTTAGAGAGGATTTTTGATTTCGCGATAATAAAAAATATTTATTTACGTAATTTTAAATCGATATTTACATACATTCTTAAAAAAACTGTTTAAAATTTGAATTACCCGCCAGACCCTTACGTTTAACCTGAAGCTTAAAATTTTTTGTCCCGTTTTGAGTTAAAAAAAAAATGGTCACTTTAAGTATGGTCCTTTGCGTTAAATAATACCGATGATAATTTGTTTTCCGTTTTGAAGGCAATATTGACATTTGATTTTGAAAAACTATTGGCCACTTTTTGACTTATGCTACCAAAGTACGACAGAGAAATGAATTTTTTATTTCCTTCGGTTTTTATGATGGGATAAATTTGGCTCATAGCTATTTTAGATAGTTTCTGTCGAATTAGATTATCTATTATATTGGGGTTGAAACCGTTGTTCGCGGCTATTGATATAATAGTTTGGACTTCAGCTTCGTAGTCATTTTTTGATAAGGGTAATGCGAAGGCTCTATGGATAATCGATTGATACGCTGACATTGTTTTGTGAATATTCACAAAAAATGTCAGTGTAACTGGATGCATCTGGGAGTTTTAAGTATTCTGCGACTTTTTGAGGAATTCTTGCAAAACTGTTGATGCCGACTGGTTCAGTTGTGCACTTACCATTATTATAGTAAATGAAAAATAAATCAATGGGGTTTAGTTGTTTGGGTCTCAATTGTGAATACTAATGATACATCTCATATCCATTGCACTCGGGTCCTACAGTAAATACACGTTTCTTCTTGGTTTTGGGATCATATAAAGTTATAACCAACATTTTTCCAGTGTCTTCTATATCTTTGACAGTAAAGCTGCATAATTCTGCACGCCGACCTGCCCCATTTAAACCAAATATTACTACCACTCTTATTAATAAGAACTTATCGTCTGGAGCCTCTTTGAAAGACATATCAACGTTTTCCATAGTCATAACATTCGATTTCTTTGCTTCGTGTCATTATGACGTTTAAGAGAGGCAAGTAACTTTTTGTATTGGGAAATATCCACATTTTCGTTTATTTGTATAGTATTTTTATCATGGAATATGTAGACCATAAACTGGATGCCTTGAGAGCTTTTGCCTAAAGTAATGAAAGACAATGTATAAAAACACTAAATTGTATATAAAAAAAAAGCTTACCTTCTCAAAAACATAGGCTAGCATTACACGTTCATCGGTTCACAGTGCGTTTTTTGTCATCCTCCAATTACAAAATATTTCAAATACCTTCTCGTATTTTTCCTCAGATAGTAAAGGAATTAAATGCTTCTCGAGCAAAATGTCTGCAGAACAATTTTCTGAAGTGTTGGCAGTAGCAAGACTCATTTTTATAATTAATATTTAACTTAATCTCAATTCGACCAACAAAAAAGAAACTTGTTATCTGTTGTTATGTAAATAAACAAACCGTGTCAGGTTACTAGGTTACGGAAATTCTAGCTATATACTATAAATTTTTTTGAATTTCTATCTTCCTAGCGCTTTAATATCTATGATTATTTGTTTATAATTAACACAAAATGCGAAATAATAGTATAAAAAAACCTCGTAAAAAGAACGGTTTTACTGAACTCATATATCGGATGTTTTTTTAGAGTGATAGAATTTTAAATTAAAATAAATTACATTTAAATTAGGATTGAAGCCAAAGTTTTTTTTTTAATTGAAAGATAATTTTATGACATTTATTTTTTGAAAATAATTTCCGGCACCACGACTAGCTCTGAGGAACCGCTTTCGACCAGACCAATTTTTGTCCATTTTTCCTAGTAATTCAGTCCTTATTTCATAAATAACAAGAGTTATGTTGGCTTCCAAGGCGTCTATTGTTTCTGGTTTATCAGCATAAACCAATGGCTTGACATAACCCCAAAGAAAATAATCCAGTGGAGTTATGTCGCATGATCTTGGAGGTCAATTAATTGGACCATTTCTCGAAATAATGTTATCGCCAACTCTTGTTTTCAATAAATCAATTGTTACGGTAGAAGCATGAGGTGTAGCACCATCTTGTTGGAACCAAAACACTTCTGGGTCGATACCATTCAAATTTTGAAACAAATAATCATTGATCATCGATCTGTAATGAGCACCATTCATTGTAACATTAGCCCCAGCATCGTTTTCAAAGAAATATGGACCGATGATGCCTCCAGCGTGTAAAGCACACCATATAGTGTATTTTTCCGGATTCAATAGAATCTGCAGAACTTCTTGAGGATTGTTTTCACTTCATATACGGCAATTTTGCTTGTTTACATAGCCGTTCAACCAGAAATGAGCTTCATAACTAAACACAATTTTACGATAAAAAAGTGGATCAACTTCAAGCTGTTCTAGGGCACAATCAGCAAGCAAACCACGCTCATTATGCTCAAGTGGCTTTAGTTCTTGAACAATTTAAATCTTGTATGGGTGTGGACCAAAATCTTCACGCATGTGGTAGATGCACAGAGTCCAACTTGTTGTGAAAGTCGACGAATAGACAAATCTGGACCATTATTAACACTACGACTTACAGCAGCGATATTTTCTTCTGTACGTACTGTTCTTTGTCTTGTTGTTGCATCGAGTAGAGAAAATGTTGTCCCAAATCTATCGATAGTTCAACGAATAAGCTGCTCTGATGGACGATTATGTAAACTGTAAATTTCACGAAGTGCTCTATAAATTTGGCAAATAGAACACTGATTTTGAAAATAAATTTCATCAATTTGTAAATGTTGTTGCAGCGTGAGTCTTTCCATGATAATTTGTCAATGCTTGCTGAACAGAAATTTCAAAACAACATGGCTTCTTCCTTCTGTCAAATCGCAGTTATCCCTATCGAAAGTTCTATCACTTCCAAAAAAACACCCGATAGCTTTTAAGTTACTCGCTCGCTCGTACTCAAAACTTATACTCATTTAGAAAAACTTAACTTTTCTAAACTTGTTGTTTAATATACTATAATAGTACTAGAGTTCTAGTAGCTTGATGGTTTTCTCCATTACCTAAGTTCATTACATAAAAGTATTCAGTTCACAATTGAAAAAGAAACTAGCGACTACTCAAATTATTTGGATATAATAATATCTAGAGTTAATGGCAGATTTTTTTTCCATTTTCATTAAGCTCCTCATACAGATATAACAATCCCCAAAAACTAGTTTCAAGCATAAGTTATCAGCATATCATAGCAAGACACAAAGATGATTGAATATTGCTTTATATCCGAAAAATTTTGATCGTTCATTGAATTCAATTAAAGAAATAGCAACTAGTAATGGTTATTCATCATCAATAATAGACAGTGCGGTAGCCAGAAAACAATATAAAAATGCTATTTACGAAATATACCCTAAGTCAAAAATCGAGAAAACATTAGTTCTCTCAGCTACTATGGTTAATTAACCCCTACAGAACAAGAAGTTCCGCAATATCATATACATAAACAGATCCTTCAGTACCAATCATTCTTTGGGAAAAATTCAAAAACTTATACTGAACAAGCCTGAAAGATACTTATTCATATAAAAAATTAAACAAATAAAGACAATTAATCTGAAGTCTATGAGTTGACTTGTAGTGTTTACCTGTGGTATATATTGATCAATTAGGAAGATCTTTTAAGAAAAGAATTCACGAACACCAGCGGAGTTACACGTCAAACTTCTCGCATTCAACATATGCCAGTCAGTTAAAAGAATTTGGACAAAATTTCAACACTTACCTTGAAATTAGTAGTAGAAATTAGTACGTACAAGAACCTTAAAATTCTTCTCAACGACCAAACAGATGTCGCAAGATCCCCATTGTTTAAAACTCTTACTTATTGAGGTATTTCCGATAATTGGCCACAATATATTTTATGATTATTTAAATATTTTAATATTTACAGATATATTCTGTTAGCTTTTTACATATTTAATCTCAAAAAATTATATTTAATATTATAATTTCAGCAATTAAATTAATGTCATATAAGCACTGCTCATATCAAACGACATATAAAATGAAGATTCATTATAAGACATCCAAATGAGATAACAAAATCCAATAAATATAAATTGTTAACAAAATTCCTATACATTAAATATTTTGAGTAGACAAAATATTGTTTCTGCTCATCCCTCTTATGAATTCAATATTATTGGATATCTGAGTTACTTTTTAGAAAGTCTCAAGATATGTGAAAAGATTACTAAAAAACAAGTTTTAAGAGAGACTTTGCTTCGTCAGTACTCAATCGTATTCAATAAAATATGACATCAATCAACACAAAATATTCACTCACCTTTAACAATTCAGAAAGCGTCTTGGTAAATGAATACTGAACATTTAAATGGAGTCTAATGTTGACTCGAAAGACGCTTTCTGAATTGTTAAAGGTGAGTAAATATTTTTTGTTGATTGATGTTATATTTTATTGAATACGATTGAGTACTGACGAAGCAAAGTCCCTCTTGAAACTTGTTTTTTAGTAATGTTTTTACATATCTGGAGATTTTCTAAAATGTAACTTAGATATCCAATAATATTGAATATTCGAAGTAAGACAGTTTTATGATGAAATTCTTAAGATTATGTTAAACATTTTTGAAAGATATTTGTTTTCATAAGAGGGATGAGCAGAAACAAAATTTTGTCTACTCAAAATATTTACTTTATAGGAATTTTGTTAACAATTTATATTTATTGGATTTTGTTATGTCATTTGGATGTCTTATAATGAATGTTTATTTTATATGCCGTTTGATATGAGCAGTGCTTATATGATATTAATTTAATTCCTGAAATATAATTTTTTGAATTTAAATATGTAGAAGGCTAACAGAATATATCTGTATATATTAAAATATTTAAATAATTTTATATACCTTCTTTCAAGTGTAAACCTCCATTTATTTCATATATTTTAAAGTTATTTATATCCGTTTTTTCGCATATTTTTCCTTATCTCTATTTCTGTGAATTGATGGTTATTTGTATACCTTTTGCAATGTTTTTCTCATCTTTATTTCCTAAAATTGTTAGTGTGTTGTATCGCCTCTTTTTCCAATTTTTTATCTATATTAGAAGTGAATATGTAATGTTGTGGAATAATCTATATTAGTTTATCTAATCAGCAATTTACGTTTACTCTTTGGTATAAAAGATTTTATGGAAAACTTGACGCATCAATCCACATGTTCTCTATAGATTTATGCAGAATACGAATCTGCTCTCCAATTTTTTGCCATTCTGCGCTCGGTTGAAATTTCATTTGGCGTTAAATATGGTAATTCGAGGCGCGTTGAGTCTAATTTTGATTATTTTCCATCCATGCCCTATGTGGAATTCAATAATTGACATGTATATGTATGAGCCGGACTCCGGTGGCCAAATTACCATCTTTAATTAAATAAGAGTGCTCAGTGAAACTTTCTAACCCTAATGTACTATTGTCACTCAGAATGATAAATCCGTATTATTACGTTTCCAGTCAAGCTGGCGGAAAACTCAAAGGCAAAACACGTATGAGATCCCTATTAATTCGAATTTTTAGTTGTCAGTGAGCCCAAGGATATATGAATAGTTGCGAAAAATTTGAGGGGGTGATTTCTTATCTAAAATAGGGTGAGTCTTAGATATTAACCTAATTTTTTGAGCCCCCCTGCTTAGTTACAGCCCCCTAATTTTTTTCTAAAAAGCCAAAACACTGACACGAATAAAATTAACCGTACATTTTATGCGCGAGAAGGCATTTAGAAAATTTTTGGTGGTGTTCCTGGATAATAGCAAGGGGTAGAAAAAGCCACCCCTAAACCTTCTTTCGCAAGAAACTTTTTTCCATATTCCTATTTTACAATAAAAAATTAATTTTGGATAGATTGATCCATTCTTAACCAATAAGTACTCCTGTCATTTCACGCTAAAATTCACATTTTTTGAGAAAAAAAAAATCATCAACAGATAATACGTCGGAGTCGTAGAGGCTGGAATTATTTTCGACCTTAAATTTATCCATTAGACGGATGTCAATTCGACATTTTTTATTGAGAACAGGTACAAATATTGAATAAATGTGACAAAACAAACAATTTCGAACTTTTCACAAATTGAATATCACAAAAAATAACTTTATTCTCAGAATCAATGTTTACAAGGAAATGAGAAATCCTCAAAAGAAAATATATATCTGGAAAAAGAACTACATTCTGGAAATTCCAAGACAATGATTAAAAAATTCTAAAATAGAATATGGTTCAATATCTACAATTAAATTGGTAATTTGTTGTAGGACTTTTCATGATTTGTAATATCTCTAATGGAATTTGGTAATATATTATAAATTTTGATACACATATACTTGGTGTTTTTTTCTGTTAATGAAAGACCATGTTTAGGAAAATGGTAAGGAACTGTCCTTCTTGTTTTATTTTATTACGCAGATCTTCGACGTGATGTGGATTTTTTATTCACAATTATAGCACATTTTATGATGTATATTCCAATAAATGTCGGAATTTTATTTTGTCGAAATCTTCCTCTACATGATTCTCGATAATTTAGCCCATACATTGATCTCACAGCAGATTTCTGAAGAATGAATATTCTTTCGGCTCTAGAGGTGCCACCCCAAAGAACAACACCATATCTCATCAAAGATTCGAAATTTGCGAAGTAAACTGATCTTACGAGTTCCCTATCTACTCGGCGAGACATTACTCTCATTATACTACTCTGTCAAGAAAGTACCGGGAATTTTCAATTAAAACAACATTTTTACATTTAATCGTCAAAATTTATTGGGCCGCCTTCAAAATAGGCTCCATTTGCTCCAATACATCTATGCCAACGGCACTTCCAATTATCGAAACATTTTTTATAGGCGCTTTCCGGGATGGACTTTAGCTCTCGCGCCGAATTTTGTTTTATGGCTTCAATCGACTCAAAACGGGTGCCACGAAGGGGCAATTTTAGTTTTGGGAAGAGGAAAAAGTCGCAGGTAGCCAAATCCGGCGAATACGGTGGTTGCTGAAGCACGTTTGTTGAGTTTTTGGCGAGAAAGTCAGTCACAATCGTAGCTCGGTGAGAAGGCGCGTTATCGTCATGCAAAATCCATGAGTTGTTCGCCCACAAATTTGGCCGCTTCTTACGGATACGCTCACGCAAACGTTTCATAACGCCTAGGTAATACTCCTTGTTTACCGTCTGACCCTCTGGAACGAATTCGTAGTGCACCACGCCACGGATATCGAAGAAAACAATGAGCATCACCTTCATTTTCGAGCGGCTTTGGCATGGTTTTTTCGGTTTCGGCTCATTTTTTGCCACCCATTCCGATGATTGCTGGCTTCTTTGCATATCGTACTCGTAGACCCAGGTCTCATCACCAGTTATAATGCGTTCCATGAATGTAGAATCTGAATTACAGCGATCCAGCATGTCTGAAGCAACCTGTTCGCGATGACGTTTTTGAAGAAAATTCAGGTCTTTCGGTACGAGTCGTGCGGCCACCTTTCTCATGCCCAAAATATCAATCAAAATCGTACGTGCGGACTCGTGGGATATCTTAAGATCATGTGCTATCTCTCTCAAGCTGGTACGACGGTTTTCCAGCACCCTTTCCTTAAATTTATCGACGTTATCTTCGATGGGCCGTCGATGGGCGACCACTTCACGTCCGTCCTTGAAGGCTCTGTACCACTGATATGCACGAGTTTTCGATAGAGCATTATCACCAAAGGCTTTTTGCAATATTTTCAATGCATCGGCACATGAAAATTCATTTGCAACACAAAACTTTAAACAAATTCTTTGCTCAACGTAATCACCCATAGTAAAAATCGGCACGCACTCTGACATCGACTGACTTAATCAGCTGTTGCAAACACACTAGTTGACAGATCCCGCTCAAGCTTTGCATAGTGATTAAGGACAGTGGTACCAACCTAGGTAAAAATTTTTTTCCTTCAGAGCCTTCAAGGACGGTCGTGAAGTGGTCGCCCATCGACGGCTTCGATCGAAGATAACGTCGATAAAATTAAGGAAAGGGTGCTGGAAAACCGTCGTACTAGCTTGAGAGAGATAGCACATGATCTTAAGATATCCCACGAGTCCGCACGTACGATTTTGATTGATATTTTGGGCATGAGAAAGGTGGCCGCACGACTCGTACCGAAAGACCTGAATTTTCTTCAAAAACGTCATCGCGAACAGGTTGCTTCAGACATGCTGGATCGCTGTAATTCCGATTCTACATTCATGGAACGCATTATAACTGGTGATGAGACCTGGGTCTACGAGTACGATATGCAAACAAGCCAGCAATCATCGGAATGGGTGGCAAAAAATGAGCCGAAACCGAAAAAACCACGCCAAAGCCGCTCGAAAATGAAGGTGATGCTCATTGTTTTCTTCGATATCCGTGGCGTGGTGCACTACGAATTCGTTCCAGAGGGTCAGACGGTAAACAAGGAGTATTACCTAGGTGTTATGAAACGTTTGCGTGAGCGTATCCGTAAGAAGCGGCCAAATTTGTGGGCGAACAACTCATGGACTTTGCATGACGATAACGCGCCTTCTCACCGAGCTACGATTGTGACTGACTTTCTCGCCAAAAACTCAACAAACGTGCTTCAGCAACCACCGTATTCGCCGGATTTGGCTCCCTGCGACTTTTTCCTCTTCCCAAAACTAAAATTGCCCCTTCGTGGCACCCGTTTTGAGTCGATTGATGCCATAAAACAAAATTCGGCGCGAGAGCTAAAGTCCATCCCGGAAAGCGCCTATAAAAAATGTTTCGATAATTGGAAGTGCCGTTGGCATAGATGTATTGGAGCAAATGGAGCCTATTTTGAAGACGACCCAATAAATTTTGACGATTAAATGTAAAAATGTTGTTTTAATTGAAAATTCCCGGTACTTTCTTGACAGAGTAGTATAATGTAGAAGTTAGAATATATAATTCTGATAAAATAGAAAAAGGCATTTTACTTGATAGAAGAAATATAACAAAATTTGAATATCAAAACAAATTAAATATGTTCGTCTTCTACAATTTTAATTGCAAAAAACTTTTATTCAAAAAACTTTTAGAATTAAATTAATGTCTAAAATGAGCACCGCTTACTTTAATAGACGTATATAATCAAAACTCAATATATAATGTCAAATCGAATAAAAAAACCAACAGATATACGAAAGTCATTAAACTTAATGAATAAGTATTTAAAGAAGACAAAATTTTGTTTCTGATCTTACCTTTAAGAACACCAATTGCCTTTTAAAAACATGAACACACTTATACATTCATTCTTAGCACGCGTGCGTTGTGATATAGGTGTAGTTTTTTGATTTTGATATTTGGAGTATTATCTAGGGCCGATGAAGGGATTACTTAGAATTATATTTGTTTTTTGAAGATATAGTGCATGTTTTGAGAGATTTCTGAATTAACTTATTCGAATATTCAAATATATTAAATATTTCAAATAAATTATATTCTTTGAGAAGTCCTTAAGGTGTGTTCATGTTTTTAAAAGGTAATTGGTGTTCTTAAAGGTAAGATCAGAAACAAAATTTTGTCTCCTTTAAATATTTATCTATTAATTTTAATGACTTTCGTATATCTGTAAGTTTATTTATTCCATTTGACATTATATATTGAGTTTTGATTATATACGTCTATTAAACGTAAGCTGTGCTTATTTTAGACATTAATTTAATTCTAAAAGTTTTTTGAATGAAATTTTTTTGAAATTAAAATTGTAGAAGACTAACATATTTAATTTGTTTTGATATTCAATTTTTTTTATATAATTCTGAATTTAAAGTCATTTAGAAGTTTTTTGCTTGCAACATCTTCAATATGACCATCATAATGAAATCATTGTTCATGACTCCTCTGCTAACTAGAATAAAATGCGCACATTTTTTGCTTACATGGCAAAGTTCTTGAAAAGTAGAGATCATTTTTATTTTCCATCCCCTTCACGGAGTACGAAAGCGATCAAATTAATAAACGTTTCGTTACATTCTCAATCCCCGCGAGATCTAAATTTACATTTATGGAAAGTGGCAGGCGACAATGATACGCGTTTATGCATAAGGCAATTATTGGTGGCGTTAAAAACGAAACGATAATCAAATTAGGGTCGCGAGGGCTAATTACTGGGATTGCCCGGGCTGATGTCATTTGTCCGAATGACCAATGCGAATCTCTTATCCGTGACAAGTGAACATCTGTGGCTTCAATTCAGAATTGAACTAATTTCCAAGGTTAGCGAATGGCTCAACTTAAAACAAGAGTTATGATAGGATCCAGAATGTGAGGTCAAAAGGAAACTTTCACTCGTCAAATTAGGATAAATCCGAAATATCTCTTGGAATCTTTTTAGAATTTAATATAATAAAATTCCTTAGAAAAAGCTGTACCACTTTATAAAGATATACAGATATGGAAAAGACAGTCGAAAACATAGGAAACTCAATGTCAATGTTAATCTATAAACAACGTCGCAGCAGTGGAAAAAAAAATAAAACAGCGCGATGCGATAAAAAACGATTGTTCTCTCTCAATAGTACGGGCTGGTCGAGGAAAATTTCGATCGAAACGAGGCTCTGCACTGCTTTCAGTTCAGCAAATAGAATCATTCGCACTTCAAACGTGGGAAACGTGGAGATCGGTTGAAAATAAATACGACAATCTTATTCCATTGTATGCAAGGAGTTTATTTGCCACGATTAATGACACAAATAATTTCCTCTCTGAAAATAAGTACTTAGGATCTTTTTCGCCATAACTGGCTGGAAAATAAAATAATTTCTTCGAAAATAAGGAATTCAAAAACAAACAATAAAAAATGCGAAATCGAAGGTCGACAAATTTAAATTGAATGTTAAAATAATCAACCTTGTTGAGCCAACCAGTAGCCAAATCTATTATAAAGAGATAATCTCATATCTCTGAGCAGATTCGGCAAGTTGCTACTTTAGCACAAAGTTGGATTATTTCGAACCTTAATTCATTAATACTCGTCGCTCATCAATACCATGCCCATAAACCAAATTTTTCAGATATCCCCAAAGAAAAAAATTGTTGCGAGATTAATCTGGTGATATGGGGGACCATTTAATCGTTCCATTTATAGAATGACACGGTTCTAAAAAGTTGGCCTGAGATATTGGGTGACTACTCTTGCGTTGTGACTTGGACAGCCATCCTGTTGAAACCACACGTCATCGAAATTAATTGACAGCTGTCGAACTTTCGGAATAATTTGATTCTCTAAAAGCTTGAGATATTTGGCAGCGTTCAGATTACCATCGATAAAAAATGGCCGTATGATGTAATTCCCCAGTATTCCTGTCCAAACATTAAGTTTTTGGGGATACTAGGTACGCACAGGAATACTCAGATGCTTATTCTTCCTAGACCAATATCTTACTTCTGATGGAATAGTTTTCTGTTCAACTAAAATGATTACTCATTAGTGAATAAGATATTGTTGAGGAATGAACTATTTTCATTCACTTTTTTCCATAATAGTTTCACAAAATTCAATTTGTTTGATATGGTCTTCTGGAAAAATTTCTTGGTTTGTTTGAACCTTAAAACATCGGCAACCATTTCATTTCAAAATATTCCGAACACCTCTATCGCTCATATCGACCTGTTCAGCAATTTGTTTACTCGAACAAGGTGCACTGGTTTCAATAGCAACACACCCATCTACTTCTTTCTTCAGAAGATTTTCACTAATGGTTTATCAACATTGCAATGCCTGCATGTTCGTAAACACCCACATATCCCGAGTTTTTTAATTAGGTTAGTAATAGCCGAACTTGAAGGAATCGGCCTATTTTCAAAGGCAACAATGAATGAATTTATTGTCTCTTGAATTGATTGGCTAGCAAAGTACCATCTGATTTTTTTCTTCTACACTAAACATTTCGATTTACTTTATTTTCAACCGATGTACAGAAACGAATCGTACGTTTGAAGTACGAATGATTCGTAGACTGCAGTCCTTTCAATCGTTTTCACATGGTTTTCGCAAACACTGATGAACAAGGACCTCCTTAGCTATGTGATGCAAGTGTGGATGAAGGCTATTGAGCGCTATGGAGAATCTAGGTCAGTTTCTCTGGACATATCCAAGGCTTTCGATCCTGTCTGGCATAAAGCTTTTCTGAATACGCTTGTTTCGTATGGTTTTTCCAGGAGTCTCTGCGATTGGATGAAGAGTTTCCTCGCCAACAGGAACATTCATATGGTCATGGATAGTTTCGATTACCGTGGTTGCAACGGCAACGCTGGAGTGCCCCAAGGCTCAGTTTTGTTGCCCACCCTCTTCCACATAAACGATCTTCTAAGTACGACCGAGAACCACATTCTGAGCTTCGGGGATGATAGAACGCTTATGTTTCCTTTCACCAGTGACAAATCTTCGAGCACCGTTGAGTCTCATCTCCATTTATACCAGCAAATCGGTTTCCTGAAAGAAAATCTCGAAAAGATAAACGAATAGGAATCTGGAGCAATTCAGTGACTCCATATATATATTATTTTTCTTAGAAAATCATAAGATTTACAACCCATTCCTTTTATATAATAATAATAAGGTTCATTAATCCCAATATGATACATTATGACTGATAATACATAATACAGATAGAAAAAAATGAAACCAAATGGCTATTACATTCAGCTCTTCAAGTTAGACTCAGGTGCTGTTGAGCCGTGATTCACATAGTTACAGCAACAGCAAAAAATACAAGCGATTTAGAAGAAGAAATAAATCACTGGAATAAATTCAAGGAAAACAAATCGACAGGATTAAGAATGCAGGTTGTACACATATTGGATTCAAATTAACGCCCGAAACAAACAGACGAGAGGAAGTGAACATCAGAAATGCAGCATAAGCCTCCTCGTATTTCCTTTTGAAATAAGCGCATGAAGGAGCAAAATCAAAAATTCTGCCCTCATTGATGACATGAGCGATTCTGTAGGTGAAGGATTTCTTGAAGAGTTGTTTTCTATGCTTAGGAACGGTCAGCAAACTTCACAGTTGTAGTGTTTTGCTATGAACACTCTCCCTGAAATTGCTGCATCAGATAGTTAGGAGTTTTTGTTTTCAGAATTTTATAGCAAAACACGACTTATGGTAGAGCCGACTTCTCTGCATATTCAGCCAACTCATCTCCGCTAACTTATGAGAAAATGCCTGTCCACGTGGAATGCCATATATCAGATGCTCAGATACTCAGCCATGAGTTTTGTATTCTTTGAATGCGTCTAGAATTACACGAGTTCAGAGCGAGACTGTAGACGGTATCACAGAAACTTAAATGTGACAAACATAAGGACTCACCGAGCATTATCTCTATGCTCCGGCTGAGGCAATGTCTGTGTGCATTAATCTGCTTCAAGGACGAGTAGGCCAACCGAAACTTCCAGTTAATATGCTCGCTGAACTGTAGCTTGTTATCAATAACTAGACCTAAGTTCTTTGCAGAGTCCTTTAATTCTATCTCACCATTGCCAATCCTCAATTTCAAACTCTGTTGAAGCTTTAGCCTCGCACTATAAGAGCAAAATAGTAGAGCCAATGATTTATCGGCTTTGATCTCCAACTTATGCATTTTCAATTCAAAAAATATGTTGTTGAGATCAACATTCACATTCTGATTGGCTTGGTCTACGTCAGAGGGATCAAAAGATAACTGCATTTGAGTATCATCAGCAAAGAAATGATAGTCGCAGTACCTCAAGCATCTATAAAAACTAGATATATATATATATATATATATAATGTATAGCAAAGGACTCAAAATGCTTCGCTGTGGAACGCCCCACGCTATCTTCCGCTCACCAGACGTGACGTTTAAAACTACGCAATGCGTTCTATCTGTTAGAAAAGACCTGATCAAACTACATGCACCTTTGTCGAAACCCACATGCTCCAAGATACAACCCAGAATCTCATGATCCAGGGAATCAAAGGCCCTAGTACAATCCAAAAACTCTGCTATCATCCATAGCGCGATAAACATTGTTCATGATCTCACTCAATACCATATCACAACTATGACCTGTCCGAAAACCCGACTGTTTGAGCGGTATAAAACCGTTTCGCCAACATCTGCTTCACCATAACCTTCTCCAAAACCTTTGACAACATAGGTAAAATAGAGAATGAACGAAAATGGGAATATTCCGTCGGATTACGAATTTTGGGCAAAGGGATCACATTCGCACGCTTCAAATCAGAGGAAAAAAAGATCTTTCCAAGCAGGTATTAATAACTTGCGCTATATAAGGAATTATAACTGGGCGACATTAATTGACTGAGAAGATGTTCAATCCATCTCCACCCACAGCATTAGATTTTATACTATTCAGAATTTGTTTGATATCATCCTGCGAAACAAAATCGAACCCAAATGCATCATCGTGTAATCTAGCATTTTTAAAGAATTCACATAAGTCAGCATCAGGATAACTGTTACGAGACAAATTTTCTGTGAAAAAGCTGTTGAGGCCATCCACATTACGTAAATTAACTGGAATTTTTATCATCTGATCCCTTACTACACTCAGCTTTTTCAGTTCCTCCACTTCTCACTCTGTGAAGCAGCTTCGAACTTATGGTCAAGATATGCCCTCTTTTCCAATTTTATTGATGCGGTAGTTAAATTACGAAGCTGTCTATAATAGATTCTGTCCTGGCGACCACGAGTTTTTTTGTACCTCTCTAACGCCTGATTACGCAACTTCGTTAAATGTCTCAAATCATCAGTAATCCATGGAGAGTAGTCCTTCCGCATAGATTTGACATGTTTAATAGAAGCATGATGATTCAACAACATCACAATATTGGATGTTATAAATTCAACCTTTTCATCAATATCTCTAATATGAAAAACTTTTTGTCAAGGAATAATATTCTTATGTTGGTAATATAATAATAATGAAAACATCAATTCACCAAATATACCGTCCACAAAAAAATGGTGTTTAAGTATAACATCAAAATCACTGGTCACAAAAAACAAGATTAATAGTCAAAATTAATCCATAAACCTCACGGTGAACTAAACGTGTTTTGAAACATTGATCATCTTCGAACCACATCTATCGAATTAGCCCCTATCTATGAGTTACATTGGTCCATATTGGAGCACTGGGATCAGAAATTTCCAAAGACCGACCAGAGGTATTATTTCTCGAAAACGAATTATTCTGTATGGATAAGACAGAGAATATCATAAATAAGGAGTAGGAACTATGGAAATAGAAAGTTCTGTAAATTGGGACCGTGTTACATACATCTGGGTAACAATTCTTAACTTAAACAAGCCCGATTCGAATTTATTGATCGCTGGGACATAAGTAGCAGATATGGCGTTGTTGCTTTCTCTTCAGTGCTCTGTAATGTCCAACGACTACAAATCTTTCACGTAATTATATTCGTTCTGCACACTACACACATACACTAGAGCCATCTAGTGCACGCAAATATACATACACGATATGTGCAACCCAATTCAAATAAAGAACTGTATTCCCGATTTTTTCAACGTTACAAACGCAGAAAACTTTCCTCGTGCTCAAGATAGATACTTTTACGCCGTGATGCTCATAATTAGCATATTTATATTCAAATAAATTGATTCGGCTGATCTGTACCAAATATCATCAATAAGCAGTATGAGCATTGATAATAGAAAGTTCTACAAATAGAGACAATGTAACATACATCTGTAATGTAACATAATTCTGAACTCAAACAAGCCCTATTAGATTTTGTAGATTGCTGGGACATACGTAGCAGATATGCGCACATTTCGAAAGTTGTTGCTTTCTCTTCAGTGCCATATAATGTCAAACGACTACAAATCTGTCAGGTATCAGGTGGATTTTTTTTGGGTGATAGAACCTTAAATTGAAATAAAACACATTTAAATTAAGATTGAAGCCATTTTTTTTTATTTGAAAGATAATTTTATGGCATAAATGTTTTTTAAAATAATTTCCGGCATATGTCCACCACGACTAGCTCTGAGGAACCGCATTCGACCAGACCAATTTTGGACCACTGTTTCGAGTAATTCAAGCCTTATTTCAGCAATAATACCAGTTATGTTAGCTTCCAAAGAGTCTATTGTTTCTGGTTTATCACCAAGAACCAATGACTTGACATAACCCCAAAGAAAATAATCCAGTGGAAATACATCGCATAGACTTGGAGGCTAATCAATTGGACCATTTCTCGCCAAATCTTTCTTTCAATGAATCAATTGTTACGGTAGCAGCATGAGGTGTAGCACTATCTCGTTAGAACCAAGACACTTATGGGTCGATATCATTAAAATTCCGAAACAAATAATCATTGATCACCGATCTGTAACGAGCATCATTCACTGTAGCATTAGCTTCAGCATCGTTTTTGAAGAAATATGAACCGATAATGCCTCCAGCGTGTAAAGCACACCATACAGTGAATTTTTCAGGATGCAATGGAACCTGCAGAACTTTTTGAGGATTGTTTTCACTCCATATACGGAATTTTGCTTGTTTACATAGCCGCTCATCCACTAAACACAATTTTACGATAAAAAAGTGGATCAAATTCAAGCTGTTCTAGGGCCCAATCAGCAAACAAACGACGCTCATTTTGATTAAGTGGCTTTAGTTCTTGAATCAGTAGGATCTTGTATGGCTGTAGACCAAGATCTTCACGGAAAATTTTCCATGTGGTGGATGCACAGAGTCCAACAAGTCTGGATCATCATTAACACTATGACTTAAAACAGTGATATTTTCTTCTGTACGTACACTTCTTTGTCTTGTTGTTGTTGTTGCATCAAGTAGAGAAAATGTTGTCCGAAATCTATCGATAGTTCGACGAATAAGCTGCTCTGATGGACGATTATGTAAACCATAAATTTCAGGAAGTGCTCTATAAGTTTGGCGAATACAACACTGATTTTGAAAATAGATTTCAACAATTTGTAAACGATGTTGCGGCGTGAGTCTTTCCATGATAATTTGTCAATGCTTACTGAACAAAAATGTCGAAACAACATGGCTTCTATCTTCTGTCAAATCACAGTTATCCCTATCGAACGTTCTATCACTCTTGAAAAAACACCCGATACTTATCATATATTATATTCGTTCTGCACAGGAATAGGAAAATGTATTGTTTCTTCAATTGAGTGACCACCTAATTACTTTCTCATAATTTGAATTTTTTCTTTCACAGTAAACATTTCTATTCACGAAGAGTCTATTTGATTTTCAACTGTTATGGATATCTTTCGATCATTCCAATGTTCGACTGGACGGTCTGAGTTCTCTTTCTTATGCATTGAATATCCTATCTCTAAAGCCTGGTCTTCCGAACCTGTATTATATAAATTAAAATTTTTTGGAGATCTGATTTTCTATTTTTAATTTTAAATCATAAAGTGATGTTTTTCACCATGACAATGCTAGGTCACACATGTATCATATAGCCTTGACTTAGCGACATATGATTACTGTTCATTTAGAGCCTTACAAAATTCCTCAAGGGGTATAATCCCAGATCAGTTTTTGCTAATAAAGACAAGAGACAAGAAATTTCGTGAGCTGGGAATCATGAAGTAAATGGAAAGGAGGCAAAAGGTAATTTATCAAAATGAAAATCATTTTATGGAATAAACTTTAATACTTGCCAACCCATCAATAAAGAAAAATTTTTTCTTGAACATAATTCAACATCTCATGTATTGCGCATTGTTTTGCCATAAATATTTTGAAACATATAATGTAAATAAAATACTATATTCGGAAAACAAATCATAAATAGCTCCATTAATAACATTGTATATGTTGGCTTCATTTCAGATTTTAATTCGATAAATACCTCGGGTCAAATTTAAGCAGTGACGTCCAATCACCTGAATAGTTTCCAGATAGAAATTTCATTAAATTCATAGTCAAGTTGAAGTTATTGCCTGAACAATTCGAAAGAAAAGGATGTACATAGCATATATTAACTAATTATATTGAAATGAGTGAGATAATTATTATTGAATCTGAACTTTCCGATATGATATGAATTTACCAATACTATTTTTTTTTATCCAACAGCGTCATTTCGATGTTCTTTACTTGTATTACAAGTCTTCCCTCTGAAGGTTCCTGATAATTTCGAATATAAACAAATTGAATGTCAAGAGGTCATGAAAGATAACATATTATCGTGAGTTCTTGTACGCAAAATGAAACATGTTAACAGGCACCATTGAGAAAAATGTTCTAATGGAAAAAACAAATAAGAATATTGGGAATTTCATTTCTTTCATCATACAGTTCGTACTTTATAGGCACAAGCGATTGTTGAAAATTCTCCAGTTATCTATATGAAAAATAGGAATTTTACAGTCTACATCTGTACAATGAAGCTTGCAAATTTAGTTTGTGTGAGATACCAGTGACGAGCTGCGGAGTTGCAGCACCTGTTTTCGAAACGGAAAAACATACAAATTGAAAGTGGAAATTCCGAGAATCCGGGAATTTTTCAAGGCCTTATCAATTATATAAAGAAGAAAGAGAAATTGAAAAATTGGAAGATCATTTAGAGCTATTCAAAATGAAACCTCGTATTGGAAAACCCCTTTATCTTTTACAAATTATAATTTTAGTCATTAGAATATGCCTGAAGAGAAAAATTTTCTGTTGGAATATTTTATGATAGATTCAAATACAAATTTTGATATCTTCCTATGAATAGCAAGTGTAGCAAGATGGACAGTCTATTTCATAATCGAATTTAATTCGGATTTGATCCGGAGGACTGATTTTTTCATTTCAGATTTTTTTGTCTAATAGAAAAATTCCGAGAATTGTCTAACATCGTACTGACTATAGATATAAATAAGGAGGGTACTAAAACTCTAAACGTTAAGTAACTGCTGTTATTTTTCTTATATCTATTTAGTTTACTCTGTCACAAGTACCAATGAATATTCAACACCAACAGCGGTGTTGTTAAGATTGTTATTTCAATAAGCTTGAAATTAAGAAGCGAATGATTCGGTTAGAGTTGTATTCTGCAAATCGAGAGTGCGTGATGCGATTAGGGTGGAAAAGCAGATTTCGGCCAAGTTATTTATGTTGCAAGTAATGTTATCTGAGTTCGGCGAGGCATTAAATCTCGTCTCGAGACAAAATGAATTAAAATGGAGCCCGAGCTGAAGTTAATTTCGCATTCAGCGCGAATATGATCCGCGTCTTTGCCTTTTCTTCTTCTTCTCTGCACCGGCTTATCTCGGGGTCCTTTGTCGACTTCGCCAGGCCATCATTGGCGGCGAGTACAATACCTCATCGGTCGACAAAGACTTTCTTCTCTTTCCTTCTTTTCTCCGGAGTATGCGAATTATCCAGATGAAGCCCCGATTGTACACCCTCTGCCAGACTGACCCAGACTTCGAACACCTTCATTAGCCTGAGAAGAAAGTTCTCTGCCGAGAAATTGAAAGTTGACTAAATCTGCGTGATTGGAATATGAACGATACCCGAGCATGTATATAGGGTGTATAGAAAATAAGGAGAATTTTGGTATAAATATTCATTCATCCAAATTCGTATCAAACCGTTAAAAATTATCCCTTATATAGTGTTTTCCAACAAGAACGATATATTTCTAACGCTATCGCAGTCATATTTGAAATGTTGAATGTAATAACAGATGTTTTATTTATACATAATTTGTCTCGAACCAGACGGAAAAATATAATAACAATAATCAAAGATTAAATATGCCTCGCTCTAGTTTTTCAACATTTCAAATAGCAAAGTAATATACGACAAAAATTTCTAACTATAAAGAGTGAGGCAAAACAAAAAAATCATTCCCTAAGATGAACAACTGACCCAACGAAACAATGAATGGTACAATTTTGTCAGACATATCGGGTGTTTTTTTAGAGTATTAGCACTTTCGATAAGGATAACTGTGATTTGACAGAAGGTAGAAGCCATGTTGTTTTGACATTTCTGTTCAGTAAGCATTGACAAATTATTATTCGCTTATAGAGCACTTCGTGAAATTTATATGATCGTCAATCATAGCAGCTTATTCATCGAACTATCGATAGATTTTAGACAACATTTTCTCTACTCGATGCAAGAACAACAACAAGACAAAGAACTGTACGTACAGAAGAAAATATCTCTGCTGTAAGTCATAGTGTTAATGATCATCCAGATTTGTCTATTCGTCTACGTTCACAACAAGTTGAACTTTGTGCATCCATCACAAAAAAAAATTTGCGTAAAAACCTTGGTCTACACCCATACAAGATCCTACTGGTTCAAGAACTAAAGCCACTTGACCATAATAAGCGTCGTTTGTTTGCTGATTGGGCCCTAGAACAGCTTGAAGTTGATCCACTTTTTATCGTGTAATTGTTGTTAGTGAAGCTCATTTCTGGTTAAACGGCTATGTCAACACACAAAATTGCCGTATATGGTGTGAAAACAATCCTCAAGAAGTTCTGCAGGTTCCATTGCGTCCTGAAAAATGCACTGTGTGGTGTGCTTTACACGCTGGAGGCATCATCGGTCCATATTTCTTTAAAAACGATGCTGCAGCTTATGTAACAGTGAATGGTGCTCGGTACAGACCGATGATCAATGATTATTTGTTTCAAGATTTGAATGGTATGGACCCAGAAGTGTTTTGGTTCCAACAAGATGGTGCTACACCTCATGCTGCTACCGTAACAATTGATTTATTGTGGGAAAGATTTGCCGATAACAATATTTCAAGAAATGGTCCAATTAATTGGCCCCAAGATCATGTGACATAACTCCACTGGATTATTTTCTTTGGGGTTATGTCAAGTCATTAGTTTATGCTGATGAAACAGAAACGATAGACGCTTTGGAAGCCAACATAACTCGTATTATTGATGAAATAAGGCCTGAAGTACTCAAAAAAGTGGTCCAAAATTGGTCTGTTCGAATGCGGTTCCTCAGAGCTAGTCCTGATGGACATATGCCGGAAATTATTTTTAAAACATAAATGTCATAAAATTATCTTTCAAATAAAAATAAATGGCTTCGATCTTAGTTTAAACGTGTTTTATTTCAATTTAAAGTTCTATCACTTAAAAAAAACACCCGATACGTTTCACATATTCCTTTATCTCTGTCAAGACAACGAATCACTGGGTAGATTTTTCCCTCTTCGTCTGATTACGTGAACTCGCCAGTACTCATAAAAAATATAAATTTTTCGGTGGAAGCAAGCAATAAGTCATTTTTTCATCACCATCTTAAATATTCTCGTAGTGAACTCCTTAATGTTAATGTGACTATACAATTCATAATATATTTGCGACGCTAGGTAATTTTTTTGTTCCAATGGTTTTTTGAGTTTTTGGAATGGTGGAACTCTTTCATATATATCTTGTAGAGTATTCACGCTGTATCTTTTAAAAACGGACCGAAATAATTTGTACTCCCAATACAAATTAAATTGAATTTGATGAAAATATTATGATCAGATTTGTAAACCGTAAAAATAATAGGAAAACGTTTGAAAAATTGTCTGTTTTAGAATTTTGGCGATAGTTCGTAAAGCATAAATAGTAGATATGACCAAGTGACGACAGCATTCATAAATGGATCCGAATGTTCGAGAATACAGGTGCGACGGTAAAAATTCAATAGTCTGGTCTCCCTCGTTCAGTCCGCGACGAAGAAACGATCCGAGAAGTTGGATGCGTCAGTTCGTCAAAATCTGTCTTTATTCATCCGAAAGCAGGGCCAATCATTAAACATCAAAAAATCGTCCTTGCATTCGATTTCAATGAAAGATTTGCATTTAAAACCCTATAAAATTCAATTGGTCCGAGAATTGGAGGATACAGACTATCCTAATCGATTGAATTTTGCCAACGAAATGTTACGGCTGTTCAAGAATTTCGATAAAATACTCTTCAGTGATGAAGCAAACTTTCATCTGAATGGTCTTGTCAATAAACAGAATTGTCGGTATTGGGCAGAGGAAAATCCGAGACGAAAGCATGAACGACCCCTGCACAATCCAAAGGTCATTGTTTGGGCTGCTATGTCTGCTAGAGGCCTAATCGGTCCTTATTTTGATAAAGATTGACGAGGCCGACCACTCAATGTGAATAGTGACCGTTATTACGATATGCTGCTGAACTTTTTGGGTCCAGAGTTACAGAAATTTCAAAGGTTTCAACTCAAAAACATGGTTTTAACAAGATGGGGCCACTTGCCATACATCCAATCAAGCAATGGAAGCTGTTAACGAATTATTACCTAATAAGGCCATTTCGCGTAGGGATAACATCAAATGGCCTCCCAGAAGCTCAGACCTTAGTCCACTTGACTATTTTGCATCCGTCGAACCTGACGCAATTGAAGCAAAACATCTGGTCAGAAATGGCAGCAATATGGAAAGCTATGTGTCAGCGTGTGATCGCCAATCTTCGTTCTGAATTAAAAGAGTGCCAGCAGCGTAACGGTCACCATTTAGATAACATCATCTTTTTCAAATAATTTTCCACTTGATATTGCAATAATTACAAATAATTTTTTTTTTATTTTAAGTAGTTTTTGTTCTATCTAGGTAACAAATACACGATACTCTTTTTGAACACCTTGCATTTAGTTATTAAATGTCTGGAAATTCAAGTCTGTAACTTTTTTCACAATGAAGTTACCATTTGTTGGAATACTGTGAATCCCTTCGAGAAAAGCATGGTAGGGCTGTGTTGCCTGCTCCACTTGGCGAGGCATTGCCCTGCCCCGGGATAATAATAAAAAACACTATACGGAATATATTTCTTCGACGAAAGGAAATAAATAAGAATATATAAAATTGGAGAATATAACAATGAATTGCCATACAAAAAAATATATGCATTTTTTATTGCCAGTTCTCGAAAATCTATAATCCTGTGAGTTGAAGACAGAAACCAGAAAAATTTTGGTGAATGAGATTTTCAACAAAATACCATAATTCATGAAATTCTCACCATCTATTTGTTTATTTTTGAATTGCTTCATTGATATTTCCGTGACTCAAATAGAATTGAATTGCTAGGATGCTAAACTACCTTTGTTTTTTCAATCCCTTTTAATTTTTAATCGATTTATTATCATTAAATCTAAGGTGCCACGAATGAATGAAATTCATTAAAATTTGAGTATACAGTATGGAAAATACAGTCAGAAACATAGTAAATTCAATGTTAATCTAGAGAAGCAGGAATTTCCAGTGGAGCAATGGAAGAATCAAAACCTCAGCGCGATCCTAGGTTGGTACCACTGTCCTTAATTACTATGCCAAGCTTGAGCGGGATCTGTCAACTAGTGTGTTTGCAACAGCTGATTAAGTCAGTCGATGTCAGAGTGCGTGCCGATTTTTACTATGGGTGATTACTTTGAGCAAAGAATTTGTTTAAAGTTTTGTGTTGCAAATGAATTTTCGTGTGCCGATGCATTGAAAATGTTACAAAAGGCCTTTGGTGATAATGCTCTATCGAAAACTCGTGCATATCAGTGGTACAGAGCCTTCAAGGACGGTCGTGAAGTGGTCGCCCATCGACGGCTTCGATCGAAGATAACGTCGATAAAATTAAGGAAAGGGTGCTGCAAAACCGTCGTACCAGCTTGAGAGAGATAGCACATGATCTTAAGATATCCCACGAGTCCGCACGTACGATTTTGATTGATATTTTGGGCATGAGAAAGGTGGCCGCACGACTCGTACCGAAAGACCTGAATTTTCTTCAAAAACGTCATCGCGAACAGGTTGCTTCAGACATGCTGGATCGCTGTAATTCCGATTCTACATTCATGGAACGCATTATAACTGGTGATGAGACCTGGGTCTACGAGTACGATATGCAAACAAGCCAGCAATCATCGGAATGGGTGGCAAAAAATGAGCCGAAACCGAAAAAACCACGCCAAAGCCGCTCGAAAATGAAGGTGATGCTCATTGTTTTCTTCGATATTCGTGGCGTGGTGCACTACGAATTCGTTCCAGAGGGTCAGACGGTAAACAAGGAGTATTACCTAGGCGTTATGAAACGTTTGCGTGAGCGTATCCGTAAGAAGCGGCCAAATTTGTGGGCGAACAACTCATGGATTTTGCATGACGATAACGCGCCTTCTCACCGAGCTACGATTGTGACTGACTTTCTCGCCAAAAACTCAACAAACGTGCTTCAGCAACCACCGTATTCGCCGGATTTGGCTCCCTGCGACTTTTTCCTCTTCCCAAAACTAAAATTGCCACTTCGTGGCACCCGTTTTGAGTCGATTGAAGCCATAAAACAAAATTCGGCGCGAGAGCTAAAGTCCATCCCGGAAAGCGCCTATAAAAAATGTTTCGATAATTGGAAGTGCCGTTGGCATAGATGTATTGGAGCAAATGGAGCCTATTTTGAAGGCGACGATTAAATGTAAAAATGTTGTTTTAATTGAAAATTCCCGGTACTTTCTTGACAGAGTAGTACATCGAGGAAGGAGAATTTACTTTAAATTTCTTCAGCAGTTCTGTCGACTCTGGCGATGGTTTTATGTGATCTTGAATTTGCTGCCTAATTGTCGAAAAATGTTCATTTAGTCCATTAGCGTTTACTGTAGCATTTTTGCTAGTTGATTTATCTATTATTTCTTTTTCTTGCTTTATAAGCTCTCACATTGCCACATTTATTCGTACGTACGTATTTGTGAGTCCCGTCCCGACTCCTGTTTAGCGCCTTATTCAAGGCCAAGCCAGATTTTTCAAAAGAAATTAATGCAACCTACGGAGATTTGAAATAAGATGGCTCAGTGCTAGGCGGTGCCTTGAAGGTTTTTTGCTTTACTGAAAGAAATAACTTTATTTCTAAAAAATGAAATAAAATCGGACTGAATTGCAAAATTGTATACAAGATCCTTTATTCCTGGCTGATCTTGCATTTTTAACTGATATGACACAAAACTTGAACGAATTAAATTTGAAGTTACAAGCCAAAGAACACAATATTGCCAGTTTATATGGATATGTGAATGATTTTAGCAGTAAACTAAAATAGTTCAAAACACCTGAAGTATATTGACGATGTAATTGTGGAATTTGAGCAGCGATTTGCAGATTTTAAAGAATTAGAGAGAGTGATATATCACTTTTCATTCATCAATTAACAATGGCAATTAGAAAGTGTGAAGACAATCAGATCCCTTTTACAAGGGCAGAACAGAGTCTGGAATAGATTTTTTTGAGCTTCTTGGAGAGCGTTTCCCCAAATTAACCAATCTTGGCTTGAAAATGGGTTCGATGATGGGCAGTACCTAGCTTTGTGAAAGTGCATATTCCACGATGAATTTTATTAAATCTAAATACAGATCACTGTTAGATAACTAACTCACTTACACACGCATTGCGTCAGGCAACAACTAATATTAATGGGGATATTAAAAGGATTGTAAAAGATAAATTGATGAAGCACTAAAACAATTTAATTTAACAGTTACATAGTAACTATATTGAACCTTTTCTTAAAAAATGTGTTTTTCATTTGTGCGACTCTCCAATCTATGTAATAATTTGTATTGGCCCGGGATTATATCTAGTCTGGACAGCCCTGACCTAAGGATTGGTCACCATAAACATCCACTAAAATACGATAACCTTCTGTAGCCTTTTTATTCATATTGAAGTAATGAAGTAAAAGTTCCCGCAAAAACCCATTATTCGGTACAAAAGTTGACATTTTCAGAGCACACAGAAACTATGTTGTTTACAATTCAGCGAAATGACAGATAATGAAAAGAAAGCCTAATTATCACACTTTAGAATGAAGGTGTTGACAGATGAAAGAATAGAATAATAAACTAGTAGGGACATCTCTTATCAAAATTGCACGAATTTATTTACAATAAAATAATGAAAAGAAGTTTTTGACTTGATAGAAGGATTATTACAAAATTTAAATATCAAAACAGATTCATTTTGTTAGCCTCCTACAAATTTTAATTTCAAAAAATTTTATTCAAAAACTTTTGGAATTAAATCAATATCTATAAGCAATGCTTCAATTTAGTATACATATAAAATCAACACTCATTATATAATATCGAATGGAATAAAAAACCCAACGAAATATAAATTATCAATTGAAATAATTTATAATTTAATTGACAATTTATATTTCGTTGGGTTTTTTTTTATCAAGTAAAAAACCTGTTTTTATTATTCTATTGTATATGTAATATATAATTATATTTTGATTTACCTGACTCATATAAATGCCATTCGGTTTCAACTAAGGCAATAAAATACCTCACAAGTTTTGTGTCATTTTTGTGATGAACATAGAATACGTAGGATTTTTAAAGTTCTCTAATTTTAGTGTTCGTTCAACAAGGATATCACAACGTCTGTCTGGTAAGATATTATTTGTAAATTGAGTATATTTTCCAAATGCGAAGTAGGACTGATGACGATCTTCTTTAATTTAAAATGGTTTTTTGAGGATATACCACATGTTTTGAGAGATTTTTGAAGTAACTTATTTAAATATTCAAATATATTAAATATTTAAAATAAATGATTAGGAGTACAAATAAGTTTCCGCCGTTTTATTGTAGATGGCGCGGCACGGAATTTCGGTAAGCTTTCGCAGATGATAACCGGCTTAAAAAATAGTTTGGACATTGAAGAACAACATAACCTATTAATATCATTGATTTTATATTGGTAAAATATAATTTTTATAAGTTGAAAATGTCAAAATTTGAGCCAAGAAGCGTCATTTGCGGGAAATATTAGTTTACTTCTTTAATTTAAAGAAATCTGCTGCAGAGGCGCATCAATTGCTCGTAGAAGCATTTGGTGAGGGTGCTTTGAGTGAGAGAACGTGTCGAGAGTGGTTTCAAAAGTTTAAAAACGGTGATTTCGACGTAGAAGACAAATATCGCAGTGGAAGGCCAAAAATTTACGAGGATGCAGAATTGGAGGAATTATTGGAGGAAGATTCATCTCAAACACAAAAAGAACTTGCTCTAACATTAGAAGTCACTCAGCAAGCAGTCTCACATCGTCTTCTATAATAAATATTTAATTTGTGTTAAAAAATGGCGGAAACTTATTTGTACTCTTAATAGTTTTGGAGAAGTTCTTAAAATTATGTTTTGCATTTTTGAAAAAGAATTGGTTTTCATAAGTATTAGATTAGAAACAAAATTTTGTCTCCGTCAAGTATTTATTCAGTAATTTTAATCGATAATTCATATTTCGTTGGCTTTTTTATACCATTTGATATTATATAATGAGTGTTGATTTTATATTTCAACAAAATTGAAGCAGTGCTAATAAGATATTAATTCAATCCTAAAATTAAAACAAATTTTAGAAATTACTATGTTTTACTACCAATAAAAATATATTTTACACATTTTCTGGTGACTCGAATTTCGGGAAATGAACTATCCCATCATCAGACAACTGAATACCTAACAGTGGTACAGAGGTATTTAAACAAAAGTGATAAATATTTTGAATATTTCAATAGATAACACCTACTAGTGGTACAGAGGTTTACAAGCGGAACGTAATAAAAACCCGGTTAAAAAGGGGGGCCTTCTAACAGATATCGGAATGTCGGCAATCGACAAAGAAGGTTACTAAACAGATAGTACGCAAATATCTCAAATAATTTTTGGGGTTACATAGCTCCGTACAGTCGTTCATTATTTTTACATTATTTTGTTGTATATCTCAAATATTTGGATTTACATAGGTCCATGCAGTCATTCATTATTTTTTAAATTATTTTTATTGTGAACGAATTTGAAAATTTTAATAATCAAGTTTCTTTTCATTTAAATCTACGAAATTAGTTCACAATAAAAATAATTTTGAAAAATAATGAATGACTGTATGGAGCTATGTAAATCCAAATATTTGAGATGTACAACAAAATAACGTAAAAATAATGAATAACTGTACGGAGCTATGTAACCCCAAAAAATTATTTGAGATATTTGGGTACCATCTGTTTAATAACCTTCTTTGTCGATTGCCGACATTCCGATATCTGTTAGAAGGCCCCCCTTTTTAACCGGGTTTTTATCACGTTCCGCTTGTAAACCTCTGTACCACTATTAGGTGTTATCTATTGAAATATTCAAAATATTTATCACTTTTGTTTAAATACCTCTGTACCACTGTTAGGTCTTCAGTTGTCTGATGATGAGATAGTTCATTTCCCGAAACTCGAGTCACAAGAAAATGTGTAAAATATATTTTTATTGGTAGTAAAACATAGTAATTTCTACAATTTGTTTTAATTATGATCAACTACCAAATAATAATGGCTGAAACAATTCAGTATCTTAATCCTAAAAGTTTTTGAATAAAATTTTTTTCAAACTAAAATTTGTAGGCGGCTAACAGAATAAATCTCTTTTGATATTTAAATTTCGAATTCATTTATACTTCTAGTAATGGATATTGTTTTGAATAAATATTTTCATCATTTTTAAACAACAGAAGTGTAATTTTTACGACAAAATTCAGGTGTCTTACTTTTACACCTGATAAAAGCTTTAAGGTCTTCGGTGTCATGTCAGTTCGTTTCATTATATTTTGATTCACATTAAAGAAATCGTGAGAAATCTTATAGGAAATATGAAATTGATTGAAATATTTTGTATGAACAGTGCCATGGCGGATCAAATCAAAGACGTCTACATGTTAACATATTAGGAGCACTACAAATATACATGTCGGCACGCTTTAATTGAAAGGGGGGAAAGCAAAACATTCGTCTACGCCACTTCTTCTATTATGAGGAGAAAAGAACGATGCGGGCTCTGATTAAACATGTGGGGGGCAGCGGGGTGTCCTTGACTCCTTGAGGTCATCCTGCAGGAAAGAGAAGCGGGAAGCAGAATGGATGCACATGCGATTTGACAGACGTAATGACTCGGGAAGTGAATTGGCGCGGCACACATAATTACATCTGGGTTTCATGACAAATCACCAGAGCTCCTTCCTCACATCCCTGGGGATCCAACCCTCAATTGCTTTTTAATTCCGACCGCCCTGACCGCTTTTCTTCGGAAAAATCAGTCCCAGGTGGGAGTTGAAAGTATAAAGATACGGAGAGGAAGAACCTATATTTTTCCCAGAGATGAAAAGCGACAAAAAATTAATGGCCCCAAAGATTGACTGCCCTGCAGAAGACAAATGTCGAATTGGGCTTGGTCTTCATTAATGGCTCAAAAGTAGCATTCGACATTTTCGATATGATACGTTTTTCTTAGTATTGACTTCAATTTAAACTTCAAAGCGGTTATTCTGATAGTATTCAGTTTAATTTAAGATCACAGTCGACTCACAACTAGTACAGTATAAAAAAGAAAGAAAAGAAATGGTGAAAAGCATTCACGTGAAATTAGAAGCTTTTGTGTGCTTGTGTATATCAGCGACGATCCTCACGAAAATTTGTATTTGCCTTTTTGTCTTTATTTTACATCTAAATGGTGAATTCAAACTCGATCATGACTGTTGGTATGATTTGTTCAGTTTCAATAATAATAAATAATCTCTTTATTTCCAATTTCTCTACAGAAAGAATGGAAATGTTAAACCGGTCAATTTAGACATAAAAATAGTGATGACATAAAGGAAATTCCGACAGATCCAATCTTCGTAGAGACCTCAAGTTTACCACAAGGAATAAAGTGTCAAAAGTCCCCATCAGTCCCAAGTGCGCTCAGGGACTTATTCGGGGCCCAAGGTCAAAATTTTAGGTTTTTTGGATTTTTCTCGAAAACGATAAGTTTTATCGAAAAAGTACTTCAGAGCAAAGTTGTGGATCTTAAAATTCTCTATAAAAATGGTCCTTATGATTTTTTTCTCTAAGACCCACTATTTCCCAGATATTGCGCTTGTAAGAATCACGTTCTACATAATATGCACACATTTCCACACCACCTGTGAGGTAGTGTACTCGGCCCTTTTTTTTAACGTGGTATCCCCGGAAGGCCTATTCCACGAATCTTTATGACGTTATTTTCAGGAACAATAATTATTTAATAGTATGAAGATTATTGATATGGGTTACTGAGTTTAACTGTCGTTCAAATTTTTTTTTATTACTTTAATCTGATTCATACTCTTCATATTCAACTTCAACAATCATGTTTTCTTCAATTTCTTCATGTACTTCTTCTCTTTCCTGTTGATGAATGCTTAGAAATTGTTCAAATGAAGATGAATCAATTGTCTCTTCATCAAAATCACATGAATCTTTCTCTCTTGTATTTAATTGAACATTTGAGCAACAGACACCTTGGCAATTGGTACACGCTGGAGAACACTGCAACCCTACTTTTTTATAGCCACATTTGGCACTACAACCTTTCTTGCAATTGAAAAAAATAGTGTTAAGAAGTTTTTCTGGAGCAGGGGGCAGTAAAGTTTCATTCATTCATTCATTTATTTCGCTATCAAAAACAAGTTACATAGCATGTCATAGGTATATATCAAATTTCAATATGTAAAACATTAAATCAATAAAATAGGGACATAACAAAATTAAAATCCATAATTCAAGAACTCCTCGACAGAATAAAAACAATTTTCCAACATTATTTTTTTAAGATTTTTAATGAACACAGTCCTGGACGATGTCTTCATAGCGGCAGGTACCTTATTATATAATTTGACAGCCGTAAAACTGCCGTTTGTTTGAGTCCTTTTAAGCCGATGATACTCCACAGGTATGTTATTTTTATTCCTGGTATTATAATTGTGTAGGTCAGCATGTGTTGTGAACTTCTGATTATTATCATACATATATTTTAAGCAGGTAAGTACATAGACAGACGGAATGGTGAGTATTTGTTGTGTTTTGAACAGACTCCTACAGCTCACTATTCTTGGTACACCACATAATGCTCTAATAGCCTCTTTTTGTTTCAGAAATACTTTTCGTAGACTGGCTTCATCACCCCATATTAAAATTCCATAAATGGCAGCAGAATGGAAGTTAGAAAAGTAGGCCAACTTGCCGATCCCCACGGATGCAATCAATCTCATTCTTCTTATCGTGTATATTCCAGTGGATAACTTTTTTGTTAACTCTGTGATGTAATTTTGCCAGTTAAGATCTCTGTAAAATGTTATTCCAAGAGTATTCAAATTGTTTTCGTTCGCAGTTTGTGCAAATATCTGCGATTGAGTCTTATCCACATTTAGCCTCAAACCATTGCAACTGCACCACTCCTCTGCAGATTTCATAATACTCAGTGAAGATATTTTCAAATTCTTCATAGAATATGCAACACTAAGGAAGCTGGTATCGTCTGCGTATAACACGGTGGTGTCCGATGGAATATTCATTGGTAAGTCGTTAATATATATCAAAAACAAAAGAGGCCCCAAAATCGATCCCTGGGGCACTCCAGTGTTTACGTCTTGTTTGTTAGATAATTCATTTTTCCAAAACACAACCTGCTTTCTTTGCGAAAGATATGATCTAAACATTGACAAAGCTGTTCCTCTGACACCATAATGCTCCAGTTTTTCCACAAGAATATCCCCAACTACACAGTCGAAAGCCTTCGTTAAGTCGCAAGCAATCAACTCACAAAAAAATTCTCTGTCAATTGCTTCTGTTATTGCCTCCAATAGATGAATTAGTGCAGTTGTGGTTGACCTATCTGATGTGAACCCATGTTGATCAACACTGAGAGCCTTTCGTTTTACCAGGAACACCATCAACCTTCTTTTCAGTAGCTCTTCTAAGATTTTAGAAATAGCGGGTAATATGGATATAGGTCTGTAGTTACTGCAGATATTATGATCTCCGGATTTATATATTGGTATTACCTTAGCAATTTTCAACTTTTGAGGAAACACTCCCTGCGAGAGGCACGCGTTAAAGATTTTGCAAAGTATACCTGAAATTATTGGAAATACTCTCCTCAAGAGATTGGTATTCATGCCATATATGTCATTGGTGTATTTGTCTTTTATAGAGTGAACTATATTGTTTAGTTCTCCTTCGTCCGTTCGAATCGGTTCCAAAGTATTATTTATCAATTTCCAACCCCAGTCTTCAGGGTTCAGTTCATTGCCTTGACATGTCTGAACTTGATAGTATACTCGAAACAAATGTTGAGGAGCAGATGCCGATGTTGGAGGAAGACAAGATAGTTGTAGTTGCTTCTGTTTCGTGTATTTTATACAAATATTAAATATCTATACGTATATTGAAAATAAACTTTGAAAATCTTGTTGCCACTATTTTCTCAACTATGTGAATGAACCTCCGTATATAATATTTGCTGCGTTTATAATGAAAAATTTTCTAAATGTTTGCCTAAAAATTAAACATCTGCGGTTCTTGACAAACTTTTCACTAGTATAGTGTTTCACGATTTCGTGAGGCATGAAATGAAATAATGAAGTAATCATTACGAGTTGGTCTGAATTCTCGTAACTATTCCATGTCTACGGAGTTCGTAGTGATAATTCGAACCTCCACGGTTGAGTTGCGACAGCAATTTATTGGACTTATGTTTCATAGCGCAGAAGTTTAAGGAAAGAGAAGGTCAATATATCAAAAGGAGGGTTGACAATGAAAATACCGGAGGAAATGAAAAGTAAGTAAAGAAACCCATGATACTTAATGAGGCAGACGAGGAAGTTTCTAATCTAGTCTGAGAGGCGCCGAATAAACCCCACACTCCGGACAGTGACCATTGTGCTCGTACAATACATATTTTATGATTATTAAAATAAAGCCACTGGTTTGATTACGACCGAAAAGCCACCTGCTCTACTTCAGCCACCCTCTCGGTAACCACAATGGATTGCTTCCCCCTGTCCGCCATTGCTAACCATTACACTAATCATGGGCTGCATTCTGCGAACTGATCTTTACACTTTGTCCTTTTAATTGATAAGGACGATTCGGCTTTAATTTTCGGCATCGAACCCTCGCCCAAGTGGCTCTCATGTCGATGCCTTTGAGATCATCATTCATAAATTGTTAATTCGTATATTCTTCTGTTCGAGATGTCCTTCATGTATGTCGCAGTATTAAACTGACGTTATATAATTGATCTTTTGTTCTTGTACTTTCCACAAGTTTCCTCCGAAGAGAATCTTTTTTGAGATACACAAAACATTTTTTAGACGAGAGTCTTTTCTGGATTTAAAAATAACTAGAATTTTCTCAAAAGGGGTAAGCCATTTAGAAATTGTATTTTTGATAGGCCACAAATACAAAACTAGTGAATATTTTTTCAAGATTGGATGGAGTAGACCGTTACTTTATGATAATTCATTTTAATGGAATGAAATAAGAAATTACTCTGTTTTCTATCACTTTCTTATTATTACTGATATACAGTGACTCGAGTTTCGTAGTGTTTACTACATTTTCAAACTGAATGAACAAATTAGATCTCAACTATTATATATGCTGATTGTAGGCTTCGGCAGAGCTTCGAAGAGAGGGGTTTTCCAAAGTTCCGTCTGTTCGTTTAGTAGTTTTATTATTGGTACGTGCCTTTTATATATTTTAATTTCTATGGATTCCAGGATGTCAAGTTTTTTCCCTTTCGCTTCCACGTGCAAGATAACAAGGTTGTTCAATTCTGGGAACGTGTGATCTGTATTGAAGAAATGGTTAGCAAAATTGGAATTATTCTTCCGGTTCCTAAAAGCAGATTGATGCTCTTTGTACCTTTTATGGAAAGGTCGGCCCGTTTGTCCTATATACATCCTATTACACTGTAGACAACTTAATTTATAGACTCCAGAATTATTCAGTCGGTTCTCTTTGTCTTTCGGATTAAAAAAGAGATTAGAAATTTTATGGGAGGGTGTGAAAGCTGTTACTATGTTAATTTTTAACAAAATTTGAGCTATTTTTTGTGAAATTGGTCCAAAATATGTTAGTTTTATGAATTTATTGTTATCATGATTTGATTTGGAAATGGGGTAAATTTGTTTACGAATTAGTTGCTTTTGTTTTTCGTTTTTCTGTGATAAAAAACGAAATTTTAACCCTTTCGAACTTTGCGTGGAAGAAAATTACTTTCAATACAATAGTATATTCTACAAACAGAAAGATGGACTTGCCATGGGTTCACCTCTCAGCCCATTACTCGCTGAAATCTTTATGTCCTGTTTTGAAAGAAAAATTCTAAAATCCACACACGCAAAGCATATCACTTTTTGGTACAGGTATGTAGACGATATATTGGCTTGCTTCTGCGGAACACATTCAGAATTAAATGAAACATAAGAATATCTTAATAGTTTGCACAATAAGGTCAAATTCACCATGGAAACACAATTTGATAATAAAATAAATTTTCTGGATATAACTTTAATTAACAGTAATAATGAAATTTCCTTTGATATATATAGAAAACCCACATCAACTGATACAACAATACCAAATTTTTCAAACCATCCGATCAATCATAAACTAGCTGCTTATAGATCAATGTTACATAGAGCATTTTCAATTCCTTTATATAATATAACGTTAAAGAGGGAATTGAATACAATCAGACAAATAGCCACAAAAAATCAGTTCGAAACCAAAACTATAAATTCCATCATAAACAAAAAACAAAAGCAACTAATTCATAAACAAATTTACCCCATCTCCAAATCAGATCATAATAACAATAAATTCATAAAACTAACATATTTTGGACCAATTTCACAAAAAATAGCTCAAATTTTGTCAAAAATTAACATAGTAACAGCTTTCACACCCTCCCATAAAATTTCTAATCTCTTTTTTAATCCGAAAGACAAAGAGAACCGACTGAATAATTCTGGAGTCTATAAATTAAGTTGTCAAGAATGTAATAGTGTGTATATACGACAAACGGGCCGACCTTTCCATAAAAGGTACAAAGAGCATCAATCTGCTTTTAGGAACCGGAAGAATAATTCCAATTTTGCGAACCATTTCTTCAATACAGATCACACGTTCCCAGAATTGAACAACCTTGTTATCTTGCACGTGGAAGCGAAAGGGAAAAAACTTGACATCCTGGAATCCATAGAAATTGAAAAATATAAGAGGCACGTACCACTAATAAAACTACTAAACGAACAGACGGAACTTTGGAAAACCCCTCTCTTCGAAGCTCTGCCGAAGCCTACAATCAGCATATATAATAGTTGAGATCTAATTTGTTCATTCAGTTTGAAAATGTAGTAAACACTACGAAACTCGAGTCACTGCATATCAGTTATAATTAAAAGTGATAGAAAACAAAGTAATTTCTCATTTCATTTTTTCAAGACGCAAAGCATATCATTTTCTGGTACAGATAGTAGACGATATATAAGCTTGCTTCTGTGGAACATATTCAGAACTAGACAGCATACTATAACATCTTAATGGTTTGCACCATGAGATCAAATTTACTATAGAACCACAATGTGGTAATAAGATGAATTTTCTGGACATAATTTCAATTAAGAATAATGATGTTTCCTTTGATATATTCAGAAAACCCACAACGACAGATATAACTATACTCAACTTTTCAAACCATCCGAACACTCATCTTACAGATCAATGATGATAAATAGAGCATATTCAATTCCGTAAATAATATTACGTTGAAAAAGGAACTGAAAACAATCAACCAAACAGCCACAAACAATTAATTCGAAACAAAAACCATAAATTCTTTCATTAACAAAAAAAATCCTTCTGAAACAAATATACCCCATTTCCAAAACAGATAATAATAATAAATAGAAATAGCTCAAATATTTTCAAAAACTAACATAAGAACAGCTTTGACGCCCTCACATCAAATTTCTAACTTTTTTTTTAATGCAAAAGACAAAAACAACCGGCTGACTAATTCTGGAGTCAATAAATTAAGTTCACTGGGGATTAAGACTAATAATCCATGAAGGACGCAATTTGATGAAGGTTATAACAATCAGGAACTTACTGGCCGACTGATACTAATAAGATCCCAGACATCTTGGACTTTTTCATCACAAATGGAGTTAGAAATAACTATATGCAAACAGAATCGACTACAGATCTATCATCGGATGATACACCGATTTTAATAACCCTCAGTACAGCCGCTAAAAACCAGGAGAATAATACTACACTAACAGCAAGTATCGGGTGTTTTTTTAGAGTGATAGAACTCTCGATAGTGATAACTGTGCTTTGACAGAAGATAGAAGCCATGTTGTTTTGAAATTTCTTCAGTAAGCATTGACAAATTATCATGCAAATACTCACGCCGCTACAACGTTTACAAATTGTTGAAATTTATTTTCAAAATCAGTGTTCTATTCGCCAAACTTATAGAGCACTAAGTGAAATTTATGGTTTACATAGTCATCCATCAGAGCAGCCTATTCGTCGAACTAAAGATAGATTTCGGACATTTTCTCTATTCGATGCAACAACAACAAGATGATGATGATCTAGATTTGTCTCTTCGTCGACGTTCAAACAAGTTGGACTCAGTGCATCCACACATGAAGAATTTTGCATAAAGATCTTGGTCTTCACCCATACAAGATCCAACTGGTTCAAGAGCTAAAGCCACTTGACCATAATAGGTGTCGTTTGTTTGCTGATTGAGCCCTGAAAAGCTTGAGGTTGATCTATTTTTTTATCGTAAAATTATGTTTAGTGATGAAGCTCATTTCTGGTTGAACGGCTATGTAAACAAGCAAAATTGCCATATATGGAGTGAAAACAATCCTCAAGAAGTTCTGCAGGTTCCATTGCATCCTGAAAAATGCACTGTGTGATGTGCTTTACACGCTGGAGGCATAATTGGTCCATATTTCTTTAAAAACGATGATGGAGCTAATGTAACAGTGAATGGTGCTCGTTACAGATCGATGATCAATAATTATTTGTATCAAAATTGAATGGTATCGACCCAGAAGTGTTTTGGTTCCAACAAGATGGTGCTACACCTCATACTGCTACCGTTACAATTGATTTATTGAAAGAAAGATTTGGCGATAACATTATTTCGAAATGGTCCAATTAATTGGCCTTCAAGACCATGCGACATAACTCCACTGGATCATTTTCTTTTGGGTTATGTCAAGTCGTTGGCTTATGCTGATAAACCAGAAACAATAGACGCTTTGGAAGCCAACATAACTCGTGTTATTGGTGAAATAAGGCCTGAATTACCCGAAAAGGTGGTCCAAAATTGGTCTGGTCTAATGCGGTTCCTCAGAGCTAGTCGTGGTGGAAATATGTCTGAAATTATTCTTAGGACATAAATGTCATGAAATTATCTTTTAAATGAAAAAAATTTGGCTTCAATCTCAATTAAAATGAGTTTTATTTCAATTCAAAGTTCTATCACTCTGAAAAAAAACACCCGATAGAAGGAAGAAGAGCCTTTTAACCATTTATTCATTTGCTTTCAGGAGATTTTCCGGTTTTTCAGGAAAATAGTTCTGAGATAGCAAAACATGACGTGTATTTGAGTTTTAGTCGACAGAACACAGAATTCTGTATTTTATTCTATATAATGTTTTATATTAATCACATACTTGAAATTTTCAGAAGAAATGCACGGTTGAGCAAGCATCCCAAAGCTTCCGACTTCAGGTCAGTGCTCTTCTCTATTTTTTCTTATTTTTTTTTCACTTTTGTCAAGTCACATCATACGTGATTAAGATCGAAATAGTTTTTCTTTTAGAATCTGTCGAAATTATGAACCTGTAGGGACCACAAAGAATTAAATAATTGTTGTGTCTTTTGATGAATTTTTGAAAATTAAAAATTTCAGTTATTAATTAGAGACTGAATATCTGAAATATCCAATAACTTTATTATCATTTTTTCCAAATTCCTCGATTCTTTTCATATAAATATAAACCGTGATAAGAGTCTATCGGTTAGAGCCAGCGGAAACACCGTTCCCCCTTCTAGAAATAAGGATAAAGTCTTCACAGAATGTAATTAACAGGGTAAAAGATATGTATAACGTTGAAAGATAGTAAAACTCTCTTTGTTGAAACGGATCCCTTGGAACTTGGTAGTTGGTATGAAATCATTATGTTACACGGTTACTTCGAGAATAATATGTACGACAATAATCTGAAACTAGAAAGGAGAAACAAAGAGGTGGAAAGACGAGGTTATGTTTCAGTTCTCGAGATACTATCAGCGGCATAAGACATATTGCCTTTAGATAGGACTACAATGGCATGTTATCTTGTGCATGTATATGCCTTCCTATAAACCTTTTTGTCTTTTCGAGTGATAAAGAGGCTGAGATTTGCGACTTTATTATAGTTCAGATTCGTTTCTATCGGTAATTCATGCGGTTTATGAAAAAAGTGCTGACTGCAATCGAGGTATATGGAATTTGCTGTATTTTAGTCACTCCAATGGACTCAATTTTGACTAAAAGTACCATGTGAAAGAGGCTGTTCTTCCAATAAATTCAGCTTCATTTGAAGATTAGCGAAATCATTGTTATGAATAATTCTTCTCTGACAATCAAATTTATTTGTTATTTTTGCATTTTTTTATTTTTCAAAATTCAACCTCTAAAGTGAATCCATCCGGTTAAAAAGTTCTGATTATGAATAGGCTAATTCTACAAAGTTTGATGAAAATCTGTTGATAAGTTAGTGAGAAATGTTTTTTTCGGTATTAAATATTATTATAAAATTCAGTTAATAAGATATAGATAAATATCGGGTGTTTTTTTAGAGTGATAAAACTTTAAATTGAAATAAAACATTTTATCTTAAAGATAATTTTATGACATATTATGGTATATGGACCGATGATGCCTCCAGCATGTAAAGCACATCATACAGTGCATTTTTCAGGATGCAATGGAACCTGCAGAAATTCTTGAGGATTGTTTTCTCTCCATATACGGCAATTTTACTTGTTTGTTATTTTGCCTTTCAACCAGAAATCAGCTTCATCACTAGACACAATTTTACGATAAAAAAGTGGATCAACTTCAAGCTGTTCTAGGGCCCAATCAGCAAACAAACGACGCTTATTATGTTCAAGTGGCCTTAGTTCTCGATCCAGTTGGATCTTGTATGGGTGTAGACCAAGATCTTTATGCAAAATTTTCAATGTAGTGGATGCACAGAATACAACTTGTTGTGAACGTCGACGAATAGACTAATCTGGATCATCATTAACACTATGACTTACAGCAGCGATATTTTCTTCTGTACGTACAGTTCCTTGTCTTGTTGTTGTTGTTGTTGCATCGAGTAGAGAAAATGTTGTCCGAAATCTATCGATAGTTCGACGAATAAGCTGCTCTGATGGACGATTATGTTAACCATAAATTTCACGATGTGAAATTTTGGTTTGGTGAATAGAACACTGATTTTGGAAATGAATTTCAACAATTTGTAAACGTTGTTGCGGCATGAGTCTTTCCATGATAATTTGTCAATGCTTACTGAACAGAAATGTCAAAACAACATGCTTCTACCTTCTGTCAAATCACAGTTATCCCTATCGAAAGTTCTATCATTCTAAAAAAAACATCCTATATATATTTCCTTCATTTCAACTATTAGATTAATTGCTTTGGCTAAACAGAGAAACAATTTGGGGAAATAACTAGTTTTTGTATCGAATTTCTTGAAAATTCGTGGAGAAGTATTCAGAGAATAAGGATAAATTTATTGAGTTTATGCTCTATAAACGTTAATTTTTAATTTTAATGTTCGTAGCTTTTATTTAATGTAAATCCATATCAACTCAGATGAAAAATTGTATTAATGAATCTTATTTTAATAAAAAAAATTATATATTATTCACCCTCGTTTAATGAAGTCTTAACAATTGTAAAAAATTTAGTATGATATAGTCTGAAAAAGTAACTGTGTCAACGAAATGCGTCATAATATTAAGTGAACAAGTGTAAATCATATATTATTTTTCATTTGACTTAAATATGATAACATAAATTTCTGTGAACATTTTGTTCCGTCTTATTAGAAATGGCCCTGTCTACACTTAACATAATTCATTATTTTCTTATCGATACTCAGATGTTTTCATGTTGATATGTTGTTCTAGCAGTTTTTCAACTGTGCCATACGAACTTTGAAGTATTATTCGGCCCTTCAGCTTATTTGTTTTCTAATGATTATATATGGCCTTAGAAAACATTGGTAGTCTTTTAGAGCATTTTGATATATTTATTGCTTGTGAATTTCGACGTCACAGCATTCGAAATTGGAAACTATTCTATTTTTATTTACTTGCAATAATCTCATAATTTTTCTGTGACCAATAAGAAAGCTTATTTCGTTCATTCAGTGCACCTACAAATTGACTTTCCAATCAATTACGTTAATTTCCCTCTTTTTGTTAGAAGGGATGCATTGAGCACCTCTAACATTCAGTCTTTGAAGAGACTGTGAGATTATCTCGATAGTCAAACGTGTCGTATGTAGCTTCTGCTACATTATGCATTTTCATCTCGGTAATCAAACTGTTCGTATATAGCTTTTGCTACGTTATGCACTGTCTTCGGATAATCAAACTCGTCGCTTGTAATATTTCAGTCCAAGCTATCGCGATTATTATTGTTAATATAGTAATCCAGATATTGTCGATTACCAAAGTATTGGCAAATTCATTACATTTGTTTTCAGTGTAATAATCATGCCTTTTGACTTGGTTTATATACAGTAAACAGAGAATCTAAGTTCGTTGTTTTTATAAGTGTGCAAGTGTTTTACTTCAATTCCTTATCATCTTCATTTATCTTATTAAATAAATATAGCTAGTTCATTATCGACTACAGACAAGTGCTCCTGAAGTTAAATTCTTGACTACACTACGTCAAATGCAGTCCACTAAACCTTTCGTTATTAATTTTTGCGATTAATTAATTTGCAATTGTCTGCATTCAACAGATAAAATAATCTAAAGAAAATACAGATTACTGACCGAAATTATCTAGCGAACTTTATTCGATACAGATGTTTCAAACGAGCCTTATGAATAACAAATTATGTTCCAAGAAATGCTCTATATAAGTTTAAAACACGTTTCAGAATTAGTTATTTTTCATTCTGCGAAATGGCCTTTTTCAATTTCGACTTACATATACTGAGCACATGTAATGAGCAAAAATGACAACCGCCTATGAAAATTGCACGAAAACTAGCTGAAACAAAAACCAGAACGTTACCTAGTAGATTCTATTATACAAAAATAGAGTAATGCAGTATCTGATGTAAATTCACACAGAAACTGCCAAACTTCAAGGGGAGATCATAAAAGTTATTTGCAACAAAAAATATCATATAATACATGGTTGAAATATTGATGGTTATTCTTCAATTTAACATTTCTTGATTTCACGAAATTTTTCAAGTTTTTCCATAACATCAATTATACTTCAGTTATCCTTGCAGCCTCATCAAATTTGACCACATACCTGGAAACGGCATTAAATTTGTTACAAGACAAGAATTTTTGTGTACCAAAAATTCTTATTGCGGGCGTGGTAAGGATTGAATATCACGATTCTAAAGTGAACAAAATCAGTCATATTTTTCCAATGGTTTTATCGATGAAAAATGATGAATTATGAACATGTCTTCTTTTCAGCAAAAAATACCTCTTTTAGTGTGCTTTCGAATGACACATCATTTTTTTGTGCTAGCTGCTAGTCCTCTGCCATAATATCATGACTAAGAAGATAACAACGAGACGTTGAAATATTCCAAACCTAAATTTGCTCCATCTCGTGATTGAATATCAAAGAAAACATTAAATTTAAAATCTGACAATTTCTGCCACTTGATAATTTTGGGTATTAGTACGTTTTCTTGAATCTAACGAATTAACCCAATTTTTAATAAGTATTCTAGAAAAAATCGAGAAAATTATGCCTGTGTTTTCAAACATCAAATATATATGTTGCTCATTTATGGATTTGCGAACGGAAATGCTTACGCAGCGTTTCGAAAGTACGGTTTGTGTTTTCCCAACAGACGACAACCAAATAGAAAGACATTTGTACAAGTGTTCAGACGATTAGGTGGAACAGGCCCATTTGGTGGTTTCCGAATCAGAGAAGGTGCTCGAAATACTCAGCAAGGCGGGCATTCACCTGCCATACTTCAAGCTGTCTGGGAGGAACCCACAACGAGTACTCGTCGAATTGGTTGAACATTGAGGATTCATCATTCTACAGTACACCGAGAACTCAAAACATAAGTTACATCCATATCATTTGAAAAAGGTCATCTGTTACCTGTATATGATGAGACGAGAGCAAAATTTTGTTTGTGGTAGCTGAATAAGTTCTCATTTTCAACATGAGTTAAGGGTGAACGTTTGGTTGGGAGTCATGAGAGGTGAACTTTTCGGAGGACCAGTATTACTTTCCGATCGCCTCAAGCGCATGGGTCATGGGTGTCATGGTCTCCCCTGGGCTGGGTCTAGGTTGACTAGTGATAATTTCTCTGTTCTTATTGATTAAACTCCTAAATCTAATGCTACATACATCAGCAAAACTGTGCAGAATGAGTTGATTGATGTTTGCAAGGAAATCATTCAGGAAACAATATTACAGAAAGTGAAGGAAGCTAACTACTTTTCAATTTTATTCGATGAAACAACAGACATATCACATATCACATAGCTGAGCCCATCATTCAGATATCTTCACAATGATATCACAAAGAAAGATTTTGTGACTTTCTGTGATACGTACTATACTTTTAGATGTGATAAGCTGGATGAAAATAAAGACGTTATAGAGCCTTGGTTGATCTAATTTAATATAAATTTAACATGGTGTGTGGGTATTGGGACTGACAAATGCTCGGTTATGGCCTCAGATACAAGAATGCTGTACAGGAGTTGTTATAAAAGCTGTAGATGCCAAAGGTTGCCGTGCAGCAATTACGTTCTCAATAATACATTAGCTACGTCATCCAAAGTTATTTCTTGCCGCAACACATCGGGCACGATCATAAAAGTTGTCGCATTTAGCAATGCATCAGCTAAGAGACATCAAATTTTTAAAAAAGAACTTGGAGTGACAAGAACTTGGAGTATCTGTGAGACGCGCTGGGTCAAGAGGAATGATGGGCATCTACAATTTCAAGGAGACAACTTAGTAAAAATTTGTAGCGCTCTGGAAAAGATTTCTGCTTGGCAAGACCACAAAACTGCCAATGACGCGCATTGCTCACCGCAATCGTTGCGCAGTTCGGACTTCATCATATCATCTATCTGGTTTAGCGATGTTTTAGGTACCTATATATTTTGTTTTTTATTCTCAGATACTAATGCAGGAACGTAAGATCTGAATAATTTATTTTATTAGTAAGTTTTGAGCATTTCAGCAAAGGCAGTTCAAATTACCTTCAATATCACGTAAGGAGCCAAACTGTAGTTTAAATATAACTTAATATTTTTCAGGTATAACAGTAGCCTTATGCAGAGTATTGCAAATGAGGACAATTGATTTTAAAAGGGCTACTAACGCCATAAATGATACAATCACTGTCCTACGAAATAAGACGGAAAAGACTAACACAATTTGCCGACAGCTTTTTGAAGAAGCAAAAGAAGTAGCTGGGCAACTAGATGCAGAAACTAAATGCCCCAGAATAGTATCACGACAAACACACAGAGCCAATAACCATCCTGCTCAATCTGCTGAAGAGGCTGTATACATCCCTCTTCTGGATTCTATAATATATAACTTAGAGGACTGTCTGTCTCCAGAAGTACTAAAATTATTTCAACTAGGCGTTTTATTCCAAAAATCGATTATACTACAGCTTGCAAACGACTATGAACTACTAATAGACGATACTCCAGTTTCAGTAAATATAAACGAATATCGGCTGTGGAAGGTGAAATGGCAGCAGAATCAGAATATTCCGCAGTCGATTCCTCAGTTTATAGAAAATTGTGATACTCTAATGTATCCTAATGTGAGAGAACCAGGTTAAGAAGATCTACACTAAAAATTCACCTGAAAAGGATATAAAAAAGATAAAAAGTGAACAAGGTAACAGGTCTGAGATCGCTGATGAATTTAATAGATTTTTCTCTCGAATAGGAGGGAAATATGCAGAACAGATAACTGAGCCTGAAGATTTGGTAGATGAAGGTGTTAATTTCGTGAGAGACAGTATCTTCCTTATACCTACTGATGCCAAAGAGATTGAAAGCATGATAGGTGATTTGAAGATAAAAAAGGCACCTGGTATAGACGGAATACGATCAGATACACTCAATAATATAAAAACAAACATATCTGCGCCCTTAGCTCACATTATTAATGAATGTTTCTTTTACGGATGTTTTCCAAACACTCTTAAAACAGGTGTTATTAAGTTATTAAGTGGTGATAAGTTAGACATATCCAATTATAGACCCATTACTTTAGTTTCAAATATGGCCAAAATCTTGGAGAAAATGATGAGAAATAGAGTGCTGGGTTTCTTAACAAAGAATAAAATAACGTCTGAAGGGCAATACGGTTTTCGAGAGGGGATGTCGACTGAAGAAGTTATAAGAGATTTAACGAAACTTATTAATGATGGTCTAGACAAAAAAGTGCCTCTTCTTTGCGTTTTCCTAGACTTATCTAAGGCATTCGATACCGTAAACCACGAAATATTATTAAATAAATTCCATAAATATGGTATAAGAGGAATTGCCTTAGAATTATTCAGAAGCTACTTAACAGATAGAAAGCAGATAGTACAAATTCAGGAAATTAGTAGAGAGGAAGCTGTAACATATGGAGTCCTCCAAGATACGATATTAGGTCCACTCCTGTTCGTCATCTACATGAATGATATGTTGTAAATGAAGGTGTCTGGGAGGATCTAAGTTTTCCTGATGATATAGCTGTGAACTGCGAGGACAGGATATGGGAAAACCTCAAAGTTAGTACTGAAAAAGACTTGAAAAAACTTTCGGATTGGCTTAGAAAGAATAAACTTACATTGAACATTTAGAAGTCATTTTACCTACCATTTACATCATATGAATCGGGACTTCCTAATTTGAGACCCCTCAAAGTCGATAACCAAAACTTCATTCTTGAACATCCAGAAGGACACATTAAGTATCTTGGTATTCATATTGACAGGCCTATGCGTTGGGATCATCACTGTGAATACGCAGCGAAAAAACTCCGCGGTCTTCTTCATATATTCATATATATATATATATATATATACTCTTATAAAAAGAGAAAGATCTTACTCCGGCCAATACAACATACCCATTTGACAAGATATAAACTTGCCAGTTTTCAGACACATCGAGCCCTCAAAACAGCAGGACAAAGGTGCTGGTCGTTTCTGGCACCCAGGATGTTTTCTTTCTTACCTTTGGGAGCTTAGACTAGTAAACAGCTACAGATCATTCATGATGAAAACTAAAATATGGCTTCTTAATACTGATAGAATACGATCACATGATTTAATAAATAGTGGCATATAGAAATATACCTGGTGATTCTGTGATTGGACCAAATTAAGAAGTTTCAAGTGTTTGCTAGAAGCTATGCTTTTTCGGATTTGACAATTGTGCCGTAAACAGTTTTAAGAGATTTATCATTTAAGTGCTTCCCCAAAAATTGACAATAGTTTCCCGAAATTGACTATTATTTTGAACCAATTATGATACTTTGTCCTCTAGATTAGAAGATGCATGCTGCACCTCTCTTCTATTGTGGGTGAAATTGTTTGATTCCTTGGTTGTCTGGTCATCCTGCTTCACTATATGTGTATATAGTCTTTGTTAATTTTTTTTTTCATTTTTTGGGACGGCTAGTAAAATGTTTTAGGTTTCTTCGTATTAGAGCTAACAGGCGAATTATTCATTAGTGAGCCTCTGTTCATCATTCTGTTTGTTTGCCATGTCATTTATTTATTTAGATGAAAATTTGTAAATTTTTTTTTGTAAAAGAATTTTTTTTCTGTTTATTCTTCATATTTGTATATTTATTGTGGGCAAATAAACTATTATTATTATTATTTAAGTTTTTTGTGACGTGCTCTACATCATTTTGTGATATACATTCTGTCAAGAAAGTACCGGAAATTATCGATTTAAATCTGGCGGGGCAATGAGGCAGGTAAAAATTTTTTTTTCTAGGTTGGTACCACTGTCCTTAATTACTATGCCAAGCTTGAGCGGGATCTGTCAACTAGTGTGTTTGCAACAGCTGATTAAGTCAGTCGATGTCAGAGTGCGTGCCGATTTTTACTATGGGTGATTACGTTGAGCAAAGAATTTGTTTAAAGTTTTGTGTTGCAAATGAATTTTCGTGTGCCGATGCATTGAAAATGTTGCAAAAGGCCTTTGGTGATAATGCTCTATCGAAAACTCGTGCATATCAGTGGTACAGAGCCTTCAAGGACGGTCGTGAAGTGGTCGCCCATCGACGGCTCCGATCGAAGATAACGTCGATAAAATTAAGGAAAGGGTGGTGGAAAACCATCGTTCCAGCTTGAGAGAGATAGCACATGATCTCAAGATATCCCACGAGTCCGCACGTACGATTTTGCTTGATATTTTGGGCATGAGAAAGGTGGCCGCACGACTCGTACCGAAATACCTGAATTTTCTTCAAAAACGTCATCGCGAACAGGTTGCTTCAGACATGCTGGATCGCTGTAATTCCGATTCTACATTCATGGAACGCATTATAACTTGTGATGAGACCTGGGTCTACGAGTACGATATGCAAACAAGCCAGCAATCATCGGAATGGGTGGCAAAAAATGAGCCGAAACCGAAAAAACCACGCCAAAGCCGCTCGAAAATGAAGGTGATGCTCATTGTTTTCTTCGATATGCGTGGCGTGGTGCACTACGAATTCGTTCCAGAGGGTCAGACGGTAAACAAGGAGTATTACCTAGGCGTTATGAAACGTTTGCGTGAGCGTATCCGTAAGAAGCGGCCAAATTTGTGGGCGAACAACTCATGGATTTTGCATGACGATAACGCGCCTTCTCACCGAGCTACGATTGTGACTGACTTTCTCGCCAAAAACTCAACAAACGTGCTTCAGCAACCACCGTATTCGCCGGATTTGGCTCCCTGCGACTTTTTCCTCTTCCCAAAACTAAAATTGCCCCTTCGTGGCACCCGTTTTGAGTCGATTGAAGCCATAAAACAAAATTCGGCGCGAGAGCTAAAGTCCATCCCGGAAAGCGCCTATAAAAAATGTTTCGATAATTGGAAGTGCCGTTGGCATAGATGTATTGGAGCAAATGGAGCCTATTTTGAAGGCGACCCAATAAATTTTGACGATTAAATGTAAAAATGTTGTTTTAATTGAAAATTCCCGGTACTTTCTTGACAGAGTAGTAAGTGGTACTTATATGACATTGTTTTTAATTTAATTCTTGAAGTTATAATTATTGAATATAATTTTATGAAATGAATAATGTAGAAGGCTAATATTAAAATATTTAAATAGTTATATATATATACCTTCTATCAAGAATTAACTTCCATTTATGAATGAACGGAGCTATGTAAACCCAAATATTTAAGATATACAACAAAATAATGTAAAAATAATGAACGACTGTACGGAGCTATGTAAGTAAAATTATTTGAGATATTTGAATGGGTACCATCTGTTTAACAACCTTCTTTGTCGATTGCCGACATTCCGATATCTGTTAGAAGGCCCCTCTTTTTTAACCCGGTTTTTTATCACGTTCCGCTTGTAAACCTCTGTACCACTATTAGATGTTACCTAGAATCTATTTATTTGATTGATTCGGTCTTTACTTGATGGAAACTCATTTTAATTAAAAATATGTATATTTCACAAACCAACACATACAGACATCACAATTCATAAAACTTCAAACCACCCCACCAACCAAAAGATGTCAGCATATAATAGTTTTATTCATAGATTATTGAATGTCCCTTTGAATTCAGAAAATTTTCTGAAAGAATTAAATATTATTAAACAAATAGCGTCAAACAACGGTTACAATCCCTTTCTTATAGACAAAATGGTATCCAATAAACAAAAGAAAATGGCATTAAATCTCGTGTACCCAATCATAAAAGAGGACAATACACAGAAATATTTTTCGTCATCTTATGTCAATGGATTATCTGAAAATATTGCTAAATATTTCAGAAGTTGTTTTAATTATAACGCGGCTTTTAAGACAATTAATACCTTAGTACCTATATAAAAAACAATAAAGATCGAACAAATAAAGAAAATAAATCCGGAGTCTACAAGTTGACTTGCAAAGATTGCCCTCTAGTATACATTGGCCAGACTGGTAGATCATTCAAGAAACGTGTCCAAGAACATCAAAGGGGTTATATATCCGATTTTTTACATTCGACATATGCTAATCATGTTAAGGTATTCAGGCATAATTTCAACAATAATTATGAAATTATCCACGTTGAAAGCAAAAGTTCTAGATTAACACTTTTAGAATTTCTTGAAATCAACAGGTATAATGCCCGTAAAATCCTTTTGAACGAACAAACAGATGTCGATCATTCTCCATTACTGAATATTTTTCCTTAATGGCATTTTAAGCGGCAAACTTCAATAAACATCTAGAGTTTTAATGACTTGTGCTTCCATTATTTGGTCACGTATCTAAAAATGTATTTAAACTCGGTTACACTGAATACCATCAGACAGTACAATGTAATACCTGAAGAATCCACATCGTGGTGAAACAATTGTTGTAGTAGTTCAAATATTTTTGTGGAAATAAATTACTGTCTCATATAAATTTTTTTTTAATTAGAATCTATTGAAATATTCAAAATATTTATCACTTTTGTTTAAATACCTCTGTACCACTGTTAGGTCTTCAGTTGTCAAAAAAATGTGTAATATTTTTATTGGTAGTAAAACATAGTAATTTTTACAATTTGTTTTAACTAGTCCATTATTATTATTATTGGAAATTTTTCCAAAACGCCATTGTTAAATATCCTATCTTTCTTGGATAGATCATGAATTTTTCAGCATATATAGTGAATGGAGTGCGTTGAATGCCAGCCATATTTCCACACAATCTCTCGAGGGAAAATTAGCCGAATGAAAGGAAGACGGTATTCTCTATATTTACGTCGGTTGAAAGGAAACTGGGGATAGTTGTACAAAACATTCGACAGTTACTATAGAGAACATTCTAGTCATTTTCCGAGTCATATTGTCCTGGTCGTGAGTCACAATAGATTGTAGCAATAATGAACCCAGAGCGAGGCTTTCGCCATGGATGAGGATCGTATTTTTCAATTTTCAATTAATAAACTCGCTCGTACGTCGAAACAGGAACGCACAAAAGGAAGAGCAATAACGGACGAGATGAAAAGATCGCAAGGGTTGACAGCGAAGTTGTTTGAAACCTCTGAATGCACTTAGCCGAGCGTACGGGTAATTGTCACGCAATGACGCGCCTGCACACTGTGCGATGCGAGCTACGCATCAACAACGTTCACGCAAGCTCTCTGTCGCTCATCTCGCCATGCGAGCCCATTCAGACTCTGCAGAGCATGAATGTTAATGCGCTAATCCGACATTTACAAGCAAACTTCTTGTTGATCGCACCCACCCCACATGTTTAACCGACAATACCTCCAACTATTAAATAAGCGGATATTGCCGAATACACGAATTCAGCTAATTTGAGGATTAGTCACGATTCGATGAGCACATCACCGACAGATTCTCGACTTTTGACGATATCACGTGTGGTAATATTTAATTGAGAATGATTGCGAACAAACAAAAAGAAAACGTACAGGAGAAATGCAATGGAGTGTGAATATTCATTGTTCTTTGAATATATTAGGAGTACAAATAAGTTTTCGCCGTACGGAACCCAATTTCCTTGTTTATGAATCATTCCTAATAATTTTAAACGATGTGAGGCTGCTTGCTGAGTGACTTCTAATGTTAGAGCAAGTTCTTTTTGTGTTTGAGATTAATCTTCCTCCAATAATTCCTCCAATTCGATGATAGTACATACTATGAATGGCGGAGGGAAGATAGCGGCGGTGTTTCTTGACCTAGCAAAGGCGTTTGACACAGTGAATCACGAGTTACTGATCGAAAAATTAGAAAAAATTGGAATAAGAGGAAAATGTCTTGATCTGTTCGGTAATTATTTGAAGGGCAGAGTGCAATCTGTCAGAATTGAGGGGGTACTGAGTGAACCAGGCGTGATAAAGATGGGAATACCGCAGGGTACGGTGATCGGCCCGGTACTTTTTCTTGTGTTCATTAATGATCTGTTGAACAGTCTAGGATTAGAAATCATCTCATATGCCGATGACTCACTCGCTCTGTTTGTGGGAGACAACTGGGATCAGGTATATGAGAGGGCAACAAACGGATTAGCAGTAATTCGTTATTGGTTGATGACGAACAGATTAAGACTGAATATAGCGAAGACGAGGTTTACAGCTTTTTCTATAACAGCTAAAGGTCAGCCTAGGTTCTCTTCGATTCCGCTACATTTTCCGGACTGTAATGGGGTAGGGTGTAGTTGTCCTTTGATTGCCAAAGCTGAATCGGTAAGGTATTTGGGAGTGGTCGTTGATCAGTTTTTGAGGTGGGATAAACACGTGGAATCCTTGGTTGAGAGATCGCGTTCTACATTTTATATTTTTTATAATTTAAGGAATATTTTACAGAAAGAAGCCCTCCTCCAAGTATATGAGTCTCTAATTCTGTCAGTGTTTCGTTGCGGAGTGGCCATTTGGGGTGGTATGGTACAGAACACAATCTTGAAAATAATTCATGGGGTGGGACGTTTATATAGTACTGAAATATTGTATAGGGAAACTAAACAACTTAATTTTAAACAACTATATATATACGAGTGTTTGCTGAGACAATTTTATAGAAATGATACGCTAGTAGATCATGGTTATAACACGAGATACACATCCAACCTCACTGTCTCAGTTCCAAGATTTTGCGGTAGCCACTTGCAGCGCAGTTTGCCTTATCATGGTGCCAAGTTCTTTTCCCTGTTGCCTGGCCAAATAAAAATGAATTTTAACCCTAGGAGGAAAAAGGATAGAAAAAAATTGTTATCGTTTATTGTGGACAAGCCTGAGGCTTTTTATAGAATACTTGGACGATAGTGTGGTTGTGATAAGCTTTGGTACAGGTGTTGGGCATTCAATCTGGTTGTTTTTGATTTTCTTTTTTTTTTTTTTTTTCTGCGAAGTAGTGTTTTTGGTTTTTTTTTTTTTCTCTTGGTTGAACGTAATTGAGTTGACCTTATGTGAACTATTGTTTTTATTATTCATTATGTACGGAGGATGTCGGCATACAAACTTTAAGTTTAGGCTAGATTTCTCCAAATTGTTAAATGTCGAATATTTGTAGTTTGATATGAATAAATGAATTGAATTGAATTGAATTCTGCATCCTCGTAAATTTTTGGCCTTCCACTGCGATCTTTGTCTTCTACGTCGAAATTACCGTTTTTAAACTTTTGAAACCACTCTCGACACGTTCTCTCACTCAAAGCACCCTCACCATATGCTTCTACGAGCAATTGATGCGCCTCAGCAGCAGATTTCTTTAAATTAAAGAAGTAAACTAATATTTCCCGCAAATGACGCTCACTTGGCTCAAATTTTGACATTTTCAATTTATAAAAATTATATTTTACCAATATAAAATCAGTGATATTAATAGGTTATGTAGTTCTTGAATGTCCAAACTATTTTTTAAGCCGGTTATCATATGCGAAAGCTAATCGAAACTCCGTGCCGCGCCATCTACGATAAAACGGCGGAAACTTATTTCTACTCCTAATATATAAGAATGTTATCAATTCTTATTTTTATAATCGAAGAAATAACCGATTTGATGTCATGATTCTGGAAGATTTAATTTTCTTTAGTTTAAAATATAACAGAATAACATACACAAAATAAAATAATAACATACAAAGAAATACAAAGGAATAGAAAAAATAGCTAACCAACCTGGAAGAAATCAAAAACAATGCTATTTCTTCGGGTTTCTCAACTCACATTTCTAACAGCTAACTAAATATAACATGTGACAGTTTTAGGTTAAAATCTTAAACATAGAACATAGAATATAGTAGTTACAAAGTTGTTTTCCCTAAAAATAACAGTTTTATTTTTACATATATACATAGCAATTGGAACAACAATACTAAGAGTACGAACGTTCCTATTGATTGTATCCACCCCACATGTTTAACCCAGAATACCTCCAACTATTAAATAAGCGGATATTGCCGAATACAAGAATTCAGCTAATATGAGGATTTGTCACGATTCGATGAGCACATCACCGACAGATTCTCGACTTTTGACGATATCACGTGTGGTAAAATCTAATTGAGAATGATTCCGAACAAACAAAAAGAAAACGTACAAGAGAAATGCAATGGAGGGTGAATATTCGTTGTTCTTTGAATATATATAAGAATATTTGATTGATTCGGTCTTTACTTGGTGGAAACTCATTTTAATTTAAAAAAATGTATCTGAGACAGTAATTTGTTTCCAGAAAAATGTTTGTACTACCACAACAATTGTTTCACCACGATGTGTTCTTCAGGTATCACATTGTACTGTCTGATGGTATTCAGTGTAACCGAGTACAAATACATTTTTAGGTACGTGACCAAATAATGGAAGCACAAGTCATAAAAACTCTAGGTGTTTATTGGAGTTTGCCGCTAAAAATGCCATTAAGGAAAAATATTCAGTAATGGAGAATGATCGACATCTGTTTGTTCGTTCAAAAGGATTTTACGGGCATTATACCTGTTGATTTCAAGAAATTCTAAAAGTGTTAATCTAGAACTTTTGCTTTCAACGTGGATTATCTAATAATTATTGTTGAAATTATACCTGAATACCTTAACATGATTAGCATATGTCGAATGTAAAAAATCGGATATATAACCCCTTTGGTGTTCTTGGACACGTTTCTTAAATGATATACCAGTCCGGCCAATGTATACTAAGGGCAATCTTTGCAAGTCAACTTGTAGACTCCGGATTTATTTTATCTATTTGTTCGATCTTTATTGTTTTTTATGTAGGTAGTAATGTTATTAATTGTCTCAAAAGTCGCGTTATATTTGAAACAACTTTTGAAATATTTAGCAATATTTTCAGATAATTCATTGACATAAGATAACGAAAAATATTTCTGTGTATTGTCCTCTTTTATGATTGGGTACACGAGATTTAATGCCATTTTCTTTTGTTTATTGGATACCATTTTGTCTATAGGAAAGGGATTGTAACCGTTGTTTGACGCTATTTGTTTAATAATATTTAATTCTTTCATAAAGTTTTCTGAATTTAAAGGGACGATGGTTTAATAATGGAAAATCCACTCAGTTCAATTTTAGCTGAAATATTCATGGACGATCTGGAATCAAAAACACACCTGAATCCTATAAGAAAATATTTTCTTTATTGGTGCAGATATGTAGATGACATTTGTTGTTGTTTCAAAAGCACCGACCGACAACATATCTTCTCCAATTTCATTAATAAACTCCACCCAAAAATCAAATTCACAGTTCCAGATTAACACTTTTAGAATTTCTTGAAATCAACAGGTATAATGCCCGTAAAATCCTTTTGAACGAACAAACAGATGTTGATCATTCTCCATTAATGAATATTTTTCCTTAATGCCATTTTTAGCGGAAAACTCCACTAAACATCTAGAGTTTTTATGACTTGTGCTTCCATTATTTAGTACACGTAGCCAAAATTGTATATAAACTCAGTTACACTGAATACCATCAGACAGTACAATGTAATACCTGAACAAGCCACATCGTGGTGAAATAATTGTTGTAGTAGTACAAACATTTTGGTGGAAATAAATTACTGTCTCATATACATTTTCTTGAATTCATTTTTAGGTACGTGACCAAATAATGGAAGCACAAGTCATAAAAACTCTAGGTGTTTATTGGAGTTTGCCGCTAAAAATGCCATTAAGAAAAAATATTCAATAATGAAGACTTATTAACATCTGTTTGTTCGTTCAAAAGGATTTTACGGGCACTATACCTGTTGATTTCAAGAAATTCTAAAAGTGTTAATCTAGTAAATATTGCTAAATATTTCAAAAGTTGTTTCAATTATAACGCGGCTTTTAAAACAATTAACAACCTTAGTACCTACATAAAAAACAATAAAGATCGTACAAATAAAGAAAATAAATCCGAAGTCTACAAGTTGACTTGCAAAGATTACCCTTTGGTATACATTGGCCAGACTGGTAGATCATTCAAGAAACGTGTCCTAGAACACCAAAGGGGTTATATATCCAATTCTGTACATTCGACACATGCTAATCATCTTAAAGAATTCAGGCATAATTTCAACAATAATTATGACATTATCCACGTTGAAAGCAAAATTTCTAGATTAACACTTTTAGAATTTCTTGAAATCAACAGGTCTAGTGCCCGTAGAATCCTTTTGAACGAACAAACAGATGTTGATCATTCTCCATTACTGAATATTTTTCCTTAATGGCATTTTTAGGGGCAAACTCCACTAAACATCTAGAGTTTTTATGACTTGTGCTTCTATTATTTAGTCACGTAGCCAATGTTAATCTGGTAAATATTGCTAAATATTTCAAAAGTTGTTTCAATTATAACGCGGCTTTTAAGACAATTAACAACCTTAGTACCTACATAAAAAACAATAAAGATCGTACAAATAAAGAAAATAAATCCGGAGTCTACAAGTTGACTCGCAAAGATTGCCCTTTAGTATACATTGGCCAGACTGGTAGAACATTCAAGAAACGTGTCCTAGAACACCAAAGGGGTTATATATCCAATTCTATACATTCGACATATGCTAATCATCTTAAGGAATTCAGGCATAATTTCAACAATAATTATGACATTATCCACGTTGAAAGCAAAATTTCTAGATTAACACTTCTAGAATTTCTTGAAATCAACAGGTCTAGTGCCCGTAAAATCCTTTTGAACGAACAAACAGATGTTAATAAGTCTCCATTATTGAATATTTTTTCTTAATGGCATTTTTAGCGGCAAACTCCAATAAACACCTAGAGTTTTTATGACTTGTGCTTCCATTATTTGGTCACGTACCCAAAAATGTATTTAAACTCAGTTACACTGAATACCATCAGACAGTACAATGTAATACCTGAAGAAGCCTCATCGTGGTGAAACAATTGTTGTAGTAGCACAAACATTTTTGTGGAAATAAATTACTGTCTCATATGCATTTTTTTTAATATATAAGAATGTTATCAATTCTTATTTTTATAATCGAAGAAATAGACGATTTGATGTCATGATTCTGGAAGATTTAATTTTCTTCAGTTTAAAATGTAACAGAATAACATACACAAAATAAAATAATAACATACAAAGAAATACAAAGAAATTAAAAAAATAGCTTACTAATCTAGAAGAAATCAAAAACAATGCTATTTCTTCGGGTTTCTCAACTCACATTTCTAACAGCTAACTAAATATAACATGTGACAGTTTAAGGTTAAAATCTTAGACATAGAACATAGATCATAGAACATAGAATTTACAAAGTTGTTTTCCCTATAAATAACAGTTTGATTTTTACATCCCTCCCACACAAAGTATGCACCCCTAATTACATGTTTGCGTTTTCACATGGGAGCAACTTAGTTACATAAAAATACTTATTGTCCTTTCTTTTATTTCCAATATCTATCTCATATATAGTGTTAGAAATTTTTTTCACTATTGGAAAAGGTCCTATTCTTATTTCATCAAGTTTTTTTCTATTCAATTTTGATTTATTTTCAACGTAAATATAGTCTCCAATTTTAAAATCATAATATTTCCTATTCTTGTCGATCGGTCTTTTATTGTATTCATGATAGCGTAAAGAATTTTTATATGCTATTTCCTGCAATACATTCATTCTATTTTCGTCCATGCCCTAGTTTTTTTTTCGTTTTGTTTGCACCTTATTCTGTTCACTAATGTCTGATTTAGTCGTTCATTCAGACCATTAGAAAAAGGACAATCTACTGTTGTGAAAATCAATTGTATATTCATATGTTGTCTTTAAGAGATTGTTGATCGTTTTTTATTTAATTTAATTCCACCAAATTAACTGTTCTTATACATTCGTCCATATTCTCCGTTTCTTCCAGAACTGAGTTTCTAGAAAGGCAATCTGCTTCTACATTTCCTTTTCCTGGTTCATATCAAATCTCAAAATGGAATTGTGTTAAAAAATTCTTCATGTCACCCCGCACTTCATCTGGTCTTGTACGAAATTCTTTTCCTTCTGTTGGCTTATGGTCAGTAACAACAATGAATTTATGTCCTATTAACCAATATTTCCAAAATTTAATTGCCTCTTCAATTGCCAGACATTCTAGGAATATTGCTTTCTTGTTCTTTTGATATCTATTTGGTTTTTTAGAAAAATACGTTACGGGTTTCATTTCACCATTAATCTGTTTTTTTTTAGAAACAGCTCCTACTCCTTGAATACTGGCATCAGTATATATAGTAGTGTAGGCACTTGGGTCGTAAATTGCAAGAATTGGCTCAGAACAAAGGATGTCCTTAACCTTATTGAAAGCTTCCTGACAAGCTAATGACCAATTGAATTTTACATCTTTTTTCAGTAAATTATGCAACGGCTCTAATAATCTAGCTGAATCTTTTATGTATTTGTGATAAAAATTAACTTTACCCAAAAATTGCTTTATCTTCTTCCGAGTATCTGGTGGAGAAAAATTCCTAATGGAAATTAAATTGTCATTTATAGGTCGTACTGTATTGTTTCCTACAATATGTCCTAAATATTTGACTTTTTTTTCTGCAAAATTACACTTGAGAAATTTAAGTCTGAATGCTTCATTACATATTGGTTTCAAGAGACTCTCCAAATGTTTTATATGTTGGTCAAATGTTGAAGAAAATATTGGAATATCATCTATTTAATTTAGTTAGAATAAATTCAGATTATATTTTCTGATAATATTATTCAATATACATTCTGTCAAGAAAGTACCGGGAATTATCGATTTAAATCTGGCGGGGCAATGAGGCAGGTAAAATTTTTTTTTCCTAGGTTGGTACCACTGTCCTTAATCACTATGCCAAGCTTGAGCGGGATCTGTCAACCAGTGTGTTTGCAACAGCTGATTAAGTCAGTCGATGTCAGAGTGCGTGCCGATTTTTACTATGGGTGATTACGTTGAGCAAAGACCGCGCCTTCTCACCGAGCTACGATTGTGACTGACTTTCTCGCCAGAAACTCAACAAACGTGCCTCAGCAACCACCGTATTCGCCGGATTTGGCTCCCTGCGACTTTTTCCTCTTCCCAAAACTAAAATTGCCCCTTCGTGGCACCCGTTTTGAGTCGATTGAAGCCATAAAACAAAATTCGGCGCAAGAGCTAAAGTCCATCCCGGAAAGCACCTATAAAAAATGTTTCGATAATTGGAAGTGCCGTTGGCATAGATGTATTGGAGCAAATGGAGCCTATTTTGAAGGCGACCCAATAAATTTTAACGATTAAATGTAAAAATGTTGTTTTAATTGAAAATTCCCGGTACTTTCTTGACAGAGTAGTACGTTGAAATATGGCCGGGGATGTTTCAAGTCCAAAAGGTAAACATTTCCATTGCCAGTGACCATTCTGTGTCACAAAAGCAGTCTTATATCTATCTTTGATGCGAATAGGAATCGTCCAAAAGGCAGAATTTACATCTTATGTAGTAAAGAATTTTGCATTTCGGGTCTTGGCTAAGATTTCATCAATTAATGGGAAAGGCTGTGGTTCGGGAACAATTAATTTATTGAGTTCACGAAAATCGACACATAATCTGGTTTCAGACCTATCATCTCTCTTATATGCTAAAGTGACTGGTGCTGCAAAAGGTGAGGAGGACTCCTCAATCAGATTCGCTTTCAACAATCTTCCTATTTGGAATTCTATCTCTTTTTGATCCTCCATTGAGCATCTGTATGGTTTTTTTTGCTTTAAATTTGTGTTCTAAAAGTTGTATATGTGCCCCATTATTTTGCACCTGACCAATATCAAACTTGAGTTTTGCAAAAATATGGTAATATTTATTCATTAAAACTTCAATTTTATTTCTCTGATTTGTTTCCAAATGGTCTAATTTTGCTTCGAAAAGTTCTGTTGGTATCGATTCATTAAAATTGATGGTGTAATCATTGTTATCATTATTATTATTATTATGGACACAATCGATCTTTCTCTCTTCATTCATATCTAATCTTCGATGAATATTCAACAAAATCTTGTTTTAATTGAAAATTGGAAATAGAATCTAGTCCGAGTAGAATATCATACTCGAAATTTTTCTCATTAACTACAAAAAGTACAACTCCTTTTTTATATTATTGATTCTCATTTTTGTAATTACTTTTCCTGAAAAATTTGCCCTGCCACTGACTGTTTTGAATGTGTTTCTATTATCTTGAATGCGTAGACATAACTTTTCTGCTGCTTTGGAATGCAGAAGACCAACATTTGGGCCCGAATAATAAATTCCACATAATTCATTATTATTTATAAACACCTTCAATTTTATCAATGGCAGCAGTCTTAGTTTTGTTAGTTTGAAATGCCCTCATTTAATTCATCCTGTACCCCAACATTATTTACAGTTCTTATGTTACCGAGTACGTTCTTTTGTTCAAAATTATTGGATTTATTCTTTAGCCGATACAAAAAAACCAAATTTCTCACAAATTGGGCATGGTTCCTTCTTAACTAGTTTTCTATTTGTTTGTGAATAGGGAGGAATTTGTTCGGCAGATTTATTCATTCTATAATTTTCTTTATTTCGGTCGTTGTCATATTTTTTTGAACTTTCTAGCTTTCGCAACTCACCTACTAATTTCGCAAAAGTTGTTACATTTGATCGATTAATTCTATCTTGTAAAATATTTGGCAAACTTGTCACAATTAAATCAATTAATATGTCAGTTGGAAAATTATTTCGGAGATTTAACAACAAATTTTCTTTCCTAAAAGCGTAGTCAACTAAACTTCCTCCTATGTACCTGAAATGTACCTCTATATTTATGCCAACTCGTTTCACAAAAACTATCTAAAGAGTTATCTTTCCATATTTGAAAAATTTTGTCTAAACCTTATGTAATTAATTCAGAATCAAACCATTATTTTGCTATTCCATCCAGAAACAACCGTAAAATCAAAATTTTGTCTCTATCTTCTTCTACTTCACAACGCGCGCATTCCGTCTCGAATTTTTCTAACCATAAATTCACTGGAACACTTTTACCATCAAAATTATTCAGCACAAAATCCTCCTTTATCCTCTTGAAATCCATTTTATTCTCCTTGCTTTTTCTTGAAAGTTCTACCGTATCCTGTGGTTCTGATGATTTCTGTCCAAATACTATTCTCACGTATGCGGGTGAATAAATCAGTTGTAAATATTCATTTTTGAACATCACATCTTCTTGGGCATCAAAATATATTTCTTTCAATTCCGGAGTTAATGAAATGACACACGTACGAAATGAACCGCTTATTTTAATCGATTTCAAGATATTCTTCACCTTCGGTGAACCAAAAGTTCATGATGGTCAGATATATCCTGTTTGTCCTCTTGTATTTCATAATATGTATTTTCCGTTTCCGTAGTTTGGATCCATTTGAATTTTTATGTATTTTTCTTCTTATCAGTACTGGATGCTTCCAAAGCGATGCAAATTTTCATGGATGTCGTCATTATAACTCACGTTTTTGATTTATAAAAATGTTATCAATTCTTATTTTTGTAATCGAAGAAATAAACGATTTGATGTCATGAGTCTGGAAGATTTAATTTTCTTTAGTTTAAAATATAACAGAGTAACATACACAAAATAAAATAATAACATACAAAAAAATACAAAGAAATGGAAAAAATAGGTAACTAACCTGGAAGAAATCAAAAACAATGCTATTTCTTCACATTTCTAACAGCTAACTAAATATAACATGTGACAGTTTTAGGTTAAAATCTTAAACATAGAACATAGATCATAGAACATAGAGGTTACAAAATAACAGTTTTATTTTTACATATATACATAGCAATTGGAATAACAATACTAAAAGTACAAACGTTCTTATTGATTGTATCCATCCAAGATGTTTAACTGACAATACCTCCCTCCATAGTATTAAATAAGTGGATATTGCCGAATATGCATTATCTGCTAATAATGATTGTGATGCCAAATGTTGGGTCTGGTCCCGATGAAATCTCGACATCTTTATTAAAAAAGCGTTCGAATAATTTGATCGAACCATTTCTATATTTTATTCAATAGATCACTTACAAGAGGTTGTTTTCCTCAGATGTGGAAATTTGCTAACTTGGTTCCAGTTTCCAAGCCTGGCGATAAAAATGTTATAAAGAACTATAGGCCTATCTCTAAACTTTGCGTGATCGCTAAACTCTTCGAGAGTATCGTGACTGATATGCTGTTTTTTTGTCAACATGGATTCGTTAAAAACCGCTCAATAGATACTAATTTATTTGAATACAGAGAATATATTCTGGGTAGCATGGACTCCAGGTTTTCAGTTGACTCCGTGTATACTGAATTCAGCTAGGCCTTCGACAAAATTAACCAGTCCATCATGATTTACAAACTTGCTGGAATCGGGGGTCTTCACAAATGTCTTGCCTCAGAAATAGATCTCAGCGAGTTGTATTGGGTCAGTTCAGGTCTGACGATATACGTAACATCGGGTATCCCGCAGGGCTCACATCTTGGCCCATTACTATTCCTTCTCTACATTAATGGTGTCACTAAGTACTTCCGATTTTAAGATCTTTTTATATGCTGATAATCTGAAGATGTTCCGATCGATTTCTCATCCCTCTCACCGATCACTTTTCATTCGATTGAATAACAATTGGACCTTACCTTGATCCCTGTGGCACACCATATTTGATAAAACTTTATGATTAAAATCAACTTTCTGTCAGTTAAATAGAATATATAATTGTAGTTTTTTGTCAACAAAAATTTTCCATTCATTGTCTCAAAGGCTCTTTGGAAATCAATTAATGCTATCGAGACAATCTTACGCCTATACGTTTCTTTTAACACTTCGTCGTAGTAAGTTCAACGGGGTATGACTGATAGACTAATTTTCATTGTCCTAATCCTTGGTATTTCAAAATATAAAGTGACGTGCTATGTATACCAAATTTTGCGTTCAATAATATCATATTTTACATTCGTTTTCAAGGGAGTTAAATACGTAGGACTTCCTAATTAGAATGATATTCACGTGTAATTTTGAACATAATGTAACAAAAATATAATACTCACACTACATAAAAAACAATAAAGATCGTACAAATAAAGAAAATAAATCCGGAGTCTACAAGTTGACTTGCAAAGATTGCCCTTTAGTATACATTGGCCAGTCTGGTAGATCATTCAAGAAACTAAAGCCACTTGACCATAATAAGCGGCGTTTGTTTGCTGATTGGACCCTAGAAAAGCTTCAAATTGATCCACTTTTTTATCGTAAAATTGTGTTTGGTGATGAAGCTCATTTTTGGTTGAACGGCTATGTAAACAAGCAAAATTGGTGTATATGGAGTGAAAACAATCCTCAAGAAGTTCTGCAGGTTCTATTGCATTCTGGAAAATGCACTGTATGGTGATCTTTACACGCTGGAGGCATCATCGGTCCATATTTCTTTAAAAACGATGCTGGAGCTAATATTACAGTGAATGGTGCTCGTTACAGATCGATGATCAATGATTATTTGTTTCAAAATTTGAATGGTATCGACCTAGAAGTGTTTTGGTTCCAACAAGATGGTGCTACACCTCATGATGCTGCCGTAAAAATTGATTTATTGAAAGAAAGATTTGGCGATAACATTATTTCGAGAAATGGTCCAATGAATTGGCCTCCAACATCATGCGACATAACTCCACTGGATTATTTTCTTTGGGGTTATGTCAAGTCATTGGTTTATGCTGAGAAACCAGAAACGATAGACGCTTTGGAAGCCAACATAACTCGTGTTATTGGTGAATAAGGCCCGAGTTACTCGAAAAAGTGGTCCAAAATTGGTCTGGTCGAATGCGGTTCGTCAGAGCTAGTCGTGGTGGTCATATGCCAAAAATTATTTTTAAAACATAAATATCATAAAATCATATTTCAAATAAAAAAAAATTTGGCTTCAATCTTAATTTAAATGTGTTTTTCTTTTTCAATTTAAAGTTCTGTCACTCTAAAACACCCGATAGTACCTGACATTTAGGAGAAACGCATTCATCACACCTATTTTTCTCACAGGAAATGTTTAAAATACCTTCCAGCAGTCTTTATGCACAACCAACTTAATTCTATAGATTTTCGCTTTTTTCGAGCTAGTTCATTATTTTTTACTGCTTCAGCCACATGTTTCAATTGTTGTCATTATTTTCTTCTACTGGAAATAGTAGTCTTATAAACGGACGACACCTTTGAAATAGCCTTATAGAAAATGGTTCAAAGGGTTCAGATCAGGCGTTCGTGGCTGAGTTGTATTCGTTGGATGTTACAGCGAACTGATGACTGAAGCCAATAATCTTCGAAACATGTGCATGTCTGCTGCTTATGTCCCGACGATTAACAAAACCTATTCTTGAATTTCCTCATTCGGCAACTGTTATTTATGTAAAACAAGTTTTAGAATAAACTATTTTTTAATACCTGAAAATTTGAAAAAATTTTCACATTTTTCGTGATTGCAATTCCAAGAGGTATTCATCACATCGTTAGACGAGCTGAAAACTGAACAAAATTTACAAGGTATTTGAAGTAGGCAGTTGGGTACACAAAACGATGGTGTTTCTTTTATTCAGTTTTCAGTTCGTTGCAAATGAGGGGAATACCTTGAAATTGTTGTCACGAAAAATGTAAAACAAATGTTCAATTTCCGGAAGTGAAATAGATATAGTAATTTCAACAAACTTGTTTCAGTTATTATGAACTACCAAATGATAATAGCCGAAGCAGTTCGATGATTTATTTATCTAAGAGATTATTTTGAAATTTTTTGTTTTAACGAATTTAACTGGAGACAGCTTGTATAAATGATAAGAAGTAGAAAGTATCAATGAAGCTTCATGAAGGAAATCCTCATCCATATTGAGGGTAAACATATTCATTCCATCTTTTATGACTCAATCCATTCCACTAGATCCAAGAGTGGAAATTCAGACCTGAGAACCCCAAAAGCATATCAGGATCCGATTTGTTCATATCAAATACTTCGGTGGTTATGCTTTATTGAGTTTCTATGGCGATACTTGAAGAATGCCACACTACAGAGCACTCAGTAAGGGGATTTCGAAGTGATGGTGAACGCACTTGTTTGGAACACATGTAGCGGATGAAATGGATTCACGCCTCTTAACCGTTACTACCCTTTGTTCATTAAAGTTATATTGGAGTTATGGTCTCTTCTATAAGGGTATGAGAAGGAAATATTATCCAATGAAATTGCTCAACTCAGTATAGATGTAATAACATTATTAGAGCATTTCTCAAAATAGAATATGAGGATTTTGAGTACGTACAGGTTTCCAGGAAAGGATGGAGTCCAAAAGGAGAGGCACTCAATAGTATACTACTCTGTCAAGAAAGTACCGGGAATTTTCAATTAAAACAACATTTTTACATTTAATCGTCAAAATTTATTGGGTCGCCTACAAAATAGGCTCCATTTGCTCCAATACATCTATGCCAACGGCACTTCCAATTATCGAAACATTTTTTATAGGCGCTTTCCGGGATGGACTTTAGCTCTCGCGCCGAATTTTGTTTTATGGCTTCAATCGACTCAAAACGGGTGCCACGAAGGGGCAATTTTAGTATCGGGAAGAGGAAAAAATTCGCATGGAGCCAAATCCGGCGGTTGCTGAAGCACGTTTGTTGAGTTTTTGGCGAGAAAGTCAGTCACAATCGTAGCTCGGTGAGAAGGCGCGTCATGGTCATGCAAAATCCATGAGTTGTTCGCCCACAAATTTGACCGCTTCTTACGGATACGCTCACGCAAACGTTTCATAACGCCTAGGTAATACTCCTTGTTTACCGTCTGACCCTCTGGAACGAATTCGTAGTGCACCACGCCACGGATATCGAAGAAAACAATGAGCATCACCTTCATTTTCGAGCGGCTTTGGCGTGGTTTTTTCGGTTTCGGCTCATTTTTTGCCACCCATTCCGATGATTGCTGGCTTGTTTGCATATCGTACTCGTAGACCCAGGTCTCATCACCAGTTATAATGCGTTCCATGAATGTAGAATCGGAATTACAGCGATCCAGCATGTCTGAAGCAACCTGTTCGCGATGAAGTTTTTGAAGAAAATTCAGGTCTTTCGGTACGAGTCGTGCGGCCACCTTTCTCATGCCCAAAATATCAATCAAAATCGTACGTGCGGACTCGTGGGATATCTTAAGATCATGTGCTATCTCTCTCAAGCTGGTACGACGATTTTCCAGCACCCTTTCCTTAATTCTATCGACGTTATCGAGGCAAGTCTTCGACCACTTCACGACCGTCCTTGAAGGCTCTGTACCACTGATATGCACGAGTTTTCGATAGAGCATTATCATCAAAGGCCTTTTGCAACATTTTCAATGCATCGGCACACGAAAATTCATTTGCAACACAAAACTTTAAACAAATTCTTTGCTCAACGTAATCACCCATAGTAAAAATCGGCACCCACTCTGACATTGACTGACTTAATCAGATGTTGCAAACACACTAGTTGACAGATCCCGCTCAAGCTTGGCATAGTAATTAAGGACAGTGGTACCAACCTAGGAGAAAAAATTTTACCTGCCTCATTGCCCCGCCAGATTTACATCGATAATTCCCGGTACTTTCTTGACAGAATGTACATGTACGACATCTTCTTAAAAAAGATCGGGATATCAGACGAATCTTCCGTTATTGACGAATTGTATGGCTTCCCTAATTCTCTCCTGAAGCTCAGCTACATTCTTGACAGAATGTATCTATTCATCCCTTATATGGACTTTTGAAGAAATTCGTGAAAAAATGAAATTCCCAGTGAAAAGAAGAAGTTCCTTATTTTTCGTTCAAAGCAGAGATAAAAAATTTATTTTAATACTGATAAGCCACACTAATCAGTTTTTTGATTTAGAAATGTTTTTCTTCAGCTTAGATAAAATCAGATTGACCCACTAAATTCGGAAATAATAATCTCACGATTGACAATTTTTTTTATGTGATACGAATAATAAATAATTAGTAGCAAGTTATGAGCTAATAGGATTCACGAAATTGTCTCGTAGTCTTATAGGATGTAATTATTCTAATCAATAACAAACTAGCAGCAAATTAAACAATAATATTCTCGATTTCTGGAAGTGTTCCTATCACTTTTGGGTGGGTTTCAAATCTTCAAGGTGTTTTATAATTAAAAGTGTTTTCTTTATAACTATTTTACAAACACCTCCAATTCCTTAACTATTTATCCTAGTAAAAATTCAATTAATACTCCCTCTATTGGAAGTGGCCGTATAAATTGAAAATTAAGAATACAAAATACAAAATGAAAGAAAACCTGTAAATTTATAATTTACAATCATTTGAATGGCCATAAATATTAATCCATTTCTAGGGAGAATGTTCATAATTTTTTCAAAACTTTATTTATTGTGTGCCTCATCACATCCTGAATTCCCACTGAGGTACTCTTCTTATTGAGCTATTTTACCTGCAGCTTTTTAGTTCAAGATTTTAACTATTATTAGCTTACATATGAAATTTGCTCCATAATTTTCAACATATCGTTACATATTTTTTATAGAAAAGAAGGCAAAAATCCTTCAGAAACTAGTCTCAATAATTTAAATTTATTAGCTTGCTTATGAAATTTGCTATATTATTTTCAACATATCATTACGTTACAAAAAAGTTTCAAGAACTCTATCTAAACACACTTTATTAATGTTCAACTAAAGAGATCATATTCTTTCATTAATTTTTCAAGAGAATTCGGTCACTTAATTTGAAGATTATTAAAAAGTTAATACTTAATTTTATCGACTTCTTAAACCTGTTTCTGAACAAATAAACAATGATTTGATTCATTTGCTCCAATTTCACAAGAATATCTCTTCAGCTTCAATTTCTATTCTTCAACATTCTCTTCCGTTAAATTCCAACCTCATTTTTAATCTCACTTTTTTTTGTTACTATTCTTGTACATAAGGTTAATTTATGAGGAGAATAACCAGCTATGATAATAAATGTTCAATTGAAATTTCAATTAAAAGTTTAAATATCATACAGATTTATTCTGTTAACCTCCTACACTTATAACATATTACCATTTGGTTTTACAAGAATCCATAAAATACCTTGCAACCTTTGTGTACTTTCTGTGACGAACATAGAGTACGTAGGATCTTTAAAAGTTCACTTCATTCTAGTGTTTGTTCAGATGAGTATATTCAGTTTGTCTGGAAAGATATTTTTTCAAATTATTTTTATCTTCCTTTCTAAAGATGTCCTGCATGTTCAAGGAATTTTTTGGAAGGAACTCATTTTCAGCAAGTTGTTTTTGAAGAAGTTCTTGAGGTTATGTTTTACATTTTTGGAAAGAAATTTGGTTTTCACAAAACAAGGTACGAAACAAAATTTTGTACTCTTCAAGTATCTATTTAATGATTTTTAATTACTAATTTATATTTCTTTGAATTCTTTCATTCCCTTTTGGTACTGTTTAATAAGTGTTAATTCTATATGTCTACCGAATTGAAATAGTGTTTGCTAAAGACATTTATTCAATTATTTTAATTTCTTTCATTTAATTCTAAAATAAAATAGAAAGGCTTTTTACTTGATAGAAGAAATATAACAAAATTTGAATATCAAAACAAATTAAAATATGTTTATCTTCTACAATTTTAATTTCAAAAAATTTTTATTCAAAAACTTTTAGAATTAAATTAATGTCTAAAACAAGCACCGCTTACATTTAATAGACGTATATAATCAAAACTCAATATATAATGTCAAATGGAATAAATAAACCAAAAGATATACGAAAGTCATTAAAATTAATAAATAAATATTTAAAGGAGACAAAATTTGTTTCTGGTCTTAACTTTGAGAATGCCATTTGCCTTTTAAAAACATGAACACACTTAAAGGACTTCTCAAAGAATATAATTTATTTGAAATATTTAATATATTTAAATATTCGAATAAGTAAATTCAGAAATCTCTCAAAGCATGCACTATATCTTCAAAAAACAAATATAATTCTAAGCAATTCCGTCTTCAGTCCTGAAATATATCCAAAATATCAAAATCAACAAACTAACCTACATCAAACACCTCACCACGTGTAAATGAATAACGTTTGGAGACATAGATCATCGTTATAATTCAAGATTGATCTATGTTCTAACAGAATCAAAGAACAGTGTGAGTTATTTTTAAGGCTTATTTAAATTCATTGACATTCCATACTGAGATTTATTGAAGCCAAAATATAATTATATATTATATATAAAATAAAATAGAAAGGCCTTTTACTTGATAGAAGAAATATAACAAAATTTGAATATCAAAACAAATTAAAATATGTTTATCTTCTACAATTTTAATTTCAGAAAAGTTTTATTCAAAAACTTTTAGAATTAAATTAATGTCTAAAACAACCACCGCTTACATTTAATAGACGTATATAATCAAAACTCAATATATAATGTCAAATGGAATAAATAAACCAAAAGATATACGAAAGTCATTAAAATTAATAAATAAATATTTAAAGGAGACAAAATTTGTTTCTGGTCTTAACTTCGAGAATGCCATTTGTCTTTTAAAAACATGAACACACTTAAAGGACTTCTCAAAGAATATAATTTATTTGAAATATTTAATATATTTAAATATTCGAATAAGTAAATTCAGAAATCTCTCAAAGCATGCACTATATCTTCAAAAAACAAATATAATTTTAAGCAATTCCGTCTTCAGTCCTGAAATATATTCAAAATATCAAAATCAACAAACTAACCTACATCAAACAACTCACCACGTGTAAATGAATAACGTTTGGAGACATAGATTATCGTTATAATTCAAGATTGATCTGTGTTCATGTTTTTAAAAGGCAAATGGCATTCTCGAAGTTAAGACCAGAAACAAATTTTGTCTCCTTTAAATATTTATTTATTAATTTTAATGACTTTCGTATATCTTTTGGTTTATTTATTCCATTTGACATTATATATTGAGTTTTGATTATATACGTCTATTAAATGTAAGCGGTGCTTGTTTTAGACATTAATTTAATTCTAAAAGTTTTTGAATAAAAATTTTTTGAAATTAAAATTGAAGAAGATAAACCTATTTTAATTTGTTTTGATATTCAAATATAATTCTAAAAGTTTTTGAACAAAAAATATTTAGAAATTAAAATTTGTAGGAGGTTAACAGAATAAATCTGTATGATATTTAAAAGTTTGTAATTATCCTTCTATCAAGAGGAAATCTCGTTTCATTATTGATTCTTTATAATTTCAGTAGATTTTAAGTGTTGTTCAAATTCAGAAGAGGTTATTGCAACTAACCATCATAATGAAATCAAAATGTCTTAGAGACACTGTTTCTATTTAAGTAGACAACAATCAAATGAATTAAGGAATCTATGGAAAATATAGAAAATTGACTGAAATAACATACTATACTTAGACCATAAGGCTGTTTCATTAGAACCTTATGAATTACAAATTCTATTCTAAAAATTGCTCTATATAAGATATAAAAGTATGAAATCCTCAGAATAACTATATCGTCTATTATTTAAAATGAAGATATACTCAGATATTCATAAATTTTGTTCTATACACGAAGATTCAAATGAAATTTTTTCGAAGACTAAAAATTTTATTAGGTCATTATGAGAGTTTGTATCGTCTTTTATCCACATTTTCCCAAAAACTTTTCAAAATTCATATGTTCTTCGTGAACAATTTTTAATTATAATTAATACGTAATAAATATACTTTCATTCCTATGAAAACCTTTGAAAAGTGGAATGAATAGATTATATCATGAAGTGTTAGGGTGTTTATTTCTCAATATCAATATGTACATTTCTTTTGGAGTTAGATTTGGGAATAATCACGTGAAACTTCTTGACTATTGAAATTTTCAGAAGGGACCAAGAATTAAATTCAGTTTTTGGTACACTATGTTTTTCTTGAATGTTATTCAGTACCAATTACATAAACATTGACACTATATTATTAAAATTCACAAAAAAAAAACAAAATTAATTCCCCCCATCATTTTATTGTTTGCTCAACAATTGTTTCGACATATCACTTCATTCGGTGAGTATTCAAACTAAGTATTCTTCTAATTTTTATTGACCACCCTATTTTTCGTCAACATTGTATACTGAGCTCAAATAATCACCTCATGAAGTCATGGTATGACGGAAAAATTGTTGTGTAAATAATAACATTTAGCGTTAAGTTAAAACTGTTTTTTATTTATGAATTTCAAGGTGAATTTCCGTCAAGTAAAACTGAAACAATCAAATATCTAATTACAGAAATATATTAGTTTCAGTACTGACCTTAACCTCAACCTGAAACTCAGATATACGTCTTTAATAAAGAAATTTTATTACCAAAAAATCAATGAAAGAAGCAGCGAATACGATTTCAACTCTTAAGTCTGTACAAGCATTAGTAAGCATCTGTATATTTATAATTGAAAATTATTTGGAAACCAAGAAAAAGTATTTTTCCATTTGGTTTAAACGGACATAATATTTACCCTGCTTGAATTAATTCCTTAAGTTTCACTTCTATCTCCTCAAATTCGATAAGCGTTCATGAAACGAATTCATATTCAAATCAAAAATATAGTTTTAATGAATTATTTAATATCGAATTAAATGAATTCTATACATGTGTTGTTCATTAGTCATTAGTTCATTAGGTTTTTCGAATTAAATTGTGAAATTATATCCGTAAGACATACTACTCGTGTCTTATTGTGAATGAACATTAGCTTATACATTTCGAAAGAAATTTTTACTCGAATCCGGTTCAAAAAAAGCCACTACGAATTATCGAAAAACATTTCAACATGAGCTTTTTAAATTAATTCTCTTGAATTTGCATTGTTTCGAACAGACAATAACCACAGTTTCCTAAACATCCTATACAGTCGGCCAGTAAAATCGCACCAACACGCACGTTACAATTCACTTTATTTTCAGTTGAATCCCTCGATAGTTTTCACACAAGTTGCACTTATATTTCGAACAATTAATGACTTGAGTGAATAATTAGAAATAATTTTAAGATATAGATGTTTGATTCAACTGCAAATTATAATACACTTATAGTCAGTGATATATATGAGGTATCACTGTCGATGTCACGAGACAATTATATCCATTAGTTTAAAGAATGAGTAGTCATAATTCAGCAGCTTCTCCAGTAATTTGGGGTGTGATAAATATAATGACAGTTACAATTTAAAATGCTCCAAGTTCATATAGATCCGATAGAGTGCTGTGGATCGCGGAAATGGTGGGGGATTAACCCTAAGGCGTCCTCACACAAACGGTATTCTTCACACTAACAAAGTGATAATGACGAAACTATATCCACTGTTTAAGGCACGCGAAGTGTGGGGCAGAAAGTGTGAGGAGTGAAAGACGTGCTATACCGAAGGAGAATAGTGCGTGACCTGGCGCGACCGTATCTAACACCAAGTCGGGAGCTACGAACGTTTCCACGTGAGTCTCACACAGGCACGTGGTTCAGTAACCCCCTCCCCGGCGCCGGTCCCCCTCCACGGCACGCCCCGTGGCCTATCGTGACCCGGCTGTGAACCAGGACCCTCCCCGGACCGCCCAGGCCAAGTCGTGTCGAGATCGAGCTCGAAAGGTCACTAGTAGAGACCAGAGTGTGCCCAAGTTTTGACCTGTAACCTCCGTGTCTGTGACTACGTGCTAACCGCTCAAGACGGTGACTGCTGAGCCCCAGGTGACCTAGCCGGTGATGTGCAGTGCGTGAGTGCCGAAACATGGCTCTGGTGGCCAGCTCGTGGCGCGAATCATCCCTGGTCAATCCCATCCAAACTGGTCTGAACTCTATCCCGAATGGATTGAATACTCTTCCCTCAGCGACGAACCTGAACACTTTGCCGCCACCGCCGGCACAGGGTCTCAACCCCATCGGCCTGGAGAGCGCCGATCTCGGCCTCGTCAAATGCCAAACACCCTCGCAAAATTCGCAGACCAGTGTCGCCAGCGCGGATATAAAAAATCAGAATATTGAGTGCGTGGTCTGCGGCGACAAAAGTTCAGGAAAACATTACGGCCAGTTCACTTGCGAAGGTAACTACGTCTTATATATAATCACCTCTAATTTCTCATCATACTCAAACCATATTTTGAAAACTGATCCCTTAAACTTCACATCACGAGACGTTTCGAAAACCTACAGTATCTAAGACTATTGATAGACAATATCTAAGAATATTGATAGACAATATCTAAGAATATTGATAGACAATATCTAAGAATACTGATAGACAAATTCTAAGAATATTGATAGATTCAAACCTCCAAGACGAGAAAGATTTTGAGGATTAAACATAGATAAAATTCTTATTTAAAATTCGCAGCGTTTTTGTTGCATCTGAACTAAAAACTCACGACGAGACTACGATAAATTCACTTGCTAAATTGACTACGATCCAAGTAGCAACGTTTGAGTAACACAACGATTCAAAATTTGGCATACCTCCTCCAAGACACAAATCTTCAAGGAATCTGAATCAACCAGGTTTTTTTGAAATTAACGACTTAAGACCTCATCAATGTTATTGAATCCAACAACTTTAATCTACTCTAATAATCACCCTTCAAATTTTTACTTACTTCCCTCAAAATACTTATCTATCTTCATCGACCTAGTTTTCGTAAGTCTATCGAATCGAAAAACCATAGTTACTTAAATATAATGAAATTCCCAACTAGGAACTTCCGAAAGTGATTTTTCTTTGAATTTCTTTCCTCTTAAAGTCGTGCTGGATAAAAACAGATTTAACAACAATTCTTTATTCAGTTTGATCTCTTTGGTGTATTTGTTGCACATTCTGTATATTCTTAGAACTATAATTATCGGTATTGATTAGAAGAAACTTGAAACGAGACAATTAATGAAATTACAAGACTGGGTCAATCGTGACCCCGTAAAGATCCATCTCTAGGTTTCATCAGTGCAGCCTGTGCATGTACACTTATCGTGTTGGATTAAACAGTGTAGTCAATCCTGATTTTGAAATTTCCACGAACGATTTTCCGAGCTAGATAGAAAATGACACATTCAAGGACCAGTTGCATCAGGATGTAATGATTCTTCACTTCAATTCAAAATTTCACAAATATTTCATTAATGCACCAATAGATGTTCTGTAAAGAGTCAACTCAAAGGTGCTTACTACTGTACAGCCTACTTGAAATCCAATCGGTGAAGTCCCTCTCCTTCAAGAAACCTTTCTTGTTCAAAGATTTGCAATTAGAGTAGTTGTGGTGTCATCCTATTTCAAACCACAGCCAATTTTACGGTTTCTAGTGAGAAAAGGGAAGATTTGTGTCATCCTTGTTCCCTTTTTTTATCCTCGGATAAGTCGTCAAAAAATTGAGGGAGATTGCCGCGCATCGCCCTCTTGACGATTTGACAACCCTCTGGGGATCAGATAAGAAAAATCGCGCTTTATAAAAAAGAAATTTTAGTGTCGTAAAACACTAAAATCCTCATTTGCATGCAATTTCCGCAAATTGAGGGCATTTATCAAGAATGATTTTTGATCAAGTGAGGCAAATTTTCTCTATTTCATAATCGGGAACCCTTAGAATTGAGATGAAAAAACAAAACAATTATTATAACTACCTTAAATTTTTACAGTTTAAATTTCTAAGTAAGAACAATTCAAAAACGGTCCATGATGTTGCCAAAGCTAAGGTTCAGCTAAGGTCTCGCAGATTCTCATGATTATTTCAATTATCAAATTATCATCCGCAGTTTCGAGATCGGTTACAACTGTTGTACTGAAATAGATACCGTTCGTATAAAATTCTTGAATTGTCAATAACCCAGAAGTCGAATTTCAACATATTTCTTCGAATAGATTTATATCTCGAGATTTAATACACTGGGTTTTGTTGAAAACAACTTCAGTAATATATCGGAATAATTTAATATGTCATAAAAATGATTTTTTATTATTTTGGTATTTAAATTCTTCACTTTTGAATTTTTCTTTATATTATGTCGATTAGAGATAGCAACAAATTTTAAGTCGATTAAGTAAATAGCATCCTTGAATAATTTCCATCCATAAATTATTTTTCACTTCATCACATTAATTTGCAAAGGCTCCTCTTTTTTCGCGCTTGTTCTAGGTAAAAGCGTGGTAGCCTTCTGCCCAAATGTGTGTTATTTTCGAAATTTGAACCGAAAATGGACAGAAACGACTAGGTTGGGCTCATTGATGAAGAATCCGAGGTCAAAAGTAATTCTGTCGGGTCAGCCTGTCCGTAAACACTCTAATATTCAAACGGAATGAGCTGGAGACTTAAAACGTTCAGGGTAGGTTTGAAACCCAAATATATCAGTTGAGTTCGTTAGTGGGCAAAAAAATGGATTCGCAGTTATTCACATTCGAAATATTTTCATATTATTCCAAATATTTTCGAAACTACAAATTCGACCGATCCAGGATCTTGAGTGATATGAACAAGGAAGAAATTCCTGATTTCACGTCAGTGTTCTTTTTTTATTATATTTTCGCGAATTTAACTCATATCAGTTCAATATTAATGTTGATTCTGTTGGCGCTGTCTCTAGTTAGTATCATCTTAATTTTATTAATTGAAATAACTTTCAGTGCTGTAAAATGTTCCTTTAAAAATATTTTTATGCTTAATTTTCTTTTTGATTATTAGTTTATGCATTTCGACTCGATTGATGAATCGAAGAGAAATTTTAAATCGACAATCGACTTGAAATGTTTTATGGAATATTTTTATGGTTATATAATTTTTCCCAATTATTGAGTTTTGGGTCTTACTTGGTAAAAGTTGTTAAATTAAAATCAAAATATACTGCCCATATTTCAAATTTATTATATATGATTTATAAAATTTCATAGTTATTCGCGTGAAATATTTATACTATATGTAGAGTCGAAATTGAAGGTTGTATGATTTTTGAATTTTTAAAATTTTATTATTTTGGGAATAAGTATATTATCTGTATCTGTGGTTCGAAATTTATTTTTGTAATATGTCAGTTGGACTCTAGAGCTAATTATTACTATAAAATGAATGTCGAACATCGTGTAAAGTGTAAATTAAAATTTTTCTCATGGAATCATTGAAATTAGCGATTTAAAATTTTGTTAATATACTCAAATTCAAATGATATCAGTTTCCTGAGGATCTCCAATAGGGTGAAATATGGCGTGGAATGTAGTTTATCATTTCATTAATTATTTTTCAATTCGAAATTATATATTTATATTTTATTATGTAGTTATGAAATTTTGAATATATTTTTTGTGTCATTAAGGGAAAAATGTTTTTTCCAGACATTTTATTAATTCCAATATTAACCATATACGAAATATCAACAAGATATACACTTTATATTGTCAAGGTTTTCAAAATGTTCTAATTTTATTTTTATCTATGAGGGATGCCCAATTATTGGTTTCAGTAATTCAATTTACCCGAGTTAATTTTTCAATCCTATTTCACCGACTCAAATTAGTTGTCATCTCTAGTTTAGTTATTTCGAGACAATCAAATCCTCAGCACGAACTGTCATGGCCGCTCAAAAACGAACTGACACGGGGGGTGATTGTTCGTTTCCTTCTGTCTCTTTGGAAGGCAATCCCCTTATCCTTAAAATTCAACATAACTAAAATAGCGATATACTACAGTAATAGGTTTTTTACCGCACAAACTCCGGCGAAATAAATTATACGAGAAGGAAGAAGTGACTTATTGAGGTTCCCCCTTGTGTTTCCACGTGATGTATGAGATTGAGAATTTGTCGTTTTAAAGTTAGGGGCTGGCGGAAAACTAATGCTTGGATCAGCGTAATTTGAGTAGAACCACATAAATTGTTGTTTCACGTTGATCGCTACTAGATTAGAGCAGATTCCGGTTTTATTTTTAACACGTTAATCTAAGGTTTTGTGAATTGAATGGAATTAGGATTTAAAGCCGATAAAAATATCTTCCCAGTAAACTGACAAAATATACCCACGATTCATTTACGAAGAAAATCTTTCTCTTCGATTGAATCACATAAGTCAATCTGAAAGGCACTTAGTTCATTATTTCCAATTATGTTTTCACTTCTTTTGCATTTATCATAATATTTGATATTCATGAATTTCTACTGAAAATTTTCAAGACTATTATAAATCTCTGTTATCGAGATTCAGAAGGAATCGTAAATTTTACATAATTTTATTTTTCATAATTTCCCCAACAAAATTCGTCGATCACCTATTTTATCTATACAAATATAAATTGAAAATTATTTAAAAGGGTTTTTTGAAATATTTATTTTATATATTAACTAAATCAATTCTTCCTACACATTTGATCTAAGAAATCTCTTGAAAAATTTTTAAAACTAAATTAAATTTAATATTAAGAAAATACTGTTTTTTTTTCATAGATATAAAGAATTATCAACACATGTGGCAGTTAATCAATAAACAATCAAAACAAAATATACAATATTGACCGCGATCATCTAACAAAAGTCATCTGAGGCAGACTGTGTGAAAATACAAATTATAATTATTATAAACAAATATATAACTGCCGCACATATGTGTTGATAATTCTACATTCTGTCAAGAAAGTACCGGGAATTATCGATTTAAATCTGGCGGGGCAATGAGGCAGGTAAAAATTTTTTTTCCTAGGTTGCTACCACTGTCCTTAATTACTATGCCAAGCTTGAGCGGGATCTGTCAACTAGTGTGTTTGCAACAGCTGATTAAGTCAGTCGATATCAGAGTGCGTGCCGATTTTTACTATGGGTGATTACGTTGAGCAAAGAATTTGTTTAAAGTTTTGTGTTGCAAATGAATTTTCGTGTGCCGATGCATTGAAAATGTTGCAAAAGGCCTTTGGTGATAATGCTCTATCGAAAACTCGTGCATATCAGTGGTACAGAGCCTTCAAGGACATTCGTGAAGTGGTCGAAGATAACGTCGATAAAATTAAGGAAAGGGTGCTGGAAAACCGTCGTACCAGCTTGAGAGAGATAGCACATGATCTTAAGATATCCCACGAGTCCGCACGTACGATTTTGATTGATATTTTGGGCATGAGAAAGGTGGCCGCACGACTCGTACTGATAGACCTGAATTTTCTTCAAAAACGTCATCGCGAACAGGTTGCTTCAGACATGCTGGATCGCTGTAATTCCGATTCTACATTCATGGAACGCATTATAACTGGTGATGAGACCTGGGTCTACGAGTACGATATGCAAACAAGCCAGCAATCATCGGAATGGGTGGCAAAAAATGAGCCGAAACCGAAAAAACCACGCCAAAGCCGCTCGAAAATGAAGGTGATGCTCATTGTTTTCTTCGATATCCGTGGCGTGGTGCACTACGAATTCGTTCCAGAGGGTCAGACGGTAAACAAGGAGTATTACCTAGGCGTTATGAAACGTTTGCGTGAGCGTATCCGTAAGAAGCGGCCAAATTTGTGGGCGAACAACTCATGGATTTTGCATGACGATAACGCGCCTTCTCACCGAGCTACGATTGTGACTGACTTTCTCGCCAAAAACTCAACAAACGTGCTTCAGCAACCACCGTATTCGCCGGATTTGGCTCCCTGCGACTTTTTCCTCTTCCCAAAACTAAAATTGCCCCTTCGTGGCACCCTTTTTGAGTCGATTGAAGCCATAAAACAAAATTCGGCGCGAGAGCTAAAGTCCATCCCGGAAAGCGCCTATAAAAAATATTTCGATAATTGGAAGTGCCGTTGGCATAGATGTATTGGAGCAAATGGAGCCTATTTTGGAGGCGACCCAATAAATTTTGACGATTAAATGTAAAAATGTTGTTTTAATTGAAAATTCCCGGTACTTCCTTGACAGAGTAGTATATTTCTATAAAAAACAGTGTTTCTTAGACATTTTCTTTAATTCAATTTTAAGAAGTTTTAAATTGGTATTATCAGATAAAGTTTGTAAAGGTTTCGGAGAATTGATCTAGTTAATGTATGAAATATTTCTCTTCAAGTAATTTTCAATTTATTTTTGTTTATAATGATTATAATTTGTAGAACTTGCGCGTGGCGTTTTCAGGTATTGAGTCTATGGCCGTATCTTTTTTTCGAGATTTTTCACGTTTTCTCAAATTTTTCGCTATTCTGTCAAAATCAATTGCAATATTTCCTGATCATGATGCACACATTATTTTCTTTTTAAAAATCACGTGGAATATGGGGTAAAAAATTTCAGGTGAAGCTTAACAATATCCGATCTTTTTCCATTTTTTTTTTATTTCCAACTACTATTTTCTCTTTTTGACGAAACTTATAATAATTATAATTATCTTTGGAAAATACATGTTATCGAATTCATCTCTCAAATCTCAGAATAAAAACTAAATGGTAAATTAAACGTTTTTCTATTCTTGAATTTTACGTGCAAAGCACAAGATTCATTATTGAAACAAAAATACACTATTGTATTGGTAGAAGTTTTAAAAATAAATATATGTGAATGAAGAATGGAAACTGTTGAAATATTCACTCTCTTTGGTTTCTCATCGGTGATTTGTATTTATTTATTTTCGCGTTCTTCCTTTCATCCTATAAAATATGTACAATACCTTTCGGTTTTCTATATGTTGACTTGTATAGTCTCTTACCTGATGAAGATTAAAATCATGAGAACTGTGATGATTAAAATCATTCGAATTTTACTGTTACACCGAATGGAGCCCAGCCCAGCGTATTATATTCCAGTCGAAGACGATTTAAACGAAATTGAGTTTCTAATATGAGGCATGCAATATTGGCTGTGATAACTTATATATGTTGTACAGTAATCTTGAATACTATCATTTCTGGTGTCTGAGGTTCAAACGCGGAAGTGCATCATCAACCAGTATTGGTATTTTATTGGTAACCGTGGCTATTCACCCGTATACATGGAAAATTGAACATATCTCGCGTATGATTAATTATTTTCCTCAAAGTAATTACTTGAACCCGGTATAGAGCACGCCAGTTTATCATGTAACATAAATCAAAGTCCAGCGATTTGTATCAGTTGAGTTTTGATCTCAAAAGCCTCCAACACTTTTACCCCGGCAAACAGGGTATGAGAGAGGTTTGCTTCATCATAATGAAGGCTAAATTTCCTCGTTGTTTCGAAATGTTTCATTTGAATTTTCATTTTTCGAATTATACCTTCATCTTATCGGACTTGATTTTCGAATCATCAATGTTCCTTATACATTTAGAAAGACTAACTAACTCATCAACCTTCGGTTTTGAGAACTGAATCATCCAAAATATGGAGTATATACTTAAGAGCCTCATAAAGTAAAAAAAATATGGTATCTATAGAAGATACAGAATAGATAAACTCCTTACTCTCAAAAAAATCAGATATCTCAAAATCTATAGCTTATCTTTGAAATGCTACCTCTAAATTTTTTGAAGAGTAACGAGGAGCAATTAATCATCAATTTTTATCCAAGACAGCTTGATAAGAAATTGCTTTTAAACACAATAAAAAAATTTAAATAAGCAGAAATACTTGATTTATAACAGTAAGAAAAGGATAAAAACTTGAATCCATTTCCCCTGAAAATTTCAAATTTGTGAATAACTTCTAGAAAAAGCTAGAGATATTGAATAAAAACATAGAAATTTGTCTTCTTTCGTCCGATATATTTTGCATAATCAGATAAGAAAAAAATCCAGAAAATTTTGGTAATTGATCTCGAGGTTATGCTTGAGCCTTTATGTCGTTTGTCGCTATTTTAGTCAAAATGCTGAATTTAAACTTGATCGTAGGACTGTTGCTATGGTTTCAAAGCTGCTCCGCTAACAAAATATTTATTTTTGTTTTGAATCTTGTAATCGTACGTTCCTAACGAAATTTTGCACGAACATTAGCATTGTTATTCTTCTTCTGAATACCACATCGTCCGGACAGAATTTCCTTCATCAGTGAATCCGCCTAGTTGTTAGAGACCATTTTCGTCAAATTCGAAAATTATAGACATTTGGTTGAAATTATAGCTCGGTGTTCCTTAGGACAAGTCCGAAAATAAAGAAATTACTGGGGGGGAACTGATTTGACACAGTATATACCAATCGGTACTAATCATACCAGGAAGATGCTGCATTTAAAGTCGAACAATACTGCACTTATTTTATTATCATCTTAAAAGGCGACTGATTAAGTAATGCTTCATTTGACAATTTTTTTACCCGATATTTTAAGGTTGTTCGGAAAGTAATTTCGTTTTTTCCTGACAAAAGATTTAATTGTATAATCATTATATGTGTTGAGTGCTGATATACCAAGGCTTGTGTATGAAAAAGTTCAATTAATTTTACGCAGTAATTTTTGGTTGGTGCCCTTTTGAATATGGATAGCAATAAGCAGCCTTTTCCTCATATTTCCTTTTTAACTATAGAAAAGTAAAAATGCTGTTCAAGCCAGAAAGAAATTAACCGATGTGTATGGACCAGAAATGGTTTCAAAGTTTCGATGCGGCAATTTGATATCGAAGATGCACCACGTTCCGGAAGACCGTTTGAAGCTGATAAAGACACGACAAAGGCATCAGTTGATGTAAATCGGAGAATAATAACACGTGAGATCGGTGAGAGGTTAAATTTATCGAATTCAACTGTATATAACCATTTGAAAGACCTGGGTTTAACCTCGAAGCTCGATATATGGGTTCCCCATGTTCTTACGAAGAGAAATTTGTGTCATCGCGTTGACGTCTGTGGTTCGCTTCTCAAGCGTCACGAAAATGCTCCATTTTTGAAGCGCATCATTACTGAAGACGGAAAATGGGTTGTATATAACAATGTCAAATGCAAGCAAAAAAGATGAACCGGCTCAAAGCATTTCGAAAGCCAATATCCATCAAAAACGTGATGCTGTCTGTTTGGTGGGATTTTAAAGGATTCTTTTTTTTTTTGGCTTTCACCGGGTAACACGAAAATTAATTCAGAAGTCAACTGTCATCAGCTCGACAAACTGAATGATGCATTTCAACAGAAAAGGTGTTGTGTTCCACCAAGGTAATGCGAGACCTTTTCCAAGTTTGGTCACTCGCCAAAAGCTTTTACAGCTTGGATGGGATGCACTGCCACACCCACCATATTCTTCAGATCTGGCGCCTTTTTTTTGGACGGTGGAACCTTTACTTCAAATGAAGAGTGCAGCAATCACCTGGATCAGTTTTTTGCTAGCAAAGACCAAAAACTTTATAAGCCTGGAATCATGCTACTACTAAAAAGATGGCAAAAGGTGTTGGACCAGAATAGCCAATACATAATTTAATAACATATTTTTTCATTTTACAAAAATTGTCTTTCATTTTCCCAAAGAAAAACGAAATTACTTTCAGAACAACCCAATAGTAAACAGGTTGATTTCATTGAGATCCACCTCTTGTTAATAAAAAACTAAACAACTAAAATTAAAACAAATTTTTTATTACTAGGTTTTACTAACAAAAATTTCCAGATGTTTTACAATATGTAAGGTTTACATTTTTTTAATAAAGGTCAATAACCAAATAGTAACGGCTGAAACAGTTCAATATCCAAAAAACTCAACTTTGAAAGATTCTTTTTACGTTTTATTTATGTTTTCCTCTTATTTTTTCAGGCTGTAAATCTTTCTTCAAAAGGAGTGTACGTAGAAACCTGACCTATTCCTGTAGAGGTAGCAGAAATTGTCCAATAGATCAACACCACCGTAATCAGTGTCAATATTGTCGTCTCAAGAAATGCATGAAGATGGGAATGAGGCGAGAAGGTAATTGTACTTTTTTTTCAATAACATGTGACACTATTCGGATATGCTTTCTTAGCCCGAATTGCTCTTTAATTATCACTTTATTACTGAATGAATTATTCCAATTTCCATTCAACTGAAAGCAACATATTCAAGAATGCTGATTGCTCAACTATTTATAAGAGATGTTGTATCAACTTCTGTTAAACAAGGGTACTAGGGAACCCTTTGGAGATATCTAATTTGATGTCAACATTATGTTGCCTTCTCTTCTGGGGCACTCATTTATCAGATCTTCAGTTCGGAGTCAACACACTGAGAGCAGGTCAAAAAAATGAAAACATTGTTTTCGCGGCTTTTGCAACAGGTGAGAGGGGGCCTTAAACTCGTGCCTTCATCTCGTATATTCTCTATTAGACACGGCTGCAGGTAACCTGCGATCTGTTTTATTGTCTATACAATGGGCACACGCAGATCTTTTCTCCTACCTAAAAAACAGCCTCACTTTCATCCCATAATAGCGTAAACAGGTCAGGAGTATAGCAGACCTGAATTGGGGAGATAATATATGCAGCTTTAATAATCTCGATACCACTTGCTGACAAAATAGGTGAATGATGCACTCCTCTCAAAAAAAGAGGAAAAGAGGTAGATAAAATGTAAATGAATTTCTGGAAGTCAACGAATTAATTGAAATGATAAATAGAGGTTTTTTACTTGGTAGAAGGATTATTACAGAATTTAAATATCAAAACAGATTTAATCTGCCTCCAATTTTAATTTAAAAAAATTTTATTCAAAAACTTTTAGAATTAAGTTAATGTCTTATAAGCACTGTTTCAATTTAGTAGACATATAAAATCATCATTCATTATATAATATCAAACGGAATAAAAAAAACCAACGAAATATAAATCATCAATTAACATTACTAAACTTGAACGAGACAAAATTTTGTTTCCAATCTTATATTTAATTTCAAATTGTTTTTTAAGGATGTGCTGAATGTTTTGAGAGATTTTTTTGAAGTTACTTATTTAAATATATTAAATATTTGAAACACGTTAGTTTTGGAAGAAGTTCTCAAGGTAATATTCTGATTTTTTAGGAAAAATTTTGTTTTCATAAATATAAGATTAGAAACAAAATATTGTCTCCTTCAATTTTAATTGGTAATTTATATTTCGTTGGGTTTTGTTTCATTCTATTTGATATTATATAATGAGTGTTGATTTTATATGTCTACTGAATTGAAGCAGTGCTTAGGAGACATTGATTTAATTCTAAAAGTTTTTGAATAAAATTTTTTTAAATTAAAATTTGTTATATTTTGTGAATTTTAGGAAATAAAAATGATGGTAACATGATTTGAATCAAATTGAACCAAAGCAATTTCACTGAGATATTTGCCTCCAAAATTTTGGTTTTTTAACTCTTTTTTTCAATTCAAAAATATTTTTAGCAAATTTCAGAAGAATGTCAACTCCAACAGGTTTTCTTAAAAATTCATAAATTCCTTTCTTCTAAGGAATTCTTGGAAGAATTTTCATTTTATCTACTGAAAAGCTTTGTGGAAAGCTTCGTAGAATATCCGACTGAAAATAAAGATATTAACTCCTGTACTCTTTGTTACCTTTTCTGAATGTTTATGAGTTGTATTTTGTGTTTAGCGAATGAGTAAGTGCGGATTTGCTTTAGATAGATGTTATAATATGGTTATTGTCGTTTGAGCAAAAATATATACTTGTAATTTGAACGAGACCAATATTTTCTTCGTATATAACGATTAGAGTAGTTGGAAGTTCTCAGAAATAATGTTTTTTGTATCATTAATAATTATCCAATCTCGAAGAAATATTCATAAATGAATTACGTATTGTTTTTTTGGAATATTTAGAACGGTTTTCAGCAAACTATGAACTGTAATGTCTAATTGCTTATTTGCTAAAACTTCTTGATATGAATATTTGTTGATGTTAGTCACCTACTCTTATAGGTGCCTGCGAATTTCCTTCGATGGAAAATTTGTTTGCCCGACGCAACCAAGGATGACCGTTAGAATTTTCCTCGGTTACAGTCATTTCCATGAAAATAAGGTGTCCGTATTCGTTAGCGTTTGCCAAGAGGGCCGTTTCTTTTCCCTGTATGGAAATATTTCGAAGTCATGTATGTATATGCGAGCGCAAAACGGACAGGGCCCTATTCTTGTGGATGATTGATCGGTTTAATATACAAATACTTGACCGTAAGGTCCAACAAAGCCGAGCCCGTACCTAAAAGATCGTTTACCGCTTGCATACATTAACGACGACTTGAGATTAATGGTGCAGTCGATATGGGAAAATATCCCAGCTCTACCAACCGTGCAATTCGCCCCTTTGTGCCACCAGATATTTAACAAAACATTACTATCTGCCCTTTGGTACACTTGCCAGCAAGTTCAGGAACTATTTCCTAATACCTTACCTGCCTCACCCCACCGCAAAATAAGAAAAGACCAACGGCATGGTCACCCAATCTACATAAACAGAAGGGGACATACCATTCTTGATTGATCTCTTGGACTCTTATTTTATTCTTGGGAAATTCTCGATATTTTCATCGAAGTAAAATACTCCTTAATTTCAAGATCATTCTGATTTGCACAAATTATATTATATCTCAAAAATATAAAACATAATTTCAAGAACTTCTCAAAAACTAATTTAATTGAAATATATTTAAATAAATTATTTCAAAAAATCTCAAAACATGTAGCACATCCTCAAGAAATAATTAAAATTACGATAAGATCAGTTCAACTTTACATATAAAAAATAATAAAATCAATTAAACAATGTATAGAATTACAGAGTGCAAACTTCAAAAATATGATCTTAAAAACATGTACATAGGTACATTTATATCCAAGGTGTACTCTATGTTCCATGTTCACAAAAAATCATATAAAGCTTATAAGGCACTTGGTCTTAGTTAAAACCATTCAACACTGTCTAATGAATTTCTTTATTTAAAAACCTAATATAATTATATATTATATATAAAATAAAATAAGAAGGAACGGTTTTTTACTTGATAGAAGGATTATTACAAAATTTGAATATCAAAACAGATTTAATCTGTTAGCCTTCTACAATTTTAATTTCAAAAAATTTTTTGAAGAAACTTTAAGAATTAAATTAATGTCTTTATAAGCACTGCTCATATTTAATAGACGTATAAAATCAAAATTCATCATACAATATCAAATGGAATTAAGAAAAACCAACGAATATAAATTGTCAATTGAAATTAAAATATAAATAAGCAAACATTTTTTGTTTCGTTCCAGGCATGCGTACTGAACTCTTCAGACAAACGTACGAAGCCCTGTTTGTTTTCTGATCCTTTATTAATGAAAAATAAACATAATTTCAAGAAATTCTCAAAAACTAATTTATTTGAAATATTTAATATATTCAAATAAATTACTTCAAAAAATCTCAAAACATGTTGCACATCCTCAAGAAATAATTAAAATTACGATAAGATCAGTTCAACTTTACATATAAAAAATAATAAAATCAATTAAACAATGTATAGACTTACCGAGTTCCATCTTAGAAATACATGATCTTCAAAAACATGCAAATAGGTACATTTATTTCCAAGGTACTCTATGTTCCATGTTCACAAAAAATCATACATAGCTTATAAGGCACTTGGTCTTAGTTAAAACCATTCAACACTGTATAATGAATTTCTTTATTTAAAAAACCTAATATAATTATATATTATATATAAAATAAAATAAGAAGGAACGGTTTTTTACTTGATAGAAGGATTATTACAAAATTTGAATATCAAAACAGATTTAATCTGTTGTCTTCTACAATTTTAATTTCAAAAAATTTTTTTGAAGAAACTTTAAGAATTAAATTAATGTCTTTGTCTTTTTTTTAATCTCAAAAAATTTTTTTTGAAGAAACTTTAAGAATTAAATTAATGTCTTTGTAATTAAAATTGTAGAAGACAACAGCTTAAATCTGTTTTGATATTCAAATTTTGTAATAATCCTTCTATCAAGTAAAAAATCGTTCCTTCTTATTTTAACTAAATTTGTTTTTAAAATCTCCTTAAATAATATTTATATTAGAGAAGGTACAAAATTCTGGTGAGAATTAAAACCCAAAAAGGGGATCTCTGGAAATTTCAGTTCATATTTAACAGTGGAGAGTAATTTAGTTCTAATTGTTCGTTGAGTGCGATTTTGTTGTATTTATTTACCTCTAGTGATTCAGGTTTAAGGCATAACTTTTAGTTTCTATATGTAAAATTTCAAAATTATGCTTGGAAGTATGTCCCGTTTCTGCTAAAAGGTTCGAATATGTGGAAATACTTTTATTATTGAGGAAGCTCTGCAGATGTTCTCCAATTCTCTGTCGGAAACTCCTTCCTGTGTGTATGTGCTATGTAATATATTTGATAATCAACGCAGGTTAACTTATAAACTCCCGATTTAGTATCTCCATGGGTAATGTCTTTATTATTTTTAATAAATTTACTGGGGTTTGAATAAGTTTTGAACGAAATTCTTGAATCATATTCATTTATGAGGTAAGTAGCAATTTCTACAGAAATACCTTCAGTATATTTTAAGGAAATATATTTAAAATTTTTTTTGTATTGGGATTTACCATATTGAATGCTATTTTATTATTTTTATTCATCAACAACGTATCTTTCAATGTAGCATCATAATCATAATAGTTATTTGTTTCAAGGTGTTGAGCTCAAAAATATATTAGGAGTACAAATAAGTTTCCGCCGTTTTTTAACACAAATTAAATATTTATTATAGAAGAACTTGCTGAGTGACTTCTAATGTTAGAGCAAGTTCTTTTTGTGTTTGAGAAGAATCTTTCTCCAATAATTCCTCCAATTCTGCATCCTCGTGAATTTTTGGCCTTCCACTGCGATCTTTGTCTTCTATGTCGAAATCACCGTTTTTAAACTTTTGAAACCTCTCTCGACACGTTCTCTCACTCAAAGCACCCTCACCATATGCTTCTATGAGCAATTGATGCGCCTCAGCAGCAGATTTCTTCAAATTAAAGAAGTAAACTAATATTCCCGCAAATGACGCTTACTTGGAACAAATTTTGACATTTTCAACTTATAAAAATTATATTTTACCAATATAAAATCAATGATATTAATAGGTTATGTTGTTCTTGAATGTCGGCGGAAACTTATTTGTACTCCTAATAATTTTCTCGAAAGAGCCCTTTTAAAGTAAAGAAGTTATAAACATTTACCCTTAATGAATGATCAATTTGATGCGTACTATTTGCCCCTTCCATTAATAGAAATAAGGTCTCTATGTGAATTTAGATCATCATTTGATCTGTTATTACACAGTTACTTATAATCAAGCATATCATTTCATAACTCACAGAAAATGTCGTTCTTATTTCTCGTTAATCAGAAATATTTCCAATGAATATTTCTCTTCTTCCTACAGTTGAGATATATTGAATTCAAATTTCCTTTGTTGCCATCTAAACAAATGTGTTTTATTGAGGAACACTTGAATAAATTATACAGTGACGTCGAGTTTAAAGGTGACCAAACCCTGCGTTTATGTTTTGTCAGGCTATATATGTTACTTTCCAATGGACTTCTTACTTTCAAATAAATCAGAGATCTCGAAAATGCTACCTCCAAATTATTAGAAGATTAAAAATTAATCTTAAATTTTCATCAAAGACATAGCTATCTTTCTGGTGAAACACAGCTTTATAGGAAATATCTTTGAACTTTCGATAAAAATCAACGTAAAATACTAGATTTATAATTGTAAGAAAAAGGTTGAAATGTCCAACAAACCTCTTTTTTTGCAAAATTTCCCGAAGAAAAGGAAAATTTCATGAGAATCAAAATGCCTTATAAGCACTGCTTATATTTAATAGACATATAGAATCAAAACTCATTATACAATATCAAATGGAAGAAAAAGCCCAACGAATATGAATTGTCAATTAAAATTAATAAATAAATATTTGAATGTTTTGTTTCGAGCATGCGCACCTGAACTCTTCAGACAGACTTGGTGCACAGCTCTGTCTGTGACACAATGTTTTGTTTCTGATCTTATATTTATTAAAACTAAATCTTTGAAATATTCAATATATTTGAATAAGTTACTTCAAAAACTCTCAAAACATCCTTAAAAAATAATTATGACCTCGTGGAATCTTTGTTTGATCAACATTAAAACTAGGTACATTTAAAATCCAAGGTATTCTATGTTCTATGCTCATCACAAAAATCACACAAAGTTTGTAAGGCACCTTATGGTCTTAGTTAAACCACATGATATTTATAAAATGAAATTTTTTATGAAATAAAATAGAAAAAGGCTTTTTACTTGATAGAAGAAATATAACAAGATTCAAATATCAAAACAGATTTAATCTGTTAGTCTTCTACAATTTTAAAAGTGTTGGTGTTCTCAAAGGTAAGATCAGAAAGAAAATTTTGTCTCCTTTAAATATTTATTTATTAATTTTAATGACTTTATTATATCTGTTGGTTTATTTATTCCATTTGACATTATATATTTGAGTTTTGATTATATACGTCTATTAAATGTAAGCGGTGCTTATTGTAGACATTAATTTAATTCTAAAAGTTTTTTTAATAAAAATTTTTTTTAAATTAAAATTGTAGAAGACTTTTTCTATTTCATTTTATATATAATATATAATTATATTTAGGCTTCAATAAATCTCATTATGGAATGTCAATGATTTTAAATATAACCTTAAAAATACCTTACACTGTTCTGTGATTTTGTTAGAACATAGACCATCTTGAATTTTAAAGTTAGTCTGTTTGAAGCATTCATCCTTAACACGTGTAAGTTGAGATATAGTGATAGTCATTTGATTTTGATATTTGGAATATTATTTTGGACCGATGAAGGGATTGCCTAGAATTATATTTGTTTTTTGAAGATGTGGAGCATGTTTTGAGAGATTTCTGAATTAACTTATTCGAATATTTAAATATATCAAATATTTTAAATAAATTATATTCTTTGAGAAGTCCTTAAGTTGTGTTCATGTTTTTAAAAGGCAAAATTTTGTCTCCTTTAAATATTTATTTATTAATTTTAAGGACTTTATTATATCTGTTGATTTATTTATTCCATTGGACATTATATATTGAGTTTTGATTATATACGTCTATTAAATGTAAGCGGTGCTTATTGTAGACATTAATTTAATTCTAAAAGTTTTTTGAATAAAAATTTTTTTGAAATTAAAATTGTAGAAGACTAACAGATTAAAATTTTGAAATTTTTTACTTAAAAAACTAATTTTAATTATATATTATATATAAAAAAATATAAAAACTCTCCTACAATAATATTGTAGGAGACTAACAGATTAAATCTGTTTTGATATTCAAAGTTTGTAATAATCCCTCTATCAAATTAAAAACCGCTTCTTATTATTTTACTAAATTTAAACTCCATTGAATTTGTGCAGTCGCAAATATATGCCAATAAAAGTTCATATGAGAATAACTCAGGAATTATTGAGCCGATTATGTCTATTTTTGGACATAGATATATGTAGGCCCCATTTTTAATATATTGAAGACACATTCACAAAGTATGAAATTCTGCAGATATACAGATTATTTCACATGTCACATTTGAGTGAAGACCTAACATGTTCACTTTAAGCAGGTGTTGCAAGAGCTCGTTCGTTCCAAACGAATAAGAGAAGTCAAACAAATAATTTCTGAATATTGACAGCTACATTAGTCGACATATTAGTAGGAATCGGTTTCAAGCTACAAAGAAATATGATACTTTCGGTGTTACGTTATTATGAGAGCTTATTCATAGCGCTAAATTGGCTCTGTAACTTTTGAATTTTCACCTCCAAGCTTTTATGAGCTTGTAAAGAAACGACAAGGCGTATTGGAAATTTGAGATCGTTGGGGATTAAGTGCTTATGGGTTTTCTTCTTTTTAATGTTCATACGATTTATGATATTATTTCGAGGCGAGCAGACATTTCTTGAGAGGTCATTCATGTATAGTTTTTGTATACACTATTGCTTTAATAATTACAAATAAAACATTTTCGAAGCACTTACTCGTTCGTAGATTTTCTACGTGAAGAAAGCCATACAGTAGCAAAACGTTAGATAAAATGAGAGTTACAAGTATGATGAACTGACTGTAAATACCTCCAATGTAAAATACGCGTTGGTTCAGATTTTCCAACAACAAAGAGATGGTTTCCATTCATCATGGCCGAAGGTCAAAATGATGGACACGATCAGAGGAAATTCAGATTTTCGAAACGCAGGCCAATCCAGTTTCCGTTAGTGACTTTCTCTTATCTGGCAGGTTGTTTCGAAACATGAAAATGGAGTTGGGGAAAGTGCTGGGTTCCCCAATTCAGAATGAAACTCAAATACAATGGCAAGTTGTGTATAGAGCCTGGCCATTTTGCAACGATACTACGAATAATGGACATATTTAGTTCAGGGCATATTACAGAGACTGGAGGAGTTTTCCTGCAGATCTGAATAGGGCACATGCGCTGAATAATTAGTTCAGTGTCTTCTCTTGCATTTCCCCTGCAACGTTTCCATGAAAAATTTAAGATAGTTTGAATAGATCCATGGGGAAAAAAATTTCTAGAGAGCTCTTTATATTCACTTTGCTAGAGAAGCATCTTCAGTTGATAGGTTGAAATTCTTATTGGTCTGCCTATCCTGCAGTACAGTTTCCCAATTATTTTTTCCTTAAATCTGCTGAAGCATAAGCTTCATTCCTGCTACTTTCTTTGAATCTTATAAAAACTGAATAAATAAGAATTAAGAAATAGATATCTTCAACATGGTAACCACAAGTCTAAAATAGACAAAGAATAGCCAGTACAACTAGACCTGTTACATCTTTCCTCAATTTTCTAGAGTTTGAAAATTTTTTTCAGTGCTCTTCAAAACATTTCAAAAGAAGATGGGGAAGTGATTTCCTTCCATCTTCTGAGAACAATGTTTCTGAGATCAAATTATGTACGAGTTACCACAAATATGACTCATTTTAACATTTCGAATAATTTTTGTGATCTCATTTGAAAAAGAGGGTACTATCTCAAATAAAACCGGTGAAATTAAATAGGAGATTAATTACATGAAAGTATTGATAAGGAGCTCCAACGTGCTCGTACATTAATAGTAAAATGATATTCGTTGAGATTAAAATCTAAATCTAAAAATGTTTGAAGTTATAATTTTCTTAGAAAGGTTGAACCTTCAGTACATTGTCGTTTAAGGCTCAATCTCAGAAATGGAGAATTCGATTTCGTGCTTCAAGGCATCAATCTTTAACGGATCCCCACAAAAAATAGTCCTCCGAGGTGAAATGGAGCTTTATCACTAAAGATGATTTTTCTGGGAGAATGCTGCGATTAATAGTCCATTGAGCGAAGTGGAAACGCATCGAATGGTCACGAGGCTTCACTGCTTGCCCTAGTTGAACTTTGAAAGCCTTCATACCGAGGTCGATGCAAAATTCTCCTCAGAAAAGTGCGAGAAATATTCAGTTTTTGAGCACGATGATGAGTTGATGTTGATGGATGTTCAGCCACATTCTGACCTACAGCATCAATGCTTTTGGGTGTGCTCACTGGACGAGAACTTGAACGGATTGTTTTATCAAATACTGATACAGTTTTCACGAACAAATTGATCCACAAAATGCCGTGAACGCATTTCATTTCTATTGAATTTTCCATGTGAATTTCTAACAGTTTGGATAGAAGATAGATATTTCCCAGTTGTGTTCAGCCTAAACCGACCTACTTCGTTTATGTGAAATATTAAACTAACTTTCTATCATAAAACGAGTGACATAAGTGATTCCAGACTCGAAATGACCACTACTTCACAAATTCCCATCCTTTACAATTTATATGACCAACTCAAAACGAAGCGAATTAATCACAACCTTCTAAACTATTGAATAATGCAGTAAATGTATGTGTTATCATAATTTCTGAAAATTGAAAAGGATATATCCAAAACGAAATGAAAAGCCTGCAAACAGGGCCACAAATGGCTCTCAAGTTTTTGAGGAAGAAATAGTAAGAAAAATAATAGAATATCATACTTTCTTCATTTAACTATCACCCTTCAATTTCTGGAAATGGAAAGAAGAGACACTGGTCATGAGTCTTACAACATCGTCTCGATCGTATATCGAAAATTTCATAAGAATTGAAGAAAATCATGAATATCTTTTTATGATATTTTTTTGAGTTTTCTCAGGAAATGAACAAGGGATAAGCAAAGGCTATCTCTGTACCAACTTTTCAGAAAGATATAAAGAAAATACTCATTGAAAACCTATATGGAAATTTGATTTCAAATTGTAGTCAATACGAATTCATTATTGAAGAAGTTAATTCCGTACAATTCTTAATTTTGGACAGTGGTAAAGTTAAATTAATTTGTAACAAAAATATAGAAGGAATACGATTTTTGTTCTAAAACATAGTTATTTATAAGCAATATTTTATATCAGAAGCATTAACACTCGTGCGCATAAAATCAATGCAGAATTGGAAAAAGCGTTGGAAAAAATGCATATCATTATTTTTTGTTGAATAAGAAAGGTATGATATAAAAATTTTGTTTCTTTATACTGGCAACTTTTACTATGAGTTTTCAGTGAACTGATAAGATGAAAAGTGCTTCATTTTGCAGAATATACTATGGAATATTCTTCAAAGTTTATAAACGACTTCCTGTCTGGATGACCGGATTTTAAAATTATATATGGTTATTCTACGTGATTTGGGATCAGCTTAGGTATCAGATTAAAATTATGGAATGGTCAAAATTTCGGTATCACATAAAGTAAACACGCATAAACGTAACGGCCGGGCAATACAGGTTGCAATATTTTCGTTCCCACGGAAGAAGAAAGGCCCATTTAAATATGCGTCCCCTGGACGTGATCGCATTAGCATAAAATCCTACTGGACATTGGTCACCTATCCGTTAGCCCTGATTCTAGCTTCGCGAACCCCTAAAACTTGTTCTTTTGCTACCTGACCGTGCCATATGTGAAAGTATGTATATGTAATCTTCGCTCTTGTTAAATGGACACACCATAATTCCCCCTTCCTTAAGGGTTCTTTGTTTATCCTCACCGACTCTACCCAAGGATTTATTCCTTTCTTTAATCCTTAATCTTTTGAATTTTCTGTAATTGAATATTTTCGTACTGTTATTGGGAAGCCTATGAAATAATTCTCGTATTTCGTATCATATTCGCTTGCCGTTCGGATTTTTTATGTTATTTAATATTCATTGCTACCATAAACAAGTGACGTCGAGAGTAATTCGAGAGTGGTGTACATTAAGGGTGAATCGTCTTATGCATTGACCCCCGTTTGAAGTAAATATAATACAATTCTCACTTGGGCGCTTTGATATAGAGTGTAGAAACCACTTATCGAATAAAATTATTTCTAGCATTATTTTAAATATTTCGAACAAATGCCAAAACAGATCAAATTTCATTTTTTACATTTTTCGTCGCAATTATTCATTAATTCGGCAGAGATTTCGTCAATACCAGGTGCTTCCTTTCCTTTCAGTTCTCTCAAGGCTGTTTCCAATTCATTTCTCAATATGTTTCATCCTCTGTTTTCATTTTCTATTTGCTTTTCCTATTCCATAATATTTTCATCCATATCCACATCTTTATAGAGCTCTTGAATATCCTTCCATAATTGTGCTATTTGCTCTTCTTCATCGAGTGCTGACCATTATTATCTTTGATGCCAAATACATTAGTTTTCTTTTCACCAAAAAACCTTTTCACTGGCGGTTATCTAATGCAGATTTTAAGTCGTACCTTCTTTCATTGTATATTTCTGTGATATAACCTAATTTTCGTACACACCATGCTTATATTGCTTATCCCAAAATTGGTTAGTTGTTGCGGAAATGTGTTGTGTTATAGAAGGTATTTTTATATATTTTTAAGTGATTATTCTGTTTATTCAAATCAACATTGGTGATGTCTAAATAATTTGTTCATTATTTAATATTTATTATAGATAATATACTTTATCTAGATTGTTTCTACTTCATCGCAAATTCTCTTGAAATAGTTCTATTTGTCTATTCTACTCTTTTTCACCAGTGCGTTTTCAGTCTTTTATATTGATTTTTCCCTTATTTACTATTATCGATTTTGAACTTTCTTCTTTACTTATCCGTGTTTATCTTGTTTGTTTCCTTTTTTTAATAGTTTTTTTTCGTCTCAAGTATTCTTTGTTTCATAGTTTCTCACCGTTCTATTTCACTTATTGGTTGATCTGATTTATTATTGTTTCTCTCCATGATTTGATCTGTTTTTTCTTGCATTCCCCTATAAGTATTTGAGTCTTAATTTAGCCATGTCAAAGTGTTTCGGCTTTTTCTTGTGAGTTTCTTCCATTTCAGGTCTGCGTGCATCATAACTAGTAATTTTTTTTTTTTTTGGGAAAATGAAAGACAGTTTTCGTATAATGAATAAATATTTTATTGAAATATATAGGCCATTCTGGTTCAACACTTTTTACCATCTTTCTGGTAGTAGCATGATTCCACAGGCATAAAATTTTTGGTCTTTGCTAGAAAAAAACTGAACCATGTGATTTTTAACCACCAGATCTGGAGAATATGGTGGGTGTGGCAGTGTATTCCATTCAAGCTGTAAAAGCTTTTGGCGAGTGACCAAACTTGTATGAGGTCTCGCATTATCTTGGTGGAACACTACATCTTTTCTGTTGATTAATTCTGGCCTTCTCTGTTGAAGTACATCATTGAGTTTGTCCAGCTAATGACAGAAGACTTCCGAATTAATTGTTGTGTTATCCAGTAAAAGCTCAAAAAAAAAAAACGATTCCTTTAAAATTCCACCAAACAGGCAGAATCACCTTTTTTTGATGGATATTGGCTTTCGAAATGCCTCGAGACGGTACATCTTTTTTGCTCCATCATCTTTTGCGTTCGACATTATTATATACAGCTCTTTTTCGTCCCCTATAATGATACGCCTCAAAAATGGATCATTTTCGTGACATTTGAGAAGCGAATCACAGACGACACAAATTTCTCTCCGTGAGAACATGGGGAACCCATATATCGAGCTTCGAGGTTAAACCCAGGTCTTTCAAATGGTCATAAACAGTTGATTTCCATAAATTCAACCTCTCACCGATCTCACGTGTTGTTATTCGTCGATTTTGATCAACTAATGCCTTTATCATGTCTTTGTCAGCTTCAACTGGTCTTCTGGAACGTGATGCATCTTCGACATCAAAACTGCCGGATCGAAATACTGCTAACCAGTTCTGGCACTGCCGTATTTTCAACGCATCTTCTCCGTACACATTGCTTAATTACTTTCTGGCTTGAACAGCATTTTCACCTTTTCTATAGTAAAAAGTAAGATATGACGAAAATGCTGCTTATTGCTCTCTATATTTAAAAAGGCACAAACCAAAAACTACCGCGTAGAATTCATTCAACTTTTTCACACACAAGCCTTGCTATATCAGCTGTCAAAACATATAATGATTATGCAGCTTAAGTGTGAAATTGTGGCCTGGAAAAAACGAAATGACTTTCCGTACAACCTTTATAATCATCAGACCGAAGTCTGCTGTTTCTTGCCATCGCAATTCCGAAATATCTTTTTTCTGTATTTTAATTTTTGTATTTTTGAAATCTTTCTTTTTAATGATTAGAGCTGATAGTGTTGTCATAGCCGGGAAATCCGACTGTTAAATTATTTTACTTCCGGAAGAATTTATAGTCAAAGCGTTCATCATAGCCCATTATAGATACATAAGATATGGATCTTTAATGCAGTAATTTCTCCTGACTTGGTGCATCCTATGCGTGGACAATTTGTTTGATTCATCAGCCTTTTGGGGAGGTGTCCATCCCGGGTACAAGAGAGTAACCAGCTCTGTTCTCTTGAACAGATGTTTGCTTATCCCAACAATTCTTGAGGGCTATTGCAGCACTTTCCCGACGCTTATGGAATACCTGTATGCTTCTTCTTCCTTCTTCAGTCTAGACGAATCGCCTGTTTCCTTTCGTTAATTCTCTGCCTACACTGTTGAGTTGTCGCTCCATAGTTTTCGAGGGCGTCCTAAACTTCTGCGACCTAGTGGAGATTTGTCGCGTATAATTCTGACCATTCTTCCCTCGTCCATCCTCGTGGATTCTTCAACTGAGGGAGAATCATTTTCACGAATTTTTCGATTGATAGAAGAATAAATTCTCCATGAAGTCTTCAACAATATACATACGTTATGAATAAGTATTATTTTGTAAAACTCATGGAGCATTTTACAGAGATCGACGTTAAAATAAAATTGTACGTCTTGACGATTTTTGTAATTTTGTTCAGTGCAGAACGGTATCTTGAATGGAACACTTGTATATTCTAATATAGTGCGATACTTCAATGTGGTTACACTGCCTGAAATATTTATCACATTCTAACAAATAATTAGTTTGTCGGAATAAAATCTATGAAAATGTTGCTATGTAGCGAAACAACTGTTATATTTAAATAAACATCTAAGAATTTTAATTTGCATTTATTAATATATATTATCCAAATTCACTAGACTTGAGAACATCAATATTGAAGAGATGTTGTTCCAACAAGTTGGCCTGCATGCCATACAGCTGATACCACGCTCGCTTTACTGAGGGAAAGGTTTGACGATAGGATCATCTCACGACGAGGTCATGTCGTTTGAAACTTCTGGATTATTTTCTTTGGGCTAATGTGAAATTTCAAGTTTATGCCAACAAACCAGAGACTTTGGGTCACTTAGAGGAGAATATTCGTCGAGTTACTGACGAAATATAGCCGAAACTATTGCACAGAGTGATCAAAAAGTAATTTAGTCGGGCGCGTCAGTGTCAAGGAAGATGTGTTCAAGCTTCAAAAGGAAGCAAGATTTAAGTTGATATGTTAAACCTCTGTTATTTCTTTTAAAATTAAATTCCAAAGTACTGAAATATATTGCTCCTCTATTATTGCTGAGCATTTTGCAAATTTCACCCATATTTCCGTTTCCTCAGATCAATTTCCAGCTACTAAAGCTGGCTATGATCAAACCAATTTACAAAGAAAAAGTTTATAGTTTGGAAAGCTATCGTTCGTTCTCTTTATTGAGTCAACTATCAAAAATATTCGAGAAGATTGTTTACTGTAGAATGTACGAGTATCTATCACGGTTTTTCATCCTGACAAGTCATCAACATGGCTTTAGAACTGGAAGATTCACCCAAAGTGCATGCGGCGAATTTCTTTAATTTGTTTATTCTTCGCTAGATGATGGGACTCAAATAGCCAGAATATTTTGTGCATTCGATGATTCAACCTAAGTTTCTTATCGAGAAAATGTATCAAATATGTTTACGAGTATTGCTCGAATCTCAGCTTTGTCTCAAACCGGTCTATGGTGATTAAGCTGGGTGACTCCTGTTCCCGAAGATATTATTCCAAGTTAGGTGTTCCCCAAGGCTCACTCTTTTGGCCGCTTTTTTATTTCATTCATTATCGCGCTTCCTCATTATATTGGAGCGAGCATAATAATCCTTCTTGCTGATGATACACCCTTGGCAGTAAGGCTGGAAGTCTTGATGAGTTGAAAAAAATTTGTGAATGTCTTAGCAGGGATTTTTTTATCTGGTGCCAAAAGAACAATTTGATTGTGAATCGGGATAAATCCAAGATTATCAAATTTTAAAACAATATAAGAACAAGGAAATATCAATGCTGATTGACAATTGATTTCACAGTATTTAAGATTTTTTTGCTAAATCTATTATATAACTCTGTTTATTTCTATTTTTTCTTGTGAATTCAATTGTATTTTTGTTATTTCATATATTTTAATTTGCTGACAATTCCAATATATTTATAGGATGCATAAAAAGACCAGACTCCATGGTATATATCGGTTATTTTTTTTAGAGTGATAGAACTTTAAATTGAAATAAACCACATTTAAATTAGGATTGAAGCCAAATTTGTTTTCTATTTGAAAGATAATTTTATAACATTTATGTTTTGAAAATAATTTCCGGCATATGTCCACCATCACTAGCTCTGACGAACCGCATTTGACCAGACCAATTTTGGACTACTTTGTCGAGTAATTCAGGTCTTATTTCATCAATAACACGAGTTATGTTGGCTTCCAAAGCGTCTATTGTTTCTGGTTTATCATCATAAAACAATGACTTCACATAACCCGAAAGAAAATAATCCAGTGGAGTTATGTCGCATTATCTTGGACACCAATTAATTGGACCATTTCTCGAAATAATGTTATTGCCAAATCTTTCTTTCAACAGACAAATCTGGATCATCATTAACACTATAACTTACAGCAGCGGTATTTTCTCCTGTACGTACAGTTCTTTGTCTTGTTGTTGTTGTTGCATCGAGTAGATAAAATATTGTCCGAAATCTATCGATAGTTCAACGAATAAGCTGCTCTGATGGACTATTATTAAAAACATAAATTTCACGAAGTGCTCTATAAGTTTGATGAATAGAACACTGATTTTGAAAATAAATTTCAACAATTTCTTGTAAACTTGTAAACATGATAATTTTTCAATGCTTACTGAACAGAAATCTCAAAACAACATGGCTTCTACCTTCTGTCAAATCACAGTTATCCCTGAAAGTTCTATCACTCTAAAAAAAAACACCCGATAGAATATACTATGCCGTACAGGCTCCTATGTTAATGATCCTTTCATTAAGCTTCAAAAGCATTGCTTAGCTGATATCCCAGCAATTTGAATAAGACGTTGCTTGAATATCAAAGCCTCTTTTTTCATCATATTTAATATTCGAGAGGTCATCGTTGTATAAGTTCATTTCCCAAATAGCATTTTGTGATATATCATTATTGACTCACATTATGACCTCGTGTGAAAGTACCTACACTAGTACACGTGATTTCTCGAATCTCTCTTGAATATATATTAGAAAATAAAATCCGCTCATGGCTTGTTCAATCGTTAAAGTCTCTGCCGCGCCAAAATCCTCTTTCTCGTTCAGCCTGACCGATTTCTGATAACTGAAATTTTCGTTGACGTAAACCGATAACAATTTCGTTTGTATACGTTTATTCGCATCGAATTAATTTCACTGATCGAAAAGGAAACGGGTTCTTGGATATTCATTTATTCATCTTGACATTCTGTATATACTTTCTCCATTCGTACCAAATTTGAAACGAGTTTGTTTCGCTAATAAAAATTTATCGTCGTCATTCTATATTCAGAGACGCCCACGCTTTCCGAAGGCCTCTGCATCATGGATCGAAGATCATGTCAAGGATGTCATCGATATCATCAACGTAAACAAATCATTCACCTTTATGTCATTCTTTAATTCATAAAATCGATTCAGAAGTTATTTTAAGGACATCACTTCAAATTGACTATTATTCACCTACTTTACAAACAGTTTTGTTGAATAAATAATAATAAGTTAAAAACAACCCATCATTTAATATTTTATGACTCGTTAAAAAACTAGTTAAACATATATCACTGAAGTGAAACTGGTTTAGACGAAAAAATTTAGGTACAACTTAAAGAAACATTTGAACTCAAATTTAAATAACGTGAACCTCTCGACAAGAAGTTATTCACACAAAACATTTTTTTGAGAAAAGCAGAATTTTACAGGAAAACTTCAGTTAAAATGAAGAAGTATTAAATTTGCAGGAATAATTACCCAGAAAGAACAATTTACAGAATAAATTGTTCAAAAGGGAAAAATATAAAACTGTTAAATATTTCCAAATTTATCTAAAAGATATCGGAGGTTTTTTTAGAGTGATAGAAATTTCGATAGGGATAATTGTGATTTGAAAGAAGGTAGAAGCCATGTTGTTTTGACATGTCTATTCAGTAAGCATTGACAAATTATCATGGAAAGACTCACGCCGCAACAACGTTTACAAATTGTTGAAATTTATTTTCAAAATCAGTGTTCTATTCGCCAAACTTATAGAGCACTTCGTGAAATTTATGGTTTACATAATCGTCCATCAGAGCAACTTATTCGTCGAACTATCGATAGATTTCGGAAAACATTTTCTCTACTCGATGCAACAACAAAAACAAGACGAAGAACTGTACGTACAGAAGAAAATATCGCTGCTGTAAGTCATAGTGTTAATGATGATCCAGATTTGTCTATTCAATTCATTCGAGCAATTATTATCATGTGATGGTGATATCAAGAAGGGTAATATTTCTGTACTCTTCTTCTTCGGAAATGAATTTAATTGAAGGGTAAGGATTATTGAAATGATTTCAAAAAGTATTTATTTATCTCTTTGTACCTTTGGAGCAACATATTTTATCATCTACAAATCGTAATCAAGAAGAGAAATATTTGTTTGTTGAGTACAAGTGAATTATTCTGCCGAAATGTTCATGGATGATATAGAATCAAAAATACACTGGAACTCAATGAATATTTCCTTTATATGTTTAGATTTATAAATAATATAATATGTTGCTTTAAATGCCAAGAGAAGGTACTTTTGCAAATTTCATGGATAATTTTCACCCTTCAATTATAATTTTCGAAGAAAAAAACACGAGTACCAAATTTCTTTATTTGACCATCACGAGATCTAATTATTCATGTGAATTTAGTGTATTTCATAAACGTACACACACAGGTATCACTATACAAATTCCAATCACTCCTTTACAAATAAGTCAATTCACTGGAAAACTGAAGAAAATGAAAGGTCCCCCAATAATGTGATATCATATATCACATGTGGCATTTGGTGCAAGCAAAAAAATGGTTGAAAGCACTGACGTAACGTCTGAAGCTATTATGCGATTGTTCAACAATCCATTTCCCATGAAAATTTAAGTCATTGAGTCACTTCCTAAAGAAGCTACATATGATACATAAAAATCTTTATTCTGTCATCCGAAAGTCTAATAAACGTTATTTCTTTCAATTTTAGAACTGCTCTCATGAAGAAACGGAAAATCTCATGAATGTGAAAAATACATATTTAATCCTTTTCCTTTCGATCTACAGAGTTATATGTCGGGGAGAAAGAATGGAAGAATATATTGAACGAAACTTCATACACTTTTCATACATCTGCTCGAGATCAGAAAAAAATTCGCGTGATTTATCTTCACCAATTCTCGTCAGTTCTCGTCAGTCGGATTTTATCTGGATGTTAAATAAAAACAATCCATAAAAATATATCACATACTTTCTATTATTCTGGTCACTTCTCTTCTGGCGAGAAGTAGACTGAAGCAAACTGCTTAGGGCTAACCTTAAAGCAATTATTGAACTATATATTCCTCCACAAAAATAAATCATGAAAAGAAGATATAGTCACAGATTTAATGTCAGAAAGGTGCCGGGGGCATGTGTGAAAAGACAAATTATCATTATTATTTACAAATGAAAATAAATTGAATGAGTACACTATTTCGAAGAGGGTTTTTCAATATTTAAAATACTGAGAAGAACAATTCTCTGAAACCTGTACAAATTTTAATGAAAAAGATTTCTTGAAAATTTTTGAAAATCAAATGAAATAAAATATCTCAGAAATACTGTTTTCTTTTAGTAGACATAGAATTATCAAACATTGCACAGCGCTGAAAAGATAAAAGAATCTAAAGAAAACCGAATGGAGGTCGAAATAACATAACAAACTTTATCCAATACAGCTGTTTCAAATGGACTCAATGAACAACAAAATTCAACAAAATAGTGCAACATGAAAATTAACAAATTCTTTTTTATTTCTTTTAAAAATACAGTGTTTCTAAGACATTTTATTAAATTTAATTTTTAAACATTTTTAAGGGATACTTTTAATTATTGTAAAATTTTTAGATGTTTCAGAGAATTTTACTGCTCAATATTCAAAATAGCGAAATATATTTTAATCTGTATGAAATTTTCACAGCGTTTTTTGCGTCCATCTTCCGAATACTATATGAATACTAAAGTACTAGATGAAAATTCATGAAATAATTCAGACATTTTGCAAGTTCTCTTATATAAGTAGTGATATTAATAAAGTAAGCAAATACAAAGAAATTTAATTTATGTTGTTTACACATATGTTTCGGGTTTCAACCCATTTTCAAAATTAAGGAGAATTTACTTAACATTACAATTTATATATATCGGACAACAGATGGAAGTGACGGGGTTTTTTTATTAGAGGTTGTTAACAGTAAGTTATACCTGTTAACTATATTTGATCATCTTTCGAAGGAACAAGTTATTAACAGATGTCAGTAAGGGGGGACAGATGAAATTCCACCTGATCGTTTGTTATCGCCAATTTTTTTTTGTGGAACGGAGACATCTCCAATATTCGAGTAGGACCAATTTTCGGCTTTTGTTATATAAATGTAGAATATCTTTTTTACCGAAGTCTATGAAATGGTTTTCTTTTATGCAATGGGCAGAAAAACCAGTAGTTGTTCGAGTATAGATTTAAAATTTTTCATGATCGTCTACTCTAATGTTGATAGGTGTTGATGTTTTTTTTATAATTTTCAAATAGACTCAAAACAACAACATCAGTACCATATGTACAAATAAGAAAAATCTAGGGTCAATTTTGATTAAAAACAAAGAGTGTCTGAAAATGGGAGATGAAAGCGGTATATACAAATTGCATTGTATTGAGTGCCTGCCCTGCCCTGCCTTTTACATAGGTCAAATTGGTCGTTCAATCAACATTAAAGTAGACTTACATGAAAAATGTCCAAAATAAAACTACCGTCACTTCTAACTGTTTTCCGGATGTGTATTTGTTTACCTTATTAATATCCAAAATGTTTCATCAAGTGGTTTGCGAGAAATAAATATATTTATAAGGAGTCAATAAAAAGGATGAAAATTCAAGAAATAGTATTTCCTGAGAAAAACGTTCGGACATAACATTCGAAGTATATAGGGTGTATGTGAATAGTTGCGAAAAAATTTAGGGGGTGATTCCTGGTCAAAAAATAGGGTGTGTCTTTCATATAAACTTTATTTTTTTGAGCCCCCCGCTTAGTTACAGTCCCCTAAAGATGTATGTGACAAAAATCTTAAAATGATAAGCCAGATCAAAAAATATTTGAAACTGAATCGAAGTTAATCAAAACTAGTCAGTTGTATCGTATTGATAAATAATTTTTTTTCTCAAAAACCTTGAATTTTAGAAAGAAATTACAAGAGACCTTATTTGTCAAGAATGGATTAAGCTATCCAAAACAAATCTTCTTATTGTAAAATATAAATAGGAAAAAACTTTCTTGCGAAACAAGGTTTAGGGGTGGCTTTTTCTACCGCTTGCAATCATAGAAGAACACCACCAAAAAATTTTTTGAGTGCCTCCTCACCCGCATAAAATGTCTGCTTAATTTTATTCCTGTCAGTTTTTTTTATTTTTAAGAAGAAACTGTTTTTCGGGCGCCATCTTTAGGCGGCTGTAACTGAGCAGGGGGGCTCAAAAAAATTAAGTTTATATGGAAGAACAACGCTATTTTTTGACAAGGAATCACCCCCTTAATTTTTTTGCAACTATTCATATACACCCTCTATATTTTTGCTGGATTCAAAGGTTTATCTCAATGTTCTAATATCATAATAAGTTCTCATGCATCAATCATGATGAAAATTAGCCAAATTTCATGAAAAAATTTACTGAGTATTCAAAAAAATCAAATATCATGAAACTGATCATTACATATTGGAAACATCTTCTGGAATAATTGAAGAAAAGAAGCAAAGTAAACAAAATTATTAATTGACAGAACTTGTATTCAAATATACATTATGTCAAGAAAGTACCGGGAATTATCGATTTAAATCTGGGGGGGCAATGAGGCAGGTGACTTTTTTTTTCCTAGGTTGGTACCACTGTCCTTAATTACTATGCCAAGCTTGAGCGGGATCTGTCAACTAGTGTGTTTGCAACAGCTAATTAAGTCAGTCGATGTCAGAGTGCGTGCCGATTTTTACTATGGGTGATTACGTTGAGCAAAGAATTTGTTTAAAGTTTTGTGTTGCAAATGAATTTTCGTGTGCCGATGCATTGAAAATGTTGCAAAAGGCCTTTGGTGATAATGCTCTATCGAAAACTCGTGCATATCAGTGGTACAGAGCCTTCAACGACGGTCGTGAAGTGGTCGCCCATCGACGGCTTCGATCGAAGATAACGTCGATAAAATTAAGGAAAGGGTGCTGGAAAACCGTCGTACCAGCTTGAGAGAGATAGCACATGATCTTAAGATATCCCACGAGACCGCACGTACGATTTTGATTGATATTTTGGGCATGAGAAAGGTGGCCGCACGACTCGTACCGAAAGACCTGAATTTTCTTCAAAAACGTCATCGCGAACAGGTTGCTTCAGACATGCTGGATCGCTGTAATTCCGATTCTACATTCATGGAACGCATTATAACTGGTGATGAGACCTGGGTCTACGAGCACGATATGCAAATAAGCCAGCAATCATCGGAATGGATGGCAAAAAATGAGCCGAAACCGAAAAAACCACGCCAAAGCCGCTTGAAAATGAAGGTGATGCTCATTGTTTTCTTCGATACCCGTGGCGTGGTGCACTACGAATTCATTCCAGAGGGTCAGACGGTAAACAAGGAGTATTACCTAGGCGTTATGAAACGTTTGCGTGAGCGTATCCGTAAGAAGCGGCCAAATTTGTGGGCGAACAACTCATGGATTTTGCATGACGATAACGCGCCTTCTCACCGAGCTACGATTGACTGACTTTCTCGCCAAAAACTCAACAAACGTGCTTCAGCAACCACCGTATTCGCCGGATTTGGCTCCCTGCGACTTTTTCCCCTTCCCAAAACTAAAATTGCCCCTTCGTGGCACCCGTTTTGAGTCGATTGAAGCCATAAAACAAAATTCGGCGCGAGAGCTAAAGTCCATCCCGGAAAGCGCCCATAAAAAATGTTTCGATAATTGGAAGTGCCGTTGGCATAGATGTATTGGAGCAAATGTAGCCTATTTTGAAGGCGACCCAATAAATTTTGACGATTAAATATAAAAAGGTTGTTTTAATTGAAAATTCCCGGTACTTTCTTGACAGAGTAGTATGTGTATTGTAGGAAAATTGATTTATAAACAATGAATGGTATGAAACATTCAGGAAAATTCCTTAATATCACACATTTGTAACGTTTTCACAATAATCAGTTCATAAACAATCAAGCTATCCCGATGTTGAAACTTAGAACATGAAATCGAAATATTCTCGAAGATTAGATCGATTAGGATATATTTATTTTGAGTAATAGATATTCAAATTTTAGGATACAGAAGAACGGTTGAATTGTTGATCATTTCGGAAAGGAAATGATACATTATCATGTATCTCCACATAAAAATAAAATTTTCGATCTAATTAGTCAGAAATTAGATTTTTAGCGTAACAATAACATTTTTCAGTGTAACACTAACAAAAATTCGAAGATGTTCACAAAAAAGAAATTTAAAAATGGTGTATGTTCATCTTTTTTCATTTGTTTTTATTATTCCTAAATTCAAGATGTATTTTCGTCAAGGAAGGACTGAGAAAATCAAATATTGAATTTTTTCTGAATTCTCGTACGTAGGATATGATCAAGTGTTCATTTTATTTGTTGAGGGACGTTATCAGTAGTTTTCAAGGTGAAATTTTTTTTGTATTTTCTTTACATTTTTCAAAATATACGTTATGTTTCTTAATTTGAATATACAGAAAGATAAAATACATATCCAATGAATAGGGTGAGAATACACCTTTTAACGAATTTTTATGCCAGAATTATTAGATTAGTAGAATAAATGATAATCCGTGTATTTTAACGAAGAATATTTTTATGAAGAAAAATGGTTGGAATACAATCGAAGAGATTTTATTTTTAAATTGTACGATCTTCGAAATCTGAGCTATTCCAGGAGGTATTACATTTCAACCTTACTTTCAATAAACTGGAAATTTGGCGGAATCAAGAGTCATATGCAAAATTTTTCCCTAAGTAAGTGGAAATAATGTACCAAAATTTAATTACTTCCAAAACCCAATCATAATATCCGTCTTTTTTGTCCCTTGCATTCAATTTTTCTTGGTGTGGTTGTTAAAGAGGTCGATCCACTGAAAACGCCGATCATTAATCAAAGTTTACGCCTGTCTGGCATCATTTATATGAGACTTGACGTTTGAATTAACATTGATTGGTGTTCGATTCTCGAAAGATTTTTTTTGACTTACACTTTGTATTGTAACAAAAAACTATTAATATTGAGGAAGGATAACTCAGCTAGACAATACTTCTATGATCACAGACACTTGGGATTCGTTATTTAGATCTTCTTTTCATCGGTTTTGACAAGAATGTATAAATAATTTATAACGACCACCTGAGACTTCCAGAATTTTTGATCTTCATAATTTTTCACAGAAAAACAATATCAAAATTGAAGTGTAATTTTCTCCGTTTAAATAATGACTTTTGTTTATTTTCAACAAATTGGACGTAACCATTTTTATTTCCAAAATTATGCTCTTGCTCCGAAGAGATACAGCTGATTAATCTATGTGCAATCATTGTAATACTCCTAGAGAATGTTATAAATCCGAGTTAGCCTTTGGTTGCTACGAAGAGAACGTTTTATCGTGGGAAATGACCTTTTCTGACCCTGACCCTCTAACCATACAGTAAGCTGACGCGACCAACACCGCAGTATACCATCAAAGAACCAGCGAAGTCTTGAACTCACCATAAGATAAGATAATATCAAGACGAAAAGAACAACAGATTTTATAATGCCAGTTTTGAACTCGTTTCAATTACTGAACACTACCTCACGTTCATTTGATGCTTCTGAACGATTTCAGCACTGAATACTCTTGGATTGAAATTTTCCTGGTTTCATGTTCGCCCACATGATGCAATATAATATATTTCAAGTTACGAGTAGATCCCTGTAATGAGTATCGATGTGAAGAAGTCAAACAAAAATAGCCAATTCATTTTCCATAAGTTACAAAACTAACTTGGAATATTTAAAAATTTGTTGTAAGATGTATACTACAGAATTTAAAAGACATATCTATTATACATATTATACTTATTTCTTCTTTGATACATAACTATTTTTATTTTTGACTTCTTCAGGTAAGTATGGTAACGTTACCATACTCACCTGACGAAGTCAAAATGTAATTGACGAAACAATTGTTGTGTAAACAATAAATATTAGCGGAAATAAAGTGTTTTACTTTTAAATCATATACATATGAGAAAATTCGTTCAACAAGCAGTTTTTATGTATTTTTTTCATTATTTTCCTTATAGATTTCATTGATATTGAATGAAACGGAAGGCCGCAAAAAATCGGTTGCAAATGTGTAGATATTAGAGTATGTTTGAAGAATACCTCGGACTGAAATAACAATAAAAGTTGTAATCGACAATAAAATTCTAAAATTAATCGAGAAGAAGTCGTCATTATATTCATTTCATTCCATACATATTATGGTATTATTAAGAACATTTTTCACAATGAGTTTATGACTTCTTGATGAACGATTTTTGATTATATTATTCATATTGATAAATTCCTCCTATTGAATAAAGAATCATTCATTGAACTGTTTCAGCTGTTACTTTTCGATAATGAAACATGCTAGTTTTCAAAAACTTGTTTCCATAAGTTATTGTTTTTAAAAAAGCCCTTGAAAGGAAAGTTCGCCCAATAAATTTGTCCATATTTTTCACTAAATTATTCCTTGCAGGGGAAATTTTTAGATAAGAATTAAAATAATCCGAAACCTTCATCTGGCACAAATAATGATGAGCACTAAACAAGGAAAAATAATAAATATTAATCATAAAGAAACAACAAATCAGGAATATAATTTTTGGAGTATCCGAACACGGTATATCAGCTTTCCGAATAATTGACATCACAAAATTGTTCATTAGCCTTTTTGTCGTTATTTCGCATCTAAATGCTAAATTTAAACTCGATTCTAGAATTGTACTATGGTTTCAGTAGCGCTCAACGCTGCTCTTCACACGAAATATTCTTTTCGAATCTTCTAATTATACGATCCTCACAAAATTTTGAACGAAACTGTAAGCTATTATTCTACTCCCAAATACCAAATTTCAGATCAATCAGATGTATATGTTCGGAAATATTGAGATATATAATATCAAATTTGAAATACGCATAACTGCGGAACCATTGTACCAATTTTGCTCATTATCGAACTTAGTCGAGATATTTAGGCTCCAAACCTACTCTTAAAGTTTCAAGTCTCTAGTTTTTTTCCGTTCGAAAGTTAAAATTACTTTGTACCTAAAATTCTTCATGAGTGAGTAATTTGAGACCATTTTCGACTTAAAATTAAGAAATATCAGACAGATGGCATAACAGATAGCAAGCTAGAACAGGCGGGCAAAAATTTGAAATATAACTTAATGAAGAAGAAAGCTTTCAAGAGATTTACAAAATATTCTGTAAAATGAGTACTATATATTAACATAAATACCAAATAAGCGAACGTAATACAAGCAGCATATGATGAATAAAACGACAGATATAATCAAACAAGTTTGCAGAAAATAAATGAACAACTTGACATGTTTATTTTCCACTTTCATACAACTATTATAAATCGATATAATTATTTTATAAATGCAAATCTGACCAGAAGAGGTCACTGCGTAGTGGACTAATTATAATGAATTTATTATTTTATTTATTGACCAAACAAGTGCGCTTTAGTCCTTACGTGAAAATTCTAGTTGAAATAGATCCTAAACTGCCCCATCTCGGATACACGAACAAACTATCAGATAACAATATAACTCAAAAACTCGACACCCCCTTAAACCTCACAAGGATCAGATTTATCGAGAGGACATTCAAACATCCCGTACATTTCTAGTTTTAGTCCGGATTAAATACCTGCCACAATACCCTTCAACACCTCCCCTCAATTATAAGGGTATGATGTTATTTTAGATAACGGCATTAGGGTTGTACCGAGCTATCCGAAAACCTTAGACGGTCGAATGGCTGAGAACTGATTCAACTCGATATATCAAGATCTGAACTGCTGATTTAGAAACCCCAAATCTGCTATGCAAAAAATCAAGTTCTCTTGAACTTGTAAAACAATAGATCTACAAATAGTTGAATGAGATTGTAGACGGACTATTTATTGGATCACAATGATGAGAACACTAATTATAAAGTTAAACATTTACCATTTTCGGTATATGGAACTCTTAGGCTGATATCAATGAACGATCAAAAGCTGAGGCAGGGATCTTTTCGTTATGTGGTTCTGCTACGACATCATGTGCCCGTTTGCGTTTATTTTTCGGCCTTCTTGGAACCTTGCTTGAAAAAACTTATCATTTATTTTTATATATGAAATATTTAATCGAAAATAATTAAAATATACTAACATTATTGGGTACTCTTATTTTAATTTCACTTAATATAGTCCAATATGATGAGATAAGATAATAAGCTAGAGTATCTCCTATAAATCATTAAAATTCAAAGAATTGTAAGTCTCACTAGCAAAGAATGTATACGTTCAAAATTGTCTTAGATTTAATATTTGTCAGCCATTGAGAAACTGGGTAAATGTTGATTTTGATAAAATGAAACTGAGTTCACGTTATGAACAGTAATGTCTTGTTCTGAATTCAGTTTAAAATATCTACTGCAAAAACCATATTTGCACATCATATGAAGATATAACTCATAACCTACAAACCTTGCATGAGCAAGAATCTCGATCCTAATGCAATTTGAAGTATGTCATAGAAAAACTACATTCCGCAGATGTTAGCGCGTGTACCGTCTAAGAACCTGTTCTTCAATCCATTTCCACGTTGTGAGTATACCGCACAAAAAGCTATAACTCACCTGCAATACAGGGTGATCCCACTCCCTTCATCCATCATTCTTCTTAAATAATAAGTTGATCCCCTGAAATTAATATAATATATTGTAAAACTAATATATAAAGCAATTATTTCTGAACGGAATTTGAATATTAAAACAAATTGAAATATGTTTATCTTCTACATTTTTAATTTTAAAAAATTTTTTATTCAAAAAACTTTTAGAATTAAATTTATGTCTAAAACAAGCACCGCTTACATTTAATAGACGTATATAATCAAAACTCACTATATAATGTCAAATGGAATAAATAAACCAACAGATATACGAAAGTAATTAAAATTAATAAATAAATATTTAAAGGCGACAAAATTTTGTTTCTGGTCTTACCTTTAAGAACACCAATTGCCTTTTAAAAACATGAGCACACTTAAAGGACTTCTCAAAGAAGGCAATTGGTGTTCTTAAAGGTAAGACCAGAAACAAAATTTTGTCTCCTTTAAATATTTATTTATTAATTTTAATTACTTTCGTATATCTGTTGGGTTATTTATTCCATTTGACATTATATATTGAGTTTTGATTATATACGTCTATTAAATGTAAGCGGTGCTTGTTTTAGACATAAATTTAATTCTAAAAGTTTTTTGAATAAAAAATTTTTTAAAATTAAAATTGAAGAAGGTAAACATATTTCAATTTGTTTTAATATTCGGATTTTGTTATATTTCTTCTATGAAGTAAAAGGCCTTTCTATTTTATTTTATTTCTGAACGGTTTCTAACTGAATAATTCCATTAGCGAATAATAAAATAATCTTATTATTCATCACCAAATGCAATATTGAAAGCAGAAGACAGCTCTATCAGTTCAGGGAATTTCCATTAATTTGTAACACCAGAAACTAGTTCGTTCAAACATTCATAGAATTACTTAAATAAATACTTGAGTCTTCTTCCAAAAGATGATGTATCAAAGAATCTTCAGATTTTTAATCGAATTTTACGACTTCAGCAGAGAAATTATTTCACGGTATGTTTTTAGAAGAGCCAACATAATATCAATAGCGAATTGAATACATAATAAAAAGATGTATAACATTTGACAAAAATTGTACAAATTTTTAATCTATTTTTGAATCTGTAGTGAAATAATTGTATCTATGAATACTATTTTTCATGAAACCAAAACAAAATTAATAGAAAATATAGTAAATTGAGAGTGTAGAAAACGATTGATTATTATTTGTCAAAATATAAACCATTGACATGCGGAGTCTCAGAAAAACATTAATTTCTCTGAAAGTGAAACAACTATTAGCAGATTTTTGATTGTCTCGGTCTTTACTTGACACAAATGTTAACTTCCGCTATTTTATTGATTTTCACAACAATTGTTTCGTCATACCATGACTTCATCAGGTGAGTATTTAAACTGAGTTATACAAAGCAAAACATGACCTTAAATACACAGCTCTTGTACAAAAAATAGAGGGGTGGAAAGAGAGGTATACAATTAATGAAAAATATTAAGTAGGGGGGATCTATTTAAATCTATTTGATCATTCAATAAAATTTGTCTTTTATTATATCTATTGATTTCTAAAGTTTCTAACAGATTAAGTTTCTGACTTTTGTTTTCAATATGTAATATTTCATAGTTCATATTAAAATTATGGCCAGTTTCTAACAAATGGTTGGCATAAGTTGAATTCGGTTTATTATTAATGTAACATTTTTCATGTTCTCGTATCCTTGTTTGGAATGAACGGCCTGTCTGTCCCACATATACACATGGGCAATCACTACATGTTGACTTGTAAATTGCCCATGTGTATATGTGGGCCGTTCATTCCAAACAAGGATACGAGAACATGAAAAATGTTACATTAATAATAAACCGAATTCAACTTATGCCAACCATTTGTTAGAAACTGGCCATAATTTTAATATGAACTATGAAATATTACATATTGAAAACAAAAGTCAGAAACTTAATCTGTTAGAAACTTTAGAAATCAATAGATATAATAAAAGACAAATTTTATTGAATGATCAAATAGATTCAAATAGATCCCCCCTACTTAATATTTTTCATTAATTGTATACCTCTCTTTCCACCCCTCTATTTTTTGTACAAGAGCTGTGTATTTAAGGTCATGTTTTGCTTTGTATAACTCAGTTTAAATACTCACCTGATGAAGTCATGGTATGACGAAACAATTGTTGTGAAAATCAATAAAATAGCGGAAGTTAACATGTGTTTTTCTTATATTAACTATTAGCAGAACTGATTTTTCGATAACTCATTCCATTGAAATCTTATATTATATTTATATGAAAAATTCTAGTTAAATCTAGTATATTGTTCTCTGATCCTCGTCAAATTCAGCAAAATTTCTACTTAGTTTTATCTCTATCTTCTCTAAGATATTGAGAAAATATAATTATCGAAATATTTCTACATCCACTGGAAGGATATTATCCGTTCAAGAAGTGATCATCCTTCTAAAGCAATCTTCCAAGTATCTAAGTTATTTTCTTCGGAAGTTATCATGCTCACAAACAGAACGATGTGAAAATTTTGACCACGAATTGTATTTGCAAATGCAAGATCGTCTGTGATCATTATCGGCTGGAGATCATACAACGTTTGGTTGTGAAAAAAAAAATTGGAAGCAGTTTATTTTCGTTGTATTTGTAAATGCAAGATCGTCCATGATCATTATCGGCTGGAAATCATACAACGTTTGGTTGTGAAAAAATAATTGGAAGCAGTTTATTTTCGTAATAGCAGTTGAAATGTGTATAATCCACACCAAATGTCCATTTCCTGCTAATATGATTCGAATGGGAAATAATGTTTTGAATACTATACTATTTAAATTAATGATTATTCAACTTCTCAGCCAAAATACTTGAATAAACGTATATTTCAACAATGTATTGATCTCGATTCATCAAAAAAGCTTATTTACGATTCGTTAATACCACTAATCGATCACTACGCATGAGCTGTACGTGTGAAAATGTTTCCTGAGACACACTGACGCCTGCGCACGTGATACTAATTCGTATGTAATATATTATGAATAAAATTAATTTCGGAACTTCTCTTCTAGCCGTTCAACGAGGAAGAGTACCACCTTCACAGCCGGCACTTCCTGGACTTTCTAACCAATTTCTGAACTCGACGGACTCAGTCACAACGTCCTTGAGTAATCACACTTACCTCAGCAGTTACATTTCTTTGTTACTCCGTGCAGAACCCTACCCTACGAGTAGGTATGGACAGTGCATCCAAGCGAACAATATTATGGGTATCGACAATATATGTGAATTAGCTGCAAGGCTACTGTTTTCCGCGGTAGAATGGGCTCGAAATATACCATTCTTTCCAGACTTACAAGTTACAGATCAGGTGGCATTGCTGAGGTTAGTTTGGTCTGAACTGTTTGTGTTGAATGCCAGCCAGTGTTCGATGCCCCTTCACGTAGCGCCGCTGATTGCTGCTGCAGGTCTTCACGCTTCGCCGATGTGTGCTGATAGGGTTGTACAATTTATGGATCATATTAGGATATTTCAGGTAATAGAGAACATTTCATTTCACCAATACAATTCTCGTAGGAAATATCAAAATATTTAAGGAAATCTCAAGTTACACCTATTACCATTGATATGGGAGTTCACCCATGAACAGTTTTTCCAATATATCTCATATTTTTTCATGCTGGAAAAATATTGCTACAGATGTGGTCATACACATATCATGTGTAATGATTTCCAACGGAAACTGAGGTTTAGAGCTGAAATGTTCTAAGTTTGGGTAGTGTGTTGATAGCGGTTGATTAAGAATCTGCTTAAGCTCGCAAATCGTATGACCATATCTGTAGACTAAACATTGATATGAAAAGTCCAAAAACCATTTCAAATCTTAATTTGTTCCAGAATAAATAATTACTTACTCATTTCAATTAAATCTCATAATGTTTTCTTTGATTCAGGAACAAGTAGAAAAATTGAAGGCTCTCCACGTGGACTCAGCCGAATACTCTTGCCTGAAAGCTATAGTCCTTTTCACTACAGGTGAGTCTTATCCTCAATTTATTGTCTGAAGATATATCAAACTCCCAGTCTTGGTCATACAGTTTAAGTGAACTTCGTTTCTCAACTTATCAAAGATACGACTGACTACTTTGCCCTTTACAGTCTTTGATGAAACAGTAGCCAACTCAATGGATTTTAAGGATCATTATTCTCTGCTAGATAACGTGCCTAAGAGGATTTAATCTTGTAAGGACAGATGACGAAGGGGAATATTGATTTTTTCGAAATTTATTACGTAGCTAAATTACAGGATGGTATTAGCTCATCATACAAAAATGTGTTTCGTGAATGAAATGGTTGTTTGGGTACTTAATGAATACTCGATGAAAGACAATTGTTTGTTGGAGGTTTCAGGTTATTCACGCTAATAGTTTCGTAAAAAATAGTTTATATGATATATTTAAGCCCATTTTTGAAATGCAATTTTCAGAGTTAAAATTTGAGCAATGAACGCCAAATATTGTGAAAAAATGTTTTGGACTCAAATAAGCGATTTTCTTCCAAGGTATTCTTGAATGATTCCGAAGACATACGAAGAAAAGTGTATACTGTGACATATATATTCGTAAGGAAAAATGAATAAATCTCCAAGAGTATACCGTTGGTTCTGTTACAAACTGAAATATTGCTATTAGATTTTCAATTAATTAATGAGTTTTCATCTCACAAAATGCTTTCTGAGCCAAAAGTTGTTTTTGCTGAGATCAAGATAATTTTTTGATTTCTCAGTGCTGAAGATTAGAATAAAAGATTTGGAGTGCTCAAAATCTGAAAGAATTGGTCAGACTTTTTCTCTGTCGATTTCCACTTTCTTCTTTCCTTTTGTTTACAGATAAACAACTAGAGATAGGCAAAAAGGTTTTGGCCCTTTAAAGATATTTAAAACTCCTTCCCTGGAAGATACCAACTTTTGCTTCGTCATTTTTTCTGATTCCCAAATTCTGTAAATCCAGTTCTAGGAGACCTTATTATCTAGTTCATTGAATTGACCTAAGTCCTCTCATACCAACTTTGAACTAATTAATACTTCGATGACAGCTTCACTATAAGAATGGTACGCTAGATCAGTCCCTTAGAAGGTGTATATATTGGGTGTTATTTTTAGAGTGATAGAACTTTAAATTGAAATAAAACACAATTAAATTAAAATTGAAGCCAAATTTTTTTTATTCGGAGGACAATTTTATGACAATTATGTTTTAAAAATAATTTCTAGCATATGTCCACCACGACTAGCTCTGAGGAACCGCATTCGACCAGACCAATTTTGGACCACTTTTTCGAGTAATTCAGGCCTTATTTCATCAATAACACGAGTTATGTTGGGTTCCAAAACGTCTATTGATTCTGGTTTATCAGCATAAACCAATGACTTGACATAACCCCAAAGAAAATAATCCAGTGGAGTTATTGGACCAGTTCTCAAAATAATGTTATCGCCAAATCTTTCTTTGAATAAATCAATTGTTACGGTAGCAGCATGAGGTGTAGCACCATTTTGTTGGAACCAAAACACTTCTGGGTCGATAACATAAAATTTTGAAACAAATAACCATTGATCATCGATCTGTAACGAGCACCATTCACTGTAACATTAGCTTCAGAATCGTTTTTAAAGAAATATGGACCGATGATGCCTCCATGGAGTAAAGTACACCATACAGTGCATTTTTCAGGATGCAATGGAACCTGCAGAACTTCTTGAGGATTGTTTTCACTCCATATACGCCAATTTTGCTTGTTTACACAGCCGTTCAACCAGAACACAATTTTACGATAAAAAAATTGGATCAACTTCAAGCTGTTCTAGGGCCCAATCAGCAAACAAACGACGCTTATAATGGTCAAGTGGCTTTAGTTCTTGAACCAGTTGGATCTTGTATGGGTGAAGACCAAGATACCAACTTGTTGTAAACGTCGACTAAAAGACAAATCTGGATCATCATGATCACACTATGACTTACAGCAGCGATATTTTCATCTGTACGTACAGTTCTTTGTCTTGTTGTTGTTGTTGCATCGAGTCGAGAAAATGTTGTGCGAATTCTATCGATAGTTCAACGAATAAGCTGCTCTGATGGACGATTATGTAAACCATAAATGTCACGAAGTGCTGTATAAGTTTGGCGAATAGAACACTGATTTTGAAAATAAATTTCAACAATTTGTAAACATTGTTGTGGTCAGAGTCTTTCCATGATAATTTGTCAATGCTAACTGAATAGAAATGTCAAAACAACATGGCTTCCACCTTCTGTCAAATCACAGTTATCTCTATCGAAAGTTCTATCACTCTAAAAAAAACACCCGATACATGTTTCCCGTAAACTCTCAGAGATGAAACACATTTTTTCTTTCTCAAATCAGTTCATTCAATAAACCCCGGATTGTATACATTTACAGTTTTTGAGGGGATCATTCTTGTATTTTTTATTCGTGAAGAAACCATTTCTGGAATAAATTACGGTAAATTGAAGGAATATTGAAGTACTAAGTTGTTCGTTTTGAATATAGGATAGGGAACAGGCCTGCCGGTTGATTACTCCGTAATTTTATTAGCAAAACCCCGTGACACGTAGATCTGACCGTTAGATAAATTTTGGGGTTTGATGTGCTGCTTTATCAGCTCCATTGTTTGCTTGGAAGGTATGCCGCTGAGAGCGAAATGAGACAACTATATGCTTCAGAAGCCCTACCGTTTCTAACTATAATTACCTCATAACGCCTTCTTTGAAATAAATGTCATGCAATGGAGAATCCCGGTTGTTCTAAATTCAACCTCATTTGTCGGCTACATGGCAATTTTTTCTCGTGTGTCTGGAATGATCGAATTAAATAGATACGACTGACAAAAAATATTGAATGATATATATTTATCCTTTGTTCGTGTTCATTAACTCAAGTGGGGGAGAACCGCTTCATAGAAGACACCTTATTGCAAACAGTTATTATAAATGAATATTTTATCGATAATGATATTATTTAAAAACTTTATGAATGGATAGATTCATCAATAGGCTTTTAAAATGCACCAACACATATGTTCTGTGAAATTTGTTATTTGAGTAATATTTAAATGTTAAATAACTGCCTTTGCCCATTTCGCAACATCGATGTGAAATGGACAGTGGAGGTATTGAAAAATACTGTGGTTTTAAAACTATTATATATTCGCATCTAAAGAAATGAATAGTTCTAAAAATAATTTTCTTAGGATCAGATCCTTGAAAATCCCACACAGATTCGTCGTCAAAATATTACAATTCCTTTACATCCAATGAACTAACTGGTTACCAAATCAAGATCCCCGGTACTAGTCGTTACATTTTTTCCAACCTTAACAGCCGGATTTGTTCACTTGTTTATAAAGAGTGGGCCATCTAGAGTTTACATTTTAGTAGTGGTTTGACAGAAAGTTAGTTTAACATTTGACATTAACTAAATGGGTCCATTAATGCTTGAACAAAACTTGGAAATATTGGTTCTTGTTATTGTGAGATCATTAGTTTTCATTTCCATCGAGAACTTAATTTTAGGATGACTACTCTTAAACAAGTCAATGAATTTTGTTAGTTGACGGTTGGTCCCAGTAAAGCATACAATACATGCAATAAGAATTTATTGAACATACAATTTGAGGATATTGTGCATTGTAAATTATCCATAAATATCCAAAATTGGTCTGGTCGAATGCGGTTCCTCAGAGCTAGTCGTGGTGGATATATGCCGAAATTATTTTTAAAACATAAATGTCATAAAATTATCTTTCAAATAAAAAAAAATTGGCTTCAATCTTAATTTAAATGTGTTTTATTTCAATTTAAAGTTCTATCACTCTAAAAATGAGACCCGATAGTTTCCTGCCCAAATAAAATAATTCCAACTATGCTTACCATCTATTATCGGAAAATCATATGTTCGATCAGAATTTTAAGATAATACATTAATTAGATTCAAGACGAGTTACTTAATGATTAATTAGATCTAAATAATTCGCTTTTACTCAATCTATTTAAGTAACCGATTTCTTAGTAATTTTATGTTAATTACTCTATTTTGCATTATAGTATAATATTTGGATTCTCAACTATTGTTGTTTATGCTTATACCTTAGTTATCTTAGGTGATAATTGATAAGATGAGAAGTAGCTTATAATTAGTTATCAGTTACTTTCAATGTAAAAGTAATAGGTTTGTAATTTCACTTTTTTCCCATTTCTTTTAAATACTTAATAATAAGTTGAAAAATTAGTATTTAAATGTGAGACAGTTTGTTTGGAAATTAGTTTTCTGTATGATCTGAAGAAGTTACAATTTAAAACGAAACGCGTCATCAGTTACTCACTAAAAAGTGTAAATCAACCGTTAATGTTTTCCATTTTATTTGATACGGATTTATATCAACTAAAAGCCACTCACGTTCAATTATTCATTTTGTTGCCAAAAATTAACTTGAAGAAATTATTCCTTCTGGGTGTGTAACATTCCTAATGTCACTAACGGCCAGTTTCATAAACGAAATTAAAGCCTCTTTTTTCCCAAAAAGTCTCCTTTAATGACAAAACGTGTTTCATAAGCAAATTTTAAGGTTAAAGGGAACTTAAGAGCGTCCTTTATCTTAAAGTGAGAAAATCGGTCCTTTGCGGCTGGAAAAGGATCCTTAAACGAGAAGCTCGATACTGCGCAGGTGCTCGATAAACATGAAAACAGTGAACATAACCTTCCTCTGTCACATGAGCCCATTTTGTTTGATTTTAGCGTACTACGAAATATGTTAACGTTCAAACTGTGTGTAATTCAGACTTGAGAATCAGAGTTATTGTAGCTGAATGACCTGGCTCAACACATGATCAAATCATCTTTAATAAGTGTCTTGAAGAGACAATTTGAGAATGGTAAATTTGGGCGATATTTGTTACTTGGTGATAGTGGTCAGTTTGCAGACTTGTCTTATGACAAAGTTACCGGAAGCTATGACTGCAGCTGAAAATTTATATAAACAGTCAATTATACGAACTAGAAATGTGGTGGAGAGAAAGTATGGAGTTTTAAAACGTCGTTTCCCTATCATTTCTAAAGGAATGAGTGTTAAGTCAACGACCATAAGGGCAATTATTGTTGCTACCGCTGTCTTCCACAATATAGCTGTAGATATGAACGAAATATTTCCAGATACTGAATTGTTTCAGCCGTTACTATTTGGTAGTTGATCATAATTAAAACAAATTGTAGAAATTACTATGTTTTACTACCAAAAAAGATATATTACACATTTTCTTGTGACTCGAGTTTCGGGAAATGAACCTTCCCATCATCAGACAACTAATATAAATATTTCCAAATGAATGGTTGCAGGAGGAAGAGGACTTTCAAACAAATTCAAGTAATGTTAATGCAGCTCGTCAAGTGAGAGTATATTATTAATAAACATTTTGCTCATTTTAAATTTATATTTGTGCGATAATTGAAAATAAAGTTGCTTGTCACTTGTGAAACTATTCAATTTATTTCTTCAACATGACAAGATTTCATATAATTCTTATAAGATTTTACAATGTATGTATTTAGATAGGTTTCTATGTTAGTATTTCTGATTCATTGTTTTACTTTAGGTAACATCTGAAAAAGTTTCAAGTGAAAATAAAGAAATAAAAATATTACGCGTTTTTAATTCAAATTTGAGAGGATTTCATAGTCTGCAGCAATGCTGATAGAATTCTAATACCGCTTTTTCCAGAAAGTGCATTCAAAATAAAAAAGATTCAATTATTATTATTGAATTTTCTCTTCATCTCCATAATTTGCAAATCTAATATTTTAAGCTTGAATGGTCCTCTTCTTTTCTTCTATTATCTTCCTTGATAGCCACTATCTGAGCTTCTATTAGAGCTGTTTTTTTATAATACATCTCTTTCGCTTCGGCAAGTGGGTTCGTAACAGTTGGGCTCAACTGTTTGGAAATTGGCTCCCTCAATTTCAATGGAGCCCCACCACCAGTCCCTTTAATATGACTGCGTTGAGTAGCTACCACCTTTCTAGTTTAAGATTTTATATTGTCATGTTTGGATTTAAGCTGGTCCCCATCTCTCCAATAGAGAACTGTTGCATTGAAAGCAGTTGCTATTCTCTACCAGACTTTATTCTATAACATTAAAATTCTCTTTTTCAATCAATTTCAAGAGACGTAGTCCCTCCTCTGGTTTAAAGTAATATTGTTTTTTTCTTTTCTTCCATATTCATTAATATAACTCACGTTTACTAAAATATAGCAATTCGCACGTAATAATGATATAAATTCCAATATACTGTCTTCTGCACATAACCATGTTTATGGAAAGACTGATTTATGCTTCTTTGCTTTTTCTTTTTACAAGTTCCGACGCATAGCTCACAATTTTTACAGAATATCACTAGTTCTCAGGATAGCCAACAGTCGGAAACATACATAGTATGACCGGCGCATTAAAGGAAGCTTTAAGTAAAGGACGGTCGATGTGCGTTTATGAAACTGATGGTCACATTTAAAGGACCTTTTTTCATAAAGGGACTTTATCATAAAGGAGCCTTTTGATGTTGTTTATGAAACTGGCCGTAAGTAATTCACTATGAAGGCTGTGAAATCGAAGGCGTAGTCTCGAATAAAGATGCGTGACAAATTCCTTCCTCATTGGGTAGAAAAATTGATAATCGTTCATCCGATCGATCACAATGGTGAAACTAGGAGATAATCATATAGAAGCTAATTGGCTGGAGATATATGCAGATGAGGACATATGTTCCGTTCATGAATGCATTATCTGAATCCCGGTGAATTAATAAACAAACAAATGAGCGGGAATGAACCTGGATGGAAGATAAGCGGAGGCTATCGATGAATTTCTAACGAGTTGAGCCTTGTTGAGCGAGGTGTCCCAGTTTGCGGGCAACATTGAAAAGGCGTATCGCCAGATTCACGAGACTCCAACTGCCATTGTACTCCGAGCTATTAGCAAGGATTTATAGCAATCGTAACATACTGGTTCGTAGCCACATAACATCTAGGACTAGACCATCGGCTCGAGGTGTCTGTGAAGCTTCAGACAAATTGCATTTCTCAGTTTCGGTTGCAGAAAGCCGATTCGAACTGTATGTGTATGCCCTGCTTTGCCTGAATTTATTACCATAGACAAAAAATTCCAATTTCACATGGAGATTGCTCTGTCTTCCTCTGGTGTCTTTCGATCAAGACAGTTAAAATGAAAATATCAAGTAAAGGTGTGCAATGAAATCTCGTTATCATTAGCCATTCACAATAAAATATATCATCGATGCCCACCAAGAAAAAAAAAACAATGCCAATTTTAGGAAAAGGCTCATTACGTAATTGAAAAAAACACAAGTTTTTGAACAATATTTCTTTTCAAATCATATCTCAATTTTCAACCCTTATAGTGAATTATTTTGGAAATGAAGTTAATTGTTGCACAGCTTCCGATTTTTAAGCCAGTTGCACGAATGAATTAATTCGGCTGACAATATGTTCCAAATATCATCACTTACTTTAGCAAGCTAATTCAAGCATAGAACTGTTTCCCAGATTTCTTCAACGTTACGAACGCAGAAAACTTTCCTCATGCTCAAGTTAGATTCTGTTACGCTGTGATGCTCATAATCAGCATATATTATATCGGGTGTTTTTTTTAGAATGATAGAACTTTCTATAGGGATAACTGTGATTTGACAGAAGGTAGAAGCCATGTTGTTTTGACATTTCTATTCAGTAAGCATTGACAAATTATCGTGGAAAGACTCAAGCCGCAACAACGTTTACAAATTGTAGGAATTTATTTTCAAAATCAGTGTTCTATTCGCCAAACTTATAGAACACGTGAAATTTATGGTTTACATAATCGTTCATCAGAGCATTGTATTCGTCAGACTATCGATAGATTTCGGACAACATTTTCTCTACTCGATGCAACAACAACAACAAGACAAAGAACTGTACGTATAGAAGAAAATATCGCTGCTCTAAGTCATAGTGTTAATGATGATCCAGATTTGTCTATTCGTCGACGTTCACAACAAGTTGGTAAAAATCTTGGTCTACACCCATACAAGATCCAACTGGTTCAAGAAAAAAGGCCACTTGACCATAATAAGCGTCGTTTGTTTGCTGATTGGACCCTAGAACAGCTTGAAGTTGATCCACTTTTTTATCGCAAAATTGTGTTTAGTGATGAAGCTCATTTCTAGTTGAACGGCTATGTAAACAGGCAAAATTGCCGAATATGGAGTGAAAACAATCCTCAAGAAGTTCTGCAGGTTCCATTGCATCCTGAAAAATGCACTGTATGATGTGCTTCACACGCTGGAGGCATCATCGGTTCATATTTCTTTAAAAACGATGCTGGAACTAATGTTGCAGTGAATGGTGCTCGTTACAGATCGATGATCAATGATTATTTGTTTCAAAATTTGAATGGTATCGACCCAGAAGTATTTTGGTTCCAACAGAATGGTGCTACACCTCATGCTGCTACCGTAACAATTGATTTATTGAAAGAAATATTTGGCGATAACATTATTTCGATTTTGACTTCAATATATTTTACCGTAATTTGTATCCCATTTTCAAGTTTTTGCCTGAACCATACCTATATAAGATGTTTTGTTAGTTTTTTAGAGTTATTTCAAAATTGAAACCTAAAGAAGACACACTGTTAGTGAAAGAATAAATTTTTAATTGAATCGATGCTTACTTGATTGAATTTTATTTTAATTGAATAAAATAATATAGATCATTTCCACAATTCATTGAATTAACGGCAATTGTTTCGCCAACACTATGGCTTCGTAAACAAAGTATTTGCGTTATTCTATTTGAAATTAATTATCACAAAGTAACGAACTACTTCAAATGCAAATAGAAAAAGAATTGCGAAGATATTATTATTAATTCATCAATGAAAATTCTTGTGATGGTGAGCTAATATTCTATATTTAAATTTGAATGAATTAACCTCCATTTATAAATTTTCAATTGAAAAATGAACAACGTACTTTTCTATTTTTATTTGAAATAAACTATCACAAAATAACGGACCACTTCATCCAAGAATTTTTCAAGTTCAAAATTTGAACGATAGACGACTGTCAATGTCCTCAAATATAAGCGGTTACTCAGGTATAACTATTAATTGAATACTGAATAGGTTAAAAAAGAGTTGAAACTCATTTTTAACCTTTATTAAGTACATACTAGATTGAATTATAATCATTGATAATTAAAGTGGTTAACTAACAAAAATTTTCGAATGGACTTTAATGATATTTTAAAGCAATAAAATTTATTTATGTAACTACTAGTAATATATACAACTGTGAATACACGAACGCGATAACTCTTCTGGCGCAAAGTGAATGCTGCAAAAAAAAATTTATTGGTTATCGAGTTCTATATATTTCAAAACGTTCATTGTGAAACTTTCAGGAATCACGAATATTTTTTATACGATCCACATATATTATTATTTGAGTAAAATGAACCAAATTTTATTTTGAAATACTGAACAAATATTAATATCAATTAAGTTGATTCCGTTAATATTTATTGAATTATACAACAATTATTTCATCAATTACAGTTTAATGGGTGGGTTTGGTTATGAACTTATACTGTCACATCGGTCTTCTTAAATATGTGAGAATTTGACCGTTCTTAGAAATTTTATTCAAAAAATGTCTTAATAAAGGAAATCTGTTCAGGTCTGTTTGCAAAATGTGTTTTTATTGTTTCTATATATTTCAAGTGCCTCTAGGAGGATTAATATATTGAATTTGTTTTTATGTGGAGAACTTTGAAATTATGCTCAAAATCATGTCATGTCTCCAAAAGATGGTTGACGTATGTGAAATTTTATTTGTTATGAATAAAAGAATTCCGGCGTTGTTTCATGATATTTTGGAAAGTTCTACCTTTTTGTCCAACCTATACTTATGGTCGTGTACCTTAGGTTAACTTTAGTCGATTTCTTAATTGTCTTTCATTGATTTTCCTAACGAATTTACAGTTTAATATGAGATATTTTAATTATTATTCATCTCTATTTAGAGTAAAAAAAGGCAATGAAACAATGGAATAATAAATTAGTAGCGACATCTCACCAAAAAAGCTGTTCGGTCTGACTACACTTGTTACATCTCTTCAGTTGAGGATGAACTGCCGGGTAATTTAAAGCATTTCTGGCCTACCTAAAGAATTGTCGTACCTCGTTTCCTAATAAAATGATATATAAAAATGAGACAGCTGAAGGTTCGAATGTACCCAACTTTTCTTCAAATTACCTAAGTAGTGTTTTTCAATCATAAGAACAGAATTTTTCCAATTTTTCCTCGTGTGTCAGCAATTATGATTCCATAAATGAGATCAGAGTAACCGAAGATCGGGTTCTTGACGTTCTTTCTGGGCTGGATGAGAATGAGGGTGCAGGTCCGGATGGATTACCTTCCTGATTTATCAGGCGGTGCGCTGAATCGTTATATATTCCTCTTACTATTCTGTTGAACCGATCGTTCATGAAGTGTGAATTTCCCAGAAAATAGAAAACTGCTCACGTGGTTCCAATTCCGAGAATGGGCGATAAATATGATATTGAAAATTATAGGCCCATCAGCAAATTAACTATTCAAAGCAGAATCCTAGAGTTTTTCGTTCGTGATGGGATCATGAATTCAGTAAGATCTATTATTACTCCTAAACAAAAGGGATTTGTTCCTAAAAGATCTACTGTGTCCAATCTGGTCCTTTATTCATAGTATATTCTTGAAGCAATGGACAGTCAGATGCAGGTTTACTCTGTGTACACCGATTTTTCGAAGGCCTTCGATAGTGTTGGTCATAACATTTTGGTCAAAAAAACTGTCTGAGATAAGTGTGCATGGAGACTTGCTACGTTGGTTATCTTCATATCTCAATAAAAGATGTCAAATTGTTACCTTAACTGATGTTTTCATCATCTTTCTGTGTGACCTCGGGGGTGCCTCAGGGGTCTCTCCTTGGGCCTCTTTTATTTATAATTTATGTTAATGATATTAGTAGATGTTTCAAATTTTGTAAATTTATAGCTGACGCTTTGGACTGCTTTAATTTCCTAATTAAAGATCAATCATTTTGACTACTATTTGGGTGATAGTCGTTTACAGCGTCGGCATGAGGTGTAACATTTGATACAAAAATGTTGTTTGATTCACACATCGATTATGTGGTGACCAAAAATAGCCAGACGCTGGAATTTGTGATGAGATCTTGTAGAGATTTCACTGCCACTAACGCCTTGAAGGCGCTATATTTTGCCCTCATTTTCATTTCTGAGATATTCAGATTAAAAGTTTACAGGTAGTTACAATTTCATGGCGAGTATGACTAGCCTTAGAAAAAATTATAGGTTCGTCTCATTGGAAAACTGTCGGGAACATAGCGATGTTAAGTTTTTGTATAATTGTTGAATGGTTACGTTGACTCCACTGCTTTGCTGTCCTACGTGAGCATTTATGTTCCATCTAGATCGTTAAGAGGTTATGCTGTTTTTCAGGTTAGGTTTCATGGAACAAATTTGAAAAAGTACTCTCCGGCCAACAGAACCAAACCAGTGCTAAAATTGATGAGTATCTTCCGTGAATCTACGGGAATATCATTAATGTAGAAGAAAAAAAGAAGTGGTCCCAAAACCGAACCCTGGGGCACTCCCAAATCTATATTGCGCTCAGAAGAGAAAGAGCTCTAGACCTTGACAGTCATAAAGCTACCTTCCAGGTAACTGAGTAACCAGTCTGAAAATACACCCCTGAAACCCGAGTTATAACACTTTTCGAAACATATGAATGGAAGGGAATTATGTATATGCTTATAGAAATATATGTAAAAATAAAATAGAACGAAACCACGTACAAATGTTAGTTTTTTAAACTAGAGTTCCTGTAATATTTTATGGTTTATTCACTACATAAAACTGTTTATTTTATATATTGTAAATTTATCAGTGAATAAACATTTTTATTATTATAATGAACAGGTGAAAAGAACATCATTAGGTCGAAACAAAAATTAAAATATTCAATCAATCCTCGGATATTGGAGCTTGTCGTTGAGACTGATTGCAGCTCTTCTCACGTCGATCAAATTCTCCGTGAACGTGAAAATCGATTCGTTCCACCCTGTAAAATTCCGATGAGAATGACGTTCCTAAGTCGCGGCGCTGAAGATGCTGTAATTAGTCAATTACAGGGCGCGGCGACGAATAAAGAAATAAAATGCTCATCGTCGGGAACAATTAAGGACAAGTGTTACTTACAACTCTCTTCGGAGTAATTACAGATGTAGCGAAGTTTAATTGTTGAAAAACACCAGCTGTGTGACAAATAACAATAAATATTACCGCGATATTGCGTAACCATTCATTTAAGAGCAGTTATGTCAGGAAATATCATTTTTGACAACCGCAACACTACTTCTTTTCTAAATTTTCTACTTCCCTTCATTTCTCTAAATTTCACAGCCATACTGGTGAAGGGTGATTTTTCAGGGGCGAAGAAATTTGAATTGATAACACTTTTTTCTGTAATAGCCGATTTGTTTTGAAGTAATTTAGTTCGATAATTCATCATGTATAAGCACATACTGGAACAACATTTGCAAATTGATCGAAGAAAACATGCCATTGATTCACAGTTTTATTTGAAGTTAGTTTTCAGTGATGAAGCATATTTTGTTAAATGGCTTTATCAATGAGCAGAATTGCCGCACTTGATTATATATAATCATCTCCCTCTAACATTGACAAAGATTTGCAACACACAACAAACCAAGTGCCATACACTGGTGTATATTTTTCTATAACCTTCAACATGTTCAATTGTATGCCTATGAACGACAATTTGCGAACAGTGTTGGTTTTCTGTAATCATTTGAATAAAACTGCTGAAGAAAATCGTATCGAATGCTTCTCGAAGCTAACGGTGAACATGCTCTTGGTAAAACATAGTGTTTCGATTGGTTGAAGAAATTCTAAAATGATTATGTTTAGGTGAGGAACAAATGGCATGGGAAACCTTCAAAAACCCCAGACAAAGAATTTATATGCTGGGTGTTAAAAAAAAGTTTCAATACTTTGTGAGCTGACTATAGACCTCAAAATAAGTAAAAAATTTCATATAAACATGGGTCCGCAAATGAGTCGTTTTAAAAATATAAGCGATTTTCGGTTTTTAATTTAAGTACTAGCACAACCAAATACGATATTCGATTTATTTTCATCTTTCAGATGTCTTATTTACTGTACTTACAATTCAAATATTTTTCAGTCGGTTCATCAAAAAAAAATCACATCTGTCATGAAACATTTGGTTTTCATACGAAATTTAAGTGCTTTTATTGAGTATTTTCCATCCGATTCGAGTTGTTTACTTTCTTTCACTTTGTTGTTAAGAAAAAGTTATTATTCCTGAATTTGAAATGCCTTATTCTTATATTGAAATGAGTGATATGGTTTTCATGTATAGTTCTGAAGCACGTCGCCTTTATACAGAGGCTTATCCCAATCGTCAACTTCGTTCTCATGTGACGTTCAATTGAGTTTTTAGACGATTGAGGCAAAATGGTTCCTTAAAAAAAAAGCTCGTGATACTGGAAGCCCAAGATCTGTAACTACTCCAAAAGTTGAAGAGTAAATTTCAAATATTGTGAAGAAGAATTTCAGCGGAATTAGGAATAAATGGCCACCCCTTGTCTGGAGAACTATGCATCAACAATTTCTCTATCCTTTCCATATTCAAGCTCCTAATCCTCCTGATCATCAAGCCAGAAGGACATTCTGTCAACGGGTTTTAACAAAGATTGCTCAACATTCGCATTATACTTCTAATATCATTTTTACTGGTGAAGCTTTACCAAAGATGGAATTTTTAACTTACATAATAGCCATATTTGGGCGGATGGAAATACACACGCCATTCATGAATCCAAACATCAACAGCGTTTCCGTATTAATATGTGGCTATGTATTTTAGGAGATCGTTTGTTAGGACCAGTAATTTTACCACTGAATTTAACAGGAGCCACGTACCTTAACTCTTTTCAAATGCCTTGCCCGATTTTCTAGACAACTTTAAATAAGTGGATGAATGTTTGGTTTGTGCAAGATGGAGCGCCCCCACATTATACACTTGCTGTTTGGAAATATTTAGATCAAACATTTCCCAGAAGATGGATAGGACGAGGAGGGGCAGTGCCATGGCCCGCTAGATGTCTCGATTTGAATCCTTTGGACTTTTGTATTTGGAGTTATTTGAAAAATTTAGTGTATGCAACGTCGGTGAATAACATCGAAGAGTTGCAACATCGGATTGAACTATCCTGTCGAACGATCCGAACACAACCAGGTATTTTCGAAAGAGTACGTAATTCCTTCATGCGACGACGTACTTCCTGCATTGAAATGTGATCATATGGAACATTTTCTGTGAAACACTAGAAGTCAAAAATAAATGGAATATCTTTTATATTTTATCGTATTTGGATGCGCTAGTAGTTAATACTTTGAAAATCGAAAAACGCTCATATCTCCAAAACGGCTCATTTGCGGACCCATGTTTATATGAAACTTTTTACTTATTTTGAGGTCAAGAATCAGCTCCCAAAATATTGAAATTTTGGTTTTCAACACCTGGTATTTATTTATATTTATATTATCCTGATCTCCTAGATCTTCTGTAAAGATCTCTCAGAAGCTTTTTCAGCTTGTGCGAGTTAGGAGTTCAGTTCTGTTCTGGGTAGGCTTTATTATTGCGATCTTACGCCACAGCAAGCTTGTTGGATGAAGATGATACTCAAACTTAATGAGAACTCGTGGATGAACGCAGAAAGCCGTTCCATTCGTTTAAATGCTATGGAAAGTGTTGAAGTGAGTTCCGCATGAGCTGAATGAAAGGCAGCAAGAAAATCGAAAAACCACTTGAAATGCTGCTCGTAAGGCACACAAAAGTAATTCCTTCATCGACAGGTGATGAAAAATGGATATATTTGGAAAATCCTAAGCTTTGTGAATCATACGAAACTCCAGGTGAATCATCGACATTCACTGTAAGACCAAATCGCTTTGAAAAGAAAACAATGCTCTGTGTTCGGTGGGGTCAGATGGGTGTACTCTATTATGAGCTACGAAAACCTGGTGAAACAGTTAACACTAACCGCTATGAACAGCTATGACCGATTTGTGTCGAGAATTATTTCAAAAAAGAAATATAGAATGTTTTTAAAATTCTATGATTACTTTTGAATATTAATCAGAATAATTCTCTAATACATCTAAAAATTTTTATTAAAAAAATCTCAAAAAATAAATTTCAGAATTAAATAAAAAAAAATGTCTTAGAAGCACTGTTTTTTCAAGAAGACATATGGAACTATCAAACATATGCGCGGCACTCTATCCATAAAATAATCTGTGGAAAATATAGAATATTGAGCGAAATTAACTTGCAAACTTTATCCGATACAGGTGTTTCAAATGGACCTTATGGATAACAAATTCTATTCCAAAAAATGTTCCCTGTATATTTTCAATATAAGTGATAATTCCACATGACTTATAAGAGGAAACAGAATTTCTAAGCCATTTAATTTCATTTAAAAAAAAAAAGATTTTTAAATTAAATTTTGTAGAGGTTCAAGAGAATTATTCTGATTAATATTTAAAACATTGAAAAATACCCTTTAAAGTCATATTCAATTTATTTCCATTCATAATAATTATAATGTGTCTTTTCATACATGCGCGCGGCATTTAACTGATATTGAATCTGTGACCATATCTTCTCTTAATGATTTTTTCTATAGAGGAACATACAGTTTAATAAATTATTTAGGGCTCGCCTTAAATGGTTTGTTTCAGCCTATTCCTTGCCAAAAGTGAATTGAGCAGATGATATGTGATATATTTTTTATTGATTGTTTTTATTTAACATCTAAATAAATTCTTACTGACAAGAATGCGCGGGAGTTTGAAACGCTGTTCTGGAGTTTGTGCTATACTTACTAAATTTACATGAAGCATTTTCTCGAATATAATTTTTTATGCATAAGATCCGTTCAAAATAGCGGTATAGGCTAAAGTTTTCTAGGTAATTTTGGTCAAAATTGTTTGTATTTTCTTTAGAAACTTTTATCGGTTGAGTGCTGCGCATATGTATGATAATCCTATACGTCTACTCACACGAAGAACTGGTTTCTTATGACATTTTATTTAATTTAATTTTCTTTCAATTTTGACTGCCGCGCATATGTATGATAATTCTATATATCTACTTACAAGAAAGAGTGGTTTCTGAGACATTTTATTTCATTTAATTTTAAGAGATTTTTCGAATTAAAATTGTCCAGATTTCAGAGAATTAATCTGATTAATATTTAAAATATTAAAAAGAATCCTTCGAAAAAATATTCAATTTATTTTTATGATAACCTTCAAGATCTATTCCTTCTTCCTTCGAGGAAATCGATTTTTCCAGCAACATTAAAATGAGAAGGTTGAAAATCTCGGATTACCGATTATTAGATGATATCCTTCGTTATCCCTCATTTCCTTTCTAGATAGAACCGAATCAAAGGACATTAGCATTCACTTCAAGGATCATCTGAGTCAGCATTTTCTTTAGTGGTTTATTGTCTCGTTTGACCATTTTTCTTCATAGAAACTCACTTAGTTTTGAATAGGAGAAGCAAATATGATCTGATAGTAAAACATGAGAAGATGAAAGCTCTCCTCGAATAGAAAATTTTCCAAATACCTCTATGATAATATAGTGAAAGAGGTCTTTTGCATTTCTGGATTGGATTGCAAATTTTAACCCGGGATTTAATACAAAAGTGTATATCTTAAAACATCGCGGTATACATTTTGAATTAAGCATAACTTGAAAACGGAAAGATTGAGTTAATGAATGAAAAACTTAAGATTTAAGATACTGAACAGTTTCAGCCATTACTATTTGGTAGTTGATCATAATTAAAACAAGTTGTGAAAATTACTTTGTTTTACTACCAATAAATTGATATTTTACACATTTAATCGTGACTAGAGTTTCGGAAATTAACTAAGATGGAATATTTAATTTAAAAGGGATTAAATAAAAACATATTTAATGAAATTTCCACATTTATTGTGTTTCAACAATATTGTAACACTACATTTGCAACAATTGTTTCGCCAAATTCTTGGCTTCTTCAGGCGAGTTCGATGTTAAACTACTCTAAAAATTTTTATTTTTTCACCTTATATATTTCTCAAGATGGAAGAGGGGGGAACGGTATTCTAAATGCTTCTGGGAATTTTTATGGCATGTTTATCAATGGTGATCTGTTGACATCGGTTTGGTCATTAAGTAATATATGTTAATAATGGTTTCAAACCTGACATTGTGGACCAAATATTGAATAAATTCTTATTAAAGCAAGCTCTAACATTAATATACCCCAAAAGCGAAAAAATAGAACGGAATAGATATATAACACTAAATTACACAGGTAAAAAATCAATAGAAGTAGCAAATTTTTTGAAAAACGAACGGAATTTCAATATAGCATTCAAAACCAATAATACTTTAAGTAATTTAATCAAAAATAATAAAGACAAATTAGATAAAAACAAAAAATCGGGAGTATATAAGTTGAATTGTGGTTCATGCCAGAAAGTATATATTGGACAAACAGGAAGGAACTTCAAGAAGAGGATTAAAGAACATTTGAGTAGTTTCCTGAATAAAAAACAGAACTCAACTTATGCGAACCATCTTTTAGACGAGGGACATATGTTTGATTCAAACTACAAAATTCTACACATAGAAAACAAAAGTAGAAGACTTAATATTCTAGAAGCAATGGAAATTAACAGATATAACAGGCAGAATATATTACTTAATGACCAAACCGATGTCAACAGATCACCATTGATAAACATGCCATAAAAATTCCCAGAAGCATTTAGAATACCGTTCCCCCCTCTTCCATCTTGAGAAATATATAAGGAGAAAAAATAAAAATTTTTAGAGTAGTTTAACATCGAACTCGCCTGAAGAAGCCAAGAATTTGGCGAAACAATTGTTGCAAATGTAGTGTTACAATATTGTTGAAACACAATAAATGTGGAAATTTTATTAAATATGTTTTTATTTAATCCCTTTTAAATTAAATGAAAATGGATTTCCATCAAGTGAGGACCTCCACCATTCAAGATAAGATGGAATAGTTACTTCCGGAAACTCGAGTTACAATTAAATGCGTAAAATATCAATTTATTGCTAGTAAAACATAGTTATTTCTACAACTTGTTTTAACTGAAGATTTCATTTCACTTAGATTAATCCCAGATGGAAGAAATTCACTCAAATACAACAAATCAAGTAAAATTCCCTCTAGTATAGAAAATAGAATTTTCGGCTCAAAATTTTAAAACTGTAGACATTTGAGCAAAAATAACCGCGAAATTTTTATTAAAACTATAAAATTATGAACAGCTCTGACGTGGAGTCGGAAACTTTTTGAATGGTTTAACAGTCCATTTCCCCTAAAAATTTCAAATAATGGTGAAATAGATTATTCGGTTTGGTCATTCATTAAATTCCCAGAATATCTTAATCGGTTTATTTCTTAACTTTCTTCATGCAAAATCTTAAAACGCATAGTAGCTAAGAGAATTGAATATTCTTTGTAACTTAGGGTATATTTCGTAAATATCATTCGTATATCGTTTAAAGCTGTCTATTATTGATAAAGACTAACAGTTATTAGTTGTTATTTCTTTGATTAAAATCAATTAAAAATTTTCGTTGATAAAGAAATTGTTAATAATCTTTGTTTCATGCTATGATATGCTTATAACTTATATTGGTAAGAAGTCTGAACTATGGTAATTGAAAATGGTTAAAATCGAGACAGTGCAACCATTTTAAACTCAAACAAGCCCGATTAGCTTTTGTTGATCACTTGAAAATGAGTAGGAGACATACGCATGTTTCGAAACTTAGTTTCAATCATCAGTGCCCTGTAATGTCCAACGATTAAAAAACTGCAACATACACTAGCACCATCGTGCCATTGAATTGGCTCGCTAGGGTATGTCGTGTATGCATCTTTGCGTGCACTATATGTCGCTCGTTCGGAGCGAATATAGGTGCGTGGCAAATTTGTAGACGTTGGACATTACAGGGCATTGACGATTGAAACCAACAAAATTCGAAACGTGCGCATGTCTACTACTCATGTCCCAGTGATCAACAAAACCTAATCGGGCTTGTTCAGGTTTAGAATTGTTATACAGATGTATGTTGCACTGTCTCGATTTTAAGAAATTTCTTTAACCATAGCTCATACTCTTAATTAATAATAATTAATGATATTTGGTACAGATTATCAGTCAACCTAATTCATATATCAATTTATGTTGGATTGGATGAAACTAGTTTTTCAGGATTGTTGTATCTGTATGAGAAGGTTTGTGAAAAATGGAAAGATTATGTATGCTATTGACTCTAGTTATCGTTAAATCCAAATAATTTAATGTATTCTCAGTTTCTACTTCCATTGTGAACTCAATACATTCATACAATGAATTCAAGTAATGGAGAAACCCTTCAAGTTGTAATCTTGTACCTTTAAAATATGTCATCTACATATTATTATTAATTAAATAATTTTTTTTGTGGAAGTTACATAACATTCTGCAGGCAAACTGAAATTCAGTATCATCATTTATCAAGGTTATACTCAATAAAAATAAAGTTATTCATTTCCCTGAGATATATACAGGATGTGTACTTTTAAAAGGACCAAATTTGAAGGGGAGATCATGCAAGTTATTTGCAACAAAAATATTATATAATTACCACACATGGTGGAAATTTTGATGATTATTTTTTTATTTAACATTTCTTGATTTCACGAAATATGCTTGTCCTCTGCCATAATATCATGTTTAAGAAGATAACAAACCTTAATTTGTTCTATGTTGAAGATCCTTGTGATTTAAAGCAAAGTAATCATTTAATTCAAAATTTGACAGTTTCTGTGGCTTAATAATTTTGAGTATTAGTACGTTTTCTTGAATCCAACGAATTAACTCAATTTATATAATAGTATTCTAGAAAAATCAAAAAAATTATGCCGGTTTTTTGAAACATCGAATATCAAGATATGTTGTTCATTTATGGATTTGCGGATGACAATGCTCGCACAGCGATTCGAGAGTACGATTTGCATTTTTTCAACAGACGACAACCGAATAGAAAGACATTTGTACAAGTTTTTAGACGATTAGGTGAAACAGGCTCATTTAATGGTTCTGAATCAGAGGTTTGTCAGCAAGGCCATACTTCAAGATGTCCGGAAGGACCCAACAACAAGTACTCGTCGAATTGGTTGTACATTGAGGATTCATCATTCTACAGTACACCGAAAACTCTAAAAAAAAAGTTACATCCATATCATTCGAAAAAGGTGCAGGATCTGTTACCTGTAGATGCTGAGACGAGACTAACATTCTGTTGGTGGTACCTGAATAAGTTAGGAGAGTGGGGAGGCCGATAGGATATTATGGACTGATAAGGCCACTTTCACTAAATCGAGTATGATAAATTCAAATAGCCATGTATGGAAAAGAGAACACCCCCATGCGACTATTGTTTCTCATTTCCAACATGAGTTAAAGATCAACGTATGGTTTGGAGTCATGGGAGGAGAACTTTTCGGACCAGTGATTCTTCCCGATCGCCTCAACGCTAAAGAATTCATTACATTAATCCAAAGCAGCTCAACAGACATATTGGATGAAATGCCCCTGGCTAACAGATAAAATGTCTGGTTTCAATTGGATGGCTGCCCAGCTCATATTAGCTGAAATTTACGGGACTTAATGAATGAATATTTTGGAGTCCATAAGAATTACTTTAATATTCGATCATAAAGAGCTTCACGATAGAGCAAATTTCTTAGCCATGATATTATGGCAGAGGACAAGCTAGCACTAAAGTCGATATGCCTTTGGAAAGCATGAGGTATTTTTTGCTGAAAAGAAAATATGTCCATAATTAATAATTTTTCATCGATAAAACCATTGGAAAAATATGACTGATTTTGCTCACTTCAGAATCGCGATATTTATCTCCTTACCAAGCCCGCAATAAAAATTGTTTGGTGCACAGAACTTTTTATCTTGTAGCAAATTTAATGGCGTTTCCAGATATGTGGTCAAATTTGATGAGGCTACAAGGATAACTGAGGTATATTTGATTTTGTAGTAAAACTTGAAATATTTCGTGAAATCAAAAAATGTTGAATTGAAGAATAACCATCAACATTTCGACCATGTGTTATATGATAATTTTCTGTTGCAACTAACTTGTATGATCTCCCCTTGAAGTTAAGCTCTTTTAAAAATACCCTGTGTGTATATATAACTTTCAAAAATATTTGCTTATTCTATATTGAAGACATGGATTTGTATCTATTATGTGTGGAAAGTTGCTATGATACCCTTATATTGAAATAAAATAAAAAAGCATCAGTCACAGATTACTCCGAATGAAAACCAACCCATCGATGAATCGAATTTAATAGCTCTATCTCCGGTAAGATCACAAACAGAACCGACGAATGCCGTCATTATGAAACACTAACCATAACTCATTATCCCCGTATATTGGACATTGGCCCAGTGTCGTATTTCAGGGGTGGAAGGTGCCCGAACAAGCCCGCAGGCCAACGCTGTCCGCAGAACAACAGATTATTCACCCTCGCTTTCTCTCGAGGCGACATCCCTAAAAATTAAAAGCCGCAGATTTGCACTATGCCATTACGGGGTGGCAGCCACCCTCTTGACGTCCTAGTTTTGTTATCCCGCGAAAAACTAAAGAATCGATACCGCAAACCCTTAACCAATGTTTTTCCTTGTGGAGATGCACACGCTGTACGCGCTCAGCACGTGCTCTGCACAAACTGACGTTGATTGAATATCGCGATGACGTCGCATCTGAGGGGTCATACGACAGAATAATAATCGGGTATTCAATCTGGAATATTCTCTAGAAATGATTTTATGCTTCCTTTTCTTAATCTTATTCCTTTTTTCTTTGTCTTGATATTATGTTGACGCTTTAAATTAAACTATTAGGAGTACAAATAAGTTTCCGCCGTTTTTTAACACAAATTAAATATTTATTATAGTAGAACGATGTGAGACTGCTTGCTGAGTGACTTCTAATGTTAGAGCAAGTTCTTTTTGTGTTTGAGATGAATCTTCCTCCAATAATTCCTCCAATTCTGCATCCTCGTAAATTTTTGGCCTTCCACTGCGATCTTTGTCTTCTTCGTCGAAATCACCGTTTTTAAACTTTTGAAACCACTCTCGACACGTTCTCTCACTCAAAGCACCCTCACCATATGCTTGTACGAGCAATTGATGCGCCTCAGCAGCAGATTTCTTTAAATTAAAGAAGTAAACTAATATTTCCCGCAAATGACGCTTACTTGGCTCAAATTTTGACATTTTCAACTTATAAAAATTATATTTTACTAAAGGTTATATTTAATTATAGGTTATGTTGTTGTTGAATGTCCAAACTATTTTTTAAGTCGGTTATCATCTGCGAAAGCTAACCGAAACTCCGTGCCGCGCCATCTACAATAAAACGGCGGAAACTTATTTGTACTCCTAATGATAGACAGCTCTGCAATTTTAATGATTTCATTAATAAAATGCATGCAAACATTAAATTCACTAATTGAGAAAGAAAAGAATTCTAATATAAATTTTCTTCATCTCAAAATTTTGAGAAAAGATGATTTGCATGATATTAGAAGTTTTCGTAAAACAACACATATATCACTATTCATCATATATCGAACCATCCTTTAAACCAGAAAATGTACATATCACATTATGATCCATAGAGTGGTTAACGTACCTATGAATCGCGATAACCCCCTCATATCCTACGCATATTCCATGTTATGTGTGTTATTATTGTGTGAATGTGTGAATTACATCCCTAACAAAAATGTGTATCGGAAGATATAAAAATATCATGAGATATTTACTAAATATAGTGATTCAGTTTTTTAAATTTTATGTTAATGAAAGCCTTTAGTAGTAAGACTCATTTCAGTTTAATATTGATCATATTCCATGGGATTTAAATACAGTGAAGAGGGTGGGCGCATCAAAACTTTGACGCCTGCTTTTTGGCAGACAAGTCTATAGGTCTACGAAGGACGTACTTTGCCTTGCTGAAAAAATGAAGTATGGATGACATTAAGGCCGATAAGGCAGTAAAGTGGCTTTTGGGACATCATAAACATAGCGAGCATATGTTAAACTACCTGGAATAAAGAGAAATAATGATCGGCGATAGCCCCCAAAGATTTTCTCCAACAGTCAGATCAGATCAGTCCTGTGTACAAGCTTCCGAACACCAAACTCAATATCACGTGTTGCTCTTACCCATATATGACCATCGTGCATACCTGGACAGAATCACTGTTGTAATGTATTATTATGTACCGAATATTACCTGAATAATTTCTACAGCAGGTTTCATTGTTTCAACTTTTTAATATCCGTTACTTTATGTTCATTATTCAAATGATTTTCAGTTGTGCTGTTATTTTTCGTGTCTGCTGAACGCGCGAGTGTAAATAGCCCTTAGGTTACTTCTAAGCAAGTGTGAAGCATTCAATTTTCTACATTATCGTGAAAGTAATAGGGAATGTTCCATTCGAAAAAATCGAGAATTAAGAGTTTGAAGTTCTTCATATATTAATAACGGACAGACTGATCATTTAGGAATGACAACTATGCAAATATTTCAGCTATGGATATAGCGCAACGCACTATTGCAGTACCCTATACAAGGTGTTAAAAAACAACGTTTCAATATTTTGGGAGCTAATTGTAGACCTCAAAATAAATGAAATGTTTCAAATAATAATGGTTCCGCAAATGAGTCGTTTTGGAGATATGATTTTCTGTTTTCAAAATATTAACTACTACAGCAACCAAATACTATAAATTACAGATGATATTCGATTCATTTCTGACTTCAAGTGTTTTACACAAGATGTTTCATATGACCACTGTCCATTTCAATGCAGGAAGTACATCGTCGCATGAAGGAATTAGGTACTCTGGTTGTGTTCGGATCGTTTGATAGGATAGTTCAATCCGATGTTGCAACTCTTCGATGTTATTCACTGACGTTGCATACACTAAACTTTTCAAATAAACCAAATACAAAAGTACAAAGGATTCAAATCAGGAGATCTAGCGGGCCATGGCACTGGGCCTTCTCGTTTTATCCATCTTGTGGGAAATGTTTGACTTAAATGTTCCCTAACAGCAAGTGTATAATGTGGAGCGTTCCATCTTGCATAAACCAAATATTCATCTAATGAATTAAAGGTACAACGTCTAGAAAATCAGGCAAGGTATTTTGACGAAGGTTAAGGTATGCGGCTCCTGTTAAATTCAGTGGTAAAACAACTGGTCTTAACAAACGATCTTCTAAAATATCTAGCCAGATATTTATACTGAATCGCCATTGATGCCTGGATTCATGAATAGCGTGTGGATTTTCATATGCCCAAATATGGCTGTTATGCAAGTTGAAAATTCCCTCTTTGGTAAAGCCGGCTTCATCAGTGAAAAGAATATTAGAAGTAAAATGCGGATGCTCAGCAATCTTTGTTAAAACCCATTGACAGAATGTCCTTGATGATCAGGAGGATTAAGAGCTTCTACGCGTTGAATATGGAATGGATAGAGAAGTTGTTGATGCATAGTTCTCCAGACAAGGGGTTCACTCATTCCTACTTCCGCTGAAATTCTTCTCTCACTTGTACCGGGATTTTCAGTCACAATATTTAAAATTTGCTTCTCAACTTCTGGAGTACTTACAGATCTTGGACCTCCAGTATCCCTAGCGTACTAGCGTTTCTTTTAAGGAGCCAGTTTCCCTCAATCGTCTAAAAACTTCATTGAACGTCACGTCAGGACCACTTCTGTTGACACTTCCGTTCAAATTCAAGAATAATAACTTTTTCTCAACAACAAAGTGAAATGAAGTAAACAACTCGAATCGGATGCAAAATAGCCTATAAAAGTACGTGAATGTCATATGAAAACCAAATATTTGATGTCAGCTGTGATTTTTTCAATGAACCGACTGAAAAACATTTCAATTGTAAGTTCAGTAAACAAGACATCCGAAAGATGAAAATAACTATCGAATATCGTATTTGGTTGCGCTAGTAGTAAATTGGAAAACCGAAAATCGCTTATATCTCCAAAACGGCTCATTGGCGAACCCATAGTTATATTATATGAAATTTTTTACTTACTTCGAGGTCTATAATCAGCTCCCAAAATATTGAAATTTTGTTTTTTAACACCCGGTATATAGGGCTAGCACAATATGATCCATAGGTCACGAAACCTACCAGTTTCAGGAATAAAGAAGATGATAAGCTTTCCTTTTAAAAGAGGTGAAAGTTGATAAATTGTTGGACCGTCTCCTTCGCGGATATTCATTTGACAATATTACTCACACATGATTTTTAACTGTGTTCCTCCGCTTGCAAAAGTGAAGAATTTCTGGTTTATTTATGCTATTCTAATTAAAAAAATGTATATGAGACACTAATTTATTTCCAAAAAAATATTTGTACATATTACTACAACAATTGTTTCACCACGATGTGACTTCTTCAGGTATTACATTGTACTGTCTGATGGTATTCAGTGTAACCGAGTTTAAATACATTTTTAGGTACGTGACCAAATAATGGAAGCACAAGTTATAAAAACTCTAGGTGTTTATTGGAATTTACCGCTTCTTCAGGTGAGTATTACAAGATACTGAGTATACCATGAACAAGAACTTCATTTTATAGTACATGGATATAACAAAAATAGAGGGGGTGAAGAGAGTTTTACAATTCTTTTGGGAAACAGAAAAATAATTCAAAAAAGATTCAACAAAGGGGAGTTACTTAATTCTGTTTGGTTATTCAATGATATTTTTCTTTTATGATATCTATTAATTTCTTCCTGTCTGTCAGACAGGAAGATCGTTCCATTTCCAGACGAGACTTAGGGAACATGAAAAATGTTATTGTAACAAAAAGGGAAATTCAACCTACGCAGAGCACCTTCTAGACACAGGACATAATTTTAATAGTAACTTTGAAATTTTACACTCAGAAAACAAAGGTTTTAGATTAAACTTGTTAGAAACTTTAGAAATTAATAGATATCATAAAAGAAAAAAATATTATTGAATAACCAAACAGAATTAAGTAACTCCCCTTTGTTGAATCTTTTTTGAATCATTTTTCAGTTTCCCAAAAAAACTGTAAAACTCTCTTCACTTTCCCCCTCTATTTTTGTTATATCCATGTACTATAAAATGAAGTTCTTGTTCATGGTATACCCAGTATCTTGTAATACTCACCTGAAGAAGTCATGGTATGACGTAACGATCGTAGTGTTAATAAAATATTAGCGTAAATTAGAATATTGTTTTTATTCATATTTTCAAGATGACTTTCCGTCAAGTAAAGACCGAAACAATCATAGATTTAACTTTTGAAATATTTAGCAATATTTTCAGATAATCCATTGACATAAGATAACGAAAAAATTACTGTCTCATATACATTTTTTTAATTAAAATGAGTTTCCACCAAGTAAAGACCGAATCAATCAAATATTCATGCTATTCTGTTGTCATTCGAGAAGGCAAGATCTTGGGGACAATTTTTGGATTCGCTCAACTAGAATGTGGGTGGAAAAACGCGATAGAGGGAAATGATAACGGCCCATTCTCGGAGAGATAATTTTCGGTACGATCTAGCAAGCAGAGTTAAAATTGAAGATCGGTATGCACATAAGTCCAGAGTAGAGTGCCTTTTGTCGGTAGGCAGGTTAGGTTACGAAAGGTCGTGACTTTGCGGTATGCCTGGGGCCACTAGAGAGGCAGGGGGGACTGCAGGAGGCCCCTTTTCCCCGTCTTCGCCGGCAGCTGAGCCACTTCGCCGCTACGCTCAGCCCCAGAGGTCAGATCTTGCAGATAATGCCGCACTCTGTTGCCTTTACTTACACAATATATTTATACCTTCTCGACCGAATGGGTTGAGATAGTGCCCCTGAAACTAATTCAGTGCGCTGATTACCCCCTACTAATCAATTTCAGCACGTATTATGATCTGGGTATAAATCTGGGGATACATCGTAAAGATATCATATTCAATAGGATTCTCGGGTTACCATTCGACTACCCCGGCCTCAATACATTTTATATCATTGCATCGTTAACTACTCCGATATTACGCCAACATCGAAAAACATTCTTCTAAAAAATTTGGACACAGAATTATCTGTGAACTCTAAAAAATAGATCCAACGTACATTGATGAGTATATACAGAAATACTCATACTTTATTAGACGTATTTGCTAACAAGTAACAGTTACAGCAGTTAACGTCCAACGTTATTTTAAGATTGTATAAGTTTTAGTACATTTTCATTTCAAAGGATTTTATATTGGGAATACAAATTAATTCCTTCCGTTTTCAGAGAATAGCTCTAAAAACATCACATTTTTAAATAGTAACAGATGATTGCCGCTGATTAGACATCTGCCGATAACATCCAGTTTGAATTGTTTTAAGTTTCATACAAAACGTTTTTTCTTACGCTGTTTAGATTTTTCGATAACTAAACTTCATTAGCGTTTCAATTTTTTGTTTTAATTGGAAAAACAGTAAAGCTGAAGCTCATCGTATGCTTGTGGAAGTTTAAGGTGACAATGCTTCAACTGACAGGTCAGTCGACGCTTCAAAAGTGGTGATTTCAGCCTTGAAGATCGAGCTCGCTCGGGACAGTCACCTGGTAGTGACTGGTGACGAAAAGAGGATCTTCTACGACAACCTCAAGAAAAAAACTTAACATCAACACTAAAGCTGAACATTCATGGTTGTAAAGTTGTTCTGTGTATCTGGTGTGACTGAGGGGCGTTGTGTACTACGAACTGCTAAAACCTGATGATCGGTACAGACTGCACTTACTTCGTTTTAACCGTACATTACGAAAACCACCACTGAACTATAAGGACAGACATTATAAAGTTATTCTTTTGCATGACAATGCTCGGACTTATGTGGCAAAAGTTGCCAAAAATATTTAGAAACGATCAGACATTGCTCCTTCTAACTACTGTCCGTTTTGACGAATACTACACGATTTGGCAGGTCATCGCTTCACTTTGTCGAAAATTGACTTAAAAATTGGATTTCCTCAAAAGACGAAAAGTTTTTCCGAGACGGGATCCGAAAACTGTCTGAAAGATCGGAAAAAGTAGTAAGAAGTCATGAACGATATTTTGATTAAAATATTAATTCATTATGTTTTTAAATGAATCTTTTTTTGATCTAAAAAAACGAAACGAACTAATTTCTACTCCCAATATCAATTGAAATGATTTCCAATAATACTAATAATTTTTCATAATACTAATTCGATATAAAATATATTTTTTAATAATATTGTGAAGTAACATGGAGGTAAATACTTGATAGAAATTATTTTATATACCTTCTATCAAGTATTAACCTCTATTTATGTTATTTTATTCATAATATATAATTATTTGGTTTCCTTAACATTCCTTATACAGATAGTCCTTGTGCTATAACAGAGGCCGTTAAATTGTCTTTCAATCTTTTAGATCAAGGGTAAACCACAGAAATATTTATCTATAGTTGACCGTTACACTACATTTAAAGATTTTTCAGTTTACCAGAAGTTTTCTAAATTGCTGAAGGGTGAGTAAATATTTGTTGTTGATTGATGTTATATTTATTGAATATGAATACTGACGAAGCAAAGTCTCTCTTAAAACTTGTTTTTCAGTGATGTTTTTACATATCTTGAGTTTTTATATGAAGTAACTTAGTTAGATATCCAATAATATTGAATATTCTAAGTAAGATAGTTTTATGATGAAATTCTTAAGATTATGTTAGACATTTTTGAAAGATATTTGTTTTCGTAAGATTGATCAGCAGAAACAAAATTTTGTCTATTCAAAATATTTAATTTATAGGATTTTGGTTTACAATTTTCATTTATTGGATTTTGTTATATCATTTGGATCTCTTATAATGAATGTTTATTTTATATGTCGTTTGATATAAGTGGTACTTATATGACATTATGTCAATTTAATTCCTGAAGTTATAATTATTGAATATAATTTTTTGAAATTAAATATGTGGAAGGCTAATATTAAAATATTTAATAAGAAGAATTGAGTTTGCGGTTGGTTCTAGGTGAAACATTATAATATTTATATTAAAAATAACACTCGGTTTATATTTCACAGTTTATTCAGAAATCTGACACGTGTTTCGGTATTTCAACCATCTTCAGAGGAGTACAAAAAGTAACTAAACTTAAAATCACAGAGGTTCATTTTTATTACAATTACAACATCTGTTGCTTTTTATGGCACATTTTTACAACAGAATCCAATACAGGCGTACTAGGAAAGAGTATTTGGGAATTGGTCAAATTTTCTTTATTCTCTAAAGATTTTTTGATTGAAAGAATCTCCAAATAGTCCATCACTTTACCCTTATTAACATTGTATAATAAACTAACATCCTTTTCGTTGAAAAAGTGATTATTCTCTATACAATGTTCTGCAAAACCGGTTGATTTATGGTTTTTTAGAATTGATACCCTATGTTCTTTCACTCGATGTTGTAAACACCGACCTGTTTGTCCAATATATATAGCATCACAATCATCACATTTTAGTTGGTAAATTCCCGTATTAGTCATATTAGGGTTCCTTTCTTTATTATTCCCTAAGAGTTTGGCTAGATTATTTTTATTGACTGTTATCGAAAATGGGAATTAGTTCGATAACAGTCAATAAAAATAATCTAGCCAAACTCTTAGGGAATAATAAAGAAAGGAACCCTAATATGACTAATACGGGAATTTACCAACTAAAATGTGATGATTGTGATGCTATATATATTGGACAAACAGGTCGGTGTTTACAACATCGAGTGAAAGAACATAGGGTATCAATTCTAAAAAACCATAAATCAACCGGTTTTGCAGAACATTGTATAGAGAATAATCACTTTTTCAACGAAAAGGATGTTAGTTTATTATACAATGTTAATAAGGGTAAAGTGATGGACTATTTGGAGATTCTTTCAATCAAAAAATCTTTAGAGAATAAAGAAAATTTGACCAATTCCCAAATACTCTTTCCTAGTACGCCTGTATTGGATTCTGTTGTAAAAATGTGCCATAAAAAGCAACAGATGTTGTAATTGTAATAAAAATGAACCTCTGTGATTTTAAGTTTAGTTACTTTTTGTACTCCTCTGAAGATGGTTGAAATACCGAAACACGTGTCAGATTTCTGAATAAACTGTGAAATATAAACCGAGTGTTATTTTTAATATAAATAAAATATTTAAATATTGTGAAGTATATATATTAAATTTCATTGAGAAATCTTGTCAATTTGGATCATTTAATATTTCGAATATTCACACATTTGTGCGATTGCTGATTCGAAGCATCTCTTCATCTTCAGGCTAGTCTGAGAATTTTTCTGGTAATAAAATATATTAATTTATAAAAACTTGTATTGAATATGATCAATTTCCAAATACTAACGATTGAAATAGTTCAATATATAATAACTTTCTTATTATTTTCGAAACAACTTCTTTAAGACATTGAACTGTTTCGACGTCCGTTTCTATTTGGTGGTTGATCATATTCAAAACGAATTTCAGAAATTACTATGTTTAACTACTAAAATATTCAAAATTGTTTACATGTTTCGTTCTTACAATTTCCAGGCATTTACCTCGTCATCAGACGAACTGAAAACTAAAAATAATGTACAGGGATTATTTTTATAATTTACTAACTCGAAACTTTCAACCGACTCCAATCAGTTAAGTTGCCTGCCTTTTGTTTATGTCTGCAAGAATCTTTAATTATCCCTTGTGAAAAAAGGATGAACATTTCCTAGCAAAGAGGTGCTTATGTGAAAATTTATTTATTTTTCTTAAAATTTGTTTTATGTTAATTGTATCTGGAAAAAAAGTCCGGTCTGATCTAATATTGTCCATTGCATGTTGAACATGTTAACTGATAAACTCCCAATTTGTGTATATTATATACATAAACTCCCAATTATTATATACATAAATCACGTTTAACATGCATTGGGAAATATATACATATTATATATGTCTGACCTATATATTTACCATTGCATGTTGAACATTTAATCTCATAAACTGCCGATTTATGTAAAGAATATACACGTTCAACATGCAGTGGCAAATATAAAATTCAGATATTTACAGAAAGTATATCTTTGCCATTGTATGTTGAACATGTTTATTCATAAACTGCCGAACCGATGTATGTTTATAATATACATAAAATGGGAGTTTATGAATTAACATGTTCAACATGCAATGACAGATATATAGATAAAGCTGGACGTTTATTCAGAACTATATACAATGACCATAAAATTTTAGGAGAAATGAACCAACTTCCTCATTTGCAACTCATTATCGATTATCTTTTCTCACAATCAACAATTTAGGAACCTTGCACGTAGCATTAAAAGGCAGGAAACTATTTGGAGTTTGTTGAAATTTTCATATAAGTACATAGTAAAGACAATATAAATATAATGAATGACCAGACAAATACATGTATTAATTCTCCGGAACCTCTACAGATTTTAATTCAAATAAATCTCTTGAAAACATTTAGAGTTAAATTTCAAAGATCACTTTGTATCACTTTATAGACATATATATTATCAGCACATGTGGTAATTAACTAATAGAGAATCAAAGGAAACAATGTATTAACCAAAATTAACTGATCATCTTCTAATATAGTGGTTTCGTGTCTATATTAAGGAATTACAAGTTTAATCGCAAGAACATGTTCCACATAGAATCCAAAAAGGTATTTTTTGTTTTCCTTTTCAAAAAATAGATAACACATTCTCCAGAAACAAACCTGAAAAATTCTAACCCATGTCTCTTCAGTTAGGAGTCATTGGATGAAGATGGTTTTTATATTTTTTAATGATTATTTTACTTTTATCCGAATAACTCCTAACTGAAGAGGCATGGGTTAGAATTTTTCAGGTTTTTTTTCTCGAGAATGTTCTATCTATTGTTTGAAAAGGAAAATGAAAAAGACATTCCTTAATTCTATGTGGAATATCTTTTGGCGATTGAACTTGTTATTCCTTAATATCCACTCGGAACAATTTGTATTGAGTGATGAATTCAAATAATTTGGTCAGTACTCTATGTTTCCTTTGTTTCTTCGTTAATTAATTACCACCACATGTGCTGATAATATATATATATATATATATATATATATATATATATGTATATATATATATATATATATATATATATATATATATATATATATATATATATATGTATATATATATATATATATATATTATATGTTACACTTCAGTATTTTTATTGACTGTAGATTTTAATAAGTCAAGGAATTTTCTCTCTTTAAACTGGACCAACAGCGACTACTTCAAATATCAAATCAACAGTTCCTTCATTTGATTTAATCAGATTATTCAAGCTGTAAGCTGTAAGTGAAAAATCTGATCAATGATCGTAGCTTACAGAAATTTTTCAAAAACACGCTAATATATTACATAACTCTCGTATAGGGGCAGCTTATATTTCAGTTAGACCAATTTTTATTTATGGTTAAAGTTTTTCTACTATGGACCTGGGAGAGATTTAGTTGTTAGAATGAAATGAAATGTTTGTTGATATATTTTTCAACGACTCAATTTTTCGAAGAATAGAAACCATTCATGAAAACATAAGTAAATGGTTCAATTTTCATCATAACTTCATTCTTTCAAAATTGATGTAAGTTCAGACTACAAAGCAATTGGTCAAAATTTAATCAAAATATGAAATATTTATTATTGAACGTTTCGACCGTTACTTTGTGGAATTTTTTTCTGCTTAAGCAAATATGTTCAATTCACAATTGTTTGACCTATATTTAGAAAAATTTATTTATTAAATTGAGAATCATAATTGCTCTGAATACCTACGTATACCAAATGATTTATTTTAAAAAATTAGTACTATACCTAGAAGAGAATCTCCATTTCAAGGCGTCTATAAATGTTCTCGAAATATGGTACGAACCCAGTTTTTCGAAGATTGATAGTATACCGTTATCCTAAAACATTCTGACAAAAAAACGAATGTACTGGTTTTTCTATGCATAGTTCATTGAAAGAATTATGTTCAACTTCTTTATATATTCTTTTTTTCGAATTACATTCCTAAGGAAGAAATGCTCTGTTCAAAAATTTGTCACGTCAAAAAATGGGGATGTTTATGCTAAACAACGAACAAGAACTTCCTGCTTAAGATTGACCTTGATAGCTGAATCATCCATATTCATAAACTACATCAGTATGTGATTTTCACCCACGATTTTGTAGGTCCGCAATTTCCATCTGTGGCTCTAGCGTTAAATTCCTTCCTTCCAGTACACCTGATCTGAAAGTTGGTACCTCTGACCCCGTGTCGAGTGTTCTCGAGATGGTCAACGGCCGCAGCCGGGCATATCTTCGCCTCTCTGCGCGTCCATGTTCGTACAACATAACCTTCAATTATGTTCAGCTCTCATTGTACCCACAACTGACTTGACACAAATTACATGTGCTACGTTCGGTGGTTCTACGCCTCGCTGAGTACCACCGGAGTACCACGAAACCGTAAGCGGCTTTCCACGGAAAACACTCTCGGAATATATAATGGGACCCAGATATCGTCTCCAAGACACAAGCACCAGAAGATGGCCCTACTGATAACCACTCGAAAATTCTCTCAGTCGACCAGCGGTACTATTATTTGAAAATCTGGAATCTTTCTTCCTCGTTGTAACGTTCTATGGTTACAGTTAGATATGCATGGTCTGTATTGTATATATTACAAAAAAATTATTTTTCAATCAAAAGTATACATGTTTATTTTATTAATAGCACTTGTCTTAATAATACACGAACTCAAGAATCCGGAAAAAAAATATTCAGATTAAAATTATATTGCAATCATTTCTTTTATAAGTTTTGCGGAACTTCCTTCAACTGCTATTTTTCTGATGAATTCGACTAATCTATTTTACTGCCTCAAAAACAAACGCAGAGAGTCTGAAATTAGTAAATGAAAATGAAATTTTTGATCTGACGTACTATATATCGCTGAAAAACCTACAATTGTTAAATGGATGCTTTGGGAACAACCCATGCAGCATCTTATAAATGAACAACATTGTACTCAAACAAGGAACTGTTTACCGAATATTATATAAATTGCACCCATTAAGAATGATAGTTTTGTCAGATAATAAAAAAGGTGAAAAGCACTGACGTGAAGTCGGGTGCATTTGCGCGCTTCTTCATACCACCCACGATTCTCACCAAATAATACTTTTTTGGTCTTCTAATTGGACGATCCTCACAAAATTCTGCACGAACATGCGCGTTATTATTGTTCTTTCCAATGCTGAATTTAAGATCGATCGAATCTGTGATTTCTAAACTATTCGGAAAAATATCAGAAATTTTCAAACGTGAATAACTGTGAAACTATTGAACCGATTTTATCCATTAACGAAATTTGGCCCGGCATTTAAACCACAAATCCTCTGTGGAAGTATAATAATAATAATTATTATTATTCTTTATTACTCTTTTTGGATAAAATGAATTTACATCAAGTAAGGAACGATTCAATTGAATTCGTGCCGTTTCTTAGACCAAGTGTCCAAATACAAGCACGTTGACGATCCAGACTTTTTCAGAAGGAGTGATTCGCACTTAGTATTATAATTTGGAGTTCAAAATTAAAGAAACATTGGATACTGTAAAGGTTTATCCTATTCCTATTCGAAATATAAATAAAAATGTAGCTTAGCGATACCACTCTATCTAGAAAAAATATTTTGCGAATCCTGTTCGACCTTCTCACAAAGCTGGTCAGTATGTGGAGATCACAATGCAATAGAAATCCGGCTGTGTGAGATCTTTAATGGTGTTAAGGTGATTAACCTCAACAATATGCGATCGTTTATTGATACGCCTCAATAAATCTACTGATATATTAGTTTTTATGATCCTATACTCCACTTTATAGCCTTTGACGTCAGAAAATGAACGTCTTTAATCAAAAATCAAAGGGGTCTTGTTAATAGTACAGGAATTTCGAAAAGTTAAAATTATTTCAAAACTTTTGATGAAAAACATATGTCGATGAGCGAAAAAGCATACATATTTTGTGTCTAAATATCAAAGAAAAATGCATGAAATTTAATACAAAATTTGAGAATGAGCTCTAGATGTTTTTTGCGCGCTTGTTCAAGGAAACAGCGTGACGCCCAAATGTCTGTAATACTCGAATTTTGAGACGGAAATGGTCTTAAGCAACTAGTTTGGTTCACTGAAGCATCCTAGGTCAACAGTATTTATTGTCCGTAAACACGCTAACTTTCACACAAAAAATCCTAGAGCATTGAAATTTTCAGTGAAGGTTTGGAGTCCAAATGCCGCGTTATTGCGCCAAATCGATTCAATATTTTCGCAGTTATTCACCTTTGAAAATTTTTCATATTTTTTCCTAATATTATCTAAATTAAAGATTAGATCGATCTGAAGTTCAGCTTTTAGAAGAAGAATAATAACGCTTATGCCCTTGCGCAATTTCGTGAGGATCGCAGGATCTGAAGTTTAAAAAAAATATTTTGTGAGCGTATCGGCGTTAAGCGCTACCTCAAACACTACAACTTTCGAACGGAAGATATACAGGCTTGAAACTTTCGGGATAGGTTTTATACCTAAATATCTCGGTTGAATACGTTATTGGGCGAAAATAAATCGAATGGTTTCGCAGTTATTCACATCTGAAATTTTCTTCTATTTTAATTAAAATTTTTCAAAGTACAAATCCGATTGATATGAAATTTGAGGCTTAAAAGTATAATACTAACACACATAATCTCAAAGATTTCAGTACGCTCGTATGATCAGAAGTTTCAAAAGAAAGACAAATATTTTGTGAGCGGAACAGCGTTGAGCGCTAAAGAAACCATAGAAATAATCCCACGAGCAAGTTTAAATTTAGCATTTACTGTAAAATAATGACGTGAAGGACGTATGATAAGAAGACCAAAAACAATTCTTTTGTGAGAATCTTGGGTGATATTAACTAGAACGCAAAATGCTGACTTCACGTCAGTGCTTTTCAACTTTTAAACGTGCATTTTGATATAATTGTTCCTACAATATGAACAATATGTTTTGAAAATTGAATACAATTCAGAATATTCAGAATAGGAGGCTTATGACATCAAATTCGAATTGCAGTGAATTTTTTCAATAAATCAGTTGTAACATCATAAATGCAACGGCCTATTTTCAATTTTGAAGTTATTTAACCAGAAATAAGCTTTATATTAACCAAACGTTGTTGAAATATCCTATTTTGTCATAGTAAGCTGCCGGACAGTACTGAACAAAAATAATCTGTTAGTCTCCTACAATTTTAATTTAAAAAAAATTTCTTAAAAATTTTTATAATTAAATTAATGTCTTATAAGCACAGCTTATATTTAATAGACGTTTAAAGTCAAAACTCAAAATAAAATATCAAATGGAGTAAATAACCCAACAAATATTAATTGTCAATAAAAATTAAAAAATAAATATTTGAATGACACAAAATTTTGTTTCTGATCTTACAATTATGAAAACTAATTCCTTTTCAAAAATTCAAAACCTTATTTTAAGGACTTCTCAGAAAATATAATTTATTTGGAATATTCAAATAAGTTACTTCAAAAATCTCTCAAAAACATGTATTGTATCTTCAAAAAACAATTAGAATTCCGATAAGGTCTTCATCGGTCAAGCTTCACATTCAAAAAATTAAAATCAATCAACAACAAATACAACTTACCAACAGATTTCTTGTTATCTTCGTTTGAACACCCACTTTAAAATCCAAGATATTCTATGTTGGTCACAAAAATCATAGAAAGCTGTAAGGTATTATATGATTTTTATTAAAGAACCTGATATCCCATAATGAGTTTTATTCATATCATATTTTCATAAAATAAAATAATAAGAAGAGGTTATTTACTTGATAGAAGGAATATTACAAAATTTGAATACCAAAACAGTTTCGGAATGAAATAAGAAATTACTTTGTTTTCTATAACTTTCAATTATAACTGATATACAATGACTCGAGTTTCGTAGTGTTTACTACATTTTCAAACTGAAACACTACGAAACTCGACTCACTGTATATCAGTTATAATTAAAAGTGATAGAAAACATAGTAATTTCTTATTTCATTCCATTAAAATGAACTATCACAAAGTAATGGACAACTTCATCCAATATTTAAAACAGTTTCGATTTTATACGTCTATTACATATAAGCTGTGCTTATAAGACATTAATTTTTGAGTTTTGATTTTATATGTCTATTAAATATTAGCTGTGCTTTACAGACATTAATTGTTTTGATATTCAAATTTTGTAATATTCCTTCTTTCAAGTAAATAACCTCGTCTCATTATTTTATTTTATATATGATTAAAGTAAAACAACTTAATTTCTGCTAATTTATTTAATTTCACAACAATTGTTTCGTCATGACAACATGACTTCGTCAGATGAGTATGGTACTAACTACATAATTGAGATTGAGTTCTTTAAATATTCAAAATGTACAGAAAAGAAGGTAGTGGGAATTTACAGTAATTTGTTTTCTTATTATTACACAAAGTTTCAGAAAAGGTTAAGTAAGGGGGATTTATTGAGGTCCGTGTGGTCGTTTAGGAGAATCTGTTTTTTATTGTATCTGTTAATTTTGAGGGCTTCTAGGTAGTTCAACCTGAGGTTTTTTTTTCTAGATGTACGATTTTGAAGTTATTGTCAAAATAATGTCCTGTTTTTGACAATAACTATAAAATCTTACACCTCATTATGGGATATCAGGTTGTTTAAAGAAAACCATATAATACCTTACAGCTTTCTGGTATTTTTTTGACGAACATAGAATATCTTGGATTTTAAAGAGGGTGTTCAAACGAGGATAACAAGAAATCTGTTTGTAAGTTGTATTTGTTGTTGATTGAATTTAATTTTTTAAATGTGAAGTTTGACCGATGAAGACCTTATCGGAATTCTAATTGTCTTTTGAAGATATAATACATGTTTCTGAGAGATTTTCGAAGTAACTTATTTAAATATATTAAATATTTCAAATAAATTATATTTTCTGAGAAGTCCTTAAGATTATGTTTTGTATTTTTGAAAAGGAACTAGTTTTCATAATTGTAGGATCAGAAACAGAATTTTGTCTCATTGAAATATTTATTTTTCAATTTTAATTGACAATTTATATTTGTTGGGTTATTTATTCCATTTGATATAATATTTTATTTTGAGTTTTGATTTTGTACGGATATTAAATATAACCTGTGCTTATAAGACATTAATTTAATCATAAAAAATTTTTCTGAAATTAAATTTGTAGGAGACTAACAGATTAAATCTGTTTTGATATTCAAATTTTGTAACATTCCTTCCATCAAATAAATAACCTCCTTATTATTTTACTGAACAAAAATGACAGCATAAATAGAGGTTATTACTTGATAGAAGGTATATAAAATTATTTAAATATTTTAATATTAGCCTTCTACATATTTAATTTCAAAAAATTATATTTAATGATTATAACTTCAAGAATTAAATTTAAATAATGTCATATAAGTACCACTTATATCAAACGACATATAAAATAAGCATTCATTATAAGACATCCAAATGATATAACTAAATCCAATAAATAAAAATTGTTAACCAAAATCCTATAAATTAAATATTTTGAATATACAAAATTTGATTTCTGCTGATCAATCTTATGAAAACAAATATCTTTCAAAAATGTTTAACATAATCTTAAGAATTTCAAAATTTGAATATTAAAACATATTGAAATATATTTGATAGATTCGGTCTTTACTTAGTGGAAACTCATTTTAATTACAGAAATGTATATAAGACAGTAGACAGTTTTTGTGGAAATAAATTACTGTCTTATATACATTTCTTTAATATTGAAATATATTTGTCTTCTACAATTTTAATTTCAAAAAATTTTTATTCAAAAACTGTCAGAATTAAATTTATGTTTACAACAAGCACTGCTTACATTTAATAAACGTATATAATCAAAACTCAATATATAATGTCAAATGGAATAAATAACCCAACAGATATACGAAAGTAATTAAAATTAATAAATAAATATTTGAAGGAGACAAACTTTTGTTTCTGGTCTTACCTTTAAGAACACCAATTGCCTTTTAAAAACATGAACACACTTAAAGGACTTCTCAAAGAATATAATTTATTTGAAATATTTAATATTTTTAAATATTCGAATAAGTTATTTCAAAAATCTCTAAAAAATGTGCACTATATCTTCAAAAAACAAATATAATTCTAAGCAATCCCGTCTTCAGTCCTCATTTAATATTCCAAATATCAAAATCAAAAAACTTACCTATATCTCTCACGTGTTAAAAGACTAAAGCTTCGAAACACAGATCAACTATATAATTCAAGATTGATCTATGTTCTAACAAAATCAAAGAACAGTGTGAGTTATTTTAAGGTTTATTTAAATTCATTGACATTCCATAATGAGATTTATTGAAGCTAAAATATAATCATATATTATATGTAAAATAAAATAGTTAAAACATATTGAAATATGTTTTAATATTCAAATTTTGTTACATTTCTTCTATCAAGTAAAAGGCCTTTCTATTCTATTTTAAGAATTTCATCATGAAACTATCTTACTTGGAATATTCAATATTATTGGATATCTAACTAGTTACTTTCTATAAAATCTCAAGATATGTAAAAACATTACTGAAAAACAAGTTTCAAGAGAGACTTCGCTTCGTCAGTATTCAAATAATTCATATTCAATAAAATATAACATCAATCAACAAAAAATATTTACTCACCTTTCAACAATTTGGAAAACTTCTGGTAAATGAATACTGAAAGGGTTTACCCTTGATCTAAAAGATTGAAAGACAATTTAACGGCCTCTGTTATAGCACAAGGACTATCTGTATAAAGATTGTTAAGGAAACCAAATAATTATTATATATTATGAATAAAATAACATAAATAGAGGTTGATAGGTTTGATATAAGTGGTACTTATATAACTTTATTTTAATTCAATTCTTAAAGTTATGATTATTAAATATAATTTTTTGAAATTAAATATGTAGAAGGCGAATATTAAAATATTTAAATAAAAATGACAGCTATTGACATTCCTTTAATATTATTTTGAAGGTGATGTTTTGAAAACATGGTCCCAATTGGTAAATCCAACAGATGGATATAAAATCAAAAGTTTCAGTGAAATCTTCTTCAAGAAAGGTTCGTTCGTCTTCTTCCTCATAGGATTCAAATAACAATTTGAACCTACCTTTTCCATCCTGAGACTATGCACAATATGAAACGGGGCTGCCACCACGGTATGAAGATTTATTATGCTATTTGGCATAAGCTGTTCGGCAGTGACATATCAAGTTCGAAAGGAATCTCGCGAACGTACTGAACCGTAAGCTGGAAGTGGTATTTGACCTTAAGGAAAGGTCATATTTTAGTATATTTGAGAATAAGCTGTCCCTCTTGGACGATAAATATCGACAATTAACCCCAGGTGACCTTTCGCCGCAGAGGTAAAAAAGCATATTCGAGCTGCAGCTCTATCCGTGGAAATATCTCGTACGACAATAGACGCATTGCGAGTTATTGCGGTTCACCCCTCGTGATTTTTGCTCTATGTAGATCGCGGGGGAATCCCCCTTAAAAAGTCGGATTAGTCATAACTCTAGACAACATATTGGCACCCCTCCGATGGCACTATTATTGCCAAAAAGTTTCTATTGATCTCCCCGCAAACCCATGTAAGATATTTGCGGTTATTTCTACATATTGTACACTATATTTTGCACGTGGCCATACTGGCATTAGAACGTAATAATCTCAGGCGAAATTAAATTCGTTTGGATATGGGACCACAAAACATTCGAGTCTTAATTGAGAGAAATTATTAAAATGAAATGATATTCAGAATTGTTTCTAGAAACTTCCACACTATACAGGTATGTTAAAGACAGTCGGAAACATAGGAAATTCAATGTAAATCTAGAGGACGTCGAGGCTCCAGTGGAGCAGTTGAAGAATCGAAACCTCAGCGTGATCCGTGGACGAATAAACGATTGTTCTCTCTCAGTGACGAGTGGGAAGGGTGCTTCGATCGAAACGAGGCTCTGCACTCTGCTTTCAGCAATCAGAATCATTCGCACTTCAAACGTGAGATGCGTTAATCCGTATCGGTTGAAAATAAAGTAAATCGAAATGCTCAGTGTTGAAAAAAAATTCAGATCATAAAATCGTACATTGGTGGGTCAATCAATTCAAGAGACCATAAATTAATTTATTGTTGCCTTTGAACATAGGCCGATTCCTTCAAGTTCGGCTATTTCTAAAATAATAAAAAAATTCGAGAATTGTGGGTGTTCACGAACATGAAGGCATTGTAAGATTGATAAACCACCAAAAATCATTAGCGTACATCGTATGAAAAAAGAATTAGATGTGTGTGCTGCTGTTGAAACCAGTGCACCTTGTTCGAGTAAACAAATTGCTGAACAAGTCGATATGAGCGATAGAAGTGTTTGGAATATTTTGAAAAGAACCGTATCAAACGAATGGAATTTTGTGAAACTATGATGGAAAAATTAAAGGAAATAGTTTATTCCTCAACAAGATCTTATTCACTAATGAGTCCTTGAATTGAAAACATAACCCATCAGTAATAAGATATTGGTATAGATGGAATAAGCATCTGAGTATTCCTGAGCGTACCCAGTATCCCCAAAAACTTAATGTTTAGACAGGAATACTGGGGAATTACATCGTAGGGCCATTTTTTATCGATGGTAACTCAAACGCTGCCAAATATCTCGAGCTTTTAGAGAATCGAATTATTCCGACAGCTCAACAGCTACCAATTAACTTCGATGAAGTCTAGTTTCAACAGTATGGCTGTCCAAGACAAAACGCAAGAGTAGTCATACAATATTTCAGGACGACTTTTTCGGACCGTGTTATTTCTACAAATGGCAGAATCAAATGCCCCCCAGATCACCAGATTTATCTCCCAATGATTCTTTTCTTTGGGGATATTTGAAAAATTCTGTTTATGGGGATGAAATTGATAGAGCGACGAATATTAATGACTAAGGGTTCAAAATAATCCAACTTTGTGCCAAAATAGAGATCAGAGATATGAGATTATCTCTTTGTAATAGGTTTGGCTACTATTTGGCTCAACAAGGTGGGTTATTTGAACATTTGATTTGAATTTGTCGACCTTAGATTTCGCATTTTTTAGAATTTGTTTTCGAATTTCTTATTTTCCTAGATTTTACTTCATTTTTGAGCCAGTTATGGCGGAAAGAACCGAAGTAGTCATTTTCACAAAGGAAATTATTTCGTCATTAATCGTGGCAAATAAATTCCTCGCATACAATGAAATAAGAATGTCGTATTTATTTTCAACCGATATGGTATAATGCATCCGATGTTTGAAGTGCGAATGATTCTGATTTCTGAAAGCAGAGTTCAGAGCCTCGTTTCGATCGAAGCATCCCACTCGTCACTGAGAGAGAACAGTCGTTAATTCGCTATCGAATCGCGCTGAGGTTTTGATTCTTCCACTGCTCCACTGAACCGACGTTGTATAAACAACGTCGGTTCAGTTATGTTATTCTATAAAGAATAACATTGAATTTCCGATGCTTCCGACTGTCTTTTCCATACCTGTGTATTAAAAGTTATATATTAAAATTGAATCGTAATATAAAGCGTGCCCAAGTTATCTCTGACCAAATTTCACAAAGTTCTACTGGCAATTTGCAACACAAATGATCATATAGAGTTGGTCAGATTATCTTTATTATTATTATCGTTGTGAAGTTATTCAAGATTTTTCTATTTTGTAACGTTCAACAGTCTTTTCACTAAAAACATATCATAACTTGAAAACTGTCATCTAAATCAAAATTCAGTGTACACCATTGTAAAAAGTGGAAAATTCTTCTTAGACTAGGGTGTTTTCATGAAGATTTTTATAAAATACTTAGTTATTATAGGGTGGATGATTATAACATTTTCTTCAGCCATAATCTCTGATCAAAGTTTACTCTTAATTCCGCCCCTTAAACCATATGGAAATTATATGCAAAAACTGCCTTATTTATGAAGCTGGACAATATTGGACAATAGATGTGAAACTGTGAAATAAACAAAGAGATATACACCATATGACGAGAAAATTGTTATTTACGACATTATTCATTATCCATACACTTAAAACTTAAAACTTCTTGAAAATTCTGAAAATGCCTGCAACCTTGTCTAATGCAAAGCCTAAATCGTTTTAGAATAGAATCCACAGCTTTCCGAAACTTCACACGTCGTTGTCTTAGCATGTTCCACTGAGCGAAGTGGAAAAAAAACTATTTTTCTGACAAATGACGGAAGACAAGTTTTGCCAGACTGGAAATAATCACTACTTTAAAATGCAAACTCTAGATAGCCCACCCTTTAGAACAATTTTTGTTTGACCTCAAAATAGGCCTCAGTTGCGATTATAACCTCATAATTGAAGGCAAATCTCTATTCTTGGAGCATCTTTTTGAGACCTGCGATCAGGTAGAGGTCAGATAGGGCCAGATTTGGTGAGTATGGGAGGTGTTGAAGAAATTTACAATCGTTAATCGTTCAATTTAACCATCGCTTTCATCGACTTGACCATTGGTGCATTATCTTGATTATAGTCAAGTTCATTTTCTATTTATGTTATTTAGTTTTAGATAAGAAACGTTGGATTTGGCTTAAACATTTGGGCTTAAACATTTGGGCTTAAAATCAATCCTGCCTACCTCAACTTTCTAAATTATTTCTTTATTTTATGAAGCATCAATGTATTCATTAAAACCTTTTTGTGTTTAAAATTCGCGAAGCATATAAATTTCTGTGATATTTTTCACGACTTCTTCGAGAAGTTATTCAAGGTCCTTACATAAATTCGGTGGATACATTTTCATCGCGGCATTGTAAGAAGCAAATTATGGAGCGTTGAAAATAGAGCCGGTTATCAGGATAGAAAGGGTCCATAATTAGGACGTCAAATCCTCAGACATCAGGTGCGCGGGAATTTAAATAAAACGTCGCCCTAAATTTTGAGTTCGGAAACTTTAGAAGTGTAGTTCCTGAGCATAGACCTCAATTTATTTTTAAACAAAGTCGGAACAGATGGATGGTTTTTATGGAATGAGAAATACGGAACGCCTGTTAGGACAGATCTCGTACTGGGTGTTGCAGATAAATCTGGGCCATGGGTTCCCATTTAGCAGTCGGTCACGCCGTTTTGGACCATGAAAGGCTCGAAGAATGTGATTACGTAGAAATAGCCGAAAAATGAGCGCCACGCCCCCAGACCGCACAAAGGATAAATGATAATATCCAGATGTTGACCTATTCAGGAAATTTGTATGGATTGTGATACCTTTAGTCACGAGCCGTCAATAACATTGTGCGAAAATCACTCTATTATATCTTATTAGCCCACCTCCACTGCACAGATGGAATTCTGTTCAAATAGAATAGAAAACTCACACTGATTTCTCGCCAATTAAGACATTAATTGTTTCTGGAAATTATTGAAATAAAAGAAAATTCCCCTTGGCCGTCTCCTTTAAAAAGTTCAATAATGAAGTATTAAAAAGAATACAGGGTGATAAGAAAAACCTCGGACAAACTTCTTTCATTTAACTGTATTAAACAAAATAAATTAAACAAAACAACAACGAATAATAATATCAGAAACATTTGGTAGTAATATATTTAAGCGGTTTCGAAGTGGCTTTCTTTGGCGGCGATACATAGTTATACATACTCTTCTGCTTATAAAATATAGTTTTTTCATTCTTCCAATTATATGATCCTCACGAAATTTTTCACTAGCCTTTTTGGTGGTTATTTAACTTCTAAATGGTGAATTTAAATTCGATCGTGGGACTGTTGCTATGGTTTCCTTAGCGCTCCAAGCTGCTGTGCTCACAAAATTTTCATTTTTGTATCGAATCTTTTAATATTACGATACTCATGAAATTTTGCAGGAAGATATGAATTATCATTATCCTTCTAAACCTCAAATTTCAGATCAATAGGTTCTGTAGTTTGGAAAATATCAATAAAAATAATTTCAAATGTGAATAACTACGGGACCATTCGACTAATTTTGCCGAATTACAACAAAGTAAACCGAGATTTTTAGGTAACAAACCTGTTTTTTTTTCGTTCGAAAGTTATAGTATTGAAGGAAGTGTTCAACGCTGATCCACTCACAATTTTTTTCAACTTCTTACCATACGATAATAATGAAATTTTGTGCGAACGTGCGGTTCATTATACTACTTCTAAATAGCGAATTTCCGATTCGATCCAATCTCTAGTTTCGAAAATATCCGGAAAACTATGAAAAAATTTTAAACGTGAATAACTGCGAAACTATCGAACTGAATCTGTCCATCAATGGAAGCAGCCCAAACCTTTTCTGAAAGTTTCAAGGCCCTAGCTTTTTCCGTTCGAAAGTTAAAGTGCTTAACGATGATCAGTATTTTACACAGTTGTGAAATATGAGCGATTTTTTGTGAACGTCATACTAAAAAATCTCACTTTTGAAAAACTTTCAATAGAAATAATCAAGATTTACATATTCAAATCCGATCACTGTGAAATGTCTTAAAATCATTTATATTGTTCCCTACCTCTTCAGTTTTATTGCTGTTTCTTTATAGTTAAATAACAGAACACTGAAAAAAGTTATAAAGGCCCATCAATAGTCTGACGGTTTCAAATTTCGATTTATGCGAGAATTTGAGACAATTCTAAATTAGTGTCGCTTTAAGACGTTGACGTATCGAGTACAAACGACCGTTTCGATTCTATTTTTGATCGCATAAAGTAATTAACTGTGGAATAGCTATGTTAATAGGTTATTTTTTGCAATACGTACAATTCCTTCCATGGTAATTATGTCTATTATAAGAAGCGCGGTCAGCAGAAGAAGGTGCATCATTTCACATTCCAGATCTGCAAAGATCACTACAGGAATAACACGTAACGATACATTAAATTAACTCTCCGGAATAGAAGTATTCAAAAGGGTAATTTTTGTGTACAAAAAATAATTGATGAAAAAAAAACATACAATGAAAACTCTAACGATTCAGAAAAACCTTTCCACTCAATTTTCAATAGCATTAATGTTGCTCATTTTTATTTTCCAGAAATAAATTCAATTTTGAACTAGACAAAACAAAAATTTAATTTAATAAACGCTGCAAATTTCAGAGGTCGGTTATCTCCTCATCATAATGCACCATTTGTCCCTATTTTTTTCACTATTTATTTGAACTAGTCATTTCAATTTTACATTTCATAACTGTCCAAATAATATTCACGTTTTGGTGGGAAAAATTAGATTCAGTTCGAAGAAACTTCAGAATTTCGATGTATTTCTGTAAATGCTTCAGAGGAGAAATACCTAGAACGGAAAGATTTATAATTCTCTGAAACTCTAGAAATTTTAATCTGAAAAATCTCTTAAAATTTTTTTAAATTTAATTAAATAAAATGTCTTAAAATAGAACATGAGTGCGGGTAGCTCTGTGGTAGAGTATTGGGCCCGTGAAAATTAACAGTGCTGTGACCTAAAGTGGCGCAATATCGCAATAACAAAACCTACCCAGAACACAACTGAACTCCTAACACGCATAAGCTGAAAAAGCTTCTGAGGAATCTTCACAGAAGATCTAGGAGTATCAGGATAATAATAGTAATAATAAAAATAATAGAATGTCTTAGAAACACTTTTTCTTTTTATAAGACATACAGAATTATCGAACATATGCTTGGCAATCAAGCGATGAAAAAACCAAAAAAAAAATATAGAATACTGACCGAAATTACCTAGCTAACATCATCCGATACAGCTCATGGATATCAAATACTGTTCCAAAAAAAGCTCCATACAAATTTTAGTATTTTAAATTCTTCAAATATATCAACACTTCGAGAAAAGCGTTTGAAACTCCCACCCATATTCTCTTCAGTCGGAATTTATTTGGATGTTGAATAAAACCAATCAGTCTATTCTTATGTTTTATTATAATAATTATAATTTTCTTTTCACACATACGCGTGGCAGCTCTGTGATATAAATATGTGACCATATCTCCTTTTTATGATATTTTTGTGTAGGAACATAGAGTTTAATAGATACTTGCCTAAAAAAATTATTTATTTAAGTTTGTTCCTGGCCTGGGGTGTATTGATTTATTTTGTATTGACTGTTTTTATTCAAAATCCAAATAACCAGAAAATTATTCTGATTTATATTTGAAATATTGAAAAAAAAGTTCTAAGTATTTGATTATAAGATAATAAGATTTACTTATTCGTGTTTATTAAATCAAATTGAAAATTGAGCAGGAATTTCAGATTTTATGTGAGACTCATGATCAGTATGATGTTCCAACAAGTTCCGAACTGTGTGACTAGCTTCGCTCATAAAATTCAGGGTAAAGTATAAGTTCCAAGTGGCGCAGCATGAATTACCAATTGCAAAATGGAATTAGTGTTTGATGTCGCAATCTTTCGAATTGAGGCGTGGTGAAGTTGGCAAAGAACAATCGAAAGGATAAGTCTGAAACTCGAAATCCTTTCATTAAGTCTCAGTCTGCAACGTAAAATGCTTTATATTAAGAAGTTTTAATTGTACCCGATTGCTATCAAGAATTGACGACCGAAAATTTGCATAGCGTGTTTGGATCACAAGACGAGTATGACAAGCTATTGAATTAATAATAATTGGCAGCAGTTGTTTCCTTTTCCCTTTCCATGAAGATTCGGAGACATTAATATGTTCAAGCTCTCCACGCCAATCGTATTCAAAGGTGGATGTTACAAAATAATCCGTAGGAAGAAGAAAAAATTAATCCACCTATTTGTGATGTCTATCTAATTTTTATCAGAATAAGAGTTTTATATCACGTATAATATTTGTACAGATTTTACATACAGCAACGCGTTTTGCTGATTTGTACTCCTTCAGCTTCTTTCAAATATCAACAAAGCTATTTTACAGCTTGGTACCAATTTTTATCAACAAAAATATCGGATAAAAATAATCTGTCCGTGAGCCATCTCCAGAGCTACTATTCAGAAATTTATGTTGGTATAAAAGTTCATCCTCTGAAATTTTCAACCAGATCGGTCGTTGAAAATTGACACCTACGATGTTTAAGTTTTGAGACAAACAAAAACAAATATTTTTAATCGGAAATGCCGTTTTTGTTTTTCAAAATATTCTCCATTAAGATCAATACACCAGCTCAATTTTCATTTGTACGCACAAAGTTTTGCGCACACATTAGAACTCAATTTTTCCTCACGTCGCTCATAAACGGTCAAATCTTTTTTGTAAGAAAGCAGTTATCGAGTGTCCTACGTAAATACTTTAATTTTAAATTAAATGGTACTCATATATGTTGTCTATTTATATTTAAATGTTGGTAAAATACAATATTTAAATTGTTTCGCTGGGTGAAATAGTTTTGGTTATTCGATAAATTCCCAGGATTTCTTAATCGGTTTATTTCTTAACTTTCTTACAGGTTTAGCTTCAGACCCTTATTTTCCAAAATATCCATGAAAATTTCAAATACAACTTGGGTTCAAGGAAGTCACAATAGTCCATCCGTATTGCCTTAGCACCATTAAAACTGAAATAATTTTCAACTGAGCAAATATTCAGTATATCAATGAAATCTGATTCTATTAAAGAATTCGTTTTATTTTCGAGAAGCATTCCTTCTATAAGGCTCTTATAGCCTCAGCTACTATGGAAAACTATCTCTCCAAATAAAGAAGTTCCTCAATAACTTAGACATTAACTTCTTCAGAACCAATAATTTTAAAAAACTGTAAATAAATCAATCACAGTTAGTACGTGTTTACCAATTATTATGTTGGTACCTAATAAAAAACGGAACAAACCGGAAGGTCCAATACTGGAATAAAGGAACATAGGCAATCTTTCCTCATTAATAAGTTAGATCCTAGAAATAACAGAGAAACATGATTTTGATGAGCGTTTTAAGTTTTTGCGTAAAGAAAAGAAGGTTCTGGAGCTGAACGAACTTGTTTAGAAAGTTGAAAAATGAACCGATTAAGAAATTTTTGGAATTTCTTGAATAGCCAAACTTTTTTTGGATTTATTCTCGTAGGGAATCGGTGGTTATACCAAAAGTAATAAAAAACTTTATTGAACCCTTAACTCGGAGTGGGTGTTGCAAAACAGGATGCTCACCCATAGAACTGACGTGGTTCTACCCGATTGCAGGTTATCTGTCCATAAAGGCGAATACGTCAGATTTAGCTCTGTGCTAGCTTTAAGGGGGGGGGGATACTATGACGTGTTAGTTTCCTCGTGTTCTTGGATTCTAGCATTGAGTTGAACTCTTCTTGGCGACCGTTAGCCTTCAATGGTATGGCCCGCAGGGTTATTCGTACTTCATACCCTAATTGGTGTTGGACTCGTGGGGGCAGTTGTTGAAAACCTACATGCTAGGCTAGAAGACTACTCTACCGTGCAGGGTCGTAGTTCTTGCACAGGGATAGCCGGGACTGGTCCGGAGGCTTAGGGATCTCGACCATGCTTTAGGCTGGTCGAGCATAATTCTTTCAATATCTAAAAGATTTTTCTCCTTTGTTCTGCATCTTATGATTTCTTTCAAAGCAACTTTTCTGAAAAAATATGATTTTTTTCATTTAAAGTAGGTACATGTTTCTAACGTCCTCGTATGGATGATCATTATGACCTGTAAATGATCTCCATGGATAATCGAAGGACCCATACACAACTTTTTTCATTTGCTCAACTATTAGGTTGGACTCACTGATACAGAATCCGAGGACAAAAGTAAATCTGTCCGGTCGTCCAGCCGTAAATAACTTTCGAACGGAATTATATGCTTATGTTCATTATTCAGGATGTCCCAACGAAAATATGACCCCCCCAGTACTCAGAAACGATGAATTTTCGAAGATTTCCGAAAAAAACACCCCCATGAAGGAGGTATCAATCCCAACATTTTTTGAATAGGAAAAAAATGATAGTTTTGATTAGTTTGGAACTTATTCGTATTCTGTACACAACCCAGTTAAAATTTTCAAAATCGGTTCATTATTCAAGAAATAGTGTAATATTGAACTTACCGCCAAATGGTGATATTGAAAAGATAGTTAAACCACCCAAACTTAAGAAACTAAGAGTTTTGAAGAATACAAAAATAATTGCAGGTTCTGTATTAGGGAGAAAGAATTTTTCCGAAAAAACCACCGAAGGATGGCAAGAAACCCCAGCATTTTTTGAATAGGAAGGAGATGTTGGATGTGGTTTAGTTGAGAAGTTTAATTTCAACTTGGATGTTTAAAGAACAAAAGAAGCTCTTTAACTAAAATTCATTTGCCATCACTTTTCCATTGAAAAAAAATTGTGAGTTCTTGCCACCCTCATGTGCTTTTTTCGGAACAATGTCGTCATAGGAATTCTTTCTCCCTTATAACTCGAAAATTATTTTCGCATTCTTCAATATTCTTAGGTTCTTAAGTTTGGGCAGTTCAATTGTCTGTTCATCATCACCTTTTGACGGTAAGTCCAATATTACATTATTTCGTGAACAGTGAACCGATTTTGAAAAATTTAACTGGGTTGTGCACAGAACATAAATAACTTTCAAACTAACCAACACTCGACTTCTCTATTGAAAAAATGTCGGGGGTTTATGCAACCTTCATGGGGGTGGTTTATTGAGAACAAACTCATCATGGAAATTCGTCCCCCTCAAAACAGAAGTTGACCTGTTTTTAAAATCTTCAAAAATTCTTCTTTCCTGAGTTCTGGGGGGGGGGGTCAAATTTCCTGTAGATTTGTGATTTTTAGCTAAAATGGACTATTGAACAAGTGTGTAAAAGCTTCCTTCTGACTTCTCCATTTTAGCATTTTTTTCTACTGGTGCTCCTAGAAGTCAAAAATCAAATTCTTGTTTTAAAAAAATGTTATCGATTGTATGCCGCAAGTAGTCTATTGTACCAGCCAAGTCCTTAGAACCCTCAAAGTTTTGTTAAACACCCTTTTTATTTTTTTACAAAAACCGTCTTAAGAGGGCTATTCATAAAAAAAAATCTTTGGAGATTTAACGTCAATGTCACAAATCTCATTTTCATAGAAAATATGAAGGAAAAAGGGGTAACAATAAGCATGGTCAAATAAGTATTTATTATTCCATTTTCCGTAGGTTGGCTATATTGTTTTCTCTTTGTTACTCCACTTTTCAGATGATAATCTTTATTATTAAAAATTCAGACGACGAATTGTAACTTTTATCATCTTACATGAAAAATTGTCTCGAAATAATCCTAAAAAATGTTGGATCGCAGGTGCTTAAAAGAGATTCAGCCTGTGTAAAGTACAAATATTGGATTGATTCCATAAGCCGTAAAATTCATTACCGAGTCACGGAAGTTTTCAAAATCGATTTTTCTAATTTAAATATGCTTCGAACAACCTGTCGATTAGTTGGCTCCTCTGCCTGAATAAATTTATGCATTTATTTGAAAGGGGAAAAGACCCTATTTCTCGAGCAATTGATTGTGAAAGTTACGATGAAAATATAGAATATAATTCAGTTGCTGGAGGAATGAAACGAAGCTGTCAGACTTTTATGGGTTTATTTGCAGTTCACCCCCAAGATGGGACAAAAATGGCTGTGGCTTAAATGATCAGAAATGCGGGGTGCATTTGGTTAGAGCATCAAAATCAGCTACAATTGTGGGCTACCAGATCGAAGAAACAGTAACTAAGAGAAAGTTTTTGTCGGTCACGTATATCTGACGGCAGTCGGAAATGCAAATTCGCAAGTTTGTTATGTGGCATTCAAGTTCCTGCGGATTTATTAATATTTAAATAATACTTTACAATTCAAAATAAGCGAGTTTTAATGGAGTGGGAATCCGAAAGCGATATCAAATATAATTTGCGTCCGAACAAAAAGTGGGCTCCGTCCTTGCCAAAAATCAGATCTGGCAAAGTCGGGAGCTACTTTGTTATGCACCCCTAGCCTCCCCGAGCAGTATTTCATTGTGATTTATCTGCACTTCGGTAAAAGAATCGAAAAAACTAGTCCGAATCAATCAAGCATTACTTGAGAGTGAGACCTGCAGAAGATATAGGACCTGGGTCGTGGGTTCACCACGCTGAAAGAAGCAGCACGGCCACCACAGTGGCGTGACCACCCCCTTCTAATAGCATCGATTTTTTTTACACTAAAATTATTTAACGTGATAAAAAAATATGCTCATTTATACTCATTTAAAGACAAGTCAATTTCATATCGTTATTGGACTTTCTATCGATCTTTGAATTATAAATTGATCTCTAACTTGAAATAAATCAAATATAATATTGTGAGGGAAATTTAAATTTAGTTCTCTTAAATAAAATAAAATCTCAATTTTAAACTTTAAATTTTTCATAATTGGTCCGTAATTTCAATTTCCACAATTAATGGTGGAAATTATCAATATTATTTTATGTAATGATTTATTATTATCAAAGATGTTTCTGCAAGCTTTTAAATTAATCTGTTCAATTGGTTCGGTATTTTCTAAAAATAAGCTTCTTTCAATGATTTATTACATTAATATTCTATTAATATTCAATGGTACCAGTCTCTACTTGATCAAAATTCATATTAAATAATATTAAATAAGGTTATTTTGATTTTCCCATTTTTTATTGTTGTTTACAACAATTGTTTCGCTATCACAGTAGCATCATCAGGCAGGTTTACATTTTGAATAACTAAGCTTGTTTCGGAAAATCGTTGCTATTTATATTACAGTAAGTATACAAAATTGTTATTGAGCGCTGAAAACCAAAAAAAGTCTCTGTAAATTCCAGCTTATCTGAATATATTTAACAGGAGTGAGTTATTCAAATCTAATAGTTCGTTAAGTAATATTCCAATTTTATTGTGTTTATTTATCTCGAGGGACTTTAACAGGTTTAAGGCGTAACTTTTACTTTATATACTACTCTGTCAAGAAAGTACCGGGAATTTTCAATTAAAACAACATTTTTACATTTAATCGTCAAAATTTATTGGGTCGCCTTCAAAATAGGCTCCATTTGCTCCAATACATCTATGCCAACGGCACTTCCAATTATCGAAACATTTTTTATAGGCGCTTTCCGGGATGGACTTTAGCTCTCGCGCCGAATTTTGTTTTATGGCTTCAATCGACTCAAAACGGGTGCCACGAAGGGGCAATTTTAGTTTTGGGAAGAGGAAAAAGTCGCAGGGAGCCAAATCCGGCGAATACGGTGGTTGCTGAAGCACGTTTGTTGAGTTTTTGGCGAGAAAGTCAGTCACAATCGTAGCTCGGTGAGAAGGCGCGTTATCGTCATGCAAAGTCCATGAGTTGTTCGCCCACAAATTTGGCCGCTTCTTACGGATACGCTCACGCAAACGTTTCATAACGCCTAGGTAATACTCCTTGTTTACCGTCTGACCCTCTGGAACGAATTCGTAGTGCACCACGCCACGGATATCGAAGAAAACAATGAGCATCACCTTCATTTTCGAGCGGCTTTGGCGTGGTTTTTTCGGTTTCGGCTCATTTTTTGCCACCCATTCCGATGATTGCTGGCTTGTTTGCATATCGTACTGGTAGACCCAGGTCTCATCACCAGTTATAATGCGTTCCATGAATGTAGAATCGGAATTACAGTGATCCAGCATGTCTGAAGCAACCTGTTCGCGATGACGTTTTTGAAGAAAATTCAGGTCTTTCGGTACGAGTCGTGCGGCCACCTTTCTCATGCCCAAAATATCAATCAAAATCGTACGTGCGGACTCGTGGGATATCTTAAGATCATGTGCTATCTCTCTCAAGCTGGTACGACGGTTTTCCAGCACCCTTTCCTTAATTTAATCGACATTATCTTCGATCGAAGCCGTCGATGGGCGACCACTTCACGACCGTCCTTGAAGGCTCTGTACCACTGATATGCACGAGTTTTCGATAGAGCATTATTACCAAAGGCCTTTTGCAACATTTTCAATGCATCGGCACACGAAAATTCATTTGCAACACAAAACTTTAAACAAATTCTTTGCTCAACGTAATCACCCATAGTAAAAATCGGCACGCACTCTGACATCGACTGACTTAATCAGCTGTTGCAAACACACTAGTTGACAGATCTCTCTCAAGCTTGGCTAGTAATTAAGGACAGTGGTACCAACCTAGGAAAAAAAAAATAATTCCCGGTACTTTCTTGACAGAATGTTTATATAGAATTTCAAAATTATTGTTGAATGTATGTCCTGTTTCTGAGAAATAGTTAGAATAGGTGGAATTACTCTTATTATTGAGGAAACTCTTCAAATGTTCTCAAATTCTATGTCGGAAAATTCTTCCAGTCTGTCCTATGTAAACTTTAGGGCAATCACCACAGGTTAACTTATAACCCCCGATTTATCATCTCTATGTGTACTGTCTTTATTATTTTTAATGAATTTACTCAGATGTGAATAGGTTTTAAATGAAATTCTCAAATCATATTCATTTTTGAGGTATGTAGCAATTTGTCAGAAGTACATTTAGTGTATTTTAACGAATGTATTCAAAATTTTCTTTTATATTAGGATAAAACATATTTAAAGCTATTTCATTATTTTTATTTATCAACAATTTGTCTAAAATAGCTATGATATCCTAATATATAATAAAAGAAAATTTGAAATACATTTCCTTAAAATACACTAACGGTATCTGAGAAAATTGCTACATACCCCAAAAAAAAATATGATTTAAGAACTTCATTTAAAACCTATTCGAACTTCAGTAAATTCATGAAAAATAATAAAGACTGTACACGTTGAGATAATAAATCGGGGGTTTATAAGTTGACTTGCGGTGATTGTCCTAAAGTTTACATAGGACAGACTGGAAGAACTTTCCGAAATAGAATTTGTGAACATTTAAAGAGTTTCCCCAATAATAAATTCCACATATTTTAATTATTTGTTAGAAACAAATTCCACATATATAAAGTAAAAGTTATACCTTGAACCTGTCAGAATCCCTAAAGCTAAATAAACACAATAAAATTGGAATATTACTTAACGAACAATTAGATTTAAATAACTCACCTCTGTTAACTATATTCAGATAAGCTGGAATACAGAGACCTTTTTTGTGCTCAATAAAAATTTATTTTACTTACTGTAATATAAATAGCAGCGGATTTCGGAAACAAGCTTAGTTATTAGTTATTATAACAATAAAAATTGTGAAAATCAGAATAATCTTATTTAATATTAATTTCTATTAATGATTGTTTATATAAAATATTAAATAAAATTAAGACCAGTACTCTACACAGGTGAAATACAATGTGACTGAGATAATATTCCAGAAAAAAAAAAAATGTTACAATTCAAATACAAAAAATTATATGAATAAGTTCATTCTTTAATTTCTTATAATGTTATACATTTCGAGTTCAAATCTCACTAAATACTGGTTTATCATGTTATAAATCATCCAATTTTTTATTTGAAATCATATGAATTTATGTTGGTTCAATTCCCAGACGAAAAGACATTCAGATTCATAGAAAGAAGATAATTTTATGAGAACCTCTGGAATTTTGGGTCATCATTTTCTTATATACATCCTCAAATATACACATTGGTACTATAACTTTTTTGTAACTAGTATATTCGGTGAGAGTTTGATTCGACAGAACAAAATGCATGTTTGTTATAATTTTATTTCCATCCCCAATTTTATCACTTAAGACTGAACAGATTTCGATAAAAAAACAGAACGTCACTCGATTTTTGTACCAAGTTTTATAAATGAATTGAAAATACATCCAGATGACCAAATTTATATATTCAATTTTTAAATTCTTCATACTTGGAAATCCAAAAAGAAATTTTTTTCCTGGAGTATTAGATTTGAATACAGAAGACTGGATTAAAAATGGAAAAATAATTTATCGTTATGAGAATTTGGTAGTTATGATGAATTTCATGTGAAATATCTAGGAAAACAATTCTAAGAAATAATTATTGAAATTAAGATATTGTATTGTACAAGAATTCGATAAATTGCACTTAGTGATATCCAGCGATAAATCCCCATCGTGTTTTTTGAACTACTTCAGTTGTGGCATCACTTCTACGCCACTGAGTGCTCAATGGTATCTTGTGGAGTTGGTAGTTTGATATGGGCGCAGTTATTGCTTTATGCCAAGATAAGATTATCTTCTTATAATTTATGCCTTCTTCAGGAAACCCTACGGACTGACACTGTATATCGAATTTCATTAGTTTCGTCACTCTCCCCTATAACATTTTTTTACGTTGTCGGAAATAACTTATTCTATGGACTTATAATTTCACGGATATAGATTGTGGATTGTTTCGACACGATACCCTATCGACCCCTCAGAAGATAAAGAAATAATATTTCATCATATCTGTCTAGTATGGAGGACTTTAATGAATTGATTAACGAACCAGATAAACGGAGAGATTTTGCCTTGAAAAATATATGTTTTGATTAAAGGCAATCGATCAAAACGCTCGACTCTCGCATGAGATAGTGAAGTTTGAATCCATAACTTTTCCATTCATTCTAATCTTCAAAATAGTCATCGTTGCCAACAGGAATCGATGATCAAGGAGCATATTGATCTCTTTGACATCGCCCTTGTTAGAAAGTCCATTCTTCACACGAAAAAACAGTGCAAAATTTACACAAATGTCATAAAAACCATTGATACTATATTTTCTCAACTCCGATCCATAAGAAGAATCGACTGACTTAAAGTCTTCAATTCTCATCCTTCACAGTATTTTTGTGACTGCCTAAAATAGTTTCGGTGGAATGGTCTGAATATCAGACATACAGTTTGTTTTCCATCATTCAAATACGCATAAATCAAAACTTCAAGAGGATAACAAAAATTGTTTCGAAGTTAAATTCTTAAAATTTAAATGAGCAACTTCGAATCGTGTTGGCCTTTACTTGATAGGAATCCTTGTACGCTTTAATGATAATAAGGTTGATTTTTCATCTGCATCTGCATGAAACGTGTTATTGAAGAGTAAATAATTTTGTTTCAGGCAAACGTTCAAAGTATCCAATATCTTTTTGCGCACTTGTTTTATTACAGGGTTAGGTCGTTCTCATTGTAATTAATGAGTCGTCAACCATGTTAATCGTTTCTATGACTAGTATATTTGGTCTCTGATTGAATGATTCTCACTAATTTTTTTGAAAGTTCATCATATGACGAAGCTGTGACAAAAAAAACAACAGGTTTCACAGGATAATCTTCCTTGTGCAACTTGATCAAAGAATGCAAAATGGGTGAATGTAGATTCATCGAAGTTAATTTAAATGTTGGAATATTTTCGAAGAGGACTATTGAGTTGCTGATTACTGTTTTAATTTGTTCTTTATATTGTTGTGTTTTGTTAATGTTGTGATATTTTAAATATCAAACAGAGTAATTCTATTATAAAATTTCAATTCTATATAATTCCTTCAAAAGTTATTAAAATTAAATCGAATCATTTCCCTCAGAACACTGTTTTTATAGAAATATAGAGTAAACACTCATCACACATCATCAAAAGAAGTTAAAAGAATCCAAATAATAAATAGAATATTATATATAAAATTAAATAATAAGAAACGGTTTTTTACTTAATAGAAGGATTATTACAAAATTTGAATATCAAATCAGATTTAATCTGTTAGTCTTCTACAATTTTAATTTCAAAAAATTTATTCAAGAAACTTTAAGAATTAAATTAATGTCTTTATAAGCACTGCTCATATTTTGTTTCGTTCCAGGCATGCGTACTGAACTCTTCAGACAAACGTACGAGCCCTGTTTGTTAAAAAATGTATTGTTTTCTGTTCTTATATTCATGAAAACTAAATCTTTCTCAAAAATATACAGAATAATTTTAAGAATTTCTCAAAAACCAATTTATTTGAAGTATTCAATATATTTAAATAAATTGCTTCAAAAATTCTCAAAACATGTAGCACATCCTCAAAAAATAATTAGAATTCAGATAAGACCAGTTCAACTTTACATATTAAAAATAATTGAATCATTTAACAATAAATAGACTTACCAAATGCTGTCTCTAGAAAAATATTTATTTAATTATTAATTTCAATTGACGTCTATTAAATATGAGCAGTGCTTATAAAGACAATAATTTAATTCTTAAAGTTTCTTGAATAAATTTTTCGAAATTAAAATTGTAGAAGACTAACAGATTTAATCTGTTTTGATATTCAAAGTTTGTAGTAATCCTTCTATCAAGTAAAAAACCGTTTCTTATTATTTTATTTTATATATAATATATAATTATATCAGGTTTTTAAATAAAGAAATTCATTATACAGTGTTGAATGTTTTTAACTAAGACCATTAAAGTGCCTCATAAACTTTGTGTGATTTTGATGTGACCATAGAACATGAGTAACTTGGATATTAGATATACCTAGTTGAATGTTCAACAAATCACATATTTCTAGAGACCGCATTTGGTAATTTTATTTATTGTTAATTGATTTTATTATTTTTTATATATAAAGTTTAACTGGTCTTATCTGAATTCTAATTATTTTTTGAGGATGTGCTACATGTTTTGAGAGTTTTTGAAGCAATTTATTTAAATATATTAAATATTTCAAATAAATTGGTTTTTGAGAAGTTCTTAAGATTATTTTGTATATTTTTGAGAAAGATTTAGTTTTCATAAATATAAGATCAGAAAACAATACATTTTGTAACAAAAAGGGCTTGTACGTTTGTCTGAAGAGTTCAGTACGCATGCCTGGAACGAACCAAAAAATATTTATTTTTTATTAATTTTAATTGACAATTTATTTTCGTTCGGTTTTTTTAATTCCATTCGATATTGTATAATGAGTTTCGATTTTATACGTCTATTAAATATGAGAAAGCTTATAAAGACATTAATTTAATTCTTAAAGTTTCTTGAATACATTTTTTTAAATTAAAATTGTAGAAGACTAACAGATTAAATCTGTTTTGATATTCAAATTTTGAAATAGAATATTGATCGCACTTATTCAACAAACATTCAGCGCTGTTTCATACCGGTATTTCGAAAAACAAATTCAACTCTAAAAATGCCAAACATAATCTTAAGAAATTCTTCGAAATAACCTCTCTTTAAAAAACTATTTCAAGAAACATCTTCGAGAAGGAAATTGAGATTCTCACCGATAATCACCGATTCGTATTCTAGGTTCGTCCCCAGAAAATACTCTGTAATTATCAGTGGGAATCTCGAATCGCCTTTTTGAAGATGTACTACATATTTTTGAAGAGAGGTTGTTTCAAAAACTTCTTGAGGTTTTTCATGATAGTGGTATGAAAGAGTGCTGTATCCAGTAAATGTTTATTGAGTAAGTTCGATCAATATTCTATATTTAATTTAAATTCTTTTATCTCGTTTTGATGCTGTGTGATGAGTATTAATTCTATATTGAAAAGAAGCATTGATTCTGTTTAATTGGAAAAATTCTTCAAAAAAATTTAGAAAATTAAAATTTTTTGCTAGGTATAAGAGAATTACTCTTTTTGATATTTAAAACAACCTTCTTCCAGGTAAAATCCCCCTTTTTATTATTAATATTGTTCTTATCTGAAAACAAATTTCCTTTGTCGGCACGTTAAATTGAATTGAATCATTTTCTATGATATAAGGTCTAATTGTCTTATCTATGTGGTAATTATTATTATGATAATTTGGTATTTTGTCCTTTATGATATTATTTAGAATGTACTTATTTATATGTGATTTTGACAATTTTTTAAAAGGATTTCTGAATCTATAGTTAGATACTCTAGAGATCTTTTGATTATTTATATAAAATTTGGAACTTTTTTCCACTGATTATTTCTTGTTAATTCTGCTTTGGAGAGAATTCAACCTGCAAGATCGATTCCTCCTTTTATCTGAAGCACTCAGCTCAATATAAAAGAGTTGATTCTTGGTGTAGATTTTTGAATCTTGAAATACAAGCACTTAGTTAATTTTGAAAGAGACATGGATCTGCATACTGATAACTGGCAGATTAGAGATTAGACAATAAATTTTCAACATACTGATATGCTTTTCTTTTACAGATGCCTGCGGCCTCAGCGATGTGGCCCACATAGAATCAATTCAGGAGAAGTCCCAGTGCGCCCTCGAAGAATACTGCAGATCCCAATATCCAAACCAACCAACAAGATTCGGAAAATTGCTGTTGCGGCTTCCTAGTCTTAGAACAGTTAGTTCGGCGGTTATTGAACAATTGTTTTTCGTTAGGCTCGTTGGAAAAACGCCCATTGAAACCCTTATCAGAGACATGCTTCTGTCAGGCAGCAGTTTTTCGTGGCCGTACATGTGATACTTGAAGCTATACTAGGTGCACTAGTCAATGTTCTTTTGTTCGTACATGGGTGGTATTCGCTACTGCGCGATAAAGTGCCAAAAATTTAAATTTTGCTCCACAAATGGATGGACATCATGAGCAAGGTTAACATAGCGTGACATATCAAAACAACGGGTCAGGAAAAATATTTAGGAGAATCACATATTTTCAGCAAACCATCTGATAATATATCCCTTACATTCGGCATATCCAGAAAAAAATATTTTTTCCCGCTAAATTTGTGATATTTTAAATTGGAACCAAAGTCTAGACTATGTAATTGTTTATAAATTACTAGAATCTAGTTTAGTAACAAATGTTACACAGGTTTACTAAAATTGGTTCTTGTTATCTGGTGGACCCTCATATTCTTGAAAATTCACTTACAAGTACTGATACATTCAGTACAAATTCGAAAATACAAAGGGACCATTTTGGTAACTTGACTCCGAAATTATTAATATGTCGAAGACGAATTATAACAACATTATTATTCAAAATAGACTGAAAATATGTGATTCTTTACGATTCCCAATAATGACATCCTTAACCGTTTTCTGAACGGGGTTAAACGGCTAACTGCCAAAATTTACCAAGCTTGGCTCCAAGAAAACAAAAAATGTTCCTTTTTATATCAAATCGAATCAAATGAAAACTGTTAATTTTAAAATTAGCATTATTGTGTATTATTAGATCACTTATACATATTTTATTGGAAAAATTGTACCATATGTAAATATAACCATAGTTAGACATCCTCGAAATGAGATTTTTTGATTTTAAAACTTGCCATTGCGTGAGATAAGATAAATAACATCAATGAAATACCGCTTTATGAATTTATAGTTGTTAACAATGAATTTTTTTCACGAAATGTCGAACTGATTTTCATTACAAAATTTTATGTCGATTTTTTGTTTCAACTCGTATGGCATTTCTTCGCTGGTGTCATAATATATTGTAGTCAATTTTGTTTTTTTATAATTTGTGGTTATTTGTTATAAGTTGTTATGATGTTGTTATGATTGTAAACTTGTCTTAATTCGCTGTCTATATATGAATATATTTAAATTTAGGTGGCCAGTTGATCTTATACTCAAGTCTTACTTTTTGTAATTTTTTTCCCACGAAATAATCTGAATAGAAGTTGAATTTATTTTGTTCGAAACAATGAACAAGGAGGTTACAATCACTCAAAGAATTGGTTCAATATCGAAATTAAAGAAAACATAGAATAAAAATATTTATCCCGAAGCAATTTAAAATTTTAAAAGATATAAGTACCTCAACTTGTTCTAATTCGATGAAAGCTATTAAAATTAGATCGAATTGCTTCTATTCATCTTTCATTAGAAGTACCTGGAAAATTCAGTTCAAAGATTGTGTCATAACATAGTTAGTTATTGCTTTCGACTTTTGACTGATATTTAAATTGTAAAAGACCAGTAAAATTTCGAATATTTGTTAGTTCTAGTGCAATTTATATATACTCGATTCCTTGTTTATGTTTTTTTTTATAACCAGGTTTTGCAAATATGTAAGTTATTTTTGAAGAAATCGAAGATCAACGAATATTATATAGAATAAAAGATTTCTTCCAATTGTAAAGATTTGTACATATCTAGAAAGTTAATAAACTTGACTGTATTTATATTTCTGTTGTGTGTATTCTTCAACTTACATATATTCCCTTTACATAGGAACAGTGTTTAAGAAAAACACTTCTTTTACTTTTCATATTTTTGATGTGCAATGAGCGATATTTTGTGAAATAGAAATGTTGCAATGTTGGTACATAATATAATAATAATAGATGTGGCAACTAGATGAGGTTCATGTGATATCGATGATCTCTACAGAGCTTATACCAAAAACAATCGAATAGAATCTAAAAATAATTGGACTGCATACCAATACCTTCAGTGGCGTTTAGAAGGCATTCCTCCTAAGTACCTTCCACATAGTGAAAAAATTTCAACATCTGTTCGAGTATAGAATTGTTATACACATGAATGTTACCCTGTCTCGATTTCTAGAACTTTCTATTATTATAGCTCATACTCCTTATTAATGATTTTTGGTACATATCAGCCGAATTCATTTATTTGAATATGAATATGCTAATTATAAGCATTACGGCAAATTATGAGCATGAGGAAAGTTTGTTCTACGTTAATAACGTGAAAATATCGAGAATACATTTCTTTACTTGAATTAACTAGCGAAGGTATGTCTTGTATGTATTTTTCATACTCTAGATGACGCTAGTGTATTATTAATACTTGACAGATTTGTAGTCACTAGCATGCATTGCACTGATGAAAACCAATCAGTTTTAAACGTGCGCATATCTGCCATTCGTCTCTGTGATCAACAAAACCTTGTCGAGTATAGAATTGTTATACAGATGTATGTTACACTGTTTCGATTTCTAGAACTTTCTATTACCATAGCTCATATTCCTTATTAATGATTTTTGATGCAAATCAGCCGAATTAGTTTATTTGAATATCGTATAAATATTTAGATTTCCAGCAACATTTGATAATAATAAGAAAGCCAGGCCAAACACATCAAAAATAATAGAAATATTGCCACATGACACTCACAATGACGGTCAGGATGGAAAAATATTTGAACAGAAATTCACTCAAATTATTCGGTGCGTCGTATCAAACAGAACATTTAACTTCAATTACAAAAAAAGTTTCTACAATAAAAAATTGTAAGTATTCAAAAATTATATCTTGAAACAGCAACAGAAATTTCAGTGAAAAAGGCAAGACTCAAATTTTTAGAAATAATCCATATAACTGCCCCCTCCCTCTGAATTCTTTCAGTTGCTGTGTTGAATTAAACATTTTCCAACCATAAAGTATCACTGAATAAAGTTTAAATTATCAGAAAAAATTAATTTTCATTTCAAGAGAAAGAAATTTGAATCGATTGTGAAAAGTTTCTAGAATTAAATATTTTCATCGAACTACCTCAAAAACCGCAACAAAACTTGTAAATTTTCCAGAGGTCTTAGAATATAAATAGCAATCTCTCCAATAGCAATTTTTTAATATATGACGGCCCGAAGAAAGGGAAACCTATGTCACCTTGTCTTGAACTGCTATACATCATACACTATCAGCTGAAGGCGTGTTCACAACTGGCCAGTTCGGTGGAAGAACGACTAATGATAAGTAAAAGTTCTCGGAGTTGTTTATTCAACTGCATAGAGATGTGCTCGTTGCGCTACCCTAGTGCCGTATGCGAATCTGGCGGCAGTTGGCACCATTTCCTTCCTTAATATCTATGGAAGCTGAAGTCGGCAACTTTCCTTCTATGTTACAACGGGGTGGGTGTTGCAATACAGGACGCTCACCCATAGAACTAGTGTGGTTCTTCCCGATTTCAGGTTATATGTCCATAAAGGCGAATGCGTCAGAATTAGATCTGTGCTAGCTTTAAGGGAAGGGATACTATGACGTGTTAGTCTCCTCGAGTTCGTGGATTCTGGTATCGAGTTGTACTCTTCTTGGCGACCGTTAGGCTTCAATGGCCTCTTTTGAAAACAAGGCTAGGTAGTTTGGCCCGCAGAGGCATTTGTACTGCTGACCACCCTAATTGGTGTTGGACTCGTGGGGACAGTGGTTGAAAGGCTGCATGCTAGGCTAGAAGGGAACTCTGCCGTGCAGGATCGTAGTTCTTGTGCCTGGATAACCGGGACTGACCCGGAGGTTTAGGGGTCTCGACCATGCTTTAGGCTGGGCTTGAACCCGGATCGACCGGGGTGTCTACTGCGAGTTCGGGCCTCAAGCGGTCGAATGGACTGTGGAGAAATGAAGCCCCCTTCAGCGTAAATCTTGCGCCTGGATAACCTGAACTCGCTCGGAGGTTTAGGGGTCCCGACCACGCTATATTCTGGGCTTGAACCCGGATCGACCGGGGTATCCATGGTGAGTCTGGGCCTTGAGTGGTCGAACGACGGTGGATACCTAGAAACTCCTTCGGCGTGTGAGTTGCGTCCCAATCAACTCGAGCACCGACACTGTATAGCTAGTAGAGGTTGGAAAGTGCTTCGAAGCTACCAGTCTATACTGGAAGCAAAGGGGACTTATGTTTCGTTTTTGTGTGCTGATTAGACTTATCCCAATCCCGCCCATGGGGGCAGTGACCATAGGCCCAACAGACAGGTAGGCTACTTTAATCTACACAAGGGAACAATATTCCAACGACTGCAAACTGGCTTTTATAGTTGGCCAGTCAATCAGTCGTACTCTCTCTTATGTATGGAATCCAAAAACTGCAACGAATGCTTGAGTGCTGAGCTGCAAACAAAAGAGCATTATTCGAGTCCTGGTCTGATCTGGGCTCTAAACAGTAGAAGAACCTGATCAGCACCTGATATCTCAGCTCAATTGCAACAAACTTTACAATGTCAGTCAGTCACTTGTTTCCCCAACAAACCGAAGATTTAACAGTCACGCCAAGAAAATGCATGAAATCACTTGGCTGAAGCACTTGGTTTTCCATCATCAAGTCGCGAACTGAGTTTTCCGAGAAAAAGTTTGAGACATTGAATTTCACTAAATTTCGTTGACCCCATTCATTTATCCTTTTGAGATCTTCGTTCAGGGAATCGACTTGCTAACATGACATAACACTATGAAGGTGACAATCAACGTTGCTTAAAGGTTTGTCACTGGTGAAAGAATACATCAGCGTGCTATCATCCACGAAGCTCACAATTTGGTTCTCGGTCGTACTAAGAAGATCTTTTATATATATACATATATGGATTAGGAAGCGGGTGGAAGACAAAATTGAGCCTTGGGCACTCCAGCGTTCACGTTGAGATACAATAACCGACATCGTCCACTTGAATGTTTCTGTTGGTGAAAACTCTTCATCCAATCGCAGAGTCTTTCGTGAAAACCATACGAAGATAGCTTATTCAGAAGAGCCTTATATAAAACACGATCGAAAGCCTTGAATATGTCCACAGCACCTGACCTAGATTCTCAATTGCCCTCCTCCATACTTGCGTCACATAGCTAAAGAGGTCACCTCTTCATCGGTGTTTGCGAAAGCTATATTGTCTGTTACTGATGAGACCTTTGCTCCCCATTTCGAGATTGATAGTTGCCTCAATGACTTTCGACAAAATTGATATTGTCGCTATTGGGCAGTAATTTGATGGAAAACACTTTCTCCCCTTCTTTGGTATAGGCTGCACTTGTGCAATCTTCCATGAACCAGGAAAAATTCCTTCCATGTATGACTAAGTGAGCATCTTACAGAGAACATGTGTAATCTTGTGAACACTTTTTGAATACAATGGCAGGTATCCCGTCTGGTCCAGTTGCTTTCTTGGAATTAAATGCATCAAGAACTCTACGAATGATCCGTCGTCTGCTGTATATATCCCTCATCCAAGATGAAACATTTGGAATTGTTGAAAGTTCGCGATCAAATGTTTCGATAGTCGAGCTTGCAGCGAATATCCGCGTGAAGAGATCGACATTAGCTTTTGGCGAATTTGCAAGTGAACCATCCTATTCTATCAGAGGGGAAATCTTGAATGAGAGAAGTTGTTGCCAATTTTCTTTGCCATCGACCAAAACTGGTGCAATCGTCAGGACAATTTTAGGAGCTTGTTGATTATTTTGGAATCATACGCTTCTTTGGCTTCATGTATGTTCTGATAGCATACGTTTCTATGCTGAATGTAGTTAGCACATGACTTGTTAGATGGAATTGACCGCCACCGTCGGTAGGCTCTATCTTTCGAAATTGTGGCCCATCTGCAGCCATTTCTAAACCTTGGCTTTATGTTTTAGAGTCGTTTAACTGTATTTGGGGTAAAAGTGGCCATTGAAAAAAGAATCGCAACTGTAACACAATCGACAATGCTGTTCATATTTTCTGTATTGGAGCATGTTCAATTCCATGGGTACGAGATATAAAAATCACGCAGAGCATCACAGTCTGCCAAATCATATGTGGTTTCCTAGACGGAATTGAATTTTTGGAGCCTGGTACGATTCTGTCATGAGGCAATGATAAGAATTGCTCAATGGTGCTGAAATAGCAGCTCTGTAGCGCCCTGTCTTACTTGTCAAGAAAAGGTTCAATGTATTTGCCGTATCTTCTGGTTCAGGAACTCTTGTAGGCTCTTCGACTAGTTGGGTGAGATTACAGCTTATGGCAAGGGTTTCTGCCTGCCTGCCATAACTAAAAACTATTAAAATGTCGACAAAAAATTGTTGAAATCCATCAATTTCAGAAATTCTTCATGATACGCTTCAGCCTAGTCTGAATCGAATGCAAATCCGATTGATAATTTGCTCGAAGCAATTAATCGTACTACTCTGTCAAGAAAGTACCGGGAATTTTCAATTAAAACAACATTTTTACATTTAATCGTCAAAATTTATTGGGTCGCCTTCAAAATAGGCTCCATTTGCTTCAATACATCTATGCCAACGGCACTTCCAATTATCGAAACATTTTTTATAGGCGCTTTCCGGGATGGACTTTAACTCTCGCGCCGAATTTTGTTTTATGGCTTCAATCGACTCAAAACGGGTGCCACGAAGGGGCAATTTTAGTTTTGGGAAGAGGAAAAAGTCGCAGGGAGCCAAATCCGGCGAATACGGTGGTTGCTGAAGCACGTTTGTTGAGTTTTTGGCGAGAAAGTCAGTCACAGTCGTAGCTCGGTGAGAAGGCGCGTTATCGTCATGCAAAATCCATGAGTTGTTCGCCCACAAATTTGGCCGCTTCTTACGGATACGCTCACGCTAACGTTTCATAACGCCGAGGTTATACTCCTTGTTTACCGTCTGATCCTCTGGAACGAATACTAAGTGCACCACGCCACGGATATCGAAGAAAACAATGAGCATCACCTTCATTTACGAGCGACTCATTTTTTGCCACCCATTCCGATGATTGCTGGCTTGTTTGCATATCGTACTCGTAGACCCAGGTCTCATCACCAGTTATAATGCGTTCCATGAATGTAGAATCGGAATTACAGCGATCCAGCATGTCTGAAGCAACCTGTTCGCCATGACATTTTTGAAGAAAATTCAGGTCTTTCGGTACGAGTCGTGCGGCCACCCTTCTCATGCCCAAAATATCAATCAAAATCGTACGTGCGGACTCGTGGGATATCTTAAGATCATGTGCTATCTCTCTCAAACTGGTAGGACGGTTTTCCAGCACCCTTTCCTTAATTTTATCGACGTTATCTTCGATCGAAGCCGTCGATGGGCGACCACTTCACGACCGTCCTTGAAGGCTCTGTACCACTGATATGCACGAGTTTTCGATAGAGCATTATCACCAAAGGCCTTTTGCAACATTTTCAATGCATCGGCACACGAAAATTCATTTGCAACACAAAACTTTAAACAAATTCTTTGCTCAACGTAATCACCCATAGTAAAAATCGGCACGCACTCTGACATCGACTGACTTAATCAGCTGTTGCAAACACACTAGTTGATAGATCCCGCTCAAGTGGCATAGTAATTAAGGACAGTGGTACCAACCTAGGAAAAAAAATTTTTACCTGCCTCATTGCCCCGCCAGATTTAAATCGATAATTCCCGGTACTTTCTTGACAGAATGTATAATAAGAAGTGGTTTTTTCACTTGATAGAAGGATAATTACAATTAATAGTACCATATTCTCAAAATATCCTAAAATTTTTGAAATTAAAGCCGAATTATCCAAACCCAATTGACTCCATCAATCAAACTGCTTTAAGACAAAAACAAAAAGAGGAAATTTGAATGATAGGAAAATTTTTCAAATTTTAATTTTCTGACTCTCCACGGTCTCCCATAAAATTGGTCGAAAATATTTAGGGTACAACAACTCTCCTTAGGCCCCACTGCACTCCGAGCCAAGTTGGTCTCCCAATTTAAAAAATACGATTGCAATGTTTGACTCGGCGCCAGAACATTTGTCGCTCTGTTTTAAGAATTTTATTGGTGTCAATTAAAGGTCAATTCGAGCTATTAAAGATTGGGAATACAACAAGGCATAGATTGCGTCATTCCTGATCAGATAAAGTCAGATTTGGTTTATAAAACAAGAACACACATTTATGTGTTTCCATTTATCGAAGGAAATGTTGAATTCTTATTATAAATATAATATGAGATCTTAAAAATAATATGCTGACATTATTCCAGATAAAATTATTATTTATCACGTTCACAGCAGAGATCTGTTTCTAACAAATATTAGCTCAAGATTAATTCAAAAAACCTCGAATAAAGTTAACGGAGAACAAACCTAACTTCACTCTCAGCGTTTCTTTCTTAAAAATTTTACAATTTTTTCCTGAGAAAATAACTCTTATTTTTTTCCTGGCCATTCATTCAAAAAAATTACAAAATTCTTTATTAAATTTAATGTATCACTAATGCGAAATTAAACTTGAGCGAAAACAATTTTTGTATATTCTGGATGGAATTTTGTTCTTATTGTTTTCGAATAAAATGAGAATTTATGTTAGCAGATTTAATACTGAGCTTTTAATACATTCTTCAATCTATGGAGATTCAAATTCCAATAAGTGTGAAAAATAGAAAAATGTATGTGAAGCTTTGATTTTAGTTTTGACGTCAGATTCTTCATCAGTAAATCCAACCTAGTCGTTTAAGATCATTTAAAAAAATCGCGATTGAAAGGTACGTTAATTAACCTATGAATCATACTGTGTTATACTGCCATTTTTGGTTAATAGGATGGTTGGATGTTTGATGAATTGTGATATCGATATACTACTCTGTCAAGAAAGTACCGGGAATTTTCAATTAAAACAACATTTTTACATTTAATCGTCAAAATTTATTGGGTCGCCTTCAAAATAGGCTCCATTTGCTCCAATACATCTATGCCAACGGCACTTCCAATTATCGAAACATTTTTTATAGGCGCTTTCCGGGATGAACTTTAGCTCTCGCGCCGAATTTTGTTTTATGGCTTCAATCGACTCAAAACGGGTGCCACGAAGGGGCAATTTTAGTTTTGGGAAGAGGAAAAAGTCGCAGGGAGCCAAATCCGGCGAATACGGTGGTTGCTGAAGCACGTTTGTTGAGTTTTTGGCGAGAAAGTCAGTCACAATCGTAGCTCTGTGAGAAGGCGCGTTATCGTCATGCAAAATCCATGAGTTGTTCGCCCACAAATTTGGCCGCTTCTTACGGATACGCTCACGCAAACGTTTCATAACGCCTAGGTAATACTCCTTGTTTACCGTCTGACCCTCTGGAACGAATTCGTAGTGCACCACGCCACGGATATCGAAGAAAACAATGAGCATCACCTTCATTTTCGAGCGGCTTTGGCGTGGTTTTTTCGGTTTCGGCTCATTTTTTGCCACCCATTCCGATGATTGCTGGCTTGTTTGCATATCGTACTCGTAGACCCAGGTCTCATCACCAGTTATAATGCGTTCCATGAATGTAGAATCGGAATTACAGCGATCCAGCATGTCTGAAGCAACCTGTTCGCGATGACGTTTTTGAAGAAAATACAGGTCTTTCGGTACAAGTCGTGCGGCCACCTTTCTCATGCCCAAAATATCAATCAAAATCGTACGTGCGGACTCGTGGGATATCTTAAGATAATGTGCTATCTCTCTCAAGCTGGTACGACGGTTTTCCAGCACCCTTTCCTTAATTGCTATTGTATGTGGATTTGCAACAAAAACTGAAATTATGCAAATTACCCTTTCTCAAAATTTTAACATCGAAGAAATTATTACTACAGTTCTTTTCTTTCTCAAAATTTAATTTAATATTCCGATCAATTTTATTAATAAACTCCTTGAAATTCTATAGTTGTCCACCTGTTCCCTTTAAGGAATATATGATATCTGAACCAATGAGGAAATAATTTGCTGAATCTAGTGAATTTAAATTATCTGAAAATTTGTAACTGTTTTCAATTCAATGATACTGCTCAAAAATTGAAGTGGATATTCGAGAGAAAACTGACTATTTGCACTTGAATTAAATGAGGTGCATACCATGTGGAGAGGCGTATGTTTGCGTATTAGACACAAAATATGGTCCTCATGACACTAAATGGCTTAATTACAAAAAAATAATTTCTTGTAGGTGGTTTTGTGGTTTGAATGTGTGATAATGTGCTATTGCAATCGATCTGGTGTTGTGTAGTATCAGTTGTGGATTCATTTTCATGGGTTCAACATGCGTTTTGAAGCCGCCCAACTTGAAAAATTAGTCTGTTGGTTAAACGAAGGTTAACCTCAACAAGAAGTTGCTAACCGTTTCCGGGTTCCGCAAAGTATAGTTAGTAGAGCGTGGAATCACTCTCGTCAAACAATCCTGAAAAGGTTGCACAGATTCAATTCGAGGACAAGAGGATCCGCCAAGTACCGCGATCGAGTAGGGAGCACCGGACTGTAAGATATCGTTCGGCTCTTGAACATGAGAACAGGAACCCGCATAGATGGATATCAGGCCTGTCCACGGATGAACGTCATTTCATCTCTATCCATTTGATGGGCGAACCTTGGTGTGGCGAGAACGGGTTCAATGGTTTAATGAACATTTCATGACACCAAAAACTCTTTTCGGGGACGGCTCAGTGTGCGTTTGCGGAGGAATTTGTTTTAATGGGCGCACAGATCTTACTATCTTTTATTGTATTATTTTTTTGATATTAACGCAACCATGACAGCAGTAAGGTATCGTGATTTGATTGTAGAACCAATAATTGTTCTCTTTGCGGCCGCCATCGGTGACAATTTTACGTTAATCGATGATAATGCTCGCCCACACCAGGCGAAAATTATCAACGACCGCTTGGAAATGCATGGCATTAACAGAATGGATTGGACCGCTATCTCTTCAGACCAAAATTGTATTGAACATGTCTGACACTGTTAGAAACACTCGAAATCAACAGATACAATACCCTTAAAATTCAATGAACAATTAGATGTCAACAGATTTCCCTTGTTGAATAGTTTTGCTTAGTTAGATATTTCTGATAATTGGTCTCAACATATTTTACGGCTAGTTGTATCTCTTTTTTCCCAATTTTTCTTATCTGTATTTCCGAAACTTGACTCTTATTTGTAACCCCATATTTTCAAGTTATTCCCTAAACAAACCTATAGCAGATGCGAATTTTATATTTTGAGGGGAAAGTTTAAAATGTAAACATGAGGAAGCTACAGTGTTAGTGAAAAAATTGTGGTGAGTTAATGAATAGTGGAAATTTCCTTAATTATTTTATTCAATTTTCTTATTTTATATTTCATATGAAGGTACAAAAAACATTAATAATTAAAAAACTGCTAAAGTTGCTCAGCACAGGTTTGAAACACTTATGAATAAAAATGTTTCTCTTTGAGTCCTTTTTGGAAGATAACCCTCATATTTTATTATAGATAATAGCCACATTTGTTTTCCGAAACCAAAACAAATTTAATCTAAAAAAGATCTTCGAAGGTATTAAAAATTAAATTGAATAAAGAAACACTGTTTCACTTTATAGACACATAGAATCAACACATATGAGCGGCAGTTAACCAATTAAAATAAATAGAAAACATAAAGTACTGACCGTGATCATCCAAGACAAAATTGTTTCGATTGGATATTCAGAAATAACAAATTCCATCACCAAAAAATTCCCCACATAGGATTTAAGCAGGTCTTTTTCATTTTCTTTTTTTAAAAAAATGGGTAGAGGTTTCGTAAAATTAATCCAACTATTATCTGTAATATTTCAAAAAAGTTCTTCGATGCAAATTTTTAATTTATATTCATTTCTCATATTTTATATATCTGTTCAATATTTTATAAAAAAAATTTTTGAATATTTATTAAAAATTTTAATATTAAAACAAATTGAAATATGTTTATCTTCTACAATTTTAATTTCAAAAAAATTTTTATTCAAAAAACTTTTAGAAATAAATTTGTCTAACAAGCACCGCTTACATTTAATAGACGTATATAATCAAAACTCAATATATAATGTCAAATGGAATAAATAACCCAACAGATATAGGAAAGTAATTAAAATTAATAAATAAATATTTAAAGGAGACAAAATTTTGTTTCTGGTCTTACCGTAAAGAGCACCAATTGCCTTTTAAAAACATAAACACACCTTAAGGACTTCTCAAAGAATATAATTCATTTGAAATATTTAATATATTTAAATATTCGAATAAATTATTTCAAAAATCTCAAAAAAAATGTGCACTATATCTTTAAAAAACAAATATAATTCTGGACAATCCCGTCTTCAGTCCTCTTTTAACATGCCAAATATCAAAATCAAAAACATAACCTATATCACTCACGTGTTAAAAGACTTAAGCTTCGAAATACAGATCAACTATATAATTCAAGATTGATCTATGTTCTAACAAAATCAAAGAACAGTGTGAGTTATTTTAAGGTTTATTTAAATTCATTGACATTCTATAATGAGATTTATATTATATTATATTATATAGTTGATCTGTATTTCGAAGCTTAAGTCTTTCAACACGTGAGTGATAAAGGTTATGTTTTTGATTTTGATATTTGGAATGTCAAAAGAGGACTGAAGACGGGATTGTCTAGAATTATATTTGTTTTTTGAAGATATAGTGCATATTTTTTTAGAGATTTTTGAAATAATTTATTCGAATATTTAAATATATTAAATATTTCAAATAAATTATATTCTTCGAGAAGTCCTTTAAGTGTGTTTATGTTTTTAAAAGGCAATTGGTGTTCTTTACGGTAAGACCAGAAACAAAATTTTGTCTCCTTCAAATATTTGTTTATTAATTTTAATTACTTTCGTATATCTGTTGGGTTATTTATTCCATTTGACATTATATATTGAGTTTTGATTATATACGTCTATTAAATGTAAGCGGTGCTTGTTATAGACATAAATTTATTTCTAAAAGTTTTTTGAATAAAAATTTTTTTGAAATTAAAATTGTAGAAGATAAACATATTTCAATTTGTTTTAATATTCAAATTTTGTTATATTTCTTCTATCAAGTAAAAGGCCTTTCTATTTTATTCAATATTTTATGTTTGGCATAAAGATTATTATCATTCAATTGTAGAATTAAATAAAGGCCAAAGATTGTCAAAGTTCAGTATTTTTTTCCTTATCAAAAATTGATTGATTTTTTTCAGAATTTTCCTACATTCAAATATTTTCGAAATTGTGAACTTTTCCTAGTTGATTACGAAATATAAAATTCAATACACTTGCTTCTTCAAATGTTTTGTAAGGCTCTGATTGCATGAAATACACAAACATTTTCACATACTGAGAAATCTAAACAAAATAACGTGAAAAATCGAAAAAAAAATTGAATATTTTTGTCCCTCGGTATAATGAATGTAAAATTTTAAAATGACTGATTAGTCATATTCTATTGAATAGAAGATTTAAATTTCCAGTGATTGCTTTTATATTGAGCAGATGAAGTGAATGGCTGACGGAAGCAATACGTGAGTGACATCAAATTTAAACATCGAACTTATTTTGATTTTTTTGAATCGCGAATATCGCAAATGAGATAAACCTTCCCAAAATTAAGTAAAAAAATTTTCGTTACCATTTGTCCTCAACAAAATTACTAAGATTCGCTGAAAAAATGGTGAAAAGCTGACGTAAAACTTTTGCGCTTGTTTAGCAGTCCATTTCCCCCTTTTTGTTTTTGTTTTGAATCTTTTAATTATCCGATCCTCATGAAATCTTGCAAAAAAATCTTCATTACTATTCTCCTTCTGAAACCCAAATTTCAGATCACTCCAATTCAAACTTTGTAAAATATCATTAAGGGTAATAGAAAATTTCAAAAATGAATTACTGCCAAACCATTGAACTGATTTTGCACAATAACGAACTCAACTGAGGTATCCAAACATACCCCGAATGTTTCACGAGATAGGGATCTCTTTCCGTTCGAAAGTTATGCTTAAAATAGAGCTCAAGGCTGATCTGCTCAGTAAAAGTTTGTTGTAATTTCTAATGATACCATCCTCCCGAAATTTCGCACAAACATATGTGTTATTATTCTACTCCTAAATACCGAATTTCAAATCGATCTGATCTGTAGTTTTTTTAAATTTCCTGAAGAATTTTTAAAGTTGAATAACACGAAACTATTGAACCGATTTTGTTCATTAACGAACTCAACTGAGATATTAAAATCCTCAACCTTCTCTGAAAGTTTCAAGGCTCTAGCCCTTGACCTCGGATTCTTCATCGGTAAGTCCAACCTAGTCGTTTAAGACCATTTTCGGCTCAAAATTCGAAAATAACAGAAGAAACAATAGTTTCCTGTTTCATGGAACAAGCATGCAAAAAGGATCAGGAATTTTCACAGTACTCCTTGACACTATGCGTGTGTATGTCGGAAATTTTCAAAGAGTATACAAAAGTCGGAAAGTATTTAATTCTGTAGAAATCCTGTTTCAGACGGACTGTGAATGATGAATGGAATTTCTTTTACATCACATCCGATTTTCAGGTCGAATTGTAGACCCTTCTCAAAGCAACAAATAGATGTGTTACATATTTACTACCATTCGCTAATCGTTTTCGCTAATAGTTTTTCTTTATACTCGTTTTCGGGCGCAAATTTGTCGTTAGTTGGAGGGTGATTAATGAATTTCAAATTACTTAAACCGCCACAGTTAGCATGTTTGTAGAGGTGTCATTTCGCTGGACTTTCATTAGGACCAGCTGTATTCATTCATGAATGAATAGGTTTAAACGGATTTTCGGTTCGATGAGAACCAGTAAGAAACAGACAAGACGACTCTCAAACGAAACAATATTTCGACATTTCAAAATACTCTTTACTAGTTTCGTGATAAAAAAACAGCATCTGAAAATATATACATATATAGAAATGGAATTAAACTGCTGGAATAATGATGACATAGTATTTTTGTTAAAATGAAGGTGGCATCAATATTTTTTGAATAGGGAAGAGATGTCGAGTGTTGGTTAGTTTGAAAGTTATTTATTTTCTGTGCACAACCCAGTTAAAATTTTCAGAATCGGTTCACTATTTACGAAATAATATAATATTGAACATACCGTACAAAGGTTATGTTGTACAAACAGTTAAACCACCCAAACTCAAGATGGTTTCGAAGAATCCAAAAATAATTTTCAAGTTCTGTATTAGAGAGAAATAATTCCTATGAAGACATTGTTCCGAAAAAACAACCCCCAAATCTTTTTTTAATAGGAAAGAGATGGCGGATGTGTTTTAGTTAAAGAGCTATATGTACTACTCTGTCAAGAAAGTACCGGGAATTTTCAATTAAAACAACATTTTTACATTTAATCGTCAAAATTTATTGGATCGCCTTCAAAATAGGCTCCATTTGCTCCAATACATCTATGCCAACGGCACTTCCAATTATCGAAACATTTTTTATAGACGCTTTCCGGGATGGACTTTAGCTCTCGCGCCGAATTTTGTTTTATGGCTTCAATCGACTCAAAACGGGTGCCACGAAAGAGCAATTTTAGTTTTGGGAAGAGGAAAAAGTCGCAGGGAGCCAAATCCGGCGAATACGGTGGTTGCTGAAGCACGTTTGTTGAGTTTTTGGCGAGAAAGTCACAATCGTAGCTCGGTGAGAAGGCGCGTTATCGTCATGCAAAATCCATGAGTTGTTCGCCCAAAAATTTGGCCGCTTCTTACGGATACGCTCACGCAAACGTTTCATAACGCCTAGGTAATACTCCTTGTTTACCGTCTGACCCTCTGGAACGAATTCGTAGTGCACCACGCCACGTATATCGAAGAAAACAATGAGCATCACCTTCATTTTCGAGCGGCTTTGGCGTGGTTTTTTCGGTTTCGGCTCATTTTTTGCCACCCATTCCGATGATTGCTGGCTTGTTTGCATATCGTACTCGTAGACCCAGGTCTCATCACCAGTTATAATGCGTTCCATGAATGTAGAATCGGAATTACAGCGATCCAGCATGTCTGAAGCAACCTGTTCGCGATGACGTTTTTGAAGAAAATTCAGGTCTTTCGGTACGAGTCGTGCGGCCACCTTTCTCATGCCCAAAATATCAATCAAAATCGTACGTGCGGACTCGTGGGATATCTGAAGATCATGTGCTCTCTCTCTCAAGCTGGTACGACGGTTTTCCGGCACCCTTTCCTTAATTTTATCGACGTCATCTTCGATCGAAGCCGTCGATGGGCGTCCGGTCTTCGACCACTTCACGACCGTCCTTGAAGGCTCTGTACCACTGATATGCACGAGTTTTCGATAGAGCATTATCACCAAAGGCCTTTCGCAACATTTTCAATGCATCGGCACACGAAAACTCATTTGCAACACAAAACTTCAAACAAATTCTTTGCTCAACGTAATCACCCATAGTAAAAATCGGCACGCACTCTGACATCGACTGACTTAATCAGCTGTTGCAAACACACTAGTTGACAGATCCCGCTCAAGCTTGGCATAGTAATTAAGGACAGTGGTACCAACCTAGGAAAAAAATTTTTTACCTGCCTCATTGCCCCGCCAGATTTAAATCGATAATTCCCGGTACTTTCTTGACAGAATGTATATGTATATGATATTTATAGATAGTTCTTCTTTCTTATTAGAACAACTTAATTTTTTTCATGATCATACTTTATTAATTTTGACTGTAATAACCTGTGCAGTTGTATTCATTATAATTAACTTAATTTTGAATAAATATAACCATCGATTTCTATTAGAAGGTCATTTAATTGAAACAATTGGAACTATTCTTCCTGGATTAACATTAATTCTTATTGCTTTTCCTTATTTCGTAGATTCAACAACAAATTTTCTTTCCTAAATGAATAGGCCTCTCTATATTTATGCCAACTCGTTTCACAAAAACTCTTTAAGCAGTTATCTTTCCATATTTGAAAACTTTTGTCTAAGCCTAATGTAATCAATTTAGAATCAAAGCATTCTTTCGCTATTCCATCCAGAAACAACCGTAAAATAAAAATTTTGTCTCTATCTTCTTCTACTTCACAACGCGTGCATTCCGTCTCGAATTTTTCGAACCATAAATTCACTGAAACACTCTTACCACCAAAATTATTCAGCACAAAATCCTCCTTTATCCTCTTGAAATCCTTGCTTTTTCTTGAAAGTTCTATCGTATCCTGTGGTTTTGATGATTCTTGTCCAAATACTGTTCTCACGTATGAAGGTGAATAAATCAGTTGTAAATATTCATTCTTAAACATCACATCTTCGTCATCAAAATATATTTATTTCACTTCCGGAGTTAATGAAATGACACACGTACGAAATGAATCTCTTACTTTAATCGATTTCAAGATATTCTTCACCTTCGGTAGACCCAAAAGTTCATGATGGTCAGATATATCCTCTTTGTCCTCTGATTTTTCATAATATGTATTTTCCGTTCCCATAGTTTGGATCCATTTGAATTTGTATGTATTTTTCTTTTTATCAGTCTTGGATGCTTCCAAAGCGATGCAAATCTTCATGGATGTCGTCATTATAGCTTACGTTTTTGATTTATAAGAATGTCCTCTAACTATTGGACATCAATTATATTTAACTTACGAATACTCAGATTTCAAAAATATTGAATTCGATTCTTACATAATCCCAATAGAAGAACTTAACAAAATTAATTCTCGTTTTTTAGAAGTTAATCTAAATCTTCTATTCGAATAATCATTTCATCTTCAGATGTAATTCATTCATGAACTATCCCTTCTTCAGGAATTTAAATTGACGCATCCCCTGGTCGATTAAATCAAACAAGATTTACTTTAAATCGAACAGGCATATTTTAATGTTCAGAAATTTGTGGAACAAACCATAGTTTTATACCGATTTCTACCGAAAGAATTTATAATAGAAATTTCTAAATGAATTGAAAAAAAATCATTAGATGACTGACATTAGATGAAAAATTTAGTTAAATCTATAATATTAGTTTGTCAAAGTCAAATTATTTTATAAATAATTTTTAATTCCACAAACTAAACTTTAAATTCACACTTCTTTATTTTTATTAAAATATTTTTATTGAATATTATTATTTTATACTCCAGTACTAATAAAATCCAAATAATAAAACTTTACTTTCATCAAAAAATTATATTGAAAATGATAGCAAACTTATTTTGATCGTTTGATTCCTCCTCTATATTTTTTTTATCTTCAAATTGAATAAAAATTTTAATTAGAATCTTATATTCTCATATGTTTAAGTTATTTTACTCAGAAAATTTTACTATCTTTACATATAGAATTTAAAACTGCAACAAAAATAATACTATTATATTAATTGTTTTATTCTTTTTTATTATAGTGAATAATAATATTAGTTTGTCAAACTCAAATTATTTCATAAATAGTTTTTAATTCTACAAACTATACCTTTAAATTGATTAACACTATAATTTATTTTTATTGAAATATTTTTACTAATTATTATTATTTTATACTTCAATACTAATAAAATCCCAAATAATAAAATTTTTAAATTTATCAAAAAATTATACTGGAAATGATAGCAAACTTATTTTCATCGTTTGATTCTTCCTCTATATTCTTATCATCTTCAAATTGAATAAGAATTTTAATTAGAATCTTTTTTATCCCATACTTATTCTGATTAATTCCCAATCGTTCAAATTATTTTACTTAAAAAATTTTACTATCTTTACATTTAGATTTTAAAACTTTAACAAATAAATAATACTAATATATTTATTGCTTTTTTCTGTTTTTAATATAGTAAATAATATTATAGGATTATTTCCATATATTTTCACAAGATCAAGGCATTTAGTATTTTCTCTTTCTCTTGTTTTACCATTATGATTCAGATTTATAATATATGGATGATTAAAAAATACTTATCATATATTTGCCCATATAATACCCCAAGGTACTCCACCTATTTTTATACCTTTTATAGTATGTATTGAAACTATTATAAAAATTATTCGACCATGTACTTTAGCAATTCAGTTATCAGCAAATATCATTGCTGGGCACTTACTAACAACATTATTAGGAAATACAGGACCGATAGTTGAATTATTAATTATAATAGTAATTATAATTCAACTATTATTAATTATTCTTGAATCGGCAGTAGCTATTATTCAGTCATATATATTTACGATTCTAAGAACCCTTTACTCTAGAGAAGTTTAATATGACAAAAAATTATCGCTTTCATTTAGATGATTATAGACCCTGACCTGTCTTAGGGGTATTAAGAGCAATAACAACTATAATATTTCGTGTAAAATGATCAAATTTTGGAAATTTTCAACTGGGTTGTGTACAGAACATAAATAACTTTCAAACTAACCAACACTCGACATCTCTTTCCTATTAAAAAAATTTTAGGGTTTGATGCCACCTTCAAGGGGGTGTTTTTTTCAGAACAAACTCATGATGGAAATTTGTGCTTCTCAAAACAGAAGTTAACCTGTTTTTTTTAATCTTCGAAAATTCTTCGTTTCTGAGTTCTGGGGGGTCAAATTTTCGTTGGGACACCTAACACACCTGACATATGAACTCTGAGAAAACTGTAGAGTTATTCACTTTCGAAGAGGTGACAACTGTGTACAGTTAATAAAGTTAAAATGTAAGGAAAAATTAAAAAATGCATTTTTACTAAGGACCAAAGCACATCAACATAATAACCAATGGTTACATAATAAACCTTAACTTAACAAATGAAACAAGTTGCTAGCAATTGAAATTAAGTATCTTCATCTGTGGTAATTCTTATTTGTCGTGTGTGATATCGTCTTAATCAATGTGATGTCTCTTGATCGAGATTTTATAGTCGCAGTTGTCGAAAGTCTTCTGGAATATTTATTTGTTTTCTATTTAGAAATTATTATATTATGAATCATTGTTCTATCTCCTTCAATTAACCATCCTTTCAGTTCTTTTTTGAATTTTCTTATATCCCTTACTTAACCAGCTACCATTCGGTATAATCTCGGCGCCAAATACGAACAATATCTCTGGCTATTCTTTTCTCTTATCTTGTTTAGATTTAATTGAATATGTGAATCTGTTTTAACCGGTATTTTATTCTGCTGGATAATTATTATTATTATATTTTTTGAGCACATATTTGCCGAATATTCAGTACCCTTGATCTCTAGTATATACTATCACTAAAAAAATTCATTTTCTTTTCATATATTATCCTTAAGAAACATTTTTGAAGAACACCTAGGCCTCACTTATGATAGTCAAATATACCTTCCCATCCAATTAACCCTAGGAGAACAGCAACTGAATCAATGCGCTATAAAGTATCAATGTAGATACCGAGATATTTGGATAACTGCGTTTCAGGAATATGCAGATTGTCATTGATTTACAGATTTCTTAAATTTGAGAGTCCTACTTTGCTCGATGATAAAGGTAAGTACTTGCTTTTTACGGAGTTCAGGGTGAGTTGATTTACACAGAACCATTTCGTCAAAGTATCAAAGTCCTCTATTGCTTGCTGTTTCAGATTTTCCCAAGAATCGTTCTTATATATAACCAAGGTATCATCTACGAAACCTATGTTCTGACCTCGGCTGTTCATTTCAAATATGCTGTTAATATATAACAGAAACAAAAGTGATTCCAGTACAGTGCCTTGTGGTACTCCGTAGGTAAGTTTATTTTCTACTGTATTTTCCATTCGGTGATACAATTTGAGTTCTATTTAATAAGTATATCCGGATGAGATTATGTAATTTGTCACCCATCCGTAATTTATCAGTTTTTCTAGTAATCTTTCATGGTTGACAGTATATGCCTTTGCCAGATCTATAACAATTGCTAAACATGGAATATTTTTTATAGTATATTATAGTATAGTAACTTTTAACTAGAGAAGTACTGAAAGCTTCAATTGAAATGCAACTGTTAATTTTGACAAGTTTTTCAAAAACAAAAGAAATATTTTCAATCCGAAAACAAAACAGAGAAGAAACATCAGGAGTAACTGAGAATTAAAAAAAAAGAACATCCGGCGGATTCTCATCTACTTTAGGTTAATTGCAGCACCTTAACTGAACTGTGTTCCAAAATTTTAAATATCATACAGATTTATTCTGTTAACCTCCTACAAATTTCAATTTAAAATTTTTTTTATTGAAAACCTTTTAAATTTAAATTAAATAAATATTTGAGAAACACTGTTTCAATTTAATAGACATTTAGGATTTATACTCATTACACAATACCAAAAGGGAATAAAAGAATTCAAAGAAATATAAATTATTAATTAAAATTACTGAATAAATGCTTGAGGGATACAAAATTTTGTTTCGTACCTTGTTTTATGAAAACCAAATCACTTTCCAAAAAGGCAAAACATAACCTGAAGAACTTTTTCAAAAACAACTTGCCCCATATAAGTTCCTTCAAAAAAATTCCAAAAACATCTTCAAAAAGCAATTTAGAATTCCCACAACGGAAAGCTCATCAGCCCTACTTCATATCTAAGAAATAAAATAATTAACAAAAAATATCTTACCAGACAAGCTGAATGTGTTTATCTGAACAAAACACTAGATTGAATTGTATTTTAAAAATCCTACGTATTCTATGTTCGTCACAGAAATTACACAAAGCTTGTAAGGTATTTTATGGACGCCATTAAAACCAAATGATAAAATGTATAATTGTAAACCAAAATATATGAATATTATATATATAATGAAATAATAAAAAAAGGTTTTCTCTTGATAGAAGGGTTATTACAAAATTTTAAATATCATACAGATTTATTTACATATTTCAATATTTTCAGATATATTCTGTTAGCCTTCTACATATTTAATTTCAAATAATTTTATCTAATATTAAAACTTCAGGAGTTAAATTAATGTCATATAAGTACTACTTATATTAAACGACATATAAAATAAACATTCATTATAAGACATCCAAATGATATAACAAAATCCAATAAATATAAATTGTTAACACAAATTCTCTAAATTAAATATTTTCAGTAGACAAAGTTTTGTTTCTGCTCATCCCTCTTATAAAAACAGATATCTTTCAAAAATATTGAACATTAATCTTAAGAATTTCATTATAAAACTATCTTACTTAGAATATTCAATATTATCGGATATCTAACTAAGTTACTTTTTAGAAAATCTCAAGATATGTAAAAGCATTACTAAAATACAAGTTTTAAGAGAGACTTTGCTTGACAGAGGCCGTTAAATTTCCTTTCAATCTTTAAGATCAATGGTAAACCACAGAACTATTTATTAAGGTTAACATTAGACTTCATTTAAATGTTCACTATTCATTTGCTAAGACGCTTTCTGAATTGTTAAAGGTGGGTAAATATTTTTTGTTGATTGATGTTATATTTTATTGAATAATTTGATTGAGTACTGACGAAGCGAAGTCTCTTTTAAAACTAGTTTTTTAGTGATGTTTTTACATATTTTGAGATTTTCTAAAAAGTAACTTAGATATTCAATAATATTGAATATTCTAAGATAGTGTTATGATGAAAGTCTTAAGATTATGTTAAAATATTGAATTGTATCAGTCCTTACTTGAAGAAAATCCATATTAAATAATATTGAAATAAGGTTATTCTGATTTTCACAAATTTTATTGTTAAATTCACAACAATTGTTTCGCTATCACAGAAGCATCATCAGGCAAGATCACATTTTGAATAACTGGATTATGTTAAACATTTTTGAAAGATATCTGTTTTCATAAGAGGGATGAGCAGAAACAAAATTTTGTCTACTCAAAATATTTAATTTATAGAATTTTTGTTAACAATTTATATTTATTGGATTTTGTTATATCATTTGGATGTCTTATAATGAATGTGCATTCTATATGTCGTTTGATATAAGTAGTATTTAGATGACATTAATTTAATTCCTGAAGTTATAATATTGAATATAATTTTTAGAAATTAAATATGTAGAAGGCTAACAGAATATATCTGTAAATATTAAAATATTTAAACAATTTCATATTCCTTCTATCAAGTATAAACCTTCATTTATAATATTTTATTTTATTTCATACAGATTTATTATAACCTTATTTAATATTATTTAATATGGATTTTCATCATGAAGAGACTGATTCAATTAAATATATAAATATATATATATATATATATATATATATATATATATATTCGGCTTGTGCAAAACTTCGAGAAGTGGGATGTGCCAAAGGTCCGACTGCTCATTCAATAATGTTATTTCTAAAAAGTCTTGTGCTCAAATGTTTCTTTGGATTCCAGGATGTCTAGTTTTTTTCATTCCGCTTCCAGAAGCAATATTTTAAGATTGTCCAATTCTGGGAAGATATGATTGGTTTCGAAAAAATGTTTCGCAAAATAAGAGTTATCTTTTCGGTTCCTGAATGAAGATTGATATTCTTTGAGACATTATTGGAAAGATCTCCAGATTTGTCCAATATAGATAGGCTTCTGCACTGTTGACAACTTAATTCATAAACTACAGAATTATTCAGCCGCTTGTTTTTGTTCTTTGCATTAAAAAAGAGGTTGGAAATTGTATGTGAAGGTGGGAAAGCTGTTTCTTTGTTAGTTTTTGAAAAAATTTGAGCGACTTTTTGCGAAATTAGTCCAAAATATATTATTTTTACAAATTGTTTTTCATTATTATCTATTTTGCAACGTAATATTACTTAAAATAACTGAAAATGCTTGGTCTGTAAGCAGCTAGTTTATGTGTGTTCAGATGGTTTGAATAGTTGAGTATGATTGTAAGTATCTGTCGTTGTGGGTATTCTGAATATATCAAAAGAAATTTAATCATTATGTTATGTCCAGATTTTATTATCACATTGTGTTTCCATAGTGCATTTGACTTTATGGTGCAAACCATTAAGATATTCTAGAGTGTTTTCTAGTTCTAAATGTGTTCCACAGAAGCAAGGTAATAATATCTACATATCTGTACAAAAAACTGATATGTTTTGGGTGTGTGGATTCTAGGATTTTCCTTCCGAAAACAAAGATTTCAACGAGTAGTTGGCTGAACGGTGAACTCATGGCAAGTTTATATTTCTATTTGTAATAGTTACTATTGCTGAAAGTAATTTTCCTCCACGGAACGCTCGAAAAATTGAAAATTTCGTTTTTTATGACCGTATTGCTTATTTTTCGTTAGGATATTTTCGATTCTATTCATACATACTGTATTTGGTATACTAGGGAACATATTAACCGCATCAAACGATACTACAATACTGTTAAGGGGAGGGGTAACATTTTTCAGTTTTTTTGTGAGTTCAAGTGAATTTTTTATTGAAATATTTAAGCACAAGTACGTTTTAGAAATAACACTATTAAATGAGCAGACGAACCTTTGGAACACCCCACTTCTCGAAGTTTTGCACAAGCCGAAGCCTTCAACGAATATATATATAATATCGGGTGTTTTTTTTAGAGTGATAGAACCTTCGATAGGGATAACTGTGAATTGACACAAGGTAGAAGTCATGTTATTTTGACATTTCTGTTCGGTAAGCATTGATAAATTATCATGGAAAGACTCACTCCGCAACAACGTTTACAAATTGTTGAATTTTATTTTCAAAATCATTGTTCTATTCGACAAACCTTTAGAGTACTTCGTCAAATTTATGGTTTAAATAATCGTCAGAGCAGCTTATTCGTTGAACTATCGACAGATAGTTCAACGAATCCGATATCCGATAGATTTCGGACAACATTCTCTCTACTCGATACAATAACAACAACAAGACAAAGAACTGTACGTACAGAAGAAAATATCGATGCTGTTAGTCATAGTGTAATGATGATCCAGATTTATCTATTCGTCGACGTTCACAACAAGTTGGACTCTGTGCATTCACCACATGGAAAATTTTGGTGAAGATCTTGGTCTACACCCATACAAGATCCAACCGGTTCAAAAACTAAAGCTACTTGACCATAATAAGCGTCGTTTGTTTGCTGATTGGGCCCTAGAACAGCTTGAAGTTGATCCAATTTTTAAACGTAACATTGTGTTTAGTGATGAAGCTCATTTCTGGTTGAACGGCCATGTAAATAAACAAAATTGCCGTATATGGAGTAGAAACAATCCTCAAGAAGTTCTGCAGGTTCCATTGCATCCTGAAAAATGCACTGTATAGTGTGCTTTACACGCTGGAGGCATCATCGGTCCATATTGCTTTAAAAGCGATGCTGGAGCTAATATTACAGTGAATGGTGCTCGTTACAGATCAATGATCAATGATTATTTGTTTCAAAATTTGAATGGTATCGACCCAGAAGTGTTTTGGTTCCAACAAGATGGTGCTACACCTAATGCCACAACCGTAAAAATTGATTTATTGAAAGAAAGATTTGGCAATAACATTATTATACTCGAAAAAGTGGTCCAAAATTGGTCTGGTCGAATGCGGTTCCTCAGAGCTAGTCGTGGTGGAAATATGCCGGAAATCATTTTCGAAACATAAATGTCATAAAATTATCTTTCAAATAAAAAAATAATTTGGCTTCAATCCTATTAAATTAAATGTGTTTTATTTCAATTTAAAATTCTATCACCCAAAAAAAAAAACACCTGATAGTTGGAATACATTTTGTTTCATTCAGTTTGAAAATGTAGTAAGCACTACGAAACTCCAGTCACTGTATATTCAGTAACTAAAAAGTGATAGAAATCTAAGTAATTTCTTATTTCATTCCATCTGTACTAACATTACACATCAGGACGTCAACATAGATGAGAAATAAATTTTGGGAATAATAGGTAGAATTAATTCACTAGAACCTCTACAGATTTTAATCTGAATAAACCTCATGAAAACATTTAGAATAAAATTGTAAAACATGTCTCAAATACACTGTGTCACTTTATAGGCATATATATTATCATCACATGTGATAGAAATTAACTAATAAAGAATCAAAAGGAATATAAAATAATGAATAAATTATTTAGACATCAACTTAAACATATATATGTTTCGATTAGATGTTAAAGAATCACAAGTTCCATCACTAAAAAAATGTTCGACATATGATTCAAAAAGGCTTTTTTTATTTCCCTTTTTTAAAGCATATATAGCACATTCTCCAGAGAAAGAACCTGTTATATGCAAATGCTTCTTCATAGTAATTTTCAATTTATATATTTTAACTAAAATTAGTCCCATCACTTATTCCTGGAGCACTCCTGACGTAATGGTCATCCTGAAAGACCTCTTTCCTTCCAACTCGACTATGTGTCTGCGATCTTTCAGAAAGGGGCCAAATACTTTTAAAGCTGAAACTCTCCAACTTGTGCAAAAGCTAACCATGGTTCACACAATCGAACGCTTGACTCAGATCCATGCTAGTCAACATTAGTTCCTCTGCCAATAGCTCGGAAAGCCAAATGACTGAATAACGTACTTCGAAATTTCAAACCGGTGTCCGAATCCAGTCGCAGAGCTGATTTGTATTCATCATATTTGATTCACACATTTGAAAACTTGACTATTGAACAGGCACGCAAAATTTTTCGATTTCACGACAATAATTTTCAGCATTTCTTTATTTAAGATAAAAATCAGTTTTACGAACCCGCTAAATCTTTTGACTTTATGTCATTGTTTTTTAAATTTCTGTCAAGCATCAAATATAGACACCCCTGCGAAACAACTTCCCCATCCTTCCTGAAAAAACATCAACATTTCTACATTTACTCGAATCTACAAATTTGATAGACAGAACAAAATCAATGCCAGTGTCGCCCACCCCCCTTGAAAAATTCAATTGGAAACGCTCGGGACTTGCTGTTCAAAATAGCGACTTTTGAATGGACTCATCTCTGTTATCAGTCAATCTCTCAAAAGAGCATATTTTCAGTTGGAAACGCCAGAACGACGTAGACTATTTTTACGGCAGATAACTTTTGGAATTCGTATCCGGACAAAATGAAAAGTGTCACTCCAACTTCTCCATCCTTTGTACGCCGGGTCAGAGGTGACGCGATAAAAAAGTTCATTTCCTTTCATAAATATACATCGTTATTATTCAATGGAAATATCCGATAGGTACTTCAAAAGTGCGTTATTCGACGGATAATGTATGCAAACTTACACGATTTTAGGTTGTCACTACTGTTTCGAATTTATGACATTTTCAGGGAATCCTTCGCCGAGCATTGTTGTGTGTTATCTCATAAGAGATCTATATAAATATTCATGAGGATATTGCCTTCTTTTCAATGAGCGTCGAACATAAGCCCTATCATTAACTTCGATTTGAGGAATGACAGGTATTTTGGTTGAATTCCATAAATCAGGTTTCAATATTACATTTCACCAAAATTTAGACATAATTGATTGAATCGGTCTTTACTTGATGCAAATCCCTATTAAATAATATTAAAAAGTTTCAAATATCATACAGATTTATTCTGCTAACCTCCTACCAATTTTAATTCCAAAAAACTTTTATTGAGTATCTTAGAAACACTGTTTCAATTCAGTTGACATATAGGATTAACACTCATTATACAGTACCAAAAGGGCTCTTCTATCTACGTTGGTTGGTAAAGAACATTTTTACATTTTTTAGGTTGTTTTTTAATTATATGAAAATTTAACTGAAAAAGTTGAAGTGGATTTGGAGATAGGAAGAGAATTAAGAAGGCAATTTGAAACGGAAAGATGAGGGCAACCTATTTCAAGGTACAGGAGGACTATATACTACTCTGTCAAGAAAGTACCGGGAATTTTCAATTAAAACAACATTTTTACATTTAATCGTCAAAATTTATTGGGTCGCCTTCAAAATAGGCTCCATTTGCTCCAATACATCTATGCCAACGGCACTTCCAATTATCGAAACATTTTTTATATGCGCTTTCCGGGATGGACTTCAGCTCTCGCGCCGAATTTTGTTTTATGGCTTCAATCGACTCAAAACGGGTGCCACGAAGGGGCAATTTTAGTTTTGGGAAGAGGAAAAAGTCGCAGGGAGCCAAATCCGGCGAATACGGTGGTTGCTGAAGCACGTTTGTTGAGTTTTTGGCGAGAAAGTCAGTCACAATCGTAGCTCGGTGAGAAGGCGCGTTATCGTCATGCAAAATCCATGAGTTGTTCGCCCACAAATTTGGCCGCTTCTTACGGATACGCTCACGCAAACGTTTCATAACGCCTAGGTAATACTCCTTGTTTACCGTCTGATCCTCTGGAACGAATTCGTAGTGCACCACGCCACGGATATCGAAGAAAACAATGAGCATCACCTTCATTTTTGAGCGGCTTTGGCGTGGTTTTTTCGGTTTCGGCTCATTTTTTGCCACCCATTCCGATGATTGCTGGCTTGTTTGCATATCGTACTCGTAGACCCAGGTCTCATCACCAGTTATAATGCGTTCCATGAATGTAGAATCGGAATTACAGCGATCCAGCATGTCTGAAGCAACCTGTTCGCGATGACGTTTTTGAAGAAAATTCAGGTCTTTCGGTACGAGTCGTGCGGCCACCTTTCTCATGCCCAAAATATCAATCAAAATCGTACGTGCGGACTCGTGGGATATCTTAAGATCATGTGCTATCTCTCTCAAGCTGGTACGACGGTTTTCCAGCACCCTTTCCTTAATTTTATCGACGTTATCTTCGATCTAAGCCGTCGATGGGCGACCACTTCACGATCGTCCTGGAAAGCTCTGTACCACTGATATGCACGAGTTTTCGATAGAGCATTATCACCAAAGGCCTTTTGCAACATTTTCAATGCATCGGCACACGAAAATTCATTTGCAACACAAAACTTTAAACAAATTATTTGCTCAACGTAATAATCCATAGTAAAAATCGGCACGCACTCTGACATCGACTGACTTAATCAGCTGTTGCAGACACACTAGTTAACAGATCCCGCTCAAGCTTGGCATAGCAATTAAGGACAGTGGTGCCAACCTAGGAAAAAAAATTTTTACCTGCCTCATTGCCCCGCCAGATTTAAATCGATAATTCCCGATACTTTCTTGACAGAATGTATATATATATATATATATATATATATATATATATATATATATATATATATATATATATATTAATAATTGAGAACTTTCTTTGTATTACATCATATGCACGTGGCGATTATCTAATGCAGAGTCTAAATCGTATCTTCTTTCGTTGTATATTTCTGTGAAATAACCTTATTTGTGTATAGGTCATGCTTATCCCAAAATTGGTTAGTTGTTGCAGAAAGATCTAGTGATAAAAAAGTATCTTTTTATATTTTTAAATGATTATTTTGTTTATTCAAATAACTCTCTACTGAAGAGATTTTGGGTCTGAATTTATCAGGTTCATCCTCTGGAGACTAAAAAAAAAGAGCTTCTTGAATTATATGTTTTGAACATTTTTTGGTGATTGAACTTATGATTCTCTAACATCCAATCGAAACATATATGTATAAGGTGATGTCTAAATAATTTCGTCATTATTTTATATTTCTTCTGATTCTTTATTAGTTAATTTCCACCACATGTGATGATAACATATATGTCTATAAAGTGATACAGTGTATTTAGGACATCTTTGAAATTTAATTCTAAATGTTTTCATGCCATTTATTTAGATAAAAATTTGTAGAGGTTCTGGAGAATTAACTCGAGCTATTATTTTGTAATTTGCTCCGAATAATTTCTTTCGAAAAAATTCCTAAAACATGCAGAACATCTTCAAAAAGTAATTTTGAATTTTCACAACGGAGAACTCATCAGTCCTACTTCATATTTAAAAGATAAAAATAATTGACAAAAAATATTTTACCAGAGAAGCTTAGTGTATTCATCAGAACAAATAACTAGAATGAAGTGAACTTTTCAAAAACCTTCGTATTCTTTGTTCGTCACAGAAATCGCACAAAGTTTGTAAGGTATTTTATAGACTCTGTTCAAACCAAATGATAATATGCATAAGTGTAAACCAAAATATATAATTATTATATATACAATAAAATAATAAAATGAGGTTTTTTTTTGATAGAAGGATTATTTCAAAATTTTAAATATAATATAGATTTATTCTGTTAACCTTCTACAAATTTAAATTTCGAAAAAATTTTTATTCAAAAACTTTTAGAATTGAATTCAATAAATGCCTTAGAAATACTGTTTCAATTTAGTTGAGATATAGAATTAACACTCATTACACAGTACCAAAAGGGATTAAAAGAATTCAAAGAAATATAAATTATTAATTAAAATTTCTAAATGAATAATACTTGAAGGATGCAAAATTTTTGTTTCGTACCTTGTTTTATGAAAACCAAATCTCTTTCCAAAAATGCAAAACAACACCTCAAGAACTTTTTGAAAAACAATTTGCTTCAAATGAGATCCCTCAAAAAAAATCCTAAAACGTGCAGAACATCTTCAAAAAGCAATATAGAATTCCCACAACAGAAAACTCATCAGCCCTACTTCATATTTAAAAAATGAAAGAAAAATAACGTAATAATAATATTAAATGAGGATATTCTGATTTTCGCAAATTTGTTTTTGTTATTATAATACAACGATCATTTCTCTAACACAGTAGCATCTTCAAGTAGGTGGTATATCTTACATTTTTGAATAACTAAATCAGTTTTCGAAATTGGCTTCTAATATATTTATATTAGAGTAGGTACAAAATTTTTATTGAGCACTAAAACCCAAGAAAGGGGGTCTCTGGAAATTCCAGTTCATCTGAATATATTTAACAGGCTAGAGTCATTTAGGTCTAATTTTTCGTTAAGTACTATTCCGATGTTGCTATATTTCATCTCTAGGTTCAAGGCATATCTTTTACTTTTACTTTTTACTAAAATTTCAAAATTATGGTTGAAAGTATGTCCCGTTTCTAACAATATATAGAATATATAGAATTGCTTTTGTTATTGAAGAGACTTTTCAAATGTTCACTAATTCTCTGTAGGAAAGTTTTTCCCGTGTGTCCTATGTAAACATTTTGCCAAAAAGTTGACATTGTTTATCATAATACAATGATCGTTTCGCTAACACGGTAGCATCTTCAAGGGTGGTACATCTTACATTATTGAATAACTGTATTAATTTGTTTTTGAAATCGTATTCTATTTATATTAGAGTAGATACAACATTTTCATTAACCACTAAAACCCAAAAAAGGGGGTCTCTAGAAACGGGACATACTTTCAACCATAATTTTGAAATTTTACATATGGGAAGTAAAAGTTATGCCTTAAATCTCTTAGAATCACTAGAGATAAATAAATAGAACAAAATCGGAATAGTACTTAAGGAACAATTAGACCTAAATAATTCTCCCCTGTTCAATATATTCAGATGAACTGGAATTTCCAGAGGCCCCCTTTTTTGTGTTTTAGTACTCAATAAAAATTTGCGGTACCTACTGCTTTAGTACATCGGGAAAAAATCCCCAACTGAAGTGGCGTGATAATATAAATTTACTCAAACAGCTCTTCAAAACATTCATTGGTACTTGATCAAGTCCACAAGCATTCTTACCTTTCAATTTCCTGACCGCATGATAAATCTCCAATTCCTGAATCTCAAACATGAAGAACGATTTCTCGCGGTGCTCAAGTGTTCTCTTAGAGGATCTTGGCAATGTAGAGATTCAATTGGGGGTTACCTTAACAAAGTACTCATTAAGTTTCTCAACCACTTCGGAAATACACATATCGTCAAAAGTCTTGACCCACCCCCCTCTATCAACTCTCAACTTGTTGAATGTAACATGACAATTTTTTGTGTGTGGAATCTTCACTATCTTATCACTCAAATGAAAACAATAAACCAGCAAAAAATGTTTCTTGTTCTGAAGAATACAGGTGTATTTGAAGTTAATCAGTTTTCAGCCAATAACGAGAGTTACAATATTGAGAATATTTCGTGGAAAATGCCGAGACATCCAATTTCTCAGTTTGAGCGGACAAGAATAGTAGCCATACATCAAGAAGCTTGATCGAACTACCAGATTGTGCAACGTTTGAATATTCCACGGACTTCAGTAAGGCGCATAGTAGCCCTTTTCCTGGAAACCGGCAGCGTTGCTCGGAGACCGGTGCCTGGTCAACCAAGAGTAACATCTGCAAGGGAAGACCATTATATCGCAAATTTTACTCGAAGGAATCAACAGTATCTGTAACAGCCCTTCGAAGTCATTTTTTGAGCAACTATAGACGGGTAGTCTCAACCAGTACCATAAGGAGACGGTTGCATTCCTCAAATTTAAGGGCAAGAAGACCTTTAAGAGTACCTCGGCTATCACCTGGACATTGAGCTACCCATCGGCAATGGACAGAACACCACCAAGACTGACTTTTACTACAATGGAGCAACGTACTTTTTTCGGACTAGTCACGATTGAGTTTACAAAGTGATAGTCGACGAGAAAGGGTTTGGAGAGGTCCAGGCAGACTAGAGCGACTCAATTTCGCCCGGGATGTTGTACCCTTTCAAAGCCTATCAATAATGTGCTGGGGGGTATAATGTTCGGTCGCCGTACCCCTCTTATTATCGTTAAACGAACACTGATTGGTGCCATCTACGTAGAAAATATCACTGAAGCAAGCATTATTCCTCTGCGCAACGAATTTGGGGATAATTTCATTTATCAGGATGATAACGCCCAACCATACGAAGAGTTCAAAACATTCTTCAAGAGAACAATATCCAGAGAATGAACTGGCCAGCAAACATCAGGCATTAATTGAATTGAGCACGTACTTAGAGAGAGCAACATCCAATCGCCAACACCTACCTTCAACTTTTCAGGAATTAGTTTAGCCCTTCAGGAAGAATGGAATGATATGCCTGAAAATTTCAGTAATGACTTGATTCGTAGGATGCCTAGGCGTATTGGGCAGTTGATTGAAAGAAGAGGTGGTAATACGAACTATTGAATTTGGATTCAGTTGTGGAATAACTATAATTAATCAAAAATAAATAATCGATAAATTTAGATTTTTATCATTGTTACTATTTTGTCTCATCCTGCATAAAGCAAAGAGTAACAAACAAATATTTTCTATCAAATATATTGCAGTTGAAATAGAGGAAAAATATTCATCTCATTTTCAGAACACAGATTGTTTATTTCTTGAAAAACCTAGGAGGGCCAAACCTTTTGACGATGTGCGTATCTCCCTCAAATTGGAAACGATCCTCGCTAGATATTTTAGATTTATTTTCAGATGTTATTTTCTTGCAATAGAATTCTTTTTTAGCAGCGGAAATTGCATTATCATATTCTTTCTTTAATTCTTCATAATAATTCACGTATTGAGAATCAACTTTAGATACCACAACATATAAATCAATTTTATTTTAAATTAATTAACTTTGAGTTATTCTGATGAGATCTGAAAAGATTATTTCTGACTTTGAATGAAAAGGTAGTAGAAGCGATTCGAAAAAAAATTCCATAGATTATTTACATTTTGCCTTATTTATGAAGTATATCATCCCAATTCTGTTCAGACAATACCCCACTGAAAGAATCCAATGTATTCACATTGATTTGTCTTGCCTTAATACATTTCGGAACACCCCCAACCGTCTGCTCAATCATGAGTTTCTGCCCCCAGTGATCAGAAATATGAGCCTCAAAAACCGAAGAATCACAATTTCTCAAACTAATGAGAAAGTTATCCAAACATGTTGCAGAGTTAGATGTTGTTCTTGTTGGCTCATTTACCTCAGCTGCAAGTCAAAAACTTTCAATTAAATCAAGAAAGATTTGTGAATTTCTACTATTCTCTAAAATGTCTATATTAAAGTCACTCATAATAATAACATCTGATTTTTCTGTAAAAGTTAGATCAAGGATGATCATGAGTCTTTCAAAAAACACAAATATATCTGCCAGAGAAGAAGTATCTGGTCTATAAATGTTGATTACACTATAACAGTCTTTGATTTTAAGTTCAACTGAATAGCTGAGCATTCAATGATATCAGAAATACTTATTTTCTCTATATCATGCCTCATCTTGAATTCTAGCGAATTCTTACAATTTAAAAATGAACCAGTTTGAATGTGAGTCAATATTTGATGAAATTATTTTTAAATGACCTTAAATTGAGATTTATATGTTCTAACTTCAACAATATTGAAACTATATACAAAAACCATCAAAATTAATCCTTATATATAATCCCTAATATTTTTCAATGTCTCGGAAAAAACCTTTTTACATCCCGACATGAAACGTATCAAACAGAAACTATATAAGTATGTATATTAATATACAAAAACAAGAAAATACACTATTCCAAAATTTAATAAAATTCTCAAAATAAACGATCTAATAATATTAAAAAATATATAGGAGACAAAAATAACATAAAAAGAGGTTAATTCTTGATAGAAGGTATATAAAATTATTTAAATATTTTAAAAATACTTTAAAAATTAGCCTTCTACATATTTAATTCCAAAAGATTATATTTAATGATTATAACTTCTGAAAATAAATTAAAATAATGTCGTATAAGTACCACTTATATCATGACATATAAAATAAACATTCATTATAAGACATCCGAATGGTATAACAAAATCCAATAAATGAAAATTATTAAAATAGACAAAATTTTGTTTCTGCTGATCAATCTTATGAAATGGTTTTCATAAGATTGATCAGCAGAAACAAAATTTTGTCTATTCAAAATATTTAATTTATAGGATTTTGGTTAATAATTTTTATTTATTGGATTTTGTTATACCATTCGGATGTCTTATAATGAATGTTTATTTTATATGTCATGATATAAGTGGTACTTATACGACATTATTTTAATTTATTTTCAGAAGTTATAATCATTAAATATAATCTTTTGGAATTAAATATGTAGAAGGCTAATTTTTAAAATTTTTTTAAAAATTTTTAAAATATTTAAATAATATAGGAGACAGGTTTTTATTCTGACAAAAATGTTTGTAATACAACAATTATTTCACCACGGTGTGGCTTCTTCAGGTATCAACATTCTACTGGCTGATGGTATTCCGTGTAACCCAGTTTAAATACATAGCTACGTGACAAAATAATGGAAGAACAAGTCATAAAAACTCAATGCGTTTATTGGATTTTGCCGCTAATAAATGCCATTAGGGAAAGATATTCAGTAATGGAGACTTGTCAACATCTGGGTGTTCATTCAAAAGGATTTTACGGGCATTGTATCTGTTGATTTCAAGAAATTCTAAAAGTGTTAGAACTTTTGCTTTCAACGTGGACAATTTCATAGTTATTGTTGAAATCATGCCTGAAATCTCTAAGATGATTAGCATATGTCGAATGTACGGAATCAGATATATAACTCCTTTGGTATTCTTGGATTCTTTTCTTGAATGATCTACCTGTCTGACCAAGGTATACTAAAGGGCAATCGTTGCAAGTCAACTTGTATACTCCAGATTTATTTTCTTTATTTGTTCGATCCTTATTGTTTTTTATGTAGGTACTAAGGTTATTAATGTGTTTTATTATTTTATTATTATTATTTATTGTTTATTATGTAGGTACTAAGGTTATTAATGGTTTTAAAAGCTGCGTTGTAATTAATAAATATTTAGCAATATTTTCATATTTTCATTATCCATTAATATTAGATAACAAAAATTATTTTCGTTATTTTCGTTATTATCTTCTCTTAGGATTGGGTACACGACATTTAATGCCATTTTCTTTTGTTCATTGGATGTTTATTTGTCTATAATAAAGAGGTTATAACGGTTGTTCGACGCTATATGTTTAATGATATTTAATTCTTTCAAAAAGTTTGTTAGATAACTTTTTGTGCAAACAAAATACTGTCTCCCATAAATTTTTCAATTAAAATGAGTTTCCACCAGTAAAGACCGAATCAATCAAACATTGACCGAATAAAAATAATTGAACGAGAACTTCAACATTTGATAGTTGCTATTTGGGTCTCTAGACCTCTTCAGAAATGTATTAAATTCAGATTCAAATATATCACAAGATCAACATTTAACTCACCAAATAAGATAAAACCTGGAACGAATAAACTCGAAGTAAGCTTTAAATTATCCAAAATAAAACAGAAATGATAAACGTGTTGTTACCATTAGCTAATAACAATTTCTACACAGAAAAACATAACAAGAATAATTCACTCCAAATAATGTCCCATGATAAGAAAAATAACCAGAATTTCAAAAATAATAAATAATTAAGGAATATATTGTGTTGTATATAGTTTCAATATATATTGTAGAAGTTAGAATGTATAATTCGGAATTTGAAGTCATTTAAAGTTACTTCTATCAAGTATTGACTCATATTCAAATTGATTTTTAAATTATGAAATAAATTCATATAGAGTCTAAATATCCACAATATATTCCTTAATTACTTCTTATTTCTGAAATTTTGGTTATTTTTCTTATCATGGGACATTATTTGAGGTGAATAATTTTTGTTATGCTTTTCTGTGTTCAGAGTACAAATGGTTATTGGTTAATGGTAACAACACGTTGATCATTTCTGTTTTATTTTGGATACTTTAAACCTTACTTCGAATTTATTCGTTTCAGCTTTTTTCTTACTTGGTGAATTTAATTTTGATCTTGTGATATATTTTAATCTGAATTCGATACATTTCTGAAGAGGTCTAGAGACCGAAATAGTAGCTATCAAATGTTGTTCAATTATTTTTATTTCATCCGTTATTTTAAGAATTTTAGATAATTATGGAATAGTGGATTTTCTTTTATTTGTATATACATACTTCTATAGTTTCTATTAATATATTCATATTAATACTACTCTGTCAAGAAAATACCGGGAATTTTCAATTAAAACAACATTTTAACATTTAATCGTCAAAATTTATTGGGTCCCTTCAAAATAGGCTCCATTTGCTCCAATACATCTATGCCAACGGCACTTCCAATTATCGAAACATTTTTTATAGGCGCTTTCCGGGATGAACTTTAGCTCTCGCGCCGAATTTTGTTTTATGGCTTCAATCGACTCAAAACGGGTGCCATGTTTGTTGAATTTTTGGCGAGAAAGTCAGTCACAATCGTAGCTCGGTGAGAAGGCGCGTTATCGTCATGCAAAATCCATAAGTTGTTCGCCCACAAATTTGGCCGCTTCTTACAGATACGCTCACGCAAACGTTTCATAACGCCTAGGTAATACTCCTTGTTTACCGTCTGACCCTCTGGAACGAATTCGTAGTGCACCACGCCACGGATATCGAAGAAAACAATGAGCATCACCTTCATTTTCGAGCGGCTTTGGCGTGGTTTTTTCGGTTACGGCTGATTTTTTGTCACCCATTCCGATGATTGCTGGCTTGTTTGCATATCGTACTTGTAGACCCAGGTCTCATCACCAGTTATAATGCGTTTCATGAATGTAGAATCGGAATTACAGCGATCCAGCATGTCTGAAGCAACCTGTTCGCGATGACGTTTTTGAAGAAAATTCAGGTCTTTCGGTACGAGTCGTGCGGCCACCTTTCTCATGCCCAAAATATCAATCAAAATCGTACGTGCGGACTCGTGAGATATCTTAAGATCATGTGCTATCTCTCTCAAGCTGGTACGACGGTTTTCCAGCACCCTTTCCTTAATTTTATCGACGTTACCTTCGATCGAAGCCGTCGATGGGCGACCACTTCACGACCGTCCTTGAAGGCTCTGTACCACTGATATGCACGAGTTTTCGATAGAGCATTATCACCAAAGGCCTTTTGCAACATTTTCAATGCATCGGCACACGAAAATTCATTTGCAACACAAAACTTTAAACAAATTCTTTGCTCAACGTAATCACCCATAGTAAAAATCGGCACGCACTCTGACATCGATTGACTTAATCAGCTGTTGCAAACACACTAGTGGACAGATCCCGATCAAGCTTGGCATAGTAATTAAGGACAGTGGTACCAACCTAGGAAAAAAAATTTCACCTGCCTCATTGCCCCGCCAGATTTAAATCGATAATTCCCGGTACTTTCTTGACAGAATGTACGTTTCATGTCGGTATGTAAAAATATTTCATATTGATTATATATAAGAATATCATTCTGCTAGTTTTTGTATATTGTAATAAATCGTCTTTATTAGTTAATAAATCAACATAAGAATAACTATATTAATTGAACCAAACTACTATATCGTGGCGAAGTCTAGCACAGCTATTCTTACTCAACCACGACACAGCAGAAACAAATAAAACTGCAATTGTCTTTCATTATGTTCCTTAGGAAAAAAACGAGAAAAATAAACTGCATACTGAAAAACCTCAATATCAGGTACAGTGGTGCTCACTCACTCACAACAATCATCCACTCACACAATCATTAGGTTCTGTTCGCTTAGCAAATATGATCTATATTTGAATTTGAATTTATTTATATTCATCTTCCTAAACTCTTCAGGATGCGAATTGTAAGCGATACTGCACAATAAATGAATGACCTGCAGAACATGGCCCTCCGATGACGTGGATTAAGAAATCGACCTCCGAACCTTGTATTTCTGCCGTGTCTAGAATCCACAGGGATGAACTTATCTCTGAGATAGTGGGATGAATCAGTAGACACCAATAATCGGTGGGTAAAGTTAACCAGATGAAGTTTTTTCATGTTGCCCATGTTGAGCCATCCTGTATCCACCATAGCACGCGATATTTGATGGAACTTTCGCAACCCAAAAACCAGCTGTTCTGAACTTTTTGAACACGATTTTTTTTCGTTTGCCGCAAACATAAACCATACAAAAAATCGCAATAAGTGAAATGCGGAAGGACTAAGGCTCGCATAGCATTTTTCTCAATCCCTGGCTCAACAGATGTCAACTGCAATAGAGCAGTTTCAAATTGTTGTAAGATCTCATCATTAATTTTTTATATGTTCACTGAACTTCCAATCATTATCCAAATGAAAATCAAAAACTTTTACTACACTGCTGACAGAAAGTTTGGTATCATCAATTTGAACATTCAATTCTCGATTGAGATCGTTCCTGACCATTTTAGATGAAAAACATATAAGTTTTGATTTTTTAGCGTTAAGTTTGAATGCATGCTGCGTAGAGATTCGTGATATGTTCACGAGTTCAGCGTTAAGGCGATCATTGACAATGTTGACATCACTAGAATTAAAACTGGTATAAAGCTAGACGTCATCAGCATATGCTTGGACGCTACAATAATCAACCGAATTGAGGATATCTGCAGTATACACTATAAAGAGCAACAGGCCTAAAACCGAACCCTGGGGTACACCTGCGTGAACACTTATACCAGATGAGTATTTTCCATTATTAAATTAATTGGGTTCTACTCCGGATGTAAGAATTTATAAAAGTACAAGCAGACTCATCGAAGACATAATATTTTAATTCAGAAATGAGGAGTGTATGATCTAAGGTATTGAAAGCCTTTGAATAGTCCAACTTAACTAAGAGGCTAGCTAAGCATCTATCATGAGCCCCCATTAAATCGTCCATTACGGTTGTCAGTGCTGCAGCCGTGCTGAACCCCCTCCCAAAGCCGCATTGACCTTAAGGCAAAAAATTATTTTTTTTTAAATATTCAAATATTCGAACATACAACACACGTTCGAATATTTTAGAAATGGAAGGCAATATACTTATCAACCGCAGATCCTCATAATACTTACAATCTGCTTTTTTAGGAATATGTCGGCCAATAGAAATCTTCCAAGAATCGGGAAAATATTCTTGTTCAATACAGCTATTGACAACATTGACTATTACCTCATCGATGAACGGACTGCAGTATTTCAACATACTACTCTGTCAAGAAAGTACCGGGAATTTTCAATTAAAACAACATTTTTACATTTAATCGTCAAAATTTATTGGGTCGCCTTCAAAATAGGCTCCATTTGCTCCAATACATCTATGCCAACGGCACTTCCAATTATCGAAACATTTTTTATAGGCGCTTTCCGGGATGGACTTTAGCTCTCGCGCCGAATTTTGTTTTAGGGCTTCAATCGACTCAAAACGGGTGCCACGAAGGGGCAATTTTAGTTTTGGGAAGAGGAAAAAGTCGCAGGGAGCCAAATCCGGCGAATACGGTGGTTGCTGAAGCACGTTTGTTGAGTTTTTGGCGAGAAAGTCAGTCACAATCGTAGCTCGGTGAGAAGGCGCGTTATCGTCATGCAAAATCCATGAGTTGTTCGCCCACAAATTTGGCCGCTTCTTACGGATACGCTCACGCAAACGTTTCATAACGCCTAGGTAATACTCCTTGTTTACCGTCTGACCCTCTGGAACGAATTCGTAGTGCACCACGCCACGGATATCGATAAACCAACAGATATACGAAAGTCATTAAAATTAATAAATAAATATTTAAAGGAGACAAAATTTTGTTTCTGGTCTTACCTTTAAGAACACCAATTGCCTTTTAAAAAACATGAACACACTTGAAGAACTTCTCAAAGAATATAATTTATTTGAAATATTTAATATATTTAAATATTGGAATAATTTAATTCAGAAATCCCTAAAAACATGCTCTATATCTTCAAAAAACAAATATAATTCTAAGCAATTCCGTCTTCAGTCCTCAATAATATTCCAAATATCAAAATCAAAAAACTAACCTATATCCAAACCCTCAGCACGTGTAAAAGGACAAATGCTTCGAAACACAGATCAACTTTATAATTCAAGATTGATCTATGTTCTTTGCTCAACGTAATCACCCATAGTAAAAATCGGCACGCACTCTGACATCGACTGACTTAATCAGCTGTTGCAAACACACTAGTTGACAGATCCCGCTCAAGCTTGGCATAGTAATTAAGGACAGTGGTACCAACCTAGGAAAAAAAATTTTACCTGCCTCATTGCCCCGCCAGATTTAAATCGATAATTCCCGGTACTTTCTTGACAGAATGTAGTAGCACTGATATTGTCAATACCATACAATCAGACCCCAAACTGTTAAAAATGGAATTAACTTCCTCAACAGTTGTGATTGAAATTGAAAAACTAGTATTAGAATGAAACCTTGCGTTACCATAAAAGTTTATTGTACTAGCGGTTTCCTTTGATACATTATTGAGTAGAGATGAGAAGTAACTTCTTAAATTTTCTGGGTCAGAGATGTCAGATGGAATAGCGTGGTCTTTTGTAGCACGAACACTCAGATTTTTCAGTGATCTCCAAGTCACACGAGAATTATTCTCAGCACAGACAGAATTGAGATAAGCCGCTTTTTCGTGTCTAGTAGTAGTGACTGCAAAATTTCGTAATCTCTTATACGACAACCAATCCACCTGTAAGCGAGTATGCGTAAATTTTTGAAGAGCTTTGTCGCGCTATCTCATAATTGATTGTAGATTTTTCGTTAGGCAATGTGCTTTTGGCTTAGAAACTTTTATTTCTTTTAGAGACGCATGTTTACTGAAAATTTCTAATATGAAGTTGTTAAACATTGCCATTTAAGTTTCCAAATTCATTTCCAGCACAACATTCATCCATGGTAGACTGTATAATTCATTAAGAAAACTGTCCAACTTAAAATTTTTGAAACATCGAGCCTAGACCAAACGAGGTGCCGGCTTCCTACTCCTCAGCATCAGCTCGACATACTACTCTGTCAAGAAAGTACCGGGAATTTTCAATTAAAACAACATTTTTACATTTAATCGTCAAAATTTATTCGGTCGCCTTCAAAATAGGCTCCATTTGCTCCAATACATCTATGCCAACGGCACTTCCAATTATCGAAACATTTTTTATAGGCGCTTTCCGGGATGGACTTTAGCTCTCGCGCCGAATTTTGTTTTATGGCTTCAATCGACTCAAAACGGGTGCCACGAAGGGGCAATTTTAGTTTTGGGAAGAGGAAAAAGTCGCAAGGAGCTAAATCCGGCGAATACGGTGGTTGCTGAAGCACGTTTGTTGAGTTTTTGGCGAGAAAGTCAGTCACAATCGTAGCTCGGTGAGAAGGCGCGTTATCGCCATGCAAAATCCATGAGTTGTTCGCCCACAAATTTGGCCGCTTCTTACGGATACGCTCACGCAAACGTTTCATAACGCCTAGGTAATACTTCTTGTTTACCGTCTGACCCTCTGGAGCGAATTCGTGGTGCACCACGCCACGGATATCGAAGAAAACAATGAGCATCACCTTCATTTTTGAGCGGCTTTGGCGTGGTTTTTTCGGTTTCGGCTCATTTTTTGCCACCCATTACGATGATTGCTGGCTTGTTTGCATATCGTACTCGTAGACCCAGGTCTCATCACCAGTTATAATGCGTTCCATGAATGCAGAATCGGAATTACAGCGATCCAGCATGTCTGAAGCAACCTGTTCGCCATGACGTTTTCGAAGAAAATTCAGGTCTTTCGGTACGAGTCGTGCGGCCACCTTTCTCATGCCCAAAATATCAATCAAAATCGTACGTGCGGACTCGTGGGATATCTTAAGATCATGTGCTATCTCTCTCAAGCTGGTACGACGGTTTTCCAGCACCCTTTCCTTAATTTTATCGACGTTATCTTCGACCACTTCACGACCTTCCTTGAAGGCTCTGTACCACTGATATGCACGAGTTTTCGATAGAGCATTATCACCAAAGGCCTTTTGCAACATTTTCAATGCATCGGCACACGAAAATTCATTTGCAACACAAAACTTTAAACAAATTCTTAGCTCAACGTAATCACCCATAGTAAAAATCGGCACGCACTCTGAGATCGACTGACTTAATCAGCTGTTGCAAACACACTAGTTGACAGATCCCACTCAAGCTTGGCATAGTAATTAAGGACAGTGGTACCAACCTAGGAAAAAAAATTTTACCTGCCTCATTGCCCCGCAAGATTTAAATCGATAATTCTCGTTACTTTCTTGACAGAATGTATACCATTTTATGATCCGAAATACCATCTAAAGGAGGAGTCCCCACTGTTTTAACTATATTATTGTTAGAAATAAAGATTGGGTCGATCAGAGTATTTGAGGAGCAAGCTATCCTGGTCGGCTCACTAAGGAGCTGCGAAAAACCGTAAGACTCGAAGCAATTTAGGTTCAAGTTCAGGAAATTTTCATTTAAATCACCCAAACATATAAAATCGCCATCAATTATGGAAATATTCGATAAAATATTATCTAAATCCGTTATGAAATTATTCATATTACCATTTGGAGGTCTACAAAAAACACCTATGGTAAATTTACTGCGGCCAAACCTGAACTTCATAAATAAATATTCCAAATTACTATTCAACACAATGTTTAGTGGAAGAACCTTACACGAATATGATACCTTATAATAGAATCCAACACCTCCTCCTCTTGTAGGTCTAGGGCTATGAACAAACGTGTAACCAGGAATACCAACCATTCTCACATCCACGCCACCCGAAAGCCACGTCTCAAACTCTATCAAAATCCTCCTTCAATATTATCCTTGGAAATTCACTGAAACCACTGAATAAAGAGCGAACATTAATATGCGCTATCCTCATCTCACCCTTGCACAACACTGTATCCGAAATAAGAGAAATTATATTTGATATATGTATTAGGAGAAAAAACAACAAGCAAAAGAAAATTTTACAATAAAACAAAAGGTAGAAATTCACCAACAGAAGAAGATTCAGTAAATTTGATAATAGAACAATTTTTTATCCCTTAAGAAATCAAGAAGTAAAATTTTACTATCTTGCAAGAATAGAAACAAAAATAAAAAACAGATTTTTGTTCACGCAGAAATATCAAAACCAATTGACAATACATAATATATTTCCAGCATATAATTTCAATATATATTGTAGGAGTTGGAATATATAATTCTGAATTTGAATATCAAAACAAATTGAAATATGTTTGTCTTCTACAATTTTAATTTCAAAAAAATTTTTTTATTCAAAAAACTTTTAGAATTAAATCAATGTCTAAAATAAGCACCGCTTACATTTAATAGACATATATAATCAAAACTCAATATATAATGTCAAATGGAATAAATAAACCAACAGATATACGAAAGTCATTAAAATTAATAAATAAATATTTAAAGGAGACAAAATTTTGTTTCTGGTCTTACCTTTAAGAACACCAATTGCCTTTTAAAAAACATGAACACACTTAAAGAACTTCTCAAAGAATATAATTTATTTGAAATATTAAATATATTTAAATATTCGAATAATTTAATTCAGAAATCTCTATACATGCTCTATATCTTCAAAAAACAAATATAATTCTAAGCAATTCCGTCTTCAGTCCTCAATAATATTCCAAATATCAAAATCAAAAAACTAACCTATATCCAAACCCTCAGCACGTGTAAAAGGACAAATGCTTCGAAACACAGATCAACTTTATAATTCAAGATTGATCTATGTTCTAACAAAATCAAAGAACAGTGTGAGTTATTTTTAAGGCTTATTTGAATTCATTGACATTCCATAATGAGATTTATTGAAGCCAAAATATAATTATATATTATATATAAAATAAAATGGAAAGGCCTTCTACTTGATAGAAGAAATATAACAAAATTTGAATATAAAAACAAATTGAAATATGTTTATCTTCTACAATTTTGATTTCAAAAAAAATTTTTTATTCAAAAAACTCTTAGAATTTAATTAATGTCTAAAACAAGCACCGCTTACATTTAATAGACGTATATAATTAAAACTCAATATATAATGTCAAATGGAATAAATAAACCAACAGATATACGAAAGTCATTAAAATTAATAAATAAATATTTAAAGGAGACAAAATTTTGTTTCTGGTCTTACCTTTAAGAACACCAATTGCCTTTTAAAAACATGAACACACCTTAAGGACTTCTCAAAGAATATAATTTGTTTGAAATATTTAATATTTAAATATTCGAATAAGTTCATTAAAAAATCTCTGAAAACATGCACTATATCTTCAAAAAACAAATATAATTCTAAGCAATCCCTTCTTTGGTCCTTAATATTATTCCAAATATCAAAATCAAAAAACTAACCTATATCAACAACGCACACGTGCAAAGAAATGAATGTTTCCAAACACAGATCAACTTTATAATTCAAGATTGATCTATGTTCTAACAAAATCAAAGAACAGTGTAAGTTATATTTAAGACTTATTTAAATTCATTGACATTCCATAATGAGATTCATTGAAACCAAAATATAATTATATATTATATATAGAATAAAATAGAAAGGCTTTTCACTTGATAGAAGAAATATGACAAAATTTGAATATCAAAACAAATTAAAATATGTTTGTCTTCTACAATTTCAATTTCGAAAAAATTTTTATTCAAAAAACTTTTAGAATTAAATTAATGTCTAAAACAAGCACCGCTTACATTTAATAGACGTATATAATCAAAACTCAATATATAATGTCAAATGGAATAAATAAACCAACAGATATACGAAAGTCATTAAAATTAATAAATAAATATTTGAAGGAGACAAAATTTTGTTTCTGGTCTGACCTTTAAGAACACCAATTGCCTTTTAAAAACATGAACACACCTTAAGGACTTCTCAAAGAATATAATTTATTTGAAATATTGAATATATTTAAATATTCGAATAAGTTAATTCAGAAATCTCTCAAAACATGCACTATATCTTCAAAAAACAAATATAATTCTAAGCAATCCCTTCTTCGGTCCTAAATAATATTCCAAATATCAAAATCAAAAGCAAAGAACAGTGTTATTTTTCTGAATATAAAGTCAGGTAAAAATGAACCGCCATGTAAATGCTCTGCAGAAGGCAGAGGCAAAACTATATCCACTTAAATAAAATGACTTTAATTCTTCAATGATTTCTAATGTTCTGTAAAACCCATAATATCAGGATTTTCATATTCCAGAAAATCACAAAATTGATGAAAGATGTACTAATACATTAAACATTTTAATAAATCAGTTTAAAAAATTTGTTTATATACCGAAATCGAAAAAAAAATTTCTAATTAATTCTAATTCTAATTAATAATAATATGGATTTTCGTCAAGTGAAGATTCATATAATTGAATATACAAAATAAGTCATTCTTTATTTTTAAAATTTCAGAATATTTTCAATTAGTCAATGTTAACGTTCCCAAGTAATAGTCATAAATTTATAAGAATATACATGACAGTCTTCCTTGTTTCCACCACAGTCGCAGCATCTAAATGCGTCTTACTTCCCCTACCGCGGTTTTTCCAGTATCACGAAGACTGAAACTAATTTTCCACGTAACGTTGGAAGGCTGGACAATAAATCGTCCTGATTCCTAGAATGAAGACGCGGTAATAGCTCTGAATTCTGCTCTCCTGTAACAAGGGTTTGTCGTTACTTTGTCAGGCCACCTGAGCACCAATTACAAAATTAACCACGGAGAAGTTTTCACTTTCTCCTATTTCAGCGTCGGCAGCAGCTTCCGCTCCGAAAAATAATTCAAATTAAACCATTTTGTTTTCAGAAGAAAGAAGATAAACTATATTGGCCACTGAGTAATTGGCCTTCTTTCATACAACTAAAACATAATTTTTTTATATACTTATTGAAATTAATCCAATAATACTATCAATAAAACAACATTTTTACATTTAATCGTCAAAATTTATTGGGTCGCCTTCAAAATAGGCTCCATTTGCTCCAATACATCTATGCCAACGGCACTTCCAATTATCGAAATATTTTTCAAAGGCGCTTTCCGGGATGGACTTTAGCTCTCGCGCCGAATTTTGTTTTATGGCTTCAATCGACTCAAAACGGGTGCCACGAAGGGGCAATTTTAGTTTTGGGAAGAGGAAAAAGTCGCAGGCAGCCAAATCCGGCGAATACGGTGGTTGCTGAAGCACGTTTGTTGAGTTTTTGGCGAGAAAGTCAGTCACAATCGTAGCTCGGTGAGAAGGCGCGTTATCGTCATGCAAAATCCATGAGTTGTTCGCCCACAAATTTGGCCGCTTCTTACGGATACGCTCACGCAAACGTTTTATAACGCCTAGGTAATACTCCTTGTTTACCGTCTGACCCTCTGGAACGAATTCGTTTATTTTTGAATCATACGCTTCTTTGGCTTCATGTATGTTCTGATAGCATACGTTTCTATGCTGAATGTAGTTAGCACGTGACTTGTTAGATGGAATTGACCGCCAGCGTCGGTAGGCTCTAGCTTTCGAAATTGTGGCCCATCTGCAGCCATTTCTAAACCATGGCTTTATGTTTTAGAGTCGTTTGACTGTATTTGGGGTAAAAGTGGCCATTAAAAAAAGAATCGCAACTGTAACACAATCGACAATGCTGTTCATATTTTCTGTATTGGAGCATGTTCAATTCCATGGGTACGAGATATAAAAATCACGCAGAGCATCACAGTCTGCCAAATCATATGTGGTTTCCTAGACGGAATTGAATTTTTGGAGCCTGGTACGATTCTGTCATGAGGCAATGATAAGAATTGCTCAATGGTGCTGAAATAGCAGCTCTGTAGCGCCCTGTCTTACTTGTCAAGAAAAGGTTCAATGTATTTGCCGTATCTTCTGGTTCAGGAACTCTTGTAGGCTCTTCGACTAGTTGGGTGAGATTACAGCTTATGGCAAGGGTTTCTGCCTGCCTGCCATAACTAAAAACTATTAAAATGTCGACAAAAAATTGTTGAAATCCATCAATTTCAGAAATTCTTCATGATACGCTTCAGCCTAGTCTGAATCGAATGCAAATCCGATTGATAATTTGCTCGAAGCAATTAATCGTACTACTCTGTCAAGAAAGTACCGGGAATTTTCAATTAAAACAACATTTTTACATTTAATCGTCAAAATTTATTGGGTCGCCTTCAAAATAGGCTCCATTTGCTTCAATACATCTATGCCAACGGCACTTCCAATTATCGAAACTTTTTTTATAGGCGCTTTCCGGGATGGACTTTAGCTCTCGCGCCGAATTTTGTTTTATGGCTTCAATCGACTCAAAACGGGTGCCATGAAGGGGCAATTTTAGGTTTGGGAAGAGGAAAAAGTCGCAGGGAGCCAAATCCGGCGAATACGGTGGTTGCTGAAGCACGTTTGTTGAGTTTTTGGCGAGAAAGTCAGTCACAATCATAGCTCGGTGAGAAGGCGCGTTATTGTCATGCAAAATCTATGAATTGTTCGCCCACAAATTTGGCCGCTTCTTACGGATACGCTCACGCAAACGTTTCATAACGCCTAGGTAATACTCCTTGTTTACCGTCTGACCCTCTGGAACGAATTCGTAGTGCACCACGCCACGGATATCGAAGAAAGCAATGAGCATCACCTTCATTTTCGAGCGGCTTTGGCGTGGTTTTTTCGGTTTCGGCTCATTTTTTGCCACCCATTCCGATGATTGCTGGCTTGTTTGCATATCGTACTCGTAGACCCACCAGTTATAATGCGTTCCAGCATGTCTGAAGCAACCTGTTCGCGATGACGTTTTTGAAGAAAATTCAGGTCTTTCGGTACGAGTCGTGCAGCCACCTTTCTCATTCCCAAAATATCAATCAAAATCGTACGTGCGGACTCGTGGGATATCTTAAGATCATGTGCTATCTCTCTCAAGCTGGTACGACGGTTTTCCAGCACCCTTTCCTTAATTTTATCGACGTTATCTTCGACCACTTCACGACCGTCCTTGAAGGCTCTGTACCACTGATATGCACGAGTTTTCGATAGAGCATTATCACCAAAGGCCTTTTGCAACATTTTCAATGCATCGGCACACGAAAATTCATTTGCAACACAAAACTTTAAACAAATTCTTTGCTCAACGTAATCACCCATAGTAAAAATCGGCACGCACTCTGACATCGACTGACTTAATCAGCTGTTGCAAACACACTAGTTGACAGATCCCGCTCAAGCTTTGCATAGTAATTAAGGACAGTGGTACCAACCGAGAAAAAATAATCTTTACCTGCCTCATTGCCCCGCCAGATTTAAATCGATAATTCCTGGTACTTTCTTGACAGAATGTACTTATTGAAATTAATCCAATAATATAATTTTCAGTTGTTCATCTTTTCGGAACATCATTTCAAGCTCATAACAACCATTTACATTATTTGTCCACAGAATATACACAGAGGTTATAAAGGGTGATTCATTTAGAGGTACTTTTTGTGGTGGGGATTTAATTGCAGATTGCGCATGCCTCGTGTTAACTGAAGTACCATTTCTGTTCAATAGTGTTTAACAATTCATAATGGAAAGACTTAGCCCAGCACAGCGTCTAAAAATTGTTCAACTTTATGACAAAAATGGACGTTTACGATGAATATGTATCGGACGCTTAAAACAACTTATGGTTCACATAATCGGCCTACCGAACACACTATAAGCTCTACCATCCGTGAGTTGGAGACCCAATTTTCATTGTTGGAAAATATAGGGGCGGTAGCGTAGATTATACGCGAAGATCGTGAAGTGTCGATTCGTCGCCGTTCTCAACAGCTTGGTCTTCATATTCAACAACTTAGCGTATTTTACGTGAGGATCTTTCTCTAAAAGCTTTCAAAATTCAACTAGTGCAAGAACTGAAGCCGACCGACCTTCCGAATCGTTTCCGTTTTAGTCGTTGGGCTCTTGACAAGCTTGCAGATGATCCACTATTTTTGACAAAAATTTTGTTCACCGACGAGGTGGCTTAATGGGTTCGTGAATAAACAGAATGCGCGTATTTGGGGTGATCAACAACCCAAAGATGTTCAAGAGCTGTAATTGAATCCAAAAAAAACAACTGTTTGGTGTGGTTTATGGATCGGTGGAATAATCGGTGCATATTTCTTCAAAACAGAGGCCGGATGGAATGTTACAATGATAACAGACTATTTGATGCCAGAAATTGAAGCCCGTGGCCCCGCGAAATTTGGTTCCAAGAATATGGCGCCACTTGCCATACAGCCAGTGAAACTATGGCTTTACTGCGAGAACGATTCGACGAACGGTTAGATCGTGTGATATCACACCTCTCAACATTTTCCTTCGGGGCTATGTAAGATCCAAAGTCTATATGGATAAGCCGGCGACAATTGAGGCATTGCAGGCCAATATTACTCGTGTTATTGGCCAAATAGCACTAGAAATACTCAGATGCGTAATTGAAAATTGGAACTTCAGAATGCACGTTGTTAACTGTTGTCGCGAACGACATTCGAAAGAAATTATCCTCAAAAAATAATTGTAAAAAATGGTTCTTCTGTGTAATAATAAAGATTATAGAATAAAATTGTTTTTATTCATTTTTTTTTATTAAAAAAGTAATATTCCAATTTTATTATGTTTATTTATCTCTAGGGATTCTAACAGGTTTAAGGCATAACATTTAATTTCTATATGTAGAATTTCAAAATTATGGGTGAAAGTATGTCCTTTTTCTAACAAATTATTAGAATATGTGGAGAAACTCTTATTATTGAGGAAACTCTTCGAATGTTCACAAATTCTATGTCGGAAAGTTCTTCCAGTCTGTCCTATGTAAACTTTAGTGCAATCACCGCAGGTTAACGTTTAAACCCCCGATGGATCATCTTTATGTGTACAGTCTTTATTATTTTTAATGAATTTACTCAAGTTTGAATTGGTTTTAAATGAAGTTCTTGAATTATATTTATTTTTGGGGTATGTAGTCAATTTTCTCAGAAATACCTTTAGTGTATTTTTAGGAAATGTATAGTATAAAAGAAAATTTTAAATACAAAATAGCTTTAAATATGGCATATCCTAATATAAAAAAAAACTTTAATACAAATAGCTTTAAATATGGTAAATCCTAATATAAAAGAAAATTTTAAATACATTTCCTTAAAATAATTCAAAGGTATTTCTGAGAAAATTGCTACATACCTTAAAAATAAATATAATTTAAGAACTTCATTTAAAATCAATTCAAACTTGAGTAAATTCATTTAAAATAATAAAGACAGTACACATAAAGATGATAAATCGGGGGTGTATAAGTTAACCTGCGGTGATTGTCCTAAATTTTACATAGGACAGACTGGAAGAACTTTCCGAAATAGAATTTGTGAACATTTGAAGAGTTTCCTCAATAATAAAAGCAATTCCACTCATTCTAACCATTTGTTAGGAACAGTACATACTTTCAACCATAATTATGAAATTCTACATAAAGAAAGTGAAAGTTATGCCTCAAACCTGTTAGAATCCCTAGAGATGAATAAACACAATAAAATTCGAATATTACTTAACGAACAATCAGATTTAAATAACTCACCTCTGTTTAATATATTCAGATAAGCGGGAATTTGCGAGCCCCTTTTTTGGGTTTTAGTGCCCAATAAAAATTTGAAATGAATTTTCGTGTGCCGATGCATTGAAAATGTTGCAAAAGGCCTTTGGTGATAATGCTCTATCGAAAACTCGTGCATATCAGTGGTACAGAGCCTTCAAGGACGATAGTGAAGTGGTCGCCCATCGACGGCTTCGATCGAAGATAACGTCGATAAAATTAAGGAAAGGGTGCTGGAAAACCGTCGTACCAGCTTGAGAGAGATAGCACATGATCTTAAGATATCCCACGAGTCCACACGTACGATTTTGATTGATATTTTGGGCATGAGAAAGGTGGCCGCACGACTCGTACCGAAAGACCTGAATTTTCTTCAAAAACGTCATCGCGAACAGGTTGCTTCAGACATGCTGGATCGCTGTAATTCCGATTCTACATTCATGGAACGCATTATAACTGGTGATGAGACCTGGGTCTACGAGTACGATATGCAAACAAGCCAGCAATCATCGGAATGGGTGGCAAAAAATGAGCCGAAACCGAAAAAACCACGCCAAAGCCGCTCGAAAATGAAGGTGATGCTCATTGTTTTCTTCGATATCCGTGGCGTAGTGCACTACGAATTCGTTCCAGAGGGTCAGGCGGTAAACAAGGAGCATTACCTAGGCGTTATGAAACGTTTGCGTGAGCGTATCCGTAAGAAGCGGCTAAATTTGTGGGCGAACAACTCATGGATTTTGCATGACGATAACGCGCCTTCTCACCGAGCTACGATTGTGACTGACTTTCTCGCCAAAAACTCAACAAACGTGCTTCAGCAACCACCGTATTCGCCGGATTTAGCTCCTTGCGACTTTTTCCTCTTCCCAAAACTAAAATTGCCCCTTCGTGGCACCCGTTTTGACTCGATTGAAGCCATAAAACAAAATTCGGCGCGAGAGCTAAAGTCCATCCCGGAAAGCGCCTATAAAAAATGTTTCGATAATTGGAAGTGCCGTTGGCATAGATGTATTGAAGCAAATGGAGCCTATTTTGAAGGCGACCCAATAAATTTTGACGATTAAATGTAAAAATGTTGTTTTAATTGAAAATTCCCGGTACTTTCTTGACAGAGTAGTATATAAGAAGCAAACCATCTCAGTAGATTCCCGTGCACCCCGACCCGAGCCAAAGAAGCCAGAAGGGAGTTGTGATTAACTTTGTCGAACGCCATGCTGAAATCAGTGTACAGGGAATCAACCTGTACACCCCTATCCAAAGCTCTTGACACGAATTCCGAGTACAAGGTTAAATTGGTTTCAGTGCTACCTCCCGGAAAAAACCATGCTGAGACTCAATGATCGATGACTTCAAGAAACAAAACGTCCAACACAATACCCTCGAACACCTTATCAAAGACCGACAACTTACTGACCCCCAGATAATTTTCAACTCAACTTCTACCACCAGAATTCTTATACAGGGTGTATATGAATAGTTGCGAAAAAATTTAGGGAGTGATTCCGTGTCAAAAATTAGGGTGGGGTCTTTCATTTAAACTTTATTTTCTTGAGCCCCCCTGCTTAGTTACAATCCCCTAAGATGGCGCCCGACAGTTTTTAATTTTTTTTAAACCAACAAACTGACAAGAATAAAATTAAGCAGACATTTTATGCAAGCGAGAAGGCACTCAAAAAATTCATGGTGGTGTTTCTCTATGATTGCAAGGGGTAGAAAAAGCCACCCCTAAACCTTCTTCCACAATAAATTTTTTTCCATATTCCTATTTTACAATGAAAAAATTAATTTTGGATAGCTTGATCCATTCTTAACAAATGAAGTCTCCTGTAATTTCTTGCTAAAATTCAAGGTTTTGAGAAAAAAAAATTATTTTTCAACATGATAATTGTAGAGGCTGGAATTCTTTCCGAACTAGAATTTATCTAGTAAGCGGATGTCATTTTGTTATGACAACTGACTAGTTTTGATTAACTTTCATTCAGTCACAATTATTTTTTGATCTGGCTCATCATTTTGAGATTTTTGTCACATACTCATCTTTAGGGGGCTGTAACTAAGCAGGGGACGCTCAAAAAAAAGTTTATATGAAAGGCCCACCCTATTTTTTGACAAGTAATCACCCCCTAAAATTTTTCGCAACTCTTCATATACACCCTATACTACTCTGTCAAGAAAGTACCGGGAATTTTCAATTAAAACAACATTTTTACATTTAATCGTCAAAATTTATTGGGTCGCCTTCAAAATAGGCTCCATTTGCTCCAATACATCTATGCCAACGGCACTTCCAATTATCGAAACATTTTTTATATGCGCTTTCCGGGATGGACTTTAGCTCTCGCGCCGAATTTTGTTTTATGGCTTCAATCGACTCAAAACGGGTGCCACGAAGGGGCAATTTTAGTTTTGGGAAGAGGAAAAAGTCGCAGGGAGCCAAATCCGGCGAATACGATGGTTGCTGAAGCACGTTTGTTGAGTTTTTGGCGAGAAAGTCAGTTACAACCGTAGCTCGGTGAGAAGGCGCGTTATCGTCATGCAAAATCCATGAGTTGTTCGCCCACAAATTTGGCCGCTTCTTACGGATACGCTCACGCAAACGTTTCATAACGCCTAGGTAATACTCCTTGTTTACCGTCTGACCCTTTGGAACGAATTCGTAGTGCACCACGCCACGGATATCGAAGAAAACAATGAGCACCACCTTCATTTTCGAGCGGCTTTGGCGTGGTTTTATCGGTTTCGGCTCATTTTTTGCCACCCATTCCGATGATTGCTGGCTTGTTTGCATATCGTACTCGTAGACCCAGGTCTCATCACCAGTTATAATGCGTTCCATGAATGTAGAATCGGAATTACAGCGATCCAGCATGTCTGAAGCAACCTGTTCGCGATGACGTTTTTGAAGAAAATTCAGGTCTTTCGGTACGAGTCGTGCGGCCACCTTTCTCATGCCCAAAATATCAATCAAAATCGTACGTGTGGACTCGTGGGATATCTTAAGATCATGTGCTATCTCTCTCAAGCTGGTACGACGGTTTTCCAGCACCCTTTCCTTAATTTTATCGACGTTATCTTCGATCGAACGAGGCAAGTCTTTGACCACTTCAAGACCGTCCTTGAAGGCTCTGTACCACTGATATGCACGAGTTTTCGATAGAGCATTTTCACCAAAGGCCTTTTGCAACATTTTCAATGCATCGGCACACGAAAATTCATTTGCAACACAAAACTTTAAACAAATTCTTTGCTCAACGTAATCACCCATAGTAAAAATCGCCACGCACTCTGACATCGACTGACTTAATCAGCTGTTGCAAACGCACTAGTTTACAGATCCCGCTCAAGCTTGGCATAGTAATTAAGGACAGTGGTACCAACCTAGGAAAAAAATTTTTTACCTGCCTCATTTCCCCGCCAGATTTAAATCGATAATTCCCGGTACTTTCTTGACAGAATGTATATCGTCATCAACAAAGCAGTTTTCCACATAGTTGGAAATTCCCCAATTTTTATTGACCTACTGAATAATTTTGAAAATGGATAACATAAGCTATCACAACATTTTTTCACAAAGTATGATTGGTAACCGTCAAATGCAGCTCCCTTATCTACATCAAGTGATTCTATTCTATTACAGATCATTTCTGGTGTGGAAAAAACATGATTAATAACATTCACATCATTGAATTGATTTTACAAGTGATAAGTTTGCTCATATGCTTCATAAACACTTTTAAAATGATGCAACAAGCCACTCAACATGATCGTTTTGGCTTTATTGCAATACAAATTCGGCGGTGTGAATTAGCCACCAACATCTTGTGATTTATCGCATTTGAATTTTTTTGTGGGAGTGTGAGAAGGATCGTGTTTATGCCGATAATCTTTAGACTATTGAGGATCTGAAAACCAACATTCGTCAAGTTATTGGTGGGAAATTGCCCGAAATGTATCGGCGAGTCATCGAAAATTACCTCACTAGGATCGAGTCCTGTAAGATATCCCGCGGAGGACATTTAAATGATATTTTTTTCCACACATAATGGCAAGGTCCAAGCATTATATTGAAATAAAAATTTGATGGATATTTTAAATAAAAGGGTGTTCTATTTACTTTCGGAAGCACAAAATGGATAACCCTGAATTTATTCTTTGAGCTTTTCAAAAAAATTTGAATATTAAAACAAATTGATATATGTTTATCTTCTACAATTTTAATTTCAAAAAAATTTTTATTCAAAAAACTTTTAGAATCAAATTAATGTCTAAAACAAGCGCCCCTTACATTTAATAGACGTATATAATCAAAACTCAATATATAATGTCAAATGGAAATAAATAAACCACCAGATATACGAAAGTTATTAAAATTAATAAATAAATATTTAAAGGAGGCAAAATTTTGTTTCTGGTCTTACCTTTAAGAACACCAATTGCCTTTTAAAAACATGAACACACTTAAAGGACTTCTCAAAGAATATAATTTATTTGAAATATTTAATATATTTAAATATTCGAATAAGTTAATTCAGAAATCTCTAAAAAATGCACTATATCTTCAAAAAACAAATATAATTCTAAGCAATCCCGTCTTCAGCCCTCAATAATATTCCAAATATCAAGATCAAAAAACATAACCTATATCACTCCTTTAAATATTTATTTATTAATTTTAATAACTTTCGTATATCTGGTGGTTTATTTATTTCCATTTGACATTATATATTGAGTTTTGATTATATACGTCTATTAAATGTGCTTGTTTTAGACATTAATTTAATTCTAAAAGTTTTTTGAATAAAAATTTTTTTGAAATTAAAATTGTAGAAGATAAACATATATCAATTTGTTTTAATATTCAAATTTTGTTATATTTCTTCTATCAAGTAAAACAGCCTTTCTATTTTATTTTATATATAATATATAATTATATTTTGGCTTCAGTAAATCTCATTATGAAAATGTCAGTGAACTTAAATAAGCCTTAAAAATAACTCACACTGTTCTTTGATTTTGTTAGAACATAGATCAATCTTGATTATAAAGTTGATCTGTGTTTCCAAGCATTAGTCCTTGTGCACGTGGTGAGTTGTTTGTGATATAGGTTATGTTTTTTGATCTTGATATTTGGAATATTATTGAGGGCTGAAGACGGGATTGCATAGAATTATATTTGTTTTTTGGAGATATAGTGCATTTTTTAGAGATTTCTGAATTAACTTATTCGAATATTTAAATATATTAAATATTTCAAATAAATTATATTCTTTGAGAAGTCCTTTAAGTGTGTTCATGTTTTTAAAAGGCAATTGGTGTTCTTAAAGGTAAGACCAGAAACAAAATTTTGTCTCCTTTAAATATTTATTTATTAATTTTAATAACTTTCGTATATCTGGTGGTTTATTTATTTCCATTTGACATTATATATTGAGTTTTGATTATATACGTCTATTAAATGTAAGCGGTGCTTGTTTTAGACATTATTTTAATTCTAAAAGTTTTTTGAATAAAAATTTTTTTGAAATTAAAATTGTAGAAGATAAACATATATCAATTTGTTTTAATATTCAAATTTTGTTATATTTCTTCTATCTAAGTAAAAAGCCTTTCTTTTTTACTTCTTTGAGCTTGTCTATATTATCATATTCTGGACATATGAGGAGGAATGTTATACTTTCAGCTTTTTCAGTTACTTTATTGAAAATTGTTCGAAATTGATCATCAGCATTTTTCCTCAAATATTTCAGGGGATCTTTCAGAGAATTGGCAATCCCAAAGCCCTCTTCAGCTGCGTTAGTGCTGTGAACAAACTAAATGACAGATGATGCCCAAACTGGGAGTGAGCATAGAAGCGAGCGTTCTTGACCTAATTTAACTAAACCATGAATTGGGGTATTCGTCCCTTGAGATTTCATAAATGAGAAGATCTCGTAGAGACTGCCATTTTTGCGTAAACTAACTCTCTGAATAATCAGGACGAAAATGATATCCTCCGGATACCTAGATAAGACTCACCTGTTGCAGGTAATAAGGCACTAAATAGATGAGCCTGGCGGGGGAGGATATTATGGGCGTATCTATTGACACTTTTCAAGTAGCCAATCGCAGCGGGTCAACGGTTGCCAAGGTTACCGACTTTGTCCTTAGTTCCTCAGCATCCGAAATCTGCAATCGAGATAATTCGAAATCGGAGAACGAGAACCCCTAAATCCGAGCTCAACTCGCTGATCAAAAGCGATATTATAGCCAAAAGGCGTGAGAAAATGGCCACATCGATCCGACAGGACGAACGTCCTTTCGGTTTTCTTTTCATCCTTATCCTTGACATCGATGCCTTGCTCGCTTTCAGGGGAAGCTTGATGAATGAGCTGAAGAAAAAAGTAAGTTTCGGATGCAACGGCAGATTCTTCTTCAACAAGGTGGAAGTCGGTAATTTGGTTGAATCAAAAAGATTTTTAGTTGAAGTGGTGGTGGTAGCTTGATTGAAACATGGGTAAATTGTTCAAAAATCGATTCATTTCCTTTATTCATATTCATTTATTTCCTCAAAATTTACAGGAGATGTCAAAAAAGTGTATAAACAAAAAAAATTCTTCACATAAAAACAGTTACTTTAATAAACCATATCTGACAAAAATATAAATATAAGAATGTTATCAATTCTTATTTATATAATTGAAGAAATACACTATTTGATGTCATGATTCTGAAAGATTTTATTTTCTTTAGTTTAAAATATAACATGATAACATACACAAAAAACAAAAATAACAAAGAAATAAAAAGAAAGAAAATAAAGAGAAATAACTTACTATAACATAAATAGAGGTTAATACTTGATAGAAGCTACATGAAATTAATTAAATATTTCAATATTAGCCTTCTACATATTTAATTTCCAAAAATTATATTTAATAATTATAACTTCAAGAATTAAATTGAAATAATGTCATATAAGTATCACTTATATCAAACGACATGTAAAATGAACATTCATTATAAGACATCCAAATGATATAACAAAATCCAATAAATAAGAATTGTTAACCAAAATCTTATATATTAAATATTTTGAATAGACAAAATTTTGTTTCTGCTGATCAATCTTACAAATATCTTTCAAAAATGTTTAACATAATCTTAAGAATTTCACCATAAAACTATCTTACTTAGAATATTCAATATTATTGGATATCTAAGTTACTTTCTATAAAATCTCAAGATATGTAAAAACATTACTGAAAAACAAGTTTTAAGAGAGACTTTGCTTCGTCAGTATTCAAATAATTCATATTCAATAAATATAACATCAATAAACAACAAATATTTACTCACCCTTCAACACTTTAGAAAACTTCTGGTAAACTGAAAAATCTTTAAATGTAGTATAAGGTTATCTTACAAATAAATAACTCTGTGGTTTACCCTTGATCTAAAAGATTGAAAGACAATTTAACGGCCTCAGTTATAGCACAAGGACTATCTGTATAAAGAATGTTAAGGAAACCAAATAATTATATATTATGAATAAAATAACATAAATAGAGGTTAATACTTGATAGAAGGTATATAAAATTACTTGAATATTTTAATATTAGCCTTCTACATATTTAATTGGTGGCACATATCTGTCCTTTGTTCTGAAGTCGTGTTCTTGAACTTCTGGATGTTTATGGAATTTGTCCTTATTTTCAAAGATGTACATAAGACACTCGAGTATGTAGAAAGACGGAGCTGTAAGTATACCATATTTCCTGAACAGTGGTCGACAACTTGCAATTCGGTCAGCACCAGCGATCAATCGAACAGCTTTTTTTTTGCTTTAGGAAGATGCTGCCGGCCTGTGAAGATGCACCCCATAGGATAATGCTGTAGATCATCCTTCCATGGAAATGTGCATGATATACAACAAGTGCTTCGTTTTCGGTAAGTGTATTCTTTATTTGCCTTATTGCGAACAATGCTGTGAAAAGTCTTTCACCTAATCCGGTTAAGTGATGTTTCCAGGTTAGATTTGCACCAATTGTTACCCCAAGTAAGGAGATACTGTCCTTACTGCGACGTTTCGGGGTGATAACTATCTCTTGTGTCTTTTCGGTATTGACTTTCATACTATTTCCTTCGAACCATTTTACTGCATCCTTTATTGTTGCCGCTGATTTTTCCTCGAGTATAATATTAGTGCCAGCCCTCTCCAAGAATGTCGTATCATTGGCAAATAGGATTTGATCATCCGCAACAACGTTATACATCAATTCGTCAATATATACCAAAAATATAATAGGTCCGAACACTGATCCCTGAGACACACCCACGCTGATTCTCCTTTTTACTGATAATTTTTCCTTAACATCTACAATATGGTAACGACATAGTAGATAAGACCTGAACAGGTTTAACGCTGGCCCTCTTATGACAACATACTCCAATTTGTACAAAAACTCCCCATGGTCGACACAATCAAACGCCTTTCTCAAGTCCATACAGGTCAAAGTCACCTCTTTAGCATCATCCAATGCCTCCATTATGAACTCGACAATGTGCAATAGGGCTGTTGTTGTGGATTTTTCTCTCCTGAAACCATGCTGACGATCACTCAGGAAAGAGTTTCTTTCCAGAAACGATATCAACCTAGACTTGATGAGAGATTCCAAGACTTTTAAGGTAGCTGGCAGAACAGAGATTGGTCTATAATAAAAGGTACAAAGAACATCAATCTGCATTTAGAAACAGGAAAGGTAACTACCATTTTGCGAAACATTTTTTCGAAACCGATATAATCTTCCCAGAATTGGACAATCTCGAAATATTGCACATGGAAGCGAAAGGAAAAAAAACTAGACATCCTGGAATCCATAGAAATCCACAAATACAAAAAGTACGAACGTGGGGATTCCTATGGATTCTAGGATGTCTAGTTTTTTTCCTTTCGCTTCCACGTGCAATATTTCGAGATTTTCCAATTCTGGGAAGATCGGTTTCGAAAAAATGTTTCGCAAATTTGGAGTTATCTTTTCGGTTCCTAAATGCAGATTGATGTTCTTTGTACCTTTTGTGGAAAGATCTTCCGCTTTGTCCTACATATTTGCTACTGCACTGTTGACAACTTAATTTATAGACTCCAGAATTATTTAGCCGGTTATTTTTGACTTTTGCATTAAAAAAGAAGTTGCAAATTTTATAGGTGGGTGTAAAAGCTGTTATTATGTTAATTTTTGACAAAATTTGAGCTATTTTTTGTGAGATTGGTCTAAAATATGTTAATTTTATGAATTTCCTGTCTATATTATCTGATATGGAAATGGGGTATATTTGCTTACCAATTAAATGTTTTTGTTTTTCATTTATAAGAGAATTAATCATTGTTGTTTCGAAATTATTATTTGTGACTATTTGTTTCATTATATTCAGTTCCTTTTTATACCGTAGTATTATTTAAGGGAATTAAAAATGCTTTACGTATCATTGATCTGTATGCAGCGAGTTTATGAGTGTTCGGATGGTTTGAAAACTTGGGTATGGTTGTGGGTTTTCTAAATAAATCAAAGGAAATTTCATCATTATTCTTAGTTAAAGTTATGTCCAGAAAATTTATTTATTGTATTTTCTAATTTTGAATGTGCTCCGCAGAAGCAAGCCAATATATCCTCTACATAGCTGTACCAAAAGGTGATATGCTTTGCGTGTGTGGATTATGGAATTTTTTTTTCCAAAAAGGACATAAAGATTTGAGCGAGTAGTGGGCTGAGAGGCGACCCCATGGCAAGTCCATCTTTCTGTTTGTAATATTACGTTAAAAAATGATCTGAATATAATCAAACAAAGAGCCACAAATAATCATTTCGAAACTTAAATCATAAATTCCCTCATAAATATGAAACAAAAACAACTAATTCGTAAGCAAATATACCCCATTTCCATATCAGATAATATAGTCAAGAAATTCATAAAATTAACATATTTTGGACCAGTCTCACAAAAAATAGCTCAAATTTTGTCAAAAATTAACATAATAACAGCTTTCAAACCCTCACAATGCACAAGACAAAAACAATCGGCTGAATAATTCTGGAGTCTATAAATTAAGTTGTCAACAGTGAGGTAGCGTATATGTAGGACAAACCGAGAGATCTTTCCACAAAAGGTACAAAGAACATCAATCTTCAAATAGGAACCTAAAAGATAACTTTAATTTTGCGAAAAATTTTTTTGAAACCAACCATATCTTCCCAGAATTGGACAATCTTGAAATATTGCACCTGGAAGCGAAAGAAAAAAACTGGACATTCTGGAATCCTTCGAAATATTTAAACACAAAAAGCACTTTCCGACAATACAACTATACTGACTGACAAAGAAACTGCAACATCCAGAAGGAGCTGTTTAAATTTTAAATTTTTGTTGGTAAAACATAGATAGTATAGCAAGGAGTAAATGATTGAAATTTGAAGAAAAAAAACGAAGGGTTTACAATTTTTTTTAATAAATTCGTTAATGATGTGTTTGTCCACCGCGATTATCTATACACTACCTAACATTGGCATTGATGCAATAAGATGGTCTATTTCTTCTTGAGGGATACTATCCCAAGCTACCTGTGGTTCATGTCTCAGAGCCGCCAAAGTCCGTGGGGGCTGGGGTAAATTTCCAAGCCTTCTACCCATGATGTCCCAAAGATGCTCTATGGGCGAAAAATCGGGGGATCTGTGTGGCCATGGCAAAAGATTTACATGGGTCGCTTCAAAAAAGTTCAAATTAACTCTGGCAACATGAGGTCGAGCACTATCTTGCTGAAATATTGGATTCTCGAGCCGGTTAAGGTAAGGTGACCTACTTGCATGTGCAATAGCACCCCATACCATAACGCCTACTGCCCGGTGTACGTGACGCTCAATATCAAACTGAGGTTCACGTCTTCCTCCCTGACGTCGTCTAACCGTTCTTCGGCCATCATGTGCACCCAAGGAGAATCGAGATTCATCAGAAAAGACGATCTGATGCCATTTCACATTCCAATGTTGACGTTCTCTGCACCACTGTAATCGTTGCCGGCGATGCTCAACCACCAGCGGTAAAACAAGATGGGGTCGATAATACTGTAGTTCAAAAGACCTTATCCGGTGGTAAACCGTTCGGACAGTGCCCCTCAGGCATTAGATCTTAATGATGGGGACGCTCATCTTGACTAGAACCCTAGTTTCGTCCCGACGAAATGGAGGGTTAAGTCTTGGTGTCTAACGTAATGCCATTTCGCGCCAGTCACTGGACCTGTATGGTGGAAGATCTCCGAATGGGGCCCTAGTTTTACTCAGGTGAAATGGAGGGCTGAGCCGGTTGATTAACTCAGTGACAAGGGAGTCTGTCGCAGCACAGGGCTTCCACTGCTCCACTGCATACTTGATTAACACTAAATTTCTTATGTTTCCGACTGTCTTTTCCATACCTTTATATAGGACAACTGGGAGATCTTCCCAAAAATGGTTCAAAGAACATCAATCTTCATTTAGGAACCTAAAAGATAACTCTCATTTTGCGAAACATTTTTTCGAAACCAAACATATCTTTCCAGAATTGGACAATCTTGAAATATTGCATCTGGAAGCGAAAGGAAAAAACTAGACATCCTGAAATCCATAGAAATATCTATTATTATTTTATTCATAGTAAGTGACTATTGTGGTTCATTCCTTATTCATATTTCCCCGACAAGTATTTTTAGTTTTGTCCAGACCTAGCACTAGATCTGCCATCTTTTGATTTGAAGACGTTTCAAGGAACGCCTTCGAATTTTCCAGGCCTGGATGGCTCAGCCAGAAAGACTCTAGTCTAGAGTTCATTCTACCTATTATTGTCCGCTTAGCCACGTCATGCGGTATTCCTAGGAATGGTTCCGGGCCTACCAGAGGCAGCGTGGCCCCATCAAACGCCCACCGATCTACCCAAATAGTTTGAGTGGCTCGGTATTCAAACCAGAGTGTTTCTGTTATACATACCGCGCCCGTTTAGAGCCGTGCGGCAGCTCCAGACTGTTTTCGAGGTACAACAGCTGGATTCTAGAGCTTTTCGTGCTGATATCTTAATTTTGCCCCTGGTGTATTTGCCGTTTTATCAGCAGATTCGCCGAGATCTCAATGGCAAATAGTTCTGCCTGGAATATGGTTGCGTATTGACCGAGACTCAATGAGATGCTGACTCTTGGTTTACTCACATCGACTCCCGCTCCCGTTCCATTCGTCTTTCGCGAGCCGTCTGTGAACAAGCCAAGGTTGGTTCTCAATGGAACCTCAGGATACTGAGTCCATTCGACCCGGCTGGGGACGATAACATCGTAATGCCGTTCATGGATTGTGACTTTTGACATTAGATCCGAGGGCATCGATAAGGTGCTGTTCGTTATAAGCTCCTCCAACAGTCCTGAGCCTCCCATCACTATTTCTTCTGGCCTGTCAATCGCCAGTTGATTTAGTTTGTATGTGGTCCGTTCGGCCTTATCTAAACTCAAGCACGTTTTAGAAATGAAACTATTAAATGAGTAGACGGACCTTTGGCACACTCCACTTCCCGAAGTTTTGCACAAGCCGAAGCCTTCATCGAATATATATAATAGTTGAGATACAATTTGTTTTATTCAGTTTGAAAATGTAGTAAACACTACGAAACCTAAGTCACTGTATATTCAGGTAATAAAAAGTGATAGCAAACTAAGTAATTTCTTATTTCATTCGATTCAATAAAAAATATGTCATACTTTACCAACCATGTGCACAACAATACTCGGAGTACGCCAAAGCACAAATGATGACTCAAAGGTTAAACACTAAACTATCATTCACATTATGTGTTCGTCCACAGTACATATCCACAAGTTGAAGATGTTCAAGTATTATTTGCAATGTCTAACCCTTCTTATGAATTTATCAGAGTTATATTAGTTCTTATTGTTACTGTTGAAAAGACCCGAAGGATCAATGAATTTTTTGCTGAGAAGAAATATGGGATCAATACCACCCATTTTCAATTCTTTTCTACACAGTGAAAACTCATCCTTTCTATCTCTCTCTCCAATCTGAACGAAATTAGAACTGACAGGCACTTAAGATGACAGCCGGCAAGACAAATTGTCATATGTCAACAGGAGCAAATACGAAATATTTTCTTTTTCGTCGATTTACCGAATTGAAGAAGTGTGTAGCACCAAAATACCTCAGGGAAATTCCAGACGAATAAAAAGAAAATACAATACCAATTCGGTTCGCTCTGGGCCCGGCATTTCTTTTTACTTCCAACAGGGCGGTTAATATTGCGGATGCGCTGATTGAATGCAAATAAGGGTTGGAACGCTCATGCGATATGCTAGTTGATTCCAATAATGTCTCAATTATGCGATCAAGGCTGAGTTTTCGCGAAGGCATATAATGAAATCATTTATTGGTTCTATTAATAATTCGACTAATTCATTCATTAGATAGATTGAAACTTTAATAATAGTAAAGATATTCACTCAAACGAGTACAAAATAATAAAGTATATAAAAACAGTTTTACTGGTTTACAACTATGATATATTTTCAACCATGTTAAAAACATCATAGTCGAACAACAGCACGGATTTAATAAAGGAAGAACTCTTGAAACAAATCTCATTAGCCTTACCGAATATAACATGTATGGACCAACAAACTCAAGTAGATGTAATTTACACACATTTCGAAAAAGCGTTCGATAAAATAAATCAATATATACATTCTGTCAGAAAGTACCGGGAATTATCGATTTAAATCTGGCGGGGCAATGAGGCAGGTAAAAATTTTTTTTCCTAGGTTGGTACCACTGTCCTTAATTACTATGCCAAGCTTGAGCGGGATCTGTCAACTAGTGTGTTTGCAACAGCTGATTAAGTCAGTCGATGTCAGAGTGCGTGCCGATTTTTACTATGGGTGATTACGTTGAGCAAAGAATTTGTTTAAAGTTTTGTGTTGCAAATGAATTTTAGTGTGCCGATGCATTGAAAATGTTGCAAAAGGCCTTTGGTGATAATGCTCTATCGAAAACTCGTGCATATCAGTGGTACAGAGCCTTCAAGGACGGTCGTGAAGTGGTCGCCCATCGACGGCTTCGATCGAAGATAACGTCGATAAAATTAAGGAAAGGGTGCTGGAAAACCGTCGTACCAGCTTGAGAGAGATAGCACATGATCTTAAGATATCCCACGAGTCCGCACGTACGATTTTGATTGATATTTTGGGCATGAGAAAGATGGCCGCACGACTCGTACCGAAAGACCTGAATTTTCTTCAAAAACGTCATCGCGAACAGGTTGCTTCAGACATGCTGGATCGCTGTAATTCCGATTCTACATTCATGGAACGCATTATAACTGGTGATAAGACCTGGGTCTACGAGTACGATATGCAAACAAGCCAGCAATCATCGGAATGGGTGGCAAAAAATGAGCCAAAACCGAAAAAACCACGCCAAAGCCGCTCGAAAATGAAGGTGATGCTCATTGTTTTGTTTCGATATCCGTGGCGTGGTGCACTACGAATTCGTTCCAGAGGGTCAGACGGTAAACAAGGAGTATTACCTAGGCGTTATGAAACGTTTGCGTGAGCGTATCCGTAAGAAGCGGCCAAATTTGTGGGTGAACAACTCATGGATTTTGCATGACGATAACGCGCCTTCTCACCGAGCTACGATTGTGACTGACTTTCTCGCCAAAAACTCAACAAACGTGCTTCAGCAACCACCGTATTCGCCGGATTTGGCTCCCTGCGACTTTTTCCTCTTCCCAAAACTAAAATTGCCCCTTCGTGGCACCCGTTTTGAGTCGATTGAAGCCATAAAACAAAATTCGGCGCGAGAGCTAAAGTCCATCCCGGAAAGCGCCTATAAAAAATGTTTCGATAATTGGAAGTGCCGTTGGCATAGATGTATTGGAGCAAATGGAGCCTATTTTGAAGGCGACCCAATAAATTTTGACGATTAAATGTAAAAATGTTGTTTTAATTGAAAATTCCCGGTACTTTCTTGACAGAGTAGTATTTCTTCGGAAACTCGCTGAGGTGGGCATAAGCGGTAACCTGTTGAGATAGATATCCTCTTACATAGACAGAAGATCCCAATTTATCTCAGTTAATGGTGGTCGATCCTTCACGTTTTTTAACACTTTAGGCGTTCCCCAAGGTTCGCATCTGGGGCCGCTTCTCTTTATCGTTTATTTTAATGACATTGGAACTTGTTTTAGATATTGTTCCTTTTCACTTTATGCTGACGATCTCAAGTTTTTCAAAGCAGTTGATAGATTGGAGGATTGCCATCTGGTTCAGGATGACCTCGATAGATAAAAAATTAATGCATGGAAAAGGGCCCGCATCTCAATTTTGATAAATGCCAAAAAATAGTTTTCAGTAGGAATGTCCACTTAGTTGAAGATCAGTATATTGTGGCTTGACACTCCCTACTTCAGGTGAACAGCATTTTCGACCTGGGAGTTGTTTTTGATAAAAAACTTATCTTTGATCAGCATATCGATAAGGTCATCGGAGATGTCAATATATTGCTTGGATGGGCCCTTCGCCACTGCAGATCCTTTCAACATAGTAAAACATACCTGACTTTGTATTCTTCATTTATTTACAGTCGTTTAGAGTTTACGTCGATAATCTGCAATCCACATTATAACTATTATATAACCAGAGTAGAAAGGATGCAGAATAAATTTCTTAGGTTTCTGGCATTTAAAAATAATATTGCTTACACTAATCATGAATACTTCCATATACGGAAGAAATTTAAGTATGCTCACATTGGAAAATCTTCGATAAATGACTGATGTTGTGCTGTTCTTCAAATTACTCAACGGATTTTTAGATGGACCTAGTATTTTGGGGTCTATACCATTCGAAGTTCCCGATATGACACTTCGAAATGATAATAGTTTTTATACCCCTTTCCGGAGAACAAACTGTGCACAGAATGCTCCTATTTATGGAATGATTAATACCTAATGAAGCTCTGAAGTAAATGCGGTGTTATTAGGGAGCTTCTACCTCATAATTCGTAAAAAAAATCCACATCTTTTTATTATTTAATTACATATATAACAATGATATATTTTGGTTTACAATTATAACATATTATCATTTGTTTTTGAAGGAGTCAGTAAAATACCTTGCACTTTAGGTAATTTCTGTGACGAACATAAAATACGTAGAATTTTTAGAAGTTCACTTCATTCTAGTGTGTGTCCTGTTAACTTCATTCAGTTTATCTGGTAAGTGATTTTTTGTTAATTATTTTTAATTTTTAAATATGAAGTAGAGCTGATGAATTTTCGTTGTGATAATTCTAAATTACTTTTTGAAGATGTTCTGCGTGTTTTGGGAATTTTGTGGAAGGAACTTATTTTGAGCAAGTTGTTCTTGAGGTTTTGCATTTATTTTCAAGTATTTATTCAATGATTTTTAACTGACAATTTATATTTCTTTAAATTCTTCTATTCTCTTTAGTATTATGCAATAAGTAATAATTCTATATGTCTACTTACTTCTTGAATGGTGGAGGTCCTCACATGATGGAAATCCATTTTCATTTAATTTAAAAGGGATTATATATTTAATAAACTCGAATTTGGCGAAACAATTGTTGCAAATGTAGTGTTACAATATTGTTGAAACACAATAAATGTGGAAATTTTATTAAATATGTTTTTATTTAATCCCTTTTAAATTAAAAGTCTACTTACTTGACACAGTGCGTTCTAAAAAATTTGTTTATATAATTCTGAAAGTTTTTGAATAAAATAATAAATTGAAATTTAAATTTGTAGGAGGTTAATAGAATAAATCTGTATGAAAATTTTAATATCAAAACAGATTTAATCTGTTAGTCTTCTACAATTTTAATTTCAAAAAAATTTTTATTCAAAAAACTTTTAGAATTAAATTAATGTCTACAATAAGCACCTCTTATATTTAATAGACGTATATAATCAAAACTCAATTTTTGAATATCAAAACAGATTTAATCTGTTAGTCTTCTACAATTTTAATTTGAGTTTTGATTATATACGTCTATTGAATATAAGAGGTGCTTATTGTAGACATTAATTTAATTCTAAAAGTTTTTTGAATGAAAATTTTTTTGAAATTAAAATTGTAGAAGACTAACAGGTTAAATCTGTTTTGATATTCAAATTTTGTTATATTTCTTCTATCAAGTAAAAAGCCTTTTTCTATTTTATTTTAAATCTGTATGATGTTGAAAATTTCGTAATAATCCTTCTATCAAGAAAAATTTTTTTTTTATTAGTCAACTTATAGACTCCAATTTATTGTCTTTCTTTGTTTTATCTTTATTATTTTTTATATGAATTCCTGAATTATTAACCGTTCTAAAAGCTACATCCAACTCAAATTTCATTTTGAAATACTTGGCAATATTATCTGATTTTTTATTCACGTAAGGAATGGAAATGTATCTTTTAGTCAAATTTTTTGTAACAGGGTAAATTAAATTAAATGCAATTTTCTTTCGTTTTTTGTTTAAAATTTCGTATATTATAATTGGACGTTAGCTGTTATTGAATGTAATTTGCCTTATCATATTCGATTCTATAAAAATGTTATCAGAGGTACATTAACCAATCTATTGATCATACTGTGATAAGCAGCCATTTTCCGATGAATAGGATGGTTCGATGTTTGATGAACTGTAATATCTGTATACGTCGATTTACGGAAAATGCTAAATTCATGCAAATCATCTTTTCTCAAAATTTCAAGATCAAGAAAATTTATACTAGAAATCTTTTTTTTTTCTCGAAAGTGAATTTCATATTTGAATAAATTTTATTATTGAAATTATTAAAACTGCACAGATGTCTATCTATTCCATTAAAGCAACATATCTTAACCAATAAAGAAAGCATTTGCTTAAGGGATTTGAGTGAATTTTTCTATAATTCTTCCATTATCTGAACTAATAGTAATACTAAATAGTATCATTGAATTGAAAATATTTTTGTTCTAGACAAATTTCAAGACTATTTAAAATATCATTCCTTCTTATCGTAACATATTGGCGAAACAATTGTCGTTAATAATAAATTATGGAAATAATCTATTGGGTTCAGAAAGTAATTTCGGTTTTTTTTTGGGAAAATGAAAGGCAATTTTACTATAATAAATACAAATTTTATTAAATTTTATATTGGCCATTCTGGTCCAACACCTTTTGCCATCTTTCTGCTAGTAGTATGATTCCACGCTCATAGAATTTTTGGTCTTAGCTGGCAAAAAACTGATCCAGGTGATTTTTGACCTCTTCATTTGAAGTTAAGGTTTTATCGTCCAAAAAATTTTGCAATGACCGGAACAAATAATAATCCGAAGGCGCCAGATCTGGAGAATATGGTGGGTGTGGCAGTGTACCCCATTCAAGATGCAAAAAGCTTTTGGCAAGTGACCAAACTTGTATGAGGTCTCGCATTATCTTTGTATTCGCCGATTTTCATCAACTAAAGTCTTTATAATGTCTTTATCAGGTCTTCGTCAGCTTCAACCGGCCTTCCGGAACGTGATGCATTTTCGACATCAAAATTGCCGGATCGAAATTTTGCAAACCTATTCTGGCACTGGCGTACTGTCAACACATCTTCTCCATACACATCGGTTAATTTCCTTCTGGCTTGAACGGCATGTTTATCTTTTCTATAGTAAAAAAGTGAAATATGACGAAAATGCTGCTTATTGGTCTCCACATTTAATAGGGCACCAACCAAAAACTACTGCGTAGAATTAATTGAACTTTTTCACACACAAACTTTGCTAAATCAGCTCTCAAAACGGCTTAAGTGTGAAGTTGGGTTCGAAAAAATACAATTAAATCCTCTGTCGGGAAAAAACAAAAATACTTCCCGAACAAACTATTATATTATTTTATTTAGTTAAAATGAATTTCCATCAAGTAAGGACCGATTCAATTAAATTTAAGTAAAGATAGACAGAATTCAATAGTTCGCCACTGCTCGATTGGTAAAGTTCATCACTGGAAATGCAAAACCGAAAATACATATATCCGTAAGATGATAACAATAACAATAATTATTTATCTGATTTCTCCGGAGGAGTATTTCACAAACGATGCCTTCATGCCGTTCTCATATCGCATTATTTTCAGTAATAAAAGAGCCAAAGTTCGTCAATTTGTAATAACGCTGTACACAGCTGAGCTTTGGTAAAAGCTAGTAATGATTCACCCAACAGTTTATCATCTAATTCTACTTAAAAGTTCATTATTTATTCAAGCTTTAAAAGCAGCTTCGGTGGTGAGTGGAAAGTGGCGCTTGCCCATCTCATAATTAATGAATTGCCCTCATGCAAAATCCCCTAATGCGACCTCAACCTCTTCCAGTTCCAATATGAATTCTCCAATCAACGATACGGTAAACACTAAAGCAAATGTCTCTAAACGATATATTCTGTACCTTTGTAATTTTCCTATACGGTATATCCAGAAATTTCAAGTATAAAATGTGGATTCGTCTAAAATTTCTTTTATTGCCCAGTTTTTCAAATCGAGACACTGCAACTTACATCAATTTTACAGTTCGAACTGAGATAAAACCAAATTTTTTTTTTAATATCAAAAAAGCCTTTTCTATTTTATGTTATACATAATATATAATTATATTTAGGCTTGAATAATTCTCATTATGGAATGTCAATGGTGTGAAGAAGACCATAATATGCTTAACAGTTTTCTGTGATTTCGTGACGAACTGACTACCTGGATTTTTAAAGTTAGTCTGTTTCAAACAAGTCCCGTATGATATAGTGATGGTTAGTTGATTTTGATATTTAAATGTTATCTAGGGCCAATGAAGAGATTATCCGTATTCTAATTGTTTCTTGAAGATATATTACATGTTTTGAGAGATTTTTGAATTAACTTATTTGAATATTTAAATATATTAAATATTTCAAATAAATTATATTTTTTGAGAACTCCTTAAGTTGTGTTTTATGTTTTTGAAAAGGAATTGGTTTCACTATGGTAAGATCAGAAACAAAATTTTGTCTCCTTCAAATATTTATTTATTAATTTTAATTGCCTTTTTTATATTGGTTGGTTTATTTATTCCATTTGACATTGTATATTGAGTTTTGAATATATACGTCTATTAAATATAAGCTGTGCTTATTGTAGACATTAATTTAATTCTAAAAGTTTTTTGATTAAAAATTTTTTTGAAATTAAAAATGTAAAAGACTAACAGATTAAATCTGTTTTGATATTCAAATTTTGTTATACTACTCTGTCAAGAAAGTACCGGGAATTTTCAATTAAAACAACATTTTTACATTTAATCGTCAAAATTTATTGGGTCGCCTTCAAAATAGGCTCCATTTGCTCCAATACATCTATGCCAACGGCACTTCCAATTATCGAAACTTTTTGTATAGGCGCTTTCCGGGATGGACTTTAGCTCTCGCGCCGAATTTTGTTTTATGGCTTCAATCGACTCAAAACGGGTGCCACAAAGGGGCAATTTTAGTTTTGGGAAGAGGAAAAAGTCGCAGGGAGCCAAATCCGGCGAATACGGTGGTTGCTGAAGCACGTTTGTTGAGTTTTTGGCGAGAAAGTCAGTCACAATCGTAGCTCGGTGAGAAGGCGCGTTATCGTCATGCAAAATCCATGAGTTGTTCGCCCACAAATTTGGCCGCTTCTTACGGATACGCTCACGCAAACGTTTCATAACGCCTAGGTAATACTTCTTGTTTACCGTCTGACCCTCTGGAACGAATTCGTAGTGCACCACGCCACGGATATCGAAGAAAACAATGAGCATCACCTTCATTTTCGAGCGGCTTTGGCGTGGTTTTTTCGGTTTCGGCTCATTTTTTGCCACCCATTCCGATGATTGCTGGCTTGTTTGCATATCGTACTCGTAGACCCAGGTCTCATCACCAGTTATAATGCGTTCCATGAATGTAGAATCGGAATTACAGCGATCCAGCATGTCTGAAGCAACCTGTTCGCGATGACGTTTTTGAAGAAAATTCAGGTCTTTCGGTACGAGTCGTGCGGCCACCTTTCTCATGCCCAAAATATCAATCAAAATCGTACGTGCGGACTCGTGGGATATCTTAAGATCATGTGCTATCTCTCTCAAGCTGGTACGACGGTTTTCCAGCACCCTTTCCTTAATTTTATCGACGTTATCTTCGATCGAAGCCGTCGATGGGCGACCACTTCACGACCGTCCTTGAAGGCTCTGTACCACTGATATGCACGAGTTTTCGATAGAGCATTATCACCAAAGGCCTTTTGCAACATTTTCAATGCATCGGCACACGAAAATTCATTTGCAACACAAAACTTTAAACAAATTCTTTGCTCAACGTAATCACCCATAGTAAAAATCGGCACGCACTCTGACATCGACTGACTTAATCAGCTGTTGCAAACACACTAGTTGACAGATCCCGCTCAAGCTTGGCATAGTAATTAAGGACAGTGGTACCAACCTAGGAAAAAAAATTTTTACCTGCCTCATTGCCCCGCCAGATTTAAATCGATAATTCCCGGTACTTTCTTGACAGAATGTATTTCTTCTATCAAGTAAAAAGCCTTTTTCTATTTTATTTTATACATAATATATAATTATATTTAGGCTTGAATAATTCTCATTATGGAATGTCAATGGTGTGAAGAAGACGAACTGACTACATGGATTTTTAAAGTTAGTCTGTTTCAAACAAGTCATGTGTTAAATTCTGAGGTATGATATAGTGATGGTTAGTTGATTTTGATATTTAAATGTTATCTAGGGCCGATGAAGAGATTATCCGTATTCTAATTGTTTTTTGAAGATATATAACATGTTTTGAGAGATTTTTGAATTTACTTATTTGAATATTTAAATATATTAAATATTTCAAAAAAATTATACTTTTTGAGAAATCCTTGACCTGTGTTTTATGTTTTTGAAAAGGAATTGGTTTCACTATGGTGAGATCAGAAACAAAATTTCTCCTTCAAATATTTATTTATTAATGGGGGGGGGGGTAATCGAAAAAAAAAAAGTCCGGTATACATCGATTATTTTATCCAAAATAAATACTAATAAAACATGAAATATAGACAACAAAAAACATTCACTTTTCAAAACAACAAATATGTTTCTTGTAAGAACATAAATTTTTAATCAAAACAAACAGAAAGAATATAGTCATAAATATAACATATGTACCTACAATCTAATCACTCAAAAACAATTGTTATGAAATGGAAATGAAATCATTTACGATATATATTGTCTTTTTCGTGTTTTCTATAACACCAATTCCAAGAATCTCCTCTTCATATTCGCAAACCTATATATCACAGAATCAATATCTAGTTCAATTTCCTTATGGACGTACAATAAAGCCAAACCTACCAATCTTTCTTGACCCACTCTGGATCTGAGCCATTTTAAAACTCTTTAACGTTGAAAAACTCCTTTCAGAGCTCGCCACACTTACAGGCATTGCATATATCAAGTATAGTGTCAAGTAAACATTAGGATATATTGACTTATCGCAAAATTTTAGTGCACTCAATGCTGCATCTAGCAGATTTTTTTGTCTCACTAGTGCATTTTTTATACCACAACTGTAATTCTGTTTCCATCAAACTAGAAATGGTGCAATATTATTATTTTCTCGGAATTTTGATACGAATCGGGATTAATTATGCTTAAAACTAGAATATTTCCTTTTTACTTCAACGATTTTGGAGGGAATCAAATCATTTATATCAAAAATTTCGAAAACATCATTATGGAAACAGAATTCGAGATCTACCAGCATTATCTAACAATGGGATGAAAATACTCCTTCTGAAATAATCTTCGATTGAATCAGCTGGAGTGTTAACTCTGTTGATTTGAATTTTAGGATATTAAAAGCCAGATACTGAATTGTTTCAGCCGTTACTATTTGGTAGTTGATCATAATTAAAACAAATTGTAGAAATTACTATGTTTTACTACCAAAAAAATATATATTACACATTTTCTTGTGACTCGAGTTTCGGGAAATGAACTATCCCATCATCAGACAACTGAAGACCTAACAGTGGTACAGTGTTATTTAAACAAAAGTGATACATATTTTTGAATGTTTCAATAGATTCTAGGTAACACCTAATAGTGGTACAGAGGTTTACAATCGGAACGTGATAAAAAACCGGGTTAAAAAAAGGGGCCTTCTAACAGATATCGGAATGTCGGCAGTCGACAAAGAAGGTTGTTAAACAGATGGCACCCATTTAAATATCTCAAATAATTTTTGGGGTTACATAGCTCCGTACAGTCATTCATTATTTTTACATTATTTTGTTGTATATCTCAAATATTTGGATTTATAAAGCTCCATACAGTCATATACAACAAAATAATGTGAAAATAATGAATGACTGTACGGAGCTATCTAGCCCCAAAAATTATTTGAGATATTTAAATCATCTGTTTAACAACCTTCTTTGTCGATTGCCGACATTCCGATATCTGTTAGAAGACCCCTCTTTTTTAACCCGGTTTTTTATCACGTTCCTATTGTAAACCTCTGTACCACTATTAGGTGTTACTTAGAATCTGTTGAAATATTCAAAATATTTATCACTTTTGTTTAAATACCACTGTACCACTGTTAGGTCTTCAGTTGTCTGATGATGGGATAGTTCATTTCCCGAAACTCGAGTCACAAGAAAATGTGTAATATATATATTTTTTTTTTATTGTAGAACATAGTGATTTCTACAATTTGTTTTAATTATTATAAGCCAGTCTTTAACATTATAAAAGAGGTTGTAAATTTTTTGTCAGAATGTGAAATCTATTTTTTTGTTATTTTTTGAAATTATTTAAGCCTTTTTTATTGATTTGGTTCAAAATATGTTAGTTGTACAAATTTTTTGTTATTGTTTTCTGTTTTGGAAGTGGGGTATATTTGTTTCAGAATGAGTTGTTTTCCATTTTGTTTATGAGAGAATTTAGAATTTTGGTTTTGAAATTATTGTTTATAGCTCTTTTTTTGAATGTATATAGTTTTTTTTTTAAAGCAATAATAGTTAAGGGAATTTAAAATGCTCTATGTATCATTGATCTATAGGCAACGAATTTATGAATCCAATATTTCAATGACATTCTCACAAGGGCCTGTCTAGATATATAGGACAGACAAGCCGATGTTTACAACATAGAATCAAAGAATATAGAATGTCTATTTTGAAAAACCGGTTTTGCAAAACACTGTATAGAAAATAATAATTTTTTTAATGAAAAAGCTGTCACTTTACTATATAATGATAAAAAGGGTAAATTGAAGATTTTTTCAATCATAAAAGGCCATTGAGAAAAAGGAGAATTTCACAAATGCTGTTATTTCCATGCGCCATAAAAATTCACAAATGTCCTAAGTGTAATAAAAGAACCTTTTTTCAATTTTTAACTTAAATACTTTTTGTACTCCTTTGAAGATGGTTGAAAAACCGAAACACGTGTCAGGATTCTGAATGAACTGTGAAACAAAAACTGTGTGAATTTTTGTAAATAAAATTGTCATAATGTTTCGCCTAGAGCTTTCATTAATTAAAATGAAATTCCATAAAGTAAGGACCGATTCAATAAAATTAAACAAACTATCGACTTTGGTACTTTGTGTTTAATAGAGCTAACTGTTAGTGTTAGCATTGAAAATTTCCGAACAAAATAGAGTCCATTAATTACATCGACTAATGCTCGCTATAAATTCACTTTAAATGTGCTCGGGATTTAATAATAACCTATGTGCGACTAATAAGAGCAATTTTTAACTTCATTTAAAATAAAAATACGTGATCCTAGATACTACGGTTTTCTATGAAATAACCAACTTTATCTTGGAGAAATTTTCGCTCTCGTTTAAATTTATTTCATTCAATAAGTACGCATTCACAACATTTCCATTTTCGTCTTTATATCATACTGATGATCAGTCTCCTAATATTAAATTCTTCAGTTTTAATTACTCGTCAACAACCGGCATTTGTTCCAATAGACATCGCATGTATAAAATATCAAATAAATATGAAGATGAGATCACCAATGGATAATATGCGGGCAATTCTGTGTCAACGAACTTAAAAACGCACTCTAAGAATCTTTATGCGTCAAAACAAAAACAACTCGTTAAAAGATCATCTATTCCATTATTAATCTTGAGCTCCCCCAGTCAAATTTAAACTTAAAATTCTCAAGAAAATTACTGAACCTTGATTAAGTACTAACGCTGAGAATTTATTAAAATGATTTTGTATCGTTGCTATAAAACTAGAGATATAATAGTCACAAATTCTTTTAATTAAATTTCTTCAAAAATAAAACAATAGAATATAACAGGGAAAAATTATATGCCCCAAGAAAATAACAACTTCATGCGTAGGTTTACGGCCATTGGTTACACTATTTATCAATTTTTTACTTTCGTTTCTAGTTGTACAGATTTTTGTCATATTTTTTTATTATTCGCACACTAATGGTGATAGAACAATTCTGTGAAAAAATCAGGTTCAACATTACATATTCTGACTTTCATTTGAATCTGTTGATGAGTTCTTGAGAAATATTTTTTTGCTCGCTTGTTCCAGGGAACTATGCTATAGTTTTTACCAAATGACTGAAATTTGAAATATAGAAGTAGAAAAATAACGCGCTAAATTTTGTGAGGATAGTATAATTAGAAGTTCAATAAAAAATTTTGTAAGCAAATCGGCGTTGAGCGCTATCTTGAATTCTAACTTTCGAACGGAATGAGCTAAAGTCTTGAAACTTTCAGGGTACTTTTGGGGCCTAAATATACCAATTGAGTTCGTCAATAGGCAGAATCAGTAGAGTAGTTTCGCAGGTAATCAAATTTGAAATTTCTCGAAATATTTTCGAAACGACAAATGTGATCCATCTGAAATTTGCCATTCTGGGGCAGAATAATAACACACGAAATTTCGTAAATATTGCATGATTATAAGATAATAATAATAACACAGTTTATTCAGATCTACAAAAACAAACTCTATAATACTGTTGAGTTAAATATTCGACAATATTTACTCTGCACAGTTTATAAAACAAAAGCTTCATTCTAAAACAAACAGAAAATACATTTATATCCTCTAATTTTACCATTATTGCTTCAACGTGCGCAACATTTAAGTTTTTCGTCGAGAACATGAGGTTTGATAATTTTTTTTTTCTATTTCGGTATATCTTTTATTGTCAAATCCGGGTGTTTATTATTGATTAATGATTTCATGTATCCTACATTTGTCAAAGTTCACTATCCACTTTTCGGTACTCTTTTGAGAGATGTTCTATTTTTCAAGTTAGTTATTTCTTGTGGTAATATAGGGAATAATCTGGGGGCTATATAGGTGCAACATTTTTGCCCTATTCTCTTCAAAGATGTTGGTCGTTCATAATTTTTGATAGCAGCTCTTGTTCGCTAGTTATGTTCTCTCGCTCTGATAATAATTTTCTTCTCGTATATGTTCATTAATATTTTCATCGCATAAGTTTGTCGTATGTCAAGTACTTGGCTAATTCATAAAGATCTTTAGTGGGGTAGGTTATTTCTTTTTTGTACATAATTTTGAGAAAATACTTCTGAATTATATCTAATCTTTTCTTATGGCAATCGAGTACTCCTCCCCAACCTATTATTCCATAAGAAAGTTGGAATTGAACAAGCACATTATACAGAATATTCAGATGTTTTGAGCTATCCATGACTTTTCTTATATATTTAAATCTGTACAAAACACCTCCCAATTTTCTTGTTAAATAAATCATATGCTCATCACATTTCAAGCATTGATCAATCACTATTCCCAGATATTTCACGGAGTTTGCTTTTGGAATGTTCAGTGTGTCGTTAATGTTTAAATTTTCAAGATTTTCAGTTCTAGCTTTACTCGGTGCAAACGGTAAGTATTTCGTCTTACTTTAATTCAAGTTGACCTTATTTAGTCGGAATCATTTGCTTACTTTTTCGAAATCTATTTTTACAGTATTTTTCAGTTCCCATGATGAGCTCTCGTACACAACTACTGTATCATCTGCAAAACTTATCATTTCACCTACACTTCTCATTTCAAGCAGACTATTGATATAAATAAGAAAGAGAAGGGTTCCGAGGACTGTACCTTGTGGAATTCCGTAAGTATTCAACATAAATTGGTCCACGAAAGCCATAGTTGTAAAGTGTTTCTAACAATTTTTCATGGCTTACCCTGTCTAAGGCTTTTGCTAAGTCAATGAATATCGCTAAAGTAGGAGAATTTTCATCTACATTTTTATAAAGCTTTGTTGTAAGAGCTTTAATGCCATATTCTTTCGAAAAATCCCGTCTGAAATCGAATTGCTTTTGGGACAAAATTCCATACTTTTCCAAATAATTCATCATACGTATCGAGTGTCTTTTTTAGAGTGATAGAACTTTCGTTAGGGATAACTGTTATTTGACAGAAGGTAAAAGCCGTGTGGAAAGACTCACACCGCAACAACGTTTACAAATTGTTGAAATGTATTTTCAAAATTAGTGTTCAATTCGCCAAACTTATAGAGCACTTCGTGAAATTTATGGTTTACATAATCGTCCATCAGAGCAGCTTATTCGTCGAACTATCGATAGATTTCAGACAACATTTTATCTACTCGATGGAACAACAACAACAAGACAACTGTACGTACAGAAGAAAATATCGCTGCTGTAAGCCATGGTGTTAATGAGGATCCAGATTTGTCTATACTTGACTTGACAATAATAAACGTCGCTTGTTTGCTGATTGGGCCCTAGAACAGCTTGAAGTTGATCCACTTTTTTATCTTAAAATTGTGTTTAGTGATGAAGCTCATTTCTGTTTGAACGGCTATGTAAGCAAGCAAAATTGCCGTATATGGAGTGAAAACAATCCTCAAGAAGTTCTGCAGGTTCCATTGCATCCTGAAAAATGCACTGTATGGTGTGCTTTACACGCTGGAGGCATCATCGGTCCATATTTCTTTAAAAACTATGTTGGAGCTAATGGTGCTCGTGGCAGATCGATGATCAATGATTATTTGTTTCAAAATTTGAAAAGTATCAACCCAGAAATGTTCTGGTTCCAACAAGATGGTGCTACACCTCATGCTGCTACCGTAACAATTTATTTATTGAAAGAAAGATTTGGCGATAATATTATTTCGAGAAATGGTTCAATTAATTGGCCTCCAAGATCATGCGACATAACTCCACTGGATTATTTTCTTTGAGATTATGTCGAGTCATTGGTTTATACTGATAAACCAGAAACAATAGACGCTTTGGAAACCAACATAACTCTGTTATTGATGAAATAAGTCCTAAATTACTCGAAAAAGTGGTCCAAAATTGGTCTGGTCGAATGCTGTTCCTCAGAGCTAGTCGTGGTGGACATATGCCGAAAATTATTTCCAAAACATAAATGGCATAAAATTATCTTTCAAATAAAAAAAAAATTGGCTTCAATCTTAATTTAAATGTGTTTTATTTCAATTTAATGTTCTATCACTCTAAAAAGACACCCGATATTTTAATTAGTTTCTCTATGATTTTTCCTATTTTCGAAATCAGCGTAATTGGCCTATAATTCCCCATTTGCGATTTTAAACCGCTTTTGAATATTGGTTTCACAATTCCTTGCTTCAAAACATCAGGAAAACATTCTCTTTCGAAACAAGAGTTAACCAAATAAGTTAGTGGTTCCGCAATGTGTTCCTTTATTTCTCTTAATGTTTCAGCTTTAAGTCCGTTTATTCCGGTTGACTTTTTAGTTTTTAGATCAGATATCACCTGTATTATTTCTAGTTCTTCTACCGGACTCAGAAAGAAAGAGCTATCAACTGTAATGCTCTCCTCAGAAAAATCTTTCGTCAATATCTCTTGTATATCCAACAATAGCTATTGATACAAAATATATTTCTTCAACGTACATAAACAAAAAGTCCGAAAAAATAGCAAGATATTTAAAAAAAGAGTAACTGCAACATTTCATTCAAAACAAGAAACACGTTAGGAAATTTAATAAAAAATAATTAAAATGTGATCCATAAAAACAAAAACTTCTGGAGTCTATAGGTTAAACTGCGGTACTTGCCCATCTGTATATGTGGGTCAGACAGGTAGATCTTTTGGCACTAGGATACGTGAACACCAGAAAGCATATCTTGGAAAAAACGGAAGTTCAACATATGCTTGACAATAACTACAAAATCTTACCCATAGAAAAAATAACCTCAGGTTGAACTACCTAGAAGCCCTCAAAATTAACAGATACAATAAAAAACAGATTCTCCTAAACGACCAGACGTACCTCAATAAATCCCCCTTACTTAACCTTTTCTGAAACTTTGTGTAATAATAAGAAAACAAATTACCCCGTAATCAATCTATAGATGAAATCGAAATAAGTTCATCACATATTTTAAGGGACATTTCCAATTCAGTTAACCAGGACTGATTCGCGAATGGGAACATCGTTTGAACATCGAGTTTGAAGGTGACATGAACCACTTATCTGTTAAATTAAAATAAATAAAATAAAGTGTCTTCTAACAATGTTGGGTACTTTTCTGGCCACATCTCGTATATTTAAACTAATTGTAAATTATAGCTATTCATACAATACTAACTTTATCTTAGAACTAAGTTTCTATATTAGAATTGGTCAGTCATTACAGATTTTTGTCATAAAAAACATTTCGTTGAGCATTTGAAATTTATGGGTCTATTCGATAAACTCGACGCCAGAGACATCTGTTTATATTGAAGCTTCCATTCCATATAACCTACAACCAAAATCAACGTACGAAGTAGCTTGCTTTAGTGTTATAAAAAGTCAAATTCCAATAGGAAACATTATTAGAAGATCCCTTCACACAGCTCGGAGTATGGAATATCTTCATCTTTTACAGTGCCATCTTCAATTTTATGACGTAACTGATAATTCTGAAACAACTGTACCCTGTTATTGCATTATTCTTTGAAATGAAGAATAGTCATTGTACTCATAATTTGAAGACTATTCTAATTTATTTCTGTAGTTTTGGGTGTAGTTTAGAGAATCAAATGGTATGGTAGTGATGACACCTAGTAGATCAACTGGATTTTATAACAATTTCGAAAAGAAGAAGAAAAATCTACTATGATAGGTTACATTGGAATTTCCAGCAAATACAAAATAAATAGGAAAACATTTTGGTGAAAAGCTAATTTTCATTCTTGATTCATTTTTTTTAAACAAAGTAAATATTATATCAAACATGTACTCACCCAAGTTGACTGGGGTTATAGGTCCAAATTCAAGATTATTAAATGTACTTAACTTCGCCAAAGAACCAAAGTGTTTTTGCTCCAACTTTCCAAAACAGGCTCGAGTTGTTATTGCTGGTGCAGGTGTTGTTGCTAATTCAGTAGCTTACCATTTAACGCAGAACGGCTGGACGGATGTAGTTGTCCTGGAACAGAATAAAATAGGAAGTGGTACATCTCGATTTGGTTCGGGCACTCTGGGCCTTTTCAAACCCATTGCCCATAGAAACTTGATATGGTACAGCATCAAGTTATACAAGGAATTACAAGAAATGGGCTACGATATAGGTTTGAAACAATGTGGAAGTGTATATTTGGCACAGACCAGAGACCGGATGTTAACTTTAAGAAGGCGTATGGCTTACAACACACCAACAGGTCTAGAATGTGAATTATTGGATGGAGAAGGCTTGAAAAAACTTCATCCATATTTAGAAGTGAGTGATCTTGAAGGAGGTGTTTGGATTCCACAAGATGCTGTAGCTGATCCTAAATCAGTTTGTAATGTTCTTGCTCTTTTAGCACAACAATCAGGAGTTAATTATATTGAAAATACTAAAATAGAAAATGTACTCACAAAAAATAGAACTGTGGATGAAATCCAAACGAACAAGGGCAATATAAAATGTGAATTTTTTGTTAACTGTGCTGGTATGTGGGCTAGAGACTTAGGGCTGCAATCCACTCCTCAGGTACATATACCGGCGTACCCAGCAGCCCATTATTACAGCACAACTGGTCCACTTAATGAATTCATTGAAGATACTTTACCAATAGTTAGAGATTTTGATTCCAACACTTACATTAGAGAATATGATGGAGCTTTCTTGGTTGGCTGGTTTGAAAAGGACGCACAACCTGCTTTTGAAAATCACAAAGCCATTCCTAGTGATTGGATAAAATACTTGAAAATTGATTCCGAAAAATTGAGTAAGTATTGAAAAGGTTGATCAAAATATTCAAAAAGGTATTATTGAAAACTTCCAATGTAAATAATTAGTTTAGTGTAAATAATATTTTGCATAACACAAATTTGAGTATTCAATAGGTACATGAAGGATTTGTGGATATTTTAAGGTGAGTCCTCTTTTCAACAGGAGTTAGAGTTCATCAAAATGAGCCATTTATCCAAAAATCGTTCATACAGATATTTCAGAATAAGGTAGTTTTCAGCCCTTGAAGTAAGATCGAATATCTCAGTCGTTGATGCAAAATTTATTTCAACGGAATCCATATCCTCGACAACGCAAACTCTGAACTATTCAGTTCAGTATGTGAATACTGTCATTTGGTTTATTCTTTTCTCTAATACTTTATTAGTAGTAGGTGAGCGAATTTGTTTAACATTGTCATTATAAAATAAAACACTTGTTTACATTTTCTACTTTATTTTTGGTATTGACGTACGTTTCGTCTTTGCTTGAAAGACTTCATCAGAATACGAAGTAACAGTTGTTGTACAATGAATTTATAAGATTTTTTACAGAAGGTGTACATGTGTTTTTAACTGTTCGTCGGGTTGGTTTTCTCAAAGAATATTCACTTCAGAATCGTGTTCACTCGATCCCTTGTAAATATTGAATGGAGGGGTATAATAAAAATCTGTTTGTCCATTTACTAGGTTATTGCTGTTTTTATGTTTATTCATTTCGTAAATTTCCCATAAGTTCAATTTTAGACCTCTATTTTCAACATGTAGAATTTCTATTTCTTTTGTGAAAGAATGGTTATTTTCAAGAAGGTGTTTAGCATAATGTGAATCTTTTTTATTTTTATCGAAACTTCTTTTATGTTCTGTTAGGCGTGTACCGAAATTTCTACCTGTTCTACCAATAGAGTGTGGATAGCTCAGCGGGAGAGCATCGGACTCGTGACCGGGAGGTCCAGGGTTCGAATCCTATTCAGGTAGAAAAGAAATTTTCTAGTTGGACGGGTATCTGCCACCATTTCACTGTTGGGTCAAAAATTAACAGTGCTGTGACCTAAAGTGGCGCAAGATCGCAGTAACAAAGCCTACACAGAACACAACTGAACTCCTAACTCGTACAAGCTGAAAAAGCTTCTGAGGGATCTTCACAGAAGATCTAGGAGTATCAGGATAATAATAATAATAATAATAATAATAATAATAATATAAATCTTTGGGCAATCTGGGCAAGTGAGTTTGTATACACCTGATAATTGAAGTTTATCTATACTGTTTTTATTGTTTTTGATGTATTTGCTAATAGGATTGTTTGTCTTGAAAGAGACTTTAATATTTTCTTTTTTAAGTAGGTTTTTTAGTTGAATACTAATGTTTCCGAGATATGTGAGGCTAACGTATTTGTGTTCAGATAGATCAGATGTTACTGGATAAATTTCTTTTATTGTGTTTTTGTGTATACGTTGGTTAATTAAATTATCTATTAGAGATGTATTATATCCATTGTTGTAAGCTATTTGTTTAATTATACATTTTTCTTTTTGGAAATTGACTTGGTTTAGTGGAATGTTCAATAAACGGTATATCATACTATGGAGAGCTGCTAGTTTGTGTTGGAATGGATGAAAAGAATTACGGTGTATAATGGTATCTGTTTGTGATGGTTTATGATAAATTGCGAAGTTATGTTTATTGTTTTCTCTAGTTATCGTGAGGTCAAGAAAGTTGATGGATTCATTATGTTCTATTTCTGAAGTGAAAACTATTTTTGGTTGGAGGTTATTATATATTATATAAATAACCTCCACCCAAAAATAGTTTTCACCTCAGAAATGGAACATAATGAATCCATCAACTTTCTTGACCTCACGATAACTAGAGAAAACAATAAACATAACTTCGCAATTTATCATAAACCATCACAAACAGATACCATTATACACCGTAATTCTTTTCATCCATTCCAACACAAACTAGCAGCTCTCCATAGTATGATATACCGTTTATTGAACATTCCACTAAACCAAGTCAATTTCCAAAAAGAAAAATGTATAATTAAACAAATAGCTTACAACAATGGATATAATACATCTCTAATAGATAATTTAATTAACCAAAGTATACACAAAAACACAATAAAAGAAATTTATCCAGTAACATCTGATCTATCTGAACACAAATACGTTAGCCTCACATATCTCGGAAACATTAGTATTCAACTCAAAAACCTACTTAAAAAAGAAAATATTAAAGTCTCTTTCAAGACAAACAATCTCATTAGCAAATACATCAAAAACAATAAAAACAGTATGGATAAACTTCAATTATCAGGTGTATACAAACTCACTTGCCCAGATTGCCCAAAGATTTATATTGGTAGAACAGGTAGAAATTTCGGTACACGCCTAACAGAACATAAAAGAAGTTTCGATAAAAATAAAAAAGATTCACATTATGCTAAACACCTTCTTGAAAATAACCATTCTTTCACAAAAGAAATAGAAATTCTACATGTTGAAAATAGAGGTCTAAAATTGAACTTATGGGAAATTTACGAAATAAATAAACATAAAAACAGCAATAACCTAGTAAATGAACAAATAGATTTTTATTATACCCCTCTATTCAATATTTACAAGGGATCGAGTGAACACGATTCTGAAGGGAATATTCTTTGAGAAAACCAACCCGACGAACAATTAAAAACACATGTACACCTTCTGTAAAAAATCTTATAAATTCATTGTACAACAACTGTTACTTCGTATTCTGATGAAGTCTTTCAAGCAAAGACGAAACGTACGTCAATACCAAAAATAAAGTAGAAAATGTAAACAAGTGTTTTATTTTATAATGACAATTACAACTGATTTCTACCAAGCAACGGCCCAATCTATCATAAATTTGTTTAACATTGTTACTAATAATATTCACAGTGTGTTACAAAATAACAAAATCTCTGTCAGTAGTTATCTCAGTGCAACAGAATATTGTTAGTATACAATGAGTCAACTCCAAGTCCAAGAAGCTTTTACGAAATTCATATTGGTGACAGACCCACTCACTTTTCACTTAATTCTGTGACTAATTTTTATTACATTCAAACGCTAAAACCCCAAGTTCTAAATAGAAATCACACAAAATCCACTGTGTTCTACAAAAAAACCATTTACGCCAAAGATTTTTATAGAATGTGTTGGGTTATTCTTAATCCTACTTTGAATGTCAGGTAGAGGTTCCTTACTTTTTTGTTACTGGTAAATATTTTTTTAAGTAACACCAAAAATTTGCATTAGAGCAGGCAGTGGTGATGAAACAAAGAAGCTTCATGCATGCTGCTCATGTCATAACGGTCAACAATTCTTATTCAGGTGGATTTAAGCTGTTATATACTACTCTGTCAAGAAAGTACCGGGAATTTTCAATTAAGACAACATTTTTACATTTAATCGTCAAAATTTATTGGGTCGCCTTCAAAATAGGCTCCATTTGCTCCAATACATCTATGCCAACGGCACTTCCAATTATCGAAACATTTTTTATAGGCGCTTTCCGGGATGGACTTTAGCTCTCGCGCCGAATTTTGTTTTATGGCTTCAATCGACTCAAAACGGGTGCCACGAAGGGGCAATTTTAGTTTTGGGAAGAGGAAAAAGTCGCAGGGAGCCAAATCCGGCGAATACGGTGGTTGCTGAAGCACGTTTGTTGAGTTTTTGGCGAGAAAGTCAGTCACAATCGTAGCTCGGTGAGAAGGCGCGTTATCGTCATGCAAAATCCATGAGTTGTTCGCCCACAAATTTGGCCGCTTCTTACGGATACACTCACGCAAACGTTTCATAACGCCTAGGTAATACTCCTTGTTTACCGTCTGACCCTCTGGAACGAATTCGTAGTGCACCACGCCACGGATATCGAAGAAAACAATGAGCATCACCTTCATTTTCGAGCGGCTTTGGCGTGGTTTTTTCGGTTTCGGCTCATTTTTTGCCACCCATTCCGATGATTGCTGGCTTGTTTGCATATCGTACTCGTAGACCCAGGTCTCATCACCAGTTATAATGCGTTCCATGAATGTAGAATCGGAATTACAGCGATCCAGCATGTCTGAAGCAACCTGTTCGCGAAGACGTTTTTGAAGAAAATTCAGGTCTTTCGGTACGAGTCGTGCGGCCACCTTTCTCATGCCCAAAATATCAATCAAAATCGTACGTGCGGACTCGTGGGATATCTTAAGATCATGTGCTATCTCTGTCAAGCTGGTACGACGGTTTTCCAGCATCCTTTCCTTAATTTTATCGACGTTATCTTCGATCGAAGCCGTCGATGGGCGACCACTTCACGACCGTCCTTGAAGGCTATGTACCACTGATATGCACGAGTTTTCGATGGAGCATTATCACCAAAGGCCTTTTGCAACATTTTCAATGCATCGGCACACGAAAATTCATTTGCAACACAAAACTTTAAACAAATTCTTTGCTCAACGTAATCACCCATAGTAAAAATCGGCACGCACTCTGACATCGACTGACTTAATCAGCTGTTGCAAACACACTAGTTGACAGATCCCGTTCAAGCTTGGCATAGTAATTAAGGACAGTGGTACCAACCTAGGAAAAAAAATTTACGTGCCTCATTGCCCCGCCAGATTTAAATCGATAATTCCCGGTACTTTCTTGACAGAATGTAGATATAAATCTCCACTCGAATAACTTCCTGTTACCATAGTTCATACCCTTTATTTTATTTAGTAGCAAGGAGGTTTCAGGATCCATTTTCAGTATTTTTGTAAATTTTTTACTTCACAACTTTTATACAGGCGATTTTTAGTGAAATGGTTATATTGATTAGTTCTATGTGCTAAAAAAATAGATCATTCTACAAAACACCCAGTATAATATTGAGCATATTAAATGGATATAGACTCACTTTCAAAATTCTCACACCCCCCTTATACTATAAGGTCTAACATAAAGAAATTTAAAATAAAAATATGAAGTAAATCAAATTTATTCACAATAATAAATGAAAAATTAAAAATAAAAATTGTTGAAATTTTAATAGATTTAAAATACTTAATTAATTTGAATTTTAAGAATGGACTAATAATGACAAATTCATATTCTGTGTCTACGTCTTATGAGTGCTCTAATTTATATCTATAGTTAAATCATTTATTGTTTCTTGGGGTATATTCCTTTATTGCAGCAATAATAAGTTCTTGGGTGTTTGCCGGTGGGCTATTTCGCCTGAAAATGACTTATAGATACATATTCTATAAGATTAATATCTGAGGAATATGGCAGCCAGTTCAATCTAGAAATATTCCCATGTTCGAAGGCTTGCTAGATCATAAACATGAATAATTCTCGTAATTCATCACACAGATAGATAATTGTGGGATTGATGATGCTTATGAGAAGGATTCACCTGTAATTTTTCTGGTACATGAATCAATTCAGTTTTTCTGCCTCAACTCGGTAGGAAGCAACTTGTATAACATTTAGTAGGACGTCCAGATTCCCTTCAAGCTCTTATAAGGCAATCATCACCAACAAGTCCAAACTGCATCTGATCTGTGAAAATCACAACCAAGTTAGATGCTCTCACACCCATTGCAAAGGAGCCGCTTGATGATGAGGAATTTGCAGGAGAACCATTATGAGGTCTTCTAGATTGCAGTCCTGATGAAATATTCAGGACTGCAACTAACATCAAAATTTAAGAGTAAGAACAGATATAAATCGATTTCTACAGACTGGGTGATATACCGGTCTTTTGATGGAGTAGTTATACGAAGGAAACCATTTTGCGCTCTGTTAACGATTTCTCCAGTCTCTTTATAAATGGTTTTCCAATAGCAATTATACAAGTTAAAAATTTAAAAAAACACATAAGTTATTCAGTGAGACACAATTTTTTTTTTATTTGAAAGATTATGTTTTACCATATAAGGAAAAATAACATCATTTTATTATTTTGTAAATTGTTAAACAGACCTTGTCAAGAGTACTGCGTACTGTATTTAAGGTCATGAATAAATAGATAAATATTACAGCAGAAACATTTCGAAAAAACGAAAGATTTCTAAAATAAATGCCATTAAGGGATGACCCTAATTTTATGCTTGCAGATCTGTGTATCTTTTGCTTTTGAGAATTATACTGGGGAGGAATTCATGGCCTTTAGCCCTCCCCCACTTGCTTTTGGAATAATAATATAAATAAAAGTTTGTGTTCACGAAACTGTTGTTTATCATTTGTATGTGATAACATGTTTCAGAACCTCTATGGGACGCTGCGAAACATAGAATACCTATTCTTAATGATTGCTACGAGCCGGAATATGTTAATTCCCCTGATAATTTCACTCCTGATGGAAGGTGGATTCTGGGCGAAGCTGCTGAGATTGCAAATTATTTCATTGCTTGTGGTATGAATGGTAATTCCTTGCAAGGTGCTGGAGGTATTGGAAAAGCAGTTGCAGAATGGATAATTGAAGGGCATCCGACACAAGATCTTCTTCCTTTCAATGTCCAGAGATTCTTGAATATTCACAACAGTAGACCTTACCTGAAGCAAAGGATTAGAGAAGTTGTAGGAAGGTATATTTGAAACAATCAATTTGATAACATTGTTTTATATAATGTTTTCAAGACATTATGCTGTACTCTATCCACATCAGTGTGAATACAAATATGGAAGGAATTTGAGATGCTCACCTCTATATAGCGTACTTGAAGATCGTGGTGCAGTATTCGGAATCAAAATGGCTTATGAGAGAGCTCTTTATTTCGATACTACATATGAAAGTAAAAGTAAGCATTAGTGAATTTTGCCCATTGGTCCAAGATCGTTCATATTCTTCATTCATCAGAGCTTTACTATTAAAATAAAATAGAGAAAGGCTTTTTACTTGATAGAAGAAATATAACAAAATTTGAATATCAAAACAAATTGAAATATGTTTATCTTCTACAATTTTAATTTCCAAAAGAATTTTTTATTCAAAAAACTTTTAGAATTAAATTAATGTCTAAAACAAGCACCGCTCACATTTAATAGACGTTTATAATCAAAACTCAATATACAATGTCAAATGAAATAAATAACCCAACAGATATACGAAAGTAATTAAAATTAATAAATAAATATTCAAAGGAGACAAAATTTTGTTTCTGGTTTTATCTTTAAAAATACTACTTGCCTTATAAAAACATGAACACACTTTAAAGATAAAACCAGAAACAAAATTTTGTCTCCTTTGAATATTTATTTATTAATTTTAATTACTTTCGTATATCTGTTGGGTTATTTATTTCATTTGACATTGTATATTGAGTTTTGATTATAAACGTCTATTAAATGTGAGCGGTGCTTGTTTTAGACATTAATTTAATTCTAAAAGTTTTTTGAATAAAATATTCTTTTGGAAATTAAAATTATAGAAGATAAACATATTTCAATTTGTTTTGATATTTAAATTTAGCTTTACTATTGTTCCCAGAGAATCAACCAAAACCAAAGATGCCACCTGGCACATTTTTCAAGCCAAAATTCTTCGATTTCATGAAGGATGAATACAATGCGTGCAGAGAAGGTGTTGGAATAATTGATATGTCCTCTTTCTCCAAAATAGAAATTAAAGTAATTATTTCATAATTATGTCTATTGCTTTCAGTGAAAAATATGATTGTAGGGAACAGGCTTGGATGCTTTGAATTATCTCCAAGTGATATGCTCAAATGATATGGACATCCCTGTAGGAACAATTGTTAGAACCGGGATGCAGAATGATAAAGGAGGCTATGAGAATGATTGCATGATAGTGAGACAGTCGGAAAAGGAGTAAGAGTTGGTCAAAGTTCATAAAGTTGATATCATTTACATGTGTGCCAATAGCTCAGTGGTAGAATAAGGAACCTGAAAGGTCCAAGTTCAGATCCCACCTGGGTAGAAAAGAAATTTTCACTCAGGCGGTTTCAGCCACTATTTAAGTTTTGGGTTAAAAATTAACAATGTTGTGACTGAGGTGGCGTAACAAAACTCAACCAGAACATAACCTAATCCACACAAGCTATACAAAGCTTCGGAGGGATTTTCATGAAAGTATCATGATTATATCGAGAATATCCAATACAAGGATTGCTACTTAAGTTTTTGAGAAATGGCAACAATGATTTGAAATCGTCATTTTAAAGTTTGACATACGACTCTCTGAGTGCTATTCATGTTATTTACAGATACTTGAAACTTTCAACTCGGTTAAAACATGGAATTAAACTGCGAACATTTTCATTCGATGATTTTGTATGACTTTCAACGTCGATTAAACCAACTGCTTCCACTTTTAATGATGAAGCACCATCTTGACCCACAGTATTTCGCTGGTTTTCCGAATTCATATCGCATAGTTTGACAATCTCTCAAATAACTCGTGTCGTTTCGTGCAAAAATATGTTGAAAAAATTCAGTCGCGGTGCTATAAGCTCATGGAAGGCGACGAATCATGGATCTATGAACTAAACAGCAATCAAGTGTATTAGTCTTTCAAAATGAGCCAAATCTAATAAAAGTTATTCTCGCATGAAGCAGAGGGTCGCCTGATTTTTCGGAATAACTGAATATGTCGCTACAGCTCCGTTACAGCAACGTAGAACGGTTAATTCTGAATAGTACACCAGCATTTGTTTGCCAGAAGTGTTCAGAAATATCAGGAAAACCAATCGAAGAAGATGAATCATTCTCCACCACGATCACATCAGTTTTTCAGCAGTCAAAACAACGAACTGATGGGTCATCCTCCATACATTCGTTGTTTAGCACCCAATGATTTCTTCTTATTCCCGCAGATAGAAAATAAATTCCTGGGTCAACAATCGGAATGGAAAAATTGGTTCAAACACATACAAAGGTGTGTTGATCTTAAAAACAATAAAGCCATTTCCGATTATTAATATTTGTTTTTATTTTTCTTTCTCAAAGCTCAAGTAGCAATCTAACTAGCATCAGCAGCATAAATTGTCCATTGATTTAAAGAAAATTTTAAATTTTGTAGTGATAATTTGCCATGGATGAAGCAAAACCCCATTATCATTTAGTTCCTGCCCTAACAGGCTATATAATGTGTTTTCACTTCCGTAAATATTAAGTCAGGAGCTTCTCAGCGCTTGTTCATATCTCCGATCCTCACGAAATTTTGCATTAGCCGCCTTGTCGTTATATTACATCTATGTGCTAAGTTAGAACCTAATCATAGGACTGTTGCTATGGTTACGGTAGCACTTAACGCTACTCTGCTCAAAAAATTTTTGTTTTTCTTAATCCAAACTTAAATTTGATGTGCACATTGATCATGTTGCATCATCTTGTAATGCTATGTTGGGATTCATATTGAGGCAGAGTCCATATTTTTCTAATCAGAAAAATGCACCAACTCTATTATTTTTATGTGTTCAATAGAGTGTATTTCGCTTCTGTGATCTGGAACTCTCAGTATACATACATCGACTCAAGAAGGTTCAGAAACGATTTCTTCAATCTTTGAGTCTTAGATCCAATCTACATCTAAATCCAGGAGATCCCAATAATTATATGTCGTACTTAATTATTTCAACATGATTAGTCTACAGAATCGCAGAGTAATGGGTGATATCCTTTTTTATTGGTAAATTATTCAACAATCACATGGACTCTCTGAACATCATGTCACTTATAAACTTTTATGCTCCAGTTAGGAGATTTAGACAGTCGTATACTTTTTATCTGCCTCTTAAGTGCACGAACAGCGCTTAAAACTCTCCGATGCACAGAATGCTTCATCAGTGCAATCAGTTCAAAGATCGAATTGATGTATTCTTTCAAAGTGATAATACCTGGAAGAATATCTTAAGAAATATCTCTATGAATCACTTACTCGGTTAAAACATGGAATTAAACTGTGAACATTTTCATTCGATGATTTTGTATGACTTTCAACGTCGATTAAACTAACAGCAGTGTGCCAATCAACTGCTTCCACTTTTAATGATGAAGCACCATCTTGACCCACAGTATTTCGCTGGTTTTCCGAATTCATATCGCATAGTTTGACAATCTCTCAAATAACTCGTGTCGTTTCGTGCAAAAATATGTTGAAAAAATTCAATCGCGGTGCTATAAGCTCATGGAAGGCGACGAATCATGGATCTATGCATATAAATCCGAAACTAAACAGCAATCAAGTGTATTAGTCTTTCAAGATGAGTCAAATCTAATAAAAGTTATTCTCACATGAAGCAGAGGGTCGCCTGATTTTTCGGAATAACTGAATATGTCGCTACAGCTCCGTTACAGCAACGTAGAACGGTCAATTCTGAATAGTACACCAGCATTTGTTTGCCAGAAGTGTTCAGAAATATCAGGAAAACCAATCGAAGAAGATGAATCATTCTCCACCATGATCACATCAGTTTTTCAGCAATCAAAACAACGAACTGATGGGTCATCCTCCATACATTCGTTGTTTAGCACCCAATGATTTCTTCTTATTCCCGCAGATAAAAAATAAATTCCTGGGTCAACAATCGGAATGGAAAAATTGGTTCAAACACATACAAAGGTGTATTGATCTTAAAAACAATAAAGCCATTTCCGATTATTAATATTTGTTTTTATTTTTCTTTCTCAAAGCTCAAGTAGCAATCTAACTAGCATCAGCAGCATAAATTGTCCATTGATTTAAAGAAAATTTTAAATTTTGTAGTGATAATTTGCCATGGTTGAAGCAAAACCTCATTATCATTTAGTTCCTGCCCTAACAGGCTATATAATGTGTTTTCACTTCCGTACATATTAAGTCAGGAGCTTTTCAGCGCTTGTTCATATCTCCGATCCTCACGAAATTTTGCATTAGCCTTCTTGTCGTTATATTACATCTATGTGCTAAGTTAGAACCTAATCATAGGACTGTTGCTATGGTTACGGTAGGACTTAACGCTACTCTGCTCAAAAAATTTGTTTAATCCAAACTTAAATTTGATGTCCACATTGATCATGTTACATCATCTTGTAATACTCGGTTAAAACATGGAATTAAACTGTGAACATTTTCATTCGATGATTTTGTATGACTTTCAACGTCGATTAAACCAACTGCTTCCACTTTTAATGATGAAGCACCATCTTGACCCATTTCGCTGGTTTTCCGAATTCATATCGCATAATTTGACAATCTCTCAAATAACTCGTGTCGTTTCGTGCAAAAATATGTTGAAAAAATTCAATCGCGGTGCTATAAGCTCATGGAAGGCGACGAATCATGGATCTATGCATATAAATCCGAAACTAAACAGCAATCAAGTGTATTAGTCTTTCAAAATGAGCCAAATCTAATAAAAGTTATTCTCACATGAAGCAAAGGGTCGCCTGATTTTTCGGAATAACTGGATATGTCGCCACAGTTCCGTTACAGCAACGTAGAACGGTCAATTCTGAATAGTACACCAGCATTTGTTTGCCAGAAGTGTTCAGAAATATCAGGAAAACCAGTGGAAGAAGATGAATCATTCTCCACCACGATCACATCAGTTTTTCAGCAGTCAAAACAACGAATTGATGGGTCATCCTCCATACATTCGTTGTTTAGCACCCAATGATTTCTTCTTATTCCCGCAGATAAAAAATAAGTTCCTGGGTCAACAATCGGAATGGAAAAATTGGTTCAAACACATACAAAGGTGTATTGATCTTAAAAACAATAAAGCCATTTCCGATTATTAATATTTGTTTCTATTTTTCTTTCTCAAAGCTCAAGTAGCAATCCAACCAGCATCAGCAGCATAAATTGTCCGTTGATTTAAAGAAAATTTTAAATTTTGTAGTGATAATTTGCCATGGATGAAGCAAAACCCCATTATCATTTAGTTCCTGCCCTAACAGGCTACATAATGTGTTTTCACTTCCGTAAATATTAAGTCAGGAGCTTTTCAGCGCTTGTTCATATCTCCGATCCTCACGAAATTTTGCATTAGCCGCCTTGTCGTTATATTACATCTATGTGCTAAGTTAGAACCTAATCATAGGACTGTTGCTATGGTCACGGTGGCACTTAACGCTACTCTGCTCAAAAAATGTTTGTTTTTTTTTAATTCAAACTTAAATTTGATGTCCACATTGATCATGTTGCATCATCTTGTAATACTATGTTGGGATTCATATTGAGACAGAGTCCATATTTTTCTAATCAGAAAAATGCACCAACTCTATTATTTTTATGTGTTCAATAGAGTGTATTTCGCTTCTGTGATCTGGAACTCTCAGTATACATACATCGACTCAAGAAGGTTCAGAAACGATTCCTTCAATCTTTGAGTCTTAGATCCAATCTGCATCTAAATCCAGGAGATCCCAATAATTATATGTCGTCCTTAATTATTTCAACATGATTAGTCTACAGAATCGCAGAGTAATGGGTGATATCCTTTTTTATTGGTAAATTATTCGACAATAACATAGACTCTCTGAACATGATGCCACTAATAAATTTTTATGCTCCAGTAAGGAGATTTAGACAATCGGATACTTTTTATCTGCCTCTTAAGTGCACGAACAGCGCTTAAAACTCTCCGATGCACAGAATGCTTCATCAGTGTAATCAGTTCAAAGATCGAATTGATGTATTCTTTCAAAGTGATAATACCTGGAAGAATATCTTAAGAAATATCTCTATGAATCACTTACTATATCTGTGATCTCTATTTCTTTCTTTATTTGACTTATATTTGATTTTGTGTTTAATTTCTCTTGTTTGAATATTTTTCCTTTATTATAGAGTAAGGCGCTTTGATTAAAAGTATTATAATTAAGCTGTGGATACTCATCTGGGTACTAAATTACCTGTATGTGTTCCTCTGCAAATAAATAAAAAAAATAATGATAAGGAGTCCTTTGTTACTGGCATATTTTTCTGTAATCAATTAATTCTGTCATTTTACATAAAGAAACACTAATCAACTAATTATAATTAGCAAAAATATATAAAGAAAACATAATCATAAATTGGGCCATTTTTTTCAGCTTTTTCATGGTATCACCAACAAGCCAACAAACACGAATCTTTGAATGGATGAACAGACATTTGCCGCCGAAGTCTTCAATTGTGTTGAATGATGTAACGTCTATGTACACCGTCATTAATGTAGTTGGCCCCAAAGCACCAAATTTGCTCAAAGAATTATCAAATACAGATCTAAATCTACAACCCTTCTTGTACAAAAAAGTTAATGTAGGCTATGCCTCCGATGTGATGGTAATGTCTTTCACTCATACTGGAGAACCTGGATACTGTTTATATGTGCCTTCAGAATATGCCCTTCATGTGTATTTTCAGTTAATAAAGGTAACAAAAATAGTCCAACAGCGATTATGCGCGATAGTAAGAGTGGAAATGCATTGGATGCAACATTTTATCTCACAACATTGTAAAACCAATTTTCCTTAGAAATGAAATGTTGCAAGCTGTCTGATTTGATTCTGCAGACAACGTATAGCTTTTAAAAGTTCTGCAATATATTCAGCTGTTGTACATTGAAAACAGTTCTGGAGTTGCCGCACGGCTTTAAACAGGCTTGGTATGTATATCAGAATCACTCTTGTTTGGATACCGAGCCACTCAAACTATTTGGGTAATGAAGAGGCATCTTGGCTGGCGTTTGCTGGAGCTACTCTGCCTCTGGTAGGATCGGAACCATTCCCGGGAATACCACATGACGTGGCTAAGAGGATGATAACAGGCAGAATGAACTCAAGACTCTTTCTGGCAGAGCTATCCTGGCCTGAAACATTCGAAGGTCTTCCTTGGAACAGCTTCGAACAAAAAGATGGCGGACTTAGCGCTAGGTCTGGATAGGGCCAAACTAAGAACACTTGGAATTGTGACGGGTCACTACAGGCTGACAGCGCATTTGCACAAAATCGGTCTGACTGAAGACGATGAATGCAGGATGTGTCTTGAGGACACTGAAATAGCCATGCACATCGCCTCAGAGTGCCCAGTCGTGAGTTGAATCAGATTCAAGGTCTCTGGCCAGGCTTTTATAGCCAATGCGAACTGAAAAAATTACCTCCGAACAAGATTATCGGTCATTTGTTACAGCGCCATCATATAGATTGTCTAAGGCACTTATTAAAATCATAATATCGGAAACAAATTTTGAAGCAAAATTATCTATAAAGAATACATACCATTTGGTGAATAACATAAAAGATGTACGTGTTCCAGATAATGCAAAGCTTATATCGTTTGATGTAAAGAATTTATTTCCGTCCATACCAGTCGAGGAAACCATAAAATTAGTAGATAACCTGCTACTCCGAAAAAGAACCAATTCGGTAATAAAACAAGAAATAATGGATGTTTTGACAGTTTGCTTGAAACAAAATTATTTCACGTTCAACGGCAAGATTTACATAGATAACGATGGCCTCACTATGGGAAATCCTTTGAGTCCGTTACTATCCGAAATTTTTATAGATTCCTTAGAAACTAGAATAATAAATAGCCCTTATTTTAAATGTTTCATTTATTGGTATAGATATTTCGACGACGTTCTATGTTTATTCAATGGCACTGAGAGACAATTTTCTTTGTTTGTGGATTTCATAAACAAATTATCCCCAACCATACAATTCACTTATGAAGGGGAAAAAAACAATAGTATAAACTTTTTAGACTTAACTATCACAAAAATTAACAATAAACACGCTTTTTCAATATACCGGAAACCAACCCATACAGATAGCACAATTCACTTCACATCAAACCACCCATACTCACAAAAATTAGCAGCATACAATAGCATGTTATATAGATTAGCCAACATACCCATGTCACGTGAGAATTTTGACAAAGAATATAACATCATCAAACATATTGCGTTGAACAACGGTTTCAACGTCCCGATTATTGAGAATCTTTTCTTAAAAATACAATTAAAGCTGGCCTTGAAATTAGTATATCCCATTAATAATGATCCAATTGAAAGTAAATACATTTCGTTGACATACTTGGGACCAAAAACAGAAAAGGTAGCTAGATATTTAAAGAAGAATCACAATTTTAGAATTTCTTATAAAACGAATAACTCCCTAGGAAAATTAATAAAAAATAATAAAGATAAATCATCTAAGAACAAGAAATCAGGTGTTTATAAGTTAACTTGCGGTACTTGCCATTTCGTATATGTTGGTCAGACAGGAAGATCGTTCCAGACGAGACTCAGGGAACATGAAAAATGCTATTGTAACAAAAAGGGAAATTCAACCTACGCAGAGCACCTTCTAGACACAGGACATAGTTTTAATAGTAACTTTGAAATTTTACACTTAGAAAACAAAAGTTTTAGATTAAACTTATTAGAAACTTTAGAAATTAATAGATATCACAAAAGAAAAATATTATTGAATAACCAAACTGAATTAAGTAACTCCCCTTTGTTGAATCTTTTTTGAACCATTTTTCAATTTCCCAAAAGTATTGTAAAACTCTCTTCACCCCCTCTTCTATTTTTGTTATATCCATGTACTATAAAATGAAGTTCTTGTTCACGGTATACTCAGTATCTTGTAATACTCACCTGAAGAAGTCATGGTATGACGTAGTGTCAATAAAATATTAGCGGAAATGAGAATATTGTTTTTATTCATATTTTCAAGATTATCAGTTTTATCCAAAAACTGGATCTCGTCAAGGAAATATAAATTAGAGGTGAACGGCAATAGTCTGTGCGGGCGCAGTGGTATGGTGGACAGACGTCCGCTCACTATAAAATAATAATATATTGAGACAAAATGTTACATCCCGTGCCTTTCCAGCCTAAGGATATCATTATAGTCATTGTCACAAATGTTTATAATATTATCTACAACTTATTTTTGCTTATTTTGACTTTTCTAAAAGTATGTTGAATATTTGATGAATATTAATGACACATTTATTTTAAAAAATTTTCACATTAGTCTACATGCATAAAATAACAAATATAAATGGAAATTGAAAAAGTATCCCACAGAGAGGATTGACTGTTGAAGGATTTGATCCATTTTATTCCTGAGAGCTTCTTTTTTTTGTTATTTAATATCAATTCAATTCATTTAAAGTGACTTCGTACAATATTTTCAACTATTTGAAAGAAGCATTACAGCATTCAAGGACAACTCGGAAAACAAAAGTGAAAAATATAATATAAAATGTGGATAAAACACTGCTGAAATAAATCGACGGTAGATCTCGAAAATTAATAAGGATCAAATATTTTTTAAATATTGTCTCAACCTTTTGTCGAATGAAGAAAGCTTTTTTTTTAGTCCGCAGATATGGGGAAACTGCTAAATATTTTTGGGTCTATGTTTGTAAAATGCCAATTGATTTTACAAATTTTTCTATAGCAAACTGATGTTTTTTCACGCTTGTTCTAGGGAACAGCGTGTTATCGTTTCATCCAAATGTGTGCAATTTTCGAATGCACATTCGGTTGAACTCACTGATGAAGAATCCACTAATTCTTTCCGGCCGATCTGTCCCTAAACACTCTTAACTTTCGAACTAAAGGAGCTAGAGACTTTAAACTTTCAGAATAGATTTGCGGCCTGAATGTCTTGGTTAAGTTCGTTAATGGGCGGAATCGGTCAAATGTTTTCGCCTTTACATAGGACAGCCTGGAAGAACTTTCCGTCATAGAATTCGTCCTGTTTCTAACAAATGGTTGGAATATGTAGAATTACTTTTATTATTGAGGAAACTCTTCAAATGTTCACAAATTCTATGTCGGAAAGTTCTTCCAGTCTGTCCTATGTAAACTTTAGGGCAATCACCGCAGGTTAACTTATAAACCCCCGATTTATCATCTTTATGTGTACAGTCTTTATTATTTTTAATAAATTTACTCAAGTTTGAATTCGTTTTAAATGAAGTCCTCAAATTATATTTATTTTTGAGGTATGTAGCAATTTTCTCAGAAATACCTTTAGTGTATTTTAAGGAAATGTATTCAAAATTTTCTTTTATATTAGGAAACACCATATTTAAAGCTATTCTATAATTTTTATTCAACAACAATTTGTCTATCAACTTAGGATCATAGTCGTTATTAATAGCTATTTGTTTAATTATGTTAAGTTCTGAAATATAATTTTCTCGATTCATGGGAATATTAACTAATCTATGGATCCTACAATTAAATGCTGATAATTTTTGATTTAGAGAATGATTTAGAGGTGATTGCCCTAAGGTTTACATAGGACAGCCTGGAAGAACTTTCCGTCATAGAATTTGTGAACATTTGAAGAGTTTCCTCAATAATAAAAGTAATTCTACATATTCCAACCATTTGTTAGAAACAGGACATACTTTCAACCATAACTTTGAAATTCTACATATAGAAAGCAAAAGTTATGTCTTAAAACTGTTAGAATCCCTAGAGATAAATAAACATAATAATATTGGAATATTACTTAACGAACAAATAGATTTAAATAACTCACCTCTGTTAAATATATTCAGATAAGCTGGAATTTGCAGAGACCCTTTTTTGGGTTTTAGTGCTCAATAAAAATTTATTGTACTTACTGTAATATAAATAGCAACGGATTTCGGAAACAAGCTAAGTTATTCAAAATGTGATCTTGCCTGATGATGCTACTGTGATAGCGAAACAATTGTTGTGAACATAACAATAAAAATTTGTGAAAATCAGAATAACCTTATTTAAATATTATTGATTAGACGTATCACTTTACTGAAACATTCAGAGAATTGTGCATTTTAACATATGTTTAAGTTTTGTGAAAAGTCTAGTCTGGATCAGTTATGAAAAATCAAAAAACATTAATTGTCCATTAATTCAACCATTGGAATTGAATGAAACCTCGTCATTTCAACTCCCTTCCTATTTCAGGTTGGTTTAGATTATGGTGTGAAAGATGTAGGAACCTTGACTCAACGATTTATGAGGATAGAGAGATTTATACCATTTTGGGCTGAAGAACTCTCTAGTTTTACAACTCCATTTGAGGCTGGCAATGCATATATTGTTAGGCTTGATAAGGTAATTAGCAATTTGAGATGCAATACCTGTACGGTAACTGAAAATATACTTTTATATTTTGTTAGAAGGAGAACTTTATTGGAAAACAAGCTCTACAGAAACAAAAGCGTGAAGGTGTGTTTAAACAACTGGTTATGTTTCAACTTGAAAATTTAGAACCAGAAGTGGATATATGGCCTTGGGGTGGAGAACCCATATATAGAGATGGCAAATTTGTTGGAACTGTAACTTCAGTAGGGTAATTCATGACTCAGACTTGCTGAAAATGTAGATCGACTATCTAACTATTTTTTGCAGATATGCATTTTCTTCTGACAAGTTAATTTGCTTAGGATTCATGAGACGTTCGGACGCGAGTGATAAGGTCCCATTAACAACAGATTATATTCTCAGTAAGGAAGCAACATACGAAATCGATATTGCGGGACATAAATTTATAGCAATCCCATGTCTACATGCCCCAGTTCTACCACAGAAGAGTCCGAATTCAAATTACAAACCAACGCTCACACACTACACCAGTGATATTTCAACTTAAATTGGGATTCCACAACCGAGTGTTTTTTACCTGTGATGTTATTGTTTAGTTAGATGGTGTTATTTATTAAAATCCTTCATTAAACATGTGGTGCTGTTGTATTATTTCTCCTGAAAAATTATAGTTTCTAGAATTAAATCAGTATTGACCCTTGAATATGGGTCTATATTTAGTACTGGAAGAACCCACCTTACAAGTATATATTATTAATAATAATAGTTTATTAGGGGACGTCCATAAATTACGTGAGGTGTTTTTTTAAATTTTCTGTCCCTCCCTCCCCCCTGGTGGGATGTCGTGAGATTTTATTCAACCCCCAACCCCCAATCTCACGTGAGATTTTTCAAAATGTGGGTTTCTTACGTAAACGCGTTGGATTGTTATTGTAAAAAGAAAAAAAAATTTACTTCATAATTTTATTTACGACTAGTAATCAATATTGCTGAGAGTTATAAGTGTAATAAAAATTCAACAATAGAATACTTAAATCGTGACTACTGTGATTAAAAAAAAGAATATCTACTCTAATTCAGTCCATGGAAAATCATGCGCGGTCTCAAGAGAGACTATTGGAACCAACATGTCCATATGATTTTCAGTAAAATCATCTGCTCCTACAACTTCGTTCTGATCTAACCACTCTAAGCCGTTGGCGCTTGCGCACAGTAATTCATTAGCTCGTCTTGTGAGGGTCGCACTTTGCGGAGCATACGCGCTTGCTTAGCTGGTGCAATGTGGGCTGCTCGCCTGTGCTCTGCAGCTCTTGTGATAGATGCAAAGTAAATACTGCAGCATCTTTTCTCTAAATCATCACGTACACTTGGGTAATAGATATCATAAGGCGTTCTGATGAAGGCTGATGTTTCAATCAGAAAAAAAATTGCGTGATATTTGCCGAGACCCCCCTCTCTCCAACGTAAGATTAGATGAGATTTGACTCGACCCCCTACCCCCCTTAAACATCTCTCGTAATTTATGGACGCCCACTTAGGCATAAATATTAATCGCAATGGCTCGCGCCTGCACGCGATATGCAATGTACAATTACACATCATTTACAGTATAAATAAATATAATTATTATAAAATAAACCATAATTCTCTAGCATTCTAAGACAAATAGAAAGTATTATATAAATATATATATATTTTTTTTTTTTTTTTTTTTTTTTTTTTTAACCACCGTGTCTTTTACGGGTCCTATGCTATGCACGCCGGGTTATTTACCAAGGTGTGCACCGCCGCTACGGGCCTTGGAGAAATTTTCTTACTATTCTTGTCGTACTCAGAATTATCTGTTTTTGCGAACCGGAAATCACGCGCTGATCCAGGCAGAGTCTCCGAGTATTCTCAGGTAAGTGCTTTTCTATCAACCCATTCACCGATATAATCAGCGGGAGCACGTTTACAGATTTCAACCGGTGCATTTCGCGGAGTTGGAAGGCGAGATCAGAGTATTTTGTTATCTTCTCCGAGTATGCCCTCGCCAAACTATCATCTGCGGGTATAGTGAAGTCCAGCAGCAAACATGTTTCCTTTTCACTGTCGAAGATGGCAATATCTGGTCTGTTGTGAGCCACTCCTCTGTCGGTCACCAGCGTTGCGTCCCAATACACCTTATAGCGCTGATTCTCCAGGAGGACTTTAGGTGAGTATAAATGTTGTTCCACCTCATTCTGAAGCAATCCTAACCTCAGGGCAATTTGCTGGTGGTAGATCTTTCCCATCGCGTTGTGCCTATCAAGATATTCCCTAGGAGCGAGTATGGGGCACGAGGAGGTGACATGCTGTATAGACTCCGCGCCCTGGGCGCACCTCCGACACCGATCTGATGGAATCGCTTGTTTGGCGATATGCTTCATGTACATCCTGGTGGGCATCACTTGATCTTGAATCGCCAAAAGCCTTCCTTCCGTTTCCGGGTATAGATAGCCCGCACGCAGGTAAGTTATCGACTCTGTTTTTTCTACCTCTCTACTTTGCAGGTGAGTAGGGTATCTGCCGTGCAAGGCCTTGGCGCTCCACTCTTGGATACGTTCCTCCACAGAGGGCCAGGAGAGCTGATATGTCGGTTCAGCGAGCTTTAGCGCGGACATTTTATCATCAGCCTCACAGATCGCTCTGAAGAAAGGTGAGTTGTTCCTCAGAAAGTGTTCTCTTAGATCACTGACGTTTTTTCCGTGAGCTTCCTCTAAGCTCGTTAGTCCTCTTCCTCCTTGATGTCGCGGAAGGTAAAGTCTGATTGTAGAGGAGTGGGGATGGTGAACTCCATATTTTGTCAGCATTGACCTGATATCTTTATCCAGCGCGCGGAGGTCAGTTGTTGACCAACTGAGGATTCCGAACGAATACGTCATGCTTGGGATTGCCCAGATGTTAATGGCCGTAAAGAGGGACTTTGAGTTAAGCTTTGCCTTAAGGAGCAGGGAAACTCTGGTCAGCAGCTTTTCTTTGAAGCATTGTTTCATCTCAGGGGTTTTTATTTCCAATGCCTGCTTGATTCCCAAGTATTTATATGGGACTTCCTTACTCAGAGCTGGTATGGTTATGTTACAACAAAATGGCACCCGTGTGTAGCGTATGTCTTAATCCGATTAGCCGAAATTCTGAATATTTGACTTGTTCAAGTAACAGTCTACATCTCAATCATGTAAATTGTGTGGGAATCAATTCTTCCGAATTGGATAAAATGAAAAAATCCGGTCAATTTAAAACATGGAAGTGCAAATTATGTACAACACTCAACATAACCTCAACTGGTTCGGCTGATGCTATCAAGTTCATTATTCCAGAAGTAATGAAGGAGTGCATGAAAGTCATACCTGCAGTTATTAAATCTTCAATTGAGGAAAACTTGTTGAAAGTTATCGATGAACTGCGTAGGGAAGTATCAGCCTTGCGTGAAGAAAATCTCCATCTAAAAGATTTGGTTGGGTCAATCCAAAAAGATAGAGAGATAAATTCCATTATTCCTGGAGGTAGAAATCAAAAAATCGAAAATACTGAACCCTGTAAAAACGTGTCAAAGAAAAAAACTACGATTAAAAATTATTCTGAGAAATTACCTACCTTAAGCTCAACGATTTCTGAATCAACAAAAATATTATTAACTACAGAAACTGCAACTCTTGAAGATACTAACGAAACAAGAGTTAAAAATGACGAATTTATTCCTGTCATACCGAAAAGGAAGTTGAAAAGACCTAGACAAAGTATAGTAGGCACAGGGAAAACCGAAGAATTCAAAGCGGTGACACCTTTTTCACATGTACACGTCAGCAACCTTGATCCAAATGTTGTTCCTGAGAAGATCGTAAAATATCTTACTGATAGAAATTTCAAAGATGTTAAGTGTACCAAACTTCGATCAAACCGTCCTGAAGATTATTCATCATTCAAAGTGTCCGTGATGTCTGCAGACTTCGGCAAGGTAAAAAATCCGGACTTGTGGCCCGAGGGAACAAAAATTAACAATTTTTTATTCCATCTAATCAAGAAACCACCCTCAAATTGATTCATATAAACCTTCAGTCTATCGGAAATTGTTGGAATCAATTAGAATATTTTGTAAATAAACAAAACTGTGACATCCTTGCTGTCACAGAACATTGGAAATCAAATATTGAACTACCAGCATATTGTATAAGTAACTTTCAATTAATGTCATATTTTTGTCGCGATAGTGGCAAACATGGAGGTACTGCTGTTTATGTCAGTGTCTGTCTAGCAGGTTTTTCTAGGGAAATGCCAGACTTTGTAAATATGAGCATACCGATCTCATTCGAGTGTTCTGCTGTATTGGTTAATATGAAAAATAAGCCGATAGCCATCATTTCGATTTATAGATCGTCGTCAGCAAACAGTGATGTAGACCTCTTTATCGAGAAACTCATTATTTTGATGCAATTCCTGACAAACAAAAAAATTCCTTTCTTGATAGCAGGTGATTTTAATGTTCACTTCGAGGAAACTTCCAGAGATGGGAATGAGAGAACCCTAACATCGATTATCGAATCATTCAATTCACGATTAATTATAGATGAGCCAACACGTAAAGGAGCATGTATTGATAACGTGATTACTAATATTGTTTGCGCTTCTGGTTATTGCGAAAATCCCCATCTTTCTGACCATTCAGCTCAAGTGGTTCTGTTCGAACATTCTAAGAAGTGGGTTAAGTCGGAAACAATAACAACTAGGTCCATCGATGAAACAAAAATTTTAGAATTTTGTAACAATTTATCAAATCATGATTGGAGGGAGTTATTCGAGCTGCCATTAGAGGATGTTAACTCACAGTGGATGTTGTTTAATCGTGTTTACAAAAAAGAGTTCGAAGAATGTTTTCCGGTAAAGGTAATAAAAAAAAGCTGTAAAACTAATATCCCATATAATTCCGAAGTAGAGAATATCAAAAAACAACTTGATTCAGTTTTTACTATGGCAAGTATTGATCCATCTTTTCTCGGTTTATACAAGAAACTAAAAAACTTATACGATATTGCACTGAGAGAGAGTAAGCAGAATTACTATCGTCGAAAATATGAAAATTCGGCAAATAAATCGAAAACAATTTGGAAGATTATAAATGAGAAAACAGGTAGGTCGCAGGAAAAACCAAAGTTTAGCAATATAAACAGCCCTCAGCAACTTGCAGATGATTTTAGTTCTATATTTCGAAACTCGTTAAACCAACATAAACAAGCCGATGTGTCAGGGACATTGAATACTGTTACTCGATTGGAAAATTCTTTTTTTATGTTTGAGGTAACTGATACAGAAATCGAAAAGGTAGTCAAAAACTTGGCGAATAAAACTAGCGTAGGTTATGATGGTATACCAACGAGAGTAATAAAAAGAAGTATCTCTCGGATTTCTCAACCACTGCGTCATATCCTGAATAATAGCTTCCAGTGCGGGGTATTTCCGGATATGCTCAAAAAATCGGTTATAAAACCTATTCATAAGAAGAATGATCCAAATGATCTCAATAATTACAGGCCAATAAGTCTTCTGAGTAATTTCTCGAAAATTTTCGAAAAAATTATGGTAAATCGACTTCTCAGCTTCTTCAGGAAATTTAAGACTTTGAACCCACAACAACATGGTTTCATGAAAGGAAAAAGCACGGAGACAGCGATTTACGAACTAGTAGAAATGATAACTGATGGTTTAGAGATGAACGAACAAATGCTAGGATTTTTCTTGGATTTCTCGAGGGCATTCGATTCAGTAGATCATTCCATTTTACTCGCGAAACTTGAGGCGTATGGCATTCGAGATGCTCAACTCAAATTCTTTCAGAGCTATCTCAGCGAACGATATCAGCATGTATCGCTTAGGATAGATGGAGTTGAGTTTACATCCGTGGACACACTGATTGAGCAAGGTGTGGTACAGGGTAGCGTACTTGGTCCGCTGCTATTTGTTATTTATATAAATGACATTCCTAATATAATCCGCACTGTACTCTCCACGTTCACGGAATTAAATGACATATCAGGACCTTCATCTCCATCATCAATAGCATTCGTCAACTTTGCTGACGACTCGAATATTCTCTTACGCGGAAAAAATTCTGAACATCTCCAGGGTCTACTTGAATATATTTATCATTCTGTAAAATCATGGTGCACCCTAAATAAATTACATCTCAATGTTGATAAGACGGAATTTGTTTTGTTTTCGCACAAACTAAGGAATTTTGAAGCAGAACAACAGCTCACATTATCAGGAGAAATTATCTCTCCTCAACCAACAACCAAGTTTTTGGGCATTCACCTTGATCAACATCTTGAATGGGCAGAACATATTGAAAAATTGCGCAGAAGGTTAAGTCAAACAGTGTTTGTATTGCGAGTGTTGAGATCAGAGCTCAGCCTAGAATTCTTAAAATCCATTTATTATTCCAACTTTCAGTCGGTGATGAGCTACGGTATCATTTTCTGGGGGAATAGTCGACAGGTGAAAATGGTTTTTTACACCCAGAAGATGGTCGTTAGGGTTCTTTTTGGACTAAGGTACCGAGAATCCTGTCGGGGCGTATTCAGGAAGAATAATATCCTAACACTCTCAGGCATTTACATCTATAAATGTCTGCAGTTTTTATTCCAAAATAAGCACCTTTTCGACAAATTTCGGAAAAGTGGCGCATATGAGACTCGACACCACTTTTATGTGTACCCGCTACATTCTTTGTCCCTGACAGAAAGAAACTGTACATACATGTGCTTAAAACTCTTTAATAAACTACCATCAAAAATACGAAGCGTTGATAACTTCAAATGTTTTCGAAGAGAGGTCTACAGCCTATTGCTACGATTAGAGCCATACTCTATAAGTGAATTTCTGGAGAGTGACATGGAATTTTGATGTCCTCTACCTTTTTTTTTTTTTTTTTTTTTTTTTTTTTCTCATGTGTGACGTTTCCCATTTTCATTGTTATATGTAAACAATTATTATTGGTGAATAAAGATATATTCTATTCTATTCTATTCTATTCTATTGCTCAGTGTTGTCCCCTCCTTATTGTCCTCGATCTTACCCCTTCGGACATCCAATACGGCGCACTTATTGATCCCCAACTCCATCCCTATTGACTCGCTAAAAGCTGTGACCAACTCCAGAATTCTTCTTAGTTGTTCTGGGTTTGCGCCATAGAGTTTCAGGTCGTCCATAAACATGCGATGCGAGATAGCTATCTGTCTGCTTTTGTTCACAACATATCCGTACTTGGTGTTTTTCAGGATAATGCTAAGCGGATTGAGTGCTAAACAAAACCAGATGGGGCTTAATGTGTCACCCTGAAATATTCCCCGGCTAATCTTTATTTGTTCTGATTCTATAAACATTTCTCCCATTCGCACTAGCAGCGATGTCCTCCATGTCTTCATCATGTGTCTCAAGAGCTCTATAACGCTCCCAGCTACTCCATGCATCTCCAGCACCTTCAAGAGCCACGTATGTGGGATGGAGTCGAACGCCTTTTTGTAATCCACCCAAGCGATAGATATATTTCGAAGTCTCTTTCGAGCCTGCTTGGTGATTACATGGTCGATTAGTAGGAGTTCTTTGCATCCTTTCGTTTTTTCTCGGCATCCCCCCTGTTCTTCTGTGATCAGGCTGTGTTCCCTGATGTGTCTGCTGAGGTATTTGGTAATGACTCCAGTGAGGATTTTATATAACGATGAGAGGCAAGTGATCGGCCGGTAGTTTTTCGGGTCTTTCCTGTCACCGTCCTTTGGTATAAGGTATGTGATTCCCAGTGTGAGGAAGGCAGGCACAGACACGGGGTTGTTCAAGGCGTCCTGTACAAGAAGTGTCAGTTTTTCATGCACACTATCGAAGTACTTCCACCAATAATTGTGGAGCTTGTCTGGGCCTGGAGCTGCCCAGTTGTTAGATCTTTTGAGTGTGTCGATTATGTCTGACTTCTGCACTTGTATTTCCCCCATTGGGTGTTTGGGGATCTTCTGCTGGGCCTCCCCTATCCAATAGGCACTCTCATCGTGGGTACTCTCTCTCGCCCACACACCAGCCCAGAAATCATGCGCTGCCTCAGGTTCTAGATGTTCGTCATCCTTTCCACTTGCAGTTTCCAGAGATCGAAAGAACTGCTTCTGGTTTTTATAGAACATGTTGTTGTTTCTATATCGCTTCGTTCTTTCGTTATATCTTCTGATACGGTTCCCTAATGCCTTGATTTTTTGTTTCAGGTGATCACAGACGAACGCCAATTTTTCTCTGAAGGCAGGGTCCCTTCGCTTAATGCAGGATGCGGAAGCTACTTTCCTGACAGCTTTAGTGAGTTTTGCAGTTGGTGATGCTGTATTGAGGTAAGTATGAATGACCCCAATTTCCTTCCTTAAAGCTGTTATCTTTCCTTCTAGGCGCTGTTTCCAAGGGGGGTTTTCGAGTGGTTTTGGCGCAATTCGGGGATGCTCGACTCGGTTCCCAAGTGATTCAGCGACCGTTACTGCGGCCGCGTACACAACGTCCACCAGATCCACAAATGTATCCACGTTTGTCATATGTTTTGGGATGATCGAGTTGACCCTCGCTACCATTTCACGAGCCGCTCTGGAATACCTCAGTCATTGAATTTTTGGCCTTTTTTCCGCTGCCACTCCTGCGTACCTCATCAGATTGCTCACAAATGATCTCTCTGTAGTGTTCTCCTCAGGTGGTCTGCTGAAAAGACCACTCCTCCCAATCCCCACAGAAGATTTTCTTCTGGATTCCTCTGGTTGACGGGCCGACTCCCGCTCCGTAGTGGTAGGGTAGCAGCTGGCTTTTATACATTCAAGTTCAGCGCGAGAGAGTTTTTCCTGTCCAATAATCCACCGTACCCTGTTGGAGAGTAGCTGAGCGTATGCCGGTCGCTCGGGGCAGATCTCATTCCATGTCTCCAAGAGTAGGTTTCTATATGTGTTATTGCGGGTCTCAACAAGGTCCAGAGCTATATAATGTGAACGCATTACCATGCAGTTATCTTCTGTTGTCCAACGCGTTCGCCTGTCCCGTTGTGGCCTTCTTGCAGCGGAGTGGACGGTACGTACACTCAAGCTGTCAGGGCTTTCTCCTTGCGGAGAGGCGGGAATTGGCCTTGCGGTGCCATCTCGGAGGGGTGCGCCGCTCGCCCCACACGTTCCTCCTACAGACCGATCCTCTGGACGGCTCCGAAGGGAGCTGGTCTGAAGCCCCCTACCGCCCTGTGTTCTGCTTCTCGTTATAGGAGCTAACTTATTTAATCCCTTCTGAGGGTGCTAACCTCAGTTGGGTATGGTGACTCGGGTACGCGGGGACGTCACTCCCCGATGGCACTACGTACCACCCTGCGTATATATATATATATATATATATATATATATATATATATATATATATATATACTTCACTATACCCGCAGATGATAGTTTGGCGAGGGCATACTCGGAGAAGATAACAAAATACTCTGATCTCGCCTTCCAACTCCGTGAAATGCACCGGTTGAAATCTGTAAACGTGCTCCCGCTGATTATATCGGTGAATGGGTTGATAGAAAAGCACTTACCTGAGAATACTCGGAGACTCTGCCTGGATCAGCGCGTGATTTCAAATAATTCTGAGTACGACAAGAATAGTAAGAAAATTTCTCCAAGGCCCGTAGCGGCGGTGCACGCCTTGGTAAATAACCCGGCGTGCATAGCATAGGACCCGTAAAAGACACGGTGGTTAAAAAAAATATATATATATATATATATATATATATATATATATAATGCTTTTTCTCTCGTTTTATTTACTATATTCAGTAGAAATAAATATATAATATAATAAATTAGTTTACAAGCACTGCAAGTATTTATTGAAATATTGGATAGAGTAGTCCGTTACTTTGTGATAGTTCATTTTTAAGTAGAATGAAATAAGGAATTACTTTGTTTTCTATCACTTTTTATGAACTGTCTCAAGTTTCGTAGTGTTTACTAACTACATTTTCAAACTGCATAAAAACAAATCGTATCTTAACTATTATATATTATAACTAATAATATTACTATTTATATATTATATAGCTTTATAAAAATCCATAAAGAGAATTCACCAATAATTATCATACATGCGAAACTAGCCTCTAAGGTGAACAAAGTTTTTAAAGAACACACTCATCCTATTCAATAAAATATTCAATTGATCTCACAAAAAAAACTAGAAAAATCTACTTGAAATTATCAAATTTTGTATTCGGTCGGTCGACTTGTCTTTTCATCGAAACATTTATTCGCGGAGGTCAATGAACTTTCAAGAAAAGGAGTATTGTAGGAATAAATATCCTATCAAAAATTTCTAACAGGAGATCAGAAGATTGAGAAGGCAAAGTTTCATTCACTTGGAGAGGTGTACTCATAGACGTATTAAAAGATTAGGATAATAATATATTATAACTATTTGTATTACTATTATATATTATATGGATATTTGATTGATCCGGTCTCTACTTGGTGGAAACTCATTTTAATTAAAAAAATGTATATGAGACAGAAATTTATTTCCACGAAAATGTTTGTACTACTACAACAATTGTTTCACTACGATGTGGCTTCTTCAGGTATTACATTGTACTATCTGATGGTATTCAGTGTAACCGAGTTTAAATTTATTGTTAGGTACGTGACCATTATTTGATCACGTACCTAACAATGTATTAAAACTCGGTTACACTGAATACCATCAGTTAGTACAATGTAATACCTGAAGAAGCCACATCGTGGTGAAACAATTGTTGTATTAGTACAAATTTTTTTGTGGAAATAAATTACTGTCTCATAAACATTTTTTTAATTATATTATATGGCTTTATAAAACTCCATAAAGAGAATTCAACAATAATTATCATACATGCGAAACTAGCCTCTAAAGTGAACAATGTTTTTAAAGAACACACTCATCCTATTCAATAAAATATTCAATTGATCTCACAAAAAAACTAGAAAAATCTACTTGAAATTATCAAATTTTGTATTCGGTGGATCGACTTGTCTTTTCTTCGAAACATTTATTCGCGGAGGTCAATGAACTTTCAAGAAAAGGAGTATGTAGAATATTCCTATCAAAAATTTCTAACAGGAGGTCTGAAGATTGAGAAGGCAAAGTTTCATTCACTTGGAGAGCTGTACTCATAGACGTATTAAAAGATTAGGATAATAATATATTATAACTATTAGTATTACTATTATGTATTATATGGATATACGATTGATTCGGTCTTTACTTGGTGGAAACTCTTTTTAATTAAGAAAATGTATATGAGACAGTAATTTATTTCCACAAAAATGTTTGTACTACTATAACAATTGTTTCACTACGATGTGGCTTCTTCAGGTATTACATTGTACTGTCTGACAGTACAATTTAAATACATTGTTAGGTACGTGACCATTATTTGCTCACGTGCCTAACAATGTATTAAAACTCAGTTACACTGAATACCATCAGACAGTACAATGAAATACCTGAAGAAGCCACATCGTGGTGAAACAATTGTTGTATCAGTACAAACATTTTTGTGGAAATAAATTACTGTCTCATATACATTTTTTTAATTATATTATATGGCTTTATAAAAATCCATAAAGAGAATTCAACAATAACTATCATACATGCGAAACTAGCCTCTAAAGTGAACAATATTTTTAAAGAACACACTCATCCTATTCAATAAAATATTCAATTGATCTCACAAAAAAACTAGAAAAATCTACTTGAAATTATCAAATTTTGTATTCGGTGGATCGACTTGTCTTTTCGAAACATTTATTTATTCGCGGAGGGCAATGAACTTTCAAGAAAAGGAGTATGTAGAATATTCCTATCAAAAATTTCTAACAGGAGGTCAGAAGATTGAGAAGGCAAAGTTTCATTCGTTGGAGAGCTGTACTCATAGACGTATTAAAAGATTAGGATAATAATATATTATAACTATTAGTATTACTATTATGTATTATATGGATATTCGATTGATTCGGTCTTTACTTGGTGGAAACTCATTTTAATTAAGAAAATGTATATGAGACAGTAATTTATTTCCACAAAAATGTTTGTACTACTATAACAATTGTTTCACTACGATGTGGCTTCTTCAGGTATTACATTGTACTGTCTGACAGTACAATGTATGTGAACTCGGTTACACTGAATACCATCAGACAGTACAATGTAATACCTGAAGAAGCCACATCGTGGTGAAACAATTGTTGTAGTAGTACAAACATTTTTGTGGAAATAAATAACTGTCTCATATACATTTTTTTAATTATATTATATGGCTTTATAAAAATCCATAAAGAGAATTCACCAATAATTATCATACATGCGAAACTAGCCTCTAAAGTGAACAATGTTTTTAAAGAACACACTCATCACTATTCAATAAAATATTCAATTGACCTCACAAAAAAACTAGAAAAATCTACTTAAAATTATCAAATTTTGTATTCGGTGAATCGACTTGTCTTTTCTTCGAAACATTTATTCGCAGAGGTTAATGAACTTTCAAGAAAAGGAGTATGTAGAATATTCCTATCAAAAATTTCTAGCAGGAGGTCAGAAGATTGAGAAGGCAAAGTTTCATTCACTTGGAGAGCTGTACTCATACACGTATTAAAAGATTAGGATAATAATATATTATAACTATTAGTATTACTATTATGTATTATATGGATATTCGATTGATTCGGTCTTTACTTGGTGGAAACTCATTTTAATTAAAAAAATGTATATGAGACAGTAAATTATTTCCGCAAAAATGTTTGTACTACTATAACAATTGTTTCACCAAGATGTAGCTTCTTTGGGTATTACATTGTACTGTCTGATGGTATTCAGTGTAACCGAGTTTAAATACATTGTTAGGCACGTGACCAAATAATGGTCACGTACCTAACAATGTATTTAAACTCGGTTACACTGAATACCATCAGACAGTACAATTTTAATACATTGTTAGGTACGTGACCATTATTCGGTCACGTGCCTAACAATGTATTTAAACTCGGTTACACTGAATACCATCAGACAGTACAATGTAATACCTGAAGAAACCACATCGTGGTGAAACAATTGTTGTATTAGTACAAGCATTTTTGTGGAAATAAATAACTGTCTCATATACATTTTTTTAATTATATTATATGGCCTCATGAAAATCCATAAAGAGAATTCACCAGTAATTATCATACATGCGAAACTAGCCTCTAAAGTGAACAAAGTTTTTAAAAAACACATCCTATTCAATAAAATATTCAATTGATCTCACAAAAAAACTAGAAAAATCTACTTGAAATTATCAAATTTTCTATTCAATCGATCAACATGTCTTTTCTTCGAAACATTTATTCGCGGAGGTCAATGAACTTTCACGAAAAGGGGTATGTAGAATATCCTATCAAAAATTTCTAGCAGGACGTCAGAAGATTGAGAAGGCAAAGTTTCATTCACTTGGAGAGGTGTACTCATAGACGTATTAAAAGATTAGGATAATAATATATTATAACTATTAGTATTACTATTATATATTATATGGATATTTGATTGATTCGGTCTTTACTTGTTGGAAACTCATTTTAATTAAAAAAATGTATATGAGACAGTTTTTATTTCCACAAAAATGTTTGTAATACTATAACAACTGTTTCACTACGATGTGGCTTCTTCAGATATTACACTGTCTGACAGTACAAGGTATGTGAACTCGGTTACACTGAATACCATCAGACAGTACAATGCAATACCTGAAGAAGCCACATCGTGGTGAAACAATTGATGTATTAGTACAAACATTTTTGTGGAAATAAATTACTGTTTCATATACATTTTTTAAATTATATTATATGGCTTTATAAAAATCCATAAAGAGAATTCAACAATAATTATCATACATGCGAAACTAGCCTCTAAAGTGAACAATGTTTTTAAAGAACACACTCATCCTATTCAATAAAATATTCAATTGATCTCACAAAAAAACTAGAAAAATTTACTTGAAATGATCAAATTTTCTAATCGATCGATCAACTTGTCTTTTCTTCGAAACATTTATTCGCGGAGGTCAATGAACTTTCACGAAAAGGGGTATGTAGAATATCCTATCAAAAATTTCTAGCAGGAGGTCAGAAGATTGAGAAGGCAAAGTTTCATTCACTTGGAGAGGTGTACTTATAGACGTATTAAAAGATTAGGATAATAATATATTATAACTATTAGTATTACTATTATATATTATATGGATATTTGATTGATTCGGTCTTTACTTAGTGGAAACTCATTTTAATTAAAAAAATGTATATGAGACAGTTTTTATTTCCACAAAAATGTTTGTAATAATATAACAACTGTTTCACTACGATGTGGCTTCTTCAGATATTACACTGTCTGACAGTACAAGGTATGTGAACTCGGTTACACTGAATACCATCAGACAGTACAATGCAATACCTGAAGAAGCCACATCGTGGTGAAACAATTGTTGTATTAGTACAAACATTTTGTGGAAATAAATTACTGTTTCATATACATTTTCTAAATTATATTATATGGCTGTATAAAAATCCATAAAGAGAATTCAACAATAATTATCATACATGCGAAACTAGCCTCTAAAGTGAACAATGTTGTTAAAGAACACACTCATCCTATTCAATAAAATATTCAATTGATCTCACAAAAAAACTAGAAAAATCTACTTGAAATTATCAAATTTTGTATTCGGATCTACTTGTCTTTTCTTCGAAACATTTATTCGCAGAGGTTAATGAACTTTCAAGAAAAGGAGTATGTAGAATATTCCTATCAAACATTTCTAGCAGGAGGTCAGAAGATTGAGAAGGCAAAGTTTCATTCACTTGGAGAGGTGTACTCATAGACGTATTAAAAGATTAGGATAATAATATATTATAACTATTAGTATTACTATTATATATTATATGGATATTTGATTGATCCGGTCTCTACTTGGTGGAAACTCATTTTAATTAAAAAAATGTATATGAGACAGAAATTTATTTCCACGAAAATGTTTGTACTACTACAACAATTGTTTCACTACGATGTGGCTTCTTCAGGTATTACATTGTACTATCTGATGGTATTCAGTGTAACCGAGTTTAAATTTATTGTTAGGTACGTGACCATTATTTGATCACGTACCTAACAATGTATTAAAACTCGGTTACACTGAATACCATCAGTTAGTACAATGTAATACCTGAAGAAGCCACATCGTGGTGAAACAATTGTTGTATTAGTACAAATTTTTTTGTGGAAATAAATTACTGTCTCATAAACATTTTTTTAATTATATTATATGGCTTTATAAAACTCCATAAAGAGAATTCAACAATAATTATCATACATGCGAAACTAGCCTCTAAAGTGAACAATGTTTTTAAAGAACACACTCATCCTATTCAATAAAATATTCAATTGATCTCACAAAAAAACTAGAAAAATCTACTTGAAATTATCAAATTTTGTATTCGGTGGATCGACTTGTCTTTTCTTCGAAACATTTATTCGCGGAGGTCAATGAACTTTCAAGAAAAGGAGTATGTAGAATATTCCTATCAAAAATTTCTAACAGGAGGTCTGAAGATTGAGAAGGCAAAGTTTCATTCACTTGGAGAGCTGTACTCATAGACGTATTAAAAGATTAGGATAATAATATATTATAACTATTAGTATTACTATTATGTATTATATGGATATACGATTGATTCGGTCTTTACTTGGTGGAAACTCTTTTTAATTAAGAAAATGTATATGAGACAGTAATTTATTTCCACAAAAATGTTTGTACTACTATAACAATTGTTTCACTACGATGTGGCTTCTTCAGGTATTACATTGTACTGTCTGACAGTACAATTTAAATACATTGTTAGGTACGTGACCATTATTTGCTCACGTGCCTAACAATGTATTAAAACTCAGTTACACTGAATACCATCAGACAGTACAATGAAATACCTGAAGAAGCCACATCGTGGTGAAACAATTGTTGTATCAGTACAAACATTTTTGTGGAAATAAATTACTGTCTCATATACATTTTTTTAATTATATTATATGGCTTTATAAAAATCCATAAAGAGAATTCAACAATAACTATCATACATGCGAAACTAGCCTCTAAAGTGAACAATATTTTTAAAGAACACACTCATCCTATTCAATAAAATATTCAATTGATCTCACAAAAAAACTAGAAAAATCTACTTGAAATTATCAAATTTTGTATTCGGTGGATCGACTTGTCTTTTCGAAACATTTATTTATTCGCGGAGGGCAATGAACTTTCAAGAAAAGGAGTATGTAGAATATTCCTATCAAAAATTTCTAACAGGAGGTCAGAAGATTGAGAAGGCAAAGTTTCATTCGTTGGAGAGCTGTACTCATAGACGTATTAAAAGATTAGGATAATAATATATTATAACTATTAGTATTACTATTATGTATTATATGGATATTCGATTGATTCGGTCTTTACTTGGTGGAAACTCATTTTAATTAAGAAAATGTATATGAGACAGTAATTTATTTCCACAAAAATGTTTGTACTACTATAACAATTGTTTCACTACGATGTGGCTTCTTCAGGTATTACATTGTACTGTCTGACAGTACAATGTATGTGAACTCGGTTACACTGAATACCATCAGACAGTACAATGTAATACCTGAAGAAGCCACATCGTGGTGAAACAATTGTTGTAGTAGTACAAACATTTTTGTGGAAATAAATAACTGTCTCATATACATTTTTTTAATTATATTATATGGCTTTATAAAAATCCATAAAGAGAATTCACCAATAATTATCATACATGCGAAACTAGCCTCTAAAGTGAACAATGTTTTTAAAGAACACACTCATCACTATTCAATAAAATATTCAATTGACCTCACAAAAAAACTAGAAAAATCTACTTAAAATTATCAAATTTTGTATTCGGTGAATCGACTTGTCTTTTCTTCGAAACATTTATTCGCAGAGGTTAATGAACTTTCAAGAAAAGGAGTATGTAGAATATTCCTATCAAAAATTTCTAGCAGGAGGTCAGAAGATTGAGAAGGCAAAGTTTCATTCACTTGGAGAGCTGTACTCATACACGTATTAAAAGATTAGGATAATAATATATTATAACTATTAGTATTACTATTATGTATTATATGGATATTCGATTGATTCGGTCTTTACTTGGTGGAAACTCATTTTAATTAAAAAAATGTATATGAGACAGTAAATTATTTCCGCAAAAATGTTTGTACTACTATAACAATTGTTTCACCAAGATGTAGCTTCTTTGGGTATTACATTGTACTGTCTGATGGTATTCAGTGTAACCGAGTTTAAATACATTGTTAGGCACGTGACCAAATAATGGTCACGTAACTAACAATGTATTTAAACTCGGTTACACTGAATACCATCAGACAGTACAATTTTAATACATTGTTAGGTACGTGACCATTATTCGGTCACGTGCCTAACAATGTATTTAAACTCGGTTACACTGAATACCATCAGACAGTACAATGTAATACCTGAAGAAACCACATCGTGGTGAAACAATTGTTGTATTAGTACAAGCATTTTTGTGGAAATAAATAACTGTCTCATATACATTTTTTTAATTATATTATATGGCCTCATGAAAATCCATAAAGAGAATTCACCAGTAATTATCATACATGCGAAACTAGCCTCTAAAGTTTTTAAAAAACACATCCTATTCAATAAAATATTCAATTGATCTCACAAAAAAACTAGAAAAATCTACTTGAAATTATCAAATTTTCTATTCAATCGATCAACATGTCTTTTCTTCGAAACATTTATTCGCGGAGGTCAATGAACTTTCACGAAAAGGGGTATGTAGAATATCCTATCAAAAATTTCTAGCAGGACGTCAGAAGATTGAGAAGGCAAAGTTTCATTCACTTGGAGAGGTGTACTCATAGACGTATTAAAAGATTAGGATAATAATATATTATAACTATTAGTATTACTATTATATATTATATGGATATTTGATTGATTCGGTCTTTACTTGGTGGAAACTCATTTTAATTAAAAAAATGTATATGAGACAGTTTTTATTTCCACAAAAATGTTTGTAATACTATAACAACTGTTTCACTACGATGTGGCTTCTTCAGATATTACACTGTCTGACAGTACAAGGTATGTGAACTCGGTTACACTGAATACCATCAGACAGTACAATGCAATACCTGAAGAAGCCACATCGTGGTGAAACAATTGATGTATTAGTACAAACATTTTTGTGGAAATAAATTACTGTTTCATATACATTTTTTAAATTATATTATATGGCTTTATAAAAATCCATAAAGAGAATTCAACAATAATTATCATACATGCGAAACTAGCCTCTAAAGTGAACAATGTTTTTAAAGAACACACTCATCCTATTCAATAAAATATTCAATTGATCTCACAAAAAAACTAGAAAAATTTACTTGAAATGATCAAATTTTCTAATCGATCGATCAACTTGTCTTTTCTTCGAAACATTTATTCGCGGAGGTCAATGAACTTTCACGAAAAGGGGTATGTAGAATATCCTATCAAAAATTTCTAGCAGGAGGTCAGAAGATTGAGAAGGCAAAGTTTCATTCACTTGGAGAGGTGTACTTATAGACGTATTAAAAGATTAGGATAATAATATATTATAACTATTAGTATTACTATTATATATTATATGGATATTTGATTGATTCGGTCTTTACTTAGTGGAAACTCATTTTAATTAAAAAAATGTATATGAGACAGTTTTTATTTCCACAAAAATGTTTGTAATAATATAACAACTGTTTCACTACGATGTGGCTTCTTCAGATATTACACTGTCTGACAGTACAAGGTATGTGAACTCGGTTACACTGAATACCATCAGACAGTACAATGCAATACCTGAAGAAGCCACATCGTGGTGAAACAATTGTTGTATTAGTACAAACATTTTGTGGAAATAAATTACTGTTTCATATACATTTTCTAAATTATATTATATGGCTGTATAAAAATCCATAAAGAGAATTCAACAATAATTATCATACATGCGAAACTAGCCTCTAAAGTGAACAATGTTTTTAAAGAACACACTCATCCTATTCAATAAAATATTCAATTGATCTCACAAAAAAACTAGAAAAATCTACTTGAAATTATCAAATTTTGTATTCGGATCTACTTGTCTTTTCTTCGAAACATTTATTCGCAGAGGTTAATGAACTTTCAAGAAAAGGAGTATGTAGAATATTCCTATCAAACATTTCTAGCAGGAGGTCAGAAGATTGAGAAGGCAAAGTTTCATTCACTTGGAGAGGTGTACTCATAGATGTATTAAAAGATTAGGATAATAATATATTATAACTGTTAGTATTACTATTATATATTATATGGATATTTGATTGATTCGGTCTTTACTTGGTGGAAACTCATTTTAATTAAAAAAATGTATATTAGACAGTAATTTATTTCCTTAAAAATGTTTGTACTACTACAACAATTGTTTCACCACGATTTGGCTTCTTCAGGTATTACATTGTACACTCTGATGTTATTCCGTGTAACCGAGTTTAAATACCATCAGACAGTACAATGTAATACCACATCGTGGTGAAACAATTGTTGTAGTAGTACAAACACTTTTGTGGAAATAAATTACTGTCTCATATACATTTTTTTAATTATATTATATGGCTTTATAAAAATCCGTAAAGAGAATTCACCAATAATTCTCATACATGCGAAACTAGCCTCCAAAGTGAACAATGTTTTTAAAGAACACACTAATCACTATTCAATAAAATATTCAATTGATCTCACAAAAAAACTAGAAAAATCTACTTAAAATTATCAAATTTTGTATTCGGTGAATTGACTTGTCTTTTCTTCAAAACATTTATTCGCAGAGGTTAATGAACTTTCAAGAAAAGGTGTATGTCGAATATCCTATCAAAAATTTTTAGCAGGACGTCAGAAGATTGAGAAGGCAAAGTTTCATTCACTTGGAGAGGTGTACTCATAGACGTATTAAAAGATTAGGATAATAATATATTATAACTATTAGTATTACTATTATATATTATATGGATATTTGATTGATTCGGTCTTTACTTGGTGGAAACTCATTTTAATTAAAAAAATGTATATGAGACAGTTTTTATTTCCACAAAAATGTTTGTAATACTATAACAACTGTTTCACTACGATGTGGCTTCTTCAGATATTACACTGTCTGACAGTACAAGGTATGTGAACTCGGTTACACTGAATACCATCAGACAGTACAATGTAATTAATACCTGAAGAAGCCACATCGTGGAGAAACAATTGTTGTAGTAGTACAAACATTTTTGTGGAAATAAATTACTGTCTCATATACATTTTTTTAATTATATTATATGGCTTTATAAAACTCCATAAAGAGAATTCAACAATAATTATCATACATGCGAAACTAGCCTCTAAAGTGAACAATGTTTTTAAAGAACACACTCATCCTATTCAATAAAATATTCAATTGATCTCACAAAAAAACTAGAAAAATCTACTTGAAATTATCAAATTTTGTATTCGGTGGATCGACTTGTCTTTTCTTCGAAACATTTATTCGCGGAGGTCAATGAACTTTCAAGAAAAGGAGTATGTAGAATATTCCTATCAAAAATTTCTAACAGGAGGTCTGAAGATTGAGAAGGCAAAGTTTCATTCACTTGGAGAGCTGTACTCATAGACGTATTAAAAGATTAGGATAATAATATATTATAACTATTAGTATTACTATTATGTATTATATGGATATTCGATTGATTCGGTCTTTACTTGGTGGAAACTCATTTTAATAAAAAACATGTATATAATACAGTAATTTATTTCCACAAAAATGTTTGTAATACTATAACAATTGTTTCACTACGATGTGGCTTCTTCAGGTATTACATTGTACTGTCTGACAGTACAATGTATGTAAACTCGGTTACACTGAATACCATCAGACAGTACAATTTAATACCTGAAGAAGCCACATCGTGGTGAAACAATTGTTGTAGTAGTACAAACATTTTTGTGGAAATAAATTACTGTGTCATATACATTTTTTTAATTATATTATATGGCCTTATGAAAATCCATAAAGAGAATTCAACAATAATTATCATACATGCGAAACTAGCCTCTAAAGTGAACAATGTTTTTAAAGAACACACTCATCACTATTCAATAAAATACTCAATTGACCCCACGCAAAAACTAGAAAAATCTACTTAAAATTATCAAATTTTGTATTCGGTGAATCGACTTGTCTTTTCTTCGAAACATTTATTCGCAGAGGTTAATGAACTTTCAAGAAAAGGAGTATGTAGAATATTCCTATCAAAAATTTCTAGCAGGAGGTCAGAAGATTGAGAAGGCAAAGTTTCATTCACTTGGAGAGGTGTACTTATAGACGTATTAAAAGATTAGGATAATAATATATTACGAGTAGAGTCGATTGATCTATATTTTTCGATCGATCCACCTCGAAAAAATCAATTTTTTTTTAATAATTTTCTATAATTTTAGGTGGGATCTACTTTTCGTTGAAATTCCGTCTTTGGTCACCCCCGTTTGGTCATCCCTACGCGGCATACGCGTAAGGCGGTACCCGTTTGGTGAGGGCGGGAAAAGTCCGGAAATTATCATCCGCTCGTATCGTAGCGACGGAAAGTAATCCGCGAAATATAGGGGCTTTAACGGGTAGCGGGTCTATCGGACCTTCGGTCCGAATGGGTATTTTCGCGACGGGCTTTGCCCGTCGCTAGATATATCCGTTTTTTCCGACGGTCCGAAAATTTTCGGACGGTCTCCGTACTTGACTTCGCGGATCGCCCCTATACGTACACCACAGAAACGGGTCGAGGTTACGGTGGGCGGGGCTTGTTGGAGTGCGCGGGAAAATTCCCGAACTTTATCCGCCTGTATCTCGGGAACGGAGGGTCATCCCGGAACGGGAACGGTAAACCGGTCTAGAGGGAAGTGCGGACCTTCGGTCCGCAACGATATCCAGGCGACGGGCTTCGCCCGTCGGGATCCTGCGCGTCTGGAAGTTAGCACTGCGTGACGTCACGCACATCTGTGGTTTACTTTTACTATTTTAATATATAGTTAAACGAGTAGAGTCGATTGTTCTATATTTTTCGATCGATCCGGTTTGAAGAAGTCAATTTTTTTCAATAATTTTAGGTGGGATCTACTTTTCGTTGAAATTCCGTCTTTGGTCACCCCCGTTTGGTCATCCCTACGCGGCATACGCGTAAGGCGGTACCCGTTTGGTGAGGGCGGGAAAAGTCCGGAAATTATCATCCGCTCGTATCGTAGCGACGGAAAGTAATCCGCGAAATATAGGGGCTTTAACGGGTAGCGGGTCTATCGGACCTTCGGTCCGAATGGGTATTTTCGCGACGGGCTTCGCCCGTCGCTAGATATATCCGTTTTTTCCGACGGTCCGAAAATTTTCGGACGGTCTCCGTACTTAACTTCGCGGATCGCCCCTATACGTACACCACAGAAACGGTTCGAGATCGCGGTGGGCGGGGCCTGTTTGTTTACAAATGGAGTGCGCGGGAAAAGTCCCGAAATTTTCGAACTTTATCCGCTCGTATCTCGGAAACGGAGGGGCATCCGGGAAAGGGAACGGTACTACTGTCTGGAGGGAAGTGCGGACCTTCGGTCCGCACCGATATCCAGGCGACGGGCTTCGCCCGTCGAGATCCTATGCGTCTGGAAGTTAGCACTACGTGATGGCGATAATATCGATGGTCGGTTGCCATGGCACTTACTGTTTTAATATATATAGAGATTAACGAGTAGAGTCGATTGATATATATTATATGGATATTTGATTGATTCGGTCTTCACTTGGTGGAAACTCATTTTAATTAAAAAAATGTATATGAGACAGTAATTTATTTCCACAAAAATGTTTTTAATACTATAACAATTGTTTCACTACGATGTGGCTTCTTCAGGTATTACATTGTACTGTCTGACAGTACAATGTATGTAAACTCGGTTACACTGAATACCATCAGACAGTACAATTTAATACCTGAAGAAGCCACATCGTGGTGAAACAATTGTTGTAGTAGTACAAACATTTTTGTGGAAATAAATTACTGTGTCATATACATTTTTTTAATTATATTATATGGCCTTATGAAAATCCATAAAGAGAATTCAACAATAATTATCATACATGCGAAACTAGCCTCTAAAGTGAACAATGTTTTTAAAGAACACACTCATCACTATTCAATAAAATACTCAATTGACCCCACGCAAAAACTAGAAAAATCTACTTAAAATTATCAAATTTTGTATTCGGTGAATCGACTTGTCTTTTCTTCGAAACATTTATTCGCAGAGGTTAATGAACTTTCAAGAAAAGGAGTATGTAGAATATTCCTATCAAAAATTTCTAGCAGGAGGTCAGAAGATTGAGAAGGCAAAGTTTCATTCAATTGGAGAGCTGTACTCATAGACGTATTAAAAGATTAGTATAATAATATATTATAACTATTAGTATTACTATTATGTATTATATGGATATTCAATTGATTCGGTCTTTACTTGGTGGAAACTCATTTTAATTAAAAAAATGTATATGAGACAGTAAATTATTTCCACAAAAATGTTTGTACTACTATAAAGATTGTTTCACCAAGATGTAGCTTCTTCGGGTATTACATTGTACTGTCTGATGTTATTCAGTGTAACCGAGTTTAAATACATTGTTTGTCATTAGGTACGTGACCAAATAATGGTCACGTGCCTAACAATGTATTTAAACTCGGTTACACTGAATACCATCAGACAGTACAATGTAATACCTGAAGAAACCACATCGTGGTGAAACAATTGTTGTATTAGTACAAACATTTTTGTGGAAATAAATTACTGTCTCATATACATTTTTTTAATTATATTATATGGCCTTATAAAAATCCATAAAGAGAATTCACCAGTAATTATCATACATGCGAAACTAGCCTCTAAAGTGAACAAAGTTTTTAAAAAACACATACTATTCAATAAAATATTCAATTGATCTCACAAAAAAACTAGAAAAATCTACTTGAAATTATCAAATTTTCTATTCAATCGATCAACATGTCTTTTCTTCGAAACATTTATTCGCGGAGGTCAATGAACTTTCACGAAAAGGGGTATGTAGAATATCCTATCAAAAATTTCTAGCAGGAGGTCAGAAGATTGAGAAGGCAAAGTTTCATTCACTTGGAGAGGTGTACTTATAGAGGTATTAAAAGATTAGGATTATAATATATTATAACTATTAGTATTACTATTATATATTATATGGATATTTGATTGATTCGGTCTTTACTTGGTGGAAACTCATTTTAATTAAAAAAATGTATATGAGACAGTTTTTATTTCCACAAAAATGTTTGTAATACTATAACAACTGTTTCACTACGATGTGGCTTCTTCAGATATTACACTGTCTGACAGTACAAGGTATGTGAACTCGGTTACACTGAATACCATCAGACAGTACAATGCAATACCTGAAGAAGCCACATCGTGGTGAAACAATTGTTGTAGTAGTACAAACACTTTTGTGGAAATAAATTACTGTCTCATATACATTTTTTTAATTATATTATATGGCTTTATAAAAATCCGTAAAGAGAATTCACCAATAATTATCATACATGCGAAACTAGCCTCTAAAGTGAACAATGTTTTTGAAGAACACACTCATCCTATTCAATAAAATATTCAATTGATCTCACAAAAAAACTCGAAATATCTACTTGAAATTATCAAATTTTGTATTCGGTGGATCGACTTGTCTTTTCTTCGAAACATTTATTCGCAGAGGTCAATGAACTTTCAAGAAAAGGAGTATGTAGAATATTCCTATCAAACATTTCTAGCAGGAGGTCAGAAGATTGAGAAGGCAAAGTTTCATTCACTCGAAGAGGTGTACTCATAGATGTTTTAAAAGATTAGGATAATAATATATTCCTTATTTGGTCACGTACCTAACAATGTATTTAAACTCGGTTACACTGAATACCATCAGACAGTACAATGTAATACCTGAAGAAGCCACATCGTGGTGAAACAATTGTTGTATTAGTACAAACATTTTTGTGGAAATAAATTACTGTCTCATATAAATTTTTTAAATTATATTATATGGCTTTATAAAAATCCATAAAGAGAATTCACCAATAATTCTCATACATGCGAAACTAGCCTCTAAAGTGAACAATGTTTTTAAAGAACACACTAATCACTATTCAATTAAATATTCAATTGATCTCACAAAAAAACTAGAAAAATCTACTTAAAATTATAAAATTTTGTATTCGGTGAATCGACTTGTCTTTTCTTCGAAACATTTATTCGCAGAGGTTAATGAACTTTCAAGAAAAGGTGTATGTCGAATATCCTATCAAAAATTTCTAGCAGGACGTCAGAAGATTGAGAAGGCAAAGTTTCATTCACTTGGAGAGGTGTACTCATGGACGTATTAAAAGATTAGGATAATAATATATTATAACTATTAGTATTACTATTATGTATTAGATGGATATTCGATTGATTCGGTCTTTACTTGGTGGAAACTCATTTTAATTAAAAAAATGTATATGAGACAGTAATTTATTTCCACAAAAATGTTTGTACTACTATAACAATTGTTTCACCAAGATGTAGCTTCTTCGGGTATTTCATTGTACTGTCTGATGGTATTCAGTGTAACCGAGTTTAAATACATTGTTAGGTACGTGACCATTATTTGGTCACGTACCTAATGACAAACAATGTATTTAAACTCGGTTACACTGAATACCATCAGACAGTACAATGAAATACCCGAAGAAGCTACATCTTGGTGAAACAATTGTTATAGTAGTACAAACATTTTTGTGGAAATAAATTACTGTCTCATATACATTTTTTTAATTAAAATGAGTTTCCACCAAGTTAAGACCGACATTGTTAGGTACGTGACCATTATTTGGTCACGTACCTAATGACAAACAATGTATTTAAACTCGGTTACACTGAATACCATCAGACAGTACAATTTTAATACATTGTTAGGTACGTGACCATTATCGGTCACATGCCTAACAATGTATTTAAACTCGATTACACTGAATACCATCCGACAGTCGATTGTAATACCTGAAGAAGCCACATCGTGGTGAAACAAATGTTGTACAAACATTTTTGTGGAAATAAATTACTGTCTCATATACATTTTTTTAATTATATTATATGGCCTTATGAAAATCCATAAAGAGAATTCAACAATAATTATCATACATGCGAAACTAGCCTCTAAAGTGAACAAAGTTTTTAAAGAACACACTCATCCTATTCAATAAAATATTCAATTGATCTCACAAAAAAACTAGAAAAATCTACTTGAAATGATCAAATTTTCTATTCGGTTGATCAACTTGTCTTTTCTTCGAAACATTTATTCGCGGAGGTCAATGAACTTTCACGAAAAGGAGTATGTAGAATATCCTATCAAAAATTTCTAGCAGGAGTTCAGAAGATTGAGAAGGCAAAGTTTCATTCACTTGGAGAGGTGTACTTATAGACGTATTAAAAGATTAGGATAATAATATCTTATAACTATTAGTATTACTATTATATATTATATGGATTTTTGATTGATTCGGTCTTTACTTGGTGGAAACTCATTTTAATTAAAAAAATGTATATGAGACAGTAATTTATTTCCACAAAAATGTTTGTACTACTACAACAATTGTTTCACCACGATTTGGTTTCTTCAGGTATTACATTGTACTGTCTGATGTTATTCAGTGTAACCGAGTTTAAATACATTGTTAGGTACGTGACCATTATTTGGTCACGTGCCTAACAATGTATTAAAACTCGGTTACACTGAATACCATCAGACAGTACAATGTAATACCTGAAGAAGCCACATCGTGGTGAAACAATTGTTGTATTAAGTACAAACATTTTTGTGGAAATAAATTACTGTCTCATATACATTTTTTTAATTATATTATATGGCTTTATAAAAATCCGTAAAGAGAATTCACCAATAATTATCATACATGCGAAACTAGCCTCTAAAGTGAACAAAGTTTTTAAAGAACACACTCATCCTATTCAATAAAATATTCAATTGATCTCACAAAAAAACTAGAAAAATCTACTTGAAATTATCAAATTTTGTATTCGGTGGATCTACTTGTCTTTTCTTCGAAACATTTACTCGCGGAGGTCAATGAACTTTCAAGAAAAGGAGTATGTAGAATATTCCTATCAAAAATTTCTAGCAGGAGGTCAGAAGATTGAGAAGGCAAAGTTTCATTCACTTGGAGAGGTGTACTCATAGACATATTAAAAGATTAGGATAATAATATATTATAACTATTAGTATTACTATTATATATTATTTAGATATTTGATTGATTTCGGTCTCTACTTGATGGAAACTCATTTTAATTAAAAAAATGTATATGAGACAGTAATTTATTTCCACATAAATGTTTGTACTACTACAACAATTGTCACCACGATTTGGCTTCTTCAGGTATTACATTGTACTGTCTGATGTTATTCAGTATAACCGAATTTAAATACATTGTTAGGTACGTGACCATTATTTGGTCACATACCTAACAATGTATTTAAACTCGGTTACACTGAATACCATCAGAGAGTACAATTTAAATACATTGTTAGGTACGTGAGCATTATTCGGTCACGTGCCTAACAATGTATTTAAACTCTGTTACACTGAATACCATCAGACAGTACAATGTAATACCTGAAGAAGCCACATCGTGGTGAAACAATTGTTGTATTAGTACAAATATTTTTGTGGAAATAAATTACTGTCTCATATACATTTTTTTAATTATATTATATGGCCTTATGAAAATCCATAAAGAGAATTCAACAATAATTATCATACATGCGAAACTAGCCTCTAAAGTGAACAAAGTTTTTAAAGAACACACTCATCCTATTCTATAAAATATTCAATTGATCTCACAAAAAAACTAGAAAAATCTACTTGAAATTATCAAATTTTCTATTGGGTCGATCGACTGGTCGCTTTTTCGAAACATTTATTCGCGGAGGTCAATGAACTTTCATGAAAAGGAGTATGTATAATATTCCTATCAAAAATTTCTAGCAGGAGGTCAGAAGATTGAGAAGGCAAAGTTTCATTCACTTGGAGAGGTGTACTCATGGACGTATTAAAAGATTAGGATAATAGTATATTATAACTATTATTATATATTATACGGCTTTATAAAAATCCATAAAGAGAATTCACCAATAATTATCATACATGTAAACTAGCCTCTAAAGTGTACAATGTTTTTAAATATTGTATGGAGTAGTCCGTTACTTTGTGATAGTTCATTTTAATGGAATGAAATAAGAAATTACTTTGTTTTCTATCACTTTTTATTATTACTGATATACAGTGACTCGAGTTTCGTAGTGTTTACTTCATTTTCAAACTGAATGAACAAATTAGATCTCAACTATTATATATGCTGATTGTAGGCTTCGGCAGAGCTTCGAAGGGAGGGGTTTTCCAAAGTTCCGTCTGTTCGTTTAGTAGTTTTATTATTGGTACGTGCCTCTTATATTTTTTAATTTTTATGGATTCCAGGATGTCAAGTTTTTTCCTTTCGCTTCCACGTGCAAGATAACAAGATTGTTCAATTCTGGGAACGTGTGATCTGTATTGAAGAAAATTGGAATTATTCTTCCGGTTCCGAAAAGCAGATTGATGCTCTTTGTACCTTTTATGGAAAGGTCGGCCCGTTTGTCCTATATACACACTATTACACTGTTGACACTTTAATTTATAGACTCCAGAATTATTCAGTCGGTTCTCTTTGTCTTTCGGATTAAAAAAGAGATTCGAAATTTTATGGGAGGGTGTGAAAGCTGTTACTATTTTAATTTTTGACAAAATTTGAGCTATTTTTTGTGAAACTGGTCCAAAATATGTAAGTTTTATGAATTCATTGTTATTATGATCTGATTTGGAAATGGGGTAAATTTGTTTACGAATTAGTTGCTTTTGTTTTTTGTTTATAATGGAATTTATAGTTTTGGTTTCGAACTGATTTTTGTGGCTTTTTGTCTGATTCTATTCAATTCCCTCTTTAACGTAATATTATCTAAAGGAATTGAAAATGCTCTATGTACCATTGATCTATAAGCAGCTAGTTTATGATTGATCGGATGGTTTGAAAAATTTGGTATTGTTGAATCAGTTGATGTGGGTTTTCTATATATATCAAAGGAAATTTCATTATTACTGTTAATTAAAGTTATGTCCAGAAAATTTATTTTATTATCAAATTGTGTTTCCATGGTGAATTTGACCTTATTGTGCAAACTATTAAGATATTCTAATGTATCATTTAATTCTGAATGTGTTCCGCAGAAGCTAGCCAGTATATCGTCTACATACCTATACCAAAAAGTGATATGCTTTACGTGTGTGGATTTTAGAATTTTTCTTTCAAAACAGGACATAAAGATTTCAGCGAGTAATGGGCTGAGAGGTGAACCCATGGCAAGTCCATCTTTCTGTTTGTAAAATTTACTATTGTGTTGAAAGTAATTTTCTTCCACGCAAAGTTCGAACAGGGTTAAAATTCTGTTTTTTATCACAGGATTGATGTTATTTTTTGTTAGGATATTTTGGATTATATTCATGCATTCTATATTTGGTATATTCGGGAACATGTTAACTATATCAAACGACACTAGAATACTATTAACTGGAAGGATAACATTTTTTATTGAATAGGGTGAGTTGAATTGTGTTGTTTCTTTAAAAATTTAGTTTAATTTAGAGGCTAGTTTCGCAAGGGGGCTAGTAACATATGATACCACAGGGCGTATTGGACAATTATCTTTATGAATATTAATAAGGCCACATCAACCCACATCAACAATACCAAATTTTTCAAACCATCCGATCATAAACTAGCTGCTTATAGATCAATGGTACATAGAGCATTTTCAATTCCTTTAGATAATATTACGTAAAAGAGGGAATTGAATACAATCAGACAAATAGCCACAAAAAATCAGTTCGAAACCAAAACTATAAATTCGATCATAAACAAAAAACAAAAGCAACTAATTCCTAAACAAATTTACCCCATTTCCAAATCAGATCATAATAACAATAAATTCATAAAACTTACATATTTTGGACTAATTTCACTAAAAATAGCTCAAATTTTGTCAAAAATTAACATAGTAACAGCTTTCACACCCTCCCATAAAATTTCTAATCTCTTTTTTAAGACAAAGAGAACCGACTGAATAATTCTGGAGTCTATAAATTAAGTTGTCAACAGTGTAATAGTGTGTATATAGGACAAACGGGCCGACCTTTCCATAAAAGGTACAAAGAGCATCAATCTGCTTTTAGGAACCGGAAGAATAATTCCAATTTTGCGAACCATTTCTTCAATACAGATCACACGTTCCCAGAATTGAACAACCTTGTTATCTTGGACGTGGAAGCGAAAGGAAAAAACTTGACATCCTGGAATCCATAGACATTAAAAAATATAAGAGGCACGTACCAATAATAAAACTACTAAACGAACAGACGGAACTTTGGAAAACCCCTCCCTTCGAAGCTCTGCCGAAGCCTACAATCAGCATATATAATAGTTGAGATCTAATTTGTTCATTCAGTTTGAAAATGAAGTAAACACTACGAAACTCGAGTCAATGTATATCAGTAATAATAAAAAGTGATAGAAAACAAAGTAATTTCTTATTTCATTCCTTCAAGAGGATTGGTTCCTCTAAGTATTGTACCCAGAGTCATTTATCACCCACTAAGCTGATGACGTAAATATCCTGGTGTGGGAAAAAACTGTAGGAGAAAGGCAAGAAAGCATTTCACAATGATAGAGAAATGGTTCAACAAAAACAAATTTATACTAAATAAAGAAAAAACAACAAGAAATTCAAATAGGCAACATGGTCCAACTATGATCGTCAAAATTTCTTGCGGTTCATCTTGATGAATTTTTTAATTCTTATCACCATTGAAAAGCTGAACCCTACTACATTTGCTCTTAGAAGAATTTCCCTCTATATGGATAAGGCTACATTGAAAGCTTTTTATTGCGCATTTTTCGAGGTATGGTATGGAATCGTGTTTTGTGGATCCTGCTCCGATATTCAACATATCTTTGTGCTCCAGAAGCGGGCTATAAGATGCATATAGAAAATGAAGATGAGAGAAAGTTGCAGAGGACTATTCAGAAGGCATTGTCCTTACAATATGCGCTCTATCCAACTCATATACTGAAATTTACGGGAAAGGAAACATATTATAACTGCATCAGATTCTTCAACAAGATACCAAGTTGGTTACCAGTTCTAAGAGCTCAGAATTGGTTCAAGAAAGAAGTTAAAATTGGAACCCTATAATTTTGAAGGAATTCCTAAACATATTAATTAATAAGTAATATGTTTTTTCAATAACACTTTTTCTTTTAGTTGCATTTCTTGTACTGTTGACATATTTAGAAATGTAACTCATTTTGAAATTAAATAGTATTATTATAATACTAATACTCAAATAAAATACTAGCCTAGTAATAATAAAAAAGTGATAGAAAACAAAGTAATTTCATATTTCATTCCAAGTTTTCAAAGAACACACTCATCCTATTCAATAAAATATTCAATTGATCCCACAAAAAAACTAGGAGAATCTACTTGAAATTATCAAATTCGGTCGATCGACTTGTCTTTTTTTCGCGGAGTTCAATGAACTTTCAAGAAAAGGAGTATGTAGAATATCCTATCAAAAATTTCTAGCAGGAGGTCAGAAGATTGAGAAAGGCAAAGTTTCATTCACTTGGAGAGGTGTACTTATAGAGGTATTAAAAGATTAGGATAATAAGTCCATGGGTGTACTATACTTCGAAACTCTCCTACTACCTCCTTACTTGTATGCGTTCCTGATATACAAAATCAGTGAGCGCCATTCTACTGCAATCAATCGAACCTTGTTTTTGATGGAGACTTTACAATTTTAAAAGCAGCGGGGGGGAGGAACATATCAAATCGAAGTGTGTTCAAAGGGCCACACACACTACCGTACCGAATTTTACGATAAGTTTAAAGGAGATACCACACTAGCGTGCCGATAATGAAACAAAGTTCATGAGCGAAGAATGATATGGATTATTTAACAAATGTTCCTACCATTGAGGATCACAGTGTCCATAAAGAAGAGCCATCCCATGGTAGATGGTAAGCTGATCTGTCACGTTGCTTTGGTGCGTAATCTGGGATTGATGATGAACTGTAGTCTGCGTTTCACAGATCATGTCTCATTGTTGTTGAGAAGATCTTACTCCAGGCTTAGAGTACTTTATGCAAACCGTCAAATTTTTAACTTTCATTTACGAAAGGTGTTGTGTGAGTCAGTTGTTCCCTTGGTTTTTCAGCATGGTAACGTTGTTTACGGGCCATGTTTAAACAAAGTTACGGAGAGGCGGATACAGCAACTCCAGCGTATATGCTGTAGATTTGTTTTCGGACTCAGAAAGTTCGATTCGGTTTCTTAACATTTGAAGACGTTGAGGTGGTTGCCTACGTGTAAGGTCTGGGAGATACATCTGCATACTCTGACCCGTGGCATAATCAAAACATGTTGTCAATACCAAAGCATAGAACAGTAGCATTTCAGAGGAGTTTTTCTTATATGTCGGTAAAATTGTATAACCGATTGGACGGTGTTATCAGGGGAAGCTCCATACTGGCTTTCAGAAGAAGGCTACGTGTGCTTTACCTTGATCAATTCTGTAATTGATTTTTAAGTAGTTTTGCTGATTTCAAGATGTCATTGCATGCTTCATACATTGCTGGTTATGATTCGTTCACAGTTTTCATTATGGTATATTTGTCGAGTCTATATTTCCTGCTAAATTGGTTGTAATTAATTAATTGATTCATCTTTTACGTAAGTTTATTGAGTTGGTGAATATTCTGGGTGACCACATCCATGTGCATATGCGTATGTTTATAATTTGTTGTTTTTTTTTGATTAGTTTTTCTTGTCATTGGTAATGTAAAGTTTTTTATTAAAAGCCTTTTGATGACGGTATGATGAGGTTATATGTAAGAATAGCTTCAAGCTAAATATCGCCTAATTGTATATTATTTTATAAATAAAGTCGTTTTGAAGTGAATTGAATTGAATATCACTTAAATAATTTTATATACCTTCTATCAAGAATTAATCTCTTTTTATGTTATTTTATTCATAATATATAATCATTTGGTTTCCTTAACATTCTTTATACAGATAGTCCTTGTGCTATAGCAGAGGCCGTTAAATTGTCTTTCAATCTTCTAGATCAAGGGTAAACCACAGATATATTTTTGTGTGTAGTGAACACCACATTTAAGGTTTCATTTTGGTAGAACTTTTTCTAGAGGAATGAAGGGTAAGCGAATATTTGTTATTAATTGATGTTATATTTATTGAATATGAATATTTGAATACTGATGCAGCTAAGTTGATCTTAAAACTTGTTTTTCAGTAATGTTTTACATATCTTGAGTTTTTATATAAAGTACCTTGGTTAGATATCCAATAATATTGAATAGCCTAAGTAAGATAGTTTTATGATGAAATTCTTAAGATTATGTTGGATATTCTTGAAAGATATTGGTTTTCATAAGATTGATCAGCAGAAACAAAATTTTGTCTATTCAAAATGTTTAATTTATAGGATTTGGTTAATAATTTTTATTTATTGGATTTTGTTATACCATTCGGATGTCTTATAATGAATGTTTATTTTATATGTCATGATATAAGTGGTACTTATACGACATTATTTTAATTTATTTTCAGAAGTTATAATCATTAAATATAATCTTTTGGAATTAAATATGTAGAAGGCTAATTTTTAAAAAATTTTTTTAAAAATTTTTAAAATATTTAAATAATTTTATATACCTTCTATCAAGAATTAACCTCTTTTTATGTTAGTGAATATCACTGTGTAAAAAGTTTTTTCATTACAGATAATAGCTGGTTCAATTCTTTGAAACCTCTACGAATTTAACCTAGAAAAATCTCTCAAAAAATTTTCAAAATTAAATTGAATAAAATACCTTACAAACACTATTTCTCTTTAGAGACATATAGAATTATCAACACATATGAGCGCAGTTAACCAATAAAGAATCAGAAGAAAATATGAAGTACTGACTGTGATTATCCAGAAACCATCACCCAAGGCAGCCTGTTTCTATTGGATATTCAGACATAAAATAGCGAATTCCATCACTAAAAGAGCTCCATATTTAAAAAGGTTCTTTTTATTTCCCTTTTTGAAAAATGGATAGCGCATTCTCCAGAAAAAGTCTGAAATTCTTACCCATATCCTCCTCGGTTGGATGTTGTTTGTATGCTAAATTAAAAGAAACCAATAAAATATATCTATCACATACCTTCATTCACCAAATATCCTGTTTGAATTTGTAGAGATTTCGGAGAATTTATCCAGCTAATATCTGTAATATTTCAAAAAACCCTTCGAATTCATTTTAAATTTATATTTGTTTATTACAATTATAAATATGAATAAAAACAATATTCTAATTTCCGCTAATATTTTATTGACACTACGATCGTTACGTCATACCATGACTTCTTCAGGTGAGTATTACAAGATACAGTATACAGTATCTTGTAATACTTACCTGAAGAAGTCATGGTATGACGTAACGATCGTAGTGTCAATAAAATATTAGCGGAAATTAGAATATTGTTTTTATTCATATTTTCAAGATGAATTTCTGTCAAGTAAAGACCGAAACAATCATAGATATTACAATTATAATTTGTATTTTACACATGCGCGTGGCAGTTTTCGGATATTCAGTCTATGATCCTATCTTCTTTTCAAAAATTTTCTGTGGAATAGCCTAGTTTTATAAATAATGCTCAATTAGTTGATTACGTTCATTTAAGTTCGCTTTAAAGCAGGATATTTGGTGAATAAAGGTGAAGCTCTCGAAGGAAATGCGGTGTTGCGAGGGAGCTTCCACCTCTTAATTTGGGATACGGCGTTTCGTTCTGAGCATGCGCACCTGAAACTCTTCAGACAGGCGTGGTGCACATATCTGCCTGTGACTCCAGTGACCATGTGTTCCGCTTTGGAACGGTCGTTGAACGCTATGTGCCTTATCCTATTTAAACTCGGCGGGGACGGTCAGTCAAAAATATTTAGACTAGTCGTGTCCTCTATATGATACGCAGGATTCTGGACGAGGAGCGAAGGAGGTGCTCGCTACACACTCCCCCTCCAGTGAGCGTCGATAAGTTCACGGAATAGGACGTTGGGATCAGGCAAGGAGACACTCCGCCGCTGGTTTGGTCGCGGTGCCATCTTCAGCGGGGATCTGTGGAACGAAAGGAAAGGCTGCTTCGGAATGATGGATAGGAGACAATAAGGACCTCCAAATGAATGGATTGGTTCGCTCTTGAAGCAATCCCCCCTCAATCACCAATGAAGCTCTCGAAGGAAATGCGGTGTTGTGAGGGAGCTTCTACCTCTTAAGTAGGGAGACGGCGTTTCGTTCTAAGTCTGCGCACCTGAGCTCTTCTGACAGGCGTGTAGCGCATCTCTGCCTATGACGCCAGTGACTATGTGTTTCGCTTTGGAACAGTCGTTGAACGCTGTGTGCCTTGCCCTACTTAATATCAGTGGGGACGGTCAGTCAGGAATTTTAACACTAGTCGTGTCCTCTATATGATACGCCGGTCAAGCTGCAACGGAGCAAGGCAGGATTCTGGAAAAGGAGAGAAGAAGGTGCCCGCTACATATCTATAAAGTGAATCAGTGTTTCCAACACATTTTATTCAATTTAATGTTGAAAAACTCTCAAGAGTTTTTATTTTAGAGTAAATTTGTAGAGTTTTCGGAACATTCATCCGTAATATTTTTGAAAAATTCGAAGTAATTTTCAATTTATAATATAAAAATTCTTTTCTCAAGGTTCATGTTTTGACGTACATCATTTGACACTTGAACGAGCAACAACTTAAGAAGCTTCTACCCCTCAAATTTAAGTTGGAAGTGTGGTCAAGCAATACCTCGTTTCACAAGCAAAGCGTTCAATAACACAAGCAAATAATAAAATTGTTTATCACAATGGGTGTTCTGTTTGGGCACCGTTCAAACTGGATGTTATTGGCAGATGTCCAAGCTGTCTAAAATCCTGGCAATCAGCTGTTACTACTTAAAAATTGAATGTTTTTAGAGGACTAAATTAATTTGTACTAAGCTATACCGTATTATACAGAGTCCCGTAAGATATCTGGGATTATACAGAGTACTCTTAAATATCCGGGATTATAAGGAGTACTGTAAGATATCTGGGATTATACGGAGTACTCTAAAGAAAGCTAACCTTTTTATCGTGATCATCTAGTGACGGGAGAATAGGACTCTACTTTTTGTAGACAACCCAAATTACACCTAATGAGAGCAAGGAAACAGTGACGGGAGGTTCAAATATTCAAAACACACTAACGTCAGAAAAATATATTTATATTAGTAATATTGAAAGCAACAACCCTCAATGAATGGAAACAAACATTTATCAACTTGCTGTTAAATGTACTCTACTCAGTGGTTCGTAAAACTTCACAGTGAACCCAATAGAGCCCCGGGTCTAAATGACTTATACAGATCGTAAAGTCGGTAACTTGCTCGAATCGGATATCATTCTTATACAGCTTGATGTTTAAAAATCATATCTGAGTGACAGACAGATCAGGATAAACGCCAAAGTATATAAAAAAAAACCCAGTTACATCTGGAGTACTTCAAGGTAGTGTACTGGGCCCATTTCTTTAGTTATTTTTTACAGCAGATCTGCCTATAAACAGGCACACCATCATGAGAACATTTGCTGATGGTACAGCTATCCCAGTCAGACACAAAACACAAGATCATCTACATGAAATTTAAAAATGGCTGCAAAAGTGGAAAATCAAAATTAATGAAACTTAAAAATATGAATAAAAACAATATTCTAATTTCCGCTAATATTTTATTAACACTACGATCGTTACGTCATACCATGACTTCTTCAGGTGAGTATTACAAGATACTGAGTATACCATGAACGAGAACTTCATTTTATAGTACATGGATATAACAAAAATAGAGGGGATGAAGAGAGTTTTACAATTCTTTTGGGAAACTGAAAAATGATTCAAAAAAGATTCAACAAAGGGGAGTTACTTAATTCTGTTTGGTTATTCAACAATATTTTTCTTTTATGATATCTATTAATTTCTAAAGTTTCTAACAAGTTTAATCTAAAACTTTTGTTTTCTGAGTGTAAAATTTCAAAGTTACTATTAAAACTATGTCCTGTGTCTAGAAGGTGCTCTGCGTAGGTTGAATTTCCCTTTTTGTTACAATAACATTTTTCATGTTCCTTAAGTCTCGTCTGGAACGATCTTCCTGTCTGACCAACATATACAAAATGGCAAGTACCGCAAGTTAACTTATAAACACCTGATTTCTTGTTCTTAGATGTTTTATCTTTATTATTTTTTATTAGTTTTCCTAGGGAGTTATTCGTTTTATGAGAAATTCTAAAATTGTGATTCTTCTTTAAATATCTAGCTACCTTTTCTGTTTTTGGTCCCAAGTATGTCAACGAAATGTATTTACTTTCAATTGGATCATTGTTTATGGGGTATACTAATTTCAAAGCCAGCTTTAATTGTATTTTTGTGAAAAGATTCTCAATAATCGGGACGTTGAAACCGTTGTTCAACGCAGTCTGTTTGATAATGTTATATTCTTTGTCAAAATTCTCACGTGACATGGGTATGTCGGCTAATCTATATAACATACTATTGTATGCTGCTAATTTTTGTGAGTATGGGTGGTTTGATGTGAAGTGAATTGTGCTATCTGTATGGGTTGGTTTCCGGTATATTGAAAAAACGTGTTTATTATTAATTTTTGTGATAGTTAAATCTAAAAAGTTTATACTATAGTTTTTTTCCAATTCATAAGTGAATTGTATGGTTGGGGATAATTTGTTTATGAAATTCACAAACAAAGAAAATTGTCTATCAGTGCCACTGAATAAACATAAAACGTCGTCGACTTATCTGTACCAATAAATGAAACATTTAAAATAAGGGCTATTTATTATTCTAGTTTCTAAGGAATCCATAAAAATTTCGGATAGTAACGGACTCAAAGGATTTCCCATAGTGAGGCCATCGTTATCTATGTAAATCTTGCCGTTAATAAAATGTTAATAAAATATTAGTGGAAATTAGAATATTGTTTTTATTCATATTTTCAAGATGAATTTCCGTCAAGTAAAGACCGAAACAATCATAGATTTAATGAAACTTAATCTAGGAAAGCATACTTCACACTGCGAAGAGATCAATGCTGACCTATGTCCATGAATACTTTTTAGTTACTAGAGTCCACATCTACCAAATATTCGGAAATTCATATGGCCAGAAGACTGACCTGTAAAAAGTATGTTTGCAAAAACCGCAAAGAAATTAATTTGAAAGTAAAAGAATAATAGGAAGAAAGTCCAATTCATCACTAGAAAGCAAACTTCTAATATACAAAACTATCATTAGACCGATATGGATATATGGAATAGAATTGTGAGGCTGCACAAGCAAGTCAAACATGGCTATCATACAGAGTAGCCAGTCAAAGACACTACTTATGATAACAAAAGCTCCATGGTATGTTACTAATCGGATGTTACATGAAGACCTGAAGGTATCATATGTGAAGAACATCATCAGAGAAAAAAAAATAAACTACCATGAAAAATGATATAATTACAAAAATACTATCTCCAACCACTACTTGATCCACAAGATGGTAGAAGACTCAAAAGGAACTGGCCCTTAAGACTGATGGAAAATTGAAAAAGGAGTAATCATTGAGAGCTCGCAACTCATAAGATATCAATCACATCAGTCCAAAGAAAAAATGTATTCTGATTGCTAATAAAGTATTTAATAAAAAAAAATTTATGATGAAAGGTTTAAATGTATTTAAATGCATTTCATTATTATACTCTTCGAAGAGACCAGTGTCCACTATCTTTATAAACAATATAAAGATACCAAATTCCCCAACTATTAAATATTTGGGAGTGCATTTAGATAGCAGACTAACCTGGAAGGAGCATATTATTAAAAAAAGGAAGCAAATAGACCTTAGAACTAAAGAACTGAATTGGCTTATAGGTAGAAAATCGAAACTCTCATTAGAAAACAAGCTACTGATATATAAAATGGTCATAAAGCCCATATGGACATACGGAATTGAACTTTGGGGATGTACAAGTAAGTCCAATGTAACTCTAGTCCAGAGATGCCAATCGAAAATACTGAGATTGCTAACAAATGCTCCATGGTATGTATCAAATCAAACCCTGCATGAAGATTTGAAAATACCTTATGTGAAGGATGTCATCAAGGAACAGAGCCAAAAACATCACACCAAGTTAGATGGTCATATAAATGACTTACTACAACCGTTGCTTCAACCTCAAGACATGAGAAGACTCAAAAGGACCTGGCCAGCTGATATGAAGTAGATTTAAAATGGTCTTTTCACTGGAGAAGACCATATCAAATCATTTGAGAGCTCAAAGCTCTGTAGACAGCAAATTAGCTCATAGAATTGTTGTATTCTGATTGCTAATGAATAAATGATAATAAAAAAAAAATGCATTTCAATGTAATCGTCCCCAACCGGGACGAATGGTTCCAGCATGCTGAGGTTCTATTGAGGACCGAACTTTGCTTGTTCACAGACGGCTCGTGAACGTATTAGGATAATAAGTCTACGGAGCAAACGATAACAGGCAGAATGAACTAAAGACTAGAGTCTTTCTGGCTGATCCATTCGAAGGTGTTCCTTGGAACAGCTTCGAACAAAAAGATGACGGACCTAGCGCTAGGACTGGAATGGGCCAAACTATGAACACTTGTCGGAATTATGACAGGTCACTGCAGGCTGAAAGCGCATTTGCACGAAATCGGTCTGGCTGAAGACGTTGAATGCAGGCTGTGTCTCGACGATACTGAAACAACCATGCACATCGATATATAACATCATAAATCTATATAAAATAAACATTGAGACGGCTCGACTTTCCTTCGTGAACCTCGATAACAAACAAATAAGACCTCAAAAAGAAATAATTATGATCAATATATTCATATTAAATTAACATATTTCTTCCCAATTATAGATGTAGGATTCGAACAAGGCATTATGCAGAGATGAACTTCGATTTAACAATGGTGCAATTTTCACACAATAGTTTATTTCCTTGAATTCATTTTCCCTTCCACTTTTCCAAAGGTCCTCATTTGGAATATATTTCTTGGGAAAAATGAAAGACATTTCGCAATTTAATAAAAATATAATATACATAACTTTACATTGATTATGATGCAACAAGAAGCATCCCACACATTTCATAATAGAATTGTCTTTTCTACATTATATATAGGCGTTTTCATTATCTTTTCGATTAATTAGGTCAGAGGGCACAATTTATAAAATAGATTCAAATTATTCGTAAAATCAATATTAATCCCACAGCCAATTTCCACATTTCAGTAGAAAGTTAACAAATCGAATCAAACGAACAATTTTAACTGGCTCAAACCACATGAATTACATTTGATAGTTGTGCCTTTTCCTAAACCTAAATATTTAGCGATTAGTAAGCCCAAAACCTACCTATATAGTCATTATTAAAGAACATAAATATCAGATGGTAATGAAATAATGCATAATGTACAATATTTTCGCATCCAGATGGTAATGGAATTGGGTTAAATACCTTATGGTCCAACAATTCAAACACTAACTAAAATTCATACCAAATAATTATGATCATTAAACATCGAAAGTTGACTGAATCCCCAGATTTTGTTCAAAATATAAAATAATTACAGAAGAAAAAGCTGAAATCAGCAAATCACATTATTCAAGAATGCCAACAAACATTTAAGGCTCGATTCACAATATGGTGATGATCTTGATCTGATAAAATCTTAACATATTAATATGTTTATCTTAGAATGGGAATAAATAGGAAATTACTTTAGTATTCTATCACTATTTTATTGTTGAGGTGACCCGAGTTTTGTAGTCATACTACAATTTCAAACTGCTGTACTAAGTTTATTATATATATTTAGGGAAGGCTTCGATTTTTATCAAATTTCGAAAAGTAGAAACTACCACTGGCCCGTCTGCTTGCTTAATAGTTTTACTGCTGGATTACGGTAATTTTTATAGACCTCAACAATAATTACCATAATCTAGCAATGAAACTACTAAATGAGCAGACGGATCCTGGATATCGCCCACTTTTGGAAGTTCTACACAAACCAAAGCCTTCCTTAAATATATAAAAACCTTTAAAAAAAATGTATATATGACAGTAATTTATTTCCACAAAAATGTTTGTACTAATACAACAATTGTTTCACCACGATGTGGCTTCTTCAGGTATTATATTGTACTGTCTGATGGTATTGAGTGTAACCGAGTTTATATACATTTTTAGGTACGTGACCAAATAATAGTAGCACAAGTCATAAAAACTCTAGGTGTTTATTGGAGTTTGCCGCTAAAAATGCCATTAAGGAAAAATATTCAGTAATGGAGAATGATCGACATCTGCTTGTTCGTTCAAAAGGATTTTACGGGCATTATACCTGTTGATTTCAAGAAATTCTAAAAGTGTTAATCTAGAACTTTTGCTTTCAACGTGGATAATTTCATAATTATTGTTGAAATTATGCCTAAACTCCTAAAGATGATTAGCATATGTCGAATGTACAGAATTGTATATATAACCCCTTTGGTGTTCTTGGATACGTTTCTTGAATGGTCTGCCAGTCTGGCCAATGTATACTAAAGGGCAATCTTTGCAAGTTAACTTGTAGACTCCCGATTTATTTTCTTTGTTTGTACGATCTTTATTGTTTTTTATGTAGGTATTAAGGTTATTAATTGTCTTAAAAGCCGCGTTATAATTGAAACAACTTTTGAAATATTTAGCAAAGTTGTTTCAATTATAACGTGGCTTTTAAGATAATTAATAACCTTAGTACCTACATAAAAAAACAATAAAGATCGTACAAATAAAGAAAATAAATCCGGAGTGTACAAGTTAACTTGCAAAGATTGCCCTTTAGTATACATTGGCCAGACTGGTAGATCATTCAAGAAACGTATCCAAGAACACCAAAGGGGTTAAATGTACAATTCTGTACATTCGACATATGCTAATCATCTTAAGGAGTTTAGGCATAATTTCAACAATAATTATGAAATTATCCACGTTAAAAGCAAAAGTTCTAGATTAACACTTTTAGAATTTCTTGAAATCAACAGGTATAATGCCCGTAAAATCCTTTTGAACGAACAAGCAGATGTCGATCATTCTCCATTACTGAATATTTTTCCTTAATGGCATTTTTAGCGGCAAACTCCAATAAACACCTAGAGTTTTTATGACTTGTGCTACTATTATTTGGTCACGTACCTAAAAATGTATATAAACTCGGTTACACTCAATACCATCAGACAGTACAATATAATACCTGAAGAAGCCACATCGTGGTGAAACAATTGTTGTATTAGTACAAACATTTTTGTGGAAATAAATTACTGTCATATATACATTTTTTTAATTAAAATGAGTTTCCACCAAGTGAAGACCGAATCTATCAAATATAAAAACCTTTGAAAAGCAGTTTGTTATACACCAGTTTGAAAATGTTGAAGAACTACGAAACTCTGGTCACTAAATCCTCAACAATAAATAGTGATAGCAAATAAAGTAATTTCTTGATTTTATTTTTAACAATGAACTATCACTAAGTAACGGACTACTCCATCCAAAATTTTTCTAAGATTTCTAGTTAACGTTAGTATGAAGGAAACAATAGCACCTTTATACAGTAATCAGATAAGTTCTATCGGAAATAATTATTTTTTGTATATATAAGGTTCAATATTTCACAAATATAATTTCATATGAAATCACTAATGGAAGATAGTTAACACTATTTAATTCCCTACAGTCATCTGTCAAGTGACATTGATAATATGAAAATTTTCATTTCTGGTTTAAGAACATTTTATTATAGATTGTTCTCTGTGGTTATTGATAACAAACCGAGATCAGAACAGGGCAGAAATTAAACGGATATGATTTTTTTTCAGACTGAGATTGTTACCATAGTATGAATCAAGCCTAAATGAGATCAAATCTCCTGTGTAAAGCAAACAAAGAAAAATAATTATTGTTTAAAACGGTACAGCTAAATTTTTTATAAGATGCCTGTATCAAACATCTTGGCATTGAGATTTTAGTCCACTTGGAGAATGACAAATCCTTTCAGCACTAAATATAAAACTGCATTCCCATATAATTAACTTAGTAAAAAAACTGAATCCATTGATGAGTTCAATATATAAAAGCTACTAATCTACTTTCCCTGTTCCACCTACATGATAAAGCATAATTAATGTAACATAACACGACTTTCAGTAAAAGCTTGTCCTGAAATAATCTGATTTAATTCACCAAGTTACTAATCTTACAGAATATGAGGTATTCACTTTTCTCATGAAACTAATAATACCACCTATAAATACACAGATTGAATGAAAATAAAATGGAACGCAGATCTTTCACGACAGGAAGAAGCATCTACAACACAGTGCAATTGTAAGAGATAGCTCCAATCTTACTGCAACACACATATTAACTCTTTATCACTGAACCTATGAAATGCGGACAGGAAAGAAAAAGAATGTAGCTATCCCACTACTGTGGGGCAAATGTTACCTCTGTCAGTAAAGCTGAATGGCCCACATTTCACTTTGAATTCATCCAATTTGTTTGTGGGTAGTTTCAAGGTTTACCTTCACACTAGAAGTGAAAAAAATCTTGATGAGAAATTCTACCATAGCTGCGAAATAAAGCACCCTGCAAGCCATTTTAATTTGATGGAATACGTTCATATAGAAATATTTGATCCATGAGGAAAACATTCTTGAATATTTTCGACCTCTGAAGTATTTTTTACAGAAGACCAGTTCATCTGGGGATTCAAAACTGGCAACAAAATTTGCCTCCACAAGGTTATCGTTTGGCTACCAAACAAATTATTCATTTTTTTCCTCCAAAATACAGATACTTAGACTAGATTATAAAATTTTGTTGGTAAAAAATATAATAAATAAGAATATACAATATTTCGAAATGAATTTATCAGTTTTCCAGGTGTATATTAACTTTTAAAAACATTGAATTAACAATTTTGCTAAGGAGCACTGGTAACAGAAAAGTACTCATTATCGTATAAACAAACAGCTAAGATCTGCAAAGAATACTTTGAAAAGGTTTGTCCATTAATAACAAATTCAACTGAAATAATTTTTCACAAAATGCAGTTTGTTCATTAAACAAACTTCAAATTTGAATTGAAATCAGTATATTTCAACAATTGTATTCCATCAATTACAAATTCTTTAAATAAAGTTTCCAACTGAATTAGATATAAAACATAACACATCGAGTTTTTTGTGATGTAGAAGCACAACCTAAGTGGATTCAGTATTATAAAATGGTATAATGTTATCCATTTTATGTGAGAGATTGGTATTATTAGAAACCTTAAAAATATTTAACAAAAATAAGTGACTGCCTTTCATAGATCCTCAACAGAATTTAATGTTATAATTATCATAGATACTTGGACTTATCTAAAGAGGATGTTGGTAACAATGCACAAACTAAGATCTATCAGTGGGAAAAATTGGTTTATCGTCAGATATTTGAGGAGTGTTAAGCTGCTGAGTCAAGTCATCATCTATGATTTCGTCAACTAAGTCAGTGTTGTTCAAGGAATCATCCAACAATTGCTCCAAAGGTAACATTGGATATGTTGCAACTTCCTGCCCAGAAACCATTGGATCGCCTATTTCAGAAAACAAATCATAACTATTTTTCCTTTGGAAATATACTGAGTGACAAAAAAGGTAAACACCCATAAATGTTGAAGAGATCCGCATTTTCCAAGGACTATACTGGTGACCAAGGAGAGAATTTCCCATAGAGTATACAGAGTACATAATGGTGTACCTCCACTGTACCTGTCTAAATCAAACCGTAGTAACCATATGCGCTCTATGAAAATAACAAAAGATGGACGTGCGAGCATTGCAAGAAAGAGAGCCGTCTCTTTTGTCTTTAAGCCGACAGAGAAGGGTCTAAGAAAGAAACCTCCTAAGTGATTCTCCATTGCGAATCTAACTATATGTACCCAAGTTAACCTAACATATAAAATAGTTCCCCTTGGCAGCTCTGGGTAAGTGAAACCTCTCGTTTTAATTAACTGTCCGTTTTAAGGCTTTTCCTGTGTGATCCCTTTGTTTTATCCCTTAAGTTCAGTACAATGTGAATATGATTTTAATCATTTTTTATATGTCAAGGTATCTCATCATGGATGAGTGATTGAGTTTTATAAGCTACACTCGCTCATAAGCTTTGAAGAAAATTAAATTCACATCGCGCAATCAATTTGGATTTCGGGAGCCTTTTATACATTCTGTCAAGAAAGTACCGGGAATTATCGATTTAAATCTGGCGGGGCAATGAGGCAGGTAAAATTTTTTTTCCTAGGTTGGTACCACTGTCCTTAATTACTATGCCGAGCTTGAGTGGGATCTGTCAACTAGTGTGTTTGCAACAGCTGATTAAGTCAGTCGATGTCAGAGTGCGTGCCGATTTTTACTATGGGTGATTACGTTGAGCAAAGAATTTGTTTAAAGTTTTGTGTTACAAATGAATTTTCGTGTGCCGATGCATTGAAAATGTTGCAAAAGGCCTTTGGTGATAATGCTCTATCGAAAACTCGTGCATATCAGTGGTACAGAGCCTTCAAGGACGGTCGTGAAGTGGTCGAAGATAACGTCGATAAAATTAAGGAAAGGGTGCTGGAAAACCGTCGTACCAGCTTGAGAGAGATAGCACATGATCTTAAGATATCCCACGAGTCCGCACGTACGATTTTGATTGATATTTTGGGCATGAGAAAGGTGGCCGCACGACTCGTACCGAAAGACCTGAATTTTCTTCAAAAACGTCATCGCGAACAGGTTGCTTCAGACATGCTGGATCGCTGTAATTCCGATTCTACATTCATGGAACGCATTATAACTGGTGATGAGATCTGGGTCTGCGAGTACGATATGCAAACAAGCCAGCAATCATCGGAACGGGTGGCAAAAAATGAGCCGAAACCGAAAAAACCACGCCAAAGCCGCTCGAAAATGAAGGTGATGCTCATTGTTTTCTTCGATATCCGTGGCATGGTGCACTACGAATTCGTTCCAGAGGGTCAGACGGTAAACAAGGAGTATTACCTAGGCGTTATGAAACGTTTGCGTGAGCGTATCCGTAAGAAGCGGCCAAATTTGTGGGCGAACAACTCATGGATTTTGCATGACGATAACGCGCCTTCTCACCGAGCTACGATTGTGACTGACTTTCTCGCCAAAAACTCAACAAACGTGCTTCAGCAACCACCGTATTCGCCGGATTTGGCTCCCTGCGACTTTTTCCTCTTCCCAAAACTAAAATTGCCCCTTCGTGGCACCCGTTATGAGTCGATTGAAGCCATAAAACAAAATTCGGCGCGAGAGCTAAAGTCCATCCCGGAAAGCGCCTATAAAAAATGTTTCGATAATTGGAAGTGCCGTTAGCATAGATGTATTGGAGCAAATGGAGCCTATTTTGAAGGCGACCCAATAAATTTTGACGATTAAATGTAAAAATGTTGTTTTAATTGAAAATTCCCGGTACTTTCTTGACAGAGTAGTACATAATTCCCTTCCATTCATATGTTTCGAAAAGTGTTATAACCTGGGTTTCAGGGGTGTATTTTCAGACTGGTTACTCAGTTACCTGGAAGGTAGCTTTATGACTGTCAAGGTCTAGAGCTCTTTGTCTTCTGAGCGCAATATAGATTTGGGAGTGCCCCAGGGATCGGTTCTGGGACCACTTCTATTTTTCTTTCACATTAATGATATTCCCGTAAATTTACGGAAGATACTCATCAATTTTAGCACTGGTTTGGTTCTGTTGGCCGGAGAGTACTTTTTCAAATTTGTTCCATGAAACCTAACCTGACAATCAGCATAACCTCTTAACGATCTAGATGGAACATAAATGCTCACGTAGGACAGCAAAGCAGTGGAGTCAACGTAACCATTCAACAATTATACAAAAACATAACATCGCTATGTTCCCGACAGTTTTCCAATGAGACGAACCTATAATTTTTTCTAAGGCTAGTCATACTCGCCTTGATACTTGAAAATTCCCGGTACTTTCTTGACAGAGTAGTAGAATGCTATTATGTATATTTTCTGTTCTATCGATTCTTTTATTGGCAGAATATTACGCCAGTGTATTTTGTTGATGTTCTATATTTTAAAGTATCTAGTTGCTGACATGCTACAAATGTACAATGTATGTAAGGTAGTCAATAAACCATTATTATTATAGATCATAAAATTTTTTCAGATAAACTGGAAAAGATCTGTATTAGAGATGTCTTGCAACTTTTTCGATACTACTTGCATGATCGTAGATAGTATGTTCAGACTGATAGTAAGATGAGTGGAGTTAGAAAATTGACTTGTGGTGTGCCGCAGGGTTTGGGAGCTGTTTTTTCATGATGTACCTGAACAATCTACTTAATCTGAATACTTCAGGTACATTTATTTCATAAACTGATGACACAGTGCTTGTCTGCATGGGAGAAACTTGGAATGACGTGACAGAAGCTGCAATCACCAAGACTGTTTCTAACTGGTTCAGTAGAAATTGCCTAATAAAGAATGATGCCAAGACAGAGATCGTACCATTCACTTCATATGAACGATACCTGCCTGGTGATGATACCATGAATATCCACAGTGTTTCACTGGGGCCAACTTATTCGGAAATCTTGACATTATGATCGACTCGTTTCTGAGGTGAAATATTCACTTTATTATATTTGTGAGAAACTACGTCGACTTAATTACAAGTTCAAACAGCTCAGGACATTTTGCATCAAAAGCATCCGAAAATTTTTATCATTCTTAGTGACCCGTTTTTTTGCTCGCCAGTGTACATCAGTTATGTTCGAAAATGGACAGAATCGCCCCAATGGTTCTTGAGTTGTCTTCATTTGAAATTTTATATAAAATAACCTTGGGACTTGAATTTTTCTGGATAGATTTGGAGTCTATTCACATCAGTTGTGATTAAAAATTGACATTGATTCCCACGGTATTCTCATTTAAAATGTATAAGTATTTTCGAAAGTACAAATCCGATCGAAAACAAATTTAGTATTTATATGTGAAATAACGATTTTCTGATTACGGCATAAAGTATGAAAAGTACCTATATAAAGTTTTGCTCAGTATATTTTTTCCACTTTTTCTTGTCAATATGTAACGATGCAGATCGAAGGGAGAAGGATGAAGACTTTTAACCATACTTTTTTAATTTGCACGCAATTCTAAAATCGCAAACAATTACTTTTATTTGACTTTCGGATGACAGAACACAGAATTCTGCGTTTTTATTCATCATATGTACTTCTTGAAGGAACAACTCACCCAATCGAAAATTAAATTTCGTACTTAGGTGTATACTAACAGTAGGAAAATTTGTGCCAAATTTCGGAAAGATCGTCCAAGCGGACGATTAGAGTCACATCTGATCCCATGACTATCAATGAGTGCATAAGAAATCACGGGTACACTATTAAACCAGTTTTTCCAGTAAGATGTGTATTGAAGGCTAAGTTCTAATCATTCCTAAGTAAAGACCCTGTGTAACAAAATTATTGAAATTAGATATGCAACTATGGGTGTTTACCATTTTTAACAGTCAGTATATTAGTTTTATTAATGGAAAGATCATATATTTTTAATGTACGATTTTTGGTGTATGTCTAAGTGTCCATTTTCACAAAATACCTTATTTATTTTACAGTAAACATTCAAAGAAGTGTTTGATTTGTTCTTACCCGAATTCTGATTGACCTCATTATCTTGCGAAAAAGATAATCCATATTCGGATGCCCCGTCACTGAACAACTGTGAAACAAAAAACAATCGAATTAATGATAATGACAAATACTACACATTTCAATTTCTGATATTACATTACTATTTTGAAGAGTTAAGTAAATTCATTTACGGATAAAAATAATTGTAATGGGGCTAACTGATTATTCAATTGCAGCGTTCATTTAGGGAGCAGCCAAGCAAATACTTGGGAAGCGCATGCACAGTCTCGCCCAATCTTTGCTGGGTTGTTCTCTCAGTCAGCACGCAACTAAGGAATAACAATATTATAAATATACGACTTCCTATAAGAAATTCAGCGACAAGAACACCAAGTTTAGAAGCTGAAATTACAATTGATTACACAGGCCTATAAAAAATCTATTTCTTGGTACCAAGGATTTTAGAACTGATTTACGCTATACTTGAAGATACTGTCATTAAGTTAGGTAGTTCTTAGAGTAATTTTAAAGCCCTTTAATAAATTAGCGAAGTCATCGCTCGACCTCCCCAGTTCCGCATGTACGGAATAGAACCGTATTTACTTGACGAAGACCATGCGAAAAATTGAGCTTGATATTTGTGTTTTTAAATAGTCACAAAATGAGTTATGTAAATAATTCTGATGATATTACATATATGGAGAATATATGTAGAAGGAAAACAGGAAATCTATTACCGACTCTGTAAAATTTGTACAGAAAATTTACGACAGGACTACCAGAAAGAGAAAAGGCCTCTCGGTGTATCGATGATTTGGAGAGAAACCGAAACCACTTCCATGATTATTTTTGCATGGTAAATATTGAAGAAATTAAGCAAAACAATCGTTAGCATGTAGACTTAATCTGATTGAGTATCTGCAATATCCCTCACTCAGAGAAAGGGCTTATCCCAACATTTCACCAGCTACCAGAACTCTTCAACGACAAATATTGTCCCTCTGATTACCCTTCGATTCTAAACAGTGATTATGAGGAGATGACAGTACTTCCCCAACATTTTGAACAGGGTGAATTAAACGTCCTCAGCTGAGACCTCAACTTGTTAAAAAAAGCTTCTGAATTACTGGCTTCCTGGTTGAATAACGAACATTTATTGGAGCAAGCAACCAAAAAAAAAAAAAAAGGTTTTATCAATGAGTTCTTTATCTTTCTATAGTTTCATTAAATTTGTGTAATATTAAAAATTACAACTTTAGTATTTTTATTTAATTTATAGATTTACCTAATAATAGTGCAACGTATATTTCATTAAAATATCATTACTTTGAAATTCGAGCGGCTAGACAAAAATTAATGTTCGAATTTAGGCCATCAAATTTGTATAAAATCATGTGTTGGCCTGTGTAATAGTTAGATGTTTAGAATCAGTTTTTCGGTAGCAAGTTAATAGCTAAAAACTAAACTGGTTTTAGTTCAGGGTTCTAAACTTGGGAGTAGATATCTCAGAGTGTTTATGGGAAGTCGCCTATTGACTGAAATTTTTCAATATATTTTAAGTCAAGGTAATGTCAAAAACCAAGTAACGTTCTATTTAACCATAATATTAGCTTACAGCATAATCGGGTTGATAAAAAGGCAGCCTGTTGATTTCCTTGAAAATAAATTAAAAAATATATCAGATATTACATATATTCATATTCCCAGCAACACCATAATGTTTTAATTTTTTGGGATTAATCTCAATTAGTAGTATGCACTTGGTTTTAGATGTGCATATATAAAACGCTGAATAAACAGGTGAAATGATCGAAATTACAATAGAATAAGCAGGAACAAGAACTACTCAAAAACTTTCAAGTAGTCATGCAAATATTACAGATTTGGCCAAGTTTCAAGCAAATATAGGCACTCAAAACAACTTCCTTCTATCAACATGAACTACTATCGGGTGTGTTTTTTAGAGTGATAGAAGTTTAAATTGAAATAAAATACATTTAAATTAAGATTGAAGCCAAATTATTTTTTTATTTGAAAGATAATTTTATCACATTTATGTTTTGAAAATAATTTCCACCACGACTAGCTCTGAGGAACCACATTCGACCAGACAAATTTTGGACCACTTTTTTGAGTAATTCAGGCCTTATTTCATCAATAACACGAGCTTCCAAAGCGTCTATTTTTTCTGTTTTATCAGCATAAACCAATGACTTAACATAACCCCAAAGAAAATAATCCAGTGGAGTTATGTCGTATGATCTTGGGGGCCAATTAATTGGACCATTTCTCGAAATATTATCGCCAAATTTTTCTTTCAATAAATCAATTGTTACGGTAGCAGCATGAGGTGTAGCACCATCTTGTTGGAATCAAAACACTTCTGGGTCGATATCATTCAAATTTTGAAACAAATAATCATTGATCATCCATCTGTAACGAGCACCATTCACTGTAACATTAGCTCCAGCATCGTTTTTAAAGAAATATGTACCGATGATGCCTCCAGCGTATAAAGCACACCATACAGTGTATTTTTCAGAATGCAATGGAACCTGCACAACTTCTTGAGGATTATTTTCACTCCATATACGGCAATTTTGCTTGTTCAAATAGTCGTTCAACCAGAAATGAGTTTCATCACTAAACACAATTTTACGATAAAAAAGTGGATCAACTTCAAGCTGTTCTAGGACCCAATCAGCAAACAAACGACGCTTATTATGGTCAAGTGGCTTTAGTTCTCGATCCAGTTGGATCTTGTATGGGTGTAGACCAAGATCTTTACGCAAAATTTTCCATTTGTTGGATGCACAGAGTCCAACTTGTTGTGAACGTCGACGAATAGACAAATCTGGATCATCATTAACACTATGACTTATAGCAGCGATATTTTCTTCTGTACATACGGTTCTTTGTCTTGTTGTTGTTGTTGCATCGAGTAGAGAAAATATAGTCCGAAATCTATTGATAGTTCGACAAATAAGCTGCTCTGATGGACGATTATGTAAACCATAAATTTCACGAAGTGCTCTATAAGTTTGGCGAATAGAACAATGATTTTGAAAATAAATTTCAACAATTTGTAAACATTGTTGCAGCGTGAGTATTTCCACGATAATTTGTCAATTCTTACTGAACAGAAATATCAAAACAACATGGCTTCTACCTTCTGTCAAATCACAGTTATCCCTATCGAAAGTTCTATCACTCTAAAAAACACCCGATACAATGAATTCAGATGTCGAGTACACTCAACGTCAACAAATTATGTAAAATAAAATAGAAAGGCCTTTTACTTGATAGAAGAAATATAACAAAATTTGAATATCAAAACAAATTAAAATATGTTTATCTTCTACAATTTTAATTTCAAAAAATTTTTATTCAAAAAAAAAAAACTTTTAGAATTAAATTAATGTCTACAACAAGCACCACTTACATTTAATAGACGTATTTGTCATTATAACTCAATATATAATGTCAAATGGAATAAATAAACCAAAAGATATACAAAAGTCATTAAAATTAATAAATAAATATTAAAAGGAGACAAAATTTGTTTCTGGTCTTAGCTTCAAGAACGCAAATTTAAGTGTGTTCATGTTTTTAAAAGGCAATTGGCGTTCTTGAAGGTAAGACCAGAAACAAATTTTGCCTCCTTTAAATATTTATTTATTAATTTTAATGACTTTCGTATATCTTTTGGTTTATTTCAAGACGCAAATTTAAGTGTGTTCATGTTTTTAAAAGGCAATTGGCGTTCTTGAAAGTAAGACCAGAAACAAATTTTGCCTCCTTTAAATATTTATTTATTAATTTTAATGACTTTCGTATATCTTTTGGTTTATTTCAAGACGCAAATTTAAGTGTGTTCATGTTTTTAAAAGGCAATTGGCGTTCTTGAAGGTAAGACCAGAAACAAATTTTGCCTCCTTTAAATATTTATTTATTAATTTTAATGACTTTCGTATATCTTTTGGTTTATTTATTCCATTTGACATTATATATTGAGTTTTGATTATATACGTCTATTAAATGTAAGCGGTGCTTGTTGTAGACATTTAATTCTAAAAGTTTTTTTTTTTTGAATAAAAATTTTTTGAAATTAAAATTGTAGAAGATAAACATATTTTAATTTGTTTTGATATTCAAACAAATTATGTGATAATTAACGGATTTATAACTTGACCTAACCTGTAAAATCTATTAATTCTTTCTATTTATTAAATACAAAAATGAAATATTTTTTTGTAGCGCGCTCGTACTAGAGCATCTATAACTTTGTCTGAACATCTGTTAGTTTGTGAATTTTAAGACGAAAATGCTCTCAAACGATAGAATTACTTTTGGAAGAACGATAATATAAAAAAAACATTACTTGGAGAAATGAAATTTGTGGATTGTGGAGATTTGTGGAGATTATAAGACCACATAGAAAGATCAAGTGAATTCAGAAAAACTGAAGATTCGAGCAAGTTAAAATCAAGAAGTTAAGAAGTTTTAATGTTTGTGCAAAATGTCATTAGAACCACATGTATCACTAGATACATATGCAGCATAGAAAAACTAATTACAATAATTGAAACAAGTTTTGACATTTTTGGGAGAATTACTGCAGTTTGGAAGTAATAGTTCATCTTCATGGATCTGAAAACTAATTAAGCAGGGTTAGGTACAAAAGAATAATAAGGATACAAGAGATGTTCAATACAGTGCCTCACAGCCAACGCAACCATCGATCTTTTGCGCACCGTATTTGAAAATCGAATAATCAGTCAATTGGCCGCCTTGGAGTTATGATTTAACTCCGTTGGACTATTTTTTGTTGGGATCCGTTAAGGGTAAGTGTTACGCTAACCATCCAGAAACGATTAATGCCTTGAAACACTCGTTATTCATGAGATTGAGCTCCAAACAATCGACAATGTACTGAAAAATTGGGTTAATCGGATGGTGTACTGTATGGCCAGTCCTGGCGGTCATTTGAATGATATTATTTTTCATTGACTTTGAAAAAATATTCATTAGTTTTCATTTATAGCCAATTGAAAATGCAAATTTTAAATGACCCATCTACTATTATTTAAAGGTGTTGAACATTTTGGATTTACATAGTTCCACTGGGCATTCATTATTTTCAGATCACCTTAATCAACTAACTTTCAATGAACTCTAAATAATTGAGCATCCTGACTTTCAGTTGTACATGTATAGTTTCAGATTATCTGTTGTAGGCAAAGAGTGGTCAGAAACCCTAGCGAACCCCTGCTTTATAAAACGCCCACACTTTTCCCACGATAGATAATTTGAAAATGTTAATATTTACATACATATGTACAATACTATATCCTCATATTAAAATAATCCACGGAAAAACTTCTTTAAACTTCCTATGTAACACCCAAAATTTATCACTGCTAATACCTTTCTTGTTAAATACAACCAACAAACGGCAGAATTGTTAAGAAGTTACCGCAAAAAAATGAAAAGTAATCCACTTAACCTTATACAATATAATAAAAAAATGTTGAGTAAATTTGAACTCTGTTAATGGCCGTAGGGTCCCCTAGTACATTAATCACAGACAAATTAGGTTGTAGATTTCCTGTTAGTCTGTATTATTCCATAGATTAGAAAGACAAATAAACAGCTGTTCTTTTGAAATGATCCTTTTTGGCGAACAATTCGCCGTTCTATTGAATCCCAAAGATGTTCGATTGGATTTAGGTCTGGGGACTGGGCAGAATATTGATGTCCTTAGTTTTCAGAAATTCACGTACTAGCCGTGTTGTATATGGATGAGCATTATCAGGAATGAGATGAAAACTTGGTCTAATTTCCGTAGCATACGAAAGCACAAATTGCAAAATACTGTGAAAGTAACCTGTTTCTCACAGTTTAGCTGCTCGCAATAACAGGATTTGTATGTTGTGTCTCATTTACTAACGAATCTGTAGTCATTATTTGAATAAAACATGGAAGGGTCAGTTGCTCTCTTAAGACAAGTAAGTTGTTCTCCAACTTCCACAGCTTGTCATCAAGCGGAAAATCACACTAGCTGAGGTGTTGAGGGTTCCACTGTACTTCTGTAGTTTTGTACCACTTCAGCCATTCCTACTGCTTTCCATTAACTCTTCGCTGCATAAATGTCGCCTTTCAATCTTTCACCTAGACACTCATCCTAATACTGAAAATCATTTTAAACCTTTTAACACTGATACCATATTTTTAATAATGGTACTAACGAATGTTATGACTAACGATTAAACGTATAACCAAAAAAAATAGATGAAATATCAAGCGAAATTTTCAAGATAATACACAGGGGTTTCAAAAAAATTCATCTACTCTCGTTTCCCAGATTATTTTTATGTGTGTATGTATATATGCTATCTAGACTTGCATAATTACTGTACCAATATTTTATAGCCATTGTATTCTTTGTTTTGTACCTAATCCTACATAAATAATCTGCTTAGTACTATTGTTGAGTTGTTAGTTGTTTTAAGATGAATTAATACTTCGAAACTGCAAACAAAGAAATTCAAACTTCTAAATTTTTTTTTTAGTAAAACATATTAACCCACAAAAACTTATTTTAATTATGATCAACTACGAGGATTGCCACTTAAGTTTTGAGATATGTCAACACTGATGTCCAATCTGACGTTATCATTGTGAAGTTTGACATTTTCAATGTTGAACGTGCACAAACCGTGTCCTCATACGAGTCCTATTTGTGCTGTTAACTGATACTTGAAACATTCATTTTAGTCAAAAAATAAAATTAAATGGTGAATATTTTCTTGCAATGATTTTCTATGATTTTCGTACACCAGCATTTGTTTGAGTGGTAAAATCATCGAACGGGTGGATCATTCACCTTGTGAATGACGATTTCATCGTATCATCCCCACAGATCAAAATCAAATTGCGATGTCGTTTTTCAACACCTGAAGAAGAGGTTGACGAGTTCAAATCACATGTTTTGGAGGTACCTCAATCAGAATAGACAAAGTGCTTCGACAACTGGTTGAAACGCATGCAAAAACGTATCGATCTTAATTGATAATATTTTGGTGAACAATAGACATTTCCTTTATAATTATTATTTGTCTATCTCAAAACTTAAGTAGCAACCCTCGTACCAAAAATAATTCGTAAATATCAAGATTCAACCTTTCTAATAAACTCATAACTTTGAAAAAATATATTTTATTTATAGACGATCAAAAATGAAAATTCTAAATGGCCCACCCTTATTAATGTACGAGTGCACCAAAGCTCCAAACGTCAAGTCAATGTTTTGAATTTTTACTTTCTTATTTCTAAAAATACATACCCCTAATAATGTATTTGTATCAAAAGTCCCGCATCCATGCAGTAAATCCTTGTAGAGGTCTATTTCCGATTGATTAGTTTCTAAAATCGAACCAAGATCTCCGCTGAAACAATCATCAGTACTAAACGTACCAATGTTCACAATACGTATTAGGTTACTCAAAGTCCTTGATTTACAGCACTAAACTACACATTCGTTACCACTGAACTGTTTTTGGATAACGAACTTGATGAAAAGCACTTCTGAACAAAAAGGGTAATTCAAAAAATGAATATTGATTTTAACACATGTAAAATGAGGCAAAATGAACCATTTAACAAAAATTTCCCACAAGAAATTTCTTTTGTAAATTACTGCTATTTCGACTATTACTAGTATTCCTTCGAATTACGTCTTTATGAACTATACCTAGTGTCCCAGAAGTCGACGTCAAGCCGGAATCGGATAACATGCTTAGTCATAGTCGTTAGAAAAATATTTAAAAAAATCTAAGTCGTGTATTCTTCAAATTATATTGCATTTTTTATTATTCGAGAGAATGCACACCCTGTGTTAATTTTTGAACTCCCGTTGCTACAAATTTTTTACTTTCTTCAAATTTTAATTTTCCTATGTTATCCCGAATAATGCTTATGGAACCTGTGATCTTCAATTCTAAGCCAATTACTCCAGCTTGGAAAACAATGTTACCTTCTGCCGAACTAAGTATTCAAAATTAATATTTTGCACAACTTTAACTGACTACTGAAAAAAAAAACTGTACTACATCAATTTGTCAAATTACTTTAAAAGTTAGCGCATTTATTAGGGATTCTAAAGTGGTATAACATTTACTACATTATTTCTTTGTTCGGTCAAAAAAAAACGGCCTTTCTAGAAACACAGTTTCGAAAATTTTCTTCGAACTTTCTAAAAATGAATCAAGTGCATCCAATACTTTAAGAATCTGGTTTGAATGAGATGGGGCGAGTCGACATAAAGTGTGAGTGAGACAGATAGTGAAGCCACTATTTGGTATTGCCACACGTAAACGCAATACAGATCAGTACGCTACGTCCCTTGGTCTACTGCGCATCTTTTCGTGTTATTTGTGTACTTACGACTTTTGGCTTCGTTTGTTAGATTTGTTTGCTTGTGATTTGGATAGTTTTGATCTCTTTACGACGAACTTTGATTTTACCTGGACTAACCTGTGATTGGGTATTGCCATCATGTCTGTGTATAACAAACTTTTGTTTTGCCAAACAAATGAACCGGGAAGACCCACAAATCTTAGAAAAAAATTTTGTGGTCGGATGAATCAACATTTAAAAAAGATGGTTACATGAACCTACACAATTTACACGATTGGCACGTAGAAAATCCGAATTTAGTCAGACAGGATAGATCTCAATATCGTTTTAAAGTAAACATGTGGATTGGAATTTTGAACGGAAGAGTCATAGGACCTTTTGAGTTGCCAGAGGTTTTAAATGCTGAAATTTATTTAGATTTTTTACCAAATTAGTTGCCAAATTCACTTGAAGACGTGCCACTTAGTATTTTCAAAGAAATATGGTTTCAGCAAGATAGCTGCCCAGCGCACTATGCCCTCTCAGTTAGAGAATTTGGTATAATCTCGTGGCCGCACCTGATTTGAATCCCTTAGATTTTTTTTTACTGGGGAGCAGTGAAGGAAAAGATTTATTCGCAACAAATTGAAAATGTAGCTGAGCTTCAGGAGAGAATTAGGGAAGCCATGCAATTCGTCAATAACGGAAGATTCGTTCTGATATCCCGATCTTTTTTAAGAAGATGTCGTACATGTATTGCGGCTGAAGGAGGGCAGTTTGAACATCTTTTCTGAATTTATTGAATCCTGTCATAAAACGAAAATGAATTTCTTTGGGAAAAACCTTTTTTTGTCCAATCTAAAAAAGAATGCAGTTACTGTTATAGCATTTTAGAATCCTTATTAAATGTGCTAACTTTTGAAGTAACTTGCCAAACTCGAAAAAAGTTGGGCGAATACTTGGTTCGGCAAAAAGTGACATTATTTTCCTAGCTGGAGCAATTGGTTTAGAATTGAAGAAAACAGATTACAGAAGCACTATTCGGGATAACATAGGAAAAATAAAATTTGAAAAAAGTAAAAAATTGTAGCAACAGGATTAAAACAAATTGTAGAAATTACTATGTTTTAATTATGATCAGCTACCAAATAGTAACGGCTGAAACAATTCAGTAGCAACAGGAGTTCAAAAATCATCACAGGGTGTGCATTTTATTGAATAAAAGAAAGTGGAATATAATTTGAAAAATACGGGACCTGGATTTTCTTTTATATTTTTCTGATGACTTAACCTGTTACCTGATTCCGGCGTAACGTCGACTTTTGGGACACCTTGGTATAAACGTTTGTATAATATTTATGACGTTTTTATCATTATTCAATTCAGAACCTTCACCAATGGAATTATTTCCGATCGAAACAAAATTAAATACTGAGGTGTATGATAACGGCACGAATATTTATGTCAAATTTCGTTAGGATCGGTCGGCGTACGACCGGAGATGAAAATAAGCTTGGGACATAATGTCTAGATATCCAGTTTCAAAGTAGGAATTGAAAGTTTGGCATCTTTAAGCGGCCGCATTTTTCTTCATTTTGGGAAATGGTTTATTTTGACGACTTCCAGCTCCTGTGCTAACAAACACTAATCTTTTGAAACACTCTGTAATACGAGGATAGCCCAAAAGTAGCCGATCTGACAAAATACAATTATTCTATTTATTTGTCTAATGTAGTCCATTCAGATACATATGGCAGTTTATAGTGTTGAATGTTGACTGTATCTTTTCACTGTTCATCATTTCACCACTCATCCATTGTTTCGCTATCTTAATACCAGATCGGGTACTCCTGACGCAATCAAATAAAAAATTAAATATTTAAAATCAGAATAAAAATATGCAAGTGACTGATTGTATTCAGTGGTAACATAAAAAACATTGGATTTCTTTATTTGATTTTTAATCATATCATTATTCGTACTTGAAATATGCATGAAGCACTTGAAATTTTTTAGATAATTCTCAGCTGCAGCTTCACACACTTGATTTAATAGTGAAGAATTTTCTCTTGTTTTGAATATAATATATAGCAAAACACCTCAAGTAATGTTCGGAATGAAAATATGTAATTTTGATTCAAGGTACCCAGTATATAATTTTTTTTATTGAATTTATTCTAGATCTATACAAACCTTCAATATTATACTTCTTTGGAAAAATTGCATAAAAGTTTTCAGCCATTTTTATCCTAACTGAGTTATCGAATAAAGACCTCCCAAATGTTTAATATTATTATTTAAAAAAAGAGTTAGATTGGAATCGACTACTGGATATAGAAGTAGATAGTGTTAAATAGTCCTGTAGTTATCAGATATTTTTGTTTCACTGGAACCCATGATTACACCTGCAAATAATATGGTACCGCAATTATACTATTCGAAAGACCAAGAAATAAGATTACCTATAGAAAACATGACGAAGTAATAGTTTCCGAAATGAGATTTTGCCATTGTTCAACCTTCAAAAAATGTTGAGGTATATGTTAACCTAATGACCACCTGTGATTTTTACCAATAGTCTGATTTATATACCAATATAACTTAATTTGATCTCCCAACAATATCTATTTAGTCCATCAATATTTCAAATATAGTTGGTTCCAAAGAACAAAGTAAATTTGGACATTCTTAATGGTGAACATACTCAGAATGAGTCATACGATTGCTATTTGTGTTATCTACAGATACTCAAAACATTTATCTTGGTCAAAAAATTGAATAAAATTGTAAACATTTTCGTACAATTTTCGTACAATGACGTGCATTAAACCAACAGCAGTGTGCGGATTAACTCGCTTCGATTTTTGCTGAATAAGTTAATATGACCGATAGAACTGTTCGGAATATTTTGAAAAGAAATGCTATAAAGTGCAGACTAGCCGAGAAATTTTTCCCGAGGACAAAATAAGACGGATGGAATTTTGTAAAACGATGATGAAAAAAGAAAATAGTTCATTTTTAAACAATATCTTATTCACTGATCAGTCATCGTTTTGCTTGAACAGAGAACATAACCCATCAGGATATTGTCTAGGAACAATAAACATAAAAATATTTCTGCGTAGCCAGTATCCACAAAAACTTAATGTTTGGACTGGGTTTCTGGGAAATCATATGATAGGGTTCTTTATCAATGGTAACCTTAACGCTGGCAAATATCTGGATCTGTTACAGAACCAAATTATTCCGACAATATAACTCCCAATCAATTTCGATTATATCTGGTTTAAACAGGATGGTTGTTCAAGTCACAACGCACAAATGGCACGATCAAATGACCACCAAGATCACCGGATTTATCTTTTAATGATATTTTTCTTTGGGGATCTCTGAAAAACTCGATTTATGGGCATCAGATCGATAGAGCTACAAATCTTGTTGAATAAAGGTTAAAAATAATCCAACCTTGTGCCAAAATAGCCACTAATGCCTAATCTGTTCAGAGATAATCTCTTTATAATAGATTTGGCACAACATGGAGGACTATTCGAACATTTAATTTAAATTTGTAACCCTGCGACTTGTGTTGAGTTTTATTTATAATTCTTGAATTGTATCAGTCCTTACTTGGTGAAAATCCATATTAAATAATTTGAAATAAGGTTATTCTGATTTTCACAAATTTTTATTGTTAAACTCACAACAATTGTTTCGCTATCACAGTAGCATCATCAGGTAAGATCACATTTTGAACAACTAAGCTTGTTTCCGAAATCCGTGGCTATTTATATTACAGTAACTACAATAAATTTTTATTAGGCACTAAAACCCAAAAAAGGGTCCCTGCAAATTCCAGCTTATCTGAATATATTTAACAGAGGTGAGCTATTTAAATCTATTTGTTCGTTAAGTAATATTCCAATTTTATTATGTTTATTTATCTCTAGGGATTCTAACAGATTTAAGGCATAACTTTTGCTTTCTATATGTAGAATTTCAAAGTTATGGTTGAAATTATGTCCTGTTTCTAACAAATGGTTGGAATATGTGGAATTGCTTTTATTGTTGAGGAAACTCTTCAAATGTTCACACATCCTATGACGGAACGTTCTTCCAGTTTGACCTATGTAAATTTTAGGGCAATCACCGCAGGTTAACTTATAAACCCCAGATTTATCATCCTTATGTGTGTAGTCTTTATTATTTTTGATACATTTACTCAAGTTTAAATTAGTTTTAAATGAAGTTCTCAAATTATATTTATTTTTGAGGTATGTAGCAATTTTCTCAGAAATACCTTTAGTGTAATTTAAGGAAATGTATTTAAAATTTTCTTTTATATTAGGAAACACCATATTTAAAGCTATTTTATTATTAAATTCACTATGGAAACCGAACTTAATAACTCTATTAATTTTCTTGATTTAACTGTTACTCGAATAAATAGTTCACATGATTTTTCAATATTCCACAAACCAACCTATACGGATTCTATTATACACAATAAATCAAATCATCCTCTAAATCAAAAATTATCAGCATTTAATTGTATGATCCATAGATTAGTTAATATTCCCATGAATCGAGAAAATTATATTTCAGAACTTAACATAATTAAACAAATAGCTTTTAATAATGAATATGATCCAAAGTTGATAGACAAATTATTGATGAAGAAAAATAATGAAATAGCTTTAAATATGGTGTTTCCTAATATAAAAGAAAATTTTAAATACATTTCCTTAAATTACACTAAAGGTATTTCTGAGAAAATTGCTACATACCTCAAAAATAAATATAATTTGAGAACTTCATTCAAAACTAATTTAAACTTGAGTAAATTTATCAAAAATAATAAAGACTACACACATAAGGATGATAAATCTGGGGTTTATAAGTTAACCTGCGGTGATTGCCCTAAAATTTACATAGGTCAAACTGGAAGAACGTTCCGTCATAGGATGTGTGAACATTTGAAGAGTTTCCTCAACAATAAAAGCAATTCCACATATTCCAACCATTTGTTAGAAACAGGACATAATTTCAACCATAACTTTGAAATTCTACATATAGAAAGCAAAAGTTATGCCTTAAATCTGTTAGAATCCCTAGAGATAAATAAACATAATAAAATTGGAATATTACTTAACGAACAAATAGATTTAAATAGCTCACCTCTGTTAAATATATTCACATAAGCTGGAATTTGCAGGGACCCTTTTTTGGGTTTTAGTGCCTAATAAAAATTTATTGTAGTTACTGTAATATAAATAGCCACGGATTTCGGAAACAAGCTTAGTTGTTCAAAATGTGATCTTACCTGATGATGCTACTGTGATAGCGAAACAATTGTTGTGAGTTTAACAATAAAAATTTGTGAAAATCAGAATAACCTTATTTCAAATTATTTATAATTCGTTTTTATTTTCCTTTAATTTTTTTTATTTTTGTAGAATTTATTTTATATTCAAACCAGTTATGGCAAAAAAAGAACCCAAGTACTGATTTTCAGAGTTGAAATTATCTGCGTCATTCATTGTCGTAAATAAATTCCTCACCGCAAATGCAATGAAATAAGAATGTCGTATCGTATTGTATTTGATTTTCAAGCGTTATGGACTAAACACTTCTGAGTTCTATGTGCCAACTAAATTTGTATTATCATGAGGTGTCCAACTCCCCACTCCCCACAAAAGGGCTACATCTGTGTGAGAGAGAAGAGCATTCTTTTCGAGTTATACACTGGATTATTCATAATCATAAGATGCATATCTTTCGATTATTCCAATGTTCCACCGGACGGTCGGAGTTCTCTGTCTAATGCATTGAATATCCTTTTATCAAAACGTGACTTTCCAAACCAATATAAGATTGTGACAGCGGCAAATCATGGAATCTTAACATCAGTCTTTTAAGACAAGACAAATTCAACAAAAACGAAAAATGTTCGCGCATAGCACGTTGGAGGAAATATTTTTTCTGAATAACTAGATAGGCCGCCACACTTCCGTTAGAGCAACGTAAAATCGTAAATTCCGAATGAAACACCACTATTTGTTTGCCAGAAGAGTTCGGAACAATCAGGGAGACAATGAATCATTCTCCACAATGACGATATCAAGCTCTCACACATCAGCTGAAACAAAACCGTTTTTGAGCAGTAAAAATATCGAACTTATGGTTCATTCGCCATACAGTGCTTGTTTGGAACCCAATGATTTCTTCTTGTTCCCGAAGATCAAGAACAAATTGCGAGCTCAACGTTTTTCGACACCTGAAAAAACTGTTGATGCCGCATGCGCTAGTATTTCCCAACTAAACGCCTCGATCGTTTCTCTAACCTATTTTGATGAGTGTGATGGGACATTATCATGAACAAAATGACTTTGTGTTGCCTTTTCGAACCATTTTCATACGAATTTAAGCGTTGTTTAAAGAGAACGTGTCTAAGTGGTCCAAAGAGATGATAATGGGACGAAGCCAAGTCTGGATAATGAGCCGCAAGCGCTAGTATTTCCCAACTAAACGCCTCGATCGTTTCTCTGACCCATTTTGCTGAGTGTGATGGGACATTATCATGAGCAAAATGACTTTGTGTTGCCTTTTCCATATTCGGTCGTTTCTCACGTTATGCTCGATTTAAATCGATCATCGACTAAACACAGAGCATGTCTTCTTTCCAAAGATATTTGGTTTTGCAGTGGTTCGTCTGGATTCACCCATGATTTACGGCGCTTAGAATTCTTAAAATATATCCATCTTTCATCACCTGCCACAATTTGATGGAGAAATGACTTTATTTTGTATCTGTCAAGCAGAATTGCACAAGTGGTTTTTTTCGATTTTTTTGCAGTCTTTCATTCAGTTCGTCCATTTTCCCACTTTCTGAATCTTTCAAACGAATGGAGACGGTTTTCTGCGTTACATTCAATTTATCTGGGAGTTCTTGTTGAGTTTGAGCATCACCTCCATCTAATAAGACTTGTAATTCGTTGTCTGCGACCTTTTTCGGTGGTTTCCCACGCTCTTTGTTTCTTACGTCAATATTACCACTTTCGAAATTATAAAACCACTCGAAAAACTGTGTTTTACTAAGAGCATGCTCACCGTGAGCTTGGACAAGCATTTAATGCGATTCTGCAACAGTTTTCTTCAAATGATAACAGAAAACCAATGTTGTCTCCAAGTTGTAGTTTTTAGGCACAAAACTCGTGATTAAGGTTATAAAGAAAAATACCGGTGTATGGAACTTGGATTGTCGTGTATTGGAAATTTTCATCAGCTGTTAAATAGAGAAAATGGCGCTGCAGAAGCGTTCTTACAGTCCCTAAACTGATGGTTAGCACCCACCTATAGGGAAATTGCGGTTTCAACTTCTACATCTGGTGAATACTACTCTGTCAAGAAATTACCGGGAATTTTCAATTAAAACAACATTTTTACATTTAATCGTCAAAATTTATTGGGTCGCCTTCAAAATAGGCTCCATTTGCTCCAATACATCTATGCCAACGGCACTTCCAATTATCGAAACATTTTTTATAGGCGCTTTCCGGGATGGACTTTAGCTCTCGCGCCGAATTTTGTTTTATGGCTTCAGTCGACTCAAAACGGGTGCCACGAAGGGGCAATTTCAGTTTTGGGAAGAGGAAAAAGTCGCAGGGAGCCAAATCCGGCGAATACGGTGGTTGCTGAAGCACGTTTGTTGAGTTTTTGGCGAGAAAGTCAGTCACAATCGTAGCTCGGTGAGAAGGCGCGTTATCGTCATGCAAAGTCCATGAGTTGTTCGCCCACAAATTTGGCCGCTTCTTACGGATACCCTCACGCAAACGTTTCGTAACGCCTAGGTAATACTCCTTGTTTACCGTCTGACCCTCTAGAACGAATTAGTAGTGCACCACGCCACGGACATCGAAGAAAACAATGAGCATCACCTTCATTTTCGAGCGGCTTTGGCGTGGTTTTTTCGGTTTAGGCTCATTTTTTGCCACCCATTCCGATGATTGCTGGCTTGTTTGCATATCGTACTCGTAGACCCAGGTCTCATCACCAGTTATAATGCGTTCCATGAATGTAGAATCGGAATTACAGCGATCCAGCATGTCTGAAGCAACCTGTTCGCGATGACGTTTTTGGAGAAAATTCAGGTCTTTCGGTACGAGTCGTGCGGCCACCTTTCTCATGCCCAAAATATCAATCAAAATCGTACGTGCGGACTCGTGGGATATCTTAAGATCATGTGCTATCTCTCTCAAGCTGGTACGACAGTTTTCCAGCACCCTTTCCTTAATGTTATCGACGTTATCTTCGATCGAAGCCGTCGATGGGCGACCACTTCACGACCGTCCTTGAAGGCTCTGTACCACTGATATGCACGAGTTTTCAATAGAGCATTATCAACAAAGGCCTTTTGCAACATTTTCAATGCATCGGCACACGAAAATTCATTTGCAACACAAAACTTTAAACAAATTCTTTGCTCAACGTAATCACCCATAGTAAAAATCGGCACGCACTCTGACATCGACTGACTTAATCAGCTGTTGCAAACACACTAGTTGACAGATTCCGCTCAAGCTTGGCATAGTAATTAAGGACAGTGGTACCAACCTAGGAAAAAAAATTTTTACCAGCCTCATTGCCCCGCCAGATTTAAATCGATAATTCCCGGTACTTTCTTGACAGAATGTATTTGATTTTATTTGTCTATCTAAAAAACTCAAGTAGCAATCCCAGTGTAGACCAGTAACTTCAAAATTAACACAGTCCTGCCAATTTTTATTTCAAATTTGTACTCAGGAGATCAAATTAAGTGAGTATAATCCACGTAATGATGTTTTAAATTCCTATGTTAATCTGCACTCATTATGTTACAAATACATAATGATAAAATGTTCACCTTTTTAATTACTCAAAATTCATGATAAATAAGACAATCTACACAAACCAGTACATGAATTGAATGAAATATTTTTTCTGGGTACCCTGATATGAAACTTTGATGTACAATATTTAAAAAAATAATAATAATCACTTTTTAGATATATTTAAAAATCAAATCAGGGTCACATATTTGTGAGGTGCCATGAAAAATATACTTGTTCAATTCACCCTTTAAATAATTTCAATAAACATTCAATGTTTCAAACCTTTTTAAGTTATAGTAATGTTAGACACTTTGCGTCAAGCAAAAAAAAATAAAATATTATATACCTTGTATAAAAAGTTGTATAATTGATTCCATAACAATATTTAATGGGAAATTATTTTTCAAAATTCATACTTTTTAAAAAATTTTCAACAATTTCGCCCCTTTTTCAACTCAAATATTTTTCTTTGAGTAAAATATAACGGATAGATTGAAACAGTTTGAAATAACGAAAGTTGATTATTAGCAAATATACGAACTCAGATGTAAACGTGAAATCAGACAATTAAAATGGGACTCATTCTTGGAAAAATATTATGACAACTTTTTCAGATTCTTAAATAATTATTTTAAAAGGTTTAAAATTTCCTATTTGCAACAGCCAGTCTCAAGGAAAAATAAGATAGTCCCATTTTTGATATACGAAAAGTTTCAATAACAATAAAGGTGAATTTCAGACAAGTGATATTTTTTATCTCTTTTTTCAATTTGTCAACACAAATAGTTTTTAGGTTATTTGCAAAAAACTAGACCCTCTTTTATCGCAAACTTTAATTGCCAATAACTTTCGCAATTATGAATGATCACATTTTTCTAGGCATTATTACGAATCCAGTGAACTATCACACATATTCTAAATTAGAGAAGGAAAAATTAATACGTTTTCAACTTGTGACCCAATCTACAACCCACAAATATAAATCATTGGTGAAAAATGGTTAATATATTAGGACTTACCAATAAAAAAAGTTGGTAATGATTTAATTTAAAAATTTCAATATGAATTAAAACTGTTAAATCGATATATGAATGAGATGTGTTTAAATAAAAACCGATAACTTTTTTATTTAATTAGATTTGCACTGTGTAGCTGGCCAAATGAATTTAATATTACCACTGAAAGGCAAATGTAAAGAATCAAATACACTGTATAACTGATATTTTTCTGTTAAAAAACAATGACTCTCTGTCTGACTTACCCATTGTTTATTTTTCCATTTCCTTCCGTCTTTCTTGTAGCAACTGTCAAATTTTTATTAGCAATGTTTTCATCTGGTTCTTCAACCTTAATAGAACTTTTTGAACTACTACTCGGAGCTTGATCTTTATTACCTTTCACAACTTTCACGTTGTAAGCTTCATTTGTTAAATTACTAAGTAACGTATCTTGAGATGATGGATTTATAAAAACTTTCGTCTGATTATTTCCTTGCTTCGGATTGTTGATGATATTATCTTCCAGAATATTAAGAATAGGATCTACAGGTATTTCCGCATCTGTAAGTAATTCATTCGACGTGCCCTCCTCACCATTTTCAGCAAACTGTTCCACCAAAAAATAAAATCATACTTTGAAAATTTAAGAAAGAGAAACACTCAAACTTAACCAAACAAATAATCTGTGAACTAAGAGCGATTAAACTCTTGTTCGAATAATAACATGAAAATGTGAATTTTGACTTTACTTGATGAAAGCTCTAATTTGAAATTTAAAATATCAGAAGTTTGAAAAACTTTCACTATATACATTCTGTCAAGAAAGTACCGGGAATTATCGATTTAAATCTGGCGGAGCAATGGGGCAGGTAAAAATTTTTTTTCCTCGGTTGGTACCACTGTCCTTAATTACTATGCCAAGCTTGAGCGGGATCTGTCAACTAGTGTGTTTGCAACAGCTGATTAAGTCAGTCGATGTCAGAGTGCGTGCCGATTTTTACTATGGGTGATTACGTTGAGCAAAGAATTTGTTTAAAGTTTTGTGTCGCAAATGAATTTTCATGTGCCGATGCATTGAAAATGTTGCAAAAGGCCTTTGGTGATAATGCTCTATCGAAAACTCGTGCATATCAGTGGTACAGAGCCTTCAAGGACGGTCGTGAAGTGGTCGCCCATCGACGGCTTCGATCGAAGATAACGTCGATAAAATTAAGGAAAGGGTGCTGGAAAACCGTCGTACCAGCTTGAGAGAGATAGCACATCATCTTAAGATATCCCACGAGTCCGCACGTACGATTTTGATTGATATTTTGGGCATGAGAAAGGTGGCCGCACGACTCGTACCGAAAGACCTGAATTTTCTTCAAAAACGTCATCGCGAACAGGTTGCTTCAGACATGCTGGATCGCTGTAATTCCGATTCTACATTCATGGAACGCATTATAACTGGTGATGAGACCTGGGTCTACGAGTACGATATGCAAACAAGCCAGCAATCATCGGAATGGGTGGCAAAAAATGAGCCGAAACCGAAAGAACCACGCCAAAGCCGCTCGAAAATGAAGGTGATGCTCATTGATTTCTTCGATATCCGTGGCGTGGTGCACTACGAATTCGTTCCAGAGGGTCAGACGGTAAACAAGGAGTATTACCTAGGCGTTATGAAACGACTCATGGATTTCGCATGACGATAACGCGCCTTCTCACCGAGCTACGATTGTGACCGACTTTCTCGCCAAAAACTCAACAAACGTGCTTCAGCAACCACCGTATTCGCCGGATTTGGCTCCCTGCGACTTTTTCCTCTTCCCAAAACTAAAATTGCCCCTTCGTGGCACCCGTTTTGAGTCGATTGAAGCCATAAAACAAAATTCGGCGCGAGAGCTAAAGTCCATCCCGGAAAGCGCCTATAAAAAATGTTTCGATAATTGGAAGTGCCGTTGGCATAGATGTATTGGAGCAAATGGAGCCTATTTTGAAGGCGACCCAATAAATTTTGACGATTAAATGTAACAATGTTGTTTTAATTGAAAATTCCCGGTACTTTCTTGACAGAGTAGTATATACTGAAAATAGGAATTATATTAATATAAATTTCCATCAATTATAGTGAACTATATTAGCGCTAAAACCATTTAAAGATAGAAGATGAAATTTCAATATAATTTTAATTCAATTTCATATTAAATTCCATTAAAAAAATTATAGCCTTAACGATCCTATCGATGAAGCATTAAGATACGTTAACTTGGTAAAAGTTGATTTCTGAATTATCACCTATTTATACCCTGAAAAATTATTAAGAGGTTATTTAGTTTGTATCTTTCCGGTTATAAATTTGTTTTGTGAGCCATTAGTATATGGATTTCTAGGAATAATGATAAATTGTAACAGATTTATGAATATTATAGGTTAGGTGAGGCATTATAGTATTATAGTTGCAAGGAAACACTAAGATTGGGGGTTTATTTATATAAATATTTTACCGCCCTTATAAAACAGAACAAATAATTCATAATGAGAAAATTATATCCACCAACTAAACAAAAAAATTAGCACTTACTACATAAGGTGATTTGTCCCAATAAGTTTCATTAGTATTATTTGGTGATGCACTTTCTTTAGGATTTGAGTTATCTGCTGATGTGTCAGCTTCATTTATCAATTCATTGGTCAAATCAATGTTTGAAAGTGGAGATACAATACCTAAAGAAGGTATTGAACTGGAAGGAGACAGGGGCCTGTAAATCTGTGAGAAAAGGAATTATTAACAGGGATCGCCACAAATTCAAACTCCGTCAAGGAACTCTTGAAAAATCACTAATATTAAAAAGCAGCATTAATTCAAAACCGTTTTCAAGAAAAACGAATTGATGGTAAACGTTACTGTAACAATAGCCTGTTGATATTATGAATGATATGGTTTATATTTACTTAATCTGCTGAATACTACCTACCACAGATTGACCACTGGACAATTTTATGAAATTTCGACGATAGAGAATCGTGAGATCTTAGCCAGTGGTAATAGTCTTCCATATATGGGACATATCCTTGTTTCTTAAAATGACATGAAGTCAACTTTTAATCAATTAATAGGTTAAGAATCAAACCGAAATGAATTTCTTTATACAGGATGCTTTCAAACGCGAGTCTTTTTTGATAGAAGGTAGAACTCATCAAAATAAACCATTTCTCCAAAAAAGCCCATACTCTCCTAATGGAGGTAACAAGATAAAAATGATATAGATATTCAAATTTGCTAATAATTAGGATTCCTAGTCAAAGATAGAACGTCAAAATTCTAAAGAAAACCATATGGCGGATTTATTTATCATGAGATAAACTGAATATTTTTCTCCCAATTTCACCCTTTACACATGTAAAGGGTCTATTTTACTTCTGATTTATTTTAACGAGTTCTACTACCTGTTAAAAAAAGACTCACCTTTAAAAACATCCTGTATATCCAGAAGGTGTGATTTTACAACTTGTACAAACACAAAAATAAACTCTTAGTGTCTCTGCGAATATAGATACTTGAACCAGTTTGAATCGTGCCCATATAGGTGATTTGTCTGTTATCAATAAAACCTTGTCGAATTTGTTTAAGCATAGAATTGTTATACAGATGTATGTAACACTGTCTCAATTGGTAGAAGTTTCTATTACTATAGCTGATACTCCTTATTAATGGTAAATTATTGGCGGATAATTATTCATTAAATAGAAACTTTTTTATGTATAAGAATAATTTTCAGTTTTCGAAACATCTGGAAATATTCCAGTTTAAAAGGACAAATTCATTAAGAAGAGCTTGGATTCAGTAAGGATATTAAACACTTTCTTAATAGAAATATTTGTATTTCATCATTTTTTCCATTGAATGTTTATTTTTGACTTCGGTTTTTAACAATGCTTCCACTTCTATATAATTTTAAGGTACTTCATGGAAATTTAACAGAAAAAAATTAATGCCACTTAAGACCATTTATTTCTGATATTATTATGAGTTATGGGCAAGCATTTTTTTTCCTAAGTGATCACTCATTTATCAGCTTTCAAACAAGTATCGATTGAATGTTTACAGTATAGTAGTATTTACATAATTGTTTTTCTTAACAAGGGAGAAAATTAAGAAGTTGAAAAACCATCATAGCTTAACCATTCATTTTGACCCCTGGTTAACCAGACTTAATTCATTACAAATGAGCTCTTTGAAGGATCATGTCGAATTTCCAATCACCTGTATATGAAAATGTATTTCGATATACAGTCGACTCTCGTTAATTCAAACCTGCGATAATTCGAACCTCCCTATAATTCAAAGTTATCACGAGTTCCCTACTAAATCTCTTTATATTTCGAACTAAATCAATACATTTTCATACACTTGGTAATTCGAACGAAAAAATCATTGCTATTTAACAAAACGACGCGTTAATTCGAACTCATCAGCGTCCAACACTCGACAATTCAAAGTTGCAGAGAGAAGAGGCAGAAAGATTGTAAGTACATTTTGCGACAAGTTCAAACTTGTATGCGACAAGTTCAAACTTGTATCAAGATACATGAGCCTTTGTTTTTGTTATGATTAGTTTGACTATTTGACGCACACACTTCTTACGAATTGGTTTGTTTAGTTATTCAGTTACTGTTACTCTTTCGTTGGTATGCAGATTAAAAGTTAGTGTTAGTTATGAGCCCTAGAAAGTATAGATACTTGACGATTGCTGAAAAGAAAAAGTTAATCGAAAAAGTAGAAGAAGGTGAGAAGAAGAGTGATGTTGCAAAAGAATTTAAGATTCCTCTGAGTACTCTCTCAACAATAATAAAGCACAAGGAGAAAATTAATGCTGCTCAAACTGCTGGAGTACGGAAAAGAACTACTAAAGGTGAATTTCCTCGTCTGGAAGAAAGCCTGGTCATTTGGCTAAGACAGTGTAGAGGACAAAAAGTGTCTATTAGCGGGAACTTGTTGAAGGAAAAAGCAAAAGAGTTCGCGTCTACTCTAAGCATCAAAAACTTTGCGGCAAGTGAAGGGTGGCTTACAAATTTCAAAAAGAGAAATTGAGTTGTTTTTAAAAAAGTTTGTGGGGAAAGTGGAAGTGTTGATGATGCAGTTTGTTTAGATTGGCACGGTAAATTGAAGACCTTGACTGAAAACTATGATGCCCGAGACATTTTTAATACTAATGAAACTGGCATATTTTTTAAATGTTTACCGGACAAGACGCTTACTTTTAAAGATGAAAAATGTCACGGAGGAAAACATAGTAAAGAGAGGTTGACAGTTTTACTTGCAGTAAATATGGATGGATCGGAAAAACTTAAACCCTTAGTGATAGGAAAAGCAATGAAACCGCGATGTTTCAAAGGAGTGAAATCGTTTCCAACTGATTATCGTGCTAACAAAAAAGCTTGGATGACGACAGAACTTTTTAACAATTGGCTTTTAACAGTTAATGGGGACATGAAACGACAAAAGCGGAAAATTTTACTATTTTTAGACAACTGCACTGTCCACAACAGTCCTCCTACATTGTCTAACGTGGAACTCTACTTCTTTCCGCCAAATACAACTTCCAAATTGCAACCATTGGACCAAGGGATTATCCATAATTTTAAGACGTTCTATCGCAAAGAAATTGTTAAGATCGTTTTAGAATCTCTCGAGAAACAGCTAACTGCAAATATCACGGTTCTGACAGCTATTTTACTAATTGACAAAGCATGGAGAGCTGTAACACCCCTAACGATTCTCAACTGCTTCAAAAAATCCGGTTTCTTAAAAGAAAATCAAGAAAATCTTCCAATACTTATAGATGATGAAGAACCAGCAATAGAACCATTAGAAGACATCAGCGGTGTGAGTTTTTCTGATTTAGTTCAAGTGGATGAAAATGTTGCTGTCTCAGGTTCACTAACCGATGGCGAAATTATATCTGCGACAGATACGCAAAGTAACGATGAAGATGAGGACGATACATCGGAACCTTTGGCAGAGGTGTCAGTTAAGGAAGCAAGATCCTCATTTGATACCTTACAAAGCTTCTGTCTACAAAACGAAAGTGATGAAAAAGCATTTCAGGCACTTTTTCTCTTAAAAAAAGTTATTGAGCAGTGTGAGCAGCAGAATTGTGCTTTAAAGCAAACCAGTATAACATAGTTCTTTCGAAAGATTAATTAATTCACATTACGAATACATGTATGTACACGAATGTACCTCTTAATTCTTGTCATTTTTATATTAATAAATAAAAATTAACCAACACTTAATAATTCGAAGTTTTATTTATTTTCTCTCACAAATTTCAAACCATTTGATATTTCAAACACTCGATAATTCGTAATATTTCAAGAGTCCCTTGAGTTTCGAATTAACGAGAGTCGACTGTACTTCACTTAATAAGTATGTCAACACCAACAAACATATTTGCATACAAATTTTTCTTATGAACTTAAAAATGCTCATAAAAATCAACTTTACGTAAAAAAACAAAGAAGCCAGTGCACAAAAAAGAAATAACATCATTTTTTACCAAATTAATTTACAAATATATTTATATTTAGAGATAAAAACCTACTTTCACTGTAATAAAATAAACCTATGGCAGTCGGGAATAACGTAGCTTATACAGAGGTTAAATTTTTTTTAGGTGTTTAGTGGTTTTGAAGATTAACCCCTACACATAACCAATAAATTATAATTAAATATTTTATCCTTGAAAATCATATAACCAAACATAAACAGCACACTAGAATGAATACATTCATGGTTAACCTTTGACAACTTAAATACAATACATTTGATCATGCAGAATGAAAATCTGAATAAAAAAATTAGATTCTACTTCTCACCAGACGTAGATCTCTTTCTTCGCTATCAGAAGCAGTTAAAAGCTCCCCTGATTCCATTTCATTTTCAGTTTCCAATTCATTGTCAAGTTCATGAATTATAGGACCATCATTTTTGGATTTGATATTCTTTTTTGATTTTTTACTTGGTGACCCTCTCAACATAAGAGGATAGTGCCTTTTAACACTGACTCCCATTCTATTACCTCCTGGATGTACCATTGATACCAGAAATTGTATGAGCTGAAGAATATACAAAAATTAACAATTATATCTACAGAGGTTTGCTTTAATTTTTGTACTAAGCATACTTTATTTACGATTTGTTGCTGCTTAGTATGTTTCTGCCTCAAAACTGCAAGTTCTCTCCATAGCACAGCATTTTCTTGCTTCATTGCAGCTAACTGACTATCTACAGTAGCTTGTCGCCCCCTAAGCTGCTTAACATCAGATAAAACTTTGGATAAATCTTCATTTTTCATAACTTGGCCCGCATTGTCTGTATGTTTTGATACTGTCACCTGAAACAATTATTTAAATAAGCTGTTTTATTAGTGAGCAAAAAAAATATGACCATCTAGACTTTAAACCACTGCCAACTACTTTTTAATAATTATTAATATCGTTAATCGTTCTGTAAAAAATTTTAGTTCAATAGAGATACTGAGCAATTCATTCATATGAGTAATAAATGGGGACTCATCCGCATTGATTTTTTTTGCTATGTAATCGTTAAAATTTGTATCATAAAGCATAACAATGAAAATTCCTGGAATCAACATGACAATACTGGCATTTATTTCAAATTAACTCTGCATGATTCCATCCCAAATAATATTTTACAAGTATTCCCTCATATTTCATCAGTCTGAAAGAAAACCTCAGAACTGATAAAGAAAATTGGTATTGCTTGCTTTCATATGGATAGTATTTCAACCAACTGTTCACATAAAATTCAACAATATCTCCACTCACTTTCCGTTTAATCATTTTAAGCAGATCTGGGTTCCCTTTTTGGAAATAAGGATGGTAAAACTGCACTTCATCCTTCTCTGCATCAGCTGTGGGTCCATTTTCAACAGATGATACTTTGTGGAATCCATCTAAATAAAAAAGAATAATAGTAATAAATAAACAACAGAGATGAAGAATATACTTACACATATTCAATTGTCTCACAAAACTACTCATATTATTGTGCTTGTAGTACAAGGGCAATAACTCATACCAAAACTGTACTTGATTAAGAATAATAAAACTGTTTCCATTCTGTAAAGTAATTTTTATCAATAATTGTCTAAGAATTTGAAAGCTCCTATATCTAATAACTTTTCCATTAAAAATGTAAGTCCAGTAAAACAAGATTGGAAAATCCTTACAATTTTTTTAAACGTAAAAAATAAATGATGGTTACAAAAAGTAAAATTGACTTTTCGCTAAGACGTCATTTTGAAATATTTTCAATATCGGATTGCAGATATTTAGGCCACCAGAAATGACTAATTACTGGGAATAAGTGATTGATATTCTTGAAAGAATCAAACATAATACTTACTGGACTCCAACAAATAAGGTGGTCTGTTTTGGAATCTGATACCATTTTCCACAACTTTGTCAGGAAAGCTGGGACATTAGTAAAATGATCAGATAATGGCTGCATTTTATTTTGTTTGGATTTCACTCCTAATTGATCAAATTGTTCAATGTACGTATAAATTGGATTCAAATGGTCATTTCATATGATATTAATTACGAAAAACAAAATCTATCGTTTTTGGATCATGTACCATACTTCGTATTTTTAATATTATTGACAATGACAATGTAATTGATAGCTGTCATAATATAGTCTTCCTGTCAAATGTAGTAGAAGTATATATTTTTTGGACTCTTATTAAAATCTTTAAGACCAGTTAATAATGAATAATGGAAAAACGGATTTTATTTGATTAAATTCATATCTGGATGAGATTAATTGTAGATTGAAAAGTGCTGTCGTTTAAAAAACAGCTTTTATCTAGATTTAATCATACTCCTAAAAGCGCATTCGCAGAAGATCGTGTATGAATTCAGATGCTTCTAGTATGGTGATTGTGGATAATTTTATACCGAAATTATACCCTTTAGTTACATTACACGAAACTTTTGAAAAAACTACAGGTTAGTAATTATGTAAGAAGTAATAGAATTACAACTTTTCAATGTTATCTTCATATAGGTATGAATATCTGCCTAAAATATTTTTATGTCTGCGTGCGCGAAGCCGGTCTGGAATATTGATTTTTGAGTGTGATATCAAATACTTTACAGATATAAAATAATTAATTAACATTTTTATTTATTGAATTGTTAATGTACCAATATTTAAGGCTTTTTTATTTCATTGAGAGCTTTCCAATCTAATGGGATTTTTTTGTTCAATAATAATGAAATTGGAATTAAAAATTAATCTGGAAATTATTAAAACTAAAAGAGCATTGGATATTAAATTAACTAAACATTCAATTTTAGTTGTTATCAGAATATACCACTATAATTATCCAATTATATCTTGTATATAATATTTTTGGGATATAATAGAGAATATTTAAATGATCTCATACACAAGTGAACGCTTTTGTGAGGATCTTATATTTTAATATAAAAATAATAATATGATAATAATAATGTTTATTCACTGACAATTTTACAACATATATTACACTAATTAGAATTTGATGCAGTGAACTAAACATAAGATTCCACAGAAACTTAAGTTTAAAAAACCATCGTTTGTACGTGGTTTCATTCTATTTTATTCTCACATATATTTCCATAAACACATACATAATTCCCTTCCATTCTTATATTATCTCCCGAATAAAGGAAAAATTCATATCTACATATTATAAAGGATACTAATCAACTTTTATTTATTCATTTATCTCTCAAATTTATTTTCTGTTTATTTTTTCCTTATTTATTTAAATTTTTTTTTTATTTTAGTGTATCTACCTAATTTATTCTCTCTTCTTCTATATTTCGATATGAAATAGCACAAATCTTCCAGGAAAAGGTTCAGAGTAATCATTATTTTAATTATTTTGTGATCACTTAATTTCGAGGAATAAAATATATTGAATTAGTAATACATAACTGGTTCATCCGAATGTATATAAAGATAGTGATTTTAAAAAGTGAAAAGTTATTCACACAAAAAATTGGAATATTGAAATGTGTTGTTTATAAAAATAGTAAAAATAACCATAATAATATTTGATATATATCAGTTTAGTTAAAATTTTTGTTTTTAATATAATATATCAGTATAATTATATACCAATTTTGTTTTATTGATTTCCCACAGAAGTGAACGTTTTTGTGATAATCTCAAATTTTATTCATTATTTTGTGATAAATTTGATTTCAAGGAATAAAATAAATTGATTTAGTTAAATACACCTTGTTTTTCTGAATATATAGAAGTACAGTTAATATAGAAAACTGAAAAGTTCTGCATCTGAAGAATAGAAACACTCAATTTTGTTGTTTATAAAAATATTTAAAAAAAAAATCATAATAAAATTTGAGTTACCCAAATGCTATTATTTGTCATTTCAAAAACTCATTTTTATTTTAAACATTGTTTAATGAGAACTTGGAACAAATAATAACCGAAATCGCCAGATCTGGAGAGTATGGTGGGTATGGCAGTGTATACCATCCAAGCTGTAAAAGCTTTTGGCCATTGACCAAACCTGCATGAGTTCTTGCATTATCTTGGTGGAACACTACAACTTTTCTGGTGATTATTTCTGGCCTTTTCTTTTGAAGTGCATCATTCAGTTTGTCCAGCTGATGACTGTAGATTTCCAAATTAATTGTTGTGTTAACCGCTAAAAGCTCAAAAAAAAAGATTCCTTTAAAATCCCACCAAACAGACAGCATAACTTTTTATTGATGGATATCGGCCTTCGAAATGCTTTGAGCCGGTTCTTCTTTTTTGCTCCATGATCTCTTGCGTTTGACATTGTTATATACAACCCATTTTTCGTCCCCAGTAATGATGCGCTTTAAAAATGGATCATTTTCGTGACGTTTAAGAAGCGAATCGCAAACTTCAACGCGACGACACAAATTTCTCTCCGTGAGAACATGGGAACCCATATATCGACCTACGAGGTTAAACCCAGGCCTTTCAAGTGGTCATTAACAGTTGAATTCGATAAATTCAACCTCTGACCGATCTCACGTGTTGTTGTTCACCGATTTGCATCAACTAATGCCTTTATCTTGTCTTTATCAGCTTCAACCGGCCTTCCGGAACGTGGTGCATCTTCGACATCAAAATTGCCGGATTGAAATTTTGCAAACCAATTCTGGCACTGACGTACTGTCAACACTGGCTTGAACAGCCTTTTCTATGAGTGAAAAAGTAAAATATGACGAAAATGCTGCTTATTGCTCTCCATATTTAAAAGGGCACCAACCAAAAACTATTGCATAGAATTAATTAAACCTTTTCACACACAAGCCTTGCTATATCAGCTCTCAAAACATATAATGATTATGCGGCTTAAGTGTGAAGTTGGATTCGAAAAAATACAATTAAATCCTCTGTCGAGAAAAAAAAATTACTTTCCGAACAATCTTGTACAAAAAAGTCATTTCTCCATCGAATCGTGACCGGTGATGAAAAGTGAATATATTTTGAAAATCCTAAGCGTCGTATTCGTGAATATAGGCGAATCAACGCAACTCTGTGTTTGGTGGGATCAGAAGGGTGAAATCTATTATGACCTGCTAAAACAGGATGAAAACATTAACACTCATCACCACCAGCAAATGATCATTTTAAATCGAGCATTAGGTGAAAAACGACCGGAATATGGAAAAAGACAACATAAAGTCATTTCGCTGCAAGATAATGCGCCAGCAAAACGGGTCAAGCAAACGATTGAGGAGTTGTGTTGGGAAATATTAGCGTATGGGGCTTATTCTCCAGATTTGGCTCCGTCCGATTACCATCTGTATGCATCACTGGGACACGCATGGTTCGCTTCAAAAGAAAAACTGTTTTTTAGCATGACATTCATAATCTACCAAAGAGGAGGAAAAAACGTATTGAAGCTCAGAAGTGAATGGGGTTCTTCTGAGAGAGCTTCTACCTCTTAATTCGGAGGCGGCGTTTTACCTCGGAATGATAGAAAGGATCAGATCATCTGGGGGTACCATTGAGACTCTAAGTGGATGGGGTGTTACGAGGGAGCATCAACCTCTTAATTCTGAGGCGGCGTTTCGTTTCGAACATGCGCACCTGAACACCTCAGATAGGCGTGGTGCGCATGCCTGCCTATGAAGCCAGTGACCTTGTTCAACGTCGGAACTTCGGTTGTCGAAATGGTCTCACTCTGCTCTACTTGAACTGGGCGAGGACGATGAGCTCGATATTCAGAAAGCGGTAGCGTCCTCTACGTCGCTGCTACGTCGGGAAGCTGCAGCAGAGCAGAGTAGAATTCCGGGCGTGGAAGGTCGCTACAGTATAAAAAACAATGGCGATCATTTTGAATAAAATATTTTCAAACAACAAATATGTATTTTCTACAAAAAAATTCGGTTTCATACTTCCATATGAATTTGTGTCACATCAAGTATTTATAAGCGCTCGCGACACCAACTTGCATAGGTGACAGTTGACATTGGTTTCCCTATGTAGTAAAACAAAAAAAAGGGCTTTTCAACACTTACACTGGCAACACAACTCAAAGAATTTGCAATAGAAAGATAAAACCACTGAAACTGAACATATTCTGATAATAGTTTTTAGTAGTATAGGTGGGAGACCTTTTTTTTTATCAAACACTTATCGAAACAACAATAACTTTTTCATTCAAGCAATCACGATAAAAATCGCACAGATAGTAAACCATGTTACAGCCAAAAAATAAAGGATTTATAAAAAATGCAATTACGGGATGACTAAGTTTATGTTCAGCTGTGTATTTTTTCGTCAAATCTCAATATTTGATATTTATTATGTTTATTCTCATAGCGTCTCTGTCATCTTCAATTTTCATATATTATTTACAGATGTTGTGACAGACTGGAGACTTATTGGTCAGGAACAAAATGAAGATCTATTGTTCAGTTGGACGCAAAAATCCAAAGAAAAAAATGGCCAAACACGGATTGGATGCTATAACTTCAGGAATAATCACCTAGATATAGTGTATACGTTTCCAAAAATTACCAACTGTATTCAAGCTTCTATTGATGAATCAAAAACGTATCTTGCATTTATTGTAAAAGATATACAGGATGGAATATTTACTTATAAACCTTATGTACTCAATATTCATGAACCAAATCTGGTTGTGGATTTGGAAACAGAGAGATCAAAACAGATCATGATACAGTTTCTCTACCAGAAAACTTCTTTGCTTTCTGAAAATAAAACAATAAAATTCTTAATTTTGGTACATCAAGAATGTAAGGAACAGTTTATTTCATACTACCTATTATTTTTTAATCTATTCAAGGTAATTTAAAAAAATTTGATCATTGCTGAAAAAAGATTCATTCTTCAAACAAAACTCGGTAAATTAGAAAATGTAAATTTTGGTTAATAGAGCCGAGTTCATACATGTATATAGAAATGGCGTAGTTTCCCATCAAATAATAAAATGTATACAAAACATGATTTGAGTGTAGGTCTTATCCATAACTTTTTTAAGGCATACTCCAATACCAAATTAAGGACAATACAAAAGAGTTAAATTTGGACGTGTTTTCCTATGAATCGATTGTAAGGGTTTTCACTTGGGCTCAGTGGGATCCTGTCAATCAAATCTTATATTACATACACAACAAAAAGCCTTCTAGGTCTATAGTTGAAGGCGAGGAAGGTCCTCCTTCCACCTTGGGCCCAAAATCATCACCCACACTCTCTGGTCTGCAGTTTCACGACGATCTACCCCACGAAAGTGTGGTAAGATACATCATCTTTTGATTGAGGAATTGTTGATCATGAATTTGAATTTGTAGTTGAATATACCTTTGAATTTACCACATGCAAGCACATTAAACAATTCTTGTAACTTGTACGAAGACGATGCAGTACCTCTTAGGATACACGATTGTTCTCTGGATTTGATTGTGGTAACAAATGAAGATGGATTCGTTTGTATTTGCCATCATTATCTGTATCAAGTAAGTACGAAAAATAATCCTAACAAAACTTCAGTTTTTCATTTGCAGCCTATCCAACCAACTAATGATAGTGTCCAAGATGATGATACATTGGTCCATTTTGCTTATTCTGTAACAGTATTACATCAAAGTTGCGTCTTGCAATGTGTTGTTCCTGGGCTACCCTTCAAAAAAGCAAAAACCATCAGACCCGTATTCAAGAAACAAGGTACCTTAGATGGGTAGCACATAATAATAGTCTAGATACAGAATTAAGGGATTTATGCCCTCGATATGTTAGTTCAACTGTGAATTATATGTTCTTCAATTAATTAATGGTAGTGTACACTGTTTAAACTCTAGGATAAGCACTCACTTGCTTTAATTAGCACAACTCTACCTTACTTCGAATAGTCTTTGCAACATACAAAATTTTGGGTTTTTTTAAAACTGCATCTACGGGAATCACGATATTGCTCTAGATTTACTGGAAGTGGGTGGTTACCCTTATATTTTCAATGAATTTATATAAGATATTTCTTCATTTAATTCAGGAAACCATATGCTGGTGTTCATACCGGAAGTGTGCATTCAGTTGCTAGACATAGGAATTAAACATGAACCATGCTGCCACGTTAGTCTCAAACCATTTCTAACTGAAACACCATCTCACATGCTGTGTTTGGCACCACTAGCTGCTTATGATAACTTAGTCAACATAGCAACTTTAGATTTAATAGATTTCGCAATAACCAAAGATTTACTTGTGAAAACTTTCAAGAGTGAAGATGGGTTAGAAAACAAAATAGCAATAATTCATTTCTTAATGCAGCATCTTGAAGAAGCAGATACGGCTTTGGAGGTCTTTATCACAATCTTTAATCTGCACACATATAATGAATATTTTTTCAGTTAATAACTTGGCATGCTCAATTGGCGTTACAACTAGACTGGTCTCAACTTCTGAAAGAGTATCTTATAGGCTGCTCTTTTGCAAGTCTTCAAAAAAACCTTCCTCCTGATGCAAGTCACCTCTTGAATCTACTTCCAATCACAACTCAACATATTGGAAAGGATTTGGAGGTGAAAGTAGGAGAAAAGACAATTTGCGTATCTCAAGACATGTTATGGAATACATCAATGATGCTTTTGTCTCCACAACAACGTATTGTTCCTTATAGAAGTGATATGTGGATTAAACTTTGGGAACAACTGGCTGTAGTACTTAAGGGAAAGCAAAGATTCAGACCAGCTCAGGTTGTGGATAAATTGAGAATATCCCTGGTTTGTTATCAGGTAAAAAATTTTTTAACAGTTGATTTTTGAAGATATAATTCAAGTGATTTTAGCCAGAAGCTCTATCAAGATCTAGCACACCTATGTCTCCAGCTGGTTCAATCACTACATCCATTCTAAACGAACTCTGTGGAATGCAAGGATCTAGAAAGGGACTTGAAGAACTACCATTTTACGAAACAGAAAGTTGCACGGCTAGTCGTCAAGAACACATCATTTCTGTGGTAAACAACTCCATCACAATTCATTTGCAAATTATAAGTTCTGATTTTTCAGAATTTGAGAGAGCTCAGCATGCACCTATTGAAACAAAGTTCTGATAACAAAATGAGTCGATTTCAGTGGCAAAATCAAAGTCCTATGCATGTTCATGCTGTAGCAACTAGATATGTTTCAGCTCAGCTTGAACAGTCCCGAAGACTTTGTCAAGCATTATGCAGAAAAGCTGTATCCACTGAACCCAGACATCAACTTGAAAAGGGCTTCTTGTATATGTAAACTTGTCAATAAACCACTAGAAATACACAATTTACTAATGCCAATAATTTCAGAGATCAGATGAACGAAGAAGATAGACTGATATTATTCACAATACTTGAACGATATTATTTAGCTGTGGAATCAATTGCTTATCCTCAACCACAAGGTTTTACGTCATTTTTTACCTTTTTGGGATATAAGACATTATCTTTTGAAATGTTTTTACAATATGTAAATAGAAATGTTTTCGAGCTTCAAATTGATGTCATGAAGGCCATAATGTCAGGTTAGGTTAATCTAAAAATTTTAAGTAGTAATCTACAATATCTTATTTTTAGATCTTCCAAACAATAATACAGGGGTTACTCAAAAGTTAAAACTGCTATCTATTCTTCCACGTTCCAGAGCAAAAAGACTACTGAATCAGTGGCAACATCCTATCAGTCTCATGTTGAGAGCTAGGGAACACGCTTTAAATATATTATCAGGAGTAGAATCAGGTGCAGGAAGAGGAAGTTTTAACTCAAATAAACATTACAAAAATTTGAGTCCAACACCTTCAGAAGAAAGATTTCCAGCTTTGGACACATTCTTGGATCTACTTACAGCCAAAGCTAGTTTGACAGATTTAGACTTTGGTTTACTTATAGAAGCAACAGAGTCATCAATCGAGGAATTCCTGTGAAAATGATTTTATAGCATAAAAAAAATAAATTTTGTAGAATTTATATTTAATTCATATTCAAATAATATAATCTGAAATTTCAGTGTATATCTACATGTATAAATTATTCCAAAATCTTCCCTTCTACATATATCTGTCAATTAATTATAAGTTTAACAAGTATGTAATAAAATAAGTAACTTAAATTACCTTATAGGAAATAAATATGTCAACTGCTTATAAAAATATAATTCAATTATAAAATGGATTATAGGTTACCCAGTGAGCCCTGCTTTGTTCTTTCTCTGATTTATGAGAGGTGAAGAGTGATTTATAAACATCAGATGCTTGTGGATCTTTTGCAACGCTATAGTCAGATTTCATTTTCTTTGTGTCGATAACAGATTCATGAAGTTTGCCAGGGCGTTTCTTAAGATTTGGAGGTATAGGTGCAGTCTGAAAACAACAGCAATCACAAAAATTATAAAAATAACGGAGCCAACATATAATCAACCCATTGTTTGAAAAAATTAATTTGTGTTTCGTCCCACGATTAGTATACCGTGGGTTGACGGTTTTGTTCCCGTTTCAGTTGTCAAATGACACAATTCAATTCTATAAACTAATCAGTTATAAACTAGTACCGAAAACGAAAGTGCTTACATTTTTAATGGGAGAGCAAAACTATAAATAATTCTGAACGAAATAAAATAGAAAGGCCTTTTACTTGATAGAAGAAATATAACAAAATTTGAATATTAAAACAAATTGAAATATGTTTATCTTCTACAATTTTAATTTCAAAAAAATTTTTTTATTCAAAAAACTTAGAATTAAATTAATGTCTAAAACAAGCACCGCTTACATTTAATAGACGTATATAATCAAAACTCAATATATAATGTCAAATGGAATAAATAAACCAACAGATATACGAAAGTCATTAACATTAATGAATAAATATTTAAAGGAGACAAAATTTTGTTTCTGGTCTTACCTTTAAGAACACCAATTGCCTTTTAGAAACAACAAATAAATTATATTCTTTGAGAAGTCCTTTAAGTGTGTTCATGTTTTTAAAAGGCAATTGGTGTTCTTAAAGGTAAGACCAGAAACAAAATTTTGTCTCCTTTAAATATTTATTTATTAATTTTAATGACTTTCGTATATCTGTTGGTTTATTTATTCCATTTGACATTATATATTGAGTTTTGATTATATACGTCTATTAAATGTAAGTGGTGCTTGTTTTAGACATTAATTTAATTCTAAAAGTTTTTTGAATAAAAAAATTTTTTTGAAATTAAAATTGTAGAAGATAAACATATTTCAATTTGTTTTAATATTCAAATTCTGAACGAAACTGGGTTCAGAAAATAGAACAATGAATGCAAATGGTTCACAATTTGAAACTGCTTTGTAACTGCAATAAATATTTACTCAGTAAAATGACAAATTAATCGAAGCATAAAATCGTCACATTTCTAAATGAATACAATTTATTTTGTAGTATTGCTTGTTTTATTTTCAAGCAATAATAAAGGCGGATAACTAAAAAAGTTTTCTATCTGTACATGGAATTTACTGAAAAAATTGATTCTTTCTAAAATTTACTGTACGCTGTGAATATTAAATCAAAGTAGCACATTTTTGCTGTCAGCATGCAGAAAATCGTCAAAATCAGGAATTTTGATCAATAATCATTATACAAAAAAGTTTCCGCCGTTTTATTGTAGATGGCGCGGCACGGAGTTTCGGTTAGCTTTCGCAGATCATAACCGGCTTAAAAAATAGTTTGGACATTCAAGAACAACATAACCTATTATTATCATTGATTTTATATTGGTTGAATATAATTTTTATAAGTTGAAAATGTCAAAATTTGAGCCAAGTAAGCGTCATTTGCGGGAAATATTAGTTTACTTCTTTAATTTAAAGAAATCTGCTGCTGAGGCGCATCAATTGCTCGTAGAAGCATATGGTGAGGGTGCTTTGAGTGAGAGAACGTGTCGAGAGTGGTTTCAAAAGTTTAAAAACGGTGATTTCGACGTAGAAGACAACGATCGCAGTGGAAGGCCAAAAATTTACCAGGATGCAGAATTGGAGGAATTATTGGAGGAAGATTCATCTCAAACACAGAAAGAACTTGCTCTAACATTAGAAGTCACTCAGCGAGCAGTCTCACATCGTTTAAATTTAATTTGTGTTAAAAAACGGCGGAAGCTTATTTGTACTCCTAATATGTCTACTAATTAATCAACATAGCTGCAGCAATTTAACAAAGAGGTCCAATGGATTGCCATTTTACACTGTGTTTTTAAAGAACGATAGAGTTAATACAATTTTCTTCTTTTAAAGCATAAACAGTGCAGGGGGAGAAATTAAACTTTCACTCATAAACTAATAGAACAATAACGCTCTCTCTTAGCTACTAATATGTCTAATTTTGAAATAGAAATTCTTTTATCTAATAGAAATATTTTCCCACTCTTACCAATAACTTCAGGCTTGAATTAATACTCACAGTTTTATCCACTTTCTTTTCTTTCTCCTCTTTAATAACAGTGCTGTTCAACGTACTTGGACCAGCAACTTCTTCAGGCTCAATCTTGACTTTTTTCTCCTTTTTCTTTTTTTGTTTTGCTTGTCTCTTCGCTAACCTCTCTTTCATCAAAACAAGATCTTCTTCAGTACCATTAAGTACAACAACATCGTCAGATTCAAATGGTTGCTGGCACTATAATAGAAAATTTTCAGTGGATATTAGGTGGCAAAGAGTAAAATGAAAGTACGTGCTCGGCTTAATTCAAAATGCACAAGTCGAATTTTTAAAACATTTCAGGAAGCATTAAAAACTGTTCTTTTTATAGCGTTCAATTAGAAAAATTAATAAATTTGATTCTAATGTCTAATTAACAATAAACATCATCTACATCTGTAGAGAATTTTTGTATGTAGAATTATTTTATTAAAACAAAGGGATGCATTTTACTTAGCAGGGTTTAGTAATTCTTTTGGAGTTTAGCAGGATCCTTAAGTAGCAATTAACGTCAATATAAAAAAAAAACGTTATTGAAGTTAGAAATACAACTCCAATTCTAATTATATTGATAAGCATTCTTAATACAGGTCGGAAAGTAGGTAAAAATTATTCTAGGTAGCTATAAAAATGGTGATAACAACGTTCTCTGGATAATTTCAAATGCTGAAAATTTTTCAGTTTTTATCTACCCTATTTTCATGTAATTGAAGCAGACTTCAATTAATTGACACAATATTACTGCTACTTAGCCATATTGGTAGGGTTTGTAGGCTTAAAAATACCAGCTTTGGAGTATCTTAATGTTTTAAGATCATTCAGTATAAAGTGCAACTGCAATTTTTCTTAGTTTTACTGATGTATACGTGATCTGCTAAAACGTAAATTTTTTTTTTGTTTCAAATCAGTTACTCAATAATGAAATGCACATCAACAAATTTCATCTGCGAGTGACTTTCTGGCAAATAATTTTACATCACAGTTAAACCACTCACTAAGGCAAGGTTTAACTAGCATTTTATTATGGTCGAGTTTTCATTTAGGCTGCAACAAACGCTCTATAATATAATTTGGATTTCTCTAGTGCTTCTCTTTTCTATACATCCTGCTTTAAGAAATGAAAAATAATACTGGTAAATCTACTATTTGTTAGTACCACTTCGGACTGCTTCCATAAGTAACAGAAACCTTTTTGATGTTCAATATTAAATACTGTGAAATTATGTACAATAATAATGTTTTATAGTGATAATACATTTTATTTCGGACAAAGCTATTGTAAATACATCATTCTGTGATTTTTCATCTTAATTTTTTTCAGCTCTTACTTATGGCCTAGCTCAGCCTAGGCTAGTATTTTAGTTGAGTATTAGTATTATAATAATACTATTTTATTTCAAAATGAGTTACATTTCTAAATATGTCAACAGTACAAGAAATGCAACTAAAAGAAAAAGTGTCACTGAAAAAACATATATTAACTTATTAATTAATATGTTTAGGAATTCCTTCAAAATTATAGGGTTCCAATTTTAACTTCTTTCTTGAACCAATTCTGAGTTCTTAGAACTGGTAACCAACTTGGTATCTTGTTGAAGAATCTGATGCAGTTATAATATGTTTCCTTTCCCGTAAATTTCAGTATATGAGTTGGATAGAGCGCATATTGTAAGGACAATGCCTTCTGAATAGTCCTCTGCAACTTTCTCTCATCTTCATTTTCTATATGCATCTTATAGCCCGCTTCTGGAGCACAAAGATATGTTGAATATCGGAGCAGGATCCACAAAACACGATTCCATACCATACCTCGAAAAATGCGTAATAAAAAGCTTTCAATGTAGCCTTATCCATATAGAGGGAAATTCTTCTAAGAGCAAATGTAGTAGGGTTCAGCTTTTCAATGGTGATAAGAATTAAAAAATTCATCAAGATGAACCCCAAGAAATTTTGACGATCATAGTTGGACCATGTTGCCTATTTGAATTTCTTGTTGTTTTTTCTTTATTTAGTATAAATTTGTTTTTGTTGAACCATTTCTCTATCATTGTGAAATGCTTTCTTGCCTTTCTCCTACAGTTTTTTCCCACACCAGGATATTTACGTCATCAGATTAGTGGGTGACAAATGACTCTGAGTACAATACTTAGAGGAACCAATCCTCTTGAAGGAATTAAATAAGAAATTACTTTGTTTTCTATCACTTTTTATTATTACTGATATACAGTGACTTGAGTTTCGTAGTGTTTACTACATTTTCAAACTGAATGAACAAATTAGATCTCAACTATTATATATGCTGATTGTAGGCTTCGGCAGAGCTTCGAAGAGAGGGGTTTTCCAAAGTTCCGTCTGTTCGTTAAGTAGTTTTATTATTGGTACGTGCCTCTTATATTTTTTAATTTCTATGGATTCCAGGATGTCAAGTTTTTTCCTTTCGCTTCCACGTGCAAGATAACAAGGTTGTTCAATTCTGGGAACGTGTGATCTGTATTGAAGAAATGGTTCGCAAAATTGGAATTATTCTTCCGGTTCCTAAAAGCAGATTGATGCTCTTTGTACCTTTTATGGAAAGGTCGTCCCGTTTGTCCTATATACACACTATTACAATGTTGACAACTTAATTTATAGACTCCAGAATTATTCAGTCGGTTCTCTTTGTCTTTCGGATTATAAAGAGATTAGAAATTTTATGGCAGGTTGTGAAAGCTGTTACTATGTTAATTTTTGACAAAATTTGAGCTATTTTTAGTGAAATTGGTCCAAAATATGTGAGTTTCATGAATTTATTGTTATTATGATCTGATTTGGAAATGGGGTAAATTTGTTTATGATGGAATTTATAGTTTTGGTTTCGAACTGATTTTTTGTGGCTATTTGCCTGATTGTATTCAATTCCCTCTTTAACGTAATATTATCTTATTTTCAATTCCTTTAGATAATATTACCTTAAAGAGGGAATTGAATACAATCAGACAAACAGTCACAAAAAATCAGTTCGAAACAAAAACTATAAATTCCATCATAAACAAAAAACAAAAGCAACTAATCCGTAAACAAATTTACCCCATTTCCAAATCAGATTATGATAACGATAAATTCATAAAACTAACATATTTTGTACCAATTTCACAAAAAATAACTCAAATTTTGTCAAAAATTAACATAGTAACAGCTTTCACACCATCCCATAAAATTTCTAAAATTTGAATATCAAAACAGATTGAATCTGTTAGTCTTCTACTTTTTTAATCCGAAAGACAAAGAGAACCGACTGAATAATTCTGGAGTCTATAAATTAAGTTGTCAAGAGTGTAATAGTGTGTATATAGGACAAACGGGCCGATCTTTCCATAAAAGGTACAAAGAGCATCAATCTACTTTTAGGAACCGGAAGAATAATTCCAATTTTGCGAACCATTTCTTCAATACAGATCACACGTTCCCAGAATTGAACAACCTTGTTATCTTGCACGTGGAAGCGAAAGGGAATATACTTGACATCCTGGAATCCATAGAAATTGAAAAATATAAGAGGCACGTACCACTAATAAAACTACCAAACGAACAGACGGAACTTTGGAAAACCCCTCTCTTCGAAGCTCTGCCGAAGCCTACAATCCCCATATATAATAGTTGAGATCTAATTTGTTCATTCAGTTTGAAATGTAGTAAACACTACGAAACTCGAGTCACTATATATTAGTAATAATAAAAAGGGATATAAAACAAAGTAATTTCTTATTTCATTCAATTAAAATGAACAAAGTAATGGACTACTCCATCCAATCCTCTTGAAATCTGAGGTCCCCGTATACTTACTTATTGTGTTCCACCCTTGTTTCCTTTTGATACCCCTTTCATATAAATTTTCGCAATAACAACACATTGATTTCTCTAGAGTTGGTCCTCTAATTCCATATATCCACAGATTCCAGGATGTGGCTATTCAAATAGTCACATGCCTTTGAGTGATCCAATAGCAATCACAGAACATAATAAGGACGTGAGGGTGAACAGAGGCATCTCTTGTGGAAGTGATTCTTATTTTTTGAAGACCAGGATAACAGCGCCGTTCAATAAGAAACCAGACAAATCTCATTGAGTTGCATGAGAAGATATCGGATATCCGATATAATTTGAAAAGATTCGATCAAGGCAGTATAAATTACCTATATACGCAGCGATTAGATATAATATTAAACATAGAAAATTTTGACAAAATTGAAGAAGAATAAAACCACCCAAAATCTTGCTTACACTCAGCCGCACCGGAAGCACTGGGCCATCAAAAACAGCAGAGTAAACGAAAGAAACCATACTAGTGGGATGGTGAAATAGAAAGTGAGATAGAGACGAAAAGACGAGAGTACCAAAAATACCTAAATTCAGGTAGTGCTAAAGACAGGCAAGTCTTCAAGTATGCTCAGAAAAAAATGCGAAAAATGATCACACAAAAGAAGAATGAGTGGGGAAACACATGCCTCCGTTTGAATTTGTATCTGGGTGGAAAAAGGAGTACGGAAAGCTGGAAATTGCTGAAGAAAATGAGGAGCAACACCACTAAAGAAATAATTTCACCAATAACACCCAACAAATGGAATCAGCACTTCCCAGATATGCTCAGAGAAGATCGAGAAAATTTCACAGCTACGGAGTATACAAAGGTTAACATATCAGCTGAAGGAACCTCAGTAAGGATAGATATACTTGAAATTGAAGAAGTATGTACGACATTGAAGAACGGTATGTCCCCTGGACCTAGTAATATCCCTTCTGAGTTAGTAAAATATAGATCAGATCAGAAATCTCTTCCAAAGGTGTATAAACGAGTCAACAGTTCCTGCTGAATGGAGAACATCATATATAACAACAATTCACAAAAAAGGAGATAAGAGTAGATGTGATAATTATTGTGGTATCTCCGTCTCGGACACTGTGTGTAAGGTCTATGGAAGAATCCTGATTCAGAGCGGATAGATCAACGGTAGATCATCTCTTTACATTTACTCAATTTATCGAGAAGAAACTGTCCATCAATCAAGAAATCCATTTGCTTTTCGTCAACCTTAAAAAAGCATATGACAGCATACCTTTGGCTAAACTTTGGGAGACCCTGCAAGAGAGTAACATCAATGTGGAAATAATCAAGGCTGTCAAATCGCTGTATGATGATTGTGAGGCGAGGGTCAAAGTTGGAAACAAGCTCACTTCAGGATTCAGAGTGACCAAGGGTCTCAAGCAGGGATGTTGTTTGTCGCCTTCATTGTTCAAGATATATTTGGAACGTACTTTGAGGATTTGAAAGAACAAATGTCACGATATGGATGCTTCATTAGATGATGAGACACTCTTTTCTTTGCAGATGACCAGGTTGTGATAGCCTAAGATGTGGGCGATTTGAACTACATGACAAACTAGTAGAGGAGTATGCCAAATGGGGACTGAAGGTCAACATCCAGAAGACCCAATATATGTGTATTGGCAGAGGTCACGACGACTCTGATCCAGATCTGGTTTTGACTAGCTCTGATTTTATAAAGCACTGTAATTCCTACAAGTACCTGGGACTGAGAATTTCGAAGGATGGGTCTCTCGATGAGGCAATATGTAAGACGAATACTCCCGGCAGAAGGACGATATCGATGCTCAATAGAAATAATAATAATAACTGTTCTTTATGGATAACAAGTTATTAACAGGCCATCGATTGTCTCAATTTTTTTTTGTGGGATAAATCAATATCCAATGAAAACAAAAAAAGTCAGAGCTAATATCGTAGATGACATCCGAATGAAACGACTGATATGGTCCAGGCATGTCTGACAATAGAATTCCGAAGAAAATCTTCAAATGGACTCCACAAGGACGCAGAAGAAGGGGAAGACCTAGAAAGAGTTGGAGGGAAGGCGTTGACAAGGAAATGCGAGACACAGGACTAGACAAAGAACTATGGAGGAATCGAGCAGAATAGCGATAAGAAATCGGAAGACCTCGGAGAATGTTTTGACCCGATAATATATATATGTTCACTGAATCAGTTAGGTTCAAATTTTGTTTGCTTCCATTAATGACTTCATTTCGTTTCTAGTTTTTGTATTTGTCAACGTATCTATGTTGAAGTCGCCGACAATAAAGATGATTGTTGGCTTTTCTCGTAGTCTGTACATTGCGCATATTGCTATATTTCTTCCAGATATTCTGCATTTTATAGATGTGCATTCATATTCTCCTTTTGCTGATAATTTATCTATGTGATGATTGATGGAAAATTCCATATCCTTTCTATAAATATGGCTACTCTCCATGCTCCTCCTTTAGTGGCCAAAGCTAGTTGCTAATTTAAATTAGGGTAATCCAATATTCTGTAATTCCTGTTGACTTTTTCAATACCCGCTCCTGAATAAAAATCGTTGGCACTTTGTTCCAGTAGAATTCACAAGTAAATGGTATTATGCAAGATGAACAGATTGCCATGCAAAAATAAATGAATTGAATAAACTTACTGTATGTCTATTTTAGAAGAAGTGGATGGGGAAATTTGTGGTGGTAAGTAAAAAGAAGGTACATTACGAAAATGGATCAATAGAAGAAGTGAACTACGATGTATGAATTGTCTTATGAAGAAAGATTAGAAAATATTGATATTGAAAGTATATAAATTGTATTATCTTGATACTCTTCTATGAAAATCTTTGAAGATCCCACAGAAGCTTTATATAACTTGTGGGAGTTAGGAATTCAGTTCTGTTAGGTTTGTTACTGTGTTCAGATTAGGCTTTGTTACTGTCTCCTTAAGCTCTCCTTAATCTTAGGTACGCCACTATCCTACATGATCCTAAAGAACACTTCTATAGTTTGAGAATATCCAAAAATTGTGTATATTATCTGTTAACGAAAATAGATTTTGAAATTCAGACTAGACTTAAAAAGTGAGATTTCGGAAATTACAGGCAATTTTCTACTTTCTAGCAGCTGGATGTAGTTTAAGGACACTCACACATATATTCAGTATTGGAAAATCAACTGTTTCCAAATTTCCTTTTTGCTAAATCCAGGTATATTTATCGTATTTTCTAAATCTAAATAAGCACACTGCTTCATGTAAAGTGGGGACTATTCGACAAGCACTTATGCTCTCATACTAAGAAACAAATTTTAAAGTTGAATCTTTGCTACAGCGAAACAACCTTTTTATGGCAAATAACAGCCTCAACTAAAACGACAGGTTCAGGCTGTTTAAGTTTATGAGCAAGTGAGCAGCGAAGGATTGTAGGAAATGCTACTAGACTGATAGATATATCTTTGATTTTGATTCTTCGGGAAATTATAGTATTAATTTGAAAAATACGCAAACAATTTTGGAGTGTATTAAACACAACAGTAAGTGCCATACTGGAACTACATATTCTGCTATCAGACAATTATTATAAAAGATTGAATTACTACATTTATATGAATCAAATGATAACAAACTTTCATTTTCACTCAAATGAGGAATTATGCATTCTGTGAATTAATCTGACGATGAACTTGGTGCAAGAATATGAAGTATGACTAGCATGGGCAGTGATTCAGGCTAATTTTACACAAAAGTTAATTATCAACTTTGAAAATTGTGACCAACTTTTCTTCTTCCAAGTTTAAAATCATAACATTAATATCATTCAATATGAATTTACCTTATGACAAATCTTGATATCAATTTGTTTCAATGCTCTTTCAGAGAAGACACATCCACAGGACCAAATGGCTACAAATCTGAATTTTCCCGTCATTTCAAGTCCGATAACTGGACAGATGAATGGAGCTGTTCCAATGTTAGCGCCTCTTTCTTTAGTCTGAACTTCTTTGAATGAAGGATTAGGAGTTAGATTCAACTCCTTGATGTCCTAGGAATTGGAATATTCATTAAAAAATGAACGTTTTCAGCGAATTTTATGATAACTTACCTTCAGATTTCTGATATGGCTGATTTCTTCAGGCATCGAAGATTTGTTCAGCAATGCTTCGATCATTGAGACTTTATTATACAACTTTCCAAGACCACAGGTGACTATGGGTGTTTGTAATGGTTCTTGAGTTATCGAACAACATCTCCATTGGAATATTAGTTCGGAATCTTTGTCTTTCTGGGAAAATATTGCGATATAAAATTTATGAAAACTGAAAGAGTACACGTCAACTCACTGCCTCTGGTTTCTTTTTAGTCTTTACAAGTTCATCCCTTCTGGGAATAGTTCCACCATCGCAACCCATGATTTGAATGCAATCTCTGATTTAGCTACTATTATTTTGTAGCAATTAACTTTATTGTTTATTTATTTACTTCCTTATATTTATTTGGAAAGTTTGAGGTTATACTTCTACTTCTTTCTCAAACAGACTAACCAGCAACCAGTAAAACCTTTAGTTGGAAGAGTGAATATGGGCTCAGCCTAAGAGAATATGTACCCAATCTCTATGGGATATTGAATAGTCTTGTTCCTGCGTGCTGGGACATCAGGAGTCTTGGAGTTCCGATCCCAGGATTAGTTTTGTGAGCATTCCTATTAGATTAAGACGATTTTAAATTTCAGTTTTAGCAACGAAATATATAAGGGATTTAAATGAGGAAATAAGCTAAGACAAAGAATAAAGGAAATAACAAATCAAAGTGATCAGAAATGCTTGTTACAGCATTAAGCCACACTCAACAATAAATCCCTCCAGTATATCCAAGGGAAAACCTATTTGAGGAAAGGGCAAAATATGCTTTACTGCTATTATCCAGGTTTTCTTGAACAGCCTAAAAAAAGTGTAATGTCCTCTCACACTCCGGAATCGCAGAGGGATGAATCCCTGAGACCAATTCTACACAATAATTCTAAAATATATAAAAACCTTAGACATACAACTTGTTATACACAAGTTTGAATGCGTAGAAAAACTGCGAAACTTGGGTTACTGTATCCTCATTACTGAAAACGTGATACAAAATTTAGTAATTTCTTATTTATTCTATGTTCAAAATGAAGTGAAGCTCTTTAAGGTACGGTGTTATGAGGGAGCTTTCTAACCTTTTAATTTCGGGAGGTAAGGCGTTTCGCTCCGGCTTGCAAACTTCAGGAGCGAACTCTTCAGATTGGCAATGGGATGCAAGTCTGCCAATGACGTCTGTGACCTTGTTGCTGATCGATTGGTTTCTGCTCTACTTGAAGCCAGCGAGGACGGTAAAGTAGGTATTATCGGAAAGCGGTCGCGTCCTCTATATGATACGCCGGAAAGCTTTAGTAGAGCAAAGCGTAATTCTGGGCGAGGCGCGGGCATTTCGCCCACCACACACTTATTTTCCAGTGAACGTCAGTAGAGTCCTAACGATATAGTGCGTTAGGAATTGGCAAGGAGCAGTCTGAGCTGGACGCGGAGCCATCTCAAGCGAAGGATATTGTGGGACGAAAAGAATGGTTACTTCGGAAAAATTGAATGGGATAGTCCGGGTCACCAATGAAGTTCTTTAAGGTACGGTGTTATGAGCGAGCTTGAAGCTATTTAGGAATGCGATGTTGCGAGGGAGTTTCCACCTTTTAATTTGGGAGACGGCGTTTCGTTCTGAGTCTACGCACCTGAGACCCTTCAGACAGGCGTGGTGCACAGCTCTGCCTGTGACGCCAGAGTGGGAACGGCAGTCATCGAACGCTGGTACTCTGTCTTACTTAACCCCGGTGAGGGCGGATCTTTGAGGTATTGTTTGCCACCTGTCGCGCCCCTCATATGCTTACATTGGAAGCTGTAGCAGAGTAGAGTAGAATTCTTCAAGAGGAGCTGGCACGCCACGTACAACGCGAGCACGCTACAATCTTTCCTCTTGCTCTATTCACACATCACGCAGGTACATACATGTCACAAAACTGACTTTGATAGCTGCAAAACTATTGCAACAGAAAAAATGCTGTCAAGTCGCATTATTTCGTGAAGCCCTCGAAATTGAGAAGAGACCAAACTGCCTGAACAAACGCGATAGCAGCCAACGCCTGCCCGACACATGTGTCGAGCAGGCGTTGCCTATCATCGCGTTTGTTGAGGCAGTTTGGTCTCTTCTCAATATCGAGGGCTTCACGAAATAATGCGAAATAGATATCTGTTCGTATGGGTGGGTTTTCCACCCACACTGTCTGTAGAAAACCCACCCATACGAACAGATATCTACATGCAAACTCTCATCACCATCCGACACAAATCAATTCCGTTCTGAAGTCCCTCGTCCACAAATCCATCCAACTCACCGGCAGTAAACATATCTAACAAGAATTCAATGAGCTCAAATCTGCTCTACTCCAAAATGGATAAAGCAGATATCTAATTCAAAAATCCTTTCGACGGAAACAGATACACCCTCAAGTTTCTCAAGAGCCTCCAGAGAATAACCCACACAAGGCCTTTCTTCCTTTCATCCGAGGTATTACTGATAAAATAAGTCGTATCTTACGGAAACAAGATATAGAGAAAATCTTAACAGCAAGCAATAAAATATCCACCTTTCTCCCAAGGATTCAATTCCAAACGAATCTCAAGGTATATTTGAAATACAATGCTCGGAATGTCCCAAGTCATACATAGGTCAAACTAACAGACGAGTGACTAACAGAGTATATGAACACAAACTTGCTGTCCGTAAAGCTGACCCATCCCCTGTCCCATTCACACATCACGCAGATACAGGTCACAAAATTGACTTTGGTAATTGCAAAACTACTGCAACGGAAAAATGCTAACTAGTCGCATTATTCGTGAAGCCCTCGAAATTGAGAAGAGACCAAACTGCCCCAACAAACGCGATGCCAACAAACGCCTGCCCGACACATGGAAACCTTCAATTTGTCGTCTTCCTATAACAACAGTCTCCCCACACAGGATTTACCCCACCACTTCCACCCCCGCTGTCCCACCTTCACCACGTATAAATACCCGTACTTGTTGTTCTACAGACCAGTTCGCTAGAGCGAGTGGACACACTGCGATCTACGAGACTACTGGTGATGAGACCTGGGGAGTAGGCAGATTGAGATCCTGGCATTGAATCACTAAATTCAACTATTGTTCTTGATAATGGCTTCAAAATCGGAGCCGAAACGTCGGACGCTTATAAATTCTAGACCCGGTCCAACTCGGAATCTTCATAGTCCTAATAATTTTAATAGCTTATTGGTGTACCCTTTTTTCACCAAATTGGGACGAAAATTCTGAAAAACCGGTCTTGGTTTAGCCAAGGTTATTTCAGGGAAACGCCAGGAACTTTTTTATAATCCTCGTGCTTGCGATGATAACTTCCTATATAAAAAAGCTCCCTGGTGAAATGAAACCTGTCAAACCACAGAATTAAGGTCTGTCCTCTTCTCCAAGCCTGTAAATCCTGTGCCAGTTCTACATTTAGCTGTCTCGACTGCATAGATTGGCAATCCCTCAATCCAAGGGCGTCTCGGCCTATTATGACCATGCCTGTCTTTATTAAAAAGCCGACAGACCTTAATTCTGGGGTTTGACAGGTTTCATTTCACCATGGAGCTTTTTTATATACAGAAAGTTATCATCGCAAGCACGAGGATTATAAGAAAGTTCTTGGCGTTTCCCTGAAATAACTTTGGCTAAACTAATCCCGGTTTTTCAGAATTTCTGTCCCAATTTGGTGAAAAAAGGGTACAGCAATAAGCTTACTCTATATAACAAGGATAAGGCCAAAAGGCTGAATTTTGGGAACATTTGTGAAAATATCCCTTCAGTTCTACCGCAGCCAGACTACAGAGAGTTATGGAAAAGGAGGGAACAACATCAACAATGGCCTTAAGAAGTGGAATGGGAACTATATAGAAGCAGCGAGAAGAGTTGGCTCCTACTTCTTGAAACACACTTTCCAGGTAATAAGCTGATATCTAAAAGTTAATCAGTAATGAATCGAACCAAAAACCTCCATTGAGAGAACTGAAGTATTGATGGAAAAGTATTTATTGAGCAATAAACACCTTCCAACTGTATAAAACAGTCGGATTCCACGGTATTTTTCCTGTATTCTTGCAGAGAAAACTAGACGACATCCTTTTCCACCTATTAAGAATAACAAGAATCAGCTTGAAGCTCTCGGGTGAAATGCGTTGTTGTGAGGGAGCTTGCACCTCTTAATTCGGCAGATGTCGTTTCGTTCGGAGTCTGCGCATTTGAAACGCCGGGGACCATGTGTTCCGCTTGGAACGGTGGTCGTCAAACGCTGTATGCCTTGCCCTATTTGAACTCGGCCGGTTAGTCATGAATGTGTAGACTGGTCGGGTACTCTATTGATACGCCGGTCAAGCTGCGACAGAGCAAGGCAGGTTTCTGGACGTGGAGCGAAGAAGTTGTTCGCTACATCAACATTCTAAATAGTTTTCACCATTTAAGTTGCTCGTTAGTTCGGAAGGACGAATTATCTTTCCATGAATCTGGTCGGGTACTCTATTGATACGCCGGTCAAGCTGCGACAGAGCAAGGCAGGTTTCTGGAAGAGGATCGAAGAAGTTGCTCGCTTTAAGCTAATTAACTGATGGTAAAAAGTATAGACATGAAGTCTGAAGCTTTTCCGCGCTTATTCATTACTCCATTTCCCCTGAAAATCTCAAATCGGTGAACAAATTTTTAAAGAAGCTACATATTGTGGTGAGTCCACTCTGCTCTGCCACGTCTTCCCGGCGTTTCGCACAGAGGACGGGACCATAGATCAACAAGACTATATATTATTGTTAATCTATGGACGGGACGCTCTCCAATACTCAATTCACCGTACTTTCTGGCTTCAAGTAAAGCAGAGTGCGAGCGTTCGATACCGCCGTGCCAATTGAAACAAACTCACAGGCGTCATTAGCCGGCTTGGACATATAGACGGTGTCCCAGAATGAATGAATAATCCTGAAACACTGTATAGAAGAGCTATGAGGTAGGAATATCTTTGTTTTTTCAAAATAATTATTACTTCCAGTTGCGTTTCTGTGTAACACGCTTACAAATAAATCAAATCCATCAGTTTCTTCATGGTAAAATATTCTTCGATAAAATACCAATAGATATGCAGAAAACGGTATGAATTACTGTTGTAATTTTTTTGAAACAAGATATCCAACTTCAAATTTCATCATAAAATGTGTTTAATATTTCATTATATGAAAGTTTAATCGTTCATGGTGGAAAAAAATGTAAGAAAGCTCGAGTGGCCAACATTAATGAATATGCGTTTTCATGCAGATTACAACATAGTACAATGCATCTTTATAACTCACGTGAATGCGAAGTTATAGCTATTAGTAGAAGAAGCAAATTAGACTGAATGAAACAATACTGAAAATTCAATAATTTCTCCTCTGAATGTGTACCTGATGAAAGCCTGAAAAAGAAGAGAAAACACTATTCATCTTATAATCATGCTCCAATGTATTAATGTATAAATGTTTCTTTGATTGAGAATCGTGTTGAAACAACACCTAGTTATTCGTTTGAACATAATCGTTTCGCTTATTGATTTTCACTTTGAAAGTTTGGTGATTTCGTAACGATTTAGTCTTTTTCTGGATTGATTTGCAACTTTGAACATGCCACGAAATAATTACACATCACAGGAATACACAAATTTTGCCCTTAGTGTTACTTGTACCACCTGGCCACCCCATTGGTGTTGGATTCGAGGGGGCAGTGGTTGAAAGTCCGCATGTTGGACTAGGGAGGTATTACATTTATCTGTTCGCAAACCCCTATGTTCGGGATATTCTCATGAAATGACTCAGGGTTTAGCGGGACTTGACGGTTCGACCGGCCTTGTGCTGAATACGGATCAATATGTAACTTTTTAGGGTTTGTGGACCTCGACGAAATAGCTTAGTCGTTAGTGCTTAACGCCAAGATCAATCAAAAGACCTCACATGGGTTCGTGGGTCATGACGTACAGGCCATGTTGACGGTGCCCGTACCAGGATCAATTGAGTCAACAATCTTAGTTCATGGACTGCGTTCGGATGCTTGGATAAGAAGCCCTTCCGGCGAGTGAGTTGCGTCACTAGCCAACTCGGGTACTGACCTGCAGGGCCAGTAGAGGTTAAAAAGTTCTTCGCTGCTTCCAGTCAGACGGTTTTGGCTTTCGAGCCGAGGCCCAAACTGGAAGTTGGTGGGTTCATCTCTTCGGAGGGGTTCTCGCTTCGCGCGATGATATGGCGTAATCCTTATCATACTTTCTGCCTCTGGGGCAGAGTTTGTCGCGCTGGGGGCGCTTGCTTTGACTAAGACCCTAGTTTCATTCCGGTAAAATGGAGGTAAAGGCTTGGTGCCTAACGTAATGCCATTCGCGCCAGTCCCTGAACCCGTGTGGTGGAAGATCGACCGAATGGGGCCCTAGTTTCACCGTGAGGTGGAATGGAGGGCTGAGCCGCTTTGATCATCTCAGTGGCAAGGGAGTCCGTCACAGCACAGGGCCTCTCCCTTAAAACTAACGTACTCTACCCTATTGCAGTAAATCCCCGGATCTTTCTGTCCAATAGCCGAGTGCGTTATGTTCGTACATAACGCACTGCGTTACCTCGGGAGGGTGGATGCCCACGGGTAGTACTTGTACTACGTGGCAATCCAATTGGTGTTGGGCAGTGTTTGACAGTCCGCATGCAGGACTAGGGAGGTATTCTGTTTATCTGCTCGCAGACACTCATGTTCGGGATATTCTCATGAAATGTCTCAGGGTTTAGAGGGACTTCACGGTTCGACCAGTCTCATCCTGAACCTGGGTCGATTGTGAGAGGTTTCTGGGTACAGGCCGGATTGACGGTGCTCGTACCAGGATTAACTGAGGTATCAATCTTGAGATTATCTTAGTTCTTGAGAATGCGTTCGGATGGATGTCTAACAAGACCTTCCAACGTGTGAGTTGCATCCCAAACAACTCGGGTACTGACCATGCAGAGCCAGTAGAGGTTGGATAGTGCTTCGCTGCTACCAGTCAGACGGTTGTAGGTTTTCGAACGGAAGCCCACACTGGAAGCCGGTGGCTTCATCTCTTCGGGGGGGTTCTCAGCACGCGCGATGATAAGATTTAACCCTTATTACACTTTCTATCTCTTGGGGCAGACTGTGGAGACTGCTAATTAGTCACTTGGTGAAAGAGCTACGCTCACATGCCAATACACTAACTGGTAGAATTCACCTCGTCAAGAGCAATCGAACGATGCACTGGTGTATCAAGATCGAGTGCACACCATATATTTAAAAAAATAAACAAATTTCATCCTTATCACTTAACACGAGTGCAAACATTGGAACGGAGAGACTATCAGGCAAGATTGCTTCTCTGCTGACAGATGTTCGCGGAAATGAAAGAAGATCCACAATTCTTCGATCATATTCTGTGAAGTGATGAATCAACGCTGAAGCGAGATGGATACTGCAACATGCACAGCTGGCAAACTTCGAATCCTCATTAGATGAGAGGACAGGTCCCAGTACCATTTCAAGATAAATTATTGTACTAGAGTGCTGAATGGAAAGATAATTGGTCCTTCCGAATTAACGAGCAACTTAAATGGTGAAAACAATTTAGAATGATGATGTAGCGAACAACTTCTTCGCTACTCGTCCAGAAACCTGCCTTGCTCTGTCGCAGCTTGACCGGCGTATCTATAGAGGACACGACCAGTCTTAAGATTCATGACTAACCGTCCCAGCCGAGTTCAAGTAGGACAAGGCACAGCGTTTTATGATCATCGTTCCAAGCGGATTACATGGTCACTTGCATCATAGGTAGAGTGTGCGCATCACGCCTATCTGATGAGTTTTAGATCGCAGGCTCGGAAACGAAAATAATAATTTCGAGGCTGTCCTTCATTTCGTTCCACAGATCCCCGCTGGAGATAGTGCCGCGACCAGACCAGCGGCGGACTGTCTCTTTGCCTGATTCCCAACGCCCTATTCCGTGACCTTACAGACGGGAGTATGTCGCGTGCCAGCTACTCTCGAAGAATTGTACTCTGCTTTACTACTGCTTCCGATGTAGCATATGAGAGGGCGCGACAGGTAGCAAACAATACCTCAAAGATCCGCCCTCACCGGGGTTAAGTAGGGCAGAGTACCAGCGTTCGATGACTCACGTTCCCATAAGGAACGGGGGTCACTCTGGCGTCACAGGCAGAGCTTCGCACCTCGCCTGTCTGAAGAGTTTGAGGTGCGCAGACTCGGAACGAAACGCCGTCTCCCCAAATTAAGAGGTGGAAGCTCTCTCGCAACACTGCATTCCTAAAGAGCTTCAGCAGACAGTTCGAACATTTATTATAATAATGTGGACATTGTACATACTAAATATCACATTAAAATAATACTTTTTCTTCACGAATTTTTACTAACTACCTGCTCAAAACAGTACGAAAAAACTATTTGATTTCTACTTTGATTTCCTGAATAAGTGGAATGAATGAGTTTTCATCACTATGTAACGTTGTTTTTTATGAATTTCTTATCATCAGGTACAGACTAAGAGAAGAAATTATAGAATCTTCAATATTTTGTCATTGGTCGAATTTGCTATACTAATAGCAATAATTTCGCATTTACATAAGTTATGAAGATGCATTTTACCATTTTTAAATCTGCATGAAAGGCGCATATTTTTTTAAGATGGCCACACAGGCTGTCATAAATTTTTTTCCACCATGGAGTTCAAAATTTCATATAATGAAATATTCGTCACATTTTATAATGAAATTTGAAGTTGGATATTTTTTTCTAAAAAAATTACAACAGTTATTCTTAGGGTTCTCTGCATGTTTATTAGTATTTAATGAAGAATAGTTTACCATGTAGAAACTGATGGATTTGATTTATTTGTGAGCGTTTTACACAGAAACGCAACGTGGTGCAGTAGATATCATTATTTAAAAAAAAAAAATATATTTTGTTTTGTATTTTTTTAGTGCCCAGTAGCTCTTCTATACAGTGTTTCAGCATTATCCATTCAGTCTGGGACATATATATGAAAAACTTTCAAATGTGAATAACCGAGGAATCATTGGACCGAATTTGCCCGATATATTTAGGCTAAAACCTATCCTGAAAGTGTCAACGATATCACGTTGTTCCCTAAAACAAGCGATCAAAAACGGAAAACATTGTACGAAGTGTGTTAAGAACTGGTTAGATAAAAATAAATTAGAATGTGGAAAAAAACCAATTACTAACCTTTGAACGATTGAGCAGATCAACAGTTAATTTTCTGGGAACTGAAGTAAATGCAAGTTTTGCTTGGTCGAGTGACCTAAAAGAATATGTGGAAAATTATCAAAATATATTTCCATGCTATTTAATTTAAGAAGAACATCCTCAATTGAAGTGGTTACAGTATCGGGTGTTTTTTAGAGTGATAGAACTTTAAATTGAAATAAAACACATTTAAATTAAGATTGAAGTCAAATTTTTTTTATTTTAAAGATAATTTTATGACATTTATGTTTAAAAAATAATTTCCGGCATATGTCCACCACGACTAGCTCTGAGGAACCACATTCGACCAGACCAATTTTAGACCACTTTTTCGAGTAATTCAGGCCTTATTTAATCAATAACACGAGTTTTGTTGGCTTCCAAAGCCTACTATTGTTTCTGGTTTATCAGCATAAACCAATGAATTGACATAACCCCAATGAAAATAATCCAGTGGAGTTATGTCGCATGATCTAGGAGGCCAATTTATTGGACTATTTCTAGAAATAATGTTATCGCCAAATCTTTCTTCCAATAAATCAATTGTTACGGTAGCACCATCTTGTTGGAACCAAAACACTTCTGGGTCGATACCATTAAATTTTGAAACAAATAATCATTGATCATCGATATGTAACGAGCACCATGCACTGAAACATTAGCTCCAGCATCGTTTTTAAAGAAATATGGACCGATGATGCCTCCAGCGTGTAAAGCACACCATACAGTGCATTTTTCAGGATGAAATGGAACCTGCAGAACTTCCTGAGGATTGTTTCCACTCCATATACGGCAATTTTGCTTGTTTACATAGCCGTTCAACCAGAAATGAGCTTCATCACTAAACACAATTTTACGATAAAAAATTGGATCAACTTTAAGCTGTTCTAGGGCCCAATCAGCAAACAAACGACGCTTATTATGGATATGTGGCTTTAGTTATTGAATCAGTTGGATCTTGTATGGGTGTAGACCAAGATCTTTACATAAAATTTTCCATTAAAACAAATTGTAGAAATTACTATGTTTTACTACCAATAAAAATATATTTTACACATTTTCTCGTGACTCGAGTTTCGGGAAATGAACTATCCCATCATCAGACAACAGTTGTCTGATATTTTTATTGGTGGTAAAACATAGTAATTTCTACAATTTGTTTTAATTATGATCAACTACCAAATAGTAACGGCTGAAACAATTCAGTATCTAAAATTTTCCATGTGGTAGATGCACAGAGTCCAACTTGTTGTGAAAGTCGACGAATAGACAAATCTGGATCATCATTAACACTATGACTTACAGCAGCGATATTTTCTTCTGTACGTACAGTTGTTTGTCTTGTTGTTGTTGTTGCATCGAGTAGAGAAAATGTTGTCCGAAATCTATCGATAATTCGACGGATAAGCTGCTGTGATGGACGATTATGTAAACCATAAGTTTCACGAAGTGCCCTATAAGTTTGGCGAATAGAGCACTGATTTTGAAAATGAATTTCAACAATTTGTAAACGTTGTTGCGGCGTGAATCTTTCCATGATAATTTGTCAATGCTTATTGAACAGAAATGTCAGAACATGGCTTCTACCTTCTGTCAAATCACAGTTATCCATATCGAAAGTTCTATCACTCTAAAAAACACCCGATAGCTTATTATTCAACAAACTATCTTAGGTAATGGAATAATTATCTGTGGAGACTCATCTGAAGGAAAAAGACTATTTTCTCTTCAGAAATCGGCAATTAGAATAATGTACAAACTCAAGAAACCAGATTCACGCTGAACTAAGTTTGTGTTTTAAGGAATACAACTTCTCTGAGCACATTATGTGGGGACATGCCTCCTCCTTGCGCAGAATTCCGATTTTTTCTGCTACAACTTTTTGATAATACCTAGTTCACCGCCCTCGCCGGCTTCAAGTAGAGCAGAGGGCGAGCATTGTTTTTTTAACAGTGAATAGAAGTTTCGGAGTTCAGTAGTTTCAGTTTACAAGTCTACGAACTTGAACCGACCAGAATGGCAGATATTTGTTATGTGTGTTCATTATTTGAACCGTGGATCGCAGGAATTGAGATGCAATGGTTTTTGTGCTGGCAATTATCATGCTAAGTATGTAGATCTTACGGCGAGTCAGCTGAATTTCTTGTTGTAGTGCAATAGTGTTAAATAGAAATGTTCATGGTGCAGTGATGAGGTTTCCGTACAGGGGTCATCCGAAATTGAGAAGTTACCTTTGAAATCTAATGTGGATGCTATTCTTAAATTTATGCGTGAAATTAAGTCCGAGATGAAGGAATTCCGTAGGAATCAGGAGACACTGGCAGAGTCGGTCAATTTTTGTTCGGATAAGGTGTCTGATTTCGAGATCAGTGTATCCAAATTGGTGAAACATGTCAAAGTAATAGAATCTGTGTTACATATTTGCCATATGCCCGCTTACTTTGAGAGATTGTATTCCTTGTGAACCAGCGGAGTTCTTTAGGGTAAATCGCTGAGTAGTCCTGGTAGAGGTCGACATGTCGTATAGAGACAGTAAATAGCTCCGGATATCCAACGCTATTGTGAGAATGTGCGAGTGATTGCTAGATCATTCTTCCGAGGTATTGTAAAATCCCCAGGATAAGTTTGCGTGACCCTTCAGGTAGTGTTCGGTTCATTCTTCAGTAATGTCTGAGCCTTCCTGGGCCTTGGACACACCAAGGAGGCCAGATACAGTCCATTTGATAGAAACTATTTCGGTCGACTCGAATTATGTTAGATCTTCTCTTCAAGGAGATCTCCTGGGCATGCCACAGTTACCCTAACCTTACTGTCCATTTAAACTTACCCCTTGTAACGGCTATGTTCTGCACTGGTTACCGGAAGTGCAGTTGTAGGTGCGATTGCTAGCTGTATCCTGTTCCTTCTAACCCCTTCCGCTGCATAAGAATGATATCCGATTTGAGCTCGTTACCGACCTAACGATATGTAGTAATAAGTCATTTAGACCCGGGGCGCTATTAGGTTCACTGTGGTGCTTTGCAAACCACTGCGTAGAGTAGATTTAACCACATGCTGATAAATGTGTTTCCATTCATTGAGGGTTGTTGTTTTTTTTAACATTACTAATAGAAATATGTAATTCTGGCATTACTGTGTTTTAAATATTTGAACCGCCCGTCACTATATTCTTGCTCTCGTTAGGTATAATTTGGGTTGACTACACAACGTAACCTCCTATTCTCCCGCCACTAGACGATCACGACAAAAAGCGCTCTTCAGAGTTCTTCGTATAACACGGGATAGCTCAATACAATATAACTATTAATATTTTTATCTCAAAACCATTTCCCTCTACTGTACCCACATTTAATAACACCTGTTTGTATTTTTGTTATTGAAGCTTTTATGGAAATGAGGATGTTATGAGGGAGCTTCTACCTCCTAATTTGGTAGGCGGCGTTTCGTTCTGGGCATGCGCATCTGAACTCTTCAGACAGTTGTGGTGCGCATGTCTGCCTGTGACGTCAGTGACCCTGTGTTCGACGTCGGAACGGTCGTTGAACGCTGTGGGCTTTGCCCTACTTGAACCCGACGGCGACGGTCAGTCAGGTATTGCTAAGACTAGTAGTGTTCTCTATATGTTACGCCGGCATGCTGTAGCAGAGCAAAACACAATTCTGGACGAGGAGCGAAGAAGCTGGCCGCTACACACTCCTCCTCCAGTGAGTGTCAATAGGGTCACGGAATAGGGCTTTGATATCAGGCAAGGAAACAGTCTGCTGCTGAGTTGGACGCGGTGCCATCTCTAGCAGGGTTACTGTGGAGCGAAAGAAATTTTTATTGAAAAAAATTTAATTCAATTTTAAAAATATTTGAATAAAAATTTATTGAAATTTGAATTTGTAGTAGGTTTAAAAATTTACAAATTTCAATTTCAGAAATTTTTATTGAAAAAAATAGCGAAGCACTATCGAACCTCTACTGGCTATGCATGGTCAGGTCTCGTGTTGTTTGGGACGCAACTCACACGCCGGAAGGGCTTTTTATCCATCCACCTGAACTCAGTCTCATGAACTAAGATAAACTCAAGATTGATGCCTCAATTGATCCTGGTACGAGCACCGTCAACACGCCGAGGCCCACGAACCCATGTGAAGTCTTTCAATTGATTCTGACGTCAAGCACCAACGGACTAGCCGTTTCGTCGAGATCCACAAACCCTAAAATGTTACGCAATAGATCCAGGTTCAGGACGAGGCCAGTCGACCCGTCAAGTCCCACTAAACCCTGAGTAATTTCATGAGAATATCCCGAGCATGGGGGTCTGAGAACAGATACATGAAATACCTCTCTCCTCCCTAGTCCAGCATTCGGACTTTCATCCACTACCCCCTCGAGTCCAACCTGTGTGCATCCACCCTCCCGAGGTAAGGCAGTATGCTACATAACGCACTCGGCCATTGGACAGTAAAATCCGGAGATTTACTGCGATAGGGTAGAGTACGCTAGTTTTAAGAAAGAGGTCCTGTGCTGCGACGAACTCCCTGTCACTGAGTTAATCAACCGGCTCAGCCCTCCATTCCACCATAACGGCAAAACTAGGGCCCCATTCGGAAGATCTTCCACCACACAGGTCCAGTGACTGGCGCGAATGGCATTACCTTAGGCATCGAGACTCAACCCTTCATTTCACCGGGATAAAACTAGGGTCCTAGTAAATACAAACGCCCCCATCGCGACAAGATATAATGGCATGGGGGCGACGTCCGTCGTAAATGGAACTTAATATTAGGTTTATCGTTTCAGACAAAGCACCATATGAATCTTTTGATCTAATTACCTGGGGGACTCGTCGAGCTGTGCAGAGTACAGTAAAACAGTGAGTGTTTTGATGGTTGACTCTTTTCCCCGCATTCACAGAATGCGATGGGAGAGAGATTAAGCCTGCATAGATTTGCCCGAAATGGACCATGGCAAGTAATGAAGCACGTAAGAGAGTAGTTTAGCCGAAAAAATGCATTTTCGATCGCAAAGTCCACCTTGGGCAGCAATTCATGAGTTCTACCATTGGGGAATCCATTCCAGCTTTCTTGCCAGGAGTGAATGAGCATTTCCCAAAGATTCTTTATGTTATTAGAGTTGTTCGCTACATTATTTTCTAGATCCATCTGTGCTCCGAATAGCCTACCCTTGTAGATGTATTCTTTAGTGCGTCGGAAATTGTATTTGGCAGAAAATATTCTGCCATTATGCTTAGTGGAATTTCATCTGTTAGTACCTCGAATTCTGGGTTGGAAACAGTGCGGAATGCATTGCTTATGGTTAGTAGTATAGATCTATGGCATGCAGATAAATTTCGGCAAACCTTTTCGGCTGTCTGCACTGACTAGTGTAGCCAGGTCATCAGCGTATGCCAAACTTTCCCCACATTCCGTGGGGAGAACAGCCAATAGTTCGTCTAGGAGCAGGTTCCACAGGAAGGGCCTTGGGACCGATCACTGAGGACATCCCATCAACGTTCCTTTTATACCAGCAACCACCCTGTGAGAAGGAGAAGGATCTGTCTGAAAGGTATGAGAAAATGATCCCGTAGTATGCCGAGTCCGGTAAGGCAGATCAGAATCTGCGCAGAACGGAAGGCCACCACATGTAATCAAAAGTCCCGTCAACGCCCGTAAACAGGCCAGCGGTATCTCGCTTTTCTGAGGGGAAAGTGGACTATCTTCCTAACAGCATCCTCAGTGCATTTTTCTGTGCGGAATCCGTACTGATTCTCCGACTCTTGGCCAGAAGCCGAATATAGTGGAGTAATTCTAGTCAATACTAGTCTTTCTAGTAGTTTACCCCTCGCATTTAAAAGACATACTGGTCGGTATGACTTTGGATCATCCAGCTTTTTGTTTTTATGCTTCAAAAGAAGAGAAATTTTACCTGTTTTCCAAGCCTTAGGATAGTATGAAAGCCGAGGGCGAGAATTGTACAACCGTTTGAGAGAGTCTGGGTGGGTAATCCAGACTCTTCGGATTATAAATCCTGAGATTGTATCAGGACTTGGGGCGCATTTTTGGCGCATATTGCCTAGTGCGTTTTGAAGTTCCCATTCTTCGAAGTTCCAGTATTGCCTCCGCGGTTTCCCATCAGGTCTCGTTGGGGGTTCTTACTGAGCTCAGTATTGGTAGGACTTATAGTTTATCAGTTACCACTTTCTAAGCCACCGACCATAATGACTTTTGGGCTTCTCTCTTGACGAACTTCTGCCAGTTGTCAAGTTTGGCGGCTCTTATTGCCTTGTTGCATTTGTTTCGGATGACCTCCGAAATGTTCCTCAAGTCTATTACGACCCTTTTCTCAGCTTGTCTTAGCCTCTTCATTCATCGGTTGAGGTTTATTCTGGAAAGCTTCAGTTCGTTTGTCCACCAGCCCATCTTGTATGATGGGTGAGGGGTGGACCGTATAGACATTCTGGCTTTGTCGTATATAACCGCAGTTATTCTTACGACCAGCTTGTCGAGCTCTGTTGTGTTCCTGCATTTCAGGTTTACGAACTCTGCATCGAACACTTCCCAGTGCGCGTTCCTCGGGAAGAATCTGGGCTGGTGTGCGTCAATCCGATGGCCCGTTGTTGTTTCAGAATTAAAAAGTTTGAAAAGAATAGATCCGTGATCACTGCTCACCCAGTGTTCTTTCGCCGATCAGCCAGATCGCTCTGTACGTGTGTCTCGTATACAACGTGATGTCTATGTTTGATTCGCCATTTGATGAGGCGAATGTAGTCGAGAATCCCGGCTCGTTTAGGACAGTTAAAGTTGAAGATAAGATCTTCAAGAAGTTCCCCTCAATGGTCCCTTGAATCAAAGTGCCACAGAGGGGATTTAGCATTAGAGTCCATTGTTAGGACAATTTTGTTCCTCCTGTAGTAGAGAGAAATCAGGATTTTCTCGATTTGCGTGAGAAATGGTTGAATCTCCAAACAAAATTGACAGTATACGTTTATGAGGTATATTGTCGTCCCGTTATGAGAAATGCCTGCCACGTTGATATTTGAATCCGATAAATGTCCTAAGTATGTGACATTTGTTGCCGGATTGAATACTGCTATGATTGAGGATGAGTTTTCTCCACTGGATACCGTTCGATGGGACATCAGTCCTCGTACCTCACCCTATGCGTGGTAGGGTTCCTGTAGAATAGAACAGAATAGAATAGAATAAGTTTTATTTTACAAATCATTGATACATATACAAAACATCAAAGAAGAGAAAACAAGTCATGAACACACCAAGATATACACACACATACAGGTATGTGGAAAAAATAACATTTAAAACGTTTTAATAGACCTGTACCAGAGATTAGCAGGCCGCTTCAAATTCATCGATAGAGTAAGCCTCAATTCTTAATACAATTCGGTATATTTCCTTCTGGAAGGATTCAGAGCCAATTTGTATCTGTACATATCTACGAAGCATGTTGAATTATTTGATGGCCATATATGTGCAACTTTCTCGAACAAGCTTAACTTATGTGCAGGATAGAAGTAGATAATTTTCTGCCTTGTATTGTTTTTATTTTCATATTCTTTAAAGTATGACCTGTGCTTTTGCATGAACAATAGTGTTCTATAAATGTAAAGCCCTATTATGCTTAAGATATTGTGCTGCCTAAATATTCCACGACAAGATTCTCTGTAGCTCATTCTAAATATTACTCTGATAGCTAATTTTTGTACTGAAAATATACGATGTACTGTAGTGAATCCTCCCTAAAAGTGACTGGAAGTTGGAATAATAAATAATTTTAAAGATATCCTGGTTCACATTATTTCTCAGCACTCTTAAGGTATAGACTACATAGTTCAATTTTCCCATGATATATTTTGTATGCACTCCGCATTTCCAAGATTGATCCATATACAATCCCAGAAATTTCATAGTACTAAAAAACTTTATTGTCTGATCACCAAAATCATCAGGGTATTGCAAAGAAAATCCTTGTGTACAGAATATCATACATTCTGCTTTGCTTACATTTAATATCGAGGAATTGCTACTGTACCATTCATCAACTCTGTACAGTATCATGCAAAGTTCAGTCGTGAGGTTGGTCAAATGAGGGGAAAACGTGAGAATATTCTTGTCATCTGCAAAGTCTAATGGTATAACTTTTTCACTAACCAAGCTTTTACTGAAGTCATTGATGTAAACAATGAATAATAGAGGACCTAGTGTACTACCCTGTATTACTCCCAACGTGACCAAGTCTCTCGTCTGATACGTACTGAATATTATTTATCTGAATAATAACTCTCTGCTTCCTGTCTTGAAAATAATTTTTGAAGAGGTCAAGTTGGGCGCCTCTGATACCAATACTCTCCAGCTTAAGTAGCAGCAGTTCATGAACTACAGAATCAAATGCCTTTGATAAATCCAAAAATAATCCCGTTGATATATCTCCCTGATCTAATGTTTTAAGAACCGTCTGCGTGAGCTCAAAGATTGCTGTCTCAGTACTCTGACCGGGAACGAAACCTTGTTGGCTAGGATTCAGAAGTTAGATTTTGATGAGATGCTTAAGTAGTCGATTCGCTAAGATTTTGGAAAATTTTGGAAAAAGACGCGAGCAAACTGGTAGGTCTAAAGTATTTTAGGTTCTCAGAGTCATATTTTTTGTGTAAGGGCTTAACTATAGCTATCTTCAATTCGTCTGGGAATATTCCAGTTGTGAATGACTTATTCAAGATAACATACATTTTGTCAAGAAAGTACCGGGAATTATCGATTTAAATCTGGTGGGGCAATGAGGCAGGTAAAAATTTTTTTTCCTAGGTTGGTACCACTGTCCTTAATTACTATGCCAAGCTTGAGCGGGATCTGTCAACTAGTGTGTTTGCAACAGCTGATTAAGTCAGTCGATGTCAGAGTGCGTGCCGATTTTTACTATGAGTGATTACGTTGAGCAAAGAATTTGTTTAAAGTTTTGTGTTGCAAATGAATTTTCGTGTGCCGATGCATTGAAAATGTTGCAAAAGGCCTTTGGTGATAATGCTCTATCGAAAACTCGTGCATATAGTGGTACAGAGCCTTCAAGGACGGTCGTGAAGTGGTCGCCCATCGACGGCTTCGATCGAAGATAACGTCGATAAAATTAAGGAAAGGGTGCTGGAAAACCGTCGTACCAGCTTGAGAGAGATAGCACATGATCTTAAGATATCCCACGAGTCCGCACGTACGATATTGATTGATATTTTGGGCATGAGAAAGGTGGCCGCACGACTCGTACCGAAAGACCTGAATTTTCTTCAAAAACGTCATCGCGAACAGGTTGCTTCAGACATGCTGGATTGCTGTAATTCCGATTCTACATTCATGGAACGCATTATAACTGGTGATGAGACCTGGGTCTACGAGTACGATATGCAAACAAGCCAGCAATCATCGGAATGGGTGGCAAAAAATGAGCCGAAACCGAAAAAACCACGCCAAAGCCGCTCGAAAATGAAGGTGATGCTCATTGTTTTCTTCGATATCCGTGGCGTGGTGCACTACGAATTCGTTCCAGAGGGTCAGACGGTAAACAAGGAGTATTACCTAGGCGTTATGAAACGTTTGCGTGAGCGTATCCGTAAGAAGCGGCCAAATTTGTGGGCGAACAACTCATGGATTTTGCATGACGATAACGCGCCTTCTCACCGAGCTACGATTGTGACTGACTTTCTCGCCAAAAACTCAACAAACCTACTTCAGCAACTACCGTAATCGCCGGATTTGGCTCCCTGCGACTTTTTCCTCTTCCCAAAACTAAAATTGCCCCTTCGTGGCACCCGTTTTGAGTCGATTGAAGCCATAAAACAAAATTCGGCGCGAGAGCTAAACTCCATCCCGGGAAGCGCCTATAAAAAATGTTTCGATAATTGGAAGTGCCGTTGGCATAGATGTATTGGAGCAAATGGAGCCTATTTTGAAGGCGACCCAATAAATTTTGACGATTAAATGTAAAAATTTTGTTTTAATTGAAAATTCCCGGTACTTTCTTGACAGAGTAGTATAACGCACTGACAATATAGTTTAATGTAACTTTTATCACTGACATAGGTATTTGATCATGGACAGTTGATGATTTATTCTTCATTTTTCTCACCACAGAAATAACTTCAGACTCTTCAATGTCAAACATAAAAATGACCGATGAATCCCTTCTGACACTACTTGTTCTCTAGGTGATGGAACATTTCTTGTTATATTCGTGGCAACAACAACAAATAATTAATAAAATTTTTGGCTATATCGATAGGCTGACAGTTCATGGATATATTCATTTTATTTTTTCTTTTTTTCCCGTGATGCCATTGACAATTTTCCAGGCTGTTTTCGATTTATTCCGAGAGTTAATTATTTTATCATTGTAAATTTTCTGTTTGTGAGTAACAATTGCTTGATCATACAGATATTTAATTTTTCTACATAGACTCGAGAATTCGGGTCTCACACTTGACTATAATTCGGTCAAGCAATAACTTCAGTGATTTGATTTCTTCGTAGTGATTTGATTTCTTCGCAGTTAACCTTACTCCATTTAAATTTTTCAGTATTCATTTACCAGAAGTTTTCTAAATTGTTGAAGGATGATTAAATATTTGTTGTTGATAGATGTTATATTTTATTGAATGTGAATTGTTTGAATACTGACGAAGCAAAGTCTCTCTTAAAACTTGTTTTTCAGTAATGATTTTACATATCTTGAGATTTTATAGAAAGTAACTTAGTTAGATATTCAATAATATTGAATATTCTAAGTAAGATAGTTTTATGATGAAATTCTCAAGATTATGTTAAACAGTTTTGAAAGATATTTGTTTTCATAAGATTGATCAGCAGAAACAAAATTTTGTCTATTCAAAATATTTAATTTATAGGATTTTGGTTAACAATTTTTATTTATTGGATTTTGTTATATCATTTGGATGTCTTATAATGAATGTTTATTTTATATGTCGTTTGATATAAGTGGTACTTATATGACATTATTTTAATTTAATTCCTGAAGTTATAATTATTAAATATAATTTTTTGAAATTAAATATGTAGAGGGCTAATATTAAAATATTTAAATGATTTCTTCGTTTTCTCGGAAATTAAATTTGCTATTCATATTAACTTTGAATTCAACTAACGGAAAGCACTATTCAAAAACTGTCCTGAATGTATGTGAAAAGATATTCCACATGTCGTTCGCATCTATTGTCGAGGAACTATTGATATCACTCCAATGTTCCTGCTATAGTATCTCATTAAATTTTGCCATGGTAACCTCGTTAATTTTTTTACCTGTTACTTTCTCATTCACTTGAGGGTGGAACGAGAGAACAAGAACTGTATAACTGCTACATTAATTTTTCCCCTGACAGCCAGCTCTGTTATCTCAGAAATTACAGTCAATGATTTCTGCTCATTGATCTGCATCACATTCACGCTGAGGGCGAAGCAGTGTCGATCAATGCTCTTTATTTGTCTTCGTGTTGCTTTTGCACGGGACAAGATCTACTAGATGCGTGATGCGCATCTTACCACTTTCTGTCACTACAATTTATGCACTGCGGTGCGTCTTTCCTATTGGAACAGTCCTTAGTTGCGCAATGGCAACAGGTTTTAACCTGCTCCTTGCAGCCCGATGAAAACCCGTATCTTTGACACTTGAAACATCTTCTGATACTCAAATGTTTCCTTGCACTGAACGATTTCATGTCGTAGTAAGCCCTACCCTCCTTGAGAATAGCGTTTGTCAGCTTGTAGGGGGCACTTATGACCACTTTCGTCCCTACCCGTTTTGGTAGGGTGTTTGTAAGCACCAGATTTTTGAGGTTCTTGAGGACGATTACTTCAATGAAGTCTTTGTCCTCCGAATCATCTGCTGCTGCGTCCTGCAAATTCACTCTCGGGAGTAATTTCCTTGGGGTGTTGCAGCTCAGATCGATTTTGGCGAACGAATTGCTCATTAGATCAGAATCAGTTTCAGAGGCTGCGCTGATCATGATCGCACCATTTTTGAGCTTGGTTAAGCTCTTTACTTACGCGTTAGGAGCGTTAGTTTTGAGTGACTGCGACATAACCTTAGTTATGTCGTCCGTCGTTTGGTCCGATTTGGGGGTCACGATTAGTACGTGGCCCCGCGATTTCTCAAGTTGCTCCTGAACCTGCTTAGGTTTGGGCGGTTTTGTGTTCGGCCTAGAAATGATCTTCTGAACTTTGGTGTCCAGAACTTTCTTAGCGGCTTCAAGATAGTTCTCTAGGCCCACTTCCGCAGGCCCAGAGGCTTGGTTTTCTGTCTTACTTCTCTCATGTAGGCGCCCTTCCAGGTAAAAGCACTTCTTTTCCGAACTTTACACAAGTTGCTCCATTTGTGTAAAGAACTTCAGTATGTAGACTGAATCTTGCTTGTTTATCTTGGAGTTTGGGTCATGCAAGTACTCCTCTAGATCTGTCCTTATATGATGGGTCGTCAGAGACTTCCCACCATCCGTGTTCTCCGTTCCACCCTCCTGCTCTGGGGGTGGATGTTTATTCCCCTTTGTTTGAGAGCTTGACTCAAGGGTTCCTTCTTTTGACCTAGTTCTTGTGACTAGGTTTGTTCGCCTTGGATTCAAGTTCGTAGAGCCAGTAATTTTGCTAGTAATCCCAACTTGATTAATTGGGGACTTAATTTTGCCTAGATCGCAGGATGACGATCCGGGAGACTCGAGGTGCCATCCGCCACCGTACCGGATTTGAGTTTCCTTACTCTGCTCTGTAAGTTTCTATTTTTACTATTCAACATTTTTATTTGCTTTTGATTTTGCTATTGCCTGCTATCAGCCGCTCTGTACAGAACGTTGACAACTCTCGCCACGGGGAGGTTACTGGTTGGACGAGAGTCAGTCGGTGTTGGTCTGTCAGGTATTCTCCAAACTAGTCGTGTCCTCTATATGCTAGGCCGGGAAGTAGAGCAGAGCAGAATTCCGGATGAGAAAGGTCACCACAATATAATTCTTTGTAGCTGGACATGTGTACATAATCTGTACCATTTGTTACACTCTTTGTTAACTTTTCTAAAGATGAAGGAATACTTCGAAACTGCAAACGCAAAAATGTATATACATTTAATTTTCTGGTAGTAAAATATACTCATTTCTGAAAACTTGATTTTAGTGACATGCCTATTCAAAATAGTGAATGCAAAATGGAAGAAGTCTATCCAGCAGAATTCAGTGACTTTTCTGAAAGGTGAACAGTCATTAATGTAAAAATGAGAGCTATATAATTAGGAAAAATTACAAGAAAAACTAAAAATATGAGCATAAGTCTAATACAAGGCAACTGGATGGAAAGTTATAACCTGAAACATATTTCAGTGAGTTGAAGACAATCATCAGGGATATAAAATATTATTCGAATTAAAGTGATGGTTTCACAAAGTTTCAAGTTAATAAAAATGGAAATATGGGAAACAACGATATGGAATTATGAAAAATAAATGAACACAACCTGAGGATAAAAAATGTAAACCAAAATGCCAATCCTGCTCCTCTAATTTTCAGGCAACCAATTTCATGTGAACAAGTTATTGACGTTGTCTACATATGATATCTTCATCTAGTCTTATTTCAAGGAAACTATATCAAACCAGTTAAAAAAAATGATAATTTTTTTATTATCTTAAAGCTATCGTTTCAGAGTATCTTTAAATTCGCAAAATACAGACATTTACACGAAGTGACAGCGACCTAGAACGAGCACGCAGAAACTTTAATCGGGGCTACATAGTGCGTTTCGCATCAACAAAGTTCGAATAATGTATTCGTTGCGATATTAGAAGACAATGTCACATTGTACACTCGGGTCATAACGGAAAAGCATTAATCCATATTTTGATCACGAGTATATTGAAAGGCTCTAGATAAAATTATTCGGCCTCCAAGGATGATTTATTCAAATTCGAACGATAATTCCACAAAAATAAATCAGCGCGCATTTGCGTATTGTATGAAAGTGATAACGCAACTGACACAGTAAATCTTTATCGCGTAAAAGTCGGGAACTTGATGCCTTTTGTGCACCAATACATGACCCATGGGTGATAACCGACCCCACATGAGCTATATAAATCACAAATTTGAGTCACAGCACATCCCAGTTTGAATATATCGTCGCAACGACTGATTGTGCCAGTTAATTGTTTCGATTTTGCTGATTCGTAGTGCAAACTTAAGTTTATTTGTGTTTTACCGGAAAGCTGTTCGTGTACTTTTTCTCCTCCAACCTGGCAGTAAAGAGAGGAATGCTGAGGACTGTGGTGGATTGTTTGGGTCTTCGGGTCAGATTGAACGCTCTCCACCAAACTTGGAAGTGGCTGCATCAAACCATCACCCTACACGAGTACCTTATCGCCCTCACATCATCGCATAAAAACATCCTCTAAGATAATATCTTAGCACGTAATTACATTCAGTTTTTTTTTAAACAAAGACTTATAATTTATTTTGTGATTATCAAAGATGGCACTGTTCCACCGCGCCATTTTCAATGTCAAAGCGACATATTTCCTTCGAGCTGCTGGTAGGAATTTGTCAACTGAAACAAGTATTAAAAAGTCTGTGTTCATCTCCCAATCGAAAGACATTTACGCCAACTTGGCACTTCAAGATTGGATATGCAAAAATATGGATATGACCGACCATCATATTCTGATGTTATGGCAAAACGAACCATGTGTTACTATTGGAAAATCGCAGAACCCTTGGTGTGAGGCAAACATCTCTGATCTGCCCAAAATCACCGATAGCGGTGTGAAACTGGCGAGGCAGAATACCGAAGGACCCTCCTTGTACCATGATCAAGGAAACCTGAATGTCACCTTCTTTACACACAAAGATCGCTTGAACGAGGGATATGACATGGAAATCATTTCTAGGGCTATTTTTAGAGAATTCTCCTTGAAGCTGGATCTGTCTGGAGAGTTCAAGTTGAGAGGAAGCTATAATGTATCCTTTTATTACACAACAAGATAATATTTTGTTCAAGTTTCACGCTTTCAAAAGTTTTCATTCATTGAAAATTTTTCCCCAAACAGGCTATTTCAACTAAACTACACTGTAGTACCTTGTACTTATATTCATTATTTACAGAGAAATAAGCATTATATTTCAAAGACTTTTTACAACCTGCAGAAATAATTTTCTTCAAAATTATTTCACAAAATATGTCGGCTGTTTGGAAAGTTTTCCTCTTGAACTGTTTATTCCAAGCAAAATCGTCATCTACATACCACAAAATAATATCAGAAAGATTTTCAATTAAAAGCCTTATCACTTAATTGTATTTTTGAAAAAAATAAGCCAAAATTGCACCGAAAGTATAAATTCCAATTCAATAATTTTCTCAGTTTAATATTACTGATAATATTTTACAAGTTTAATGCACAAGTGCAGTTCAATCAATACAAAGCCTGTAGAAAAAATCTAAGGTCAAACTATACATATCAGTAAGGGGTCAAACGTGCAGTCAAGAGGGCAATATCTTTACTGAAGATAATGGCACAATTCTCTCAAGCGCAATATAGAGCTTAAACAATTATTGAATAAACTGTCTTATTTACGCTTCATGGTAAAGTATTCATTCTATTTGCAAAAGATGTTATGGAACATATCCCACAATCTTGAAAATAGACTTCACCTTGATCTCGATATAATATTAATCTGATGGAATTCTTTCAGCCACCTTGAAGTTAACGGATAGTTTCCCACTCAATATTCCGGTGCAATGTTTCATTTTGAGCGAATCTACTGACACTTTTTCATAGATTTATATTTGGTGGTTCTATTTTAGTGAGACCAGATCCACAGATTTGGACTTTCAAATTCTATGTATGTCGAAAACCTTAATAATGCCACTTTTTGATACGGCATATAACGAATAGTGATGAGCATTTTTACGCGTCTCTTCCAGGAAATAGCTATCGTTTCGCGCTAATGTCTGCAATTTTTGAATTTGGTGCTGGTCCGTCAGGAAAACACGTTTATTTTCAAACGTAAAGAGCTAGATCCTTGAAACTTTCTGGGGGTGTTCGGGATCTAAATATCTCGGTTACCTTTTGAATCGGTAAAATCGGTTTAACGGTTTGGCAGTTACTCGCGTTTGAAAATTTCTCTTATTTTCCTCAATATTTTTTCGATATTTCGGTATTTAGAAAAAAAATAGTAACGTGTTTATTCGTAAGAAATAATGTGAGGATCGTATGATTAGAAAGCTTCAAACAAATTTTTGTGAGTGAATCAAAGTTGAGTGCTTCATATTTGATATATTCTCTCATTTTTTCAATATGTTCTAAGCTTAAATATAATCTATATGAAATTGGGTATTTAGAAGTATCGGGTGTTTTTTAAAGTGATAGAAATCTAAATAAAATACATTTGAATTAAGATTGAAGCCAAATTTTTTTTTATTTGAAAGATAATTTTATGACATTGATGTTTTGAAAAAGATTTCCGGCATATGTCCACCACGACTAGATCTGAGGAACCGCATTCGACCAGACCAATTTTGGACCATTTTTTCGAGTAATTCAGGCCTTATTTCATCCATAACACGAGTTATGTTGGTTTCCATAGCGTCTATTGTTTCTGGTTTATCAGCATAAACCAATGACTTGACATAACCCCAAAGAAAAGAATCCAGTGGAGTTATGTCGCATGATCTTGGAGGCCAATTGGACCATTTCCCGAAATAATGTTATCGCCAAATCTTTCTTTCAATAAACCAATTGTTACGGTAGCAGCATGAGGTGTAGCACCATCTTGTTGGAACCAAAACACTTCTGGGTCGATACCATTCAAATTTTGAAACAAATAATCAATGATCATCGATCTGTAACGAGCACCATTAACTGTAACATTAGCTCCAGCATCGTTTTTAAAGAAATATGGGTCGATGATGCCTCCAGCATGTAAAGCACACAGTACAGTGCATTTTACAGGATTGTTTTCACTCCACATACGGCAATTTTGCTTGTTTACATATCCGTTCAACCAGAAATGAGCTTCATCACTAAACACAATTTTACGATAAAAAAGTGGATCAACTTCAAGCTGTTCTATGGTACAATCAGCAAACAAACGATACTTATTATGGTCAAGTGGCTTTAGTTCTTGAACCAGTTGGATCTTGTATGGGTGTAGACCAAGATCTTTACGCAAAATTTTCCATGTCGTAAATGGACAGAGTGTTGTGAACGTCGATGAATAGAAAAATATCGATCATCATTAACACTTTGACTTACAGCAGCGATATTTTCTTCTGTACGTACAGTTCCTTGTCTTGTTGTTGTTGCATCGGGTAGAGAAAATGTTGTCCTAAATCTATCGATAGTTCAACGAATAAGCTGCTGTGATGGACGATTATGTAATCCAAAAATTTCAGGAAGTGCTCTATAAGTTCGGCGAATAGAACACTGATTTTGAAAATAAATTTCAACAATTTGTAAACGTTGTTGCGGGGTAAGTCTTTCCATGATCATTTGTCAATGCTTACTGAACAAAAATATCAAAACAACATGGCTTCTACCTTCTGCCAAATCATAGTTATCCCTATCGAAAGTTCTATCACTCTAAAAAAACACCCGATTGAATGATAAAACACATGTTCGTGCAAAATTTCGTGATCTCGTTAACATAAGTTTCAAAGCAAAAATAAATATTTCATTAGCGGAGCTGCATTGAGCACTACCGAAACCGCAGCAACAGTTCTACGATCGAGTTTAAATTTCGGACTTTTAAAAACTAATAGAATGTTTTTTTCCAATATTTTTTGAGTGCATAGGTATAACCTCCACTCTTATTATAGTGTAATAATTAGCAGGAAGCCTACAAATCTACCAACTGCCTCATTGGCTTAGTGAGCGGAGCAGCATTCTGCGTTGCGTCAGCGGGTTCAAAACCAGAATGATACTGCAAATTGAGGTAAATGAGATTTATAATTATTTGTACCTTGTTTCAATCAATCCTTGTCGAGATACAAGAATTCTTAAATTGTTTTCAATATGATTTCGATAAAAAGTATGACAGATATATGAAGTTTTGTTATATATATTATTTTTCCACTCTTTCTTGCCGATATGTAACGAAGCAGATCAAAGGGTGAAGGATGCAGCCTTTCAACGTTGTGTTAATAAATTTCACGAGATTTTCCGTTTTTGAAGGACAGCAGTTGAAAAAATTGCAAAAAATGACGCATAATTGACTTTCAGATGACAGAACACATCATTCTGCATTTTTCTTCATCATGTGCAGCTTCTTTGAGAAGTAGTTCACAAATTTAAAATTTTCAGGGGAAATGAACTATTGAACAAGAGCGCAAAAGCTCCTGACTTCCCCTCAGTGCTTTTCTCGAATTTTTTGTCTGCAAACAGGTAAAATCGGGGTCCAAATGAAGATTGATGTTCTATAAATCTTTTTTGAAAATATTCACCGATTTGTCCTACATATACGCTGCAGCACTGATAACAACTCAATTTATAAACTCCTGAATTATCAAGCCAGTTGCTTTTGTCTTTAGCTTTAAAGAAGGGGTCGGAAATTTGATAGTTTTTGAAATTAGTCGAGCTTTTAATGCGAAATTAATCAAGACTGTGGTTTCGTCTACATTTTGAACTAACTCTTATAATTACACATTCACTTCTTAAATAACTAAAAAATGAAAAAAAGAGGCGGTATTACTAACTAACAATTTTCGGAAATAATAAAATATGCATAATTTTCTTTATCGGTATTTCTGTGAATTGATGGTTATTTGTATTTCTTTTTGCATATGTTTTTCTTATCTTGTTTTCCGAAAATTGTTATTCAGTTTTATCTCCCCTTTTTTAAAAGTGTTCTGCTTCATAAGAAGTGAATATGTAATTGTGAGAGTTAGTTCAAAATGTTAAGTTGATGAAGCCACAGTGTTGGCGAAACAATTGTAGTTTACTTTATAAATTGTGGAAATGATCTGTATTAGTTGGATGAAAATGGTTTCAGAGACATCTTAATAAATGACGTTGAGATATTTGAAAAAATTGTGAGAAGCACTGACGTGAAGTCGGAAGATTTAGCGATCTTGTGCAACAGGCAATTTTCCCTGAAAATTTCAAATCTGTGAAATACTTCTTAACGAAGCTACAAATGATTAATAAAAACACAGAATTCTATGTTCTGTCATCCGAAAGTCAAATAAACGTCGTTTTTGCAATTTTAAAACTGTTCTTCTGGAGAAACGGAAAATTTCATGGAAATGAAAAATACATTGTTAGAAGGCTCCATCCATCCTTCTTCATTTTATCTACATAGTTACATATTGGCAAGAAAGAGCGGAAAAATAATATATTGAACAAAACTTAAAAAAATTTTCATACTTTTTGCCAAAATTAGATAGGAAGACATTAAAAAATTTGTCGTAATTTATTTTCACGAAATTATGCACGAGTATTAGTGTCGTTATTTTACATTTAAATACCAAATTTAAACTAGGTCGGATTTGTACTTTCGAAAATATTCAACTATAAATAAAATAAATAATCTATGATTGTTTCGGTCTTTACTTGACGGAAATTCATCTTGAAAATATGAATAAAAACAATATTCTAATTTCCGCTAATATTTTATTAACACTACGATCGTTACGTCTTACCATGACTTCTTCAGGTGAGTATTACAAGATACTGAGTATACCATGAACAAGAAATTCATTTTATAGTACATGGATATAACAAAAATAGAGGGGGTGAAGAGAATTTTACAATTCTTTTGGGAATCTGAAAAATGATTCAAAAGGAATTCAAGAAAGGGGAGTTACTTAATTCTGTTTGGTTATTCAATAATATTTTTCTTTTATGATATCTATTAATTTCTAAAGTTTCTAACAAGTTTAATCTAAAACTTTTGTTTTCTGAGTGTAAAATTTCAAAGTTACTATTAAAACTATGTCCTGTGTCTAGAAGGTACTCTGCCTAGGTTGAATTTTCCTTTTTGTTACAATAACATTTTTCATGTTCCCTAAGTCTCGTCTGGAACGATCTTCCTGTCTGACCAACATATACAAAATGGCAAGTACCGCAAGTTAACTTATAAACACCTGATTTCTTGTTCTTAGATGTTTTATCTTTATTATTTTTTATTAGTTTTCCTAGGGAGTTATAAGAAATTCTAAAATTGTGATTCTTCTTTAAATATCTAGCTACCTTTTCTGTTTTTGGTCCCAAGTATGTCAACGAAATGTATTTACTTTCAATTGGATCATTATTTATGGGATATACTAATTTCAAAGCCAGCTTCAATTGTATTTTTGTGAAAAGATTCTCCATAATCGGGACGTTGAAACCGTTGTTCAACGCAATCTGTTTGATAATGTTATATTCTTTGTCAAAATTCTCACGTGACATGGGTATGTTGGCTAATCTATATAACATACTATTGTATGCTGCTAATTTTTGTGAGTATGGGTCGTTTGATGTGAAGTGAATTGTGCTATCTGTATGGGTTGGTTTCCGATATATTAAAAAAACGTGTTTATTATTAATTTTTGTGATAGTTAAGTCTAAAAAGTTTATACTATTGTTTTTTTCCCATTCATAAGTGAATTGTATGGTTGGGGATAATTTGTTTAGCCAACTATCACAAAAATTAATAATAAACACGTTTTTTCAATATACCGGAAACCAACCCATACAGATAGCACAATTTCCTTCACATCAAACCACCCATACTCACAAAAATTAGCAGCATACAATAGTATGTTATATAGATTAGCCAACATACCCATGTCACGTGAGAATTTTGACAAAGAATATAACAATATCAAACAGATTGCGTTGAACAACGGTTTCAACGTCCCGATTATGAAGAATCTTTTCACAAAAATACAATTAAAGCTGGCTTTGCAATTAGTATATCCCATAAATAATGATCCAATTGAAAGTAAATACATTTCGTTGACATACTTGGGACCAAAAACAGAAAAGGTAGCTAGGTATTTAAAGAAGAATCACAATTTCTTATAAAACGAATAACTCCCTAGGAAAACTAATAAAAAATAATAAAGATAAAACATCTAAGAACAAGAAATCAGGTGTTTATAAGTTAACTTGCGGTACTTGCCATTTTGTATATGTTGGTCAGACAGGAAGACCGTTCCAGACGAGACTTAGGGAACATGAAAAATATTATTGTAACAAAAAGGGAAATTCAACCTACGCAGAGCACCTTCTAGACACAGTACATAGTTTTAATAGTAACTTTGAAATTTTACACTCAGAAAACAAAAGTTTTAGATTAAACTTGTTATAAACTTTAGAAATTAATAGATATCATAAAAGAAAAATATTATTGAATAACCAAATTAAGTAACTCCCCTTTGTTGAATTTTTTTTGAATCATTTTTCAGATTCCCAAAAGAATAGTAAAACTCTCTTCACCCCCTCTATTTTTGTTATATCCATGTACTATAAAATGAATTTCTTGTTCATGGTATACTCAGTATCTTGTAATACTCACCTGAAGAAGTCATGGTATGACGTAACGATCGTAGTGTTAATAAAATATTAGCGGAAATTAGAATATTGTTTTCATTCATATTTTTAAAATAAATAAAATAATAAATAATATAAATAAAATTTCAAATGAGGATAATTCAGGAACCACTGGGCCCATTGTGTTGAATTTTCGAACATGTCTGATATGTTTAGGAAATTTCAATTCTCGTGGTCTGTTTTTTGAAAAATTAGCTTTTTCCTCCGGTAGTCCGCCCCAACGTACGGTCCTCACAAAATGTAGCACAAATCTTCGTATCGATATTATACACCTACATACAGTTTCATTTTCATCTGACCAGTAGTTACGGAACTATTGGGGAAAATAAAAAAAAAGGTTCAGGTGAATAACTGCAAAACCAATAGACCGATTTTTCCCATTAACAAACTCAGCCTCAAACCTACATTGATAATTTCAACGCACTAGCGTTTTCCCTTCGAAAGTTTTTACTCTCTTTAAATCTCTAAATTGTTTCTTTGCAAAATTTTCGTGTTCACAACAGTTCGACAAGAAATTGTTCCCTTTTAGGTTTAGGTCCAGTATTGACTTAAAATTTGAAAAAAATTGCCGAAATCTTATACTTGCATTTCTTAAAATGTGATATTGAATATTGTAAATCATGAAAGATTTTTCAGAACGTATAAAGGATCTAACCCTGTGTTTGTTTGTTTCATTAATGCTATTATATACAAAAGAATTTCATTCTAATCTCTTATTGATAATAAAATAAAAATATTTATATAGGACTGTCCAAAGGTAACTCGAGGAGGTCTCGTTTGATGATATAATAATTTGTATATTTTTGGCGAATATTATCAGTTTATTTTTGACTTGTTTCTGACCTATTCACCTGACCGGAATGTCTTGAAAAACACGAGCCTTCCATAAAATAATCAAAAATGCCTAGTAGTTCCTGTTGTGATACTTTCCTACTGATAACTAATCATGATAATAAAAATACAAATAAAATTGAACTCGCCAAATGTATGATGAAATATTACTCGGAAGGGAATCATGGTAATAGAAGATTTTAAATCTGAATAATGCCACTTATGTTATGTGGGGTGGCTACAGCTTAAAGATCTCGTTGCATTTCTCGGGACTTACAGCTGGCACTGACGACGAACTCGAAAAGTTTCGAAACGTATATATCTGCTGCTTATATTCCAACAATCATTAATACCTACCACAGGCGTAGCTTAAGGGAGCTTTGGGGTTGCAGCGCCCCCCCACCCCAAAATACCAACAATTAAAAATTTTCCTGAGTTCTTCGTCAAACATTACAAGACGAAACTACGGATGTGTCCACTACAGAACAACTGTGTGTACGATACATAAGATTGTAAAGTTCACGTTAACTTTTCATCATTCATTCCACTGAAAGCTCTGAATGAAAAAGAGATAGCTACTTCAATTTTGTCTAAACTTAATGAACTAGGTATCAGTACCAAATATTTGCGATGACAAAGGTATGATGAAGCCGTAACTATGAGTAGCAAAGATATAACATAAGCTTTTATAAGTAAGGAAAAACCCTAAGCAATTTATGTTCACTGTATGTCCATTTCATTGAATTTGGTGATTTTAAATTCCTGTGATATTCAGGATTTAAGAAACTATATGGAAATAATAGAGAAGACATATAATTTCTTCAACACTCTTAAGGAGCACGTGAATTCTACCAGAATAGTGATTGGCTATTCGAGGGAGACCTCTTTTCCAAGTGACTACCAAGCAGTCTCTACAGTCCACCCCAAGAGGTAGAAACTGTGATAAGGATTACGCCATATCATCGCGCGTGGCGAGAAACCCTCCAAAGAGATGAACCCACCAGCTTCCTGTTTGGGCCCCGACTCGAAAGCCAGAACCGTCTGACTGGTAGCAGCGAAGCACTATCCAACCCCTACTGGCTCAGCAGGTCAGTACCCGAGTTGGTTTGAGACGCAACTCACCCACCGGAGGGAATTCTTATCCATCCACCCGAACGCAGTCCCATAAACTAAGATAAACTCAAGATTGACGACTACAATTGGCCTGTACGTCCTGACTCACCGAACCCATGTGAGGTCATTTGATTGATCCTGGAGTCAAGCACTAATGGCGGAGCCATTTCGTCGAGATCCACAAACCCTAAATTGTTACGCATAGATCCAGGGGCCAGGACAGGCCGGTCGAACCGTCAAGTGCCGTTAAACCCCGAGTCGTTTCATGAGAATATCCCGAACATGGGGCTCTGCGAACAGATAAATGAATTAACTCCCTAGTCCAGCATGCGGACTTTCATCCACTGCCCCCTCGAGTCCAACATCAATGGGGTGGCCAGGTGGTACAAGTAACACCTGTGGGCAAACCACCCCCCCGAGGTAACGCAGTATGCTACATAACGCACTCGGCCATTACACAGAATCCGGAGATTCATACTGCGATAGGGTAGAGTACGCTAGTTTTAAGGGAGAAGCCCTGTGCTGCGACAGACTCCCTTGTCACTAAGTTAATCAACCGGCTCAGCCCTCCATTTCACCTGAGTAAAACTAGGGCCCCATTCGGAGATCTTTCACCATACAGGTCCAGGGACTGGCGCGAAATGGCATTACGTTAGACACCAAGACTTAACCCTCCATTTCGCCGGGACGAAACTAGGGTCCTAGTCAAGAGAGCGCCCCCACCACGTCAAGATCTAATGCCTGGGGGGCGACTCCTAAGGAGCAAATGGTACTACCCAGAAAAATTCATTAAATATACCCAGAATCCAGGAAACAGAAGAAAATGTGTCCTACTCGTAGGGTGGCACGCCACGATTCGGTTTTGGTCTATGGAGAACTTTTCGATGCTATTCATAGTTCTCTGGAAGTTACGATTCGGGATGATAAGGATGCTTCTTCAGGTACAATGCTCCTGCTGAATTCAATTCAAAAAATGAATTTCATTGTTTCAATCAAAGTATTAGAAACATTTTTTGATTATAGCCTCGGCTTAGATAAAATTCTACAATCAGAAGATTTGGACCTGAGTGAAGAAGCTGTTCAACATGCTAGTTCTCTGAAAGGTTTCCTGGAAGATTTGAGGAAAAATACTGATGATCAATTTTGAACAATTTTCAATAGAGTGACATACATGTATATGCAAAAAGTGTAACATTCTTCCTCATATGGCTAGAATAACAAATAGACAAGCTCACAGAACAAATACTAAAACAGATTATGTACAACAACATTATTGCCATTTTTGAACTCATAAATCAGTAGCAGTAAACATCAATCTGTGTTATGATCACGCATGTAAAGTAATGACTTTTCGACTGATGAAATTAATTGGGCAATTTTGCGTAATATAAGTTGCATTGTTCCAATTCGAAATCTTTTATAACCTTGCCTCTCTTTCGAATAAAAACTAATAATGCGCTTTGTCCTGTAGAAACAAATAATTATTCTTTTATTATATCGATTCGTTCTTAAATTATCATATAATATAATAAAAATATAAATATAAGAGTGAAAATAAATTAAAAAATATATTTCCTTAACGAAAAATACAGGTTTCTGGAACAACAAGAAAGGTGGATAAAGTTAATACCTACCACCACTGCAGCCTGTTAGTAAACGTGAATAAAGTAGATCGTCTGCGAAGCCTTGCAAAACAAGAGGTATGTATAACTTTCAGAAATTCTCCCAGATATTAGGAGCAGAAATAAGTTTGTTGTTGTTATTCGATACTTAGGCCTTTCATGTTAATATTTCGATGTAGCAGTTTTTCAGCTGGGCTAGACGAACTGTTTAGTATTATTCGACACTTCAGCTTATTTGTTTTTTTTTTTTATGAACTCTCACTTTTGAATTAATAAGCACTTGATGTTGAGCTCCAACGGTTGGCTCTGCTTTTTCCAGGAACCAGGTACCAATGTCCGTGATAAATGATGCTTTAATATTCCACTGCTATTCACAGGTGATAGTAGAAAATCCGGATCAAATGGATAATGTATCGCATATCCGGCTCGAAGGACCAAATGTTTTATATCACGGTTTTTTTACCGCAGTATTTATTTCAGTATTTTGAAATAACAGGTAATTGCAAATTTATTAATCTAGATGATTCATTTCGATGAGTTTAGTGGACTGTATTTTAGCTTACTGAGGCGAAGAGTTTTACTTCAAAGGCACTTGTATGTAGTTATCTCGATAATCAACTAGATTTGTTTATCTAATAAGATAAACCAACGAAGATTGCAAGGCATTAAAGTAAAACAACGAACTATAATTCTTAGTTTACTATATATGAACCAAGTCAAAAGGTATGATTATTACACTAAAAACAAATATAATGTATTTGCCCCAAGACTTTGGCAATCGACTGGATTACTATATTAACAATAATGACCGCGATAGCTTGGACCGAAATGTCACAAGCGACGAGTTTGACAATCCGGAGACAGTGCTTAGTGTAGCAAAGGCTACATGCGACAAGATTGACTATTACGTGAATAATAATGATTTCAGAGTCTGTTCAAAGACTGAATGTTAGAGGTGCCCGATGCATCACTTCTAACAAAAAGAGGAGAAATTAACGAAATTGATTGGAAGGTCCATTTGTAGTGGACTGAATGATCGAAATAAACCTTCTTATTTGTTACAGAAAAATAATGAGATCAATGCAAGTGAAGAATGATATAATCAGTGTACAATTCTGAATGCTTCGACGACGAAATTTACATAATAATAAATATATCAAATGCTCTAAAAGACTTTCCATGTTTTCGAAGGCCATATATAATCATTAGAAAAAAAATAAGCTGAAGTGTCGAATAACACAAAACAGTTCGCCTAGCGCAGCTGAGATTGAAATACTAACATGAAAGGCCTAAGTATCGAAAAACAAATAATGTCGAACTTTTACAGGGCCGTCTCTAATGAGACGGAACAAAGTTAATGCGGTTTTTTTTCGAAAATTGAAGCTTTATTGTGAAAAATCCATTCTCGTCAGTCGGACTTTTTTTGGATATTTGGAATAAATACAGTAAATAAAGAATATCACATACCTTCGAGTGATATCAATACTGGCTAAAAACTGGACTGAATTAAACTGTTTAAAGCTAGCCTATTAGGAGTATAAATAAGTTTGTGCGGTTTTTTTTCGAAAATTGAAGCCTTATTGGTTATACATTCAAAGTTCAAAGTATTGTCCGTCGCTAGTCACTACTTTATCCCATTTTTCTGGCAATCGACGGATTCCATTGCGAAAAAGGCCACCTTTATCCATTTTTTGACTACATCGTAATTGGAGAAGTGCTGGTCAGCCAGGCCATGTTGCATCGGTCGGAAGAGATGGCAATCGGAAGGAGCAATATCTGGGCTGTACGGCAGGTGTAGTGGCGTTTCTAAGTACGTTTTAATGGTCGACGCAACAAGCGATGGCAAATGGCTGGTTGAGTAAATCCAAGTGTTTCTGCGAGTTCCTTTGCATTGTCTCTTATTCTTCATCCTTAAAATTTGGTGGCGCTCTGGGTCGTATTTCGTCTTCTACATCAAAACGTTCGTTCAGCTAGAGAATGGTGATCATAAACAAAACATCCACTAAAATACGACGACTTTTAACAGTCTCTTTATTCCTATCGAAGTAATGAAGTATAACGCTCCTCAAAAACACATCATTCGGTGCAAAAGTTAACATTTTCAGATCACACAGAAACTATGTTATTTACACTTCAGCGAAATGACAGATACTGCAAAGAAACCCTTATGATGACACTTCAAAATGAAGGTGTTGCCAGATAAAAAAATTGAATAATAAACAAGTAGTGGCATCTGTTATTAAAACCGCACGAACTTATTTATACTCCTAAAATTTAGATGATCAACCAGAATTTGGTTCATTTCAATGCTACTACAAGTTACCTATAAAAACGCTTGAACTGGTGGGGTCTTTTTGTATGCGAAAGAAACTAATTTGAAGCATTTTTCTCGATCAAAAGATTTAACATTCTCACTGGTTCACTGTTTCTTTTGATCATGTATTTCTCTCCGGATCTCGACTTTTCAAAGCATGGACATGTTTCTTGGTCCGTCTCTGCGCCAGATTTTTTCCGTATTCCCTGTGCTATTGTGGTTTCACGTGCAATATTAAAAATAAATTTTGATACACTTTTTTTTTCAGATTGGCATTCTGCAAGGAAATGATGAGTCCAAACCCTGGAAAATGATGAATTTGTGGGAAGAAAATTCTAACATCAGCGTTAGCAAATTGGTGAGGGCAATAGGTTGGGAATTCATGAGAACTCATGCTTCTACTGTGAAAGATGGTGGTGACCAATTGGCCAATCAACAGAAGGGGTTCCAATTGATAAATCCCACTGATAGTTGGTTTCCAGGTAAATTCAAACCAATATCCATGAATAGAATTGATACCACTGAAAATATTAAATGAAGGTTCATTATTTCTAAGAAGGAATCTTAGGGATCGAGTGTTTTTTTTTAGAGCGATAGAACTTTAAACTGAAATAAAACACATTTAAGTTGAGATTGAAGCCAATTTTTTTTTTATTTGAAAGATAATTTTATGACATTTATGTTTTAAAAATAATTTACCGCATATGTCCATCACAACTAGCTCTGAGGAACCACATTCGACCAGACAAATTTTGGACCACTTTTTCGGGTAATTCAGGTCTTATTTCATCAATAACACGAGTTATGTTGGCTTCCAAAGCGTCTATTGTTTCTGGTTTATCAGCATGAACCAATGACTTGACATAACCACAAAGAAAATAATCCAGCGGAGTTATGTCGCATGATCTTGGAGGCCAATTAATTGGACCATTTCTCGAAATAATGTTATCGCCAAATCTTTCTTTCAATAAATCAATTGTTACGGTAGCAGCATGAGGTGTAGCACCATCTTGTTGGAACCAAAACACTTCTGGGTCGATACCATTCAAATTTTGAAACAAATAATCATTGACCTTCGATCTGTAAAGAGCACCATTCACTGTAATATTAGCTCCAGCATCGTTTTTGAAGAAATATGAACCGATGATGCCTACAGCGTGTAAAGCACACCATACAGTGCATTTTTCAGGATGCAATGGAACCTGCAGAACTTCTAGAGGATTGTTTTTACTCCATACACGGCAGTTTTGCTTGTTTACATAGCCGTTCAACTAGAAATGAGTTTCATCACTAAACACAATTTTACGATAAAAAAGTTGATCAACTTCAAGCTGTTCTAGGGTCCAATTAGCAAACAAACGATACTTATTATGGTCAAGAGGCTTTAGTTCTTGAACCAGTTGGATCTTGTATGGGTGTGTCCAAGATTATTACGCAAAATTTTTCATGTGGTGGATGTACAGAGTCCAACTTGTGAACGTCACTGAATAGACATATCTGGATCATCATTAACGCTATGGCTTTCAGCAGCGATATTTTCTTCTGTACGTACAGTTCTTTGTCTTGTTGTTGTTGCATTAAGTAGAGAAAATGTCCGAAATCTATCGATAGTTCGAAGAATAAGCTGCTCTGATGGACGATTATGTAAACCATAAATTTCACAAGGAGCTCTATAAATTTGGTGAATGGAACAATGATTTTGAAAATATATTTCAACAATTTGTAAACGTTGTTACGGCGTGAGGCTTTCCATGATAATTTGTCAATGCTTACTGAACAGAAATGTCAAAACAACATGGCTTCTACCTTCTTTCAAATCACAGTTATCCCTATCGAAAGTTCTATCACTCTAAAAAAACACCCGTTAATCAAATCCTGGAATATTGGATGGGTAGTCCGTTACTTTGTGATAGTTCATTTTTAAATGGAATAAAATGAGGAATTAATCAGTTTTCTATCACTTTCTCGAGTGACTCGAGTTTCGTAGTGTTTACAACATTTTCAAACTGAATAAAACAAATTGTATCTCAATTATTATATATATATTCGTTAAAGGTTTCGGCTTGTGAAAAATTAGAGAAGTGGAGTGTGCTAAAGGCCCGTCTGCTTATTTAATAGTTTTATTTCCAAAACATCCTTGTGCTTGAATATTTCTATGGATTTCATGATGTCTAGTTTTTTCTTATGCTTCCATGTGCAATATTTCAAGGTTGACCAATTCTGGGAAGATACGATTGGTTTCGAAAAAATGGTTCGCAAAACTAGAGTTATCTTTTCGGTTCATACATGAAGATTGATGTTCTTTGAACCTTTTTTCGAAAGAGCTCCTGGTTTGTCCTATATATACGCTATACGTTGACATGAACTTAATTTATCAACTCCAGAATTATTCTTCCCGTTGTTTTTGTCATTTGCATTAAGAAAGAGGTTGTTCATTTTTTGTGAAAGCTGTTTTTATGTTAGTTTTTGAGAATATTTGAGCTATTTTTTGCGAGATTGGTCCAAAATACTGTGAGAGCTTATGAGTGTTCGGATGATTTGAAAAGTTGGATGGTTGTATCTGTCGTTGTGGGTTTTTTGAATATATCTAAGGAAATTTCATCATTATTCTTAATTAATGTTACGTCTTGAAAATTTATTTTATTATCGCATTGTGGTTTCATAGTGAATTTGACCTGATGGTGTAAACCATTAAAGTTTTCTAGTGTGTATTCAAGTTCAGAATGTGTTCCACAGAAGCGAGACAATATATCGTCTACATATATGTACTAAAAAATGACATGCTTCGCGTGTGAGTATTTTAGGATTTTGTTTTTCGAAACAGGGCATAATGGAGTGGGCTGAGAGGTGAACCCATGGCAAGTCCATCTTTCTGTTTGTAAAAGTTATTTTTGTGTTGAAAATAAATTTTTCTCCACGCAAAGTTCGAAAAGGGTTGAAATTCACTTTTTTATGGCCGGACTGATTATATTCATACATTCTGCATTTGGTATACTCGAGAACATATTAACTACATCAAGAAATACCAGAATAGTGTTAAGTGGGGTAACATTTTTTAGTTTTTTTTGTGAGCTTTATTGATTAAGGTGAGTTGAAGTGTGTTATTTCTTTAAACTATTCGCTCATTGCGCTCATTTCGCAAATTAAACGACTTTTTCAAGTCACCCTATTCAATGAAAAATTAAATTGAGCTCACAAAAAAACTGGAAAGTGTTAGTCCACTACTTAACACTATTCGAGTATGTATTGAAGATTTACTATGAAGAAGTATTTGAATATTACAGATAATAGCTGTAATTAATTCTCCGGAACCTCTACAGATTTAAATCTGAATAAATTTCATGAAAACATTTAGAATTAAATTTTAAAAAATGTCCTAAATACACTGTATCACTTTATAGACATACATATTGTCATCACATGTGGTGGAAATTAATTAATAAATAATCAAAAGAAATATAAAATAATGACCATATGATTTAAACATCACCTTATGTTTGTATGTAACATGTATTTTTGAGCTGATGTCTAAATAGTTTGGTTATTATTTTGTATTTCTTTTGATTCTTTATTAGTTAATTTCCACTACATGTAATGATAATATATATGTCTATGAAGTGGGACACTGTTATCTAGGACATGTTTTCTTTAAATTTAATTCTACATGCTTTCATGAGATTTATTCAGATTTAAATCTGTAGGATTCTGGAAATAAACTCTGACCAGTACCCCTTGCGGATTTGCTTCCTTGGGGTGGTCTTTGTTTGTTTGCTTGTGGAAGTTGGTTAATATGATTGAAATTTATGTTGAATATTCTTGTTGTTTTAAAAGCTAATAAACATTATTAGTATTATGGGTGCTAGAGATATACATATAATGCAGATAAGCCAACGCTTCCAAGAAGACGTCGTCTTGCTAGTGACATGAACCACCTCGTGACAGTAATCTTCAATCTTAGTACTTCATTTCTGGGTAATTTTGATCTATTTCACGTTATGAATCGGAAGTAGCGAGTTTCAGTATCAGTTAGTTACTCAGAAACATCTTTCGTGAAACTACTATTTTATTTAAATTTTATTATTAGTTGTAATGAAAACATTTTACAGTGAAAATGATAGAGTTAAATTTCGTTATTAATCAATATCTGTTTATTTGTTAGCTGATGCCAAATGAAATTTGGACTATTTTTGAAACAGTAGGCTGTTCAACTTTTGACCTTTACATTTAGGGTGCAAACTCTTTATTTAAAACGGCCTTGTCTACGGAATGTATGAATAGAATTTTCAATATTTTTTATTATCGGACACTGGAATGTATGAATGAAATTAATGATGTTTTTTTATTCATACCGGATATGAAGTTTTCGAATTTGATCAGTTTACTTCAATCGCTGATTTATGGAGATTATTACTGTCCTCAATACAGAAGATAACGTAAAATTAATTTGTAACATAGGACATAATGGAACCTCTTTTAAGTCACTCCAGTCTGTCCGATAGTTCCTATCGGAAAAATATATACTATTAATTTATCACATACCAATAGTTAGGACTGAGTGGTAGGATAATTATTTATGCTCGGTGTACTTAAATGGTTCAAATGAGGCCAAATTTTTTTCATTTCCTACTATATATCTATTAATTATATGGTTATATAGACAGAAAAATCTTCTAACTGTTAGATCTTTCTGTAGAAGAATTTTATGAATTGGAGTTCGAAACGCATCATAAGATATAAGGCAAGCCAAAAATTACCGATTTTATCAACTGAAATATTTAGTTAGCTTCTTCATTCTGATTTGGCTGATGCTTGGTGAAAATTATTTATATTAAATTTATTAATGAAAGGCATGTTTCTATTTCTACATATATATTTAATGGTACTAACGTACGTTTCGTTCATATTGAACGGACTTCGTCAGAGTGACAAATATAAAGTGCAAAAATTGTATTTCATAAATAAGTCAACTCATTATTCAGGTTTGAATTAGATTTTCTTTGTTTGTCTTCGTCGATTCCTCCTGAAATAATCGCCTGAAAGAAAAGGATCCTTTCATAAGAAATTGACGTACAAATACCATCTAAGGAGATTAACTGGTGATCAAATGTATTGATTGAACTGAAAATAATTTTCAAACTCGTAGATGTTCTCGTGCTATTTTTTACGATTCTAATTATCCAAATTTTCTCAAATATATTCGGAATTTCTAGAAAACGGTAATTCCTAAGTGAATAAAACAATATGAGACACGATAAGGAAAATCGAATTTCTAACAAAACAATGTATATTTTTCGAGATTATTCTCGAAACTAGAAACTTCAAAATGATTTTTTATTCATATAGAAAGCAATATTTCCGGCAACGATAGCTTTCTAAATTTCTGTGCTGTTACATCAAAATAACAACATTTTTTTCAGAATTTGCCATATTTTACTACCACATTTAAATAGTTGTTGTGAGCTATCTCAAAATCTCAAAACTTGATGAGGTCACTGATGACAGTGATTTTGAAAAGGTTTAATTAAAAAAAAAAATTTCGTTAGATTCTTAAAGAATTCTGAATTTCAACAGCATCCGTTTCAACGATATTTTGAAAAACATTAGTTCGACATCTTGAACATCCTCCTATATCCATATTAGGCATATGGATTATTAAATATCACGTTATTTCTGAAAAATCTTTAATGTTTTTTTTTTAATTCATATTCATTAAGTTTACGGCATCGAACGAATTGGTTCCAGTGAAAAACTTATTTGCATCCTCTTATTAAAATCTATATATTTGTGAAAAAATCCTAGAAGATGGACGAAATTTTATTTGGAGCTTCCAGCTTAAAAATTTTCTTTGGCATACGGTTTCACGCAAATAATGGAAAAAGCCTTAAAGAAATTTTTTATAATTTTTTCCAGAGTCCAAAAGCTTGACAAATTTAATTCAGTTCATTTATATTTCAGTTAATTGATTTGTCGCCCGTTAGTTCCAAGGAGCAGCGTGCTATCGTTTCGACCAAATGTCTGCAATTTTTAGATTTTTGGGCCGAAAATGGTCATTGATAAAGAATACGAGGTCCAAAGTAATTTGTCCGGAAGGCCATCCGTAAACACGCTAACTTTCGAACAGAAAGAACTAGAGCCTTCATACTTTCAGGAAAGGTTCTGACTCTAAATATCTCAATATCTCAGCTAAGTTCGTTAACGGGCAAAATCAATTCAATAGTTTCGCAGGTATTCACGTATAAAATTTTTTTATGTTTTCCTCAAAATTTTCGAAACTATAGATTTGATCGATCTGAAAATCGTTATTTAGAAGCGGAAATAACAACGTTCATATTCGTACGAAATTTCGTGAGGATAGAGTGCTATCTTCAACACGATAACTTTCGAACAGAAGGAGATAGAGGCTTGAAACTTTCCGGGTGAATTTTGGACATGAATATCTCGCTTAAATTCGTTATTGTGCAAAATCACTCGAATGATTCAAAATAGAAACAAAAAAATTGCAAGAGGAGCAGCGTTGACCGCTCAGAAAACCATAGCAACAGTCCCACGATCGAGTTTAAATTTATTATTTACATGTGGAATAACGACAAGAAAACCAGCACAAAATGCGAAGATCGTATAATTAGAAGACCAAAAAAATTATTTTGTGAAGATCGTGGGTGATTTGAACACGCGCAAAAGCTCCTGACCTCACGTCAGTACTTTTTCTTTGATCATTAATACCAGTAAACAATGAATACAGCGAATTTAAGGAGAATTTATAAATATATTTCACTTTAATTTTTGAAAAAAAATTGGAACTTTGGCATTCATTCGGAAAAATTCAGAAAAAGTCTTTCTAGAATCTTTTCTATTGAATAAAGCGTTCTTTCACAAATATCAGTCAGAAGACAAATTTTGACACTATCATTCTAATCCATAGATTTATAAAATTTTGAATTGATTCATCACACAATTGTTTCAAAATAATTGATTATTTTTTACGAAACAATTCAAAAAATTCATAGTCCCTTAGACTATGTTTTTTTTTTAATTTGAATATTAAAACATATTGAAATATGTTTGTCTTCTACAATTTTAATTTCAAAAAATTTTTATTCCAAACTTTTAGAATTAAATTTATGTCTACAACAAGCACGGCTTACATTTAATAGACGTATATAATCAAAACTCAATATATAATGTCAAATGGAATAAATAACCCAACAGATATACGAAAGTAATCAAAATTAATAGATAAATATTTAAAGGAGACAAAATTTTGTTTCTGGTCTTAGCTTTAAGAACACCAATTGCCTTTTAAAAACATGAACACACTTAACGGACTTCTCAAAGAATATAATTTATTTGAAATATTTAATATATTTAAATATTCGAATAAGTTATTTCAAAAATCTCTAAAAAATGTGCACTATATCTTCAAAAAACAAATATAATTCTAAGCAGTCCCGTCTTCAGTCCTCATTTAATATTCCAAATATCAAAATCAAAAAACTAACCTATATCTCTCACGTGTTAAAAGACTAAAGCTTCGAAACACAGATCAACTATATAATTCAAGATTGATCTATGTTCTAACAAAATCAAAGAACAGTGTGAGTTATTTTGAGGTTTATTTAAATTCATTGACATTCCATAATGAGATTTATTGAAGCCAAAATATAATTATATATTATATGTAAAATAAAATAGAATAGAAAGGCCTTTTACTTGATAGAAGAAATATAACAAAATTTGAATATTAAAACATATTGAAATATGTTTGTCTTCTACAATTTTAATTTCAAAAAGATTTTTCATTCAAAAAAAAAAAAAACTTTTAGCTTTAGTCCTTTTACACGTGTTGAGAGATATAGGTTAGTTTTTTGATTTTGATATTTGGAATATTATTGAGGGCTGAAGACGGAATTGCTTAGAATTATATTTGTTTTTTGAAGATATACTGCATTTTTTTAGAGATTTCTGAATTAACTTATTCGAATATTTAAATATATTGAATATTTCAAATAAATTATATTCTTTGAGAAGTCCTTTAAGTGTGTTCATGTTTTTAAAAGGCAGTTGGTGTTCTTAAAGGTAAGACCAGAAACAAAATTTTGTCTCCTTTAAATTTTTATTTATTAATTTTAATAACTTTCGTATATCTGTTGGTTTATTTATTCCATTTGACATTATATATTGAGTTTTGATTATATACGTCTATTGAATGTAAGCGGTGCTTTTTTTAGACATAAATTTAATTCTAAAAGTTTTTTTTTTAATAAAAAATTTTTTTGAAATTAAAATTGTAGAAGATAAAGATATTTCAATTTGTTTTAATATTCAAATTTTGTTATATTTCTTCTATCAAGTAAAAGGCCTTTCTATTTTACAAAAAAATTAATTTCATAAGTGGTTTCCACGCTATATAAAACTTAATATGTAAATATACAATATCGATCTCCCAGTCTGATGTTGCTTTTTGGCGTTTACAGGAATCAAAAAAATACGAGATGATCTCACAAAATGGGAATGGCTTTACGGCCAAACACCAGATTTCAAAGTGAGCCGAACTCTTCGTATACCAGCAACCTACAACAACCTTTTGGATGATGGCTGGTGGGACGTGAACATGGAGCTCACAGTTAGTGGTGGAATAATCAAAGACACAACCCTATCTGTCCCTTCAAGCATGGGAAATAGCGGCTTCAAGGGGGTGATCAACACAGTGACATCAACGTTGATTGGCCGTAAATTTTCGCCACAACTTATTGAGAATTTGCAAGAATCGATAAAGAAGCTTAGTGACGATAAATTAGCAAACACGTATTTTCCCAAACAAATTATGACGTCCTTCTGAACGTGTAATTACGAACTTTGTATTTTAGCATTTAGCACATTGAAGTTCAAATAATCCAATCTGAATGAATAAATAAAAATGTCTTCGCACTGAAATGTATAAAATTAACATGGGATACTTAGTATAGAATTTTTACTGAATTATTTTATATTATATATTTAATTTTTTAACTATAGTTTTTTGAATAATATATCAATAACTTTGATTTATGATATTCAATTCAATTGTCGGAATAATTGTCCTTTAAAGATCCCACACTTTGAGCGTGTTGAGCACTAAAATCTTATTGTAGTTGGAAATTTATACTTTTAAAACTGAGAAGCAACAAATTTTCACAATTAAATATATTTTTTCCCAAAATAGGTAATAATCTCCAAAATTTGCCTGAAAGAAGGAAAAGTTTAAGAAATAACCTACAAAGGTAAATCAACTAAAGGGTTTTCCAATAAGATGTTTCATTTTGAATAGCCCGCTATCTGAGAAGCTGTCACTTTTGAAGCTGCTATCTTTCAACATTTGACAAGTAAAAACTACGCCATTAATAAAAATGGAAGATAAACAGCACAATGAGATCGTCAAAATTCACTACAAAAATGGTGAAAATTTTGCAGTCACAGTTCGTAAAACTAGAGCATTTTTGAGTGGTCGTGAAGCACCAATAATAAAATCAGACAAATTACTTACCGACTAGGTACTCATCAATTCTAATAAAATATAAAGGCCTTTTACTTGATAGAAGAAATATAACAAAATTTGAAAATTAAAACAAATTGAAAAATGTTTATCTTCTAGTAGTCATTGATGATAAAACGTCAACATACTTGAGACTGAAGCTGTGGAATTCCACAGGGATCTATCTTGGGTCCGCTACTTTTTATAATATATATATCATGCTTCGCTAATGTCTGCCTTTCAGCCACTTCTTTTTTTTACGCTGATGATAGTCAGCTAAAACTTTCCTTCAAACCTCATGAATGTCGACAGGCAGTGGCGGCCCTTAATTTCGATTTGAACGTCATATACGAGATATCAGTGAAACATTGCCTTCGTTTGAATTCTAATAAATCCATGTGCCAACTCTTTGGGAGAAAAAAGAAAAATGTTCTTGCAAAATTATGGTCAGAGCATTATTATATAATGAATGGAAACGTTGTTCGTTTTGTGGATAGTGTCAAGAATTTGGGTTTGACAATTGATACTGACTTAAGATTTACGAGGCTGAGCAGAGCTTACTTGAACCTAAGACTCTTATATCAATACAGAAACTACCTCAATAGATCGGACAAGATATTGCTTTGTGAATCCCTAGTACTGTCACATATGAATTTTTGTGATGTTGTCTACAGTCCTGTTTACCAGTCTTTGATAAAAATCGAATACAGATGCTTCAGAATCGTTGTTTGAGATTCATTCACGGAATTCGAAAACGAGATCCAATAACATATTCCCCTCAAGAAAACAGGATAGCTCAACATGGAAGATAGACGTAAATTTCATTCTTCGGTTTTGTTTTTCAAGATAATCCAGAAGGGAGTACCGATAACACTTTTCAACAAAGTTTTGTTCCGATCTGGTGTGCATTCTGTGAATATTCGCTCTAAATCTAGTATTTCTATACCGAAACATTCAACTGACTTGTTCACGAGATCATTTTCCTACCAAGTGGCAAAAATTATGAATGAATTAAAATTTGAGTATAGAAATATCTCACTCGATAAGTTCAAATTACGTTTGCTCGACAATTTTCGCAACGATCCCCTGTACGGCTGAACTGTTCATCTCACTTTTTTGGCTTCTGGAGTTCTGTTTACTAAAGAGTCTAATGAAGATGTTGTGTGACTGACTATTTCTGGGCTCTGTTTGAGGTGAGGCATACATAAACATTTAATTATATAATCTGCGGCATTGTTGAAGTTGTTATTTCTTAGTTGGGTATGCTCGGATTTCTTCAATTTTCGTTTGTCTTTTAAATTGTAGAGGGTTAGATGGAAGAATAGACGTATGACTTCAGGTGGTTTCCAACAAGTTACTGTATTATTTTCTGGCCTGGGGTCATGCGAACTAAATCTCGCCTTCAGATAAGTATTTTTTTTGATTTGTATATTTTGGATTGGTAAATAAAGACCATTTATTATTATTAACTCATTAGCCCGTACTATGCAATAAATAGTGTCAGAAAATCATTACCTCTTAGATCAGTTCTGAATGTTTACTACCGTCTGGTCTACAGCCATTTGAGTAATGCCATCTTATTCTGGGGAACTTCCACAGAAGCAAACAGAATGATCGTAGCCCAGAAAAAAATTTTAAGAATGATCTTCAACATCAGCCCTCTTACTTCCTGTAGGCCACTTTTCTTGCAACATGAAACCGTACCTTACATTTATATATACAGGTGTTTCCTGTTCATAAGAGACAATATTGAAAGTTTTAGTGAATTGTCTGAAGGCGAGATTTAGTTCGCATCACCCCAGACCAGAAAATAATACAGTAACTTATTGAAAACCACCTGAAGTCATACGTCTATTCTTCCAACTAACCCTCTACAATTCAAAACATAAACGAAAATTAAAGAAATCCGAGCATACCCAACTAAGAAATAACAACTTCAACAATGCCGCAGATTATATAATTAAATGTTTATGTATGCCTCACCTCAAACAGAGCCCAGAAATAGTCAGTCACACAACATCTTCATTAGACTCTTTAGTAAACAGAACTCCAGAAGCCAAAAAAGTGAGATGAACAGTTCAGCCGTACAGGGGATCGTTGCGAAAATTGTTGAGCAAAAAAAATTTGAACTTATCGAGTGAGATATTTCTATACTCAAATTTTAATTCATTCATAATTTTTGCCACTTGGTAGGAAAATGATCTCGTGAACAAGTCAGTTGAATGTTTCGGTATAGAAATACTAGATTTAGAGCGAATATTCACAGAATGCACACCAGATCGGAACAAAACTTTGTTGAAAAGTGTTATCGGTACTCCCTTCTTGATTATCTTGAAAAACAAAACCGAAGAATGAAATTTCCGTCTATCTTCCATGTTGAGCTATCCTGTTTTCTTGAGGGGAATATGTTATTGGATCTCGTTTTCGAATTCCGTGAATGAATCTCAAACAACGATTCTGAAGCATCTGTATTCGATTCTTATCAAAGACTGTTAAACAAGGACTGTAGACAACATCACAAAAATTCATATGTGACAGTACTAGGGATTCAGAAAGCAATATCTTTTCTGATCTATTGAGGTAGTTTCTGTATTGATATAAGAGTCTTAGGTTCAAGTAAGCTCTGCTCAGCGAATTGGATATATGCCTCGTAAATCGTAAGTCAGTATCAATTGTCAAACCCAAATTCTTGGCACTATCCACAAAACGAACAACGTTTCCATTCATTATAATGCTCTGACCATAATTTTGCAAGAACATTTTTCTTTGATTTTTTCTCCCAAAGAGTTGGCACATGGATTTATTAGAATTCAAACGAAGGCAATGTTTCACTGATATCTCGTATAGACGTTCAAATAGAAATTAAGGGCCGCCACTGCCTGTCGCCATTCATGAGGCTGACTATCATCAGCGTAAAAAAAAGAAGTGGCTGAAAGGCAGACATTAGCGAAGCATGATATATATATATATATATATATATATATATATATATATATATATATATATATATATATATATATATATATATATATTATAAAAAGTAGCGGACCCAAGATAGATCCCTGTGGAATTCCACAGCTCAGTCTCAAGTATGTTGACGTTTTATCATCAATGACTACTGCCTGAGATCTACATTCAACATAATCAGTCAACAGTGCCGTAGCTTTCCGTGAAACACCAATGTTATGCAATATAGCAACTAAAAGTTCATGATCTACATAGTCGAAAGCTTTCGAATAGTCGAGTAAAGTTAAGATGGTAAGGTCTCCTTGATCAATAGAATTAAAAACTTCATCTGTTACATTGAGCAGAGCAGTACAACAGCCATGGTCAGGTCTAAAACCAAATTGTGAGGCAGGAATGATTTTATTTTTCTCTAGATGATCCTGCAGTTGCCCATGCCCAATTATTTTAGACCAAGTTGGTAACAAACTAATAGGCCGAATATCATCTAAAGACGATGGGTTGGAGTGTTTTGGCAAGGGGACGACCAAAGCTTTTTTCCAAGAGCTGGGATAAACAGAGTTTTTCAGACAATTATTGACAACATGCGTCAAATAAGGAAGAATGAAAGGAATGCACAATTTAATTGTAGATATATTGATGCCATCATGACCTGTAGCCCCGCTCCTGATCCCATTGATTACCTTGAAGATCTCGGCTTCTTCTACCTCCCGAAATGTAAAATTGACCATATTTGAATCCTTAGTGTTTTTGTTGTAGAATTCAAGAAGATCATGGTCCCTAAGAACTCTTGAAACGGAGTCAATTAAAAATTTGTTTATTTTATTAGCATCTTTCAACTCTTCGGGTAGTTCAGTTGATTTCCTCTTGATAATATTGAGGTTTTTCAGACTCGACCAGAAGTTTTTAGTTTCCTTGTTGTTCAGGACAGAATAAAAGTAAGCTTTTTTTTCATTTTTAACCGCCAGTGAAACTGCATTTCTAATCTGTTTGTACAAGAGCCAGTCGTTTTCATTTACGAATTTTTTATAACGAGCCAGAGTTTTATCCCTCAAAACCATCATTTCCTTCAAATTATCTGTGAGCCATGGTGCATGTCTCTTTGTTATTCTTATAGTGCGGAAAGGAACGTATAGATCCAATAAGGTTGTTATGTTGGAATTCATGAAATTTATTTTCTCGTCGATATCATCGTAATCAAATATACCTCTCCAGGGTATTGATTGAAGATCTGAATTGAATTGATCGTAATTGAAATTCCTAAAGTCTCTTACAGTTTTAAACATGGGAAATTTCTTGTTCATATCATTGTGCCAATTACAGGATACAAGTTCATGATCGGTGCCAACGTCGGTAGACAGAACTTCAATTTCAGAAACACTATGGATGGTCCCAAGAAATTTAGTGAAATCTTCGGAAATGATAGTATTCTCCCGATAACCAATTACCAACTTTCGATTATCAATTCCAGATGAAAAATGAATGCATACGCTTTTGTTAATATCGATCATGAGAGCATTTTCATGGCACCAATCCACAAAGCTCTGTACCAGCAGTTCACATGAACTCTGTAATTCCTCAAAAGAAGGCGCAGTAACTGCTACTTAGGTGTCATCGGCGAATAGAGTTACATTGTGCCTATCTATTGGTGTTAGAAGATTTCGGCCAACTAAAATCTTCATCAAGTTAACTGGTAGATTATTGATGAATATCAAAAATAGGAGTGGTCCTAATACAGATCCTTGTGGATTTCCTAGTTTTATTTCATGATATGATGGGGATGTGTTTCGAACTTTAACAAACATCGATTTTGGTAACTTTGAAGCCAGTCCAAAATCACATCACTGAAACCCAGATTGTAGCATTTATCCAGTATAAACTGGAAAGATATAATAATAATAATATAATATAAACTGGAAGGATAAGCTGTCAAAAGCTCGGGGTAGATCGAAAAAAGTCCGGAAACAAATAAGCCAACGTCGAGTCGCTCGTATACAAACTCAACAAAATAAATCGCTCTAGTTTGTGCGAAATATCCGGACTTGTAACCATGTTGAGCATTGTCCAATATTCCATACTTGTTCAGATAACACATCATTCTTTTAAAAACAATTTGCTCAAACAGTGAAATTGGTGGAAGAATTTGAGCTGTTGGGACAAGTTAGTGATGTGAAGAATCGAAACCGCGTGCGTCGCTCGAAAACAACTGAGAATATTGCTGCTGTAGCTCGTAGTGTTGACGAAAATCCAGATTTGTCGATTCCTCGTCGATCTTTGGAATTAGGCATTCCACAAAAGACATTACATCGTATTTTACATAAAGGCTTGGGTCCTAACGCTTTTTTTTCTAAAAATGTCGAATTCGAACATATTATTACTATTAAAACCTGCCACTACTGATACCATAATCCATTCAAAATCCAGTCAGTCTTGACAAATTAAAATGCCAACATTCCGTAGTTTCATTCATAGGCTTTAGAGCATCCCGTTGAGCGAAGCCAATTTCCGAAAAGAAGTCAATATAATTAAAACTATAGCGGTGAACAATGGTTATAGAACTGAAATCATTCACCAAATGATTAATAAGAAAACTTACCACAATATTTAAAAAAAAATTTAAATCAATATAAATGATCCTTATGAAGAAAAGAAAATATGGTTTTTAATGGCTTATATAAAAGGTTTCAACAATAGGATCTCTAATGATCTTTATAAAATGGAAATTAATTTTTTAGCAGTAAATAGAAATAATTCAGCTAAGATTTTGGTGAAGAATAAAGAAAGAAACCGCAACATCTCCGAGATTTATCAAATTAGTTGTGATGATTCTAATGCTACATAAAAACCAGAAATTAACCGGTTCTGCAGAATATTATATAGAAAATAATAATTTTTTTTAATGAGAAAGATGTCACTTTACTATATGATGTTAATAAGGGTAAATTGATGGACTATTTGAAGATTCTGTCAATCAAAAAAGCCATTGAGAAAAAGCAGAATTCAATGAATTTTCAAACACTATTCGGCAACACCTATATTGGATGCTGTTATTTCCATGCGCCATAAAAATACACAGATGTCCCAAATGCAATAAGAGAACCTTTTTAAATTTAGTTCCTTTTTGTACTCCTTTTAAGATGATCGAAAGACCGAAACACCTGTCAGGATTCTGAATAACTTGTGAAACATAAAAACTATGAATTATTTTAAATGAAATTCCATTCTGGCTTTATAACACACTTTGTCTAGGTGTGCATTCCAACTGAGAGTTTTGTCCAGGACTAATCCCAGATATTTTGCCTCATTAGAGAATTGTATTGTTTCACCACGGATTGTTGGCGGTGCTAATCCATCCAGCTCCCTTTTCTTAATGATTGGTACTATAAGTTCCTTTTGTTGGTTAAGAGACATATCTTCCCTTGTACACCGTTTGTCGGCAGTGTCCAGTATCTCTTGAAGGACGGCCGATATCGTCACCTCCGATTCTCCTTTCACTATGATTGCCAGATCCTTAGCAAATGCTTGAACATCGACTCCCCACAGCGAGATGATCGCTAGCAGGTCATCGACGAGAAGGGTCCATAGTAAGGGTGAGACAATACCCCCCTGCGGACAGCCCTTCGCAACCTTGAACTCGAAGACCTCACCCTGGTATGAGGTGGTTATAATTCTGCTGCATAGCATTGCCTGTATCCACCTACAAATCAGCGAATCGATTCCTCTCGCTGAGCTAGCCTCTGCGAGAGAAGCCGGCAGCGTATTGTGTTCAAAGCACCTTCAATGTCGGGAAACATTGGTTAAAAATATTATTACATTAAGGCAGTTGCATGAACACCAAGAGTTTGTTCAACAATACGTTAGCATACTAACGTTTAATTCATCATATCTGTTCAATCAATGGTACATTGAGTGATTATCACTATATTGTAGTGAAAAAAGTGAACAATCAATTTTTGTGCAATTTGGATACGTTGTTTCTTTTGTAAAATAATCATAATAGTTAAAAGCAAACTTTTGTTTACAAAGCCGAAGAAAGCGTCCAAAGAAGAGTCCAGATCTGTGGCAATAAAGATCAGTAAACAACAAGCGAGTGAGGCTTTCATCATGAATTCGTCTAACCGGAACAAAGATATGTGGGAGGTCATCAATCAGCGTATGGCCAAGCCTAGAGCAGTTGAGTCATCGATAAATTTTAGCCCAGATCACTTCAACAGCTACTTCCTGAATACGGTGAGCAATCTTCAGGGAAGTATAAGACCAACAGCCATCTCCGTCATGTGCCAGCTGTACCCGCCACATCTTACATGTTTAGGGAAGTGGCCTATAATGAGGTGAAGGAAATATTTACCAAATTGAAAAATAGAAAATACAAAGATGGCACAGTCTTGATGTCATGTCGATAAAATGCATAAAAGACATGATTATAATCCCGCTTACAAATATAATAAATATATGCTTGGAGGAGGGAACATTTCCGGAGGATTTGAAGCATGCTGTTCTACAAAAAATCTACAAAAGAGGAGATGAGGAAGATCCTTCGAATTTCAGGCCAATTTCCCTTCTACCGGAGTTTTCGAAAGTGTTCGAAAAGTGTATGGTGACACAGATTGTGAGTTATTTCGAAAAAAAAACTTATTCACAAATAGCCAAGGTGGTTTCAGAGTTGATAGAGGTACTGAGGCAGCTCTACTCGACTTAATCTTCAATATCACTGAAGCTTTTGAAAATCAGGAGTTCGCATCAGCAACCTTCTGTGTCCTAAGCCTTCGACTGCGTCTCTTATAAGGTCCTGCTGTGAAAATTGAGAGCATACAACTTCCATCCATCAGGTGTGAAACTCCTTAGGTCCTTTCTCAGTGGCAGAACACAGGTGGTGAGAGTTGGTGATGTGGTGTCTGACAGAGATGAGGTAACCGCAGGGGTCCCTCAAGGCTCCGTTCTTGAACCGCTGTTCTTCCTCATTTATATAAACGACTTCGATTGTCAGGACAGGGACACACATTACACATTCTTCTTGGACGATGCCACATTCACTAAAAGAGGAACAACACTGAAGGACACCTTGGAACCGAGTAAGATGGTGTTGTCGAAAGCCGAATCATGGTCTTATTCTTTCTGAATGGGGAGAAGACGAAGAACATGTTGACATAGAGAACGTTGGAGTGCAGGATCGATATTTGGGGGTTCTTATTGATCGGAGGCTGCTTTGGAGGGACCAGAAGGTGTTGGTTTATAAGCGCCTAAATTCAAACATTTTTCTCCTTAGGATTCTGGCAAATTGTGTATGCGGTAATGTTCTCAGATGCGTATACTTCACACCTTGCCATGGTGTAATGTCTTATGAAGTGTTGGCATGGGATCACTCATCAGGCAGAATGCAAGTTTTCAGTATGCAAAGGCAAGCCATACGAATTCTGGTTGATTTAAAATATAAAGATGACTGCAGAGAGATGTTTAAACGCTTTAATATATTAACTTTCCCATCACTGTAGACTCTATAACTTAATATATGTGAGGAAAAATATAGATCTATATAGAAGACACCGTGACATCCATGAGCATGACACAAGAAATAGTTCTGAACTGGTACCAAATTATGCAAGACTGTCAAGACCTCACTGGACCGGGACAGATGGGTGTCAGTTTTTTCAACAGGTTGCCAGATTCCAAAAGGTGTTTAACTTCATTCAGGCAAGAGATCGTGGAGCTATTGGTTGGACATGCTTTCTATTCCACCTATCAATGTACATTGTACAGTGTGTTATATAGTTTTTGTTCTGTATACTTAAAAAGTTATTATTATGGATGTATGACGTATGTAAATACTTTTGCATAGTAGCATGAATGAATAGTATGAGTATCAGTATAATTTCGTCTATTCAATCTTTGTTCATTGCATTCAAAAACAAAGGTTGATATTAGACCACCCTGAAACCCTATATCTAATAGGGATAGAATTCAAACAGTTTCAGTGTTGTTTTAATGTTGTAATACACTGCTTATAAATTGAAGTGGATATTCGAGAGAAACAGACTTTTTGCACTTTTCAACTTTTCAAGATTGCTGTATATACCATGTGGAGAGGCGTATGTCTGCTTATTACACACACACACACACACACAAAACAGTTCTCATGACACAGAAAGGTGGAGCTTTCGAAGGAAATGCGGTGTTGCGAGGAAGCTTCCACCTCTTAATTAGAGAGACGGCGTTTCGTTCTGAGCCTGCGCATCCGAAACTCTTCAGACAGGCGTGGTGCGCATGTCTGCCCTACTTAATCCCGATGAGGGCGGATTTTTAAGGTGTTTGCTACCTGTTGCGCCCTCTCATATGCTACATCGGAAGCTGTAGCAGAGCAGAGTATAAATATTCGAGAGGAGTTGGCACGCCACGTACTGAGCTGGCACGCTACATACTCCCCTCCCAGTGAGCGTCGGTAAGGTCACGGTATAGGGCGTTGGAAATCAGGCAAGGAGATAGCCCGCCGCTGGTCTAGTGACGGTGCCATCTCCAGCGGGAATCTGTGGAACGAAAAGAAAGGCTGCCTCGGAAAGATGATAGTGTCCAATTAGGGCCTCCAAATGAAAGGGTTGGTTCGTCGGGGTCACCAATGAAGCTCTCGAAGGAAATGCGATGTTGCGAGGGAGCTTCCACATCTTAATTAGGGAGACGGCGTTTCGTTCTGTGCATGCGCACCTGAAACTCTTCAGACAGGCGTGGTGCGCATGTCTGCCTATGATGCCAAAGTGACTCCGTTTCTCATGGGAACATCAGTTATTGAACGGTTGTACTCTGCCCTACTTAATCCCGATGAGGGCGGATTTTTAAGGTGTTTGCTACCTGTTGCGCCCTCTCATATGCTACATCGGAAGCTGTAGCAGAGCAGAGTAGAATTCTTCGAGAGGAGCTGGCACGCCACGTACTGAGCGGGCACGCTCAAAGGCTTAATTACAAAAATTTACAAAAAACTCATTTCTTGCAGGTCTGTAATCTTCTTTTTTGTGATCCGTATGTACGATAATGTGCTATTGCAATCGATCTGATGTTGCGTAGTATCAAATAGGAATTAATTGTCTCGAGTTTAACATGCGTTCAGAAGCTGTCAAAGTTGCTAAGCGTCTACGGATTTCGCAAAGTGTAGTTAGTAGAGTGTAGAATAGCTATCGTATTAGTGAAAGCGATGCATATACTCATGCAGTTGGAAGAGCAAAGGCTACAACCGTCGCACAAGATCGACTAATACGATTAACTGCGCGACGAAATCCTTTCTTCACAGCATTCCGAATTGAAATCTCATTCTGGCAAGCTACCGGTAGGATAGTTTTTCTGGTTAAACAATCCTTAATAGGTAACACAGTTTTAATTTGAGGGCAAGAAGATCAGCCAGGTACCCTCGATTGACTAGGGAGCACCGGGATGTAAGATATCGTTGAGCTCTTGAATATGAGAACTGGAACGCGCACAGATAGGGATCATGCCTATTCACGGATGAGTCCAGATTTTATCTGTATTAGTCTGATGGGTGAATGTAGCGAGAACGGTGTCGACGTTATAATGACGCCAACAACTCTTTTCGGTGGCGTCACAGTGTGCCTTTGCAGAGGCATTTGTTTTAATGGGCGCATAGATCTTATTATCCTTATTAACGCAACCATGACAGCAGTAAGGTATCGTAATTTGATTGTATAACCAATTATTAATCCCTTTGCATCAGCTATTGGCGACAATATTACGTTTATTGGCAATAGTGCTCGTCCACACCGGCCAAAAATTATCAAAAATGCATGGCATTAACCGAAAGGAATGGACCGCTGTCTTTCTAGACCAAATTTTATTGAACATGTCTGGTCTGCAATGTCACAGCCATTGCACTGCTTACCTGACCCACTTCAGACATTACAACAGCTCGCCAATGTTTTGACGAATAATTGACAACACATTCCTCAAGCTTACATTGATAACCTCATTGACACAATGCCGTTTAGAGTAAGAGCACTACGAAGAGCTAGAGCAGGCCCCACCCAAAATTTAACCGACATTACAAGGTGTTTCTAATAGAAAGAACTTTTCTTCAAGCCTGCAGATTTTACCAGGTCAAAATCTTCAGTTTATTCATTTCTCTACTATGTTGTCGTTCTAAAGCAGTCTTGCTTACTGTTTCCATTTCAGGCAGATTCCAGACTCAATCCATCAGTACATATACAAAATAGATTTTTTATTTCCCTTTATATATTATTATATGTACCCAAATAATCATCTCTAATTATTGAGCAGCGTAGAAAGATCCTTGAAAATACTCTCAGTTTTTTTTTTTTAATTGAGAAGTATTATTGATTTGAAAATGTTATGTACTCATTTAAATTCTACTTTCTCTTTTTCTGTTTTATTCAGCTACCCAATGATCTTATTCATTACTTCATCTTGTAGTTGGATACCATCAACTGGTGTTAGCCATAAAGAAACTTTCACTGTGATAAATAGTAGAGTTCTTGATGCTTTTATCATTGCCAACGCTCAACATTATTATCCACTGATGAATAATTTATTTATGATGACGAGTTAGAGTATGGTAAATAGGAAATTTTTCGAATCGGGACAGTGCAACTTGCATCTGTGTTACACTTCGAAACTTAAATACAGCCGAATAGGTTTTGTTGCATGGCACTGAAGAGTAGCCAAAACCTCATCATATTTCGGAATAAATATCGGTCGGTTCAATTAATTCACTAACTCACTTCCCGAACTAGACACCCATTTGAGTAAATCATCTATCTAGATGTGAATCATGGATCTCTTTAAAAAAATGATTATTTTCAATAAAATGTTCTGCAAAACTGCAACACTGAAACCAGCATCATGATGGAGACAGACCATCACATCTTCTGGCAATATTTGGGGTTGCAACAGTCATATCAGGAGCACTATTAAGAGAGTGTCTTGTTATTCTCGTTGGAGTTGATGAACTCAATAGAACCATATCATTGTCGAGGAGGAACTCATTAATCATCATCCCTCTCGGGTTTGAGATACCTGAACCCCAAGTGGTATGTTGAGTGTTAAAATCTCCCAGCCAGATGGCACGATCATCCATATATGGCAGAAAGGTATCCCAGACAGGCATCGGAACATGTCAGTCGGGAGGAAAGTAACTCAAGATCACCAACCAACTGTTGCCGACCAATACACCCAGAGTTTGACACTTATCTGGAAGAAGAGAAGAATTGATGGAAATAGCTTCCATGTTTATATGAGACTTGATGGCAATGGCAAGACTACCATAACCATCAGCCCTCTCTTCTCGAATAAATTTATAGCCAGATATAGTGAACTTCAAAATGGTCTCAGTAAGTGTTATTACATCAGGGTCAAAATCTTCAATTAATACTTGTAGGTTTGACGTAATATTCCATTGTAAAATAGTGGAAATATCTGTATTATTAGGGGTCATATTGTCAATAACTGGATTGATCGTTATTCAGGAGAGTTTAGGAGTCCATGAGAGAGGAGTCTTCCTCTTCCATTGGTTCTGCCCTTTCTCTCGCTTGAATTGACCTTTTCGTGATTCTTTGGTTTAAATGAAAGATTTGCGCTGTGATGAACTTGATGAGAACTGGGGGGACTGGGAAGAAGGCTGGGAAGTATTAGAAAAAATATTCCTATCTGAAGGTTTATTAGTTAAAAGACAGCTTTCATGGGCTTCAATATCATATCTAGGACTAGTTGGTACTTTTCGTTTCTGGATGATTGAGCTGGATTTTCTTATCTGAAGTGAAGATTTAGAGGTATTGTTTGAGTTACTTTTCGGTGTTACTGCCAAGGATTGTTGGTTAACAAGAAGAGGAGAAGGAGTAGAACTCTGAGAAAAGTTTTGAGAGTTTTGGCTTAGGCTTGGGTAATAAGTGGAAGTTAAATTGGGGGGTCTTCTGGAATTCCTGTCAGCTTCAAAGAATGTGATATTATAAAATGCCATGCATTCTTTAATTTTTTTTTGTCTGAGATATTCGCTGCACAACCTATCTGTAGAGGAATGAGCTTCAAAGCAATAAACACAATTTAGAGATCCCACACATACTTGTTTATCGGAGTGTGACTCACCACATCTGTGGCATCTGAACGTTCCTCTGCACAGCGCTCTGACATGACCATAAAGTAGACATTTCAGGCATTCAATATAAACAGAAACTGGAGACATTATATTAAATAGTATCAATTCCTTTGGCAATGTGTTACTTTCAAATGTTACCACACATGTGGTTGTAGGTACATAAGAAATTATATCATTACTTTTGATTCTTTTATTAAATCTTCGCATTTTAATGATTTTACAATCTGAATTTAATCCTTTCTCATATTCGAGCATATCATTCTCGCTAATGTCCATCCAATATCCATTACTACACCCATTGCAGAGATCATACGTGATGGGATATAAACAAAATATTTACTATTATCAAGTTTATGATCATTGAAAAAGTTATTCGCATTATCCCGACAATCAAAGTATACACCAACTCTCTTAAGACTTTTTTGCATATTTTCATCATTTTAAAGTTAGAATAGTTAGGGAATGCATATAAAGCTTCCCCAAGCTAATAGGATTGAGGTTTCTTGTATTCTTGTCCCTGGATTCAACATGAACAAGAAGCGGGCCCCTGTCAGTAATTTTATATTTATTAGATGAAAGTCTTTTATCCAGAATAACCTCAAACCTCTCTTCTGAACATTATCAAGAAAAAGATTACACTCTTCAACAAAATCAGAGTCATTAACCACAGAGGTTCCGGTTATTATATGTTTAATATCATCCTTAATACTAAATAAGTTCAGCCTATTGTTGCAGGAATAATTCAAAATATCATTAGTCGCTTGTTGAGATCGTGGAGATAAAAAATTTAAGACCCGGGGGGGAGGTCCCCGGGACTATCTATGCTTATTATCAAAGCCAAGATAATAACTAGCCAACTTGTCAGCTTAGAAACTTAGAAACTATCCCATCATCAGACAACTAGTTGTCTGATGATGGGATAGTTCATTTCCCGAAACTCGAGTCACAAGAAAATGTGTAATATATATTTTTTGGTAGTAAAACATAGTAATTTCTACAATTTGTTTTAATTATGATCAACTACCAAATAGTAACGGTTGAAACAATTCAGTATCTAAAAGTAATCGGTTTGTAATTTCACTTTTATCCCATTACTTTTAAATACTTAATATTAAGTTGAAAAGTATGTATTCAAATGTAAGACAGTTTGTTTGGAAATCAGTTTTCTGTATGATCTGAAGACGTTGCAATGCAAAACGAAACGCGTAATCAGTTACTCATTAAAAAAGTGTAAATTAACAATTATTGTTTTCATTTACTTCAAACCCATAATTTGGATCTATAAGGTGAATACATTTTATTGGACTTTTTAAAGTAATTTTTACGAGATATTCGGACAAAAACTTAATCATAAACAGGTAGAGGCACAAGCAAAAGAACTGAGTGAAGATATTGAACAAGAATACTCTCACGGCGGGTGTAAGAAAAAAAATCGCTCTCGAATAGGAAAATTCAAATGCCAATATTTTTTAGACAAGATAAATTGAGGATTGAGGTATTGAACAGACAGGAATTAAATAAGAAATAACTTAGTTTTCTATCACTTTTTGAAGAGTGATACTACGCCATCCAATTAAATAGACATTTGATAGATTCGGTCTTTACTTGGTGGAAACTCATTTTAATTAAAAAAATGTATATAAGACAGTAATTTATTTCCACAAAAATGTTTGTACTATACAACAATTGTTTCACCACGATGTGGCTTCTTCAGGTATTACATTGTACTGTCTGATGGTATTGAGTGTAACCGAGTTTATATACATTTTTAGGTACGTGACCAAATAATAGAAGCACAAGTCATAAAAACTCTAGGTGTTTATTGGAGTTTGCCGCTAAAAATGCCATTAAGGAAAAATATTCAAATTTATGATAGATTGGGCCGTTGCTTGGTAGAAATCAGTTGTAATTGTCATTATAAAATAAAACACTTGTTTACATTTTCTACTTTATTTTTGGTATTGACGTACGTTTCGTCTTTGCTAGAAAGACTTCATCAGAATACAAATATTCAGTAATGGAGAATGATCGACATCTGCTTGTTCGTTCAAAAGGATTTTACGGGCATTATACCTGTTGATTTCAAGAAATTCTAAAAGTGTTAATCTAGAACTTTTGCTTTCAACGTGGATAATTTCATAATTATTGTTGAAATTATGCCTGAATTCCTTAAGATGATTAGCATATGTCGAATGTACAGAATTGTACTACTCGGTCAAGAAAGTACCGGGAATTTTCAATTAAAACAACATTTTTACATTTAATCGTCAAAATTTATTGGGTCGCCTTCAAAATAGGCTCCATTTGCTCCAATACATCTATGCCAACGGCACTTCCAATTATCGAAACATTTTTTATAGGCGCTTTCCGGGATGGAGTTTAGCTCTCGCGCCGAATTTTGTTTTATGGCTTCAATCGACTCAAAACGGGTGCCACGAAGGGGCAATTTTAGTTTTGGGAAGAGGAAAAAGTCGCAGGGAGCCAAATCCGGCGAATACGGTGGTTGCTGAAGCACGTTTGTTGAGTTTTTGGCGAGAAAGTCAGTTACAATCGTAGCTCGGTGAGAAGGCGCGTTATCGTCATGCAAAATCCATGAGTTGTTCGCCCACAAATTTGGCCGCTTCTTACGGATACGCTCACGCAAACGTTTCATAACGCCTAGGTAATACTCCTTGTTTACCATCTGACCCTCTGGAACGAATTCGTAGTGCACCACGCCACGGATATCGAAGAAAACAATGAGCATCACCTTAATTTTCGAGCAGCTTTGGCGTGGTTTTTTCGGTTTCGGCTCATTTTTTGCCACCCATTCCGATGATTGCTGGCTTGTTTGCATATCGTACTCGTAGACCCAGGTCTCATCACCAGCTATAATGCGTTCCATGAATGTAGAGTCGGAATTACAGCGATCCAGCATGTCTGAAGCAACCTGTTCGCGATGATGTTTTTGAAGAAAATTCAGGTCTTTCGGTACGAGTCGTGCGGCCACCTTTCTCATGCCCAAAATATCAATCAAAATCGTACGTGCGGACTCGTGGGATATCTTAAGATCATGTGCTATCTCTCTCAAGCTGGTACGACGGTTTTCCAGCACCCTTTCCTTAATTTTATCGACGTTATCTTCGATCGAAGCCGTCGATGGGCGACCACTTCACGACCGTCCTTGAAGGCTCTGTACCACTGATATGCACGAGTTTTCGATAGAGCATTATCACCAAAGGCCTTTTGCAACATTTTCAATGCATCGGCACACGAAAATTCATTTGCAACACAAATCTTTAAACAAATTTTTTGCTCAACGTAATCACCCATAGTAAAAATCGGCACGCACTCTGACATCGACTGACTTAATCTGTCAACTAGTGTGTTTGCAACAGCGCAAACACACTAGTTGACAGATCCCGCTCAAGCTTGGCATAGTAATTAAGGACAGTGGTACCAACCTAGGAAAAAAGTTTTTTACCTGCCTCATTGCCCCGCCAGATTTAAATCGATAATTCCCGGTACTTTCTTGACAGAATGTATATATAACCCCTTTGGTGTTCTTGGATACGTTTCTTGAATGATCTACCAGTCTGGCCAATGTATACTAAAGGGCAATCTTTGCAAGTTAACTTGTAGACTCCGGATTTATTTTCTTTATTTGTACGATCTTTATTGTTTTTTATGTAGGTACTAAGGTTATTAATTATCTTAAAAGCCGCGTTATAATTGAAACAACTTTTGAAATATTTAGCAATATTTTCAGATAATCCATTGACATAAGACAACGAAAAATATTTCTGTGTATTGTCCTCTTTTATGATTGGGTACAGGAGATTTAATGCCATTTTTTTTTTGTTTATTGGATACCATTTTGTCTATAAGAAAGGGATTGTAACCGTTGTTTGTCGCTATTTGTTTAATAATATTTAATTATTTCATAAAGTTTTCTGAATTTAAAGGGACATTTAATAATCTATGAATAAAACTATTATATGCTGACATCTATTGGTTAGTGGGGTGGTTTGAAGTTTTATGTATTGTGATGTCTGTATGTGTAGGTTTGTGAAAAATACTAAAATCATCTAAATTATTTAGTCTTGTTATTGTGAGGTCAAGAAAATTAATACTTTGATTCTTTTCTTCTTCGATTGTGAATTTGATTTTTGGGTGGAGTTTATTAATGAAATTCGTGAAGATATGTAGTTGTCGGTCGGTGCCTTTGAAACAACAAAAAATGTCATCTACATATCTGTACCAATAAAGAAATATTTCTTTATTGGTACAGACCATCAGACCGTACAATGTAATACCTGAAGAAGCCACATCGTGGTGAAACAATTGTTGTATAGTACAAACATTTTTGTGGAAATAAATTACTTTCTTATATACATTTTTTTAATTAAATAGACTGTTTGATTTCTTGATTGGCGACTTGACCGTCGTAGTTCTGTCTATCGAGGTATATTTGCCAAATTCAAATGTATATTCGATATCGGAGATCTCTCGCAAAACATTGATAGGGACCGTTTCAAAACGCTCTTAGAGTATAATGATAAAGAACTTGCGGAGGGAATTATCAGCGAAATAGCTCAATTCAAAGAATATCTCAAATTTGTAAAACCTGTTAATAATAGGGATTATTAGGAGATGTTAAAGATAATATATGATAAGGATTTAGACGGAAGTATTTTCAAATTCATATATGATTGTAGGATTGTTTTTAACTTTACCTATAACGAATATTTGATGGATTCGGTCTTCACTTGATGGAAATTCATTTTCAGCTAGTAATGAATAAAATTCAATTTCCACAAAATTTTTATTGTTGAGTGACAGTTGTTTCGCCACACTGTGGCTTAATCATATTCTACATTTGAACTGATGATCAGTCTCGTTAATTTATGCATCTAACGCAAAATGGCCTAAGTGTAAATAAGTTCTGTTTAGATTTTGGTTATGGAAGTTGCGCTTCAGCGTCATGATAACGAAGGCGACATCAGCGACCCTGTATCAGTCTCTTCGAATTAACGAAACGTTACAAGAATTTTGCCTTAGTTGGCAGTCTATATTAATAGTTTGTATATGTATGCACCTCACAATTTGGTTAGATTTTGCTTACTATTTGTACGCCCCTGATGTTTATTTTGATCAACACCCGAACTGTCAAATTTTGTATCACATGTTGCGGACATCAATCGCCTTCTGAATATGACGTATAGGGGAATCTCGGTGGCATAGTGAGCATAGACGCGAGCTGTGGTATCAGGGATTGCGGGTTCTAATCCAGCTGCGCCGATGGGTGTGTTTGTGTGTGTTGTGTGAATGATTGGTATGAATGAGAAATGAAACGAAGGTTATGACGTAGAGACTGTCTGCATAGCCTATGTGGCTGGGACAATAAAGAGAAAATGAATGAATGAATATGACGTATGTTCTCTCTATCTATGTTTATTACTCTGAGCATTGATGAACTACATTAATACATTTTCCTTCTTCTATTCCTTTATATGTACCCGTTTTTTTATACAGGGGGAATCCGCTATTTGGAACTAGTGTGGGACTGCGCATTCTCCTGAATGGGTTACCTAACTAAATCTGACGTGTTCTATGTTTCGGGCATTTAGCCTAATGACCAGTAAATTCTTGACTTCTAGGATTTTCTCACACGACTTCTTCGTGTTTTTATGATTTAGTTGATCATCAGGGGATTTATCTTCTTCTCCCGTTTGAGGAGTTTGTTCTTTTATTTGCTTTGGATTTTCTTGACTTTTCACTTCATCTCTCTTATGTGCCCGGAAACTGTCATACATATATTTATAGTTTGTCTATGACACTGAGGACTGTTCTAGTTCCACAGAGATTGGTTACGTTGTCTCTCAGACTGAGGCCGTATTCAGACTTCTTCCATGAGGGATAAATAGGAGCCTGTTTGAGAAAAAAAAATTAAGCAGAAAAATATCTACGGTTGGCAACATTTGTTAATGTCAGCTGTTAAATGTCATTGAAGACATTCACCATAACAAGTCTAATAAATTTTTGATGAATTAGGAATTCCATTGAATGTTTCTATTGTTTTTAATTAAATCATCTAATATTTATTGCTTTACGGCATTTTTTAGTTCGAACTTCGAACATGACTATTTTACCTACCAAAAGATCTTCATCTAGCGTTGAAGAAAATAAGGACAACAATCAGACTAATGTAAGACCTTGCATCTGTTATTACAAATTAATGTTATTTTAGGAGTATTGAGACAACTTAACGCTATGGTGTTTTCTATTTTTAGGTTAATAACGAAAGGAATGTTAGAAGAAGGGATGATCTTAACACTATTCAAATTAACAGCTTAGCCGAATCAAATTCTGGTTCTAGAAGATCACCTTTTACATTGTAAGTATGCTTTATAGATTTAGTAGAAATAAGTCTCGATTCATTTATTGTAATTACAACTAACTGGAAGTTATGTAGAAGAAGTTTGTAATATTAGGTACCGAACTTGGTTTTGAATTTGTTCTCCGCTAATGTTGAATTTCTGCGAGTCATTTTCAAATTTGTCATTCATCTGCATGCTGTATAAAGTTTTGCAAAAACTTCTTAAAGTAGTCAACATTTGTTCTGTCAAATATATACTTCATAGTCCAGTGGTTCGTTTCTTAGAATATCGCTTTTTCTGTTAACCTTTGCTTTAAATTAACCAGTGTGTATTTTGTATATGGTTGTGATTTAGAAAGTGTCAAAGAACCAAAACGCCAGCAGTTTATGCAGTTTTTTTAGGAAATGCTGTATGCTTTATGTGCTGTATGTTCATCTCTTCACAATAAAAAAAAATTGGCATTAATCAATTTTTTCTTTATGGAAAATCATTTATTTATATATTTAAATTATACGTGTATCATTAAAAGTCTTGGATCCCTCATACATGAAACTATTTGATTAAACCTAGTTATTTTTTCGGATTTTGGTAAAAATGTAAGTAATTAACAAAAACACGATAAATAGGTGTTGACTTTACTTTTGTATTTATTTTTATTTTCAAAAATTCTCAGCAATAGCATATTCAGGCAAGGGAACAGTGTACCCTTTTACTCTTTAAATTTTGGTGCGTTATTACACTAGATCTTCAAATTTAATCCATTTAAACCGACAATGATTACCGCATTCTATGATGCAGGGCATTCTAATCAATAGATATTGGAAATTTTGAGCATTTCTAGATCATCTACTGTGTAAATAGTGCATCGATATCAATAATTTGAAACAGAACGGATAGTGAATATCCTCGAATATCTAGCAAAAGGACCGCAAACATAGTGCAGCTTCAGGACTTCAGGGTATGTTTTGCTATGCAGTATTGACACCTTCAGTTCCAGGACTACTCTATACTACCAATTTATGTACTAGAAAACCATTGTGGGTCACTTATCATCTGAAAGACATCATACCGCCCATTTCCAGTAGGTGCAAAAGCATAGGGGTTGGCTTTTTTATAAGTTTCCATGGGTGTTACAGAAGAAACCAGCAATAGAGCGTTTAGCGATGAAAATCGACAAAGAGTTAAGGGAGAACGAGTTTATCAGCAGCAAATTAATTTTCTGCAAATTCTCACATTTGTTAGTTTTTAATTTTCTAAGTAAGTATTTCATTTTCCAGAAAGTTCACCTTTCACGAATAACATATTCAGAATACAATATACCCTTATCGATAAACTAGAGCGTAGTTTAACCAAACGACTGCTTAAATAAACTTATCGTAAGTGAGGACCGTTGCATGGTTGCTCTACTATACAGCTGTGCCAACTACATAGTTCCGAGCTACCTGCTTTTCGGCTAGTAAATGTCAGTACTCTGTTGCGTTTTTTTTTTGGCTGCGTAACTTCAATTAAATTTGCGTAACCATAAACGTCTTGTTATTTCCATGAATTATGAAGCTAACACCACGAGCACATCGTCAAGTGCTTCATAAAGATTTAAATATATCTGCTGCTTCTCAGAAATTTACATGTTTAGATGCTGCCTGTATTTGTATGAAGCACAAGATGGAACTGAAAAACACCAAATAACTGTCACGAAAAGAATGCGCAATTTAGCTGCTCGTGAACGTGTGGATTATTTCAAAAGTTGATCCAGTGCAGCATATGTATTTTAATATATAGACTCTATTTTCCTGCGTCTGTAACATTGATACTCTCTTGCCAATATAATGAAAGTGATTTATATTATAATTGTTATTTTGTATTTATTCTAAGGAACATTTACAGTTTGATTATCCGAACAGATCGGTTTTCCGAACACCTATGTCCCCCAATTAGTTCACTGCATATTTTTTGGAAACAAACATTCTTTGAGAAGTCTGAGAGAGGTCCAAGACTTTTGACACTGTATACATCTGTGTACTTTTTTAAATATATTTTGTTTCTAACAAAACATTTTTGTAATAATACATAGGGGGATGCTAAACTTTGTGTTCAATTTTTTTTTATTATAATATATATTAACAAGCAATCAGAATATGACATGTTATAAGCTTTTAAGTGGCGTGATGAGGTCTTTGTTCTATCAAAGGTTGGATCAGGACATTTGAATGACTCTGTAGTTTCTTGTGATAGTTTCTATCTCTAATGAGATCCTTAGCTACGGTTTATGCAATGTTTGGTTTGACATGTATCAAGGTACATTTGTTAGCATTCAGAGTATTTTAGTTTGAGCCTTATGAATTATCACATTGTTGGACTTGCTGGTGCATTCCCTTAGCTTAATTCTGTAGGTCCAAATAGGTTTTATGATCGTTTTGTAAATCAGGAGTTCATTTTCCAAGGATAATATACAGGTATGGAAAAGACAGTCGGAAACATAGGAAATTCAATCTTAATCTACAGGAGCTCGAATGTCCAGTAGAGTAGTGGCAGAATCAAAACCTCAGTGCGATGCTATGACGAATAAACTACTGTTCACTCTCACAAGGATAATATACAGGTATGGAAACGAATAAACGACTGTTCACTCTCAATGGCAGTAACTAGTGGGTGGGAATGCTTCGATTGAAACAAGACTCTGCACTGCTTTCAGTTCAGCAATCAGAATCGTTCGCACTTCAAACGTGGGATTCGTTTGTCCATAAAGTAAATCGAAGTGTTCAGTGTAGAAGAGAAAAATCAGATCATAAAATGGTAATTTGGTGGTCGATCAATTAAAGAGACAATAAATTAATTTATTGTTGCCCTTGAAGATAGGCCGATTCCTATTTCTGAAATGATTAAAAAATTTAAGAACATGCAGGCAAGATTGATAAACCGCCAAAAACCATTAGTGAAAATCGTCTGAAAAAAGAAGTAAATGTGTGTTCTGCTGTCAGTACTCTGTTGCGTTTTTTTTTTTGGCTGCGTAACTTCAATTAAATTTGCGTAACCATAAACGTCTTGTTATTTCCATGAATTATGAAGCTAACACCACGAGCACATCGTCAAGTGCTTCATAAAGATTTAAATATATCTGCTGCTTCAGAGATATTTACATGTTTAGATGCTGCCTGTATTTGTATGAAGCACAAGATGGAACTGAAAAACACCAAATAACTGTCACGAAAAGAATGCGCAATTTAGCTGCTCGTGAACGTGTGGATTATTTCAAAAGTTGATCCAGTGCAGCATATGTATTTTAATATATAGACTCTATTTTCCTGCGTCTGTAACATTGATACTCTCTTGCCAATATAATGAAAGTGATTTATATTATAATTGTTATTTTGTATTTATTCTAAGGAACATTTACAGTTTGATTATCCGAACAGATCGGTTTTCCGAACACCTATGTCCCCCAATTAGTTCACTGCATATTTTTTGGAAACAAACATTCTTTGAGAAGTCTGAGAGAGGTCCAAGACTTTTGACACTGTATACATCTGTGTACTTTTTTAAATATATTTTGTTTCTAACAAAACATTTTTGTAATAATACATAGGGGGATGCTAAACTTTGTGTTCAATTTTTTTTTATTATAATATATATTAACAAGCAATCAGAATATGACATGTTATAAGCTTTTAAGTGGCGTGATGAGGTCTTTGTTCTATCAAAGGTTGGATCAGGACATTTGAATGACTCTGTAGTTTCTTGTGATAGTTTCTATCTCTAATGAGATCCTTAGCTACGGTTTATGCAATGTTTGGTTTGACATGTATCAAGGTACATTTGCATTCAGAGTATTTTAGTTTGAGCCTTATGAATTATCACATTGTTGGACTTGCTGGTGCATTCCCTTAGCTCAATTCTGTAGGTCCAAATGGGTTTTATGATCGTTTTGTAAATCAGGAGTTCATTTTCCAAGGATAATATACAGGTATGGAAAAGACAGTCGGAAACATAGGAAATTCAATGTTAATCTACAGGAGCTCTCAATGGCAGTAACTAGTGGGTGGGAATGCTTCGATTGAAACAAGACTCTGCACTGCTTTCAGTTCAGCAATCAGAATCGTTCGCACTTCAAACGTGGGATTCGTTTGTCCATAAAGTAAATCGAAGTGTTCAGTGTAGAAGAGAAAAATCAGATCATAAAATGGTAATTTGGTGGTCGATCAATTAAAGAGACAATAAATTAATTTATTGTTGCCCTTGAAGATAGGCCGATTCCTATTTCTGAAATGATTAAAAAATTTAAGAACATGCAGGCAAGATTGATAAACCGCCAAAAACCATTAGTGAAAATCGTCTGAAAAAAGAAGTAAATGTGTGTTCTGCTGTTGAAACCAGTGCATCTTGTTCAGATAAACAAATTGCTGAACAAGTCTATATGAGCGATAGAAGTGTTCGGAATATTTTGAGAAGGAATGGTTATCGATGTTATAAGGTTCAAACAAACCAAGAAAATTTTCCAGAAGACGATATCAAACGAATGGAATTTTGTAAAACTATGATCTAAAAAGTAAATGAAAATAATTAATTCCTTAACAATATCTTATTCACTAATAAGTCATCCTGAGTTTTCCTTGAATAGAAAACATAACCCATCAGTAGTAATATATTGGTCTAGGAAGAATATGAATCTGGGTATTCCTGTGCGTACCCAGTATCCCCAAAAACTTAATGTTTGGACACGAATACTGGGGAATTAGATCATAGGTCCATTTTTTATCGATGCTAACCTAAACGCTGCCAAATATCTGGAGCTTCTAGAGAATCAAATTATTCTGACAGTTCGACAGTTACCAATTAATATCGATGATGTCTGGTTTCAATAGGATGGATGTCCAAGTCACAACGCAAGAGTAGTCACATAATATCTCAGGACGACTATTTCAGATCGTGTCACTTCTACAAATGGCCCCCCAGATCACCAGATTTATCTCCCAATGATTTTTTTTCTTTGGGGATATCTGAAAAATTTGGTTTATGGGCATAAAATTGATAGAACGATGAATATTAATGAATCAAGGTTTAAAATAATCCAACTTTGTGCCAAAATAGCAACTATTATCTCTTTATAAAAGATTTGGCTAGTGTTTGGCTCAACAAGTTGGATTATTTGAACATTTAATTCAAATATGTCGACCTTCGATTTCGCATTTTTTAGAATTTGTTTTTGTTTTCGAATTTCATATTTTCGTAGGATTTATTTTATTTGCAAGCCAGTTATGGCGATAAAGAAGCCTCATTTTCACAGAGGAAATTATTTGTGTCATTAATCGTGGCATATAAATTCCTCGCATACAATAGGATAAGATTGTCGTATTTATTTTCAACCGATATGGTCTAACGAATCCCACGTTTCAAGTGAGAATGATTCTGATTGCTGAAAGCAGAGCCTCGTTTCGATCAAAGCATCCCCCCCACTACCATTGGGAGAGAACAGTCGTTTATTCGTCATCGAATCGCGCTGAGGTTTTTGATTCTTCCATTGCTCCACTGGACCCTCGTGGTTCTCTAGATTAACATTGAATTTCCTATGTTTCTGACTGTCTTTTCCATTAAAACAAATTGTAGAGATTACTATGTTTTACTTCCAAAAAAGATATATTACGCATTTTCTTGTGACTCGAGTTTCGGGAAATGAACTATCCCATCATCAGACAACTGAAGACCTAACAGTGGTACAGTGGTATATAAACAAAAGTGATGAATATTTCAATAGATTCTAGGTAACCTTATAATGGTACAGAGGTTTACAATCGGAACGTGATAAAAAACCGGGTTAAAAAAGAGATAACAGATATCGGAATGTCGGCAATCGACAAAGAAGGTTGTTAAACAGATGGTACCCATTTGAATATCTCAAATAATTTTTGCGGTTACATAGCTCCGTACAGTCATTCATTATTTTTACATTATTTTTTACATTATTTTTATTGTGAACGAATTTGAAAATTTCAATAATCAAGTTTCTTTTCTTTTGAATCTACATGTAAAATTTTCTTAAGATTTTCTTTTGTCGAAAGGAATTAATTACTGTTTTCTAAAGAATGAGTGGCAAAAGTTGAATTTTTGTGTACTTTTCAAATTCATTTTATGTTCGTTGAAAAAGGTTTTAAACAGATGTTACTTTTTGAATATCTCAAATATTTTCGATTTACATAGCTCCGTACAGTCATTCATTATTTTCACATTATTGTTATTGTGAAATTTGACTATCGAAAATATTTGAGATATTTAAAAAGTAACATTTGTTTAAAACCTTTTTCAACGAACATAAAATGAATTTAATGAAAAGTAAACAAATCAATTTTTGCCACATCGACATCGATAATTCCCGGTACTTTCTTGACAGAATGTATATCGGGAAAAACAGAAGTGCAATATTGTTTGTGTTCCAGTGTTTGATTTATTATAAGACTTATTCTGTGAGCTTGCGGCACGATTGAGTAATGAGCTCGAAATTAGAATTGGTGGGAAGGTATCTACTTTGTTTTTGGATCTGTGTTGATCCTATGAAGAACATGTCGTTTTGGATTTAATAGGCAACAACCTAATTGGGTAATATTTTGGATCTTTACCAGATTTCAAGATTGTGATAACTTCGACGGTTTTGAACTGTTCTAGCCAGTAGTTTTGTCTGAGAATTGCATTAAATGTATATTTAAGTAGAATGACTCGCTTTTCTAGAATTTCTTTTAACATTTTAGAGGTCATGTCTGTTCCTGCAGCTTTTCTTGTATTTAGTTGATGGATTTGATCTTACAATTTAGTTGTGTTGAATGGTCTGATTTGCGTTTTATTTTTGGGGCTTTTTGTGCAGTTCCCTTTGTATTTCATTGTTATATTTGGAGAAAATACTTTGAAAAGGTGTTGTGCTTTTTCTTCGTGACTATAATATTGGTCTCACATTTTTTATTGGTTTTCATATCGTGTTGTCATACTTGTTGAGTTTTGTGATGTATATAGTTGTTGCATGGTAATTTCTTTGCCTCCTTAATTTTTGTTTTCAGCCTGTTTGTTGTCTTATTCAAAACAGTCTTGGTGCTAGTGCATGTATTTGGTGCCATCTAGCATGCCTCTTCTATTTTGAGCAATGAGTTTGTTAATTTCTAAAGGGATATTGTAAGATTGTTTTTCTCCAGTTGGTTTCGGGGTTATGTTATTATGTTATTTATGGCGAACGGGCGTCTATCCACCCTACCACTTCGTCCGCACGGACTATTGTGGTTCACCCTAATTTATATCTCCCCGACGAGATCCAGTTTTTGGATAAAACCGATGATTTTGTTCAGGGGTAATTTTTTCAGTTCGCTGTGGGCTATAAAAGCCTGGCCAAAGACCTCGAATCTGATGCGACTCACCGTTGGGCACTCTGAGACGCTGTGCATGGCTGTTTCAGTGTCCTCAAGACACAGCCTGCATTCATTGTCTTCAACCAGACCGATTTTGTGCAAATGCGCTTTCAGTCTGCAGTGACCTGTCATAATTCCGACAAGTGTTCTTAGTTTGGCCCTATCCAGACCTAGCGCTAGGTTCGCCATCCTTTTTGTTCGAAGCTGTTTCAAGGAACAACTTCGAATGTTTCAGGCCAGAATGGCTCCGCCAGAAAAACTCTAGCCTTGAGTTAATTGTGCCTGCTATCGCCTCGTTAGCCACGTCATGTGGTATTCCCAGGAATGGTTCCGGTCCTACCAGAGGCAGCGCAGCTCCAGCAAATGCCAGTCGATCCGCCTCCTCGTTATCCAAATAGTTTGAGTGGCTCGGTATCCAAACCAGAGTGACTCCGTTATACATACCGAGCCTGTTTAAAGCCGTGCGGCAACTCCAGACTGTTTTGGATGTAAAACAGCTTGATTCCAGAGCTTTTAGTACTGACTGACTATCAGTAAATATTTTGATTTTACTGTGGTGGATTTGCCGTTTTATCAGCAATTCCGCCGCAGTCTCAATGACAAATATTTCTGCCTGGAATATGGTTGCGTTTTGACCGAGACTCAATGAGATGTTAATTCTCGGTTTACTCCCATAGACTCCTGCTCCTGTTCCGTTCGTTGTTCGCGAGCCGTCTGTGAACAAGCCAAGGTCGGTTCTCAATAGAACCTCAGCATGCTGGGTCCATTCGTCCCGGCTGGGGACGATTACATTGAAATTCCGTTCTTGGCTCGTGACTTTTGACATTAGATCCGAGGGCATCGATAGGATACTGTTCGTTAAAAGCTCGTCCAGCAGTCCTGAGCCTCCCATCACTATTGCCTCTGGCCTGTCAATCGCCAGTTGATATAGTTTGTATGTGGTCCGTTCCGCCTCCCTCTGCACGAGTAGGTGCAGGGGTGGTAGATTTAGTAGGACCTCCATGGCTGCCGTGGGTGTGGTGCGAAACGCACCTGTAATTGCAAGGCAAGCCTGTCTCTGTAGTCGGGTGAGCTTTTGTTCGCCAACCGTTTGTTGGCCTTTTTTCCACCACGCTACAGCGCCATTCACTATCCGTGGTCTATGGTTTCGGGGTTAGTGGATTCACTGCTTGTACAAGAAGTCCATTAAATGATTTTATGGTTTCTTCAATTTCAGTTAGGCTTTAGACTGATCTGCTCTTCAATTTTGTTCCGATATTCATCACAGTTTGTTATCCTGTTGTTGGTTTTCTGTGCATGACTGAAATGCTATAATTGGAGAATGATCCGAGGAAAGGCTTGGTGTTATGTCCATATATGAAGAAGAAATTATGTTATAATAAAGAAGTCCAAAAGATCAGGAATTTTGTTGGTGTCTGTCGGGCAGTAGGTGGGAGTACCAGTTGTTAAAATAGAGAAGTTTTCTTCTTGTATAGGCTTGCTAGTTCTTTACCTTTTGTAGTTATCAATATTGAGCCAAACAATTGCAATTAAAATCTCCATCTATGCTGAGGCAAAATATTTGTAGTCGCATTTTTTAATGATATGCTGTTACCTTTAGTTAAAATGAAGCAAGGGGTACTTTTATTACTGTAGCTTGTAAATGATCATTTTCATACTTTGTAATTCCTCATGCTTCTTATTTTTCCTTACTAATATTACTGTACTTGCATGGGCGGTATTACCGAGATGCTTTTATTGTATGCTATATAGTGTAGTTCATTGAAGTAAGATCTCTCTGTGAAAATGTGCGTCCCAGAAATTAGCGTAAAGCCTTATGAGGGTATATTCTGAAACCTACATACTAAACTTGTAGTGTTTGCAGGGGTATTATTGGTGTCTGTTGAAAATTTTCATTTTTAGTGAAATGTTAAAAATTAAATTTTTGCGGTTGCCAGAATTCAGATATGCTTAGTAATAGAAATTTAAGATTGTTTTGGATAAATAGTTTGTCGGCGGAACATTCAAATTTAAGTGGTTGTACAAGTTTAATGGGTACGTTTCAGTATAAATCCCCATAAGGCTGTTTGGAATTCAGAAAGCTATCTTCTAAAATTGCAAATTTTGGGGGGGGGGGTTATTATTTTTTGTAAAAAAATTTTATTATTATTATAAGTGATTAAACTGAAAATTTTAGTGGATATCGATATTTATGTTCAACTCTTTGGGGTTCATTTGATAAAACTTCCTATTGAGGTAAATTTTGAAGGGCTCTATTCTTACCCATTAACTTTTTTAACACTGAGTGCAATTTAAGAACTTAAGTTAGCAGTTGCAAAAAGTTGACACTTCATTGCTACTGGCACTGTTTTATTGTGAGTTGTGACTAACCCTGAGATTATAGATACAAGAATTGATTCTAATGGATTATGATTTTTAGTGGGAGTAATTCTTCAGAAAGGAAAGACAGACTACGTAAAAGGTTTAAGGAATCTGATAGGGTACGTGATAGGGAACGAGAACGTGAGCAGAAGAGGGAGGTTCGTAGAGAGCAGAAACGGGAGCGAATAGCTAAAAGGGAGGGGGGACCTGAACCACTTCATGACAACTCTACTAGTTCTAGCCAAGTGGATCCAAGTGTTGTTGAGCCTGCCAAAAATGAAAGTGCACTCATTGTTATCAAGGAAGATTGCACTGGATTCAATAGCGAGGATGAATACGATGATCGCCTTTTCAGTCAGCAGTCTAGTATTAGCAGTGAAGAATGGCAGAAGGTTAGCTTAAACTTGTCAGATCAAAAATACAGGTTATATTATATGTCTTATGTAGGTTCTCACAAAAAGTAGTGTCAAGCCGAAGTCTAGAGGTATAGCACTTTACAGGCACACCAATCACCCACATATTGAAGTTAATTTTGTTAATTATTTCTCTTTATCTTATTCTGCTCATTCATATCAGGATCTCAAATTAAACTGCTCTCGTTCGATCTGTTATCACTGTTGTTTTTTACATGGAGGCATCAAAAATATCATTTAAAACTAACATGATATACAGGGTGACAAGGAAAACCTCGACAAGCTTTTTTCATTTAACTTTATTAAACAAAAGAAATTAAACAAAACAACAACGAATAATAATAACATAAACCTTTGGTAATAATATATTTAAGCGGTTTCGATGATCCGAAGCCTCATATGTTTAGTTGAAGGTTAGCCACTTAACAATATGGATCGTTGATCTACTGCTGAACGTGTGAAAACTTACTACAAAAACAATGATTCTGTAGTAAGTACGTTTCGTGCATTACGGGCAGATTATGGTCGACATAATCGTCCATCTGAGCGTATAATTGCTAACACAGTGAAAAAATTCGAAGAGGCTGGATCTGTTACTGATGTCTGAAGACCCATACATTATCGAAATGCACGCTCGACCGAAAATATATCTACTGTAAGTGAAAGTGTTGAAGACGATCCAAATTTATCAATTCATCGGTGCACAACATTTGGGCCGCTTATGGCACGCTATGGCGTATATTGCATCTGGATTTTCATCTTCATCCTTATAAGTTTCACTTGACACAAGAACTAAAGCCAGCTGACCATAGAATGCGTAAAACATATGCCGATTGGGTGTTTGAATAACAACGTTTGGATGACGATTTTTCCCATTGAATTTGCTTCAGCGACGAAGCGCATTTTTCACTCGGTGACCATGTAAACAAGCAAAATTGTCGCACCTGGGTCACTGAAAATCATCATGTAACTGCTGAGAGACCATTACATCCACAAAAAGTCCTTGTATGGTGTGCAATTTGGTCTGGTGGAGTGATTGGTCCGTATTTCTTTGGAAATGAAAAAGGTGTCACTCAAACCGTCAATTCTCATCGCTAAAGCCAAATGATTACAGATTTTTTTGGCCTGAAATTAATGATATGGAATTGGAAGAGATGTGGTTCCAGCAAGATGGTGCAACAAGCCACACAACACGACCCGTTTTGGCTTTATTGCAAGAAAAATTTCCAGGACGCGTAATTTCTCGTTTCAGAAATGTGAATTGGCCACCAAGATCTTGTGATTCATCGCCTTTGGATTTTTTTCGTGGTGTTAAGGATCGTGTTTATTCTGATAATCCTCGGACTATTGACGGTCTGAAAATCACCATCCGTCAAGTTATTGGTGAGATATTGCCCGAAATGTGCCCGTTAGTCATCGAAAATTACCTCACAAGGATCGAGTCACATAAAAGATCACGAGGAGGACATTTAAATGATGTTGTATTCCACATATAATGGCAAGGTCCAAGCATTATATTGAAATAAAAATTTGATCGATGTTCTAAATGAAAGTGTTTTATTTATGTTTACTTTCGGAAGCACAAAAAAGATAACCCTGTAATATGGTTTAGTAAGAACAAATTACAGATGAATAATGAGAAAACCCAAAAAATTACCGTTACAGCCCAAACTTCAGCTAAAAAAGAATTCATCAAATTTTTGGGAATATTCTTCCAAAAATATTTCAAATGGAATAGCCACAAAACATCTGTCGAAGGTGACCTATGGAATTAAAAGGATTATGGAAGAAGCAACGGTGGAGACAGCCCTTACCATGTATTACAGCAATATCCGTACCTAACACGAAATTAATGAATTCGGTGAACTTTGACAAAGTATATATTTTGTAATGGTTTTCTGGAATAGAGATTTCTTATTATGATGTTAAAATAAGGACACCTAGTAATAGAGGGAATATTTAAATCATTTTTGGTGCACATATTTCATATGGTAATATAAATAAATGTTTTTTTTTGTTATCCTGCTTTTTTAGAAATAGTCACAGTAGGCGAAACTAACATTTTGTCCGCAAAAGACCGGTGATTATCACAGAGTGTATTATAAAATCTGTTTGAGCTATTCACTATGAGTAGAAGAAGAAAATAGATAAATTTCAACTCATCTAGTTTGATAGACATAGAGAGTTGGTTTGAGGAAAATCATTTTGTCTTTCAAAGAAATTACCACTAGGAGGAACATAACTCCAAATATTGTGGCGAGTGCTTGCCATGTACGTTTCCATGAAGACTGAAGAACAAAAGCAAGAGGCACAGAATGTGAAGACTTTTGGCTCTCATGGACTTCCACAAGAGCAACCAGTAATTCATATAACATGGGAGTACGATCCGTACATGTACAATTTATCGCAGAATACGCAGCTTTGGACTGTTCTCATACCACGCTCTTTCCATTTTTCCTCAAATTACACTGGAACCAGGAATAGATTACAATGACCTTTAGTGACAAATCCAGATTCTGTTTGTGGATGAGTAATGGTTGGACAAGGTGTGCAAAGGTATATGCAGCATCCTGTTGGAGTTATGGTGTGGGAGGCGATTGCTTCTAGAAGTAGGTCTGCTCTTCTTGTTCATAAGAGACAATATTATTACCCAGCATTACATACTAGACGTGGCACCTCATGTACTACCCTACCTAAAGATAGTCCATAATCCTCTCTTCCACTTACATGGACTAGTTTGAACAAAATCCAGTCATGGCCACCACAATCTCCTGATCTTTCAGCCATTGAGCACGTCTTGGACATGATTGGTAGTGAATAATCAATTTATTCCATCCTCAACAGACTTTGGTAGACCTTCAACATGAGAGTTAACCTGGGATACTATATATCAAGAACAATGCTCAGGGGAGTGAATGAGTGTATAGTACATTGTGGATGACAATTATCTTATTGATGTTGCTTGGATTAAACTTCGATTCTGACTGCTCAAATGTTAATAATTAATCTATCATGGCCTAAAAAAAAATGCACACCAAAAATTATTAAAATATTCCAACTTGGGTGTTCTTACTTTAATGACACTCAGTTTATCTCTCAAAAGATAATTTTGGATACTCGTCTCTTTTATATTCCCTTGGCAGTTCGGTCATTGGCCACCTTTACTCGTATCATATCAGTTTTATGAATTTCTGCTCAGTAGTTTAGGAGAACAGCACAAATTCATGAATTTAGTACAAAAATCAGATATTACCAAGCTTTTCAGTCAGAACTATTCACCTGAAAGATGGAAATGAAAAAAATTGGAACTTGGATGGAGTAGTCCGTTACTTTGTGATAGTTCATTTTAATGGAATGAAATAAGGAATTGCTTTGTTTTCTATCACTTTTTATTATAACTGATATACAGTGACTCGAGTTTCGTAGTGTTTACTACACTTTCAAACTGAATGAACAAATTAGATCTCAACTATTATATATGCTGATTGTAGGCTTCGGCAGAGCTTCGAAGAGAGGGGTTTTCCAAAGTTCCTGTGATAAAAAACGAAATTTTAACCCTTTTCGAACTTTGCGTGGAAGAAAATTACTTTCAATACAATAGTAAATTCTATAAACAGAAAGATGGACTTGCCATGGGTTCACCTCTCAGCCCATTACTCGCTGAAATCTTTATGTCCCGTTTTGAAAGAAAAATTCTAAAATCCACACACGCAAAGCATATCACTTTTTGGTACAGGTATGTAGACGATATATTGGCTTGCTTCTGCGGAATACATTCAGAATTAAATGAAACATTAGAATATCTTAATAGTTTGCACAATAAGGTCAAATTCACCATGGAAACACAATTTGATAATAAAATAAATTTTTTGGACATAACTTTAATTAACAGTAATAATGAAATTTCCTTTGATATATATAGAAAACCCACATCAACTGATACAACAATACCAAATTTTTCAAACCATCCGATCAATCATAAACTAGCTGCTTATAGATCAATGGTACATAGAGCATTTTCAATTCCTTTAGATAATATTACGTTAAAGAGGGAATTGAATACAATCAGACAAATAGCCACAAAAAATCAGTTCGAGACCAAAACTATAAATTCCATCATAAACAAAAAACAAAAGCAACTAATTCGTAAACAAATTTACCCCATCTCCAAATCAGATCATAATAACAATAAACTCATAAAACTAACATATTTTGGACTAATTTCACAAAAAATAGTTTAAATTTTATCAAAAATTAACATAGTAACAGCTTTCACACCCTCCCATAAAATTTCTAATCTCTTTTTTAATCCGAAAGACAAAGAGAACCGACTGAATAATTCTGGAGTCTATAAATTAAGTTGTCAAGAGTGTAATAGTGTGTATATAGGACAAACGGGCCCACCTTTCCATAAAAGGTACAAAGAGCATCAATCTGCTTTTAGGAACCGGAAGAATAATTCCAATTTTGCGAACCATTTCTTCAATACAGATCACACGTTCCCAGAATTGAACAACCTTGTTATCTTGCACGTGGAAGCGAAAGGGAAAAAACTTGACATCCTGGAATCCATAGAAATTGAAAAATATAAGAGGCACGTACCAATAATAAAACTACTTAACAAACAGACGGAACTTTGGAAAACCCCTCTCTTCGAAGCTCTGCCGAAGCCTACAATCAGCATATATAATAGTTGAGATCTAATTTGTTCATTCAATTTGAAAATGTAGTAAACACTACGAAACTCGAGTCACTGTATATCAGTTACAATAAAAAGTGATAGAAAACAAAGTAATTCCTTATTTCATTCCTTTGAATTGTAACTTGTTGGCAGAACGATCAAATAAAATAAATAAATTTAATTAAATTCTTGTTGGCAGGTTGACATGAAAATTTGAGTATCAATTAGTATTGTAATGCTTGTTCAAAAAATATTTTACCGCAATGTTGGATGATCGGCTAGTTCGCCAGTTGAGGAATAAAGATTGCTAAAGTCAAAAAATTTGAGTTTTTCCATTTCGGGGAGGATTAGAAGCATCTTTTCCTGCTTTCTTCTAAAGGTTGATTATTAATTTAAGGATTAAATCCTTGATATTTCACAAAACTTTCAGCATAATTTAAAAAGGGTCTCATAATTTTTTGTGAGACCATTTAAAACAATTGCGCTATATTTCTATCGAACTAGTCAAAAGGCATAAAACTCAAAATTGCATTCAAAGCGCACAAAGTGGATTTTGAGAAAGTTTTGAGAACTGAATAAAAGCGTTTAAAACAAGCTCTTTTAGATCATTCTTACGAGCATTTGTTGCTTTTAGCCATTTTCATGGAAACTTGTCATGAATTTGAATACAATACAAATTTTTGGTGACTTGCACATATTTGGACAATCTAGGTTTCCAAATCTAATTGCCATAAATATTTAGGCAATTTGAAGAGTTGAATGAATGGTTTTTTATTATTTACATCAAATGACATTCATTACATTATATTTTCCAGAGGGACGAATATTTTAAAAGGTGTATGTCAAGTTTGGGTTTTGAAATTAAACAGATGAATGAAGATGGAGCTTGTCTGTTTCGATCCATTGCAGATCAAGTATATGGAGATCAAGAGTGCCATTTACAAGTTCGTCAAGATTGTATGAACTATATTGTAAGTATTGTGAAATAAAAAAAAATAGTATTACATGATTAAGTCTCTGACATTTCTTTTTCAAGGTTAAAAACCGAGACTACTTTGAACCTTATATAACTGAAGATTTTGATAAATATATTGCTCGTAAGAAGCACTGGAACGTCCATGGCAATCATTTGGAAATTCAAGCAATGAGTGAAATGTACAATCGAACAATTGAAGTTTACTGTTATCAAATAGGTAAATAAGCTCATTATTTCAGAAATATTTACCGTTGAAAATAATACTGTTTGAAGGCAATTTTTGTTTAATTTCTCCAGTCGATTGAAGAAAGCACTAAATTTGAAAAAAAACGTTACAAATTTTACACAGGTTTATTAATCCTTGTCAAGATGCGCCAAATCTTCTTGAGTGTTTTAGAATGTCACGAATTTTGAGCGGAAAATGATATTAAACTATTTTTTAAATTTGATTAACTGAAGACTAAATCATGGTGAAATTCAGTGTGTTGCTGCCGATTTGTGAGTACGACAACTTCGTCCAGAGCAGGGTTTCCTAACAAGGGGCGAATACATTTGAATTTTCGGAAGGAAAATTAATTTATCGCGTAAATTAAACAACATAATATCACATTCAATGATTCAGTTGGTCACTGTTTTAAAATGCAACGTGGTTTGTATCTTTTAAGTAAATTTCCATAATTAACAACCATGATGTGGTCTTCTCGTTTTTGTATTAATCACTCAAAAACAATTGCATATCATATGCACATCTAATAAGTCGTTCATTACATGCTGTACACAAGCTGAAATGACTTCATCTCGCAATTAAAAAATCAGCACAGAAATCCAACAAACCCAAGTTGTATTTTTTTTTTTTTTATTATCATTTATTCATTAGCAATCAGAATACAACAATTCTATGAGCTAATTTGCTGTCTACAGAGCTTTGAGCTCTCAAATGATTTGATATGGTCTTCTCCAGTGAAAAGACCATTTTAAATCTACTTCATATCAGCTGGCCAGGTCCTTTTGAGTCTTCTCATGTCTTGAGGTTGAAGCAACGGTTGTAGTAAGTCGTTTATATGACCATCTAACTTGGTGTGATGTTTTTGGCTCTGTTCCTTGATGACATCCTTCACATAAGGTATTTTCAAATCTTCATGCAGGGTTTGATTTGACACATACCATGGAGCATTTGTTAGCAATCTCAGTATTTTCGATTGGCATCTCTGGACTAGAGTTACATTGGACTTACTTGTACATCCCCAAAGTTCAATTCCGTATGTCCATATGGGCTTTATGACCGTTTTATATATCAGCAGCTTGTTTTCTAATGAGAGTTTCGATTTTCTACCTATAAGCCAGTTCAGTTCTTTAGTTCTAAGGTCTATTTGCTTCCTTTTTTTAATAATATGCTCCTTCCAGGTTAGTCTGCTATCTAAATGCACTCCCAAATATTTAACAGTTGGGGAATTTGGTATCTTTATATTGTTCATAAAGATGGGTGGACACTGGTCTCTTCGAAGAGTATAATTTACTTGAACTGACTTGGTTTCATTAACTTTTATCTTCCACTTATGCAGCCATTCTTTTATTTCATCAAGATGAATTTGCAATCTATTAGATGCCTCTTTGGGATCTTCATGGCTTGCAAGAATTGCAGCATCATCTGCAAAAGTTCCCATTATCGTATTCGCATTTGTGGGCATATCTGCCGTATACAGCGTATACAAAAACGGTCCCATAACACTTCCTTGGGGAACACCGGACTGAATAAGATAAAAATCAGACACTTTATCATTCACCCGTACTCTGAATCTCCTTCCAGTAAGATAAGATCTCATCAACTTGTAGCAGTATAATGGCAGACATTTCTTTATCTTATACAATAGTCCAGAATGCCAGACTTTATCAAAGGCCTGGCTTACATCCAAAAAAGCAGATGTGCAGTATTGTTTGAGTTCCAGGGCTTTGCTTATCTCATGACTTATTCTGTGTGTATGGTGGAGTGATTTGTTCTGTTGTTTTTGTTGTATTTCAAAATAAAATGTTTATTTCTGTAATGGTTGATATAAAATTCAGGTGTTCTTGTTTTCAGAACCCATAAATATATTCAGTGCACCAAGACTGATAAATTCCTATGAGCCTATCAGATTGTCATATCATCGAATGTGTCATTACAATTCAATTAGTAACCCCAACAAACCATCTGTGGGAGTTGGTTTAGGCCTCCCCAATAATCATCCTGTAGATGTCGACCGACGACGATTTAATGAAGCCATAAGAGCCAGCGAAGAGTTACTTATTGAACAGGCAAGATAGTAAAAGTGCTCAACTTAGAAGTTCTTAACCATCTTTCTCTATTTTAGACTATGCTTGAAGATAAAATCTTAGCTACAGATTGGGAAGCAACAAATGAAGCAATTGAAGAGCAGGTCGCTAGGGAATCGTATATACAATACTTTCGTGATAATGAAAGACGTCTGAAAGCTCAGGGAAGTAGTCTAGGGAGCGGGAGTAGTTCAACTATCACATCTTCTATGATTTCGTCGATTTCGACTCCGAGACCATCGAGGCGCGGATCTGCATCCCCTAAGGGTGGTCAGTCTCCAAAAGGGGGAGGAAGTTCCCCTAAAAATTCCTATTCTCCTCATGGTAAGGATCACTGTGGTTTTTTGCTGTTTCATAATTTATTTTTATTGTTGTTAACCGTAACAATAAACAGAACAGAACTTTAGAAAAACAGGATTGAAAATTCAGGTTGTTTGGATGTTTCTTTCTTTTATAGGGTAAATACTGACTACATTCATAATTTTAAATTTGTATCCCTAGATGTATCTTAGAATTTTAATGATCGGTGACTCGGTCAATGATAAAATCGAAGAATTCAACAGGCTATGGTTCGTAAGCTATATGGTTTAATTGGTTGATATTTTGGAAATATAGTTAGTTATCATAGTTTTTCTGGAAGCTGAAAATTGAAGTTTCTAGCTTTGTCCACAATTAATTAACAGGGGGGAGTAGGGGTGATTTAAATGATGTGAATCGCTTTGATAAAGTATGGTGGTGCTACCTGCTCAACTTGGCGGGCGTACCGCTATACCCCCAAATATAAATTTCAAATTATTTTCAATACAAAAAACCTTAGTACGGCTTAAAAATAAATGTATTGTATCACTGAAGTTTTAATCTGCTCATGACAAATGTTTTTGTTGTACATTATTATCAACAATGTCCAACCATTTGGTCAGCAGACCCTGTTAAAACAAGCATCATTGTATTTTCCTACTTAATTCGAAAATATTCTAAATAAAAGCTTAAGATTTTCAAAAAACAATATAACTTATGTCACTTAGATAAAGTGATAGGATTAGAACAGGTTCAAGACCGGAAAGTTTATAAAATATCCTCCTTTTAATTCCCCTTCTTCATAGCGCCTCCTTGTACGTACTGTCAAGAGGAAAAAAATTGCAAAAAAAAAACAGAATGCTACAAACACAACGATTTACTATCAGCGTAGACAGGTGATGGAAAAGGAGGGCCAATTTATTTTGTTTCAGCAACTGCACCAAATTGAAAATCCATAATAATGGATTTTTTTTATATAAATATTTTAAAAATTTTTAAAAAATTTTAAAAATTAGCCTTCTACATATTTAATTCCAAAAGATTATATTTAATGATTATAACTTCTGAAAATAAATTAAAATAATGTCAAGGGTAAACCACAGATATATTTCTGTGTGTAGTGAATACCATATTTAAAGGTCTCATTTCGGTAGAACTTTTTCTAGAGGAATGAAGGGTGAGTTGAATATTTGTTATTGATTGATGTTATATTTATTGAATATGAATATTTGAATACTGATGAGCAAAGTCGATCTTAAAACTTGTTTTTCAGTAATGTTTTGCATATCTTGAGTTTTTATATAAAGTACCTTGGTTAGATATCCAATAATATTGAATAGTCTAAGTAAGATAGTTTTGTGATGAAATTCTTAAGATTATGTTAGATATTCTTGAAAGATATTGGTTTTTCATAAGATTGATAAGCAGAAACAAAATTTTGTCTATTCAAAATGTTTAATTTATAGGATTTTGGTTAATAATTTTTATTTATTGGATTTTGTTATACCATTGGGATGTCTTATAATGAATGTTTATTTTATGTCATGATATAAGTGGTACTTATACGACATTATTTTAATTTATTTTCAGAAGTTATAATCATTAAATATAATCTTTTGGAATTAAATATGTAGAAGGCTAATTTTTTAAAAATTTTTAAAATATTTATATAATTATATACCTTCTATCAAGAATTAACCTCTATTTATGTTATTTTATTCATAATATATAATTATTTGGTTTCCTTAACATTCTTTATACAGATAGTCCTTGTGCTATAGCAGAGGCCGTTAAATTTGTCTTTCAATCTTCTAGATCAAGGGTAAAACTCAGATATATTTCTGTGTGTAGTGAATAACATATTTAAAGGTCTCATTTCGGTAGAACTTTTTCTAGAGGAATGAAGGGTGAGTTTAATATTTGTTATTGATTGATGTTATATTTATTGAAAATGAATATTTGAATACTGATGAGCAAAGTCGATCTTAAAACTTGTTTTTCAGTAATGTTTTGCATATCTTGAGTTTTTATATAAAGTACCTTGGTTAGATATCCAATAATATTGAATAGTCTAAGTAAGATAGTTTTGTGATGAAATTCTTAAGATTATGTTAGATATTCTTGAAAGATATTGGTTTTTCATAAGATTGATAAGCAGAAACAAAATTTTGTCTATTCAAAATGTTTAATTTATAGGATTTTGGTTAATAATTTTTATTTATTGGATTTTGTTATACCATTGGGATGTCTTATAATGAATGTTTATTTTATGTCATGATATAAGTGGTACTTATACGACATTATTTTAATTTATTTTCAGAAGTTATAATCATTAAATATAATCTTTTGGAATTAAATATGTAGAAGGCTAATTTTTTAAAAATTTTTAAAATATTTATATAATTATATACCTTCTATCAAGAATTAACCTCTATTTATGTTATTTTATTCATAATATATAATTATTTGGTTTCCTTAACATTCTTTATACAGATAGTCCTTGTGCTATAGCAGAGGCCGTTAAATTTGTCTTTCAATCTTCTAGATCAAGGGTAAAACTCAGATATATTTCTGTGTGTAGTGAATAACATATTTAAAGGTCTCATTTCGGTAGAACTTTTTCTAGAGGAATGAAGGGTGAGTTTAATATTTGTTATTGATTGATGTTATATTTATTGAAAATGAATATTTGAATACTGATGAGCAAAGTCGATCTTAAAACTTGTTTTTCAGTAATGTTTTGCATATCTTGAGTTTTTATATAAAGTACCTTGGTTAGATATCCAATAATATTGAATAGTCTAAGTAAGATAGTTTTGTGATGAAATTCTTAAGATTATGTTAGATATTCTTGAAAGATATTGGTTTTTCATAAGATTGATAAGCAGAAACAAAATTTTGTCTATTCAAAATGTTTAATTTATAGGATTTTGGTTAATAATTTTTATCTATTGGATTTTGTTATACCATTCGGATGTCTTATAATGAATGTTTATTTTATGTCATGATATAAGTGGTACTTATACGACATTATTTTAATTTATTTTCAGAAGTTATAATCATTAAATATAATCTTTTGGAATTAAATATGTAGAAGGCTAATTTTTAAAATTTTTTAAAAATTTTTAAAATATTTATATAATTATATACCTTCTATCAAGAATTAACCTCTATTTATGTTATATTTTTTTTTTACTTTTTGATGATACGAACATTATACAAAACAATCTTATTTGCTACTTCTGGAAATAACTAAGGGTTATAACGAGCTAAAATGTGTATGAGTTTATTTGATCGAATTCAGCTGACTGCAAGTGGAATCTAGGTAAGAACTTTCAGTGACGTCCAAATGAAGAAAAAAAGGTCCTCTAAATAACAAAAAACTGGCAATACAGCAGAAAAATACGAATCTTTACACTCTTGTAAGCTGATTTTCTTTTTTCCTCTCTCCAATGTAATCCAAATATTTTTATATCAAGTTATTGTCCAATAACAAATATTGAAAAAAGGGTAAAAAAAAATACAGATAAGGTTCTGAAATAAGAAAAAGGAATTGAAATTCCATTAAGAGAAAAAGGAAACTTAATATGTTGTTGGACTGCTTTCTAAGTGACTCTTCTCAGGCAAGTGCCATATGAATGAAATACATTGTCTCCACAATCAACCAGAATGCAATTGTAGGAGTTATGCTTCAACAAAAATTTGAATTTTCCACCAAGAAAATTGACTAGATAACCCCTATATATCACCAGCTTTATTCCAGATTCTCTCAAGCTAACAACACTAATGAATTAAATCTACATATGACCAATGTGTTGACATTAATAACACGGAAAATGATTGATTAAAGCATCGACATGGGCACTCCTACAATAAAGTAATTTTAACGTTATTGGTATCTGTCATCAAGATAAGAATTGATTAAAAAAAATGTTATTTTCTTTACAGCAAGTCCTAGGAATACACTGCAATCAAACAGCCATCCACTTGTAGAAAGTAATGTAGATCATTTGTCTCCACCTTATGTGCCCACAGAAGAAGAAGCTTCTTTTGCTAAAAGAGTGTTTAATTCTCCGAGGCGTATTGAAACAAGTAACGATTACCACATCGGAGATTACTTAGGAGATAATGCAATCAAGAAATTTTGTGATTCACAACAAGCAGGACCATCAAGTCTTGTAGATAATGGTATGTTAATTGAAAATGATCTTATACAATATCTCTGTGTGTTGTGTATGGTTTACCTTGAAGATGAGGCGGGATCCAACAGGCATCTGTTTAATTGAGACTTAGATAGTTTGTATAAGCTTAAATGACACTAGGCAATGTGCTAAGATATTGAGAGGTTTTTCTAATATGATCATGGATGGAAGGACTATATTTGTTAGCTCTAAATTTTCTTCGTCAAATTTATTAGACCAAAAAAGTCTCATAAACGAAGAACTTTGGATGCTTATGTTTTTTGAGTTCCTATTTTGAGAAGAAAGTATATCGCTTACAAAAGTAGTCTCAGAATGACCTCATATGATGTTTAGACGACACTTGTTTGTGCTTGAAAAATGTCTGGTAGAAAGTCCCAAATATGTGAAACAATTGAAGACTAACAATGCTACCTGGATTATTATTTGTTTAATAGTCATCAATAATGAAACATTTAAAAAGAAGAAATATATCACATATTGGGAAATGACAATTTGAAACATTTTCTCCATTTCTCAAAAACTACATTTCCAACCAAACTTAAATCAAGCAGTTATGTAAAATTGGTATTTTAATATTTTTCAAAATTCAATGATTTTCACGATGTATCAAAAAATTAAACTGTCAGTTTGACTGGACAGGAATAAAATTTTAAACTACTGCATCAGCTCCATGGTGAAAAGCCAGATATTATCATAGGACACCAGATTTCAGCCTTGAAGAAGTTAACTTAAATTATTCACTCTTTTTGCTCGCTTGTTTTCGAAATTTTTAGAGTGCCTTTGTTGATTTTCTGGAAAATTGTGTTAGTTACATAATTTTATCATAGGAATATACCTGCGCATCTTAAACCCCGAAAAGAACGTTTCAGAAGGCTATTTGACTTGGTAGTTACGATAGTTTGGCGTCAAGAACCGAATAATTCCAGAAATTTTCATTTTATCTGAATTTACCAAGAAATACCGTGGATTTTCCAGAGATTGGTGAAATCTAACAGGAGGTTCCCGAATTGAACACTGGAATAAACAGCCTTGAACAACATAGCTGATCAAATAATGTTGAAGTTCAAAACGTACCTGAAAAATCAAGTGAGAATGTTTTAAAAATAATTGAAAAAATTGGAAATTTTATAAATATGCCAATTAGCGTGGAATCTTTGGAAAATGTAACCAGAGTGCCTACGAAACTGAAAAATAATCCCAAGAATATCATTGTTTGCTTCAATTCAAAGATGAAGCGGGATAAATTTCTGGCAGCTTATAGGGCAAAACGAATAGAGATCGGCGATAGAAAAGCTGGTTTGGAAGTTGGGGAATTAAATTATAGACTTTATATTAGTGAACATCTAACTAACAAAAATAAAATTCTCTTCAAAGGGGCTAGAGAAGTTGCTAAACAGAAAAACTAAAAGTTCGTATGGGTACAAAATGGAAGTATACTAATGCGAAAGGATGATTCATCTAAGATTATCCATATATCGGATCATTCTGAATTAGACAGAATATAGATTATCGATAATGCTAATCCTTATTACATCGTTGTCTTCAAAATGGCTTTGGATGTGTATTACCAGAACGTACGTGGTCTGAGGAGCAAATTAATGGATTTCAGACTTAATGTTGTGGCAAATTTCCATGACATCATATTTATGACTGAAACCTGGTTGAATACAAGTGTCAGTGATTGTGAATTTGTTGATACTGATCAGTACAGTGTTTTCCGTCAGGATCGTTGTCAAGTTAAAAGTGGGAAGAAGGAGGGAGGTGGAGTGTTTATAGCTGTGCGAAATTTTTTTAACCCTGTTCACTTGCCGAGCTTTCAGTGTGAAGCTGAGGATGTTTGGGAGATAACTGTGGGTAAACAGCTGATATTCCTTTGTTGTGTCTATATCACGCCAGGGGACACTGTATCAATTGAAGGTTTTGCTTCTAATTTATTAAAAATGAGATCGCACTTTGAAAGAGGAACACTTGGTAACTTCAATTTGTCCTCCACTTTACGAGAGTTCATAAGAAATGAAAAATATATAACAATCTGAATGATTATTTAAATTTGTAGATAGTTCGTAAAAAATCTCGACACTCATTTCAACCGATTTTAACAAATACATTTCCACCGTAGAATCTGATTTTGTAAATGATCCAGGCAAGTTGTTCACCTATTGCTCAAGAATAAACATGAAGCTTTACCAAATACACTATCATATAATAGTAGTACAGGCAAAACAGGACAGGAGATAAGTAATCTTTTCTCTGATTTTTTTGGTAGTACTTATATGCCGTTGAAAGATCAGAATTGTGTTGATAGTACAACATTTCAGCGCTGTCTACATACTTCAGTTCTCTGAATCTGAAGTAGAGAGGGCTGTGAAAATGTTGAATAAAAGAAAGGGCGCTGGTCCTGGCATGTTGAATTCTCTTTTTGTGCAATACTGTGGTTCTTTCCTTAAAACACCTTTAGCGTTGATTTATAAATCATTGAGAAGTTATGGAAGGTTGCATGCGTTGTTCCTGTGTTAAAAAATGGAGATAAAACAGTTATTAATAACTACCGACTTATAAGTGAATTCTCGGTTTTTGAGAAGATCGAGTCACTTATTTTCCACAGTTAGTACCTAGTAAAAAATCAAATATTAGCGAACAACATGGTTTTGTTGATGGAAGATCTGTGGAAACGAATTTAATTAGTTTGGTCGAGTACTTGCATGATTGTCGATGTAGTTTATACAGATTTCGGTAAAGTATTTGACAGGGTTCACGGGGAGTTGCTACTGAATAAGCTTGGTCAAATTGGTGTTTAGGGAGTCATGATGTCATGGTGGAAAAGAAATTTTCTAGTTGGATGGGTGTCGGACACCATTTCACTGTTGGGTCAAAAATTAACAGTGCTGTGACCTAAAGTGGCGCAAGATCGCAGTAACAAAGCCTACCCAGAACACAACTGAACTCCTAACTTGCATAAACTGAAAAAGCTTCTGAGGGATCTTCACAGAAGATCTAGGAGTATCAGGATAATAATAATGGTTCAAATCTTATCTAACTTATATGCAGCAATACGTCGAAATTGGTGGTTATTGCTCTGACAGCATTTTTGTTTCATCAGGTGTACCTCAGGGTTCACATTTGAGTCCATTCTTATTTCTAATTTATATAAAGGATATTTCTCTAAATGTTTCAAAAAAAGTAAATTTTTGTTATTTGCTGATGACTTGAAAATTTTTAGAATCATAAGTTCTTTGAGGGATTGTTGGGAATTCAGGAGGAATTGGAAATTTTTGCCGATTATTGTATAGCTAATGGCCTGTACATTAATAACCCAAAATACTCAGTTATGACGTTTTCGCGCAGCCCGAATGTGGTACAGTATTCTTACACAATAAACAACATTCAATTATCTATAATCACCAGTGTAAAATATCTTGGTATTATTTTTGATACAAAACTTTGTTTCGATAAATACATAGACTCCCTTACAGTTGCTTGTAATCGTATGCTTACATTTATAATGAGCAGTGTAAGCCTCTCGAAAATCAGTTAGTTTTGAAGACATTGTACTTCTCATACATCAAAAGTTAAATTTCGCATCAATTGTCTGGCACCCATTTTGCATAATATATATAACAAGGATTGAATCAGTTCATAAGAAATTTCTCAAATTTTTAAATTTCAAATGTCATTTCAATTTGAAGCCTAGAGATCCAGAGGACTATAAACTAAGGCTCGAAACATTTTAATTTCATTAGCCTAGAGAATGAAAAGAAAATAAATTACATACTTTTTGTGCATGAGCTTGCCACCTACAAATTGAGCTGTGATATACTCGAAAGGATTTACTTCTATGCTCCTCATAGACACCTAAGGCATAAAAGTCTTTTTTGTCAGGAAGATAAACATATAGTTCTTTCACCACTATATAGGGCTATGAGTACGGTTGAAATTGATTTTGACTTGTTCGCTGATAGTTACGTAAAAATTAAAAAAACACTAATGGAAGGTTTGTTACATTTGTGAATTTCAATCGGTTGAATTGTTTTTTTTTTTTGTTTTGAAAATGTAATATTATGTTATGGTTTAGGTTAACACTTCTATACTGTATTTGTGAATCCTTTTTATGGGATTTATCCTGTATGTGTTCCTTTCACCAATTAAGTATTAACGGTTCAAAACTCTTCAGTCATAATAGGTTTAATTGATCGCCGGAACATAAGCAGCAGACTTGCACATGTTTCGAAGCTTATTGCCTTCAATCATCAGTGCCCCTGTAATGTCCAATGAATGCAACTCCGCTACACACTTATATTCGCCCCGCATACGAACACAAAGTTTTATAAAACACTTAATGCATTCGAAAATACATACACAGCATAGGTCATAGCTGAGTTGCATTTGTTGTACATTACAGGGGCACTCATTATTGAAGTCAATAAGCTTCGAAACATTTGCATATCTGCTGTTTATGTCCCGGCGATCATTAATACCTATTTGGTTTTATTCGGGTTTTAAACTGTTCTACAGATGCAAGTTGCACTGTCCCGATTCGAAGAATTTCATACTCCTTATTCAAAATAAGTTGAATTATTTCTTCATAGGAGTGTGATGATCTTCAAGACGAATAATTGAAGACGTTACTTGATTCGTTAATCATGATTTGGCGTCAAGAGCAGAATAATGTCAAAACTTCTGCCGTTTTTCTTAATTCTTCGAACTACATCTTCTATTTCCTGGAAAGCGGAGCTTGCTAATTCAATAATTTTTCCATTGGAGTGTGCGCTTCTTGAAGGCGAACAATTCAAGTTGTTTCTTAATTCGGTAGTCACGTTAGTTTGGCCTCAAGAGCTGGATAATTTAAATTTTCTTGCAATTTTGTGCGCTTGTTTCAGGATACAGCGTGCCATCGTTTCGCCCAAATATCTTTGAGCCGTAAATTATCTTAAACGACTAGGTTGGACTCTCACTGATGAAGAATTCGAGGTTAAAAGTAATTTTGTCCGGCCGGCCGGTCGGTCTGTTCGTAAACACGCTTTCGAACGGAAATAACTAGAATCCTGAAAATTTCAGGGAAGGTTTGGAGTCTAAATATCTCGGCTGAGTTCTTTAATAGGCAAAATCGGTTTTATCGTTTCGCAGTTATTCACGCTTTAAAATTTTTCATATTTTTTCCAATATTTTCGAAACTACAATTTCGATCGATCTTAAATTCTGTATTTAGAAGTAGAATAATAACGCGCATGCTCATGGAAAATTTCGTGAGGATCGAACGATTAGAAGTTATTTTGTGAGCAGATCAGCGTTGAGCGCTACCTTAAACATTATTTCTTTCGAATGAGATACGAGACTTGAAACTTTCAGGGTAGGTTTGGTGCCTGAACATATCGGTTGAGTTCGTTATTGTGCAAAACCAGTCGAATGATTTCGCAGTTATTCACATTTGAAATTTTGCCTTTTTTTATCAATATTTTTCAAATTACAAATCGGACTGATTTGAAATTTGGGTTTTGGAAGGAGAATGATAACGAACGTATTCCTACGAAATTTAATGAGGATCATATGGTTAGAAGATTCCAAACAAAAACAAACATTATGTGAGTAGAGCAGTGTTGGCACTAATGAAACCATAGCAAGAGTTCCACGATCGAGTTCAAATTTAGCATTTAGATGTAAAATAACGACAAGAAAGCTAATACAGTGTCGTAGGAATAATTTATTCAACTAGCTACGACCGTTTTCCAGGAAATCCACAAAATATCATTAAAAATTCAAGGAAATTGAAAATCTTTGTGGGAATAATCAGCTCTCCACGACCCAAACTATCGTAACTACTGAATAAAATCGCTCTTTGAATTATTAATCTGGAATAATTTCATATTTTTCGAATATATCTTATTGTTTGCATAATTATGTTCATTGACGTAGCCCACTTGCGATGTCTGTCATCATATCGTTTTTCTAAGTATTCTTTTATAAGTCTCATAAGCATAAAAAGGGGCCAACTTGTAATTATATATGGATGCATGTTTTCGAAATTCTGTTGTGCAATATTGAAATATTATGCATGTACTCCATATAGCGTATCTTTTTGCGCTTGCTCTAGAGAACAGCGTGCTATCGTTTTGCCCAAATGTTTGTAATTTTCGAAATTTGAGCCGAAAATGATCTGAAACGACTAGGTTGGACTCACTGATACAGAATTCAAGGTCAAAAGTATTTGTGTCTGGTCGGTCCTTGGGTGAACACTTTAATTTTCGAACGAAAAGAATTAGAGACTTGAAACATCCAAGGTAGATTTGGGGCCTAAATATCTCGGTTAAGTTCGTTAGTGGGCGAATGGTGCAGTGATTCCGTAATTCAAATTTTAAATGTTATCTTATTTTACCCAATATATCAGAAACTACAGATCCGATCGATCTGAAATTGGGTATTTAGAAGTATAATAATAACGCTGATATTCGCGCAAAATTTCGTGGGATCATATAATCAGAGGATTAAAAAAAAAAAAAAAAAGCAGAGCAGCGATGAGCTCTACCGGAACCATAGAAACAGTCCTAAGATCGAGCTTAAACTTGGCAATTAAATGTAAAGTAACGACAAGAAGGCTAATGTGAACTTTTGTGGGTGATATGAACAAGCGCGAAAAGCTCTTGACTTCATGTTAGTGCTCTTCGCCATGTTTTCTTCTTTAATTTTTCCCTTGAATCAACCAGTTTGAGATGTTGCTGATAAACTCTTCATGTGAGAGTGTTCCTAAAGCCCTTCAGTGCTTTTATGAAAATTTTCAAGCAAATGTTATTGTTGAAACACAATAGATTGGAGTTACTATGTATTTACTACCAAGGTTTTTTATTATTTTTGGTTCACATGTTACCGCGGTTTCGAACGATGACCGTTCATCTTCAGACGTAACAGAGGACTAAAGCACTAGTTACAGATTCAGTTTTGAAGTAATGTTCCATTTGGTACAAAAACTGTATAACAGATGTTACAAATTATTCAGAATAAATATTTCCAGTGAAAAGCAATAACAAGGATTACAGAGGTGTTATGGGTTTTTATGATGGTACATGAACAATTCCTTTTTCAACAGGTAGCAAGTAAGAAATAGCAGAAAATAATGATGTAAAATGTCGGTACCTTTTGAAGCCATTTCGGTTACTTAAAAACATTAAATATTTTTGATTTACACAGATCAGTCTGGTCGTTCATTATATCGATATCATCATTATGCAGCGCTTTGAATATTTCAATTGATTCTAGATAATTTAATTTTCTCCCTTTTGATGCAAGATGGAGGATTTTCAGATTTTCAATTGATGGGAATGAATGGCCATTGTCAATACAATGTGTTGCAAATGTTGATGATTTTTTATTCTTTTTAAAGTCAGTTTGGTGTTCTCTGAATCTAGTTTTAAAAGACCGTCCAGTCTGACCTATGTAAATACTATTGCAATCTGAACAGGTTAACTCATAAACTCCCGATTTTTCTATTTTTGGGGTGGTGTCTTTCGCGTTGAATAAAATTGAGGATAATTTGCTAACAGATTTGTAGGCTACATTCAAATTAGCAAATTATCCTCAATTTTATTCAACGCGAAAGACACCACCCCAAAAATAGAAAAATCGGGAGTTTATGAGTTAACCTGTTCAGATTGCAATAGTATTTACATGGGTCAGACTGGACGGTCTTTTAAAACTAGATTCAGAGAACACCAAACTGACTTTAAAAAGAATAAAAAATCATCAACATTTGCAACACATTGTATTGACAATGGTCATTCGTTCCCATCAATTGAAAATCTGAAAATCCTTCATCTTGCATCAAAAGGGAGAAAATTAAATTATCTAGAATCAATTGAAATATTCAAAGCGCTGCATAATGATGATATTGATATAATGAACGACCAGACTGATCTGTGTAAATCAAAAATATTTAATGTTTTTAAGTAACCGAAATAGCTTCAAAGGGTACCGACATTTGCACATAATTATTTTCTGCTATTTCTTACTTGCTACCTGTTTAAAAAGGAATTATTCATGTACCATCATAAAAACCCATAACACCTCTGTAATCCTTGTTATTGCTTTTCACTGGAAATATTTTTTCTGAATAATTTGTAACATCTGTTATACAGTTTTTGTACCAAATGGAACATTACTTCAAAACTGAATCTGTAACTAGTGTTTTAGTCCTCTGTTACGTCTGAAGATGAACGGTCATCGTTCGAAACCGCGGTAACATGTGAACCAAAAATAATAAAAAACCTTGGTAGTAAATACATAGTAACTCCAATCTATTGTGTTTCAATTATGATCAACTACCAAATAGTAACGGCTGAAGCTATATATATATTCACTATTTGAAATGTTATTGTGCAGATAACGTTTTAAGTCATTCAGTGTTTTATGAAACTATGCTGCTTTCCATGTTATAATATTATACAAAACAGCGAATCAGTTCTATTAAAATGAATTCAAATTATATTTTAGGTTTTGAAGACTTTGATCAAGAAATAATGGCTCGAGTAATGGCGGAATCGCAAAAAACTTATCTGGACGAATTGAAGAATAAATCGAAGAAGCGTTTTGGATCTCCCGGACCTTCAACTTCGTCATAGCTCATTCCTTTATTACGTTACAACTTAATACAGTAATGTTTTCTAACACTTAATGACATAGATTTATGTATTTCTCCTTGCCCACTTAATAATTTCGCAAGTAGGATTCCATATGTAATAACAATTAGAATTTTTCTAGAAGTAAGATTTGATTTAGTTCATTATACTTCATATTGAAATTTGTTATTTACGTACAATTTTGTGATATTATCATTTCAAGAATGATTTATTATATTTTTTATTTAATTATTTTTTTTTTTGAGAAATAAAGCTCGTCTTAGTTTTAACTTTATATTTTGTTATGAAGTTAAACTTTTAGATATAAGTAATCTTAATAAAGTGCATATATTAAGTAGGATACAATGTGAATATTCCTAATTCCTCAATAACACCTTAAATTTATTTTCAGTTTCAGTTGTTTTATTATATGGAAGGATGATTTAGTGCAAATAGAGGGTGTTGCAAGAGAACGATTTGAAACAAAAATCGCTTTTATAAAAGAAACAAATTAACACTTGTGTTTTTTTAAGTTGAATTTTCCATTAATTCCTGATGAGTCTTATCCAGATTGAAATAAAATTTATGAATTATTCTGCTTTCTGTGAATTTGTTGCGCAAGAACTTTAAAGTAAGACTTTGTGAAAAGGAACTAAGTGGCTTAAACTGAGAAGGAAATTCCGTAAATGATCAAGTAAAAATCAATGCGAGGACGATACTGCAATACTAAAATGATTTTCGGGCCTGTAACTGTATAAACGACTTGTGAAATTGTATATTTTAACGGTTTCATTTCCTGTTCAAAGAAAGACGAACCTGATAACACCCTGTATTTTTTGTTGTGAATAATTGGACTAAAAAGTATTCATGTAAAAATGCAAGACATGTTCATTCTTTGATGGCAAATTGCGTCTCTTCTTTCGAATGTAGTCTTTTGGTTGTAACTATCTGAACCAGAATTAGTTTATTTTTCCTTTTAATTGTAGGACTCATCTGTTTTAGTTCCAGTTGGTCCAGTCCGCAGACTTCAGGTGCCTCGATGCCATCCAGTACATGACTCCAGGTCATACTTTATCACACCTTCCTATCGCCAGAATTTCAGTTTACAGGGTGACTAAGTTTTTCTGAGGGCAGTGATTCTCTACAATTGGAACCATGTTTGCCTATGTCTGCTCTTTTATATACAGTGGATTAATCTGTAGACGACATAACGAGAGTTTCCTGCAGATAAGTCTACCTCTTTATGCTTTCTTAGAACTCATGAAGGATCACTTAATAGAAACTCGCTTAGACTCTTCTTGTAACCAGAAGAACTGGTCCTTCACTGTAGCCAAAACTGTCATCTATCCCTTTCATCCTCTGTGTTCCATTCTGAAGGTCTTCATTTGTTTTTCCTTTTTAAACTGTATATGCAGAGGAGTATGGTCTAGTTAAATGTATATAGATAATTTGACAGTAAACATAACTGCAGTGACAACTAAGCTTTCAAAGTTTTTAAAACTACTTTGTGTTAACTTCTTTTTTCTCTTGTTTTGACCCATAAGAGAAGCATGAGCAATGAAACTTCCTGCCACCACTGTATACAACCATGGTAAATTTAAATTCCTGTCAAAAAAATTGCAGCAAATCCTAAATATTGTTGTGGACTTCAAGATTACCTGAGTCATGTACGAGAGTTCCAGTTCTTTATCTAGAACTACTGACAAATATATGGCCTTTGAAAAATGAATGTCTACTTCCCAAAGAAGTAGAATAAGCAGTTGCCTCCTTCATAGGATGTGACCTGAATTATGACGCTTTTGGTCAGGATGACACTAAAACCCTATATCATTAATAAGGAGTATGAGCTATAGTAATAGAAAGATCTTCAAATCGAGACAATGCAACATACATCTGTATAACAATTCTAACTCAAACAAGCTCAATTAGGTTTATCTCACTAAGTGCCTTCCGTGACGACAATTCCTTATAAGTAAACAGCATATTCTTGCTGAACTCCAGATGAGTTTTTGATGACTGGATGCTGGTCAAAAAAAACAAACTACTATCTAGGGTTGACATACCGCCTTACTCCTTCATAGGCAATAATGGTTCTTTCATTCGAATCTTCGTTTTATGGTTGCGAAAAAGTTGATAGTGCCGCCTCCGCCATTTCAAATTTGAAATTTCATCATCAGGGCGACAATTGATCCATCAGATTGCGTCTATAAAAATTTGTTGATGGCGATATGTAATAAAATGCAGAGAATTGGTAATTTGATGAAAATATAATGAAACTTCATTCGTTCATATTTTTTTGTCTTCAGGTCATGCAGGCAGACTCGGTGTATTAATCTTCACCGTTTTTGTCATTAATACTAACATAATCAACACACCCATGGGCGCAGCGGGATTTAACCCATAATCATCGCCATAGTATATTAAACCTATGTACAAAATTTGCGGCGTTTATTTGTTTTGATTCTAGAAGGCAGAAGAAGTAAGTATTTGTTCTATGTTCAACCTTGAAACTGTGGGGCGATCTTGTTTTTGACAGATATTAGAAAGGTATAATACGTAAATTTGCGGTCAAATCACCAGATTGAGGTCTTTATAGATTTCTCAATAAAGTTGAATAATGCGAAGTTCCCTTTCATTTTGAATCGATTTACTGTACTGTGAAGAACATAATCCGCAAGAATGGCTACCAGACGTGTTATAGTTTATGGAGGAAAAGGAGCATTGGGTTCAACCTGTGTTTCCCATTTCAAATCAAAAAATTTTGTAAGTCTTAAATCCGAGTTTAGTTCTGTTTTGTTTATACAAATTATTTTTCCAGTGGGTAGGCTCCATTGATATGTCTGAGAATAAAGATGCAGACTTGAATATATTAGTTGAGAAGGATGCTGATCTTGTGCAACAGGTATGTTGTGAAATCGATTGATGTTATCAAGTAGTTCAAGTTTTTATCATTTTTAGGAAAGTACAATATTGAATTCTTTAAAATCTGCTCTTGGAGATTCTAAATTGGAAGCTGTTATTTGTGTTGCTGGAGGATGGGCCGGTGGAAATGCCAAGAAAGGTTGGTTTATTTAGTCATCATTCTGAAGGTTTTGATAATTCATTTTTAGATCTTGCTAAAACTGCGGATTTAATGTGGAGACAAAGTGTTTGGAGCTCTGTAATCTCAGCAAGTATTGCAGCTAATTATTTGAAAGATGGTGGTATTGTTACCCTGACTGGTGCTAAGGCAGCTTTGGAAGGAACTCCAGGTAAAAATATTAGAAATGATTATCAGAATTTTCTTCTATTTTCTGCTATTGCAGGTATGATTGGTTATGGCCTTGCAAAGAGTGCAGTTCATCAGTTGACCAAATCTTTAGCTGGAAAAGACAGTGGTCTACCACAAGATTCCTTAGTGGTTTCAATTTTACCTATCACTCTGGACACTCCTATGAACAGAAAATGGATGCCAAATGCAGACTTCACCTCTTGGACACCACTAGAATATGTAGCTGGGTAATAAAATGAATATCAGAGATAATTTATTGGTGCATTCACAAGTTTCATTATTAGGTTGTTCCATGAATGGGTAGAAGTAAAAAATCGTCCAGTGAATGGCAGCTTGCTACAGCTTTCCACTAAAAATTCCGTGACTGAAATCATTCCAGTACAATAGGGAAAAAAGTAGGTTTCGTTAAAAATGACCAATGACAAAACTCTCTATAATTTATGTAAACTGTATCTGTTTTCGTTAAGGTGTTAATAATATAAATTATAACTTTGTTAGATTTTTGTTGATTTACTTCATAATAAAGGAATATGAAACAATGATGTATATTCTTAGTTTTTATAATCACAGCAATGCAATTCCTTTTCTTATAAATTCCAAGATAACGAATTGTTTTTTGCTGCTGATTAATTTGTGAAAATTGTGAATGAGATGTAGTTTAACTATGTTCAAATTTCGATTCGTCCTTTATACCCGTCAAGTAATAAAAAAAAATTATCCTCATGGAAAATATCAAATGATACTTGAAAATAATTTCAATTAATTAATAAATTTACCGGTATAATGTTGTAATAATTCACAAACTCTTCAAATTATATTCGAATCAAAGTTTATTTCCATGCCAAAATGTAGCCGTTCTCTATTATTTCTTAATTTTTATTTTTTTAACATAGAACGTAATACCTCAAATAAAATGGGTTGCTACAATTTTTAAAATTTTTTTTTGGATCAAATGATGCTAAAAATGTTGAATGTTTCCTATTTGTTTTTAATGATTTTCAACAAAAAGAGAAAAGAATATAATAACAAACAAAATTTCTTATTTGCTCAAAAATAAAATTCAAAAACAAGCTTCATCTTCCAGACCGTTTTCACCAAACTTAAATCGTTTTGTTGCCGAAATTTTTGAAGCAATTTCTAAAAACACTGAGTTTAAGCTTCGAATAGTGTCGGTCTTTACTTGAACTCAGTTGAAGCTGTAAATTCAGCTTTATTCTTTTTTACACTACTATTTTTTGTTAACACCATATACTACTCTGTCAAGAAAGTACCGGGAATTTTCAATTAAAACAACATTTTTACATTTAATCGTCAGAATTTATTGGGTCGCCTTCAAAATAGGTTCCATTTGCTCCAATACATCTATGCCAACGGCACTTCCAACTATCGAAACATTTTTTATAGGCGCTTTCCGGGATGGACTTTAGCTCTCGCGCCGAATTTTGTTTTATGGCTTCAATCGACTCAAAACGGGTGCCACGAAGGGGCAATTTTAGTTTTGGGAAAAGGAAAAAGTCGCAGGGAGCCAAATCCGGCGAATACGGTGGTTGCTGAAGCACGTTTGTTGAGTTTTTGGCGAGAAAGTCAGTCACAATCGTAGCTCGGTGAGAAGGCGCTCAACGTAATCACCCATAGTAAAAATCGGCACGCACTCTGACATCGACTGACTTAATCAGCTGTTGCAAACACACTAGTTGACAGATCCCGCTCAAGCTTGGCATAGTAATTAAGGATCATTCCCGGTACTTTCTTGACAGAATGTATATTCAAAACTCTCGAAGTATTCAGCCTAAAATGATTCGGACACAGGCCAAAATAAATTGAAAACTACTTTTGAAACATTCTGTATACTTGTTTGTGTACTGAATCTGCCTGCCTTTCAGCGATAGCAATATTCTATATACTATGATTAGAGAATGTTCTTGATAAAATGTGTATAATATACATACACATTTTTGAGAAATAATTCAATTAAATTTCTACTTCGACATGCCAAGCCATTGGATAAATCGACCTGGAAAACGCGAATATTATTATACTATGATAAAACACTCGGTAACAACGCCACATTCTTACTTCTTTGAAATTGATTTGCTACTAAAATTATTCATTCATTACGCTCCATTTTAGAAAAAAATATTTTGCGAAATCTTGATGATGTACATTTTGCTCTTCGGAAAGAATTTTGTATTTAAAAACATTTATTCAATGTGGCAAAATTAAATCTACCTCAACAGCTTTAAAGATGTTTGTCTTTTTGATAATACATCAGCCCTTGTTCTCGATATTTTTTTCTATAAAACAATTAATATATTATACTTGTACTCTCGATTTTTTTTCTATAAAACATTTAATGAAAAAAAAATTGGTTTCCATCAAGTAAGAATCGAATTCTTGATTGTTTCGGTCTCTACTTGACGGAAATTCATCGTAAATGATTTGAAGTAAAACACTTTATTTCCGCTTATTTTTATTTTTCAACGACAATTGTTTCGTCAATTACATATTGACTTCGTCAGGTGAGTAATAATCAAAGTAAGAATCGATTCAATTAAATTCTTAAAAATTCAGAAATTGAAGATGAACTCAAAGTTCATTCATCAAATAAACTTGAAACAATTGAAAAGATATAAGTGATCTTATTCAAATATTTGAAACTTTGAATATCAAAACAGATTTAATCTGTTAGTCTTTTACAATTTTAATTTCAAAAAAACTTTTTTAAAAAACTTAGAATTAAAGTTTGTAATTATCCTTCTACCAAGTAAAAAACCGCATCTTATTACCTTATTCAAATAGTTTCTTCTCATTTGTGATGATCTCGCAGTAAGTGGCAGCATTCAATTACACACATTGTAAAAATCTAAGGATATTTGGGAAATATGATTGTTACAAATTACACATTGTACGCTTAGATTTTACATTTTTCACATCAGAAAGTTGCAGGTGCATGCCAAATTACACATATAAAATAGAGGAAAATTTGAACACATGAAATGCATAAAAATGGTGAAAGCACTTTACATTAAATTCTTCGATTTTCTCATTTTTTTTCAGGAATTTTAAGGTGATCATGGCGAAATTGATTTTTAATTCAAGATGGGGTCCAACATTTAGCTCTAGATGAGATGGATTGGATTGCAGGGCTACCTCAAGCATTAATGGCACAAGTGAATGTAGGTGAGCAATTTAATGCCCAGTGTCATCAATCGTTGGCGGAGGCGTTTAAGAGAAACTGGGAAAACTGTGAAACTCCATCTTGGGTGTAAACATTGTACTACAGCAGATCGGAATAGATTTTTAGTTCTTACTGCTAGCATCTACACTATCTGTATTTGAATCAGTTCGAGACTTCACAGGAGGCCTATTACGTAACTACCGGGTGTTAAAAACAACGTTTCAATATTTTGGGAGCTAATTCTAGACCTCAAAATGAGTAAAAAGTTTCATATAAAAATGTGTCCGCGAAAGAGCCGTTTTGGACACATGAGCGATTTTCGAATTTCACAATATTAACTTCTAGCGCAACCAAATACGATAAATTACAGAAGATTTTCCATATGATCACCATCCATATCAATGCAGGAAGTACATCGGCGCATGAAGGAATTACGTACTCTTTCGAAAAGACCTGGTTGTGTTCGGATTGTTTGACAGTATAGTTCAATTCGATGTTGCAACTCTTCGATGTTATTCACTGACGTTGCATACACTAAACTTATCAAATAACCCCAAACACAAAAGTCCAAAGGATTTAAATCGGGAGATCTAGCGGGCCATGGCACTGGGCCTCCCCGTCCTATCCATCTTCTGGAAAATATTTGATCTAAATGTTCTCTAATGGCAAGTGATTTAAAGGTACAAAGTCTAGAAAATCGGGCAAGGTATTTTGAAGAAAGCTAAGGTATGCGGCTCCTGTTAAATTCCGTGGTAACACTACTGGTCCTAACAAACGATCTCCTAAAATACCTACCCAGATATTTATGCCTGGATTCATGAATGGCGTGAATAACTAAGTTATTCAAAATGTGATCTTGCCTGATGATGATACTGTGATAGCGAAACAATTGTTGTGAGTTTAACAATAAAAATTTGTGAAAATCAGAATAACCTTATTTCAAATTATTTAATATGGATTTTCACCAAGTAAGGACTGATACAATTCAATATTTAAAACCATATCACTTATTTCAGTATTAAAATAAGGCATTTCAAATTCAGTTATAATAACTTTTCTTAATAAAAAAGTGAAAGAAAGAACTCGAATCGGATGCAAAATACTCAATAAAAGTACATAAATGTCAGATGTCGTATGAAAACTAAATGTTTGATGCCAGCTGTGATTTTTTAATGAACCGACCGTTTTAATTGTTTGACGATCAGCGTGCCAAGCGGACGCATGGTCACCGGCGTCACAGGTAGAGCTGCGCATCACGCCTTGTCTGATGAGTTTCAGATTCGCATGCTCTTAAACGAAACGCCGTCTCTCGAACTAAGAGGTGGAAGCTATAATCGATGGGTTAGGAATAACACAGCGGAACTGTTTTAACTATGTAATATAATCAATGAAACTAATATTGAACACAAGTATAACTGATAACGAATAACAATATGTGTACTTACACCATGAGGTCTACATCTTAATAATAATATTGATGCTCTACATCGAGCTGACAATCAGGTTAAAAATGATCATAGAACTATGACATACCATGGTAGAATTGTTCTTCTTACAGAAGCTCCCTCGCAACACCTCATTCCACCCGAGAGCTTCATTGGTGACCCCGACGTGATTGGGAGGGTTTGCTTCAAGAGCGAACTAATCCATTCATTAGGTGGCCCTAATTGCTCCCTATCCATATTTCCGAGATGGTCCTTTCCTGTCGTTCCGCAGATCCCCGCTGGAGATGGCACCGCGACCAGCCCAGCGGCGGACTGTCTCCTTGCCTGCTCCCAACGCCCTATCCCGTGACCTTTATCAACGCTCACTGGAGGGGGAGTGTGTAGCGAACAACTTTTTCGCTTCTCGTCCAGAAACCTGCCTTGCTCTGTCATAGTTTGACCGGCGTACCGATAGAGGACTCGACCACTCAACAAATTCGTGACTAAACGGTAAACGGCTCATTTGCGAACCAATGTTTATATGAAATTTTTTACTTATTTTGAGGTCTATAATCAGCTCCCAAAATATTGAAACTTTGTTTTTAACATCCGGCATATTATGTTAAGGAGCATGAGTTGTGGTAAACATGTGAATGTGAATTCTTCCATCATAGTTGTATTGGCAAGTGAGCGTGGCTCTTTCATCAAGTGACTACTCAGCAGTCTCCACAGTCTGCCCCCAGAGGCAGAAAGTGTGATAAGGATTACGCCATATCATCGCGCGAAGCGAGAAGCCCTCCGAAGAGATGAACCCACCAGCTTCTAATTTGGGCTTCAGTTCGAAAACCTACAACCGTCTGACTGGTAGCAGCGAAGCACTATCCAACCTCTACTGGTTATGCATTGTCAGTACCCGAGTTTTTGGGACGCGACTCTCACGCCGGAAGGGCTTCTTATCCATCCACCCGAAAGCAGTCTCATGAACTAAGATAATCCCAAGATTGATGCCTCAATTGATCCTGGTACTTTCAACCACTACCCCCTCGAGTTCAACACTAATCAGGTGTCCAGAAGATACAAGTACCACCTGTGGGCATGCACCCTCCCCAGGTAACGCAGTATGCTACATAAGGCACTCGGCTACTGGACAGAAAAATCCGGAGATTTACTGCAATAGGGTAGAGTACGCTAGTTTTAAGGAAGAGGCCCTGTGCTGCGACGGACTCCCTGTCACTGAGTTAATTAATCGACTCAGCCTTCCATTCCACCATAACGGCAAAACTAGGGCCCCATTCGGAAGATCTTCCACCACACAGGTCCAGTAACTGGCGCGAATGTCATTACTTTAGGCATCGAGACTTAACCCTCCATTTCACCGGGATGAAACTAGGGTCCTAGTTAAGACAAGCGCCCCCAGCGCGACAAGCTAAAATGCCATGGGGGGCGTGAGCTGTGGTTAAAGGAAGTTTTTCGAATCGCGACAGTGTAACTTGCATCTATGTTACTGTACAAAACTCAGATACAGACGCATAGGTTGTGTTGATCGCCAGGCATAAGCAGCAGGCATGCATGTTTCAATGATTTTTGTCATATCGTCAATGCAAGGCTGTAATGTTGTTAATTGTTTTGTAAAATATTAGTGTCCCTTTGCAGGGCGAATTTAGGTGCCTGGCTGGGTTGCATTGGTCGGCATTACAGCATTGCACTGAAGTATTGAAACATGCATATATATATATTGCTGATGCCCGGCGATCAACAAAACGTATTCGGCTGTATTTGAATTTTGAACTGTAAGGCATATACAAGTTGCACTGTCCCGATTTGAAAAACGTTCTGTTTACCATAGCTCTCCCCATTCTCACCAGACTTTGTCGCGGTAGGGGAGCCTGTCACGACTAGGGCCCTAGTTTAACTGATGTGAAATGGGGGCTAAGCCGCGGTGGCATGGATGTCTATTGTAGCACAGAGCTTACACCCTTAAAACTGACGTTACTTTACCCAATTGCGGTTTAATCCTATGTAATTTGCTGCATTACCTCGGGAGGGTGGAGGCTTACAGGAGTATTCGTAAAACTGGCCATCCAATTGGTATTGGACTCGAAGGGGCAGATTAGAAGGGTATTTCATTCATTTCGTCTCACGTAATTCATGACTCATGATTGCTTGAGAAGTACCACAGGGGTTTAACGGTACAACCGATCTTATCCTGAACCATTATTGTTTGCGAGACATTTCTAGGGTTTTTGGGTCTTAACGATGCGGTTTTAGACCGTTGGTGGTCGAACCAAGATCGACTGAAAGCTTTCACAGAGGTTCCTGGGTCTTGATGCTACGATCGTTTGTCAGTTCTCGCACTAGGATCGATTGAAGCATCGATTCTAAAGATTTTTCTGGTTTCTTAAGTTTGAAATTGGGTGGGTGGAAGTAAGAAGCCCATACGGCGTGTGAGTTGTGTCCCAAACAACTCGGGTACTGACCTGCAGAGCCAGTAGCGGTTGGATAGTCTTCGCTGCTACCAGTCATTGTGTACTCCAATGGAAGGGTTCTCGCTTTGCGCGATGATAAGACGTATCATTATCATACAACCTGCTTTGGTCGTTGTGAAGACTGCTTAGTGGTCACCTGATGAAAAAGCCATGCTCACATGCCAATAACGACAATGGTGGTTTATAGATGTACCATAGCTTATACTCCTTTTCATATCGGAATAAATACCCTCTGAATTAATTAATTAATTTGGATAACTATATTGAAGCTCTGAAGTAAATGCGGGTCTTGTGAGAGAGACTCTACCTCTTAATTTGGAAGGCGGCGTTTCGTTCTAAACATGCGCACCTGAACTCTTTAGACAGTTGTGGTGCGCATGTCTGCCTGTGACCTTGTGTTCCAGGTAGGAATGGTCGTCGAACGCTGTGTGCCTTGTCCTACATGAACTCGGCGGGTACGATCAATCAGGAAGTTTAAGACTAGTCGTGTCCTCTATATGAAACGCCGGCAAGCTGCAGCAGAGTAAAGCGGAATTCTGAACGAGGAGCGAAGAAGGTGGTCGCTATAATATTACTACTAATAATAATAGTAATACTTAATGTTACCGGGCTCCGAAGTATTTTGCCCGAACATGTGTGTTATTATTTTACTTCTAAACACCGAATTTCAAACAATGAGAAAAATGAGAGAAAATTTCAAATGTAAATGAATAACTGCGAAACCATTGGAACCATTCTGTCCATTAACGAACTGAATTGAAATATTCAGGCCCCAAACCCACCCTGAAAGTTTCAAGTCTCTACCTCTTTTCGTTCGAAAGTAAGAATGTTCAAAGTAGCTTTCGACGCTGCTGTGTGCACAAAAAAAAATTTTAAACCTCTAACCATACAATCCTCATGAAATTCTGTATCGGCCCTCGATCGGATTTGTAGTACAGAAAATATTGAGAAAAAGAAGAGAAATTTTCAAATGCGAGTAACTGCGAAACTATCGAACCAATTTTGACCATTATTGAACTTAACCGAGGTACACTGGCGAGCAAAAAAATTGGTCACTAAGATTTTACACTGTTTTTTCCAATAGACCCACGTGTTCAAATTGATTCAATAATATTTTGTTCATCATCTATCTTTCATTGGAAAATCGACTAAATATGCGCAAAATGAAGACATATGGGCTAAAAAACTTGATCTTCGAATAATTCTTCACGATAAATTCATCGTTTATCAGTTGCGTTCGACATTGGTCATTGAAAAGTTTGTTTTCCACTCTCTGAAAGAAACAATTTTATAAAATGAGTCTACCAATTGAAGATTGTGCGAGAATAGTGGCACTTATTGAAAATGGACTGAGCCAGAGATCTGTTGCTAGAAGAGTGAATGTTACCTTATCTACAGAATATTGACAAGGCTGACCAGAAGACCTAGATCTGGAAGAAGAAGTGCACATCGTTGAGGGATAACAGATTCATGGTTTCCACAAGTCTTTGAAATCACCATCTCACTGCTGTTGAAGTTCGAAATCGATTGATGGAGGTAGGTCAGGTAAACGTAAGTGAATGGATCGTAAGACGATGTCTTTAAGAATCGAATTTACAACCATACAGACCTGCAACAGGTCTAAAACTCCTCAGAGAGCATCGATTTGCGCGTCTTCAATTTGCACGAGATCATATAAACTGGTTAGAAGCTCAGTGGGTCCAGATACTTTTCTCTGATTGATCCAGATTCACCATTGGAGGAGCTGATGGTCGTAGTTGCGTTTATAGAAGTCCAGAAGAAAGATACGCCGATGCCTGTATAGAGGAGCGAGTTCCATTTGGTGGAGGATCTGTTATGGTCTGGGGAGGTATGTCTTTACAGGGCCGCACAGAGTTGGTTTTTATAAATGGATCTCTAACAGCAGTAAGGTACAAAGAGGAACTTCTTATGGACCATGTTGTAACTTATATACCATTTCTGGAAGAGCAGGGAATTTTTATGCATGACAATGCACGCTCACATACTTCTCGAATAGTGACAGCGTACTTGAATGAGGTTGGAATTTCAAGGTTCAACTGGCCAGCATGAAGTCCTGATTTGAATCCCAACGAACATATATGTGACCAACTGGGAAGGCGAGTCAGAACTATGGTTCCATCTCCCAAGAATTTACAAGAGCTCCGTGAAGCCTTTCATCATGAATGGGAGAAATATTCCACAAGAGAATATTCGAAGGCTCATCACGAGCATTCGAAGACGTTTGGAAGCTATAATAAGAGCTAGGGGAGGTCACACGTCATACTGATACTGAAATTTACGATACTTTTACGATAATTATTTCAATTTCGAAGTTTTTGATTTTTCCAAAGAAAGCTTATTATTTTTATACGAATCGAATGAAAAGTTTCATTTTTCTTTGGGCAATTCTCTTTTCCTACCATTTCAGAAATTTCATGATTATTGTTAAAATTTTAACCAAGAAAGGTTTTGAGTAATGATCAAATGACCCATTTTTTTGCTCACCAGTGTATTTAGAAACCAAACCTTCCCTGAAAGTTCAAAGGCTCTAGTTCTTTATGTTCGAAAGTAAGCGTGCTTCCTGCCGGACTGAATTACTTTCGACCTCGAATTTTTCATCATTGAGTCCATCTTAGTCGTTTAAGACCATTTTCGGCTCAAAATTCGAAAATAACAGACATTTGGGCGAAACGATAGTACACTCTTCCCTGGAACAAGTTCGCAAAATATATGGTCTATTCAAGAGAAATTTTAATGTAACTTATTGTCGTTTAAGAATCTAAATTTGTTCAGATAAAGAATTGTATAATTTGATATGGCCACACTTTATATACCATATATTGTCACTATTCGGGAAGAGTACTTTGGCTGAACATCTGAGCATAGCTAAATTTCTATGAAGATTCACAATAAGGTGGTTTCAAAGCCGATATGAATTTGAAGATCTTCTTTGTGTGTCGTTTCGAAAAGCTGTTTGTAGATGAGGACGTGATGAAACTTTATTCACGGGTTAGGCATTGAAAATGATTTTCCACCAAGTAGAGACAAAAACCATCAAATATATCATTTCCAGTTCAATATTTTCTGTAATATATTATTATTCTGTCTTATAAAATTCTGAGCATTCCTTCTTTTTTCCATTTTTTGGGATTCCGGTATTTCAACAAAATGTCCATGAAAAACACTTCAAATTTTCTATATTTTATGTATAACAAGCAATGTCTTGTTCGATACAAATAATAAATAAAAATAAGAACACAGTAGGTAAGCAGACAGTTATCCCACTAATATAAATAAAAGAAAATAAATAGCAAAAATAATAAATATTAATGAACAAGCAATATTCTGAAACGAATAAACTTTATCATCATAAAGATGTTACTAACTAAAAAAAATAAGTTACAGTGCCTATCCTTTTATGTCTCCAGACGAAAGCCATTAATCTTAATCCAATATGAACCTCCTGAATCTTCGGAAGAGTTTCGTTTATATTCTTAAAATACTGTTTTTTTTGTTAGTTCTCTTCTAGTATATATCACATGCAGCCGCAACTGTCAACTATCATATTGGATAGCACTTTGGTGGTTAAGGTCTTGTTGTTGTCCATATAAACCAACTTCAAAGGAGAAAATTGCGTTGCAGAACAGCACATAGTGAACTCTGGTCCTGGTCTATTTTTTCTTTTGCCATTAATCAATTTCTGAAAACAAAAAAAATTATTTGACCCCTTGAGCTTACCATAGTATTTTGTGGAAGATATGATAAAATTTATTGACATACGAGATGTCTATTCATAACTGAATATCTGCAAATCTTACAGATATATTCATTATTTCCTGCCCAAAATATGCATATTTTCATCCACATTATTTTTTAATTAAAATTTTAAGTTTGAGGGAATATTAATCTAACTCGAAAAATATGTGAAAATTGAGGGTGGAATAAAATTTGAGAAAAGCACTGACGTGAATACAAGAGGTTTTGCGCGCTTGTTTGATAGTCCATTTCCCCTAAAAATGTTAAATTCGTGAATTACTTCTTGAAGAATCTGCATATGATGAATAAAACTACAGAATTACGTGGTTTGTCATCCGAAAGTCAGACAAACGCCCTTTCTTGCAATTTTAGAACTGTTTTCCTGAAGAAGCGGAAAATCTCATGAAATTGAAAAATACATGGCTGAAATGCTCCATCCTTCTCACTTCAATCTGCTTCGTTACACAATGGAATGAAAGAATGGAAAAATAATATACTGAACTAAACCTAATATTCTTTTCATATGTACATAGATAAGAAAAAAATTCAGAAAATTCTTGCAATTTATCTTTAGGAAATTCTGCATAATCCTTTGTATCGTTCACATCTAAATATCGGGTGTTTTTTTAGAGTGATGGAACTTTAAATTAAGATTGAAGCTGTATTTTTTTTATTTGAAAGATAATTTTATGACATTTATGTTTTAGAAATAATTTTCGGCATATGTCCACCACGACTAGATTTCAGGAACTGCATTCGACCAGGCCAATTTTGGACCACTTTTTCGAGAAATTCAGGCATTATTTCATCAATAACACTAGCTATGTTGTTAAATAATCCAGTGGAGTTATGTCGCATGATCTTGGAGGCCAATTAATTGGACCATTTCTCGAAATAATGTTATCGCCAAATTTTTCTTTCAATAAACCAATTGTTACGGTTGCAGCATTAGGTGTAGCACCATCTTGTTAGAACCAAAACACTTCTGGGTCGATACCATTCAAATTTTGAAACAAATAATCATTGATCATCCATCTGTAACGAGCACCATTCACTGTAACATTAGCTTCAGCATCGTTTTTAAAGAAATATGCACCGATGATGCCTCCAGCGTGTAAAGCACACAATACAGTGCATTTTCAGGATTGTTCCCACTCCACATACGGCAATTTTGCTTGTTTACATAGCCGTTCAACTAGAAATGAGCTTCATGACCAAATACAATTTTACGATAAAAAAGTGGATAACCTCAAGCTGTTCTAGGACCCAATCAGCAAACAAACGACTCTTATTATGGTCAAGTGGCTTTACTTCATGAAACAGTTGGATCTTGTAAGGGTGTAGACCAAGATCTTTAGGCAAAATTTTCCATGTGGTGGATGCACCAACTTGTTGTGAACGTCGACGAATAGACAAATCTGGATCATCTATGACTTACAGCAGCGATTTTCTTCTGTACGTACACTTATTTGTCTTGTTGTTGTTGTTGCATCGAGTAGAGAAAATGTTGTCCGAAATCTATCGATAGTTCGACGAATAAGCTGCTCTGATGGACGATTATGTAAACCATAAATTTCACGAAGTGCTATAAGTTTGGCGAATAGACACCCTAATTTTGAAAATAAATGCGAACAATTTGTAAACGTTGTTGCGGCGTGAGTCTTTCCATGATAATTTGTCAATGCTTACTGAACAGAAAATTCAAAACAACATGGCTTCTACCTTCTGTAAAATCACAGTTATCCCTATCGAAAGTTCTATCACTCTAAAATAAACACTCGATACTTCAATATTTCAGATGAGGATAACTCAGGAACTATCGAGCCTATTTTGTTTATTTTTAAACATAGCTGATATTTTTAGACTCCAAACTCACTCTGAAACTCTCTAAGTCTCATCGTTCGAAAAATGGCATTTTTATCTCTGGTCGTCTGCCCGGACAGTAGATTTTCCCGAAATATGTAATAAATTTTCGTATCATTATACACCCACCTACTGAATTTCATTTCGATTGGATCGGTGATTTCGGAAACTTTTGGAAAATTATAAGATTTCATAATTCAAATACAATATGGAAATAAAATAGTTATCGAATAATTATAAAATATTATTTCGAATTTACCGCACATTTCTAAGGTTTTAATTACCATAGGGATCATACAGAATTGACTGAAACAAGGCGCAGATGATCATAAATCTCATTTACCTTAATTTCTCGTATCATTTATTACAACTAGATATAAAAACCAAATTATTTCGCGAAAAAATTCGAAAAAACTGCTAGGTTCGAACCAATCAACGAATTCTAGAATGCACTAAACAGTTTTGCTCACTAAGCCAATGAGCCAGTTGGTAGATTATTGGGTTTTCTCCTAATTATATTTATTATAATTATTACACTACAATAAGATTGGAGGTTATATCTGAGCACTCAAAAGCATAACGAAAAAAAGCATTCTGTCAGTTTTTAAATTTTGGAAAATTAATTACTGACGATCTCCACGAAAATTTGCATTAGCCCTCTTGACATTAATTCACGTTTAAATTTCAAACTTGAACGCAACCGTACGATTGTACCTATGGTTTCGGTAGGGATCAAGGTTGCTCTGCTCACAAAATATATTTTATTAATCTTCTGATCTGTTGTTTCGAAAATATTGTGAAAAATGGGAGAAAATTTCAATACGAATAACTGCGAAACAATTCTACCGATTCTGCCCAAAGACAAATTCCACCAGGATATTAAGGCCTTGAAAGTAACTTGAGTGTTTCAAGATTCTAGCTCTTTCCGTTCGAAAGTTATAGAAATTACTTCGCTTTCTACCACTTTTTATTACTGAGTATGCAATGACTCGAGTTTCGTAGGGATTACTATAATTACAAAAAAAGTGATAGAAAACGATGTAATTTCCCATTTCATTTAATTTTGAAATGAACTATCACAACGTAATTGACTACTTCATGCAAGAATTAATTTTGACCTTTGATTCTCCATCAATGATTTTATCTTAGTCGATTAAGGTCAACGCTGATCCGCTCACAAATCTTTCGTGTTTCGAACTCTAGGCTCTAGCTCTTTCCGTTCGAAAGTCAGCGTGTTTAGGGATGGACCGGCCGAACATAATTGCTTTTGACCTAAGATTCTACATCAGTGAGTCCAACTTAGTCGTTTAAAATCATTTTCGGCTCAGACTTCGAAAATCACAGACATTCGAAACGATCGCATGCTGTACCCTGGAATAAGCGCGCAAAAAATATACAACTTGAAAAAATTCATCCAAGTTATCGACAAATTTATAGTCGTAAAATTATGTTAAAAAAATTATATACTTTTAACAATTCAATATTAAGGTGTCAAGAAATAAGTGTAAAAAAATTCAGGGAATCGTTAAATGAACGAAAAATGATGAAAACGAATGTCTTATTCATTCAAATTAACTGTATTGCTTTCAAAGTAGGCCATTTCCGAAATAACACATTTACGCCAACGAATAATCCAATCGTCAAAATTTTACTAAGAGACTTTTGTTTACATCCATACAAAATTGTTTCAACCCAAGAACTCAAACCAACAGATCATTTGAAGCGTCGTGTATTCACTAATTGGTGCTTAGGAAAAATTGGAAATGATGCAGATTTTCATAAGAAAATCATTCTCAGCGATGATACTCATTTATGGTTAAACGGTTATGTTAACAAGCAGAATTGCCGTATCTGGTGAGTGGTGATGAACCGTTATTACATTCTGACAAACTTACTGTTTGGTGCAGATTTTATGCTGGAGGAGCCATTGGACCCTATTTTTTTTTCAACGAAGCTCATGAGGCGGTAACTGTCAATGGAAATCGTTATCGTTCAATGTTGATTGATTTTTGATTGCCTGAATTGGTTCGCCTTGATTTGCAGAACATGTGGTTTCGACAGGACGGTGCCACTTGTCATACTGGCAATGATACAATGACATTATTGAAAACAAAATTCGGTGGTTCGATTATTTCAAGAAAGGGACCAATAAATTATCCGCCTCGTTCCTGCGATTTAACTTCATTGGACTTCTTTCTTTGTGGTTACATTAAGTCATTGGTTTACAGCAATGATCCAGCAAATTTACACGATTTACAGATCAATATTGAACAAGTAATTGCTAACATCCGACCTGGTTTGTGTGAGAGAGCCATGGAAAATTGGGTTCAACGTCTTCATTCCTGCCAGCGTTTTCCTGATGGACATTTGAAATCATTCAAAACATCAGTTTTGTTTCATAACTAATGTTATCCTTATAATGAACTAAAAATTTAAATAATTTTCAAGTAAATAATGTGTTTTATTTACCAAACAACAGGTGGCGTTTTTAATGAAAGACCTTTTATTTAGATGTGAAATAACGATACATAAGGTCGTGAATATACATTCTGTCAAGAAAGTACCGGGAATTATCGATTTAAATCTGGCGGGGCAATGAGGCAGGTAAAAATTTTTTTTCCTAGGTTGGTACCACTGTCCTTAATTACTATGCCAAGCTTGAGCGGGATCTGTCAACTAGTGTGTTTGCAACAGCTGATTAAGTCAGTCGATGTCAGAGTGCGTGCCGATTTTTACTATGGGTAATTACGTTGAGCAAAATTTGTTTAAAGTTTTGTGTTGCAAATGAATTTTCGTGTGCCGATGCATTGAAAATGTTGCAAAAGGCCTTTGGTGATAATGCTCTATCGAAAACTAGAGCATATCAGTGGTACAGAGCCTTCAAGGACGGTCGTGAAGTGGTCGCCCATCGACGGCTTCGATCGAAGATAACGTCGATAAAATTAAGGAAAGGGTGCTGGAAAAACGTCGTACCAGCTTGAGAGAGATAGCACATGATCTTAAGATACCCCACGAGTCCGCACGTACGATTTTGATTGATATTTTGGGCACGGGAAAGGTGGCCGCACGACTCGTACGGAAAGACCTGAATTTTCTTCAAAAACGTCATCGCGAACAGGTTGCTTCAGACATGCTGGATCGCTGTAATTCCGATTCTACATTCATGGAACGCATTATAACTGGTGATGAGACCTGGGTCTACGAGTACGATATGCAAACAAGCCAGCAATCATCGGAATGGGTGGCAAAAAATGAGCCGAAACCGAAAAAACCACGCCAAAGCCGCTCGAAAATGAAGGATGCTCATTGTTTTCTTCGATATCCGTGGCGTGGTGCACTACGAATTCATTCCAGAGGGTCAGACGGTAAACAAGGAGTATTACCTAGGCATTATGAAACGTTTGCGTGAGCGTATCCATAAGAAGCGGCCAAATTTGTGGGCGAACAAATTTTGCATGACGATAACGCGCCTTCTCACCGAGCTACGATTGTGACTGACTTTCTCGCCAAAAACTCAACAAACGTGCTTCAGCAACCACCGTATTCGCCGGATTTGGCTCCCTGCGACTTTTTCCTCTTCCCAAAACTAAAATTGCCCCTTCGTGGCACCCGTTTTGAGTCGATTGAAGCCATAAAACAAAATTCGGCGCGAGAGCTAAAGTCCATCCCGGAAAGCGCCTATAAAAAATGTTTCGATAATTGGAAGTGCCGTTGGCATAGATGTACTGGAGCAAATGGAGCCTATTTTGAAGGCGACCCAATAAATTTTGACGATTAAATGTAAAAATGTTGTTTTAATTGAAAATTCCCGGTATTTTCTTGACAGAGTAGTAAATTACGAGAATTCAAAATTTTTTTTATCTGATTTCGGCAAAAAGTATTTGAAGTTTGGTTTAATATATTCTTTTTCCACTCCTTTTTGGCAATATGTAAGGGAGAAAGTGAAACCTTTTAGCCATGTACTTTTCATGATCATGAGATTTTACGATTCTTCAGAACAGTTCTAAAATTGCAAAACATGATGTTAATTCAACTTTCAGATGTCAAACTCAAAATTCTGTGTTGTTATTCCTTCTTTGTAGCTTCACAGATTTGAAATTTTCAGTGTAAATGGACTCTTGAACAATCCTGCAAAAACTTCCGACTTAACATCCGTGCTTTTCACGATTTTTCGAACGCAACGTTTCAGTGTGAAATTTGCAGCTTATTTTTTGTTCAATTACGTAAATTCTTTAGTGAAAATGACGAACTAAAATAAATAATTCACCTGTAAGAGTCCATTATGTTGAGATGAGCTAAGAGTAAGAGCAGATGGGGCCGTGCAAGAGCCTCTACAAAAGTAAGCGTTGTATTCTCTAGGATGAATAATCCAGTTATCCCAACCGATATCAGAAAAAGAAACAAGGAGTCTTTCTCTACAGCATTCTTTAGAATTGGGGGTACAATCTGAAGATCTTCTAGCTCTCCTATGTTTCAAAGCCCTCCTATGTTGAGAGTGAGTGTAGATTATCAGGAAGGGCTTCAGTTTCGTGTGAAATGAGATGGGAGACTTAGTTTTGTCCATTCCACATGTTTTACACGTTACATGTATAGCGTGTGTCAAAGAATACTTGTACTCCAACCAATTTTTAACTACATAAGTGACATCTATGGTTAACCAATTTTCTGAAACAAAAAAAACTATAAGAGCACTTACTAAACCTCGGGAGCTGAGGCGTACTAGTGCAATAATTAAATCAAATTCATTGTATGCACTTAATACAAATTTTTTCAGCCTTTTTGTGGGCATTTTCAAATCTCCATATAAATAATCGTTATATATGGGAGAAAATTGGTAATATCTTGTGTTTTTCCCATTCAAAACTGCCAAACATCAAATTAGCATCATCCCGTGATTTTCATTTATTTTAGAAATCTCTTGTCTTTTCAGTTGTAATATAGCTTAACTATTTTATGCGCTGATTTTGTCGTGATTACTTGTGTAGCGACCAGAAATCTGCTTTGCTCTGCTGAAGCTTGCCGGCGTATCATATAGGGGACACAACTAGTCTTAAAATTCCTGACTGACTGTCCCCGCAGAGGTCAAGTAGGACAAGGCACACAGCGTTCGACGACCGTTCCGATGTGGAACATAAGGTCACTGGTGTCACAGGCAGACATACGCATCACGTCTGTCTGAAGAATTCAGGTGCGCATGCTAGGAACACAACGCCGCTTCCGTACTTGAGAGGTAGAAGCTCCCTGATAACATCCGCATTCATTAAGAGCTTCACTTGAATAAAAAAAGTCCAGTTGTTCCGTTCAAAGTTTGTTGAAAATGACGAAAACTAAAATTCAATTTGATATGCTTTTAGGTTAAACAAAAGTGAAGTTAAAAACTTCAGTAGCGAGTATTCTCTCCTCTAGCAGTGACAACCGTTTCCAAAAGACGAGGCACGCCTTGAATCAGATAGGTCAGATAGAATCAGTAAGGTCCAAGCATTATACTGAAATAAAAATTTGATCGATATTCTAAATGAAAGAGTGTTTTATTCACGTTTACTTTCGGAAGCACAAAATGGATAACCCTGTATTAATTCTAAAGAACCAATCGCCTTGTGATTAGGTCAAATTGTTACAATATGGTGACAGCATTTGGGGTTTTTTAAAATTTTGTGAGAAAAATGGTATTATTTCGTTTCTTTATCTTTTCGAAAAATGTTTCATTATTAGAAAGTAAAATTAACTTTATTTTTTTTAATGTAGGAAATATAAAAGGTTTCACAAAGTAACCCTTATTATATTGAGAGTAAACACCTTTATATATCAAGGGTAATCGACGCTGTGTGTTACAACATATCCTGATAATGGTTGTTAGGAATTTGAATGAGTGATTCTTTTTTTGCCAAACACTTATCGAAACAACAACAACTTTTTTTAATCGAGCTATCATAAAAAAATACTCGCACACAAATAGTAAAATTTGTTAAAATCGAAAAAAAAGATTCCTAAAATTTATGCAAGAAATCAATATATTTATTTTTATTTTGTAAATGATAATTATAATTTGTTTTTTCACACCTGCGGGGGCACCTTTCTGAAATAATTCAATCAATATCCTCAGCTTTTGACGAGCAGTATATATTTTTAAATATACAGATTTGAAAATCGAATTGAAAAAATTCGTCCGCCCACCATTGAAAACTCTCTCTGAAATTGTTGGACAGAAATTCGTGAAACTTGGTACAAATATGTTGCTGTCCAACAATGATAATCCCCTCACTTTAAGGGTTGCAATTCAAACATTATTATCAGAAAAGTGCAGCGTCCTATTGACACCTTATATGTTTATATATAAATTTCCAGAAAATTTTATCGAATAATTCTTGAGATATAATAATAATAAATAAATAAATAATATTCAAAACTTCGTTTTTTGCGCTAGTTCCAGGGGCACAACGTGCTGGTTCCCTCAAAAAGTCATTATTCTCGAATTTTAAAACAAAAATGGTCTTAGACGACTAGGTTGGACTCAGTGAAGGAAAATCCGAGGTCAAAAGTAATTCTGTCTGGTCAGCTATAAAAACGCTAACTTTCCAACGGAAAAAGGTAGAGCCTTGAAATTCTCAGGCAAGTTTTGGGGTCTAACTACCGCAGCTGAGTTCGATAATAGGCAAAATAGGTGTGATAGTTTCGCAGCTATTCACGGTTGAAAATTTTTCATATTTTTCTCAAAATTTTCGAAAATACAGATTTAGTCGATCTGAAATTCAATATTAAGGATTGGGAAAACGCACAGGTTTGTTGCGAAATTTCGTGAGGATCGTTTAATTAGAAGACCAAAAATTATCTTTTGTAAGGATCGTGGGTGATATGAACTAGAGTGCAAAAGCTCCTGATTCCACGTCAGTACTTTTAACCTTTTTTATGCTCCGATTCTTTACGTAATTTTGCATGAATATTCAATTCGTTATTCCACACATAACTCCCCGACTTCAACTTGTTTGGATTAATATTTTTTCGCGCTAGTTCTTGGGAACAGCGTGCTATCGTTTCGCCCAAATGTCTGTTAATTTCGAATTTTGAGCCGAAAATGACTTTAACCGTCTGGGTTGCACTAACTGATGAAGAATCCTAGGTTGGAAGTAATGCCGTATAGACGCTATAGACTTTCGAACGAAAAGATAAAGCCTTGAAACTTTCAGGAAAGGTTTGAGATCTAAATATTCGAAACTACAAATTCGATCGATCTGAAATTCGGGATCTAGAAGTAGAATAACAATGGGCATGTGCGCGCGGATTATATAATTAATTATAAAGGTCTCCCCGTTCACGATCTTGATCTTTCAATTTGGACTTGACACTCACCATGAAAATTTCAAGTATCTGATTTGTTCCTTCAAAAAGTTATCTCGACCTCAATAACGGCAAAACAAAATTATATTTGACAACAAATTCATCTGTAAACACAGAATATAAACTTTTGAATCAGAATTTTGTTAACAATTTCACTGAAAAATACTCGATTTATAAAGGATGATTCCTAAGTACAGTAAATAACTTCATGGGCGTATTCTGCAGATAAAATCAAGTTTTCTCTGTTTTATAAAGTAAAGTCTCAAAAATGCTTCGTTACGGAAATACAGGTATTAAATTTTCATTGTAATTTTAGGATTTTTTTAATATTTTTATAACCACTCGAGACATTTCAATATAATTCTACAGAATTTAAAAGTTAGCAACGGTGCGCGTTCTACAGTAAAAATGGTGCCCTTAATCAGTGGCGTGTAGGCAGGCCTTTTGCTGCATATTTTGAAAGAATGGAGTCAGGTGGAGATCTTATAATAAACCAATGAAGAAACTAAATATTTTCACAACTTTTCAATATGTTCAAATTGTTTCAACAACACACGTGGACAACAAAAACTTATCCTGATTTAGTTTTTCGAATGTGCTTATTCATGACTCGTACTAGTGGTTATTACATTAGGGTGCATTCCAAAGTTTCTATATTTTCACTCGAAAAAGAGACGAGAAACATTTTTTACTCCAAATGGAACAGAAAATTGGAAAAAAATTTAAATTAAATAGAAACAAAGGATTATCACATTTTTCTTTGTAAATATGCAGCAATTATCCACTGGACGCCACTGATTGAAAAAGCCTCCATTTTAACGTAAAACGAGCACCGTTGCGAACCCTTAAATCCTGCAAACTTTTATTGAAATATACATTCTGTCAAGAAAGTACCAGGAATTATCGATTTAAATCTGGCGGGGCAATGAGGCAGGTAAACATTTTTTTTCCTAGGTTAGTACCACTGTCCTCAATTACTATGCCAAGCTTGAGCGGGATCTGTCAATTAGTGTGTTTGCAACAGCTGAATAAGTCAGTCGATGTCAGAGTGCGTGCCGATTTTTACTATGGGTGATTACGTTGAGCAAAGAATTTGTTCAAAGTTTTGTGTTGCAAATGAATTTTCGTGTGCCGATGCATTGAAAATGTTGCAAAAGGCCTTTGGTGATAATGCTCTATCGAAAACTCGTGCATATCAGTGGTACAGAGCCTTCAAGGACGGTCGTGAAGTGGTCGCCCATCGACGGCTTCGATCGAAGATAACGTCGATAAAATTAAGGAAAGGGTGCTAGAAAACCGTCGTACCAGCTTGAGAGAGATAGCACATGATCTTAAGATATCCCACGAGTCCGCACGTACGATTTTGATTGATATTTTGGGTATGAGAAAGGTGGCCGCACGACTCGTACCGAAAGACCTGAATTTTCTTCAAAAACGTCATCGCGAACAGGTTGCTTCAGACATGCTGGATCGCTGTAATTCCGATTCTACATTCATGGAACGCATTATAACTGGTGATGAGACCTGGGTCTACGAGTACGATATGCAAACAAGGCAGCAATCATCGGAATGGGTGGCAAAAAATGAGCCGAAACCGAAAAAACCACGCCAAACCCGCTCGAAAATGAAGGTGATGCTCATTGTTTTCTTCGATATCCGTGGCGTGGTGCACTACGAATTCGTTCCAGAGGGTCAGACGGTAAACAAGGAGTATTACCTAGGTGTTATGAAACGTTTGCGTGAGCGTATCCGTAAGAAGCGGCCGAATTTGTGGGCGAACAACTCATGGATTTTGCATGACGATAACGCGCCTTCTCACCGAGCTACGATTGTGACTGACTTTCTCGCCAAAAACTCAACAAACGTGCTTCAGCAACCATCGTATTCGCCGGATTTGGCTCCCTGCGACTTTTTCCTCTTCCCAAAACTAAAATTGCCCCTTCGTGACACCCGTTTTGAGTCGATTGAAGCCATAAAACAAAATTCAGCGCGAGAGCTAAAGTCCATCCCGGAAAGCGCCTATAAAAAATGTTTCGATAATTGGAAGTGCCGTTGGCATAGATTTATTGGAGCAAATGGAGCCTATTTTGAAGGCGACCCAATAAATTTTGACGATTAAATGTAAAAATGTTGTTTTAATTGAAAATTCCAGGTACTTTCTTGACAGAGTAGTATGTTACGAACAGACTAGCCGGACAGAATTACTTTCGACCTCCGATTCTTTATGAGTGTGAATCCAACTCGGTCATTTGAGACCATTTTCGGTTCAAAACTCGAAGCAGACAGAACATTGTGTACAAGATAAAATCAAAGTATAGAGTAAAATAAACCCAATCACATTCAAAAAATATAACATCAATCAACAAAAAATATTTACTCACCTTGACAATTCGGCAATCTTGGCAATCTTGGCAAATGAATGCTGAACATGTGGTAAACCACAGAACTATTTGTTTGAGGTCACATGGGATACCATTTAAATGTTCAGTATTCATTTGCCAATTCATCAAGATGTTTCTGATTGTCAAGGTGAGTAAATATTTTTTGTTGATTGATGTTATATTTCTTAAATCTGATTGGGTACTGACGAGCAAATTCTCTCTTAAAACGTGTTTTTTCGTAATGTTTTTACATATCTTGAGATTTTCTAAAAAGTAACTTAGTTAGATATTCAATAATATTGAATGTTCTAAATAAGAAAGTTTCATGATGAAATTCTTAGGATTATTTACATTTATTATTATTATTATTAACATTTTTGAAGATATCTGTTTTCATGAGAGGGATGAGCAAAAACAAAATTTTGTCCACTCTAAATATTTAATTTATAGGATTTTTGTTAACAATTTATATTTATTGGATTTTGTTATATCATTTGAATGTCTTGTAATGAATGTTTATTTTATATGTTGTTTGATATAAGCGGTGCTTTTATGACATTAATTTAATTCCTGAAGTTATAATATTAAATATAATTTTTTGAAATTAAATATGTAGAAGGCGAACAGAATATATCTGTTAATATTAAAATATTAAAAAAAACAAAGTAAAGAGGATGTCTAGCTTAAAAAACCGGAAATCTACCGGTTTTGCAGAGCACCGTATAGAAACTAATCATATGTTCAAAACGGTAAACTGATGGATCATTTGGACATTTAACTGATCAAACAATCAATTGAGTATAGGTCAAATTTAAGTAATTCAAAATTACTTCTCGGAAACACCCCTATATTGGATGTTATAATAACCTAGACCAAAAAAATAACACAGATGTTGAAATTAAGATAAATAGGAATTTCAAGTTTTTTTTGTAATCCACAGAGGAAGGCCGTAAAAATACGATCGAAACACATGTCAGGTTTATGAATAAATTGTGAATTATTAATAACCAGTGTTTTTCTAAGTAGAATTGTTATCATCTAGAGCCAAACGCAAACTCCATTGATTTTAAGAATCAGAAAAAGTCTTAAGAAAAGATGCTCAAAAATAAATGTAATATATTCAAGTATAATATTTTGAAAGTTTCACTTTGTTTCACGATCTTCATGGAATAATAAATAATTATATAATAAAACTCACAAATAATCTTGTTTACAACAAGGACAAACTTCAAATTAATTCAAATGAAATAAAATAGAAAGGCCTTTTACTTGATAGAAGAAATATAACAAAATTGAATATTAAAACAAATTGAAATATGTTTATCTTCTACAATTTTAATTTCAAAAAAATTTTTATTCAAAAAACTTTTAGAATTAAATTTTTGTCTACAACAAGCACCGCTTACATTTAACAGACGTATATAATCAAAACTCAATATATAATGTCAAATGGAATAAATAACCCAACAGATATACGAAAGTAATTAAAATTAATAAATAAATATTTAAAGGAGACAAAATTTTGTTTCTGGTCTTACCTTTAAGAACACCAATTGCCTTTTAAAAGGCCTTTAAATATTTATTTATTAATTTTAATTACTTTCGTATATCTGTTGGGTTATTTATTCCATTTGACATTATATATTGAGTTTTGATTATATACGTCTGTTAAATGTAAGCGGTGCTTGTTGTAGACAAAAATTTAATTCTAAAAGTTTTTTGAATAAAAATTTTTTTGAAATTAAAATTGTAGAAGATAAACATATTTCAATTTGTTTTAATATTCAATTCAAATGAAATATTTCAATTTTTATCGTAATTCAAACGTGAAACAAAAAATATTATAGTTAAATTATAGTCTTTTCAATCATTTTCAAGCAGATAGATACATAAAATGTTATATCTTAAATATCGAACTATACTACTGTACTACAAATTTTAATTCTATAAAATCTCTTAAAAACGTTTAAAAAATTAAATTAAAAAAATTATTGTTCTTATTTGGCGGAATTGAAAGTGGATTATGTGGATGATTACCGGTGAGTTTTTTCAAATGCCTTTTTGTTACATAGTTTTGTAGGGTTTTTAGAAAGAACCTTTTTGACGAGAGTTTTATACGAAGAATTTTTAATTTTATGTTGGACATTTTTAGAGTGGAATTTGTTTTTTTCTAACACCGATATGAAGCAGCGCTGTCCCCACTAAATATTTGCAGTATGTTCGATCAATATTTTTTTTTTTTTTTAGATTTTTTTATCTGCTTTTGATACAGTGTGATTAGTCTTAATTCTATATGTCTATCAAAAAGTGAACCGTGTTCTCTAAAGCATTTATTTAATCTAAATTCCCAGAAGTTTTTGAGAAATTTTATATAAGTAAAATTTGTAGGAATGTAGTACTGAAATTTTCTGTTTGCTATTTAAGATATTGAAGAAACATTCTATCTTGTTATTCATTTTAAATAAAATATTATATTTAAATTATATTTATTCCTATTTTTTTCCTGAAGACTTTGTTTTATTCAAAATGAATGAAAAGGAATTTCCATTTTTCACTTACCATAATCAATGTTCCTGAAATTTGTATTAATTTGTGAATGTTACAAAGCATTCTGCGCTTTCTTGATATTTCCAGTCGTTTAAGACTAACTTTGGTTGGAAATTCGAAAAAAAACATTTCGATGAAATGTGCGTGATCTGGAAAGAGCACGCGAAAATCAAACTTCTAATATTCTGATGGAACACGTACTGTATACTGTATGTGATATACGACAATAAAATATGCAATTGATATTTCATGTAAAGCCTCCTAAAGTTTTATTTCTTTGGGCGTTGAAAGATTTCTATTTACCTGTCGAACTGGTTTCTTGGATGGCAATGGGTCTATTCTTCTGAAAACTTTTTTTTGCGTCCCAATGAGTTATTTCAGATATGACGAAAGTTTGGTTGTGCGAATCGAAGTCGTCTGCTTCTTTGTAGAATCTCAGTTCTGCAGAACTAACATCTGAAGGAAAAATATCGCTTGGCATCTGAAACGGTAAGCATGCTGATGGAAATCTTGTATTTCTTGAGCAACTGGTAGCATCTGGAGGAAAAGAATTCTATTAGAGAATCTGATACTTCAAAAATCGAATGTCATTTTCGTATGAAAATGGTTTTATTTGAAAACTATTTCTTGTTTTGAATATCTTATATAAATCTCGGAGGCCTCCTAAATTTCCCAATTTTGGCATCTAATATCATCAGATCATCTCATGATTCTCACTTATATAAGCTTGAAAATCAACCGAGAGAAATTAGAGTTCCTAGAGATGCGCAATTTTAAGAATTTGAAGTTTGTTTACACTTTCTTCCCTGTTAATTATTTTTTTACTTTTTAATTAACGAAAATGTTATAAGATGAGGAAAAAACAGTTTTCAAAGCATACTGCCTATTCTGTGCAAAAATTACATAAATTCTCAGAAATTCGATATTTTGTCTTCTTTGTCGATACTGACCAACTAAGGAGGATACATTTTCTTACAATATTATCGGCGAAATAACGGAGATGAAGAGAATAAAAGATTTCAAATCATACAATATTACCAACTCGAAAGCATATTAATCTGTGCAAAAATTACATAATTTCTCAGAAATTCTATATTTTGTTGTTTTTGTAACCAACTAGGGAGGTTACATTTTCTTACAATATCTACTATTGGCGAAATTGTTCCGGGATGAAGAAAATAAAATAATCAAACAATATTAACAATTCGAGAGCATATTAATATGTGTAAAAATTACATAGTTTCTCAGAAATTCGTTAAATTGTCCTTTCTGCCAATAGTGACCAACTAAGGAACTTACATTTTCTTACAATACTATTGGCGAAATTGTGCCGAGATGAAGAAAATAAAAGATTGTAAATTATACATTATTGCCAATTCGAGAGCACATTAATCTTTGCAAAAATTACATTAATTCTAGGAAATTCGATATTTTGTCTTTTTTGTCAACAGTGACCAACTTAGGAAGTTATATTTTCTGACAATACAATTGGCGAAATTGTGCCGAGATGAAGATAATAAAAGATCTTGAATCATACGTTATTAGAGCACATTAATCTTTGCAAAATTCACATCATTTCTCAGAAATTCGTTATTTTTTTTTTTTATCAACAGCGACCAACTAGAAAGGTTACATCTTCTTATGATAATATTGGCGAAATTGTACCTGGTTGAAAAAAAATTAAAAGTTTTAAATCATACAATATTAACAATTCGAAAGAATATTAATCTGTGTAAAAATTACTTGATTTCTCAGAAATTCGACATTTTGTCTTTTCTGTCAATAGTGACTAACTTAGGAAGTTACATTTTCTTACAATACTATTGGCGAAATTGTACCGAGATGAAGAGAAAAAAAGATTTCAAATCATCCAATATTACCAACTCGAGGGCATATTAATCTGTGTAATAATTATATCATTTTTAAGAAATTCGATATTTTGTCTTTTTGGCCAATAGTGACCAACTAAGGAAGCTATATTTTCTGACAATACTATTGGCGAAATTGTGTCTAAATGAAGAAAATAAAAGATTTCGAATCATACATTATTACCAATTCTAGAACACATTAATCTTTGCAAAATTTACATCATTTCTCAGAAATTCGTTATTTTGTCTTTTTAATCAACAGTGACCAACTAGAAAGGTTACATCTTCTTATGATAATATTGGCAAAATTGTACCTGGTTGAAAAAAATTAAAAGTTTTAAATCATACAATATCAACAATTCGAAAGAATATTAATCTGTGTAAAAATTACTTGATTTCTCAGAAATTCGACATTTTGTCTTTTCTGTCAATAGTGACTAACTTAGGAAGTTACATTTTCTTACAATACTATTGGCGAAATTGTACCGAGATGAAGAGAAAAAAAGATTTCAAATCATCCAATATTACCAACTCGAGGGCATATTAATCTGTGTAATAATTATATCATTTCTGAGAAATTCGATATTTTGTCTTTTTGACCAATAGTGACCAACTAAGGAAGTTATATTTTCTGACAATACTATTGGCGAAATTGTGTCTAGATGAAGAAAATAAAAGATTTTGAATCATACATTATAACCAATTCTAAAGCACGTTAATCTTTGTAAAATTTACATCATTTCTCAGAAATTCGTTGTTTTATCTTTTTAATCAACAGTGACCAACTAGAAAGGTTACATCTTCTTATGATAATATTGGCGAAATTGTACCTGGTTGAAAAAAATTAAAAGTTTTAAATCATACAATATTAACAATGCGAAAGAATATTAATCTGTGTAAAAATTACTTGATTTCTCAAAAATTCGACATTTTGTCTTTTCTGTCAATAGTGACTAACTTAGGAAGTTACATTTTCTTACAATACTATTGGCGAAATTGTACCGAGATGAAGAGAATGAAAGATTTCAAATCATCCAATATTACCAACTCGAGGGCATATTAATCCGTGTAATAATTATATCATTTCTAAGAAATTCGATATTTTGTCTTTTTGGCCAATAGTGACCAACTAAGGAAGTTATATTTTCTGACAATACTATTGGCGAAATTGTGTCTAGATGAAGAAAATAAAAGATTTCGAATTATACATTATAACCAATTCTAGAGCTAAATTTACATCATTTCTCAGAAATTCGTTATTTTGTCTTTTTTATCAACAGTGACCAACTAGAAAGGTTACATCTTCTTATGATAATATTGGCGAAATTGTTCCTGGTTGAAAAAAATTAAAAGTTTTAAATCAAACAATATTAACAATTCGAAAGAATATTAATCTGTGTAAAAATTACTTGATTTCTCAGAAATTCGACATTTTGTCTTTTCTGTCAATAGTGACTAACTTAGGAAGTTACATTTTCTTACAATACTATTGACAAAATTGTGCCGAGATGAAGAGATGAAAAGATTTCAAATCATCCAATATTACCAACTCGAGGGCATATTAATCTGTGTAATAATTATATCATTTCTAAGAAATTCGATATTTTATCTTTTTGGTCAATAGTGACCAACTAAGGAAGTTATATTTTCTGACAATACTATTGGCGAAATTGTGTCTAGATGAAGAAAATAAAAGATTTTGAATCATACATTATTACCAATTCTAGAGCACATTAATCTTTGCAAAATTTACATCATTTCTCAGAAATTCGTTATTTTGTCTTTTTTATCAACAGTGACTAACTAGGAAGGTTACATCTCACGATAATATTGGCGAAATTGTTCCTGGTTGAAAAAATAAAAGGTTTTAAATCACACAATATTAACAATTCGAGAGAATATTAATCTATGTAAAAATTACATCATTTCTCAGAAATTCGACATTTTGTCTTTTCTGTCAATAGTAACTACCTTAGGAATTTACATTTTCTTAAAATACTATTGGCGAAATTGTACCGAGATGAAGAGAATGAAAGATTTCAAATCATCCATTATTACCAACTCGAAGGCATTTTAATCTATGCAAAAATTACATAATTTCTCAGAAATTCGATATTTTGTCTTTTTTGTCATAGTGTTTTGTCTTCTTGGTTAATAGGGATCAACTTAAGATATTAGATTTTCCTAAAATACTATTAGCGAAAATGTTCTCAGTTGAACGAAATAAAAGATTTTAAATAACACAATACAACTAGTTCTAGAGCATAAAATCTGTGCAAAAATTACACCATTTCTCAGAAATTCGAAATGTTGTCTTCTTGGTTAATCGTGACCAACTAAGGAGATTACATTTCCCTTAAAACTATTAGCGAAAATGTTGTCAGATTAACAAAATCAAAGATTTCAAATAAAAAAATACGACTAATTCGAAAGCATATTATCCGTGCAAAAATTACACCAATTCTCATAAAATCTGTGCAAAATTTACACCATTTCTCAGAAATTCGTTATTTTGTCTTCTTGGTTAATAGTGACCAACTAAGGAGATTACATTTTCCCATAATACTATTAGCGAAAATGTTGTCAGATCAACAAAATCAAAGATTTCAAATAAAAAAATACGACTAATTCGAGAGCATATAATCCGTGCAAAAATTACACCAATTCTCATAAAATCTGTGCAAAATTTACACCATTTCTCAGAAATTCGATATTTTGTCTTCTTGGTTAATAGTGACCAACTAAGGAGATTACATTTTCCCATAATACTATTAGCGAAAATGTTCTCAGATCAACAAAATCAAAGATTTCAAATAAAACAATACAACTAATTCGAGAGCATATAATCGGTGCAAAAATTGCACCAATTCTAAGGAATTCGATATTTTGTCTTCTTGGTTAATAGTGACCAACTAAAGAGATTACATTTTCCTATAATACTATTAGCGAAAATGATCTCAGATTAATAAAATAAAAAATTTTTAATAATATAATACAACTAATCCGAGAGCATATAATCTGTGCAAAAATTCTACCAATTCTCAGAAATTCGATATTTTGTCATCTTGCTTAATAGTGACTAACTAAGAAGGTTACTACATTACGGAAAAGCAGGAAAAAAATCGAAATCGACTTTATTGTATTGAATATTTATGTTAATTTCTAGATCTCCTTTGCAAAAAATAAGTTGAAGGGTTTTTAAACAGTATTCTAATATTTTATGATGGTAGTCTAAAGGTACAATATTTCTTAGAAAAATTATATATTTACCTTCATAAGGAAAGATAATCGCCTGGGTGGTTTTTCCATAAAAATCGTCATCGTAAGGGTTTTGAAAATGGTCTTCCTGGTTAGGAAGTAAATTAGCGTATTCCTTGGTCTTCTGAAGATCGACTTGAGATATCTGAGGCTTCACTTTCAGGCGCAGCTTCTTGAGGATTTGATATTTAATATATTCTATCCTCATTGCGGTCACTTCCTTCTCCAAGTTGAGCATCTTCAGCTGTTTATCAGAGGAGGGTTGATCCAGTATGTCATTCTCATAATCACTTTCACTGGGGTAGCCGCGCAAAGATGTCTTGTAGCCCAAAAACTCCATCATTATCGATTTTATATCACGTTTCTCGGCAATCACAGACTGCAACGAAGATAGGAGTATCACCGATATGACGAAGAAAATCATTGCACGCTGAAAACCTAAACCAATTTTGAACTTCTTGAACGTTCTAGTTGAGTGAAAATTTTCTCTGATGCAGACTTTTAAAATGAACGAAACGCCGGAATACCCCACTCTCGTGGAACATTTCTTCGCCGGATGATAGAGCTGAACCTTGATCTCATATTTCTATCGGAACTCATGCCCGTTTATTTATGTTATAGATTAATAGTAAGTACTGTATTTAGAATAAAAAATGATTCACATTAATCCTCAAATGGATGAATGCCTTTAACCTCTCACCTCGATTCGTTAGAACACCTCAAAATAAATTAAACGCAATGCTTAATGGCTTATCGCCGTACACTTTCTCTTATCTGGTGAATGAGTAGATACCAAAGGAATTTAAGAACATGAAAACAAATTCCGTTGGAGTACTAGTTGTGATGAATAATTATCATATTTCTGTTAACAGATGCAATAAGCAAATAAATTATGTGTTGATCTCATGCTCCTGCCACGAGCTTTACGATTCGAAATCGAAAGTAAGTCCAATGTACCATGTCAAAGAACATGCTCTGACAACACATCTGCGTCTTAGGCGGCATCTCTCAATTGTTTCAGTCCAAACGTATCCTCTACAAATATCGCAAAACAATTTATCATTTCTCCTTTGAATTTTTCCTTTTTGCGCTCGTTCCAATAAGCCGCTATATATCATTCAAAGATCTGTTACATTTTTACTTAAAAAACACTCGGTATATACAGGCTGTCCGGATTTAACGTTAATATATTTCACGGGTGATTCTATGAAGAAAACTTCATATCAACTTAGGTACTAAAATGCACCCCATGGACATTAGAGCTTCTTCAATATGACCTCCAAAATGCAATAAACTAGCGATATCTTTGTCAAAATTTGGTGGATTCAAATGAAATTCAGTACATGGCAAGGGTTTACCCAGGATCAATCCTAGGGAGGGTCAAACCATGGTCGGGAACATTTTATCACGGAATTTTTTCTTTTCGAATGTGAACCAAAATTTTTAGAAAAATATTTATAATTGTAACAGAGCTTTATCAACTAAGTTATTACAATTAATTGCTTGAAAAACAATTGAATTTTAGTTGCATGCCTTATACTATTATCATTTTTCTTGGATTTGTAGAAAACTTCTTGTTCAAAACTCTCGTTTCAATTCAGTCCTGATTTTCCTCAAAATATTTACGATGGACGCTCATCAAACTCAACCCAGTCAATCTGTCCTCTCCCATTGTACTTCTCAGCCAGGTCGTTACCCTTCGAAGGGTACTGAAAGATCGTTCAACAGTAGCCGTAGTGGATGGTAAAGCACTTAGAATGAGGAGTGCATGCCTTGTAGCAGGGAAAAATATTAGCCTCCTCCAAAAGTGCAGCCACTTCAATATCCTTCAATTTGTCCCCGGCTAAATCTTTCTTTTTCCACAGATTAACCACAAATCTAATTCTGCAGAGATATCACCCAACAAAATTCCATGAAAGATTTTGCGTTTTTTCCAAATCTTTTGAAGTACTTTTTAGCATGTATGAAGGATGAAGATGGGATAAGGGAAAATCAGGTGTATTCTCGTGTGGGAATCTAACATTCAATGATAAGGTTAAAGAGTCAAGATAAGGGATAATCAACGATCGTCTCCAGTGTTCAGTCGCAGTCTCAGATGGCGGATTACTTCTGTAAATTTGCTTTTTAACAATTCGTGGAACTGTTAACTCAACGCCGATTATCTCCGCGATATCATGTGATTTTTTAAGTACTTCCTCAGAAACATGTTCAATTTCTTGTCGATCCTTCTTGATGACATCAAGGATTTCACCAATCTGTTACCTCACCATAATCAAATCCATATTTTTACCTTGTAGAACGTTCACGATGGGTTCCAAAATCGCAGAGTACTTTGCAATCATGACTAAACCTATAATGAAAACTGGTTCAGTTACTGCACAGTGCAATTGATAGGCAAATATTCTTGTAGCATAGTTTCCTTCGGTCGAGAGGTGTTCTAGCGCATTGACGATTTCATGAAAGCTGTTTGAAAACTTTCTGATGCTCTTGTATTTCTCAGACCATCTGGTCTCACAGAGCCTTGATAAATAAGGAGCCGAAGTCCTGCGGGTTGGAGACTCACGAAAGAATGATATCCTTAACAGTTGCAATCAAGTTTCTTATTTCCGGTAGTTTGCTAGCATCATTGACCATAAGATTTAGTTTGTAGCTTGAGCAATGAAAAAATAAAAATTTATTGTACTTTTTCCTCAAAATGGCCTGCACACCACCTTCTTTTCCAGCCATCGTAGAACATCCGTCAAATACAAATCTAACACAATTCTCTGCTGAAAGATTTTGATCAACTAAAAAATTAATTGTGCTAGAGATTGTAGGGGCATCTTGAGATTTCAGCTCAACAAAGCCTACAAATTCCTCTCATTTCCATCTCTTTTTGTTGATTTTCATCATGAAACCTCAATCCGATAGAAAGCTCATCTTTTCCAGCGATATCTGCTGTTTCATCGGCCATTACAGCGTAAGCTTTTGCTTGTTTACAGTCATCAATAATTCTTTCTTTGACAACTTCACCACATAATTCTATAATTTCATTCTGAATTTTTGGTGAAAGGTGGACTGCATTTTTTTGACATCTATACAAGTGATGCTTTAGCTTCAGATCACCACAGTCAATTCTCAAATTTAAAAGGTCAAAAAAATACTCTCATCTCCTTCCTTTCCTCTAAGTGGCAAATCATGAGTTCTACAAAATATGATACAAGGAATAATTGATGACAATATTTGTTTGTTTTCTTCAATCATCTTTTGGTGACCACTTTGCAACCGTACCTCAACTGGAACATTTTCAAGGAATACTTCTGCAGCAGCTCTTGAAGTTTTGTGGTAGTGACTGCCGACGTGTTTTCTACAATCTTCATGTATGTCTTTAAACTTCGTGTATGACCTTACCATGAATGAACCCAAAACTCCTTTAACTGTGGCAATACTAGGAGGAAAAATAACACAGTGCATACATAAAGCACCTTTCAAACGTTGAGTAGACCAACCAAGGAGGAGTATATTGATCTTAGCAGCGGCGGTTAAATTTTAGTTTGTCTAACTAAAATGATCTATCGGACTACTTTATCCTATTTTTTTATTAAAATAGTTATTTCAAGAATTGTAATGTATTCCAGCAACAAAATTTAATAACGATTGATGTTTTTGCTTCCAGGGGAGGGGCAACTGCTTCCCCTCCCCTTGCTGGGTACGCCTATGGTAGCGGAGATAATAGAGAGGTCTTTCATAAAATTACTTCCAATTTTTGACTGAGTGATCAAATTGAAATTTTAATCAATGAAATAGACTCCTACATTTTTAAAGCAAAGAGGTACTCTTCGTTGAAAGCGTTACGGATCACCATTCTCGAGAAAAAAGTGATTTTGTGATGATATGAATTCTGAGCCATGTACTGCTTATCTTGAAAAACATAAAAGGCGTCTGCCAGTTTAACATTATCAATAAAACACGAAAATTGAGTGGGCTCTTTGTACATTCCTGTATCTAAAAAAATAATCTGAATTGATAAAAATGGTTCAAATCAAGAAATGGCTGATATGCATTTTATGTATGGAAAAGTTGATGGAAACTCGCGTGCTGCCAGACGATTCTATGAAGAAGCGTTTCCTGAACGAGTCCTTCCTTGCGAGAAAACGTTCGCGGACCTCCACCGGAGATTATGCGAAAAGGGCAGTTTTATCCCTTCCAAGTCTGACTGTGGTAAAGATCGTTCTACCCGTACTGTTGAAAATGAAGAAGCCGTTTTGGGAGTTGCAGCAGCAAATCCAAATATGAGGGTGCGACGAATTTCGGTACAAAAAAGAATTCCAAAGAGCACGTTGTGGTAATAAAGTTCTCCAAGAGCAATTACTCTATCCATATCACCTGCAAATGGTTCAAGCCTTGAAGATTTCCCAGCAACATTGGAATTCTGTTATTGGTTAACAGAGCAGTTAAGACTGAAAGCTGACTTCGGGAACAATATTTTGTTCACTGATGAAGCCAAATTCACGAAGGATGGTGTTGTCAATTTTCATAATATCCACGTTTGGGCAGACGAAAACCCACATGCAAGTTCGGAGTTGCAAGACAAATTCCTTATAAATGTCTGGGTGGAAATTATAAATGACTCCTTGATCGGGCCTTATGTACTGCCGAATCGTTTGAATGGAGAAATGGAGCTATCTGTATTTTTTACAACACATTTTAACAGTTAAAACAAGTTGTAGAAATTACTGTTTTACTACCAATAAATTGATATTTTACACATTTAATTGTGACTCGAGTTTTGGGAATTAACTATCCCATCTTCAGACAACTGAATACTCAAAAAGCAGAACAGGGTATTTATGAATATACAGAGGTAGAAGAGGTAATAAAAATAGATTGAAAAAGCTTTAAAATGAGAGGACGCTACAACTATTAGAACGTCGGCACGTCAAAGAAGATTGGAAAACAGATGTTACTTATTTAAATGTCTCAAAAATTTGTAATTTACATAGATCCGTAATGTCATTCATTATTTCTACATTATTTTTATTGTGAACTAACTTGAAAATTTCAACAGATTCTAAATAATCAAGTTTCTTTCCTTTAGATTCTACATGTAAAATTTTAAAATTATCTATTGTCGGAAAAGGATGGCCGTTTTCTAAACAATGAGTGGCAAAAGTAGAAGTTTCTTTATTTTTAGTTAAATCCATTTTATGTTCCTTGAACCTCGTCTGGAAACAACGTCCCGTCTGTCCTATATATTTATTCCTACGTCGAACAAGATGACTCATAAACACCCGATTTATGTATGTTTGGAGTTGGATCCTTTGCATTACATAATACGGATGATAATTTATTTTGTGTTCTGAAGGCAATATTAACATCTAATTTTGAAAAACTTTTGGCAACTTTTTGATTTATGTTAACGAAGTACGATAAAGAAATGAATTTTTTGTTTTTAGTTTTTATTATGTGAATATGGGTGATTGGAGTCAATAGGAATACATATATCAGTGGATGTGGGTTTTCTGAACACGTTTAATTGTAATTTACTATTCGTGTGTGATATCGAGAGGTCAAAAAATGTAATTTCATTGTTTGTTTATTTTGACGTGACAACGTCTTATAAATTGGTTTGCCGGGTGACACTTCAAGAAACTGCGTTACGTTCCGCTCACGTTATGCGCTCACAATGAGAGCGAGTGAGAGGCACGCGTCCCTTCCACTCGGGCATGGTTAGCCCGCCTAAGAGCGAGAGAGACAGACATAAAAAGTGAAAGGCACGCGTCCCTTCCACTCGAGCACAGTTAGCCCGCCTAAGAGCAAGAGAGACAGAGCGAGAGAGAGAGAGAGAGAGAGAGTGAGAGAGATAGGCATACACACCGGTTCATGTCTTGCGCTTCTATTTCGCTTAGGCGCCTGCATACAAGTTTACACGTTGCCAGTTAATTGTAAAACGATTGTGTAGTGATAATGTGAAGGTAGTTTCGTCCATCGCAACAATTCAAACAGCAAAGGTAAATAATTTCAGACTGATAATATAACATGATGAAATAAATGACTAAGACATAAGTGAATAGGTTATGTAGTAATCACAATGTTGTGGTAGTTTTCAATCAGAAAAGTAGTAGAAATCGTTTCTCAACCAATAATAATTTGTTTAACTTGAAAAAAAGAGCGCGACTTGCTATGTAAAAAATTGAAATAACAATGTTTAACCTCCAACCTGTCAAATCGAAACTTTCAAACATTCAAACCGAGACGACTAATCACTGCGCAAGGTCGTAAGCGCGCGATTTACAAATTCAAAGATCAAATGTGAATTAGTTTTCTCCTTTTAGAAAATACACTTTGAATTAAAATCGATTGATATTAACAATTAATGTGATTTAAATAAATGTTCTAACTTTTAAATTTAGTTTTTATATTTATAACAATGTAAAACAAGTTAAATTTATTAATAACTTATAACAACTGATTGATAAATAAAATTTTGTTAATATGAAATTCAGTGCGAGATTCTTTGTATAAATTAATGTTTTAAATATAATTCTTTGTATAAATAAATGTTTTAAATTGTTACTATTATTTCATCCTTCTTCCTACTATACGAATGAATATTCACATTAAAATTATTTTACCACTCAAAGTCGTTGTCACGTAAAACTTTCGCTCGTATACCGACTTTACAGGCAACAAATTTTTTTTTAATTTCGTTGTTAATTTTATGGAATTTTTTATTGTGTATTCCGGAGTGAAATTTGTAAGTTTTTAAAAAAATTCCATTTAATTCTTTTTCTATTATATTTTATAGATAGGGATACTAATAAAGGAAACAACTGGTCAAATCGGTGCATCTTCTTTGTGAGTTTTTATTAGACCGTAGAGTTTTGGTGGGCTAGGATTCATATTTATGAAATGATGATTCGATTTGAACAAAAAGATGTCTGACAAAGTTTTCTCATTGACTTTTGAATTTTAGTCGTCGGGTCAACGGGAATTTTTACGATATCCTGATTTTTAATGAAATCATTAATTTTCTCTATGTATGTCCTTAGAAAGGATAACTGTGGCATCTGATTTATCTGCTTTGGTGACAGTAAGATCATCAGATTGAATTTTTTCTATTGTGGATTTAATTGTATCCAAAGTGTTATTGTTAGTTGTATTTCTGTTGTTTCTAAGGGTCTTTGAAATTTTTGAGGTAATTTTATCCACATCATCCGAATGTTTAAGTGCAATTGTGGACTCTACAGTAAGAATATCTTTTACTTTTTTGTTTTTGATAGTTGAGGCAAATTTATGACCTTTTTCGAGTAAGTTCAGTTCGTTATTTGAAAATTGGGCTTCTGACATGTTAATGACGCGGTCATTTGATTTATATACATATTATATTTTCTCGTCTTTTAATAGATTGGGGATTTTGAGTTTTTTCTAATGAAATCAGTTTTTTAACTGTTTAACAAATTTAAGAAAAATGAATTTACTGATTTGGTCTCTAATTTTATCATCAAAAATATCAAATTCTACTAAATGGAGTTTATAAGTCAGTTCTGCATGCAGTACCTTGACATAATGTTGTACAGTATCTCGCTTCTGGTAGATTGATTTGGTTTTCTCCTTGATCCAGATTTTTTCTGCGCATCTTGAGATTTGGGATATTTAAATAAGTAACATCTGTTTAGCAATCTTCTTTGACGTGCAGACGTTCTAATAGTTGTTAAGCGTCCTCTCATTTTAAACCTTTTTAACCTGTTTTTATTACCTCTTCTACCTATGTATATTCATAAATACCCTGTCCTGCTTGTTCAGTCTTCAAATGTCTGAAGATGGGATAGTTAATTCCCGAAACTCGAGTCACAATTGAATGTGTAAAATATCAATTTATTGGTAGTAAAACATAGTAATTTCTACAACTTGTTTTAATTACGATCAACTACCCAATAGTAACGGCTGAAACAGTTCAGTATATTTTAACAGATTTGATGGATGATGTTCCTTGCTTAAATTGACTGAATATGATTTTCTTGCATGATGGGGTACCTGCGCATTTCTGATGAAGTGTAAGGGAATATTTGGATCAAATTCACAATCGAAGATGGATTGGCCGAGAAGGACCTGTACACTGGCCAGCTCGGTTTCCGGGTTTGAATCCCGTAGATTTTTTTTAGGGGGATATTTGAAGAAATACGTGCACTCAGCACCAGTTCGAAATATTCAAGAATTGGAGCAACTTGTAATAAATGGTTGCGAACACATTAAGAATATTCCAAGGATTTTTGCTGATGTGCGAACGTCGATGCGAAAACGTATTAGAAAATGTATTGAAGTTAACGGTAGGCATTTTTAACATTTACTGTGATTTATTTTATATATTTCATGTTATAGAGGTTTCGTTTCTTTTATTTTGTCCTTAACCCAATTAAGCCCGTTGATTAGACTTATGTTCGAAAAAATTTTTTTCATCTTCTTTTTGATTATTTTCCTTAAATTTAATTTTCTTCAATACTATTCAATGTGGCAGAAGTCACAATGACGTTTTTCCTGACGAATGTCAAAGTTACAAACTATTATGTTTTTCGAGATAAGGAGTCCGTGGCTCAGTTAGAATACATATCATCACAAAATCACTTTTTTCTCGAAAATGGTGCTCCGTAACGCTTTCAATAAAGAGTACCTTTTTTCTTCAAAACTGTATATTGAGTCTATTTCTTTCATTAAAATTTCAATTTGATTACTCAGTCAAAAATTAGAAGTAATATTATGAAAGATCTCCTTGTTATATGCGCCACTGATGAGAATCAGTAAGTTTCTTGATCACCAGGCGATTTAGCTTATCCAAAAATCTTCATGTACTGAATTTCATTTAAATCTACCAAATTTTGACAAAGATATCGATACTTTATTGGATTTTGGTGGTCATGTTGAAGAAGCTCTTGCCCCCAAAGGGTACATTTTAGGATCTAAGTTGATATGAAGTTTTCTTCATATTTTGACCTCTAGAATCGCCCTATGTAATATATGAACGTTAAATCCGGACATCTGTATATATAGTTTATAATTTATTCAGAAACTTGACGCGTGTTTCTGTCGTTTACTTTCACGACCATCTTCGGCGGAATACAATTACGGAGCTATCTATTTATCTACATTTTAAACATCTTCTGGAAGTTATTCAGAAATTTGAAATTTCCAGGTGGAAATGGACTGTTCAGCAAGCGCGCAATGATGAAAATCCGTATTGAATAAGGTTATTCTGATTTTCACAAATTTTTACTGTTATTATAGTACAACAATCGCGACCCGGCGATAAAATTCCAAAAATAAATGGAATCTGTAATAAACCCTGAATCCAGCCTGTTTCGGAACACCGCAAAAAATAAATCAATTACAATAAGAATTCTGATAAGGTCTTCGATCCTTTTTCACATTTAAAAAATAAATTCAATCAACAACAAATACAACTTTTTTGAAGATATAATACATGTTTTGAGAGATTTTTGAAGTATCTTATTTAAATATATTAAATAAATTATATTTTCTCAGAAGTCCTTAAAATTATGTTTTGTATTTTTGAAAAGGAATTAGTTTTCATAATTGTAAGATCAGAAACAAAATTTTGTCTTCTTCGAATTATTTATTCTTTAATTTTAATTGAGTTACTTCATAAATCTCTCACAACATGTATTATATCTTCAAAAAATAATTAGAATTCCGATAAGGTTTTCATCGGTCCTACTTCACATTTAAAAAATAAAATCAATCAACAACAAATACAACTTACCTACAGATTTCTTGTTATCCTCGTTTGAACACCAACTTTAAAGTCCAAGATATTCTATGTCCGTCACAAAAATCACAGAAAGCTGGAAGATATTATATAGTTTTCTTTAAACCACTTGATACTTCTAAATGAGATTTTTTATTCAAACCTAAGTATAATTATATATTATGTATGAAATAAAATCATAAGAAGAGGTTTTTCACTTGATAGAAGGAATATTACAAAATTTGAATATCAAAACCGATTTAATCTGTTAGTCTCCTACAATTTTAATTAAAAAAAAATTTCAAAAATTTTTAGAATCAAATTAATATCTTATAAGCACAGCTTATATTTATTTAATAGACGTATGAAATCAAAACTCAATATAAAATATCAAATGGAATAAATAACCCAACAAATATAAATTGTCAATTAAAATTAAAAAATAAATATTTGAAGAAGACAAAATTTTGTTTCTGATCTTACAATTATGAAAATTAATTCCTTTTCAAAAATACAAAACATTATTTTAAGGACTTCTCAGAAAATATAATTTATTTGAAATATTTAATATATTTAAATAAGATTTAAATAAATTTCTCACAACATGTACGTATTATATCTTCAAAAAATAATTAGAATTCCGATAAGGTCTTCATCGGTCCTATATCACATTTAAAAAATAAAATTAATCAACAACAAATACAACTTCTACAGATTCCTTGTTATCCTCGTTTGAACACAACTTTAAAATCCAAGATATTCCATGTTCACAGAAAGCTGGAAGATTTTGTTGTATGGTTTTCTTTAAACCACTTGATACTTCATAATGAGGTTTTGTATTCAAACCTAAGTATAATTATATATTATATATAAAATAAAATAATAACAAGAGATTTTCTAACGTAAATAGAGGTCATTCTTGATAGAAGGTATATAAAATAATATAAATATTTTAAAAAATTTTAAACAATTTTAAAAAATTAGCCTTCTACATATTTAACTCCAAAAGATTATATTCAATGATTATAACTTCTGAAAATAAATTAAACTAATGTCGTATAAGTACCACTTATATCATGACATAAAATAAACATTCATTATAAGATATCCAAATGGTATAACAAAATCCAATAAAATAAAAATTATTAACTAAAATCCTATAAATTAAACATTTTGAATAGACAAAATTTTGTTTCTGCTTATCAATCCTATGAAAACCAATATCTTTCAAGAATATCCAACATAATCCTGGGAATTTTATCACAAAACTATCTTACTTAGACTATTCCTTGGTTAGATATCCAATAATATTGAATAGTCTAAGTAAGATAGTTTTGTGATAAAATTCCCAGGATTATGTTGGATATTCTTGAAAGATATTGGTTTTCATAGGATTGATAAGCAGAAACAAAATTTTGTCTATTCAAAATGTTTAATTTATAGGATTTTAGTTAATAATTTTTATTTATTGGATTTTGTTATACCATTTGGATATCTTATAATGAATGTTTATTTTATGTCATGATATAAGTGGTACTTATACGACATTAGTTTAATTTATTTTCAGAAGTTATAATCATTGAAGAGATTTTCTACTTGATAGAAGGAATATTACAAAATTTGAATATCAAAACAGATTTAATCTGTTAGTCTCCAACAATTTTAATTTCAAAAAAATTTTTTCAAAAATCTTTATATAAATTATTTATATAAATATATGAAATATATTAAATATAAAATATTTTGAAATTGAAATTGTAGGAGACTAACAGATTAAAAGTGTTTTGATATTCAAATTATATAAATATGTATAATAACATACAAATACAAGAAAATACACTATTAGAAAATTATCTGAAATTCTCAAAATAAAGGATCAAATAAAAATAATTGAACGAGAAAATTTTATAGTTCTCGTTCAATTATTTTTATTTGATCCTTTATTTTGAGAATTTTGAAATAGTGGATTTTCTTGTATTTGTATGTTCATATACATACTTATATAGTTTTTGTTAATACATTTGTATTAATACGTTTCATGTCGGGATGTAAAAAGGTTTTTTCCGAGATATTGAAAAATATTTTATATTGATTATATAAGGATATCATTTTTATAGTTTTTGTATATAGTTTCAATATATATTGTAGAAGTTAGAATATATAATTCTGAATCTAAAGTCATTTCATTTGATGTACAAATTTTATTTCCGAGTATTCCACCTAACGAAACAATAGAACTAGTAGAAACTTTAATAATGAAAAACAGATGTACAATTATCAAAGAGGATATTTTAGAATGCCCTAAAATTTATACTAAACAAAATTACTTTCAATTTAAAAATGAAACATATTAATGCGAAAAAGGTTTGATTATGACAAATCCTTTGAGTCGTTTATTAGCCAAAATATTCATGAACAATATAGAATCTAAAATTCACCAGAATCCCCTTATGAAATATTTATTATATTGGTATGATATGTAGACTATATTTTCTGGTGCTTCACGTGTAGAGACAGACTATTAAAAAAATTCTTTCTATTTATCAACGAAATACATCCTTCAATATTATCCACCATGGAAACCGAACATAATCACTCTATTAATTTTCTTGATTTTACAGTAACCAGAATCAATAATTGACATGAATTTTCAATATTTCATAAACCAACATGTACTGATGCTATTATACACAATAAATTAAATTATCTTACTAACCAAAAATTATCAGCATTTTATTGTATGATCCACAGATTAGTTATTATACCCATGAATCGAGAAACAGATAGCTTTTAATTATGACTACGATCCTACACTGATAAATAAATTATTGATGAATGAAAAAGCTTTGAATATGGTATATCCCCATAAAAAAATTTTTAAATATATTTCCTTAAAACTGGAAGAATTTTCCGACAGAAATTGGTCAAAATTGAAAGAGTTTCCTCAATAACAAAAGTAATTCGACTTATTCGAAACATTTGTTGAAAACAGGACAAACTGTCAACCATAATTTTGGAATTTTCCATATAGAAAGCAAAAGTTATGCCTTAAACCTATTAGAATCACTAAAAATAAATGAATACAACAGAATCTGAATAGCTTAACGAACAATTAGACCTAAATAACTCACTTGATATATTCAGATGAAATGGAATTTCCAGGGAACCTTTTTTTCGGGTTTTAGTGCTCAATAAAAATTTTTTGTACCTACCCTAATACAAATAGAAGCCGATTTCGAAAGCAAATTTTGTTATTCAAAAATGTAAGATATACCACATTTCTGAAGATGCTACTGTGTTAGCGAAACGATTGTTGTATTATTATAACAATAAAAATTTGTGAACAGTTTATTTAATATTATTCTAGCTTCACTTCAGTGCTTTTCTAGATTTTTTTACAAGCTTCACCCTGTTCTAAATACCATCCAATAAAGGGGATTCCCGAAGAGTATTGGTTAAATTTACTTAATTTTCAATGAATTTTTCAATTGGTAAAATCACCGGATGGTACATCAATTTAACCTTTTGAACATTATATAATAAAACTTTAATGAAAGAAATGAAATAATAAGTTTAAATTCGACATATTTAAAAAACCGAACACTATTCTGATTCTATATCCATTCAAAATCTAATCAGTTATGGCAAATTGAAACGTAAGCCCTTCATAACTTCATTCAAGTCGTGTGCGTGTTGAACAAGTCCATTTTCCTTGAAAATTTCAAATCTGTGAATTAAATTGAATCGGACCTTACTTAATGAAAATTCATTGATTTACATCCATTTTTCGCCAACACTATGGCTCTGTTGAACTAACTCTAAACAACTTCACATGTGATATAGGTATGGTTTAACCAAAAATTTGAGAAAAGGGGGCACAAATAAAAGGAAAAATTTTTAAAATACAGATAAATAAATAATAAAAATAAATGAACAAATAATACATACAAATAACCGTAAAATATATCGCGCCAATTTATATTGGCCGACAAAAAAAAATTTTTTTGGTTGTAACATGAAGCTGAAATGCATATTATGGTAGAATGGACGTATGCAAATACGAAAATGAGAAAAAAAAGTTGTAACTCGTAGGTTATCTTGTAACATTTATAGAACCATATTTAACGTTGCAATATTTGATTTGCATTGAAAAAAAATAATTTCAGAATTTTTCAATCGTATATATCGACTGTATTTTGTTTTACACCTACTAAGCGTACCTTACATTTAAGAAAAACACAATGATTTGAAATATTGACTTTAAATACTAATTAAATTCTATTTTTTCCTTTTATGAGGGGTCATATCTTCTCTCTTCAAAAACCAGCAGTAATCACCAACATGGCTGGATTCTCTCGTCCTTAATAGCGAATTTTCATTGTCCTTATACCTTGGTGGAATCTTTCACCTTGCTCGTCACTAACAGATTCCAGGAAAAAATGACAGATGTGAATGGAGGAAATGAATTTTTAATGACATTCGGGCACCAAGCGATTTGTAGGCATCTTATAGTTCATTAACGAACTGTTGGTAGTTTGCATCCATATTGTTGCCCAAAAATCCTCTTACTAACAAATGAGTTCCATGCTCTGAGTTCGTGCTTGATATGTTTCTCTGTAAAATTAACGTAGTCCAGAAATTTTCTGATTTGCGGTCCAAAAATGTCTTCTTTCAATTTGATCACTTAATTTGGGAAAGACTTATTTTAAGCATTTGAATCCATTACCATCTATATTCAAATCCTTCACAAAGTTTTTCATCAGCCCAAGTTCAATGTGGAGAGGGGGCAGAAGGATATTTTTGAGGTTTACACATAACATTTTGAAATTCCGGTTGCAATACATTTCTTTCTGGCTAAATTTTTGTTATATAATGCTGATTCACTGCACGACTGTCTTATAGACAAAGAAAACAGAAATATTCTGTAAATCCTCCCTGAAGTCCCACTATAATTTCTGTAACTCTTAAGTCCCCACATATCTGCCATTTATACGTGTTGTATTTTATTTTATCCAAAGAGTGCGCATATTTTCATAACTTTCTTTCATCGTCACTGAATGGGCAACGGGTATAGAAGGTTTCAAATTTCCTTTATGCAATAACACAGCTTATGAACTGTATTTAGACGAATCTATAAATAAACGCCACTCAGAGGGGGGAATGTTCAATATCAAGTTGCTGCATTAAATCATCAATATCAGTACATGCACACAACGAATTTTCCATAATCTAGAATGCAGAAAAAGGAGCATTTCTTTTTCTGAAATTCGTAATTTTCGTTTCGTTGCCTAATAAGTTCCATTCCTTCAGACGGGAACCAAGAAGTTCTGACAATAGCTTTGATAACCCAAAATCATGTACTAAATTATTTAACACTTTGAACAATTGAAAGTGGCTCGCCGGAACTCGGACTTAGAGTGAAAATAGGATCGGTGCACTGTTTTTCGGAGCTGCCTGATGATTTTGCTGTTCTAAAGGTGCAATCGGCACTGGTAAATCTGCATTATGAGCAACAGGTCGTATTGCAGACTGCAAATTTGGATAATCGATCTTGTGTTTTCTCTTTTTGTCTTTGTCAGGCAAAAATTGCAATCGTCTAAATGATTAGTGCGTTCTTGCCATACCATAGGGACTGTAAAAGGCATGCTTTTCCCTTTCCATTCATCCACTGCACCAATGATACGCTACAACTAACACAGCACACATGGAAAGCCCACTGCTCGTCTTGATCTCCAATTAAAATACCAAAATATTGTAAGTAGGCTTTTTTAACATTTTCAGAGAATGGCCTGGCTTGTGATTTCACCATAAATTCTCCACAAATATAACAAAATTTGTCAGGAAAGATTCTGCAACTGTCTCGACATTTTCGTCTTTAAAACACTTTCTTATCCACACAGGAAACCACTCACTTCGAAACACAGAAAACTGATTTTTAATCTTAATCTTATGTTTAATATTGTAATCAATATCAAGTCGGAAAATATATCAATGTTAATGGCAAGAGACATAGTATTATATGTTTTCATTACTCTATGAATGGGAGAATACAAAAAATATTAAGTGCTAGCATAATCTGAAAAAAAAGTGTTTGTGTATCGTGTGTTGTAGGAAGGAACAACTAACCTTATATACTGAGACATACCAGTGCAATCAATTGTATTATTTAATTATTTGTGGGTGAACATAATATTTGTCTGCTGTTCCAGAGGAACAAAATTCAGTCTCCGACATACATCAACAAAATCTCCGATCGAAGGGAAAAATCGTGCTTGGCAGTACCTCACAAACCTTTTTTGAACACTCTCCAGTCTGTTTACATAGATCCTATAATGCAGGTTTCATATTACTGATCCGAACTGTTAAAATAGGCCAAAAAAGGGTGCGCATCACACCGAGCCTTCGAAACTCAAAGGTAGTTCTGAAAATGAATCCAAGCATACGATTCGCTTTTCTTGAAACATTAAATATATGCTGGTCAAAGAGGAATTTGTTGTCCAAAATAATCCCAAGATCTCTCACAGAATCAACGCGAGAAATATTCTCATTGAAGATTCGATATGTGGTCGGCATAGAAACGTTGGATTGTCTACTGAAGCTGATGAAACCACATTTGAACAAGTTCAGGGATAAGTGGTTATCCTTGCAATATTGAGCGAATCGGTCCAAATCCTCTTGAATGCGCAGTCTATCGGATGCATGAGAAATCGAATGGAATAGCTTCAAATCATCGGCATACAATAGAACTTTACAAAATTGAAAGCATTTTACAATGTTATTCACATAAATCAAGGAAATTAATGGATCTAGGTGGGAGCCGTGTGGTACACCAGATGTAATGTGAACCGCCCTGGAAATGAACCGACCAAAACTAACACGCTGGTATCTATCACTCTACTAAAATCCGAGCCACCCCAGAAGACTGCCACAAACACCAACCCCAGCATGCTTTGAAATTATTAGTGAGTGATATATTTTATCTAAGGCTTTGCTGAAATCAGTATAAGCAGTGTCACCTGAACGCCCGAAATCCATACATCCCAAGATGTATTCAACGTATCGGCGGTTCTTTTTAGAGTGATAGAACTTTAAATTGAAATAAAACACATTTAAATTAAGATATTTTTTATTTGAAAGATAATTTTATGACATTTATGTTTTAAAAATAATTTTCGGCATATGTCCACCACGACTAGCTCTGAGCAACCGCATTCGACCAGACCAATTTTGGACCACTTTTTCGAGTAATTCAGGCTTTATTTAATCAATAACACGAGTTATGTTGGCTTCCAAAGCGTCTATTGTTTCTGGTTTATAGGCATAAACTAATGACTTGACGTAACCCCAAAGAAAATAATCCAGTGGAGTTATGTCGCATGATCTTGGAGGCCAATTAATTGGACCATTTCTCGAAATAATGTTATCGCCAAATCTTTCAATAAATCAATTGTTACGGTAGCAGCATGAGGTGTAGCACAATCTTGTTGGAACCAAAACACTTCTGGGTCGATACCATTCAAATTTGAAACAAATAATCATTGATCATCGATCTGTAACGAGCACCATTCATTGTAACATTAACTCCAGCATCGTTTTTAAAGAAATATGGACCGATGATGCCTCCAGCGTGTAGAGCACATCATACAGTTCATTTTTCAGGATGCAATGAAACCTGCAGAACTTCTTGAGGATTGTTCTCATTCCATATACGGCCATTTTGCTTGTTTACAAATGAAATTAGCTTCATCACTAATTTCAATGTTACGATAAAAAAGTGGATCATTTTCAAGCTATTCTATGACCCAATCAGCAAACAAACGACGCTTATTATGGTCAAGTGGCTTTAATTCTTGAACCAGTTGGATCTTGTATCGGTGTAGGCCAAGATCTATACGCAAAATTTTCCATGTGGTGGATGCACAGAGTCCAACTTGTTGTGAACGTCGACGAATAGACAAATCTGGATCATCGTTATCACTATGACTTACAGCAGCGATATTTTCTTCTGTACGTACAGTTGTTTGTCTTGTTGTTGTTGTTGTTGCATCGAGTAGAGAAAATGTTGTTCGTAATCTATCGATAGTTCGACGAATAAGCTGCTCTGATGAACGATTATGTAAACCATAAATATCACTAAGTGCTCTATAAGTTTGGCGAGTAGAACATTGATTTTGAAAATAAATTTCAATAATTTGTAAACGTTGTTGCGGCGTGACTCTTTCCATGATAATTTGTCAATGCTTTCTGAACAGAAACAACATGGCTTCTACCTACCACAGTGTGGTTTTTCATGAAATCATGCTGTTCAACGCTCAATTCATTAAATGAAAAACTATAGATTATTTCGACAATTTTTTATTGGTAATTGTTTCGCCAACACTATGGTTTTGTCAAGTTTACATCTTGAACTAACTCTAATTATTATAAAACACTTCTTACATAGCTAAAAACTTGAAAAAAGTGGCGGTACAACTAAGTAACAATTTTCGGAAATAAAGATAAGAAAAACATTGTTTAAAGGGGGATGCAAATAATCATTAATTCACAAAAATACGGATAAAGAAAAATATGCAAAAAAGTGATAGAAATAATTATAAAATATATTGAGGCCAATTATCAGAACTACCTCTATAAATAGAAATATTCAACAATGGGGATCTTGCAACATCTGTTTAGTCGTTGAGGAAAATTTTGAGGTTCTTGTACCTGTTAATTTCTACTGCTTCGAAAAGCGAGAGTCTCGCACTTTCATAATGGATAATTTCATTGTTATTGTTGAAATTATGTCCAAATTCCTTCAAATGACTGACATAAGTTGAATGTGACGGATAACTCCGCTGGCGTTCGTGAATTCTTTTCTTTAAGATCTTCCTGTTTGATCACTATTAACCATAGGGCAATCAGTACAAGTCAACTTATAGACTCCAGGGTTATTGTCTTTATTTACTTTGTCTTTGTTATTTTTTATATGAATTCCTAAATTCTCAACCGTTTTTTTTTCATTTGTAAATTATTCAACAACCACATGGACTGCCTGAAGATCATGCCACTTATAAACTTTTATGCTCCAGTAAGTAGATTTAGACAGTCGGTAAAGCCTCTTAGCTACACTAATAGCGCTAAAAACGCACCGATCCTCAGAATACTTCATCAGTGTAATTAGTTCAAAGATCGAATTGATGTATTCTTTCAAAGTGAAAATACCTTGAAAAACATTTTTTTCCCTCTGTTTCGCATGGACTACTTAAGTCATTAGCCCGAGAATTAATCATTTCAACGAATCATAGATAATTGTACAGAGCCTTGAATCTATGCACAACAATGTACATAGTGACAACCGACTGGACAAATAAATAATTGAACAAATAGAAAACCAGATCATTAGATAAATAAGCAGACAAATGAACAAATACATAATTATATAGATGAATAATTGTATAAATAAATAATCGTATACATAAATAATTGTATAAATAAATAGATATAGACATTAACACACATACACATATGTGTAGAAAGAATAAACGTTTTATATGAAGAATACACACGAGAGAGAGCTTAATGGATGTTATGTAAGATCAGTGACATTAGATCAGCCTATACATATTTATTTCTTTCAGGAACTTAATTGTTTTCTTAATTTAACTATGTTCACAAAGATTGTGTTGAATTCAGGCCTAATATGACAGTTTATTCTAGCCAAACTATATGTAGGCCATTCGCACACTATATGAGTTACTGATTCCCTACATCTTTCACAAAATGGTTGTTGTAAGCATCCATGTGTATATAAGGTGTGGCATATTATTAGTCGGGGTGCCTTCGTTCTATCTTTCCTCGATAGCTGCAGCTCAAGTGTGGGTACTGACGCCTAGATGCATGGGTGAATCGTTCTGAGTTTGGTGTTTTTGTTTGACCACATTTCCTGCCATTCTTGGGTCAATTGCTGGTATATGAATCTCAATGCATCTGCTCTTTTGTGCAGATACAAGTCTTGACCAAAGTGATTGGCTGCTTGGCGTGTAGACACAAGTTTTAACCAAAGTGATTGGCTGCTTGGCGTGCAGCCTTGTCTGCGTCCTCATTCCCCTTTATTTCCACATGGCTTGATGCCCAAACAAAGGTTACATCACAACCTTGCAGCCAAGGAAAGAGAACAACTAATTTAATAATTCTAACTATGGAATCCTAAGTGTATACCATTCTGAGTGACTGCAGAGTGCTCGTGTTGAATTTCTCTCAATAGCACAGTATAACAGGGCCTGCCATATAGCATATGAAAAACATCTTTGTAATTCGCCATGGGTAGTTGTTCCACTTATCATATCTGTGATATCTATTTCTTTCTTTGTTTGACTTATTTTTGAATTTATATTTTATTACTCTTGTTTGAATATTTTTTTAGACCACTTTTATTGAAATTATTATAATTGAGCTGTGAACACTCATCTGGGTATTGAATTACCTGTATGTGTTCCTCTGTGAATAACTTAAGAAAAAACCGTTCTAAAAGCTACCTTCAAGTCAAATTTCATTTTAAAATACTTAACAAAATTATCTGATATTTTATTCACGTAAGGAAGTTCCAAGATCGTGAAAATTGGAAAATCATGGGGGAGGCCTACTACTCTGTCAAGAAAGTACCGGGAATTTTCAATTAAAACAACATTTTTATATTTAATCGTCAAAATTTATTGGGTCGCCTTCAAAATAGGCTCCATTTGCTCCAATACATCTATGCCAACGGCACTTCCAATTATCGAAACATTTTTTATAGGCGCTTTCCGGGATGGACTTTCGCTCTCGCGCCGAATTTTGTTTTATGGCTTCAATCGACTCAAAACGGGTGCCACGAAGGGGCAATTTTAGTTTTGGGAAGAGGAAAAAGTCGCAGGGAGCCAAATCCGGCGAATACGGTGGTTGCTGAAGCACGTTTGTTGAGTTTTTGGCGAGAAAGTCAGTCACAATCGTAGCTCGGTGAGAAGGCGCGTTATCGTCCCATAGTAATCACCCATAGTAAAAATCGGCACGCACTCTGACATCGACTGACTTAATCAGCTGTTGCAAACACACTAGTTGACAGATCCCGCTCAAGCTTGGCATAGTAATTAAGGACAGTGGTACCAACCTAGGAAAAAAAAAATTTTACCTGTCTCATTGCCCCGCCAGATTCAAATCGATAATTCCCGGTACTTTCTTGACAGAATGTATATCCAGCAGTGGACTCTGAAGGCTGTGTGAAGAAAAAGAAATGAAGGTGTATCTTTTAGTCAAATCTTTTGCGACAAGGTAAACTAAATTTAATGCCATTGAATTTACTTTTATTATTATTATCCTGATACTCCTAGATCTGCTGTGAAGAACCCCCAGAAGCTTGAATTCAGAGTCAAATATATCACAAGATCAAAACTTAACTCACCAAATAAGATAAAACCTGGAACGAATAAACTCGAAGTAAGCTTTAAAGTATCCAGAATAAAACATAAATGATCAACGTGTTGTTACCATTAACCTATAATCATTTGTACTCGGAACACAGAAAAACATAACAAAAAATTATTCAGCCCAAATAATGTCCCATGATAAGAAAAATAACCAGAATTTCAAAAATAATAAGCAATTAAGGAATATTACAGAATAATAGCTGGAATTAATTTATTAATTCCAGCTTTTAACCTCTATAATGTAAACGAATCTCATGACAACATTTAGAATTAAATTTTAAAACATGTCCAAATACACTGTATCACTTTATAGACATATTATATTATCATCACATGTGGTGGAAATTAACTAATAAAGAATCAAAAGAAATATAAAATACTGATAAAATTATTTAGACATCACCTTATACATATATATGTTTCGATTGGATATTAAAGAATCACAAGTTCCTTCACCAAAAAATGTTCAACATATAATTCAAAAAAGGCCTTTTTTATTTCCTTTTTTAAAAGAATATATAGCACATTCTTCAGGGAAAAAAACCTGATTTATTCGGACCCAAAATCTTGTTGCTGCAGAAACGTGTTGTGTTAAAGAAGGTATTATTATATATTTTTGAATAATTATTTTGTTTATTCAAATAACTCCTTACTGATGAGATTTTGCGTTCAAATATATCAGGTTCTTTCTCTGGAGAATGTGCTATATATTCTTTAAAAGAAGGAAAATAAAAAAGGCCTTTTTTAAATTATATGTTGAACAGTTTTTGGTGAAGGAATTTGTGATTCTTTAATATCCAATCAAAACATATATAGATATATGTATAAGGTGAAGTCTAAATAATTTTATCATTATTTTATATTTCCTTTGATTCTTTATTAGTTAATTTCCACCACAGGTGATGATAATATAATATGTCTATAAAGTGATACAGTGTATTTAGGACATGTTTTAATATTTAAATCTAAATGTTGTCATGAAATTTATGTAGATTAAAATCTGTAGAGGTTCTGATGAATTAATTCCAGCTTTTATTCTGTAATATGCAAATACTTCTTCCTAGTAATTTTCAATTTATATAATTAAGGAATATATTGTGGATATATTTGAATCTGAATTCAATACATTTCTGAAGAGGTCGAGAGACCGAAATAGCTATCAAATGTTGGAATTCTCGTTCAGTTATTTTTATTTCATCCTTTATTTTGAGAATTTTAGATAATTTTGGAATAGTGGATTTTCTTGTATTTGTATGTTAATATACATACCTATATTGTTTTTGTTAATACATTTGTATTAATACGTTTCATGTCGGGATGTAAAAGGTTTTTCCGAGACATCGAAAAATATTTTATATTGATTATATATAAGGATATCATTTTGATAGTTTTTGTATAAAGTTTTATTATATATATTGTAGAAGTTAGAATATATAATTCTGAATTTAAAGTCATTTAAATTTTACGTCTTTCAAGTTTTGACTCACATTCAGATTGATATTAATTTTTTGGTAGTAAAATATAGTAATCTTCTTAAAATTTGTTTCGATTATGGTCAACTACCAAATAGTTACGGCTAAAACAGTTCAATATCAATATAATCGTTTAAGATAATTTTCGGCTCAAAATTTGGATATTAGGCTAAAGTGATAATCGTGCAGTCAAACACGAACATGGAAAGAAAGAAGATTTTTTGTATATTTTCAAACCGTCTCTTTCCTTAGCATGTATAATTTGCAATATATTATTCCGTTTCTCATCCCCACCAATATTTACACTTTAACTATTTTGAAGTTCATTCTCTCGTCTTGTCCAATATGTCAGATATTTTAAACCTTAAAACATAGCATGAAAGTGTTTATTTCTCTCGTTTCTCTTACTAATTGATTTTTCCAACGTACCCCGTAAATGTGAGGACAGATGGCAAACAAATAAATATTTATATTAATTACGATAATAACTTTCATTAATCTATTAATTGTTGAATAAAATATTCAATAATGGAAAAAGATCTGTCACATTCTGTTTTCATGTTATTTCCACATTATCAGTGAATTATGATGAAAAAACCAACGATCATTCACTCTGGTAGAAAAAATAAACATTTTCGAAACTACTTTGTGTATTCGTTGATTTAAGTGTTAATGGCAGAGTAATTTGATTATTTTGATTTCGTGCTTCCATTGTCTGAATTTTTGTACACAAAATTTCTTAATGTGGACACAACTGAAAACAAAATCTTCGAAGAAAAGGGATTAGAATGAAAACACGGGGTGGAATACAAAATTGTTGCAAAGAAGCTCAAAAATATATTCTGAGACAGAAACAATCATCATAGATTGAATCTGATCGGAGAATGAATCACATTAATTGTTCAAATTTGGAAACAAATACAAGCATATAAAAAATTGTTTGAATATGACCTGAAACAAACTGAAATCTGAAACCAGATAATTTACTTGAAATAATTAAATTAATAAGGTGAATAAAAACAATTGGCTACAGTTTCATTTCTCATTACATGTCTGTTGATATATATGTTTCGGGTTTTTAACCCATTTTAAAAACAGAGAACAGAATTTAAAATCATATTCATAATAGTGAAATAGGTAGAATCTTAAGTAAGGTAAAAATAAGATGTTGGATCGGTTTTAATCTTTTACAGATAAGAGCAATGGTGATGAATTAAATTTCAGTTGGTCATTTGTTAGTGGTAACTGCCTTCTGTGTGCTTAGGAAATTTCCAAACTTTCTAAAAGGTCCATTCTTCTGCTTTCATTACTTTCGTGTAAGATCTCAGTTCTACTGAAATCTATGGAATGGTTATTATTTATATAATGTTCGGAAAAACTAGTTGTTATTTTATTACGCAATATAATTTTCTTGAGTTCTTCTACCCTTATGTTTATAGATCGTCCTGTCTGACCTATGTAGGCATTGATTACAATATAATTTGTATATGCCGCTTTTTCACACGTTTCACACGTCTATGCCTTTGACTAAGAGTGAACCTAAGTTTTTCTTATTCGTACAAATATTGTTGAATTATTTAGTTTCAGTCTGTTGCAAATTTTGTTACTATTTTGTGTTATCAAGTTTATCCTATGGAAGTTTTTTTCTTTGTCCTGAAGGGTAGGATAAGAGAAGCTAGAGCTTCTTAAAAATTGATTTATCTATTACGTTCGTATTGTAACCATTGTTCGACGATAATGACTTCAGCACTTCAATTTCTCGTTGAAGTTTTTAATTGAGGAAGAGGTTGATAGTAACCTACGTATAAAGGCGTGCAAAGGAGACATTTTAATTTAATGAGCTTTGTAATTGTTATTATGTATCAATGCATCTGAGTAAGTTGATCCTCATAAATATCGAGTGTTTTTTTTAGAGTGATAGAACTTTCGATAGGGATAACTGTGAATTGACAGAAGGAAGAAGCCATGTTGTTTTGACATTTCTGTTCAGTAAGCATTGACAAATTATCATGGAAAGACTCACGCCGCAACAACGTTTATAAATTGTTGAAATTTCTTTTCGAAATCAGTGTTCTATTCGCCAAACTTATAGAGCACGTGAAATTTATGGTTTACATATCGTTCATCAGAGCAGCTTATTCGTCGAACTATCGATAGATTTCGGACAATATTTTCTCTACTCGATGCAACAACAACAACAAGATAAAGAACTGTAGAAAATATCGCTGCTGTAAGTCATTGTATTAATGATGATCCAAATTTGTCTATTCGTCGACGTTCACAACAAGTTGAACTCTGTGCAACCACCACATGGAAAATTTTGCGTAAAGATCTTGGTCTACACCCATACAAGATCCAATTGGTTCAAGAACTAAAGCCACTTGACCATAGTAAGCGTCGTTTGTTGTTGTTTGCTGTAAGGGCCCTAGAACAGCTTGAAAATTATCCACTTTTTTATCGTCAAATTGTGTTTAGTGATGAAGCTCATTTCTGGTTGAACGGCTATGTAAACAAGCAAAATTGCCGTATAAGGAGTGGAAACAATCCTCAAGAAGTTCTGCAGGTTCCATTGCATCCTGAAAAATGTATGGTATGGTGTGCTTTACACGCTGGAGGCATCATCGGTCCATATTTGTTTGAAAACAATGCTGGAGCTAATGTTACAGTGAATGGTGCTCGTTACAGCTCGATGATCAATGATTATTTGTTTCAAAATTTGAATGGTATCGACCCAGAAGTGTTTTGGTTCCAACAAGATGGTGCTACACCTCATGCTGCTACCTTAACAACTGATTTATTGAAAGAAAGATTTGGCAATAACATTATATCGGAAATTGTCCAATTAATTGGCCTCCAAGATCATGTGACATAACTACACTGGATTGTTTTCTTTGGGGTTATGTCAAGTCATTGGTTTATGCTGATAAATCAGAAACAATAGACTTTTTGCAAGCCAACATAACTCGTGTTATTGATGAAATAAGGCCTGAATTACTCGAAAAAGTGGTCCAAAATTGGTCTGCTCGAATGCGGTTCTTCAGAGCTAGTCGTGGTGGACATATGCCGGAAATTATTTTTAAAACATAAATGTCATAAAATTATAAAAAATAAAAATTTGGCTTCAATCTTAATTTATGATTTCCTTGTCTCGTCTTCAGCAGAGTCAGATTCATCCCTTCGCTGTTCCCGCTTCTGTTTCGTGGTCTTAGAACTGTAGCCATTTGCCGACAGATCCCTCTTAATATTTCTCTCTGTTGAAGTGAGAAATAATTTCCTCTTGAAGTTTGGCCATTAGCGAAAAGATCTTTCTTGTTAAATAAAATAATAAGGAAAGATTCCACAATTTATTAATTAAAAATGATCATTTCACTAACACTGTGGCTTTCAGGTTCATATTTTGAAATTATGTAATAACCGATTCAATTAGATACTTCTTGATATTTGTCGCTTCCTCTTCTTCTTGAAGTGCGAAAGATCAAGAAGGATCTTCCTGCAAATGGCTACATTCCTAAACTGATTGAGGCTACCATACAAAAGTACGACCAGTGAACGGATAAATCTGACTCTGCAGAAGACTAGGCAAGAATATCACAACCTTATGTAAAAGGCTTGTCAGAGGAAATAAGCAGAATAGCTCCGGACTACAAATCCAGACGACGTTCAAATCTGAAAATATCCTAAGAAGTTTCCTGTCAAAAACTAATTCAGAAGAATCAGTTTACAACAAGAATTTCATCTACTCGATACCTTCTGAATGTCCTATATAGGAGAAACGAAACGGTCTCTTGAAGTCAGAATTAAGGAACACAAAAATCGTACCATCAAAAGAGAAACGACCAAACCAGGAATAGCAGAACATACTTGGATCCAGCATCATAACATCCAATGGAACCAAGCGAAGATTATCCACTGGGAACAATACTGGAAAAGCGCTTTCGCAACTTTGTTACTTAATCAGAACATACAATATGGGATTGTGATATTTAAATTTGATTAAAATCACTTTCATTCATTTAAAATTCTCCTACTCATGAAAGCGTTTGTTTATACATATTAAAAGACAGCGTCACGCTGTCTTTCAATGGCTGAGGAGAATTTACATTGAATGAAAGTAATTTTAATCAAACTTAAATATCACAATCCAATGTTTGTTCTCATGAAGCAACAAGCAAAGTTGCGAAAGCCTACATGAAATATTAAGATAAATTATTATCCTCTTCATTTCCTAATTATAATTAAACAATATCATCAAAGGAAGAGATGATTGAGACACATTGAGACAAGAAAAAGGTTTTAGGATATTCGGTCTTAAAGGATTAGTAAAACACTTTTATATCATCCAAGCTTTTGGTAAACCTCATTAACTTTGTCAAGAATCTGCAATTAAAAAGAATTAACATTAATATAACGAAAGACTAAAGCTACCAGACTAACATACATATAACGTGATTGGTTCCTTGTGTTGTTCAAATAATACAGACAGATAAAATGTTCTGGTAAGTCTCACTCTCACTAAAAGACAAATGATTGCAACTTTCCTACACCTTAAATGACTGATAAAGTTTTCCATATAAAATTTGTTTCTTTCTACAACTTCAACATACTTTTAGGCAGCATATATATATATATATATATATAGTTAGAAGTTAGAAATTAATCATTGCCCACTCCTCAATATGTATCCCCAAGCTTTCAGATCGCACCCCTTTCCCTCCATAATATGATTTCCTATATTACTCAATGCATCCTTTAATCCTAAAACTAAGTTCGTCAATTGCCCGAAGATGAGAAAATGTAGTGGCTTGTGGACTTTGAATACATAACCAATTTTCCTCAATGAAGCTTCAATTTTCGAGAAAAAAATCGCGCGAACTTCTTTATAAGTTATGTCAATTTTTTTTCAAACTGAACAGCATTTCCGGGAAATTTTGATTTCTTGTTTTCATTGGAAAAAAGTGTAGCTGAAGCTCATCTTATGCTTGTAGGAGTTTACGGTGATAACGCTCCAAGTGATAAGTAATGTAGAGAATGGTTTCGACGCTTCAAAATTGATGATTTCAGCCTTAAAAATAGATCTCGATCGGGACAGCCAAAAATATTAGAAAACCATAAATTACAGACATAACTGGATGAAGATCCCACTCTAACGCAAAAAGAGTTTGCAGTTATATTGGAGCTTGGAGTTTGCAGTTATATTGGACCCAACCTGCAGTGTCTGTACGTTTGAAATATATGAAACTGATTCAAAAGCAAGACGATAGAGTTTCCTTTGAATTGAAACCAAGATATCTGGAAAGGGGATTATTTTTTTGTGAGCAGCTGCTTCAAAGGCGAAAATGAAAGGGTTTTCTACACCGGGTGACCGGTGACGAAAAGTGGATCTTCCACGACAACCGCAAGAAAAAAATACTACGTTTTGCCCGGCCAATCGTTGCCCTTGACCTCAACATCAACACCAAAGCAGAATATTCATGGTTCGAAAGTTTTTCTGTATTTTTGGTGGGACCAAGGGGACGTTGTGTACTACGAGCTGCTAAAATCTGGTGATTCAATTACGGGTGATCGATACAGGCTACAATTACTTCGTCTGAACCTTGTATTACGAGAAAAACGGCCGGAATATAAGAACAGACATGGTGAAGTTATTATTTTGCATGACAACGCTCGGCCACACGTCGCAAAATTCATCAAAAAATATTCAGAAACGATCAAATGGGATATTCCACGAAAATTGGCTTCAAAATTGGATCGCCTCAAAAGACAAAAAGTTTTTCCGGGACGGGATTCGGAAATTGCCTGAGAGATGGGGAAAAGTATTATAGTAAATAGTGATGAACAATATTTCGATTCATTCGTTATTTTATTATCTTTTGAAATAAATGACTTTTTTGAGCTGAAATATCGGAACGAATTAATTTGTACTCCCAATATATATTATTTCTGGTAGCACTGAAGAGGGTTTTAGAATTAATTTCTATAAAAAAACTTAAAATTCATCATTCAAGAAGTATATACAGGTGTCCCAGAAGTCTACGTCAAGCCGGAATCAGCACTTTCTTTTATTCAATGTAAAGCTGTGATGATTTTTGAACTCCTGTTGCTACAATTTTTCACTTTTTTCAAATTTCATTTTTCCTATATTATCCCGAATAGTGCTTCTGTAAACTGTAATCTTCAATTCTGAACCAATTGCTCCAGCTTGCAAAATAATGTCACTTTTTGCCGAACCAAGTATTCGCCCAACTTCAATTGACTGTACTGAGGAAAAAATTGTACTACATCAGTTTGGCAAGTTACTTCAAAAGTTAGCATATTTAATGAGGATTCTTATATGCTAAAACACTAACTACATTCTTTTTTATATTGGACAAAAAAAGGTTTTTGTCAAAGAAATTCAGTTTCGTTTTATGACCAGATTTAATAATTCACAAAAGACGTTCAAACTGCCTTCCTTCAGCCGCAATAAATGCACGACATCTTCTTTAAAAAGTTCGGGATATCAGGCGGGCGAATCTTGCGTTGTTGACGAATTGCATTGCTTCCCTAATTCTCTCCCGAAACTCAGCTACATTTTCAAATTCTTCTGAATAAAATTTTTCCTTCACTACTTCCCAGTGAAAAAATCTAAAGGATTCAAATCAGGTGAAAGGGCTGGCCACGAGATTGTACCAGATCGCCCTATCCATCTGCACGGATCTTCTTCATTCAAATATTCTCTAACTCAGACGGCATAGTGCGCTGGCGAGCCATCTTGCTGAAATCATATTTCTCTGAAAATACTAAGTGGCACGTCTTCAAGTAAGTTTGGCAACTGATTTCGTAAAACTAAATAAATTTTAGCATTTAAAACCTCTGGCAACTTAAAAGATCTTATGACTCTTCCGTTCAAAATTCCAGTCCACATGATCACTTTAAAACGATATTGAGGTCTATCTTGTCATTAAATTCGGATTTTCTACATGCCACTCGTGGAAATTGTGTAGGCTTATGTGACCATCTTTTTTGAATGTTGATTTATCCGACCACAAAATTTTTTCTAAGAATTGTGGGTCTTCCCGGTTCTTTTGTAGCATGGTTTTGCAAAACGCAACCCGAGGTTCATAATCCCGAGGTAACAGAGCTTGTACTCGCTGTACATCATATGGGTGGAGCTTATGTTCTTTAAAAAGTCGGTGAGCTGTACTTTTGTGCACTCCTGTGCTTCGCTGAATTCCACGTAGCGAAGGACTTGGATCTTCCTCAACTGTTTGAAGCATAATATCGTCGTAAGTTAAGGAAATTCTTCCTACACCATGCACTTTGTTTGGAAGTCGGCCCGCTGTGAAGATTAGACGGTGCACATTCGTAAAAACTCGATGATCTGGATAACGATCAGCATTAGGGTATCTCTCGCGATACATTCTCGAAGCTGCACTAGCGTTACATCTGCATTCCCCATAAATGAGGTTCATATTCCTGTGTATACAGGGTCATGATAGCAATACACAATCACAGGTTAGTCCAGGTAAAATCAAAGTTCGTCGTAAAGAGATCAAAACTATCTAAATCACAAGCAAACAAATCTAATAAACGAAGCCAAAAGTCGTGAGTACACAAATAACACGATCAAATACGGAAAGATGCGCAGTAGACCAAGGGGCGTTGCATACTGATCTGTATTGCGTTTACGTGTGCCAATACCAAATAGTGGCGTCACTATCTGTCTCGCTCACACTTTATGGAAGGACTCACCCCATCTCAATCAAACCAGATTCTTAAAATATTGGATGCACTAGAATCATTTTTAGAAAGTTCGCAGAAATTGTTCGAAACTGTGTTTCTTTAAGAAAGACCGTTTTTTTGACCGATCTAAGAAATAATGTATTAAGTGTTATACCATTTTAGAATCCCCAATAAATCCCCTAACTTTTAAGGTAATTTTCCAAACTGATGTAGTACAGTTTTTTTTTCAGTACAGTCAGTTAGAATTGCGCGAAATATTAATTTTGAATATTTGGTTCGGCAAAAAGTGACATTATTTTCGAAGCTGGAGTAATCGGCTTAGAATTGAAGATCACAGGTTACAGAAGCACTAGTGAAGAATTGTAGCAACAGGAGTTCAAAAATCATCACAGGATGTGCATTTTCTCGAATAATAAAATATACGATATAATTTGAGAAATACACGACTTAGATTTTTTTAAATATTTTTCTGATGACAACTATGACTCAGCGTGTTACCCGATTCCGGCTTGACGTTGACTTCTGGAACACCTGTATAAACCTTTAAAGTAAAAAAAACCTTTAAAGAAATAAAAATATATAAACCAAAATTAGAACCCAAACTGGTACAGAAATCTGTTCGATAGACTTTGGAGTTTCAGTATGAATCATATCATGATAACATGTTTAACATATGCGAAATACGGAAAATTAATCCTTGGTAACTCTAAATTTTTTGCATCACGTAACGTTACATCATCTGATCGAATTGTTTTGGTTTTGAAGAAATTCCCAACAACTAAATAATGATTTTGTAGTATATGTATATTCATACTTATCCAGATTCCGTAAATAAATTTCACGAAATTTCTATTCAGATGGCATTGACTTTGGTTTCATTCTAATGACCTCTCATACGGAACTAGATAATTTTGAATATTATTATTGTTTCTCGAAATATTTTGAACATTAAATTCATCGCTAATCGGTTTTGAGATATATCCGAAAGTACGGGGGTAAACGGATTCAGCCTCATTATCCCGCATAAAGAGTAGAGCAAAAAAAAATTACTTTTCAGGCAGGTCGAAAAGGGCGAATTAAATTAAAAATTTAAATAATACATTGAAAAAAGACATTTAAAACAAGTTTCCTTAATAGACATAAAATAATATTAAATAAGGATATTCTGATTTTCACATTTATTATTATTATTTATAGTGAGCGGGCTTCTACCCACAGTGAGCTATAAAAATCTGACCAAAGACCTCGAATCTGATGCGACTCACCACGAGGCACTCTGATACGATGTGCATGGCAGTGTCCTCAAGACACAGCCTGTATTCATCGTCTTCAGCCAGACCGATTTTTGTGTAAATGCGCTTTCAGCCTGCAGTGACCTTTCATAATTCCGACAAGTGTTCTTAGTTTTATCCTATCCAGACCTAGCGCTGGGTTCGCCATCTTTTGGTTCCAAGGAAACCCTTCGAATGTTTCAGGCCAGAATGGCTCCGCCAGAAAGACTCTAGCCTTGAGTTCATTCTGCCTGTTATCGGCCGCTTAGCCACGTCTAGTGATATTCCCAGGAATGGTTCCGGGCCTACCAGAGGCAGCGCAGCTCCAGCAAACGCCAGCCAATCTGCCTCTTCGTTACCCAAATATGTTTTCGATGTACAACAGCTGAATTCCAGGGCTTTTAGTAATGACTGACCATCAGTAAATGTTTTGAATTTGCCGTGGTGGATTTGCCGCGGTCTCAATGTCAAATAGTTCTGCCTGGAATATGGTTGCGTATTGACCGAGACTCAATGAGATGTTGATTCTCGGTTTGCTCTCATAGACTTCCGTTCTTCGTTCGCGAGCCGTCTGTCAACAAGCCAAGGTCGGTCCTTAATAAATCCTCAGCATACAGGTGGGTCTGTTCTTCTCGGCTGGGGACGTTTACATGGAAATGTCGCTCTTGGCTCGTGACTTTTGGCATTAAATCCAAGGGCATCGATAGGGTGCTGTTCGTTAAAGGGTCATTCAGCAATCCTGAACCTCCTATCATTATTGCCTCTGGCCTGTCAATCGCCAGTTGATATAGTTTGTATGTGGTTCGTTCCGCCTCCCTCTGCACGACTAGACGCGGGTGGTAGATTTAGTACCTCCATGGCTGCCGTGGGTGTGGTGCGAAACGCGCCTGTAATTGCAAGGCAAGCCTGTCTCTGTAGTCGGGTGAGCTTATATTGGCCAATCGTTTGTTGGCCCACGCTACAGCGCCATACGTTATGTAATTACCATAGTGTACAGGCAATACATCTGTCTGGGCTTTAAACCCCAGGTTTTACCGCAGAATTGCCTACAGGTCCAAAATGCCATTCTGGCTTTATGACACACTTTGTCTAGGTGTGCATTTCAACTGAGAGTTTCGTTCAGGACTACTCTCAGGTATTTTTCATTGTTTCACCACGGATTTTCGGCGAATCTAAACCATCCAGCTTCCATTTCTTGATGAATGGTACTATAACTACCTTTTGTGGGTTAAGAGACATATCTTCCTTTATACAACATTTGTCGATAGTGTCCAGTATCTCTTGAAGGACGGCCGATATCGTCACTTCCGATTTATCTTTCGCTATGAATGACAGATCATCAGCAAATGCTTGAACGACGACTCCCCACAGCGATATGATCGGTAGCAGGTCATCGACGAGAAGAGTCCATAGTAAGGGTGAATTGCCTGCATCCATCTACAAATTAGCGGGTCGATTCCTCTCGCAGAGATAGCTTCAGCGAGAGAAGCCAGCAGCGTATTGTTAAAAGCACCTTCAATGTATAGAAACGCTGTTAGTGCTATGTCTCGATTAACGAAAGATTGGTTTCTATTTTCCGACCATATTGTGTAATGCTAGTCCTGCTGATTTTCCGGCCTGGTAGATGTATTGATGAGGGTTAAGGGGACTCTCAATTAGCACTTTCTCCCTGCTATGGACATCAATCAAAATTTCCAGACTTTTCAGCAAGAACAGTGTCAAACTTGTTGGTCTGAACGATAAGGCTTTCGATTCTGTTCGTCCCACCTATGATATATAGACCACTTTAGTTAATGTCCAGCCTTTAGGGATAACCCCCCAAGCCAGATTTGTTCTAAATAATTTTAGCAGATGCGGAATTACCACATTCATGTCCTTTTGAAGTAGGGCTGGAAAGGTTCCGTCTACCCCCGGTGTTTTGAAAGGTTTGAGGACCTTATTGCATCTCTGACCGCTTGTGCTGTCACTATGTTTTTGGATATTCGCCAGTTGCCACCCACCCCTCCACCTGGGCCAGATTCAATGGTCAGGGTTGGAACTGGCGTTTATATCTTCCAAAGATTGACATCCTTGGAAGTGTTTGTTCGCATGGAGCTCCATTCTGGTGTCAGTGAAGCCACCCTCCAGTCGTTTGAGCGAACATGTTGTTCTCACTGGCTCTCTTGACAGAATTTTGTGTATTCTGGCAGTTCCGGGGGCATCATTTATACCCTCACGGAACTTGCCCCACAAGTCCCTTTTGACCCTCCTAATGCTCTTATTGCAGAGTGTTAGAACTTCCTTGTATTTTTCCCATTGGCCGCTCGCTTTGGCTTGGTTGAATAATCTCCGAACCTCCTTTCTTTGTTTATTCAATTCGTTATTCTACCATAATGAATATCGGTTATCCTTTTTACATCTTAGTGGGCAAATTTCGTGATAAGCGGAGACCGTGGCGATTTTGATTTGCTCCGCCAGGATCTCCAAGTGATTCTGTTCAAATATTTTAGATGTACACGTGCCGGAGGGTTTCTACATAACAAATCCAGTCTGTTTCCATAGCATTTCTTTAGTGGTCTGGGGTCAGTTCTTATACTGAAGAGTATATGGTAGCGGTCTGATCATGATGATTCAGTAGATACCGTCCAATCAGAAATCTTATTGCAAGTGAGGTCTATAACCTCCTGTCTATAAAGGATAACAAAAGTTGGTTTGTTACCTATATTTAGTAGTGTTAAGCCCTCTTGAAGTAAGTAATCTAGAATTGGCTCACTTCTATGGTTGATGTCCGTGCTGACCCACACTGTGTGGTGAGCATTGGCATTACATCCAATTATCAGCTGGATGTTTTCCTTCCTACAGTTTTCTGGGTCCTTCTCTACGATGAAGACCGAACAGATATCAGGTTTGGGAAGGTCCCCGCCCTGTACGAGCTTGAGGTCCGCTTCTTCCCATGGTTTTAGTGAGGAAGTCGTCTCCTCGAGCCACCTCACACTCTCCTTGTCGGCACAGGTGATTTGGAGCCATCTAGGCCGATGTGAACAGCCATGGAATCTTACCTGTGGTCCTTCATCAGGTGTGTTTGCAACAGATCTTAGAACCGCACTCTCCAGTAACACCAGCTAACTACAACACCAAATACTTTTCTATGACGAAAATAGAATACGTAAGATTTTTAAAAATTCACTTCATTCTACTGTTTGTTCAGATAATTACGTTCAATTTGTCTGGTAAGATATATTTTGTAAATTCCTTTTTTTTTAAATGTGAACTAGGATGTTTTAGGAATTTTTTTTGAGGGAATTCATTTTGAGCAAGTTGTTTGTGAAGAAGTTCTTGAGGTTATGTTTTGCATTTTTGGAAAGAAATTTGGTTTTCATAAAACAAGGTACGAAACAAAATTTTGTACGCTTCAAGTATTTATTTAGTAATTTCAATTAATAATTTATATTTCTTTGAATTCTGTTATTCCCTTGTGGTACTGTGTAATGAGTGTTAATTCTATATGTCAACTATTTTAAACAGTGTTTTCTAAGACATTTATTTAATTTAATTCTAAAAGTTTTGAATAAAATTGTTTGAAATTTGAATTTGTAGGAGGTTAACAGAATAAATCTATATGATATTTAGAATTTTAAAAAAAAATCAAAATTGAGAAGGCTTTTGAACAGAGCGTGTAGAGAGATATAGAGACAGCAAGTACAAGTTCTCAATATGCGGGACAGAATAGTGAATGCGGGACAGAATAGTGAATGCTGACAAGGGTTAGCAGGTCATTCCATGATCGGATTGCTCTGTGTTTGAGAGAAGACGGACGACACTTTGAACATCTCGTGGATCATTAAAATAGAGAAATATATATCGAATATTACCTGAATAATTTCTACCGCAGGTTTCATTGTTTCAACTCTTTTAATAACAATAATAATAATTCATTTATTCATTCAAATAAAGTACAAATCACAGAATATGAATAAATTGTTAACCCATCAATAAGTTCATGGGGATTCAGGTACAATTTTATCTAAAAAGAAACATAAGTATATATAAATAAAAAAATATAAAACAAAAGATTATTCAAACAAACAATAAATAAATTGGGCCAGACAACGTATTTTATACAAATATATTTTTTGACAAGCATCAGTCAGGTATTCATGTATTGACTAGTATGCTTTATTCTGGAGCTCTCGAAGGAAATGCGATGTTGCGAGGGAGCTTCCACCCCTTAATTTGGGAGACGGCGTTTCGTTCTGAGTCTGCGCACCTGAAACTCTTCAGACAGGCGTGGTTGCGCAGCTCTGCCTGTGACGCCAGTGACCATGTGTCCCGCTTGGAACGGTCGTCAAACGCTGTGTGCCTTGTCCTATTTGAACTCTGCGGGGATGGTTAGTCATGAATCTTTAGACTAGTCGTGTCCCTTATTGATACGCCGGTCAAGCTACAACAGGGCAAGGATGGTTTCTGGGCGAGGAGCGAAGAAGTTGTTCGTTACAATTCAGTAGAAGACATTTCAGTTCATTCTTAAGCTTTATTCGATATAATTCCTTCATTCTGGACGGCAGTTTGTCGAAAATTTTTATAGCTAGATGACTTACATTCAACTGTGATACTTTTATACGATGGTATAGTATGATGAAGTTGTTTTTGTTTCTAGTATCATAGTTGTGATTAAAGTTGTTCTTCAATAGTTTGTCCTTATTATCATGGATGTACATTACACAGCTAAGTATAAGAATGGACGGTAAGAATTTTTTTCTGGGGAATAGCTCTCTACAGCTACTGACGCCACATAGTATTCTCAGTACCTGCTTTTGTTTTATGAATACTTTCTTACTTTCAGACAAATCCCCCAGAAAAGAATGCCGAAATTAAGGACACTATGAAAGTAGCTGGAGTAAGTAATCTTGAATGCTTCAACTCCCGCAATTTGCTTTATTCTCCTATCTGCATAGGTAGCTCTTGACAACTTAGTAATCATTTCATCAATGTAGACAGAAAACTTGAGATTTGATTGCAAAAACACACCAAGTAGCCTCATCTGATTGTCCGGAGACGCTTTCTGAATTGTTAAAAGTAAGTTAATATTTTTTGTTGATTGATGTTATATTTGATTGAATATGATTGAGTACTGACGAAGCAAAGTCTCTTGTTTCTTAGTAATGTTTTTACATATCTTGAGATTTTCTAAATAGTTACTCAGATATCCAATAATATTGAATATTCTAAGATAGTTTTATGATGAAATTCTTAAAATTATGTTGAACATTTTTGAAAGATTTTCATAGGAGGGATGAGCAGGAACAAAATTTTGTCTACTCAAAATATTTAATTTATAGGATTTTTGTTAACAATTTATATTTATTAGATTTTGTTACCTCATTTGGATGTCTTATAATGAATGTTTATTTTATATGTCGTTTGATATAAGCAGTGCATATATGACATTGATTTAATTCCTGAGGTTATAATATTAAATATAAGTTTTTGAAATTAAATATGTAGAAGGCTAACAGAATATATTTGTAAAATTAAAATATTTAAATAATCAATACTGTTTAACCCAAAGAAGTCGCTATGAGAAACTATAGAGAATTCAACAATAACTTTAATCGTCTTCAATATAACAAGCTGAGGAGTTTGCTCAAATCAAAAATTAACATTGCCTGCAAGGATTACGTTGAAACTTCCGAGAAAAGATTAGTGACAGATCCTTCAGATTTTTGGTCATTTGTACAGGAAAGCAATGGTCATTCTCGAATACCCGGTGTAGTAAGTGATGGTCATGAAATGTTAAATAAGCCGCAGGATATTGTAAACGGGTTTGCACAGCACTTCGCTTATGACACTTATCAGCTTGGAAATGTTGAGGATGATGCTAATCTGCCCATCAGCATTGGTAAGATCACAGAAGACGATATAATACTGGCCTCAAAGAAATTATCAAATAAACGCGCTGCCAGGCTTGATGAAGTTCCTAATTTTGTGGTCAAAGATTGCATGGGAAAACTGTATGCTTCTTTGGCACCGCTCTGCATTCAGTTTGAAAACGGTCGAAAATTATACCAGTTTATAAAAAGGGTGATAAATCGATTATCTCAAATTATCGACCGATTTCCATCTTATCGAATTTTTCAAAAATTGATTAGATCATCCTCCACAATTACAGGGTGACAAGAAAAATTTCGGACAAGTTTTACTGTGTTTTGCAACAAAAGTATTTCAGCGCAGCCAAATAATTTTCATTCTATAAGATTCTCTACACTTTCAAACAAATGTAGTGCAATTTTGGAGCTGTTTCGTCAAGGTAAAGGTCAATGCGAAATTGTTCGTTTGCTCAATGTGCCTCGACAAACCGTGTCCGATGCGATTTGCCGTTTCAAAGAGCTTGGCCATGGTCGTCGTCCAGAAAGTGCGAGAAAACGCACTGTCAATACGCCTAGTAATCGCAACATCTCCAAGAAGTGAGTCAATCGAAATCCGAGGGTCTCCATGAGAAAAGTAGCCCGTGAGACCGGTATCAACCGTCAATCCGTCTGTCAAATGTCCAAAAAGAGGCTCAACCTCAAGCCATATAAGCTCCAAAAAGTTCAACTCCTCACGGATAAAAACAAGCGCGTACGACTACAACGGTGCCGCCAACTCGTCGCCGGTCAGCAGCAGGAGCTCATTCTCTTCAAAGACGAGAAGCTTTTCACCGTAGAACAATCCCACAACCACCAGAGTCTGGTCCGCAGAGGGTCCCGGTACGTCGGCCATCGTCGAACATCATCAAAATCCGCAATCCGTCATGGTCTGGGGCGAAATTTGCGTCAGCGGCAAAACTCCCTTGGTTTTCGTGGATCAAGGGGCCAAAATCAACCAAGAAGTCTACCGCTGCGACATTCTCGAGTCCTTAGTACTTCCGTGGACCCAGCAGCACTTCAGCGACGTGCATTTTTTAACCTTTGACGCAAGAATGGTATAGGACTCATTTCCCGGGTTTCATCATACCTGCAGAATGGCCGCCCTACTCGCCGGATCTCAACCCAATGGACTACAGCGTGTGTTCGATTTCGGAGCTCAGGGAATGAGACCGATTAACGCCCGAAGAGCTGAGGCCCATTGCCAAAAATTTCAAGAATCGTCTGAAGCTATGTATCGCCGCCAAAGGAATCCACTTCGAAACAGCTCAAATATATTATTACCAAATGTTTATGTTAGTATTATTCGTTGTTGTTTTGTTTAATTTCTTTTCTTAAATAAAGTTGGATGAAAAAATGTTTGTCTAAGGATTTTCTTGTCACCCTATATATTTTTTCCACTGTCCGCAATAAAAGAAACTAATCTTGTTTCTTTTTTCGAAAAAGTGCTGGAATCATGGAACGCATTATAACTGGTGATAAGACCTGGGTCTACGAGTACGATATGCAAACAAGCCAGCAATCATCGGAATGGGTGGCAAAAAATGAGCCGAAACCGAAAAAACCACGCCAAAGCCGCTCGAAAATGAAGGTGATGCTCATTGTTTTCTTCGATATCCGTGGCGTGGTGCACTACGAATTCGTTCCAGAGGGTCAGACGGTAAACAAGGAGTATTACCTAGGCGTTATGAAACGTTTGCGTGAGCGTATCCGTAAGAAGCGGCCAAATTTGTGGGCGAACAACTCATGGATTTTGCATGACGATAACGCGCCTTCTCACCGAGCTACGATTGTGACTGACTTTCTCGCCAAAAACTCAACAAACGTGCTTCAGCAACCACCGTATTGGCCGGATTTGGGTCCCTGCGACTTTTTCCTCTTCCCAAAACTAAAATTGCCCCTTCGTGGCACCCGCTTTGAGTCGATTGAAGCCATAAAACAAAATTCGGCGCGGGAGCTAAGTCCATCCCGGAAAGCACCTATAAAAAATGTTTCGATAATTGAAAGTGCCGTTGGCATAGATGTATTGGAGCAAATGGAGCCTATTTTGAAGGCGACCCAATAAATTTTACGATTAAATGTAAAAATGTTGTTTTAATTGAAAATTCCCGGTACTTTCTTGACAGAGTAGTATACCGACTTTCAAAAGGCCTTCGACAAGATAGATCACATCATTTTAGTTAACAAGTTGAAAAATAAATTTGGTTTCGACCCCAAACTGATCCATCTATAAGTCATATCTGCCAGACAGAGTTTGTATTGTTGAGATTGAAAATTAATGTTCTGTCGAGTTCTGGAATACCTCAAGGTTCAGACCTTGAGCCTTTACTTTTTCTTCTATTTATAAATGATGTATTAGATATTATTGATGTAGCAATATTGTTATTCGCGGATGATTTGAGAATTTTTCTTCAAATAAAATAAGAAGGAACGGTTTTTTACTTGATAGAAGGATTATTACAAAATTTGAAAATCAAAACAGATTTAATCTGTTGTCTTCTACAATTTTAATTTCAAAAAATTCTTTGAAGAAACTTTTATTTTTCATTAATATGGGATCAGAAAACAATACATTTTGTAACAAACAGGGCTTCGTAAGTTTGTCTGAAGAGTTCATTACGCATGCCTGGAACGAAACAAAAAATGTTTGCTTATTTATATTTTAATTTCAATTGACAGTCTATATTCGTTGGTTTTTCTTAATTCTGTTTGATATTGTATGGTGAATTTTTGACGTCTATTAAATATGAGCAGTGCTTATAAAGACATTAATTTAATTCTTAAAGTTTCTTCAAAGAATTTTTTGAAATTAAAATTGTAGAAGACAACAGATTAAATCTGTTTTGATTTTCAAATTTTTTCTTCAAATATTCAATCTCATTGATTGTGGTAGGCTACTTGATAGTGGTAGGCACTTGATAGCCTCTCAGCATGATGCGCGAGTAATAGATTGAATTTGAATATATTTAAATGTTATGCTATGACATACCCGAAGAAGAAAAAAATGATGAATTTTGATTATAGCATCCGAGGCACAATACTGTCTCGGATAACTGAAATCAGGAATCTGGGGATTTTGTGTGTCAGTGGTTGCTCGTTTGTATTACATATCGGGTGTTTTTGTAGAGTGATATAATAGAATTTCGATAGGGATAACTGTGATTTGACAGAAGGTAGAAGCCATGTTGTTTTGAGATTTCTGTTCAGTAAGTATTGACAAATTATCACGGAACAACGTTTACAAATTGTTGAAATTTATTTTCAAAATCAGTGTTCTATTCGCCAAACTTATATAGCACTTCGTGAAATTTATGGTTTACATAATCGTCCATCAGAGCAGCTTTTTCGTAGAACGATCGATAGATTTCGTACAACATTTTCTGTACTCGATGCAACAACAAGACAAAGAACTGTACGTACAGAGAAAATATCGTTGCTGTAAGTCATAGTGTTAATGATGACCCGGATTTGTCTATTCGTCGACGTTCACAACAAGTTGGACTCTGTGCATCCACCACATGGAAAATATTGCGTGAAGATCTTGGTCTACACCCATACAAGATCCAACTGGTTCAAGAACTAAAACCACTTAGTGCTACAGCTCATGCTTCTTCCGTAACAATTGATTTAATGAAAGAAAGATTTGGCGATAACATTATTTCGAGAAATGGTCCAATTAATTGGCCTCCAAGATCATGCGACATAACTCCACGGGATTATTTTCTTTCGGGTTATATCGAGTCATTGGTTTATGCTGATAAACCAGAAACAATAGACGTTTTGGAAGCCAACATAACCCGTGTTATTGCCGTTAAGGCCTGAATTACTCGTAAAAGTGGTCCAAAGTTCATCACTTAATAAAACTGATTTAAAAAATGATGAATTTTGTTCAATTTGCTCAGGGGCAAGACGTTTGACGATGTGTGTATATCTCCATACCTTTATTCACCAAATATTCTGTTCGAAAGCGAACTTCAATAAATGTGATCAGTTAAGCAGTATTCAAAGAACCAGGCTAGTTTACAGAAAAATGTTGAAAAGAAGATACGATCATAAACTCAATATCCGAAAACTATCACGCGCATGTGTGAAAAGACAGATAATAAATATGAACATAGCGGCCAAAACAAATATAAATTGAAAATCTACTTCGAAGGGTTATTTTGAAATATTACAGATAATAGCTGGATTGATTTTCTGAAACCTCTACTTACGAACACTGGTTTACTTTATAGACATGAATGAATTCGGCTGATAAAATGTTTCAAATAAAGGGTCTTTCATTAGCAGCGCCCCATTTTGTTTTGTAAATAAAACACATTACTTATTTGAGAATTATTGAAATTTTTATTTCATTATTAAGTAAAATTTATATCATTATTTATGAAACAAAACATCATTTGAATGTCCACCACGGAAACGCTGGCAGAAAGGAAGTCGTTGAGCCCACTTTTCCATGACTCTCTCACACAAATCAGGTCGTATGTTAGCAATAACTCGTTCAATATTGATCTGTAAATCCTCTAAATTTGCTGGATGATTACTGTAAACCAATGACTTAATGTAACCCCAAAGAAAGAAGTCCGATGGAGTTAAATCGCGGATTATATATCGCTCCATTTCTTGAAATAATCGAATCATCGAATTCTGTTTTCAATAAAGTCATTCTGTCATTGGTAGGAAGAAAATGGCAACTTCCTGTTGAAAAAACAGGTTCTGCAAATCAAGACGAACCAATTCAAACCTAAAAAAATCAGTCAACATTGAACAATAACGATTTCCATTGACAGTTTCCGCCTCATGAGCTTCGTTAAAAAAAAATGAGGTCCAATGACTCTTCCAGCATAAAATCCGCACCAAACAGTTAGTTTGTCAGAATGCAATGGCAGTTCGTGATATTCTTCAAATTTATCACCACTCTAGATATTACTGACCGTATCAGAAGATTCACACACAAGCCAGAGGAAGAAAAGAATACTCAAAAAACATAAGTTTCACGCCTATCACATTCACATGCACCAAGCGCTTTTGGATGATGATTTTGAATTTCTGCAACTGAGCAAGTTCACATAATTGAACAAAATTCATCATTTTTTAAATCAGTTTTATTAAGTGACTAGCAGACCCGGCGAACTCCGTTTCGCCACCAGATTCGTTTTATGTAACATTTCGTTTGGTGATTAAAAGATAAAGAAAAAAAATTTTTTTTTTATATATTTGAAAGGGAAAATATTTATTTCATTTCACAACAGTAATAAATTCATTTCAATTACCTACTAAAATGAAGTGTTATTTAGTTGTTTCATTGTAGTGCTCTTTGGTAAACCACATTTTTTGTTTTTTGGTCTGACGTTAACACAAACAAAGCGGATGGTTTCCCAACTCGTGAACACGCAACGTATAACTGCCCATGTGAAAAACAATGATTTTCTAAATTTATCCCGCAAACACTAAGCGATTGGCCTTGCGACTTATTAATTGTCATTGCGAACGCAAGGCGAACTGGGAATTGCAATCGTTTGAAGTCAAACGGAAGATCAGTCGGAATCATTGGTATTCGAGGAATACATACATTTTCACCTGCGTACTTTCCGTTAATAATGGTTGCCTCAATTAAATTCGGCATAAGTCTCTTTACCGAAAGTCGAGTACCGTTGCAAAGTCGCGGTGGATTCAAATTACGCAGTATCATAATAACTGTACCAACTTTGAGTTGCAAGTTATGTGGTGGAAATCCGTGTAACTCCAGAGAGTTCAAAAACTCCGTTGGATAATTTACTACATCATCGGGATTTGTTATGGAATCAACGGATTTGTATGTCACCAAATCGCCAGCAATTTTTGATTGAATGGTGAAATTCAGTGCGTGTACATCATTATTCTTTGCGGCAAGAATTGCTCGTTCCTCGTTGACTCGTTCCTCGTTGACTCGTTGACTTGTTGACGTTGAACCAAGCATAATTCTGATAATTCTCACTAATGTTTGGGAAAACATTTTCAATAAGAGCTAATTGAGAGTCTAAAAATCAGCAAAAGTTGTTGGTAAGAGTAATTAATCCAGATGTCGCATCAACTGGGAATTTTCCATTTCCAACAGCTAACAATTGTTTGGAAAATTGTGCAGCACTTTGATCATTTTGAAGTTGAACTCTCATATTAGTGGTTACCGATAATGTTTTCACGTTATTCCATAAAGGTGATGCCTTCAGGCATGCATTCAATTCATCTGCAGGCGTTCCACGGGGAATTACTGGCAACGTCTGCCTGAAATCGCCTGCCACCAATATCATCAAGCCGCCAAAGATGTTGTTATTTCGCCGAAGATCCTTCACTGTGAAGTTAAGTGCTTCAAGCGATTTCTTATATGCCATTGTGCACTCATCCCAAACAATGAGCTTGCATTGCATTAACAATTTTCCCATTGCACTGGATATGGAAATATTGCACGTTGGAGTATCAATTGTGTTTAAATTGAGTGGCAACTTAAGCGCAGAATGTGCAGTACGACCGCCATCTAGAAGAGTCGCTGCAATTCCAGATGATGCTAACGCCAAAGCTATGTCACATCTTGATCGAATAGTGGCCAAAATCAATGAAATGACAAATGTTTTCCCTGTTCCTCCAGGTGCGTCCAGGAAGAATAGACCACCAGTATTATTGTCCACCGCTGAATTTTCCTGAATTTTCTTTGCTATAAACCTCACGGAGCCCAAGACCTTTCCAACGAATGCAAAACCGTGGAAATCGGTTCGTGCGTTCTGGAGTTATAGCGTCAGGGAGGAAAACCGGACTTATTTTTATATAGTAGATGAACTTTGGACCACTCTTACGAGTAATTCAGGCCTTATTTCATCAATAACACGGGTTATGTTGGCTTCCAAAACGTCTATTCTTTCTGGTCTGATGATGGACACAATAAAAAAGACCTTTTTAAATTTTATGTGAAGCATTTTTTGATGAAGGATTTTGCTATTTTCGAATATCCAATCGAAACAAGCTTGTCTTGGATGATGGACACAATAAAAAAGACCTTTTTAAATTCTATGTGGAGCATTTTTTGATGATGGATTTTGCTATTTTCGAATATACAATCGAAACAAGCTTGTCTTGGTTGATGGATGCTTCTGGATTATTACGGTCAGTACTTAATGTTTTCTTTTGATTCTTTATGTCTTTATTCACTGCCGCTCTAATGTGTTGATAATTCAATATGTCTATAAAGTAAAACAGTGTTTCGCAGGCATTTTATTCAATTTAATTCTAAAGAGTTTCAAAAGATTCTTTAGATATTGGATGAGTAATCCGTAACTTTATCATAGTTCAATTTTATATGGTATAAAATAAGAAATCATTTAGTTTTTCATTAATTGAATATACAGTGACTCGAGTTTCTTAGTGTTTTCTACATTTTCAAATGAAATAAAACAAGCATACTACTCTGTCAAGAAAGTACCGGAAATTTTCAATTAAAACAACATTTTTACATTTAATCGTCAAAATTTATTGGGTCGCCTTCAAAATAGGCTCCATTTGCTCCAATACATCTATGCCAACGGCACTTCCAATTATCGAAACATTTTTTATAGGCGTTTTCCGGGATGGACTTTAGCTCTCGCGCCGAATTTTGTTTTATGGCTTCAATCGACTCAAAACGGGTGCCACGAAGGGGAAATTTTAGTTTGGGGAAGAGGAAAAAGTCGCAGGGAGCCAAATCCGGTGAATACGGTGGTTGCTGAAGCACGTTTGTTGAGTTTTTGGCGAGAAAGCCAGTCACAATCGTAGCTCGGTGAGAAGGCGCGTTATCGTCATGCAAAATCCATGAGTTGTTCGCCCACAAATTTAGCCGCTTCTTACGGATACGCTCACGCAAACGTTTCATAACGCCTAGGTAATACTCCTTGTTTACCGTCTGACCCTCTGGAACGAATTCGTAGTGCACCACGCCACGGATATCGAAGAAAACAATGAGCATCATCTTCATTTTCGAGCGGCTTTGGCGTGGTTTTTTCGGTTTCGGCTCATTTTTTGCCACCCATTCCGATGATTGCTGGCTTGTTTGCATATCGTACTCGTAGACCCAGGTCTCATCACCAGTTATAATGCGTTCCATGAATGTAGAATCGGAATTACAGCGATCCAGCATGTCTGAAGCAACCTGTTCGCGATGACGTTTTTGAAGAAAATTCAGGTCTTTCGGTACGAGTCATGCGGCCACCTTTCTCATGCCCAAAATATCAATCAAAATCGTACGTGCGGACTCGTGGGATATCTTAAGATCATGTGCTATCTCTCTCAAGCTGGTACGACGGTTTTCCAGCACCCTTTCCTTAATTTTATCGAGGCAAGTCTTCGACCACTTCACGACCGTCCTTGAAGCCTCTGTACCACTGATATGCACGAGTTTTCGATAGAGCATTATCACCAAAGGCCTTTTGCAACATTTTCAATGCATCGGCACACGCAAATTCATTTGCAACACAAAACTTTAAACAAATTCTTTGCTCAACGTAATCACCCATAGTAAAAATCGGCACGCACTCTGACATCGACTGACTTAATCAGCTGTTGCAAACACACTAGTTGACAGATCCCGCTCAAGCTTGGCATAGTAATTAAGGACAGTGGTACCAACCTAGGAAAAAAAAATTTTACCTGCCTCATTGCCCCGCCAGATTTAAATCGATAATTCCCGGTACTTTCTTGACATAATGTATTTATATAATAGTTGAAGGAACGTGCGAAACTTGGAGAAGTGGGGTGTGCCAAAGACCCGTCCGCTTATTTATTAGTTTTATTTCTAAAACATTCTTGTGCTAAAATATTTTTATGGATTCCAGGATGCCTAATTTTTTTCCTTTCGCTTTCAAGATAGTCCAATTCTGGGAAGATATGATTGTTTCGAAAAGGTTTTTCGCAAAATTAGAGTTATTCTTCCAGTTTCTAAATGAAGATTGATGTTCTTTGAACCTTTTTCAGAGAGATCTCCCGGTTGACAATATAATTTATAAACTCCAGAATTATTTATAGATTAAATCTGTAAAGGTTTCCGAGAATTAATCCAGCTTTTATCTGTAATATTTCGAAAAACCCTTCGAAGTGAATTTTCAATTTATATTTGCAATTCTCTACTTTGAGCAGTTCGGCAGTTAATTGAACGATGTGAACGTTTCCTATATGAGAATGTTGATTTGGAGACATGATTTCGGTTGGGATAGTTTTTAGAGCTCAGTTGGACCTACAATTAAGTTATCTAAGTTCAAACTGATACAGATTTCGTGCAGGAAGTAAAAATGACGTTAACCCTTGAATAGTATCACTAAAATAATGATAAAGGAAACCCACTAATACAAGACGCCCTTTGAACCCTAATACATGCAAAGAACACTACCATGTTACGTGATCATTTTTGATTAACCGGAATAGTTTTTTGACTCATAAAAATTATCAACCCCCACACTGATCACTTTGATAACCTTTATGATTAAACATCATAAGACTACCTATAGCTTATCCGTTATCTCAATGTTTTGTCAGTTGCACGAATAATGGACAATCCAGGTAGAATGGAATGTCGTTTGAACATATTGCGAATAGAAACAGAGCCGTGAATCAAAAGGCAAAAGTAACCTAGAAATCGTGAATTCGTTTTTCTTTTTTTTATTAGCTTATGAATTAAATCCTATTTCCATTAAAATTCACCACAAATTTTTATTTCCGACTTTTTTTTCGTCATTTGTGACGGTCATTCAATGATATCGATAATAATGAATATTGAAAAATAAAACACCATATTTTATCAAATTTTTACAACTTATTCACAAAAAATGTGATACATGACTCGTTTCGATTGTAAAGTCATCGTCAAGTTGTGTAGAAGCGTGTCGTGTATCCACGTATTTTAGTGAATAAATTGTGAAAATTTGATGTATTATAGTATTATATTTTCCATTATACAATGGATTTTTATAAGGTAAATAAGTCATCAATATTTTATAGTAATGAAATAATTAATGAGTAACATTCTGAATATAATAAGGAGTATGAGTCAGTGGCGGCTCGTGACAGTATAAGATGGTGAGGCACATTAGAAAAAAAGTATTATTTTTTTGTAATATATATATTTTAAGTTTACGGACAAAGATTATCTAGTGAACTCTACTTTGTAAGTTGCATAATAATCATTATAAAAAATTTTATTACTAATAATTTGAATTATTAAATCCAAAAATAAATCTTCATCATATTATGGCTATATTGACGAATTTGTTCTTAAAATAATAAGAAGAGGTTTTTTTACTTCATAGAAGGAATATTACAAAACAGATTTAATCTGTTAGTCTCCTACAATTTTAATTAAAAAAAATTTTATTCAAAAAATTTTTAGAATTGAATTAATGTCTTATAAGCACAGCTTATTTTCAAAAAACGTATAATATCAAAACTCAATATATCATATCAAATGGAATAAATAACCCAACAAATATAAATTGTCAATTAAAATTAATAAATAAATATTTGAAGTAGACAAAATTTTGTTTTGTTGTAAGGTGACTTATATTTATTGTTAATTGATTTTATTTTTTAAATGTGAAGTAGGACCGATGAAGACCTTATCGTAATTCTAATTGTTTTTTGAAGATATAATATATGTCTTGAGAGATTTTTGAAGTAACTTATTTAAATATTTAAATTTATTTAATATTTCAAATAAATTATATTTTCTGAGAAGTCTTTGAAATTATGTTTTGTATTTTTGAAAAGGATTTAGTTTTCATAATTGTAAGATCAGAAACAAAATTTTGTCCTCTTCAAATATCTATTTATTAATCTTAATTGACAATTTATATTTGTTGGATTATTTATTCCATTTGATATTATATATTGAGTTTTGATTTTATACGTCTATTGAATATAAGCTGTGCTTATAAGAAATTAATTTAATTCTAAAAATTTTTTGAAATTGAAATTGTAGGGGACAAACAGATTCAATCTGTTTTGATATTCAAAGAATTTGTTCTTATCTTCAGTTTAAAAAAATCCTTCTTATTAATGCCCCAATAGATGATTTTTAAGCTTTTTTTCAACATATTGCATTGCTCTGATTATGAAAATCGTTATTATACAGCTATCGAGCAAGAACCCACGTGGATGTCGAGCATTCTTTCCAGGTAAGGGATGGTTATGATGGAAATAAAGAAAAACGGGTTAGTGAAGTTCGAAGATTTTAAAATAACAATATACTATTTTACGAAATAAACTCTAAAATAAAGAAATGAACTTTAAATCAATAAAACAAACTCTAATTAACAAATTAAAAAAACGACTTCAGCATATAATATAGGATATATTCTGAAAGTTGTGAAAAAAATATTAATTCTAAATTGAAATCGTGACTTCTAAAAATTAGAATTTTTTATAGACTAAAGGAATTCTACGATTTATCTGCTCAGCGAAATGATCTATTACCTCGTCTATAAAAATGTTTTCATCCTGTGATTTTATAAATCCTCTTTCAATTGAAATAATTGCCGTATTACTCAATCGCGCCTGTCCTGTTGTATTTCCAATATAATTTTTAATTCTTTTCAACGCGGAGAAACTTCTTTCTGTATAGAAGCAGTTGTCACTGGCAAAACAACAAGACATAATAATTTAAAGAGTTCTGGCATACAAAATTTTAAGTCAATATGAAGAAAAGTTAACATTTCATAAGGGTTTGTGCAATTTTCCATTATATCGTTTCCGTATAGAACAGTTAATTCCCTTTTTAGTTGATTTATTTCGAAAATATTATATTGCGTTGTCAAGTCTTTCGAAAGCTCATGAAGAAATTCTTTTTCATAAATATAGAATTTGAATTATTTACCAGACCGAAGAAATGTGGTTTTTCAATGTCGTAAAACCTAACCTCTATTTGAGCAGCTATAATGTCTAGAATTTAAAAAAAAATTGTTTCAATTGTTGTGGTTTATCTTTCAACTTCCTTGCGACGTTTTGAATGTAAATCTGCGATATACAGTTTATTACAAATTGTATTATACTACTCTGTCAAGAAAGTACCGGGAATTTTCAATTAAAACAACATCTTTACATTTAATCATCAAAATTTATTGGGTCGCCTTCAAAATAGGCTCCATTTGCTCCAATACATCTATGCCAACGGCACTTCCAATTATCGAAACATTTTTTATAGGCGCTTTCCGGGATGGACTTTAGCTCTCGCGCCGAATTTTGTTTTATGGCTTCAATCGACTCAAAACGGGTGCCACGAAGGGGCAATTTTAGTTTTGGGAAGAGGAAAAAGTCGCAGGGAGTCAAATCCGGCGAGTACGGTGGTTGCTGAAGCACGTTTGTTGAGTTTTTGGCGAGAAAGTCAGTCACAATCATAGCTCGTGAGAAGGCGCGTTATCGTCATGCAAAATCCATGAGTTGTTCGCCCACAAATTTGGCCGCTTCTTACGGATACGCTCACGCAAACGTTTCATAACGCCTAGGTAATACTCCTTGTTTACCGTCTGACCCTCTGGAACGAATTCGTAGTGCACCACGCCACGGATATCGAAGAAAACACGAGCATCACCTTCATTTTCGAGCGGCTTTGGCGTGGTTTTTTCGGTTTCGGCTCATTTTTTGCCACCCATTCCGATGATTGCTGGCTTGTTTGCATACCGTACTCGTAGACCCAGGTCTCATCACCAGTTATAATGCGTTCCATGAATGTAGAATCGGAATTACAGCGATCCAGCATGTCTGAAGCAACCTGTTCGCGATGACGTTTTTGAAGAAAATTCAGGTCTTTCGGTACGAGTCGTGCGGCCACCTTTCTCATGCCCAAAATATCAATCAAAATCGTACGTGCGGACTCGTGGGATATCTTAAGATCATGTGCTATCTCTCTCAAGCTGGTACGACGGTTTTCCAGCACCCTTTCCTTAATTTTATCGACGTTATCTTCGATCGAAGCCGTCGATGGGCGACCACTTCACGACCGTCCTTGAAGGCTCTGTACCACTGATATGCACGAGTTTTCGATAGAGCATTATCACCAAAGGCCTTTTGCAACATTTTCAATGCATCGGCACACGAAAATTCATTTGCAACACAAAACTTTAAACAAATTCTTTGCTCAACGTAATCACCCATAGTAAAAATCCGCACGCACTCTGACATCGACTGACTTAATCAGCTGCTGCAAACACACTAGTTGACAGATCCCGCTCAAGCTTGGCATAGTAATTAAGGACAGTGGTACCAACCTAGGAAAAAAAATTTTACCTGCCTCATTGCCCCGCCAGATTTAAATCGATAATTCCCGGTACTTTCTTGACAGAATGTATCAAAATAAGTACTGTTACTCCTAAATTCACGTATTTTATTCAGTGTTGTCTGCAGTAAATTTATCGCCTTCAGAATATCTGGTATATTAAAAAATTAATACAAATGCTTCTAAAAAAATATATTCTGAGCATCCTCTGAAAAATGTTTTAAACCTTCTGCTTCTCTAATTGTTTTTGATCAAAATCACGACTATTACTATTGATAATAAAATAAAAGTTTTCGGGTAATTTATCTCTATTATCAAAAACTGTCAGAATTAAGTAAAATTCCAACGAGTTGCTACATATGCAGGTATACGATTTCCTCCAATTTGCTTGGGTACGCTATGTCGATTTGAAAAAATATGATGAAAATCCTGAAATGGTTGAAAAAAAACTTCAACCTATTGAATTAAACTGCACGCATTACTTAAAACCAAATTGAATACGTGTGCATAGCAATGAGTTAATTGCTTGTGGTGCTAAAGATTTGATTGTTGCCTGTAAATCGTTCACTTCTCCTGACATTACACTAGCCCCATCGTATGTTGGAGCCACTAATTTTGAATGCAAGGCAAATTTTCCGAATTTGGCAGATAAAAATTGAAATAAATCTTCAGCAGAACGCCCAGAACTTACATCATAAAATCGCATGAATCGCTCAACAAGTGGGTCATTTTTTACATAATGGGAAATGACGGATAATTGTGAGTGGAATCTTATGTCAGTTGTTTCATCCTCTTGCCAGGAAAAAAACAAAAATTTTGAAATTTCGTCCTCAATTTTTTTATTCACAACAAAAGCAACCGAATCGATTTTGTGTGATTTTAGATGTGCCAGAAAAAAACTGATCTACTGTTAATATCATTTTCTAAAGAGGTTTTTAAATTAGGGTCAAATTTACTAAAAAAAATAACCAATTCTTTGAAATTCCCGCGATTTAAAGATTCATTAGATTCATCGTGCCCCCTAAAAGATAACTCTTGCATACAGAGATGCATCGTAATATCTATCAGCCTTTTTAGAATTTGTCGCTTTTCATTGACACTAGCATTAATATTTTGAATTTCTATTTGACGCGCATTGTCTATTGCTGTGGCGATATTTTGTTTTTTTTCCTCATAAGGGTAAGCTTGCAATTCGATGAAATATGTTGAGCATTTTTATTGTGTAGCAATAGACCCCGAGATAAATTTTTCAAATCACTATAACCACTTTTATTAGTTGCTGCGAATAAAATGCACGGCCAACAAAATGATTTATTTAAAGTTATACTGCCAGTAAGCTGGTCGTTCTTTTCATACCATATATTTTGAAACCCCAGATTTGATTTTCCGACGCACCCATAGTCACAAGACATTCACCTAGATCTGAAACAAGTCGCTTTCGTTCTTTAATTACGTTTAATTTATATCCATAGGAATGACTCGAAAAATGTTGCTGATTTATTAAAAAATTTACAAAATCACAAGTACTTCGAATATTTCATTTACCTTGGGAATTTGGGACGACTCACTCGGACCTGCTTAATCCATTTCGCCTTCTGGTAGTAATTAAGTCGATTAATAAAATGAAAACAGTTCACACGAATACGGAGACAAACTTAAACGAGACAGTCGAGACAAAGCAAACGCTACCACCAAATCACAACAAAGCGAAACTAACCTGATTCCGCGCTTCCCGATTAACCCGAATAGTGCAGTTCGCTCTTTGGCCCTTCTCGAGGACGACCGCGGATCGAGGCATGCCTCAAATCTATCTTTAGAAGCCGCCTTCAAAGGCGTTGGAATATTCTCGATTTCTCGTCGCGTCGATGTAGAAAACGCGCTAAACAAGGAAGCGCGTGAGGCATGCCTCGAACCGTTTACTTCTTAAAGAGGAAGTGAGATGAATACACAAGAATCGTGTGATTGAGCATGGATATTCTAGAACAGAGATCCAGTACCGCACCGTATGATGTGAAATTGAGGTTGAAATGGATTAATAAAATATACGATTAATTCGATTAATACTTGTAATTTCCAGAATTTATTTGGTGAGGCACTGCCTCACCTGCCTCACAGGATAAGCCGCCACTCGTATGGGCTATAGTGTCCAGAAAGTTCTTCGAATCAGATCAGTGCAACCTGCATCTGTGTAAGAGTTTAAAACTCAAATACGGCCGAAAAGGTTTTGTTAGCAGCTAGTGCATAGGCTACAGACATGCATGTTTCAATGCTGTCGTATGTGATCGCTTGACTAAGCCTTGGTTACATGCTGCGTACGTGTATTCTCGTGCATTAGATGACGTTGTATTACATTCTAGTGCCAGAGCATTGCACTGATGAGTAGCCAAAAAGCTATGAATCATGCATATCTGCTGCTTATGCCCAGCGATCAACAAGACCTATTCGGCTTTATTTAAGTTTCGAACTTTAATACAGATGCAAGTTGCACTGTACCGATTCGAAAAATGTCCTATTTACTATACTCAAATTCAGGTTAATATATTTTGTCTCTCCTAGAGTCAAATAAATATAATTTTTTGAAATCTCAAAACTGTTCTCCTGATGAAATAGAAAATCTCATCAAAATGAAAAAAAAATTTTTAAAGGCTCGCTTTTTCTTCCTTCGATTGTTACATATTGGCGAAAAAGAGTGAAAAAATATATTGAACAAAACTTGATATTGAAGATTTTAGATTAATATGGGGTTACTTCGCACCGCGACCTTGAATTCCATTAGGCTTCCTCATCAAACTCGTCTTCTAGTTTCAGTTCTGATGATCTACATTATTTGGGATGGCTGCAGAGAGGTAAAAACCTCGTTCCTGTCCAAAGTATTTTTCGCGTTCGCTTGTAATAGCGAGACATTCTGTAACCACTTGAACCGGAGTTTCTTCCTCTGTCCCACAGAATCTGTACTCGTCAGAGTCTGCTGAACCTATTCTCTTCAAATGCTTCTTGAGGCGGCAATGCCCAGTAAGGAAGCGGAGGTGAAGCATGTTTTTACTGAGATTCAGGTACTTTTTGGATCTTGCAGTATCAAAGTTCCAAGAAACTTTTTGGAGTGATCTAGTGATTCCTTGAAGATTTCGCCAGATTGTTTTTCTTTCTGTTTATTCTTCCTTTCGAAACTCTTCTTTATAGGTGCATTTTCCTATAACACAGAAGGATTCTGGGCCAGTGAAGGACGTCTGTACTCCTTTTCTGGCAAGTACATTGGCCTCCTAAATTCCTTTGATCTCCGTGTGATCGGGAATCCAGACAAAAGAGACCTTATTATTATGCCTACTTCATTAAGCTTTCTTAATTTCTCCCATATTAGTTTTGGAAAGATGGTATGGGAGCTTTGAGCTTTAATATCATTTCTTATAATTTCTTTTTAGGTTCATTTCCATGCATCTTTCAATTGCAAGTATTTTTGCCTGAAAGACCATTTGATAGTATTCATTCTGATAGTTTGGGTTCTCTTTCCGATTCTTTCCTTCTGCTGAGCATCATACTAAAGTTCTTTTCGATGCTAACTTTCTTTATAATTACGTCACAGGAATGATTTACTGATGAAATGTATTTGTTTAGAGGAGACCAGAATTTCTGGTTTTTAATTCTCTCAATACCTGTACCTTTCTTGGATATTTTGAAAATAACCTCGTTAGCCAATCTATTTTTTACTAGATGGAGAGGTGTGAGACCAGTGATGACCTGGTTGGGTATGTCGTAATAGTGATGCACACATAAAAGTCTTTGTACTTTGTCGAGGGTTTTCTTTGTACTGTTAGGACTTGATTTAGTGTGCCAAACTTCGACCCATATGTAATGATAAGTCTCAAATCATGACATGCATCCATCGCAGAATATTAGGGTTACAACCCCAAGTTTTACCAGCTTGTTTTCCTAATCAGATGGGGAATAATCTCCTCCGCTCCTTTCTGTAGGAGTGCAAGAGATATCCCTTCTACTCTAGATGATTTCTAAAGCTGTAATTGTGATTTCAGTACTTGGGAAGTGTGTTTCGAGAAGAAGAATCGATAGTTCCCCCTTTTCTTTCGTGAATGAACCATCAGACTTTTTTAGCTTCATTTAAGAGTTATTTCCCGCTTTTGCCATAACTTTATGCAATCTGGCTGCTGTAGGAGTGGAAGTTATTTTTTCACAAAATGCTTAAAAGTTAAGCATCTTGGCCTTTCTGATCTACCTGTTATATTGAGTGAGCTTCCTTGTGTACCTTTGCCAGTTATCGTCTCGTTCGACTTTATTAAAAAGCCGACGGTCCTCTTTCCTGACTTTTGACAGGTTCTCATTTCACCAGGGAGCTTCCTTATTTGATCGAATTTTTGGCAGTAGACAAATGGAGTGAAAACCTTCCATTATTGCCACATTTACCTGTTCGAACTTTTATTCCAGATCAAAATGCTGGTGTTTTTTCCATTTGCCGCGACATGTGTTGAATTTTCGTTTAGATGGTTTTTGTATAAAGAAAAATCTGTATTTTTAGGAATTCGAATTGAGGAAGTCGAGGTGGCAGATCCGTCTATCGTGAACTCGATAATCCTGTGGTAAGAGAGTGATGGTTCGTACATCACCCTCCGAGAGGTTACATTTTTCCTAGTAGCAATATTAGTAGCTATTGTTGAGTCAGTATCTCCTCTCTAGCTCTTGTGATACAAGTGAGGGGTGTTCCCATATTCAAAGTCTCAAGGTTATTCGCCAGGATATATTCTAGTAAGTACTCTCTTGTAGAATTTTTGTCTTTTCTTCCCAGTACCATATTATTCTCATATCCATCAGATCCAATTATCATTGGCTATCATTCATTAGCTCCTGTCCTGCACTTCCGCTGCTGGTGTTTTTGGCCCGTCTCCAGCGAAATATATGAATGCAATGACGGCATTGAGGTTAACCAGTATCGGAACCAATTCCCGAGACATGTACTCTGAAACACATTTATAATTAATGTTACTTCTCACAGTACACATTTCGGTGGAGATACTTGCCTCTGGTCATGAATCAATCTAGAGTCCTTACATGCCAAACATTTGATTTGGCCTTCTTTGTTGATCCATGGGGACCATCAGCCCGCAGACATCTCCGCCCAGCCTCCCAGGATACCAAGAAAGTCTCAGCAGCCCCGGGCGATCCATTGGAACTGGATGAGTTTGTAGGTCAGTGTAATCCGGAGTGTTCTTTTGAATACTGCACATTGGATTCTTTGGATGTGGAAGGCATCTTTACGTCTTCCGAACCCATCGTAGGGTTCTCTGTTTTCCCTAGCTCCGAGATAATGACACGTCCACAACGAAAGTTTAGGACGCATCCCCCTATCTCTGATTGATGATCAATCACAACCTTGAGATCTGTCCCTTTTGCCTCATTTTTGGAGTGTAGGATCCTGCACCCATCATTGCTGATGTTGGAGTTCTGCATATCGATAAGGTCGAGGTCTTCGAATCTATGTAGTGGCTTTTCGGGAAGAAAACCATAATGGCTTCGAGACATCGTCGCCACTCAACGCCGCCAGTTCCAGTTCCAGTTCGGGGTCCCTACCACAAACTACTCTTTGGCGCTGACCTTAAAATCCAGTCTGCCTATGCCTGAGATCCACATTCCACCAGCATCATTCCAAGTGAACGCCAGTGAAGTGAATATCTATTTCTTTATCCTTGCTTCTGCTCAGCTCTATTAGAATAGTCTATTCCAGTAAGGAGAGCTGTTATGCTTCCAGGTAAACTCTAAGGTAGTCCTTGGGCATTATTTCAATCCTGGTCACAAGTTTCAAGGCTATTACATAATTAGTGGCCTGCCCAGTTTTGGCTAGATCTGTCCCTTGTTCCTTCCGCGTTGGTGATTCCATAGAGTGCCGCTTCCTAGCCTTCTCAGCTGGTACACTTTGAGAAGTTGCACCTCTACTCCACAGAAACCTTTCCTCAGTGGATCGCCTAGTCCTCCTCGCTGTCCCAGTTTGGGCAAAGGCAGGCGAACCTTCGGCCTTGGTTGCTTGGCCTTTTTCACTTTTAAGCGTGCACGGATTAAAGGGCGGAGCCTTTCTCCAGTGATTTTTGCTTTTATTTTTTCTCCTTATCCCTGAGAGGTCCCTCAAGCAGCTAGGGTCAGAATGGTCCACATTCAGAGGTCAGTGGTTTAATACAATAGAGATCCCCATGGTGCTCGAAAGTTGTAACCCGTTTAAACTAGTCTTCTATTTAGCTACGCATCCCTCGGTCTGGTTTCAAGCCTTTGATGGCATCGTTACCCTGGTGCAATCTCTGAGCTACGACACTGCAGCTGAGACACGAGAAGTTGATCCGCAGCAGGGTATTTTGAAGGCTTTTTTGGCAAAACGAGGCGATATTATTTCCCTGCAAGCCTCCTCATATAAAATCACCGTTGGAAGCTACCTGCTATTTGCCACCTGGAGATGAGCCAGGTTGGTACTTAATCTCTCCTTCATATACTTTTTTTTGGTCTTCTAATTATGCGATCTTCAAAAATTTTGTATTAGTCTTCTTATCGTTATTTCACATCTGAACGTTAAATTTAAACTCGATCATGGGACGGTTGCCATGATTTTTTCAGGGCTCAAAGCTGTTCCAACCATAAAATTTTTGTCTTTCTTTTGAATCTTCTAATCCTCATGAAATTTTTCAGTTCATGTACGTTATCATTATCATTCCAAACCCCAAATTTCAGATCCACCGTAGTTTGGAAAATATCAATAAAAATAAAGAAAATTTCAAATGTGAAATCGAAAAACCAGTGGATCGATTTTACTCTGTAACGTACTCAATCAAGATATTCACGCCTCAAACTACCCCGAAAGGTTTAAGTCTCTACCTCTTTCCGTTCGAAAGTTATAGTTAAAGGGCGTGTGGTAGATTGACCTCCAAGTGGTGCACCCTGGGCAACGTTATACTGTAACGGCGAACAATCTACGCCCCTACCCAGCTGTAGTGTCTTGGCCAAGGGTATTGCACAGGGGAAACGATGCCAGTTGAATATCTCAACTGTTATACCGCTGATCGGATGTTGTCAGTTGTCATGTCTAGCGGACATCCCCTCGGTGGGGATCTTGGCTTAATTGTCTGGATCAAGTGCTTGGTAAACACAATAAAATTTCCCCCAAGACAAGGTGGAACAGCCTATGCCGAAGTCTGCATGTCTGATGGGTAGATCAGTCCTTTATAGGCGAACTCCAGACACCGGGCGACCTCTGATTTCATTAGCCTTACCCCAGCACCGCGGGGCTCTACTGGGGTGGACATCTTATATCCCTTGCTACTCGTGGGACCATATATGGGAACACAAATAAATAAAAATAACCCTGACAAGGAGGGACAATTCCTTGTTCCTCAGGCGATTGAGGAGCTCATGGAAGTGATTACTCAGACCACTTCAGCCCATTCAGACAAGAAATCCGATAGGACGGAATCCCCAGTCTCAGATGGCAAACCAAAAAGGAAGGCGAGACTGACTAAAACCTCCTACGTTGTTGCGGCGGGGGGGATCAGGGTTGGCTTGCTGTGTTCTGGTTACCCCGCTGTCTCAATGTTGGGGGACCAGCTGGTGCTATTGCAGAGGGCGGTTCTAAGAGCCGTTGCAAGCACACCCGATGAGGGTCCGCAGGTGAGATTCCAAGGCTGTTCACATCGGCCTGGATGGTTGCAAATTACCTGTGTCGACGAGGAAAATGTGAGGTGACTCGAGGAGACAACTCCCTCACTCAAACCATGGGAAGGAGCGGATCTCAAGCTCGTAAAGGGCGGGGACCTTCCCAAACCTAATATCTGTTCGGTCTTCATTGTGGATGAACACACAGAAAACAGATTGCAGTCTGAGGATATACTCAACAGACTGAGAAAAATGAACCATACCCTGAGGACTCGTGAGTGAAGTATTCTACGTAGCGAGTTATCAGGGCCAGGCCAATTCTGGACAGTGGCCATGGATGATATTTGTATGGAAACTCTGAAGGACCTGGACTACAAACCCTATTTTGGGTTCGGAAGAGTCCAGTTCCGGACGACAAAGGCTACTAAGGTGGCAGGCAAAGGGGGAGACGGGGCGCCTCTCAGAGCCCTCGTCTGGGGTACGAATTGCCTCGGTCAGGGTGAGGGGTGAAGCCGCGTCTTCCTCAAAACCAGTGCCCGAGTCTGTTAGAGTAAAAATCAAAAGGGACTCAAAGGAGGGCGGGGTAAATCCCACTTCCAGGGTCCTGAAACAAGATAGGAAAGGTTTCCAAGGAAAGCGTAAATCCATCCCTGAAAAACCCCTCCTTAAGAAGTCGGTCAGTGGTCAAGGGGAAGGTGGCAAAAAGTCGCCCCCCTAGGACATACTGAAGCCGGCGTAGAAAAAGAGGCCATACGCTGTATACAGGCCAATCTCCAACATGCTAAGGCTGCATCGTTCATCCTTGGCAGGAGATTCATAGAGGAGCAGATAGATATTGCACTAATCCAGGAACCCTGGATATCATCCTCGGAAAAGGTAGGTGGACTCGGAGGAATTCCAGGAACTATTGTGACCGGGGTCTCAGTTGGGAGGCTGAGATTCTGTATAGTTGTAATGACATCCATTCATGTCCGCTGCCAGGGGGTTAGGAATGCGACGGAGTTTATCGTCTGTTCTGCGTACTTTCCTGGAGACAGAGCTGCCGAAGGACCCCCACCTACAGCCGTGCGGGATTTAGTCCGCCACTGTAGAAAGAAAAATATCCAGCTGATAATTGGATGTGATGCCAATGCTCACCACACAGTTTGGGGCAGCACGGACATCAACCATAGAGGTGAGTCACTTCTAGATTACTTACTTCAAGAGGGCTTAACAGTGGTAAATAAAGGTAACAAACCAACATTTGTTACCCCTTATAGACAGGAGGTTTAAGACCTCACTATAAGTACTACTTTCATTAACTATAAGATTTCCGATTGGACGGTATCCACTGAACCATCATGTTCAGACCATAGGCATGTACTCTTCAGTATAAAAACAGGTCCTAGACCATTAGAATACTACAGAAATGCTAAGAAAACAGACTGGATTGGTTACGCAGAAACCCTCCGGGCTAACCTTAGCACGTGTATATCTAAAATATTCAAACAGAATCACTTGGAGATCTTGGTGGAGCAAATCAAAACCGCCATGGTCTCCGCTTATCACGAAAACTGTTCACTAAGATGTAAAAAGGATAACCGAAATTCATCTTGGTGGAATAACAACCTAAATAAACAAAGAAAGGAGGTTCGGAGATTATTCAACCGAGCCAAAGTGACCGGTCAATGGGACAAATACAAGGAAGCTCTAACCTTCTACAATGAGAGCATTAGGAGGATCAAGAGGGACTTGTGGGGCAAGTTCTGTGAGGGTATAAATGATGCTCCCGGAACTGCCAGAATACACAAGATTCTCTCCAGAGAGCCAGTGAGAACAACCGGTTCGCTCAAACGTCCGGAGGGTGGTTTCACTGGTTCCAGAAAAGAAACATTGGAGCTCCTTGCGAAAAAACACTTCCCTGGATGTCAAATCTTGGAAGATACAAACGCCAGATCCAACCCTGACCATCTAATCTGGCCAGGGAGGGGCAACTGGCGAATATCCAAAAATATAGTCACTGCACAAGCGGTCAGAGACGCAATAAGGTCTTTCAAACCTTTCAAAACACCGGGGGTAGACGGAATCTTTCCAGCCCTTCTTCAAAAGGGCATGGATGTGTTGTTTCCGTATCTGCTAAAATTATTTAGAACAAGTCTGGCTTGGGGGGTTATCCCTACAAGCTGGACACTAACTAAAGTGGTATATATACCAAAGGTGGGACGAACAGAATCGGAACCTTCTTCGTTCAGACCAATAAGCTTGACATCGTTCCTGCTGAAGAGTCTGGAAAAGGTAATTGATGTCCATATCAGGGGGAAGGTGCTAATTGACAGTCCCCCTAGCCCTCATCAATACGCCTACCAGGCTGGCAAGTCGGCAGAACTTGCATTGCATAATCTGGTCGGAAAATTAAACCAATCTCTCGATAATCGAGAGATAGCACTAACAGCGTTTCTGGACATTGAAGATACTTTTAACAATACGCTGCCGGCTTCTCTCGCTGAGGCTACCGCTCCGAGAGGAATCGACCCACTAATCTGTAGATGGATACAGGCAATGCTATGCGGCAAAACAATAACGACCTCATACCAGGATGAGGTCTTCGAGTTCAAGGCTGCGAAGGGCTGTCCGCAGGGAGGTATTCTCTCACCCTTCTCGTTGATGACCTGCTAGCGATCATTTCGCTGTGGGGAGTCGACGTTCAAGCATTTGCTGATGACCTGGCAATCATAGTGAAAGGTAAATCGGAGGTGACGATATCGGCCGTCCTTCAAGAGATACTGAACACTTTTGACAAATGGTGTATAAGAGAAGACATGTCTCTTAACCCGCAAAAGGTAGTTATAGTACCATTCACTAAAAACGGAAGTTGAATGGTTTAGAACCGCTGACTATCCGTGGTGAAATAATACAATTCTCCTTTGAGGCAAACTACCTGGCAATAGTCCTGGACAAGACCCTCACCTGGAATGCACACCTGGATAAAGTGTGTCATAAAGCCAGAATGAGTTTCTGGACTTGCAGGCGGATCTGTGGTAAAACCTGGGGTCTAAAGCCCAGACAGATGTACTGGCTATATACTATGGTAATTAGACCACGGATAGTGTATGGCGCTGTAGCGTGGTGGAAGAAAGGCCAACAAACGGTTGGTGAACAAAAGCTCACCCGACTACAGAGACAGGCTTGCCTTGCAATTACAGGTGCGTTTCGCACCACACCCACGGCAGCCATGGAGGTCCTACTAAATCTACCACCCCTGCACCTACTCGTGCTGAGGGAGGCGGAACGGACCACATACAAACTATATCAACTGGCGATTGACAGGCCAGAGGCAATAGTGATGGGAGGCTCAGGACTGCTGGACGAGCTTTTAACGAACAGTATCCTATCGATGCCCTTGGATCTAATGTCAAAAATCACGAGCCAGGAACGGAATTTCAATGTAATCGTCCCCAGCCGGGACGAATGGACGGCTCGCGAACGACGAACGGAACAGGAGCAGGAGTCTATGGGAGTAAACCGAGAATTAACATCTCATTGAAAAAAAACGCAACCATATTCCAGGCAGAAATATTTGCCATTGAGACCGGGGCGGAACTGCTGATAAAACGGCAAATCCACCACGGTAAAATCAAAATATTTACTGATAGTCAGTCCGTACTAAAAGCTCTGGAATCCAGCTGTTTTACATCCAAAACAGTCTGGAGTTGCCGCACGGCTTTAAACAGGCTCGGTATGTATAACGGAGTCACTCTGGTTTGGATACCGAGCCACTCAAACTATTTGAATAACGAGGAGGCGGATCGGCTGGCATTTGCTGGAGCTGCGCTGCCTCTGGTAGGACCGGAACCATTCCTGGGAATACCACATGACGTGGCTAACGAGGCGATAACAGGCAGAATGAACTCAAGGCTAGAGTCTTTCTGGCGGAGCCATTCTGGCCTGAAACATTCGAAGTTGTTCCTTGGAACAGCTTCGAACAAAAAGATGGCGAACCTAGCGCTAGGTTTGGATAGGGCCAAACTAAGAACACTTGTCGGAATTATGACAGGTCACTGCAGACTGAAATCGCATTTGCACAAAATCGGTCTGGCTGAAGACAATGAATGCAGGCTGTGTCTTGAGGACACTGAAACAGCCATGCACATCGTCTCAGAGTGCCCAGCGGTGAGTCGCATCAGATTCGAGGTCTTTGGCCAGGCTTTTATAGCCCACAGCGAACTGGAAAAATTACCCCTGAACAAGATTATCGGTTTTATCCAAAAACTGGATCTCGTCGGGGAGATATAAATTAGGGGTGAACCACAATAGTCCGTGCGGACGCAGTGGTAGGGTGGACAGACGCCCGCTCGCCATAAATAATAATAATAATAATATAGTTAAAGATAGCACTCAACGCTGATCCACAGGTAGTCGCTAACGACGGACAAATAATACTTTTCAACCCCAAACTCCAGATCAACTTGGTTTGTAGTTCGAGAAATATTAATGAAAATTTTCAAATGTGAATAACTGCGAAACCTTTGAACTGATTTTGCCCAATAACGAACTCAACCAAAATATTCAGGGCCCTAACCTACCCCGAAATTTTTCAAGTTTCTATCTCTATATATTTTTTTGGAACTTCTAATCAGACGATCCTCACGAAATTTAGCACGAACATTGGCGTTATTACTCTACATTTCATCTACAAGGATAGTACCGCTGTGCTGCCTGCTCAATTTGGCGGAGGCACTGCGGTGCCCCCGGATGCAGTGCATGTGCTCAGATGAAATAAAGAAGAAATCATTTTATTTTTATCACTATTTTATTATTGAGAATAGAGTGACCAGAGTTTAGTAGTTTTACTACATTTTCGAACTGTCTAATAACCAGTTGTGTTTCAAAAGTATTTAAATATATTTAAGGAAGGCTTCGGTTTGTGCAGAACTTCGAAAAGTGAGGAATACCACAGGTCGGTCTGCTCGTTTAATAGTTTTACTGATAGATTATGGTAATATTTATAGATCTCTAATGATTCCCAGATATCTAGTTTCTTGCCTCTTTCGGTTCCAAGTATATTATTTCAAGCTTATCTGATCTGGAAAAGCATGAATGGTTCTCCTTCTCCTTCCGATACTTAAACGATATTCGTGTACAATTTATTTTATGAAGTCCTGAATTATTAAGCTGGCTGTTTATGTCTTTAGCATTAAAAAAAGATTAGAAATTTTAAATGTCGGTGTGAAAGCTATTTTCATGTTAGTTGTGGTAATCATTTAAGCTTTTGTGAAATTGGTACAAAATATGATTGTTCGACAAATATTTTGTTATTGTTGCGGGGCATATTTATTTGAAAATTAATTATTTTTTATTTTTACTTATGAGAGAATAATATTTGTTTAGAAATGATTATTTATTTGTTCGATTGTATTGAGTTTACTTTTTAGCTCAATATTATTTAAGGGAATGAAAAATGCTCCATATATTATTGATCTATAGACAGCGAGTTTATGAAAGTTTGAATGGTTTGAGAAGTTGGGGATGTTTGTATCTGTCATTGTGAGTTTCCTTAATATATCAAAAGAAATCTCTTATTCTCAATTGAAGTTACGTCCAGAAAACCCCCATAGTAAATTAGACCTTACGATGTGAACTATTAAGATATTTCAGTGTGTTTTCTTGTTCTCAGTATATCCCAGAAAAGCAATGGGCCTACATCTTAACCCATTCTTTGCTGAAATCTTTGTCTTTCCTCGAAAAACAATTTCTAAAATCTACGAACACAAGGCATATCATACAGAAATAATGGTTTGCTTCTGAGGAACATACTCAGAACTAGAAAACACAGGAATATCTTCATGGTTTACACTATAGCAAAATTTATTATGGAGGTACGATCAAATACTTTTTTGGACATAACTATAATTAATAATAATTAAGAATAATAATGAGATTTTCTTTTATATATTTAAGAAAACCCACAAGGACAGATATAGCCATTCCCAAATTTTCAAACCATCCAAACTCTCATTAACTTGCTGTCTATGAAGTCCTGAATTATTAAGCTGACTGTTTTTGTCTTTAGCATTAAAAAAAGATTAGAAATTTTAAATGTCGGTGTGAAAACTATTTTCATGTTAGTTGTGGCAAGCTTTTGTGAAATTGGTACAAAATATGATTGTTCAACAAATATTTTGTTATTGTTTTCTGTTTTGGATGCGGGGCATATTTGTTTGAAAATTAGTTATTTTTTATTTTCACTTATGAGAGAATTTATATTTGTTTAGAAATGATTATTTATTTGTTCGATTGTATTGAGTTCACTTTTTAGCTCAATATTATTTAAGCAAATGAAAAATGCCCCATATAATATTGATCTGTAGACAGCGAGTTTATGAAAGTTTGAATGGTTTGAGAAGTTGCGGATATTTGGATCTGTCATCATGAGTTTCCTTAATATATCAAAAGAAATCTCTTATTCTCAATTGAAGTTACGTCCAGAAAACCCCCATAGTAAATTAAACCTTACTGTGTGAACCATTAAGATATTTCAGTTTGTTTTCTTGTTCTCAGTATGTCCCAAAAAAGCAATGAGCCTACATCTTTGCCCATTCTTCGATGAAATCTTTGTCTTTCCTAGAAAAACAATTTCTAAAATCTACAAACACGAGGGATATCATATTTTGGTACAGATATATAGATATAATGGTTTGCTTCTGAGGAACATACTCAGAACTAGAAAACACAGGAATATCTTAATGGTTTACACTGTAGGACCAAATTTACTATGGAGGTACGATCAAATATTTTTTGGACATAACTATAATTAACAATAATTAAGAATAATAATGAGATTTTCTTTGATAAATTTAAGGAAACCCACAACGACAGATATAGCCATTCCCAAATTTTCAAACCATCCAAACTCTCATAAACTTGCTGTCCTTAGGTTAATGTTTCAAAGAACATTTTTCATTCTCTTAAAAAAGGAACCTGAATAATCAAACAAATAGCTAGATTCCATCACAAGATGGAAACATGTGAGTATAAAAAATTCGATATATTTTAAAATACCATAAAAATTCAGAGTAGATGAGTATCCATTCCTTTACAAAATCAGATACTAAGGAAATTATAGTGAATTTGAAAAAATAAGTGAATTCAGACGACAACTGGGAGAAATGAAAATTTTAATAACAAATGAATAAATCATTATGTGGAATTTGCAGCGTTACCAATGTATTTATTTCCATTCGCTATGAGCACCATCAGTTTTATGTCATGTTATCCGAATGGAAGCATATGAGTCCATATGTTTATGCATCATTATGCATCATTAGTTCATCTTCATTTTTTCGCTATTATTGATAGTACATATGAACAATAGAACAAGTAAAAACAATGAATTATAAGTATATATTCCGCTTGTCAAACTATCCTAACCTAACCCCGAAACACAGATCATATGAACTACTCATACAAGGCAATGTTGTGCAAAGAGCGTAGTTCAAATTTTCGACAAATCAAACTGATCCAGATGAATTCTACCTTCGTATTCCTAGTAAAATTATTCAGTTGATATTTTCATACGAAGAACGTTTTTGAAAAATGTTCTCTGTATGTTTTATATATATATATATATATAAATCTATAACCTCAAAGGTTAGTCAATTGACATTTTCGGGGATCAATGCATGGGCGTTACCATTGTCTTTTTGAAGAGGTGCAGACCTGTGAGAGGCCATGATATTTAAGTGATGTATTTGACAACAATATAATAATTCGAATACTACTTGAAATAACTATGTGCCATCAAATTCACTCAATAGGACAATTTATTTTTTGGGTATATTTCAGTATAATTCTAATTATTTTTAAATGTATCAATTGAATAATACACTCAATTAAATAACTCATATACTATGTGTATGTTGATTTCTATTTATTCTTATAAGTTGCTTACATGACGCGTTTCCTTACATAACTTTTTTAAATGCTTATAAACAACTGGAAACAAGTAAAGGCAAACATGACTCGATAACTGAATTATTATATATTAGTATCACAAATTCAAATTGGAGTTGCCTTTTTATTTCATTTATTCATTCTGTTCTACTAATAAGAGGAATATTATTTTAATTAATAATTATTAAGAACATTTTTACAAATTTCAGAAGATTTATTGTTTCTGATTGAAAATATGTGTATTATTTTTATGCGTATTTACATGTAGTGATTTTTTCTATTTTGGCCTTAAGAACTTAGTAGTTATTTCGAATTCAGTAACAAAAGTAATTTACGTTTGAAATTACATTCAAATACGTGAGAATTTTGAGAATGGTTTTAAATCAACCTCAGATTAAGTTGATGTACTTCTATGAAATTATTTGATTTTGTTTAGCGAATTTTGGGATTTAATTCAAATTAGTTTTGGAATATAAGTTCTAGAGGATGAATACACAGATTTTTCATTCTATAATTGATTTTCATATATTTCAACATGAAAAGTAAGGAAATATCGTGACAACTAGGGATAATTTTCGTTGTTATATCCCAAATGATTATTACTTCCAGAAAAATTAAGCAAAATACTAGTAAAAAAGTGAATAAACACTGAAGGCAAAAAAAATACAATTATTGAGATATTATAATGAAGAATATAATTTTAAATGAGACGTGCTTAAATTTTCCTTATGAAAATTATGAATCGATGTATTCCAGGCCAGGATGAGATACAGGAGCTTTACAATAGTAATAATAATAATTTCAACGAATATAAAAAAATTATCTGAAACTTTTTTGAGCTATTATTGAGTTCTAAATTACGTAAACTGAATTTGAAAAAAATTAATATTTTTCATTTTTAATTGTTTCAACATATTGAGGATTAGTGAATGTAATTTCAACTGAAGAAAGGTTAGTGTGAATTCAAATTGAATTAATACAAGAAGGTGACAAATAAATATTACATTCCGATCAGGCCAAGGAATGATCATTGTGGCTACCCTCATGTGTCTACGCCCATGGATCTGCTTACTACAAGTGCGCAAGCACGGTACTTCTATACTTCAGGTCTGGCAACAATGGTCTACTGTCAAACACTAATATGTACATCTACAACCAAATAAGAACAAATGGTGTAGAAGTTTTTTTTCTCTTCAAATAAAAAATAATGTTGAACATTGGAATAGGGCTCTAATTTTATTCACAGTTTCCACTGAATCTGTTCGTTTCATTGTATAGTGTGTGCATTTCAACTGAAATTATTTATTTCGAAAAATATGGAGAAGAATTCATGTACATTGGAAATCGGAACCAGTATCAACATAAAAAGAACTGATGGTAAGTACAAATTAAGTTAGGCATGAAATAGAATTGATTGCAAACAATTATCTGAAAGCCCTGAATTGTGAAATAACCGTTCGAATACCATATATGTCCTGTTCTTTCGGTATTGTCTTAGGTAATGGATGAATCAGTGACTTCATCCTATTGTCGAAAGGATTTCCACAGTTGTATTCCTTTATTTGCGAACTAATGATTCAGAAATTTACCGAATCTACTTTAACAATAGTGTATACAGAAAAACTGTTATTCGAGTAGAGCTTGCATTTAAGGTTAGGGTAATCCTCTGAAGGTGAAATGACTCAGTTTGTACACCCATTTTGTATACATTTGGAAATAACCCCAAGATTGTACATCTATTTTATCATTTCATTCCTGACATATCAAGCATAGTTTGAAATGAGAAAATTTCCATTTCATTTTCCGCAATTTTTTACTTTAGGTTAGTTATATCCCCATCTGTCAGTTTCTGTTAGCTTTTTTTCGCATTTCCGATCACTTCTGTTTAGTCTTTTACCCCAAGACCTTATTGTAACTCGAAATTCAATTCAAATTCCTACCATGTGTTCATTACTCTGTTTTTATGTGGGTAGTTTCTTGTGAATCATTGCTGTTGTCAAGAATACATAATTATTTATTTCTGAATTATTATAATCAAGGTATTCTAGTTTTCTGTATTAATGGTTTGAATTTGTTCAAGAGACATTTGAAGATGTGGAAAACCATTTAGGGTATTCATTCGACAACACCAATTATAATTAGATTTTTGTTTTTCGAAATTAAATTGGTATGCCTATATATGATCATAGTTGAAAATTCATTAATGAAGTTTAACAAGTACACTACAATGTCATTTAAATTGTACAGAAAACTATTTGATATACTCCAAATATATCGATATACATTATGAAAATTTGAACCCTCTCAATATATTGGAGGAAAAATTTTTCATTGTCAACCTTTGCAATTATTTCAGGGATATTATATTGAATGGTTGATGAATTGCTTGATTTATTGTGCAAAATAATTATTGAATTGAATTCCTAAACATTAATTGAAAAATTTAGTCTGAGGTACCAAATTTTTTAGATATTTTTTTTTCTTTTCTCAAAAAAAATTGCAAAGTAAAAAATTATTTCTCGAAAACTTATTGAATTTTCTTATTCTTAAATAATAAATCTTAGTTTAGAATATTTTTTTCATATTTAATCAATCTCATTAATGAAGTCATTTCATTTAATGATAATGTGGATTTCGAAATCTGAAAGCAAGAGCTAGAAATAGATAATGTAGCCTAGCTTGTTTCAAAGAGTGTTGAATTAATTTTCAAACTAGCAAATTCATAGGAAAATTTCATTTTGGTTGGTTACTTCTCAATAATAATAATTTTTTTGAGCAAAATATTCGTGTTTTCATAACCTTGTTTTTATTGCCTCGATTTCTTGTCAATTTGTTTGGTAAAAATTTCGCAAATTCAGGAAGATGTTCTAAATTATTATATGTATGGTCCATTTGACAGTTTGAAAAATATTGTCTTTTTTATTGACATCTGTATAAGTGAGGGGTTTTAGAAGAGATATGCACTGTTTTGACAAAAGAAATTATTGAACATATTAAAAAATTGAAAAAATGTATATAAGACAGTAATTTATTTCCACAAAAATGTTTGTACTAATACAACAATTGTTTCACCACGATGTGGCTTCTTCAGGTATTACATTGTACTGCCTGATGGTATTGAGTGTAACCGAGTTTATATACATTTTTAGGTACGTGACCAAATAATGGAAGCACAAGTCATAAAAACTCTAGGTGTTTATTGGAGTTTTTCACAAACCAACACATACAGACATCACAATACATAAAACTTCAAACCACCCCACAACCAAAAGATGTCAGCATATAATCGTTTTATTCATAGATTATTGAATGTCCCTTTAAATTCAGAAAACTTTATGAAAGAATTAAATATTATTAAACAAATAGCGTCAAACAACGGTTACAATCCCTTTCTTATAGACAAAATGGTATCCAATAAACAAAACAAAATGGCATTAAATCTCGTGTACCCAATCATTAGAGAGGACAATACACAGAAATATTTTTCGTTGTCTTATGTCAATGGATTATCTGAAAATATTGCTAAATATTTCAAAAGTTGTTTCAATTATAACCCGGTTTTTAAGACAATTAATAACCTTAGTACCTACATAAAAAACAATAAAGATCGTACAAATAAAGAAAATAAATCCGGAGTCTACAAGTTAACTTGCAAAGATTGCCCTTTAGTATACATTGGCCAGACTGGCAGATCATTCAAGAAACGTATCCAAGAACACCAAAGGGGTTATATATACAATTCTGTACATTCGATATATGCTAATCATCTTAAGGAATTCAGGCATAATTTCAACAATAATTATGAAATTATCCACGTTGAAAGCAAAAGTTCTAGATTAACACTTTTAGAATTTCTTGAAATCAACAGGTATAATGCTCGTAAAATCCTTTTGAACGAACAAGCAGATGTCGATCATTCTCCATTACTGAATATTTTTCCTTAATGGCATTTTTAGCGGCAAACTCCAATAAACACCTAGAGTTTTTATGACTTGTGCTTCCATTATTTGGTCACGTACCTAAAAATGTATATAAACTCGGTTACACTCAATACCATCAGACAGTACAATGTAATACCTGAAGAAGCCACATGGTGGTGAAACAATTGTTGTATTAGTACAAAAATTTTTGTGGAAATAAATTACTCTCTTATATACATTTTTTTAATTAAAATGAGTTTCCACCAAGTAAAGACCGAATCTATCAAATATATATTAAAAAATCCCTACTTAATTTATTCTTATCCGTCACCACGTTTAAAAATAGTTTGGATTGGCTGAACTAACGATAACGTCACATTGAAGTAAACAGGTGTGTCATTGCCATCCTTTAGGTTAGTGTCTTGTTCCGTGCGAATTGCAATATTTCCAACTATATGAAATTTTTTATACTAACTCAACTTGCCTTTGACATAGCCCTAGTGTATGACATTTGATTGATAACTTCAGTGTGACGTTATCATAGCCATGTTGATCAAAACAGCGTTTCAGCGTACTTTTTGAATGATATTTTTCTGATTGGTAATTTTTTAGATATTTATTTGGATTAAAACTAACCGTTTTTAGTTTATTGTACCCTGCACATTCGTAATCTATGAAATATTTATCGATGTACTTAAAACATATGCCCAGAAAAAGAAATGAAATATTATAAAATCATTATAGTGGCGACAAGAGTTGGATAGTTGGATCAATTTTAGTGTTTTGTAACCCATAATACTATTGTAGTAAGCATATCATACCCCTAAGCGGGGTGGAAACCCCCTTAAGAATGTTAGATGACAGTAGGGGTCGAGTGACACATTTTCTAGGTTTTGCAATTTTATGAATATGCTAAAAAATTTCTGTTTGACGTTTTGACGTAAAAACTCGTTGGAAGTGATAGGTGAAATGTTTAAGTTTCTGAACGAATTTCAATTGATAAGATGTTCAGTTCCCTATCGCTCATTTCTTAACAGTAGGTATGTCTTTGTTTAAGAGTTTGTTTCCCTTACATTCAATTACCTACTTCGCCAGAGATAAGTTGTAGCATATAATGGAAAAAACAGAAACACTATTACTGTTTAGAAATGAACGGTAGGCAATTATCTTATTATTTAAAATTTATTCATAAACTCGACTACTTAATGCCACTTAAACCATCACTAACGTCGAATTTTTCACACCAAAATAAACGCCAAGTAGAGATTTTTTAGCACATTCATAAATAGAATTGCAGAACCTTCAAAAAGATGCGTCACTCTGCCCCTATTGCCATTTAAGAACCTTGAGAGGGTTGCCAACCTGCTTAAGGTCATGATCGTACGACCCCTAATTTGCAATCAAAAGATGTCCCTCTACAAATAGAAATTGACCCGTCAACGGCGTTTTCCGGAAAAACCCATACTCACAGAATTATCAGACTGGACTGTTTTGATGTGGTCCACTCGGTATATGTATATGCGATTTAATACGTATACATTGAATTTCTAGTTTTCCAAAAACGTCCTTCTGCGTTAAGAAATTTTCTACACGTTTTGGTTTTAATTTCATCCATATTTTTTAAACTGTAATAATTGAATTATTTTAATAAAAATATTATATATCCTGTTTTTCAAAAGAACAAAAGAGTATAGAACAAACTGTCAGTTCATCTGAAGATGAATAATGTGTAAACTTTTGAATTTTTTGGTGCTGAAACATAGTAATTTCTTAAATAGAGGTTAATTCTTGATAGAAGGTATATAAAATTATTTAAATATTTTAATATTAGCCTTCTACATATTTAATTTCAAAAAATTATATTTAATAATTATAACTTCTGAAAATAAATTATTATTTTAATTTATTTTCAGAAGTTATAACTATTAAATATAATTTTTTGAAATTAAATATGTAGAAGGCTAATATTAAAATATTTAAATAATAGCAATTTCTATTAAATTATTTTGATTTGTATTATAGTATAATATAATTTCTCCTTGCCCCATATAGAAAGTCCTAAACATTTGTAATTGTGTTTTTTCATAGCTAATAAATTACATGCGAGATTCATAAAGAAACATTTATAAAAGCATTTATTTAACATTAGGAGCGTTATCGCATTCTTATATTAATAGTTAAATAAAATCCCCTGATATGTATTATGTACTCTTTACAAGTTGAAGTTCATTTAAATATTCAGATTTCGTTGTTGACAATTCCTATCAATTTTTCCAAGAAATGCCATCTATATATTTTCTAATCTATTTATCTGATCATATCTATTATAATGGTTTCCAGGAAGATTTTATCTCTTTCCTGAGTTGAAACAGCCATTACACTGATTTTACAGATAACTAACTCAATTTGTCGATACTTTATCTGTATATATGCAAATTTCTAGCTAAATCTGGAGTTGTTCTCGGGACACTAAAATTTTATTGAATTTTTTTTTTATTTTTCTAATGCTCATGATCGAATCTTGAAACTGAGCGTGTTAACATTTAAATCGTTAATATATTATTACTTGAAACTTCGATTTCAATTTTGTTGGATCTTTGCTTTTAGAAATAATGAGTTATTAGTTTTGACAGATTTGTTTATATCTATTTTATTGAGGATTTTTTTTATTTGCAGTTCTTGTTTACCATAGTAAGTGAGCGAATCAAAAATAGACAGTATGATAGTCAGAAAACAATATAAAAATGTTGTTTTATAAATATACCCTACGCTGAAAACCGAAAAAAACATGCAATTCACTCATTTGCTATGGTAAACCATCACTACAAACAAAAAAATTCCTCTATGACATAGATATAAACATATATTTCAGAACTAATAATTCATTAGAAATAATGTTAAAAAACTCAAAACCTAAAATGAAAAAATCACATTTGTCAGATAATTACCAACTACCTGCTCAAAAACGTACATTACACAAAGCGGTAGGTCCTTTGACACTAGAATTAAGGAACACAGACGCTCTTTCCTCAATAATAAATAGGATTCTACGTATACAGAACATCCAATAAAGGAGAAACATGATTTTCATGAACGTTTTAAGATTTTGCATGAATATAATAAAAACAAATATTAACTTCCGCTATTTTATTGATTTACACGACAATTGTTTCATCATGCCATGATATCATCAGAGGTGCATTAAAACTAAGGTATACAATGCAAAAAATGACCTTAAATACACAGCTCTGATACAAAAAATAGAGGGGTGGCAAGAGGTGGTTTACAATCAATGAAAAATGTTAATTAGGGGGGATCTGTTTAAATCTATTTGATCATTCAATAAAATTTGACTTTTATTATATCTATTGATCTCTAAAGTTTCTAACAGATTTAGTTTCTGACTATTGTTTTCGATATGTAATATTTCATATTTCTTATTAAAATTATGACCAATCTCTAACAAATGGTTGGCATAAGTTGAATTTAGCTTATTCTTAATATAACATTTTTCATTTTCCCGTATCCTTGTCCGGGTGTTTTTTTTAGAGTGATAGAACTTTAAATTGAAATAAACACATTTAAATTAAGATTGAAGCCAATTTTTTTTTATTTGAAAGATAATTTTATGACATGTTTTAAAAATAATTTCCGGCATATGTCCACCACGACTAGCTCTGAGGAACCGCATTCGACCAGACCAATATTGGACCACTTTTTCGAGTAATTCAGGCCTTATTTAATCAATAACACGAGTTCAGTTGGCTTCCAAAGCGTCTATTGTTTCTGATTCATCAACATAAACCAATGACTTGACATAACCCCAAAGAAAATAATCCAGTGGAGTTATATCGCATGATATTGGAGGCCAATTAATTGGACCATTTCTCGAAATAAGGTTATCGTCAAATCTTTCTTTCAATAATACGGTAGCAGCATGAGGTGTAGCACCATCTTGTTGAAACCAAAATACTTCTGGGTCGATACCATTCAAATTTTGAAACAAATAATCATTGATCATCGATCTGTAACAAACACCATCCACTGTAAAATTAGCTCCAGCATCGTTTTTAAAGAAATATGGACCGATGATGCCTCCAGCGTGTAAAGCACACCATACAGTGCATTTTTCAGGATGCAATGGAACCTGCAGAACTTCTTGAGGATTGTTTTCACTCCATATACATGCCGTTCAACCAGAAATGAGCTTCATCACTAAGCAGAATTTTACGATAAAAAAGTGGATCAACTTCAAGCTGTTCTAGGGCCCAATCAGCAAACAAACGACGCTTATTATGGTCAAGTGGCTTTAGTTCTTGAACCAGTTGGATCTTGTATGGGTGTAGACCAAGATCTTTACGCAAAGTTTTCCATGTGGTGGATGCACAGAGTCCAACTTGTTGTGAACGTTGACGAATGGACAAATCTGGATCATCATTAACTGCTCTATAAGTTTGGCGAATAGAGAGAGCACCAATTTTGAAAATAAATTTCAACGATTTGTAAACGTTGTTGAGGCGTGAGTCTTTCCATGATAATTTGTCAATGCTTACTGAACAGAAATGCCAACCATTTGTTAGAGACTGGTCATAATTTTAATACGAATTGTGAAATATTACACATCGAAAACAAAAGTCATAAACTAAATCTGTTAGAAACTTTAGAGATCAGTAGATATAATAAAATTTTATTGAATGATCAAATAGATTTAAACAGATCCCCCCTACTTAATATTTTTCATTGATTGTAAACCATCTCTTTCCACCCCTCTATTTTTTGTACCAGAGCGGTGTATTTGAGGTCACGTTTTGCATTGTATACCTCAGTTTTAATACTCACCTGATGAAGTCATGGTATGAGGAAACAATTGTCATGTAAATCAATAAAATAGCGGAAGTTAATATTCGTTTTTCTTATATTGAAGATGAATTTCCGTCAAGCAATGACCGAGACAATAAAAAATTTTGCATGAAGAAAATGAGGGTCTGAAACTGAATCTGTTGAAAAGTTTAGAAATAAACCGATTAATAAATTCGGGAAATTTATTTAATGAACAAACTGAGTTATTTAATTAACCTCATGGATCTTTTTAACTAGGGACCCGGTGTTTATACCAAAAGTAATCAAAATATTTTATTGTACCTTTATCTCTAAATAGAAAATATTTATATACTGCATGTTACAAAATTTCACACTGTTTATAAGTTAAAGGAAGTTACTATGTAAACAAAACGCGTCATGTGAGCAACTCACAATAATAAAAAGAAATCAACATATTCAGGATGTCAGGATTTGACGTTCATATATTTCAGGGGGTGATTCTAGAGGGCAAAATATGAAGAAACTTCATATCAACTTAGGTCTTAAAATGCACCCCATGGACGCTAGAACTTTTTCAACATGACCTCCAAAATACAATAAACTAGCGATATCCGTGTCACAATTTGGTGAATTCAAATGAAATTAAGCACAAGGAGGTTTTTGGATGAACTGAATCGTCTGGTGATTAAAAAACTTACTGATTCTCATCAGTGGCGGAGATAATAGGGGGTATTCCATCAAATTACTTGTTATTTTTGACTGAGTGACCAAATTGAAATTTTAGTCAAAGAAAAAGACTCATACATGTTTGAAGAAATAAGGTACTCCTCGTTGAAAGCGTTACGGAGCACCATTCTCGAGAAGAAAGGGATTTTGTGATATGCATTCTAACTGAGCCATTGACGTTATTGCTTACGAATGTCAAAGTGACAGATCGCTATTATGATTTTCGAGATAAGCAGTCCGTGGGTCAGTTAGAATGCATGTTATCATAAAATCCTTTTTTTCTTTTATGCTCCGTAACGCTTCCAACGAAGAATAACTTTTTTCTACAATGGATTTCTATCAAGTAAAGGTAAGCACGATTCGAAGGAGTCAAAATAATTGGCAAATTTGAATATTCAAATATTTCTTATATTGTAAGATTGTGTAAGGAATTTTTTATGCAATGCTTGTAGCTCTCATTCGCTGATTTTTTCTGAAACTTATCTTTCTGACGAGTTATTCTTTTTGATATGAAAAAAGTAAGCATTGAAAACACCTGTATAATAAAATTGGATATAATAAAGTTCGAAGTATGTTAATGAAATAAATTTGGTTTCGTTTGAATTTTGAAATTTTGGATATACAAATTCAAACGAAACCAAATTTATTTCATTAACTTACATAGGCCAAAAATCTGAAAAGATTGCTAGATATTTAAAGAAAAAAGAAAAATATAACATCTCTTTTAAAACTATTAATTCTTTAGGCAGCTTAATAAAAAATAATAAAGACGTCATTCCTAAAAACAAAAAATCAGGAGTTAACAAGTTAACATGTAGTGATTGCCCATGTGTATATGTGGGACAGACAGGCCGTTCCTTGTTTGGAAACAAGGATACGAGAACATGAAAAATGTTACATTAATTATAAACCGAATTCAACTTATGCCAACCATTTGTTAGAGACTGGCCATAATTTTAATATGAACTATGAAATATTACATATTGAAAACGTAAGTCAGAAACTAAATCTGTTAGAAACTTTAGAGATCAATAGATATAATAAAAGACAAATTTTATTGAATGATCAAACAGATTTAAATAGATCCCCCCTACTTAATATTTTTCATTAATTGTATACCATCTCTTTCCACCCCTCTATTTTTTGTACCAGAGCTGTGTATTTAAGGTCATGTTTTGCATTGTATATCTCAGTTTAAATACTCACCTGATGAAGTCATGGTATGGCGAAACAATTGTCGTGGAAATCAATAAAATAGCGGAAGTTAACATTTGTTTTTCTTATATTGAAGATGAATTTCCGTCAAGTAAAGACCGTGGCAATCAAAAATTATAATTAAATTTTAAATATCATACAGATTTATTCTGTTAACCTCCTACAAATTTTAATTTCAAAAAATTTTTATTCAAAAACAAAGAATTGAATAAAATACATGTCATCAGAACACACTGTGTCAATTTAATAGACATATATTATTAAAATAAAAAACAGAGGTTTTTTACTTGATAGAAGGAATATTACAAAATTTGAATATCAAAACAGATTTAATCTCTTAGTATCCTATAATTTCATTTTCAAAAATTTTATTCAAAAAATTAATGTCTTATAAGCACAGGCTTATATTTAATAGACGTATAAAATCATAACTCAATATACAATATGAAATGGAATAAATAACCCAACAAATATAAATTGTCAATTAAAATTGATAAATCTATATTTGAAGGAGACAAAATTTTGTTTCTGATCTTACAATTATGAAAACTAATTCCTTGTCAAAAATACAAAACATAATTTGAGGACTTCTCAGAAAATATAATTTATTTGAAATATTTATTATATTTAAATAAGTTACTTCAAAAATGTCTCAAAACATGTATTATATCTTCAGAAAACTATTAGAATTCCGATAAGGTCTTCACCGGTCCTACTTCATATTTAAAAAATAAAATTAATTAACAACAAATATAACTCATATGACAAACCTAGTGATATCTTCGTTTTGTGACGAACATAGAATATCTATATAATAATTTTAAAGTTTGTGTGTTTAAAACGAATAGTATCCCGCTATTCTACTGGCTTTAAGTACCTGTTTCCTTACTTCCTCTTCTATCTTGTTCTCACTTGGTTATCTAATTCTAAGGTATACGATATCCATTACCTGTTCTACCATCTTTTTATCGATTTCTAGTTTGCACCTTATCGGTTCTTTGGAGATTACTAGAGATTTCGTTTTTTCTGCTGAGATTTTCATGTTGAATTTCTTTGAGGTGATGTTAAAGATGTGAACCTCTGCAGGTCATCTTTTTTTTCAGCTATCAGGAAATGTCATCAGCATAGTATATTATTTTTCCCCCTTTTACCCATTTCATAATCTTATTGAAATAATGAAGTAAAACTCCCCCCAAAAACATATTATTCGGTATTAAAATTGACGTTTTCAGAGCACGCAGAAACTACGCGTATGTTGTTTGCACTTCAGCGAAATGAAAGATACTGTAGGGTTTTCCAATAAGAGGTTTTATTTTGATATCGAAAAAGTTTTTTTATTTAGTGAAATCAATGGATTTTTGTTTAATTGTAAACAGGAAGGTATGCCATTAATAATGGAAAACGATATCAGCCAAATAGCCTCCAAAAGTGCTTTATTGCGAACTGTGACTGCAAAATATTCACCATTTTTGTAGTGAATTTTAACAATTTGAATGCGTTGTTGAAGCGTGTGTAGTTCCATTTTTGCAATGGCGTAGCTTTTACTTGTCAAATGTCAAAAAATGACAGCTTCAAAAGTGACAGATAACGGGCTAATGAAAAAGAAACCTCTTATTGGAAACCCTTTATCAAGAGAGGCTAATGATGACACTTAAAACTGAAGGTTTTGCCAGATGAAATAATGGAATAATAAACTAGTAGCGACATATGTTATCAAAGCCGCAAGAACTTATTTTTACTCCTAATACAGGGTTTTATCCATTTTGTGCTTTCGAAAGTTAACGTAAATAAAACACTACTTCATTTAGAATATCGATCAAATTTTTGTTTCAATATAATGCTTGGGACATTGCCATTTTGTGTGGAATACATCATTTAAATGTTCTTCGCGTGTTCGAGCAATATCTCACCAATAACTTGACGGATAGTGGTTTTCACATCGTCAATAGTCTGAAGATTCGTGAATTTTACTGGTTAGGTTACTGGCATATGAGCATGGCTCTTTCACCAGGTGACTTCTCAGCAGTCTCCACAATCTCCCCAGGAAGCAGAAAGTGTGATAAGGGTACGCCTTATCATCGCGCATTAGCAAGAATCACTCCGAAGAGTTGAACCCAACAAGCTTCCAGTTTAGGCTTCAGTCCGAAAACTGTGACTGGTAGCAGCGAAGCACTATCCAACCTCTACTGGCTTTGAAGTGTCAGTACCCGAGCTTTTTTGTGACGCAACTCACTCGCCGAAGGGTCTTCTTATCCACCAATACGAACTCAGTCGCATGAACCAAGATAGTCTCAAGATTTAATTTCTCATTTGATCCTGGTAGGAGCACCGTCAATCCGGTCTGTACTTCAAGACCCACGAACGCTTGTGAAGTCTTTCAATTGATTCTGGCTTCAAGCACCAACGGTCTAGCCGTATCGTCGAGATCCACAAACACCAGAAACGTCTCACAATCGATATAGGTTCAGGACGAGGCCGGTTGTACCGTCAAGTCCCGCTAAACCCTGAAGCATCTCCCGAGATATCCTAAATCATGAATTACTGCGGCCAGATAGATGGGATAAACTTGTAGTCTAGCATGCAGACTTTCAACCACTGCCCCCTCGGGTCCAACGCGAAATTGGGTGGTCAGGTCCTACGAATACTTCCCGATGGCCTCCACCCTCCCGAGGTAACGCTGTATTCTGCATAACGCACTCGGCCATTGGGCCATTGAAAAATCTGGGGATATACTGCAGTAGGGTGAAGTACGTTAGTTTAAAGGGTGAAGCTCTGTGCTGTGATAGACACCCTTGTCACTGACTTGAACAACGCGGCTCAGCCCTCCATTTCACCTTTACTGTGAAACTAGGGTCCCCATTCGATCGAACTTCCACCACACGGGTCCAGTGACTGGCGCGAGTGACATTGCTTTAGACATCAAGACTTAATACTTCATTTCACCGATGAATCTAGGATCTTAGTCAAGACAAGCGCGTCAAGCTACAATGTCATGGGGGATTCGTGAATTCTACCGGTTAGTCTATTGGCATATGAGCGTAGCTCTTTCACCAAGTGACTAGTTATCAGTCTCCACAGTCTGCACCCAGAGGCAGAAAGTGTAATAAGGGTTACGCCTTATCATCGCGCGAGGTGAGAACCCCTACGAAGAGATGAGCCCACCAGCTTCCAGTTTGGGCTTCAGTTCGAAAACCTACAACCGGCTAACTGGTAGCAGCAAAGCACTATCCAACCTCTACTGGCTCTGAATGGTCAGTACCCGCATTGTTTGGGACGCAACTCACGCGCCGGAAGGGCTTCTTATCCATCAATCCGAACGTAGTCTCATGAACTAATATAAGGTAATCCCAAGATTGATGCCTCAATTGATCCTGGTACGAGCACCGTCAACACGGTCTGTACGTCAAGATCCACGAATCCCTGTGAAGTCTTTAGATTGATCGTGGCGTCAAGCACCAACGGACTAGTCGTTTCGTCGAGATCCACAAACCCTGAAACGTTACGCATTAGATCCAGGTTCAGGACGAGGCTGGTCGAACCGTCAAGTGCCGCTAAACCCCGACACATTTCATGAGAATATCCTGAACATGGGGGGTCTGCGAACAGATAAATGAAATACCTCCCTAGTCCAGCATGCGGACGTTCAACCACTACCCTCTCGAGTCCAACACCAATCGGGTGGCCTGGTGATACAAGTACCACCTGTGGGCATCCACCCCCCGAGGTAACGCAGTATGCTACATTACGCACTCGGCCATTGGACAGACAAATCCGGAGATTTACTGCAATAGGGTAGAGTTCGCTAGTTTTAAGGGAGAGGCCCTGTGCTGCGACGGACTCCCTGTCACTGAGTTAATCAACCGGCTCAGCACCCCATTCTACCATAACGGCAAAACAAGGGTCCCATTCGAAAGATTTTCTACCACACAGGTCTAGTGACTGGGGCGAATGGTATCACTTTAGGCATCGAGACTTAACCCTCCATTTCACCGGGATGAAACTAGGGTCCTAGTCAAGACAAGCGCCCCCATCACGGGGACAAGTTTGAGGATTATCGGCATAAACACGATCCTTCGCATTACCCCACCAAAAAATCCAAAGGCGATAAATCATAAGATCTTGGTGGTCAATTCACATCGCCGAAACGTGAAATTACGCGTCCTGGGAATTTTTCTTGCAATAAAGCCAAAACGGATTGTGTTGTGTAGCTTGTTGCACCATCTTAGTGGTACCTCATCTCTTCCAATTCCATATCATTAATTTCAGGCCAAAAAAAAATAGTAATCATTTGAGCGTAGCGATAAAAATTGACGGTTTGAGTGACACCTTCTTTATTTTCAAAGAAGTACGGGCCAATCACTCCACCAGAACAAATTGCACACCATACAGTGACTTTTTGTGGATGTAATGGTCTCTCAGGAGTTACATGAGGACTTTAATTGCCCAGATGCGACAATTTTGCTTGTTTACATAGCCACCGAGTGAAAAATGTGCTTCGTCGCTGAAGAAAATTCGATGCGAAAAGTTGTCACCCAAACGTTTTTGTTCAAGCACCCAATCGGCATATGTTCTACGCATTCTATGGTCAGCTGGCTTCAGCTCTTCTGTCAGCTGAATCTTATGAGGAAGGAGATGCAAATCCAGATGCAAAAGACGCCATAGCGTGGCGTAAGAGAATCCCAAATGTTGTACGAGCCAATGAATTGATAAATTTGGATCCTCGTCAACACTTTCACCTATAGTCTAAATATTTTCGGTCGAGCGTGCATTTCGATGATGTATGGGCCTTAAGACATCAGTTACGATCCATCGTCGTCGAGTTTTTTCACTGTGTTACCAATTTTAAGCCCAGATGGACGATTACGTCGACCATAATCTGCCCGTAATGCACGAAACGTACTTATAACAGAATCATTATTTTTGTAGTAAGTTTTCACAATTTTCACACGTTCAACAGCACATAAACGATCCATATTGTTAAATGGCTAATCTTCAACTTAACATATGAAGCTTCGGATCACAGTTCTGCTCGACATATGTCATTGAAACAGGGCTGTGAAATCCGGACCACGAAATGGATAATCCGTTATTAAATGAACGAGCTAATGTACACACATTTCTGAATTCTGCCGAACAAAAATGGTTCATTAGATACACTCTCCCAGCATCAACAAATGGATCGTATGCAAAATAAAGTTGTTTTGACAAATGTTTGCTCCACGACTTGATTTTGGTAAAACAAACACTAACAATAAATGGATTCAAGACAAATTGAACTTTGCCTTGATTTTCATGACAAATGTTTCTTGATTTTGCTCGAACCAAAGTTGCTTGTGGTTTCAGTTATTGCATAATAAAAAGGGGTTAAATTCATTATATCTATTTCGAAATGAATCAAAGCTTTTCGGACATACCTGGTAAGTAAATGTCAAGGTGGAATCAGTGGATCGATATTGCATGCGGAAGATTGTCAAGTGTTTGATAAATGAATGAAGTTGGTAGAACAATGTTGCAATTAACTTTGTTCGATCAAAACAATCGCGTTTCTAGTTATTCGGATTATTTAAACTACAAGAAAATACTCCAGTGATTAAAATTAATGAAATCAGGACCAAATACTTTAACAACAACGAGGCATTAAACAACAGGAACTTCATGTAAACAGCAGAAAATGACTGTCTAATTGGATGCCATAACAGGAAGAACATGAGTTTTCTAATCGTTCATTATAAGTGAACTTTTGAAAATGATCTTCCAAGAATTTCACCAAAATAAAAATAATGTAAACGTGGTTGATGTGGAATGAGTAAAATTTTAAGCTCAAAATTGATAGAATGAAAAAAGGGAACCTGTTATTATTTCATTCCTAGTCAAACAGCTAACAGTCTCAACAATTAAATTATTTTCGTGGTACGAAAGATGAATTTAACTTGAACTTCTTCAGTAATTCCAATGTGATCCTTTCAAAATTCGTATCATACACTTTTTTGGACGAACTTGTATCGATCTGATACTTGCATACAAACGCACTGCGGATATTTAATTTTGCTTATTATTTCCCGTTCAAAATCATAAATAAAATAAAATAATTATTATTTTCAATGAGGAGTATGCGCTATAGTAAAGTTCTACAAATCGCGATAACATACACACATTGTCAAAAGTCTTGGCCCCCTAGGTTTCTCAAGAAATCAACAATCTTTGTTCTGGAAATGCGATGATATTTTCCTCTATTTCAACTGCAATATATTTAATAGAAAATCTTTTCAGATACTGAATTGTTTCAGCCGTTACTATTTGGTAGTTGATCATAATTAAAACAAATTGTGGAAATTACTATGCTTTACTACCAAAAAAAGATATATTACACATTTTCTTCTGACTCGAGTTTCTGGAAATGAACTATCCCATCATCAGACAACTGAAGACCTAACAGTGGTATAGTGGTATTTAAAAAAAAGTGATAAATATTTTGAATATTAACAGATAAACAGATGGTACCCATTTAAATATCTCAAATAATTTTTGGGGTTACATAGCTCCGTACAGTCATTCATTATTTTTACATTATTTTGTTGTATATCTCAAATATTTGGATTTACAAAGCTCCATACAGTCATTCATTATTTTTTACATTATTTTCATTGTGAACAAATTGGAAAATTTCAATAATCAAGTTTCTTTTCTTTTGAATCTACATGTAAAATTTTCTTAATATTTTCTTTTGTCGAAAGGAAATACTGTTTTCTAAAGAATCAGTGGAAAAAGTTGAATTTTTGTTTACTTTTCAAATTCATTTTATGTTCATTGAAAAAGGTTTTAAACAGATGTTACTTTTTAAATATCTCAAATATTTTAGATTTACATAGCTCCGTACAGTCATTCATTATTTTTACATGATTGTTATTGCGAACTAATTTGAAAATTTCAATGATGGGATAGTTCATTTCCCGAAACTCGAGTCACAAGAAAATGTGTAATATATCTTTTTTTGGTAGTAAAACATAATAATTTCTACAATTTGTTTTAATTAAAAAATCTTTGTTATTCTTTGCTTCATGCAGGATGAGACAAAATAGGAAAAATGAGAAAAAATTTATCGATTATTTATGTTTGATTTATTATAGTTATTCTACAACTAAATCCAAATTCAATAGTCCGTATTACCACCTCTTCTTTAAATCAACTGCCCCTCAAGCATATCGTTTCATTCTTCCTGAAGGGTTAAACTTAATTCCTGAAAAGTTGAAGGTGGGTTTTGGCGATGACTTTTGATGATGTGTGTACATCTTTATAACAATTCTAAACGCAAACAAGCCCGATTAGGTTTTGTTGATCGCAGGGACATAAGTAGCAGACATGCGCACGTTTCGAAACTTGTTGGTTTCTCGTCAGTGCCCTGTAATGTCCAGCGACTACAAATCTGTCACGCACCTATATTCGCTCTGCACAGGAACACCGATATATTTATCATATACTAGCTCTATCAGATATATTTGTTGCCCTGTCTCGATTTGTACAACTTTCTGTTACCATAGCTCATACTCCTTATTAATGATATTCGGTACAGATTATCAGCCGGATTAATTTATTTGAATATTATTCATTTAATCGTTTCTTGAAAGTTTGCTTAGTATTATCGTGAAACAGTGGGGTACCTAGAAAAAAAATGGTGAAAAGTACCGACGTGAACTTGAAGCTTTTGTGCGCTTTTTCAACAGTCCATTTTCATTGGAAATTTCAAATCTGTGAATTACTCCTTAAAAAGACACATCTGAAATCACAGAATTCTGTCATTGATTTGATTCTGTCATTCGAAAGTCAAATAAACGTTATTTTTTGCAATTTGATGACTGTTTTTCCGAAGAAATGGAAAATACCATGAAAATGAAATATACATTTTTAAAAAGCTCCAACCTTCTCCCTTCGATATCAGCATCATTATATATTGACAATAAGGAGTAGAAAGAGAATTTATCGAACACAAACTTTATATACTTTTCTTCCTTTTTGCAGAAATCACATGAGAAATAGATGGATTAGTATAGGGTGTTTTTCTTTTAGAGTGATAGAACTTTAAATTGAAATAAAACAATTAAATTTAGATTGAAGCTAATTTTTTTTTATTTGAAAGATAATTCTATGACATTTATGTTTTAAAAATAATTTCTAGCATATGCCCACCTTGACTAGCTCTGAGGAACCGCATTCGACCAGACCAATTTTGGACCACTTTTTCCGGTAATTCAGGCCTTAATTCATCAATAACACGAGTTATATTGGCTTCCAAAGCGTCTATTGTTTCTGGTTTATTAGCATAAACCAATGACTTGACATAACCTCAAAGAGAATAATCCAGTGGAGTTATGTCGCATGATCTTGGAGGCCAATTAATTGGACCATTTCTCGAAATAATGTTGTCGCCAAATATTTCTTTCAATAAATCAATTGTTACGGTAGCACCATCTTGTTGGAACCAAAACACTTCTGGGGCGATATCATTCAAATTTTGAAACAAGTAATCATTGATCATCGATCTGTAACGAGCACCATTCACCTTAACATTAGCTCCAGCATCGTTCTTAAAGAAATATGCACCGATGATGCCTCCAGCAGTGCATTTTTCAGGATGCAATGGAACCTGCAGAACTTCTTGAGGATTGCTTTCACTCCATATACGTCAATTTTGCTTGTTTACATAGCCGTTCAAACTGAAATGAGCTTCATCACTAAACACAATTTTACGATAAAAAAGTGGATCAACTTCAAGCTGTTCTAGGGCCAAATCAGCAAACAAATGACGATTATTATGGTCAAGTGGCTTTAGTTCTTGAACCAGTTGGATCTTGTATGGGTGTAGACCAAGATCTTTAGGCAAAATTTTCCATGTGGTGGATACACAGAGTCCAACTTGTTGTGAACGTCGACGAATAGAAAAGTCTGGATCACCATTAACACTATGACTTACAGCAGCGATATTTTCTTCTGTACGTACAGTTCTTTGTCTTGTTGTTATTGTTGCATCGAGTAGAGAAAATGTTGTCCGAAATCTATCGAATAAGCTGCTCTGATGGACGATTATGTAAACCATAAATTTCACGAAGTGCTCTATAAGTTTGGCAAATAGAGCAGTGATTCTGAAAATAAATTTCAACAATTTGTAAACGTTGTTGCGGCGTGAGTCTTTCCATGATGATTTGTCAATTACCGCTTACTGCTTACTGAACAGAAATGTCAAAATAACTTGGCTTCTACCTTCTGTCAAATCACAGTTATCCTTATCGAAAGTCTATCACTCTAAAAAAAACACCCGATATAAAGAAACTGACCAAATCCAAAAGCTTACGTAGTATATCTTCCTGGTACGGGCATACAGAAGCACTGCAAAGGCTGCACTGTGACTTGTTTTCTTTTCAGAGTTAATCAAACTTTCTGTGTTTTTGGGTATGTGATGATTTTACTGGAAGTACTCATCAATAAAATAATAAAGAATATTCCCACAATTTATTAATTAACAACAATTGTTTCGCCACTACTGTGGTGTCTTCAGGTTTACATTTTGAACTAACTTGTTCATCAATATCGAATCCTAATTTTGCTGTGTATTTACATCGAAATTATTGGTTTCATTCAAAATTCCGTTCAGAGATAGCAAACAATAAAGTGATCTCAAACGTTATGTTTCTTATCAAATGATAAGAGGAAGACAAGCCGAATTTAAAGGGGTCCATACGGAACACGACAAATTGGAGTTTGTCTATTATCATGGCTCACGAAATGGATAATAGGGTGGTTGAAGTACTGCGGAGGAACTCGTGAGGAACAGAAGGAAGATAAAGTCCGCTATCGAGGCTTCCGAAAGTAACCTCTTGTTAAAGATTGAAGAACTCAACCGCACCCATAAGTTGGAGGTTGAGAACTCGGTGCTTTCGGATAGATTGGAAGCCATGGAAATTTCTTCAAGGAAAAATAACTTGATATTGTTTGGTTTGGAGGAGTCCAAATGTTTTCCTACTAAGAGTGTGTGTAAAACTCTGAGAGAATTGTTAGATGTGACTGTGGTAGTGAATGAACTCAATAATGCTTACAGACTGGGACTTCAACGTGAAGGCCCCTTGAAGATTGAATTCTTGTCCTACTCAAAGAAGTTGGAGATTTTGAAGCGTAGCGAAAAGTTGAAGGGAAGCAAGATTAGGATCAGAAACTATCTGACGTATAGGCAGAGGTGCATTAATAGGATTTTAAGACAACACTTGGAGAGGGCGAGACAGGATCTGTCTTCAAGATACTTCATAAGGGGCAACAAATTGATAATAGACGCTACTGCCTATACCGCAAAGGAGCTGAAAAGTGAGGTTACTTATCAGATAACCCCTTGTAGGGTGCACCATAAACCCCGTCCATGCAAGTCCGCGGGGAAAAGCAGAACTAAAATAGCGAACATGAGAACGTGATCTGTTTGTGAAGTCAGATGGTTGATGAGGGTGCTGAACTTGGGGATAGAGTGGGAGAGAAATTCAAGGCCCCTCCAAATAGGGGTACCACTAAGAAGTCGTCAAAAGGAGACAAAATAAAGTCATTCAGGAACAAAACAAAGTTTTTGAGGTCGGGATGCCGTAATTAAATTTGGCATGTTTTTTGTGTCTTTTGGCCTGTTCTTTCAAGATTGGAGTGATTTTGTCTTTTTGTACCAGTATTTATTGTACCATTCGGGCAGTTTTAGTGCTGTTGTATATTTTTTTGTTTACGGAGCTGGAGGTATTGCTGGTGGTATTGGAGGATGTTGCCTTCATTAAAGATTTCTTTATAGATGCTCATTACAAACTGTGTTTGCTGCAAATCTACATAAGAAGTATTAATAGGAATTTTAAAGAGTTCCTTATATTGTTGTCATCTTTTGAGCATGAAATAGAAATAGTAGTCTTGAGTGAAACCTGGGAAGTGGAGATTGTCAACCACTTTAATATTCCCAAATACGAACCACTATAGTGGTTCGGTGATAAATCAGAATGATGATGATGGTCGTAGTTTATGTGAGGTGTTTGATATACATTCTGTCAAGAAAGTACCGGGAATTATCGATTTAAATCTGGCGGGGCAATGAGGCAGGTAAAATTTTTTTTCCTAGGTTGGTACCACTGTCCTTAATTACTATGCCAAGCTTGAGCGGGATCTGTCAACTAGTGTGTTTGCAACAGCTGATTAAGTCAGTCGATGTCAGAGTGCGTGCCGATTTTTACTATGGGTGATTACGTTGAGCAAAGAATTTGTTTAAAGTTTTGTATTGCAAATGAATTTTCGTGTGCCGATGCATTGAAAATGTTGCAAAAGGCCTTTGGTGATAATGCTCTATCGAAAACTCGTGCATATCAGTGGTACAGAGCCTTCAAGGACGGTCGTGAAGTGGTCGCCCATCGACGGCTTCGATCGAAGATAACGTCGATAAAATTTAGGAAAGGGTGCTGGAAAACCGTCGTACCAGCTTGAGAGAGATAGCACATGATCTTAAGATATCCCACGAGTCCGCACGTACGATTTTGATTGATATTTTGGGCATGAGAAAGGTGGCCGCACGACTCGTACCGAAAGACCTGAATTTTCTTCAAAAACGTCATCGCAAACAGGTTGCTTCAGACATGCTGGATCGCTGTAATTCCGATTCTACATTCATGGAACGCATTATAACTGGTGATGAGACCTGGGTCTACGAGTACGATATGCAAACAAGCCAGCAATCATCGGAATGGGTGGCAAAAAATGAGCCGAAACCGAAAAAACCACGCCAAAACCGCTCGAAAATGAAGGTGATGCTCATTGTTTTCTTCGATATCCGTGGCGTGGTGCACTACGAATTCGTTCCAGAGGGTCAGACGGTAAACAAGGAGTATTAACTAGGCGTTATGAAACGTTTGCGTGAGCGTATCCGTAAGAAGCGGCCAAATTTGTGGGCGAACAACTCATGGATTTTGCATGACGATAACGCGCCTTCTCACCGAGCTACGATTGTGACTGATTTTCTCGCCAAAAACTCAACAAACGTGCTTCAGCAACCACCGTATTCGCCGGATTTGGCTCCCTGCGACTTTTTCCTCTTCCCAAAACTAAAATTGCCCCTTCGTGGCACCCGTTTTGAGTCGATTGAAGCCATAAAACAAAATTCGGCGCGAGAGCTAAAGTCCATCCCGGAAAGCGCCTATAAAAAATGTTTCGATAATTGGAAGTGCCGTTGGCATAGATGTATTGGAGCAAATGGAGCCTTTTTTTGAAGGCGACCCAATAAATTTTGACGATTAAATGTAAAAATGTTGTTTTAATTGAAAATTCCCGGTACTTTCTTGACAGAGTAGTATGAAGTTAAATTAAAAACAATAGTCAACCTGAATATGCTTTTTTGTTCTATGGAAAAAAGACAATGTTGTACCGTACGAGGGTTGCCTTTTATATTTCGGGATTGGACAACCCTAGTGTTGCAATCTGGCAACTGACAGCTCTAGCGTGAAGTTTAACATTTTTGAGGTTATGCGTACTCAGAACGTTTTGACATACGAGCGCTATTTGTGTTGTTTACAGTAACTTAAAAGATTCATCATGGCCAAAAAGTGGAATTAAATCGTGAACATTTTAGTGCGATTATTTTTTAAAACTTTCGACGTGGATTAACTCAGCAACAGTGCATCGATGAACTTAATTAAAATCTTGGCGATGAAGCTCCATCAATAACCAGTGTTTGTCGATGGTATGGTGAAGTCAATCGAGGTCGTTGTTCGCTCCAAGACAAATTTCGTGAAAGTCGTCCAAAATTAGTTGTTGTGCCTGTTATCTCTGAGGATGAAATAAGGTCAATTATGTCGAAATTTCCGAACAAGGCTACAGCTGGTGATGATGGCATTCCATCATATGTCATAAGCGATTACAGTTTCGTGCTTGCAAAGCCCCTGTATCATATTATTATTTTAAGTCTAAAATCATGTATCTTCTCTAAGAAATGGAAGAGACCTCGTGTGGTTCCTGTATTCAAGAAGGGAGATGGCTCCCAGATTGAAAATTATAGACCAATTTCGATATTGTCCAATTTTGCGAAGGTTTATGAGGAGCTGTTACATGGACATATGTATTTCAAAGCTAGTTCATATTTTTCCATGGAGCAGAACGGTTTTGTTAAAGCAAGATCTACTGTCACTAACTTGGTAACAATCGCACAGTATATTACTGAACGTTTAGATGACGGAGGTCAGGTTGATGTGGTGTATCACTTATCACGAGCCTTCGACTCTGTCGATCACGATATTCTACTGATGAAGATCTCGTCCTTCGGTTTCAGTTCGGCATATGTGGAGCTCATCAGATCCTACTTGGAGGATAGGATAAATTATGTCTTCTACAATTGTTATAGATCACTTGAGTATGTTCTTTTATGTGGAGTGCCTCAAGGATCAAATTTGGGACCATTATTTTTTATCATGTATATGAATGATCTTTTCACTTCTCTTAGGTGTCCTGTTTTAGCGTTTGCCGATGACTTGAAGATTTACATGAGAATACGCAGTCCTGATGATTTGGTGCTGCTCCAGTCAAGCTTGGAGTATATTCATAGTTGGTGTTTATGCAACAAACTCATGCTGAATATGGAGAAGTGTTTTAAAGTTACATTCAGTAGAAGGTCACATCGGTTGACTTATAGCTAACAACTATGTTGGCGATAAAGATCAAATATATGACCTTGGAGTCTTGTTTGATTCCACGTTCACTTTCATCCCACATATTGAAGAGTTGTGTGCGTCTGCTAGCCGCATTTTGGGCATCGTGTCGAGGTGTGGCAGGGACTTCAGTGATCTGTCAATTTTGAGGAGTTTGTATTTCACGCTGGTCAACAGTAAGCTGGAGTATGCACACTTGATATGGTTTCCTATTTACGACTGTAATTTGGTATCACTGGAGCGCATTCACAGAAAGTTTTTCAAGTTTATGTTGTTTAGGCAGACTGGCATACTACTCTGTCAGGAAAGTACCGGGAATTTTCAATTAAAACAACATTTTTACATTTAATCGTCAAAATTTATTGGGTCGCCTTCAAAATAGGCTCCCTTTGCTCCAATACATCTATGCCAACGGCACTTCCAATTATCGAAACATTTTTTATAGGCGCTTTCCGGGATGGACTTTAGCTCTCGCGCCGAATTTTGTTTTATGGCTTCAATCGACTCAAAACGGGTGCCACGAAGGGGCAATTTTAGTTTTGGGAAGAGGAAAAAGTCGCAGGGAGCCAAATCCGGCGAATACGGTGGTTGCTGAAGCACGTTTGTTGAGTTTTTGGCGAGAAAGTCAGTCACAATCGTAGCTCGGTGAGAAGGCGCGTTATCGTCATGCAAAATCCATGAGTTGTTCGCCCACAAATTTGGCCGCTTCTTACGGATACGCTCACGCAAACGTTTCATAACGCCTAGGTAATACTCCTTGTTTACCGTCTGACCCTCTGAAACGAATTCGTAGTGCACCACGCCACGGATATCGAAGAAAACAATGAGCATCACCTTCATTTTTGAGCGGCTTTGGCGTGGTTTTTTCGGTTTCGGCTCATTTTTTGCCACCCATTCCGATGATTGCTGGCTTGTTTGCATATCGTACTCGTAGACCCAGGTCTCATCACCAGTTATAATGCGTTCCATGAATGTAGAATCGGAATTACAGCGATCCAGCATGTCTGAAGCAACCTGTTCGCGATGACGTTTTTGAAGAAAATTCAGGTCTTTCGGTACGAGTCGTGCGGCCACCTTTCTCATGCCCAAAATATCAATAAAAATCGTACGTGCGGACTCGTGGGATATCTTAAGATCATGTGCTATCTCTCTCAAGCTGGTACGATGGTTTTCCAGCACCCTTTCCTTAATTTTATCGACGTTATCTTCGATCGAAGCCGTCGATGGGCGACCACTTCACGACCGTCCTTGAAGGCTCTGTACCACTGATATGCACGAGTTTTCGATAGAGCATTATCACCAAAGGCCTTTTGCAACATATTCAATGCATCGGCACACGAAAATTCATTTGCAACACAAAACTTTAAACAAATTCTTTGCTCAACGTAATCACCCATAGTAAAAATCGGCACGCACTCTGACATCGACTGACTTAATCAGCTGTTGCAAACACACTAGTTGACAGATCCCGCTCAAGCTTGGCACAGTAATTAAAAACAGTGGTACCAACCTAGGAAAAAAAATTTCCCTCCCTCATTGCCCCGCCAGATTTAAATCGATAATTCCCGGTACTTTCTTGACAGAATGTATATCCCGACCGTGGTACTGATCTGTCTTTTATCATGGATGAGATGAGGATATCATCGTTGCTTGCTAGGCATGAGAATCAATGTGCAAAGTTTGCTAAGAGACTGTTGACCGGAAGGATCGACTCACCTTATCTGCTATCGAAAATAAATTTCAATGTTCCAAGATTGGCAGCGAGGTCTACATCTACTTTTTATTTGCGTACAGCTCGTACTAACTTGTCGAAGCGGGCACCGGTGGACTGTATGTGTGAATGTGCTGATAAACTTCGAGTGAATATATTTGGTTAGTTTTGTGAATTATTGATTATTTTATGTTTTTGTTCATTATTACGTTGTAATATTCCGCATTCTGTAACAATTTACCCTGTAATTGGGATATTCCTGTTGGGAAAAATAAAGAAATATATTATTATTAATATATTATTAAAAACCATTGATGCTGTGCGCGAACTGAGATTGAAAGATCGTCATGTGACCTATCGTGAGATTGAGACAACCTTATGCATTAATCGGACCAGCATAGTATAGTCCTAACTTGGCACCGAATGACTTCTTTTTTCCCATACTTAATGAATAAACTGAGAGGTCAACGTTTTTCGACACCTGAAGAAGCGGTTGATGCCTTCAGAATGCATGTTTTGAAGATACCTCAATCAGAGTGGCCAACGGGCTTCGACAATTGATTCAAACGCATGCAGAAGTGTATAGATCTTCATGAGGAATATTTTGAAAAACAATAAAGCGATTTTCGATGATTAATATTTGTTTTTGTTCTCTATTCCCAGAATATAAAAGGCAACCCTCGTATTACCGGCCTCATATCAGGTGTTTTTTTTCAGAGTGATAGAACTTTCGATAGGGATACTGTGATTTGACAGAAGGTAGAAGGCATGTTGTTTTGACATTTCTGTTCAGTAAGCATTGACAAATTATCATGGAAAGACTCACGCCGCAACAACGTTTACAAATTGTTGAAATTTATTTTTAAAATCAGTATTCTATTCGCCAAACTTATAGAGCACGTGAAATTTATGGTTTACATAATCAGCTTATTCGTCGAACTATCGATAGATTTCGGACAACATTTTCTCTACGCGATGCAACAACAACAACACAAAAAACTGTACGTACAGAAGAAAATATCGCTGCCGTAAGTCGTAGTGTTAATGATGATCCAGATTTGTATATTCGTCGACGTTCACAACAAGTTGGACTCTGTGCATCCACCACCCGGAACATTTTGTGTGAAGATCTTGGACTACACCCATACAAGATCAAACTGGTCCAAGAACTAAAGCCACTTGACCATAATAAGCGTCGTTTGTTTGCTGATTGGGCCCTAGAACAGGTGGAAGTTGATCCACTTTTTTATCGTAAAATTGTGCTTAGTGATGAGGCTCATTTCTGGTTGAACGACTATGTAAACAAGCAAAATTTCCGTATATGGAGTGAAAACAATCCTCAAGAAATTCTGTGGGTTCCATTGCATCCTGAAAAATGCACTGTGTGGTGTGCTTTACACGCTGAAGGCATCATCGGTGCATATTTCTTTAAGAACGATGCTGGAGCTAATGTTACAATGAATGGTGCTCGTTACAGATCGATGATCAATGATTATTTGTTTCAAAATTTGAATGGTATCGACCCAGAAGTGTTTTGGTTTAAACAAGATGGTGCTACACCTCATGCTGCTACCGTAACAATTGATTTATTGAAAGAAAGATTTGGCGATAACCTTATTTCGAGAAATGGTCCAATTAATTGGCCTCCAAGATCATGCGACATAACTCCACTGGATTATTTTCTTTGGGGTTATGTCAAGTCATTGGTTTATGCTGATAAACCAGAAACAATAGATGCTTTGGAAGCCAACATAACTCGTGTTATTGATGAAATAAGACCTGAATTACTCGAAAAAGTTGTCCAAAATTGATCTGGTCGAATGCGATTCCTCAGAGCTAGTCGTGGTGGACATATGCCGGAAATTTTTTTTAAACATAAATGTCATAAAATTATCTTTGTAATAAAAAAAATTGCCTTCAATCTTAATTTGAATGTGTTTTATTTCAATTTAAAGTTCTATCACTCTGAAAAAAAACACCTGATTCATACCAGATCACTGAATTTCTAAATGATCTTGAGGTTTTTTTGTCGAGTGAGTTTTTGGAGGGCATCACCTATTTTGTGGGTGATATCAACATTGAAATTTTGGATCGGTTAAATACGGTGACTAAGGAATATCAGGAGGTATTGAATGCATGTGGTTTTCAATACGTCATCAAAACATCTACAAGAGAAACTATAGATACGTCATTGTGCATCGATCACATTTTTGTCAAGGGTATGAAATCAGGTGACACCTGTCGTTCTGAAGAGTCATGTTACAGACCATTACACCACATTGGCTTTCCATTCAATAGTTCGAAGTCGTGTTTTGAGCTGTCTAAATTTAAGAGAAAGGTTGATTGTGATATTTTGCTGAATGACCTCAGAAATGTATCTTGGGAGCAATTTTATGATAGCGTTGATGTAGAGAAGAGAGCCAAAATTTTCATGGGAAACTTATCTCGATGTTTGAACTCGGCTGCAAGTATGGTAAAGATACGCTACCCCAAGAGACGGCAACCCTGGATAACTCAGGGGTTAATTGGATCAATCCGTACGCGGGATATTTTATACCAGAAATTTTTTAAACTCAAAACTGTTGAGAGTATGAAACAGTACCCAAGTTACCGCAATAGGTTGAATTACCTTTTAAAAAAAGTGAAAATTTGTTATTATAAACAGAAACTTAATTGTGCGGATGGTGATAAAACTTGGGCTATTTTGAGGGATGTTTCGAATGAACCTAACACATGCCCATGAAGTCCAATTAGAATCGTAGTGGGGGGGTCATGAATACTGATGAGAAGAAAATTGCTGATGCAATGAATATTTTCTTCACTAATATTGGCGAAACGCTACCCTCTGAGGTTCCCAAGGTTCCCCAGAACGTTCAATTTAAGCGAAAGTCATATCGAAATAAGATATAACTTTGGGAGTACCACAAGGATCCGTCCTCGGGCCCCTTCTCTTTTTACTTTTTATTTATAATCTTCCCGATAATTTGCGACGAATGTTCATCAATTTGTGTAACTGTCTGGGATGTAACAGTATATTATCACTCCCAAAAAAGTTTTATATTGGTTTATTCACTGATGATGCTTCAAGGGCAGTTACAGCGCCTAGTTTTGAGGAGCTTCAGATGCTTTAAGTACAGATCTTTGTGAACTGTTGTCAGGGGGATAATTTGATGATCAACATTGATAAAACTGAATGTATTCATTTTAATTGGCCATAATGGTCCTTCGGTTTTCAGATACTGCCAGCCCATCTACGAATAGTACTAAATTTCTAATACCAGAAGTGAGGGAACATTGTATATCCCAAAACACAATACAGCCAAGTTTGAGATGTCCCCATGTATCAGTGCATTAAACTTTATAATCATTTGCCGCATGGTGTTCATTTTTTTAATTTCAAGGAATTTAAGAAAACTTTTAAAGGTATATTTTGCGTAAATGTTATTACTCTTTAAAAATTTTCCTGACATATAAGTGAGTAGTTGATTTTGTACATTTATATTTTTTTTACTTTTTTTATGACGTGTCCCATACATTTAATTGTCAAAAAGGAATCAAGAAATTATTATTATTATTAATCGATTGTCACCTGAGATGGAATGAACATTGTGCTGAGTTACATAAGAAACTAACATATTACTATTATTAACTCTGAAAATTACACAATCACTTCTAATAATATAGCTATTAAAATTTTAAAAAAGGGAGAAGTTACAAATAATCGACAATTTTCGGAAAAATGGATGAAAAAATATATGCAAAAAAGGGATACAAATAACCATCAATTTACAGAAATACCGATAAAGAAAATATGCGAAAAGAGGATACAAATAAACATAAAATATATTGGGACCAATTATCGGAAATTCCTCACTATGTATTAATATTCAGTAAATGAAATCTGGCGATATCTGTTTGGACGTTGAGACGAATATCAAGGTTCTTGTACCTACTGATTGTTACTGCTTCCATAATTTAAAGATAATTCTGACGATATTCCTATTTTATGAAAATCCTATATAGATATAGGAATAAAACGATATACTACTCTGTCAAGAAAGTACCGGGAATTTTCAATTAAAACAACATTTTTACATTTAATCGTCAAAATTTATTGGGTCGCCTTCAAAATAGGCTCCATTTGCTCCAATACATCTATGCCAACGGCACTTCCAATTATCGAAACATTTTTTATAGGCGCTTTCCAGGATGGACTTTAGCTCTCGCGCCGAATTTTGTTTTATGGCTTCAATCGACTCAAAACGGGTGCCACGAAGGGGCAATTTTAGTTTTGGGAAGAGGAAAAAGTCGCAGGGAGCCAAATCCGGCGAATACGGTGGTTGCTGAAGCACGTTTGTTGAGTTTTGGCGAGAAAGTCAGTCACAATCGTAGCTCGGTGAGAAGGCGCGTTATCGTCATGCAAAATCCATGAGTTGTTCGCCCACAAATTTGGCCGCTTCTTACGGATACGCTCACGCAAACGTTTCATAACGCCTAGGTAATACTCCTTGTTTACCGTCTGCCCCTTCTGGAATGAATTCGTAGTGCACCACGCCACGGATATCGAAGAAAACAATGAGCATCACCTTCATTTTCGAGCGGCTTTGGCGTGGTTTTTCGGTTTCGGCTCATTTTTTGCCACCCATTCCGATGATTGCTGGCTTGTTTGCATATCATACTCGTAGACCCAGGTCTCATCACCAGTTATAATGCGTTCCATGAATGTAGAATCGGAATTACAGCGATCCAGCATGTCTGAAGCAACCTGTTCGCAATGACGTTTTTGAAGAAAATTCAGTAAATCGTACGTGCGGACTCGTGGGATATCTTAAGATCATGTGCTATCTCTCTCAAGCTGGTACGACGGTTTTCCAGCACCCTTTCCTTAATTTTATCGACGTTATCTTCGATCGAAGCCGTCGATGGGCGACCACTTCACGACCGTCCTTGAAGGCTCTGTACCACTGATATGCACGAGTTTTCGATAGAGCATTATCACCAAAGGCCTTTTGCAACATTTTCAATGCATCGGCACACGAAAACTCATTTGCAACACAAAACTTTAAACAAATTCTTTGCTCAATGTAATCACCCATAGTAAAAATCGGCACGCACTCTGACATCGACTGACTTAATCAGCTGTTGCAAACATACTAGTTGACAGATCCCGCTCAAGCTTTGCATAGTAATTAAGGACAGTGGTACCAACCTAGGAAAAAAAAATTTTACCTGCCTCATTGCCCCGCCAGATTTAAATCGATAATTCCCGGTACTTTCTTGACAGAATGTATCCAATCAAATTTTCACAGGTTTATTGAAAATATTGTTCTCACATGATGGCTACATCATTATCAAGTGTCCAGATACCTAGTGGAAATAGAACATGTAGAGGTGGAGTGGTTGAACTCTAATTGGCATTTGAGTGTTTCTATATTGAGATTTTCATGAAGTTTGTTTATATCCAAACATTCCATCCAATTGATTTTATGAGTTTAACATTTCTGGAAAATTTTAAATTCTTTATGTCTTTATTGCCCATTAGTCAACGCTTTTCCATTAATCTGCCTGAAATTATTCATCTTCGGAACCTTCTTTCACCATTAGCCGGTCTTCGACTTTTATATTATTATTCTTGAAGCTACTCACGACAGGTTCTTTCACTGATTGCGGCCTCATCATAAAATATTTGGAGATATTTTATTAGTCTCGTTCCCAGGTTTCTTTATATTATTGATGCAGAAAATTAAAACCTCCTCAAATGACAAAATTTGAATATCAAAACAGATTTAATCTGTTGATCTTCTACAATTTTAATTTCAATATTCCTTTAAATATTTATTTATCAATTTTAATGACTTTTTTTATATCTGTTGGTTTATTTATTCCATTTGACATTATATATTGAGTTTGGATTATATACGTCTATTAAATAAAAGCGGTGCTTATTGTAGACATTAATTTAATTCTGAAAGTTTTTGGATAAAAATTTTTTTGAAATTAAAATTGTAGAAGACTAACAGAATAAATCTGTTTTGATATTCAAATTTTGTTCTTGATTGTTTCGGTCTCTACTTGACGGAAATTCATCATAAATGATTTGAAGTAAAACACTTTATTTCCGCTTATTTTATTTTTCAACGACAATTGTTTCGTCAATGACATATTGACTTCGTCAGGTGAGTATGGTAACTAACTACTTTTACAAAATCTTTCTCCTTAAATACAAGTTTCTCTAAAAATACGTGATAAGATGAAGTTTACAAGGAATTTATTAAAAAAGGTTCAACAACGGAGAACGGTTCACATCTGTTTAATCTTTCAACAAAATATTCACTTTATGATGCCGGTTTATTTCCATTGCTTCTAAAAGGTCCAATCTATTGCATTTGTTCTCGAAATGGAGAACTTCAAAGTTATGGTCAAAATCATGTCCGGATTCTTGTAGATGTCTGGCATAAGTGGAGTTTGATTTATTCTTTACTAATGAATTTCGGTGTTCCTGGATCCTACTCTCAAAAGATCTACCCCTTTGACCAATGTATACATATGGACATGTACCACAATTTAACCTATATACGCCTGATCTCTTGTTCTTATTGACGATATCTTTATTATTTTTTATTAATTTACCTAAAGAATTTATTGTTTTATATGAGATATTGACATTTCGTTTTTTCTTTAAATATCTAGCTATTTGTGCAGATTTTTGTCCTATGTAAGGTAAGCAAATAAACTTTTCATTTTTTCTGATATGTGGATAAACTAATGACATCGTCAATAAGAACAAGAGATCAGGCGTATATAGGTTACATTCTGTCAAGAAAGTACCGGGAATTATCGATTTAAATCTGGCGGGGCAATGAGGCAGGTAAAAAATTTTTTTCCTAGGTTGGTACCACTGTCCTTAATTAATATGCCAAGCTTGAGCGGGATCTGTCAACTAGTGTGTTTGCAACAGCTGATTAAGTCAGTCGATGTCAGAGTGCGTGCCGATTTTTACTATGGGTGATTACGTTGAGCAAAGAATTTGTTTAAAGTTTTGTGTTGCAAATAAATTTTCGTGTGCCGATGCATTGAAAATGTTGCAAAAGGCCTTTGTTGATAATGCTCTATCGAAAACTCGTGCATATCAGTGGTACAGAGCCTTCAAGGACGGTCGTCGATAACGTCGATAAAATTAAGGAAAGGGTGCTGGAAAACCGTCGTACCAGCTTGAGAGAGATAGCATATGATCTTAAGATATCCCACGAGTCCGCACGTATGATTTTGATTGATATTTTGGGCATGAGAAAGGTGGCCGCACGACTCGTACCGAAAGACCTCAATTTTCTTCAAAAACGTCATCGCGAACAGGTTGTCTTCAGACATGCTGGATCGCTGTAATTCCGATTCTACATTCATGGAACGCATTATAACTGGTGATGAGACCTGGGTCTACGAGTACGATATGCAAACAAGCCAGTAATCATGGGAATGGGTGGCAAAAAATGAGCCGAAACCGAAAAAACCACGCCAAAGCCGCTCGAAAATGAAGGTGATGCTCATTGTTTTCTTCGATATCCGTGGCATGGTGCACTACGAATTCGTTCCAGAGGGTCAGACGGTAAACAAGGAGTATTACCTAGGCGTTATGAAACGTTTGCGTGAGCGTATCCGTAAGAAGCGGCCAAATTTGTAGGCGAACAACTCATGGATTTTGCATGACGATAACGCGCCTTCTCACCGAGCTACGATTGTGACTGACTTTCTCGCCAAAAACTCAACAAACGTGCTTCAGCAACCACCGTATTCGCCGGATTTGGCTCCCTCCGACTTTTTCCTCTTCCCAAAACTAAAATTGCCCCTTCGTGGCACCCGTTTTGAGTCGATTGAAGCCATAAAACAAAATTCGGCGCGAGAGCTAAAGTCCATCCCGGAAAGCGCCTATAAAAAATGTTTCGATAATTGGAAGTGCCGTTGGCGTAGATGTGGAGCAAATGGAGCCTATTTTGAAGGCGATCCAATAAATTTTGACGATTAAATGTAAAAATGTTGTTTTAATTGAAAATTCCCGGTACTTTCTTGACAGAGTAGTAAATTGTGGTACATGTCCATATGTATACATTGGTCAAACGGGTAGATCTTTTGAGAGTAGGATCCAGGAACACCGGAATTCATTCGTTAAGAATAAATCAAACTCCACTTATGCCAGAGATCTACAAGAATCCGGACATGATTTTGACCATAACTTTGAAGTTCTCCATTTCGAGAACAAATGCAATAGATTGGACCTTTTAGAAGCAATGGAAATAAACCGGCATCATAAAATGAATATTTTGTTGAACGACCAAACAGATGTGAACCGTTCTCCGTTGTTGAACCTTTTTTAATAAATTCCTTGTAAACTTCATTTTATCAAGTATTTTTAGTGAAACTTGTATTTAAGGAGAAAGATTTTGTAAAAGTAGTTAGTTACCATACTCACCTGACGAAGTCAATATGTAATTGACGAAATAATTGTCGTTGAAAAATAAAATAAGCGGAAATAAAGTGTTTTACTTCAAATCATTTTCAAATTTTGTTATATTTCTTCTATCAAGTAAAAAGCCTTTTTCTATTTTACTTCCTCAAATGATAAGAATACTGCTCGTAAAGTAACTCTTTCTATCAAGAATAGTTTTATTACACAGGGTTAATCATAACTATTGAGACATAGGTTAAGGACAGGTTATTTGGACCAAAATATGACGATTGGACCAAATATGCCTTAACAAAATATTGGACCAAATATGCCTTAACAAAATATTGGACCAAATATGCCTTAATAAAAAAGAGCACATTAAAGTTGTTTTTTTCCTCGTTTTTTTGCTAATAATTTTACTGTTTATTTCTCGATTGGTATCAAAATCGGCACAGAGGCATATATTTGGACCAGGAATATTATTTTATGTAGTAGTCTACTTTGTGTTTTAGGTACGCCATGTGAATCATTCCTGACAATGAAATTAAGTAGTAGCTTTTTTTGACAAAACTTGTTAGTGATTTGGATTAAAAAATACGATGTAATTTTTTTACCTAATATTGATACTCTAGTTTGAATACGATTATTTCACCCGTTTTTGAGAAAAACGCAATTGAAGAGTTCATTGTCTCAAAAGTGGATTTCAAATAACAGACAATAAAGAAACTCATAACGTAAGGCTTCTGTAAGGAAGAATTAAATACAATTTAACATAAAAAGAGCAAACTTGAAGTAAATGTTCTATGTGGCCTCCTCCGACTTCTATGCTTTTTCTAATTCTTGTAATAAAAGACTTTCGGATGTCAAAGAAAGCATAATGCAGTACATTTATAAAATTGGTCCCATTTTGTGGTTTTCTTCAGAGTTCGTCTCGCGACTTAATTTCATGGGCATAGACTAAAGACATATGTCCCCAAAGATGAAAATTGAGAGGGTTATAATCAGGACTTCTTGCTGGCCATTCAAAATCATTTCCTCTGCTAATCCATCGATGACGAAATATGAAATGGGGTGGAGCTCCAGCCTGCTTCAACTACATTTTCCTTCTAACATCTAAAGACAATTCGTACAAAGTATCACTTAAAGTATTTTGCAAAAAAATAAATAAGAATCTCCATTTAAATTTTGAGGAAGAACATATAGCCCTAGCAGTTGGTCGCGAAACGAACACTAAACAGAAATTGCTTAACATATTTATAAATATAGTTGTAAAACCTTTGAAATAATGAGTTTCTTGATCTCTATTGCTAGTCAAGTGATACGGCAGGGCCTGTACTTACTTCTTAAAAGTCACATAATTCGATTGGAAAGCTATGGATAACGTTCTCTGGTACTTCAAAGGGACTCCATATGTCATCTGGAGAATACTCTGCTAAGTGCTAAAAAGGAGTGAAATCATTTAAATGGCTTCTGACGTTAAGCCAGAGCTTTCCAATTGTTGAATCTTCTAAGTGCGCCTATCTACCCAAACCCTCAGAACAAATACCATCAAATGGTACGCAGATAGTTCCAAACCCACCAAAGGAGCTGCTGCCAGTGTGTTTGGGCCAGGCACCAAGTGCTCAGGCAGAAATACTACATTGAAAGGTGATGTAGTTATCCACTCTGATAGTCAAGCTACCATTGAAGCTCTAAGCTCCCATATCATTGATTCACAACTGATACAGTAGTGCCGAAGAAAACTTAATGCAGAAGGAAAAATCATGGGTTCTCTTTAATACGGGTTATCGCTCACACGGTGATTAAATGAAATGAGGAGGTCAATGTACTAGCTAGAAAAGGAGCACAGATGTCATTCACTGACCCGGAATACTTCTGTGGTATATGAAAATGCACCTATAAGGGAGAATTTCGAAAGTAGAAAGAAACCGAGAGGAAAACACTATGGCGTCATCCTCAAGGGCTGGATCACTTCAAAAAGATTCTTGGAAACTTCGACACTGCAAGATCAAAAAAAGACCTGCTTCCCAGTAAAAACATGCTTAACCTCCTCTCTGGCTTTTACTGGGCATTGCCGCTTCAGGAAGAAGCATTTGATGAGAAAAGGTTTAGTAGATACTGACGACATAATGACATAATGACAAGATTCCCACCAAATGCACTTCCTGGCTGTTAGTCCTGGTTTGGCCACCGTTTGAGCTGCTTCATCGCTCTTTGACCATGTGATGCATTTCTCATCCGCAGTCACCATCCGTTCAAAAAATGGATCGATTCCATTCCGTTTGCCTAAGACTTCGTAGATGGAAATTCGATTCATCATGTTTTTTTGTGTCAATTGGTGTGGTACGCAAACATTCGAGCTTGGTTTAAACTGTGTTATGGTCGATCTGCTACGACTACTAACATGCCAGTCAACTTCGATTACTTCTATGATTTTATCGACGGGTCTGCCTGTGCAAGATACGTCTTCAACATCAAAAATACCTGAACGGGATTGACGAAACCGAAATTACTCGTAATTAGCTGTAACAGTATCGGGGCCATAAAAAAATTCACAATTTCAGCCGCCTAGCTTTCATTTTCGCCTTTTTCAAAGAAAACCTGTAAAATGTACCGAATTTTCTTTTTGTTGGCTTCCATTTTTAACACCCTGTAACTCACATCTGAATGGACCCAACAAAAAACAGCAATACAGTGCATACAGTGGTCGAGTTTCTGAACGAATTTTAGTGAATAAGATGTTCAACATCTCTACCGTTCATCTTTGTTCAACGCTTTCTATTACATTCTGTAACATTTCAGTTGTTATATCATTACATGCTGAGGCTATTCTCTGGCAAAGATGTTCTAGATCTAGAGAATTAGGTTACAGAATGTAAGAGGGATGTTGAACAAAGACACTATTACTGTTAAGAAATGAACAGTACGCAATTTGAACATCTTATCAATTAAAATTCGTTCAGAAACTCAACCACCTATTGAATGGCCTTCAAGATCTCCTAATTTGACACCTCTTGACTTTTCTTGTGGGCTCATTTGAAGCGTGTCGTGTTTAAGACAGTGTTTGCATGCAGTGCACATTAAATATTACAGAACATAAGAGATGTTGAACAAAGACACGATCATTGTTAAGAAATGAACAATAGGCAAGGATATTTCCGTAAGCATGGGCATTTTACGGTAAATGCATAGACAACTCAGTTTTTGTTGGAGGGAGACATCTTTTAATTGCATATTCATAGGTTAGCGGGATTGCAACCCCATCAAGAATCTTAAATTATAATAAGGGTCGAGTGACACATTTTTTTTGAAAATTTTTGAATATTATATAGATTTATTCTATTAACCTCCTACAAATTTTAATTTCAAAAAAAGTTTTATTCAAGAACTTTTAAAATTAAATTAAATAAATGTCTTTAGAACACAGTGTGTCAATTTAGTAGACATATGAAATTCATTCTTATTACACAGTACCAAAGGGAATAAAAAGAATTCAAAGAAATATAAATTATCAACTAAAAATTATTAAATGAATACTGAATTTCCGAAAATATTGGAAAAAATATGAAAAATTTCCAAATGTGAATAACTAGGAAACTATTAAACCGATCTTACCCATTAACGAACTGAGCTGAGATGATTAGTCCTCAAACCTTCCTTGAAAAATTTTAAATCAATCGGATTTGTAGTTTGGAAAATATCAATAAAAATAAGAGAAAATTTCCAATGTGAATAACTGCGAAGTCACTGAACTGATTTTGCCCAATAACGAACTGAACCGAGTTATTTAGGCCCCAAACCTAATCCGAAATTTTCAAGTCTCTAGTCCGTTCGTAAGTTTGAGATAGCGCTCAACACTGATTCGCTCACATTTTTTTCTTTTAAAACTTATATTCATACGAAATTCCCGTGATTTATCTACACGAAATTATGCATGAGCCATCGTGTCGTTTTTTCACATCTAAATATTCAATTTAACCTGGATCGGATTTGTACTTCCAAAAATCTTTGATAGAAAAAAACAAATGAGAATAACTCAGGAACTAGTAGGCCGATTCTGATCATTGTTTTACATAGCTTATACTACTCTGTCAAGAACGTACCGGGAATTTTCAATTAAAACAACATTTTTACATTTAATCGTCAAAATTTATTGGGTCGCCTTCAAAATAGGCTCCGTTTGCTACAATACATCTATGCCAACGGCACTTCCAATTATCGAAACATTTTTTATAGGCGCTTTCCGGGATGGACTTTAGCTCTCGCGCCGAATTTTGTTTTATGGCTTCAATCGACTCAAAACGGGTGCCACGAAGGCGCAATTTTAGTTTTGGGAAGAGGAAAAAGTCGCAGGGAGCCAAATCCGGCGAATACGGTGGTTGCTGAAGCACGTTTGTTGAGTTTTTGGCGAGAAAGTCAGTCACAATCGTAGCTCGGTGAGAAGGCGCGTTATCGTCATGCAAAATCCATGAGTTGTTCGCCCACAAATTTGGCCGCTTCTTACGGATACGCTCACGCAAACCTTTCATAACGCCTAGGTTATACTCTTTGTTTACCGTCTGACCCTCTGGAACGAATTCGTAGTGCACCACTCCACGGATATCGAAGAAAACAATGAGCATCACCTTCATTTTCGAGCGGCTTTGGCGTGGTTTTTTCGGTTTCGGCTCATTTTTTGCCACCCATTCCGATGATTGCTGGCTTGTTTGCATATCGTACTCGTAGACCCAGGTCTCATCACCAGTTATAATGCGTTCCATTAATGTAGAATCGGAATTACAGCGATCCAGCATGTCTGAAGCAACCTGTTCGCGATGACGTTTTTGAAGAAAATTCAGGTCTTTCGGTACGAGTCGTGCGGCCACCTTTCTCATGCCCAAAATATCAATCAAAATCGTACGTGCGGACTCGTGGGATATCTTAAGATCATGTGCTATCTCTCTCAAGCTGGTACGACGGTTTTCCAGCACCCTTTCCTTAATTTTATCGACGTTATCTTCGATCGAAGCCGTCGATGGGCGACCACTTCACGACCGTCCTTGAAGGCTCTGTACCACTGATATGCACAAGTTTTCGATAAAGCATTATCACCAAAGGCCTTTTGCAACATTTTCAATGCATCGGCACACGAAAATTCATTTGCAACACAAAACTTTAAACAAATTCTTTGCTCAACGTAATCACCCATAGTAAAAATCGGCACGCACTCTGACATCGACTGACTTAATCAGCTGTTGCAAACACACTAGTTGACAGATCCCGCTCAAGCTTGGCATAGTAATTAAGGACAATGGTACCAACCTAGGAAAAAAATTTTTTACCTGCCTCATTGCCCCGCCAGATTTAAATCGATAATTCCCGGTACTTTCTTGACAGAATGTATATTTAGACTCGTAACATACCTTTGAAATTTCAAGTCTCTAGGTCTTTTCGTTCGGAAATTAGTATTTTTGCCTCCAATCGGATGGCCGATCCTCACGAAATTTGGCAAAGATTCTCGTGCCATTATTATACAGTATGGTGCGAATATATGGAATAAATTCAAAAACCGATTTTTGTAAAAAATGCTAAAACACGTCGATTCATATTTCTCATTTCCCAATTTTGACATCAATGCGAAAGAGATAACATTGGTATGGTCGTGATGACGTCATCCATTTTTTCAAATGGAAAAATATGTCATGTGACACTTCAATTTGAAGATCTTTCAATTGCCTATGCAATGGCATTAATTATTGTAGGTTCTATTTATACAGGGTGAATAAAAATATTAATTTCTTTAGTCTCATATTTTTTATTACAGTACTATTATTTATCATGGTTATTAAAATTACAATTAATTTTCGACTTTCAGCCACAAAAAGCTGAGAAATAAAAAATGCTCACATGCATAACGTAAATAATTTTTTTTTATTTGCAACATGCAGCGCTTCGGATAACGAACAGTCCTTTCAATCGAAACCATAACAAAAGCAACGACTATTTGGTCTCAAGAGACTTTCAAATCTTCAGTAAATCATTTCAATTTGAAAATGAGATTGGCAGAAAACAAACGAATCAAACTTTCAATTATGATTGCCTGTGGGGATAAAACGAAAACCGAAAAAAAAGTATGTAATTTATTTAACGCGAAGTATCCAAACCGAGAACAAATTATGTTTCAATCAACTAGAAGCAGAACTGAGAAAAAAATTTACAGAAACGGGAAAGATCTTCTTGAAAGTGGTAGAAAGCCAATTCCTGAATACATTAAAGTGGATATTATTCTTTGAAGAAAATCCTCATACCAGTTCGAGACAAGCAACACAGGATAATGATTCACATCATTCTACAGTTCTTAGAACCTTACATACAGGGTGTCCCAATAAAAATTTGACGCCCAAAACTCAGGAACGATGAATTTTCGAAGATTTTAACAAGAAAGGGCAACTTCTGCTTTGAGGGGGATGAATTTCCATCATTAGTTTGTTCCGAAAAAAACACCACCATGAAGGTGGCATCAACCCCCAACATTTTTTTAATAGGGAAGAGATATCGAGTGTTGGTTAGTTCGAAAATTATTTATGTTCTGTATTTATGTTTCTGTGTAAATTTTCAAAATCTGTTCATTATTCACGAAATAATGTAATATTGAACTTACCGTCAAAAGGAGATTTTGAACAGACATGTGAACCGCCCAATGTCAAGAACCTAAGAGTTTTGAAGAATCCAAAAATAATTTTCAAGTTCTGTATTAGGGAGAAAGAATTCCTATGACGACATTGTTCCGAAAAACCACCTGAGGGTGGCAACAACGCCCAATTTTTTTTAATAGGAAAGAGATGGCGGATGTGTTCTAGTTAAAAAGCTTTTTTGTTCTCTAAACATCCTTGTTGAAATTTTCAAATTCGGTGATTTTTTTAAGCAATTTGATATTGAACATTATCAAAAGGGTAACTAAAACAGAAAGCCAATACATTCAAATACACCAGATCTGTAAGTTATGATAGGGAACATCCAAAAAAATGTTTAACCATTTAAAGAACTAACGTATGTATGGCTCAAAATGACCACCATCAACCTCCATAGAATGATATAGTCTACTTTCAAATCCTTCTCTAACATTTTCGAAATTGTCTGGTGTCAGTAATTGGCAATTCCGTGATGATTCTTTGTCGCAGTTCTGCAAGATTTGCAGGTGGAGTTGCATAGATTTTGGACTTCAAATGTCCCCACAAAAAAATTTACGTCCTGGATAACGTTCGTTCAAAAATTGTCGATCACTGATATCGAAATGTAGCACCATCCTGCTGAAATGTGAGTTCATTTTCGCTTGTCGTCGTTTTCCAGAATGTCACTAATCATCAATAATGTCGTCTTAGAAATTCAAATAAATTTCTCCGTGAAGACTCCGATAAATCGATAAAAAGTGGTCTAACAATATTGTTTCCTAATATTCCTACCCAAATAATATGATTATCAGTTGTCTGATGATGGGATAGTTCATTTCCCGAAACTCGAGTCACAAGAAAATGTGTAATATATATTTTTTGGTAGTAAAACATAGTAATTTCTACAATTTATTTAATTATGATCAACTACCAAATAGTAACGGCTGAAACAATTCAGTATCTAATAATAATTAAATCTTTTTTATTTTGAATGCACTTTCTGGGAAAAGCGGTATTAGAATTCTATCAGCATTACTGCAGACTATGAAATCCCCTCAAATTTGAATTAAAAACAGAAATTTCAATAACACATAATATCTTCATTTCTGTATTCTCACTTGAAACTTTTTCAGATGTTACCTAAATTAAAACAATGAATCAAAAATACAAACGAAGATACCTATCTAAATGCATACCTTGTAAAATCTTATAAAAATTATATGAAATCTTGTCATGTTGAAGATACAAATTGAATATGAATAATAGTTTCACAAGTGACAAGCAAATTTATTTTCAATTATCACACAAATCTAAATTGTAAATTAGCAAAATGACGAGCTGCATTAGTTGAATTTGTTTGAAAGTCCTCTTCCTCCTGCAATCATTCATTTGACAATATTTCGTTCATATCTACAGCTATATTGTGCAAAACAGCGGTAGCAACAATAATTGCCCTTATGGTCGTAACTTAACACTCATTCCTTTAGAAAGTATAGGAAAACGAAGTTTCTAAACTCCATACTTTCTCTCTACCACATTTCTAGTTCGTATAATTGACTGCTTATATAAATTTTCAGCTGCAGTTATAGCTTCCGGTAACTTTGTCATAAGATAAGTCTGCAAACTATAACCACTATCACCAAGTAAAAAATACCGTCCAAATTTACCATTCTCAAATTGTCTTTTCAAGACACTGTTATTAAAGATGGTTTGATCATATGTTGAGCCAGGTCATCTAGCTACAATAATTCTGATTCTCAAGTCTGAATCACACACGGTTTGTACGTTAAAATATTTCGTAATACGCTAAAATCAAACAAAATGGGCAAATGTGACAGAGGAAGGTTATGTCCACTGTTTTCGTGTTTATCGAGCACCTGCGCAGTGTCGAGCTTCTCGTTAAAGAATCCTTTTCCAGCGTTAAAGGGTCGATTTTCTCACTTTGAGATAAAGGACGCTTTTAATTTCCCTTCAACTTTAAAATTTCCTTATGAAACACATTTTATCATTAAAGGAGACTTTTTAGGAAAAAGGAGGCTTTTATTTCGTTGGTGAAACTGGCTGTTAGTAAAACAATAATCTAGTGCGTATGATAATCTGTTAAGAAATATCTTTGTGACTTACATTTCTTTCTGGGTGATTGTTATTAAAATACTTTGCAGTTAATCTAGAATTTTTTGATTTGTTAATTTCTTTCTTCCATAGAATAGAACATTTTCGCCCACGTAAGTAAGTCTCAAACAAAAAAAAAAAAAACGAAAGACTGAAACACATTTGGGAAGGATCTTCAAAAAAATAGTATACCTGTAATGAATTTCATGCGTTTCACACATTTTCCCATCATGAACGATAAGAAAATCGAATGTTTTTAAAGTAAAAACAGTCAAAAACTCAAATTGTTCTGGCTTTAAATGAATAGATTTGAAAATTTCAACTGCGATTTTTAGAGAACTGAAAAAAACTTCTCAACTAAACCTCATCCAACATCTCCTCCCTATTCAAAAAAAATTGAGGGTTGTTGCCATCCTCAGGTAGTTGTCATAGGAATTCGTTCTCCCAAATATCGAATTTGAAAATTATTTTGGAATTCTTCAAAACTCTTAGGTTCTTAAGTTTGGGCGGTTCAACTGTCTGTTCAACATCACCATTATTATTATTTCAAAACATAAATAACTTTCAAACTAACCAACCCTTGACAGTTCTTCCCTATTCAAAAAATGTGAGGGGTTGATGCCACCTTCATGGGGTTGGTTTTTTCGGAACAAACTCACGATGGAAATTCGTCCCCCTCAAAACAGAAGTTGACCTGTTTTTCTTTAATCTTCGAAAATTTTTCCTTTCTGAGTTCTGGGGGGGTCAAATTTTTGTTGGAACACCCTGTATGTAAATCAGTCAGTTATTTCGGAAATATTGGAAAAATAAGAAAATGATTCAAATGTGAATAACTGCGGCAACATTGGACCGATTGTTTCATTAACGAATTCAATCGAGATTTTTATGGCCCAAACATGTAAGGAAAATTTCAAGTCTTAAGGTCTTTCCGTTCGAAAGTTTGGGTGTTTACAAGCGGCAGGAGGGGTATTTGGGCAAAATGATAGCACGCTGTTTCCTAGAGCAAGCACACAAAAGTGATGTAAAACAAAATAATTTATTTGAATATGAATATGCTAATTATGAGCATTCCTGCAAATCATGGTCTGATTTGAGCATGAGGAAAGTTTTTCCTGCGTTAGTAAGGTAAAAATATCGAGAATTCATCTCTTTACTTGAATTTACTCGCAAAGGTACGTCTTGTATAAGTCAAAAAGTCGCCAATAGTTTCTCAAAATCAGATGTCAATATTGCCTTCAAAGCGGATAACAAATTATCATGGGTATTTTTTAACGCAAAGCTACTCCAAACATACACAAATCAGGAGTTTATGAGTTATCTTGTTCTACGTGCAGTAATAAATATATAGGACAAACAGGACGTTCCTTCAAGATGAGGTTCAACGAACATAAATTGAGTTTCAGGAAAAATGAACAAAATTCTACTTTTGCCACTCATTGTCTAGAAAACGGTCATTCCTTTCCCACAATAGATAATCTCAAAATTTTACATGTAGAATCAAAAGGGAAGAAACTCGATTATCTAGAATCTGTTGAAATTTTCAAATTAGTTCACAATAGCAATAATGTAAAAATAATGAATGACTTTACGGAGCTATGTAAATCGAAAATATTTGAGATATTTGAAAAGTAACATCTGTTTAAAACCTTTTTCAACGAACATGAAATAAATTTAATGAGAAGTAAACAAAAATTCAACTTTTGCCACTCATTCTTTAGAAAACAGTAATTCCTTTCGACAAAAGAAAATCTTAAGAAAATTTTACATGTAGATTCAAAAGAAAAGAAACTTGATTATTGAAATTTTCAAATTCGTTCACAATAAAAAAAATGTAAAAAATAATGAATTACTGTAAATCCAAATATTTGAGATATACAACAAAATAATTTAAAAATAATGAATTATTTGAGATATTTAAATGGGTACCATCTGTTTAACAACCTTCTTTGTCGATTGCCGACATTCCGATATCTGTTAGAAGGCCCCTCTTTTTTAACCCGGTTTTTTATCACGTTCTGATTGTAAACCTCTGTACCACTATTAGGTGTTACCTAGAATCTATTGAAATATTCAAAATATTTATCACTTTTGTTTAAATACCACTGTACCACTGTTAAGTCTTCAGTTGTCTGATGATGGATAGTTCATTTCCCGAAGCTCGAGTCACAAGAAAATGTGTAATATTTATTTTTTTGGTAGTAAAACATAGTAATTTTTACAATTTGTTTTAATTTAATTCGTGTTGTAATCTCGGTGACAACTTTTTCCATTTTCTATTTTGTTGACCCGTAGAAAAATTCTGACAAATTATTTTCAAAGATGCGAGAACCGGCTATAAATATTAATTACTGAGCGCGACAAAATTCCCTACGTCGAGTGCTTTTATAAATTTTTACTTCGATATGGCAGCTTTTCAAACTGATGGGTCAGGATTGTGAATATGCAAGGTCAAAAGGTTCATATACTCCAGGGTGAATCAGCTCTTTGCAGTGCAGAAGGATATTAACTCCTTCTAATGGTTTCAGTTCCTGGTACGTTTGTATCTAATTCAGGATTTCCTTTACAGGTCGAATTCATTCAGCCATTGTAGCCGACATCAACTATGCCATGCGAAGTGCCACCGTGGAGTGGTTTGAGCAAGGCGAAACGAAAGGAAAAGAAATCGATATGGTAGCGATAACAACATTGAATCCAGAATTGATTATTGTTAGGCCAAGTGAACGAAACAGCATACAGGACAACACTTCGACACAGAGCAATTTAAAGCCGTTGCAAAGAGTGAGTGAAGCGGTGTTGAAAATGCAGTTGTTGACAGTTTTCGTTAACCATTTTGACAGTTTTCCTCGGACATTTCCAGTGGTCAACTACCTAGAAAATATTAAAAATCTAATCAAGTGACCTAAGCTATATTAAATCCATGCATATAGAAATTTTTAAAATTTAATAAATAACAATAAAGCAAAACCCAATCATTCCAATTAACTTGTGGGTGAAAACGCAATACCTAATATTCATCTTTACAAGGGTTAACCAGAAAGTCGGAACTGAAAAGAGCAAATTTAACTTTAAAAATCCTAAGACTAATCTGTCTCTATATGTAAGATAATTTGAATTGACGCATTTTATCTTGAAAATTCGATCACTAAAGGGTAAATTTAGTTCTTGAAAGTTTTCTTGTAGTGAAGTTTAGTGTTCGCCTAACTAATCATTAAAAGAAACTCCCAAATATATAGACTATTTCATAATGTTTTTGGGAATTGAAAAAAATCAAAAATTGTAGTGGCGAAATTTCTTGTAGATATGCATTTTAACTGGATATTTTGAAAATTTTAAATATCATACAGATTTATTCTGTAAACCTCCTACAAATTTTAATTTCAAAAAATTTTTATTGAAAAACATTTAGAATTAAATTAAATGAATGTTTTTAGAACACACTGTGGTAATTTTGTAGAGATGAAGAATTAAAACTTGTTAAATAACTAAAGGGAATAAAAGAATTCAAGGAAATATAAATGGTCAATTAAAAATCATTAAATGAATACTTGAAGAATACAAAATTTAGTTTCGTACCTTGTTTTATTAAAACTAAATTCCTTTCCAAAAATGCAAAACATAACCTCAAGAACTACTTCAAAAACAACTTGCTCAAAATAAGTTCCTTTCAAAAAAATTCCTAAAACAGAAACTCATCAGCCCTACTTCATATTTAAAAAATAAAAATAATTAACAAAAAATGTCTTACCAGACAAATTGAATGTAGTTGACAGGACAAACACTAGAATGAAGTGAACTTTTAAAAATTCTACATATTCTAGATTCGTCACAGAAATTACATAAAATTTGCAAGGTATTTTAAGGACTCCTTGAAAACTAAATGATAATACGTTATAAGTGTAAACCAAAATATATAATTATTATATATACAACTGAAAAATTAGAATAGGTTTTTTTTGACAGAAGGATTATTACAAAATTTTAAATATCATACAGATTTATTCTGTTAACGTCCTACAAATTTAAATTTCAAAAAACTTTTATTCAAAAACTTTTAGAATAAAATTGAATAAATGTCTTGAGAACACACTGTGTCAATTTAGTAGACATATTGAATTAACACTTATTACATTATACCAAAGGGAATAAAAGAATTCAAAGAAAAATAAATTGTCAATTAAAAATCTGTTGATAATACCTTGCAAACTTTATGTACATTCTGTCAAGAAAGTACCGGGAATTATCGATTTAAATCTGGCGGGGCAATGAGGCAGGTAAAATTTTTTTTCCTAGGTTGGTACCACTGTCCTTAATTACTATGCCAAGCTTGAGCGGGATCTGTCAGCTAGTGTGTTTGCAACAGCTGATTAAGTCAGTCGATGTCAGAGTGCGTGCCGATTTTTACTATGGGTGATTACGTTGAGCAAAGAATTTGTTTAAAGTTTTGTGTTGCAAATGAATTTTCGTGTGCCGATGCATTGAAAATGTTGCAAAAGGCCTTTGGTGATAATGCTCTATCGAAAACTCGTGCATATCAGTGGTACAGAGCCTTCAAGGACGGTCGTGAAGTGGTCGCCCATCGACCAGCTTGAGAGAGATAGCACATGATCTTAAGATATCCCACGAGTCCGCACGTACGATTTTGATTGATATTTTGGGCATGAGAAAGGTGGCCGCACGACTCGTACCGAAAGATCTGAATTTTCTTCAAAAACGTCATCGCGAACAGGTTGCTTCAGACATGCTGGATCGCTGTAATTCTGATTCTACATTCATGGAACGCATTATAACTGGTGATGAGACCTGGGTCTACGAGTACGATATGCAAACAAGCCAGCAATCATCGGAATGGGTGGCAAAAAATGAGCCGAAACCGAAAAAACCACGCCAAAGCCGCTCGAAAATGAAGGTGATGCTCATTGTTTTCTTCGATATCCGTGGCGTGGTGCACTACGAATTCGTTCCAGAGGGTCAGACGGTAAACAAGGAGTATTACCTAGACGTTATGAAACGTTTGCGTGAGCGTATCCGTAAGAAGCGGCCAAATTCGTGGGCGAACAACTCATGGATTTTGCATGACGATAACGCGCCTTCTCACCGAGCTACGATTGTTACTGACTTTCTCGCCAAAAACTCAACAAACGTGCTTCAGCAACCACCGTATTCGCTGGATTTGGCTCCCTGCGACTTTTTCCTCTTCCCAAAACTAAAACTGCCCCTTCGTGGCACCCGTTTTGAGTCGATTGAAGCCGTAAAACAAAATTCGGCGCGAGAGCTAAAGTCCATCCCGGAAAGCGCCTATAAAAAATGTTTCGATAATTGTAAGTGCCGTTGGCATAGATGTATTGGACCAAATGGAGCCTATTTTGAAGGCGACCCAATAAATTTTGACGATTAAATGTAAAAATGTTGTTTTATTTGAAAATTCTTGGTACTTTCTTGACAGAGTAGTAAATTCTGTGACGAACAAAGAATACGTAGGATGTTTAAAAGTTCACTTCATTCTAGTGTTTGTCCTATTAACTACATTCAGTTTGTCTGGTAGGATATTTTTTGTTAATTATTTTTATTTTTTAAATATGAAGAAGAGCTAATGAGTTAATGTAATGAGTGATAATTCTAAATTGTTTTTTGAAGATATTCTGAATGTTTTAGGAATTCTTTCGAAGGAACTTATTTTGAGCAAGTTGTTTTTGAAGAAGTTCTTGAGGATATGTTTTGCAATTTCGGAAAAGAATTTAGTTTTAATAAAACAAGTTACGAAAAAAATTTTGTACCCTCAAGTATTTATTTAATGATTTTTAATTGACAATTTATATTTCTTTGAATTATTTTATTACCTTTCGTGTTAATAAGTGTTAATTCTATATGTCTAATAAATTGCCACAGTGTGTTCTAAAGACATTTATTTAATTTAATTCTAAAAGTTTCTGGATAAAAATTTTTTGAAATTAAAATTTGGAGGAGGTTAACCGATATCTGTATGATATTTAAAATTTTGTAAGAATCCTTCAATAAAAAACCTCTTTCTATTATTTATGGATATTTTGAGATTAAATTTGTTCATTTATGAACGTGATTATTTTTAAAGCAATACACCCCATTTTCATGATTCATTCACTAATGGAACACATTGACATTAGGACAAAATTATCAAATTAACATAATTTACGTGCGCCAAGGGTTCTGAAATTATCGAAGTACTCGAAAACCATAAGACTTATACTCGTGAATTCAAGTCAAGGGTTTCGTAAGTATAAAGTTTACCGACATTTGAACGTGTTATACCACCGATTTATGATGCTTTCACTGATATAAAATATCTACATTTGGAATGTTCAGGTGATGCATTGAAGGGAAATATAAATTTTGTCACAACATCTGTCTGATTTATTAGAAAACTATATGACCTTTTTTCATGATTTTGTTCACTGAAAGTTTTATGAATAGCGCTTAAGGCACAGATTAATGGTTTCTCAGTATAACATTTTTCATTATATATTTCAGGAATTTGCTCTGGTCGTCATAATTTATATGATAATGATAGACCTGGAGGTTTCCGTAAATATTGAGTTCAATATGATTCAATTTTGTCGGAAAGTCATACAACCTATTGTCATTTTCCTTCACTGATACAATTTACTTTATGGTTAGTTTAAGAAATAAACAGCGCTAAGTTAATGTAAAGCTGCACTTTGACATTGAAACAATTTTTTCTACAAATTCACATTATAATAAAGACCTGTATTTGCATTTTGGGGTTCTTCACAAATAATGAATTAAGCAGAATATTTTAACTAGGGTTGTAAATACCGTTAGCAAATAGAAGTGGAAATTAAATATGAAAAACAAGTGTTATACACTCCCTTTCAGAACCCTTTCATCCCCTAATACTAAAAGAACATTTTCAATATATCGTCTAAAGATGGGTCTGATAATTAACAAAAACTAAAATAAAAATAATGTCAAATTAACATTCCGTGTTAGACCCATTATTCTCAACTATGCGTATCTATTAGGATTACAAATTATTTCGGTCTTGTCTTTTGAGACGATCCAGATTTAAAGCCAATTTTCGATTTTTTCAAAAAAAAGTGAGCGGTGGCCTGCCAAATCGTGTTGCAACCGTCGAAACAGCCAGTAGTCAGAAAGAGCAATGTCTGGAGAATACGACGGATGCAGTAAGAAATCCCATTTGATCGTTTCTAAATATTATTGATAACTTTTGTGATATGAGGCCTAGCGTTGTCATACAAAGAATAACCTTATCATATTGGTCCTTATATTTCGGTCGTTTTCTCGTGATGCACAGTTCAAACGCAGTAATTGCAATCCGTACCGATCTCCCGTATTGGGATCACCTGGTTTTAGCAGCTGGTAGTACACAACTCTTGGTCCCACCAGATACACAGCATAACTTTCGAACCATGAGTGTTCGTCTTTGCTGTTGATGTCGATGGCAACGATTGAGCGGCCAAAGTGTAGTATTTTTTTCTTGGAGTTGCCGTAAAAGATTCACTTTTCGTCACCAGTCGCTACCCTGTGTAAAAACCCTTTTGTTTTCCTTTGAAGCAGCTGCTAACAAGAAAATAATCGCCTTTCGAGATTTCTTGGTTTCGGTTAATCATAAGTGAATCCAAGTGAATGAACCATCGACATCCACTGTGTAATCTATTGTGAACTGCTAAAATCTGGTGAAATGACCGATTGAAATCGAGCATTACTCTGGTGAAATGATCGATTGAAATCGAGCATTACGAGAAAACGACCGGAATATGTTCCCTATCACACACAGCAAAACGGGTCAGAGAAACGATCGAGGCTTTCAGTTGGGAAATACTAGCTCATGCGTCTTATTTTCAGACTTGGCATCATTAGGACACGCTTTCGCTGAACAAGGCTTTTATTCGTATAAAAAAGTACGAAAATGGCTCGATAACCGGTTTGCGCCAAAAGTGTTCTTTTGGCGTGGTAATCATGAACTGCTGGAAAGTTTGGAAAAATGTATAAATAGCAATAAAGATTATTTTGAATAAAATATTTTTTATCATTTTCAAACAATAGACTTGTATTTTCTACAAAAACAATCGGTTTAATGTTTTTACACCCGGTTTTACGTCCTAAGAGCAGGAACAGATACAAATCCATATCTACGGGCTGATTAGGCGATATATCGGTTTTGTCGTACCGTAAAAGTACGAGGACGATCACTTCTAGATCTCTTAGCTACTTCTCTAGTCTCTTAATATCGTCTAATAGTCCTAATGGCAGTTTTCATAACTCAAATAATTGGCTAACTGATGATGTGATAGCCCTATCGAAAGCAGATAACTTTTCTTTGGCATTTTTATACCTGACCATTTCAATTCTCATTTAAAGCTGAATGAAAATAATGGATCATATAAATTAAAGTACTGATAATTTTTTGTAATTGCCTTTTTTCAAATTTTTTTATTGTGAACAAGATATTTTTGTTGTCACTATAAATATTTTCATATATTTTTCATTCAAATACCATGGGGGGCAAGACTTTTGAAAGTGAGCGTATTTGAAATTATACTAAATTGTTCCAAAGTTTTATTATTGCATTCGGTGTTTAGCTATACCTTTATGCACAATTATGAATTTCTATCATATCTTTTCAAAGTGAGTTATTTTACAGTGACTTCACTACTATAACAGTTGAACAATTTAATATCGATTGAAATGTAATATATTTTGAATATTTATCATTTTTTTTCAGTTTTTTCAAGTCCGTTATTTTTTTGCGAACGGAATTTTGAAATCGATCCAGAAAACCTTTTTTAGTGATATTTTTTCATACGACTAGAGCCTCCTATTTATATAGGAGTGCTTTGCCATCCTCACAATCAGTTAACACACTTCCGCTAAGAGGAACATCAACTCATCCCAGCTATTGATGGATATCAAGGGGATAGAGCTTCGTTACTTGGTCGTTTGAATTGATGTCCTGGTACTTGGTCTTATGTTTGTATTCTGGTCGTTTTTCGTTCTTCAGAAATTTTCTCATCGTTTTCCCATTGCTGAAGAGTACGTTGTTATGTACCACTTAAAGAGATGATCATTCGGTTAAGCTCCTTGATGTTGGTGTTGAGATTTTTGGAAACTATTCCTGTAATAGAAATGATAATCAGAATGGTTTTAATGCAAGATATTCATCATGTCTTTATTTCAAATTCTAAGTTTGTGATCTCGGTATAATTTGTAGATTTAATTATCCAAGATCGGTTCTGGCCGGTAATTATAATAAAGGAAGGGTGAATCAGCCTTGTGTGATATAATGTTTGTAATATCTCATCACTGATTCATGATACGTTTTCGATAGTTTTCACATTGCACTACTTAATCTTGAATTGTTAAGGAGAAGCTTTCTGTTTCTTTGAAGAATCTTCCTGCGATGATCTAAATCAATGTGACGCAGAAACGTCAACGTATTCCTGAGTGTCTTCATTCAAATGTCATTATTATATTCTCAAACCTCAATTCACGACTTTTGCGGAATACGTGTAGTAGTATGTAGATTTTGCTATACATTCTGTCAAGAAAGTACCGAGAATTATCGATTTAAATCTTGCGGGGCAATGAGGCAGGTAAAATTTTTTTTCCTAGGTTGGTACCACTGTCCTTAATTACTATGCCAAGCTTGAGTGGGATCTGTCAACTAGTGTGTTTGCAACAGCTGATTAAGTCAGTCGATCTCAGAGTGCGTGCCGATTTTTACTATGGGTGATTACGTTGAGCTAAGAATTTGTTTAAAGTTTTGTGTTGCAAATGAATTTTCGTGTGCCGATGCATTGAAAATGTTGCAAAAGGCCTTTGGTGATAATGCTCTATCGAAAACTCGTGCATATCAGTGGTACAGAGCCTTCAAGGAAGGTCGTGAAGTGGTCGCCCATCGACGGCTTCGATCGAAGATAACGTCGATAAAATTAAGGAAAGGGTGCTGGAAAACCGTCGTACCAGCTTGAGAGAGATAGCACATGATCTTAAGATATCCCACGAGTCCGCACGTACGATTTACTGAATTTTCTTCAAAAACGTCATTGCGAACAGGTTGCTTCAGACATGCTGGATCGCTGTAATTCCGATTCTACATTCATGGAACGCATTATAACTGGTGATGAGACCTGGGTCTACGAGTACGATATGCAAACAAGCCAGCAATCATCGGAATGGGTGGCAAAAAATGAGCCGAAACCGAAAAAACCACGCCAAAGCCGCTCGAAAATGAAGGTGATGCTCATTGTTTTCTTCGATATCCGTGGCGTGGTGCACTACGAATTCATTCCAGAGGGTCAGACGGTAAACAAGGAGTATTACCTAGGCGTTATGAAACGTTTGCGTGAGCGTATCCGTAAGAAGCGGCCAAATTTGTGGGTGAACAACTCATGGATTTTGCATGACGATAACGCGCCTTCTCACCGAGCTACGATTGTGACTGACTTTCTCGCCAAAAACTCAACAAACGTGCTTCAGCAACCACCGTATTCGCCGGATTTGGCTCCCTGCGACTTTTTCCTCTTCCCAAAACTGAAATTGCCCCTTCGTGGCACCCGTTTTGAGTCGATTGAAGTCATAAAACAAAATTCGGCGCGAGAGCTAAAGTCCATCCCGGAAAGCGCCTATAAAAAATGTTTCGATAATTGGAAGTGCCGTTGGCATAGATGTATTGGAGCAAATGGAGCCTATTTTGAAGGCGACCCAATAAATTTTGACGATTAAATGTAAAAATGTTGTTTTAATTGAAAATTCCCGGTACTTTCTTGACAGAGTAGTATACTACCACATAATTCAATTGAATCTCAATCATGCCAATGTTTTATATCTATGCAATAAAAATTTTAAATGCATCAATTGTATCTCTCAAAATTAAAGATATTGGTGAATAGATCACTTATACAGATACGTTCAAATTCCAGTACATACTATATGGTCAGGTTATACCAGTCTTGGCAAAAATTGGAAAAACCCATGCCACTCAGTTGAGTGATTATGGGCTTATTTTGAAAATGTCGAAAATTGACACTCTTTGTTGCAATCTTTGTATACTAGGATCACAACATTTTCTATTGATAGTGATTTTTTCAATGTAATCCTAAATGGCTAAGCTATTATGGCAGTTACCAATAAGACAAGGAAATATGTTAGTTTAGTAACAGAACAAATAGTTTAGGTATGCTTTAAAAAAAGATGCTTATTTTTTGCAAGACCACGTCATTTACAAAGCTGCTACTCCTATTTTAACTTCATCATAGGCCTAGTTCGGACTATTATTCGGCTAGTATTTTAGTCGAGTAGTGAATAATTTAGTAACTAAACGTGTCTGAACACCAAAAATTTATTCCAGTCAACTAAATATTTGGTGTTCAGACATGTGATGTTATTAAATTACATACTACTCAACTAAATATTAGCGCAGTCTGAACAAGGCCATAGATGGACTAACGTGATAGATTATAATGGATATTTACACTGTGCCATAATGATAAATTTATTGCCATCCATAGCTTGTCAGTTATAATGAATTCATACAATATCGAAATTAAAAAATTCCTCTATCGAGTAAAAAGGATTATTGACTAATATACTATGAATCTTCTTTCTGAAGGCTCGTTCTAATAAATCTTCTATTTATGTAGGTAACTATTTATTACCCATTCCCTTGAAGTAGCTCGCAAGATCTTTTGCTTATATAAGAATCCAACAATTGAAATACGTTTCATCTGAAACCATAAGTGTACAGTTTTTTGGGCAGAGTTGCGTGAGAAACTGTATCAAAAGCTTTGTTCAAGTCTAAGTTGAGCATCTTAACGAACTCACCATTGTCCATGACTCTTATGAGGTTTATTGCATTCATAAGTTCCTTCAATCTTTTCTGTATCCATGTTGACTTCTGTTCAGAATTTTTTTTCCATCCAATGCAACATTCTGTTTTTGATAACTCACATATTTTCGATACACTGGGTGAAATTGCATTAACTAATTATAACAGTCTTCTTTGTCTCCTTTACCTTTATAAATGGGAATGATTTTCGCAGTCGTGAGCTCATCTGGAAAATAGACTACCCTGAAACATTTATTTATTAATATTGAAATTAGACTGGCGATCTCCTCTAAGGTTTTTCAAGAAACCTGTAGAAATGTCGATAAGCTTCCACTGTCTGTATTTCAAAAATATTATATTTTTACTTCAGCTTCGGTACACTCAAATAAAAAACAATATTTTTCATTCATTATCTAAAATAATTATGTCAAATGTAAATTCCGTAAGTGCTATTGACATTTTCAAATTGTCGCCAGAATTGGAAAAACCTCGACCATCGTGGGGTATCTGCTTCACGTTGAGTTTTGGAACGGCCTGTAGTAAGGGTTCATGGGTTAGTAAGAAGATTTTTCTTTTGTGGGAAACCGTGCTTTTACCCATTGATAATTCTCGCAGATACTGGATATTCCATTTATCTATTCTCAGTTTTCTGTTTATGCTTGCGATTTAAATTTTGGAAAATAGTTATTTCAACGTAACCTGTGCGGGGAAGAATATTTGAAAACTAACTGATTCATTGAAAGCTTTTGATATTGAGATATGGCAAACTATTTTAATTCAGGATAATGGTTTATCATTTAAAAAGTTCTTCATGGTTTGAAACGTGAAATGAATCAAATATTCAAATTCATTTTATGTTTTCATTTGAAAAAAGAAGAAATAACAAAACAGACGAGAAAAGATGGAAAAAGAATAGCATTATTAATGATTTTCGTACAAACTACGATAACAGATTTAGATTTTTGATAGACTAATGACTATTTTTAGTGCACTTAAATAATGGTGAATACACTACCCTCTAAATTAGAGACGAACTGATTTTTCTTATGACTTTGACCAGATGATGAAAACTGATCGAGAAATTAATTGAGTATTATAGTTTTTCGTCAGTAATTTCGCCATGTTACCTTTCTTAATCTTAGAGTATTATATGAATATACAATTGAGTAACATATGGTAATTAAAAAAATGTATATATGACAGTAATTTATTTCCACAAAAATGTTTGTACTAATACAACAATTGTTTCACCACGATGTGGCTTCTTCAGGTATTACATTGTACTGTCTGATGGTATTGAGTGTAACCGAGTTTATATACATTTTTAGGTACGTGACCAAATAATAGTAGCACAAGTCATAAAAACTCTAGGTGTTTATTGGAGTTTGCCGCTAAAAATGCCATTAAGGAAAAATATTCAGTACTGGAGAATGATCGACATCTGCTTGTTCGTTTTAAAGGATTTTACGGGCATTATACCTGTTGATTTCAAGAAATTCTAAAAGTGTTAATCTAGAACTTTTGCTTTCAACGTGGATAATTTCATAATTATTGTTGAAATTATGCCTAAATTCCTTAAGATGATTAGCATATGTCGAATGTACAGAATTGTATATATAACTCCTTTGGTGTTCTTGGATACGTTTCTTGAATGGTCTGCCAGTCTGGCCAATGTATACTAAAGGGCAATCTTTGCAAGTTAATTTGTAGACTCCGGATTTATTTTCTTTATTTGTACGATCTTTATTATTAAATAAAGAAAATAAATCCGGAGTCTACAAGTTAACTTGCAAAGATTGCCCTTTAGTATACATTGGCCAGACTGGCAGACCATTCAAGAAACGTATCCAAGAACACCAAAGGAGTTATATATACAATTCTGTACATTCGACATATGCTAATCATCTTAAGGAATTTAAGCATAATTTCAACAATAATTATGAAATTATCCACGTTGAAAGCAAAAGTTCTAGATTAACACTTTTAGAATTTCTTGAAATCAACAGGTATAATGCCCGTAAAATCCTTTTGAACGAACAAGCAGATGTCGATCATTCTCCATTACTGAATATTTTTCCTTAATGGCATTTTTAGCGGCAAACTCCAATAAACACCTAGAGTTTTTATGACTTGTGCTTCTATTATTTGGTCACGTACCTAAAAATGTATATAAACTCGGTTACACTCAATACCATCAGACAGTACAATGTAATACCTGAAGAAGCCACATCGTGGTGAAACAATTGTATTAGTACAAACATTTTTGTGGAAATAAATTACTGTCATATATACATTTTTTTAATTAAAATGAGTTTCCACCAAGTGAAGACCGAATCTATCAAATACATATGGTAATGTTTGTCAAGCTATTATTGAAGATCAACAGGTCAGGCAAGGAAACACAACATAACCAAAGATGGATAGAAATCATATATGTTTATATTGAATTAACTGTTTATGGATGTGTCAATAAATATAAATTTGATCAAAATAAATATTCTTTTTACCAGAATATCGAAAATATTAATTGAAAACTGTAACTCAGAATTGAATATTGAAGTATGCTTTCATGTCCATCTATCCCAAAAAAAAAAAAATATTTCCAATCACTCTTTTATTTTTGACGATATAATTATCACGTTCATTTTCATTAGTAAGAAAATATACAGTTATTCATATACCATTCATTGATAGAAACACTTTTACAGCTATCAATTTTAAATTAAATTATTTTTTTCAGGTTGAAAACCATGAAGAACTTTTAATGACAAATAATAACCGAAATCAAAGATAAACAATTTTCCACAAATAACCAAGAATATTTTATATTTATGTTTACCCCATTCTTCCTCTGCAAATTCAGAATTGTGCCCTTTTATTGAAAAAGTTTACGATAAACATTCAATAATTCAGCATGTTACTTCACTAATATTCATCGTGATGTTGTCATCCAATCCTGGTTTAATGTATTAATCCTTTTATATCATGCTGCTACTAAGGAATCATCTGGATCGTCTGACGAAGATGTAAGTGAAGGAATGACCCAACCAAGAAATTTTTATTCAGAAGAAAATGACGATGACTTCAACAGTAACCAGTTTTCCACTGAAACGTCTACTGTATCGGTATTTTTAAAAGAATTTTTCTGTTACAGTTTGGTTCTGAATTTATATTATTTGAAGACGTTTCTGGCTTTATTGGTTGGAAATTCTTACTTTATGGACTTTTATTTTTCAGCGTTTGATTATTTTATTCGACTCATAAGTTGTATGTTTGTTGTAGATTCACAAATATAATTTACAGGTAGCAACCCGACAGTCGATGGGAAGCATCAAGTCTAACAATGGTGAGTTAGTGATAATATCTGTTGCGAAAGCTAAAACATGATAGCTTTTTTAAGGAAAAGATATGACAATATGAAATTCGTCCAAGCATCACGTTTACAGCTTGCTTCATTTTCTGTCTTCACATTAAATAAAAGTTTAATATTTCACTTTCCTAATTTCAGGAATAATGAAATCCTCATCAAGGGTAACTGTGGGTAATGGATATGGAGTTTCAAATAATGATTCACCTTCCACAAATACAACAAATACTGCAAGTTTTATACCACCACCATCGGTGAGTTGTGTACTCCTTGAGAAAAGATAAACCATCACAATGTATTTGTATATGATTATATGTGGGCCTAATTTTAGAATACTAGACGTACCAATGTACTGAAAGAAGTTGAAAAGCTGAAGAAAAATCGTGAGGAAAGACGACAAAGGCAAGCCGAAGAGAAAGCCGAGAAAGAAGCTTTCTTACAAATGGCCCCAGGCAATCCACATTGGGAATTCCTGAATATGATATTGTAAGTTTTAAATTATTTATTTTTATTCAATTTATTTTCTTATGAGAATTCGGAATATCTACAACTATGATGACTTGTACATATAATATTTTTTTACAAAGAGAGATTAGGAATTTAAAGTGAAATATAGGAATCATAACACTGTTACATTTAATAAATAAATTATTTGATAGCTTTGTATATTAGGTTATTGCAAAATAACATGGAAAAACGTTGCGAAATTATTAAAATTCACTATCAAAACCAAAGCTTTATTGTAGCAACATTCGTTCAGCATACGTTGATATGTGAGTAACTCCAATTGCTCCAATCTTCGTTAATTTATAATCTCTTAGCTCTCTTAAGGGAATTCAATAAGTGTTATCATATTCACTCAAAAATATGCCGACAAGAGGTGTAAAATCTGCCAAAAATTGATCCTGCTGTCGATATTAATCTAAGGGTCGACAAAATGGAAGAAGTTCTGCATAGTGGTTTGAATGAACTCAAAGAACAGATTTCGAGGCTTTCAAATGGCATTAATTCAGGTAGATCCCCTAAGGTACTCAATAAGTTTGATAAATTTGAGGAAATAATGAAGATTTCCATTAAATCATTGAAAAAAGATTTTGCAGCAATGTCTACTCAAATTGAAATTGACAAACAAGTTAATTTTACAAGGAATCAGAGAAGGAAGAGGATTTAAACATACAAATTTGTGAAATTATAAATAAACATATAATTGAAAATTCCATCGATAAGATTTCACATGTGTTACCAAATGGGAAAGATAAACAATCAGCAGATGCATCCCAGAACGATTTCAATTCAATTTATCCATCGATGGAAAAGAGGAATGATTTTCAAGAACAAACGCTTCTTGAACGGAACTGGATTTGTCATTAGAGAGAAATTAGTCCACAGTAAATTAACTCTTTTTTTTAATTAATTTTGCTCCTATAGCTGTTGGACAAGAAGAGAACGTATACATTCAAAATAATGATGTCGTGAGTCATATCCAATCTGAAATTGAATTTGAAAGCATTTAAATTTATATTCTTTATATAAGTTCTTTTTTATTTTGTTTGAAAAAGCGGTTGCTTCATTTATTTTCGTATCAGCTGCTTTTTTTTCTACATTTGGTCTTTTCTGTATTTACTAAACTCTAACCCTACATAACTCTTTTTCTTGTTCTTGAATACATTAATTTTTATATATATTTATATATAGAATTTTTTTATATTGTTCACTCACTATTTGAACAATTCATTACAAAGTATTTCATTGAATGAACGTTTGCTGTTAACATTCTGCTGCTCATTCGTTTTTGTCTTTGAACCATTTATAAAATCAATATGTGATTTATAATTGATGATTATGAATTATTTACTTAAACTATACTTAAATCACTTGAACGTTCGTTCTTTACTGCCACATTTCAATATTGTCGAATACCTACCTGAAACTTATAGGTTTGATATTTTGGAATCAACCAAAACAATGACTGGATTTCTGATGAAGTTCTTTTTATTGAGGGGTACAATTTCATTCATGTTGTCCGAAAAATAAAATTTTATATTTGTTGGATTGATTGTGATATGGGACATATGTGTATCATTTTCAGAATGGGAAGATCTACTGTGGCATTTTCTGTAATTTATAGACCCATACTCACATGGGGACAATTTTTCGCTTGTTTTGAGAGTGGAGTCGCAGTTTCTCCAAGGGTTGACCATTTGTTGTGTGTTGGGGATTTCAATGTGAATTTTTCAAATAAGTTCAATGCTGATGTAAAAAGGTTGTTGGAAGCTATGAACGGAAAGGATCTTGAGCAAATCATCACCAAACTTACCGGAACGACAATGAGTTCCTCCACTCTGATTGATTTCATCTTAACGTCTGATAGGACTCTTGTTGCTAACTCTGGTGTGTTAGTTATGTCTCATGAGATTGATCATGATCTAGTTTATTGTACTCTCAACTTAAAAACTCTGAAAGAAGGCCCTACCTTTATTACATCTAGAGATTTAAAAAATCTGAATTATGGTAGATTCAAATCTGATCTTTCTTCAATCCCTTGGAATAATATTTATGATGAGAAAGTTGACTTCCTTACCACTAATATCTTGATCCTGTTAGATCTCTATGCTCCTTCTAGGACATAGAATTACAAGAAATTCTTCCCCATAGCTTACTGATACCTTAAGAGACATGATCAGAACTTGTAAGGAAACACTCACTAAGTTTTAAAAATCATCACAATTGTTACTGCAGCAATAAGAAGAGAGAAGAATATTTTTATGGTAGGGCTCTATGTAACGATTCAGCAACGGGCAAAGTCTGGACCGGATTGAGAAGAATGGGTTTTTTGCGGCGAAACATTAAAGACCTACCTCCTCATATTGAAAATGTTGAAAGTATCCATAGGAATTTTATAAATTCAACCCCTAATTTGCAACTGGACTATGAGCTTTTGCCTTTTTTCTCTGATGTGGAAAATTGTTTAACGAATTTTAATTTCCAATTCGAAGAGGTTGATGAAGTAGCTGTTTAGAGAATTCTTAATTCTATAAAGAGTAAATCGGTTGGTAACGATGGTATTAATATTGAAACTTTGAAATTATGCATTTTTCATATTCTACCACGCATAACTCATTTGATAATGTTTTGTCTTACTCATTCGGTTTTTCCTAGTAAGTGGAGGATTGCTCTTGTAATACCTATGCTTAGGAATACTGTGCCTAAAGATATGAAAGATCTGTTTCCGATAAGCATTCTTCCTGCATTGTCCAAGATTCTCGAGAAGATAATCTGTTTTCAGCTAAGAAATTATTTGAACGTTTAAAGTATCATACCATTCTTCAATTTGGGTATAGAGAGAACCAGTTGTGTAATAGCATTGCTGAATATCACAGACGATATACTTGTCTACTGACGAAGTTATATTGACTATTCTAACTTTACTTATTATTCTAAATTTTCGATACCATAGACCACTTAATGCTTCTGGCTGTTTTGGCACATAATGGTCTCTCTGATTATGCCATCGTCCTGATCAAGGCTTATCTCGATAATAGATCACAGACTACACCTAATAAAGGTTTTATTTCTTCATTCTTAAAAGCTAGTAAAGGCATACATACCACAGGGCTCTATATTGGGACCAATACTTTTCATCATTTTCATATCGTAATTTGTGAAGTACATAGTTTCCTGCTGTTCCTGCTATTATTCCGATGATAGTCAGATGTACATATATTTTTCACCATGTGAAGGAGACCAGGCTGTCGCAGCCCTGAGCTATGATTTGAAAGGGCCAAGTTTTTGCCTGCGGGTAAGTCTTTTACGATCGGGGTCGAAATTGTACAGATGTCTGATTGTGTGAGGAATCTTGGTCTATATTGAGTATCGGTTGAGATTTTCTGAACATATTTCTTCTCGCCTTCAAAAGGTATATATGAATTTAAAAATTATCTATAAACACCGTGAATTCTTGAGTAAAAGTGTCAAGATCATGCTCTGTGATTCCTTAGTTCTCTCTCATTTGAATTATTGCGACACTTTATTTGGCTCATGTTTGACTTTTTATGATAAGCTCAGCTTCGTCTGATTTGCGGTATAAGAAAATTCAAGAGAATTGGCCATACTTTCTGATTTGCGAATTGGCCGAATATGGAGAATAGAAGAGTATTACATTCTGCTGTGTTATATCACAAAGTTCTCATAACTAAAACATCTCATCTCTACAATAGAATAACTTATCTTTCTGATGTTCATAACCTAAATATCTGATTCAGGGGTACCCTCACACCACCTATGCGCAGAACTGTGATGTATCGAAGATAATTCTCATATAATAAAGCATTTATAATAAATAGTTTACCATCAGAGAGAGAGAGAGAGAGAGAGAGAGAGAGATATTACTGAACAATCAAAACAATTATTATATTGGATGGAGTAGTCCGTTACTTTGTGATAGTTCATTTTAATGGAATGAAATAAGGAATTACTTGAATCCTACACCTCCCAAATTATATGGCCTTATTAAAATTCATAAAGATAATTGTCCAATACGCCCTGTGGTATCATATATTAATAGCCCCCTTGCGAAACTAGCCTCTAAATTAAACCAAATTTTTAAAGAAACAACACAATTCAACTCACCCTATTCAATAAAAAATTCAATCGAGCTCACAAAAAAACTAAAAAATGTTATCCTTCCAGTTAATAGTATTCTAGTGTCGTTTGATGTAGTTAATATGTTTCCGAATATACCAAATATAGAATGCATGAATATAATCGAAAATATCCTAACAAAAAATAACATCAATCCTGTGATAAAAAACGAAATTTTAACCCTTTTCGAACTTTGCGTGGAAGAAAATTACTTTCAATAGTAAATTCTACAAACAGAAAGATGGACTTGCCATGGGTTCACCTCTCAGCCCATTACTCGCTGAAATCTTTATGTCACGTTTTGAAAGAAAAATTCTAAAATCCACACACGCAAAGCATATCACTTTTTGGTACAGGTATGTAGACGATATATTGGCTTGCTTCTGCGGAACACATTCAGAATTAAATGAAACATTAGAATATCTTAATAGTTTGCATAATAAGGTCAAATTCACCATGGAAACACAATTTGATAATAAAATAAATTTTCTGGACATAACTTTAATTAACAGTAATAATGAAATTTCCTTTGATATATATATAGAAAACCCACATCAACTGATACAACAATACCAAATTTTTCAAACCATCCGATCAATCATAAACTAGCTGCTTATAGATTAATGGTACATAGAGCATTTTCAATTCCTTTAGATAATATTACGTTAAAGAGGGAATTGAATAGAATCAGACAAAAAGCCACAAAAATCAGTTCGAAACCAAAACTATAAATTCCATCATAAACAAAAAACAAAAGCAACTAATTCCTAAACAAATTTACCCCATTTCCAAATCAGATCATAATAACAATAAATTCATAAAACTTACATATTTTGGACTAATTTCACTAAAAATAGCTCAAATTTTGTCAAAAATTAACATAGTAACAGCTTTCACACCCTCCCATAAAATTTCTAATCTCTTTTTTAACCCGAAAGACAAAGAGAACCGACTGAATAATTCTGGAGTCTATAAATTAAGTTGTCAAGAGTGTAATAGTGTGTATATAGGACAAACGGGCCGACCTTTCCATAAAAGGTACAAAGAGCATCAATCTGCTTTTAGGAACCGGAAGAATAATTCCAATTTTGCGAACCATTTCTTCAATACAGATCACACGTTCCCAGAATTGAACAACCTTGTTATCTTGCACGTGGAAGCGAAAGGGAAAAAACTTGACATCCTGGAATCCATAGAAATTGAAAAATATAAAAGACACGTAGCAATAATAAAACTACTTAACGAACAGACGGAACTTTGGTAAACCCCTCTCTTCGAAGCTCTGCCGAAGCCTACAATCCCCATATATAATAGTTGAGATCCAATTTGTTCAGTCAGTTTGAAAATGACTGACCTTATTTCATTTCAATTATTATATTTCAATAAACATGTGGAAATTCAAATTTTTTTTTCTCGAATCAAATGTCTATCGACTGAAGTTTTCCAGCCAGTAATGTACATTTTAATTCATAATATATAAAATGTAGTAGTTGCTACACAGATGTTATTGTAGGGACATTAAATGTTCAAACAGTGGAAATGCTAGTAGCTTTGCCTTTTCTAGTTCTCTATTGTAATGATGTATTAGGTTCCATGATGGTCCTGTTGTTCTGGTTCCCAATGAATTTCATGCTTAGCCTACGCAGTCTGGTCAGTATTGGCTCCACTTCTGTTGTCTTGTATAACATGATGTTAGATGGATTGTGTAGAGGATTGTGTCTCAACTTCGTTATCTTTCTAAGGCAAGTTCTTTCCGTTTTTTCTATGTTGTTTAGTGCCCTATTTTATATTTTCTTCTTTTTTGTACATTTTTGACATCTCCTGTCTATGTAAACCTATTATAAAACCTCCGAAAATTCGATTCTTTTGATCGTCTTGTCTCGGGTAATTCTGCAGCATAAGTTCGACTCGCTAATAAACAGTTTCTGTGGTACTGCCCCAACATGAAAATCATATTAATCATTTCATTTTTTCCAAAATTCATTCTGATTTGTTGTATTTAAAGTAACTTTGAGCTCTAAAGAATAATAATTTGATTGATTGATAATCTATTTTTGGAATGCTGATAAAACACTGATGTATTGGTTGAGATACTTATACGGAAAACTATTAGCATTTCTTTATTGACGCTCAGGAATTATAATTTTGGGAATGTTCTGAAGTTTTGTAACTAGCTCAATGAAAATAATGTAATTTTTTGGAATAGTTTTCTCCAGATTTTGAAAGATATTTTAGCAGAATTTCCTAGAATAAGTAGCAGAAATTCTGAGAAATCATTCATTGATCGAGTAATGCTGTACTGAATAATTTCTACGGCAGTTTTCATTGTTCCAACAATTTTCAGTATCCATTAGTTACGAGTATTATGTTCATTATTCAAATAAAATTTTCAGTTGTGATGTCATTTTTCGCGTCTGCAGAACACAGGAGTGAAAATAATTAGGAGAAAATGTGAGGCATTCAATTCTCTTCATTACCGTGAAAAAAAAATATAGGATGTTACATTTGAAAAAATCGAGAAATAACAATTTGAAGTTCTTCATATTTGGCCATTAATAACGGACATCCTGTATATGACAGGTTGATCATTTAGGAATGATGACTAGGCAAATCATTCGGTGGAAAAAATTTTCTGATCAAATTTGTGTTACTATTGCTTCTGGCAATCAGTAGAATACTTTTAGCGTACTACTGTTCCCATAACTTTTCTGTACCGTTGGAAAAATATATCTAATATTTTAATATTGAGATATTGAAGGCCAATGAAAATTTATGAGAAATATATTAGGAGTACAAATAAGTTTCCGCCGTACGGAACCCAATTTCCTTGTTTATGAATCATTCCTAATGATTTCAAACGATGTGAGACTGCTTGCTGAGTGACTTCTAATGTTAGAGCAAGTTCTTTTTGTGTTTGAGATGAATCTTCCTCCAATAATTCCTCCAATTCTGCATCCTCGTAAATTTTTGGCCTTCCACTGCGATCTTTGTCTTCTACGTCGAAATCACCGTTTTTAAACTTTTGAAACCACTCTCGACACGTTCTCTCACTCAAAGCACCCTCACCATAGGCTTCTACGAGCAATTGATGGGCCTCGGCAGCAGATTTCTTTAAATTAAAGAAGTAAACTAATATTTCCCGCAAATGACGCTTACTTGGCTCAAATTTTGACATTTTCAACTTATAAAAATTATATTTTACCAATATAAAATCAATGATATTAATAGGTTATGTTGTTCTTGAATGTCCAAACTATTTTTTAAGCCGGTTATCATCTGCGAAAGCTAACCGAAACTCCGTGCCGCGCCATCTACAATAAAACGGCGGAAACTTATTTGTACTCCTAATACATGGTGAGCCCTTTAAAAAATCACCTATTTGTTGAATAATTTTTTTGTGAACACCATATATATTGGACAATAATTTTCTGAGATGCAGAAATGAAAGTACAAGGAGCCTGCTTTCGTACGAAGTTTTTAAGATGTCTGGTTCGGCAGCTATGGAAGCGCAATGCACTATTATAGCAGGACTCTATATAATGAATTTCTATAAAATAAAAAAAATGATCTATATTGCTCACATTTCTTTTCCATTAATTAATCATAAAATCATCTTGAGCATCAATAACTGACACAATGATTGAAAGATATTATTGCTGTAATGTTTAATTTACTTCTTCACTTCATTCCAATGTTTGACGATCAGTAGTTCGGGAGTTGTGGAGAACTTAGCAAGTAGAAAAACTGATTTCAGTGAAAAATTACTTTGTCTATTCATTTGAAGTTTGAATAAAAAGTTTTCAGTTACAAATCTCACTTGTTCTAAATTCAACCCAGAGATTAAGAGGGAATTTCTAATAATTTAATCATAGATAGATAGGCATTAGTAAATTTTTAATACAAAATAATTAATTTTTTTGTAATATTTGCATTTGCATTTAACTTCTATGTAATTATTTATCTGCTAAAGTGCCAAGGTTTGACTGATTGTTTATTTTTAGGGAATACCGTCGTGGATTGGATATAAAACCACTGAGCGAAAATGATGCTGTTGAGGATCATACGATAACAGTTTGTGTCAGAAAAAGGCCTTTAAACAAACGCGAAATACAAAAGAAAGAAGTAGACGTGATAACAATTCCAAGTAAAAATCAGCTCATTGTACATGAACCAAAAAATAAGGTTGATCTCACAAAATACTTGGAAAACCAACTTTTTCGTTTTGATTATGCTTTTGACGAAACTTGCTCAAATGCCATGGTCTATAAATATACTGCACAACCCCTTATCAAAACTATATTCGAAGGAGGATTTGCAACATGTTTTGCTTACGGACAAACTGGTTCCGGAAAAACACATACTATGGGAGGGGACTTCAACGGTAAAAACCAAGATTGCCAAAAAGGCATATATGCTATGGCTGCTGCTGATGTCTTTCGGTTGGCTAATTCACCTAAGTATAGACAACTGAATCTTGTGGTATCTTCGAGTTTCTTCGAAATATATTCTGGCAAAGTGTTTGACTTACTCAACAATAAGGCTAAACTTAGGATATTAGAAGATGGTAAGCAACAAGTACAGGTTGTGGGCCTAACTGAGCTTGTTGTCAGTTCTGTAGAGGATGTTTTAAAGCTCATTCAGAAGGGAAATCAAGCAAGGACTTCTGGACAAACATTTGCTAATGCAAACTCTTCAAGGTCTCATGCAGTATTTCAGATATACCTGAGATCGAACAATAATATGCACAAAATACATGGTAAATTTTCACTCATTGATTTGGCTGGTAATGAAAGAGGAGCCGACACTTCTTCCGCTAATCGACAAACAAGTGAGTAGTTTTTTTTTTTTTTCATTGTATGAGTTATGATCAACCGCAACTAGAGAAACAACATGTTCCAGTTGCTGCTCATACCAAAGGTGTAATCACAATATTCTCTGTAAGGTTCTTTTTTCATAATTCTATTACTGCGAATTTTAGATGGAACTATTTCCAATGAAAATATAATAAAAAATCATTCTCAAAAATAAGACAGGTATAATACATATACAAAGAGAAAATAAAGTTATCAGTGGTTAGAGTCTTGGGCTGGGAACCCCAACCTTACTTGAATTCTCCTATCAACTTATTACACATGGCTATTTCAAATAACTTTGAAAATGATGGTAGGATACCTAATCGGTCTGTAGCTATAGAAAGAATCATGGTCACCTTTCTTGTATTTGTAAATAATTACAACACTGGCCGACAAAAAAGAATTTTTTGATTGTAACATGAAGCTGCATAGCATATTATGGTAGAATGGACGTATCCAAATACGAAAATGAGAAAAAAAAGTTGTAACACGTAAGGTTTTCTTGTTACAAAATTTGAATATCAAAACAGATTTAATCTGTTGTCTTCTACAATTTTAATTTCAAAAAATTCTTTGAAGAAACTTTAAGAATTAAATTAATGTCTTTATAAGCACTGCTCATATTTAATAGACGTATAAAATCAAAATTCATCATACAATATCAAATGGAATTAAGAAAAACCAACGAATATAAATTGTCAATTGAAATTAAAATATAAATAAGCAAACATTTTTTTGCATGCCTGGAACGAAACAAAAAAATGCTCGCTTATTTATATTTTAATTTCAATTGACAATTTATATTCGTTGGTTTTTCTTAATTCCATTTGATATTGTATGATGAATTTTGATTTTATACATCTATTAAATATGAGCAGTGCTTATAAAGACATTAATTTAATTCTTAAAGTTTCTTCAAAGAATTTTTTGAAATTAAAATTGTAGAAGACAACAGATTAAATCTGTTTTGATATTCAAATTTTGTAATAATCCTTCTATCAAGTAAAAAACCGTTCCTTCTTATTTTATTTTTCTTGTTACATTTATAGAACCACATTTAATGTTACAATATCTGATGTGAATTGAAAAAAATTATTTCAAAAATTTGTTAACTTGTTTATATCGACTTTATTCAGTTTTACACCTACTTAAGGTACCTTACATTTAAGAAAAACACAAATATTAAAAATATCGGCTTAAAATACTAATTAAATTCTATTTTTTCCTTTTATGAGGGGTCATATCTTCTCTCTTCAAAAACCAGCAGTAATCACCCATCATGGCTGGATCTCATCATCCTTGATAGCGAATTTCCATTGTCCTAATATCTTGGTGGAATCTTTCACCCTGCTCGTCAATGACAGCTCCCAAATTTTCAGGAAAAAATGACAGATGTGAATGGAGGAAATGAATTTTCAATGACAACAAGCGATTTGTAGTCATCTAATAGGTCATTAACTAACTCCTAGTAGTTTGCATTCATATTGTTGCCCAAAAATATTCTTACTACACTAACAAATGAGTTCCATGCTCTGAGTTAATGCCTGGTAAGCTTCTCTGTAAAATTAACGTCGTCCAGCAATGTTCTGATTTGTGGTCCAATAAAAATGCCTTCCTTTAATTTGGCATCACTTGACTTGGAAAAGACTTGTTTTAAGTGTTTGAATCCGACACTATTTTCATTCATATCCTACACAAAGTTTTTCATCAGCACAAGTTTAATGTGAAGAGGAGACGGAAGGACATTTTTGAGGTCTACACTTAACATTTTGAAATCCCGGTTGCAATACACTTCTTTCTGACCAAATTTTTGTTATATAATGCTGATTTACCGCACAACTGTCCCATAGACAAAGGAAATAGCAATATTTTGTAAATCCTCCCGGAAGTCCCACTAAAATTTCTATAACTTTTAAGTCCCCACACATCTGCCGTTTATACGTGTTGTAGTTTATTTTATCCAAAAGAGTGCGCATATTTCATAACTTTTTTTCATTGTCACTGAATGGGTAACTGGTATAGAGGGTTTTAAATTTCCATTATGCATTAACAAGGCTTTTAAACTGTATTAAGACGAATCTATAAATAAAGGCCACTCAGAGGGGGAATGCTGAATATCAAGTTACTGCATTAAACTATCAAGATAAGTACAAGCACACAACGAATTTTCCATACTGTAGAATGCAGAAAACGGAGCATTTCTTTTTCTGAAATTCGTAATTTTCGTTTCGTTGACTAATAAGTTCCATTCCTTCAACAGGAACCAAGAAGTTCTGACTGTTGCTTTGATAACGCCAAATCAGGTACTAAATCATTTAACTCACTTTGAACAATTAAATGTAGCTCGCCAGAACTGGGACCTGGAGTAAAAGTAGGGGTCGATGCACTGTTCTTCGGAGCAGCCTGGTGATGCATTGTCTCCAATATCTTCCAAAACAACATTATGCTGATCTGAAGATGCGATCGTCACTGGTAAATCTGCATTATGAGGAACAGGTCGTATTGCAGACTGTAAATTTGGATAGTCGATCTTGTGCTTTCCCTTTTTGTAATAACCTTCAGTCCTTGTCAGGCAAAAATAGCAATCGTCTTAATGATTAGTGGGTTCTCGCCATACCATAGTGACTGCAAAAGGCATACTTTTTCTATTCCATTCATCCACTGCACCAATGATATGCTACAACTTTCACAGCACACATGTGGATCGCACTGCTTGTCTTGATCTCCAATTAAAACACCAAAATATTGGAAGTAGGCTTTTTTAACATTTTCAGAAAATGGCCTGGCTTGTGATTTCACCATAAATTATCCAGAAATATGACAAAATTTGTCAGGAGAGATTTTGCAACTGCCTGTCTCGACATTTTCGTCCTTGAAACACTTACCTACATACAAGGAACCATTCACTTCGAAACTCAACAGAAGACTGATTTTTAATCTTAATTTTATGTCTCATATGGCAAACAACACAGTTTGAGGTTCTTTCCCTGTTTTAAACTGTCCCCTCTCAAATTTGACTATTTGCTAATGTAAAATAGTCTTATTGAGCTATTGAAAAGTGGTACGTGTGAGGGCTTTAGAAATATTTTTCCTATTATTAGAAGGGTATTTAAAAATAAAGATCTGCTTTGTGTTACAAAAATCTTGTCGACCAGTGTTATTCAAGCTGCTGTGCAAAAATATTATTTATTTTTTTTTAATTAATTTTTATTTCTACAATTTCGACAGTAAAATATTAATTTCAAATAATAATTCTACATCTAACTTAAATTGAGAATGTCACTTAAAGTAAAACACTTTATTTCCGCTAATATTTATTGAACTTTTAATTTTTTTCAGGAATGGAAGGGGCAGAAATCAATAAATCTCTTCTTGCTCTGAAAGAATGCATAAGAGCATTAGGTCGTAAAGGAGCGCACTTGCCTTTTAGGGTAAGCAAATTAACGCAAGTTCTTAGAGACAGCTTTGTAGGTAACAATTCTCGAACATGTATGATTGCTATGGTCTCACCAGGTGTTAACTCTTGCGAACACACACTGAATACGCTCAGGTAATTGATCATATTTAGCAGAAAATGAGAAATACAAGGATTGATCAAAGAATGCGTTTTATTAAAGAGGCAGGTTTTTACTTTTTAAAAAAAAAAAATTTCTATGCCACTTTTTAAATAGATAAATGAGTTCACTAGAGACTAACTATATTCTTATCTACCAATATTCCTGGCCTCTTACATAACCCACAAATAGCAGAATAAACTAAAAAATAACATGAAAGTCTAAAATTCATTATGATCTCATCCGAAAAATAGCAGTGCAGGATGGTAAGGTCAGTTTCCCTCAGCAAGATCATTAAATACATTTATTTATTGATCAATCCTTGTATGTTTCATAAGTTTATTTGAATAATAACTTTAAAGAAAATCTACTAAATTAAAGGTAATGTACACAATATATATAGAGCATTTATTTAATGTTTTAAGGTATGCAGATAGAGTTAAAGAATTGGGGGGTGGTGACCTTCAAACCAATGATGGAGTACATGATGAGCAAGAAGGCTTACAACATCTAAGATCTTTGAGTGAAGCAGATATGACTCCAGAACTATTGGATTTTCACCAAGTTATCTCAGACTTACAAATTGCAGAGGATAATATGCTGGATAACCAGAAGCAATTAATTGATAGTATAACAGCAGATGCAGACAAACTATCTCAGTTGTTGAAGATGACCGAAGAAGTTGCCTATGATCAAGAAGGTTTGTATTTGATTTTAATAGTTTTCACTTGATAGCAATTCATCTTGAATTTGAAATAAAACAATTCAACTTCTATTGGAATTAAATAAGGAATTACTTTGTTTTCTATCACTTTTTATTATAACTGATATACAGTGACTCGAGTTTCGTAGTGTTTACTACATTTTCAAACTGAATGAACAAATTAGATCTCAACTATTATATATTCTGATTGTAGTCTTCGGCAGAGCTTCGAAGAGAGGGGTTTTCCAAAGTTCCGTCTGTTCGTTAAGTAGTTTTATTATTGGTACGTGCTTTTTATATTTTTCAATTTCTATGGATTCCAGGATGTCAAGTTTTTTCCCTTTCGCTTCCACGTGCAAGATAACAAGGTTGTTCAATTCTGGGAACGTGTGATCTGTAGTGAAGAAATGGTTCGCAAAATTGGAATTATTCTTCCGGTTCCTAAAAGCAGATTCGTGCTCTGTGTACCTTTTATGGAAAGGTCGGCCCGTTTGTCCTATATACACACTATTACACTCTTGACAACTTAATTTATAGACTCCAGAATTATTCAGTCGGTTCTCTTTGTCTTTCGGATTAAAAAAGAGATTAGAAATTTTATGGGAGGGTGTGAAAGCTGTTACTATGTTAATTTTTGATAAAATTTGAGCTATTTTTTGTGAAATTGGTCCAAAATATGTTAGTTTTATGAATTTATTGTTATTATGATCTGATTTGGAGATGGGGTAAATTTGTTTACGAATTAGTTGCTTTTGTTTTTTGTTTATGATGCAATTTATAGTTTTCGTTTCGAACTGATTTTTTGTGGCTATTTGTCTGATTGTATTCAATTCCCTCTTTAACGTAATATTATCTAAAGGAATTGAAAATGCTCTATGTACCATTGATCTATATCCTTTAGATAATATTACGTTAAAGAGGGAATTGAACACAATCAGACAAATAGCCACAAAAAATCAGTTCGAAACCAAAACTATAAATTGCATTTTAACCAAAAAACAAAAGCAACTAATTCGTAAACAAATTTACCCCATCTCCAAATCAGATCATAATAACAATAAATTCATAAAACTAACATATTTTGGACCAATTTCACAAAAAATAGCTCAAATTTCATCAAAAATTAACATAGTAACAGCTTTCACACCCTCCCATAAAATTTCTAATCTCTTTTTTAATCAGAAAGACAAAGAGAACCGACTGAATAATTCTGGAGTCTATAAATTAAGTTGTCAAGAGTGTAATAGTGTGTATATAGGACAAACGGGCCGACCTTTCCATAAAAGGTACAAAGAGCACCGATCTGCTTTTAGGAACCGGAAGAATAATTCCAATTTTGCGAACCATTTCTTCACTACAGATCACACGTTCCCAGAATTGAACAACCTTGTTATCTTGCACGTGGAAGCGAAAGGGAAAAAACTTGACATCCTGGAATCCATAGAAATTGAAAAATATAAGAGGCACGTACCAATAATAAACCTACTTAACGAACAGACGGAACTTTGGAAAACCCCTCTCTTCGAAGCTCTGCCGAAGCCTACAATCCCCATATATAATAGTTGAGATCTAATTTGTTCAGTCAGTTTGAAAATGTAGTAAACACTACGAAACTCGAGTCACTGTATATCAGTTATAATAAAAAGTGATAGAAAACAAAGTAATCCCTTATTTCATTCCATTAAAATGAACTATCACAAAGTAACGGACTACTCCATCCAAACAACTTCTATTATTTTGGGTACACAACTGTACGTACCATGTCTTCTTATGGTGAATATTATAAATTAATGTACAATTGAAAGTGTAGTCTCTTTATTTTAAGAAAAGGAAGCGAAAGATATTTGGCCAATTGAGTAAAATGAATTTATAGAGTATATTGTCCCTGCTCACTTCATCATTAAGAAATATTAGTTTCGTTAAATGGAACACATATAGATGTAAATTTCCATTTATTATCTTGAGTTGTTCACATGACGCGTTTCGTTTACATAGTTAACTTTTTCAGATGCTTACAAGTTAATTATGTTAACAAAATGAGTCATGTGAACAACTCAAGATAATAAATAGAAATCAACATATATATGTGTTTTATTTATCTGAAGTGTACAATTTCTTTTGCCAACTGCAGTTTTAGGGACTCCCAGACATTCTTGATTGGGTTCATGTCAGGAGAATTCCAGGCCCATGATAAAAGGTACTTTTTCCTACTCCAAGAATTTTTTTACGCTTTTAGCAATATGCCAGTTCGCTCGAGCTTACAGGAAAATTTTAGGCATATTGACAAACCATTCCTTGATCTGTAGTATCAGTTTAGTCTACAGAACCCTTTTGTATTGAATTCTTGATTTTTTCGGTCTCTACTTGACGGAAATTCATCGTAAATGATTTGAAGTAAAACACTTTATTAGAGTATGGTTACCAGTAACCATACTCACCTGACGAAGTCAATATGTAATTGACGAAACAATTGTCGTTGAAAAATAAAAATAAGCGGAAATAGAGTGTTTTACTTCAAATTATTTCCTTTTGTATTGGTCCTGTCGCTTGGTTCTCTCCACGATATGAAGCCTTTCAAAACCCTTCTGAGTATCCACAATGTGGGATGCTTATCTCTTCTAACTACTTCTATATGACATTTTTCTTATCGACCAAAGTCGTTCAGCCTATAATAATTTCAAATTACATTTTGATGTAAAAAATAATTACAAAAAAGAGTTTAGGAAGTTTTATAGCTTTTCAGTTTCTATAGTAATGTGCATGTTGGAAATTTCCTGCCTTGGTGTTCTAATGGATCGTTGTGCATGAGATCATTTATGTCTTCCAATTCATCCAACCTCTTGAAATTCATGTTCACTTTCTTTATACGCTCACTGATGGGTTGTGTCTTTGTTCTCTGGTATAATAATCGATTAGACGGATTGTGCAGTGTGTTATTTGGGTGCTTCGTCTTTGTTATTGTTCCGAAGGATGATGTTTCAGCCACCTCCAGAATTTTCATCACTGACTATGCAATTCGTGTATAAGGGATGTCTATATTCAATTTCTGATCTACATATCGATTTGCAAATGACTGAAGCTGTTTTCGAGTTAATTCCTTGGTCTTTGTATGTCAAACATCTGAAATGTTGTGCTCTATAGTTAAAATTTTTCTTTATATTGTTACCGTGCTGTTTCAGCCTTCTCCAACTAAAAAAAATTATCAGAAGGCTGAAGGAGCAATTCTTTTTTAACAATTACAAATAAGGAACTATTAGTAACATGAATACCTTGGAATCACTCCAATGGAAAATATCAAAATTGAACATAAAAAAATTGTTTTCAATTAAATTAACTACAAAAACACAATCAACTTCAGCAGGACAGTTGACCCAATAATATCTTTTTTCTGACATTTCAACGAATATTCTGTATTACCTACTGAATAATGAATCTAAGTAAATAAATTCGGCCATGCAACTATAACCACTTCTAATATATCAACATTTGCATATCTATAAGTTCTTATTCAAAAACATAAATAGGTCTAAAATAAATAAAAATACTGCTTCTAACACCCGCACATTGGACATGTATTTTCCTATGCACAAGCTGGAAAAAACGGAACAAGAACGACTATACTGCTCTCTAAAATACTTGAATAGACTACCATCCAATATTAACAAAAATAGCTGAAATTTATAAATACATTATTAGAATTGAGCCCTATAACATAACTTAATTCAAGCTATACAATAATCAAAAGTAAATAGAAACTTTGTCTTGACCTTATTTTGACTTCTCCTGTATGTTTTGCGATTTTTTATCTTCTCTTCCCTAATCTGATGGGATATATTTGTGACTTATACTGTATTTCTAAATAAAGCTTATTATTTAATCTTTAGGTTGATTGATGGGCATGGTTCCTTCTCAAAGTGAAGTCTAGTTAATTAAAAAAATGTATATAAGACAGTAATTTATTTCCACAAAAATGTTTGTACTAATACAACAATTGTTTCACCACGATATGGCTTCTTCAGGTATTACATTGTACTGTCTGATGGTATTGAGTGTAACCGAGTTTATATACATTTTTAGGTACGTGACCAAATAATAGAAGCACAAGTCATAAAAACTCTAGGTGTTTATTGGAGTTTGCCGCTAAAAATGCCATTAAGGAAAAATATTCAGTAATGGAGAATGATCGACATCTGCTTGTTCGTTCAAAAGGATTTTACGGGCATTATACCTGTTGATTTCAAGAAATTCTAAAAGTGTTAATCTAGAACTTTTGCTTTCAACGTGGATAATTTCATAATTATTGTTGAAATTATGCCTGAATTCCTTAAGATGATTAGCATATGTCGAATGTACAGAATTGTATATATAACCCCTTTGGTGTTCTTGGATACGTTTCTTGAATGATCTACCAGTCTGGCCAATGTATACTAAAGGGCAATCTTTGCAAGTTAACTTGTAGACTCCGGATTTATTTTCTTTATTTGTACGATCTTTATTGTTTTTTATGTAGGTACTAAGGTTATTAATTGTCTTAAAAGCCGTGTTATAATTGAAACAACTTTTGAAATATTTAGCAATATTTTCAGATAATCCATTGACATAAGACAACGAAAAATATTTCTGTGTATTGTCCTCTTTTATGATTGGGTACACGAGATTTAATGCCATTTTCTTTTGTTTATTGGATACCATTTTGTCTATAAGCGTCAAACCTTTGTTTGACGCTATTTGTTTAATAATATTTAATTCTTTCAAAAAGTTTTCTGAATTCAAAGGGACATTCAATAATCTATGAATAAAACTATTATATGCTGACATCTTTTGGTTGGTGGGGTGGTTTGAAGTTTTATGTATTGTGATGTCTGTATGTGTTGGTTTGTGAAAAATACTAATTACACTTTTAGAATTTCTTGAAATCAACAGGTATAATGCCCATAAAATCCTTTTGAACGAACAAACAGATGTCGATCATTCTCCATTACTGAATATTTTTCCTTAATGGCATTTTTAGCGGCAAACTCCAATAAACACCTAGAGTTTTTATGACTTGTGCTTCTATTATTTAGTCACGTACCTAAAAATGTATATAAACTCGGTTACACTCAATACCATCAGACAGTACAATGTAATACCTGAAGAAGCCATATCGTGGTGAAACAATTGTTGTAATAGTACAAACATTTTTGTGGAAATAAATTACTGTCTTATATACATTTTTTTAATTAAAATGAGTTTCCACCAAGTAAAGACCGAATCTATCAATTATTTGAAGTCTAGTTGTTTAACTTTTCCTTCGTTGATCTTAATTTTCCATTGTTTTGTTGCTGTTGAAGAGTCTGCATTAGAAGTAAGAAGAATCACTGTATCATCAGCAAAAGTTCAATTAATTGTATCCATGCATGTTCGCTAATCATAGATAAGTGTGCCGAGGACGCTTCATTGAGGAAGTCCAGCTTTTATGGGATAATTTTTGGATGTTTCTTCACCCACTTTGGTTCCGAAATCCCCATATATAAAACAAGACTGCAAGAACGAATAGTACTTCAGAAAAAAAAACCAATTTGATTCTATGTAATAATCCAGCATGTTGGTTTTGTTGAATAATTGACCAGAATGTGCAGTATTATTTTTCTTCAACCGCCTGATTGATGACCAGTTTAGCATTTAAGTTCACAATTAAGTAACAAAAATTGTGAACAGAGCAGCGTTTAGCGCTACAGCAGTCCTACGGTCGAGCTTAAATTTAGCATTTAGATGTAAAATAACGACAAAAAGGCATATGCAAAATTTCATGAGGGTATATGAACAAGCATAGTCCTAGTATAACATAAATAGAGGTTAATTCTTGATAGAAGGTATATAAAATTATTTAAATATTTTAAAAACTTTTAAAAAACTTAAAATTAGCCTTCTACATATTTAATTCCAAAAGATTATATTTAATCATTATAACTTCTGAAAATAAATTAAAATAATGTCGTATAAGTACCACTTATATCATGACATATAAAATAAACATATTTTGAATAGACAAAATTTTGTTTCTGCTGATCAATCTTATGAAAACCAATATCTATCAAGAATTAACCTCTATTTATGTTATTTTATTCATAATATATAATTATTTGGTTTCCTTAACATTCTTTATACAGATAGTCCGTGTGCTATAGCAGAGGCCGTTAAATTGTCTTTCAATCTTCTAGATCAAGGGTAAACCACAGATATATTTTTGTGTGTAGTGAACCGTTCCTCACCACATTTAAAGGTTTCATTTCGGTAGAACTATTTCTAGAAGATTGAAGGGTAAGTGAATATTTGTTGTTAATTAATGTTATATTTTTTGAATATGAATTATTTGAATACTGAAGAAGCAAAGTTGATCTTAAAACTTGTTTTTCAGTAATGTTTTACATATCTTGAGTTTTTATATAAAGTACCTTGGTTAGATATCCAATAATATTGAATAGTCTAAGTAAGATAGTTTTATGATGAAATTCTTAAGATTATGTTGGATATTCTTGAAAGATATTGGTTTTCCTAAGATTGATCAGCAGAAACAAAATTTTGTCTATTCAAAATATTTAATTTATAGGATTTTGGTTAATAATTTTTATTTATTGGATTTTGTTATACCATTCGGATGTCTTATAATGAATGTTTATTTTATAGGTCATGATATAAGTGGTACTTATACGACATTATTTTAATTTATTTTCAGAAGTTATAATCATTAAATATAATCTTTTGGAATTAAATATGTAGAAGGCTAATTTTAAAATATTTAAATAATAGTCCTAGTATGTTGAAACAATTTTTATGTAATTATATAATAACAGAAGTTGTTTTATTTCAAATTAATCTGTTTGACACTAATTTATTTTTTCATTTTTCAGCCTATTGTAGAAGTTGGCAAGAAATAGGTCGCAACTTGGTTGCAAATGTAGTCAGAGCTATGGAAATCGCTGCTGATTATGAGTCAAAGCTAGTAGCAGAGGAACAGTTGAGTCGAAGAACCACCAAACGAAAATAATTAATAATATTGTTTTGACTCAATTTACTTTTATTTTTATTAACTAATAATACATCAATCACATGAAGATCACCTTTATGTCAAGTATAAGAAAACAATATTTGTGCAAAAAATTGTGTCATATGCAATTTTAATGGATGTGAGTTATGTTGATCTTTTACAGTGTTGGAACAAATCATCTTCACTATAAGACTCATTCTCAAACAACAATCATTTCGATATGTGAAATTATATCGTAAATAACAATTCAAAACATACGTTGCACTCTGATACTGTTTCTGTGCATGCCAGTTTTTGTTTCGTATGTTGTAAGAGTTTCCTTTCTTTAAATTCATTTGCTTTTACAGGAATATTCTTAGATGTAGTCATCTGTACAAAAAAGATTAACCTGTAAAATTTGACTGAAAGTGGCCCACAGAAACTCCGATTTTTCACTTTATTCATCTTTGTATTTTTACTATTGACCCTCCATAGTTTGCATTTTATTTTAATTTAACAATTCAATTTATTCTGGAGATATTTCAATGAGATGACATTTATGGTGTGTCCTATCACTTTATTTCAGTGGTATTAAGTAATGTGCATAATTTTTTTTATGCCTGGGACATGTGATCTTCAATTCAACATTTCTATATATAATTTAAGTTTAGAGCTTTATATTTTTTGTTATCCGTTCGTCAGTTTTTCAGTAAAGATGAAATTATTAATATGCAAAAGGTGAATGTTGGAAATATATATTAGAATTGGTACCAATATATGGTACCAATTTTTTAATGCTCATTTTTTTACCATACATAATAATCATATTTTGAGAAGGGCCTTAAAAAAATTATTCTAACAGAAGGCAACTTTTTCTGAAAGAATCAAGAAGATATTAATTTATAGAAGTTGTTGGAGAGGAAAAAATCAAATAAAGTCACTGGAATCCATTCTGTACTTTTCCTAAGAGATATAAAGTTAATGACAATAAAAAATAGGATACTTAGAGCGTTCTAGTCAAGCTGAGAAAGAGTGTTCCTCGTTTGAATATGGTTGAGTAACTTCTAATATTAAAATCATTCTAACTTTTCTTCAAAAACCTATTTACTTCTTATTGGCTTGTGATGCAGAAAATCGAAACATACCTCTTAAACATATATTATTCAGTAGCAGTGGCAACATTCAACAGGCAACAGTAATTCCTTCTGCAACCACACATGACGAAATCACATAAATTGTTTTCTTTCAGTCACTGCAAGGGATAGATTACAGTAATCTCGTCTAATTATATTGCGAAGAGAATACTCAACTATCTGTTTAACTGAATGGTCCATGTTTTGTTATAATTTTATCTAATTACTCTGTATAGGTTTGATGACATTGAGCAAGTTAACTTGCTATTGGTCCATAAGTTTATAATTGGAAAAGTGGGCTAGTGTGGCAGTTATGATGAACATTAAACTCTACTTGCTATTCAGTCAGCAAAATAGCTAGCTGGTTGGAACATGTGTTGTGGGTACACAGTAAATCATACAATAATCAAGAATAACCATTGAAATGGTTATTGTCACATATATTAATAATCCAAGGGATTTTCTTTCCTTAACCATTTCAGTAAGTTGCTTGAAATACTATATTTCTTTTTTTATGTTTTTAATATAACACGTACATACTAAAATAAAAAACCATCGATACTCCACTAGCTGACACAGCTTGTTACTTATTAAATTAGTTCCGTGTTTTCACTGCACTCTCAAAGTATTATAGTCAATCTTGGTTTCGATATCTGCAAAATGTCTACAGAATAACTTTCAGCTTCGACATGTAAACTTCTTAAGCATAGCAACCTTCCAATTTTTTTATAATTCGAATTGTTCTAGCCTTCAATTGCTTCACCATTAACTATTTCCCCATTATAAAGATGTGAAATTTCACTTTTCCATGTTTTCTTTTGTATTTCATAAGACACTGGTAGAAGTTAAGAAATGACACTGTATTATGTATATTTACAAATTTAATGCTCAGAAAAGTTTAGGAAATGAAAAAAAGGAAACAATGTATTCACAGCATGTGGTTTAAACTATCTAGCTAATTGGCTACTGAATTCTTTTAAATTTTGTCCACCATCTCTCAAGCTAATTTACAGGACTATCAAGAGTAAACTCAATGACCTCGAACCTTTAAAATATATAAATGAGAAAGGATAAAAGTACACTAACATCTACTTCAGCTGGATAGGTAGGACACGTCCAGTTTCAGCACCAAAGCATATTTAACTATCAAGTTGAGAGCTAGTAAATGCTAATTTTAATGATACTCTTTTACATCTTCTTAACAGTAGAAAGTGAGAAGTAAGTTTCCAACAAATGACTCGCAAATCCATTATCATAACAGGTGGTACACTAACTCGTCAAAAAGAATTTTAAGTTATTTGATATTTTTGGAAAGCTATAACTTATTTATTGAATTTTGATAAGCACACTGTTATTGTAAAATTAAGCTACTCAATAAAAAGAGTTCTTGCTTAAAAGTATGTATGATATAGCTTGCAATTAAGTATTGACTGAGTAAGTCGAAGGATATTTTTTCAATAGACATGATTATATCTGAATTGTATATTCATCACCATAGATATAAAAGCTTAAGAATTTACAAAATTGCTACTATTTTTATTGTTTTTATAAGTACTTTGTTATTTATTAATTTTTTCAGACTTTTCGATTTATTTATTAGGTTCGATTAAAAAGGACCATTACTATGCTTTAACTAATCATTTTTACATTTGTACATTCCTGATGATATAAACTTGGAAATTAACATTATGATCAAAGAAGTTTGAGTTTCAAAGGTTCCTAAAAAAAATTTAATTTTCGTCTGTTTTTTTTTATAAACTATATAAGTAGTATACTGGGTGTTTTTAAAGGTGAGACTTTTAACAGAAGATTGGAACTGGTGCAAAGGAACCATAAGTTGCAAAGTAGGGCATAACTAATTGAACTGATCCTCATGAATGTAATATTTTATGGCGCTGGTTCAGGTGACACAAAAGGTTTTATTTTATTATTAGTTCTTTCTCAACTATTTATAAAATTTTTTCCCTAATTCAATCAATTCCATTATTAACCTAAACATGCGGATGTTCAGTAAATTTTCAAAATCAAATCATTCGATAACTTACGAAACAATCAACTGTTAAAAAAAGCTGCATGAACCTTTCAAACCACTCTGTATAATAGTTTAGTTATAAATGTTACTAAAAGAGGATAATTTGCGTGCTCAAACTTCTTTATTTTTGGATTTTCAGAAATTTGCATTGATTTTTCAAATTTCAAAAACTAGCATTTATCGACATTGTCGTGGTCATTTTTGATTCAGTATTTTATCTTCAGTATGGTGTAAAAAATTAAATTAATTTTGCCGTAATACATTGTTAAATTTTTCATTTCTCCTAATGACATATATGGGCCACAGGATCAACCCAACATTCGAAATGAATCCTGAATCTCGATACAAAAGTCTGGTATCGATTTTTTAATGCAGGTCCGCAATTGGGTTAAAATTTTTAACATAAATATCTTCAGAATGGACCTGATGCATTCAGTGTATCTAAGTTTTATTACTGCAAATACAGAAGTTTTAACGCAATATTCTGTGATAAAAGTCATTGAAGTTATAGAAAAGTGTGGTAGAAATAGAAAGAAAAAAATTCGACAAAAACCATTTAAAGAAAAGGAATTGTTGACATACTTAACCCAAATTTTTCAATGTGAAACTAAAGGGAGTAAGGGAAAATATACTAAGTGACATTAAAATAAACAGCCTAGTGCGAGATTATTTTAAAAACTTTTGGTAAATACATTTCTTAGGCTGAGGCATCAAAAATCGGACGGTAAGAATCAAAGTGTGTTGGGCATCTATTCATTTACATACATCTAATGAGAAGATCAATTTACTAAAATTTAGTATTTCAGGCTACTTTTACCTCGTGAGGAAGGTTTAGCAAAGTCTGAATAGTAGGGATGAATTGTTACCCATAATGTTCCAGACGTCCTCAATGGGTGAAAAATACCGAGATCGGGCTGGCCAACGCAACAAACTCACTTGATTTTGTTTGAAGTAGAAATTGTTTGTCGTACCAAAAATTCAAGGATACTGTGGATTTTGCGATAAACGTTGAACCAATGGAACTTTCATGTCGTGTGAATCACTACTCCGCAGTCGCCCTAGTACAAGTAATGTCACTCAAAGCCAGAAGTTGAAGTAATTTTATTTTTATGTCACTTAGTATATATCGAAATTTCATATAAATATGTTCATGTTATGTAAAAAGAGTTTGAAAATGGTCTTCAAATTCAAAATGGGGCGAAAAAAGCATTTATAATTCAAATAAATAAATTTTCACAAATTTTTATATTAATAATAATAACCATTTCCTGGGCATCAAAGCCATCTAGACTATATAAATAGGCGGTACCAGTGGCGAACTTAGAAATTGCCTCAAGAGGGTATTCTGATAGAGATGTCCCGTAAGTGGTGGTTCAACGAGGTGTAGGTGATATAAGTTATTATCCAACAAGCCCTGCAATTTTTAATTTATAATTTTCTTAAATTGGTAAGTGGAAATTGTCTTATTAATTACTAGGTACACAAAATTTTCGAGTAATGATCTCGATAAATTATTAGCACTCAAGAAAAGTACTTGAGAGAATGTGAATACAGCACAATGGTACAAAAGTATATGTCGGATGTTTTTTTTTTAAAGTGATAGAACTTTCGATAGGAATGACTGTGATTTGACAGAAGGTAGAACTCGTGTTGTTTTGACATTTCTGTCCAGTAAGCATTGACAAATTATCATGGAAAGGCTCACGCCGCAACAACGTTTACAAATTGTTGAAATTTATTTGCAAATTCAGTGTTCTATTCGCCAAACTTATACAGGACTTCGTGAAATTTATGGTTTACATAATCGTCCATCAGATAAGCTTATTCGTCGAACTACCGATAGATTTCGGACAACATTTTCTCAACTCGATGCAACAACAACAACAAGATAAAGAACTGTATGTACAGAAGAAAATATCGCTGTTGTAAGTCATAGTGTTAATGATGATCCAGATTTGTCTATTCGTCGACGTTCACAACGAGTTGGACTCTGTGCATCCACCACGTGGAAAATTTTGCGTAAAGATCTTGGTCTACACCCATAAAAGATCCAACTGGTTCAAGAACTAAAGCCACTTGACCATAATAAACGTCGTTTGTTTTCTGATTGGGCTCTAGAACAGCTTGAAGTTGATCCACTTTTTTATTGTAAAATTGTGTTTAGTGATGAAGCTCATGTCTGGTTGTATGGCTATGTAAACAAGCAAAATTGCCGTATATGGAGTGAAAACAATCCTCAAGAAGTTCTGCAGGTTCCATTGCATCCTGAAAAATGCACTGTTTGGTGTGCTTTACACGCTGGAGGCATCATCGGTCCATATTTCTTTAAAAACGATGCTGGAGCTAATGTTACAGTGAATGGTGCTTGTTACAGATCGATCATTAATGATTATTTGTTTCAAAATGTGAATAGTATCGACCCAGAAGTGTTTTGGTTCCACAAAGATGGTGCTACACCTCATGCTGCTATCATAACAATTGATTTATTGAAAGAAAGATTTGGCGATAATATTATTTCGAGAAATGGTCCAATTAATTGGCCTCCAAGATCATGCGACATAACTCCACTGGATTATTTTCTTTGGGGTTATGTCAAGTCATTGGTTTATGCTGATAAACCAGAAACAATAGACGTTTTGGAAGCCAACATAATTCGTGTTATTGATGAAATAAGGCCTGAATTACTCGAAAAAGTGGTCCAAAATTGGTCTGGTCGAATGCGGTTCCTCATAGCTTCAAATTAAAAAAAAAATTGGCTTCAATCTTAATTTGAATGTGTTTTATTTATGATAGATTGGGCCGTTGCTTGGTAGAAATCAGTTGTAATTGTCATTATAAAATAAAACACTTGTTTACATTTTCTACTTTATTTTTGGTATTGACGTACGTTTCGTCTTTGCTTGAAAGACTTCATCAGAATACGAAGTAACAGTTGTTGGACAATGAATTTATAAGATTTTTTGCAGAAGGTGTACATGTGTTTTATTTAAATTTGAAGTTCTATCACTCTAAAAAAACACCCGATAGTATTAAATGCAATTTCTTAAACATAACCGTTTTTTTTCTCAGAAAACTGTTTATTGAAATCTTTACTTTGATTTATATAAAAAAAGAAAAAACACTTGTTTGAATTTTTTTAGACAAACTTTGTTCAAATTTCATATTCAACATGTTTTTAAATATAAAAATGGTATTGATTTTAATTTTTATATTGCTGATACCAGGTGTAGAAGTATGTTCAGAGTAGCATATTATTAAGCCACATTGTGGCGAAACAATTGCCATTCAACAATAAAAAGTTTGTGGTAATTGAATTTTATTTAATACCATATGAAACTGAAATTTTTTTGTAAAAATTACGTCTGTTGTTTAAAGATGATAAATATTTTTATTCAAAAAAATCTGTATAGCTATTTATAAATTTCTTTTACCTCTCCGGCCACGCCAAGAAAAGTGTTCTTCTTTTGAAGCAAACCAGTTATCGGGCCATTTTCGTACGAAATGAAGAGCTGTTCAGCGAAAGCCTGTCCCAGTGATGCAAATAGATGATAATCGGACGGAACCAAGTCTATAGCGCATGCGCTATATTTCCCAACTGAACGCCCTTTTGCTTTTGCTTTTGCTGTATGTAATGGGGTAATATCATGGACCAAAATGACTTTGTGTTGCCTTTTTCCATATTCTAGTTGTTTTTCACATAATGTTCGATTCTAAATCGAAATAAATTTTAGGTTTTTTCAGTTTTTATGATGCTGATTAATGGTTATTTCAGATTGTTTCTGTTTAAAATTACATTGTATCGCTGTTGTTTTTTGATCTTCTCTTTTTAGGAACCTTTAATGGGAGTTGTGGCTCAACCGAGGTTATGTACTCAGTCTTTCAGAAAAGAAGATATAAGGTCCTAGGATTTTATTTAGATTAGTAAAATATTTTTTAATCCCTTTGATTTTATGAATCCTTTCGATTAGACAATAGTAAATATCTATATATGTCGTCAAACGCAACGTTTTTTTTTAAACATAGCATCAATTTTAGAAATTAAACATTTGGTGTAGAACTGATTTTTCGATTTAATTAATTCCTGTTATTCATAATAGACGCAGTGAATAATGACTTAAATTTATGATATTCATCTAAAAATATGTAGTCCAATATTGTTAACATTGATGCCTATCGAGAAGAGACCAAAAAACAGTTGAAAATGGGAAGAACACAGAATGTTATAATATTGTGTTACTATGGTTTTAAAGATGGAGTATATTTACAGAAAGTAAATAAATTTTGATATAAATATTAACTTTTATAACCCTAAGATTCAATAATAGATTAAAATTATTCCTAGTTTAACGTAATTCATGTGTGCATTGAATAAAACTTATCCTTTATTCCTGATTTGATCAGTTGTATACAGAAATTTGACAACAGCAATGGGCTTACATCAAAAAGTAACATGAAGTGACAAAATATGGGCGAATGAAGTTGAACTCATGTAAATCTTGATGAAGAAATAAAAACAACCTGAAAATGAGTCACTTATCTCCTTTTCGGTTAAATCCGAATCTTGGTTCTGATTTGGGGGGCACAGCACCAAATCCGAAAAAAAGGAGAAAAAACTCCCAAGTTCCCATACAAACCCCGCCAAATGTTCAAGATCTCTTACCACCACCTTTGACAGGTTATGGAGACACCATCGTTGCTTCAAATCCATTCGACGATTGTCCCAGTAATGTTAATTCCATGGGTTCTGTCAGGAATAATCCTAACATGGGTATGCCTGGGAATATGCCAATGGGAGTGAATGCAATGGGCATGTGTAGACCAATGGGTAAGTAACTTAGTTTTGCAACTAAATTGCATAGAATTTATTGGTCGTTTCATTATGTGATAAACTTTATATTATAGGACCTGGTATGGGTATGAATTCCCCGATGATGCATAGCCCAAATGCTCATCATGGTATGATGAACAGTCAGGTAATGATGAATAATCCTAGAATGAACGGACCTATGGGTAATCACATGGGTCCTCATATGATGCACAGTCCCAATGGTCCCATGCACGGAATATCTGGGCCTATGCATAGTCCCATAGGTAATATGAATTCTGGAATTCAAGGCCCACACATGCCTGGAAATGGAAGCTCAATGAGTGGTCCAGGACCCATCAATAATGGACCCATGAATGGTCCTATGAACGGACCCATGAATGGTTTAAACACTGGCATGGGAGGGGGTATGCCAATGAATTCCTCCAATGCTCCTATGGGTATGTATTTTGTTCAGAAAGTAAGGCATTGTTTGATTGTATTCTAATGTTTTAGGTCCTTCATTAAATAATAATTTTATGATGAATAATATGTATTCAAAACCAATGCCAGTGAGTGCTGGGAAAGTATATCCCGCAGATCAACCTATGGTAGGTATATAAAGTGTTCTTTTATTCTACTGTTTCCATTCCATAACCTCGTTAATTTGAATAAAATTTTTGTGTTTAGGTTTTTAATGCGCAGAATCCAAATGCTCCTCCAATTTATCCTTGTGGAGTTTGCCATAAAGAAGTCCATGACAATGATCAAGCTATACTGTGTGAAAGTGGGTGTAACTTTTGGTTTCACAGGTAGAGTATTGATTTTTTTTTTCAAATATTCTTTCATGTAATTATAGAGGAAAATTTCGGAAAAAACCTAAGAATACTAAAACATGACCCCTATCTATGTAGTCTTGTAGTTAACGGTGAATTTTTAACTGTTGACAAGTTTTTTAGTGCAGTATAGAATAGATAAAATTTTTAGGTTCAGATTCAGTTTGATAATGTAGTAAACACTACAAAAGTTATAGAAAACTTAGTAATTTCTTATTTCATTCCATTTACACATGAACTATCACAAAGTATTAGACTACTGTATCCAATATTTAAAGTTTTCACACAATAATTTTCTGTAAAATTTGAATATTAAAACAGATTTAATCTGTTGTCTTCTACAATTTTAATTTCAAAAAATTCTTTGAAAACTTTAAGAATTAAATTAATGTCTTTATAAGCACTGCTCATATTTAATAGACATCAAAATTCATCATACAATATCAAACGGAATTAAGAAAAACCAACAAATATAAACTGTCAATTGAAATTAAAATATAAATAAGCAAACATTTTTTGTTTCGTTCCAGGCATGCGTAATGAACTCTTCAGACAAAAAATGTTTGCTTATTTATATTTTAATTTCAATTGACAGTTTATATTTGTTGGTTTTTCTTAATTCCGTTTGATATTGTATGATGAATTTTGACGTCTATTAAATATGAGCAGTGCTTATAAAGACATTAATTTAATTCTTAAAGTTTTCAAAGAATTTTTTGAAATTAAAATTGTAGAAGACAACAGATTAAATCTGTTTTAATATTCAAATTTTGTAATAATCCTTCTATCAAGTAAAAAACCGTTCCTTCTTATTTAATTTTCTGTAACTTTCAAAGGTGTTTTTTCTTTACGGAAATGAAGCCCCATATCAGTTTACAATATTTCATTGGTATGGAGAACTCAGGAGAGGATGAATGAGTCTTAAATTGGATCCAAGGGCAGGTGAAGAAAGAACGTCCGTCACCTAAGAAAGTTGATACTGTACGCAGGCTTATCAGAGAATATATTCATGTGACATACCTCAAGATTGAAGCATCATTGGGAAGTTCTAATTATTTTGGCATAGAGAATTGGTAGTAAAAATATTTATCTCCGTTAGATTTGTTGATTGGAGTACAGAAAGAAGTTTGGGTTAATTGGTGTCAAAAAACTATGGATAGTTTGAATGCAGGAAATTCTACAAATGTATACTGCATTATAAGTGGACTTAATGATATGAACCTGAAAATAAACGCCAGTGTTAGGATGTTCCAAGGTGAAGAAAAGCAAATGAATGTCATCCCTTCTTGAAGTGTTTCCAAAAAGATTTTCGGGACATTTGTCTTTAAAGCATATCAGGTAGGGACAATTCCTCATCAAGATCAAAGAACTTATTGCTTTTTGGTATACAACCATTTGTTATTCAACTCTTTCCAGCATAGGTATCGACAGGTATGTTACCTATGTTGTTCTTAAGATGATTTCGAGTCCTAGGACACATACCCATAATAATCACAGGGGGCTAAATCAGGTGACAGTGCTGGCCAGTGCAGATCACAAAACAGTCATTGACACATAAGGTGTGTATGCTGTGGTACCGCCTCCAAAAATCTCCCCCATCTACCTCGATGAGTGTTGACAGGAAGAACTCCTCAATCATGTAGACATAACGGTTGTTGTCTGGGGTTATGAGGACTCAAATAGCAATAGCTTGTTTATGGATTCCAAAAGATGGATGTGAGCCTCACCACTGCAGAAAATAATAACGTCATCAGGCATTGCAAGAAGTGTTTCACATGCATTTTCTTGATCTACAAAATCAATTGGATTAAGTTCCTCCTCTGAAACTAATTTGTACGGATGAAATTTCCATTCTGTATGAAAGATCTGCCTCACAGAACGAGCAGAAAACCCAAAAGTAGCAGCCTGTATTTGAGTAGAGCGAAGCAGACTGCCTTACTCATTCGATGTTTTGTAGTGTCTGTTCATGGAAGTCCTGATATCTTCTTCTTCACATCAACAGTTTCTTTCAAGTTGTTTATCCATGAAACAATCGACTACCGACTAGGGACACATTCATGGGGTGCAATATAGAAGTGGACACGGAATGTATGTTGAATGGCAATGATTGAGCTACCGTTACTAAAATACGCTTAGACAACGAACGCGCGTTGCACCTTCGTCCACTCCATGATGATAACTGAATCGAGCAAAACTTTACGATCCACTCTTTTGACTATGCTAACCCCACCCTCTTCGGAGTAACTAAAAGGCGCCTAATTCAAATGAGCAAGTTGCTCTGCCCCATCCTGTATATCCTTGATAAGCTCTTCAGAAATGGGGTTGACCACTAGTAAAACAGCACAGGACAATGGAATGATAAAAAAAAATATTTTTACTGGTGCAAGCTGTCAAGTGTGCCATAAGTGAGTTCGTTTTAGTCCATTGAGTTATAAGGGAAATATTATGCCTATATATCAGTCCACAAGTTATTGGAAGTACAAATTAATTTGGTCCGTTTTCAAAAGATGGCTATAAAACGTTGAATTTTGAAATAATAACAGCTGATTGTCGCGGATTTAGACAGATGGGACATCTGCCGATAACATCCAGTTTAAATTGTTTTGAGTTTCATAAAAGACGTTTTTTGTTACATTGTTGAAAATGTCAAATTTTTTATAACTAAAAACAGCATTTGCGGAAACTTTTTGTTATATATATATATCCGGGTTTATAGCGTCCTACGCCTTCCGGTTCCTAATCTCCAAGCCTTTCTATCTTGCCAGTCCCCTGGATGTAGATTTCGTTCGGACATAGCTTTTTCTATTCCCTCAAACCATGTTTTTTTGGGCCTTCCTCTCTTTCTTCTTTCTGGTGGTGTCCATTTCAGAATCATCTTTGGTAGACGCTCGGCGCACATTCTTTCTACGTGCCCGTACCAAATCAGTTGTCTTCTCTGGATTTCATCTATGATTGTTCTTTCGACTTGCATGATATCTCTGATCCTATCATTCCTTACTTTGTCCATTCTGGATTTTCCTGCAGATCGTCGCCAGAAATCCATCTCAAGGGCCAAAAGTCGACGTTCCACACCCTTTGTCAATTGCCACGTCTCACACCCGTATAGCACTATACCCTCAAAGATGGAATTATATATCTGATGTTTTTTCTCCCGCGATATGTTTTTGGCCCACAATATTGAGTTCAAACATCCAATGGCCCCTCTACCGTTCAATATTCTCTGCTCAATCTCAGTTTCTGTTCGGCCGGTGTGATCAATTTGAGCACCCAGGTAAGTATATTTACTACATGTTCCTATTTCTACGTTGTCTTCTAAGTGTAGATTATCTGCTTCCTGTCCAATGCATAAATATTTGGTTTTCGTTTTATTCATAGACAGTCCCCACTTTTCGTATTCGGCGAAGAGCCTTGTCGTCATAAACTCTAAATCTTCCTTGTCTTGGGCCACTACCACCTGATCGTCTGCAAAATGGAGAGTGTACAAAGTTTTTGTATCGTTTAGTTGTATTCCCATACCAAGCAAGATTTTCTCCATTTTCGTAGCGTTTCGTTCAGATATATTTTGAATAACGTTGTGGACAGGCAGCATCCCTGCCGTAGGCCCTTTGATATAGAGAAACTTTCGGACATACTCTTACCTAGCTTTATTCGTGATGTTGCCTGACTATAGAGCTGTTTGATGGCTTTTATGACTGTGCTACTTATTGAGGACATTTCTAAAACTTGCCAGAGCTTTTGGGTAGGGACATTGTCGTAGGCTTTTGTTAGATCGACAAAAAGAAGGTGGACCTCCCTGTTTGTAGCCAATTTCTTTTCATTTAGTTGAACCAAACTAAATATATGATCCACACATGATCGTCCTGTGCGGAATCCTGCCTGCTCTTCTATTTCGTGTGTTGCGTATTCTTGTTCGACTATACTCCGGAGGATTCGACCGTAAAGTTTACTCATCGTACTTGTGACTGATATGCATCTATAGTTGGAGCAGTCATCTCTTCTTCCCTTTTTATGGATGGGTGTTATCCATGCTTCTTTCCATGTAGATGGTATCGGTTCACCGTTAATATATCTGTTCATTAACTCCTTTAAGCACTTTATTAGCTTATTAGTGCCATTCTTTAAGAGTTCTGCCGGTAACCCCTCTGGTCCTGGTGCTTTTCTATTTTTTATAGACTTTACTGCTTTCACCACTGTATCTTCGTCGATATTAATTGCTTCTCCTTGTACAGAGCACCGTATAGGCGAGTTGGCAAGATATGGCTGTCTGTCTTCTCTTAGTTCTCGAGCATAATGTTCTTTCCATTTGTCTATTGGTATGGGTTGTAAATTCGTTTTATGAGAAGTCTCTTTCCTTAGTGAACGAATCAGATTCCAAGCCACTGTTGATCTTGTACCACCCATATAGCTGTCCACTTCACTACATTTCCTTTCCCATGTTTCATTTTTGTTCTTAGTTATTAGATCTTTGTATTTACTTTGTTCTCTTCTGTATGTTATATGGTCATTAGTGTTTCTTGTACTCATCCACTTATTGTATGCTGCCTGTTTAATGTGTTTCTGTTGTTCTAATACACTATTCCAAGTTAGATTGTAGTTTTTCGTGCGGGGTTGACTTTCTTTTCCGAGGGCCTCATGTGCTGCTGAGTGTAGGGACTCCATTATATGCTTATAAAGATGTGTTGTTTCCATCGTCAAATATTGATCGCTGAGTTTTTGATCTAGCCTTTGTTGAAATAAGGTTCTAGTGCTTGGTTCATTCAAACTAACAAGGTTATATTTGTCTTGATTCGTTTTGGTTTCTCGAGTGTTATCTTCTGTTGTTTGCCTATCTGTTTTATATGGGATATAAATTTTTGAAATGAGTAAAAAGTGGTCGGAGCCACACTCAATTCCTCTATACACTCTTATATCTTTAGTGTGCCATTTGGTGTCTTGTTTAAGGATTATATAGTCGATAATAGACTTAAGGCCCCTGGTCTCTTGGTGCCATGTGTACTAATGGATATTTTTATGGCTATAAAACCCATTTAGTATCTTCATTTTATGTTCTTCACAGGCTTCTAAAAGTCTCTGCCCATTATCGTTTAGTGTCTCTTCTCCGTGTATACCCACTATTTTGCTTCCATTCTTTCTTCCCACTCTGGCGTTTTGATCTCCTAGAACCACAACTTCCCTTTGGTTTCCGAGGGCTGTGAGAGTGTTATTCAATGTAGTGTAGAAGTCATCCTTTTCCGTGTCCCTATTTCCGTGCCGTGGTCGTATCCGTTTACATCCATAATCTTTCCGAGGCTGTGTTAGGTTTTTTAGCATTTATTTCTTTCTACTTGTAATGAGGAGCTAGCCCATTGCCAAAACCCCCTACTTGGAGGACCAGGAATTTATATTTCAAGGTTATCTTCCTTTAGCCTTTGATGAGCCAACATCGATCCTACAAGGCAGCAGGTTACTTTTTGTTTTAATTAGAAAAAAGTGCAGCTGAAGCTCATCGTATGCTTGTGAAAGTTTACAGTGACAATGATCCAGCTGACTAGTCATGTAGAGAATGGTTTCGGCGCTTTAAAAGTGGTGGTTTCAGCGTTGAAGATAGACCTTGCCTGGGACAGCCAAAAAAATTCGAATACGATGAATTACAGACATAACTCAATGAAGATCCGAGTCTAAAGCAAGACGAGTTTGCACTTAGGTTGGGGTGACCCAATAAGCATTGTCTGTATGTTTGAAATCTATGGGCCTGACCCAAAAGCAATGCAATTTGTGAGCAGCTGCTTCAAAGGCAAAAAAAAGTTTTTTACATCGGGTAGTGACTGCTGATGAAAAGTGGATCTTCTACGATAACCCTAAGAAAAAAGTATCACGCTTTTCCCGGGAGAGGGTAGGCAAAAAAATTCAAAATGTTTTTGTAATTTTAAAACTATGTAACCCCTTCAAGAAGAAATAATTCACAGGAATTAGTTTAATTTTATGTGTGTATATATTTGAAATCCAATTTTTACAAATTTTTTTTTATCAAGCTTTTTTCATTACACTCAGTTGCTAATGAGTCTTATTATTTTCAGGGGTTGCACTGGATTGACAGAAACAGCCTTTTCCCTTCTAACAGCAGAAGTTTATGCAGAGTGGGTGTGTGACAAATGCCTCTCATCTAAAACAATTCCTTTGGTTAAATTCAAACCATAAACAATATACTTAGCAAGAAAGAAAAATTTTACCCAAAGATGGTATTCTAGAAGACTGACAGTGATTCACATCACAACCGCTGTTTCTTCGATATTGAATCTCAGGTGGTCGTGAGTTTCCAAGCTTCGATGGATCTTTTGTTCCAACTTTTGGATATATAAATGACATTAGATATAGTTAATAACTGTAACCGAATTAAAACATTTTTACTAGGAATAACATGAAAATATTCGATAATATGGCGAATTATATATTTGCAGTAATTATGGTAAAAATTCTGTAAGTTTTTCATTTATTGAAAAGCAGCTTGGTTACAGTGTATTCCATAGGGATCTTTTGTATCAAAGATTACCATCCTGATGTATTCTGCCGGATTTCATAAATCCTCACTTGAGTGACTGGTAGGTATATTTATTATTTCAATACCAATGTTTGCCAAAAATACTCACTGAACTGGTGGAAACCGAACAATTAATACTGACACGAATGTTAAAAAATTCATTGTGCAAACAATAGAATGAGAGCTTGTGCTTTAAAAGGTTAAAATTGAAAGGCTGAAATTTTTTGCATTTATTCCCACTACAGTAAAAGAACAGAATACTGGGGTAGTTAGATCCTGACTAACGCTAATTTGGGCAGGTACAAAATTACTAATTTATGCAAGAATTAATTGAGCTGAAATTTATATGTATAACTTAAATCTTGATTTTATAGCAGTTAGTCAGACCTATTCGAAGAATCTCACACTTCCACAGGCAAATTAAATTGTTAAATGCACATTTTATAGAATCCAAAATACAGTGAATAGATTGAACATTTGCCAGGGACGCAACTAGGTAGAATCAAAAAAGAGAACACTATTTTTTGGCTTTTTTATGTTACCTTCCATGCTATTCTAAAAGGCGAAGGAATGTTGAAAGTGTATGACTGTTGAGCTTCTATGAAAAAAATCTTAACCGATACTTGTTTAAGAGGCTATCGTTATGATTTGTACCCCTGCATTAATACCTACAAAGGACAAAAAATTTTAGCTTTTACATTTTCTTGTAAGTCTGATTATTCATAGAATGTGTGTTTCATATTTGCATCCTGTTGACTGTTGTAATCTTTGGTTGTTATTAATAAGTTCACCCTGTAGAATCTGGTGCAAAACAAATATTCCTAATTCTGTTTACTCTACTAGAGAATAATGAATATTCCTAAAAATTCAAGGCAATAACAATGGAGACAATTCTTAAAAAAAAACTGGAATTGACAATCAAATTGAGAATGTATGAATTCATATTCCAACACAATGACAGTAACAAAATATTTCTTCATGTCAAGTAGTTGAAAATTTATTGCAACAATGCTTTTCTTGTTACATAATAATATCTATTATTTTTAACATTTGTAACGTTCAATTTCCTTAGAAAAGAAATGTTCATTAGCAACAAAGCCTTTCAATTAGCTGAATTATGAATAAAAGTTGTAATTTTAGATCATTCATAAATTCCATACCAACAGAATTTAAGCATGTTCTAAGGGTCTAAATATGGAGAAAATATTTATTTTATAAACCACTTGATGGAATGAACTATTGTTTTCCTCATAATTATACAGATATCATTTAACCAATAACAAACTTATGTGTATCTAAGAGGGGTCATAACGATCGCAAAATGTTATAAAAACACCTTAATTTTTCTTTATTTGGAAAAAATGCAGAAAACAAAAAGTTATTTTGAAAGAAAATATATATTTCAAGGGCAACAAATTCAAAGAAGGACCGACCATCTATTTACAACCTGCAAACAGAAAATTTACCAGTTAATTTTTGCCACTTCATTTTTTTAATTATAGGTTATTTTGGTTATTCTTTCCCGAACATGCATTTCAAACATTTTACCTGTTAATTTATGCAACATCATATTTTTGATTATTTGTTATTTCGATTATTCTGTTCGTCAATACTTCAAGTGGTTTTTAAATATCACAAAACTTCTGAGATTTGGACAACCCCAAGGAAAAATTTGAGTAGCTATTGATGATGTAAAGAGCTGACCAATGAATATTAATCAATCAGTTTTTTAAGAAATTTCTAGTTATTACCAACTTTTTAAGGAATTTCTTTGGAAATATGTGAGGTCAACATATGTGGTTTATTGAGATTTTTTTTATTGTAATGGTCCTAAATATTTGGTGTAGTGGTGAATCGTGAGACATCCTGTATAATATTGTTGGTTGTGTTATATAGTAGTTGAATGTTTGAATTATACATACTAGGTAATAGAATGATAATTATTCTGAGAAAAATATAATGAAAAGTTAATTCCATAAAACATGTCAGTGAGAAAGTCGTTAACAATGCTGCAGCGGGCACTAGCGGTTAAGAAAAAATTAGAATTTCTTTTTAAATTCGAACATTCATGTTGATAAATATTATTTGTGTCATATCTTGATTGCACTCGGTATATATCTGAAGTGCACATGAAGTAAACAACTGAAGAATCATAATTATTTAAAATATTTTTTATTCTCAGCATACTACCATAGTAATTAAATTCGCCATTCAATTTGAAGTCAAATTAAACCCTTATGTAAATAGTTGTGAGTACATGTAAACGGAATATCAAATTCAATTAGGATTTGATCGAGGAAAATATGTACTATATCGGTAATTTTTTGACAAACGTAATAAAAAATTCAAACATTTTTTTACGAACGTAATAAAGAAATGAAACATTCTCTGTTTGATTATAATAAATTTTTGAAATGTAGTCTATGTATTAATTCATAATGGAATCCATCAGGTGTTGTCTAGTACTATCCACAATTAAACAATTTCACAAAAGTCAATCGGGACTGAACATGGAATTCAAGTTATCCGAATAGTAAAATTATTTCGATGAGAAGGTCTCTTAGCTTTTCCTATAAATACATTGAAACAGAGCTGTGAAGCTATTCTTAATAGAACATTTTACGAAAATATCTTTGTAATTGTGTTTTTGTTGAAAATTTTAAAATTTGGAATATTTGTATTTTTTTGCAAATTGTATTGTTATACCTTTGCTTTTGTAAATATAAAACTGATTTTGAACTGTATCCAATATTTCTCAATTATTCCCGTTCTAAATATTCGCGCATAATGTAATTGAAATGAAGTTATTTTCATTGGGAGTTTGAACGAACTTCTTTCAGATACTGAACGGTTTCAGCAGTTACTATTTGGTAGTTGATCATAATTAAAATAAGTTGTAGAAATTACTATGTTTTACTACCAATAAATTGATGTTTTACACATTTAATTGTGACTCGAGTTTTGGGAATTAACTATCCCATCTGAATATGGGATAGTTAATTCCAGGGATAGAACCTCTGTATATGCATAAATACCCTGTTCTGTTTGTTAAGTCTCCAGTTGTCTGAAGATGGGATAGTTAATTCTCGAAACTCGAGTCACAACTAAATGTGTAAAATATAAATTTATTGGTATTAAAACATAGTAATTTCTACAACTTGTTTTAATTATGAACTTCTTTCACATATATGGTGGTAATATTGTTGTATTATTTAGTATTTGAATGTTGGAAATAATTGTGTGAAAAACATAATGAAAAATTGATGCCATTACACATACGACCATGAGAAATTTGTTAATGATGTTCAATGGAAACTATCACTTAAGACAAAATTCCAGAAAAGCACTGACGTGAAGTCTTTAGCTTTTGCGCGCTTACTCAATAGTTCATTTCCCTTGAAAATTTTAAATTTGTGAATTCCTTCTTAAATAAGCACGACGAATGGAAACCATAGACTTATTGTTCTAATAATTCTATGATGAAAACACAGAATTATGTTTTAATATCAAAACAAATTAAAATATGTTTATCTTCTACAATTTTAATTTCAAAAAATTTTTATTCAAAAAAACTTTTAGAATTAAATTAATGTCTAAAACAAGCACCGCTTACATTTAATAGACGTATATAATCAAATTTGTTTTGATATTCAAATTTTGTTATATTTCTTCTATCAAGTAAAAGGCCTTTCTATTTTATTTTATATATAATATATAATTATACTAGCTTTTTACCCGCGGCTTCGCCCGCAGTGGAGTCATTAAATAAGTATGAAAGATAAAGGGTAAGGGTATAATAATAGTAAAACTTCATTACTGAAGTAGCTAAATTTGACGATTTTTTGACAAACAATTGTTTTATCTTTCGTAAAAAAAATTTTTTTTTAAATATAAAGTACCCTATGTTACTTCCAATACCTTCAAGAGTATATGTACAAAGTTTCATGATGATCGGTTCAGTAGTTTTTGCGTGAAAGCGTAACAAACAAACTTACATTCGCATTTATAATATTAGTAGGGATAGTAGGGATTATTAGTAGGGATAGCTTTTTACCCGCGGCTTCGCCCGCAGTGGAGTCATTAAATAAGTATGAAAGATAAAGGGTAAGGGTATAATAATAGTAATGAGTCAATATGATAACTAAATTTTATTGTTTGGCTGAGATCAACAATTTTTAAAATCTACTACAGACAGAAATTTCAACACTTTAATATATGCTTATTGAAATGCATCAACAAATGTTAAAATATATTTCACCGTAACACAAATAAATAATTCTGAATTCTAACAATTTAAAAAAATAAAATACAAAGTATTAATTTAAGATATTTTTGTAGACAATGTTATAAGTTTTCCTGTCGCGTGCAAATATGTGTAAATTCCTGGCATTAGATACACGTGAACAGGCTACATAATTTCGTAAAAAAATTTTTTTTTTTAAATATAAAGTACCCTATGTTACTTCTAATACCTTCAAGAGTATATGTACAAAGTTTCATGATGATCGGTTCAGTAGTTTTTGCGTGAAAGCGTAACAAACAAACTTACATTCGCATTTATAATATCAAGTAGGGATTTCGGCTTCAAGAAATCTCATTATGGAATGTCAATGAATTTAAATAAGCCTTAAAAATAACTCACACTGCTCTTTGATTCTCTTAGAACATAGATCAATCTTGAATTATAAAGATGATCTATGTCTCGAAACATTATTCATTTACACGTGGTACGTTGTTTGATATAGGTTAGTTTTTTGATTTTGATATTTTTAATATATTTCAGGACTGAAGACGGAATTGCTTAGAATTATATTTGTTTTTTGAAGATATAGTGCATGCTTTGAGAGATTTCTGAATTTACTTATTCGAATATTTAAATATATTAAATATTTCAAATAAATTATATTCTTTGAGAAGTCCTTTAAGTGTGTTCATGATTTTAAAAGGCAATTGGCGTTCTTGAAGGTAAGACCAGAAACAAATTTTGTCTCCTTTAAATATTTATTTATTAATTTTAATGACTTTCGTATATCTTTTGGTTTATTTATTCCATTTGACATTATATATTGAGTTTTGATTATATACGTCTATTAAATGTAAGCGGTGCTTGTTTTAGACATTAATTTAATTCTAAAAGTTTTTTTGAATAGAAATTTTTTGAAATTAAAATTGTAGAAGATAAACATATTTTAATTTGTTTTGATATTCAAATTTTGTTATATTTCTTCTATCAAGTAAAAGGCCTTTCTATTTTACAGAATTATGTATTCTGTCATCCAAAAGCCAAATAAGCGTATTTTTGGAATTTTAGAATTGCTCTCCCAAAGAAACGCAAAATCTCGTAACAATGAAAAATAGTTCATTTCAACCATGTATTTTTCATACAAGGTTGAAATGTGTGAAAAATTAAATATTAGACAAAACTTCATATACTTTTGATAAAAATTCTTGAATTATTTTAATTTATCTTCAAGAAGATGAGTCTTTGTGTCTTTATTTTACGCCTTAATATTAATTTGAGGTCGACTGGATTTATACATTCGAAAATATTTGAATGCCTTGCCCTATTTGAACTCGGCGGGGACGAGTAGTCGTGAATCTTTGACTGGTCGGGTCCTCTATTGATACGCCGGTCAAGCTGCGACAGGACAAGGCAGGTTTCTGGACGAGGAGCGAAGAAGTTGTTGCGGTTTTGATACCAAATGTTGCTACTAGTTTATTATTCTATTGCTTCATCTGGCAAAACTTTCATTTTGAAGTGTCATCATTAGGGTTTCGTTTTAGTATCTGTCATTTCGCTGAAGTGTAAACAACATAGTTTCTGTGTGCTCTGAAAATGTCAACTTTTTTATCGAATAATGTGTTTTTGCGGGCAGTTTTACTTCAATATGAAGAAAACGGCTGCTGAAAGACATCGTATTTCAATGGATGTTCATGGTAATCATTCTCTAGTTGAACGAACGTGTCAGAAGTGTCACAAACGCAAGCGAAACTCGCAAAAACACTTGGAGTCTCTCAACCAGCCATTTGATATCGTTTAAAAGCAATGGAAATAATCTGAAAGGTAGGAAATTGGGTGCTGTATGAACTGAAGCCAAGAGACGTCGAATACCGTTTTTTCACGTGTGAACGACTGATCGATGCATGGATAGCGCCCAAAGAGCCAGCCTTTCTTCGTGATAGGTTCTGTCAATTGCCAGAAAGATGGGAAAAAGTAGTGGCTACCGACGGACAATACTTTGAACTTTGAATGTATAACCAATTTTTCACAATAAAGCTTCAATTTTCGACGAAAAAGCGCACGAACTTGTTTATACTCCTAATGCCAAACATTAGATCGATTACATCTGTAGTTTCGAAAATATTGAGAAAAATTGGAGAAAATTGCAAATGTAAATAACTGCGAAACCATTGGACAGATCCAGCCCACTGACAAACTCAATTGGGATATTTAGGCCCAAGCCTACCCTGAAATTTTCACGACTCTAGCACTTTCTGTTAGAAAGTAATAGTGTTTAAGGTAGCGCTCATCGCTGATCCGCTCAGGAAATTATTATTTTTTTAAACTTCTAATCATACGATCCTCACGAAATTTCACACGAATATGATTGTAATTATTCTTCTTGAGCGTTTTCCACCACACCCACGGCATCCATGGAGGTCCTACTAATTCTACTACCCCTGCATCTGCTCGTGCGGATAGAGGCGGAACGGACCACATACAAACTATATCAACTGGCGATCGACAGGACAGAGGCAATAGTGATGGGAGGCTCAGGACCGCTGGATGAGCTTTTAACGAACAGCACCCTATCGATGCCCTCGGATCTAACGTCAAAAGTCACGAGCCAAGAACGGCATTTCAATGCAATCGTCCTCAGCCGGGACGAATGGACACAGCATGCTGAGGTTCTATTGATGACCGACCTTGACTCGTTCACAGACGGATCGCGAACGACGAACGGAACGGGAGTCTGTGGGAGCAAACCAAGAATCAACATCTCATCGAGTCTCGGTCAATACGCAAAGCAACCATATTCCAGGCAGAACTATTTGCCATTGAGACCGCGGCAGATCTGCTGATAAAACGGCAGATCCACCACGGTAAAATCGAAATATTTACTGATAGTCAGTACTAAAAGCCTCTGGTAGGCCCGGAACCATTCCTGGAAATACCACATGACGTGGATAAGCGGACGATAACAGGCAGACTGCACTCAAGACTTTCAGGCTGAGCCATTCTGGCCTGAAACATTCGAAGGTGTTCCTTGGAACAGCTTCGAACCAAAAGATGGTGGACCTAGCGCTAGGTCTGGATAGGACCAAACTAAGAACACTTGTCGGAATTATGACAGGTCACTGCGCTGAAAGCGCATTTGCACAAAATCGGTCCTGCTGAAGACGATGAATGTAGGCTTCCTCCTCGAGGACACTGCACATCGTCTCAGAGTGCCTAGCGGTGAGTCGCATCAGATTCGAGGTCTTTGGTCAGGCTTTTATAACCCACTGCGAACTGAAAAAAATACCCCCAAAAAAATTATCGGTTTTATCTAAAAACTAGATCTCGTCGGGGAAATATAAATTAGGGGTGAACCACAATAGTCCGTGCGGACGCAGTGGATGGGATGGAAAGGCGACCGTTCACTATAAATAATAATAATTATAATAATATTATTCTTTTCCTAAATTTCAAATTTCAGATCGGATTTCTTGTTTAGAAAATGAGAAAAAAATAAGAGCAACTTACAAATGCGAATAACTGCGAAATCATTAGACCGGTTGTGTCTATTAACGAACGTAACCGAGACATTCGGACCCCAACCTTCCCTGAACGTTTCGAGGCTCTAGCTCTTTTTTACTTTTGACCTCGGATTCCTCTTTCTGAGGAGGAGGCAGAACCATCTGTGGGATCGAGGCTGATTCATGAGGTTGACATAGAAAGTTAAGCTCTGAAGCAAATGGAGTTCTTACGAGGGAGCTCCTACCTCTTAATTCGGAGGCGGCGTTTCGTTCCGAACTTGCGCACCTGAACTCATCAGATAGGCGTGGTGCGTAAGGCTGCCCATGACGCCAGTGACCTTGTTCCACGTCGGAATTCGGTTGTCGAACGCTTGTACTCCGGCGAGGATGGTGAGCTTAGTATTCAGAAAGCGCTAGCGCCTCTATATGCTACGTCGGGAAGCTGCAGCAGAGCAGAGTAGAATTCTGCGAAAGGAGCGGGCACGCCACAAAAGAAACCTAAATCCAATAACTGCAAGACGAGGAACAACGATGAAGAAAATTCGTCGCAAAAGTACAATAATAAGAGAGACCGGAGTAGAAAACAGTAACCTAAAATCAGCTGATAGAAAAGCCTGGTTTTACGTTGGGAAAGTAATCAAACTGTGTAATGGAGACGACGTACTCAAATTCTTGAGAAATAAACTTCAACCAAGAAACCAACCAATTGTGGAAAAGATTCCGAGAGGAGAGAGCACAAATAAAAAGTTAACCCTTTCACGTCGACTTTTTTCTTCATAAAATTTAACACTTTTTTTATTGAATGATCAAATGATAACCCAAATAACACAAAATAAAGTTTATTCAATTTTTAGAATGCGGGTGTTGCGAGGGAGCTTCCACCTCTTAGTTCGGGAGACGGCGTTTCGTTTCCGAGCATGCGCATCTGAAACTCGTCAGACAGGCGTGATGCGCAGGCTCTGCCTGTCACGCCGGTGACCATGCGTCCGCTTGGAACGCTGATTGGATATCAATCACCTTTTCCAGACTCTTCAGCAGGAACGATGTCAAACTTATTGGTCTGAACGAAGAGGGGTACGGTTCTGTTCGTTCCACATTTGGTATATAGACCACTTTAGTTAGTGTCCAGCTTGTAGGGATAACCCCCCAAGCCAGACTTGTTCTAAATAATTTTAGCAGATGTGGAATCAACATATCCATGCCCTTTTGAAGTAGGGCTGGAAAAATTCCGTCTACCCCCGGTGTTTTGGAAAGTTTAAGGGACCTTATGGCGTCTCTGACCGCTTGTGCAGTGACTATGTTTTTGGACCACTTTATTTAGTGTCCAGCTTGTAGGGATAACCCCCCAAGCCAGACTTGTTCTAAATAATTTTAGCAGATGCGGAATCAACACATCCATGCCCTTTTGAAGAAGAGCTGGAAAGATTCCGTCTACCCCCGGTGTTTTGAAAGGTTTAAAAGACCTTATGGCGTCTCTGACCGCTTGTGCAGTGACTATGTTTTTGGATATTCGCCAGTTGCCCTTCCCAGGCCAGTTGAATGGTCAGGGTTGGATCTGGCGTTTGTATCTTCCAAGGTTTGACATCCAGGGATGTGTTTGTTCGCAAGGAGGTCCAATGTTTCTTTTCTGGAACCAGTGAAATCACCCTTCGGTCGTTTGAGCGAACCGGTTGTTCTCACTGGCTCTCTGGAGAGAATCTGGCAGTTCTAGGGGCATCATTTATATCCTCACAGACCTTGCCCCACAAGTCCCTCTTGACCCTCCTAGTGCTCATATTGTAGAAGGTTAGAGTTTCCTTGTATTTGTCCCATTGATCGGTCACTTTGGCTCGGTTGAATAATCTCCGAACATCCTTTCTTTGTTTATTTAGGTTGTTATTCCACCAAGATGAAATTCGGTTATCCTTTTTACATCTTAGTGAGCAGTTTTCGTGATAAGCGGAGACCAAGGCGGTTTTGATTTGCTCCGCCAGGATCACCAACTGATTCTGTTTGAATATTTTAGATATACACGTGCTAAGGTTAGCCCGGAGGGTTTCTGCGTAACCAATCCAGTCTGTTTTCTTAGCATGTCTGTATTATTCTAATGGTCTAGGACCTGTTTTTATAATGAAGAGTATATGCTTATGGTCTGAACATAATGGTTCAGTAAATACCATCCAATCGGAAATCTTATTTAATGAAATTAGTACTTATAGTCCTAAAACCTCCTGTATATGAGGGGTAACAAAAGTTGGTCTGTTACCTTTATTTACTACTGTTAAGCCCTCTCGAAGTAAGTAATCTAGAAGTGACTCACCTCTATGGTTGATGACCGTGCTGCCCCAAACTGTGTGGTGAGCATTGGCATCACATCCAATTATCAGCTGGATATTTTTCTTTCAACAGTGGCAGACTAAATCCCGCACGGCTGTTGGTGGGGGTCCTTCGGTAGCTCTGTCTCCAGGAAAGTACGCAGAACAGACGATAAACTCCCTCGCATTCCTGACCCCCGCCGGCGGACATGAATGGATGTCATGTCCCCTGTGCAGAACTCTGAAAGAACGAAATAGTTTATCTTTTTCCTTACAAATATACAGGATCTCAGCCTCCAAACTGAGACCCCGGTCACACTTCCTCCGAGTCCACTTACCTTACCCGAGGATGATATCCAGGATTCCTGGATTAGTGCAATGTCTATCTGCTCCTCTATGAATCTCCTGCCAAGGGTGAACGATGCAGCCTTTACATGTTGGAGATTGGCCTGTATACAGCCTATGGCCTCTTTTTCTACCCCGGCCTCGGTATGTCTTAGGGGGGCGACTTTTTGCCACCTTCCCCTTGGCCGCTGGCCGACTTCTTGAAGAGGGGTTTTTCAGGGATGGATTTACCCTTACCTTGGAAACCTTTCCTATCTTGTTTCAGGACCCTGGAAGTGGAATTTACCCCACCCTCCTTTGAGTCTCTTTTGATTTTTACTCTTACCGACTTGGGCACTGGCTTTGAGGAGGACGCGGCCTCCCCCCCTACCCTGATCGAGGCAATTCGTACCCCAGACGAGGGTTCTGAGAGACGCCCCGTCTCCCCCTCTGCCCGCTCCGAGCCGGTTTTTTGTGCCACCTTAGTGGCCTTTGTCGTCCGGAACTGGACTCTTCCGAACTCAAAGAAGGGTTTGTATTCCAGGTCCTTCAGAGCTTCCATGGGAATGTCATCCATGGCCACTGTCCAGACTTGGCCTGGCCCTGACAACTCGCTACCCTGACGAGTCCTCAGGGTATGGTTCATTTTTCTCAGTCTGTTGAGTATCTCCTCAGACTGAAATCTGTTTTCTGGGTCTTCATCTACGATGAAGGCCGAACAGATATTAGGTTTGGGAAGGTCTCCGCTCATTACGAGCTTGAAGTCCGCTCCTTCCCATGGTTTGAGTAAGAGAGTCGTCTCCTCGAGCCACCTCACACTTTCCTCGTCGACACAGGTAATTTTCAGCCATCCAGGCCGATGTGAACTGCCATGGAATTTCACCTGTGGACCCTCATCGGGTGTGTTTGCAACGGCTCTTAGCTGACTTCCGCCAACCTGACGATCCTGTTCATGAGATCATTTTCTTGGTCCGCAGTCAACATGCAAGGGCGACCATTTTTTTAATGTGCTTCCAGAATTCATATGGTTTCTTGAGATTCTTCCTGGTATTCCGAACCTAGTACTCGCTGATCTTACAGCCATACCATTTCGTACTATTCGTGGCTTCAACCAAACGTTCTTCGGCCTGTAAAGCCTTTTTTTTGGGCATTTTGGTCGATATTAAACAAGAAAGAAATGAATATCAATGAAAATCATTATGTTCCAAATAAGGCCCACTTGGGCCTTGTTTGGAACAATCAGACTGGGCCTTATTAGAACCGCTAAGAATTCCTCATTTTCAGGTTCTATTTCGTATTTTTCTTCAATACAGAATATGTAAAGGAAATCTATCGGTACCATCTAAATTAACATACTTCAGAGTCAAGAAGGAGTTATTTTACTTACTTTTAGTTAATTAATTAATTCGTAGGTACACGTTTGGTGCTTTCGTTAACAGCGCTTGAGAAATGAAATCGGTTAACCTTATGTCAAACGGCGCTGCTACAGACCATCTATTGGTCGTGTTCTGCACTAATATGTTTATATTTCATATGATTCAGTGGAAAATTTGGTTATTAAACTGATTACTAAGTCAGAATATGGGGTGGGCCTTATTTTGAGACGGGCCATATTAGGCGTACCTACCTTATTTGTTCCTAAACCAGGTAAAGATGCAAACACCATCACATCCTATCGTCCAATCAGCTTTCTCCCAGTTCCTATCAAAAATCCTAGAAGGATTGGTGCTTTAAAGAATAAACTCAGACGCAAATACGAAGGAGTGGATACCAGATCATCAGTTTGGATTCCGAACAAATCACTCCACAATACAGCAAATTCATAGAATTAGCCACGAAATAAATAGAGCGCTTGAACACAGGCAATACTGTACATCAGCATTCTTGGACGTGACTCAAGCTTTTGATAATGTCTGGCATCCTGGTTTGCTCTATAAAATCAAAACATATCTGCCTGGTTATTATTATGAATTATTGAAGACTTAGTGAAAGACGATTCAGAGTGAGAGTTGGTAGTGAGGAATCGAACTACTTCCCAATACACTCAAGAGTTCCTCAGGAAAGTGTCACTGGACCACTGCTGTATGTGCTATACATCGCTGACCTACCTACAAATCCTCATACTATTTTAGAAACTTTCGCGGATGATACATATGTTGACGAAGATCCACAAAATGCCACCAATAAATTACAGAAACATTTCAACGAAATCCAAAAATGGCTCCAAAAGTGGAAAATCCAAATAAATGAATCCAGATTTATGCAAGTGAATTCAACCTTACGGAGAGGCCAGTATCCACCGGTATATATGAATAATGTACAAATATCAGAGGTCTCAAGTACAAAATACTTGGGGATGCTTTGAGATAAAAGACATACATGGAAGGAACACATAACTAAGAAAAGGAAGCAAATAGACTTGTAAATACGAGAACTAAATTAGTTTATAAACTAATTCTACCTATAGGTAGGAAATTTAAACTGACATTCAAAAAGAAGAGCGAGAAACATCATGCTAACCTAGAAAGCCATATCAACCATCTATTGCATCCTTTGGTACTGCCTCAATATTGAAGACTAAGAAGGAAATGGCCAGCTGACTTGAGATATAGTTGAAGGGGTTTTTTCACTGTAAAAGGCCTTATAATGTCATGTGAGAACCTCAAGCTCCATAGTAAGCAAATTAGCTTATGAAATGTGTGTATTCTATTTGCCCATAAATTAATTATAATAAAACAATCGATTTCAATGAAATGAAGACAAAATATTGATCCAGGTTTTTCGTTATCTGCCTATGAAAATGTATAAAATCCGTCTATAGGTTTCAAAGATTAGTGGTAACAAACAAACGGACAGAAAAAATTTCAATTATCGTTTGTGTTCTATTACTGTTCTTTAATCATTCCCTATCGATTTTCGGCAATTACATTCAATTTTATTTAAAAAAAAAATCACACAGTTTTTATGTTTCACTGTTTATTCAGAATCCTGACACGTGTTTCGGTCTTTCCAACATCTTAAAAGGAGTAAAAAAAGGAACTAAACTTAAAATTGATAAGGTTCTTTTATTACACTTAGGACTGTGTATTTTTATGGCGCATGGAAATAACAGCATCCAATATAGAGGTGTTCCCAAAGAGTACTTGGGAATTTGTTGAATTCTCTTTTTTCTCAATGGTTTTTTTGATTGAAAGAATCTCTAAATGGTCCATAAATTATCCTTTTTAACATTATTTCTACATAATGTAAGAAAGGGTAATGGTTCATGTGTCTAAACTTATGGTGGAGTGGACGCGTTTTATGTGGTGCTCTGAAAATTTCGTAAATTCGCAGTGAGTTATTCAGCAAAATTGAATTTGAATTTTTCAGTTAAGAAGTTGATGTATAGATACATATATGTTCGCCTGAAAAGAATTGAAGTATTCACTGTTAATGTGAAAAAATTGTTTATGATTCGTTGATATCATCTCTTCTATTGATAACAACAAGTAGGTAGCGTACGTCCAGCAGGTGATTCCATACAGCACATTTATCGCGTGATTCATAGCTAAAACGGAACAATTAGATAAATAAACCCTTTTTCATATCGTACCAAATTCCTCGATCCCATTTTTTCGTGGCCGGCCCTTTTCTGTTCGAAGTCTTCCTTATAGGCCCAAGGAAGTGAAGTGTGTGATTCCTGTCGCCCTTTGTTTTGATTCTGATTGAGTTTTATCACGTTTTTCTTCCCGTTAAGCTACTTTTTCGGAAGTTCGATAAATTTTTCAACTTGATTTAGTACTATGGATGATAAAGTAGTGCAGAATATTTTGGAGAAAATAGAGAACAGTAAGGCTGAAATAAAGAATGGTATCAGGGCTTCGGAATCGAACATATTGCTTGAATTTGAACAACTGAAGCACAAAATTCGTCAACTCGAGCGAGAGAATTTGACTTTGAGGGAAAAAATTGGCCGAATTGAGAGAAAGTCCAAAGAGAATAATATTGTTGTTTTTGGATGGTCAACACCAAACGATACTATAACGTTGGATTTCATTTGCGCAGAGTTTAAAAACCTGCTGGGAGTGGAAGTCGATAATGGGGACATAAATAACTTTTACTGCCTGGGAAAAAAACCAAATTGTCCGGTAAAGATTGAATTTGTATCGAATATCAAGAAAACTGAAATTATCAAGAACTGCAGAAAATTGAAGGGGGGTGGTATCGCGATATCGAACGATTTAACAGAGGAGCAGCGAAACGAATATAGAGCACTCAGGAAGTATATGATTGAGGAGAAGGAAAGAGGACAAAATTGTTTTATAAGGGGCAATAGACTAGTTGTAGAAAATAAAGAGTATACACTCCAGGAATTACAACAATCGCAGGAGCAATCCACAAAACCCAATAGTAACCCCGCAACCCCAAGTCCATCCCTGATTCTACATCCGAAAAGCATTGAGGTCCAAGCTCAAAAATCTAAGAACATCAAAGACACTCCAACAAATTTTCAGTTAAAGAATACACCCGATAAGATTATTAGAAAAACTGGCAAACCGGAAAAGTACACTAGATCGCGTACTAATTCACAAAGGAATCTGAAATAGTCGCTTAATTTTACGTAATCCGTTTTTGCGTTGTTATATTTGTTTGTGTGTCAGTTTATCTCCGTTTTTTTCTTTTGTTTCCCGGTGTAATTTTGGGGTGATATGGATCCATTTATAAGAGAGTATAAAAACGAGCCAATTATGGCGAAAATAATTCGTGATATAGATAATTTTGTTTCATATAAAACAACAAAACTTAATATGGTGCATTTTAATATCAGAAGTGTCATGAAGAATATAGATGAGATGATTTTGTTTTTGAATGGGCTTGCGCTGGAATTTCATGTCATGGTTCTTTCTGAAACATATCTCGTACATGATCTGGATGTGTTGAATATCGATGGCTATACGGTTTTATATAGTGAGGGTGTGTTGAATAAGAATGATGGAGTGATAGTTTATGTTAGGAATGAGATCAATTTCTCTCATGCGGTAAAAAATATAGGAGATATTAAGATTCTCGAGGTCAGCACAGAAATTGAATCCAAGCACGTTATTTTTACAGCTGTGTATAGGTCTCCAAGCACTTGCCCCGAAAGGTTCAATCAAGATTTCCAGCAGTATATTCAGACGGTTGATAAAAGTGATATGCATGTAGTAACGGGGGATATCAACATCGATTTATTGTCGGGCACGGAATACTCTGAAGAATATAAGAATATAATGTACGCTTTTGGTTATGAGTCCTACATAAACGAGTGCACCCGACCACTCAGTCAAACTTGTATCGATCACATCTTCGTGAAAACCAAAGTTTCGAGAGAAATACAGTCATATATTTTTCAGTGCGGTGTCACAGACCATTATCCTATAGCCATGACTGTTGATCTGGGTGGAAAAGCAGCTAGCATATCTAAATCTGCAGATGAATTTAGAAAATTCATAGATTACACAGCCCTTAAAGCAGCTTTGAATGAGGAGAAATGGGAAAGTTTTTATAGTTCACGGTGTATAGATGAAATGACAGATGAATTCATAGGAAAAATTAGTGCATATATCGAGGAGAATACGAAAAAAGTCAGGCTGAATAAACGAGGTAAAGGCAGAAAAAAATGGATAACCCCAGCACTAGTAACATCGATAAATAAAAAACAATTGCTCTACACAGCTCTGCAGAACTGTCCAGATGATACCCGCCTGAAGACAGAATACCTCACATATAAAAATAAGTTAGTTAAATTAATTAAAATTGCGAAAAAAACGTACGCTCGAAAACTAATAAGAGACAACGTAAACCAGTCAAAAGCTCTATGGGAGGGAATAAATGAAATCTGTGGTCGATCAAGAACAGACACAAAGATTGAAAGTATTTTATCGACAGATGGTTTGATTCTGGATTCCAAAAAAGATATTTCCAATAGTTTTGGTTCTTACTATGGTACTCTGGGTCAAGTATACGCACAGCGAATCAAAATCCCTGACAATTACACAGAACCTCTCAAAGGAGTGAAAAACTCCATGGGTCTATTTCCGGCCACTAATGAAGAAGTTCTTGAGACAATAAAGCAGCTGAAACAGAAAAGGTCACCTGGATGTGACAATATCAGAGCAGAAACGCTGAGGAAAATATCTGATGAAATAAAGACCCCCCTAACACATTTGATAAATCGCTGCTTCGATAGAGGATATTTTCCAAAAAAGTTGAAGGTCGGAATCGTTAAGCCCCTATACAAGAATGGAAATAGATTGCAGATGGAAAACTATAGGCCAATCTCTCTAACCTCTAATATTGCAAAAATCTTGGAAAAAATATTGAAAACAAGAATATTAAAATTTTGCGAAAAAAATAACATCATTTCTCAGCATCAATATGGTTTTAGAGAGAATAAATCAACTGAGGACGCAATACATCATTTAACATCCTGCATTTATAACTCACTAGATAAGAGTAAACCATCCTTGTGCGTCTTTATTGATCTTTCTAAAGCCTTTGACACAGTCTCTCATGGAAAGCTCCTTAATAAATTGAGCAATTATGGTTTGCGTGGAAAAGTCTATGACTTGCTTGAAAGTTACCTGACAGACAGAGAGCAGAAGGTGGATATTGATGGGGAACTGAGTGAACCTTTATGTGTAACCTACGGTGTACCACAGGGCACTGTGCTCGGACCACTTTTGTTTGTGCTCTATATAAATAGTTTACTCGATGTCAGAGTGAGGGGTAAAATTCTTGGTTTTGCGGACGATACTGCACTTTTTTGTGAATCCGATTCGTGGGATTCTTTGAAATCGGAGGCAGAGGATGACTTCAGAATTTTAATGGAGTGGTTCAGTTACAACACATTGACACTAAACCTAGAAAAAACGAAATATCTACCCTTTACTTCCTACTGCAGTGGATTACCGTGCATGGGGCCCCTTGAGATCACACCTGGTTCAGTTATCCCAGAAGCGGACTCGGTTAGGTATTTGGGTGTAACAATTGACCGACATTTGAGGTGGGACTTGCACATAAAAAATTTGGTCAATAAACTAAGAGGAGTTTTATACAAACTTAAATTTCTCAAAGATTATCTTGACGTGAGACACCTCAGAATGCTCTATTTTGCGTTAGTGCAGTCCCAGCTGAATTATGGAATCATAGGTTGGGGTGGTGCTACGGATAACCATCTGAAAGACTTGGTTGTAATTCAAAAATGGATTCTTCGAATCATCTATAGTAGACCTCTCACTTTCTCTGGTGAAAAACTATTCAAGGAGGCTGAAATACTGGATATTAGACAACTCTTCTGTATGCACATGCTGATTAATATCAAGAAATCCAAAATGGCTTCCAATCCCGTCACACATTGTTACAATACACGAAATAGGGTAAATGCACTCAGCGTCCCTCATTGTGTTAAGTCTGTGGGACAGCGTCACTGCAGCTTCCTTGCACCGAAACTCTACAGTGAACTTCCTCGTAACATTAGGAATATTAACAGCCTTAACATGTTTAAGGAAAATTTGAAAAACTGGATTCTCTCGTACGGAAGGAGAGAACTACATAATTTTGTTAATCAAAGGTTCTCATTAAGATAGGATATATTTGTGTGTATTTTCTTTTTGTATATTATATTTTTCTGTAGATATTTGTTCGTCCATCGTAGGAAAAGAGTAATTTAAATAGTATTACATCACGTACAAGCTATAGCTTCTCGGAGCTAAAGCTTCTGTGATATCGTTTATTTATTCACCTTGTGTAGTGTGTACTTGTGAATGAGCTTAAAAATAATTTTTGATGTGTTATCTACTCTTAATGAATAAATATTATTATTATTATTATTATTATTATTCTCATAAAAAAAGGGTTGTTTGATTGATTCGATCTTTACTTGGTGGAAACTCATTTCAATCAAAAAATAAAATATATAAGTTTCATCACGATCTGGCTTCTTCACCACATTGTGGTGAAACAATTGTTTTATTATAAACATTTTTGTGGAAATTAAAATAATGTCTCTTATATTATATTTGAAAAAAAGATTATTTTTTTTACAATGTTCTGCAAAACCGGTTGTTTTCTGGTTTTTCAAAATAGACATCCTATGTTCTTTGATTCTATGTTGTAAACATCGGTATGCCTGTCATATATATGTAGCATTACAATCATTACATTTAATTTGATGAATCCCTGATTCGGAAAAGTTAATTTCTTCATCTTAGCTTCTGTTTACTGCTAAAGAATGAATTCCCATTTTATGATGACCATTAGAGATCCTACTACTGAATTCTTTTATATAAGTTATTGAAAACCATATTTTTTTTTCATAAGGATCATTTATATTGATGTAAATTTTTTTTTAAGTATTGTGGTAAGTTTACTTTATAATCATTTTGTCAATGATTTCAGTTCTATAGCCATCGTTCACCGCTATAGTTTTAATTATATTGACTTTTTTTCGGAAATTGACTTCGTTCAGCGGGATGCTCAAAAGTCTATGAATGAAACTATGGAATGTTGACATTTTAATTTGCCATGACTGATTGGATTTTGAATGGATTATGATATCAGTAGTAGTAGGTTTTCTAAAAATGTCTAATTCGAACATATTATTACTATGACTTATATTAAGATCTAAGAAGTTGATTGAAGAATTTTTTTAAATTTCTATTGTGAATTTAATATTTTCATTTCTACTATTCAGATAATTCAAAAATTGCGATAGCAGCCTGTCAGTTCCAGTCCAAATGTAAAATACATCATCTACATATCTAGCCCAAAAGTGAACGAGTTTTACCAACCTATCATTTGTAGTGTTGGCGAATAATAAATTCAAAGTAAGACATAAATAATTCAGCTAAAAGTGGATTTTTTGGACTTCCTGTTGATGAGCCATTGGTTTGTTTAAAGAATTTATTGTTGAATTTAAACTAATTCCATTCAAAACACATTTCTGAAGTTTTGAAAACATTTTCTTTATTATTATGTGATAGATGACTGTTATTGATCATAGTTTTAAACACTGTTTTGACTTCATCAGTTGGAATAGAAGTGAATAGGCTCTTCACGTCGAATGAGATGAATTTACATTTGTTTGGTAAGGTAGTATGTTCTAATTTCTTAATTAATTCTAAAGAATTTTGACAGTATACAGAGAATTTACTATTTATTATGGCCGGAAGATTTGTAGCTAAATCTTTACATAAATTATAAGCTGGTGCACTAATATATGAAACAACAGTTCTCGTGGGAATTTTGTTTTTCATGTACTTTTAGCATTCCATAAAGAACATGACAGATTTATGACATTTAGTTTTTAGGTTTTTGACACTAAAAATATTCTTGTTATCATTAGACAATTGTTTCACCGATCTGTGAAAACTATTTGTTGGATCTGATTTTAGTTCTTGAAATTTTCTGATTTTATTTCCATTTTGGTTTTATACTCTGTGTTTGACATAATGGTTAAGATATTTCCTTTATCTGCTTTGCTTATAATTAGATCATTAGATTGAATTTTGTTTTTTATCTGTGTTATAATTCTATTTTTAAAGCTGTTAAATCTACGTATATTTTTCAGATTAAAATTTTGAGCTATCAAAAATTTATCACTTAGTGATTTTTTTGATATGTCTAATATTAATTTATTTAGAGGCTAACGTTTCTATGTCTTTTAAATTATACTTATCTGGGCAATATTTTAGTCCTTTCTCCAATTCATTTAATTCTATTTTATCAAAACTTATTTCCGTGAGATTTTTGACTTAATCATAAAAAATAAATTCACAATTTCAATTTGGGTTGTTTGGATGGGGCTTGCTTCTTTTAATCTTCTGGGGTTATTCAACTTCTTAAGTTGACCTATATATTGTTGGTGAACTATCTACTAATTTGATTTCTTCTCGGGCTCATCTATCAATGGCTTGGAACTCATCAAATATTACTTTGTAGACCAATTCATCATGAATGAATTTCAAGTGGAGCTGCAGATAGTTTCGTATTTGGTACCATTTATGAATTTCCTCATTTAGCCAATTACGGTAGGCTGTGTGTACTGACCTTTTCGCTTCTTTGGAATAATGGGAACATGTAATTTTCATATATTTCGGTCTTTGAGAAACTGTTTGTTGAACCATAAATGGTTTGAACACTTCTTCATTTTGAGAATAGTCTTTTTATAACCGCGAGTTTTGCCGTACTAGCATTATTAACTATTAACTACTCCATTCATTCAATTATATTCAATGTACAGACATTCCAATTTTACTGTTTTTTATACTTATAGACATATAGCTATGTCAATACTTGTTGTTTTTGAATGACTATATTTTTTCCCGTCGTTCGATTTCGATGAAGCAAATACTTAATATTGATCCAAAATTTTGGTAATCTATCTGTGAAAACCGCGTAAAAATCAGTTAGGAAGTTTCGGAGTTTAGCGGTAACAAACTAAAAGACCGACAGACAAAAATTTCAGAAACCGTTTTATTGTGTTTATTACTCTTTTATATATATAATTTTCATTCAATTTCCCAAAAATATACATTGTACTTCGTTCTAATTGAACTGCTTTATTATATGTACAGATATCTTATCTTGACTTCACTATTTGTCTATATGTCTAAAGTGCATATGAAGTAAACAACTGAACAATCGAAACAAATGATTATATTTTTTTTGACTGTCATCATTATACCATAGGAATTAAAATCAGTATTCAATTCGAAGTCAAATTTAACTACTATGTAAATGGTTGCGAGTACATGTAAATAGAAAATCATATTGAATGATGATTTGATTAAGAAAAATACGTGCTATATCTCGGTCATTTTTTGACACATGTTATGAGGTATTTAGGAAACATTCATTGTTTGATAATATATTGTTGAAATTTGGTCTGTTTTAATTAATTCATTATGGACTCCATCAGGTGTTGCCTAGTACTATCCACAAATAAGAAATTCACTTAAGAGAATCCGGAATGAATATGGAATTGAAGTTATTCCCAGTTATCCGAATATTAAACTCACATTGAAACAGAGCTGTGAAGCTATTCTTATAGAACATTTTATAGAAATATTTTTGTTATTGTGTTTCTTTTGAAAGTCTTGAAATAAATGTACTTTTATCTTCATCTATGGAACAGCTTGTTATCGTTTTGCCAAAATGTCCATAATTTCCGAATATTGAACTGAAACTGTTTAGTTTGGACTTACTGATGAAGTAAAATAGAAAGGCATTTTACTTGATAGAAGAAATATAACAATTTGTTTTAATATTAAAATTTTTACTGATGAAGAATCCGAGGTCAACAGTTATTCTGCCCGGCCGACCGTATACACTTTCGAACGGAGAGAGTTAGAGACTTGAAGCTTTCAGAATAGATTTGGGGCCTGAATATCTCGGTTGAGTTCGTTAATGGCCAAAATCAGTCCGATTATTCCGCGGTTATTCACCTTTAAAAACGTTTCTCATTTCTTTAATAGTTCCCAAGCGAATTTGGGTGTATCATTATGGGGCTGCGTTGGGGTGCTTGGTAAGAATTCCTTCCGGCGGGTGAGTTGCGTCACAAACCAACTCGGGTATTGACTTGCAGAGCCAGTAGAGGTTGAATAGTGCTTCGCTGCTACCAGTCAGACGGTTCTGGCTTTGGAGTCGGGGCCCAAACTGGAAGCTGGTGGGTTAATCTCTTCGAAAGGGTTCTCGCTTCGCGCGATGATATGGCGTAATCCTTTTCACACTTTCTACTTCTAGGGGTGGACTGTGGAGACTGCTGAGTAGTCACTTGCTGAAAGAGTTATGTTCACTATGCCAATATGAAAACCTGGTAGAATTCACGTGTATCATGATGGCCAACCCCCCATGGCATTAGAGCTTCACGCGCTGGGGGCGCTTGTCAAGACTAGGTTAACCGTTACTGGCCCAGGGGTTTATGGTTCTTGACCACGCTTTATGCTGGGCTTGAACCCGGATCGACTGGGGTGTCTGCGGCGAGTCTGGTCCTCGAGCGCTCGAAGGATGGTGGAAGCAAAGAAGTCCCTTCGGCGCGTGAGTTGCGTCCCAAACAACTAGGACACTGACAATGCATAGCCAGTAGAAGTAGGATAGTGCTTCGAATCTACCAGTCTATATTGAAAGCATAGACTTTTGTTCCCTTCGGCGTGTGAATTGCGATTCAAACAACTCGGATATTGACAGTGTAACTCGGAACGAGGTTGTTAGAGTATAATGTGCCATCCGAAATAGCAGAGGGCGCATTGAAGCAGGAGTTCTATAAGAGGAACTCTGCTGGAATGGATGAAAAAGCAATTGTGATTGTAAGGAGAAGGAATGGGTCAGGTGAAAAAGAAAATGTTGTACTGGAAATACCACCAACATTAAAGAATGCACCCTCATTAAAGAACGAAGGGGAGTAGATATTCGCTTTAACTCATGTAAGGGAGAAAGAGTTTGATCTAGCAGAGACATGCTACAAATGCATGAAGTTCGATCATAGGGCGAAAGAGCGCAAAATAAAGACGAATGCTTGTAGGAAATGTGGGGAGGGCGGGCACTTGAAGAAGGAATGTAAGAAAGGAGTACATGTGCGAGGAAGAAGGAAGGAAGGATGTGAAACACAGTACATCCAGTGGAGTTGTTCGGAGTATACACTCCGAGCAGAATGTATACTATGAGAGAAATAGGTGTATGTATGATGCGTGAAAGTATCTGTGTGGGATTGTTGTAGAAGTCATATGTGAGGGATGGAAGGGTGCGTGGGTTGCCTGGCGCCATGAGGGTGTATGATTCTAGGGGAGGTGGGGTTGCTATTTTTATCAATGATGACGGTGGAGGTGCCTGTCCCGGAGTTGATAGATGATTATGGTGTGTGTGTGGATGAGGAATGACTTAGTTGTATGAATGAGGTTATCTGTAGAATGAATGAAATTGGGGAGTTTAGTATGCATGAAGTAGATGTGGCTGTAAAGCAAATGAGGAATGGTAAAGCACCAGGAGTGGATGGATATACCTCGAAATGGTTAGGCAGATATGGAATTGTATCACTGAGTACGTTTTGTCGATATACAATGCGGTACCGAGAGAGGCTAGCTTCCGTGGGATCTAGAAGATTGCCTTGGTCGTGATCTTCCTGAACTCAACGGAGAAGCCGAAGACGGAGGTGAGGTTTTATAGGCCAATATGTCTTTTGCCAGTCTTTGGAAAGGTTATAGAGAGTTTGATGGTAAATAGATTGGAGGGTAAGACTGAGGGCCAGAGATGTCCAGCAGGCAGTATGGATTCGTTAAAGAGAATTCTACTGTAGACGCTTGGCTCATGTTTGAGGGAGTAGCGAGAAAGAGCGAAGAAAAGTATGTTTTGGGTGTGTTTTTGGACTACAAGGGTGCCTTCGATAATCTTAAGTGGGGGTACGCCTTGAAGTGTTTGAAGGATATAGAGTGTGAGGGAATGGCGCTGTAGCACAGTTATTTTAGCGAAAAAGATGCAAGAGCGATTGTGAAGCGTGAATCTGTTGTGAAAAAGACAATGAGAGAACGTCCGCAGGGCTCCATAGTGGGTCCTAAGGTATGGAATCTATGTATAAATGGGATATTGGAAGAATTCCAAATGGAAGGATGTGAGGTGGTTACTTATGCAGATGATGTGCTCTTTCTCGTGAATGTAAATACTCGTCACACAATCGAAGAGAGTGAAACGTACTATATATTAGGAGTACAAATAAGTTTCCGCCGTTTTATAACACAAATTAAATTTTTATTATAGAAGAACGGTAATATAAATTTATTTAAAATATTGCCCATCACTTGCAACCACTTTTTCCCATCTCCCACGTCTGAAGAACTCCTTGTCTTTTGAGGCTATCCACGAATCAACCCAATTTTTGGTATCCTCATAAGATGTGAACCGCTGCGCCGTCAGAGCATGTGCCATGGACCGGAACAGGTGATAATCGGAAGGTGCAATGTCTGGTGAATACGGCCGCAACATGTGGACGAGCATTGTCATGCAGAAGAATAATTTTTTCGTGTCTAGAATAGTATTGAGGGCGTTTTTCCTTCAGAGCTCGGCTCAATCTCATCAATTGTGTTCGATAGAGGGCTCCAGTAATTGTTTCGCTCGGATTAAGCAACTCATAATACACAGCATAAGTTTTTTTCCGTGAATATTCGGTTTTGCTGTTGATGTTGACGCGTGGCCAGGTAATCCCCATGATTTTCTTCTTCTTGGATTGTCATAATGTATCCACTTCTCATCACCAGTTACGATACGATGTAAAAAACCCTTTTTTATGTCTAGCTAGCAGCATTTCACTTAAGCATAATCGGCGTTCAATATCTCTCGGCTTTAATTCGTACGGAACCCAATTTCCTTGTTTATGAATCATTCCTAATGATTTTAAACGATGTGAGACTGCTTACTGAGTGACTTCTAATGTTAGAGCAAGTTCTTTTTGTGTTTGAGATGAATCTTCCTCCAATAATTCCTCCAATTCTGCATCCTCGTAAATTTTTGGCCTTCCACTGCGATCTTTGACTCCTACGTCGAAATCACCGTTTTTAAACTTTTGAAACCACTCTCAACACGTTCTCTCACTCAAAGCACCCTCACCATATGCTTCTACGAGCAATTGATGCGCCTCAGCAGCAGATTTCTTTAAATTAAAGAAGTAAACTAATATTTCCCGCAAATGACGCTTACTTGGCTCAAATTTTGACATTTTCAACTCATAAAAATTATATTTTACCAATATAAAATCAATGATATTAATAGGTTATGTTGTTCTTGAATGTCCAAACTATTTTTTAAGCCGGTTATCATCTACGAAAGCTAACCGAAACTCCGTGCCGCGCCATCTACAATAAAACGACGGAAACTTATTTGTACTCCTAATATATATGAATGTTTTGAGTATTTGGGCTGCTTAAGCAGGTGTATTTGTGTTAAAGCAAGACGGGCTGTATGTTGGTGAAAGGAAAATTGGCCCTAAATAGGCCTTCTAATGTGCGTTTGAATGGCTCTTTCAGTCAATATGCTAAGAGAGTTAAGTACTTGGGAGTGAGAGTGGAAAAGAGATACATGTTTTCTGGTCACTTCTCCGATGTACGGAAGAAATTGGTGGATTGTTTGAGGAGAGTCATGCGGAGAAATTGAAGACTGCAGAGAAGGGCGATGAGTGTGATATATGGTGGCATTTTTTAAGCGCGCACCATTTTTGTAGTGAATGTGTGGAATGAATCGATGAAATATGGGTATGCGAGAAAGGCCTCGAATAGTTGTTAGTAGTTGTATGCGTGTTTAAGAGTGTGTCGGACGGTATTCACGGATGCCATGAATGCTTTAACGGGTGTCCCTCCGCGGGACCTTGTGGCAAAAAAAATGAGTGTGGAGTCCAAACTTAAGAAAGGTTTGGCTCTGAATGAATTCAGGAATCAGGACCAAGAGAGGGAAATGATTGAGGTGAGGGAAAGGATGAGGATAGAGTGGCAGAGGAGAAGGGACGAGAGCGAAGCTGGGAGAGTCACCCATAGGCTTATTCCAAGGGTAGATTTTTCCGGTGATAATGACTGGTTCTCCCCTGCTTTTTATCTGAGATACCTGATTATTCGTCATGGGAGCCTGAATGAGTTTTGGTATGAAAGGGGTTTGTCTGAGAGTGATAGATGTGTGTGGGGATAGACAGTTGGAGCCATGTCTTGTATGAATATTGGGAGTATTTGGAGGAGCGAAGGGTGATATTACAGAGAATGTTAAGAGGAGTGTATGAGAGTGTGTATGATGCAAGTTGGATGATTGGGACATATGAGAGGTATGAGAAAATGGAAAGCTTCTCTAGGGCGATCTTCCCTACGAGAAGGTTCTACCTGTGGTAAGTTTGTTCATCCATTAACAATGTTCCTTTTATGTTGGCTTTGCTCTATTTCAGGAATTTGTTCTGGTTTTTGGATAAGGTTTCTGGAATATTCTGATTTCCCAGCCTACTTCGTTGATTTCTTCTTTTGGGTTTAAACTATTGTATACTTGATTTATATGTGGTATTTTTCCATTTAAAACACTCAAGTAACGTATTTTTTGATCACATTTCCATCCACAATAATAATGTTAATTTCTTTTTAGGTTTTGGAACTGGATTATTTAAGAGAGAAAATCTTTAATCAGAAGGACGTGTATGTGCTCTCGAGTATCTAATACTGAGTGATATTTTCCGTGCCTTCCCCTTTTATAGTTTTTACGAAAAATTGAATTCCAAAGCTTACTATTTTGTCAAAATTATTGAAAAATGATTTTTTGGATGATTTCACAAAATTAACCTTATTTCTTGGCTTGAACCTATTCTAGAAAATTATCCTATCATTTCATGAATAATTTGATACCAGTATTATGAAAATTGTTTGAGTTTAAATACTTATTTTCATATGAAGAGTTTTCCAAATGTCAAAAAGTTTACATAATTTGACTTCAAATGCTTCTTACTGAATACTACTCATGAAATTGATTAAATTTCTTTAGCTTATATACTATCAAAATTTTATACATACATAAGCATCTTCTAGAATATCTCTTACATTCATAATTTCAGAATTTCTGACGTAAACACTGTTTCCTCTAATTAATTGAATTTTGATCAATTTTGTCCTATTTACATCATTCTGGTAAGTTGGATTCAATTAAGCTTGTTGATTGTTAATAATTTCAATACATTTTATAGAGTAATTATGAAAATAACAAATCTTTTTAACAACCCATTTCAAAATCTAAGGCTAAGAATTTTGACATTTCAAACCATTGTCGGGTAATTATTGAAACAGAAAAATACGCAAGTGGTAGATTGTTGTATTTTCTTAAAATTTTCATTAAGAGAATTATCGAAATGCCGTCATTTACGAATACTGAGTATACTGATATGTTGTTAGTTTATGGATTTTGTAAGTGCAATGGTCGTGAAGCTGCTAGGGAACATCGAAGGCTATATCCGGATCGTCGAATTCCTATCTACCAAACATTCGAACATGTTCATCGCTCACTTCGTGAAACTGGACACTTTCCGTCAGTAAGTAAACGAGAAAGAACAAGTTCGATGGTAAACCATGAAGAGATAATAGAAGCTGTTCAAGAAAATCTCTCAACCAGTACTCGGCGTCTTGGTTCAGTTTTAGGTTTGCCACATTGTCTGGTGAGTCCTGCACCGTGAAAAGCGGCATCCATTTCATTTACAATCCGTCCAAACCTTGGAGCCAGGCGATGAACTACCGAGGATGCGATTTTGCAGATGGGTTTTGCGGAACCAGCGAGTTATCTTCAGAACGCTTTATACTAATGAAGCGACCTTCACAAAAGATGGCATTTTGAATGTTCGCAATGCACATATTTGGTCCAGAGTAAATCCGAAAGTGACTAGGAAACGCAATTCACAACATCGTTTTTCAGTCAATATATGGTGTGGAATTTACAATAATCGCCTAATTGGACCATATATTCTTCCACACAGGCTGAATGGAGTGACATATCTACAGTTTTTAATCGGGCATTTGCCAGGGCTCTTGAATGATGGAAGCAATATTCCAAGAGGAATGTACTTCCAAAATTTTGCAGCTCCGGCACGTTTCACCCGTGAAATTGTAGCGTATTTGAATGATGTTTATCCAGATCATTGGTAGAGAGGGGCCTCATGACTAGCCTGCAAGATCCCCATATCTTACATGCTTGGATTATTTTCTCTGGGGGCACTTAAAAAATGAAGTTTACTCAGAAGAAATCATAGACAGGGAGCATCTGATTAATCTTATTCGAGCTGCATGTGAAGCAATACGAAATCTACCGGAAATTTTGAAGAAAGCTGTAGCTCTTTGATCACAAGAGCTAGAAAATGTTTAGAAGAGAGAGGGGGTATTTTCTAAAACAAGTTATAATTTTTTCTCTTATTTATTGTCTTTTTTTTTCAGTTCCACACATGTTTATAAGATACATTTTATATTTTCCCTATTAAGTCTATTTTATAATAGTCCAATTAAATTAAATTATTCAATGGTAATTCGAGTTTTCGGTTGAATTTAGTTTTGCAAAAAAATTTGTTGTTGCCCCTACATTCATGTATTGGATGGAATAAGATGCAGCACAATACCTAAGTCACGTTTCTGAGAATTTCAATCGATTCAATATGAATAGACGCATTATGCGGAGGTTCATAGGACCGTGTTCGCTATAAATTGAAAATTCCTAATATTCAATGGTTCATAAACTGATGATGCGAAGTGTGCCATTGATCCTAATAGGCTTGTTTCAAAGAGTATTTATCGTAGATTCTGAAGAGAATTTCGCTTTTTGAAAATTGGATGTACAGGGTGTTTTACAAGATGTGGGATAAAGAATGTAATTTTTTCAGTCCGGACCTGTGCTATCGATAAGTCATTATGGGCAAATATTTGGCATTGGCCTATACTCATTCCCTCAAGTTTTCATGAAGATCCATGCAGGCGTTCAAGAGGTATGCCGATTGAAAGTTTTTGATAAAATACATAAAACATCCTGTAACTCTTAAACGAATATAGTCAGGACATATTTCGAGCACTGATTCAGACTCACCAAAATGTCCTGCATCTGCCCTGAAAGCATGTACAATCATTCGTGAAACACTCTGTATATGGTACAGGTTGTATAACAGAAAATGGAGGGGATGAAGGAAGTTTTACAATTCTTTGGTAATTTCGAAAATATTTCAAAAAAGATTCAATAGGGGGCATCTGCTTAATTCTGTTAGGTCATTCAGTATAGTTTGGTGTTATGATACCCATTCGTTTCTAATGTTTCTAATGTTTCTGAGACTTTTGTTTTCAACGTTTAAAATTACTATTAAAAATATGTCCTGTGTCCAATATGTGTTTTGCATAAGTTGAATTCCTTTTGTTGCTGCAATAACATTTTTCATGTTCCCTTAATCTTGTCTGGAAAGATCTTCCTGTTTTACCAACATATACAAACTGGCAAGAACCGCAAGTTAGCTTATAAACACTTGATTTCATGTTCTTAGATATTTTATCTTATTATTCTTTATTAATTTTTCAATGAATCATTGGTTTTGTAAGAGATATTGAAGTTATGATTCATCTTTAAATATCTAGTTACCTTTTCTGTTTTTGATCCTAAGTATGGGTTGGTTTCCGGTTTATTGAAAAATCATGTTTATTAGCAATTTTTGTGATGTTTAAGTACAAAAAATTAATACAATTGTTTTGTTATAATTATAAGTGAATTGTATGGTTGGGGACAATTTGTTTATGAAGTCTACAACCAAAGAAAATTGTCCATCAGTGCCATTGAATGAACATAAAATGTCATCTATATGTATATACTAATAATTGAAGTATTTAAAGTAAGGGCATTTTATTATTTTGGTTTCCAGGGAATTCATGAAAATTTCGGATAGTAACGGACTCAAAGGATTTCTCATAGTGAAGTGAGGGTATGTGAATCTTGCCGTTGAACGTAAAATAATTTTGTTTCAGGCAAACTGTGAAAACATCTATTATTTCTTGCTTTATTACCGAATTGGTTCTTTTTCGGAGTAAGAGATCATCTACTAATTTTATGGTTTCTGTAACAGGTATACTAGGAAACAAATTCTTTACGTCAAACGATGTAATTTTAGCACTATCTGCAACACGTACAGTTTTTATGTTATTCACCAGCTGGTATGAATTATTTACAGATAATTTCGCCTCGAAATTTGTTACTGAAATTATGATTTTAATGAGTGCCTTAGATAATCTATATGTGGCGCGGTAACAAATGGTACAACTGGTCTGATGGGATAGTTTTCTTTATGTACCTTGATTAGAGAATACATATTGGGTGTCTGAGGATTCATTAGAGTTAAATTAAATATTGGTTTAGTACTAGGTGTAGAACTTTCGATAGGGATAACAGTGATTTGACAGAAGGTAGAAGCCATGTTGTTTTGACATTTCTGTAAGCATTGACAAATTATCATGGAAAGAATCTCGCCGCAACAACGTTTACAAACTGTTGAAATTTATTTTCAAAATCAGTGTTCCGTTCGCCAAACTTATAGAGCACTTCGTGAAATTTATGGTTTACATAATCGTCCATCAGAGCAGCTTATTTGTCGAACTGTCGATAGATTTCGGACAACATTTTCTCTACTCGATGCAAGAACAACAAGACAAAGAACTGTACGTACAGAAGATGATCAATTATTTGTTTCAAAATTTTTGATTGGTATTGACCCAGAAGTGTTTTGGTTCCAATAAGATGATGCTACACCTCATGCTGTTACCGTTACAATTGATTTATTCAAAGAAAGATTTGGCGATACCATTATTTGGAGAAATAGTCCAATTAATTGGCATCCAAGATCATGCGACATAACTCCACTGGATTCTTTTCTTTGGGGTTATGTCAAGTCATTGGTTTATGCTGATAAACCAGAAACAATAGATGCTGGAAGCCAACATAACTCGTGTTATTGATGAAATAAGACCTAAATTACTCGAAAAAAAGTTCCAAAATTGGTTTGGTCGAATGCGGTTCCTCAGAGCTTGTCGTGGTGGACATATGCGGAAATTATTTTTAAAACACAAATGTCGTAAAATTATCTTTCAAATAAAAAAAAATTTGGCTTCAATCTTAGTTTAAATGTGTTTTATTTCAATTTAAAGTTCTATCACTCAAAAAAAAACACACCTTTTTTGAAGATTGGTTTAATTAAAGCTACTTTCAGACCATCACGGAATTTGCTATATATTAAAAAGTTGTCTATGATGATTGCCAAAGTCTCGCAAACTTCCTCAGAACATACATTCAGTATGCTCACAGCGACCTCATCAATACCACTTGTCCATTTGTTTTTCAACCTTCTTATTATGTCGTGAACTTCAAACCCTAGTACAGGACTCTAAAAAATCGAATTACAACTCCTTTTAATTTTGGAACATGTCGTTACTATCTACCATATGTTTCTGAATAGGGCTCATCGCCGGTGTTGAGAAAAATAAATTGAATTCATTTGCGATAGATATCTGAAGGTTTTCCATTTATTTCAATATTGGTTGCACTTTTTTCACCTTTGATTTCATAACTATATTCCAAACTATCGTGTGCTTTTTTAGAGTGATAGAACTTTAAATTGAAATAAAACAGATTCGAAATAGGATTGAAGCCAAATGTTTTTTTATTAGAAAGATAATTTTATGACCTTTATGTTTTAAAAATAATTTCCGGCATATGTCCACCACGACTAGCTCTGAGGAACCGCATTCTATTAGACATTGGTCTAATCGAATTACTCTCTCGAAAAAGTAGTCCAAAATTGTTTGGACTACTTTTTCGAGTAATTCAGGTCTTATTTCATCAATAACAAGAGTTATGTTGGATTCCAAAGCATCTATTGTTTCTGGTTTATCAGCATAAATCAATGACTTGACATAACCCCAAAGAAAATAATCCAGTGGAGTTAGGTCGCATGATCTTGGAGGCCAGTTAATGGACCATTTCTCGAAATAATGTTATCGCAAAATCTTTCTTTCAATAAATCAATTGTTACGGTAGCAGCATGAGGTGTAGCACCATCGTGTTGGAACCAAAACACTTCTGGGTCGATACCATTCAAATTTTGAAACAAATAATCATTGATCATCGAACTGTTACAAGCTATAACATTAGTTCCAGCATCGTTTTTAAAGAAATATGGACCGATGATGCCTCCAGCGTGTAAAGCACACCATAGAGTTCATTTTTCAGGATGCAATGGAACCTGCAGAATTTCTTGAGGATTGTTTTTACTCCATATACGGCAATTTTGCTTATTTACCTAGAAGTTTAACCAGAAATGAGCTTCATCACTAAACACAATTTTACGATAAGAAAGTGGACCAACTTCAAGCTGTTCTAGGGCCCATTCAGCAAACAAACGACGCTTATTATGTTCAAGTGGCTTTAGTTCTTGAACCAGTTGGATCTTGTATGGGTGTAGACCAAGATCTTTACGCGAAATTTTCCGTGTGGGGAATGCACAGAGTCCAACTTGTTGTGAACGTCGACGAGTAGACAAATCAGGATCATCTTTAACACTATGACTTACAGCAGTGATATTTTCTTCTGTACGTACAGTTCTTTGTCTTGTTGTTGTTCTTGTTGCATCGAGTAGAGAAAATGTCCGAAATCTATCGATAGTTCGACGAATAAGCTGCTCTGATGGACGACTATGTAAACCATAAATTTCACGAAGTGCTTTATAAGTTCGGCGAATAGAATACTGATTTGAAAATAAATTTCAACAATTAGTAAACGTTGTTGCGACGTGAGTCTTTCTATGATAATTTGTCAATGCTAACTGAACAGAAATGTCAGAACAACATGACTTCTACCTTCTGCCAAATCACAGTTATCCCTATCGAAAGTTCTATCACTCTAAAAAAAGACACGATATCTTATTCTTATTTTCCGTTTTATTTATTTTATCAGAATAGATGTGCTTTCTGTATTCGATTAGAAACTGGTTGTAAGATTTTTTTGTGTCTTTATATTGATATGTATAATATAACTACCGTTTACAGTTTTGAGAGTACACAGGGTATCAAGTTTTTTCCTATACTTTTCAATTTCTTTTGCGTTATAAGAGATTTTGCTTTTATCACGTTTGTAGATTTTTTTAGGGAAAGATTGATTGAAAATTGGTATAAAGTCTGAAAGTCTGGAATTGTTTTTCTACATATTCGACTTGACATAAAAATACTTCTGCCCAATTCTATTCTTTCAATGTACTGACAAATTTCGTTTTATTTTCTTGTCTGAAATCTCATTTGAACATTGAAGGTTTTTTCACTTTTGGCATCAAAACGTGTCCCTTCACCGAGGTGATCAGAAATTTGATGGTTTAATATTTGCATTTCGAAATTTGTTAAGCTAGTGAAAATGTTGTTAATACAGTTTTCAGAATGCGGAGTTATTCTTGTGGGGTCAAATATGGATTTTTTGAGGTTATACGAGTTCAGAAGTGACAAAATTTGACTTGATTCCCTACTACTGACGAATAAGTTGATATTAAAATCACCTACTAGAAATATAGTGCAGCGTTCCTGAATAATCATATTAAGTATATTCTCCACTGTTTGCAGAAATAGAGTGAAATCTTAATCCGGCACTCTATAAGCACAAATCAGTAGGAATTTCACCTCTTCAACCTTGAACCGCTTGGCCACAACTCGATAACAAAGGGCACAGATTGATGCACTATATAGTCTCTTCCAATTGTTTAAATATCACCCTTACAGTAGACTGCGGTTTCACCATGTTGACCCTCGTCCCTGCAGCATGATGGTATGAGTTTGTAGTCCCTCACACCGTACAGAGGTAGTTGCATTGACGACCTCTAATGCTCCGAAAGACAAGGACATAAACAGTACCTATTCTCCCCCAGTAGAATGTGGGGCTGGTCTGAACAATTTTCGATGGATTGTAAATTATAATGAATTATGCTAGATTTTGAGCTTTCCCAACCTTGTCAGGCTGTATTAAAATTTGATAATATTCGCTCCATTCGGCCATAGATTTGACTCTTTGATTTTTTCAAGGGATGTCAGTGGAACTGTAATGATATATGATTTGTATATATCAGGTAACTTCTAATTACCTCGTGTCACATCGAATTTTTCGAAGTTGTTTACCAACTGCAGAATGTATAAATATAATCGAAAATATCTTAATACAAAATAACATCAATCCGGTCATAAAAAACCAAATTTCACATCTTTTCGAACTTTGCGTGAAAGAAAATTACTTTCAATACAATAGTAACTTTTACGAACAAACAGATGGACTTGCCATGGGTTCACCTCTCAGCCAATTCCTCACTGAAATCTTCATGTTCTTTTTCCAAAGAAAAATTCTAACACGCAAAGCATATTGTTAGTTAGTATAAACAAGTAGACGACTTATGGGCTTTTTTATGTGGAACACATTCAGAACTAGAAAAAACACTGAAATATCTTAATGGTTTGCACCATAAGGTTAAATTCACTATGGAACCACAATTTCATGATAAAATGAATTTTCTGGACATAACTTTAATTAAGAATGATGATGAAATTTCCTTTGATGTATTCCGAAAAACTACAACGATAGATACAACGATACCCAACTTTTCACACCATCTGAACACTCACAAACTTGCTGCTCACAGATTAATAATACATAGAGCATTTTAAATTCCTTCAAATAATATAACTTAATACAATCAAATAAAAGGCCGCAAACAATCAATTCGAAAAAAAAACCATAATCTCTCATTACCAAAAAAGGAAAACAACTCATTCTGAAACAAATATACCCCACTCCTAAAACGAAAGATAATATTAAAAAATTTGTAAAATTCATATATTTTGGAATGAAATGAGAAAATACTTTTTTTTTCTATCACTTTTATTTACTGAATATACAGTGACTGGAGAATCGTAGTGTTACTACATTTTCAAACTGAATAAACAAATTATTTCTCAACTATTATATAAAGGGGTCCAAGGAAAACTTAACACCTCTCTTAACTCTAAAATGAAAATGTGGAAAATCGCTCGACCCGTCAATTTCTGATTTCCTATTTTTTCATCCCCGTAACATCAACCCCCTAACGGGGGTGTGCAAAACCCCTTGATTTTGAATAGAGATGAGGGGTGTTGCGATAAATAATTTTGAAGATCGTATTAAGTACTATCTGACCCTAAAATTTCGCTTCAAAATATCCATCTATAATGAAATAACAGCGAAAATAGTGAAAGAGAATATTATTTCCAACACAAAGGTATAAAGTAGTTACCTTGTTAATTTTTTGTCCAAAAAAATATTAATTTCTTGTCCAAAAAAGTAGACGGAACATGTTTTTGATTAACCTTGGTCTATCGTGAATTTTTAAGAACGTTACAAGTGTGTCAAATTGATTGTAAATTTGTAGTAGAACAGTGTAGTTGAACAACAGCGGCTTCATTTAATGAACGACATCCTGGAAAAAATGTATCCGCTGCTTACATTGTGCAACTGGTTGCCAAATTTGACGCTACTGGTTCAGTTCGAAACAAAAAGAGGGTCTTAGGTCATGTAGCAATGGATCCGAACTTGAGTACTAGGAAATTGTCCGATGTATCTGGTGTTTCACGCACAATAATCATGAGAATCCTGAAATAACAAAAATTCCATCCTTATAAGACATCGGGTGTTTGTTCTAGAGTGATAGAACTTTCGATAGGGACAACTATGATTTGACAGAAGGTAGAAGCTATGTTGTTTTGACATTTCTGTTCAGTGAGCATTGAAATAATTATCATGGAAAGACTTACGCCGCAACAACGTTTCCAAATTGTTGAAATTTATTTTCAAAATCAGTGTTCTATTCGCCAAACTTATAGAGCACTTCGTGAAATTTATGGTTTACGTAATCATCCATCAGAGCAGCTTATTCGTCGAACTATCGATAGATTTCGGACAACATTTTCTCTACCCGATGCAAAAACAACAACAAGACAAAGAACTTTACGTACAGAAGAAAATGTCGCTGATGTAAGTCATAGTGTTAATGTTTATCCAGATTTGTCTATTCTTCGGCGTTTAAAACAAGTTAGACCACATGGAAAGTTTTGCGTGAAGATCTTGGTATACACCCATACAAGATCCAACTAGTTCAAGAACTAAAGCCACTCGACCATAATAAGCGTTGTTTGTTTGCTGATTGGGCCCTAGAACAGCTTGAAGTTGATCCACTTTTTTATCGTAAAATTGTGTTTAGTGATGAAGCTCATTTCTGGTGGAACGGCTATGTAAACAAGCAAAATTGCCGTATATAGAGTGAAAACAATCCTCAAGAAGTTCTGCAGGTTCCATTGCATCCTGAAAAATGCACTGTATGGTGTGCTTTACACGCTGGAGGCATCATCGGTCCATATTACTTTAAAAACGATGCTGGAGCTAATGTTACAGGGAATGGTGCTTGTTACAGATCGATGATTAATGATTATTTGTTTCAAAATTTGAATGTTATCAATCCAGAAGTGTTTTGGTTCCAACAAGATTGTGCTACACCTTATGCTGCTACCGTAACAATTGATTTATTGAAAGAAAGATTTGGCGATAACATTATTTCCAGAAATGGTCCAATTAATTGACCTCCAAGATCATGCGACATAACTCCACCGGATTATTTTCTTTGAGGTTATGTCAAGTCATTGATTTATGCTGATAAACCAGAAACAATAGACGCTTTGGAAGCCAACATAACTCGTGTTATTGATGGAATAAGGCCTGAATTACTCTAAAAAGTAGTCCAAAATTGGTCTAATCGAATGCGGTTGTCGTGGTGGACATATGCCGGAAATTATTTTTAAGACATAAAGGTCATAAAATTATCTTTCAAATAAAAAATCATTTGGCTTCAATCCTATTTTAAATCTGTTTTATTTCAATTTAAAGTTCTATTACTCTAAAAAAACACACGATAGTTTGGAATATAGTTATGAAATCAAAGGTGAAAAAAGTGCAACCAATATTGAAATAAATGGAAAACCTGCAGATATCGCGAATGAATTCAATTTACTTTTCTCAACACCGGCGATGAGCCCTATTCAGAAACATATGGTAGATAGTAACGACATGTTCCAAAATTAAAAGGAGTTGTAATTCGATTTTTTGAGTCCTGTACTAGGGTTTGAAGTTCACGACATAATAAGCAGGTTGAAAAACAAATAGACAAGTGGTATTGATGAGGTCCCTGTGAGCATACTGAATATATGTTCTGAGGAAGTTTGCGAGCCTTTGGCATTCCTCATAGACAACTTTTTAATATAAAGCAAATTCCGTGATGGTCTGAAAGTAGCTTTAATTAAACCAATCTTCAAAAAAGGAGATCCAACAAAAATACAAAATTACAGACCCATAAATATATCGGGTGTTTTTTTGAGTGATAGAACTTCAAATTGAAATAAAACACATTTGAACTAAGATTGAAGCCGAATTTCTTTTTATTTGAAAGATAATTTTATGACATTTGTGTTTCAAAAATAATTTCCGCATATCTTCACCACGACAAGCTCTGTTGAACCGCATTCGACCAAACCAATTTTGGACCACTTTTTCGAGTAATTTAGGTCTTATTTCATCAATAACACGAGTTATGTTGGCTTCCAAAGCGTCTATTGTTTCTGGTTTATCAGCATAAACCAATGACTTGACATAACCCCAAAGAAAAGAATCCAGTGGAGTTATGTAGCATGATCTTGGATGCCAATTAATTGGACCATTTCTCCAAATAATGGTCTCGCCAAATCTTTCTTTCAATAAATCAATTGTAACGGTAGCAGCATGAGGTGTACTAGCATCAACTGATTGGAACCAAAACACAATTCAAATTTTGAAACAAATAATTGGTCATCTTCTCTAACGTACAGTTCTTTGTCTTTGTTCTTGCATCGAGTAGAGAAAATGTTGTCCGAAATCTATCAATAGTTCGACGAATAAGCTGCTCTGATGGTCGATTATGTAAACCATAAATTTCCAGGAAAATTTTGCGTAAAAATCTTGGTGTACACCCATACAAAATCCAACAAGAACTACAGCCACTTGACCATAATAAGCGTCGTTTGTTTGCTGATTGGGCCCTAGAACAGCTTGAAGTTGTGTTTACTGATGAAGCTCATTTCTGGTGGAACGGCTATGTAAACAAGCAAAATTGCCGTATATGGAGTGGAAACAATTCTCAAAAACTTCTGCAGGTTCCATTGCATCCTGAAAAATGCACAGTATGGTGTGCTTTACACGCTGGAGGCATCATCGGTCCACATTTCTTTAAAAACGATGCTGGAGCTAATGTTACAGTGAATCGTGCTTGTTACAGATCGATGATCAATGATTATTTGTTTCAAAATTTGAATGGTATCGACCCAGCAGTGTTTTGGTTCCAACAAGATGGTGCTACACCTCATGCTGCTACCGTAACAATTGATTTATTGAAAGAAAGATTTGGCGATAACATTGTTTCGAGTAATGGTTCAATTAATTGGCCTCCAAGATCATGCGACATAACTTCACTGGATTATTTTCTTTGGGGTTATGTCAAGTCATTGGTTTATGCTGATAAACCAGAAACAATAGACGCTTTGGAAGCCAATATAACTCGTGTAATTGATGGAATAATGCCTGAATTACTCGAAAAAGTGGTCCCAAATTGGTTTGGTCGAATGCGGTTCCTCAGAGGTAGTCATGGTGGACATATGCAGGAAATTATTTTCATAACATAAATGTCATAAAATTATCTTTCAAATAAAAAATTTGGCTTCAGTCTTAATTAAATGTGTTTCATTTCAACTTAAAGTTATATCACTCTGAAAAAACACAAATACATCTAGATACCAATTTTTATCTCGATAGGATCTCTAGTTTCGAAACTATTAGGAGAAATAAGAAATCATATATCATCGTTTAGTCAACACCAGACATCACTTGAAATTAAGAATTAATGACTGAATTATTCTTTGGTTTTAGTCTATTATTTAGAAGGGGCCTGAGGAAAACACAATACATTTGAATGAATAATACATATTTCGTTTTTCCATTGACCGATACTCGGTACTTTTTTGATTATATACAGTGTAGCATCGTATATTTACTTTTAAGTAAAACATTCCATATGTTTTCTAAAAATGCATATTATTCCGCTCGTGTAATAGAATCAAGCGATTAGATCTTGTTGGAAATATACTTAGATCATTAATAATTTACTATTTGCCAAATTTTCATTCATCTCCAGTTTCATTGTTCTAGAATAAATATTTGTTCTTTTATTTCTGTTTTGATCATGGGATTAATTAACGAAACTAGATATATATGTAAACAGACTTTTAAACTATGTAAAACTTAACCCATGAAATTTTTTTCACTCTCAACAATAAGAAAATGTATGATTTGAAACACAATTGTTAGATTAGACGACTAAAGCATGAAGTTTTCAGTGAAAACATTATTCGATGTCTAATTAAAAAGGCACGATAGTCTTTCGTCTTTCCAACATTAGGAACTGTTCAGACGTAGCATACGAATGATCTAGTTAAGAAAAGGTTCATTTCACCGACTTAGGTCAAGTGTCAAACACAATAGCCAAACTGAATTACCATTATGACAAAAGGCGGAAACTGCTTGAAATATGGAATCGAAGTAAATTTCGAAGATAGAGGTAAGTATGTTGGAAAAAATTACAATCATCAACATTGCGTGAAACGAAAGTTCTACTCAGTGGAATAAAGAGCCTTAAGCAAAGTTTGTTTTCAAAACCAATCTTGATATTAAAAAATACGTGCACCTTCAAGCTTTTCCTCGAAAGGGTGCTACGATACGAATCGATTGACTGGGTACTTTTTTCGCAGAACTCCCAATTATTAAAAAAATTCATTACTAATGAAATAGAAATATTTCATGTATAATTTGCATTTTTTCTAAAACCGAAACCCTGTTAGGTATTTCTCATAAATATGTGAAAGAGTGGGGATAATAATTTATTCCTTAAATTATACGTTCTGAATAGAAGGATCCATTTCTACCTCGTTACAATTCAGTATTGTCGGTAAAAAGTGCCTTGATTGTGAAAATGTTGGGTCCAATTGTGGGTGTTGATGAATGTGAAGAAATTGACGGGAAAATTCAGGACATCATCTCTAGAAGGATAAAGCATAAAAAGTTGGACCAGAAGAATAAATTTGAAAGAGAAGTACAAGGTAAGTTATCTCATTTTTTGGAAACAAGGTTTGGTTTATGGCTAATTTCTGGTGTATACATTTTTCATGCACACCAACTTCATCCCGAAATATACACTGAAAAATACACAATACAATTAGAGGGTGTTTTATGTCGATTCAAGCCTCCAAGGATCGGCTTTATAAACACTTCGAACTTAATATACTAACCACGACAAGCTTTGAACTGAGTTCTCTGTTAACCTGAGTTTAAAAGTGAACTCAAAAAAATGTGGAAAGAAATTGATTCACAAATAAATATCCAGATAATAATAACAAAAGTAGGAAATATTTGATGGATCCGGTCTTTAGTTGACGGAAATTCATTTTCAACTAATAGTAAATGAAATTCAATTTCCACAAACTTTTTATCGATGGAAGTCAATTGTATCACCTTACTGCGGCTTAATCATGTTCTTCATTTGAACTGATACTGTGTGAAAACTTACATAAGGTTGCAATAAAAGTTTTTGGGGCTGTCGCTGGTATTTCCGAACGAAATGAATATATTCAATAGAGGTGACCTATTGGTATGTGTTTGTTCGTTCAGGAGAATCTTCTGCGAATTATATCGGTTTATTTCAATTGATTCTAACAGTATTAATCTAGACACTTCACTTTCGATGTGGATAATTTCGTATTCATTATTGAAATTATGTTCAAATTGTATTGAATAGTTGGCGTATGTTGAATTTGTGGAATTTGAAATGAAACTATTTTGATGTATGTGGATTCTCTTCTTGAACGATCTGCCGGTCTGACCATTGGGCAATCCTTGCAAGATATCTTAAAGACTCCTGATTCATTATCTTTGTTTGATTTATCTTTATTATTTTTAATGCATTTGTCTATGATGTTAGTAGTTCTGGAAGCTGCTGTATAATTAAAACTTTTCTGAAAATAATTGATAATAACAGAGAATGTTAGTATTGGTTCATTGGGTTCGAATGAATTTTTGATTCTAAATTATCCATGAACATTTCGGCTAGAATAGAGCAAAGCAGGTTTCCTTCATTGGAGATTTATAAATAATACCATTAAACTGGAAGTAATTCTGTTCAAGACATATTTCAACACAATTCAGAATAGCATTATATCTGATAGGATTAGCATTATTTTTTATCAACAACTTTTTAACAATTTGTACTGTTTCTATTGGAGGTATGCTAGGGAATACATTTTGGACATCAAACAAAATTAAATTGGAGTTTGCAGGTAAATGAATGGATTTGATGTTATCAATATGTTGGAAACTATCTTTTATTGTATATTTGGCTTTGAAATTAGTTTCAGTTTGAATTATTGATATTGAAACCGTTATAAACGGAACGACTGGTCTAAATAGGTTATTCACTTTATGAAGATTTATCAAATTTGGGTATGTGTGGGTTCATAAGAGTCAATGAATATTTTGGATAGTTATGAAATTGAGAAATGAATTGATTTATTATATTTTAAGTTTGTTTCTGAGAGTATTCAATAGGGTCTTTTCGACTGATAAATTCAAAACAATCAAAAAAGGCCATACTAAATACTTTCAGAAACAGATTAAATATATAATGATCAATCCGACATTCTATTTCATAACTCTTCAAAATATTCATTGACTCTTATGAACTCACAAATATTCAAATTTTATTCACTCATAAATCTTCATAAAGAGAATAACCCAATAAGACCAGTCGTTCCGTTTGTAACATCCCCAAGCATAAATTTTCGAAACCTTTAATATCAATAATTCAAACTGAAACTAATTTTAAAGCCAAATATGAATAAAAGATAGTTTCCATCTTATAGATAACATCGAATCCATTCAGTTACCTGAGAACTCCAAATTAATTTCGTTTGATGACCAGAATGTATTCCCTAGCATCCCCCAATAGAAACAGTACAAATTGTTAAAAAGTTGTTGATAAAAATAATGCTAATCCAAATAGTGAAGATTCACTATAAAAATTATGAAAAATTCACAAACGCAGTTGGTAAAGTTTGTAAGAGTTTTATCGCTCTGCTATAGAAACATTAATCGATAAATTCGAAAGTCAAGTTAGTGATGTGAAGACTCAAACTCGTGCTCATCAGGTCAGATATGCTGAAAATATCGCTAGTGTAGTTGAGATGTGTGATGAAAATCCAGTGAATGGATTGCGTTACCGACAGATTTTAGTTGATTTCGTTTTACCGAAAAAGATACCATGAATGTCAATGTTTATTTTTAGCAGAATGGCACAACCTGCCACACTGCTTATGAAACAATCACTCTATTGCTTGAAAAATAATGTGGAGTAATTTCTCGAAATGAAGATGATTTAACATCATTAAATTTTTTCTTCGGAGCTATTCAGAAGATGAGGCTTCAAGCTTCAATGCTTCAAGCGTTGAAATAAAACAAAAGAGCTGTTGTTTGCAAAATAGAATTGAAACTATGCGGAAAAGTGATAAAAAATTTCATCAAAAGAATTACTTTCTGTAAGAATGGCGGATAACGCTTTATTATCCTTTCATTACATAAATACTCAAGTTCGCTTACTGGCAAAACTACGCCAGTAATCAGAAAAAGAATATTCCTTTTTGAAATAAGATAATTTCAAACTTTCAGAAAAATTGATAGGGTTTCTCGAAAATAGACTCAATTTTTAGTCTCCTCATCGTTTTCGGTCTCGAAGAAATTCTCAATTTTACCAGATATATGAGGAATAGTAAATTATTACTATTGAATGAAAATACTCGCGATTATCAGTTGCATAATGCAATTTTTCCCAGCTGCAAGCGAGTGCAAGCTCGTTGATATGAACACCAGAAATTATAGCTTGTTCATATTCATGGAGTTATTATCCTAAGCAGGGGAAACATCCCTCTATTGAAATTACATTTGTTGTTACGCCAACATTCAAATTGTTTGGATAAAGAAGAATATAGCAGAACTAACGAGTGCAACAATGATGAATAAATCAGATAGTTCGTCGCTGGCAACGCTGTAAGAAATTCAGTATCTTCAAATTTATAACATAAATATATATAATAAATATTATATAAATAAATATTTATATATATAATATTTATTATATATATAATTAAATTCAAATTGTTTGGATACAGAAGAATATAGTAGAACTAACGAGTGCGACAATGATGAATAAATCAGATAGTTCGTCGCTGGCAACGCTGTAAGAAATTCAGTATCTTCAAATTTATAACATAAATATATATAATAAATATTACATACATAAATATTTATATATATATATAATATTTATTTGTAGAAGATAAACATATATCAATTTGTTTTAATATTCAAAGTTTGTTATATTTCTTCTATCAAGTAAAAGGCCTTTCTATTTTATTTTATTATTTTTATAATTAAATTCAAATTGTTTGGATGAAGAAGAATATAGTAGAACTAACGAGAGCGACAATGATGAATAAATGAGATAGTTCGTCGCTGGCAACGCTGTAAGAAATTCAGTATCTTCAAATTTATAACATAAATATATATAATAAATATTATATACATAAATATTTATATACATAATATTTATTTTATATATAATTAAATTCAAATTGTTTGGATAAAGAAGAATATAGTAGAACTAACGAGTGCGACAATGTTGAATAAATCAGATATTTCGTCGCTGGCAACGCTGTAAGAAATTCAGTATCTTCAAATTTATAACATAAATATATATAATAAATATTATATATTATATATATATATATATATATATATATATATATATATATATATATATATTAAGAATACCAATGTATAGTGTCTAAGAGTAATTTTAAATAGAAAAAGGCTTTTTACTTGATAGAAGAAATATAACAAAATTTGAATATCAAAACAGATTTAATCTGTTTGAGGTGAGATATAGTGATAGTTATTTGATTTTGATATTTGGAATATTATTTTGGACCGATGAAGAGATTACCTAGAATTATATTTATTTTTTGAAGATATAGTGCATGTTTTGAGAGATTTCTGAATTAACTTATTCGAATATTTAAATATATTGAATATTTCAAATAAATTATATTTTTTGAGAAGTCCTTAAGTTGTGTTCATGTTTTTAAAAGGCAATTGGTGTTCTTAAAGATAAGATCAGAAACAACATTTTGTCTCCTTTAAATATTTTTTTATTAATTTTAATGACTTTTTTATATCTGTTGGTTTATTTATTCCATTTGACCTTATATATTGAGTTTTGATTATTTAAGTCTATTAAATATAAGCGGTGCTTATTATAGACATTAATTTAATTCTAAAAGTTTTTTGAATGAAAATTTTTTTGAAATTAAAATTGTAGAAGACTAACAGATTAAATATGTTTTGATATTCAAATTTTCTAAGAGTAATTCACCAAAATTCAAATATTTTCGTCCACGAATTCTAAAATTGTAATTCAATTAGTGTTGTGAACTTTAATAAAATTAAATAAGTTTATTCTGATTTTCACAAATTTTATTGTTATTTAATACAACAATTGTTTCGCTATGACAGTAGTATTGACTATTTTATTTATTTTTTCAATGGGAGTACTCTCGCATGCTGAATTAGAAAGAATACATACAGGGTCGATGATGAACTGTTTCAACGGAATATGCTTGGTATCATAAGGTTAGTTGAATTTTTCCCTAAACTGAGCGCAGATTCAACCTCAGGTGGTATAACTGTGGAGATCATACTTACCAAACATTTATTCTCCACATTAAATCAGAAATTTTGGGTATTTTGTGATATAATGAGATAAGAGAATTCAATTCAACTTACCTTATGATACCAAGCATTATCCGTTGAAACAGTTTATCATCGACTCTGAATGAATTCTTTGTAATTCAACATGCTAGAGTTCTGACATTGAAAAAAGAAATAAAACAGTCAATTAAACCACTAATTACCTGCAAACATTGCATCGTAGACAGAACATACACTTACTATGGTTTCCAAAGCTAAAATTTTTCTGACCACCCATCAAGAACTGATTGTCACCAGGTCGGGTAAAGGTTATACGATGGCCATACTCAGTAGATCCCACTATGTAAATTCGGCCAGAGCTATGCTTGAAACAATTCAATATACAAAATACTAAACAACGATCCTACAATGACTGTTCAGAACAAGCTTAATAAAGTTTTAACCCAACTGTTCAAAACCAAGAATATCAGCATCTGAAATGCAATAACGGCGTAGCTCCCAGAATCTATCGGGTATTTTTTTAGAGCGATAGAACTTTAACTTGAAATAAAACACATTTCAATTAAGATTGAAGCCAATTTTTTTTTTATTTGAAAGATAATTTTATGACATTTATGTTTTAAAATAATTTCCGGCATATGTCCACCAATTTGGGACCACTTTTTCTATAATTCAGGCTTTATTTAATCAATAACACGAGTTATGTTGGCTTCCAAAGCGTCTATTGTTTCTGGTTTATCAGCATAAACCAATGACTTGACGTAACCCCAAAGAAAATAATCCAGTGGAGTTAGGTCGCATGATCTTGGAGGCCAATTAATTGGACCATTTCTCGAAATAATGTTATCGCAAAATCTTTCTTTCAATAAATCAATTGTAACGGTAGCAGCATGAGGTGTAGCACCATCGTGTTTGAACCAAAACACTTCTGGGTCGATACCATTCAAATTTTGAAACAAATAATCATTGATCATCGATTTGCAACGAGCACCATTCACTGTAACATTAGCTCCAGCATCGTTTTTAAAGAAATTTGGACCGATGATGTCTCCAGCGTGTAAAGCACACCATACAGTGCCTTTTTCAGGATACAATGGAACCTGCAGAACTTCTTGAGGATTGTTTCCACTCCATATACGGCAATTTTGCTTGTTTACATAGCCGTTCAACCAGAAATTAGTTTCATCACTAAACACAATTTTACGATGAAAAAGTGGATCAACTTCAACCTGTTCTAGGATCCAATCAGCAAACAACGACGCTTATTATGGTCAAGTGGCTTTAGTTCTTGAACCAGTTGGATCTTGTATGGATGTAGACCAAGACTTTACGCAAAATTTTCCATGTGGTGGATGCACAGAGTCCAACTTGTTTTGAACGTCGACGAATAGACAAATCTGGATCATCATTAACACTATGACTTACAGCAGCGATATTTTCTTCTGTACGTACAGTTCTTCGTCTTGTTGTTGTTGCATCGTGTAGAGAAAATGTTGTCCGAAATCTATCGATAGTTCGACGAATAAGCTGCTCTGATAGACGATAATGTAAATCATAAATTTCACGAAGTGCCCTATAAGTTTGGCGAATAGAACAATGATTTTGAAAATAAATTTAAACAATTTGTGAACGTTGCTGCGACGTGAGTCTTTCCATGATAATTTGTCCATGCTTACTGAACAGAAATGTCAAAATAACATGGCTTCTACCTTCTGTCAAATCACAGTTATCCCTATCGAAAGTTCTATCACTCTAAAAAAAAACATCCGATATTTCCTCCCAAAGATCCATAAAGAAGGTTGCCCACTACGACAGATTGTAAACAATTCCGGAAGCCCACTCTATTACCTCAGTTAGTTCCTTGCCGAACTTTCTGACAGTGCTTTTAATAAAGACGACAATCATGTTAAAAATTCTTTTGAGTTTGTTCGTAGCTTGAAAAATATTAGCTTGCTTGAGGGTATATACTATTTATGTATATTAATATGTTAATATGTTTATGTATATTAATATCACTCGACCTTGCATCTCTTTTCATCAGCATCCATTTAGAAGTAGCCATAGATCTACAGAGAAAACACTGCGCAAAAATTCAATCCAACACAACATTACAACTTCATCAGTTTTTAGAACTTTTCAGGTTATGCCTGAACAATTGCTATTTCACTCTCGAGGATAAATTCTCACTACAAACATACAGTCTAGGCATGGGGAACTTTCTAGCTCCTGTGATTTCTGACATAGTTATGGCAGAGTCTCAGTTGTCCTTTGTGGTTCCATTTTATAAACGGTATGTTGACGATATTTTTTCTGCAGCCCCTTCAAATAGAGTTGGTGAAATTCTAAATGAATTTAATGAGTTTCCTCCCAAATTGCAATTCACGGTAGAGAAAAAGAAAGATGGTAAGTTACCTTTCCTTGACACGGTGGTAATTCGATCGAGGAAAATATTGAAAGCCCACTTTTTCTGGCAGAGTGTTAAATTTCCATCCTTCAACACAAAAATTGAATATAATAAAAAACCTCTAAGATAGGGCACTACAATTATCTAATATTTCTTTACATAGAGAGAACATGTAAAAAATAAAAAATTTACTAGTGAACAACACCCTAAGATCGTCAACCGTTTTTTATATAGTGGTGAAGATATGGTTCGCCTACAAAATCCAATGTTGAACCAACATATTTTAAGTTCCTTATATTGCATGTCTTTCACAGAGCGCTCGTCATATCCTGAAATACGAGGGTGTTGAAAATACAACTAAAAAGAAATTGTACAGCAAGCTGAAAACTCCTGTTCCTGGGGAGTTGAAATCGGATATTGTTAACAATATACCGTGTGGTGAGTGTGACGCTGTATACATAGGTCAAAAAGACAGATATCTAAAGACAAGAATTGCGGAACATGAAAGAGATGTGATTAATATTCTCAATTCTGCCAAAAGAAAAGACAATAACATCGCACTAGCTGAACATTTGCTATATAACCTAGGTTTCAGAGGTGTATTTTCAGACTGGTTGCTCAAGTATCTGGAAGGTAGATCTATGACTATCAAGGTCCAGAGCTCTTTCTCTGCTGAGCGCAACATAGATTTGGGAGTGCCTCAGGGTTCGGTTCTGGGACCACTTCAATTTTTACTTTTCATTAATGATCTTCCCGTAAATTTACGGAAGATACTCATCAATTTTAGCACTAGTTTGGACTTTCAATCTCTGTCATCGAAATTTAAAATAGTTTTGTTTGCAGATGACACCTCAGTGGCGGTTGCGGCCAGTACCTTCGATTAGCTTCAAATGCGTTGTGTACTTTTGATTCAAAGCTTTGCGAAGTGGTGTCATGTAAATAGGCTAATGATGAATGTTGATAAGACTGTTTGCATCCTATTTTCAATTGGGAATAATAATCGCAAACTGATCATTCGACATTTGGATATTGTCACTTCATCCATAGATAGTGCTAAATTTCTTGGCATTCACATTGATAAGAATTTGAAAGGGAATACACATATTGACGTTTTGTGCAAAAAATTAAATTCCTCTTATTATGCTATCAATAGAGTGAAACATACACTTCCCATGAAATCCCTCATAAACATTTACTATAGTTTGGTGTATAGTCACTTATCGTACAATATAATGTTATGGGTAATTCAACCTATGTTGGTAGAGTTTTTGTTTTGCAGAAGCGAATTCTGCGAATGATGTTCAACAGTTCTCCTCGATCTTCATGTAGACCACTATTTTTAGAACATGCTATTCTTACAATAGCATCCATTTTCATTATATTAAGGAGAATTAACCAAATATACAAAAATTATCCAGTTTTCATGCTTACAAAACCAGAAATGAGGTTATATTAAACATTTCGATACATAGAACATCTAGATTTTAAATGTCCCCAATGTGTCAGAGTATTGTTTTATATAACCATCAACCACAGAGTGTTAGGTCTCTTAGTACTAGAGATTTTAAAGAATCTGTTTAATCTTTGTTACTGGAGAGATGTTATTATAATGTGCATGAATATCTCTCCGATTTATTGTAACCTGTTATTTTGACCTATCCTATACATGTATTTGTCTAAAAGGATCAATAAACAATTATTATTATCATCAGTGATGATATCGGTGCATAATTATACTCCAGAATCTAAAAGCAAGCACGTAGAGCAATGGAGGCAACCTGGAGAAGCCCCACCTAGAAAAACTAAACCCATCTGTTTGCTGCAAAAGCTCTTGTAACTGTTTTTTGGGATTGCAAAGGCGTATTACTTATTGATTCTTTTCAAGAAGAACGTACGATCAATGCTGAATATTGTTGCAAGCTTCTTGATGAGGTGAAGCCTAACTCTCTCAAGCTTTTTCAGCTTGAGAGAGTTAGGAGTTCAGTTGTGTTCTGGGTAGGCCTTGTTACTGCGATCTTACGCCACTCAAGGTCACAGCACTGTTTATTTTCGACACAACAGTGTAATGTTGGCCGAAACCCGTCCAACTAAAAATTTTCTTTTCCCCCAGAACAGGATTTGAACCAGCGACCTTTCGGTTACGACCCAAAAGCTTTTACCACTGAGCTATCGACACTCATGATACTTCTCGATCTTCTGTGAAGATCTCTCAGAAGCTTTTTCAGCTGGTACGAGTTGGGAGTTCTATTGTGTCCTGGTTAAGCTTTAGTACTGCGTCCATACGCACAGCACTATTAATTTTCGACCCATCAGTGAAACTTGTCTAACTACAAAATTCCTTTCCTACCTAAAGCGGGGCTTGATTTCGGGACTTTTCTGTTCCCAACCCAGGGCTCCAACCACTGAGCTATCAGCACTCATCTCTGCCTTTAGAATCAGTCGTAAGGAATATGTCCTATGATTTTTTGATATAATACCATGGTATCTTGATTGTTTCAACTTTAAAACTCCCAGTTAGTTATATTCAATCCCTATAGCCGGAGAATTCTCGAGTTCCTCCTTATTTTTATCTCGAAGCTATACATTAGTTTCTAAATAATTCTGTTTATCTTATTGAAGTGACGACCACTGATTATAAAATTATCGAAATATAGTAGCAAACATAGATTTTCTGTCTGAAAATCCGCTATATACGAACAATAATTACTTTCATACCTTGACAAACCTAGTTCGGTAATATAATTATTCATTTCCGCGTTTTAACATTTTGATGATTGCACTAATTCATACAAAGACTTATTCAATTTCAATACTTTATAATTTCCTACACTCAGACCTTGAAGAAGGTAAATGCAAATTTCTTCATTCACTTTTGTATTTAATAATGCTGGTTTTACGTGTAGATGTCTGGAAGTGTCCAAATTGATTTTCTTTAGCCGATAGTATCCTAATCGTAGCTATTTTTCTGACTTCATTTTCCAAATTTTCACTTTGAGCAAATTCTCGAACTAACAGCTGTACCTTATGTTTTTCTTATTTAGCATCCGGTATTTTCATATTGGCAGGTTCATATGTTGCTCCAGTATTATTTAATGATTCTAATTCTCTTTCTATAACATTTCTATATCATCTTCCCAAAATTTTGTGTCATCTTTAGATTTTAATTCGTCAAAACTTCATGGTCATTTAAAAGTCCCATTGCGTTAAATGCCATATTATAAATCATAATATATTTTGCTAATTTTCTTGTATTCTAACCTTTCCTATTTCAATCTCTGTAATCTTAATGTTTACTTCATTATTATGAAAGAAAGAGTCCTCATCAAAATTTACTTCCCTTGATATAATAACATCTTTTTTTATTTATACTCATAACCTATAGCCACAGGGTGCATATCCTATCATTACACATTTTTGTATCTTTGAATCAAATTTACATCTAGTTCCATTTCTCAAACTGTGCTATATGCAGTGCTTACAAAAACTGTTAAATAGCTTATATTAGGTTTCCGCCCATATCATATTTCAGCGGTATAATCTACAGGATCTTGCAATAGTGCATTGCGCTTTCATTACTGCCGAAACAGTTTTGAAAATATTCAACAAATGGGTGATTTTTTAAATAGATCATCCAGTATATTTTCAATGCCCTTCTATATATCTATCATGACGCAAAATATAAGAGATATGTTTCCAACGATACAGATCTTATTCAGAGAAAACTGCAAGAAGTTGAGGAAACAGTAGTTCGCTAAAAGTACATTACCGATTGCCAGAAGCAAACCTTACATGAATTTTATCAGAAATTTTTTCAACTGAAAGATTTGCCTAGTCATTATTCCTAAATGATCAACCTTTCATTTACAGGTATCCGTTATTCAAACCAAATATGAAGAACTTCAAATTGTTATTTCTCGATTTTTCAAATGTAACATCCTGTATTTTTTTCACGATAATGTAGAGAATTAAATGCCTCACATTTTCTCAAGAAAACCTTTTCACTTCTGCGTTCAGCAGATATAAAAACTGACATCACAACTGAAAATTCCATTTGAATAATGAACAATAGCTAACGGATATTGAAAATAGTTGAAACAATGAGACCTGCAGTAAAAATTATTCAAATAATATTCGGTACATATTTCTCTATTTCAATGATCCACGAGATGTTCAAATTGTCGTCTCATTTCTCTGGAACACAAAGCAATCCTACTAAGCCTAGCCAGCATGGCTGAAGTAACGCTCAGAAAGGCATTCACTATTCTCTCCCGAATATTGGAAGCTCTTATCGTAACTTCATCATACACAATTCCCGTTATGTGACCCCACAAAAAAAATCTGGTTTGGTGGCATCCGGTGATAGAGCAGGCCATCTTGTCGGTTCATCCCCACCAATCCATCTATTTAGAAACTAGTGATCCAGAAAATTTCTCACAGGATGAGAATAATGAGCGGGCGCTGAAACACATTTCGTTTCTTATTTGCCTAGGTAACACTGCTAATAATCCAGGAAGAATGTTCTGAAGGAAATTCAAATATGCAGCACCGTCGAGATTTTCTTCGAAAAAATGAGGACCTATCTCAGGATTGCCGATAATTGCTCTGTTGAGCATTCAGGTATGACCATAACAACAGATTTCATTAAACCCAAACTCCTAAATATGCAGACAGATGGTGATACTAACGGTAATAATGGTGCATTCGCTGTAAATAGAAAGTTTAATTACCGTTAGCAGTCGAAAGAGAGCGCAGGTAAAAATCGTAAAGACAAATCATCTGATGATAAAGGATATGGTAATTCTACTCGAGAAATGGCACACCGGTCGAATTCAAACATGGAGGATCTCAACAATATTATTTGCTATATGAACACTATATGTTAAAATGTCCAAATAAATTCCATGGTGGCTACAGTTCTGTAGTTCTGTGTTCACGATAGGTGACTTTGATGTCACCGATTGGTAGGTTGACAGCGGAGCAAGTTCTCATTTGACAGCAAATAAAAGCAAATAGGACCAAAATTGCAGTTGAATGTGCTGTGAAAATTCAAACGTTGACATATAAGAAGCATGATATACTGTTGAAAGAAGTACAGTACGTATCAGGTTTAACTACCAATCTCTTATCGATATCAAAATTAATCAAAAATGGAAATAAAGTACAGTTTGACGAGAATGGTTGTAAGATTTATAACCGTCAACGGATACTTGTTGCAACAGCCAAACTGAAAAATAATGTATACAAATTGAACATTTGGAATAATCATTCTTTATGTTTTCAGGTAGTAAGCTCAGAATTCTGACATAGAAGACTTGGTCATATTAATAATAATTATCTACAGATGACAGCCAAAATAGTAGATGGGATCAACTACAGAAGTCAAAATAGGGTCGATAAATGTGAAGTATGTTGTAAAGGAAAGAAGACAAGGCTACCATTTCCAAAATTAGGTTCTCGTGCAAAAAATATTCTTGAAATTATTCACAGCGATTTATGTGTGCCAATGGAAACCACTTCATTAGGAGGAGCCAAATATTTCCTCATCTTCATTAATGATTATTCAAGGATGTGCTTCATTTACTTTTTGAAGATTAAGGACGAGGTATCCGAAAAATTGAAGAACATCAAAAGCTTGGTGGAAAATCAGCAAAACACCAGAATTAAGGTGCTGAGAAGCGATAATGGGACCGAGTATTGCAATAAAGATTTTGATAGATACTTGCAACATTCCGGCGTTATTTATCAAACAACAAATAGCCACACTCCTGAACAAAACGGATTGGTTGAAAGATTCAACAGAACGCTTGTTGAAAAAGCGAGATATCTTTTGTTTGATAATGATTTAAGTAAGTCTCTTTGGGCCAAAGTACGGCTTGTTACTTAAAGAATCATTCTGCTAGTTCAAAGATACCAAAAACGCCTCATGAACTGTGGAAGGGAAGAAAACCTAATCTTGGCCACTTGAGGTTATATGGAAGCACAGCGATGGTTCATGTGCCTAAGGTAAATAGGAAGAAATGGGACCAAATATCAGTAAAACATACATTGGTAGGATACGACGAGACAACGAAGGGTTACAGGTGCTTCAACCCAGTCAGTAGGAAGGTTATCGTCAGCCGCGATGTTACCATTATTGAACGAAATCTGAAAAACACACAAGAATCACCTCAGGAACAAATTTCAGAAGAGAATCCAGCTTCAGTGGAGGGAAAACCTGAATCATGTTCTTCCAAAATAGATGTAACTTGACCACATGATCTTGATTCATCTTATGTTGAATATATTACTGACCAACTGCTAGACAATCAAGTAGAAACGGGTGTACGGAAATCTCAGAGAGAACCAAAGAAGAAAAGGTTTGAAGATTTCGTCACCTGTGTCAATGGTTCATCCGATTTTGATGGAATTCCAGAAGCAATAGAAATTCTACAGACAGTGAGCGATGCGCTTTTAGGATCGAGTGCAGATCAGTGGATGCAAGCTATGAAGGAAGAGATCCAGTCTTTCCATGAAAAAGACACATGGGAGCTCGTGAATCCACCAGACAGCAGTACAGTGGTAAACTGTAAGTGGGTTCTTGAAGTGAAGATTGATGGTGATAATAAAAAGAAGTTCAGAGCAAGGCTTGTAGCAAAAGGTTATACACAGAAAGAAGGCATTAACTATAGTGAAACCTTTGCTCCAGTGCTACAGAAAACTCCATTGACAAAATGCTAAGCGTGTGCTGAGATATATGAAAGGAACGAAACGCCTCTTCATGAAATTTCAGAGAGACAAATGTGACTTAGAAGGTTTTGTAGATGCTGACTGGGGTTCGGATAAAGGAGATCGCAACTCATTCTCCGGATGCGTCTTCAAGTTTTCAGGAGCATCTATTTCTTGGAAAAGCTGCAAGCAGAAGACGGTAGCCTTATCTACAACTGAAGCCTTATCTACAACTGAAGTATATGTGAGGCAGCGAAAGAAGCCATCTATTTGAGCAATGTTCTATGTGAGCTGATGGGAAGATTGGATTGCATATGTATATATAACCATAATCAGAGTGCCCAGAAGTTGGCAAACCATCCAGTCTTTCATGATAGGACCAAGCATATAGATATTAAGTATCATTTTTTGAGAGATGCAGTGACTGAAAATAAAATTGATTTAATGTGTATACCAAATGATGAGATGGGTGTTGATATATTGACAAAGTCGCTGAATAATGTTAAAAACTCAAAGTTTTTGTAATATTTAGGTCTGTGTGACAACTTATTGATTATTGTTATTGTAAAATTTTGTAAAGTGGGGGTGTTGTGAATGTATACCAAAAGTTTGAAGAAGAACTCCCCCGTCTACGTTCTGTACATTTTCTGTAACCGAGAGTTCAGTTACTCTTTCCCCTTTTCATATTGGAAGTAAGTTGGCCCGATGTGCATACACTTTGAAATATAGTCTTCAGTAAAATTCATTTGTGTTCATTTATTCACAAACAGAGTTATTATAAAATTGTTCTTCCATCAATTTAATAAACAACCGAAATTGACTGTTCAACAGGTAGTGCTTTTCGTTTTTCACTGTGACATCATACTTTTCTAGTACATGGTTCAATTCAGCATCGAAGACATTTTCGTCTAGCGATGACGTATTAGTGCCGCATTCGGAAAGAACACATTAATCTTCTGATATGCTTCTGGCACTGCTGTTTTGTGGTGATTGAGTGACTTCATGTTTGCTTAAAATTTGTTTGAGGACTGAATCCAGGATTCGTGTCCTTTATTCATCCCCAGCCATCGCTCCAAGTCCTTGTCTCTACGTCTACGCAAATAACCATCCAGCTGCTTTGTCTTTTGCAATTCTTCTTGGTAGAAAGCTCCACTTATAGGCCTACCGGTGAAATCTTCAAGTAGGTAACTTACAGGTTTGGTGTGTCATCTTTATGTGTTTCAACAGTCAACTTACGATTCAAATGTTTCGATTGTAGCTTTTATCTAGTTAATTTTTTTTTCTAAATCATAGTTTATCATGTTTTGAAAGTTCTTAACAAACTGTCCTTTCATATCATTCTCGCAATTATAGAAATCCCTCTTCAAGTTGATCATCATCAACCACGCAATTTATTCATTACTTCATTCTTTTGAGATTTTCAGCAGTAACTGCTCCTCGAGCATGAATATCTGCTTCAAAACGTGATCAATTCGATTATTAACATGATCAAGCTTTTCAATATTGCAAGTAATGTTTTCTAATTTGTCTTTAATGTGTGCGATTTCCTTTACAATATTACTCTTAAACTGATCAAATTCAATACTTGATTTACCTAGACGTGTCTAATAATATTCATAACTGGTTTATTAATGGAACACATGTTATTTTTTCTATTTTATTTTAATAATGCTAACGTTCGTTTCGTTCAGCTTGAATATTACAAGATACACAGGTTTTGTTTTGAGTTCATAGTTTTAAAAAAATGTGTATGCAGTTCTTTTAGTGGTTCGTAGATATTCCACCTAGAATCACATTTCAGACTAATCCTTTGAAAATATTAAAAAGAAGGACGTATCAAAAATTAGTTTGGTAGTTTAAAAGGATGTTGTTATCTTTATGCATCTTTATTTAGGATATTTTCTATAAATTCAGTTTCAACCTCTGTTTTCCACATGTAAAATAGAAAATTAATAGAAAAATAATAATTATTTTCAAAAAGGTGTTTCGCAGAGTGCTAGTCTCTTATCTTTATCAAAACTTCTTTTGTGTTCAGATAAACGGATTCTAAAATTTCAACCTGTTCTACCAATTTAGATTTTTGAGCAATTGAGTTCATATATAGCTAATGATTGAAATTTATTCCTTTTCGTTTAATTATTCTAGATGAATCTGGTAATATTATACTATTCATCTTATACTTTGATGAAGTCCTTCAAGATAAAAAAAATTATGGTAAAAAATGCAACAGATAACATTTAAATATAAAAATAGAAAGTTCTGTAATTTGTAATTACATTCGTAATTTCACATATTTAATTAACAAAATTAAACTAGAAATGTCCTAGAAAACTGAGTTTATATTTTGATAGACAAAGCAATTCTTCAAAAAGTGCACCAAATTGGTACTTTAGCTTTTCAATGGTTTCGTCCCGGCCCATAACTTTCAACATCTTCAGAACTTTCCGCTTGGGTGCCGGGCCACAGTAAAGTGAACAATTTCATTGAATGAATAAGTTTAATTAATAATAAAATATTCATAAATTAATATAATTGTGTAAATTTTTGTAAAATATTTGTTTTGGAAGGTTTAAAACCTACCATATTCTATGTCTGTTGTATCGACTTTCAGGATTAGTTGAGTCGTAATGACATTGATGAATTATACAAAGTCACAAAGTATGATAACATTTACGTACTTACATTCGTTCTATTTGGTGTTAGTCTAGGAGAAATCACCGTTTTAGAGAGATTAATATGTTTCATACTTTGTGACGTCGATAAAACCTGTGCACTTACATATTAAAATATTTTCTTTCATTCAGATAAGACCATTCTCATAACTAACCTGACCTATCACCGTTCTGAATTTGGCATCATGTTACTAAGAACTGTAATCGTAGGTTTTACATTGATAGCGTTAGAGGGTGATTATTCTATATTGAATTCTTGTTTTTTACCTTTCACGTTTTTACGAAGTCTTCTTTCTTTTAATGGTTAAGAACGCCCGTTACTATGTGACACTAGATGTTTAAATTTTAAATAAATGTGAATGAAAATGGTGCATACTTTGAAATTACTATCTCGCTCTCGACCCATTATAAACATGAAGGAAAATCTATTGGATAAAGAAATTGATAGAAAATATTACCTACATTTTTTTGATGAAAACAATATTGTTTGGCTGAAAAAAAATGTTTACATTTCTTTGAACAAAATTTGTTGACGAAAAAATGAGTTTTCCTAGCGAAAACATATTGTCTTCATCAGAAAAATGAGTATTCTATTTTCTATCAATTTCTTTATTCTATAGTTTTTTTTATGTTTCATAGAACATTTTTTGAAGAACTCCATTGTCGATCAAAATTAAAACTCAGTTTACCTGGACATTTTCAATTAAATTTGTAAAGATTACGAAAATTTCCATTTTTATATTAGAATGAAATATTAACCTTTATCAAGTATAAACTGCAGAAATTCATTTTTATTTTTGCAACAGATATAATTCAAATTAATAAGAGACGGACGTTTAATTTTTTCGAAACTTTTCCGCAATATCCGACTCAAATAATTTTCTCAAAACTTTACTTATGTTATGGAACATACAGTAGACCTGGAATCTTTTTTTTCCATGAATCACAAATTCAAAAAACATAAACAGTGGATGATCTCTACTCTTGAGTGAAAATTATTTCTGATTTAAATAACTGCAATTCAAATGGATCTTGATTGAAATGTTAAGGAAGCACAGAATCTTCTGTTACCTTTACAAATAGTGATATTTCTCTTTGACATCTATTGTGATAGATTCCCAATATTTCTATCAAAAAAACTGATTAGTAATCTAACGACTTCCAAGTATCGGGTGCTTGTTTATTTAAATTGAAATAAAACACATTTGAATTAAGATTGAAGCCGATTTTTTTTATTTGAAAGCTAATTTTATGACATTTATGTTTTAAAAATAATTTCCGGCATATGTCCACCACGACTAGCTCTGAGGAACCGCATTCGACCAAACCAATTTTGGACCACTTTTTCGAGTAATTCAGGCCTTATTTCATCAATAACACGAGTTATGTTGGCTTCCAAAGCGTCAATTGTTTCTGGTTTATCAGCATAAACCAATGACTTGACATAACCCAAAAGAAAATAATCCAGTGGAGTTATGTCGCATGATCTTGAGGCCAAATAAAAATGTTATTTAATAATGTTATCGCCAATTCTTTCTTTCAATAAATCAATTGTTACGGTAGCAGCATGAGGTGTTGCACCATCTTGTTGGAACCAAAACACTTCTGGGGCGATACCATTCAAATTTTGAAATAAATAATTATTGATCATCGTTCTGTGAGTGCACCATTCACTGTAACATTAGCTCCAGCATCGTTTTCAAACAAATATGGATCGATGATGCCTCCAGCGTGTAAAGCACACCATACAGTGCATTTTTCAGGATGCAATGGAACCTGCAGAACTTCTTGAGGATCGTTTTCACTCCATATACGGCAATTTTGCTTATTTACCTAAAAGTTCAACCAGAAATGAGCTTCATAACTAAACACAATTTTACGATAAAAAAGTGGATCAACTTAGAACAAGCTGTTCTAGGGCCCAATCAGCAAACAAACGATGCTTATTATGGTCAAGTGGCTTTAGTTCTTGAATCAGTTGAATCTTGTATGTGTGTAGACCAAGATCTTTACGCAAAATTTTCCATGTGCTGGATGCACAGAGTCCAACTTATTGTGAACGTCGACGAATAGACAAACCTGGTTCTCATCATTAACACTATGACTTACAGCAACGATATTTTCTTCTGTACGTACAGTTCTTTCTCTTGTTGTTGTTGCATCCAGTAGAGAAAATGTCGTCCGAAATCTATAGAATGTTCGACGAATAAACTGCTATGATGGACGATTATATAAACCATAAATTTCTCGAAGTGCTCTATATGTTTGGCGAATAGAACACTGATTTTGAAAATAAATTTCAACAATTTGTAAACGTTGCTGCGGCGTGAGTCTTTCCATGATACTTTGTCAATGCTAACTGAACAGAAATGTCAAAACAACATGGCTTCTACCTTCTGTCAAATCACAGTTATCCCTATCGAAAGTTCTATCACTCTAAAAAAACACCCGATATTTACGATTCTGAATATTAATTTTAAATGATATTATATTGTATCTAGAAGGAGTGCCCCAAGGCTCAGTTTTGTCGCCCATCCTCTTCCTGATCCACATAAACGATCTTCCTAGTACGACCGAGAACCACATTGTGAGCTTTGCGGATGATATAACGCTGATGTCTTCTTTCACCAGTGACAAACCTTTGAGCACCGTTCAGTCGCACCTCCATAGATGCCAGCAAATCGTTTCCCCGAACACAAATCTCCAAAATATAAAAGAATAGGGTCAACGGTATTTGGTTCCATTCAATGCGTTGAAGACCCAAATAACAACTTATTCTCGGAAAACTCAGTTCGTGACCTCTGACTTGATGATGGAAAACCAGGTGCTTCAACGAAGTAATTCTATGCATCTTCTTTGCGTGAATGTCAACTCTTCGGTCTGTTGGGGTACATGAGACCGAAGTTTCGAAGTTTGCTGCAAATAAGCTGGGATATTTAAGGGATAGGAATGAATTTGCGGCCGATCAGGTTCTTCTACTGTATAAAGCCCAGATTAGACCAGGATTCGAATACTGCTCTCATGTTGTCTGAAAGAAATGATGCCAGTTACAGCCAGTTTCGCATGAAGCAGTCGGCCTGCGCATCGAGCACATCCCTATACAATTGAATTAATAACCCTAAGAATTTCTTCCACTGTCAGAAGTCATTCTTCCACTGAACTTGCCATTTGTAGAACATGCTTCCAGCTGATGTTTTTCCTTCAGTGTTTAATCTTCAGTAGTTCAAGACAAGAGTAAACAGGACACAATTTTCCGCTCGGGTTACCAACTAGGTGGCATAGATTTTCCTTTTCGGGTGATTGAGAATTAATATCAGAAATCTGAAGAACTTCCACTATATATATTAGAGTTATATATATGAATAATATAAAATAACTCTTTGTCTATAAAAACATTTATTTTCCTTTTTATGATATTTTACACAAAATGTATTTGTAAATTTATTTTCATTTATATTTGATTTTGAATAAAATTATGTTCAATATATTTAGCGAAAAAATCATTGAATTTTTTTCTATAGATGCTGTAGTGCCAGAAAATCCTTACTATAGCGAAGAATACAGGAGGATATATGAGAAATCGATTCTGAAACCAGAAGAATTTTGGGGAGAAATTGGGAATTGCATTGAATGGAGTAAACCATGGAGGAAAGTCTTAGATGATAAGAATCAGCCATTCACGAAATGGTGAGTAATCCTGTTATTTTTTATTCAATTGAATCTGGCCTTGAAAAGATATAAATCCATCATTATGAAACTTCGTTGTAAATACCTTCATATCAAATGAATATGAGGTAGTACAACAATCGTTATTGTAGAGATTAATTAATATAAATATAACTGTTGAGTTAAATAAATATAACCATTTTTTTGATCCACCATCCCTAGAACAAATATGATACATAAATAAGGTTATTTTGATTTTCACAAATTTTTATTGTTATGTTTACAACAATCTTTTCGCTATCACAGTAGCATCATGGTTTACATTTTGAATATCTAAGCTTGTTTCCGAAATCCGTTGCTATTTATATGACAGTAAGTACAATAAATTTTTATTGAGCACTAAAACCCAAAAAAGGGCCTCTGCAAATTCCAGCTTATTTGAATATATTTAACAGAGGTGAGTTATTTAAATCTAATTGTTCGTTAAGTAATATTCCAATTTTATTGTGTTTATTTATCTCTAGGGATTCTAACATGTTTAAGGCATAACTTTTACTTTCTATATGTAGAATTTCAAAATTATGTTTGAAAGTATTTCCTGTTTCTAACAAATGGTTAGAATATGTGTAAATACTCTTATTATTGAGGAAACTCTTCAAATGTTCATAAATTCTAGTCGGAAAGTTCTTCTAATCTGTCCTATGTAAACTTTAGGGAAATCGCCGTAGGTTAACTTATAAACCACTGATTTACATCTTTATGTGTACGATCTTTATTATTTTTAATGAATTTACTCAAGTTTGAATTGGTTTCAAATGAAGTTCTTAAGTTATATTTATTTTAAAATTTTCTTTTATATTAGGATATACCATATTTAAAGCTATTTTATTTTTTTTATTCATCAACAATTTGTCTATCAACGTAGGATCATAGTCATTATTAATAGCTATTTGTTAAGTTCTGAAATATAATTTTCTCGATTCATGGGAATATTAACTAATCTATGGATCATATAATTGAATGCTGATAATTTTTGATTTAAAGGATGGTTTGATTAATTGTGTATAATAGAATCCGCATAGGTTGGTTTGTGAAATATTGAAATAAAAAGAATTGTCTGTACCTGTGAAGATCTGTGTAATTTAAAAAAAAAATTCTTTTTATTTATCAATGAAATACATCCTTCAATAACATTCACTATGGAAACCGGACACAATAATTCTATTAATTTTCTTGATTTAACTGTTACTCGAATAAATAATTCAGATGATTTTCCAATTTATTCACAAATCAACCTATACGGATTCTATTATACACAATAAATTCAACCATGATCCTACGTTGATATACAAATTGTTGATGAATAAAAATAATAAAATACTTTTGAATATATATATCCTAATATAAAAGGAAATTGTAAATGCACTTCCTTAAAATACACTAAAGATATTTCTGAGAAAATTGCTACATACCTCAAAAATAAATATAATTTAAGAACTTCATTCAAAACCAATTCAAATTCCGGTAAATTCATTAAAAATAATGAAGACTGTATACATGAAGAAGACAGACCCGTGGGTTATAAGTTAACCTGCGATGATTGCCCTAAACTTTACATAGGACAGACTGGAAGAACATTCCGACAATCCCAAATTTTTATTGTTATGTTTACAACAATCGTTTCGCTATCACAGTAGCACATCTGGCAAGATTACATTTTGAATAACTAAATTCGTTGCTATTTATATTACAGGAAGTACAATAAATTATTATTGAGCACTAAAACCCAAAAGAGGGTCTCTGCAAAATCCATTTGTTAGAAACAGGACATACTTTTGAAATTCTACATATGCAAAGTAAAAGTTAGGTCTTAAACATGTTAGAATCCCTAGAGATGAATAAACACAATAAAATTGGATTATTACTTAACGAACAATTAGATTCAAATAACTCACCTCTGTTAAATATATTCAGATAAGCTGAAATTTGCAGAGGCCTTTTTTTAGGTTTTAGTGCTCAATAAAAATTTATTGTACCTACTGTAATATAAATAGCAACGGATTTCGGAAACAAGCTTAGTTATTCAAAATGTAAACCTGCCTGATGATGCTATTGTGATAGCGAAACGATTGTTATAATTATAACAATAAAAAATTGTGAAAATCAGAATAACCTTATTTAAATATTATATAATATTGATTTTCACCAAATAAGGACTGATTCAATTCAATATTCTAGAAAAAATATTCCCCAGAATTTTCAAATACGTAATTCTTTACGACCGGTCGACTGTCTGTTTTTAAACAATATAATTTTCAAATCAAATATTTAAATATGAGAATAAAAATATCGATTACCTTTGCATACTTAATTTGATAAAGATATTATATAAGGAAACTAACAAATAACTTAGAGACACACTTTGTTCGACGGATTCCAGGTCTAATGAAGAAAATACAATTTGTTGATCAAATTTCAAATATCAGAAATCTGAAAAAATATATTGTGGATTATTATAAAATTGATACTGGTCAGGAAATTTTTTTTTTCTTTTTATGACATTGTATACACCATGTATACATAAATTCATCCATTGGTGTGAAAACCCAATGAAGACTACAGAAATGATAAAATATATTTTCAAAATATAAACAATTATCACGCATATTATTATCAATCGTAATTAATAATTAATTTCAGAGTCAATTTACCCAGTGAAACCTATTAAGGATTATAGAAAAGATTTTAAATTTGCGTAGAAGTTGTCAAGAAGAAATTTAGTGTTTAAATTTCAAAGTTATTATCATGTAGAGACACGTGCTTAGATGACAGTGTTTGGGTTTTTGTTGAGAGTTTTTCTTGAATGGGATACCCCTTTTTACTATTTGAATTTGTAATATTATTCATGGTTGTATAAAGAATCTTTTCTCTTTTGACAGCATGACTAATTTTTTCTTATTTAGGTTTGTCGGTGGAGAAACTAATGCATGCTATAATGCAGTCGACAGGCATGTCCATGCAGGAAATGGATCAAAAGTTGCACTCATTCATGACAGTCCACTAACAAAGGTAATCAGGAAAGTTGTCTATGCAGAATTATTGGATATGGTTTCCCATTTAGCTGGATGTTTAGCGAAACTGGGTGTAGAGAAAGGAGACAGAGTACTTATCTACATGCCTCTCATCCCAGAGGCTGTTATTTCCATGCTGGCAACAGCTAGACTAGGAGCTGTCCATTCTGTTGTCTTCGGAGGTAAATTTGGTCAATTAATTATGATATGAGAAATCGTCAGTCAGGCTTGCCTAATTAAAATTTGGCAACAGAACATAAGCGCATCCACTGGGCAAAAAAAACATTAGTATACGAGTACATTACGATATAAACATGTTTCATAACAAGTATAGTTTTCCAGAAAGAGATTTTACTTGAATTACGTGCCATTTTTGAAGCGCCAAGATAGATCTGACAAGGAATTTGCATTTGGCAAGTATAAATTATCAGGTTATGAAGAATGGTAAACCTCCTAAAAATACAGTTTGTAAATTTCGTTTTTGTCATCAACAAACGTCTTATCGCCTTGCTATATTGAAATCAATCTATAAATTCGAAAGTCTTGAACATGTTTATCACTATTTGATTTGTTTTCTCTGGGACTATGTCAAAGATAAGGTCTACAGCAATACTCCAACAAAGATTCAAACCCAGAACTGTGCGAAAACATTATAATAAATTTCTTCAACAAATTACCATCTGTAAGAACAGCTGAGTTAGACATTTGGCAGATAGTGTGTACTTTGGATTGAAATAAAAATACTGTTTTTCACATGAAACTCCTTATTGGGAACTCTTTATATTGATGTGATTAATACTTCCTATCCTCGTTTCTGAAATTATTTTCCACAATTATTATGCATTCTCCCTGATATGAAAAGTTGGTACTTTCTGTTCGCATCAAACAAAAAAACGCCATAATTCAAAGTATGGCGTCGATTTGAGACACGTGTAGGTACGTTTCAAGTTGTTTACCCATTGTAGTCAATATCAACATTTCTACATAATTCAAAGGAATCTCCAATATTTAATATTCAATGCATTTTAATGCAGCTTACGTGTTTATGTTTCTCTAGCATTGAAGTCCGCAAGACTGTTTACTAGGAATTTATACAAAAAATGGTCTTAGGAAGGCGATTATTCAGGAACAAATACTATATTTGACTGGTTTCTGAATACAGTAACAAATCATTTGATGATGTTTATTGAGCCCTCATAAGGATCTCTTTAGAAAAGAGTAATTTAAAAAGTACAGTTCAAATAGTTTGCTGAGACGATATTTTGCACATGATGGCGTTGGTGACGTCACATTGAACTGATCGATCCAGTTCTTTAGTATTTATTTTCATTTTTAAACGGTGGGCCATCTAGAGTTTTCATTTTGAAGTACTGGTTATTTCTAGTCTGGCAACGCTTCTGTCATTCATGGTTTGACTGAAAGTTAGTTTAGTATTTGATATTTACGAAATGGGTAGATTGACGCTTGAACAAAACTGGAATATTTCCAAAGTGGTTAATACTTTACAGAAAGTGTTAGAGATTTATGTGGAAAATTCAATAGAAATGCAATGCCCCCGTGGCAATTTGTGGATCAATTCATTCGTGAAAACTAGATCAATATTTGATAAAACAACATGTTCACGTTCTCGTCCAGTTAGTACACCTGAAAACTTTGCTGCTGTAGCCCAGAATGTGGTTTCATAAACACACATCTATCGTCCTTTACGTAAAGCTTCCTTTAATGCGCCGATCATATTTTTCCTGTTGGCTATCCTAAGAACTAGTGATTTTACGAATATAGTTTGGTGATATTGAATTGAATCAGTCCTTACTTGGTGAAAATGCATATTAAATAATATTCAAATAAGGTTATTCTGATTTTCACAAATTTTTATTGTTATGTTTACAACAATCGTTTCGCTATCACAGTAGCATTATCAGGCAAGATTACATTTTGAATAACTAAGCTTGTTTCCGAAATCCATTGCTATTTATATTACAGTAAGTACAATAAATTTTTATTGAGCATTAAAACCCAAAAGAGGGTCTCTGCAAAATCCATTTGTTAGAAACAGGACATACTTTTGAAATTTTACATATAGAAAGCAAAAGTTATGCCTGAAATCTATTAGAATCCCTAGAGAAAAATAAACATAATAAAATTGGAATATTACTTAACGAACAAATAGATTTAAATAACTCACCTCTGTAAAATATATTCAGATAAATGATTTGAAGTAAAACACTTTATTTCCGCTTATTTTTATTTTTCAACGACAATTGTTTCGTCAATTACATATTGACTTCGTCAGGTGAGTATGGTTACTAACTACTTTACAAAATCTTTCTCCTTAAATACAAGTTTCCCTAAAAATACGTGATAAAATGAAGTTTACAAGGAATTTATTGAAAAAGGTTCAACAACGGAGAACGGTTCCCATCTGTTTGGTCATTCAACAAAATATTCTTTTTATGATGCCGGTTTATTTCCATTGCTTCTTAAAGGTCCAATCTATTGCATTTGTTCTCAAAATGGAGAACTTCAAAGTTATGGTCAAAATCATGTCCGGATTCTTGTAGATGCCTAGCATAAGTGGAGTTTGATTTATTCTTAACGAATGAATTCCGGTGTTCCTGGATCCTACTCTCAAAAGATCTACCCGTTTGGCCAATGTATACATATGGACATGTACCACAATTTAACCTATATACGCCTGATCTCTTGTTCTAATTGACGATATCTTTATTATTTTTTATAAATTTACCTAAAGAATTTATTGTTTTATATGAGACTAGCAGACCCGGCGAACTCCGTTTCGCCACCAGATTCGTTTTATGTAACATTTCGTTTGGTGATTAAAAGATAAAGAAAAAAAAATTTTTTGTTATATATTTGAAAAGGAAAATATTTATTTCATTTCACAACAGTAATAAATTCATTTCAATTACCTACTAAAATGAAGTGTTATTTAGTTGTTTCATTGTAGTGCTCTTTGGTAAACCACATTTTTTGTTTTTTGGTCTGACGTTAACACAAACAAAGCGGATGGTTTCCCAACTCGTGAACACGTAACGTATAACTGCCCATGTGAAAAACAATGATTTTCTAAATTTATCATGCAAACACTAAGCGATTGGCCTTGCGACTTATTAATTGTCATTGCGAACGCAAGGCGAACTGGGAATTGCAATCGTTTGAAGTCAAACGGAAGATCAGTCGGAATCATTGGTATTCGACGAATACATACATTTTCACCTGCGTACTTTCCGTTAATAATGGTTGCCTCAATTAAATTCGGCATAAGTCTCTTTACCGAAAGTCGAGTACCGTTGCAAAGTCGCAGTATCATAATAACTGTACCAACTTTGAGTTGCAAGTTATGTGGTGGAAATCCTGGTATCTCCAGAGAGTTCAAAAACTCCGTTGGATAATTTACTACATCATCGGGATTTGTTACTGAATCAAAGGATTTGTATGTCACCAAATCGCCAGCAATTTTTGATTGAATGGTGAAATTCAGTGCGTGGACATCATTATTCTTTGCGGCAAGAATTGCTCGTTGACTTAACCAAGCATAATTCTTATAATTCTCACTAATGTTTGGGAAAACATTTTCAATAAGAACTAATTGAGTGTCTACAAATCGGCAAAAGTCCTTGGTAAGAGTAATTAATCCAGATGTCGCATCAACTGCGACTTTTCCATTTCCAACATCTAACAATTGTTTGGAAAATTGTGCAGCACTTTGATCATTTTGAAGTTGAACTCTCATGTTAGTGGTTAGCGATAATGTTTTTACGTTATTCCATAAAGGTGATGCCTTTAGGCAAGCATTCAATTCATCTGCAGGCGTTCCACGGGGAACTACTGGCAACGTCTGCCTGAAATCGCCTGCCAACAATATCATCAAGCCGCCAAAGATGTTGTTATTTCGCCGAAGATCCTTCAGTGTGAAGTTAAGTGCTTCAAGTGATTTCTTATGTGCCATTGTGCACTCATCCCAAACAATGAGCTTGCATTGCATTAACAATTTTCCCATTGCACTGGATCGGGAAATATTGCACGTTGGAGTATCAATTGTGTTTAAATTGAGTGGCAACTTAAGCGCAGAATGTGCAGTACGACCGCCATCTAGAAGAGTCGCCGCAATTCCAGATGATGCTAACGCCAAAGCTATGTCACATCTTGATCGAATAGTGGCCAAAATCAATGAAATGACAAATTTTTTCCCTGTTCCTCCAGGTGCATCCAGGAAGAATAGACCACCAGTATTATTGTCCACCACTTGCATTAATGTTTCGTATACTTGTTTTTGCTGTTCATTCAGCAACGGAACATTATTTCTAACGAATTCCTGCAATGTATGTGAAAAACGATTTCCCCACTTTTCTGTTGAATTTTTCCTGAATTTTCCTGAATTTTCTTTGCTATAAACCTCACGGAGCCCAAGACCTTTCCAACGAATGCAAAACCGTGGAAATCGGTTCGTGCGTTCTGGAGTTATAGCGTCAGGGAGGAAAACCGGACTTATTTTTATATAGTAGATATTGACATTTCGTTTTTCTTTAAATATCTAGCTATTTGTGCAGATTTTGTCCTATGTATGATAAGACACGGTGAAATATTCATAAGAAATTTGAGAAATTTTTTCTAACCTGACAGCTATAAGATAAGGGATTTCGAAAAAATCTGTTGAAAGTCTTTTTATATTCGTAATAATAAAATTTAATTGTAATTTAATTCAGGATTTGCAGCCAGAGAACTGAGCACTAGAATTGTCCATTCTGAACCAAAAGTAATAATTGCAGCTAGCTGTGGGTTGGAACCACATAGAGTTATTAGGTAGGTAGTAAAAGTTAGTAAAGAACAATATTTTACAATATTCCTGAATACTTTAAATATTGAAATGAAACAGTATACAATTTTGTTGAATTATTGTGAACATTTATGCATTTTAATCAAATTGCAATATGATGAATAAATTCTTACTGGGTGTTGAATAACTGTCAGTGCCACTTGTTTTACTTTTCTATATTTGTGAGAAATAATATATTTTGATTGATTCTTCGTTTTTTTGGCATCATGGGTATTATGCCAATAAAGAAAGAAAAACGTATTACGCTTAATGATCATATATCTATGACTTAACTGACATTGCCTAGCTTCAGTTAGCTGTGGAGCTATCAAAAATCTAATTTAACACAAAAAAAGGATTAGTTGAAGTAAAAATTTCCTTTATAATGAACAGTATGTTTAACACAAACAATAATTTGCACGATGCTATTATACAAGTTTATTCGACAAAAAAGGTACACGACCGATTTCAACACTGGCCCCATTAATTAACTGTAGAAATACAGTATACATGGATAACAAGTCGGATAGACTGATTGTTCTAAAGTCCTAAAATACACCTTGACTGCATCTGATACAAAAAAGAATCAACTATTCCCGGGAAATACATAAAGGTCGTATATAGTATCAGGTGTTTTTTTTTTAGAGTGATAGAACTTTAAATTGAAATAAGACACATTTAAATTAAGATTGAAGCCAATTTTTTTTTGAAAGATAATTTTATGACACTTATGTTTTAAAAATAATTTCCGGCATATGTCCACCACGACTAGCTCTGAGCAACCGCATTCGACCAGACCAATTTTGGACCACATTTTTTCGAGGAATTCAGGTCTTATTTCAATAACATGAAATATGTTGGCTTCCAAAGCGTCTATTGTTTCTGGTTTATCAGCAAAAACCATAAAGCAATGACTTGACCTAACCCCAAAGAAAATAATCCAGTGGAGTTATGTTGCATGATCTTGGAGGCCAATTAATTGGACCATTTCTCGAAATAAGGTTATCGCCAAATCGTTCTTTCAATAAATCAATTGTTACGGTAGCAGCATGAGATGTAACACCATCTTGTTGAAACCAAAACACTTCTGGGTCGATACCATTCAAATTTTGAAATAAAACATCATTGATCATCGATCTGTAACGAGCACCTTTCACTGTAACATTAGCTCCAGCATCGTTTTTAAAGAAATATGGATCGGTGATGCCTCCAGCGTGTAAAGCACACCCAACAATGAATATTTCAGGATCCAATGGAACCTGCAGAACTTCTTTAGGATTATTTTCACTCCATATACGGCAATTTTGCTTGTTTACATAGCCGTTCAACCAGAAATGAGCTTCATCACTAAACACAATTTTACGATAAAAAAGTGGATGAACTTCAATCTGTTCTAGGGCCCAATCAGCAAACAAACGACGCTTATTATGGTCAAGTGGCTTTAGTTCTTGAACCAGTTAGATCTTGTATGGGTGTAGACCAAGATTACGCAAACTTGTTGTGAACGTCGACGAATAGACAAATCTGGATCATTATTAACACTATGACACACAGCAGCGATATTTTCTTCTGTACGTACAGTTCTTTTTCTTGTTGTTGCATCGAGTAGAGAAAATATTGTCCGAAATCTATCGATAGTTTGACGAATAAGCTGCTTTGATGGACGATTATGTAAACCATAAATTTCACGAAGTGCTCTATAAGTTTGGCGAATAGAACAACGATTTTGAAAATAAATTTCAACAATTTGTAAACGTTGTTGCGGCGTGAGTTTTTCCATGATAATTTGTCAATACTTACTGAACAGAAATATCAAAACAACATGGCTTCTACCTTGTGTCAAATCATAGTTATCCCCAACGATAGTTCTATTACTCTAAAAAAAAACACCCGATATATTTGACTTATACCACCCGAAGAAAATCTTGTATACTGATGGTTTTCGAACTGACGAGGGGCTAGGCATAGGAGTGGTTTTTGAATCAGAAAAATGGCAGTGGCGTCTTAACCCACTAATATCAGTATAGCTGATTTAACGTTCATATATTTCAAGGGGTGATTCTAGAGGTCAACTTAGGTCCTAAAATGCACCCCATGGACGCTAGAGCTTCTTCAACATGACCTCCAAAATCCAATAAACTAGCGATATCTTCGTCAAAATTTGATGGATTCAAATGAAATTCGGTACATGAAGGTTTTTGGGTAAACTTAATCGTATGGTGTTAGAAAACTTTTTGATTCTCATCAGTGACGAAGATAATCGGGGGCTCTTTCAGAAAATTACTTCTTATTTTTGATTGAATGATCAAAATGAAATTTCAATCAAAGAAACAGACTCCTCATACATTGAAAGCGTTACAGAGCTTTCGAGAAACAAGTGATTTTGTGATTATATGCATTCTAACTGAGTCATGCACTGCTTATCTTGAAAAACATCATAGGCGTCTGTCACTTTGACATTATCAATAAAACACGAAAATTGAGTGGGCTCGTTGTACATTCCTGTATTAAAAAAAAATCTGAATTGATAAAAATGGTTCCATATTCAAATCAATAAATGGCTGATATGCATTATATGTATGGAAAAGCTGATGGAAACTTGCGTTTCCTGAACGAGTCCTTCCTTGCGAGAAAACGCTCGCGAACCTCTACCGGAGACTATGCGAAAAGGGCACTTCCAAAATTGAATGTGGTAAAGATTGTTCTACCCGTACTCTTGAAAATGAATTAGTCGTTTTGGAAGTTGTAGCAGGCTGCAAAAGGTTCAAGCCTTGAAACCGGAAGACTTTACAGTAAGATTGGAATTATGTTATTGGTTAACAGAGCAGTTAAGACTGTTGACTTCGGGAACAATATTTTGTTCAGTAGATTCAGTAGAGATGGTGTAGTCAATTTTCATAATATCCACGTTTGGGCAGACGAAAACCCACATGCAAGTTTAGAGTTGAACCATCAAGACATATTCATCGTAAATGTCCGGGTGGGGATTATAAATGACTCTTTGATCGGGCCTTATGTACTGCCAAATCGTTTGATTCGTATTTTTTACAACATATTTTACCAGATTTTATGGATGATGATCTTTGCTTAAATAGACTGAATATGATTTTCATGCATGATGGGGCACCTGCACATTTTTGTCGGGTTGTAAGGGAATATTTGAATCAAATCCTTGATCAAAGATGGATTGGCCGAGGAGGACCTGTACACTGTCCAACTACACCTCGGCAAGAGTTGTACAAAGACGTGAATACTACCAGGTTTTCATATTGGCATATTGAGCAAGCCTCTTTCACCAAGTGACTACTCAGCAGTCTCCACAGTCCACCCCTAGAGGTGGAAAGTGTGATGAGGATTACGCCATATCATCGCGCGAAGCGAGAACCACTCCGAAGAGATGAACCCACCAGCTTCCAGTTTGGGCCCCGACTCGAAAGCCAGAACCGTCTGACTGGTAGCAGCGAAGCACTATTCAACCTCTACTGGCTCTGCAGGTCAGTACCGGAATTGGTTTGTGACGCAACTCACCCGCCGGAAGGAATTCTTATTCAAGCACCCGAACGCAGTCCCATGGACTAAGATAATCTCAAGATTGATGACTTCTATTGATCCTGGTATGAGCACCGTCAACCGGCCTGTACGTCTTGACGCACCGAACTTATGTGAATTCATTTGAGTTATTATGATTTCCACAAATTTGTGAAAATCAGAACAACCTTATTTAAATATTATCTAAAAAGTTACGCATTGATCCGGGGCCAGGACAAGGCCGGTCGAACCGTCGAGTCCAGTTAAACCCCGAGTTATTTCATGACTATATCCCGAACATGGAGAGTCTGCGAACAGATAAATGAAATACCTCCCTAGTCCAGCATGCGGACTTTCAACCACTGCCCCCTCGAGTCCAACACCAATGGGGTGGCCAGGTGGTACAAGTAACACCTGAAGGCAATCCACCATCCCGAGGTAACGCAGTATGCTATATAACTCACTCGGCCATTATACAGAAAAATCCGGAGATTTACTGCGATAGGGTAGAGTACGCCAGTTTTGAGTGGGAAGCCCTGTGCTGCGACAGACTCCCTGTTAATCAACGGGCTCAGCCCTCCATTTCACCAGAAAGGCAAAACTAGGGCCCCATTCGAAGATCTTCCACCATACAGGTCCAGTGACTGGCGCGAATGGCATTACGTTAGGCACCAAGATTCAACCATTCATTTCACCGGGATGAAACTAGGGTCCATCTCGTCAAGATCTAATACCGGGGGGTGAGTTGTACGGAGACGATTGAAATGATACAGAACGCCTTTGGGGTCGAAATTATGGACCTACCACAGATAAAGTTATGGTATAGACGGTTTAAAAATGGCCGCACATCTGTCGACAGTGATCCTCGTTCTGGCCGACCTTCGCTGACAACAACACCAGACAACATTTGTTAACTACAAAATGATCTCGGAATACCAAGAACTACTGATTGGGAAATTTCGAACAAGATTTTGGCAATGTCACGCGTGTGTGCGAAATTAATTCCGAAATTGTTCACGACCGAGCAGAAAGTCCTTCGTTCTGAAATCACTAAGGACAACTTGGGAATGGCCAGTGATGATGGAAATGTCCTTAGAAGTCCTTAAGAAGGTTATTACTGCTGATGAATCATGGGTTTATGGCTACGATCCTGAGACTAAACAACAATCTTCAAAGTGGAAGCATTCAGACGAGCCATTGTCAGAAAACCACGTCAAAGTCGGAGCCATGTCAAGTCAATGCTGATTATGTTTTTCGATTGTGAGGGTGTTGTGGACAACGAATTTACGGCTGCGTTTCTGGTCAAGCGGTGACTTGCTTCATGGCCAATATAAAGCGCCAGCTCATTCATCGAACCTTGTGCAGCAATTTTTAGTGAAGCACAAAATTGTTTAGCTTCGCCAGCCTCCGTACAAACCCGACATATTCACCTGCGACTTTTGGATGTTCCCAAAATTGAAAATTGTGCTCAAAGGAAAGCGGTTCGACGACATCGATACGATTCAGAGTAACGCGAGAGCTAAAGGCCATTCTAAAATATACGTTCGAGGACTACTGTGGTAGCACGGTTGGGAGCATGTGGTTCAATCAATTGGGGACCACTTCAAAGGATGCCACGGCCCGGATGACGATGAATAACCTAACGTAAAGATATGATCTAAGGTAGAATACTTTTCGGTCATACCTCGTATACTCGTATAATATTTCTAATTTCTACCTGTTCTATCCTTTCAAAACAATATAGCCATGAGACCGGTCGTGTAAATATTCTATTATTCGAATATTTATTGCGAATTTTCATCCACCAAAACTGTCATAGCTTATTTATTTAATTTTTCAGATATAAAGATATATTAAATGAGGCATTAGAGATGTCTTCACACAAACCCAATAAATGTATAATTTACCAAAGAAGAAATGTTGAAAGCTGTCCATTAGATGTAGAGATGGATTTGGATTGGGATGATGCTCTTGAGTTCGGTGGGCCGCATGAATGTGTACCAGTTGAAGCTAATGATCCTCTCTATATATTGTATACATCAGGAACGACAGGTAAAGTTCATTCAGCTTTTCTCCGGAATGAACGTGATTGATTCCACAACGAGAATGATGTTTTTTAAGAATAAAATGAAATACAAAATATCTTGAATAGCAGCAAAGCTCAATATATCGTTTATAAATAACGAAGAAAAACCATCTTGTGTAATTTTCAGATCAACCAAAAGGAATTCAGAGACCTGTTGGTGGGCATATAGCTACGTTATGTTGGACTATGAGTGTTGTATATGGTATGGGTCCAAACGATGTTTGGTGGGCTGCTAGCGATCTTGGATGGGTAGTTGGTCATTCATATATTTGTTATGGTCCCCTTCTAGCAGGACTAACAAGTGTTATGTATGAGGGGAAGCCAGATAGAACTCCAGACCCTGGCCAGTATTTCAGGTATGTTCAGAATGTTAGATATTATAATATATTGTAATATTTAGAGACATGTGAGTGTTCCAGCCAAATTGAGCAGGCAGTACAGCAGTACGATCCTTTTCTCGAAGTGGTTCGCGGTATTTTCGAACCCGCTTTAACTTCTTTGTGGTCAAAGCTAGAAACTTGAGGTTTCAGGTACCAGAAGTTATATTGTGACATTTTGATAGGTTAGACGATTAACCTTACTCAGGTGAAATTTATGTTGAAGTTACTTAAACGTTTTATTCACAATTATAAAGAAAGAGAGGTTGTTTCCCGGTCCTCTGTCGTTGAAGAGATAGGGAGAGAGAGTTCTCCGACCATGCGCTCTATGATCTTCTTGAACATAGAGCGCATAGCCTATGTCATTCTATATCTCATCTTCTTTTGTAGCATTGCCCTCCTTCTTCTAGTTGGCTGCCTCAGTCAATTTGTTCTTTAACCAGTCCGGAGGTTATCTTCGTGGTACCTCGCGAGTCTTTCTTTCACCATTAGTTTATTGTGAGAGCTGAGTTGAATTCTGTATACCAACTCATTGATCTTCTTTGTTATCAGATATGGGTCTTTCCATTGCCTTTGGAGTTTGGAGAAAACTCTCATCTTCCGCTGAGGTTGTACAGCCAGATCGCATCCCCACGCTCAATGCCTGTTCAAAATCTGTCGTGAGAATTCATGAACCGTGACAAGTTTTTCTCTCGGCTCTTTGACAAATTTCGAGTATGACTTCTTTTCCTCGTGCTTTGGTGGGAGCCCGAATGGTAGATCACACGGCAGTTTCATATCTCATCCTGTTATCAACATCGATGGCGAGTAAAAACGCAGTGGATTTGTATAGAAGCTATAGCAGAAGTCGAAATAGGTATCAATTTATCCTAGTCTTTCTGATTTTCTTATACTCAAATTGCCAAGTTCTAAGTAATGGTCCTGTTATGAAGTTACAACATCCCATCTGACTGAGGATAAAGAGACGTTGTTCTCGTTTGTTCTCAGTCCCGAGTATTTTCATCAATTCTTTCCATAACTCAGATTTAAAAATTTAAATGCAGTTTCAATGGTACTCCATGCTAATACATTATACATGAAAGCTTTTGCCACTGTGCCAGCGTCCTGGTTGAGAAGAGGGACTATTTCTAGCCACTTTGAAAAACATTCCATTATTTCCATCTTCTGTGATGGGTAGTGGGCCCAGTATATCTACTGACACTGTATCGAAAGGTGGTCCTGACAGGTATTGTGCCCTCTTTCCTCTCCGTTTTTATTAGGTCCGGTTTAAGAGGAACACATGTCGAATTGTTTGCACCATTCTTCTACATCGCGCTGACAGTTCGCCGAGTATCTCTCACGTACTTCGTTAAGAGTTTTCTGGATACCAAAATGTCCTCCACTGCGACTATTATGTTCTTTGAATATCACTCCAATTTGTGTCTTTGGTAATAAGAATTGGTTCACGAATTTGGTTTCATCGTTGATTTTCATTTGTTGACATTCTGTTATAAAGGCACAACAAGTCCTACTGACCCCAGTTACTTCGGACATTTGCACTTTACCTGGTCGGATACTGTTCTTTACCCAGTTCCTGGTTCTTTTCAGTTCAGTAACGGCCTTCTGGTTCTTGATCATTTCTTCCATGGTCCGTTTTTCATCTCCATCATATATCACTGTCGAAGATCATTATAAGCACAAACATCCACACTGAACATCAGCACCGCTGTCAAAAAGTACAAGGTGATTATGCAACGGAATCAGAACTGCAAAGGGGTTAAAACGGCAGAGGACACCAAGAAAATCCTGATTTCCAAAAAATCAGGCGATCAGGCATACGCGTTGACAGAGTCATCCCGATGAGAGATAACTCTGTACTTCTGTAGTCGACTTCCCCCTTCATCTTGACACTAGTCCAATCAGCCACTCTTCAGAAGATGATCTGACTGCAAAGCTTGGGAACAATCACTGGCCACGAATGAAGATTCTGGACATCCCTGAATCAATGAAGGAAGAAGAGGTCAGGGAAAAACTAGAGAATGACGAGAACCTACCAGAAGCCGTGCCGAAAAAGTTCACAGGAAAAATGTTCAGACATGACTCCAGAGGACACAGTAGTGGAACCACCACGTGAATAGTAGATCTACACCCAGCAGCAAGAAATCGTTACGCCAAAACAGGGAGAGTGTATTCCACATGGAGGTCAAACCACATAAGGGATTTCCTTACAGCTTCCAGGTGATTCAAATGCCAACGTTTCGGACTTGTTTCAAAATACTGCAAATCGGAGCAATAATGCGGCAATGCAATTCCCATAATTGTGCACAGCACACGCTGCAGTCATCTCAACCTTCAGCAACAACATACAAACCTTCTGGACAAGCGTGTACCGCCCACCCTCAAATGACCTCCAAGCCGACCTCCAGTCGCTACAAAAGATCCTTAACGAGCTGAAGAACCTGAGAATCCTGATTGGCGGAGACTTCAATGTCAGCTCCACACTATGGTTTGACACAATTGACGACGCACAATCCCCAACTCTAGAATAATTCTTCCTAAATAATGATCTATAGATCACGAATAAAGCGAACATCTCATCAACATTTGAGACGGTAAATGGATACAGCCGTATCGACCCTACTCTAGCCTCCCTGAATATCGCCGAGAACATCCAAGGATGGACTGTAAACAGAAACACAATCACCTCCGACTATAACGCAATTCATTACACCATCCTGAAGGCCAACAAAACACAAACTAAATGCAAACCAAAGTACATCCTGGATGACTCGAACATAGACGAGGAATACATCAGAGAAAACGGCGAACTGAACCAAAAACTCTGAAACTTAAAATTGAGGAATTCGCAAGAAATCGACACTGCAATTGAAACCCTGCAGAATGGAATCAGGAACTTCATAATAAAGGCGGCACCAAGGAGGAAAAAATACACAAACCGTCGAGACTGGCGGACAGACGAGGTAGAAAGACACCGAAAAATCTACTTCAAGACACAGGATCTATTTTACAAAATTAGGTACAATGACTACTCGGTCCACCTCTATTTCAAACTGACTGCAACAAAGGAGAAATTCAAGAAGAAACTGCATCAAGCCCGAGAAAAACGCTGCAATGACTTCGCACAGGAAGACATGAGAAAGAACCCCTGGGAGATAGTTTACAAACTGGCAGCTGAGAAGTTCCACCGTACAGGAGTTCTCAACACTCTCAGAAGAGAGGATAACACAATAACCCTCTCTCCAGAAGAGACGGTGAGCTAACTAGTACGGTCTCGCCTATCATATGATGACCAAGGGAAAAACGACAACGTCCACAACATGGAGCAGAGAGATTTCGACCCCTTCAACCAGGAGAGAAACAACAGCAACGATGATAGTACGGAGCACATAGGAATTGAGGAAATAGACACAATCGTCCAAAACCTCGAACCTAACAAAGCTTGTGAGATGTTGTGACGGGCATCGCGGTAGTAAAGTGTCGCATCGTTTTAAGTGGCGCAAAGTGGTAACAGAAACACAAGCAGGATTTATAACACTATACTCCCCAATACTTGAAATCACATAAACTTGCCTAACTTTGATTCACTTTATACAACCTTGCATACTGCGCTCTGCATCACAGTCTCATATTTACACCTTTCTTTATTATTACTTTTGAACATGTACAAAACCTGACCCAATGACCGATCAGAAATCAAGCACCCAATATGGTGCTTATCCTGTAATTTCGAACTATTTTAAAATGAACAAGAACTTGGGCACCTTTTTTTTTGTCGAAGATCCACCGGACCAACCGTTTGAAAATAGTCGATGGCTCTTCTCCACAGAGCTCTTAAAACTCTTTACCGCACTCGCACTTGCTTTTGAGGTGCGATGAGCATTCTCGGTACTCATCTTGCACTGGCCTTTGAGAGTTAAGATAGTAAAGATGGTCATGAAGGATAGCAGGTATGGATAGGTTTGTAATCTCTGAAAACATCTTGATTTTTATTCTGGCATCTTTAAGTACCAGCTTTTCTACTTTTTCCACATTTTCTTCAGTGGTGCCACTAACGGGCCCGCCCGAGAGAGATTCGTCTTCAATGCTTTCTCTGCCTCTTTTGAATTGACTTGACCACTTTCGAACGGTAGGTAACAACGGGACACAGTCTTGGTAAACAGCAACCATCGCTTCATGAATGATTTTTTGACTTTTTTTCTGCTCAGTGAGGAACTTTATAACGGCGCGATGCCCGATATTCTTCATCATTCTGGTTGTCTGAGAATACATTGAACGTATGTATCGTATGCACTAGAAGTGTGTTAATGTGTCGCTAGGTATTCCTCTATCTTCAACTAGCTTAACAGTGAAATATTTCTCAAATAATCATGATTTTTGGTTGAGTGATTCTGCAGATTCCACAGGTATGAATAGCATCACATATTTTTGATTCGATCTATTCTGTTCGTAGTGGTTTGTTTCTTCAAATTGTTAATTTTTTCCTCTCTCGATTCATTGTTCTAGTTTATCTTTCGTAAAATAATATAAATATTTTAAAAAATTTTAAACAATTTTAAAAAATTAGCCTTCTACATATTTAACTCCAAAAGATTATATTCAATGATTATAACTTCTGAAAATAAATTAAACTAATGTCGTATAAGTACCACTTATATCATGACATAAAATAAACATTCATTATAAGATATCCAAATGGTATAACAAAATCCAATAAATAAAAATTATTAACTAAAATCCTATAAATTAAACATTTTGAATAGACAAAATTTTGTTTATTTTACATTAGTTTAATTTATTTTCAGAAGTTATAATCATTGAATATAATCTTTTGGAGTTAAATATGTAGAAGGCTAATTTTTTAAAATTGTTTAAAATTTTTTAAAATATTTATATTATTTTATATACCTTCTATCAAGAATGACCTCTATTTACGTTATTTTATTTATAATATATAATTATATGGTTTACCCAAACATTCATAAAGAGAGTCCTTGTGTTATAACAAAGGCCATTAAATTTATCCTTCAATCTTCTAGATCAGGTTAAACCACAGAGATATTTCTGTCTGTATTGGATACCTATTCAAGATTCTCATTTTTAAATAGAACTTTTTCTCGAAGACGAAGGGTAAGTTTAAATATGTGTTATTAATTGATTTTATATTTATTGAATATGAATATTTGAATACTGATGAGCAAAGTCGATTTTAAAACTTGTTTTTCAATAATGTTTTGCATATCTTGAGTTTTTGTATGAAGTACCTTGGTTAGATATCCAATAATATTGAATAGTCTAAGTAAGATAGTTTTGTGATAAAATTCCCAGGATTATGTTGGATATTCTTGAAAGATATTGGTTTTCATAGGATTGATAAGCAGAAACAAAATTTTGTCTATTCAAAATGTTTAATTTATAGGATTTTAGTTAATAATTTTTATTTATTGGATTTTGTTATACCATTTGGATATCTTATAATGAATGTTTATTTTATGTCATGATATAAGTGGTACTTATACGACATTAGTTTAATTTATTTTCAGAAGTTATAATCATTGAATATAATCTTTTGGAGTTAAATATGTAGAAGGCTAATTTTTTAAAATTGTTTAAAATTTTTTAAAATATTTATATTATTTTATATACCTTCTATCAAGAATGACCTCTATTTACGTTATTTTATTTATAATATATAATTATATGGTTTACCCAAACATTCATAAAGAGAGTCCTTGTGTTATAACAAAGGCCATTAAATTTATCCTTCAATCTTCTAGATCAGGTTAAACCACAGAGATATTTCTGTCTGTATTGGATACCTATTCAAGATTTTCATTTTTAAATAGAACTTTTTCTCGAAGACGAAGGGTAAGTTTAAATATGTGTTATTAATTGATTTTATATTTATTGAATATGAATATTTGAATACTGATGAGCAAAGTCGATTTTAAAACTTGTTTTTCAATAATGTTTTGCATATCTTGAGTTTTTGTATAAAGTACCTTGGTTAGATATCCAATAATATTGAATAGTCTAAGTAAGATAGTTTTGTGATAAAATTCCCAGGATTATGTTGGATATTCTTGAAAGATATTGGTTTTCATAGGATTGATAAGCAGAAACAAAATTTTGTCTATTCAAAATGTTTAATTTATAGGATTTTAGTTAATAATTTTTATTTATTGGATTTTGTTATACCATTTGGATATCTTATAATGAATGTTTATTTTATGTCATGATATAAGTGGTACTTATACGACATTAGTTTAATTTATTTTCAGAAGTTATAATCATTGAATATAATCTTTTGGAGTTAAATATGTAGAAGGCTAATTTTTTAAAATTGTTTAAAATTTTTTAAAATATTTATATTATTTTATATACCTTCTATCAAGAATGACCTCTATTTACGTTATTTTATCTTTTGTAGACACGCTCACACGTCTGCTCGTCTCTCATCATCCGCGTATGAATTGTTACCTAAATTCACAACTTTTTCATATATTTGTCATTCGGTCAGTACAGGAATCTTATTTGAGGAGTAATTTACGTGGATTGCTTGCGAATTGAATTTTTGGTGGTCTTGTGATTTTCTCATTCAATCTTTTTCAATCCTCCCTCCATTTTTATCCCTTTTCCTTTCCGTGGCCCATCTTTTTTGTGTTTAAGCCTCTTTTATCGGCCTAGGAGAGGATAATTTGTTGTTCCCTATTCCCTTCTAAATAAAAACATCTGAAATTTTGTTTTTCTACTCCATCGGTATTATTTAACAGATGGCTAAGTGTCATATATGTTCAAATCAAGTTGCTTCTGCTCGCTGTGCTGACTGATCTAAGTAAAAACACTGTTTTCATCTTGATTCTACCAAGTTGTCGTCTAAGGAGTTAAGTTTGGTCCGTGATAATTGATTATGTGAGCATTGTAGAAGGGAGAGTAGTTCTCTTCGAAGTAAAACCGATTTCTCATCCCAACTGGATTTTCCGCCTTTCTTGGGCAATGATCAGTTCACCTTAGTCATGGCAAAGCTGAGTGAGATATCGAAAGATATTTTTGTCATCAGAACCACTCAACTTACTCTACAGTCTGAGTGCGAATCCATTTTACAGAAGCATTCGTCTGAATTACGTCGTCACAGCAGCACATTAACAAATCTTTCTCAATCCGTTGGTCGCCACAATATGAATATTGCCTTTAACAATTCAAAGATCGATATCTTGAATGAAAACCATAGCTCACTCAAACTCGTTGATAATTCTAACAGTCAAAGATTGGCCAAAATCGACACTTGTGGCTCGACTACCACCTGAGGCACTACATCTGATTCTACCCTCCGACCACCTGAACTTCTCAAACGACTGCGGAGCTCACATAATGTTTTACATGAGGCGAACCTTACTGAGGATTTGTTCATCGTATCCAAGATTCTCGATTATGTGTCCCCTGATGCTAATGGGTCTCGGTGTCAAGATTCATCTGGCAACCGACCAAGAATCGTGAAGATATCATTATAACCCAGTGATTGTTACCAGAATCCTCAAGAACAAAGGTGTAATAAAAAATGTATCTGATAGGCGCAGTTTTAGCATTTGATATTATCTGATATTACTATTAAGTATTTGTCTGGTATACCGACCATTACTGAACTGCCTCATTCCAATAAGTTAAAAATCTGATGGGTTCATGCGAGTTGTATATCGTCTACACTAGCACCCAGTCACTACCTTCCAAATATCTCGAACTTCTAGCATATGATAGATTTCACTATCTTCTATTCTGGTTGCCGTGTCTTGGCTGCATGCTGTAATTCCGTACAACCTGGTCGCATAACCTGGTTACTCCATCTACAGACACGACAGTAAGACCACCAGAGGTTACGGGGGCGTTTGTGTCTATGTTGCTGCTGAAATTCTAAACTCCTCCTTACTTCAGCTCTTAGGTCCTAATTTACTCGGACTTTATTGTTTGTTCATCAATCTCCTGAGTGGGGACTGCTACTGCTTCACCATCGGTTGCATATATCGGCCACGTCCATGTTCTTCTGATGTTCAAGTGGCTGATCTACTTAGGAGTAAACTCAATATAGCTAGTGATTACTGTCGGTGAACTCTTTTAAGAATGGCTTCGACAGCTGACTCCGCCGTGACTATATGTGGTGTTTGAGGATGTTTATTTTTCATTTGCTTCTACTCTTCAAGCACTTTTTTCTCTTATATATGCTAATTTGTATTATTTTTGTGAGTTCATAGGTACTGCCTGAACTCTTTCTATTTGTTATAATAATAATAATTATACATATAAATTATCAGTGTTATGCAGGAGATTTATTGAAAATTATGAGTAATTTGATATTTGTTTCCTAGATTATTTTGATATATTATTAAGTCGGATTAGTTCGGATTATCCCTTCGCATTAAAAGTGAAATTACAAATACGAAATCAGATTTCTGATAACTTTCACTATATATTTAATTGATATAAAATTTATGCTTGTCTAGAAAAATATTTGTTTCTCATTTATGATATTGAAACATGCATACGAAAAAACAGACTACAAGAATAATGAAACACCTAATTCAAAATATACTACTCTGTCAAGAAAGTACCGAGAATTTTCAATTAAAACAACATTTTTACATTTAATCGTCAAAATTTATTGGGTCGCCTTCAAAATAGGCTCCATTTGCTCCAATACATCTATGCCAACGGCACTTCCAATTATCGAAACATTTTTATAGGCGCTTTCCGGGATGGACTTTAGCTCTCGCGCCGAATTTTGTTTTATGGCTTCAACCGACTCAAAACGGGTGCCACGAAGGGGCAATTTTAGTTTTGGGAAGAGGAAAAAGTCGCAGGCAGCCAAATCCGGCGAATACGGTGGTTGCTGAAGCACGTTTGTTGAGTTTTTGGCGAGAAAGTCAGTCACAATCGTAGCTCGGTGAGAAGGCGCATTATCGTCATGCAAAATCCATGAGTTGTTCGCCCACAAATTTGGCCGCTTCTTACGGATACGCTCACGCAAACGTTTCATAACGCCTAGGTAATACTCCTTGTTTACCGTCTGACCCTCTGGAACGAATTCGTAGTGCACCACGCCACGGATATCGAAGAAAACAATGAGCATCACCTTCATTTTCGAGCGGCTTTGGCGTGGTTTTTTCGGTTTCGGCTCATTTTTTGCCACCCATTCCGATGATTGCTGGCTTGTTTGCATATCGTACTCGTAGACCCAGGTCTCATCACCAGTTATAGTGCGTTCCATGAATGTAGAATCGGAATTACAGCGATCCAGCATGTCTGAAGCAACCTGTTCGCGATGACGTTTTTGAAGAAAATTCAGGTCTTTCGGTACGAGTCGTGCGGCCACCTTTCTCATGCCCAAAATATCAATCAAAATCGTACGTACGGACTCGTGGGATATCTTAAGATCATGTGCTATCTCTCTCAAGCTGGTACGACGCTTTTCCAGCACCCTTTCCTTAATTTTATCGACGTTATCTTCGATCGAAGCCGTCGATGGGCGACCACTTCACGACCGTCCTTGAAGGCTCTGTACCACTGATATGCACGAGTTTTCGATAGAGCATTATCACCAAAGGCCTTTTGCAACATTTTCAATGCATCGGCACACGAAAATTCATTTGCAACACAAAACTTTAAACAAATTCTTTGCTCAACGTAATCACCCATAGTAAAAATCGGCACGCACTCTGACATCGACTGACTTAATCAGCTGTTGCAAACACACTAGTTGACAGATGCCGCTCAAGATTGGCATAGTAATTAAGGACAGTGGTACCAACCTAGGAAAAAAAAATTTCACCTGCCTCATTGTCCCGCCAGATTTAAATCGATAATTCCCGGTACTTTCTTGACAGAATGTACAGGTAAGGAAAAGACAGTCGGAAATGTAGGAAATTCAGTGTTCATCAAGAATGCAGTGGAGCAGTGGAAGAATCAAAACCTCAGCGCGATGCGATGACGAATAAATGATTGTTCTTCCTCAATGGCAGTGCGCAGTGTTGATGCTTCGATCGAAAGGCTGTGCGGTCTGCTTTCACTCCTCACTACCATTGAGAGAGAACAGTCGTTTGTTCGTCATCGCATCGCGAGTTTTTGATTCTTCCACTGCATTCTTGATTAACACTGAATTTCCTATGTTTCCGACTGCCTTTTCCATTCCTGTATACTATTTACGTATTTCATATTTTTTGATATTTTTGTTTTCTTAATCGCCGAATTTCTTTCAGAGTGATAAGTGAGCATAAAGTAAACGGACTCTTCACGGTACCCACTGCATTTCGGGTTATCAGACGAGAAGATCCAGACGTAGAATATGGTGGAAAATATAACATTAAGAGTTTGAGAGTCATAACAGTAGCTGGAGAGCATTGTGATTATGAAACTAAACAATGGGCTGAGAGGACATTCAACGTTCCAATTCTAAACCAATGGTGGCAGACTGAAACGGGTCACGTTATGGCTGCGCATTGTATTGGATTTGGCCATAGTACTGAACCACCAAAACACTGCGCTGGTATGGCTTTTCCTGGATATGACATCAGGATATTACGTGAAGATGGCACAGAAGCTACTAAAAACGAGTTAGGAAGAATAGTTGTGAGATTGCCTCTACCACCTGGAACAATGTCCACTCTCTATCAAGCACCAGAAAAATTTTGTCAACTGTATTTCCAGAGATATCCTGTAAGTTATCGAATTCCATAATATTATTCTAATAATTAAAAATTATTTCAAGTCATCAAGTATTTTACAGAACCATTTGTCAATTACAAAATCATTCGCACATGAAAAATCTAACCATTATTCGCAATAGTGTCGATTTCATGATTTAAGAATTAGGTAACATTCGCTAATTGATACTGGCATTTGTAAAATATCACGAAGAGCTACTGCCCAGTGTTTTACAAGGTGTGGTTTCAAAAAGCTAAGTAAGATTAATATAATGAGAACATCTAAACAGACGAAGATGTATTCGTCGTTTTTTAGCTTGAATAGCGTGAAGACATTTCTCAATGAAAACGATAAAAAAATGACTTCGTACCAGGGAATTACTTAGTACAAGACATTAAAGAATTTTAGAACTATCAGGAGAAAACGAAGTCAATTGATTAGTTTGGTATTTGAAGCACGAAAACTGGATAGGGAGGAGAAAGAAAAGGGGTGTTTCGTATGACCTATTTACAGTAGCAGTAGACATGTTGTTATCAGTAAGGATTCGAACTCCAAAAACTTAAGACTGTACTGTTGAGAGAAGGCACTATCCAACCTTACATCTCGAGGGGAACAGAACTAGTTTAGTATACGGGCTTTCAACCAGTGCCACCAATAAACATAGTCCAATACAGCAGACAGGAATACTACTTCAGTACGCCTCCAAAAATAATAATCTTATCGTCATTGCTGGGACATACGGGAACGCGTTCCCTTGAAAGTCTAAGATCTTGGAATCCAGGTGTTGCTGAAATGAGCTAGGTAAGTGCGGGAATCATGTACACGTCGGCACTGTAAGAATCAGCACGTATCAAGAAAACCCTGGCAATGTTCCGACGCCCGCAAAAAGCATTCACCCTGGCAATGTTCCGACGCACCTCAGAAAGCATTCATTTCTGCACATAGTGATGGTGCTGCATATGGGACATTCCTCCTCAGAGTAACATGCTTTTACCGGATAACACAACAATTAATTCGGAAGTCTACTGTCATCAGCTGAAAAAACTGAATTATGCACTTCAACAGAAAAGACCAGAAGTAATCAACATTAAAGGCCAGAAGTAATCAACAGAAAATACCAGAATAATCAGCAGAAAAGGCCAGATGTAATCAACAGAAAAGGCCAGAAGTAATCAACAGAAAAGGTTTAGTGGGCGCTGATTCGAAGCCGAATTAGGGCGAATTCTTAATTCAGGATAGCCAAGTGTAGGAATTGGATTTCTTGTATGGAGACTATCTACTTTCTCATTATATATAGTTCAAAAAGCCGGGTGATGCATGGGTATCTTCAACTTAAAGAGTCGTTTGATTGACGTCTAAGGGCTATGAATCTAGATTTCTCACAAACGGTCGAATATCGTCTGATTTATCTATCACTCAAGGATGTCGAACGCCTGTTTCCAATGAATTTTGTCATACTTGTTTTGGGTTGACTATTGATAGACGCTTTTCAGACTAAAAGGTTTATTTATGATAGGAACTAATTGATCTTAGCATTAATCATAAAGTGATTCCCACATTTGCGAGTAGATTTCTGATTTACACTGAGTCTATTGCTTGACCAATTTGTTGTTAAAGGAGGCTTTGTCCACCCTAAGGTATTTAGTGGGGTGGAAATCGTGCACTTCGAAACACAGAGTGAGAAACGGCGGACAAGGCAATCAGCCAAAAGAGGCGATAGAGACGATAACAGGGCAAAACGACGTTACTTAGAGGCTTTAGACGTTGAAGAATAAAACTTCGGAGAATAAATTTCTTGAAGTTCAGTAATCGTAGCAGTGATTGGTACTCTAGAATTAAGACGTTTTGCTATTGTGTAAATACCTGTGAATACACCCGCATACATTAAATACATCAGGCGTTTTAATTGATACAAGCGAGAATAAAAAAGAAGTATTAGGCGTTTAAAAATCAATCAGACCCATTGGTGTTTGATAAGCAATTCTACATACATACAATCAATCATACACAACACATCTCTTAATCAAGATAACGTCGATATCTGACCTACCCTGAGAATACTTAATTCAGGAAATTCATGCAAGACAAGGAGTTCTTTTCAAGAAATAAACTCTTCCATTTCAGTTCCTTTTTCAATACTCCCAAACGTACTCATCCCAATACTATATAACAATGATGACACTGAACTCGCATCTAGTCCGATAAAAACCGAATTATTTCCCAACCAGAAAGCAATATCTCAATACACCTCAAATATAGTTTTAGTTCGTTACCAAACGCATAATAGACTAAAGTTAAATATCTCTTATGCATTCTTCCAAACACATAGGTACTCCGTAATCATCCGTCAACTCAAACCAGTGTCATTGACAACAATGGTGGCCCCGTTCCTTCAGACTTATAAAAACTCTTAGCACATACATAGTTTAATCTCGTTCATGGTATCCTGGCACCTTGCTGCAGAGTTCTCATACCCTCCATTTATACTCTTTTACCGATTTTCTCTTTGATCCTTTTTGCTAAACCGGGCACTCAACACTAAACAGATCATACCTATATTTCTTCCTATTACGCTCCTAGCATATTCTATATACCCCACTCTTGCACTCTTTCATGATGTGGCTCTCATCACTTAACTTCCTACATACATTATTATTCACTCGCTCACCATATGACATTCGACATCTATGATTTCTCCCAACCAAATCCAAATCTTTCATGCATTCCAATCATCCACGGATTCTCAAACTCCACAGGAACTTCTAGGACAACACTGCGCTTTTCTCCCGTTCCATTCCTTCTCGTAACGTTTACAAAACCCAGTTATACACCCCATCCATCTTGGCAGATTTTCTTGAACAGCTCCAAGCACCCTCGGAAGTACCAGAGGGAACGTCGAAGATATCTTCAGCTTTTTCGGCCTTTCCGTAGTCATCTCTATATACTCATGTTTCCTTATTCCTTCAACGCAATCAACTTTCTTTCGCTTCTCGTCTCAATCACAGTTCCACCATCTCATGTACTTTTCCTCAAAGTACTCCCACGAGTCCCTTCCTCAGAGTGACCTTACTAGAGAAAAGACTACATTTTCCACCTTTACCTAGTGCTCCACCGTAAAAGTCTTAGGATCAAGCTTTCTCTCGGCCATGCATTCCATCGACAACGATACCTTAGGATTGGGAATGTTCATAGAGGCGATCCCCTCTTTGAGTTCGGCGATAAAGTCAAACTGCCTCTAGCAGAGACATTACCTAACTGACGGTACATGCAAAGTTCAGCAAATCCTAGGGTACTTCAGATTCGGCTCCGTACCATCTACTAACATAGATGACCGCGATGGTAACAAAAAAAAAGTAAGATTTCATATAAGTTCACTTGTGTGTATTGACCTGATTAGCTTTCCACAATGTGTGTCGATAAGAAAACATTGGTACCATATTTTTAATTTCAGGGCTTCTATGATACCATGGATGCTGGATATATGGACGAGTATGGATATATTTACGTAACAGCTAGAGATGATGATGTTATAAATGTAGCAGGTCATAGGATATCTACCTCAGCTTTAGAAGACGTAGTATTAGCACATCCAGATATTTCAGACGCCACAGTTGTAGGCGTTCCAGAACAGACAAAGGGAGAAGTACCTTTGTGTTTGTTCGTTCTTAAAAAGGGTAAGTCAAGATGTCCTTGCTTATTCGCACTAACTGTGAGAAGATGGTGTTGGACAAGAAGTTTTCAATCAGCCTTGGGAAAACTTATGATTTACACCCAATTTTTTTGCAACATAATGCTAGTAAAATTGGCTCAAAGAAATTGGTTTTCTACGTATAAAATATAAAAGTGACAAGATCGTGTTTCATAACAGAGGTAATGCTTTGTATTCATCAAATATGTGCTAAGTTGTTTCAGCAACTAAGTCTCAGCAACTTCAAATACTAAATATCCTCTTATCGTTTTGTTTCTCGTAGGTGTATCTCGATACCCCTCCGTGAAATGAACTGTGATGCGACCACGTCTTAATTCGTTCTTTTACAATGATAAATCTTGTTCCGTTTCTTCTTCTGAACTATTCATTGTTAATTAACCCATTGGCTTGCCCAAAAAAATTTAAAGCTGTGAATTCTTTGTTGAAGACGTCACATAAGATGAATAAAAACACAGAATACTGTATTATGTCATCCGAAACCCGAACATCATATTTTGCAATTTTAGAACTATTATCCTGAAGAAACGCAAAATCTTATGAAATTGAAGAATTCATAGTTGAAAGGCTTCATGCTTCCCCCTTCGATCTGCATCGTTACATGTTGGCAAAAAAATAATGGAAAAAATATATTGAAGAAAAAAAACTTCATATAATTTTTATACTCATTGCTGAACGCAGATAAAAAATTTTTTAAGAGTTGTTATTTGACTTCACGAAATTATGCATGAGCCTTCGTGTCCTTATTTCACATCTAAATACTAAATTTGAATATTTGAAAAATAAAATTTCAAATGAGAAAAAATCAGGAATCTAACAACTGATTCTGTCTATGTGCATTCCAGATGATATGATGTTTTTACCAGTTAAGACAGCCTCCTCATGTTTCAATTGTGGTCGCTAAAGACCAATTCATAGTTTGCACAGAGATTATATTTGTTTAGGTTAGGATAAAGGCCATTATGTACAAAATAAAACACCATGCACAGTCGACCAATTCTGGCGGAGCCATTCTGGCCTGAAACATTTGAAGTTGCTCCTTGGAGCAGCTTCGAACAAAAATATGGCGAACCTAGCGCTAGGTCTGGATAGGGCCAAACTAAGAACACTTGTCGGAATTATGACAGGTCACTGCAGACTGAAAGCGCATTTGCACAAAATCGGTCTGGCTGAAGACGATGAATGCAGGCTGTGTCTTGAGGACACTGAAACAGCCATGCACATCGTCTCAGAGTACCCAGCGGTGAGTCGCATCTGATTCGAGGTCTTTGGTCAGGCTTTTATAGCCCACTGCGAACTGAAAAAATTACCCCTGAACAAGATTATCGGTTTTATCCAAAAACTGGATCTCGTCGGGGAAATATAAATAGGGGTGAACCACAGTAGTCTGTGCGGACGCAGTGATAGGGTGGACAGACGCCCGCTCGCCATAAATAACATAATAGTCCACCAATCATTGAAAAAAACATGGTTTAATATATAGAAAATATTTCTTGGCATATACCTGACTATACTGTTGTGATGTTATTCATTATTTTTTATTGAAGATTCAATGAAGCCAGAAGCTGCTGTTAGTCGTGATGTAATCAGAATGGTTCGTGAATTAGTAGGACCTATTGCTGCTTTTCGACTGGCTGTTGCTGTGAAGGGCCTACCGCGCACAAGATCAGGAAAACTTTGCAGAAAAAGTATAGCTGATTTAGCCAAGAATAAGGAAATACGGGTGAGTTTAAATACTGATAATGAAAGAACTAAACCATAAGAATAGATTGTGCCAATTTTACGATAGGTCGTAAGATGCTGTAATAATGCTTGAGAAGTTATTGAGCAACCATTAGTTTCAGTACACATTCTTACGACTACATTCACTTTTTAAGTTATTATTATTAACTTAATTGTACATGTCCTTTTTAGAAACTGTTTATATAACACATCGACTAATAAGGTCCCGGTTTAAATAATGAAACACAATGTTTTGTTCAAATTTTACTTTATTCATCAACATAGTCTTCTTCCAGAGCGATACAATTATTCCACCGCTTCTCTGACCTTTCGCTACCTTTCTTGAAGAACGATTTATCTTTGGATTCAAAATAGGTGTTTAATTCGGCGATCACCTCCTCATTGAGCCAAATCTCTTTCCAGTGAGCATTTCTGCAGTTTTTCGATTAGGTTAAGTCACTGGGGGCCAAATCTGAAGGAAAGTGTTGGTGCGGAAGCAATTCGAAATCAGTTTTCTCATAGACAAATATTCATGCAAAATAAAAACCTACACGCTCCTGTCACAGAACTTGGAACTCAGAACTCAGTACTTGGTGCATTATCCGTCTTTGTACGATAATATTGTAATAAGCCACCCCTTTGTGGGAGGTGGTTGGATGGAAAATATTACTAGATTGACTTATTTACGAATGGGGTGCGAACCAATTTTAGTCGAGCGGTCCTAGGAAGGGTACGGCCTTCGCGAAAATGGAAGCTCTTTGATGTTAATAAATTTTCTCTGTGATAATGAAAATGGTAATGAAACTCATTTATGGATTTCAAGAAGTATAATGATAAAGTGTGCCAAAATACAATAGTTTTATCAATCCTAAACTCAATAAAATTTAAATAAAGATGACACACTGAATAATTAAGGAGAGGGCGATGCGTATCCCTCAAGCACTACGAATGACTGACTCTACTTTAATGAGACAATTTCAACCTGAATAATATACCAACATTTTTAGATACTTCTCACCCCTAGACTCTAAGACCATAGATTCAAAACAAAACTGGGCACACGCGATTTTCTAGAAGAAACGACCTATTTGATACGAACAATAAACGATAAAGGACGACTACCGGGTTAATTCCTTGGTCCCGGAACTTAGCACTATACTACTCTGTCAAGAAAGTACCGGGAATTTTCAATTAAAACAACATTTTTACATTTAATCGTCAAAATTTATTGGGTCGCCTTCAAAATAGGCTCCATTTGCTCCAATACATCTATGCCAACGGCACTTCCAATTATCGAAACATTTTTTATAGGCGCTTTCCGGGATGGTCTTTAGCTCTCGCGCCGAATTTTGTTTTATGGCTTCAATCGACTCAAAACGGGTGCCACGAAGGGGCAATTTTAGTTTTGGGAAGAGGAAAAAGTCGCAGGGAGCCAAATCCGGCGAATACGGTGGTTGCTGAAGCACGTTTGTTGAGTTTTTGGCGAGAAAATCAGTCACAATCGTAGCTCGGTGAGAAGGCGCGTTATCGTCATGCAAAATCCATGAGTTGTTCGCCCACAAATTTGGCCGCTTCTTACGGATACGCTCACGCAAACGTTTCATAACGCCTAGGTAATACTCCTTGTTTACCGTCTGACCCTCTGGAACGAATTCGTAGTGCACCACGCCACGGATATCGAAGAAAACAATGAGCATCACCTTCATTTTCGAGCGGCTTTGGCGTGGTTTTTTCGGTTTCGGCTCATTTTTTGCCACCCATTCCGATGATTGCTGGCTTGTTTACATATCGTACTCGTAGACCCAGGTCTCATCACCAGTTATAATGCGTTCCATGAATGTAGAATCGGAATTACAGCGATCCAGCATGTCTGAAGCAACCTGTTCGCGATGACGTTTTTGAAGAAAATTCAGGTCTTTCGGTACGAGTCGTGCGGCCACCTTTCTCATGCCCAAAATATCAATCAAAATCGTACGTGCGGACTCGTGGGATATCTTAAGATCATGTGCTATCTCTCTCAAGCTGGTACGACGGTTTTCCAGCACCCTTTCCTTAATTTTATCGACGTTATCTTCGATCGAAGCCGTCGATGGGCGACCACTTCACGACCGTCCTTGAAGGCTCTGTACCACTGATATGCACGAGTTTTCGATAGAGGCCTTTTGCAACATTTTCAATGCATCGGCACACGAAAATTCATTTGCAACACAAAACTTTAAACAAATTCTTTGCTCAACGTAATCACCCATAGTAAAAATCGGCACGCACTCTGACATCGACTGACTTAATCACCTGTTGCAAACACACTAGTTGACAGATCCCGCTCAAGCTTGGCATAGTAATTAAGGACAGTGGTACCAACCTAGGAAAAAAATTTTTTACCTGCCTCATTGCCCCGCCAGATTTAAATCGATAATTCCCGGTACTTTCTTGACAGAATGTATTCAATTTCTCTAATTCTTCTGACTCAATTCTTAAACTTTCAAAAATAATTACTAATATCACTCAATATAATTATAATAATGCTAAATTCTAAGATCAATTCGAGCCTCGCACTGCGATCTTTTCTCGAAGATCTTAGTTTTTCCGACGTGTCAAGACCCTGTATCAGCCCATTTAATACCTCGTACGCGTTTTCTCCTTCCAAATTTTTTGATCCGTTCACCCGCTCAAAATTGCAACTTAGCACTTAGCAAAATTTCAGCTCTTTGTCGAGCCACACGTGTTAATTTCGACGTGAGCGTTTTTCTCTGAATCTTTCCGTTCCTAAACTCATCTGAAGGAATATGTTTATGTTTCGTACAATCAGCTCTTATGAACTTTTTAATCTATAGTTTGTTATTATAACATATAGGCCAGAGTAAAAGAACGTCCTTTCATGAAGCCGCCGTTCGTGAGTGCCTCGAAAGCGAATTCCTAAGTGTACCATTAACTGGTCTGGAGATTAGAATAAACAAATTAATTCAGGGGTATTGAACCTCGCGTTGAATATGCTTTTGTCCACTGAATTAATCCCTGCATCATTACAGCTCTTTCATGAATTCTAAACCTTGTTGGTTTACCACAATGTCTAAATTCGCAAACCAGTCAATAATGGTCGATTTTTCTGGTGTAAAGTCCGGATAACACTTATCAAGCCAAACTTGGGCTTCAACGGTGTTTTCCCCATAAAAAAACCAATGTTTCATAGCCATATGAAATTTTTTATACATTTCATTAAAAATCAAGAAAGTTGTTTCACTAAAATCGCTGTAACTTTCAAAGCACACGTCAGATCCTCAGGAAATTCTTACAGCTATCTTTTGAAGGTTAGTATTTTCTGAAAAAATATCAATTTTTGCTCCATATGTGTGTCATATCGGGAAATTCTTAGCAGACTTGAATATATTTCGCCTTTGTGATTGCTGCATTAATTTCTCCAAAAAACCTTTTAAGTAAGGAGAATACTGATCATTTTAGTACATTTATAGGTTTACTGATTACTTATTTTTTCACAGATACCCGCAACTGTCGAAGATGCTTCAGTCTACAAAGACATAAAGGTCTCCCTGCAGAAGCTCGGATTTGTCTGTTCTTTGCCAGATCATTTATGATGTGCTGTTAATTATAAAATTTACATAGATTTAATTTATAAGATTTTGTTAAAGAGACTCAAATTATACTGAATTTGCCACAATGGGCTTTTCCAGTCATTTTCAGAAAAAATGTACGAGGTATTAGAATATCACGTATTCATTTTCCAGCTCTAGTTAATATTGTTGAAAAAGCCAAGTACTTAAGGAATTCAAGCATTAAGACAAGACGACAACAGTGCGACGTCAGTTCGTTAGATTTTAATTGGTTTTATTAATTATGGAACCAGATGATGAAATGTGCACGTCAGCGTTGCCAAATCACAAAAAAATAATTAGACTGAATATTCTGAAAATTAAATTTAGATCGCAATATATCCGCATATTACAGTTATTACATGAGTATGTTACGATTACTGAATGATGATCTTCTAATATCAATTAAAATATATTATAGTAATTATTAACAAAATTATAATAACATTAATTAATTAAATTATAGTAATAATCAATAAAAAAATTTAGGTCGGGGAAATGTAAAATATTCATACAAACGCAGCAAGCGAAAACCAGTACTCTAGTAGTCGCCTTCTTTTGTCTACTTTCTAAATTCTCAGTTTTACACAAGTAAACCATCTAACTTGGAAGTTGTTGCTCTAAATCAAATCAAATGGTGTGAGGTATTATAGAATTAGTGAAAAAAAAACTGTATATTTTTTTAGACCTTTTTCGTCGACTTTCAGACGATTTTTACAATTTACCAATAAGAAAATACTAGAAATTCGCTAATGGTTCTTACAACATGAAGGCGTGAGGATAGCATCTTTCATCTTCAGAAATTAACACGTATGCATCTCATTATTTTAACCAATTGATCTTTTTTATTGATATGTTGATATTTTTCACTGAAATTTAGGGTTTTTTAAGAACAAATTATTAAAAAATCAGAATCAAAATGAAGACCAATAAAATCACAAAAGTTTTTAAAATGCCTGAATTTTAAGTTGAACACGGCTGTTAGGAATAAAAATGAAATGATAATAATTTTAATGAATATCAATTAAATTATGTTTTTTTCCTAATAAAAAAGTCAAATTGTTGGCAATGACGTCATATTCCAGAAGCCTCAAATTGAGTTTAGAAATTGAGAGTGAAAAATAGTTGGGGCTCTTTTGTGAATTGTCTTTCATAATGTCACATTGAAAAATATGTATACTTTAGGTACTGGAAATGCCCATTCCAATATTCCATATTCCATTTTAACTCCATAGATTTTTGGGGAAGTTTTTTGTATGCAATAAATCGTAATGCATGATTTGACTAATCAACTGTGAATCAGTGAACTAGAAGCATCAACAATTAAACTCAAAAGAAAAATTGTTTTGGAAAACATAAGGGATGAATTGAGAATAAAAGAATTTAAGAATAAAGAGAAATAACATTTTATTTTGAACATTGAGATACAAACATTACTATGATTCTCTTCACTAAATATTTATATGAGGTAAGTTGACATCTTCCGGTCTTCCTTGATTTCTGACGAGGATAATCCATTTTGCTTTGATAGTTCGTTCTCAACATTCTTCAGATTCTGAAGACGAATTACCTTCATCCTACAAACTTGCTATTATATATCATATGATATTAGTGAAATTCAACGTTCTAGAATATTATGGGATTTTTTTGGAACTTCTCTTTGCTGTGGAAAAATGAGTAACCTCCTGAAAAACAACTTTTGTTAGGAACAGTACTAGGTAAAATAGACCCCGCCAATGTATTCTGGCTCGGTTATCGGAAATGTGACTTATTTGCAGATGGACCATTTCTGTAGAATTTCAAATACCATTCTCCACTGCATTTTAAAGAGTGGAAAATGCAAAATAGAAAAAATTGAGGAAAACAAATGAAGGTGTATAAATGAAATTCCATGGAATTTTATATGCGTCATTATATTTTAAAATCTATATTTAATATGAAAATATTAAGAGCATTTCGTGAAATGTTTAAATTATATTACAGAGTTGAAGAACAAACAGTCATATTCGCTCAAAAAATAATTATATTTCAAAATATTTAATTAAATGGTAGCAACAGAAGAGTGAATAAATAAAATGGTTCACAAATGATTCGTAAATTAAAACTAAAAAATGTGTAACAATATTATTCACCTCTCTTATTCGAAGCAAGAATTTGTTTCAATGTATAAATTATCAACGAAAGCACAGCTATAACTGAATGGATTAAATAAATGGTCATAGTCTTACGGCCGTCCACTTACGTTTGCATCCATCAGTGGACAAGACGTAGGGCCGACTTCTTTACAAAGGGCAACAACGGTAACATATAATAACAATTTTATATCTTTATAATTACAAACAGCAACATTCAGCTGTAGGCTCTACCGAGTCAATATAATTGACCCGCTTATAATACAACTAAATAAAGATTATCTATACTAAATAATCAAACTTGGATTTTGGATGGTTAATACTCCAGACAGAATAGACGTACCAAAGGAAGTTCAAGGATAAATTGTTCCACTGTACAATTATGACGAAAATTATAAACTGAAGGATTATTTCGATTCGGAGTGACCATTTTCATTATTAATTTACCAATTTGATAATTTTGACAAGGAACACTGCGACACTACAAGTAAATGAAATATGGCGGTGGATTATAATCTATAAGAAATATATGAAATGAAGGGTGGAACATGGTCAACGTCATTTGTTTCAACAACTCTCAAGACTGAAACAAGTTCATATCTAATAATGACTAGAATAGGCCGCCTGATGAAATCTCAGCCGAATCATAGACTGACTACAACTATGATGGTTAGGTAGGATGAAGAGAAAATAAGTCCAACACCTCAATGAATGAGGTGTTCATTAATTATCTATCTAAATATACGTTCTAATATATGTATTGAACGTCTTATATGCGCAAATCTTAAAAATTTCAACAAGACAAAACTTAGATACTTATAGATAAGTTTTGAAATTCTATCAAATGAAAAAAAGTGTACTGATAGAGTTACGAACAATATGAGCTGAAGAACACCAAGAATATTCCGTGGCTCTGCTATGTAAGTCTGGATAACCATTATAAATAGCTTATCAACCTAAAACTAAAGAACTGTGCCTTTAATCAAAATACATTCCAATACACATAATCGTGTATATACAATTTTTTTATTTTCTTTTATTCAAAGCCGTAGATCTAAATACAACGAAATTGTATAAGAGGAGGCAGTTACTCGATCAAACTTAAACGTACAAAATATAAATTTTTATGGCCGAGTTATATACAATATGAGACCTAGAAGCCCGAGAATTGGTTCAACTTCTTTATTGACCAGATATAATCTTGTCTATTAACATAATAAGGTGAAGAGGATTGATGAGGCCATAAAGTAGTTGGTGATTGAATCCAGGAGCCTCTAGGAAGAAGTTCGGGTAATCTGAAGTGTCTGCCACCTCCCAGCAATTTGGCAAACGACATCTGATGATACTAATTAATGCGAGTCGAATTTGTAGCGAGACGAAGATGCGCAAAGCATACCCGTTCAGAATCTGGCCAGTGCGGACAGTGCACGGAAGTAAATCCAGTCAGCACGGCGGACTATGTTAAGAGTGCACAGCGTCAGCGCACCCTCGTCTCCAAGCTAATATTGGCAAAACTGTTCAATTGAGTAATGTCCACAATGCCGGAAATTGTAGCAGCCGAGCTCTAAACACTCGTAATATCCCACTAAATAGTCATTGCGACGCCTGATTTCAGAGAGAGCACGAGCACGGATAGGGTTACGGGAAGTAGAGTTATGTCCTGCTCGCGCCACTCGTGGCTATTGTTAAAATCGATTTCGGTAAAGCTGAGTTGAAAAAGGACGGGAGTAGGAGAAACGAAAGCTAGACCGCCGTCTCGGTGTGACTATGGGAGGACAATCGCTCCACGTCAATCTCAGGAATCGTCAGTTCGTCCGGGATGTTATCCGCATATTCTATGGAAGAAGTTTGGGACAGCCTCTTAGAGAGAGATGTTTGTTTACGCAGTACCTCAGCTAGGGAAGTATTGCTGTGCTCGCCGTATCGAGCATCTAGGCCCTGACGGAAAGCATTAACTACTCGTATCTGAAATGAACAAGAAACAAAAAAACAAGAGGAATTAAAATCAGAACATTCCCGTTTCGAAGTAAATAGCAAACGAAGTATGCAACAGCCATGTGTTCGATCCACGACCTTCTGACAAAAAATCCATGCATTGATAATTCAAAAATGACCTAAGGCCCAATACTTTTTTATTTTTATTAGCCAAATTCAAATCACAATTCTCATAAACAGCATTTCTAAAAAGCTCCCATAAAAAATATCCATTAACTTCTCCCCATATGGAAAAAAAGTTCCATATATGTCTTTGAAACGAAAATAAAATTGATAGCATTTCTCATTTATTCTCCTTCCATTCTATATTTGACAATATTTAAATTTTTTTCTTGAACACGAAGTGTACCGAATCAAACTAATCATATATAAACAACAGAAACAAAGCGGCGCCTTGAAATAACGATTTTATCAGTTAAATTTTGCGAGTACTATGGCATCAAATTTTTATAAGTAATTTTTGGTGTTACCGTCCCTAACATCTCTGATTTTGTGGAACGAATTATTTGCATTAAATTTTGTTTGCAAAATGAGTATTCTAACACCTCGGTGATAAGGCTATAACCAGAAAATATTCAAAGACTTCAAAGTATAGCGAGAATGAGAAATAAAAAACATACACGATACTGTGTGTACCTAGGTACAAATTAAAAACATATGACCCCTTTTCGCAAAAAAAAACCCTGAACCCGTTGCCATGAAAACAGCCATTTAGTTACTAGTAAAATAAAAAGTTCATATATTTTGTGCCTCAAATGTATGAAAGTTTTTCGAAAACAGCGGAATGCACCATCTGTGAAGCGATGACTCCAGACTTTTTCAGTTTTCTTCAATTATTTGTTGTTTCTTTTAAGTATAAAGATTTTATAATCTATTAATCTTATTCTTACCGCAGTTAGAAACGGTGTAGAATTATAGTTTCCACACATTGCTTGCTGATAAAAGTCAAATCAAAAATAAAAGTAGAATAATATTTAATATTTCATTCATTTCTCTCCGAAAAATATTGAAAGATATGTTCATCTCTTAAAATGAGCAGGTACTTTTCACAGCCTCAATTGTTTCATGCAACTCAAGTTTCTTTCGTATTACTAAAACCGAAACCGATAAATTTTGTGTGTGGATTACTCCGATTAAATTCAATTAAATATATTGTTTCTAATTCGAATTTTATACTCATTGAAAACAATTAAATTTATAGATGAACATCAAATTATGCCAGAAAAGCTTTCTTTTTTATAGGAGCTTCAATGAAGGACCGTGGATCGAACAAAAAATAACAAACTTAAATATAGAGTCCATGCAAAGTTTCAAAAACAGACCATGCTGACCACATCCAACTGTGGCAGCATGAAAAATGTAGATTTATAGTTCAAATATACAGCACTGCCAGAACAAATGTATTGGTGTGGACGTATATAACATGCCATGTATTTTGAGCAAGTTGAAGCTGAACACTGAAGATTATTGCAAACTATTAAGCTGGAGTCTGATGCCTCAAGTTTTGCCATCAACAATAAAAAAGGCTCGAACGGCCACTTTTTTTTAACTCCGCTTATACACCCAAATATCGTTTTTAGAAGGATTGGAAAATATTTAACAAGAATTTTCCCATTATGGAGAGGCAATGTAAACGATAACAGATTTTCCAAAAACCTCATCGCTGCTGAATAATCGAGTAATTCATTCAAAGCATTTTAAAATTAAAAGTTTCCTGTCAATTTGGAAAACACAACTGAAAAAGCACGTCAAAAGTATCTATTAATTCTGAAAATTTGAACATTTCTTAAATACTTAAAAATCAAAATAGATTTATTCTGTTAGCCTCCTATAAATTTTGATATCAAAAAATTTAATTCAAAAATGTTTAGAATAAGCTCTCTACTTATATTTAATAGACATATGAAATCAAAACTCATTATATAATATCGAATGGAATAAAAAACCGAACAAATATAAATTGTCAATTAAAATTAAAAAATAAATATTTGATGGAGACAAAATTTTGTTTCTGATCTTATATTTATAAAATCTAAATCCTCTTCAAAAATGCATAGCATAATTTCAAGAACTTCTCCAAAACTAATTTATTTGAAATATTTAATATAATTAAATAAGTTACTTTAAAAATCTCTCAAATCATTTAGCATATCCTCAAAAACAATTAGAAATCAACATAATGTCTTCATCAGCCCAACATCACATTTAAGGCTAACTGAATAAATCTGATTTGATTTTTAAATTTTGTAATAATCCTTCTATCAAGTAAAAAAACCTCTTCTCATTATTTTATTTCTTAAAAAGACTATTCAGGGAAAGGTGTGATGATAGAATATTTCAACTATCATGTTTTTGATTCCTTATAGCATAGAAGATACTGAAGCACGAATCAAGAGGAACTGATAGCATAAGCAAGCTTTAAACCAAGACTTCATGCCAGTATCTTCAGACATTAAAATAATAAATGCCAGATATTTGGGTATATGGAAAGCCCAAGCCCTTAAAAAATTCAATTGTTTTTTTAAATTTTGACCAAGACTAATTACTTGAAGCAGAATTTTCCCCATAGATTTTTTCTACAAACAAGCTTCAAAATACTCAAAATTCGATATTGTTTGAAGATCTGATGAAGTACAAGAAATTTTGGATTCAATGAAAAATTATATGTGCAAATATCAACAAATTGAGCAAATTGCTGAATATTTTCATCAGTGAAAAGGGGAATTAAACGTTTTATTCTCACGAGAATGCATAGTTAGAAAAAATGAATCATCAAGCACGATATATTATTGAACATGGGAAAAATAACGCTGAAAACCCATTGCATGTTAAGACAGAAAAGAAGCGGTCGAGAACATTTTTTACAGTGAAATGGTATCATAAAATTTCAGATAATTTAGTTTTGTATTTTTTCCAATGCACTACGTACTCATGAACATTTACGAGACAAGTTCATTTTGCATTGGTGAAAAATACGAAACCAATACTTGAAAATGTTAATCATCTCTTATGATTTACTTACGGTTACTCAAGCTACAAACCACTGAAAGCATCGTAGAATCATTACCATTGCCTTCGATCTCAAAACAACATTGAATTTTGAGTACTCAAAAACATTGCATTGAAAAATTGACGACAGATCGCTAGAAAGAATAGTGCACGAAAATTTCAATGAGCGAGCTTTTAAACTACAAGAGGATAAGAAGGAAACACGACTATACAAAATTATTCCTGTTTAAGGCAATGGGAGACAGATAAGTTTCTACTTCGAATTCACTCTCCTAATTTCAGTGTGATGCAATCAACATAGGATAGTGGATGTGAATTTCAAAGACATAAGAGAAAAATTAACCTACCAAATGTAGCTTCTTTGAATCTTCAATGAATAAAGTTGTTTTGAATATCTTACCCTCTTCAATTCAGATGAGTATAATTGATACCAGCAAGTGCAAAATTTATAGTTTACCAATAAAAATAAAACCCGATAACATTTAATAAATAACAATTAATGAAACGATAAAAGCATAAAAATTGTCCACATTTTTTTTAAACCGATTAAACAAATCCTAATACGTTTAAAACAATCAGAATAAAATTAAAAAATAGATACAACATATTCTTTGTTTTGAATCGTAGTAATTATTTGATAGAAAATCTTCTATTATTTTGAAGTTTATCAGAATAATATACCTATTAAAATATTTTATAATAATGAAATATATCGCAATAGAAAACTTTATTTTCCTTTTGATAAATATTTCTGAGAAAATTCCAATATAAAAATAGTTTCTTATATTTTCATTCTGAAATAAAATACATTCATCATTTGAATTTAACCATGTGTATTTCAACTAATAACCCATTACAACACTCAACCTTAGTATTGAAATGGTTCATTTCACTGATATAAAAAACAAATAATGAAAGTGGGACACATATTGGTATTGTCAATAAGCTATAGCTATATAACAGCAGAGATCAATATATTCGATTTAAGATAAGCAGATGGCGAATATGGAAATTTTGTCTATTAATAGGTGTAGTTATCTCATTTGAATCCTCTTGTTAGTTAATGATTCAATGAATATAAATATGCCTGATATATTCACAACTCAAAATCAATCCACAAATGTTATTCTACCTTCATAACTCTGTTATCGAGAATTACCACAAAAATTCAATTGAATACCGCTCGAAATTATGATGTGCATTACCTACAAGGCAAATGTTAAGATTTCAAATAGAATATCTGTAAACATTCATTCAAATCTGTTTAAAATTTATGAAATTCCATTATAGTGAAGAGATAATAATAAATACATTTTAAATTTCCACGTACTTATTTCAAACATAATTATTGAATTAGCTACACAGTAGCTGCTTCAGGTATTTTCAAATTTTTCCCCAAAATATTCTCATTATATTCTAGGGCAGGTAAGAATTTTAGAAATCAAAAATATTCAATAGTGGGAAAATGCTTCTATCTATTTGTTCATTGAGTGGTATTTCAATTTGTCTTTTTATTTTTGAGTATTCTAAGAAGGTAGCTGTGTAACTTTTATTTTCAATACGTGAAGTCTAAAAATTGTATAATAAAATTTCCTAAATGGTTTCAACAAGTGGACAAAACTATACCTACTTTTTCCCAATGTGGATTTCGTTGCAAGCACAATTAGTTTACTCAAACGCTCCTTCCTGATTTATTATTTTCAAATGCGGAATATTTAATGTTCTTTATGATTTTGCACAATTTTGTTTTTCATGAAATTCTTAAATTACATTTTACTTCGAGACTAAAAGGTATTTTCTCAGAACTACCTTAACCATGTGTCAAGGAAATATAGTATTTTAATTTCTTTTTTATGTAGGGGTATGCCATTTTTCAAAAATCAAAAATCTTTGACTACATCTGTTTATATTAACAGTTGAACAGTACAACAAATGTATTAATAAAATTAGAAAATAAATTGAGTTTATACTTCATACAGGTTGATATTCAATTGCGAATACAAAAGAGAACATTCTGTTATATTTACATAATTATTCAATTTTTTGAAAATGTAATTACAAATGTCTTGGAAGAACTAAGTTTCTGTTTTGGGAGATGGAATTTTCGAATATTATACAAATTCTTAAATAGATAGGAGCCTATAGAAATAAAGAAATTGAATGAGTTATATTTTTTATCCTATATATTTTAGAATGTTGTGCAATATTTGAAAATTCTTAAAAATGGAAACTCGGTTTTCCTGAGATATTTCGAATTAAATTTTTTTTTATTAAATAATTACATGAGGGTTGCAGAATGTTCGATTATATATTTAATATAATATTTTTTATTTTATTGATTCAACAATCCCTAGAAATTCATATTACTTAAAATTCCTATTAATCAAATAAATAACGTTATAGAACTCCACATTATTGAGGAAATTAATAATAATGATTGTGAACCTATTTCAATAAATAGATGAAATTTGCTGAATAAAAATAATGAAATAGCTTATCTTATTTCTATTTATCTCAAGGAGAAATGTCATTTAAGAGTTTCACAAAAAAAATTCAAATTATAGCAAAATCATTAAAAGTGATAAATATTTCACACCAAAAGATGTTAGATGAGAATTTTATGAGTTGTGACTGCTAACAGTTTACAACCTTAATTGAATAAAAGTTGTACCCTCTACCTGTAAGAATTGTAATAATAAATGTACCGAACAATTATGGAAAAATTGTTATCTGAAGATAAGCTATAAGTTCGAAGCTGCCGTGACAAAAAAAACAATATGTATCATGAATACACACAAAAATATTAACTTCTAAATTCTGGTAGTAAAAAATAGTAACTTCCAAAATATTGTTTAAATTGGATTTAATAAAAACGAAATACTACTCAACGAACAAAAAATTCTCCCTCTCTAGAATATTTTTGGATAAGTGTCTATATTCTCGAGAAAAATTTATTTATTTGAAATGTATCTGAAGAATGATATTGTTAATTTAAAACAAATTTGCAAAAACTCGAACAATTTTTATTATAACTTGTATGTTCATATTGATTGGCCATTTAATTTTGAGTTGACTTCATTCACTTGTACATGGTATTTAAAATCAACCGTTTTTAATATGTTCTTGAAACGAAGAAATACTGTGTTTTTTCTAAATAAAATCATATCCAAAACACAATATTATTTATTAACGTTGTCGCAGATTGATATAATCATTTTCATAACACTTGAAATGGAACGTGTTAAAATTTCCGATTTGAATTTAGAGATACTCAGAGCATTGCCAAAGATGAATATTTTCCGAAGGTTGATTCAAGTGCATTCATCTATAATTTATTCGATCTGCTCAAAATTATGTGACGAATCTAATATTCTTACAAGTATACAGGATATTCATATTCGAACTGAATGAATAGCAACAATATTCTAATTTCCGCTAATATTTTATTAACACTACGATCGTTACGTCATACCATGACTTCTTCAGGTGAGTATTACAAGATACTAAGTATACCATGAACAAGAACTTCATTTTATAGTACATGGATATAACAAAAATAGAGGGGGTGAAGAGAGTTTTACAATTCTTTTGGGAAACGGGAAAAAATGATTCAAAAAAGATTCAACAAAGGGGAGTTACTTAATTTTGTTTTGTTATTCAATAATATTTTTCTTTTATGATATCTATTAATTTCTAAAGTTTCTAACAAGTTTAATCTAAAACTTTTGTTTTCTGAGTGTAAAATTTCAAAGTTACTATTAAAACTATGTCCTGTGTCTAGAAAGTGCTCTGCGTAGGTTGAATTTCCCTTTTTGTTACAATAACATTTTTCATGTTCCCTGAGTCTCGTCTGGAACGATCTTCCTGTCTGACCAACATATACAAAATGGCAAGTACCGCAAGTTAACTTATAAACACCTGATTTCTTGTTCTTAGATGTTTTATCTTTATTATTTTTTTATTAGTTTTCCTAGGGAGTTATTCGTTTTATAAGAAATTCTAAAATTGTGATTCTTCTTTAAATATCTAGCTACCTTTTCTGTTTTTGGACTTAAGTATGTCAACGAAATGTATTTACTTTCAATTGGATCATTATTTAGGGGATATACTAATTTCAAAGCCAGTTTTAATTGTATTTTTGTGAAAAGATTCTCAATAATCGGGACGTTGAAACCGTTGTTCAACGCAGAAATACAATTAAAACTGGCTTTGAAAATAATGATCCAATTGAAAGTAAATACATTTCGTTGACATCCTTTGGACCAAAAACAGAAAAGGTAGCTAGATATTTAAAGAAGAATCACAATTTTAGAATTTCTTATAAAACGAATAACTCCCTGGGAAAACTAATAAAAAATAATAAAGATAAAACATCTAAGAACAAGAAATCAGGTGTTTATAAGTTAACTTGCGGTACTCGCCATTTTGTATATGTTGGTCAGACAGGAAGATCGTTCCAGACGAGACTTAGGGAACATGAAAAATGTTATTGTAACAAAAAGGGAAATTCAACCTACGCAGAGCACCTTCACAGGACATAGTTTTAATAGTAACTTTGAAATGTTACACTCAGAAAACAAAAGTTTTAGATTAAACTTGTTAGAAACTTTAGAAATTAATAGATATCATAAAAGAAAAATATTATTGAATAACCAAACAGAATTAAGTAACTCCCCTTTGTTGAATCTTTTTCGAATCATTTTTCAGTTTCCCAAAAGAATTGTAAAACTCTCTTCACCCCCTCTATTTTTGTTATATCCACGTACTATAAAATGAAGTTCTTGTTCATGGTATACTCAGTATCTTGTAATACTCACCTGAAGAAGTCATGGTATGACGTAACTAACGTAGTGTTAATAAAATATTAGCGGAAATTAGAATATTGTTTTTATTATTTTCAAGATGAATTTCCGTCAAGTGAAGACCGAAACAATCATAGATTTGAATGAATAGCGTTTGCATGCAAGTAAGCACTACATAATTGTGGGCAACTAGCATTGAAACAATTTTTGAATTCGCAACGACAAAGTTATGGAAAAGTTGTCTTAGGTAAAAAACACCGTATATGCATTTTTCCAGACCGCAGAGTGAAATTTTGCAATAAGGGATGTGGCTACTGACATGAACTCTTTATAAATGCTCTGAATACGCCTCCGACTTTGTCTTTCTCATGAAATCGTGTACACTAGTCTTCCAGCGAATTCCACATTGTTCGTAATTGACACAAATGACATCCAACAGACAGAAATCGTCGATTAGTATAGAGTATACATAAATGGAAATTTAAAGTGATTTCAGTGAGCGTGCGAAGCCTGAGTGACTCTTTCGTCTTCCGAGCAAGCAGTCGTTTGTTTTTTTCATACTGGGTGACTTGAAACATTGAACTTGCAAATGTTCACAACTCAACACAATTTAAATTATCTGAGCACCACTTAAAACACACACGAATAACAATAGTCAAATACATACAGTCCTTTACCAGATATTGGTTACTTTGCTTACGTGATTTTGCCCCACCTGTATGTATGTATATGGTGGAATTAGTACACATAGAATTTTTAAATGTATATCATAAACACATAAAAAAGAAGAGCTAGTAAACATGATCTAGCAAATATTAAAAATATTCAAATCAAAGAGGGTTATGTTAATTTCATATTCAAATAGCTTCCATCTAAAACATGTATTTAGTATAAAAAAATAATAAATGGACATGTCGGCATAAAAAAATATTTGCTTCGAACATTAATTGTAGTAAACTCATTTTCAAGGAGTAAGAAAACCTAAAAAGCCTTCTACAGAGTTTGAACACACTATGCATAGAGGCCAGAAAAAAACTTAGGTAAAAAGCGACAGGCATTGTGAACTCTTCAAACAAAAATAGATTTTTTTATACCGAAAAAGATGTTCAATCTTGATATTTTCTGATAAGCCACACTTACAGTTCCTTAGTTATCACTTTCAATTCCGTAAATAAAAAGCACACATTTCTTATACGCGGAAAATATATATTTTTTGTGAGAAACGGATAACCAAGGAAAAATTCTGGAAGTGGACATTTCTATGTTCCGACACTGAATCAGAAAGGCCGCAAACTCGTTTTGAGCTATCTTATGCATCTGTGACTACGTGTAGAATCATGAAGGGCATGCTTCATGCTAACAAAAATAAAAGGCGAAACCTAATAATAAATAAAATAAAATAAGGGCAATTAAAAAAAATTTAAATAATAGATTGTTTCACTTCCTCCACATGCGTTTTATCATTCAAAAATTAGATATACAACAATTTTTTCAACTGAGTGAAAATACACTAAACGAAAAAAATTCAAAGACGAACGATTTTTGTATCTGTATTACACTTTTGGGGTTCTAAATATCCAATATAAACAAAAAAATCCCACGTCTTCGCCCATCTTAAGTTCAAGTGAACATTCAGTAGGTATACTGGTTGTTTATTTCAATTTTGTTTTCAAATTAACATTCGATTTTTCTAACGTATCAGCAATAACGTATCTTAATCACGTCGGACAATATATAGTGAAATGAATCTGAAGATCAAAATATTTGCACATATGGAAAGTCGAATTCACACTCAACTGGAATGCTGTGTTCTATCAGAACTTGTTTATTTGGTAATTTTTGCCAACGGTCAATGTGGAAATTGATTCCAAAATTAAATTTTTTGTTTAAAAAAATGTAAATGAGGCAGTAATTTATTTCCACAAAAATGTTTGTACTACTACAACAATTGTTTCACCAAGATGTGGCTTCTTCAGGTATTACATTGTACTGTCTGATGGTATTCAGTGTAACCGAGTTTATATACATTTTTAGGTACGTGACCAAATAATAGAAGCACAAGTCATAAAAACTCTAGGTGTTTATTGGAGTTTGCCGCTAAAAATGCCATTAAGGAAAAATATTCAGTAATGGAGAATGATCGACATCTGTTTGTTCGTTCAAAAGAATAATAATTTCAAGAAATTCTAAAAGTGTTAATCTAGAACTTTTGCTTTCAACGTGGATAATTTCATAATTATTGTTGAAATTATGCCTGAATTCCTTAAGATGATTAGCATATGTCGAATGTACAGAATTGTATATATAACCCCTTTGGTGTTCTTGGACACGTTTCTTGAATGATTTACCAGTCTGGCCAATGTATACTAAAGGGCAATCTTTGCAAGTTAACTTGTAGACTCCGGATTTATTTTCTTTATTTGTACGATCTTTATTGTTTTTTATGTAGGTACTAAGGTTATTAATTGTCTTAAAAGCCGCGTTATAATTGAAACAACTTTTGAAATATTTAGCAATATTTTCAGATAATCCATTGACATAAGACAACGAAGAATATTTCTGTGTATTGTCCTCTTTTATGATTGGGTACACGAGATTTAATGCCATTTTCTTTTGTTTATTGGATCAAAGTATTAATTTTCTTGACCTCACTATAACAAGATTAAATAATTTACATGATTTTTGTATTTTTCACAAACCAACACATACAGACATCACAATACATAAAACTTCAAACCACTCCACCAACCAAAAGATGTCAGCATATAATAGTTTTATTCATAGATTATTGAATGTCCCTTTAAATTCAGAAAACTTTATGAATGAATTAAATATTATTAAACAAATAGCGTCAAACAACGGTTACAATCCCTTTCTTATAGACAAAATGGTATCCAATAAACAAAAGAAAATGGCATTAAATCTCGTGTACCCAGTCATAAAAGAGGACAATACACAGAAATATTTTTCGTTATCTTATGTCAATTGATTATCTGAAAATATTGCTAAATATTTCAAAAGTTGTTTCAATTATAACGCGGCTTTCAAGACAATTAATAACCTTAGTACCTACATAAAAAACAATAAAGATCGTACAAATAAAGAAAATAAATCCGGAGTCTACAAGTTAACTTGCAAAGATTGCCCTTTAGTATACATTGGCCAGATTGGTAGATCATTCAAGAAACGTGTCCAAGAACACCAAAGGGGTTATATATACAATTCTGTACATTCGACATATGCTAATCATCTTAAGGAATTCAGGCATAATTTCAAAAATAATTATGAAATTATCCATGTTGAAAGCAAAAGTTCTAGATTAACACTTTTAGAATTTCTTGAAATCAACAGGTATAATGCCCGTAAAATCCTTTTGAACGAACTAACAGATGTCGATCATTCTCCATTACTGAATATTTTTCCTTAATGGCATGTTTAGCGGCAAACTCCAACAAATACCTAGAGTTTATTATTTGGTCACGTACCTAAAAATGTATATAAACTCGGTTACACTGAATACCATCAGACAGTACAATGTAATACCTGAAGAAGCCATCGTGGTTAAACAATTGTTGTAATAGTACAAACATTTTTGTGGAAATAAATTACTGTCTCATATACATTTTTTTAATTAAAATGAGTTTCCACCAAGTAAAGACCGAATCTATCAAATATTTAAATTTTTGATTCAAATTTCCCGAACCCGAGAAATATCACTAATAAAATTCCAGTAGGGTTTTTTCTTGCTCACAGCTGAAATCATTGCACACTGAATTGGATGGTAAAAAACAAGCATTTCAGTTGATTGTAAAGGTGTCTAAAAATACGTGTCAATGATATATTCTAAATGATAATTCGAGCTAAGATTTTAATTACTTTCGATCAAGTTGCCTAAATAGTGGCTTGTATTGTACTAGCATACCGCCATGTGAAAGCAGTGAAATTCGGCCAAACACAAACAAGAACAATCAGCAGCACACGGTTATATAGCGGACAGAAAGATGTAGGAAAGCAGCTTACAGCTTGGTCAGTGGAGCTCTTGCTGTATGGAACTGGAATCAAACGTTCTTGCAATTCACCACCTATCACCTTCAAGAGTAAAGGGTAATGTAAGTTAAAAGAGTGGTATGATAGAGTGGAAGATACATACAAATAGATAGTGCACAGAATGAGATAGATCAGATACTACTAGGTCAAGTAGATAACTGAAAAAGGCTGTTAAGGGCTGTTTCGCTTTTCAACAATGAGAATAATTTAACGATAACTTTTTCTTCCAAGTTGATTACGTTACAGCCCTCACAGTAATCGCAAGATCGAGTATCGTGGACGAACACGATCTTGTTGTGCTTTGAAGTATTGCGATCAACAGACACACGATTGCTCCAAACGTGTATCAAAAAAGGCCCAGTGCCGGATTTCAAAATATTATTCCGATGTGATCAAAAACCTAATATTCAAATCAATAATAGTCAAAAGTGTATATAAAAAAAATCTTGTCTCAAGCGAACTGCTGAAGATTCACAAATTATAATACCCGTGCTAATCGTTAATGTCCTACCTATTTTGAATGCAAGTCCTCAAACCTGTGCTTCTTCGAGAAAGGCATATATTCAACAAAAATATATTTAATTGGATTCTGCGTAGGCATATAATAAAATAACAAATGTCCAACAAGAATAATTCTCCATATAAAACCAATATTTTTGAGGAATAGAATTTCTCAAAAAAAAAAAAAAATAATAATATTGAAATAAGGTTATTCTGATTTTCACAAATTTTTATTGTTATATTCACAACAATTGTTTCGCTATCACAGTAGCATCATCAGGCAAGATCACATTTTGAATAACTAAGCTTGTTTCCGAAATCCGTTGCTATTTATATTACAGTAAGTACAATAAATTTTTATTGAGCACTAAAACCCAAAAGAGGGTCTCTGCAAATTCCAGCTTATCTGAAGAGAGGTGAGTTATTTAAATCTATTTGTTCGTTAAGTAATATTCCAATTTTATTATGTTTATTTATCTCTATGGATTCTAACAGATTTAGGGTATAACTTTTGCTTTCTATGTGTAGAATTTCAAAGTTATGGTTGAAAGTATGTCTTGTTTCTAACAAATGGTTGGAATATGTAGAATTGCTTTTATTATTGAGGAAACTCTTCAAATGTTCACACATTCTATGACGGAAAGTTCTACCAGTCTGACCTATGTAAACTTTAGGGCAATCACCGCAGGTTAACTTATAAACCCATGATTTATTATCTTTATATGTGCAGTCTTTATTATTTTTAATAAATATACTCAAGTTTGAATTAGTTTTAAATGAAGTTCTCAAATTATATTTATTTTTGAGGTATGTAGCAATTTTCTCAGAAATACCTTTAGTGTACTTTGAGGAAATGTATTTAAAATTTTCTTTTATATTAGGAAACACCATATTTAAAGCTATTTTATTATTTTTATTCATCAATAATTTGTCTATCAACTTTGGATCATAGTCATTATTAATAGCTATTTGTTTAATTATGTTAAGTTCTGAAATATAATTTTCTCGATTCATGGCAATATTAACTAATCTATGGATCATACAATTAAATGCTGATTTAGAGGATGATTTGATTTATTGTGTATAATAGAATCCGTTTGTGAAATATTGAAAAATCATGTGAATTATTTATTTGAGTAACAGTTAAATCAAGAAAATTAATAGAATTATTAAGTTCGGTTTCCATAGTGAATTTAATTGAAGGTATTTCATTGATGAATAAAAAGAATCTTTCCGTCATAGAATGTGTGAAAATTTGAAGAGTTTCCTCAATAATAAAAGCAATTCTACATATTCCAACCATTTGTTAGAAACAGGACATACTTTCAACCATAACTTTGAAATTCTACATATAGAAAGCAAAAGTTATGCCCTAAATCTGTTAGAATCCCTAGAGATAAATAAACATAATAAAATTGGAATATTACTTAACGAACAAATAGATTTAAATAACTCACCTCTGTTAAATATATTCAGATAAGCTGGAATTTGCAGAGAGCCTTTTTTGGGTTTTAGTGCTCAATAAAAATTTATTGTACTTACTGTAATATAAATAGCAACGGATTTCGGAAACAAGCTTAGTTATTCAAAATGTGATCTTGCCTGATGATGCTACTGTGATAGCGAAACAATTGTTGTGAATATAACAATAAAAATTTTTGAAAATCAGAATAACCTTATTTCAATATTATTTAATATGGATTTTCACCAAGTAAGGACTGATACAATTCAATATAAAAAAAAACCAAACATTTCTTTGACGAATAGTATATCTCAAAAAAAAATTCTGAATGAATTCTTTTTTATAAGAACGGAAAATAATTGATTTAATTCATTTCACCACGAAATTGATATAATGGAAGAATCGTTAATACTTTTTTGAGAACATATTAATTTTTTTTTTAAACCCGAAAAACAGATAAATCAATTGTGCAATAAAGTATCATTGGCTGTTAGTACACCAACTATTAGCACAGGTTACGCTACGTTGCCTCAAAGATTATCTGTAAGAAAATGCCCATTTAAAAATCTCAGTAAAAAAAAAGAAATAACAGTTCTTTCATAAATATAACTCTGTTTATTGAAGTAGATATATAACTTGTTACGATAGAAAAAGACAGTTAAAATGCTAATTTACCCTCAAACCAATCTTAGACGTTAGATTTCGTTTGATTCTGTTAACATTATATTTATAATTTACATACATCAGAGGGTATATAAAAATTTCTCATTTTGTTTCATTGGGAGTATTTTTTTATGAAGTGTTTTTCTCACATGTCCTTGACGATATACACACAATACAATTGACTCGCAGTTTTTTTGTGTCATGCCAATCGAGTGTTTCTTCAATACCACTAATTTGAGATGTCTAGTCTATCTAAACTGATCTAATATATACATTAAACGCTACAGTGAAAAATAAGTATTTAAAAAATCTTGATACTTCCGTCAAATAGTCTACTTAGTGCTATGCTATGGAAAAAGTTGAATAGTGGGATTTGAAAGAGAAAAAGGGGACTAAGAGAGAAGAGAAAGCAGAGAGAAATATAACAATATGATAATATGGACCACCTCCAGGATAAATAATTCTCAAAAATAATCTTCATTGGAAATCCTCAATTCGAACTGGAAACACTTTTCAGCTTTTTGAATCCTTACCAACAAATTTTCAAATATGTTGAATCAATGCTAAAATATTGAAGATTTTTATAAAAGACAATTTAAAATGAAAAGTTTCTCAACTTTACCTGTGAAACTGAAGAATTGATAGCAGCAATAAAAAAATATAAATAAAGTGATTCAAATTGAGGGTTTGCCGAAGATTAAAGAGAGAGGTGTTCCTTGGAGGATTTTTCAACAATTCTGGGATAAGAGGAGATCTGAGTAGCGTTTCAATGAACACAAATCGAACGTCATACGCATGCGTGCTCGTCGGACAAGAAAGTCAACAACATTATAAGACGAATAATAGGCGGACACAACGTCACTAAATGCGAGTCTCATGCACGGGTTTAGGCAAGTCCGAATTAGCGGGGAGATGGTAGGGCGGGAGCCTCAAAGTGTTCGGGGACAGCAGACGATGCTGATCATCGTTCTTCTGGGCTGATTGTTTCGGGTCCTCGTCAATGTAAGTGATGTCTGAGAGAGGTCTGGGCGGCCAGGGCCCCGTGTGACTGCGCGAGCTGCGCAAACTGTGTAAGCTGTGTAAACTGTGTACTGAACGTCTCTCCTCCAGGTCCTCCAACGTTGACTTGAAAGCTCTGATAACTCGAAGCTGCAAACACAGGGAAGCAGGCTATTCATGAGGCTGGGAATCGCATGCATTCGCTCATGCCACTCTCTCTTTCATTTTTAACTTTTTTTTGTTGCTATTAATGCGTTCACACTTTAGTGTTAGTAGAACCCTTCACCAAATCCGTTTATATTGACGTTATTATCACTTAATAGCATATGAACGATTTTCTGCCACCGTATATAATGGTTTTCCGAATAAGTAGGATATGTCTTTAAAATTAAAATAAATACAGAATCTTTGATAAAAAAGTAAAACTTTCCTTGATCTTAAAGAACAACTTAAGATAATTTTACGTTGAATAACACCTTGGCTTTATTTGTGGGGTAGATCTCGATGAAGTCATTTTTTGGCAAGATCTCATTTATGTATTCAATGTGCAACTTCAAAGCTTCTGGTTCGAGATTCCGTCACAACAAATATTTCGACAAGAAAAAATCGGATGGTTGCATATCACAACTTCTTGGCGATTAATTAACGGTTTAATTCAATAACTTGATCAATTCTCCGAAACCTCTACAGATTTAATCTAAAAAATCTCTTGAAAATTAAATTGAAATAACGATGTCTTATAAACACTTTCCGTTTATAGACATATAGAATTATCGGCAGATATGTGCGGCAGTTAACCAATAAAGAATGAAAATATATATATAAAAAATTGACCATGATCATATAGCAATCATCATCATCCAAGTTTCGATTGGACATTCATAAATAACCAATTCCATCACCAGAAAATGCTCCAAATAGAATTGAAAACGTCTTTTTCATTTCCTATTTTGAAAAATATATGGCACATCCTCCAGAAAAATAATTTGAAATTCTTACCCATATTCTTACGAGTTGGAAGTTATCTGGATGCTGAATAAAAACAACGAATCAAAAATATAATCTACATACCTTCATTCACCAAATATCCCACTTAGAAGCGAACTTAAATAAACGTGATCAACTAACTCAGCATTATGTATGAAATTAGGCTATTCCACAGAAAAATGCTGAAAATATGAGTGGTGATGGAGTTTGTTATTTCTGAATATACATTCTGTCAAGAAAGTACCGGGAATTTTCAATTAAAACAACATTTTTACATTTAATCGTCAAAATTTATTGGGTCGCCTTCAAAATAGGCTCCATTTGCTCCAATACATCTATGCCAACGGCACTTCCAATTATCGAAACATTTTTTATAGGCGCTTTCCGGAATGGACTTTAGCTCTCGCGCCGAATTTTGTTTTATGGCTTCAATCGACTCAAAACGGGTGCCACGAAGGGGCAATTTTAGTTTTGGGAAGAGGAAAAAGTCGCAGGGAGCCAAATCCGGCGAATACGGTGGTTACTGAAGCACGTTTGTTGAGTTTTTGGCGAGAAAGTCAGTCACAATCGTAGCTCGGTGAGAAGGCGCGTTATCGTCATGCAAAATCCATGAGTTGTTCGCCCACAAATTTGGCCGCTTCTTACGGATACGCTCACGCAAACGTTTCATAACGCCTAGGTAATACTCCTTGTTTATCGTCTGACCCTCTGGAACGAATTCGTAGTGCACCACGCCACGGATATCGAAGAAAACAATGAGCATTACCTTCATTTTCGAGCGGCTTTGGCGTGGTTTTTTCGGTTTTGGCTCATTTTTTGCCACCCATTCCGATGATTGCTGGCTTGGTTGCATATCGTACTCGTAGAGCCAGGTCTCATCTTCAGTTATAATGCGTTCCATGAATGTAGAATCGGAATTACAGCGATCCAGCATGTCTGAAGCAACCTGTTCGCGATGACGTTTTTGAAGAAAATTCAGGTCTTTCGGTACGAGTCGTGCGGCCACCTTTCTCATGCCCAAAATATCAATCAAAATCGTACATGCGGACTCGTGGGATATCTTAAGATCATGTGCTATCTCTCTCAAGCTGGTACGACGGTTTTCCAGCACCCTTTCCTTAATTTTATCGACGTTATCTTCGATCGAAGCCGTCGATGGGCGACCACTTCACGACCGTCCTTGAAGGCTCTGTACCACTGATATGCACGAGTTTTCGATAGAGCATTATCACCAAAGGCCTTTTGCAACATTTTCAATGCATCGGCACACGAAAATTCATTTGCAACACAAAACTTTAAACAAATTCTTTGCTCAACGTAATCACCCATAGTAAAAATCGGCACGCACTCTGACATCGACTGACTTAATCAGCTGTTGCAAACACACTAGTTGACAGATCCCGCTCAAGCTTGGCATAGTAATTAAGGACAGTGGTCCTTACCTGCCTCATTGCCTCGCCAGATTTAAATCGATAATTCCCGGTACTTTCTTGACAGAGTAGTACAATCGAAACAGGCTGTCTTGAATGTTATTTGCGGATGATCAACTTTTTATATTTTCTCTTGATTCTTTATTGGTTAACTGCCGCACAATGTGTTGATAATTCTATATGAAACAGTGTTTCTAAGACATTTTATTCAATTTAATTTTAAAAACTTTTTAAGAGATTTTTTACATTGAATTTGTAGAGTTTTCGGGGAATTGATCCAGTAATTGTCTGAAATATTTGAAAAAAAACTCGAATTTACATTTTCAAAAAATTAATGACCAACTATGCCACCGTGGAAGAAATTACACCAAACAGTTAACTTTTTTTTAAAGCAGTCTTCTTATGAATCTATTTTCACACCAAAAGTGAGGAACCAGACACGAACTTCATCTAAATTTTATTTTCGAAAATCAGGATAAGTTTCAAGCTAATTCAGAGTGCCACAGATGTTGACCCAAATATATATTTAAAGACGCCAAGTTGTCAGTCTTGAAATTCTTGAGCACCTTGATTAATCGCCCGTAACATTGACTGTTACAAAATATTTTTTTGGTTTCTTCAATTACGTTGTCTAATTGGTATTGTGCAATTGTTCAAAACACAATCTTCGTATAGATGGAATATTGAATTTGAACAAAAGTAGGACTATTTTTAAGGAATTTTTGGATTATTTCATGATGATTTGTAAAACCAGAGAGACTGGCAGTGCTTTTCTATAATTTTGAATATAACTACCATGATGTTTTAAAAACATATCATCCCTATTGAGGAAAACCCTTTATATTTTATAGTAATCGACTTCGTATTTTAGTAATTGTTGTTATTCTACCTATACAAAAAATATTGCATCAAACTAAATTCTCTCAAGTGGTACATAACTTTACTACTTCTACGAAATTATATAGTCAGTTAATAAATAAGTGCAAAACATTGTTTCAGATTAGGTGGGCCATTTTTTTATGTCTTCTCAACGTAGAGTTGACCTCTCCGAGATAAAATATAGTTTGAATTTTTATATTGGCAACGAAAAGTTATTGAAATAAATTGACTTAATAACTTTCCTTCTTTGAACAGAAATGATAAAAATAGCTATCCCCTCAACTTACTTTTTGCCTTATTTTTCAGGCAGCTTTCGATACTGTAATGTCGGAATATGATTAAGATAGAAACGCGTTTAGTGTTTTCACTTTTCCTGAAATGAATAAGTACAATATTAAATCATATTACACTAAACAGCATGAAAAGCTTAGAAGATTGTTCTTGGTGATCAAGGTAATAAGGTTTTTTTCCAGGACAACTGTTATGTATGAAAAGTAGCGGAAAATAGAGGAACTGTAATATACTTCTCTATAGTTAAGGTCTTTAGAGAAAGTTTTCAAGCCAATAATAGAGTAAAATGGGGAAAAACAAGCTGTGAGAGTGACTACTTTCACCCTTTATCAAAGAAAAAATGACTGAGAATGTCTTTTCTATGGAAGAAAGATTATCTATCTTCATCTTTATCTCATCCTTCATTTGAGAAATAAAATTAAAAGTAAAAATGTGCTACACGCCGGCAATATTTTTTCCATAAGAGACTGCTCCTAGTTCAATGAATATTCTTTGCAATATTTCACACTTATTTATTTACACCAGTACGTAATGCTAGCTGCTGATTTTCATTAGATAATATCCGATTAATTATGCTGTTACTTGGTGGAATTTGTGTCTAGTGATTAAAAAAGCAGCTGCTTCAATAATGCACATATTGCAATTCTGGTAAGTACTAACATTAAGTACTGTTCTTTTATGTGAAAGCTGTGATAGAAGTGAAGTTTTTGCTCCTATTAATAATATATCATCATTCGTTTAAAATATGTGAAGGTTAGGTATTCGTTCACAAACTTTTATGAAAAAACGTACACACGAATATCATTTACTTATAAATAGAACGAAATGTAAAACATTCATTCTACAATTGATTTATTATACATGATTAGTGACACAATTTTGAGTTAGGGGGAGAAAATGTGCATTGGACTATATACAATGAAATAAAAAACATAATCGCATATTCATTATTTTATGTTAAGTTAAAACTTTTAAACGAAAATTCAATTTGTTGATTCGTTCATCAACTGAAAAAATTTATGAAAGAAGGTATGCATATGTTTCGGATCACCACTTTTCTATAATACTCTATACAAAATTTAGAATAAGCACCAGGTACAATGAAATTTGGGTATATTATTATACTACAAATTTCTGTCAGTAACAAGGTAATTTACGTTACATACAATACGACATTAGAGGGGAGTGAAAAATAGACATTAATATATGAAAATGATATTTGAGCAATAGGAATATGAGGGTTATTATGTCCAACAGTCACGAAAGTGCAGTCATTAAAAAGTGTAGAGTTTTAATATATTAAATATGACTTGGAAAAACTGCTACTGAACATTTTACAGAAAAATGAAAAATATATAACTCCATAATAAGATAATGGGTTGTTCAAATATTCATATAAACTCTGTAAGGCTCTTCGCTTCCCCACGATTAATCAGAATAAGAGTATTATAGAATTGGCTTTTCAACTATTGCTCGTAGTAATATAAGAATGCAACACTCATAAGATTACTCATTGAAATAAAAATTGTTTTGCAGATAATAAATCGAATTATAAAACGCTCATATTCTATTAGTTCTCAAAGCTCTTCCTCTGAATTTTTTGGAAAGACATGAATAAATAAAATAAAATATTTATTATACAGACAAGTTATAATTTGAAAGGGTAAATATATGATTGCTTGTGTCGTTCCAAAAATGGTCCATCTTCAGATTTTGTCCACTATAACATCGAAATTCTCGAGCTATCACATTACCACAAACTTTAGGCAAACTTATATGCATTATACGCACATTCCTTCAGCTGATAGCTAATAATTTCAAATACTTCACAATTCTTTGTTATCGTTTTAATGTTTTTTGTGGTCATTCTTCATACATGATTGAATTCAAGCAGGCAGACCAATAAAGGTTATAATTTTAATTATTCCTCCTTAATTCAACAGTCAAAGACTACAGTCTGAATGAAACTAAATCGTATATACTGTACCAAAATGCATTAAATAAATGGGTTTTGTAATTATTGCGTCTTTCTAACAAAAACCTTTTGATATTCAAATTTTGCAAAAGTTACATTTTGTTACCGCAATTTTAAACTCATCTCGGACAATATAATTTGAAGGCTTTAAATATTTGTAAATTATGCAGTTTAATGTGGTCATTCATAATTTCTTATTTATTTCTGTGTACCAAATTGAATTGAATGACCAAACTGAACTGTGTAACTAAGAAAGACCATTGTTCAGAAAATCAAGCTGAATATATATATAAATCTGATCGATATCTGTAGGACCCCGAAATGCAAATTTTTACTGAAATAAGTTATTTTTAAATAAAATTTGGGGAATAGACCTAGATTTGCAAAAGTTACCTCACAACAAATGTTGAAAGATATTCGAGTCGACTGGAATGAAAATATTTCAGAATTAACTAGTAAAATACCAAGGAAGAGATTAAAGACCTTTTCAGCATATCAGTAATTAACTATACAAATAAGTTGAGAATTGAAATAGTTGTATTAGGTGTTGCATTATATATTTCAATCTATAAGAAAATACCAGCCGTTATTTTTGTTTATGGAAATATAACTTTAAAATAAAACTACGATTATGTATCACTTTAGTCATTAACTCATATAAGTGACATCTCAGAGCATAATAGTCCCACAAATTTATTAGTCACAAAGAATAAAATAATGGACACCTGGGTAAGGGTTAGCAAGTAAAGATTGACCGATTGAATTTTCCAGTGGCTGTGTTGTCTGATCTGCTGAGTTATCCAGTAAAACAACTTCTTAGCGGAAAATATTAACGAGCCTTATAGAGCTGTTTCTGTAGAAGGAAATCAGGCAAGATCCAAAATACGGGGTAGGGAATCTACTCACATCACAGTAAGTGTAACATTACCGACATCGCAGTTTCATTCATTACAACAGCTAAAAAGCGTACTACAAGCTACGTACTTGATTACTGCGACATGATGCAAGCCAATGATCCTATACTTCAGTTTCTCTCATTGGTTCTGATGGCTGGCAAAGAAAGTTCAGTTAACATACAGCCCCATCAAAGCAGAGCGGTGTATTGATTTGATTCGGATCATTTGAAGGAAGTGTCTTGAAAGAAGGTGATTTCTACATGATACAACATAAACCATTCCAGAATAGACGCCAAAATTTTCCTTTCGAGGAGAGATATGGAAGATTCTACCAACATCATTGCATTCACTGGTTTTAAAAAAGTATAAACACATTCTAATGATTTTGAACATTATTTTGTTCGAATATCCAATCAATTTGACCTTTCCTACAATATTTTCCATTCTAATCCTTCCATTACTGACAAATCAAAATAATGTTCTTCCATCATTTTCTTTACTAAAGAAATAAGGTAAAAAATCAAATTATTGAAGATATAAAAAATCAAAAACCACATTACAAATTGACCATTTAAAAAAGAAAAAAAATTCTGAAAATTATTCAAATGCGAGAAAATATTTTCAGTTTGGAATTTTTAAGGTATGGCAAAGCTTAATTGAGACTCATCTAATGGTGATATGTGTGCTGTGAACTCAATCAAGTATTTGATAAGTGCTCCTTCAGACGCTATCAGTAATTCATCCAGAAATTATTTTGAGCTACTTAACTAGCATACCAACTACAATATCACATATATAAGTTTTCTAAACTTCCATATAACTAAAAATGAAAATATTTGACCATGTCACTGAATCATAAATGAACCAGTAAGTTTTTGGGAAAGAATAAAAGGGATTCTTAGAAGTAACCAAATTTGTCTGAAAAAGTGTAAAAATAAAAAGAAACAACTTTTAACGATAAATGGAAAATTTTTCAAAGTATGGACATAAGTTTTACTTTTGAAGTATGATACTTAAAACAGTATATTTCTATTGTGAAGATGTTTCAGTTAGAAAGAACCAGGTATATTAATGGTTTGAATTAGAAGAAGCTCCTTCCAATAAGGGAAACAACAGTTTTCTCAAGAAATCAGCAAGAGCCAAGATGAAGATGTTTTCTCCGAGACAACACAGCCATCTGGGTGTAGAACTTGTACTATAAGAAGACCCGATTCATAAGGCAACATCAGTTTAAAAGCATGCACTATTTTTCATTTTCAATAAGCTAGTGCAAATCTGAACTGATTTGGGATATCGATTGACCAGGCTGAAAAAACTGACGAAGGTTGCTAAGTTACGTTCTACGAACTATATTTTATTTAACCTTCAGATTTAGTATTAACAAAAACATGCCTTATGAAAACTCTTATTTATGTTGCTCCGAATGAAATTGTCAAATCAAAACATTTTTTGACAAGGATGAATTTTTCGTAAATAGAATTATGAAAATATAACTTTGTTGTATAGTTGTCACATATTCTACCACTGAATTAAAGTGCAAGAATGGAATTTTTATGTACATTGTTCATCAAAACGAAAACCATTTATTATATGTAAAAACAGGAATGTTAACTTCAATTGTTTGAAACAACTTTACCGTAATTAAAAAAATGTTATTTATCGTTTAAAAAAAAAAACATCCTTGCCAGAAGTTTTAGTATTCACAATTAAATTCAAATAAATCAAAAACACTTAGTAAAAACAGGCTTTTCAAAGAGAATGTCACTTGTGGAAGTGATTCCATTGAGGACCTGGATGCCTTGGCTGCAATATCTATTAGAGAATATCTTAAAAAATTACTGTTAATAAATTGCAATGTTTTCACCAATCTATAGTAAAATGTTGAACGAAAGTAATTGATCCATGGATAGAATTTCATTGCTCTTATTGAAGAAAATTCTGCAGGGTGTTCTCGAAAATAAACCTTTTTTAAACAGGAAGTACGTTTTAGCAAAATAAACAATTTAAATAATAGCTTACATAAAAGTTGAAAATAACAAAGTTCAAAAATTAACCTATAAAATTCATTCCCTTGAGAACCTAATATACTTACAAGGAATAATATAAGAAGTCTTTCTTCATTTGAAATTCATGGTGGAGGGAAAGTTAAGAATAAACAATATAATTCAAGAAGAATATTTACCAAAATGGTGTTCTTCATCCAACTTGATGATTTTCGGTTGATTAAACATAAGTATTGCAAAATTTATTCACCCTATATAGTGTAAATGTGACTGTATCTAGGAAAGGTTTTGGAAACTATTCATTGTTCTGGTACCCATTCTGATCGGAAGACATAGACAAAAATATTTTCTTGAGAATAATTTTGATTTGTTCTCTCTGACAATAGAACGGATAATTTTTTTTTAATTGGTTTCATGCACGTACCCCATTATGTGGGGTGATTTTAACGAGGTCTACATCCTATTAAATAAAGCATTTTCTTTGAAAACACCCTGTGTATGTATATTACAGTTGAGAATTCATTAGAATATTTTAAGCATGTTCATTCATAATATGTAGTAATGTGTGTCAATTATCGAAGCTCCAATTTTCGAGTATTTAGGCATTTTCAAACAGTTTCAGGATGTGAACCGCATCAAATTTCGAAACTTTTGATCTATAAGGAAAGGATTTTAATTGCCGTTAATAATATGCAATAAGCATTCTGTCATTTTATCGGAAAAAAATAGTGCAAATTAATGTGCATATTGCGTGCACTTTGTGTGAAATTTTAACATACATAAAATTATACCAGTGATTATGATGTCACAAAAACTTTTGTATGTTGCTAATAGAGAAATCTATAATAAAACAGGGTTCAATATTTAAAAAAGAAATAAAAATTTCCTTTAGTTTAGGGTTAAAGAAAATGTGTATAATTCCACGGAGATTTAACTGATTTGCTTTTCCCCTATTAACGATTCTTTCAATGAATCATTTCCATAAGTAACACCATTAATTTGTTCAATTAGACATTTTTTCCATATTTGTGACAGAACAACTATAAGAACGGGTCCACATAATAACAAACATTTTATCAATACGTCAATGCAACATGCTAGAACCGTTTAACACATAATGAGGCTGGGTTTGGGATGGGATTAAGGAAGCTTTAATTGATATTTTTCGACCAACTACCTATTATAACTTTACTCTGTTCATACACTCACGCAAATAAGTAATGAAATGGATTCAAATTTGAGTTGAAACATCTACTTGGTCAAATAACAACCTATGTACTTCATTAAGGTTGCCGTACAAACCATCCATTTCTAAAAAAAAGTAGTTTTACCAAATGGAAGTAGATGGCCTCAAGAATTTTACAATGGTGATATCGTTAACGAATAAGCTTCAATAAGCACATATAATGCTCCCATAGGGGCTCAATCTTCCTCCATTTAGTGTTTAATGATCTAATATCTATCCAAACCTACTGACTAATCTCGCGCTAAACTGCTCAATAATACTGCAAAGCTTGCATGGCTTTCTCAATTTGATTTGATATATACACCGATACTTTCTATTTGCAGGCTATGATAAAAGCTATTTAAAGCACTAATGAACAAATACGTGTTTAAGTTAATGTAAGAAATGGCTGGCAATCCCAAACGTGAAAATTTTTCCTCACTAGAGATGTTTCATCCCAAATTCGCTCAATTAGATGATAGGGCTGTATTGGTGAGCATCCCGTGAACCAAAATATCTCCATATACTCAGTAGATCCACTTTATTATGGTACAAAATCTTACCTGCGTTTGCAACCTAGTCAACCCTCTTATCCACAATATTTGACCCGCTCTTGGTTTCTTGTCAGAGTCTACATCGAATTTCTCCTCTCCAAGATTGATTGCTTCCGTATATTCTTCAGGATGCCCCCTTCCCCATCTGAAAATTACATGTATAAAAACATGCAGATTAAACAAAATGGGGCTGTTTAGTGCAACTGAATCTGAAGCATTCACTCCAGTGTAATTGCACGAGATAGCAACAATCTTGGCACCAACAGAAAGAAGGCAATTCATTGCATCTTTTCTGCTTGCTACCTGCAAACCTTCATAAAACATTGGTCTGATAGCAGAACCATCTCAAGCATCTGATAAAGTTATTCTGTCAAGAAAGTACCGGGAATTATCGATTTAAATCTGGCGGGGCAATGAAGCAGGTAAAATTTTTTTTTCCTAGGTTGGTACCACTGTCCTTAATTACTATGCCAAGCTTGAGCGGGATCTGTCAACTAGTGTGTTTGCAACAGCTGATTAAGTCAGTCGATGTCAGAGTGCGTGCCGATTTTTACTATGGGTGATTACGTTGAGCAAAGAATTTGTTTAAAGTTTTGTGTTGCAAATGAATTTTCGTGTGCCGATGCATTGAAAATGTTGCAAAAGGCCTTTGGTGATAATGCTCTATCGAAAACTCGTGCATATCAGTGGTACAGAGCCTTCAAGGACGGTCGTGAAGTGGTCGCCCATCGACGGCTTCGATCGAAGATAACGTCGATAAAATTAAGGAAAGGGTGCTGGAAAACCGTCGTTCCAGCTTGAGGGAGATAGCACATGATCTTAAGATATCCCACGAGTCCGCACGTACGATTTTGATTGATATTTTGGGCATGAGAAAGGTGGCCGCACGACTCGTACCGAAAGACCTGAATTTTCTGCAAAAACGTCATCGCGAACAGGTTGCTTCAGACATGCTGGATCGCTGTAATTCCGATTCTACATTCATGGAAGGCATTATAACTGGTGATGAGACCTGGGTCTACGAGTACGATATGCAAACAAGCCAGCAATCATCGGAATGGGTGGCAAAAAATGAGCCGAAATCGAAAAAACCACGCCAAAGCCGCTAGAAAATGAAGGTGATGCTCATTGTTTTCTTCGATATCCGTGGCGTGGTGCACTACGAATTCGTTCCAGAGGGTCAGACGGTATCAGAGGAGTATTGCCTAGGCGTTATGAAACGTTTGCGTGAGCGTATCCGTAAGAAGCGGCCAAATTTGTGGGCGAACAACTCATGGACTTTCTCGCCAAAAACTCAACAAACATGCTTCAGCAACCACCGTATTCGCCGGATTTGGCTCCCTGCGACTTTTTCCTCTTTCCAAAACTAAAATTGCCCCTTCATGGCACCCGTTTTGAGTCGATTGAAGCCATAAAACAAAATTCGGCGCGAGAGCTAAAGTCCATCCCGGAAAGCGCCTATAAAAAATGTTTCGATAATTGGAAGTGCCGTTGGCATAGATGTATTGGAGCAAATGGAGCCTATTTTGAAGGCGACCCAATAAATTTTGACGATTAAATGTAAAAATGTTGTTTTAATTGAAAATTCCCGGTACTTTCTTGACAGAGTAGTATATCTATTACATTCAATGACCCATGATTTAATTTTTTTCAGTCTACATTAACTTATACCCATGGCTTCAGGAGGCCACATAGACATATTAAAAGAGACCCAAGTGTTTACATTTTGTTGTGACGCCAACATTATATCGCTCATTACTCAACTAGTCAATTGGTATTTATCACTTTGGGTCCTGTAAAATGACCAATAAATGATAATGAACATTCTTCTTCTATGATAATATACTGCACAAGTACACAAGTACAAATTTCTTGTTGACAGGTGACAACCTTGGCAGAAAAGGGGCTTCAATCACATGAGTTTGTTTCCTTCCCACAGAATTATTACATACTACTTTGTCAAAGCAGGTTAGCGTTTTTTCTTCAAGTAAATTTCCGAGCTCAAATATTTATTTTGAGTTTTGAGCTATTTGGAGTGAATTTGGTTACAATTTGTGGACAACATGGTTTGTCAATGCAAAATGTGTGAAAGTTCAGACCAAACAAACGAGGAAATATAAGGTTCTAAGAAATAAAATTATGTGCGCAAAAAATTTGATTGCTTTAATCAAGGACAAATATTTCTTGGTAGTTTTTAAAATAAACTCTTATTTCTGGTGCATCCCTTGTACTTTAGGATACTTGAAATTGCCCCTAACATGGACCATACAGAATATCTGTCAAAAATCCTATCATAATCATTCCACCGACTTTTCGTGCTTCTAATTCAGTGACTTTCACTCCTTGGAGTATGAAAATCAAATATCCTAGTTAATTTTAGTCCAACTGTTATCTCGGAATGTTCCATGAAACAAAAGGTTTTTCATAATTATTTTTTTTTCAATATTCCATATTTAAAATAAAAGAGATAAGTTCAATTTATTCAAAACTGAAAGAGGTGTTATTTTGGCGACATATCAAATAGTGATTTCTTCATCCAGATTTCTTCAAACTTGACCTGTATGTCATGGAATGGCATGTTTTTTTATTTGATACTCATGTTTCGTCAACATTTTTGCTTAGCTTATTAGAACTTAGAGTTATAGAGAAGGTCTATATGGACAGTTATAGAAATAATTGTTTTCAATTGTTAATCATTTATTTCAGTAATTGGCTGAGAATGTCACATTACGTGAAATGTTTAATTTTGCGGAAAACTAAAGTAATTCGTTACAGCAGTAATATTAAATTATATTTTTTTTATTATTTTGTTGTTGAGAAGATTCAAAATAGCAATTTTCAGTAAGAAAGAATAACCTCATTGTGACATCTCTTAGAGTTAGATTCATAAAATCCTGAAGCTGGATGGAAGATGTTCATTAATTTTTGTGGAGATCAAAAGAAACCGGGGACTTTCTTCTTCGATCGCCAAGGTTCAATATTGATCATGGGTCTGAAAGTTCGATATTTTATGAATCAAGTTCCAAACAAAATAATCGAATTTCAATTTTGGAATTTCTAGACGAATTTGAATTTTGGTGAATTAAATCAGATGCTATTCATCAATATGCGAAAGAGTATTTTGTTCTGCATAAATTTGGAAATGGAAAATCCCACGCCCATAGCGAAAGAAATATCAGAAATGGTGAATTTTTTACAGCGTTGCCAGTGGAGAACTTTCAGATTTGTTCACTTTTGTCGCACTTATTAATTCTGGTATGTTTGTCTTTATGCAAACAATCTAATTGTTGGCATCACAACAAATAAGGTTTCATTATAGGGGTGATAAGAAGTCTATGGTGGGCTCCTTAATAATATTGATGCTGTTTTTGATGAATTTCGACCTTGAAGTAGTTATGGAGAAATGAAATTGTGGTCAAATAGATCAACAAATATTGGAAAAATGTTTGAAATATCGTCTCTAATAAAAAGTTACACTATTCCTAAGTAACACAGGCTATATTTTGAATATGGTAAGTGGTCAATGGGCATAATTTATCAATTTTAATAAAAAACCTAGGAATCTTGGTGACGATAAAGCTTCATATTATGTTGTAGCATAACTTGGAAGCTTAAAATCAAAATTTTTGCACTTTTGAAACTTCTATGATGCTTGACAAATGAGATTTACCTGAAGTTGTGAGTTACTTACACAAAAAAATTGAATTTTTTAAAATCTCCGTCTTATTGAAATAAAAGGGGTTTTGCATATCGCTTCACACAGAATTGAGTAAAAAAAAAAAATGAACAACATGTAAACTACAGATGATTGGTAAATGGTGCCAGTAAAGCTTGTCTACTGATAACTAATATTCTAAGAATAATTTTCAACTTATAATTTATTTATCACATGTTCACCAGAATTCTTTCCCAAGTCTTTTAACTTACGAAAGAATTTTCGGTAGCTTCCTGGTAGGTACTGTTGTCACTAATTGACCCCATAAAAGGGTGCCAATGCCAAAGAATAAACACCAAAGCCATTGTTCCAAAGTAAGGCTTTTTGTGGAGAATGCCAGTCCTCCCCATTGAATTATGAACACCTGAAAATGAAGGATAAATATTTTATGAAGAATGGACTTTCTCTCAACAAACATAGTTGAATACAGATTTTAAAAATGAACAACAATAACTAAGACTCCTCACTATGTGACAATGTTTATTCTGCCACTGAATTTTATTATAGAATATATATTGTCATCGATTATATTGTGTAGCCATTACTTATTACCTAATATAATCACAGAAGAGAAAATATTTATAGTTTGAGAGATTAAAATAATCCTAAGGGCTGTTAAATACCTTTGATTCACATGAAACAAAATTGTATACCAGATGGGTCATTAAGTCTCGGGACTGGCACACAGTCTATTGCGCTTTTATTTTTCGGTAGTATCAACCTTAAAAGCACAGAATTTTGCTCCTCGGCTTTCTTCCGAAGGGCCAGAGGATCAACAAGGACTACTATATTGCGGTTATTGGATGACGCAATCCAGCAGAAAAGCTCCACATGACAAAGAAAAAACCGCTGTTTCACCAAAACAATGCACCGATCTCCAAGTCAATAGAAGTGATGGTGAAAGAAAACGATTGTAAGAAAGACATCGAAAGTTCAGAAAAACTTTAAAACGATTGTTTCGCTATGGAAGGAATAACCATGTTGATGAATAAAGTCGAAATCTGCAAAAAAATGTGTTTTTACTGGTTAGTCTCGGGACTTAATGACCAAAGTATTATAACTGTTTGGAAAACTGAGCTCAATAGTAATTTGTTTTTTTTTTCAATCAATCCAGTTCATTTCATTCTCTATTAAAAAATTTCATTCATTTTATAAAACATTTTGACTGAATAATAAGTTCTCATAAAGGGTCGTATGGAACTGAGAATAGTTTTTTTAACCTTTTACCTACAATTCTTTCATTTGTACAAATTAAGCCTAATTCACACATAATATAGTGTATTCACTGTAATACCTGAGCTGCACATGTGCCTATCCATATCGTATAAAATATTGGATTTGTGAAAATTCCTTCAAATACATTACGTTGTCCATGGATCTTTCTAGCGTTGAATTCATTGAATAATGTCATCATGACAAAGGAATTGAAAATGACAGTAAAATGTTGAGTTCGTCCTGAATCAATAAGTCCTCTTCCACTCTCAATATCGAGTATCTTATCACCTGAAACATCATGCAAAATAAAAAACGGTGGCCATTTGAAAATTATGAGATGTCTGCATGCTTAGAAAAATACCAAACATAAAATAAATTATTTCAAATTTTAAAGATTATTGGTCACTATTAGAAAATCAATTCTGAAGAGCTTCATTTTAAATATCCATTTAAGTGTGTGACCAATTCACTGATGACATTTTCACACTGAAAACGACGTCTTTTAGCACAGATGTAAGCTCAACCCTTTGATAGAAATGTTTCATCGTCAATGAATTATTCAATAAGTTGGAGACCAACATCCACACAATGTGCTTTCTCCTTATAGAATCAAATGAGAAACAAATTTGGTAACAACTCATGTTGGAATTTCCATTTTCCCCAACTGAGATTCCAACTTCAATTTCTCCAATAGTTAATGGTCGATATGCATGTACCAGATTGTTGATTTTTTGAACTTATCAGTTGAAGTCGGAAGGCTCTTCTTGTCGTGGATCGTCTTCAATTGAGCGATGATAGTTTTATTATAAAAAAACATTTATAGCATTGCATAAGACTCAAAACATCTCTGTGAAAGTTTTCCCCAGTTGTTGCACTGTTGCTGTACAAAATTGAGCACGAAAACTAAAGAATAAATTGACAATTCAAAAACATGTGGTGACAAATGAGGTTATGATAAACACAATGCTAAAAACTGCAAGGCTCTAAGTAAGCCCACTTGTTATTCAAACAGTTCGGTATTATTCTGAACAAGCCTCATACTTATGTTTGATCTGTATTACTCACCAACAAAAAGTAAGGCAAATATAATAGTAAGTTGGTAAATTGCTTGACCTAAGATATTTTTCATCATAGTCCTTGAAATAAGAGGTTTTGTTCTACCATATGGTTTTCTTAACAATAGATCTGGTGTTGGTAATTCTGTGGCCAAAGCCAATGATGCTAGTGTGTCCATGATCAAGTTGACCCACAACATCTGCACAGCCTAGAGAAGATAAAAAAACATGATAAAACTATTCTAGGTAGATGTTTGGAATGGAAATATAATACTGCACGACATTTACCTTCAAAGGACTGTCTTGCACTGCACAGGCACCTATAAATGCTACAACAACAGCAACAACATTAACGGTAAGTTGGAATTGCAAGAACTTAGCTATACTATCATAAACATTTCTTCCCCACATAACAGCTTTAACAATACTACTAAAGTTATCGTCAGTCAAAATAATATCTGAAGCCTCTTTGGCCACATCGGTACCAGCAATGCCCATAGCAAATCCGACATCTGCTTTCTTCAAAGCTGGACCGTCATTTGTACCATCACCAGTTACAGCAACTACTTCACGATTGTCACTTATTTTACTGTCTATGATGCCTTTTACTAATGTGTATTTGTCAGTCGGTGAAGATCTTGCTAGCACCCTCAACTTAGGCCATACCTTGTCCAAAAGATGTTGTTGAACCTAAAAAGGGAAATAAGTGAATACAAAAGATTTTACATGGGGAATTATTCACCTCTCCAGAACTATCCCTGATCCTCTTGTTAAACTCTTTTCCTTCCAGGATAAGGAAATCTTCATTTGGTTTGACAATTCCACATTTTGTAGCAATAGATCTTGCTGTATTTATATTATCACCAGTAACCATTCTTACGGTGATACCTGCTTTCTGGCACTTACGAATAGCTTCTGGTACTTCTGGACGAACCGGATCTTCAATACCCACAACGCAGATGCATGTTAGATTATTTACGATATTTTCCTCATCATCCCAGTTCGGTTCACTTTCTATGTGCACTTGATTTATTTCAGCTTTACCAGGCACAAATTCACGATAAGCTACACAAATAGTTCTTAAACCATCACATGCCATAGGTTCAATAACTTGTCTCAATAAGCGTTCTTGCATATCTCTTGTGAATTTTTCCAGTCGACCATCATGGCCGTATATGAAGGCACACCTATAAAACATCGAAAATTTCGCTGTAACTATGAAATGTGGTATATACAGATATTTGTTTCCGTTTTACTACAGATAGGCCTAGAACACACCCACATTTAGACCTACAACTTCTTTCCACTCCTATCGGTGGAAAAAAATACACAGGTAAGTGTTGAAGTATGTGATGCCTACATATGGTGAAACGGTGGCTAGAATTATACAGGATGTTTTCAAGAGTGAACGATGTATAACATCAAAATGTTCCACCTAAGAACGCACCTCCTTATCTAAGGTTTTTACTCTTCATCATGACATATCTTCAAGAAAGAATAACAAAATACTCACTTGTTTAAAATCATTTCAGACGCACCCTTGGTGTACAGCCTGTATCCACCACCTTTCTTAGGTATTACGGTGCTCATGGACTTTCTCACAGAGTTGAACGTATAAACTCTTGTGAAAGTTTCCTCAGGATAATCATCTCTCACAGTTTGATAACTTTTGCCGAGGCCTACAACGAAACCTAACAGGGCACACTCCGTCTTGTTGCCCACCTGTTTAGGTAGCTCGAAATCTTCATCTGGTGGCTGCAAGAAGCAAATGCAAGATGTTCACATGATATTTGATATGAACAATAACTAATGTGAACTATTTTATTTATTAATCTAAACATCTACAGTGTCTTCACCATCGTTGTAACATAAATTGAAATGATACTCATGAGTGAAGGCAAGTAATTGCGCAAAAGAATTTGTGCTTATAATCTACAGCATGGTAAAAGATGGCTGCCACTCTTGTGTAGGATATCTATGCTCTATGTCCTGCCAATTTCGTGATCCAATGGCAACAAATGCTGATTATTCAATTATTTTCAGCCAAACATAAAATTTCAAGTTTTTGCAAGTTGTACCGTTCTCTGGATTTTCTATAATTTCAACTCAATCGTATGATTCCCTAATATTGTTACAATTTTCATGAACACGCCTATGAACATGAATTGGGGAATACTTACCATTATTCTTGAAGTGTAGGCACAGTTTACAGCGACACCTTGAACGAGCACAGTACCAACATGAGCTGGAATATCAGAAAATTTTGGCATTGTTTTGCAGAGTTGTTCGCAGATGTATGATTGTACAACAGTCATCCTGTTAGTGGTTAATGTTCCTGTCTTGTCAGAACAAATGGCTGTAGCGTTTCCCATCGTCTCACAAGCATCTAGATGCCTAACTAAGTTATTATCTTTCATCATTTTCTGTAAACAAATAAAGAAATAATTGTTTTCCAATTTCCATAACACGACCTAATAAGAATGCACACATCGTTCTTTTCAAACTGTTTCGAATTATCATTTTTTGCGTCCTTGTTCTAGAAAACAGCGTTCTATCCTTTTGTCCAAATGTCTGCTATGTCTAAAACCATTAGGTTGAACTCACTGATGGAGAATCCAAGGTTAAAAGCAGTTCTGTCTAACAGGTTCGTTGAAAAACACTCGAAGTGTCGAACATAAAAGGATAGAGATTTTGAAACCTTAAGGGTAGGGTCAGGGACTAAATACCTCTGTTAAATAAAATAGAAAAAGGCTTTTTACTTGATAGAAGAAATGTAACAAAATTTGAATATCAAAACAGATTTAAAATTGTAGAAGACTAACAGATTAAATCTGCTTTGATATTCAAATTTTATCTCTGTTAAGTTCGTTAATGGGCAGAATAAGCTCCGGAATAATTCTCATTTGAAATTTTGTCTTATTTTTCCCAATATTTTCTAAACTATAGATACGATCGATCTGAAATTTGGTATTTAGAATTAGAAAAATAATGCGCATGTTCGTGCGGTTAAAGATTTAAAAAAATATTTTGTGAGCTGAGCAGCATTGACCGCTACCGGAAGCATAGCAACAGTCCTACGATCGAGTTTAAATTTAGCATTTAGATGTAATATAACGACAAGAAAGCTGATGCAAAATTTCGTGAGGTTTGTAGGTGATCTGAACAAACGCGCAAAAGCTCCAGACTTAACGTCATTGCTTTTCTGGAATTTTTAATTGGTGATTTGTCCAACTATGTGGTGTTCAGAACATTTAGATTGAAAGCGTATGAAAAGAACGATGTTTGCATGGGCTTTATAATACAAAGTAAACAGGACTTTTTATAATAGCACGCACATGCTAGTGGCTTTATTTATGATGGTTCCCTAAGTGGATATCTTTTGCTGATAGTCTATCCAACATACACGACGATTGGACATGTAGAAGCTGAGTTACAACATTTATCATTGACAGTCTGGTTGTTGCATAGGTGCCAAAAAGTCAAGATTAAGTTTTAAAAATTTAGCAAAACATTCAGTGAAACGATTTAATTAATGAAACATGTTTATGTTAATGATTGTTTATTCTGTAGCAGAGTATAAAAGAGATATACGCGCTTTAGGCAATCGAAATTTATGATATTTGAAAATGTCATCAAAACTGTGGGTGAATTCAACAAAAAACAACCAAAATTACCTTTGCTGATGAAATAGTTTTGTCAACTTAAAATGTCACCCAAAAGACTTATACTGCAATTCTCAAGAACATCCCTGCATATGACCTAAAATACTAATTCGATATGCTTCTTGCATAACACCGTATACTGTCCGAAGACCACTATATCGAATAAAACAAAATAGTTTTTAAGAAAAAAATGACTTTTTTCTCGTTTTGAAAAAGTCCTATTTACTTTGAAGCGGAGTGGGGCATAACCAATCAAACATTTCTTTATTGTGCTGAATACATAAACAACATTTTCATTAAAAACTGACTGATGAAATTCATCTAGTTATTGGAGAGTCTTGCTTACCAATCAAACGAGTTTCAATTACATCTTTGGCAAAATTTAATTGAAGTACATTGATAAATTGAAAAGAAAATAGTTGCACTAATTTTGTTTTAATTTGAATTTTCAAATTTGTTCCTTTCAATTAAAATTTTGAAAAAGTCGAAAATGCATATTTAGTCCGAGGCCCATCTGTTTTCGTAAATATTTGTAATATTTCATCAACCAATACAATTTTTCTAATGAAAATGACAACATAAATTAGCATAACTTGCAAACTAGACCTATGGTTAACTTGTCGATTTCACTAAGATATTCGAGGATATGATGTCAGTGCCTGCAAAGACCATCTGAATCAATTAATTCATTGATATTGCACTGAACACTACTAAATTTCATTTCTGATTCCCAAAGGCTTTTTACATGTAAACTTATGTCAAATGAAGTAAAATAAAATACTTTCTTTAATTCACATTGTTCAAGAAACATTGATTGTGGCATATTTCGTCTACATTACAACTTCTTCAGACTACAACAGTTGCTGAAATTTTTAACAAAATGTGATCTACTGATCTCCCTCTCAGATTTTATGTATGAATAAATGATATTTTGTTGAAAATTGCAGTAACTGTCGACGGAAACAAATTACAATGAAAAATAATATATGTTAATCAACATTATGCCGTTTTACTTTGAAAATGAAATCATCTTGAACTCGTACAAAATCTGTTAGTTTAATGATAAGATTTGTAAAGGCCAGTAGCGGAAAACAACCGTCTATGCTCTGCACACCATAGGTTGGTTCTAGAGTGCAACACTGCGTTTGTCTTTGTGGTCAAAAAGTTAAATCAAAGTGATGGTTTTCCTGTGTAAGTGAATGATATGTAAAATAATATAGTTGTGATGGTGATGATTTTAAAGTAGTCTTTACCTTAACACTGTAGGCTAGTGACAGTGTTACAGCTAGAGGTAAACCCTCTGGCACCGCAACAACAAGAACAGTAACACCAATGATGAGGTGCCTCACCAAATTACTGGCATAAGAACTGTCCCATGGCTTTCCATCTACCACGAATGTTGTTACACAGAAGTGAACGATAAGAATGATAACAGTAAGCACTGCAATCGTCGATCCAGCATAACCAATTTGGATGGCCAACTTGGTTAGTTTGGCCTGTAGAACGGACTTCTCTTTCTTGTGACTTTCCGGCGCCTCTTTTGCAGGTGCTACATGATTCTCTTTTCCGTCTTCTTGAGGTGCCGCGCCGTCCAGTTTGTTGACCACAGGTGCTGGTGAGTTCATGTGGCTGTTACCTGTTACATTTTCTTCTTCGCCTATTGAGAAACGGTATACAAGAGTTGATAAACCAGGATTTTCAGTTGTTAAACGCTTTATATTAAGAATGTGGGAGCATGCAATTAATATTTTCAAAAGGTTCACAGTTCACATGATTTTTGATATCATTTGAGTTAACTGCAATCAAATTAATACAAATGAAAATTTCTGGACACCATGAGGTTTTGGCTGGAGTACCACGGAGTATTTGGCTGCTGGAAGAATATGTGGAGGATTTTTCAATACTCAAAGCAGGAAAGGAAAGGAAATATGCAGAAATTCAATGAACAATTCACTTCTCCAGTTTGAATTACGATTGTCCATAATCATATTTGAAGACAGATCTAAGCAGGTAAGGATATTTGCTAAAAAAAAGCTCAAGGTAAAACTTAGTAGGCAATGCTGAATTCGAAGAGATAAAGTTTATGAAGCACGTATCCATTAGTTCATCAATGAAAATCTCCAAATATGTGTTGGTCATTAGCAGAATTGGACTATACTTCAATATGAATAATATTGAATATTACCTTTGCCTAGAAGCAACTCACCCAATAAAACAGTCAGCTTTCTTGAGAATTAAGATTTATTTTTCAAATACAAGGTCCTTTTAAAGGCGAACTTTTCGTAACAGGAGGTAGAACTAATCAAAGCATACCATTTCGCAAAAAATCATAATATGTTGCAACAATTGAGAACCTCAAGAAAATCAAAGATGAAAATGATACTAATCTAAGGTGGTGTGCGATGTTATGAATAACAGAATCTTATATCCTTTGCCTTCTATAAACTCATTTCAGTTTCTTCATCATTTTAACCATATCGGTTTTTGGAGGTCTTCTCGTTATTCCTTCAAACCATTATTTGTATACATCTGGACATTTTCACCGAAATTATAGTATTTGCAACATTGTTTAACACGAACTAGAGCCTTTCGAGAAATCAATGAACAAAAATCGTTCTACTTTCATGTAAATATATCGCAAAAACACTAACATTCAGTTAAACCACATTGTGAATTACAAATTAAAAATCTAAATTAATAGCAAATTTGCGGTACCTTTTCTATTTCCAATATTATAGAGAATGTTCCAAAATTGAAGGTACAAACGAAGAGCAGTGATTGCTTGGATGATATCAATAATAACATTGTCATAAACATGGGCCCGCAAACGCTTCGTTTTCGAAATACAGGGTGATAAAGTTTGAATTTTTTCTCAGTTTTTTCCCCATACCATCTGCATTTCTTAAGATGTTCATCAGAAATTTGGATTTTACACTTTATGGTTTACATCATATTGACATGTCAATTGCCTGTGAAAATCTACAGAGTAATATTTTTCTGGAGCAACGTCCCTTTTTCCTGTCCGAACTTTTTTATATAGGTACAAATAGATTTAAAATATGAAGAAGAATCTCGGCTACCTTCTAAAACTTTCTGATTCACTGTGATTTTTTCGTATCTGCTACCGTTTTGGAGAGAAATATTGTTAAACCATTCTCTTCAAGTCGTCAGGAAAAATCAAAAATTTTCAAAACAATTCAGTAGGCTCTGGCATATTTTCTTATAATAATCATCACAAAAATTTTAAATTAAATACAAGAAAAACTCGAAAAATAGTCTTAATAAAAAGACTAAAACAGAAAACGTATTTAACAATTACAACAGAAAATTTATTCAACAATACCAACAACAAAACTGAACTACAACAAATGTTGGGAATGTCCTCCAACCAATTTAGATTTCTTACATGTAAGCCAATTTAGTTCTCGGGTTTTCGAGTCTATTTGATTTCTTTTCTTGATTATGCCTACAAGTGTGCTATTTATATGCATCCACAAGTATTTTCTACTTGAGACCTCTGGTATTTGTATATTATTCATATATACTGGGATGTCCGTAAGTAGAAATTCACTTGCTCAGCCATTTTTGTATTTCGTCCAAATGATTCTGTAATTTATTGGTGGCATTTTGTGGATATTCATCAACAGCTTGAATGCCTGTATCGTCTGCGAAAGTTCCGAATTTGATATAAGGATTTGTAGAAGCTGTGTACAGCACGTACATCAGTGGTCCAATGATGCTTCCCTGAGGAACTCCTGATCGTATTGGGGAGTACTTCGATTCCTCACTACCAACTCGCACTCTAACATCTTTTACCAAGATAGGATTTTAATAATTTCTAATAACATCCAGACAGATGATTTTTGATGTTATGCAGCAAAGCAGGATGCATGATTTTATCAAAAGCTTGACTCATGTCCAAGAATGCTAATGTCTGTGTTCAATGCGCTTTACTTATTACGAGGTTAATTCTATGGATTTGCTATATAATGGATTAGTTTGACCAGAATTCAAACTGATGATCTGGTAAGCACTCCTCTGTATTTGGGTAGGAAGCACTAGTCTTTTTCAGGGTTTTTGATAAAACTGGGGACAAGTCGGTTGGACGATAGGATGTAATGGTGTTTTCATCATTACCTGGTTTAGATACAAGTATAATCTCAGCTGCTTTCAGTTGTTATAGCCAATAGTTCAGTATTAGGATGGCACTCAATATGTTATTAATTATTTACACTCATTTGTTTGGTAATTCTTTGTTTATTTTGGTGTTATTTTTTCAGATATTGCTTTTTATTAATATTCAGGTATTCTATTTCATTTTGAACTTGCTTTATAGTGATTTTCCTCACAGGTGTGGTACTTGTAGGATTTTCCAGTAGCTCTCTTTCCACATCGTTATCAGTTATGTCATTATTTGGAGTGAATACTTCACCAAGATGTTCAGCAAATATTTGTGCCTTTTTTTTTAGTCGGCCTTGTCCATTTCAGCGTTGATCCTTTTATGTTGTACAACGGTGGTATATGGTTTATTGGTTTCTTTGAGTTTTTTATGGGTTCCCACACCAAATTATCATAGATAGAGATAAGTGACATGCTCATTGAATGATTTTTCCCTCGTTTCTTTAATTTTGAATTTCAATCAGTTTGTTATCCTATTTTGCCCTAAGAGTTTCTTTGTACTCTCTGGAACATTATGTCCTATCTTCCTTTTTCTGGCGTAACTTGTTCAAAAGCTTGTCTAAGAACACTTCTGAATTCTCACTTCACTTGTATTCCGTAGGGTGATATCGATATTTATCGGAGTTTGTCTTTCAATTGTGCAGCTTAGGAGTAGGTTTTTATTTATTACCAAACCACTTATTGGTGCTATGATAGGAGAGTGGTTGGAAGATAGATCAAAGAATGGGAAAATATCCATATATATGGTAGATACGCCATTTATGAAAAAGTCCAACAGATCAGGAGTTTTGCCAGGGTCTGTTGGAAAGTTTTACCATTAAAAACACATGAGTTTGATTAGATCTGTCTAAACTAATAATGAAACCATAAATTTATCCAAAAGAACCAATATTGAAATATTTGATTAACTTTTTTTTTCGGAAACAGTAGGCAATTGATATATTATATTATATATATATATATATTTATAAGGCAAGTAGTATTTTTTAAAGATAAAACCAGAAACAAAATTTTGTCTCCTTTGAATATTTATTTATTAATTTTAATTACTTTCGTATATCTGTTGGGTTATTTATTTCATTGTATATTGAGTTTTGATTATAAACGTCTATTAAATGTGAGCGGTGCTTGTTTTAGACATTAATTTAATTCTAAAAGTTTTTTGAATAAAAAAATTCTTTTGGAAATTAAAATTGTAGAAGATAAACATATTTCAATTTGTTTTGATATTCAAATTTTTTTTTAAACAGCCTGTGTTTCGAAGACGAAATTTTTGCGAGTCCATGTTTATGAGACGTTCCTTCTTTATACCAATAAAGTGATTTCACCTCTTAGTTTGTACCTTCAATTCAGGAACATCCTGTATAGGCAATTTTTTGTGAGAAATGGTTTCTTATGGCGAGTTCTACTTCCTGATAGAAAAAGACACACCTTCGAATATTGTTTGTATACAAGAATCGATTCTTCTCTTTAAATCGAAAACTGAAATTAAATGATGGAAATAAATTTGCATTTTGTTATGAGAGAAAAACATAACTGCTGATTCCAGTGGTACGCTAGCAAAACAGAACAAAGATACCAAATATCCCCCAAGACGTCACAGTGAAAATGGTTGTCATACAATGAAATGTTATCAAGTCCCAGTAAAAACAAAACAAATTTAAAACAAACTTTCAGTTGAGCAGTACAGAATCTAAATTAAATTTAACTGAAGAGCACTGGAGGAACGTGAAGAAAAAATAAACTAAGTGAAAAACTATATGGAATATTTTTGATGCTTTAACAAAATTTTATTTGCAACTGTGAACCTGCCTTAAAAAAGTATCTTTTGATCTTAATTCCAGGTTATGTAATTTCAAGATGCAAAACTAAAAAGTTAAAAACTGGTAATTAAAATAGGGTTTATTCACCTGTGAGACTTTTCTTCTTCCGCTGCTTTTTAGCTTCTGTACAAAAACACATGCAAAAGGAAAACATTAGCAATCTCAAAACAATTCCCAGAGTCCTGACATGGGTGAAATGAAAAACATCACAACATAATCCTTACAGTTAATCTACTGACACATTAAACTTATTGGTACCAACAATATTTGAAAAAAGTGACGCCACAATTGTGTGAAACCCCATGATTTGTATAAATAAACAGATCATAATGTTGAAAATTTCCCCTATTCGATCTTTTCTGGAAATATTTTTCGGGTAATGAACGATAAGGAAAAATTGAAAAAAGTAGAAAACCTGTTAAATTCACACAACTGTGGGGTTCAAATGTGAAAAGGGGGGGGGTGAAAAATCTACGGTTATTGAGGGCGGGGGTGGACACAAAAAATTCTTCATAAAATATTCAAAATGGTTGTGTTCATGCTTTTCATTTGGGGAAAATACTTCAACTAAAATGTTTTTCCTAGAAACTTTCAATTGGGTGTTAAGGTTCAACTACATATATGAAGTGATAGGCGCGCATACAACATTTATATTATATTGCCAGACCCACAGAATTTTCCAATCATTATCAATAACGACAAAATGGAAAATCAATCATAACTGGTAATATCTATTACGCTACATTGAAGTTAAAGCACTGTAATCAACTTAAAATAAGTTTCCTGTGGAGTAAATATAATCAGTTGTAATTACACAAATTCATATTTGAATTTTCAGTATTCAGGAATTATTCCAAGAATTGCGTCCATTATCTTCAGTCAGCTGAATGTGCTTTTCAATAAAACGTTTCAGGACATGAAAAATCAATAGGTGGTGTTACATATTTCACGTAAATAATTCTAGCTTACACCAAAAACCGTTGTGAGTTTAATTCATAACAAATCAATATGAGTAAACCCGTAATTCTGGAATTGATGAATCATAATTTTGAATTATTTTGGTGCAGTTATTGGGTTTCGGATACCTTTTAATTGAAATAAATGGTTGATCGTCCGATGATACGTGTGATCTAAAAAATCTTGAATAAATATTATGTTTATGTTCTGCACATTATTTTGCATGACAAGTTTATCATGTAAATTTAAGATTTTTCAATTTTCTTGATATTTTCATGTAATGAATCAATTCTTCAACTCGGAGAAATCCTTAAAATACGAGAACACGAGCAAGATTAACGAATTTGACAGGGAAATCTTAAAGTTACGAGAATAACTTACCAGGAAAAACTTTCTCTTCAAATGTAAACACCATAATATAATCCCGAATTTTATCATGAATCAAATCATCAAGTAAAGTCAACTTTGATTATATGGGATCCAAAACTCAAGAAATATAATATACTAAAGCAATAATTAATAAACGAAAAATCGACCAAATAACTACATTGCCGAGCATAATATTTAGAGTCAACCCGTAATTTGCATTCATTTTACAAATCTTTTGATTTTTCGTATTTTTTCGGTTGTAACGTAGTTACTAACTTTTTGCGATGGTTCAGTTGTGAAAATCCATTCCAATTGGTGTTGGACTCGAGGAGGTAGTGGTTGAAAGTCCGCATACTGGACTAAAAGGGTACGTAATCCATCTGTTCGCAGAAACTCACGTTCAAACTACGCCATTTCCCTGCCAGATGGAAGCAAGCGACCGTGATCTTCATTCCGAAACCAGGTAAAGATCTAAAATTCCCCCAAAATCATCGACCCATTAGTCTACTGTCGTCTATAGGGAAAATTGTCGAAAGACTCATCCATTCCGCTTATCTGACTTCGCCATCAGTAATAATATTCTTCCCGATGAACAATTCGGGTTTCGACCCCAACACTCCACCACCTTACAACTACTCAGAGTCGTAGAACACGCCCAAACTAGTTTCGAATGGAAACAAGTAACCGGTGCAGTTTTTCTCGATATCTCGAAAGCGTTCGACACAGTTTGGCACGACGGCCTCGTCTTCAAACTCCACGAAGCGAAAGTACCAAATCAGCTGTGTCAACTCATCCATTCATATCTACAAAATCGCTCCTTCCAAGCGAAAATTTCCAACGCGATCTCTCAACCTAGAGATCTCGAAGCCGGGGTGCCCCAGGGCAGTGTTCTCTACCCACTTCTATACGCTCTTTACACAGCGGATATTCCCAAAACAGACCGCTCTTCGCTGGCAGTCTTCGCAGACGACACAGCAATACTTGTTCGATCCAAAAAGCCAGAGCTAGCTACCAAATATCTCCAGGAAGTCGTCGACAAACTGGAAGAATGGTGCTGTAAATGGCTTATCAAAGTCAACCCCGAAAAAAGTTCCCCTATGCCCATGGCACGCAGAACAGCACCACCGTCAGGACACGTCGAAATGTTCGGCGAAAATATCCCCTGGGAGTCGCAAGTCGAATACTTAGGTGTCATTCTTGACAAACGACTCTCATTCAATCAGCACCTGGACCACGTCGCCCGAAAGGGAAAAATGGTGCTATCAAAACTATCTCCGCTGCTTTGCCGTCGCAGCAAAATGTCCATCCCCAATAAACTGACCCTTCCGCATGCTGGATCCACGGACTCCCTGCGTCGAAGCTCCAACAGTTACAAATTTTCCAAAATAAAATACTCAGGACCATATTCAACACACCTTGGTGTGTTTGCAATTCTCAACTCCACCGCGAGGCGAACTTACCACCGTTAAAAGAATTTCTCCATGAAACCGCCCTGAAAACACTCGCTAAAGCAGCAAGCCATACCAATCCACTAGTCAGACAAGCCGTCGACTATGAAAACTCATCGTCCAGATACAGGCGCCCCAAGCTTGTACTCCAACTCAACCCCAATGACAATCACTAAATCAGTGTTTCTCCTAAATCAGCACCTAGTGCAAATACTTCCAAGGAAAGTCCGATAAATAACCAACCGATGGAAGGTTGACACACCTTTCACAGCCCCAACAGTCTGAAAACCTCCTCTGGATAATCGCTCTAGAGGAGGAAGACGTCCAAGCCATCATCATTGCCACTCTCATATCCCGATACGAGTTAAAGGAGTCTATGATTCGTATAGCTCGAAACAGGACTTTTATCTGGTAGACTCCCTCTTTTTGCTGAGTTTTTGCAACCTAGCTCACTGAGCTAGTTTGGGAGAGCCCAGGAAACTGAGATGTAGTGAACCCAGCACTGTTTCCACTCCTTATCAGTGGGGTGGATTCGTCCATAGGGAGGATTCGACCTGTATAAAAAAAAACTCACGTTCAGAATATCTCGAGAAATGCTCCAGTGTTTAGCGGGACTTGACGATTCGACAGGCCTCGTCCTGAACCAGAATCGATTGCGAGAAGTTTCTGGTGTTAGTGGATCTCAACGATACGGTTTAGACCGTTGGTGCTTGCAGCCAGGATCAATTGAGGCATCAATCTTGAAACTATCTTGGTTCATGGGACTGAGTTCGGGTAGGTGGATAAGAAGCCCTCTCGGCCAGTAAGTTGTGTCACAAATTAACTCGGGTACTGACACTGCAGAGCAAGAAGAGGTTGGAAAGTGCTTCGCTACTACCAGTCACGGTGTAGGTTTTCGGACTGAAGCCGAAACTGGAAGCTTCGGGGGTTCAACTCTTCGGAGTGGTTTTCGCTAATTCGCGATGATGAGGCTCAATCCTTATCACACTTCCTGCTTCCTGGACAGATTGTGGAGACTGCTGAGTGGTCATTTGGGGAAAGAGCCATGCTCACATGCCAGTAACTTAACCGGTAGAATTTACGATGGCCCGACTTGACCTATGAGCAGCCGATGTCCCATTTTGGATAAAGACTCCATTTCATAACCAAATGGAAGTCGCTCAGCAATACACACGTGAGCATATCTCTCGTCTTATCATCACCATACTCTTATACTCTTACACAACTCAACCTTGCAATCTGGTGTTCAAGCGAAAGCGGCGGTCCAGTAGCCCAAGTTCGAGAAGATAATACAGCTGCATAAAGTCGCCTCCTAACTCTGTACCCACTAACGTCACATTTCATAGCCATATTTCAACAATTACAATGGCAGCACAACTTAATCAAACAATATGTAATATACAGATAATACCATTGAAACAAAATATATGCTGATAATGATTTTTAGGAACTCAGATGGGAGACCTTTTTTTGTCAAACACTTATTGAAACAACAAGAACTTTTTTTATTCAACCAATCACGATAAAATCATCGCATATAGAGACTGAACTATGTCCCAACCGAAAAAACAAAAGATTTCCGAAATAAATACACATTACGAGATGAACTTAATTTTATGCTTGGCAGTGTATATAACTTATACAGAGGTGATTTAAAAAAGGTCAACATTGGAAGAGAGGGAATAAAACTGGATATATCTTTAAATGGACGAAGAAACAATGTGTTTTCCTTTAAATATAACTGCAATTCTTCATAATAACTGTTATATAATTACTGCTTGCTTTTGGTTCAGGTGTAAATCAAAGATTCCGATATTTTTTGATTTGAAAGTAAAAAAAATTATTACACAATGAAGATCATAAATTAAATATTGACATCATAATTAAAAGATATCAGATTAAGAAGTTGAATACGCAAAATGTATAACAATTTTAATGTTCATATGAGGGAAGATAAATATTCGTTATATTTTAACACGTGACCCAGAAAAATGTCTGAAATATTCTTTAATTTAATTTTAATTGCGTACAAATTGTCGATGTGTCTAGAAAGTGCTAGTACTAGAAGTCGATATCTTCATATTTCAAAGTGGGTCATTAGAGGAATGAACAATTAAAGAAGATAGGGGAAATACGTAAATCAAACATCGACAAAACACACATGCTTCAGTGGACAGATTCAATATACCTTTCTTCATCTTCTTGACTTCCGCTTCATGTTCGTCAACTGCGGCACCCAGCAGTGTGAAAATGATACCCGCTTGTGAATTTACACCGACAGCAGTCACCAACATTTTTCCTGAACCTTCCATTACGTGGGTACCAGAGAGCACCATTGGATCGAAGCTTTCTCCTTTCTTTACATGGTCCGATTCACCCGTCAATGATGATTCATCCACCTATAAAATGAATTTGATGTCAATAACCACTTAATAGATCTAACACGTTGACATCAATATCTCGTCATGCTGATTCGTTTCATAAATCACTTGTGTTTCAAAACAAATCCATTTTTGCCAAAATTTACTCATATAAAAAAAATAAATTATTTCTCCTATTTTTAATTCAACAACAATTGCTTCGTGATACCATGATTTCATCAGATAAATCTTGCTACTTGTTCGAACCAAAATTTTAATATTCTTGTACCTGACAGGTAAATACCAGCGACAAGCTTCTTTGTAACGTTGTAACAGTGCGGACAGCTCAGTTTTAGAGCATACGGAAGGTCCGGGTTCGAGAGAACAAAAATCAACAGTGCTGTGACCTTAAAGTGGTGCAAAATGGCAGTAACAAAGCCTACCCAGAACACAACTGAACTCCTAACTCGCACAAGCTGAAAAAGCTTCTGAGGGACCTTCACTGAAGATCTAGGAGTATCAGGATAATAATAATAATAACTAGTTTCCACAGATAACATTCATGTGAGATTTAAGTAGTATATTTTTATTTATTCTCGTCAGGTTAAAGGATTTTACACTATTTCATTTTGAACATGAATCGAACCTTCTTTCCAGTTGCAATACAAAATCAGCTTATTTGAATTTTGTTACCCGGAGACATCTGAATTGTCGGTATTTGTGAAGAAATATTTATAAAAAGGCGCAGATGGTTTCGAGGAAGGAAATATGATATACATTCTGTCAAGAAAGTACCGGGAATTATCGATTTAAATCTGGCGGGGCAATGAGGCAGGTAAAATTTTTTTTCCTAGGTTGGTACCACTGTCCTTAATTACTATGCCAAGCTTGAGCGGGATCTGTCAACTAGTGTGTTTGCAACAGCTGATTAAGTCAGTCGATGTCAGAGTGCGTGACGATTTTTACTATGGGTGATTACGTTGAGCAAAGAATTTGTTTAAAGTTTTGTGTTGCAAATGAATTTTCGTGTTTCATTGAAAATGTTACAAAAGGCCTTTGGTGATAATGCTCTATCGAAAACTCGTGCATATCAGTGGTACAGAGCCTTCAAGGACGGTCGTGAAGTGGTCGGCTTCGATCGAAGATAACGTCGATAAAATTAAGGAAAGGGTGCTGGAAAACCGTCGTACCAGCTTGAGAGAGATAGCACATGATCTTAAGATATCCCACGAGTCCGCACGTACGATTTTGATTAATATTTTGGGCATGAGAAAGGTGGCCGCACGACTCGTGCCGAAAGACCTGAATTTTCTTCAAAAACGTCATCGCGAACAGGTTGCTTCAGACATGCTGGATCGCTGTAATTCCGATTCTACATTCATGGAACGCATTATAACTGGTGATGAGACCTGGGTCTACGAGTACGATATGCAAACAAGCCAGCAATCATCGGAATGGGTAGCAAAAAATGAGCCGAAACCGAAAAAACCACGCCAAAGCCGCTCGAAAATGAAGGTGATGCTCATTGTTTTCTTCGATATCCGTGGCGTGGTGCACTACGAATTCGTTCCAGAGGGTCAGACGGTAAACAAGGAGTATTACCTAGGCGTTATGAAACGTTTGCGTGAGCGTATACGTAAGAAGCGGCCAAATTTGTGGGCGAACAACTCATGGATTTTGCATGACGATAACGCGCCTTCTCACCGAGCTACGATTGTGACTGACTTTCTCGCCAAAAACTCAACAAACGTGCTTCAGCAACCACCGTATTCGCCGGATTTGGCTCCCTGCGACTTTTTCCTCTTCCCAAAACTAAAATTGCCCCTTCGTGGCACCCGTTTTGAGTCGATTGAAGCCATAAAACAAAATTCGGCGCGAGAGCTAAAGTCCATCCCGGAAAGCGCCTATAAAAAATGTTTTGATAATTGGAAGTGCCGTTGGCATAGATGTATTGGAGCAATTGGAGCCTATTTTGAAGGCGACCCAATAAATTTTGACGATTAAATGTAAAAATGTTGTTTTAATTGAAAATTCCCGGTACTTTCTTGACAGAGTAGTATGATGGTACACATACAGATTGTCAAAAGTCTTGGCCCCCTTAGGTTTCTCAAGAAATAAACAATCTATGTTTGGAAATGAGATTAATATTTTCCTCTCTTTCAACTGCAATATATTTGATTTTGTTACTGATTGCTTTATGCAGGATGAGACAAAATAGGAAAAATGAGAAAAAAATCTAAATTTATCGCTTATTTACCTTTGATTAATTATAGTTATTCTACAACTGAATCAAAATTCAATAGTTCGTAATACCACCTCTTCTTGCAATCCACTGCCCAATAAGCCTAGACATCCCACGAAATATTAAATATGTTATATTATGCAATTTCTTGCTAAAATTAAAGGTTTTTGAGAAAAAAAATACTTTATCAACATGATAACGCGAGTCGTAGAGGCTGAAATTAAAAACTGTTTTTCGGGCGCCATTTTTAGAGGGCTGTAACTAAGCAGGGGGGCTCAAAAAAATAAAGTTTATATGAAAGACCCAACCTATTTTTAGACAAGGATCATCATCCCTTAAATGCCTTTCCTTTTCGCAACTATTTAACCCTGTATAATGAATATAATCCAAAACGCATTAAACCGAGGAATGTCGTGTCAAAATTTACCTTTTTGGACAGCAGACAATGAACCTCGCCCAAAATGGCCAAAAAATGCAACAGACTGCTCGCAAGATTATGGCGTCCGTATTTTGGGATGCGTATGGTATTCTGACTACCTTGAAAAAGGCTACACTCAATAGCGATCGCTGATCGCTACATGGCCCAACTGGATCGTCTCCCAAAACATTGTAGCTTGACGCGCTGGGGGCGCTTATCTTTACTAGGATCCTAGTTTCATCCCGGTGAAATGGAGGGTTAAGCCACGTTGATGCAATCAGTGATAAGGGTGTCTGTCGCAGCACAGAGCTTCACACTTAAAACGTACTCTACCCTATTGCATTAAATCTCCGGATTTTTTTGTCCAATGGCCGAGTGCGTTATGTAGCATACTGCTTTACCTCAGGAGGGTGGAGGCCCTCGAGAAGTATTCGTACGATCTTGCTACCCAATTTGGCTTTGGAGTCGAAGGGGCAGTGGTTGAAAGTCCGCATGCTGGACTAGAAGGGTATTCTATCTATCTGTTCGCAGCAACTCGTGTTCAGGATATCTCGAGGAATGCTTCAGGGTTTAGCTGGCCTTGACGGTTCGACCGGCCTCGTCCTGAACCAGGATCGATTGCGAGACGTTTCTGGGGTTTGTCGAACTCGACGATACGGCTAAACCGTTGGTGCTTGAAGGCAGGATCAACTAAAAGACTTCACAAAGGTTTGTGGCTCTTAACGTACAGGCCGGATTGACGGTGCTCGAACCAGAATCAATTAAGGCATCAATCTTGAGACTATCTTGGTTCATGGGACTGCGTTCGGGTGGATGGATAAGAAGCCCCTTCGGCGTGTGAGTTGCGTTCCAACCAACTCGGGTACTGACTGTGCAGAGCCAGAAGAGGTTGGATTAGTGCTTCGCTGCTACCAGTCACAGTGTAGGTTTTCGGACTCAAGCCGAAACTGGAAGCTTGGTGGGTTCAACTCTTCGGAGTGGTTCTCGCAAATGCGCGATGATAAGGCGTATTCTTATCGCACTATCTGCTTCCAGGGGGCAGATTTTGGAGACTGCTGAGTAGTCACATGGTGAAAAAGCCATGCTCACGTGCCAGTAACCTAACCGAATTCATGACGGCCCGACTGGATTAACTGAACGTGGGAATTTAGAAGAAACAGCCCCATATGCAAATAAAAAAGTGACTTTTCACCAAGACATGAAACAAGTCTTAGCAACGATGGCAAAATTGCACGAATTGCTTTCGCACCCATTCTTTTCTCCAAAATTTTATTCACGGTGATTTTTGCTTGTTCGCAGACCTCAAAAAAATGCTCTTCCGAAAGTCTTCATCCTAAAAGCTTTTTTGAACTCAACAACCAGGTGTTCATTCTGCTTGGAGTGAGAAGCAGAACAAATTTCCATCGACTCAGTGAATATGATTTATGTAGAAGAGTGATTCTGAGGGAATTTTAGAGAAATTGCCATTAGATGTAACTGCATAACCACATAATGGGAAGATGGCTGCTTCGTTTTGGTTATGAACGGCAGCATCACTTCCACAAGATCATAGAACATACGAAGTCCCATGGATATGAATACCTTTTATCGAAGAATACGTAGCAAATTCATCCGTCCTCATTTCGTTCATCTTCGCCGACGTAACGGATTGGCAGAGAACGTCTGCACTGGAACCAGGAATGGAATACGGTCATCTTTAAGAACGAATTCAGATTCAGTTTGAGGATGTATCCTCGGAAAAGAGTAAGATACCAACGTGATCATCAGGTGTGCGTACCGGACTGTTAGATTATGCTGTAGGTGCGATTACTTATGGAAGTAGGTCCTTATTGTTTTTCATAAAAGGCAATATGACCTTCAGAGTTATGCAGGAAACGGTAGCACCATATGTTCTACCCTAACTTCGAATCCTCCGTAACTCTCTTATCAACCAAGATAATTACCCATCAAATGTTGCAAGAGTAAACTTGGATTACTTTGAAGAAAAACGAGTAAATGTGTAGCCACGTCATCCAAATCTTCATCTCATTGAGCATATGTCCTGTATCGGGTGTTTCTTTTAGAGTGATAGAACTTTCGATAGGGATACCTGTGATTTGACAGAAGGTAGAAGCCATGTTGTTTTGACATTTCTGTTCAGTAAGCATAGACTAATTATCATGGAAAGACTGACGCCGCAACAACGTTTATAAATTGTTGAAATTTATTTTCAAAATCAGTGTTCTATTCGCCAAACTTTTGAAGTTAATTAATTTCGATGGCTTAAAGTTGCCACAATACTTTTAACCTTTCGCTTGAACGTCATCTCCATCATCCAAAGGCAATTTTAAGAGCTACGAGTTTTTTTTTCCTATAAGACCGCAACTGTGATCATCACTCTTCATAGAACACAAAAAGACTCAAATGATACCTGCGAAAATTATCTGACTAATTGGACAATAGTTCATTTCACATTGTGCTAAAAATTGTGATTATTATACGTGCACTCACGTATTTCACGGTACACTTCAATATCGATTTTGGATATCGTTCATCATGAATGAACTGAAATACTTGACATTCTAAGCGAATCCAATACACCAGATGAAAGCGGGTAAATGGAAATTAGTAGTTTTGTAACATGGATAGCATTTATCTAACTGTGGTGCGATTAGTTCGAACTACCAGTCTGCATAATTTCGAGTTTAATTTGTGAAATGTACCTGTGAGCTTTAGGACCTGCATAACATGATAGCAAATACACAGGCAGACGCAGGAAGTGGAACCTACACGATATTCTGTTTGTTTTACATTATATCAATCATTTTAGAGTTGAAAAAAGGGAAATTGAATGTTAATTATTCTTTTTGCTTTATTTATTCTTAAATATTATCAAAAATTTGAAAGAACGTTTGCAAACAGCAACAATACAAGCGGAGATGGAACTTTCCAAATACTAAATGGAAGAAATAAAGAGGACAATCAAATCAATAGAAGACAAGCTAACAAATGGAGTATAATTAAGTATGTAATGTTGCACCCCAAAAAGGAGAAGGTACGTGGCGTCGATAAAGTATAGACCATGGCGGAAGTGCGTGCAAAGAGAAAAGAGATAAAATCTCCTACATTCGATGGAACGAACAAGATGGCCCCTGTATAAATTACAGTTTGAAATAGCTGCGAACACAAATGGATGGAGCAGGGAAGAAAAAGCAATAGCAATAATGATGGCTTTACGTCGAGAAGCACATGGTGTTCTACAAAATATGCTTGACAAAAACAGGAATAATTATGAGTTAGTGATAGCAAACCTGGAAAGAAGGTATGGGGAAGATGTTCTAAAACACATCTACCATCGACTGACCTTTCCGAAGACTCCAACATTGTTAACATATCACTGACAAGTGGGAACGGTCATAGGCATATCAAGAAGACCATGCCAGACACTGGAGGGAAAGGAGGAAACGGTTCATGATTAGCAACTATGCAAAGAGATGGTACGACTATCACCAGTGATATATGATGGAGATGAAAAATGGAACACGGAAGAAATGATCAAGAACCAAAAGGTCGATACCCAATTGAGAATTATCAGGAACTGGGTAAAAAACGGTATCCGACCAAGATGGCAACAGGTCTTCAGGTATAGTGCAACTGTTCAAATTATTAGGGTCAGTAAGACTCGTTGAGTCTTCATAATGGATTGTTGTACCGTAAGTGGAAGAACAACGATGAAACCAAAATCATGTACCGGCTATTATTGCTAAAGACCCACATCAGAGTCATATTAAGAGAACTACATAACAGTCGCAGTGAGGGATATTTCGGTATCAAGAGAACGCTTGACAGAATTCGTGAGAGATACTACTGGGCGAAATGTCGGCATGATATAGAAGAACGGTGCAAACAATTCATTCCTCTAAAAACTTATCTTTAGCACCTTTAGATAAAGTGGCAATAGATAGATGGAACTAAATGCCTAATGGTAGTAGTGGTCTATTTTTTAAAGTGGCCAGAAATAGTCCCTCTTCCCAGGAAGCTGGTTTTCACAGATAATGTAGTAGCAAGACATGCGAGTACCACTGGATTCTGATCAAGAAAGAAATTTTGAATCTGAGTTATGGTAAGATGTGATGAAAATACTTGGGATTTTGAAAACGAGAACAATGTCTCTTCATCTTCAGTCAGATGGAATAGTGGAACATCATAAGAGAACCATTACCCAATTTTTGAACCAAGAAATCAGAAAGATTGGGATAAATTGTGCCACATTTCATTCTTACCTAGAGGAGTGCTGTGAATAAATCCACAGGTTACAGCTTATCGATGTTGATAACAGGAAGATAAATAAAACTGCCCTAGAATCTTCTATTCGGGCTTCAACCAGAGCACGAGGAAATTTGTCACAGAACTAAGAGAAAAGCTTGACAAGAGTGTATGAATTCTCCTGACAGCGTTTGAAGGTTCAGGGTTCATGTTTTGATACCGGGAAGGGAAATCTACGGGCATTAAGTTCAAACGTGGGGATGCGGTATAGTTATAGCAACCTTTGAAGAAGGAAGTGTACCTGATACTCCAAAGACGATAATTCAGAGAATTCAGTTCAGTCCTAGCAGTGAATCAATGGTGGTACACATTGAAAAACACGCACGTTCTATGGTTGAAACGGCCTTAGGTCGCATGAGTCGAGGACTCCTTTTTCTTCAACGACGGCGGCGGGTCTTGAGACATAACCTCTCTTGGAGTATATATTTGTGTGAATAATTGTGAATAACTTGAACATTAATTTCATCTAAGTAACCCAGCTCCTAAACCATCAAAGTGTTACAATAATATTGCTTCTGAAGTAAAATTCGGTAAATTTTATTGATAAATTTGAATTTCACATGAATTTTGGAGCAAGTGATAGATAGATCAGGTCATGACTATCCAGAATACCAGAAAAAGTCGAAATTTCATTGTCTTCGAGGTGATTTTTGAAATTTATAGAAAATTGCGACCTCATATAAATTTTTTGGATATGTCATAAAATTAAGGCTAACTCAAAATTTTTTGCTGCTCAGTAATAGTCGTAATGTATTCAAATAAAGTCTTCTAGAATTGCCATATCTTGATTTTCAGTAACTTTATTTATTGCATTATTGTCTGCCAAAAATAACACGTACGTGAACATTTATAACAGAAATTGCACCTTGTGTCGACTCAAAAATGTTGTAATTATATACAGAAGAGATGATGATAACTAATTTACAGCTAAGATTAATTTCTATTGAATAGTAAATAAACACAAAATTTTATCATTGAACAAAAATTGTTGCACCACACTGTGTTTAGTCACGTTCTATAACTGATGATCAGTTCAGAAAGCAGAACAGAAAATAGTTTTCACATCAGAAAATGAACAAAACAAATCTATAAATTTTTTAGACCTGACAACTACTAGACTGAACAATAAACACAACTTTGTTATATACCAAAAAAACACCCCAAACAGATACCACTACTATCCATTTCACACATTTCAACGTAAGTTAGCGACATTTCTTAATAAAATAGAAAGGCCTTTTACTTGATAGAAGAAATATAACAAAATTTGAATATTAAAACAAATTGAAATATGTTTATCTTCTACAATTTTAATTTCAAAAAAATTTATTCTAAGAGTTTTTTGAATAAAAAATTTTTTTGAAATTAAAATTGTAGAAGATAAACATATTTCAATTTGTTTTAATATTCAAATTTTGACATTTCTCAATATGGTACATCGATTATTCAATATTCCGATTTAATTAATTTTAAAAGTTTTTCAATGAAAATTTTTTGAAATTGAAATTTGTAGGAAGTTAACAGAATGCATCTGTATGATATTTAAAATTTTGTAATAATCCTTCTGTCAAGGAAAAACCTCTTTTCATTATTTTATTGTATATACAATAATTAATAATAATATATTCTGGTTATCATTTGTTTTTAAAAAAAGGTCATAAAATACCTTACAAACTTTGTAATTTCTGTGATGAACATAGAATACGTAGGATTTTTAAAAGTTCACTTCATTCTACTGTTTGTTCAAATAAGTACATTCAGCTTGTCTGGTAAGATATTTTTTGTTAATTATCTTCATTTTTTAAATGTGAAGGAACTTATTTTCAGCAAGTTGTTTTTGAAAAAGGTCTTGGGGTTATGTTTTGCATTTTTGGAAAGGAATAAGGTTTTCATAAAACAAGAAACAAAATTTTGTACCCCTTATGTAATAAGTATTCATTTTCATCAATAATTTATATTTATTTGAATTCTTTTATTCCCTTTCGGTACTGTGTAATAATTGTTAATTCTATATGTCCACTGAATTGAAACAGTGTTTTTATAATACATTTATTTTATTCAATTCTAAAAGTTTGTGAATGAAAATTTTTCGAAATTAAAATTTGTAGGAGGTAAACAGATTAAATCTGCATGATATTTAAAATTTTGGACTAATCTGAAACGTGGTTCTGAGTGGAATACTTTTCTATTATAAACCACTGAAAGTTACATCTTTTTCAAAAACTATAAATTCAGAACAAAATCTGTATACCATGTGCACTGACGAAGTACTTCAAGATGGACAAAACGTACGTTAGTACCATTAAAATAAAGTAAAAATAAAATGATATATTCCGTTATTAAAAAATCGATTATAAATAATTTCCATCAAGAATCGGCCAAATCAATCCAATTTTCTGAAAAAAGGTAGTGGAAATTGAATTTTATTTAATATTCAATAAAAATACCCTGGCTCACATTTGATGTTATTTGAAAGAAAATTTTAACTAGCATACACTTTATATTTTTGAGTACTTTTCAACATTCGATCCATTAATATTCATAATTAATTCATAAGATCAAAACAAAATACATTCTCTCATATGAATCCAAAATTATGCCACACTTTTGGTAGCACAATATTTAGTAGCAAAGATACATTCTGTCAAGAAAGTACCGGGAATTATCGATTTAAATCTGGCGGGGCAATGAAGCAGGTAAAATTTTTTCCTAGGTTGGTACCAGTGTCCTTAATTACTATGCCAAGCTTGAGCGGGATCTGTCAACTAGTGTGTTTGCAACAGCTGATTAAGTCAGTCGATGTCAGAGTGCGTGCCGATTTTTACTATGGGTGATTACGTTGAGCAAAGAATTTGTTTAAAGTTTTGTGTTGCAAATAAATTTTCGTGTGCCGATGCATTGAAAATGTTGCAAAAGGCCTTTGGTGATAATGCTCTATCGAAAACTCGTGCATATCAGTGGTACAGAGCCTTCAAGGACGGTCGTGAAGTGGTCGCCCATCGACGGCTTCGATCGAAGATAACGTCGATAAAATTAAGGAAAGGGTGCTGGAAAACCGTCGCTTAAGAGCTTAAGAGAGATAGCACATGATCTTAAGATATCCCACGAGTCCGCACGTACGATTTTGATTGATATTTTGGGCATGAGAAAGGTGGCCGCACGACTCGTACCGAAAGACCTGAATTTTCTTCAAAAACGTCATTGCGAACAGGTTGCTTCAGACATGCTGGATCGCTGTAATTCCGATTCTACATTCATGGAACGCATTATAACTGGTGATGAGACTTGGGTCTACGAGTACGATATGCAAACAAACCAGCAATCATCGGAATGGGTGGCCAAAAATGAGCCAAAACCGAAAAAACCACGCCAAAGCCGCTCGAAAATGAAGGTGATGCTCATTGTTTTCTTCGATATCCGTGGCGTGGTGCACTACGAATTTGTTCCAGAGGGTCAGACGGTAAACAAGGAGTATTACCTAGGCGTTATGAAACGTTTGCGTGAGCGTATCCGTAAGAAGCGGCCAAATTTGTGGGCGAACAACTCATGGATTTTGCATGACGATAACGCGCCTTCTCACCGAGCTACGATTGTGACTGACTTTCTCGCCAAAAACTCAACAAACGTGCTTCAGCAAATCACCAAATCCGGCGTATTCGCCGGATTTGGCTCCCTGCGACTTTTTCCTCTTCCCAAAACTAAAATTGCCCCTTCGTGGCACCCGTTTTGAGTCGATTGAAGCCATAAAACAAAATTCGGCGCGAGAGCTAAAGTCCATCCCGGAAAGCGCCTATAAAAAATGTTTCGATAATTGGAAGTGCCGTTGGCATAGATGTATTGGAGCAAATGGAGCCTATTTTGAAGGCGACCCAATAAATTTTGACGATTAAATGTAAAAATGTTGTTTTAATTGAAAATTCCTGGTACTTTCTTGACAGAGTAGTATATTGCTAAGGTGAAATTCTGATATTCGGAACAATCGTAACCTGGACAAGATTGTACCAGATTTATGGAATATTTTCTATGTAAATACAGAAAAAAAACCCATAGAATAGAATATTAATTTATTAATATTTGATCTGAAGTAGCCAATTTAATGTATGACTCAACAAAAGGGCCCATTTAGGGTGAAAGTTGCAGAACAGTTTCGATTTTATAACGATTAGTGTAACGCAACCTTGAAAGATACATTTTTAAACATTTATTACCAATCAAGAAACGTTTACAATTTCCTTTCCATATAGAATGCAAAGAGATGTTCATAAAATATCTCAATTCTTCATTTCTCACAGAAAAGTCCGAACAACAGGGATATGGACACATAAAAGCTTTTTGCGACCGAATATCGCTTGGGTCTTGTTTACCTCATCCGAATCAACCCTAAAAAGTTCAGGAAAACATCCACATTTCTCCAAATAATCTTTCAGCTAGATATATTTCTTAGAGGGATGTTCACTAGTTTCGATAACCTGTGTATTATTGGATCCTCAACAGAACGTGATCTTATTGGATCTGGTGAATGCGCACAAGAAAATAATTCGAAATTTAACTCACATTTTCCAAAAAACTGTTGTTTTTTTAGGGTTGATTCTTCTCTAAGACAACTGTTTTGAGGGTGTCCAATAGATCATAAACTACGTAGCTGTGTTCAACTTCAAGCTTAAACTTAAAAATTTCACCTAAATCCAACTGATGTGTCCATATGTACAGATAGATTGCTTAGTTGAAATAACGATTAAAAGTACGAAATTAATGAGATCATAAAATTATAATATGGGAAACAAATTTGGCGCATTGCACAAAAGAAATTTTACAATTCATAAAAATCGCGAAGTTACGGCCGATAAAACACTGTACTAGAGCTTAACAATGAAGTGAACCGAAGCATTAAACAAAATTATGACATATCGATATGAACCAACTTCATTTTGCTAACGGCTAAAAATTTAATCCTTCATATCTTTTTGTGTAATCCAAATTTTGCACAGATTAGAAACATAATGGTTCTTCAAAGTTGATCTTCGAGTTTTTTTGAAGAATAGGATACTATAGGATAGTAGTACCTTCAGCAATCGCCAGGTTTACGAAAACCTGGATAATTCTTGATCAAGTATACATGGTACTGATTTGTTTCAGCCGTTACTATTTGGTAGTTGATCATAATTAAGTTTCAGTAAAAATAAACAAAATTCTACTTTTGCCACTCATTGTCTAGAAAACGGTCATTCCTTTCCCACAATAGATAATCTTAAAATTTTACATGTAGAATCAAAAGGGAAGAAACTCGATTATCTAGAATCTGTTGAAATTTTCAAATTAGTTCACAATAACAATAATGTAAAAATAATGAATGACTGTACGGAGCTATGTAAATCGAAAATATTTGAGATATTTTAAAAGTAACATTTGTTTAAAACCTTTTTCAGCGAACATAAAATGAATTTAATGAAAAGTAAACAAAAATTCAACTTTGCCACTCATTCTTTAGGAAACAGTAATTCCTTTCGACAAAAGAAAATCTTAAGAAAATTTTACATGTAGGTTCAAAAGAAAAGAAACTTGATTATTGAAATTTTCAAATTCGTTCACAATAAAAATAATGTAAAAAATAATGAATGACTGTATGGAGCTTTGTAAATCCAAATAGTTGAGATATACAACAAAATAATGTAAAAATAATGACTGTACGGAGCTATGTAACCCCAAAAATTATTTGAGATATTTAAATGGGTACCATCTGTTTAACAACCTTCTTTGTCGATTGTTGACATTCCGATATCTGTTAGAAGGCCCCTCTTTTTTAACCCGGTTTTTTTATCACGTTCTGATTGTAAACCTCTGTACCACTAGTAGGTGTTACCTAGAATCTATTGAAATATTCAAAATATTTATCACTTTTGTTTAAATACCACTGTGCCACTGTTAGGTCTTCAGTTGTCTGATGATGGGATAGTTCATTTCTCGAAACTCGAGTCACAAGAAAATGTGTAATATATATTTTTTAGTAGTAAAACATAGTAATTTCTACAAATTGTTTTAAGTATACTAATTTTCAATTAGGCATGCTATAAATACAACTTTACGAATGTACATAAAGGAAATAGATTAACATTGTTTTGTATAAAATCCTTTAGATTTTGTTGTATATCATGGATAAGAAGAGAGGTAATTGTTTGATCTCAAAAACGAACAGAAATATCTTCTCATATCATAGGTACAAGACCTCTCGAGTTTGTGATGTCTCCATTGAAATATAAACAATATTTTACGCTAAATAATATATTTACCTTCAGGTCATTAGACTGTATAAGTAAACCATCCGCTGGTAAGAGGTCTCCATACTTAATTTGGCAAATATCACCCACCACAATATCACTAACTGAAACTTGTTTAACTTCACCTTGCCGAATGACAGCGAATTTGTGTTCACCCTCAATTCGACTTTGTAAACCCCTAAACTGTCGTTCCTTCGTATAATCATTAAAAGCAGTCACTAACACTACAACAATAACAGATATTAAAATAGCTAATCCTTCGATCCAACCATGTGACGTTTCATCTTCAGAATCTGTAAAGAAAATAACAAAATGATCAGTGAGAAATTAATTTTAAAGATGGCGACATACTGAAAGAAGTTGCTACAATATCAGCGCGTTTATGTCATTTTGTACATGTGAATTATGCACGTGCATCCTCGACAGGATAGCTTTCTTTTCAGCACGTGTTATATTTATTGATTTATAGGCTAGTGTATACCACAAAAAATCAGGACCCTGAAGAAGATATCGCTGTTTCTCAGGTGAATTCAATCGTTTCTAATACGTTTATGTCATTTTGTACATGTGAATTATGCACGTGCATCCCCGACAGGATAGCTTTCTTTTAAGCACGTCTTATATTCACTGATTTAAAGGCTAGTGTATATCACAAAAAATCAGGACCCTGAATAAGATATCGCTGTTTCTCGGTTGAATTCAATCGTTTCTAATACAGAAAGATATTTTCTCCATTTTTTATAAAAGTGTCGAGCCACACTAGAACTACATTCTCATAAGCGTATAAAAGGTACTCAGCTAAGCCATGAACCATCGATCTGAACAAGTGATGAGCGGTGGCATAATGGCTGGTGAATACGGCGAAAGGGCAATTCCAAGAAGGTTTCCACTGGTGGTGCTGAACACTGTTAGAACAATGTTACATAATCATTATATCGAATCCCTGCTGGTACACTGACTATATTTTCCTTTATGCTTGGCTCAAATGCGCCAATTATACAGAGTTCATTTTGTGCTTACGAAAGAATATCGATCAAATTCTTATTTCAATATAATATCATCATTTAAATGTCCTCCACGTCATCTCTTACAGGACTCCTTGTGAGGTAATTTTCAATGACTCGCCGGCATATTTCGGGCTATATCTCACTAATGCGTTGACGGATGTTGATTTTCAGATCGTCAACAGTATGAGGTTTCGTGAATTCTATGGGTTAGGTTACTGTCATGTGAGCATGGCTCTTTCACCCGGTGACTCCTTAGCAGTCTCTACAATCTGCCAGGAGGCAGAAAGTGTGATAAGGGTTACGACTGATCATCGCGCATTAGCGAAAACCACTCCGCAGAGTTGAACCTATCAAGCTTACAGTTTCGGCTTCAGTCCGAGAACCTACACCGTGACTGGTAGCAGCGAAGCACTATCCAACCTCTACTGGCTCTGCAGTGTCAGTACCAGAGTTTTTCGTGACGCAACTCACTGGCCGAAGAGGCTTCTTGTCCACCCACCCGAACACAGTCAAAGATAGTCTCAAGATTTAATGTCTCAATTGATCCTTATACGAGCACCGTCAATCCGGCCTGTACGTCACGACCCACAAACCCTTGTGAAGTCTTTCAATTGATGTTGGTTTCAAGCACTAACAGTCTAGCCGTATCGTCGAGATCCACAAATCCAGAAACGTCTTGCAATCGATCCTGGTTCAGGACGAGGCCGGTCGAACCTTGAAGTCCCGCTAAACCCTGAAGCACCCCTTGAGATATCCTGAACATGAGTTTTTGCGAACATTTACATGAAATACCTTTCTAGTCCAGCCTGCGGACTTTCAACCCCCTCGAGTCCAACACCAATTGCGTGGCTTGTTTGTACGAATAGTTCCCGGGGACCTCCACCCTCCCGAGGTAACGCAGTATGCTACATAACGCACTCGGCCATTGGACAGAAAAATCCGGAGATTTACTGCAATATGGTAGAGTACGTTAGTTTTAAGGATGAAGCCCTGTGCTGCGATAGACACCCTTGTCACTGTGTGACTTGTTACACTACCTTGCTGACACCACATCTCTTCCAATTCCATATCATTAATTTCAGGTGAAAAAAATCGGTAATCATTTGGCTTTAGCGATGAGAATTGACGGTTTGAGTGACACTATAATTTTCAAAGAAGCACGAGTCAATCATTCCACCAGACCAAATTGCATTTTTTGTCGATATAATGATCTCTCAGCAGTTACAAGAGGATTTTCACTGCCCCATATGCGACAATTTTGCTTGTTTGCATAGCCACCGAGTGAATGTGCTACGTCGCTGAAGAAAATTCGATGCGAAAAATCGTAATCCAAACGTTTTTGTTCAAGCACCCAATCGGTTCTACGCATTCTGTTGTTAGCTGGCGATGAACTGATAAATTTGTATCCTCTTCAACAATTTCACTTACAGTGGAAATATTTTCGATCGAGCGTGCATTTAGATGATATATGGGCCTTAAGACTTCAGTAACAGACCCAGCCTCTTCGAATTGTTTTACTGTGTTACCAATTGTATGATCAGATGGACGATTATGTCGACCATAATCTGTCCATAATGCACGAAACGTACTTACTACAGAATTGTTTTTGTAGTAAGTTTTCACATGTTCAGCAGTTGATAAACGATCAATATTGTTAAATGGCTAACCTTCAACTAAACATGTGAAGCTTCGGATCACAAATGTCATTGGAACAGGGCTGTGAAATTCGGACCACGAAATGGATAACTCGTTGTTTGTCCAAAAACTCCAGTGATTGTTCCAATAGGTACTCATAATGTAGAAGTTTTGAAACACGGATATTTGGCTTTACCGATGATGTTGCATAGCCGAGCTCACCTTACGATTTTTTAACCTAAAAGTCACTATAATATATCCACTTTTTTCCAGTTTCAATTAGTGAGGTAACCAATTTCCAATCCACGTAAATTTGCCTAGGCGAGGTAAGGCCTATTAAAATTTTGTATTCAGATTTGTGTCCATTGTTGGTATTTAATATTGGGCGATCTTAAGTTTGGAGTTTACCGAATCGGCTATAAGACAGTGTGAAAAATATTTTCCTATTTATTGACATCCGCATAGCCCAGGGGTTTTAAAAAAGAGATCCAGTTATTTGACAGGAAAACTATTCCATTAAATATGTAAAAACTCCTAAAAACATAATTTGTTTTCATCTGTAACCAAGTGATCGAAAATAATATGGATTGGTTGAAGGTACCATGACGTCAGATTGAAGTAGACAACACGTCTCTCCTTATCCTTCCTTTGAGCTCTGATTGTCCTGTTGGGAAATGCAATATTTTCAACTGTTTTAAATTCTTCTTCATGGATTGTTATTTTGTAAAAGCAGTTAGCGGAAACTGGCCTAAAGTTGATGAGCTTATGATTGCTGTTTATTCGACAAATAGCCCCAATTTTTATACTGCAGTGCTTAAAAATGCGGAAACAGCAATGTACTCCTATGTATATTTCTAAAGACATCTGTATAATAATCAGTAACTTAACATCAGTTGTAGTGGAAAATGCAACGACAATCCAATTTAAACTTCAAACAGATTGCTATGGAAGGCCAGTAAATAATCGAGTAATTATCTTTATAATGAAATACTAATGAGACACAATATGTTTCCTTAATGAGTGATGTTAAAAAAAGAAAACAGATGAATCATCCGCTATATAATCAAGACTGCAGGCGAGTTTCAACTATATTTGGTAATACTGATAATGGTAAATATAGTCCATCTAGAAAGTATGCGGAAAAAACAAAGCTCAATTGTAATTATTTAGTATATAATTTTAATTCTTGAATTAGAGAATTATAACAAAATATTCATCTTATTTACAACCTCCATTTAACTGTTAACACTTGACTAAACATCGAGGTACACCCGAAACTAGATCACCTCCATAATTTTCTGTGATGGTAGTCCAGGACTGTAAAACTGACTGAATCAAATCATCTTTATTTCGTGGCGCTGCTCGTTCAACTTCAATTTTCATTAGTCCCCATATGTTTTCAATGGGACTAAGATCTAATGAAGCTGCTGGCCATGAAATGGTTGTCACTTGGTGTTCTTGCATTCAAGCTTCAGTAAAGGCCAAGGTATGGTATATTGCATTATCCTGCTGAAAACGCCATCCCTCTAGATATAAAGCATGCGCCGTTTCAAGGAGAAAATCGTTTAGAATGCCACAATACTTTTATACTAATAATGGTACCATCAACTATACAGGAAAGCGTAGCACCACGCTGAGATATTGCTCTACAAACCATTGTTTTGGTGGGAAATTTGAACGGAAACAGTTTGTTTTGATAGGATTTTTAAATGATTTCCACCAAATTGGAAACAACATACATCAGATATTAAGACATTATTAAAATTATCTTCTTGAAAACGTTAGCAAAATTCTATCCTCCGTTCCTTTTGTAAGGGTGTCATTATAGGGATTTTTTTTGTTGGTTTCCTTGATATGTTGTAGCCTTGTCTTGTAGGTGACATACGGACGGTTTCTGGACATTCTTTTATATTTCGTTGATTTCCAAAGCTTTTAACCAATTTGCGAAACCTCAGGCGCAGATTGTGTCGTCCTAAGGCCAATAAAGTGTTTAAATTGTTTTCTTTAATCTTATGCGGTGTTCCTAAAACTGGTCTATGCCTCGTATCCATTTTTATCCTCTTTATTGTATCATATATAACACTTTTTTCCAGTTCAGTCAATTGCACAAATTTTTTAAACGTTTCAAAAACTTTTTTCATACAAATATTCTACCTGTTTTTTTTTTCTAGTTGCGACATTATTTCATAAATTGTATGTCTGTTGACAATCAATAATATTTGACAAATAGTGTTGCTATGCAACTTTGGCCATAGCCGACTATCTGCACAACCTATTTTATACATTACTTTTGTCTTAGAATGTTACAAAAAAGGAGTATTTTAAAATTATGAAAAATAATAAATTCCGGATACTTTCTAGACGGACTATATAACAAAAATAAACGATAACTGCTGTTAAAACGACACAGTTATCGAGCCATTTTCGTACATTTTCATACGAATTGAAGCGTTCTTCAGCGACAGTGTGTCCCAGTAATGCCAATAGATGATTATCGGACGGAGAATAACCTGCATGCTCTAGTTTTTCCCTATTGAACCCCTCGATCTTTCTCTGGCCTGTTTTGCTGTAAGTGATTGTGCATTATAATGGAGCAAAATAACTTTGTGGTGCTTTTTCCATATTCCGATCGTTTTTCACGTATGTCTTTCTTTTGTATCTTTCGAGCAGCATTTCATAAGTGGGTTTTCGATTTTTTCGCTGACTGTATGCAACCCATGTTTCCACTTTCTCAATTTTTTCCAAGATTTCAAACGAATGGCGACGGCTTTCTGCGTGACATTAAATTCTTCCGCAAGTTCTGGTTAAGTTTGAGTGACCCTCAATCAATAAGTCTTTCAATTCGTTATACGTGAATTTTTTTGCTTCCAACGCTCCTGATTTCTCTCGTCGAAATCACCACTTTTGAATTTTTTAAACCACTCGAATCACTGTGTTTTACCAAGTTTTCAACAACTAAATTGATGGCTAGAAACATCTATAGGAAAATTTCGGATTCATAAATCTATAACTGGTACATCTACAACTTTACGGAATATATACAACAGCGATAACTTATTCAAGGCCCAATATTTCATGAAGACATTTAAGCAGATAATCTCCAGTGTTCGGATATAATGAACTCGCGCGGAGATAAATTTAGTCATCTCTCTGTATATGTAGCCAGCGTTAAATTTCTAATCACTACTTCATGCAAATGACTCTTTCCAATTATTATTTCGAATTGTTTTACAATAATAGGTGGAAGAAGTGAGCTTTTAAACTATATTCCCTAATCCGCATGAAACTCATCGTACAAAAAGTTGAATTCATCAACAATATTTGTCTGATCTATGTGGTTTAAACCCGCTAATGTGCGGTTGCCTCTAAAATCAATTAAGAAATTTTGATCCCGGTGGCTGACAAAAAATAGTGAAACCGCAGCTTATCCAATGCGGTTTTACTTCAATGTGACAAGCTGAGAGACCTTTGAGATGACGATATAGCAAGATTAGGGTACGATATCAGATCGATAAGCCTCAAGACATGGTAGTTGGTTTCAACAGTAATTAATCTCGTCAACCTTTGTCATATCAATTTTTATTGAATTATTTCCATCAAAGTATGAAATGAAATTGTAATTTGGGAAGAAAAATCGGAAGCTTCATCATATTATTGAATTAATTTTCATGATAGCTTTGTTCGCTTCGTCAGGACTGGTTTCCTTAGCAACTCAAGTGTACTTCTCAGTCAGTTTCGAATTCTATTTACCTTGAATGTTTTCGGGACAGAAAAAACTTGGAGCGTAGACCTTCACTCTTTTTCTTGCCGTTTATAGTATTCAGAATTTACAAAGCGATAGCCTAATTTTTAAATAATTCTTAGGATAAATAAATAGGCTTCTATATTCTTATGGAAAGTAAGTTTTAACATTTCTTTTAAGTCTTTATCCTTAAAAATTTTTTATTGGGATTAAACCGTCAATCCGGTCTGTACGTCAAGACCCACGAACCCTTGTGAAGTTTTTCAATTGATCCTGGCTTCAAGCAACAACGGTCTAAACCGTATCGTAAAGAAACGTCTCGCAAACGATCCTGGTTCAGGACGAGACCGGTCGAACGTCAAGTCCCGCTAAACTTTGAAGCATTTCTCAAGATATCCTGAACATGAGTTTCTGCGAACAGATAGATGGAATACCCTTCTAGTCCAGCGCCAAATTGGGTGGCCAGGTCGTACGAATACGCAGTATCATACATAACGCAGTCGGCCATTGGACAGAAAAATCCGGAGATATACTGTAATGGGGTAGAGAAACGCTAGTTTCTCTGAGACAGACACCCTTGTCACTGTGTTGGACAACGCAACTCAGCCCTTCATTTCACCTTTGCGGTGAAACTAGGGCCCCAGTCGGATGAACTTTCCACCGCACGGATCCAGTACACGGCGCGAAGTCTCCGCTTTCAGCATCAATACTTGATCCTCCATTTCATCGAAATGACACTACGATCTTAGTCATGACAAGCACCCCCACCACGTCACGGTACAGACACAAATTGGGGGGCGCAATTCAAGATCGTGAATTCTACCGGTTAGGCTACTGGCATGTGAGCGTGTCTCTTTCACCAGGTGACTACTCAGCAGTCTCCACAATCTGCCCAGGAAGCAGATAGCGTGATAAGGATACGCCTTATCATCGCGCATTAGCGAGAACCACTCCGAAGAGTTGAACCTACTAAACATCCAGTTTCGTCTTAAGTCTGAAAACCTACACCGTGACTGGCAGCAGCGAAACAGTATCCAACCTCTAGTGGCTCTGCAGTGTCGGTAGCCGAGCTGTTTTGGGACACAACTCACACGCCGAATGGGCTTATCCACCCACTCGAACGCAGTCCCATGAACGCAGTCCCATGAATCAAGAATTGATGCCTCAATTGATCCTGGTACAAGCGCAGTCAATCCGACCTTTACGTCAAAACACACGAACCCTTGTGAAGTTTTTCAATTGATCCTGGCTTCAAGCACCAACGGTCTAAGTAGTATCGTCGAGATCCACAAACCCCAGAAACGTCTAGCAAACGATCCTGGTTCAGAACGAGGCCGGTTTGAACCGTCAAGTCCCGCTAAAACCCTGAAGCATATCTCAAGATATCCTGAACATGAGTTTCTGCGAACAGATAGATGGAATACCCTTCTAGTACAGCATGCGGACTTTCAACCACTGCCCCCTCGAGTCAAACAACAATTGGGTGGCCATGTTGTACGAATACTTCCCGAGAGCCTCCACCCTCTCAAGGTTACGCAGTATGCTAATAACGCACTCGGCCGTTGGACAGAAAAATCCGGAGATTGACTGCAATAGGGTAGAGATACGTTAGGTTTCAGGGTGAAGCCCTGTGCATACACCCTTGTCACTGAGTTGGACAACGTGGCTCAGCCCTTCATTTCACCTTTACGGTAAAACTAGGACCCCATTCGGTTGATCTCTCACCATACGGGTCCAGTGACCGGCGCCAGTGACATTGCTTTAAGCATCAAGACTCAATCCTCCATTTCACCGGGATGAAACTAGGATTTTGATCAAGACAAGCGCCTCCAGCGCGTCAAGCTACAATGTCATGGGGTGCGCAACTCCGGATCACCGAATTGCGCATGTCTTCTCCGAAATAAAGACTTCGTTTTTACAGCAAATCTTTTCGAAATAATTTTTACAATATGATCGCCAACTTGTGTAATTACTTCTTTAACATATTATCCACTTTCAGCAGCGTTAACTTTTTTTTTCACTAAGAAAAATGGTCAATAGAAAACTTTTCCATATTTCAATACATGAAATTCCACAAATACATAAATGTGTTTGTGATTAATCGGTCATTCAAATGAAATTTGAATAGTTTCTACAATTTTTCTGCTCTATGATATCTCTAGGATAGAATTGATAATATAAGTATTTTCCTTGAGAAATAATTCTGAATGACTAGTTCCAACAAAAATCCTGCAACTGCTTGAACCAATTCAAAACAGATTCTGCACGTAGAACTGCGTAAGCGTGTAGTACTTGAATCTGTTAACAATGAGACCAGCGAACAAAGCTATTCTCGTCTTTTTTGGCTGAAATAAAATAATACTTACGATCCCCTTGTGGTGGCGTATAGAAGGAAAGACCTAAAGACACTATGGCTGCTACTTCTAGAATTATAAGTGTAATATCTTGTAATGCTTCCCATACTAATTGAAGAAATGTCTTCGGAGGTTTTGGAGGAATCGAATTTGACCCGAATGTTTCTCTTCTATGTTCTAAATCTACTTGTGACCCACTAAGACCTGAAAAGAGAGAGAAAACCATCTAGACATCGAATATTAATAATATTAATCGAGTAGTTGTTGCCCCGTGCTAAAAACAAAAATACGGGCAACTGCTCGAACCAAAATAGTCAGTTCGAGGTTAACTTCCGAGTCTCCTGTGGAAAAAAATAGAAATCTCCGGACCATATTTTCTTTCCGGGATTTCTAACGAATTCGATTACGTATTTTTGTTTTGGAAACATGAAAGAAATTGCCTGAAAATAATTAAAAGATAATACAAGAATTAGTTAGTAAAAAGCTCGAAAGCAAGAATTCAGATGTTCCAAATGCTTGATGAGATTCTCTGCCAAAAACTATTAAGTGATTAGGTAAACTGATAGATGAAACAAATTCGAGATTTGAACAAAACACTACGATTATATTTCATTAACAATATGAACACATTTCATGATGAATGATGTTCTTAACTATTTGTTTATATAATAAAATTGATTTGTTCAATTTTACAGCATTCTGTTCGAGGATCCACCCACACAGGATGGATGAACTCCACATGAATCAATATGAAAGATACAGATTGATAAATTGATAATTATACTTGAAGTAAATCGGTAATGATAATACAATTGAACAAGTCTCGCTTCTAAATTGCTTTTATATTATATCCTAGCATCAAACAATCGAAGAAATTTTGCAATGAAAATTAATTCCATCTCTATAAATGTGTAAATGATTACTTCTTTCAGGGTAATAATAAGTGAGAATGTTTTTTGTGTGTGGCGAACAGAATAACCAAAGATAAGTTAATTGTAAATTTAAAGGGTTCATTCCTTGTAAACGGGATTTAAAAAAATTAAATATTGCACAGAATAATTCTGTGAAACCTCTACAAAATTTTAACTTAAAATGATTCAAACAAAATTTTTAAGAATTACATCAAAACGTCTTAGAAACACTGTTTCTAGTTAGGAAGACATAAAGAATTCACATCCCATACAACATTGAAAAATACAAAGGAGCCAATAGAAAATAAATCAATAATAATAATTACGGTCAATGATTTATGTTTTCTATAGATTCGAATTTTTAATGTTGTGTGAAGTGTGAGAATTCTACGTTTACTTAAATCGAAACAGTATTTTGAGTAATATCAAATAGGGTTCTTCTGATTTTCACAAACATTTATTGTTATTTAATAAAACAACTGTTTCCCCATCACAGTAACATCTAGCATTTTGAATGTATTTTTTGCTACTGTAACAGCGAAACTATTTTTGTATTAAATAACAATAAAAATTTGTGAAAATCAGAATAACCTTATTCAATATTATTCAATATGGATTTTCATCAAGTAAAGACTGATTCAATTAAGTATTTTAAAGATATTACGATTTGATTTTTTTGAATTTTCCTCGAATTTTTTTGGATTAAATTTTTTGAAGTTTCATCATTAAAAAATTTTAAATATCATGCAGATTCATTTTGTTAAGCTGCTAATTTTAATTTAAAAAAATTTTTGAATTAAATCAACTGAATGTCTTAGAAAAGCACTGTTTGGATTTAGTAGACTTATCGAATTTAACACTCATTACACAGTACCAAAAGGAATAAAAGAATTCCAAGAAATATAAATTAATAATTAAAAATACTAAACAAATAATTGAAGAATACAAAATTTTGTTTCGTATTTTGTTTTGTAGAAAACAAATCCCTTTCCGAAAATTCAAAACATTACCTCAGAACTTCATCAAAAACAACTTACTTCAAATAAGTTCCTTCAAAAAATTCCCAAAACATGCAGCATATCTTCAAAAAGAATTCCCACAAAGAAAGCATGTTTTAGGAATTTTTTGAAGAAACTTATTTGAAGTAAGTTGTTTTTGAAGAAGTTCTTGAGGTTATGTTTTGCATTTTTGGAGAGGAATTTTGTTTTCATAATACAAGAAACAAAACAAAAATTTGAATCCTCCAAGCATTTATTTAATATTTTTAATTAATAATCTATATTTCTTGGAATTCTTTTATTCCCTTCTGTACTGTGCAATGAGTGTTAATTCTTTATGCCTACTAAATTGAAACAGGGTTTTTTAGGACATTTATATTTTATTCAATTCTAAAAAGTTTTTGAATAATTTTTTTTTTTTCAAATTAAAATTTATGATATTTAAACTTTTGTAATAATCCTTCTTTTAAGTGAACACCTCTTTTTATTATTAATTTAATTATTTCTACTAATTGTTTAATCAATCAAGACGTTTAAAAAAGCTTAGTTTCCATAGGAGCTTCTTTATCCGTGTTCTGGGACACATGTTTGATTTTCTGATATACGCATTTTTTTCAGCAAATATCCTTCACGCATTATATTAAAAATAAACTATTTTTCAGAGCTCATTCGTTAAAGTTCATTTAATTACATACATAATTGTAAGTTGGTTCAAACAAATTGGTTTAAATGTTAAATATTTTCGTCAGTGTTTCCATCCAGAATTTTAACCCTGGAAACAATAGGAGAAAAGAGATGAATTTGATGAATAAGCCGGATCTCAGCTCATTGGAGACGCTTTTGTTCCATTTACAAAAGCATCGATTAATCTGTACGGTATGTGGAAATACCAAAAAATTCGCCCTATATTCGATCATAAAGTGAATTTATCATGTTAACAACGATAGAAACACTCGGAAAAATCACGATCCTTCGAGATATTTCAATCATTTCATTCAACATTTACTCCAACAAAAAGTAATTCAGAAAATATTGAATTTTATATAGTAATAAGAATTTAATTTCTCTTTTCCACGTGGCATTTTGTATTCAACTTGTTATGATCTTGCATTTGACTTATCCTTGGGATATTGTAAACAAAAAATTTATTTGCCAAGTTGAATTTTCAATAAATAAATGAATGATTAAATAGCCCATGGAAATTCTAAATCTTATTCTGTGATTTCTATAATCGAATTGATTATTTTCTACTGTTCATGAGTGCATCATTTTGACCATCAACAGGTGTTAATGTTGATGATTCTATCTGCCATTTATTCATTCACATTTGGAAAAGTCCATTTTGAAAAATGGAAATACAGAAAAAGTATCACCATTTTATAAACTCAACGGCAAAATTCATTGAGTCAAGAATAGTTCAATTTTCAGAAAAAAATGTTGAAGAAAATTCACTCAAAGAGGAAACTTTATTTTTGGTTGAATAGAATAGAAATATTATTGATAAGTACAATTTTCTGGAATCTATATATTCAACTTGATTTCTTTATCTCCATTAGTTTTTATATTATTAAAATTTAAGACAATATTTTCATTCGAATCATTTTTGAAAGAAGAACAAGACGATGAGTATTCAATTTGTTCAACTGGAATTAACTATCACTGATACTTTCATGATGTTTCAAATAGTTTTCTAAAATTAATATGAAGTATTAATGAATTGAACCATATATTTGACTTAATTCCCTTATGTGATCTGAAGAGAGACTTGCGTGAGCTTCTATGATGAAATTTGACTAATTAGTGTCGAACACGTAACTGAGTTACACTTTGTCACGCACTTGTGACTGAAGTTTCAATTCTGTGTAACTATCAAGAACATTAGGAAGTGCTAGAATTGAGTGTTCGTTGTTTAAGTTGATCGGTATCGTGAAATTGGATGAAAATAAATGGAAAATTAGTTATGGAAGTTGACGTCAAAACTTTCCGGACGGGTTCAGCTCAATTAATACCATTATCCCCATTTATCCTTTTAAGTTCATTTTTTTCACAAAATTGAATGAAGGAAAAAATCATTCACATTGAATTTTTTCTCTGTTATATTTTTAAAAAGTCGCTCAATAAGATGAAGAAAGTTTCTTTCAATTGGATCAAAATTATTCATCTGTTGAATACTTTCAATTTGTTTAAAATTCTAATTTAAATGAATCTCACTTGAAAAGTTTCTTAATAAATTGAAAAATCATGAAAACGCAGAATTGAAACGAACGTCTTATATTTAGATATTTAGATTATCTAATTTTTTAAACATATTCTGTTTCTTAAATTTTTTCAGCAAATATTAGTTGAAAATTTGCCAACGTCATCACCTAAAATATTTCTTTGACATAATATGACATTATTTAATATGGTATTTCGCTAGGATTTAAACTATTATATTATTTCTAAAATTCCAAAAATTCTGTAAGATTGTCCATACAATCACTTTGTTTCTAGAAGGAAAAAGAAACACGATCTTTACGCCCACGTCGAAATATTTGTTTTCTGACGTCCTAGCAATAATATTTACTTCAATTTCTTGCGGAGCAGTATATTAATTACTAAGAAAAATATGGATCACAATATTTGCCATATAAGCTTCTAGAAGGAACATACTATTACCACCAAGAGAGACATAGTGACAGATAAACATCATCACGGATATATTCAATCATTGATGACATATTTTGCCATTGGTGGAATGAAGAGTAAATAGTTTTCAACAACCGCCTAGATTGTAATGAAATTCTATCGGAAAATCCATAAATGAAATGCATATCAGTCATTTCCACGTTCGTAAAATATTAAATAGCGAAACGTCAGTCACTCATAATTTGACACATACAAAATTATTAATCATCAGACGTATTCAAATGAATTCCAGGGAATATTTCAGAAAATGAAAACCCATTTGCAAAAGTTTATTGCTCCCGGTGGACCCATTGTGATATGCCATAATTTCATTTCGGCTTCGTTGAGGATAGAAAAAGGTATTATAGTAATATCTTCAATTCAGTAATTTACCACAATTGAAAAATTTTGATTTTAAATTGATAAAAATTGGAAGTCAACTATTGTGATATTTCGAATTACACGTTATTTCGTATAGACAACACGCGTCAAATTTCAATACATTATAATATATAATAACATCTTTGTCCCTTTACTTCTCGAGAATTTTTTCACATTAAAAACATTATATAATAGTTGAATTTCAAAAACATTCTGTCAAGAAAGTACCGGGAATTATCGATTTAAATCTGGCGGGGCAATGAGGCTAGGTTGGTACCACTGTCCTTAATTACTATGCCAAGCTTGAGCGGGATCTGTCAACTAGTGTGTTTGCAACAGCTGATTAAGTCAGTCGATGTCAGAGTGCGTGCCGATTTTTACTATGGGTGATTACGTTGAGCAAAGAATTTGTTTAAAGTTTTGTGTTGCAAATGAATTTTCGTATGCCGATGCATTGAAAATGTTGCAAAAGGCCTTTGGTGATAATGCTCTATCGAAAACTCGTGCATATCAGTGGTACAGAGCCTTCAAGGACGTTCGTGAAGTGGTCGAAGACTTGCCTCGTTAACGTCGATAAAATTAAGGAAAGGGTGCTGGAAAACCGTCGTACCAGCTTGAGAGAGATAGCACATGATCTTAAGATATCCCACGAGTCCGCACGTACGATTTTGATTGATATTTTGGGCATGAGAAAGGTGGCCGCACGACTCGTACCGAAAGACCTGAATTTTCTTCAAAAACGTCATCGCGAACAGGTTGCTTCAGACATGCTGGATCGCTGTAATTCCGATTCTACATTCATGGAACGCATTATAACTGGTGATGAGACCTGGGCCTACGAGTACGATATGCAAACAAGCCAGCAATCATCGGAATGGGTGGCAAAAAATGAGCCGAAACCGAAAAAACCACGCCAAAGCCGCTCGAAAATGAAGGCGATGCTCATTGTTTTCTTCGATATCCGTGGCGTGGTGCACTACGAATACGTTCCAGAGGGTCAGACGGTAAACAAGGAGTATTACCTAGGCGTTATGAAACGTTTGCGTGAGCGTATCCGTAAGAAGCGGCCAAATTTGTGGGCGAACAACTCATGGATTTTGCATGACGATAACGCGCCTTCTCACCGAGCTACGATTGTGACTGACTTTCTCGCCAAAAACTCAACAAACGTGCTTCAGCAACCACTGTATTCGCCGGATTTGGCTCCCTGCGACTTTTTCCTCTTCCCAAAACTAAAATTGCCCCTTCGTGGCACTCGTTTTGAGTCGATTGAAGCCATAAAACAAAATTCGGCGCGAGAGCTAAAGTCCATCCCGGAAAGCGCCTATAAAAATGTTTCGATAATTGGAAGTGCCGTTGGCATAGATGTATTGGAGCAAATGGAGCCTATTTTGAAGGCGACCCAATAAATTTTGACGATTAAATGTAAAAATGTTGTTTTAATTGAAAATTCCCGGTACTTTCTTGACAGAGTAGTATGTTACAATACCGTTTTCAGGATACTATTACTTTTCTGAAGGTTACATGATATTCTGTTTTCAAATTTATTAATAATATTCATTAGGTATAAACCCAACAAAAATAAATGTATTTATTAGTGAAATCATTTCACTTAGTAGTCTAGCTCAACGATATATGTAATTTATGAATTCATAAGAGTTTTCTATTGAAAATTATTTACTAAAAGAGAATAATTCTGTAAAACCTCTACAAAATTTAGTGAGAATAAAAAAATTAAGTCGAAATGTCTCAGAAACAACGTTTCTATTTAAGATGATATACAGAATTCTCCAATAGAAACAATAGGAAATATAAAGGAATCTATAGAAAATATAGAATACTGACCGAAACTACATAATGTACTCAGCTGACACAGTTTTTTCATATAGATCTTATGAATAACAAATTCTATGTATTTCAAAAAATGCCCTCTATAAATTCAAAAATATAGTGCATGATTCAAAACAGCGTTTGGAACTCTCGGCCATAATCGTCAGTCGAATGAATTGAATGATAAATAAGAACAATCAATAAAAGCATATCACATATAACCATATAACATCACGATATACCATATAATATCACGAGGTAGGGAATATAGTAAAGACAGAATTGTTGAAGTTAGCCGAAAACATTTAGAAATTCTATGTCCATGCAAAGAAAAATATATAACACGAAGGTATGGATATTTATTTATCTGTTTTGGGTTAACCTCAAAAAAATCATTCTTTATACTATTCCTAAACCTGTGATCTTATATGGAAGTGGGGTATGTGATAAATTTTTATTAATTGTTCTTATTTATCATTCTAAACAGTCGACGGACGATTATAGATGAGAATTTCAAACGCTCTTCTGGAGAATGCTATATTTTAAATTTAAAAGCATCTTTTGGAATAGAATTTTGTATTCAATAAAATAAAATAAATGGAGATTCATACTTGATATAAGGTATATAAAATTCATTAAATATTTTAATATTAACATATATATTATGTTAGCCTTCTACATATTTAATTTCAAAAAATTATATTTAATATTATAACTTCAGGAATCAAATGAATGTCATATAAGCACAGCTTATATCAAACGACATATAAAATAAACATTCATTATAAGACATCCAAATGAGATAACAAAATCGAATAAATATAAATTGGTAACAAAAATCCTATAAATTAAATATTATTTCATATATCGTTTGATATAAGCGGTGCTTATATGACATTAATTTAATTCCTGAAGTTATAATATTAAATATAACTTTTCGAAACTAAATATGTAGAAGGCTAACAGAATATATCTGTTAATATTGAAATATTTAATAAATTTTGTATTCATGAGATTCATATGGAACAGGTGTATTGGATAAATATGTTATGTAATTTCGGTCAATATACCAAATTTCATATAGATTTTTTTTATTTTAGAATTTTATATGATATTTGAGATTTCTATTTGTCCACTTAAATACAAACAGTGTTTTTTGACATTTTGATTTAATATTTTGTAAATTAAATTTTACAGAGGTTCTCTGGAATTATTCTGTTAATTATTAAAATGAAAAAAAAACCCTCTTCCAAGGAATGAGCCCTTTAAAAATATATCTGTTTTACATGCTCATAATTATAAAGTGTTCTGAAAATTTCTTGGATACGTTTCAGATACATTACATAACAGGTTTGAAGTTTATATGATTCATTTTGAGGGTTACTCAAGATTTATTGGATAGACGTAATGCACCTAACTTTATATCTTTGTCATATTCACTGTTCTATATAGATTTTTTCGTGTTTGAAATATTATAAAATATGAATTTTCAATATGTCTTTGAAAAGAAATGCTGTTTCTGGGTCATTATTGATCTGATCACTACAATTTTTTGTATGCCACATAATATTCTTTGTTCAAATTTGAATTTGCAACAATTTCACTCATTTATACCACTGAAAACAGATTTGAACTCGCGCATTTTTAATTTGTGTCTGTAATCATGAACTGTTCATTCTCGAAATTTCTTGGATACAATAAGAACACGTTGTTGGTAGGTTTTAAATTAACAAATTCATTTCGTTATTGAAAATATATTAATTAGACGAAACGAGTCAAACTTATATTTGGACTAAAACTCTATTATTTGTTTTGTTCTATAGAATTTTTTCACTTTCAAAATATCGCATGATATTTTAATTTAAAATATGTCTTTCAGTGACAACTCCGTTCTCAATACATCATCATTAATGGAATATTTAGAATTGTGTAAAGGTAATATAATATTCTGTGTTTACATTCAAATTTATTCAAAACATTTTTAAACTTGGTAAATACTTCATCTGAATCTGTATTATTACTAAAAACCGTCACTTACCTTCACTAGGCGATGTGTATAATTTTTTACAAATTTCTTGTACCCCTCCTAAGTCAGTTACTTTGTTTACTCCTTCGCGACCTCGATGTTCCATGAGGTCGCGGAGTTGTTTCAAAGTAATGCCATACTGCGCGGGACGGCCGTCTATCGTAGCCATTTCTAACAGCTAAATCTGGAAAGAAAAAAAATACTGTTAATGTTACAAATTAATTTTATTCATTTTTCATTTTAAAATGGGAAGTCTGAAGCTTTTGCACCATTGACTTTGTTCGTTCAACTTTCCGAGGTATTAGTTCGGGGAATACATTTGCTGCCATCTATGGAAGTGAGACTAAAGGGTGCTCAAAGGTTTGTCACTGGTGAAAGAGGACATCAGCGAGAACTCACAATGTGGTTCTCGGTCGTACTAAGACCGTTTATGTGGATCAGGAAGGGGGAGGGCGACAAAACTGAGCCTTGGGGCATTCCAGCGTTCACGTTGAAATCACGGGAACCAACATCATTCACGACCAATTGAACGATCTTGTTGGTGAGGAAACTCTTCACCCATACCAAGATAGCTTATTCAGAAGAACCTTAGACCAAACACGATCGAAAGCTTTGGATATGTCCACAGCAACTGACCTAGATTCTCCATAGCGCTCAATAGTCCTTGTCCACACTTGCATCACACAGCTAAGGAGGTCATTTGCTGATCGGTGTTTGCGAAAACCATATTGTCCTTCACTGATGAGAGCTTTTCTCTCCAGGTATCTAACCATTTCGAGATTAATAGCTGCTTCCATGACAAAATGGATATTATCGCTTTTGGACTGTAGTTTGATGGAAAACACTTCCTCCCCTCTTTGCACTCTTTTATGTATCAGGGATATTTCTTGGTTCGAAGGCACTTCACAGTCAGTTCTTTTCCCCATTTTTTTTGTATTTTTAGATCAGTTATTATTTTACATTTCTACCGTCAACTGAGATTCCAGATTTGAAGTTTATTTTTTTAATAAGTGCAAATAAAGCCAATAGTCTATTGGTATGACTGAGAGGATGTCTGCAGAGAGATGATGCAGATTTTTTCAGATTAGTGAAAACGTGATTTTAATGCTCATCTACCGCTATCGAAAAACGAAACGTGACCGAAACGCCTAGCAGTGGATACACAAGATATATATTGCGTGCACAGATCGGCTTATGACAGTAGAGAACCATTGAGTACCAATCGTATAATGAAGCAGCGGCTTATGCATGCTTCTTTTTTGCGGTTTAAATTGAAACAGTGGTATCGAAAATGCGAATGCGCAGATTTACATCCAACAGAGTAATCAACAATGTTGTACGTCTGTTCCATGGCATTACTGTGCCAAGTTTATTTTTTTGGATGATTATGCCTGCCCTTATGGAGCAAGAATTGTTGATGATGCCTCAGACAATTGTGGTGGTATCCCGCACTTGACCCTACTGCTTCTGTCGCCCAACTTCAATCCTGTTAAACACGCTTGGGACCAGCTACAACTAGAGTTGGATCTGTATCACCCATCCCCCACAGACACTCCAAGAACTAAGGCAGCTTTTACCGCAGCTTTGGAGGGAAGTTGATCAAGACTACTTCAACAACCTGATCGACAGTATGCAGACGCTGTAATTGACGCTGGGTGAAGTCACAGATCTTATTAATTTAGATTTTTTCGAGTTTTGGAACAAAGATCAAATATAATCGAACAAACGAGAAATGAAATTTTGTTTACAACTGATAAATTTTGAAAAAAGATTCTTTCATTATACATGAATAATAGATGACCAAAAATTGGTAGTATTTAGAAACAATATGAAAATTTGTGAACTTTCCCAACTTTTGAAGAGCAGTTCCGTTCTGAATAGAAAAACAAGGAAAAATAGGAATTACGCCAAATTGGTATTCTGTAAATTCAAGAGCCGTCTACGATCAAAATTTGAGGAGAAAATCTATTTCGATTATTTCAACTCTGTCGAAATCACAATACGCTATCGAAATTCTTACACTGAGCATGCGTTCTTCTATCTACGTTGGTTGGTAAAGAACATTTTCACATTTTTTAGGTTGTTTTTCAAGTATATGAAAATTTAACTGAAAAAGTTGAAGTGGATTTGGAGATAGGAAAAGAATTAAGAAGGCAATTTGAACGGAAAGATGAGGGCAACCTATGTCAAGGAACAGGAGGACTATATATGCTATGAAGATTAGCTCTAGGTTTTATTAATAAAATCGATTCCCACTTAAAACAACTTAGTCGAAAACTATAAGAGAAACTGTGTAATCTTCTATGAATATTTCCCAACTGAAATCGATTCCACATATTTTTATCAATTGTATAATATTTTATATGATTGTATATTTTATCTTTTCCTCGATTCATCTATCTCTGAAAATGAATACAATGGTTCTTCAAGTCTAGATTCCAATTTCAAAGTCGTCGGTGAAATTTAGAGCTTCAAATAAAATCAACATTTCAATTTTGTAGCTTCTACAAGAATACAAAAGAATGATGCGCTTGCTAGAAGCGAAATAGTAGAGATTGCACGTTTATCTCAACCGAAGTTACAAAAAATGTTCAAATAAAGCTATTTCGAAACAAAAATGGAGTATCCAATATTGATCCTCCAAACCTCTTTCCTGAATCGATTTATTTTAAAGGATGAAATTCATGGGTGAAGATGGACAATGCTACAAATTTTACGAAAAGATTTATTATTTTACAAGAAAAAATCCGAAGTTCTCGAGGAATAAGTCCTTTTATTGTTACTTTCACTTTTCAACCCTTAATTAAATTATTTGAATATCAAAACAGATTTAATCTGTTAGTCTCCTATTATTTTAATATCAAAAAATTTTATTCAAAAATTTTCAGAATTAAATTAATGACTTATAAGCACAGCTTATATTTAGTAGATGTATAAAATCAAAACTGAATATACAATATCAAATGGAATAATTAACCCAACAAATATAAATTGTCAATTAAAATTAATAAATAAATATTTGAAGGAGACAAAATTTTGTTTCTGATCTTACAATTAGGGAAACTAATTCCTTTTCAAAAATACAAAACATAATTTAAGGATTCCTCAAAAAATATAATTGATTTGAAATATTTGATATATTTAAATAAGTTACTTCAAAAATCTCTCAAAACATGTATTATAACTTCAAAAAATCATTAGAATTCCGATATCATCGGTCCTACTTCACATTTAAAAAATAAAATTAATCAAAAACAAATATAACTCACCTCACAAAACTAGTGATATCCTTCGTATTGAACACACAAAATTTTGTCTCCTTCAAATATTTATTTATTGATTTTAATTGACAATTTATATTTGTAGGGTTATTTATCCATTGATATTGTATATCGAGTTTTGATTTTATACGTCTATTGATTATAAGCTGTGCTTATAAGACATTAATTTGATTCTAAAAATTTTTTTATTAAATTTTTTTTTATATTAAAAATATAGGAGACTAACAGATTGAATCTGTTTCGATATTCAAATTTTGTAATATTTAATCTATCGAGTAAAAAACCTCTTCTTATCATTTTACCGTAATTAAATGAAATAATGAAGAATGAGTTCTATAAATTTATCAAACATTTGGAGTTCAAAATGAAAAAGCAACAATGTTGACGAAACAATCGTTGTTTATTTAATAAATTTATGTATTACTAATCCATTAAGTAAGGACTGATTCAATTAAATTCTTCAAAACTTTCAACGTTTATGGTAGTTGATTTAGAGGACCATTATTGGAGAGCAAATCAGGTAGGCGGTATTCACATCCTGTTTTTATAACAATAATATTTGGATTAATCACATTACCAGGTAATTTCTAACAGATCGTCAAATTTTTATTGTGTGCAATCAAATTCATGGAGAAATATCAGAAAAATTGTACAATGAAATGAGAAATCATTCGAAAACATTGAAATTGTTTATAAAAATAGGTTGAGTATCAAACAAGAGTAATGCGTCAGCCAAATGGAATTACAAATGCATTATTATGATTACCTAATATGGACTCCTTAGACGATTAATATCACGTACATCGAAGGATTTCAACTTCTTTGAAACTAATTGTTTATGTGAATGGTTACTATTAAAATTCACCGATAGGGAGCGTACGTCTCACAGGATGAATAAATTTATTATTATTATAATTACAGAATTATTTAAAATCTGATTGAGAGAATGCTGCAAATTTTGAACGAAGATTAATTTTTTTATAATTCTTATATAATTTGTCCACCAAGTTAAAAGAAAATCCGAGAAATTTAAGATTAATTTTGAATTGTTACCCTAGATATTCTTCTCTGCAAAATCAATCATTCTTCAAGAGAACCACCTAGTTTGCATTAGAACGAATGTTTCTTTGCGAATCACTTAGAACGGGATATTCTCTCCAATTTAAACAAAAGGGGTAGGCACAACAAATTATGTAAAAGTGGTCCACATAAAACAGTCCAGACGGATAATTCCGTAAGTATGAGTTTTTCCGGAAAATGCCGAGAGGTGTCAATTTTTATTTGGAAATTCGTGGGTGTACGATCACGTTCCTAAGTGGGGCATGATCCTCCTCAAGAAGGTTTTGCAATCTATTTATGCTAAATAATTTTTGTTTGGCTAAAAAATTTTTGTTTAGCATTCATTTCGTGCATCAAGTGGCCGTTTTTCTGAAAAAACAAGAAATGAGATGTTGAAATTATTTACCACTTCAGGTGCGATCAAGGGATCAACAATAATAATCAACTTATCAAACTGCAAGAAATATTTTTCATGATAAATTCTTGCAACATGTTGAGATTTTACGGTTTTTCTTCACTCTCATTCAATACTGATCAGATACTGAAAGTGTTTATTTCCGATTGTCTGCTCTTTTCGAACAATTAAAGTCAGCATGGTTCACAAGACTGCAGACAGAGTAAAAACAGTCGCTCTCATTGTTATTTCCGAAAATTCGTTTCAAGAATGCAAATTAAAGATTAAATGTGATCATATCAATTAATAAACTCTGAAATTTTTCGATTAAGTGAAAAAATAATGAAGATGCCTACCATCTCGGGTTTTGAAACAACCTCGTAGAAAGACGCCTCCGTCACTTTTTATCTAAAGATTTGATCCAGTGTAATATATATAGTATATATTTCCGGCCCCAGCAAATCCAGCGGATCGTAGAAACTGTAATTGAGGGATTCAACATTGTTTCCCGTGTTTGGAAAATATCTTAGATGCTGCAGAGATTTGGTACAGTGGTCACGAAGGTCTAACCACGAATATTAAGGATTACAAGATTCCCACCGTCTCTTTTGTGTGCTCGGATCAGAACGCATTTGGCCCGTTTAAATTTTAGCAAAAATTAAGCGCAAACGCTGCAAATCTACTGAAATATTCATTATTTTACAAAAAAAAATCAGTGATTGTTTGGGTAATAACTGTTTTGAAATTGCAACCTCTAATTTTTAACCCTAATAATTTTGTTTAAAAAAAAATTTGAATATCAAAACAGATTCAATCTGTTAGTCTTCTACAATTTTAATTTAAAAAAATTTTTATTCAAAAAACTTTTAGAATTAAATTTATGTCTACAATAAGCACCGCTTATATTGGCAAATGGAATAAATAAACCAACAAATATAAAAAAGGCAATTAAAATTAATAAATAAATATTTGAAGGAGACAAAATTTGTTTCTGATCTTACCATAATGAAACCATTTTCTTTTCAAAAACATGAAACACAACTTGAGGATTCCTCGAAAAATATAATTTATTTGAAATATTTAATATATTTAAATATTCAAATGAGTTCATTCAAAAATCTCTCAAAACATGTACTATATCTTCAAAAAACAATTAGAATTCGGATAATCCCTTCATCGGCCCTAGATAATATTTTAAATATCAAAATCAACTAACAATCAGTATATCTTACCTTAGGGGACTTGTTTAAAACAGACTAACTTTAAAAATCCAGGTAGTCAGTTCGTCACAAAATCACAGAAAACTGTAAGTTATTATAAGGTTTTCTTTAAACCATTGACATTCCATAATGAGATTTATTCAAGCCTAAATATAAGATATATTATAAAATAAGATGAATGAAGATATCGTACATGTTTTGAGAGATTTTTGATTTAACTTATTTGAATATTTAAATATTCAAATTATCATGGAAAGACTCAGACCGCAACAACGTTCACAAATTGTTGAAATTTACTTTCAAATTCAGTGTTCTATTCGTCAGACTTATAGAGCACTTCGTGAAATTTATGGTTTACATAATCGTCCATCAGAGCAGCGTATTCGTCGAACTATGGATAGATTTCGAACAACATTTTCTCTACTCGATGCAACAACAACAAGACAAAGAACTGTTCGTACAGAAGAAAATATCGCTGCTGTAAGTCATAGTGTTAATGATGATCCAGATTTGTCTATTCGTCGACGTTCACAACGAGTTGGACTCTGTGCATCCACCACATGGAAAAGTTTGCGTGAAGATATTGGTGTACACCCGTACAAGATCCAACTGGTTCAAGAACTAAAGCCACTTGACCATAATAAGAGTCGTTTGTTTGCTGATTGGGCCCTAGAACAGCTCGAAGTTGATCCACTTTTTTATCGTAAAATTGTGAAGAAGTTCTGCAAGTTCCATTGCACCATGAAAAATGCACTGTATGCTGTGCTTTACACGCTGGAGTCATCATCGATCCATATTTCTTTACAAACGATGTTGGAGCCAATGTTACAGTGAATGGTGCTTGTTACAGATCGATGATCAATGATTATTTGTTTCAAAATTTGAATGGTATCGATCCAAAAGTGTTTTGGTTCCAACAAGATGGTGCTACACCTCATGCTGCTACCGTAACAATTGATTTATTGAAAGAAAGATCTGGCGATAACACTACTCCGTGAAATGGTCTAATCAATTGGCCGCCAAGATCATGCGACATAACTACACTGGATTATTTTCTTCGGGGTTATGTCAAGTCATTGGTTTATGCTGATAAACCAGAAATAATAGACGCTTTGGAAGCCAACATAACTCGTGTTATTGATGAAATAAGGCCTGAAATACTCGAAAAAGTGGTCCAAAATTGGTCTGGTTGAATGCGGTTCCTGAGAGGTAGTCGTGGTGGACATATGCCGAAAATTAATTTTAAAACATTAATGTCATAAAATTATTTTTCAAATAACAAGAAGAATTGGCTTCAATCTTAATTAACATGTGTTTCATTTCAATTCAAAGTTCTATCACTCTAAAAAAAAACATCCGATATATATAAAATATACGGTGAAATAATATAAAATGAAAAATACGTATAATTATAATAAGTAATATAACGGTCTTCAGAATTTTCCATTAAGATTTTTGAGTAACTAATATTAGAACTTTACGCATCATTACGTAGGTCTTTCCATAATTTCGTTGACATATTGATCCGAAGATAGTTTCAATTCAACATTAATTTTTATAAAAGCTGAACCAACGTCAGAGTTTGTCAAGGAAACGTAGGACCATGTTTTCACCTATAAAGTCAAAGGAAAATTAGTAAAAACACAAGTAAAGGGCAAACTAAATCTTTTAATAGAGATATTGATGTACTAAGATCAATTTTGTTACATTCCTTATTATTTTGTATCGAAATAAAGGAAACAATTATAGAAGTAACTTCAACATAATACTCATTTATCATATCGAAATTCTCATTTCCCGAGATTGAGGCTAAGTTAAAACACACAGTCCTGAACATAAATTCCATAACATTTCTTTAGTTCTAGGACTATAAGTGTGTATTTGAATAAACACATAAAGAATACATCAAGATTAGTGTAGTTCTGATTCATCATCTTACGAATAAATATTTAACCATAAAGCTGTAATATTAATTTTATGTCTTCGTCTAAAGCGTTATCGCATCGTGTTCGAAAATAAACAGTGATATCTAGAACATTCAATATACCAACACAGGCAGTCTATTTGATTTGTGTGTATTTATCAACTGCTCTTATCAATATGAAGCCTTTATCATTCCAGATTGGTTTTGAAAGTGGGATATCTCAAGAGGAAAGTCTCAACGCTAATTGAATTGTAATGTTCTCATACTTTTTCCAAGATCACCGAGAAGTCCTGGGGTATGAGGGAATGAGAAAATACTTTCTACTTTTTTAAATAGGTAAAGCACAATTATACAGGATGCCCCAACGAAAAGTTGACCCCCCAGAACTCAGAAACGAAGAATTTTCGATGATTTAAAAAACACGTTAAACTTCTGTGTTGAGGGGACGAATTTCCATGATGAGTTTGTTCCGAAAAAACTACCCCCATGAAGGTGGCATCAACCCCAACATTATTTGATTAGGTAAGAGATGTCCTGTGTTGGTTTGTTTGAAAGTTATTAATGTTCGGTTCCCAGTTAAAATTTTCAAAATAGGTTCATTATTCACGAAATAATGGAATATTGAACTTACTGTCAAAAGGTAATGTTGAACAGACTGTTGAACCGCCCAAACTCAAGAACCTAAGAGTTTTGAAGAATCCAAAAACAATTTTCAAGTTCTGTATTAGGGAGAAAGAATTCCTACGACTACATTGTTCCGAAAAAGTCACCTGAGGATGCAACAACCCCCAACATTTTTTTGAATAGGGAGATGTTGGATGTGGTTTAGTTGAGAAGTTTTTTCTGTTCTCTAAACATCGCAAATACACAAATTGTCCAAAAATTAGAAGTCTGTTTAGGAATATTTGGAAACCATATTGTTGGGCCAATTTTTATCGATGGAAATCTTGACGGAACAACTTTTTTGAATTCATTAGACGACATTTTGAAGAATACATGTTAGTTCTTTAAAATTTTTCCTGGATGTTCCCTATCATTACTAACAGATCTGGTCTATTTGAATGTATATTGTTTATGTTTGAGTTACCCTTATTTTAATGCTCAATATCAAATTGATCAAAAAAAATCCCCGAATTTGAAAATTTCAACTAGGATGTTTAGAGAACAAAAAACTAAAATAAAATAATAAGGAACGGTTTTTTACTTGATAGAAGGATAATTACAAAATTTGAATATCAAAACAGATTTAATCTGTTAGTCTTCTACAATTTCAATTTCAAAATATTTTTTTTAAGAAACTTTAAGAATTAAATTAATGTCTTTATAAGCCCCGCTCATATTTAATAGACGTATAAAATCGAAATTCATCATACAATATCAAATTTGTTTATCTGAAGAGTTCAGTACGCATGCCTGGAACGAAACAAAAAATGTTTGTTAATTTATTTATAATTTCAATTGACAATTTATGTTCGTTGGTTTTTCTGAAATTGCATTTGATATTGTATGATGAATTTCGATTTTATACGTCTATTAAATATGAGCAGTGCTTATAAAGACATTGATTTAATTTTTAAAGTTTCTTAACTAAATTTTTTTAAATTAAAATTGTAGAAGACTAACAGATTAAATCTGTTTCAAATTTTGTAATAATCCTTCTATCAAGTAAGGTCCTCCTCAAAACAGAAGTTGACCTGTTTTTTAAAATCTTCGGAAATTCTTCGTTTCTGAGTCCCCAGGGGGTCAAATTTTCGTTGGGACACCCTCTATACGAAATTTGAATATCAAAACAAATTGAATATGTTGTCTTCTACAATTTTAATTAAAAAAAAAATTTATTCAAAAACTTTTAGAATTAAATTAATGTCTAAAATAAGCACCGTTTACGTTTAATAGACGTATATAATCAAAACTCAATATATAATGTCAAATGGAATAAATGAACCAACAGATATACGAAAGTCATTAAAATTAATAAATAAATATTTGAATTTAATATTCAAATTTTGTTATATTTCTTCTATCAAGTGAAAAGCCTTTTTCTATTTTACTCTCTATACGCTATAGGAACTATAAGCCCCATCCTATTCAACCTGATCATAGACAAGATCATACAAAGTGTAAAAGAGATGGAACGGAGAGATGAAAATACTGTGCTTTGCAGATGACACAATATTGTTGGCGGAACGTGAAGACGATTTGCAAAGAATGCTCTTCAAATTTCAAACAACAGCAGAGAAATACAGCATGCTGATATCAGTGGAAAAAATGGAGTCCATGATCATATCCCGAGTGCCAATTAGATGTAAACTGGCAGCAAACGATGAACCGATATAGCATAGTTCGAAGTGCAGTTACCTGAGTGTAGAAAATAACTACTCACAGAGACCTTATCAAAGAAACCCGAATGCAAGCTAACAAAGCCTCGAGAATTGCCGGATATCTCAGATACATAGTCTGGAGGAACAGTTATATGACCACTGAGAGTACAGGAAGAGAGTAAAGGTTGCTTAATGTGACCTACCTGCCTTCAGGCCTACGGTCACATACCCCATGGGCGCGGGATTAGAGTACGCCGAATTCAGTTTCCAAGACTTAGGCACATACTGGCATAGGGCGAAGCACTATCCAAATCTCTTCTAACTATCCAGTTTAGCTCCCGAGTTGGAAAACGCAACTCACACGTCGAAAGACAGAACTCCTCTAGCCCAGCATGCAGGCTTTCAACCACTGCCACCACGAAACCTATCCTCTAGTAGATTGGTCAAGATTACTCCCGTGGTAGCAATCATCGTCCTAAGACTTGCTTCAGGAACGCATTCACTTGCAAATTTAGGGCCTTGCAAACCCAGGCCTTGCAGATGCCAGCTAGGGTAATGCCGGATTGCCAGACCCGTCAGTACTGTAAGATCCAGGCCGCGCCAGGAAACCAGGGTAGCGTGAAACTGAGACTGAAGTCGGAATATATAAGGCAGTGGTGAGGCCTGTACTAACAAATGCTGTAGAAACGAGAGCAGAAACGGCGAAAACAAAAAGCATCAGCCGAACAACTGAGATGGAGATCCTGAGATCCATTAGTGGGGTGAAACTAAGAGATCAAATTAGGAGCGAGACCAGAACTCCAGATACAGGACATGGTGCGGTTTGGCAGAGTGAGAAGACGATGTTGGACAGACCACGTAGATAAAGGGTAGGAACGCCCCATTTTTAAATTGACATTATTCACGCAATGCAGCAATTGTTTATTTGTGACATTGACAGTTGTATTTGTCAATCAATGTCTACCATTTGATCATGGAAAGGTAACACTCCAACAACGTTATAATATCCAAATTTATTATGAAATATGGCGATCTGTTAACTTTACATGCTATAGCTCCAATTTTTGGTCGTTATAATCGTCCGGTAAAAGAACAGTTGAACGTTTAGTGAAGAAGTTTGAAACAAATTTTACACTTCATGATGGTACAGTGCCAGTGAGACAAGGAAATGCGAGAAGTGGAGAGAATACTTCTGCCGTACCTGAAAGTGTTCGTGAAGACCAAAATTTATCGATTTCTGGACGTCCAAAAGGACTAGGCATCTTCCAGACGTCTTTGTGGTCCAAATCATGTTCTGATTCTTGATGGTGCTTGGCATAGGTGGTGGAATCAGGACATGATTTTGACCATAATTTAGAAGTTCTCCATATCGAAGCAAAGGCAATAGACTGGACCTTTTAGTAGCCCAAGAAATAATCCGGTATCATAAAAAACATATGTTACTTAACGACCAGACAGATTTTAAACGATCACCGTTATTGAACCTTTTTGAATACATTCTGGAAATTCCCAAATACGTTTCTTTTACTCAAACTTGTATTTAAGGAGACTGATTTTGTAAAAGTATCGGGAGTTTTTTTTTGTGATAGAACTTTAAATTGAAATCAAACACATTTAAATTAGGATTGAAGCCAAAATTTTTTTTTAATTGAAAGATAATTCTATGACATTTATGTTTTGAGAATAATTTCCGGCATATGTCCACCACGACTAGCTCTGAGGAACCGCATTCGACCAGACCAATTTTGGACCACTTTTTAGAGTAATTCAGGCCTTATTTCATCAATAACACGAGTTATGTTGGCTTCCAAAGCGTCTTTTTTTCTGGTTTATCAGCCAAACCAATGAATTGACATAACCCCAAAGAAAATAATCCAGTGAGTTATGTCGGATGATCTTGGAAGCCAATTAATTGGACTTTTTTCTAAAATAATGTTATCGCCAAATCTTTTTTTCAATAAATCAATTGTAACGGTAGCAGCATTAGGTGTAGCACCATCTTGTTGGAACCAACACATTTTTGGGTCGATACCATTCAAATTTCGAAAAAAATAATCATTGATCATCCATCTGTAACGAGCACTATTCACTGTAACATTAGCTCCAGCATCGTTTTTAAAGAAATATGAACCGATGATGCCTTCAGCGGGTAAAACACACCATACAGTGCATTTTTCAGGATGCAATGGAACCTGCAGAACTTCTTGAGGATTGTTTCCACCCCATATACGGTAATTTTGCTTATTTACCTAGAAGTTCAACCAGAAATGAGCTTCATCACTAAACACAATTTTACGATAAAAAAGTGGATCAACTTCAAGCTGTTCTAGGACCCAATCAGCAAACAAACGACGCTTATTATGGTCAAGTGGCTTTAGTTCTTGAACCAGTTGGATCTTGTATGGGTGTAGACCAAGATCTTTACGCAAAATTTTCCATGTGGTGGAACATCATTAACACTATGACTTTCAGCAGCGATATTTTCTTCTGTACATACAGTTATTTGTCTTGTTGTTGTTGCATCGAGTAGAGAAAATGTTGTCCGACATCTATCGATAGTTCGACGAATAAGCTGCTCTGATGGACGATTATGTAACCATAAATTTCAACAACTTGTAAACGTTGTTGCGGCGTGAATCTTTCCATGATAATTTGTCAATGCTTACTGAAGAGAAATGTCAAAACAACATGGCTTCTACCTTCTGTCAAATCACAGTTATCCCTATCGAAAGTTCTAGCACTCTAAAGTCGAAATGTAATTGAGGAAATAATTGTCGTGTAAACAATAAATATTAGCGGAACTAAAGTGTTTTCTTTAAATCATATATCTTGTTTGAATGTTCCGATATTTTTCTTTAAGTGTATGATTTTTCTATAGATTAAGAAACTCTTGTTTAAATTGTTATAATTAAGCTGTGAACACGCATCTGGGTATTGAATTACCTTGTATGGGTTCCTCTGTAAATGAATAAAAACAAATTATTTAATCAACAATACTTTTCACGCGGACAATCAGCCCTTATTTGATAGTATAAAGCGAAAGCGGTCAATGGACTAGTCCTTCATAGCGAGACATGCGTTTTTCTGCTGATAAGTGTATAAGTCATTATGTTACTCCGTCATCGAAATGTTCCAGATCTTATAACTGCGATGACATCGTATGTGATGACCTTGTTGATTGTTCCATTGAGTTGAGAACGCTTCTAGATTATTCAACGTAAGATACCAAACGAAAATGCTGGAAAAGTCATCATACCATCCTTTTTCTCCATGACGCCATATTACGTTTATTAGTTTTGGGGCGATCGATGAAGTAATCTGTCACTTCATGAATGACCATTATAATTTTTATTGTCACTTCTCCGGTAGAACGGGAATAGAACGGCACCTGAGATAATTCGATTCACCGATGTAAAATCGATCACAGTATTATAATTTTAGCACGGAAACATGAGACGAGGAAAGTCGAGGTAACGTTCGAAAATGTATCGTCTGGGAATTTGAGATATAAATCGAATGACCTCATTTTGCATGCCTACAGGACTTGTATTATTTTTCAACCAGCATGAGATTATATATACAGGAGAGATCATAAAAGTTATTTGCAACAAAAAATGTCATATAACACATGGTCGAAATGTTGATGGTTATTCTTCAATTTAACATTTCTTGATTTCACGAAAGATTTCAAATATTAAAATAAAATCAATTGTATTTCAGTTATCCTTGCAGCCTAATCAAATTTGACCACATATCTGGAAACGGCATAATTTGCTGAACCATAAGAAGTTCTGTGTGCCAAAATATTCTTCTTTGTTATATAATAAGAACTTTAAATTGAAATAAAACACATTTAAATTAAGATTGAAGCCAATTTTTTTTTTTATTCAAAAGATAATTTCATGACATTTATGTTTAATAATTTCCGGAATAAGTCTACCACGACTAGCTCTGAGGAACCGCATTCGACCAGACTAATTTTGGACATCTTTTTCGAGTAATTCAGGCCCTACTTCATCAATACGACGTTATGCTGGCTTCCAAAGCGTCTATTTTTTCTGATTTATCAGCATAAACCAATGACTTCACATAACCCCAAAGAAAATAATCCAGTGGAGTTATGTCGCATGATCTTGGAGGCCAATTAATTGGACCATTTCTCGAAATAATGTTATCGCCAAATCTTTCTTTCAATAAAGCATTTGTTACGGTAGCAGCATGAGGCGTAGCACCATCTTGTTGGAACCAAAACACTTCTAGGTCGACACTATTCAAATTTTGAAACAAATAATCATTGATCATTGATCTGTAACGAGCTCCATTCACTGTAACATTAGCTCCAGCATCGTTTTTAGAGAAATATGGACCGATGATGCCTTCAGCGTGTGGAGCACACCATACATGGTGCATTTTTCAGGATGTAATGGAACCTGCAGACCTTCTTGAGGATTGTTTTCTCTCTATATACAGTCATTTTGCTTGTTTACATACCCTGTCGGTGTAGAATATAAAAACCTTTTCTTTTCTAGAATTGAAGCAGCTATTTATACATGAGAAGACTTCTCGCCTTAGACTTTTATGCCAACCAATAATAATCCCATATTTAAAATCATTCCAAATACGCTTTTGAAGTTCTGTATGATCAAGTCCTTATGGACTGCTCGTGGAAAGTTAAGGATATTGATGTTTTCCGAAGATTAAATTCTCCATATCATCTTAATATTTTTCCAACTGTAAAAGCTTATGGAGATTATAGAAATGTCTTCTGTTTCATCGTGAAGTTTTTATCGAGTTTAATTATTTTTAGTCCATGTGTGTGTCAGAAATGCACATTATGGATTTTATCTTCAGTCTGTACTTCGTTTTCAATAAGAAAAAACAGTTCTACGCAATTAAAAATCGAATTTTCATCATGCCAAGATAAGTTTTATTCGAGGAATATGCCAACAGAGCCTTTGGGATGGTTCAGACTGGTCGAACACAAGTGCAAGTGGCCAATTTCTTTAATGTTAGCCAAAATGTGATTAATAAGGAATGTGAGCTTTGATATTTGGAACAGATCAGCAGAAATAATTTATACATTAGGAGTACAAATAAGTTTCCGCCGTTTTTTAACACAAATTAAATATTTATTATAGAAGAACGGTAATATAAATTTATTTAAAATATTGCCCATCACTTGCAACCACTTTTTCCCATCTCTCAGGCAGCATTCGAATCCCACGTCTGAAGAACTCCTTGTCTTTTGAGGCTATCCACGAATCAACCCAATTTTTGGTATCCTCATAAGATGTGAACCGCTGCGCCGGGTGATAATCGGACGGTGCAATGTCTGGTGAATACGGCGGGTGGGGTAACACTTCCCAATCAAGTGTTTCCAAGTACTTTTTCACGGGAGCCGCAACATGTGGACGAGCATTGTTCAATATCTCTCGGCTTTAATTCGTACGGAACCCAATTTCCTTGTTTATGAATCATTCCTAATGATTTTAAACGATGTGAGACTGCTTGCTGAGTGACTTCTAATGTTAGAGAAAGTTCTTTTTGTGTTTGAGATGAATCTTCCTCCAATAATTCCTCCAATTCTGCATCCTCGTAAATTTTTGGCCTTCCACTGCGATCTTTGCCTTCTACGTCGAAATCACCGTTTTTAAACTTTTGAAACCACTCTCGACACGTTCTCTCACTCAAAGCACCCTCACCATATGCTTCTACGAGCAATTGATGCGCCTCAGCAGCAGATTTCTTTAAATAAAAGAAGTAAACTAATATTTCCCGCAAATGACGCTTACTTGGCTCAAATTTTGACATTTTCAACTTATAAAAATTATATTTTACCAATATAAAATCGATGATATTAATAGGTTATGTTGTTCTTGAATGTCCAAACTATTTTTTAAGTTTACAATAAAACGGCGGAAACTTATTTGTACTCCTAATAATTTATTTCAAAGTGTGATATCACGTTTAGTGGCGTGTTACTTTGCCACCGGAACTATTCGCCAAAGACCCAGAAGTGGTAGACTACGTGCTACAACGACAGTAGAAGACCTTTTCTCAACTATTCCAATGAGGAGACAGCCTCTCAGCACTAGCAGGATGGCAAGTCAAACCTTTGAGATGCTATCTAGCTAGGGGACCACGAATGTACACTGAAGCAGTGGAATAATCAAAACTTCAGCGCGATGCGATGACGAATAAACGACTGTCTCTCTCAATAGCAGTGGGGGATGCTTCGATCGAAACGAGGCTCTGCACTGATTTCAGTTCAGCAACCAGAATCATTAGCACTTCAAACGTGGGATTCGTTAGACCATATAGGTTGAAAATAAGTATGATAATCTTATTCCATTGTATCCGAGGAATTCATTTATCACGATTAATGACACAAATAATTTCCTTTGTGAAAATGAGTACTCAGGTTCTTTATCGATATAACTGGCTTGAAAATAAAATTAATTCCACGAAAAGAAGAAATTCGAAACAAAAACAGATTCTAAAAAATGCGAAATCGCATTCAATTTACATGTTCAAATAATCCACTTCGTTGAGCCAAATCTACTATGAAGAGGTAATTTTCACTTATGGTTTTTGGTGGTTTATCAATCTTGTAATGCCTGCATGTTTGCAAACATCCACATTTCTCGAATTTTTTAATTATTTTAGAAAAAGCCGAGCCTGAAGTAATCCGCCCATCTTCAAAGGCAACAATGAATGAATTTATTGTCTTTTGAATTGATTGACCACCAAAGTATCATTTTATGATCTAATTTTTTCCATCCACACTGAAAATTTCGATTTACTTTATTTTCAACCGATATGGACTAACGAATTACACGTTTGAAGTGTGAATGATTCTGATTGCTGAACTGAAAGCGGTTGAGATCCTCGTTTCGATCGAAGCATCCCCCCACTGCCATTGAGAGAGAACAGTCGTTTATTTGTCGTCGCAGCGAGCTGACGTTTAGATTCTTCCACTGCTCCACTGGACATTCTCTAGATTAACATTGAATTTTCAATGTTTCCTACTGTCTTTTCCATACCTATATATACAAGCTACTAATTTTCTTGAAAAACTATGTTTACTATTCTGAAGTCCACAGAAATCGCAATTCAACCTGAAAAATGTCTCCTTCTTCAGTGCCAATTCACAAAACTGTTCTTAGAGAAAAATCTGATGAATGTATGGCTATAAAACTAGGCAATATATTTCCTTTACAACTAAGAAACCTTTTATGTCATGTAAAATTCAAGAAAGCCCTTAGGTACTAGTTCTGAACTGTGAGCCATATATTACCGAATTTAAAGAATTTTGTAAGATATGTTAGTTGTTGTTTTTCTGTATCTCTTTGACTTGTTCCATCTTCGCAATATTGTGAATTATTGTAAATGTTTGGAATCAATGAATATTATTATTATCATTATTTTCGGAGTAGAAGAGAAAACTGTATGATTCACAATTTTGAATATTTTGTAGCATAGATTGAGTGCTAATATTTTTTTGTGTTTTACCATTTGTTTCGTGACGTGCCTGAAGCTCAATTCTTGAATCGTTAAATTTGAAAAGTTAATTGAATCAGTAATTTTACACTTGAACGATCGATATAATCTATACAGGAATAATAATAATAATGTGTTACAAAAAAGTAATAATGTCCTTATGTAAAGGATATGATAGGGAGAATAATTTACATCATCCTCCACAGTTTCTGACACGTTTAATTCTCGAGGTTCAAGTTTTCCCAAACGCGCAGACATCAGTTTTTTTAACTAGTATCTAAGCACCTATTCGATTCTGTCATGAATTTATTTAATTAGTTCCTTACCAACATTTATAATGACCGTATCAATATTGAATGTCTGTATTTTTATATCAATTTTATTACTTGGAAATCGGATAAAATAACTTGAGAATAATACATTCTTTCGATTGCTGTCATTCCAACCACTGCACAGAATAAATCATACAAAACAATACAGCGGGTGTTTTTTTTTTTCTGGAGTGATAAAACTTTAAATTGAAATAAAACACATTTAAATTAAGATGGAAGTCAATTTTTTTTATTTGAAAGATAATTTTATGACATTTATGTTTCAAACATAATTTTCGGCACATGTCCACCATGACTAGCTCTGAGGAACTTTAGGAAATTTTGGACCACTTTTTCGAGTAAATCAGGCCTTATTTCATCAATAACACGAGTTATGTTGGCTCCCAAAGCGTCTAATTTTTCTGGTTTATCAGCATAAACCAATGACTTGACATAACCCCAAAGAAAATAATCCAGTGGAGTTATGTCGCATGATTTTGGAGGCCAATTAATTGGAGCATTTCTCGAAATAATGTTATCGCCAAATCTTTCTTTCAATAAATCATGTTACGGTAGCCGCATGAGGTGTGGCACCATCTTGTTGGAACCAAAACACTTCTGGGTCGATACAATTCAAATTTTGAAACAAATGATCATTGATCACCGATCTATAAAGAGTACCATTCACTGTAACATCAGCTCCAGCATCGTTTTTAAAGTAATATGGACCGATGATGCCTCCAGCGTATAAAGCACACCATACAGTGCATTTTTCAGAATGCAATGGAACCTGCAGAGCTTCTTGAGGATTGTTTTTACTCCATATACGGCAATTTTGCTTGTTTACATAGCCGTTCAACCAGAAATGAGCTTCATCGCTAAACACAATTTTACGATAAAAAAGTGGATCAACTTCAAACTGTTCTAGGGCTCAATCAGCAAACAAACGACGCTTATTATGGTCAAAGGGCTTTAGTTCTTGAACCAGTTGGATCTTGTATGGGTGCAGACCAAGATTTTTACGCAAAATTTTCCATGTGGTGGATGCACAGAGTCCAACTTGTTGTGAAAGTCGACGAATAGAGAAATCTGAATCATCATTTACACTTTGACTTACAGCAGTACAGAGTACTTACGAAGTACTCTATAAGTTTGGCGAATAGCACACTGATTTTGAAAACAAATTTCAACAATTTGTAAACGTTGTCGTGAGTCTTTCTATGCTAATTTGTCAACTACTAACTACTACCTCCTGTCAAATCATAGTTATCCCTATCGAAAGTTCTAGCTCTCTAAAAAAACACTCGATACATTATATGGCCGTACGATTTACAAGTATATTTTTGAAGATTGTCAATATTGATACGGTCAATGTAAATGTTGGTAGGTAACTTATATCAATTTATGAAAGAGTTGTCGAATAAGTCCTTCCATAGATACTAACTAAAATAAATGAGTCGATTTCACCTGAGAACCCATCATTTTTGTCAGTGGAAGGATTGCTTCCCGAAACCTACCACTTTTTCACATTTTATGTTTTTGATTGGATTGTTTTTATTAGAACGAGGTATTATTTCAATATATTCAACCCTGCACGGCATGGCGTAGGCAGCGGTCGCTCAACCGAATCCGCTGCGCTCAATTTTGTGGAATCGTTTATGAATGTTTGGATAACGAATTACATGCATCGGGATTATTTTCTCATCTTCCCTCCGCTTTTGATATACTTTTTTTGAATTCATACTCGAAAAAAGTTATAATTTGGGTTTTAGGAATGTATTCACTGACTGATTGCAAAACTTCCTTGATGATAGAACTATTTCTAGTAGAGTAGGAGAGAAGAAATCATATCGGCCTTGAAGTTACCCAGGACTCCGTGTTAGGACAGCTTTTATTTTTGTTGTTCATCAATGATTTGCCTATTTGGTTACCCTGCTTCTTGTTGACATATATTTCCAATGGCATTTCTGCAGTTGTTTCAACTCTGAGACTAGATTAACGTCAAAAGTTCTGAGAATTAATTGTTGAGGAATTTGTGGATCATCGTATGGATCACCTGATGGTGAACGCAAATAAGATTGTTGGAATTTATTTCTGTTTAAGGAATAAAAACAGGGTTATTTTCAAATGATTTACTCGGAAAATACTATAGCGTTATCTCAATGTATCGGGTGTTTTTTTAAGAGTGACAAAACTTTAAACTGAAATAAAACACATGTAAATTAACATTGAAGCCAAATTTATTTTTCATTCGAAAGATAATTTTATGAAATTTATGTTTTGAAAATAATTTCCGGCATATGTCCACCACGCCTAGCTCTGAGGAACCGCATTCGACCAGACCAATTTTGGGCGACTTTTTCGAGTAATTCAGGTCTTATTTCATCAATAACACATTCTGGTTTATCAGCATAAACCAATGACTTTGCATGGCCCCAAAGAAAATAATCCAGTGATGTTATGTCGCATTATCTTGGAGGCCAATTAATTGGACCATTTCTCGCAATAATTTTATCGCCAAATCTTTCTTTCAATAAATCAATTGTTACTCTAGCAGCATGAGATGCAGCACCACCTTGTTTAAACAAAAACACTTCTGGATCGATACCGTTCAAATTTTGAAACAAATAATCATGGATCACCGATCTGTAACGAGCACTATTCATTATAACATTAGCTCGAGCATCGTTTCTAAAGAAATATGCACCGATGATGCCTCCAGCGTGTAAAGCACAGCATACAGTGAATTTTTCAGGATGCAATGGAACCTGCAGAACTTCTTAAGGATTATTTTCACTCCATATACGGCAATTTTGCTTGTTTACATAGCCGTTCAACCAGAGATGAGCTTCATAACTAAACACAATTTAACGATCAAAAAGTGGATCAATTTCTAATCAGCAAACAAACGACGCTTATTATGGTCAAGTGGCTTTAATCCTTGAACCAGTTGGATCTTGTATGGGTGTAGACCAAGATCTTTACGCAAAATTTTCCATGTGGTGGAAGCACAGAGTCCAACTTGTTGTGAACGTCGACGAATAGACAAATCTGGATCATCATTAAAACTATGACTTTCAGAAGCAATAGTTTCTTCTGAACGTTTAGTTCATTGTCTTGTTGTTGTTGTTGCATCGAGTAGAGAAAATGCTGTCCGAAATCTATCGATAGTTCGACGAATAAGCTGCTCTATGAACGATTATGTAAACTATAAATTTCACAAAGTGCTCTATAAGTTTGGCGAATAGAACACTGATTTTGAAAATAGATTTCAACAATTTGTATACGTTGTTGCGGCGTGAGTTATTCCATGATGATTTGTCAATGGTTACTGAACAGAAATGTCAAAAAACATGACTTCTACCTTCTGTCAAATCACAGTTATCCCTATCGAAAGTTCTATCATTCTAAAAAAATACCCGATACACCGATGTTGAATGTAGTGAACTGAAAAGTGCAACTGAAATTTTCTATAGTTTGATTTATAATCAGTTAGCATATAACGAATCGCTCTGGGAAAACTGTCTAATATAGGGATTATATTGCAAGAAAAAAAGGGCATACAAGCTATTTTAATTCAAATCCGCATACATAATGTACCAGCAGTAATTAATTTTTTATAAATAATATTGATTTCTCGCATATCACTTGGTGAATCATTTTAAAATTAATAAGTAAATAAAAACAACAATTGACATTTCTATATATATTTTATATGCTAAGGAAAGACTATATGATGAAAAATGAAGATGTTGTCATGAGTGTAATACCCGAAATTCCTAGATTCTATCAGTTTATGTAAGAGTTTTGAAATAGGTTATTCCATAGATACTACTACTAACTGAATGAACTGACTTCCTTTCATATGAGATCTCACAACGTTTTCGCTTTGAAAGGACTACGTTACGAGACTTGGAGTTCTCTCAAATTTTATATTTTTGATTGAATTAAATTCACATTAATGTGTTAGATACAAGTAATTGTTGCGAGTGGAACCGAGATTGGAGAAAGAAAGTACAGCGTAATGACTTCTAAATTTCACGCTATTTCCAGGCTTTATACATAATTAAATGATATTGATCGATACAGACTTTTTGAGTACAGTATGCACATCAGCAATGCAAATTTATGGGATTATAACTGGCCGAATTATGCACGAAGAATTGTCCATTTTGCTTTCAAAACGTCCGATTCAACTGAATCTAGAGTAAACTGATATACAGGAGGTTTCCAATAGAAGTATATTTTAACGGGAGGTAGAACACCAAAACAAATTCACAAAAATCCGTCAAGCAAAATTCTAAAAAAAGGCCACTTTATCATTTTCAATCTTATATCAATTCAGTTATAGAATGAATACGCGCTTGGAATTGTATGAATTGTTCACTTTTCTACTCGATCGAGTCAATTAGCTACCGCAAAATATCTGTTCAATTAGTTGTTTTCATTGTATTTTCTTCTTATTTGATGATCGAAGCCAAAATCACCAAATGGTGATTATTGAAATTACACTGAGAATGAAGAAACTTTAAATTCAGAATTATATCTAGAAACTTCCACAATATATATTGAAATATCATAATAATGTCACAATAAATATAAAGTATTTTTTAATGCCTAGGAAAAAACTTTTTTTCATTTAACGACATAATACGTAATAATTTATTTATTATTAATTAATAAACACAACATATATATGTACATAAACATACATATGCAGAAAAATATACTATTCCAAAATTATATCAAATTCTCAAAGTAAAGAATAAAAATATTATAGTTGAACCAGAACTTAACATATGACAAATTTTTGTTTCGACATAGTTTGTCTATTCAAATATGTACTTAAGTCAGATCAAATAAGTCACAGAAACAGTCTTTAACTTACTACAAATGGAATATTTCGTAAAGTGAAGAAGTTTTTTCCTAGACATTGAAAAATATTTTATATCGATTATAAATATTGTGATATTTTAATATATAATTTTCAATATTTATTGTGATAAATTTAATTCTGAATTCAATGTTTTTGAATACTTTCATCAAGTATCCACTCGCATTTTAATTTATTTTTTAAATTATGGATTAATCTCATATCGAATCAAAGATCTACGGAAAATTCCTCAATTATGTATTATTTTGGAAATTCTGGACATTTCTGTTCTAATCATGAAATGTTTTTAGGAAAGAATAATATTTTTCTGTGTATTTAGTTGATATCTGAAGAGACAAACTATGTCAAAACAAATATTTGTCATAAGTTAAAAAACTGGTTCAACTATTTTTATTCTATTCTATATTTTGAGAATTTTACATGATTTTGGAATAGCAGATTTTTCTGTCTATTTATGTACGTACGTATATATGTTAATACATTTGTAATAATACGTTTTATGTCGTAAAGTAGAGAACATTTTTTCATAGACATTGAAAAATATTTGATATTGATAACATATTCTGTGATATTATTTTGATATTCTAATATATAATTTTATATTTATAAGTTTTTCAACTACTTCTAAGAAGTATCGACTCGCATTTTAATTTATACGGAGTAGAATATGTATGTAACTATAAAAACAAGTATTTGATCGAAATAGTGGATATTTGGAGATGAGCCAACAACAAATACAATGTATTATGCTGTAATTGATAATCAGTGATAAGCGCAATTATGTTATTAACTTAATATCATATCAGGATCTTTCAATAGGTGCAGGAAAATGTTGAAATGACTTAAAACATAGTGTGAGCGAGGTATTAACGAAAATCTTTTTTATTTGAAAGATACGTGTATGCCGTTGTATATGGAATATAAAATCGTGCAAATGTTCACCGCACCTTTCACGGTATCACGAATCGTTGTGTTCAATTTTCAATTATTCTGATCCGGCTGAATTTGAATAATGGCATTGAGTCGATCGATTTTCATGCCACTAGTTGTTGGCATAGCCCTGCAACTTTAGGAAATCCTACAAGTCTAGCGGGGTCAAATCGCACGATCTTGAAGACCAAATCACGCCACCTCTGCAAGAGATAAGCATACTGTTTTTAGACATAATGAAATATTTCTATATATTCGTACATCGAAATCTTCAAAATACGGAAACATACATTTCTGAATCACCCTCAAAAGTTGCATCTGAGATAACTAGAAGCGCAATGAAAACCATAAGGCCTTCATCTAAACTTCTAGTGATAGCTGTTTATCAAGTATGTTTTGACTCAACACTTTTAGACGTTCTAGAAAAATATCCTCATCAATACATTCCGTACGAGTACTATTTTTATTTACCATTCATATATTATTGAAAAGGTCGCATACAAGCTGAAAATTTGCATGATTTCGTATAGTTATATGAGATGGTAAACAAATGTTACAGGAATTATTCATCTATTATCTCAAAGTTGTCCCGATTTGAATCGAAACAACGTTGCCGGCTTTTCTTCTACGAATTTGAAGCACTCCCAGAAGTCGGCCATACCAAGTACCTTGAGGATCTCCTTCATTAATTCGAAGGTCTCGAATCCACGTTCTAACTTACGAATACGAAGAAGCTACACGACGGAAGAAATTACTGTACAAAACATCACAGATTTTGGTTTATTGTCTTTTCAAATAATTTGTGATAGATCGAATAAAAAATTAACCCCATTTGAAAATAAAATAAATTCAAAGATATAGGATATTTGATTTTGAATATTATAACCAAATCATTCTATTGAACCTCTACATAGTTATTTTTTTAAGAAATCAAAATGTCTCAGAAAAATTATGTTTCTATATAAGTAGACATAAGTAGAATTCTCAAATCTTCTACAACACGCCAAAAATACGAAGGAATCTACAGAAAATACTAGCCCCAGCAATTATTTTTCTGGTCTTCTAATTGGACGTTCGTCACGAAATTTTGATTTCGAATATGCGAGTTATTATTCCATCTCCAAATGCTGAATTTCAAAACGATTGAATCTGTAGTTTAGAAAGTATTGGAAAAAAATGAAAAATGCTCAAACGTGAATAATAGCGAAACTATTAAACCGATTTTGTCGACTGACGTACTCAGCAGAGATATTTAGACCCCAAACCTTACCTGAAAGTTTTCAGATCAATGGGATTTGTAGTTTGGAAGATATTAATGATAATAAGAGAACATTTCAAATGTGAATAACTGCGTAACCATTGGATTGATTGTGTCCAGTAATTCATTCCACCGAGATATTCGGGCCACAAGCCACTCCGAAAGTTTCAGGTATCTATCTCTTTTCGTTCGAAAGTTACAGTGTTTTAAGTTGCGCTCAATGCTGATCCGCTGACATTTTTTTTTTATTTGGACCTTCTAACCATACGATGCTTGCGAATATGCGTGTTATTATTCTCCTACTTCTAAATGTTGAATTTCAGATCGGAAAAACTCATATTATCTGGCTGGACTGTTTTAGGTGTGTCATTGTGGGGAAAATATGTCATAATTTAAAAATTGAATGTGAGTCAATACTTGATAGAAGTAAATTTAAGTGACTTTAAATTCAGAATTATACATTCTAACTTCTACAATATATATACTTCAAGAGTTGAAAACTGAGGAATGAAATTTAAAAAAATTGTCTCTCTGAAGCGGATTTTTCTCCAGTAGATATTGTTATTCCGTAATTAGCAGATAGTAATCTGAATTTGGTTTTGAGTACATAACGTATCAATCAATTAACGCCAAACATCTTTGTGTCAACTTAGAAGTATATGAGCAGCAATAAAATTAATTTCCCTAGGCTATGTTGAAAATTCGTTGTCAAATGAGCTTTGCACACGCACCATAGAATTTGGGTCCTTTAAGGTTTTTAATGCTAGCTCTTGCAGTTACCAGGTGGTCAACCCACAATTTGAAATTTTAGCTACACGTTCAATTAATGCATAATCAAATTTAAAGATCATTTATCTTGAGGTCAATTTATAATCGAGTGGAAAAGCGCTTTTTTCCATATGAATTCAGGATTATTTAGGTATCTCTAACACAATATTCTATTTTCTTTTTGCTAAATCGACTGAGCATAGATAACTTATATTCTTTTCACAAAAATCTAGATCCAAGTAACGAAACCGATAAATATATATTGAGAATTACCATGAAGAAGTATTCGCATATTACAGATAATAGCTGGAATCAATTCTCCAGAACCTCTACAGATTTTAATCTCAATAAATCTCATGAAAACATTTGGGATTAAATTTTAAAAACATGTCCTAGATACACTGTAAAACTTAATAGACATATATATTATCATAACATGTGGTGGAAATTAACTGATGAAGAATCAAAAGAAAAATAAAATAATGACCAAATGTTTGATTGTATCGGTCTCTACTTGTCGGAAATACATCTTGATGATTAAAGTAAAACAATTAGCGGAAATTAAGTTGTTTTACTTTAATCATCAAAATAATGACCAAACTATTTAGACATCACCTTATACATATATTTTTTTTATTGAATGTTAAAGAATCACAAATCCCATCACCAAAAAAGACCTTTTTCTATTTTCCTCTTTCAAAGAATATATAGCACATTTTCCAGAGAAAGAACCTGATAAATTCGGACCCAATACTCTTCAGAAAGGAGTTATTTGAATGAACAAAATAATCATTCAAAAATATATGAAAAATATTTTTTTCACTAGACATTTCTACAACAACTAACCAATTTTTGGATAAGCATGGCCTATACGAAAATTAGGTAATATAACAGAAATATACAATGACAGAAGATACTACTTAGACTCTGCATCAGATAACCGCCACGTGCATGTGATATAATAAAAATTTATTTCTCAATTATTAATATATAAATAAATATTGAAAATTACTATGAACAAAGAAGTATTTGCATATTACAGATAATAGCTGGAATTAATTCTCCAGAAACTCTACAGATTTTAATCTACATAAATCTCATGAACATTTAGAATTAAATTTTAAAAATATGTCCTAGATACACTGAATCACTTTATAGACATAAATATTATCATCACATGTGCTGGAAATTAACTAATAAAGAACCAAAATAATGACCAAATTATTTAGACATCACCTCATACATATTTGTTTCGATTGGATGTTAAACAATCAGAAGTTCTATCACCAAAAAATGTTCAACATATAATTCAAAAAGGCCCTTTTTTATTTTCCTTTATTAAAGAATATATAGCACATTCTCCAAAAGAGAACATTTTCTAATTATATGTTGAACATTTTTTGGTGATGGAACTTGTGATTCTTTAACATCCAATCGAAACATATATATATATATATATATATATATATATATATATATATATATATATATATATATATATATATATATATATAAGGTGATGTTTAAATAATTTGGTCATTATTTTATATTTCTTTTGATTCTTTATAAGTTAATTTCACCAGATGTGATGATAATATATCGGTTTTTTTTAGAGTGATAGAACTTTCGATAGGGATAACTGTGATTTGACAGAAGGTAGAAGGCATTTTGTTTTGACATTTCTGTTCAGTAGGCATTGACAAATTATCAAAGAAAGACTCACGCCGCAACAACGTTTACAAATCATTGAAATTTATTTTAAAAATCGGTGTTCTATTCGCCAAACTTATAGAGCACTTCGTTTAATTTATGGTTCACATAATCGTCCATCAGAGCAGCTTATTCGTCAAACTATCGATAGATTTCGGACAACATTTTCTCTACTCGATGCAACAACAACAGGACAAAGAACGTACAGAAGAAAATATCGCTGCTGTAAGTCATAGTAGTAATGATGATCCAGATTTGTCTATTCGTAGACATTCACAACAAATTAGACTCTATGCATCCACCACATGGAAAATTTTGCGTAAAGATCTTGGCCACACCCTTACAAGATCCAACTAGTTCAAGAACTTAAGCTACTTGACCATAATAAGCGTCGTTTGTTTGCTGATTGGGCACTAGAACAGCTTGAAGTTGATCCACTTTTTTATCGTAAAATTGTGTTTAGACATGAAGCTCATTTCTGGTTGAATGGCTATGTAAACAAGAAAAATTGCCTTATATGAAGTGAAAACAATCCTCAAGAAGTTCTGCAGATTCCACTGCATCCTGAAAAATGTACTGTATGGTGTGCTTTACACGCTGGAGGCATCATCGGTGCACATTTCTTTAAAAACAATGCTGGAGCTAATATTACAGTGAATGGTACTCGTTACAGATCTATGATCAATGATTATTTGTTTCAAAATTTGAATGGTATCGATCCAGAAGTGTTTTGGTTCCAACAGGATGGTGCTACACCTCATGCTGCTAGAGTAACAATTGATTTATTGAAAGAAAGATTTGGCGATAACATTATTTCGAGAAACGGTCCAAGATCATGCAACACAATTCCACTGGATTATTTTCTTTGGGGTTATGTCAAGTTATTGGTTTATGCTGATAAACCAGAAACAATAGACGCTTTGGAAGCCAACATAACTCGTCTTTTCGATGAAACATGGCCTGAATTACTCGAAAAGGTGGTCCAAAATTGGTCTGGTCGAATGCGGTTCCTCAGAGCTAGTCGTGGTGGACATATGCCGGAAATTATTTTTAAAACATAAATATCATAAAATTATTTTTCAAATGAAAAAAAAATGGTTTCAATCTTAATTTAAATGTGTTTTATTTCAATTTAAAGTTCAATCATTCTAAAAAATACCCGATATATGTCTATGAAGTGAAACAGTGTATCTAGCACATGTTTTAAAATTTAATTCTAAATGTTTTTATGAGATTTATTTAGATTAAGATCTGTAGAGATTCTGGAGAATTAATTCCAGCTTTTATCTGAAACCGATAAATATTTCGAATTTCGCGTTCCTATTTTGAAGGCTTCTTTCTGAAGAAGGGATATTTGGTTCATCATTTATTTTCTCAGCGGGTAGGAAGGTCATTTTAAGCCTTTAACTGCGCTGCGTTACATGCCATACAGCTGATGCTACGCTCATTTTTCCGTGGGACAGAGGTTTGACGATAGGATCATCTCACGATGAGGATTTGTGAACTGGCCGTCAAAGACATTGTGATTTTCATCCTTGGCCGACCAGCCCTTCTCCAATTACGATTAAGTCAAAAAATGGATCGATGCATGGATTACCGACAGAGTCGGAATTTTTCGCGATGGGATCGGTCAAATGCCAGAAATATGAAAAAAGCAGTGGCTAGCGACGAACTTTGAATGTATAAAGCCTTTTCTTTATACTCTAAATATGATTCTTAAAGGAAGACCCTTAACTATCAAAGATCAGACTAAAATAGTTCAATAATTTCACATAAGTAGATCTAAACATTTTTCCCCACACTGACGTAACAGATTTTCTCAATTCTATTTGAGGAAACTGGGATGGTCGCATTCGAAAGCAAACATTTTCATCGCAAGCTATTATGCGGTTCAAAAACTCAATGGAGCCTGCATCGTAATCTATAATTACTTCATACTAATGACGTCAAGACCATGACGAATGATGTACAGCAAATATGATAACTTAGGAACTCGATGACAGAAGGATATGACTCAATATACATCATATTCGCATGCAAATCACGTGGACGGAATTTGAATCCTGGTTTCATAACTATAATATTTGACTGGAATTAATCACCATTACCAGGTAATTCCTAACAGATCGTCAAATTTTTATCGTGTGCAGTTAAATTTATGGGTGAAATATCAGGAAAATTCAACAATGAAATGAGCAATCAATCCAAAACATTGAATTTGCTTATAAGAATTGATTGAGTACTAAACAAGAACACGTCAGCCAAATCGAATTACAAATGTATTATTATGATGACTTAATATTGATTCCTCAGACGACTTTTATCACGTACATCGAAGGATTTCAACTTTTTTAAACCGATTGTTTATGCGAACGTTCCAAGAAGGTTACTTTAACAATTTAGCGATTTAGAGTATCGCGACACTAACGGTCAATTTAATAAACGAAATTAAAGCTTCCTTCTGCCCAAACAGTCTCCTTTAATGATAAAATGTGTTTCATAAGCAAATTTTAAGGTTTAAAGTGAGAAAATCGCCCCTTTGCGGCAGAAAAGGATTCTTTAACGACCAACTTTAACCATCAAACCGTGTGTGATTCAGACTTGAGAATCAGAAATATTGTAGCTAGATGACCTTGCTCAACACATGATCAACCCTTCTTTAATAACAGTGTCTTGAAGAGACAATTTGAGAGTGGTAAATTTGGACCGTATTTGTTACTTGGTGATAGCTGTTATAGTTTGCAGACTTATCTTATGACAAAGTTACCGGAAACTATACCTGCAGCTGAAAATTTATATAAGGAGTCAATTAATTATACGAACTAGAAATGTGGTGGAGAGAAAGTATGAAGTTTGGAAACGTCGTTTTCCTATAGTTTCTAAAGAAATGAGTGTTAAGTTAACGACCATAAGGACCATTATTGTTGCTACCGCTGTATTGCACAATATAGCTGTAGATATGAAAGAAATATTTCTAAATGAATGATTACATGATGTGTAGAAGGAAGAGGACTCTCAAACAAATTCAACTAATGTTAATGCAGTTCGTCAAGTGAGACAGTCGATTATTAATGAACCTTTTGCTCATTTACAATTTATATTTGTGTTGTAATTGAAAATAAATTTGCTTATCACTTCTGAAACTATTCTTCTTATTCAATTTGTGCCTTCAACATGACAACATATATAATTCTCATATGATTCTAATTAAGGTATGTATTTAATTTGATGCAGCTCGTCAAATGAGACAATTGATTATTAATGAACATTTTGCTACTTTATAATTTATATTTGTATGATAATTGAAAATAAATTTTTTGTCGCTTGTTAAACTGTTCTTCATATTCAAATTGTGTCTTCAACATGACAAGATTTCATATAATTTTCATAAGATTTTACAAGGCATGTATTTAGATAGGTTTCTAATACCGCTTCTACCAGAAAGTGCATTCAAAATAAAAAAAGATTTAATTATTATTATTTAATTTTCTCTTCATCTCCATAATTTGCAAATCTAATAATATTTTAAGCTTCCAATGGTCCTCTTCTTTTCTTCTATTCTCTTCCTTGATAGCCACTATCTGAGCTTCTACTAGAGCTGTTTTTTTATAATATATCTCCTTCGCTTCGGCAAGTGGGTTCGTAAGAGTTGGGCTCAATTGTTTGGAAATTGGCTCCCTCAATTTCAATGGAGCCCCACCACCAGTCCTTTTAATATGACTGCTTTGAGCAGCTATCACCTTTCTAGTTTTAGTTTTTATATTGTCATATTTGGATTTGTGCTGGTCTCCATTTCTCCAATGGAGAGCTGTTGTTCTTCCTCGGATTTTAACGTAATACTTTTTTTTTGCTCTCTCCTTCCATATTCATTCATAACACACGTTTACTAAAATATAGCAATTCGCACGTATTAATGATATAAATTCCAATATACCGTCTTCTGCACATAACCATGTTTATGCAGAGACTGATTTATGCTTCTTTTCTTTTTCTTTTCACAAGTTCCGACGCATAACTGACGATTTTTGCAGAATATCACCAACTTTATTCGTAAAATCACTAGTTCTCAGGATAGCCAACAGTCCGAAACATATGACTGGCGCATTAAAGGAAGCTTAAAGTAAAGGACGGTCGTGCGTTTATGAAACTGATGGTCCCATTTAAAGGATCCTTTTTCATAAAGGAACTTTATCATAAAGAGGCCTTTTGATGTTGTTTATGAAGCTAGCCGTAAGAATAATTTAAACACCTTCGAAATTAGTCTCATTTGACGTGGTAAATTCATTTTCGAGCGTACCACCTTATTTTGAACAGCTCTCATAAAAGTTTTCCAATAAGAGGTGTTTGTTTAAATGGCCCGCTATTCGGACAGCTGTTACGTTTGAAGCTGTCATATTTTTGACATTTGACAAATAAAAACTACGCCACTAGTAAAAATAGAACGATATACTCTTCAACAACGCTTTGAAATTGTTAAAATTCACTACAAAATGGTGAAAATTTTGCAGTCATAGTCAGCAAAACGAAAACACTTTTGAGTTGTCGTGAAATCCCTTCTAGGCCGGTAATAGTGAAACTGATGGAAAAATTTCAGCTTTTGGGACAAGGTAGTCATGTGAAGAATCGCTGATATCGTTTCCCATCATTAATGGCATACCTTCCTCTTTACAATGAAATAAACATCCATTGTTTTCACTTAAAATATACTCGTTGTTTTCAATATCAAAATTGGAAAATCCTTAGAAAAAACGCTATTTGAAAATGGAATGAGTAATAAAATCAGATATTATTCATTTATCAAAAATTTGCTTAGCAAAATCAATGAATTCTAGACCAGTACAGATGGCTTAATTATGAGAAGCACCTTGAGCCAACTTTTAGCTGAAATTTTCATGGATAGTTTGGGAAAAATTATTCACGAAAATGAAAATAGAATCACCTTCAAGATTGTTTATTGGAACAGATGTGTGGATGACATAATCGTATACTTTAAAGGTACCAGTAGACAGCTTGAACGTTTTCGCCATTACCTAAATTCATTACAGGTCACGATGGAAGCAGAAACTGATGACTACTTAAATTATTTGGACTTAACAATAACTTGAGTTAATAACAAACATAATTGTTTAATTTTTCCTAAACCTTCCTCCCATACAGATATAAAAATCCCCAATCGTTCATTTAATCCAATTCAACATAAGTTATCCGCTTATCATAGATGACACATAAGATCATCAACGATTTATTCATCTCACAAAATATTTAATCATGAATTAAATTTAATCAAACAGATAGCACTGATGATTGTTATTCGCCATCAATAATAGACAGTAAGCTTGCCAGAAAACAGAATAATAATGTTATTCTTGAAATATACCCTGGATTGAAAGGAGTGTCGATAGCTCAGTGGGTTTGGAACAGAAAAGTCCCGGGTTCGAATCTTGTTCAGGTGGAAAGGAAATTTTCTATTTGGACGAGTTTCGGCCACCATTTCACTGTTGGTTCGAAAATTAACAGTGCTGTGACCTAAAATGGCGTAATATCGCAGTAACAAAGCCTACCCAGAACACAACTGAATTCCCTAACTCGCACATGCTGAAAAAGCTTCTGGGAGATCTTCACAGAAGATCTAGGAGTATCAGGATAATATAAATAAAAAAATAAAGATTAAAAACCGAAAGACAATAAATTCTCGGAGCTACTACGGTAAACCATCCCTACAAATAAAATTATCAGTTGTTCATCAATTAAATTATTATAACTCGTGATCTCCGCCACGATGCTTCACTTCTTCCACTATTTGAACTGTGTTAATCTTAATACCAAGGTGCAAAATTCTTCTCAAAGAAATGCGATAAATGTTCAGTTCTTGAGCACAATGACGAGTTGATATTGATGGATGTTCAGCCACATCAAGCGCTACAGCAGCAATGTTTTCAGGTCCCAGGACCCATTTCATTAATGTCAAATATTAAACTAAATTTCTGTCAAAACACGAATGTGCTGCCACAGTCGAAATAATCACTACTTCAAAATGCAAACTCTAGAAGGCAAAGCAACTTCATAATGGAAACTCATATATGGTATGTTCATTTCATAGTGATACATCATAAACAAATAAACCCCTAATTACCGTAACTATAAACATGGTCATAAATCCCTTGGGAGTTATACTCAAAGTTATAAATCATTAACTCCCTCTAATGTATTTACAAAAACAGACAGACAATTATCGAATTTTCCACTGAAATTGTTTCCCGACTAACCAGGATTCTCCATTGAACTGTTGTCACTGTTTATGAATGTAGTCCATTCACCAAGAAATGGAAGGTAGATGGTTTAGAACCGCCAACAATCCGTGGTGAAACAATAAAATTCTCTCATGAGGCAAAATACCTAGGAATAGTCCTGGACTCTCAGCCAGAATGGGATTCTGGACCTAGAGGTCGAATCTGCGGTAAAACCTGGGGTTTAAAGCCCAGGCAGGTTTATTGGCTGTATTTTTGACCACATATAACGTATGGTGGTGTAAGCGTGGTGGAAGAAGAGCAAACATAAGCAACATCTCATTGAGCAACCATATTTCAGTCAGATCTATTTGCCACTGAGACCACTGATAAAACGGCAAATCCACCACGGCAAAATCAGAATATTTACTGATAGTCAGTCAGTACTAAAAGCTCTGGAATCCAGCTGTTGTACATCAAAAACAGTCTGGAGTTGCCGTACGGCTTTAAATAGGCTCGGTATGTATAACAGAATCACTCTTGTTTGGCTACGGAGCCACTCAAACTATTTGGGTAATGAAGAGGCAGATCCGCTAGCGTTTGCTGGAGCCACGCTGTCTCTGGTAGGCCCGGAACCATTCCTGGGAATACCACACAACTAAGCGGACGATAACAGGCAGAATGAAGTCAAGGCTAGAGTCTTTCTGGCTGAACCATCCTGGCCTGAAACATTCGAAGGCGTTCCTTGCAACAGCTTCGAACCAAAAGATGGCAGACTTAGCGCTGGGTCGTGAAAGGGCCAAACTCAGAACACTTGTCAGAATTAAGACACATCACTACAGGCTGAAAGCGCATTTGCACAAAATTGGTCTGGCTGAAGACGATGAATGCCGGCTGTGTCTTGAGGACACTGAAACAGCCATGCACATAATCTCAGAATGCCTAGCGGTGAGTCGCATCAGATTCGAGGTCTTTGGTCAGGCTTTAATAGCCCACTGCGAACTGAAAAAATTACCCCTGAACAAGATTAAAGGTTTCATCAAAAAACTGGATCTCGTCTGGGAAATATAAATTAGGGGTGAACCACTATAGTCCGTGCGGACGCAGTGGTAGCTCACTATAAATAATATTAATGACTGTAGTCAAACATGAAGTTGATCTTTTCCTTCTTTCATTTGACTACTTAGTCCAAAAGGAATTGGGACTTTACGATTCGGACTGTAAGAAAAATAAACAAATTCACTTAGACGTAGAAGAATAAATACATACCATGTCTTGGAAAGTAAGCCAACATAATTTCACTCATATGTTTGCTTTCAATATGGTTAACTTTCAGCCACTGCATTTGTCATATTCTTTTTTATACTTTGGTTCCGACTTTGTCAGTGTTAACAATTCTCTCCAAGCTTTCATTCATTTTCACGAATTGATAAATTTGACAAATATTTACAAACTTGTCATTTGATATATCCATGGTAATCATGCCAAATTAATTCTTAAAAAACGTTCGTTGGATTTTGAAAACCAACAAAATTTGGTTTATAACTCAGCTTGTGTTTGACATAGACACAGTGTATGATGATCGATTACTTTAATGTGATGATCGATTACTTCAATGTGTTGTGCAAATAGGGGTTTTGCTAAACTGGATTGAAATTTTCTAATTGCTATCTTATGAAGGAATACTTACAAGGATTAAAAATAACCACTTTTTGTGGGTTCAATGAACACCATTCAATAATTATAGTTGCTTTTGATAACCCAGTAAACTAGACTGTTGAATCAAATCAAGGCTTGTCAATCAGCCTTGATTGAATTTTGCTGATATTTTACAGTAAAACTAATGCAATCGTCTAAGACCATTTTGGGTTGAAAATGTATAGAGTATAGAATCACCTGACACGAGCGAGCAAAAAAAATGGTTCATGGAAAAATACTCACCAACTGTCACTGAGGTTCCGGTTGCTGATGGTCAAAGAAATATCATCATGGTGGTTTTCACAAAAAGCGATGTTACCAACACTGCAAAATAAATAAAATTATCAGAGAATATTCCGGTGATAATAATATTAGAAGTTAATTCTTCGAAAAAAGAATTCAATTGAATTACTCCTTACTCGATGAAAATTTATTTTAATCAAATAAATATAAAATACTAAAGGATATTTCCACAATTTTTTAATTAACAACAATTGCGGAAATATTCTTTATTATTTGATCTACGATAAAAAATGTTAACGTGCAGTTGGAAGTTTTTACGCGTATGTTCATCTGGTAACCTGAGCTCTTGGAATCTGTCGGTTTCTTCATAAGATACACTTCCAGGATTCAAACGTCTAATTTTGAAGATTTGAAAAAATTCTCGTACTTTATCTTCACAAAATTATGCACGAGCCTTCGTGTCCTCATTTCACATCTAAATACTAAATTTGATTCCGATCGGATTAGTATCTTCGGAAGATTTTAAAAATAAAATGAGAATAACTAAGAAATAATTGAGCCGATTCTGTATATTCTTGAACATAAAAGATATATTTAGAGTGCAGGCTACCCTGAAGTGTCTAGGTCTTTGGAAATAAGCGATTCTCAAAAAATTTGTCATTCATAATTGATTTCGATCGGATTAGTTGTTTCGGAACTAATGGGAAAATAAGAAAAAGTTTCAAATGTAAATAATTACGTAATCATCGTTGAACTTGTCCTCAAATCTACACTGAATGTTTCAAGTCTCTAGCTCTTTTGGTTCGAGAGTAAGTGTTTACAGACAGATCGGACTGGCATTTGAGCAGAACGATAGTACGCTGTTCCATCGAATAATCGCGCAAAAACTAATTCATCATACCAACACTTCTTTCCCGAGGGTAATCTGATTAGTTATATTGATTTTGCAATATTAAATTGTAATGCAGGAAATGAATCTTTAACCTGTGTGTGCAGAGTGATTATTTGCCGGGAAAATTTAATCGAGGAAAGCGGAATTTTATTCATTGATAACAATCAAAATAAAGGCGGAATTAAGATATTGTTCTTTTCATTTAGTTAGTACGGGGTTATCCATTTTGTGCTACCAGAAGTGAACGATAATAAAACACTCTTTAATTCAGAATATCGATCAAATTTTTATTTCGATATAATGCTTGGACCTTGCCATTATGTGTGGAATACTACATGATTCAAATGTTCTCCGCGTGATCTCTTACAGGACTTGATCCTTGTGAGGTAATTTGCGATGACTGACCGGCACATTTCGGGTAATATCTCACCAATAAATTGACGTATGTTGATATTCAGATCGTCAATAGTATCTGAGGATTATAGGCATAAACAGGATCCTTCGCATAATACCACAAAAAAATTCAAAGGCGATAAATGACAAGATCTTGGTGGCCAATTCACATCGCCGAAACGAGAAATTAGGCGTTCTGGGAATTTTTCTTGCAATAAAGCCAAAATGGGTCTCGTTGTGTGGCTACTTGAACTATCTTGCTGGAACCACATCTCTTCCAATATCATTATCGATAATCATTTGGCTGTAGCGATGAGAATTGACGGTTTGAGTGACACCTTCTTAATTTTCAAAGAAGTACAGGCCAATCACTCCACCAGACCAAATTGCACACGATACAGTGACTTTTTGGGGATGAAATGTTCTCTCAGCAGTTACATGAAGATTTTAACTGCCCCAGAAGCGACAATTTTGCTTGTTTACATAGCCACCGAGTGAAAATGTGCTTCATCATTGAAGAAAATTTGATGCCAAAAATCGTCATCCAAAGGTTGTTGTTCAAGCACCTAATCACCATATGTTCTACGCATTCTACGGTCAGCTGGCTTTAGTTCTTGTGTATAATGAAGGATGGAGGTGCAAATCCAGATGTAAAATACGCCAAAACGTGCCGTAAGAGAGACCAACATGTTGGGCGCCCCATTGATTAACTTGGATCTTCCTCAACACTTTCACTTACAATAGAAATACTTTCGGTCTAGCGTGCATTTCGATGATGTATGGACCTCAAGACTTCAGTTACAGATCCAGCCTCTTCGAATTTTTTCACTATGTTACCAATTGTCGCTCAGATGGACGATTATGTCGACGATAATCTGCCCGTAATGCACGAAACGTACTTACTACAGAATAATTGTTTTTCTAGTAAATGTTCACAATTTTCACAAGTTCAGCAGTAGGTGAACGATCCATATCGTTAAATGACTAATCTTCAACTAAACCTATGAGGCTTCGGATCACAGTTCTGTTCGACATTGAAACAGGACTGTGAAATCCGTACCACGAAATGGATAACTCGTTATTTGTCCAAAAACTCACAAGAACAGTCACTCCGAACATTTTAAATGTGAATAATGATCAAACGTCACTGCAAATTCAACTCAAAATGTTTTTATTGTATCAAAAATCTATTCTTCTGATTTATTGTTCGGAAATAATATGACAACTTCACGAAGTAGGCAATTAAAAAAATTCCACATCAATTCCCTACACAGAAATAAGTTGGAAAATTAGGAACAGGGGTGATGAATCTATACATCCCGTTAGGGGCAATTTGAAAAACATTCGCTAGTCTCCTAGAACGTCTCAGTTCCCTTCAAACTTTCCTAGAGTAATCAATCATCACTCACGAGATCAAACCGCATCCAATCTGTAAAAAGCACTTCTCTACATTGTTGCTACAACAGATTTCGATACTCTCGCGCCCGAGTGGCCTTAGCCGAAGAGTAAGTAGGGAAAACCACTGGATCTACAATCCGTCAACATACCGTGATGTAACATTTCTCATATTGGTATAAACAGAGTTGCCCACATAGAACAATCCAGCCGAATGTCAATTTTTATTTGGAGGAGGACAGTATTCGATTACAAAAGGGTGGATGTACGATCATCTCCCTAAGCGGTGTGGCAACCCCTTCACGAACCTTGAATGGCAATAGGGTACGAGTGATTCACCTTTTCAAGGCTGCGAAAGGCTGTCCGCAGGGGCTCTCATCCTTAATGTGGACCTTGCTAGCAGCGATCATTTCGCTGTGGGGAGTCGACGTTTAAGCATTTGTTGACGACCTGGCAATCATAGTGAAAGGTAAATCGGAGGTGACGATATCGGCCGTCCTTCAAAAGATACTGGACACTATAGACAAATGGTGTATAAGAAAGCATAAGTCTCTTAACCCACGAAAGGTAGTTATAGTACCATTCACCAAGAAACGGAAGTTTGATGGTTTAGAACCGCCTACTATCCGTGCTGAAACAATACAATTCTCTTATGAGGAAAAATACCTGGGAATAGTCCTGGACAAACCTCTCAGTTGGAATGCACACCTAGACATAAAGCCAGAATGGGATTTTGGACCTGCAGGCGAATCTGGGGTTTAAAGTCCAGGCAGATGTATTGGCTATACACTATGGTAATCAGACCACAGATAATGTATGGCGCTGTAGCGTGGTGAAAGAAAGGCCAACAAACGAACATAAGCTCACCCGACTACAAAAACAGGCTTGCCTTGCAATTACATGTGCGTTTCGCACCACACCAACGGCAACCATGGAGGTACTACTAAATCTACCACCCCTGCACCTACTCGTGCAAAGAGAGGCGGACCGGACCACATACAAACTATAACAACTGGCGATCAACAGGCCAGAGGAAATATCGATGGGAGGCTCAGGACTGCTGAATGAGCTTTTAACGAACAGCACCCTATCGATGCCCTCGGGTCTAATGTCAAAAGTCACGAGCCAAGAACGGAATTTCAGTGTAAGCGTCACAGCCGGGACGAATGGACCCAGCATGCTGAGGTTCTATCGAGGACCGACCATGGCTTGCTCACAGACGGCTCGCAAACGATGAACGGAACGAGAGCGGGCGTTAATGAGCGCAAACCGAGAATCAGCATATCATTGAGTCTCGGTCAAAATTCAACCATATTCCAGGCAGAACTATTTGCCATTGAGACCACGGCAGATTCGCTGATAAAACGGCAAATCCACCAAGGCAAAATCAAAATATTTAGTGATAGTCAGTCAGTACTAAAGGCTCTGGAATCTAGCTGTTGTACATCGCAAACAGTCTGGAGTTGCCGCACGGCTTTAAACAGGCTCGGTATGTATAACAGAATCACACTTGGTTGGATACCGAGCCACTCAAATAATTTGGGTAACAAAGAGGCAGATCGGCTGGCGTTTGCTGGAGCTGCGCTGCCTCTGGTAGGCCCAGAACCACTCCTGGGAATGCCATATGACGGGGCTAAGCGGACGAAACAGGCAGAATGAACTCAAGATTAGAGTATTTTTGGCTGAGCCATTCTGGCCTGAAACATTCGAAGGAGTTCCTTGGAACAGCTTCGAGCAAAAATATGGCGGACCTAGCGCTAGATCTCTCACATCGTCTCAGAGTTCCCAGCGGTGAGTCTGAGAACTGAAAAAAGTACTCCGAATCACTATAAAATAATAATAATACATCTTTTCGAAGCATTTGAAATTTTAATCGATAAGATGTTAAAATATCCTGTTGTTCATTTTTTAACAAATTAACGATGGTAAAATAACTCCCAAATCCGATGAATGTAAACGTTGAAATTGTCATCGCGATTCAGCGTTTGAATTGACACATGCTGTCAATCGAAGCGTTGAAACGATTCGTTTCAACGAGTTCTATATTCGGTTAAAAAAGTCTCAACTTTTCAAATTACGGGATTAAATAACAGTCGAAATTTGAATTCAACCCTCTCTTTAGTTTGCATTTTTAAAGTAGTGGTTATTTCGAGTCAGGCAACACTTTTGTGTCATTCGTGTTTTGACAGAAAATTAGATTAATATTTGACATTAACGAAATGGGTCGATTTATGCTTGAACAAAACTGGGACATATTAAAAACTTATTTCCATAGTAGTCAATCTTCTATCCAAACTCTTAGAAATTTACGTGGAAAATTCAATAGAAATGATATGCCCACACGGCAAGTTGTGGATCGATTTATACGTGGAAACTGGAGCGTTATTTGATAGAATAACCCGTTCACGTTCTTAACCAGTGAGCACACCTGAAAACATTGCTGCTGTAGCCCAGAATGTGGCTGAACATCCATGAACATGAACTCCTCATAGTGCTCAAGAATTGAACATTTCTCGCCCTTGTGCAAAATCCCTTCTCTGAAGGGATTTTGCACAAACACCTCGTGACCATTCGATGCGTTTCCACTTCGCTGGTCGATGATGAGCATGTTCCCAGAAAAATTATCTTCAGCTATGACGCTCATTTTCAACTCGAAGGACTATTTTTGGTTTGAATCCGTTAAGAATCTGTACCAAAAATCATTAATGGGGAGTATGAACTAGGCAACTATAAAGTTCTAGAAATCGCGGCAGTGTAATACTACTCTGTCAAGAAAGTACCGGGAATTTTCAATTGAAACAATATTTTTACATTTAATCGTCAAAATTTATTGGGTCGCCTTCAAAATAGGCTCCATTTGCTCCAATACATCTATGCCAACGGCACTTCCAATTATCGAAACATTTTTTATAGGCGCTTTCCGGGATGGACTTTAGCTCTCGCGCCAAATTTTGTTTTATGGCTTCAATCGACTCAAAACGGGTGCCACGAAGGGGCAATTTTAGTTTTGGGAAGAGGAAAAAGTCGCAGGGAGCCAAATCCGGCGAATACGGTGGTTGCTGAAGCACGTTTGTTGAGTTTTTGGCGAGAAAGTCAGTCACAATCGTAGCTCGATGAGAAGGCGCGTTATCGTCATGCAAAATCCATGAGTTGTTCGCCCACAAATTTGGCCGCTTCTTACGGATACGCTCACGCAAACGTTTCATAACGCCTAGGTAATACTCCTTGTTTACCGTCTGACCCTCTGGAACGAATTCGTAGTGCACCACGCCACGGATATCGAAGAAAACAATGAGCATCACCTTCATTTTCGAGCGGTTTTGGCGTGGTTTTTTCGGTTTCGGCTCACTTTTTGCCACCCATTCCGATGATTGCTGGCTTGTTTGCATATCGTTCTCGTAGACCCAGGTCTCATCACCAGTTATAATGCGTTCCATGAATGTAGAATCGGAATTACAGCGATCCAGCATGTCTGAAGCAACCTGTTCGCGATGACGTTCAACGTAATCACCCATAGTAAAAATCGGCACGCACTCTGACATCGACTGACTTAATCAGCTGTTGCAAACACACTAGTTGACAGATCCCGCTCAAGCTTGGCATAAGTAATTAAGGACAGTGGTACCAACCTAGGAAAAAAAAATTACCTGCCTCATTGCCCCGCCAGATTTAAATCGATAATTCCCGGTACTTTCTTGACAGAATGTATACATCACAGAGGCAAATTGCAATTTGCTTCTGTGATCAACACAACCTTATCGAGTTTGTTTGAGTATAGAATTGTTATACAGATGTAGGTTGCACCGTCTCGATTTCTATTACCATAGCTCATATTCCGTATTAGTGAATCATATTGTTTTCCATTCGTAAATGTCAAAGTTCAACCTTTCTTATAAACTCATAACTTCGAAAAAACAAATGAAGGGTCTTTCATTAACAGCACCTCATTTTGTTTCGTGAAATTTTTATTTCATTATAAAGTACAATGGATACCATTAGCTATGAAATAAAACATCATTTAAATGTCCACCAAGGAAACGCTGGCAGGAATGAAGTTGTTGAATCCAATTTTCCATGACTCTATCATACAAATCATGTCGTATATTAGCAATTACTCGTCCAATATTGATCTGTAAATCGTCTTATTTTGCTGGATGATTGCCGTAAACCAATGACTTAAAGTAATCCCAAAGAAAGAAGTCTAATGGAGTTAAATCGCAGGAACGAGGCGGATAATTTATCTGTTCATTCCTTGAAATAATCGAATCACCGAATTTTGTTTTCAATAAAGATCTGTTGGTTTGAGTTCTTGGGTTAAAACGATTTTGTATGATGTGAACCAAGGTCTTTTCGTAAAATTCGCCACGAAGACGTTTGGAGGATGCCTAGTTATTGTGAACGTCCAGAAATCGATAAATTTTGGTCTTCACGAGCACTTTCACGTACGGGAGCAAAATACTCCTCACTTCTTGCATTCCTTTGTCTCACTGGCATTGTAACATCATGAAGTGTAAAATTTGTTTCAAACTTCTTCACTAAACGTTCAACTGTTCTTTTATCCGCATGATTCTAACGACCAAAAATTGGAGTTTCGCGATTTTTTCATGATAAATTTGGATTATTTGTAAACTTTGTTTGAGTGTGTACCTCCATGATTAAATGGTAGACATTGACAGATACAACTGTAAATGTCACAAATAAACAATACCTGCCATGCGTGAGTAATGTCAATTTGAAAATGGGGCGTTCCCATTGAAAGACTCTTTAGCTGTATATGTAGATTCTTAAATAAATTGAACTCTTTTTTCCTATTTCCTCGTGAATTTATGTTTAGGTGTCAACGTTATACACTAGCCAGGACAATGTGTTGTCAGCTTTAAATTGTGTATAATAATAATAATATTGTAGAGGTGTCATCAGAATTTAGTTTAATTTTTAATCATTTCAAGAGATTTCATTAGTGAATAAATAAAAAAACATTATCTGCGCAAATGCACACCGCTGTCTGTGGGTGTCAGAACAGGTACACTTCCTGTCCATTGTTGGCGAGTGATTAACACAAATACCACGTTCTACTTAAACCTACTCATAGTTTAATCTCGATTATTTTGCGTGTGCGAGACTCTTGTAAGCTCCAGGAGATAATGGTCTTTCATTAGGTTGAATTCAATCGAGATTATAGATAAATCTGACCTACTTCGAACTCTCCCGACTAGCTAACTGCTCCCGCAGGTTTTCAGAGTTATGCGAGAACTTTTCTCCGCAAGTTGGCATCACCAAGCTGAACCGCTCTCCAGATACCCATTTTATTCACCCTAGTTTTCGTGCACGTAACTTCACCTTTGAAATTGGGTCACCAGCCCTGCGCAAACGGTACAACACCTCCCCTACTAGCGCCAAGATGAACCAGCTCAACGTTATTGCCCATGTGTTCTTTGCTTCCGTTTCCCGATTTTTCGTTTTTACAGATACTGGACGAAATCCTGCTGTGAATTTTCCTTATTGATTTTTTCGAGGCCCAAAATACATGGGAAATTGTTTTGAGGCAACTTTTACCGTAATGGCAAGAAACTTAATTTTCCCACGTTTTCCTGACTCTTATTTGTCTAGATATTGAACTATCTCAGCCGTAACTATGTGTCAGTTTCCTAAAAATTACTGTGTACTACCTTTGAAACTTAAAAAATGACCACTCCTTCAAGACAATAGACAATCTAAAAATTCTTCATGTTGAATTTTTGTCTATTGTAGGAAATATTTAGTTGAATCGGTTCATTTTAAATAAGATTATTCTAATTTCCGCATATTTATTATACAGGATTATCCAATTTGTGATTCCGAAAGTAAACGTAACTAAAACACTTTATCATTATGTGTGGAATATATCATTTAAATGTCCTCAGCGTGACCTCCTACAAGAATCGATACCTTGAAGGATGTTGGTTTTCAGATCGTCAATAGTCTGAGGATTATCGATCCTTCGCGTAACCACACAAAAAAAATCTAAAGGCGATAAATCACAAGACCTTGGTGGCCAATTCACATCGCCGAAACGAGAAATTACGCGTCCTAGGAATTTTTCTTGCAATAAAGCCAAAACGGGTCGTGTTGTGTGGTTTGTTGCACCATCGAGCTGGAACCACATCTCTTCCAACTCCATATCATTAACTTCAGGCCAAAAAAACCGACTATGGCGATGAGAATTGACGGTTTGCGTGACACCTTTTTTATTTTCAAAGAAGTACGGGCCAATCAGTCCACCAGCCCAAATTGCAACCATACAGTGACTTTTTGTGGATGTAATGGTCTCTTAGCAGTTACATGAGGATTTTCCGCTGATGTGACAATTTTGCTTGTTTACATATCCCCCCAGTGAAAAAATGTGCTTCTTCGCTGAAGAAAATTCGATTCGAAAAATCGTCTTCCAAACGTTGTTGTTCAAGCACCCAATCGGCATGTTCTACGCATTATATGGTCACCTGGCTTTAATTCTTGTGTCAACTGAGCCTTTGAGGATGGAGATGCAAATCCAGATGCAAAATACGCCATAACGTGCCATAAGAGAGGTCCAAAGTTGTGAGCGCCGATGAATTGATAAATTTGGATCTTCTTAAACATTTTCACTCACAGTAGAAATATTTTCGGTCGAGCGTGCATTTCGATGATGTATGGACCTCCAGACTTCAGTTACAGATCCAGCCTCTTCGAATTTTTTCACTATGTTACCAACTGTACGCTCAGATGGACGATTATGTTGGCAGATGATAATCTGTCCGTAATGCACGAAACGTACTTACTACAGAATCATTGTTTTTGTAGTAAGTTCCCACAATTTTCACACGTGCAGCAGTAAATAAACAATCCATATTGTTAAATGGCCAATCTTCAACTAATCATATGAGGCTTCGGATCACAATTCTGTTCGACATATGTGAAATCCGTACCACGAAATGGATATCCTGTTATTAGGAGTAAAAATTCATTCGGTCCGCTTTCAAAAAATGCTTCTAGAAACATTAAATTTTTGAATAGTTTCAGCTGATTGCCGCGGTTTTAGACATATTGGATATCTACCGATAACAGTTTGAATTGTTTTGAGTTTCATACAAAACGTTTTATGATAAGATGTTGAAAAAGTCAGATTTTATGACAACTGAACAGCATTTGCGGAAGGTTTAATTCTTTGTTTTCATTGGAAAAGAGTGCTATGAATTACAGACATTAATAATAATAATATTTATAATAATAATATTTATTCACTGAGATGGTTACATAATGAGGTGAATAAATGGGTGATACATCACAGAAGCTTTAGTTAGAAACTATCGCTTGTACGTGATGCCACATACATTGACTATCTCCTAAGTGGTAAGTGAACAAAAATAAAAACAAAATCCATGATAACTACTATTACACAGTAAGCAACATAAAACCTTCTTCCATCTCCTCTCCCTCCCCATCCAATCCCGATCTCCTACCTCTGGTTGACGAAACCATGCAGCCGCCCCCTTCCAAAAAAAGAGAATCCATCTCTTCGTTCTTCTCTTAAACAAACTAATATTATTCAGACTTTTTATGTTGGTTGGGAGTTGGCTGTAAAGCTTGGGGGCGAGGAAGTCGCAGTGCCTCTGTCCTACTGTTTTGCAACAGTAAGGTACCCTCATAGAGTTCTTCTTCTCCCTCGTGTTGTAGCAGTGTACAATGGGATGAGATGCTATCCTCGACTTTTTGGTGTTGACTAGGATATTCCAGCAAAAGAGTTGCCTCACATCGAACACCTCGGATTCCCTGTGCAATCTTTCATTAGAGTATGTAAGCGGCATCTTATATATAACACGCAAAATCCACCTTTGCACAACATTCAGTTTCTCCAGGTGTGTGTCACCAACTCCACCCCAACCAATAATTCCATATTGCAGTTGCGACTGGACAAGTGCGAAATACACCAACCGTAGATGCCTCAGGTCAAGGTAGTCTCGTAAATATCTTATTCTATATAATATTCCTCTTAGCTTGTTAGTAACATTCTTGACCTGGAGGTCCCATCTAAGATGTCGATCAATCACCACACCCAGATATGAAACTGATTCCACTTCCGGAACACATGAGCGTGGCCCCACAATCAGAGGTCCCATATTCGGCAAGCCACCTGAGTACAAGGAGAAGGGCAAGTATTTGGTTTTCTCTAGATTGAGAGTCAGCGTATTGAATCTGAACCATTCCTCCAAGCATCGAAAGTCCATCTGAGCCTCTGATTTCAAAGACTCCCATGTATCTGATTCACAGAAAAGAGCTGTATCATCCGCAAAGCTGAGAATTCTACCCTTTACCTTGATCTCCAGTAAGCTGTTAATGTACAACGTGAACAAAATTGGCCCGAGCACAGTACCCTGAGGAACTCCGTAGGTCACATATATTGGCTCGCTCAACTCCCCATCAATGCTTACCATCTGTTCCCTATCTGTTAAGTAGCTTTTGAGTAACTCGTAAATTTTTCCCCTGAAACCGTAGCTATATAATTTGTTTAATAACTTACTCGATGAAGATCCTAGTCTAATTCAACACGAGTTAGCACTTACGTTAAGGGTGACCCATCAAGTAGTGACTGTACGTGTGAAGTCTATGCAAGGGTTTTTTATGAATTCAAACCAAGAGATCTGGAAAGGCGATTATTTTTTTTGTGAGCAGCGGCTTCAAAGGGAGAAAAGGGTTTTTTCACACCGGGTAGTCACTGATGACGAAAAGTGGATCTTCTACGACAATAATCTTTAGTCAATGGTGTATATCTCACTGTTTGTACACTCACAGTTTCACATCGATTATCCAATGAAAATGAAGATTTAATAGAGTGCGTTGAGAAGCTTCATAAAAAAGGCAGTTTTTGCACATTATTTCCATGAAGGTCTACGGCGCGGAACTTAGAGTGAGCTTTGACAAAATATTATGACTGAAAAAAATTTTATAATCATTTTTTTCCTTAACCATCCCATAATAAGTAAGGATTCCATAAGAACCTCCCTGAAACTGAATTAACTGGCTTTCAAATTGAATGACAAACAGGAAGTAGGAATTAGGAAAAGGTTTTATCGATGAGTTCTTTATCTTTGTGTACATGTTTCATTGATATTTGTATCATATATTATTGAAAGTTACGACTTCGGTATTTATTCAATCTATAGATTCACCCAATAACACTATTAAAGGATCTGTATGGAAACACCCCATTTTTAAATTGACATTACTCACGCATGGCAGTCATTATTTAGTTGTGATATTGACAGTTGTATTTGATTTAATCACGGAAAGGTACGCACTCCAACAACGCTTACAAATAATCCAAATTTATTATGAAAAATTGCGATATGATACTCTAACTTTACGTGCTCTAACTTCAATTTTTTTTCGTTATAATCGTCCGGATAAAAGAACAATTGAATGTTTAATGAAGAAGTTTGAAACAAATTTTCCACTTCATTTTGTTACAGTGCCAGTGAGACAAAGAAATGCAAGAAGTGAAGAGAATATTGCTGCCGTTTGTGAAAGTGTTCGTGAAGACCAAATTTTATCGATTTTTCGACGTTCACAAGAACTGTAGAGGATGTCTTGCGCTCTGTTACGGTTTAGGGGCATCCAAAGGGACCTTATATGGTCAATGGATGACGCACGCACCAGAAGGGACCGTTCGTCTCTCACTCCTTCTGGTTTTAATTGTATTATTATTTATTTATTTATTTATTTAACTGTAGACGGTCTTGCCATTTTACAAAATATTATCAATCCAAATATACATGTATTAAAATCAACATAAATTCCATGAAAAAAAAAAAAAAAAAAAAAAAAAAAAAAAAAAAAAAGCAAAAATGGAGCCCTAAACACCAAAAATGCCAACTAATGAAATTCTCCAAAAAAACGCTTCAGTTGAAAGATTGTGACATGAAATAAATCTATATCCACCGAACCAGCAGCACGTAATGCTCTATCAAGAGGGTTGTTCATTAAATAATTTGTTCTACTGAACTTAATTCTGAACAAATCCCGGGCTCTCAAGTTCCTCTGAGGAACATTAATTCCAACAGTATGCAGGAGATAAGGACAATCGATGAAATTATGTATAATTTTATAAATCAGCATAATGCCGAAATTACGACGCCTGGTTTCGAGAAGAGTGATCGACAAATCTTCACGAATGATTTCATAATTAATAGATTCGCGAGGTAAACCCCACTTATATGCTATCCACCTCAAAAATTTATTTTGCACCCTCTCAATGGTTTGAATATGAACCCTATAAAAAGGTGTCCACACTACGCAGGAATATTCCAGGATACTTCTCACATGGGCAAAGTACATAATTTTTATTGTAGGAACTCCAAAATGTTTCATATTTCTCTTGAGAAAACCGAGCATTCTGAGAGCCCTAGCCGACACACTTTCTATATGGTGAATAAAGCTCAAATTTACGTCCAGCAGGACTCCGAGATCTCTTACCACGTTAACCGCTTTTAAACGGGATCCATTCACTGAATAATCGAAAAATACTGGTGAGTTGTTTCTATAAAATCTCATAGTCTGACATTTATCAACATTGAGTTCCATGTCATTTTTAGAACACCATTCAACAATGTTGTCAAGATCCCTCTGTAATAACAGACAATCCTGCAAGGATTTGACAACTCTAAACACCTTCAGATCATCCGCGAACAGTAGAAATGAACTGAATCTTATGACAGCAGTGATGTCATTAATGAAACACAAAAATAAAAGCGGTGATATCGGTGAACCCTGTGGGACTCCCGAAGTGACATCAATACCCTCAGAACAAACGTCCGAAATTTGAACGTATTGTACTCCTCCTTTCAGACGATCAGAGATCCAATCCAGCAGTGGTGATCCAATGCCCAGTGCCCTGAGCTTGATGATCAGTAGCCAGTGAGGAACCCTATCAAAGGCCTTTGCAAAGTCAGTGTAATTCGCATCAATCTGTAATTTACCTTCCATTGCAGACATAATTATATCTATATAACATAATAGATTCGTTGATACTGATCTACCAGCAATAAATCCGTGTTGCTCGTTGATAAGAATTTTTCTGAGAATGGGTGTTATCTTATTCGTAATGATCGTATCGAGAATTTTTGGGATATAAGAGCTCTTTGTGACTGGCCTATAGTTCAAAATATCACTTACGTCACCCGATTTGAATACTGGAGTGATATAGCTGGATTTCCAACGATTTGGGTATTTACCTGTACTAACCGATAAATTAAACAGGAAACATAAGGGTTTCGACAAAATTGAGCAACATTTTTTCAATAATAGAGCCGACACCTTGTCGGGTCCACAATCGCTTTTTTCAGGCAATGATTGCAGAAGTTCAAGGACTTCTTGTTCAGAGAAACAACAACGCCGAATATCAATTGTTTGATCATAGTATACCATTCGGTTACTATCTACAATCGGCCTTTTGTAAATGCCTGAAAAATATTCTCTGAAAAGTTCTGCAGTAGTGATGTTATTACTCGCAGTTTTCTCCTGGAAGAACATAGTTTTCGGGAGTCCCTTCTGGGTCTTGCGATCATTAATAAACTTCCAAAAATACTTAGGGTTGCTGGAGATTTCGGCTTCAACTGACTCTATGTATTTTCTGTAGCATGAGTCAGTTTCCGCCCTGCACCTATCTCGGAGCTTTTTGAAAGACAAATAGTCTCCAGCATCACCACCCTGTTTATACCTTTTATGAACTTGTTTTTTCCCGGATATCGTTCTCTTTAACTCGTTCGAAAACCAACATGGAAAATTGTATTTTTTTCTAATCTTTTCGGGAACATATAACTTTATTCCATTCAAAAGAACCTCATAAAGAAAATTGGTGCAGCTTTCAACTTCTTTGCCACCCAGTAGAGGTGACCAGTCGACACTACTCAGATATTGTATTAGACCGTCATAATCAGCATTTTTGAAGTCATAGAAAGAATAAATTGATTGTTCAAGATCTGGAATCACTTCACTAAAAACGGAGAAATATAAAGCTGGATGATGTGAATCACACGTCAAAAGAAACTCATCAGCCGATTCGACTTTGACTTTAGAAGGGTGAGCGAATATAAGATCCAACGTGACGTTATTACAATTTCTTACCCGACTCAGCTGATCCAAACACAATGTTGACATTGTGGCAGCAACGATAGAATGATTATAAGAGCCTTTACCCTTACCCATGTTTAATGATGCCTCGACTCCCCAACTCACCCCAGGTAGATTATAATCTCCGCAACAGATTAATTCTGCGAAAGAATACTGATCCATTATATTCTCAAGATCATCACAGTGAGTCTCATACTGTACTGCTGTGCCGTTCGGTGGTATATAGACATTTGAGAACAACAAGGTTTTAGATCCCACACTAACAGTGACAAACAATTGTTCAATGTTGGAGCAACCAGTAAATAATTGACGGGATGATAAACATTTTTTAACCGCTATTAAAACTCCTCCACCTCTCTGCCTATCACTGTCAGTCGAATCTCTATCTTTCCTATATATACAATAATTATTGAGACCCAGTTCAGCATTTTTAAAATCAGAAGTCAACCAAGTTTCTGTAAGTAAAATTATATCAAAATTTACAACTAAGATTGAATTTCCAAGTTCAACAAGTTTTGTCCGCAAACCCCTCACATTTTGGTAATAGCAATTGAACTTAAACTTATCCGAATGGCCAGAATGAACCCGAAGTCTAGGAGGAAAATTCCCTTCTTTCGGTCCGAAATGGTCTCAGAAGCGTTCCCTCTGGCCAGTGCTTGGCCTGGAGCAGATCTTCTAGGCACAAATCTCTACTTCCCATCTTGAAGGATTTTTTGGAGCGTTTTGATTTGAGGTCAAAGCATAGGATGTCGTTCTGGGGCCATATTTCCTTGGCATATGATACTATATTATCGGCTGTTGTTGTGCTAGCCAGTCCTCCCAACCAAATCCAATTTCTTCCTTTGGGAGCCAGCTGGATCAATGCATTTGATTCACCTGTTCCTTTGGTAAGCGACCCGCTCATTTCCTTAAACGAACCCTCTACTACACTTGTAGATTCCCTAATAGGTTTTGGAGCACTATTCTTTGACTTTTGTAGAGGCTTCGTATTGCTGTGGATATCTCCTTTATTTGAGACACCAATGCGAACTGATTTGGAGCTGTTCTGTCTCCCCACCCTCACAGAGGCATCCTGATCTCTATTCAAATTATGCGGAATTACGATCTCCTTAGTTGTATCTGATGTCGAATACTCCTCGTGCGAGGTGAGGAGTCGAACTAAATCGATGTTACTTTCCTTCAAAACATGAATTTCCGTTGCAACTTCCGTTCTAAACTTAGAAAGATTTTCCCCCATTTCACGCATCACTTGCTCTGTTGTTTTAGATACTATCTGTTCGATGAAATCCAACGATTTAATCTGATCACTATGAGCTCCAGGATCAGAAATTGACAAATTTGTTAGCTTTGAGTCTACAACTGGAATGCATTCGTCGCAGTAGAATCGCAGATTTTTTGATTCAGTTAAAGCCTTCAAAATAGGATCCCTCATCCGTAGACACTGTACATGAATGTGGAGTGAACACAGATCACATTGTATGTATTTGTTATTGACGATGAAGTTGTCATCACATATCGGGCAGTTTCCTGTTGAAGCCATAATATTGTGGAATGTGTGGTCTCCTTTAGTTTTCAGATCGATTAGTATCGCAAGAATAATAACCAGATGTTTGTTATCTGTATTTGTATAATGGAAATCAACTCACCAACGAAGAATAAACAATAAATTAACTTCGCCTATGGTTCGTTATATTTGATTGCGAAAATTAGGAATCCTCGGTGTAATCAACAATCGGTTCCAACCACCACAAATTTCGAATGAAAAATCGTCTTTATATATGCAAAATAACTAAACTTTGAGAGAACAGTAGATACACATCTGCACACTTCGATTATCTTATAATAATGTAAATAATGTAAATATTGTATAAAATAAATAGTGAAACATGTTTCTCTAGCTTTAAGGTTAGACATATTACAAGCAGGTTTTTAAATAATTTTTCCTGCAGATATACTTACTTCAAAAAATCTCAATATAAACAACAAACACAATGAAAAATAAACAGGCAATTAGCCAAAATGAATGTAATTGTATTGTGAAGCACTAAGTATGTAGGAAATATTGTGAATACTTAGACATAAGAATAATATAGACACTGCAGCAAACCTTAAATCTATAAAGATTTTTTGACTTGACTTGGCTTCACAAGAACTAGGCATCTCCTAGGCGTATTTGTGGCGAATTTCACGAAGACCTTGGTTTACATCCATGGAGAATTGTTTTAAACCAAGAACTCAAACCAACAGATCATTTAAAGCGTCGTGTATTCAGTAATTCGTGCTTAGAAAAAATCGGAAATGATGCAAATTTTAATAAGAAAATCATTTCTCAGCGATTTAACTCCATTGGACTTCTTTCTTTGGAGTTACATTAAGTCATTGGTTTACAGCAATCATCCAGCAAATTAAGGCGATTTACAGATCAATATTGAACGAGTAATTGCTAACATACGACCTGATTTGTGTGAGAGAGTCATGGAAAATTGGGTTCAACGATTTCATTCCTGCCAGCGTTTCCTTGGTGGACATTTAAATGTGTGTGTTTTGTTTCATAACTATTGTACTTTATAACGAAATAAAAATTTCAAATGTTTTCAAATAAATAATGTGTTTTATTTTCAAAACAAAATGAAGCGCTGTTAATGAAAGGCCCTTTACATATATTTCAGTAAAATGTCATATTTTTTAAATTCGAGCTCTCACAAGAAAAAATGACAGAGTCAAATTCAGATCAAAAAAATTGTATCAAATCGGTTCCAAATCATGTATTGGACTGTGATACCTTCATTTTATAACAATAACGGACGGAATTTGTTTTCTCTCTTCAAAGTCTAGGTACCAGACATTAATATTAACATTGTTAACATTCAATGTACGTTTGTACATTTATTGTGTTAGAAAAATGCATTTATCACAGTTCTTTCATTGAGGTACTGGAAATATTATAAAAAACATGAATTTACTGTTTCTGGCCACTAAATGTTCTTCAACGTCGAAAACAAAAGATATATCCTTCGGATCTGCTTCACTTTTATGTGATGTTCATCCTCGGTTAGACACAATAGCTTGGGATTTGTTATTTTTAGAATGAAATCTGCAGAGGTTGTAAATAAAATCCTTTCGCCGTATTGGTGTAATACTCTTTTTCTCATGTATAAGATCTATAGAATATAACACTGCATTCAGTAAACAATCTATTTGAATAATAAATAAACTGCTCGTCAGAAGTTGGGGAAACATCTTAATTTTTTTTTCAATTACATAAATTTATACCGATTATAAAAACGTCTTCAGGTTCATCGTGAATCCAGTTTTCATCAAGTTTAATAATTTTTTTGTCCCTGTGTTTCAGAAATCTTCAGTTATAAAATATAAATATCAAAACAGATTAATTCTGTTAGTCTTCTATAAATTACAATTTCAAAAAATTTTATTCAAAAACTGCCACATGTTTTGAGATATTTCTGAAGTAACTTATTTGAATGTATTAATTAAATATTTCAAATAAATTAGTTTTGGAGAAGTTCTTGAAACTGATTTGCATTTTTGATAAATACAAGATCAGAAATAAAATTTTGTCTCCTTCAAATATTTATTAATTTTAATTGACAATTTAAATTTGTTGGGTTTTTTATTCCATTTGATATTAAATAATGAGTTTAGATTTTATATGTCAACAAAATTTAAACAGTGCTTATAAGACATTAATTTATTCTAAATTTTTTTAAATAAAATGTTTTGAAATTAAAATTTATAGGAGGCTAACAGACTAAATCTGTTTTGATATTTGAATTTTGTAATAATCCTTCTATCAGGTAGAAAACCTCTTCTCATTATTTTAATGTTCAGTTATTTTAAAGAAAATGGGCAGAACCGGCTGAATACTTTCAGAGTTGAATTTTTATTTTTTAAATATTTTAAGTACAAATCCAATCGAATTCAAATTAAGTTGTGAAATATAGATACGAAAGCGAAAATTCGGGAAGATTACGATGCAGATCTGATGGAGCTGAATGAAGCCTTTTAACCACGTACTTTTTATTTTCGTGAGATTTTCTGCTTCTTTATGAAAGCAGTTCTAAAACTGCAGAAAATTACGTTTATTTGACTTCAGCATGCTAGAACACAGAGATCTGTGCTTTTATTCATCAGATGTAACTTCTTCAAGAAGTAATTCACAGTTTTGGAATTTTGAAGGAAAAGGCTGTTGAACAAGCGACCATTTTCATGAGAATCTACTATAAATATTGAAATAAATCAATGCCCGTAAAAATTTCAAAGGTGTGAAAAAAAGGAAAATTTACATGAAATTTCATTTGTATAGTTGAAGATAAGGCGGACATTGAAATCGGTCGTATATAATCTTTTTGACTCAATCTGTTATTTTTGAAACATATTATTGTAAGCTTTGAATATCAAAACAGATTTAATCTGTTAGTCTCCTACAATTTTAATTTCGAAAAATTTTATTCGAAAACTTTTAGAATTAAATTAATGTCTTATAAGCACTGCTTATATCTGGTGTTTTTTTTTTTAGAGTGAGACCTTTCGATACGGATAACTGTGATTTGACAGAAGGTAGAAACCATGTTGTTTTGACATTTATATTCAGTAAGCATTGACAAATTATCATGTAAAGACTCACGCCGCAACAACGTTTACAAATTGTTGAAATTTATTTTCAAAATCAGTGTTCTATTCTCCAAACTTATAGAGCACTTCGTGAAATTTATGGTTTACATAATCGCCCATCAGAGCAGCTTATTCCTCGAACTATCGATAGATTTCGGACAATATTTTTTCTACTCGATGCAACAGCAACAAGATAAAGGACTGTACGTACGGAAGAAAATATCGCTGCTGTAAGTTATAGTGTTAATGATATGATGCTCCCTATTTGTCTATTCGTCGACGTTCACACCAAGTTGGACTCTGTGCATCCACCACATGGATAGTTTTTCTTAAAGACCTTGGTCTACACCCATACAAGATCCAACTGGTTAAAGAACTAAAGCCACTTGACCATAATAAGCGTCATTTGTTTGCTGATTGGATCCTAGAACAGATTGAAGTTGGTCCACTTTTTTATCGTAAAATTGTGTTTAGTGATGAAGCTCATTTCTGGTTGAACGGCTATGTAAACAAGCAAAATTTCCGTATATGGAGTGAAAACAATTCTCAAGAAGTTCTGCAGGTTCCATTGCATCCTGAAAAATGCACTGTATGCTGTGCTTTACACGCTGGAGGCATCATCGGTCAATATTTCTTTAAAAACTATGCTGGAGCTAACGTTACAGTGAATGGTGCTCACTACAGATCGATAATCAATGATTATTTGTTTCAAAATTTGAATGATATCGACCCAGAAGTGTTTTGGTTCCAACAAGATGGTGCTACACCTCATGCTGCTACAGCAACAATTGATATATTGAAATAAAGATTTGGCGATAACATTATTTCGAGAAATGGTCCAATTAATTGGCCTCGAAGATCATGCGACATAACTCCACTGGATTATTTTCTATAGGGTTGTCATTGATTCATGCTGATAAACCAGAAACAATAGGCGCTTTGGAAGACAACATAACTCGTGTTATTGATGAAATAAGCCCTGAATTACTCGTGGTCCAAAATTGGTCTGGTTGAATGCGGTTCCTCAGAGCTAGTCATGGTGGAGATATGCCGGAAATTATTTTCAACACATAAATGTCATAAAATTATCTTTCAAATAAAAACAAAATTTGGCTTCAATCTTAATTTGAATGTGTTCTATTTCAATTTAAAGTTTTATCACTCTAAAAAAAACATCCGATATTTAATAGACGTATGAAATCAAAAATCAATATACAATATCAAATTGAATAAAAAAACCAAGGAATATAAATTGTCAATTAAAATTAATAAAAAATAACTGTTTGTTTGTTTCGTTCCAAGCATGTGCACTGAACTCTTCAGGCAAGCGGAAACGCAACATTGCTTGTGACAAAATCTTTGGTTTTCGGATCTTATATTTATGAAAACTAAATCTTTCTCAAAAATATACAACATAATTCTAAGAACTTTTCGAAAACAAATTTATTTCAAATATTTAATATATTTAAATATTCAAATAAGTTACTTCAAAAACTCTCAAAACACGTAGCACATCCTCAAAAAAGAATAAGAATTCAGATAAGGTCAGTCCAACTTCACATTTGAAAGATAAAATCAATTAACAATAAATAAACTTACACATACGAACTCGTGGAATCTCTGTTTTCTGAACATTCAAACTAGGTACATCTAATGTCAAAAATACTATATGTTCTATGCTCACAACACAAATCACACAAAGTTTGTGAGGCACTTAATGGTCTTGGATAAACCACTCGACACTGTATAATGACTAACAGATTAAATCTGTTTTGATATTCAAAGTTTGTAATAATCCTTCTATCAAGTGAAAAACCGCTTTTTATTATTTTATAATACATATTATTGTGTAAGATACATAAATTATACTCTTGATGTGGGGTGAAGATATGTATCTCAATTTGATTTAATGAAGATAGAGAAATATGAAAAAATATTAATGCATTTGAAAAGGATAGGACAAATGGAAGAAAGAATAGAAAAACAAAAATTAAAACGATACCTATACATACTAAAAACCAAATATAGTTGAGCTAAAATGAGGACACATATTAAACTGGCTGAGTCACATAATACAAATGAGTCAGAAAATTAAGGATCATAAACCATAATTAATGAATATAATGACTTCTGGAATGCGAAAAATATCACAGGAAATGGTCGAGTCCAAAAACTTCGTGAGCGGTTAAACAATAACAATATGAATAGCGATATTCACAACTGATAACTCAAGAAGTTTTTTTTGCCTACTTTCAAAGGCCGTGAATTTTTTACTTCAGAATTTTCATATGGGAGGTTTTTGAGAAAAATTATCTTTTTCAATAATTTTTCGTCCTGTCGATTAAAAAACAACCTGTATCAGCGAATTAATTTCTTACACCATTAAAGAAACATACTGACATTAAGCAATGTGGTAGGAAATAACGTAATTGAAAATTAGTCTGAAAACCTTCGTCTCCTTTTTTCTGCTTCTATGGTCCTTAATTTAATTCTATAACTTTGAAATTTCAGAGAACAGAATTAGTAACCTGAAAAAATTTTTGCAAATTGGTTCAATTCGGTTAGTTGAATTTTTCTGAAATATGTCCAACTTGATCCTATATTTGAAGTCTACTTGAAATGATTGCTCTATAGTAAATACAGGGTGTCTCAACGAAAATTTACCCCCCCCCCCCAAACTCAGAAACGAAGAATTTTAGAAGATTGTTAGAAACAGGTCGACTTGTTTTGAGGGGAACGAATTTCCATCATGAGTTTGTTCCTAGAAAACCACACCCCAGGAAGGTGGCATCAACCCCCAATATATTTTGAATATGAAAGAGTTGTCGAAAGTTGGTTAGTTTGAAAGTTATTTATGTTCTGTATACAATCCAAATAACATTTTCAGAATCATTATTTACGAAATAATGTAATATTGATCTTACCGTCAAAAGGTGATGTTGAACAAACAGTTGAACCGCCCAAACTCAAGAACCTGAGAGATTTGAACAATCCAAAAATAATTTTCAAGTTCTGTATTAGGTAGAAAGAATTCCTATGACGATATTGTTCCGAAAAAACACCTGAGGGTGGCAACAACCCCCAATTTCTTTAATAGGAATGAGATGGCGGATATGCTTTAGTTAAAAAGTTTTTTTTGTTCTCTTATCATCCCAGTTGAAATTTTCAAATTCGGTGATTTTTTTTGAGCAATTTTATATCGAACATTATCAGAAGGGTAACTCAAACTGAAACGCAATACATTCAAATACACCAGATCTGTAAGTAATGATAGGAAACATCCAGACAAAAATGTAAACTATTTAAAGAACTAACGTATCAATTGTTCAAAATGACCACAACTAACCTACATACAATGTTATAGTCTACTTTCAAATCCTTCTTACATTTTCGAAAATGTCTGGTGTCAGTAATTGGCATTCGGTGATGATTCTTTGTCGCAGTTATGCAAGATTTTCAGGGGCAGTTGCATAGACTTTGGACTTCAAATGTCCCCACAAAAAAATCTATCTTACATTTCTTTCTGGATGACTGCTATCAAAATACCTTGCAGTTAATCTAGAATTCTCGTCATTCCGATAGTATAGATATATATAGAATAGATCATTTTAGCCCACGTAAGTCTCAAACCCAACTATGATGCAGAAACGAAAGGCTGAAAAACACATTTGAGAGAGAATCTTCAACAAAATAGTATATCTGTAATGAATTTAATGCGTTTTACACATTTTCCCAATATGAACGATAAGAAAATCGAATATTTTCAAAGTAAAAACATTCAAAAACTCAAATTGTTTTTGTTGTGACACTGTATATTTCAGAAATTTCTTATATTATTATTTAATTGAAAAAAAAATCATTAACAATATGACACAAAAATTTATAATTTCAAAATGGAAGTATTGTAATAATCTGAACGTTTTGAAGTGTTCAAACGCTTTAGGTGCCAAACACGTATATGCTACCCTTATTGTAGCTCTGCATTCAACCTTGCATAAACTCAAACAAGAAACTTCATGACGCAATACAAACAAATCGAAGTTATTGAATTCGAATTGACAATATTTCTTCGATGAAAGGTTGTGTTTCCGATAGTTTAAGAATCAATTGAACTAGATACAAACAAATTCAATACTAAACGAAACGAAATTATTTCTTGACCTGCACAACTGATTTTCACATACCGTAGATTGATTACGCTAATACATTGCGACCTTGATCAGTCGCTACATCGAAACAAATAAAGAGCCATGACTTAGTCCCGTTTAACCTTTTCCACAAACTTACAAATTACAACACTCTCAATAATCAATTTCTTCGAATCGAATCACAATTGATTAATTTCACTTCGTATTAAAGGGGAAAGTGAATTAATGGCTTCCTTTGGCTACGTTATTCTTCACATTTTTCATTACTACCGAATGCAAAACCTGATTCGGAAAAAATAGCGGAGTTTGTTATTTATGGCCTAAACCAACCACTCCCTTATCGATTGTAACGGTGAAAGCATAGCCAGAAAACTACACCCTAAAGCGATTTATAGAAAGACCAGATACATTAAAGGACGACACCTATTAGGGCAAGCCCTACGAATTTCTAGGCTGATTGTTATGCAGTGGGTACCAGACTAATGGAATGAAATCCTTACTGCAATAAAATAATGAATACTTCAGTCTTACATGAAGGCTATTAAGGAATCAAAATATTTTGAAAATGTTTACAAGATATCACAGTTTACATAAATATACACGAATATAGTATGTTTGATTTAACTGTATCTTTAGAAGAAAATGGCAATTACATTTAATGACCAAAATATTGTTGTTCGGAAAGTAATTTTTTTTTGGTCTCTGCTGGCGAAAAACTGATCCAGGACCTCTTCTTCTGGACTAAAGGTTTTACCTCAAAAAATTTTTTGCAATAACCGGAACAAATAATAATCCGAAGGCGCCAGATCTGGAGAATATGGTAGGTGTGGCCTTATACATATATATGTTTCGATTGGATGTTCAAGAATTCAATCGAAACATATATATGTATAAGGTGGTGTCTAAATAATTTGTTCATTATTTTATATTTCTTTTGATTCTTTATTAGTTGATTTCCACCCCATGTGATGATAATATATATGTCTTTAAAGTGATACAGTGTAATTAGGACATGTTTTAAATTTAATTCTAAATGTTTTCATGAGATTTATTCAGATTGAAATCTGTAGAGGTTCTGGAGAATTAATTCCAGCTATTATTCTGTAAAATGCAAATACTTCTTCATAGTTATTTTCAATTTATATATTTTACCTTGGTTTAAGTTTTATTGTTTATTTCATGTCTGTTGACATATATGTTTCTAGTTTTTGGGCCATTTTCAAAACTGAACTTAAAATCCTATTTATAATAGTAAGGTAGATAAGAGGTATAATTTTGAAGAGTGTAAAAATGAGGTGTTGGTTCGGTCTTAATATTTTAGAGATCAGAGAAATGGTGATGAATTGAATTCAACTTATTCATTTGTGATTGATAACTTCTTTCCATGTGCTAACTTTCTAAAATGTCCATTCTTCTGCTTTTATTACCTATGTGTAGAATCCCAGTTCTGCTGAAATCTATAAAATGGTTGTTATTTATATGTTCCGAAAAGCCAAATGTTATTTTATTATGCAATATACTTTTTTTGTGTTCTTCTACCCTTATGTTTATAAATCGTCCTGTCCGACCTATGTAAAATTCATTTCAATATAATTTGTATATACCGTTTTTTTCACACGTTTCACGACAATCTTTGCTATTTACTAAGAGTGAACCTAAATTTTTCTTACTTGTACAAATAGAATTAATATTATTTTGATTTAGTCTATTGCAAATTAGCATCAAACTTTGCAATAGACATCCAAAAACTCTTATTTGTACAAATAGAATTAATATTATTTTGATTTAGTCTATTGCAAATTAGTATCAAAATTGGCAATAGACATCAAAAATAATATTAATACTATTTGTACAAATAAGAAATACTTAGTTTCACTCGTAGTCAATAGCAAAGACTGTCGTGAAACGTGTGAAAAAAGCGAAATATACAAATTATATTGTAATGAAGCTCCTCCATTTTACATAGGTCAGACAGGACGATCTATAAACATAAGGGTAAGAGAACACAAAAAAGTATATTGCATAATAAAATAACATCTGGTTTTTCGGAACATTGTATAAATAACAACCAGATTTCAGTATAACTGAGATTTTACACGTAGGTAATAAAAGCAGAAGGATGGACCTTTTAGAAAATTTAGAAATTTGTTTAGCACATGGAAAGAACCTACCAATCACAAATGAACAACGTGTATTTAATTTATCACCACTCTTATCTGTAAAGGATTAAGACCGAACAAACAACTTCAAATTCTTTAAAATTATACCCGTTATCTACCCTACAATCATAAGAAGGATTTTAAGTTCTGTTCTCTTCAGTTTGAGGGGGCAAAAAAGCCGAAACATATATGTTAACAGACTTGAATTAAACAGTGAAACTTAAGCCAAGTAGTTTTTTATTTACTTCATTAATTATCCAATAGTATACATCCACTCCATGGTGAATTTATTTTACGTATAAAATAATTAATTATATACGTGTATTTATTATTTAATTATATGTTATTTAATAACATAGTTTTTCTAGAATATTAAAAATGAAAATAATTATACAATTATTTATTTATAATTATATACGTGTATATATTAATCAATTTTATAAGTGTATATATTAATTAATTATATACGTGTCTATACTTAATTAAATACGTTTATATAATATTTAATTATATAACCATTTATATTATATGTTGTTAAGTTTTTCGAAATTTTCGTATCATAATTTTAATACATTTCATTCAAAAACTTGGGATGCATGTAGATTTACAACATCCATGTCGTACAATAAGATTCATACCGCTCACATGTGTTGATAATTCTACAGGTTTGGAAAATCACGATATTGAATGCATGAGAAAGAAAACTCCGACCCTCCAGTCGAACATTGGAATAATCGGAAGATTAGCGCATTATGATCATAAAATCAGTGTATAACTTGAAAATAATGCTCTTCTCTCTCACACAGATGTGGGAAGTGGGGAGTTGGATACCTCGTTTAGTTTCGCTTAATCCTCGAATTCAGTTGCTTGCATAGAACTCAGAACTGCTGAAGCATAATCCATAAGGCTTGGAAATGATACGACATTCCTATTTTATTGCATATTGCATTTGAGGAATTCATTTTCGACAACGAATGACGTAGATAATTTCATCTCCGAAAATCAGTAGTTGGGTTATTTTTTCCCAAAACTGGTTAGAAAATAAAATAAATACTAAAAAAATAAAACAAATCTAAGAGAAAATAATGGATTCTAAAAAAAACTCAACGCAAGTGGAAGGTCTACAAATTTGAATTAAGTCCACCTGTTGTGTGAAACAACAGCCACATCTATTATAAAGATACTGAATTGTTTCAGCCGTTATTATTTGGTAGTTGATCATAATTGAAACAAGTTGTAGAAATTACTATGTTTCACTACCAATAAATTGATATTTTACATTTAATTGTGAATTAACTATCCTATCTTCAGATAACTGTTGTCTGAAGATGGGATTGTTAATTCCCTAAACTCGAGTCACAATTAAATGTGTAAAATATCTATTTATTGGTAGTAAAACATAGTAATTTCTACAACTTGTTTCAACTATTATAAAGAGATAATCTCATATCTGAGCAGATTAGGCATAGTGGGTATTTTGGCTGAACGTTGGATTATTTTTAACCTTAATTCAACAAGATTTGTAATTCTATCGATTTTTCATACATCTCCAAATAAAAAAATCATTGAGAGATAAATCCGGTGATCTTGGTGGCCATTTGATCGTGCCCTTTGTAGAAATGACACGATCTGAATAATGGTTCTGACATTTTGTGTGACTGCTCGTGCGTTGTGAGTTGAACAACCATCCTGTTGAAACCAGATATGAACGAATTGATTGGAAAAATTGTGATTCTGGTCTACTCTTACAATTTTTTCCACATTGTAAAAAAATATTAATTTAGATATGAAACACATTAATTTATTATAACAATGGTTGTATTCTTATCCGTCAATCGAGCATTGAAGAAACGCAGAAATCAAATCAACAATTTATGAAGTTTATTAAGATCAGAAAATGTTTTGAAAAAATAACAATAATTACACTCACGATGGACGAAAAACCAACCGAAAAAGAGATTAAAAGAAGCTGGCCACTTTAGTCATTATTTATTGTTGTATTCTGAAAACTATTTATAATGTTGAACATATGTTGAATTCTGGATTATTTTTACTTTTGAAAAAATACATTAATTTATCTCGAACTGAGTATTTTAAAAAATTCGTGGAAGTTCCATTCGATGAGTTTCTTTGTTTCTCTTTTAAATTTAGCTGTGTTACTCATACTTTTTACTGTCATCGACAATAACTTATATGATTTAAGACCTAGATGAAAATAGATTATTGTGTAAATGTTTTTCACACATTTTCGTAAACTCTCCTACTTTCATTGTTCTGATATATAAATTTACGTTGATCTGTCCACAAATAGGTATTAATTAACTTGAAAACTTCCACATTCTTTCAAGATTATAGAAAGGTACCTCACCTAACTCGAAATATAGCAGACCTGGACAAAACGCTTCAAATGTTCAAAATATCTCACAGTTGAAAACATTATTCGTCCATACATAGACTTGTTTATTTTTTGAAAATTCATTGTATATTGAAAAAAACACAATCATCGAAACATGTTCTGGACCTTTCAAAGATATAATTTATATATTTGATAGATTCGGTCTTTACTTGGTGGAAACTCATTTTAATTAAAAAAAATGTATATGAGACAGTAATTTATTTCCACAAAAATGGAAATAAATTACTATCTCATATACATTTTTTTAATTATAATTTATATGTTATCTTCATTATATATGATATGTATTTTCCACTTTCAATGTTCGCTTCTGTGTAAAGCATGTAATTTTTTGAAATTTTAGAAATATGGTTGTCAGGATTGCAAAAAACCTTGTTAATGTCTCTGTTTTGAAATTTATCGTTATCATAAGTTTAAACGGTTGATTTTTTTGAAAAGAATAATTTGATATTCAGTTTTCAGACAAAAAATTGTTTTCACAATTCAATTTGGGAACTACCTGAATATAATGAAAAACCCATATAATACTGTAATTCATCATTATTTTTATTTTTTAATAGAATGATACAATTTTATTTTTTCCTTTTATGGCTGGTCCAATATTCCGAAATATTAACCTTTGGAATCGAGCATTTAGGAACAAAGTTGAAACTTCCTCTGAAGTTTTGAGTATAGTGAATTTTGGTTTATTATTTTTAAATATTAATTGAACCTCAATCTGAAATTTCATTGTTTATGTTTTGATATCGTCCCCCTAAGCGGGGTGGCAAACCCCTCAAGAATCTTGAATTGCAATAGGTGACACATGATTTTGAAGGTCTTGCAATTCTATTTGATGATATGCTAAAAAAAAGTCTGTTTGACGTTAGTTCCGGTGAAAAAAACTCGTTGGAAGTGATGTCCAAATTGCTTACCGTTCATTTCTAAACAGTAACAGTGTCTCAAGAAGTTCACCACTGAAAACGAATCGTACGTCAGAACCAATAAAATATAGTAGAAATAGAAATATTTGTTCTATTCATAAGGTCAATTATGAACAATCGTCAAAATCAACCTAATTTTTTAAAAAATTTGACCTTCCAATTTGGATACGAAATTAACCCTTCAAATAGACAATTATACAATTTGGATGAAATTCGAATTTAATCATACAATAGTACAAATTTATAACAAAAAAAGATATTACCTGAGTTTTGTTGGGTGATGACCAGAACTTTGAGCTTTTCTGTGCAGAATGATCAGAGGATTCGACTATTCAAATTATAAAAACTTCATTGTGGGAGTAAATGTATCTGACAAATACTGTCCATTTAATGAACACTGGAGAATTCTATTCCAGGAACAATTATTTTATATAATACAAGAATTAACTCTTATTCAGCCAAGCTCTCGTTTCACATTCATTAGGGTTAATGGATTCATGTACATTCTGTAAATTTGTCATGCGAAACTATATTTATCGTAATGAATTATTTTCATTAACTACTTCCTATATCACTGAGTCAGTATTGTTGAAATAAACATTTCATCATGGATGAAATTAAATTTTGAAATGAATAAAAGCTTCAATATCCAGAAGAAAAAAGACTAATATCATCGGCTTCAATATTTCGTAACCAAGTTGTCCTTCCAAAGAAATCATTCGAATATCTAAACGAAAAAAGAGGCTGCTCTGCTGACAAAATAATTTTTTTTACATTCTACTCATACGACCTTCACGAAATTCTGCATTAACCTTTGTGTCGTTAATTTACATCTAAACGGTAAATTCAAACTCGATCGTTGGACTGTGGCTATGGTTTCGGTAGCGATCAATGCTGCTCCGCTTACAAAATATTTTTTTAAATCTTCTAATTATGCGATCCACATGAAATTTTGCACCAACATGCGCGTGGTTATTTTTGCTATCTACCCCAGAAATCACCCACACCACCACTTGGACCAATAATTTCTGGAGAACATTAAAAAAGATCTTCACTTGTGTTGGTCTCTACAAGACTTAATCCACAATACTTCGTAAATATTGTCCAAGAATGTCGAAATGTTTTGAGAAGTATCGGGAAATGAAGTTATGGACAAATTTCAGAACCCAATAAAATCAGCGCAATTTTATTCAGACCACTGTCAAAATTAGTGAAGGTGGAAGACCTGGTTCAGGACGAGGAAGGACTAAAACATCTTGAAACGACCGTTTTCTCGTTTCTAGTGCTTTGAGAAACCGAATGGTCGAAGAAGTTTTCCTTCGAAATCATCTACAAGAATTGAGAAATGTAAACGTGACTGGGTTGTTAGGAGATTTCATGCTGTTGGATTATGTTCTCGATCTAGGACTTTCAAGTGAGCACCCGATTGCCAGGTTGACGCTTAGTTGTGACATGAGGAAGTATATATTTTGAAAATCGCACAAGTTAGTTTTCATCCAAAATGGGACTTTGACTGCTCATAAGTATCTGACGAAGGTTCTAGAAGACCATGTCATACCATTCAAGGTTATTCTTGGATAAGCCGCAACCTTCATGAATGATGATGGACTGATTGTATAATTACTGCTTAACTTTACTACGTTCGCGACATCTTGCTGTTGGAATAGGACAATGTTCCACCGTACGTGATACAAATTCTGATCCAAGGCATGCTTTGTCGTTTGCAAGCTGTGGTCACCATTAAGGGGTGGGCCATTTAAAATTTGCATATTTGATCGGCTATAAATAAAAAACTGATGAATGTGTTTTCATCGTTATTAGTTTGTTAGAAAGGCTGAACCTTGACATTAACGAATGAAGAAATATATCATTCAAATGACCACCCCACCCGATCATTGTCGATTGTTTGGGGCTCAATCCATGAATGGCAACTTCGAGTTCGGGTTAGAAGGCATCAATTAAATTGTTTTTATGGTTCGCGTAACACTTATCCTTAACGGATCACCACAAAAATAGTCCTCCAAGGTGAAAATGAGATTCATCGGAGAAAAATTTTGGTTTTTAATCCAATATTTATAAAAACCAAATAATTTCCAAAAACGCAAAACATAATTTTAAGAACTTCTCCAAAACTATTTTAAATATTTGATATATCTAAATATTAAAATGAGTTACTTCAAAAATCTCTCAAAACTTAGTGTACATCCTCAAAAAAATAATTTGAAATTAAATAAGATCATCAGTCCTAATTCACATTTAAAAAATAAAATTAATTAAGAAAGAATATCTTACCAGATATGTTTTGAATTTTTGAAAAAGATTTGGTTTTCATAAATATAAGATCAGAAACAAAATTTTGGCTCCTTCAAGTGTTTATGTTTAGTAATTTTTATTGATGTTATTGTTTAGTAATTTTTATTGATAATTTATATTTCGTTGGGTTTTTTTATTCCATTTGATATTATATATATATCTACTGAATTGACGCAGTGATTATAAGACATTAATTTAATTCTAAAAATTTTTGAATATCATTTTTTGAAATTAAAATTTGTAGGAGGCTAACAGAATGAATCTGTTTTGATCATTAAATTTTGTAATAATCCTTCTATCAAGTAAAAAACCTCTTTTTATTATTTTAAGTTTTTAATATTTCCCAGGTTTGTTCAAGCGTAAATCGACCCATTTCGTTATGATTACTCGCTACAGAAGTTCTTTTTTTTTTTGGTTTACCGAAAGTTAATCGAATAAAATTTTTAATTTCCATCACCTTCAATAAACTTTGGACAAAACAACAAAAAGTTTTTTATTCAAGTAATATTACAACCCCAGAAACAAAAGATTTCTGAAATAAATGCAAATTACGCAGTGACCTTAATTTTATGCTCGGCGGTGTATGTTTCAAGTAGTTAGGGACGTACGAATTTTTCATTGAATATTTTAATTATGCATATTGGGAAAACTATGCATATTGGGGAACTGAAAAATCTTTATCATCATTCAGTTCATACGAAACCTAAATTGAAAATTGATATCAACTGTTGCTAGGTAGCTAATTGACAATTCAATCAATATTTCACCCGTGTACGAAATGAACAGTAAAATAAAACTAAAATATATTGAAATCAGTACTGCACTCGATATTTAATGAATTATTCGTCTAAATGCACATCCAACACTACTAATCACATTTACAACATATATTGACTGTATTTTCGCGAAATGTCGAAAAATGTATTAATTTTGTTTAATTATCGGCCAGTATGTTTCATTCCTCGAATTTCTAAATATAGAAATTCAAATCAAATGGAACAATTCATTTAATTCTACTTTTTCCTGGAAATTTTCAAATGTAATCAATGGATAACAACCAGCAATATCGAACCTTTGTTAGGAAGGAAAAAATGGTAAAAACAGAAACTAATGAACTTCAGTAGTACGCCAAATAGTTATATATTATATTATACGTATATGAATAGTTCCGAAAAAATTTAGGGGGTGATTTCTTGTCAAAAAATGGGGTGGGTCTTTCATAAAAACTTTATTTATTTGAGCCCCCCTTGCTTAGTTACAGCTCTCTAAAGATGGCGCCCGAAAAACAATATTTAATTTTTTTTATGTAAACTAAGAAACTGACAAGAATAAAATTAAGCACACATTTTATGCGTGCGAAAAGGCGCTCAAAAAATTTTTTGGAGGTGGTCCTCCATGATTGCAAGGAGGTAGAAAAAGCCACCCCTAAACCTTCCGCAAGAAACTTCTTTCCATATTCCTATTTTACTATAAAAAATTAAATTTGGATCTTAACAATTGAGGTCTCTTGTAATTTCTTGCTAAAATTCAAGCTTTTTGAAAAAAAAAATATTCAGCAACATGATAGCGTGAGTCGTGATGGAATTATCACATAAAACTGGACCAGAAATTAAACCACGCAGTAAAAGGAATGAATCGATCGCTGCGAGATCACAATTATTAGTTTGTCTAAGATTTTATGCAACTGATGGTTTTCAAATGACGATAGAAGATCATATCATCATTGCAAAATCATCGGTATGCAGAATTATTGGAAAAAGTCAATTGAAATTGCCCGTTTGAAACCGCCTTCCATTTTGCACACACATAAGTAACACTTATAACGTAGTTCGTAGTAGTTTGGTTTGACAAGGCTATAAACAACAGTCCGTTTCTGAATTCTAACCCTACGTTATATAATATATATATATATATATATATATATATATATATATATATATATATATATATATATATATAGTTTCTTATTTACTTACTTTTTTTTATTTTTATTTACCTTCTTTTTATTTCTATGCTGTAGCGGTCAAATTTCAGACGTTGTCAGATTGTTTTCTCGGATCAACTGATCCATGTGATCAACTAACTTACTTGTTTTGTGAAACCCAAATTCGTTGATCCGTTTGTCAAATTTGACAAGAGTATCTGTTGATCCAGAGATTAGCGACTCTTTATGAAACTCTGCATTAGTGATTGACTTATTAAACTTTGTTGAAAAAACATTTCAGTAGTAAATTCTCATTTGGCAACATGATTCCAACTTAATTTCTTCCCTATTTTATGAGATACTGAGTACACAAAACATGAAAACGGCATATTTTCCGGTCCAATTAGTTGTGAGTTTCCATTCTAGCTTGAAATTCCAATTCTATAAATTGACTCTCTCCAAAGTTACGGATGGCCGCACAGCATTGAATGTGACCACAAATTTTTCATCAGTTTCGTTGACCGATCATTTTCTACTCGGAAAATGCTGATATTTAGATGAAATGGAAACGAGGAAGCAAATTAACAACAGCAGTTTGTTTACACTACATTCACATAAAATTTGCAACGATCGATACTGAAACCAAAAAACTCATTTCTAGTGCAACTTCATTTCCAACTAACATTGGTTGAATAATAGATACGATAGAATACAAAGTGACGAAATTTGCGAAGAAGAGGTTTTAAGAGATATCTGATTGATTCAAACTTTACTTGGTGTGAATCCATTGTATTTTATGTATAATACAGAGATAATTAACTTTTTAACTTTTTTTATTTGAAAGATAATTTTATGACATTTATGTTTTAAAAATAATTTCCGGCATATGTCCACCACGACTAGCTCTGAGGAACCGCATTCAACCAGACCAATTTTGGACCACTTTTTCGAGTAATTCAGGCCTTATTTCATCAATAACAAGAGTTATGTTGGCTTCAAAAGCGTCTATTGTTTCTGGTTTATCAGCATAAATCAATGACTTGACATAACCACATAGAAAATAATCCAGTGGAGTTATGTCGCATGATCTTGGAGGCCAATTAATTGGACCATTTCTCGAAATAATGTTATTGCCAAATCTTTCTTTCTGTAAATCCAATTGTTAAGGTAGCAGCATGAGGTGTAGCACCATCATGTTGGAGCCAAAACACTTCTGGGTCGATATCATTCATATTTTGAAACAAATAATCATTGATCATCGATCTGTAACGAGCACCATTCACTGTAACATTAGCTCCAGCCGTTCAACCAGAAATGAGCTTCATCACTAAACACAATTTTACGATAAAAAAGTGGATCAACTTCAAGCTGTTCTAGGGCCCAATCAGCAAACAAACGTCGCTTATTATGTCCAAGTGGCTTTAGTTCTTAAACCAGTTGGATCTTGTATGGGTGTAGACCAAGATCTTCACGCAAAATTCTGCATGTGGTGGATACACAGAGTCCAACTTGTTGTGAACGTCAAAGAATAGACAAATCTGGATCAACATTAACACTATCACTTACAGCAGCGATATTTTCTTCTGTACGTACAGTTCTTTGTCTTGTTGTTGCGAATAGAACACTGATTTTGAAAATAAATTTCAACAATTTGTAAACGTTGTTGCGGCGTGAGTCTTTCCATGATAATTTGTCAATGCTTACTGAACAGAAATGTCAAAACAACATGGCTTCTACCTTTTGTCAAATCAGTTATCACTATCGAAAATTCTATCACTCTAAAAAACATCCTATACATAAATGTGTAAAATAAGAATATTGATGACTTTTTGTGCGCTTCAAGTTTTTTATATCGTTGAGAAAAGATCCGATCAAAATGAAATTTGTTATTTATGTGTATAATAACGACAGGAAAGTTTATACCAAATTTCATGTGGATCGGCCTTCTGGGCAGACGACTGAAGGTAAAAATGCTAGTTTCCGAACGAAAAGCCCTAGAGATTTGACATTTTCGAGGTAGCTGTGAAGTCTGAATATATAGGTTATGTTCACAAAAAATGGACAGAATCAACTCGATAGTTTCTCAGTTGAAATCATATTTTTCAAATATTTTCGAAAGCACAAATCCAATCGAGTTCAAATTTAGATTCAGATGTAAAATATGGACACGGAGAAGGAGTTTTGAACAAGCGCGCCAAAGTTTCTGACTTTACGTCAATGCTTTTCCTCATTTTTCGAATAGAATTTCTAATCAAAGTATTTCTAAAATGTGTAAGTTAAATATAATTTGATGTTTAATTAACTGATCCGTATGTTGCCTATTTCTGACAAGAAAGTTAATCAACTTTCGGTATAACCAGGCATTTGATGTGCCGTCATTTCGAGGGACAGAAATTGAGTACTTAGTGGGCTCCCAAAACGGTTTCTTCCCTTCACATTAAGAAAATACGAAGTGTAATCCAACCACCATTTGGATGAATACATCTTTCGTAGCATCTCCAATTCAATCGTTTTAAAAATACTTCCTTCAAATTAATTCTTATTAAAATGGTGAAACACTTTGATTAATTATTTCAGAGTTTATTATTCAGGATGAAGCCAATTTAATTGAATAATACACATATATATGTTAATTTATATTTATTATTATGAGTTGCTCACATGACGCGTTTTGTTTACGTAGTAACTTCTTCAAATGCTCATAAACAACTGGTCTAAAATTTGGTAAAATCCTGTATTTAAATGGTTTCAGATTGGAGTACAATAAAGTTTGTTATTACTTTTCGTAAAACCACCGGGTCCATAAGAGAATAGATCCAATAGATGGGAATTAGAAAATTTTAAAAATCATACAAATTTATTCTGTTGACCTGCTACAAATTTTAATTTAAAAAAATTTTAATCAAAAACTTTCCGAATTAAATTAAATAAATGTCTTAGAAAAACACTGTTTCACTTTAGACAAATTTCAATTTTAAAAAAATTTTATTCAAAAACTTTTAGAACTGAATTAAATAAATGTCTTAGAAAAACACTGTTTCAATATAGATTCAAATAAATGGAAACAGTGTTTTTCTAAGACATTTATTTGATTTAATTCTAAAAGTTTTTGAATGAAAATTTTTTCAAATTAAAATTTGTAGGAAGGAGGCTAACAAAATAAATCTGTATGATACTTAAAATTTTGTAATAATCCTTCTATCAAGAAAAAACATAAATAAGTATAAACATAAGTGAAATAGAAAACCTACGAACAATCCAGTATAAAGCAGTGACAGCTCAACTATCAGCAAAGAAAATGCAAACAAAAATAACCTATTTCAAATGACAATTTTTTATTTTTTTTTAATTAAAGTTTGTCATCGAAAGCTTTGGTTTCATATAATTTTTTTAATCCTATAAACATTTATTTCATGACTTTTATACAACTTCCACTAGTGTGAACAAAAATATGAACAAGTTAAATTTTTTTGTGTTCACACTAACGCGAGTCTACTCCATTAGACAAACCATAAGGTCCTTTGACATCAGAATAAAGAAACACGGACGCTCTTTCCTCAATAATAAGTTTGATTCTGCGTATGCGAAACACCTAATAACAGAGAAACATGATTCTGACAGGAGTTTTAAGATTTTGCTTACAGAAATAAAGGTCTGAAGCTGAATCTGTTAGAAAGTTTAGAAATAAACCGATTAAGAAATTCGGAGAATTTATTGAATGAACAAACCGAGATATCTAACTCACCTTTATTCGATTTAGGGAATAGGTGGTTTTACCAAAAGTAATAAAAAATTTTATTGTACCCTTATCTCAAAACAGAAACCATTTATATACACCATGTTACTAAATTTTAGAACAGTTTGAATATCAAACAGATTTAATCTGTTAGTCTCCTACAATTTTAATTTCAAAAAATTTTATTCGAAAATTTTTAGAATTAAATTGATATCTTATAAATATTTAATATTTATATTTAATAGACGTATGAAATCAAAACTCAATATAAAATATCAAATGGAACAAATAACCCAAGAAATATAAATTGTCAAATAAAATAAAAAAAAATTAATATTTCAAGGGGACAAATTTTTTTTCTGATCTTACAATTATGAAAACTAAATCTTTTTCAAAAATACAGAACATAAATTTAAGGACTTCTCAGAGGAAATATAATTTATTTGAAATATTTAATATGTTCAAATATTGAAATAAATTACTTCGAAAATCTCTCAAAACATGAATTATATCCTCAAAAAACAATTAAAATTCTGATAAGGTCTGCATTGGTCCTACTACACATTCAAAAAATAAAATCAATTAACAACAAATATAACTCACTCACAGACCTCGTGATGTAAGGTATTTATTATATGGTTTTCTTTAAACCATATAAATAATAATTAATAAAATATATAAACCATATAAATAATACCTCACAGCTTTCTGTGATTTTTGTGACGAATATAGAATATCTTGGAATTTAAAGTTTGTGTGTTCAAATGAGGTCTGTGAGTGAGTTATATTTATTGTTAAATGATTTTATTTTTTAAATGTGAAGTAGGACCGATGAAGACCTTATCGGAATTCTAATTGTTTTTTGAAGATATACTACATGTTTTGAGAGATTTTTGAAGTAACTTATTTAAATATATTAAATATTTCAAATAAATTATATTTTCCGAGAAGTCCTTAAAATTATGTTTTGTATTTTTGAAAAGGATTTAGTTTTTATAATTGTAAGATTAGAAACAAAATTTTGTCTCCTTCAAATATTCATTTTTTATTTTAATTGACAATTTTTATTGTCTGTTTATTCCATTTGATATTTCATATTGAGTTTTGCTTTTATACGTCTATTAAATATAAGACATTAATTTAATTCTAAAAATTTTTGAATAAAATTGTTCGAAATTAAAATTGTGGAAGACTAACAGATTAAATCTGTTTTGGTATTCAAATTTTGTAATATTCTTTCCATCAAGTAAAAACCCTCTTCTCATTATTTTATTTAGAACAGTATTTAAAGAAGTTACTATGTAAACGAAGCGAGTCATTTGAGCAACTCACATTAATAAATAGAAAACAATATGTGTATTTAGTAAAAGTAAAGGCCAATACGATTCGGAGTCAATCATTATCATTATTCCTGTCAAATTATTTTCGTGCGCTACTGGTATGATGCTAAATCGTTCCAAACATCCTTCTTGAATTTATATTCAAGAATGAATTCATTTTCACCTTGATTCTAACGTACATCATTACAAGTTGTAACTTATCATAGTGACCCCCAAATCAATATCCAATGAAGTCATACGACTCGATATAAACTTCCAAGTAAGATTTCTGAATAAATATCCCTTCCAACTATATTCATAATTCACAATATCCTCACAGAGATGGGCGGTTCGCTTACAAATTGTATGTGTACCTATCGACTTAGAATTTGTTCAAGGATCAGTGGACTAGTGGAAGTTTATGTTGTTCTCATATTAGTAGAAGATCCGAACCTAAATGACCTTCACCGAGCTGATAATAGAATAAACTTATTTTATAATAAATAGTAGTATATTAGAAAATTTATTAAAAATGGGTTTTCAAAAAAAATCCTGGACAAAATATTTTTAATTATTTTTTTAAAAATGATTTTTCATTATATGTTGCAACATCAAGATAATAAGAAAATTTTATGCTGGACTTGAAGTATAAAACATATAGAATGTGCTAACGTAGGGTTGTCTATAATTTAGCTGGACAAACTGCTAGGTTGTCAGGTATAAACAGGTATGACGATGCAAGTTACTTTCACTTGTTATGATAATAGAAAAAAATTTATATCAGCATAAGCGCTGTTTTATTACGAACACGTTGATATAGGGTTGTCTGCAAAAAATTTGGTCCTAATAGGGGTTTGCGAATTTTAAAGATTTTAATTTCAACGCGTATGAAAATGAGTGACAGAGAGATCCGAGGAAAGTATAATGTGTAATAATAAAGGAACCCTGCCTTCCATGGTGCCGAGCATGCGCACTTTTTTATATTCCAGGCCCCATCAGAAACGAGTGCGATGTTCGGTCCTTTATTATTACACATTATACTTACCTCGGATCTCTCTGTAACTCATTTTCACACGCGTTGAAATTAAAATCTTTAAAATTCGCAAACCCCTATTAGGACCAGATTTTTTTGCAAACAACCCTGTATCAACGTGTTCGTAATAAAACAGCACTTATGCTGATATAAATTTTTTTCTATTATCATAACAAGTGAAAGTAACTTGCATCGTCATACCTGTTTATACCTGACAACCTAGCAGTTTGTCCAGCTAAATTATAGACAACCCTACGTTAGCACATTCTATATGTTTTATACTTCAAGTCCAGTATAAAATTTTCTTATTATCTTTATGTTGCAACATATAATGAAAAATCATTTTTAAAAAAATAATTAAAAATATTTTGTCCAGGATTTTTTTTGAAAACCCATTTAAGAAAATAATCCAGTGAAGTTAAGTCGCATGATCTTGAAGGCCAATTAATTGGACTATTTCTCGAAATAATGTTATCGCCAAATCTTTCTTTCAATAAATCAATTGTTACGGTAGCAGCATGACGTCATGTAGCACCATCTTGTTGGAACCGAAACACTTCTGGGTCGATATCATTCAAATTTTGAAACAAATAATCATTGATCATCGGTCTGTAACGAGCACCATTCACTGTAACATTAGCTCGAGTATCTGCATTTCTCAGGATGCAATGGAACCTGCAGAACTTCTTGAGGATTGTTTTCACTTCATATACTGTAATTTTACTTGTTTACATAGCCGTTCAACCAGAAATGAGCTTCATCACTAAACACAATTATAGGATAAAAAAGTGGATCAACTTCAAGCTGTTCTAGGGCCCAATCAGCAAACAAACGACGCTTATTATGGTCAAGTGTCTTTAGTTCTTGAACCAGTTGGATCTTTACCCAAAATTTTCTATGTGTTGGATGCACAGAATCCAACTTGTTGTGAACGTCGACGAATAGACAAATCTGGATCATCATTAACACTATGATTTACAGCAGCGACATTTTCTTCTATGCGTACAGTTCTTTGTCTTGTTGTTGCATCGAGTAGAGAAAATGTTGTCCGAAATCTATCGATAATTCGACGAATAAGCTGCTCTGATGGACGATTATGTAAACCATAAATTTCACGAAGTGCTCCATAAGTTTGGCGAACAGAACACTGATTTCGAAAATAAATTTCAACAATTTGTAAACGTTGTTGCGGCGTGAAATTTTCCATGATAATTTGTCAATGCTTACTGAACAGAAATGTGAAAACAACATGGCTTCTACCTTCTGTCAAATCACAGTTATCCCTATGGAAAGTTCTATCATTCTAAAAAAATACACGATATGATTATTCCTTATACAATAAAATAATAAAGAGGTTTTTTCTTGATAGAAGGATTATTACAAAATTTTAAATATCATACAGATTTATTCTGTTAACCTCCAATAAATTTTAATTTCCAATGAAAAATAAATAATAAAAATTAACCAGATAAATCTGTATGATATTTGAAATTTTATTTCTCTGTTGACAAATTCAGATTTGAAGAACGGATAATTCATTCCTGTCTGAAGATCTCGAAAGTGGATCTAAATTGAGATCCTTCCCAATTTTACGAGAATGAAAGCAAATATTTGAATTTAGAAATAGGTATGGCCATCAAAGAGGGAAAGCATAAAGGAAACCGAACAATATAGAATAAATGATGAAAACTTTCTGCTGAGGGTGCTTCTGAAAAAGCCAAAGTCAATATTGCGGTGTCAATACAATAAAAATACGTGTCGTATTCCATACAATAGTCTACTTTTTCTCAAACGATCACACTTTTCTACATATAATCCCCCCAACTTGAGAGATAGATGACTAAGGATCGACACCTTTCAAAGAAGAAGTAAAACGGAGATAATCTCAGGGTGAATGCATCAAAAGACGCTTTGGACATTTTCCGACTTTCACGTTCGTGTCAGAAAACTATAATGTTACGAGTATTCTTTCCAAACTGCGAAGGAGAAAATATATAAAGTTTGGGCCACCTAGCGTTTGGATTTTCGACTCTGGCAACAGTTGACAGAAAGTTAGTTTAATATTCGAAATTGCCGAAATGGGTTGATTTACGTTTGAACACAATTGAAAATTATAAAAACTCATTTCCAAAGTGGTGAATCTTTTATCCAAACTCTCAGAAATTCATGTGAAAATTCAATAGAAATGAAGTGCCCTCGCGGCAATTCGTGGAGCGAGTTAGTGAAACTGGATCGTTATTTGATGAAACAACCGTTTACGTTTTCGTCCAGTGAGCACACCTGCAAACATCGCTACTGTAGCCTAGAATGTGGCTGCACATCCATCAACATCAACTCGTCATCCTGCTAAAGAACATTTCTCGCACTTTTCCGAGAAGATGACCTCGGTACGAAGACTTACAAAGGTCACCTAGTGCAAGAATTGAAGCCTCGTGACCATCCGATGCGTTTCTACTTCTCTCAATCGCATGGCCGAAGATGAGCCGCCGTCACTGGAGAATGTTACAGTGCCATGCTCTACCAATTTTTGTTCACCCAAATTCAAAAGGAAGGTGTGGACGACATTTGTTTGAACAGGACGGGGTCATTTGCCATACAGAAAACGAATTAGGTGAATGTGGCCGAAGATGAAATGAGAAAGATACACATTGACAAGATGCACCTAAGGCTTTTTGCTATGGAAATAAATATCTTTATTGAGGAATTTGTAGTGTTTTATTGTACTGATGATTTTCCTTGCTGGAAAAATTGTGATATTCAAGGGGAGAATTGGGATTTTCTTATTTTGATGGACTTAAATAAATATTAGTGATAGGAAATAATAATTTAATACTCATCTATATGAGATGGGTCACACGAAAAGTCTTTGATAAATGAAATCATATTCATTAATAAGTGTGAGCTACGGTAGTAGAAAGATCTACAAATCGAGACAGTCTAACATACATCTGTATAACAATTCTATACTCAAAGTCGATAAGGTTTTGTTGATCACAGGGGCAAATTGCAGATATGCGCACGTTTCCAACTGGTTGGTTTTCATCATTGCAATGTATACCAGCGACTACAAATCTGTCAAGTATCCATATTTGCTATAAACAGGGACACTAAGGTATTAAGCATACACTAGCGCCATCTACAGTATGCAAAAATACATACAAGACATACCTTTGAAGAGTAAAGAAATGTATTCCCGACATTTTCACGTAACAAACGCAGAAAAAACTTTCCTGATGCTTAAGTCTGACCATAATTTGCCGTGATGCTCATAATTGGCACATTCATATTAAAATAATAATAATAATAATAATAATAATAATAAAGTTTATTTTCTCCAAAATTACATAACAATAATATATAATGCATCCGAGACCTTCTCGTTACCCTGAAACAAATACAAAATTTTCCCCTCACATGAGATGATAAACGTTTATCACAGAAGTAGACGAGCTACTTGTAAGTGATGCGCATTCACCTTATCTGCCGAGGGTATCCACCCAAATTATTCGAAAATAACCCATTAAAAAAGTCCCTGTTTCCATCAATCTCCCGCCTCTACCTCATTACACTGGAGAGGTTATTTATTATTGATTATATCATGTATTATTTTTCTGTCTGTCTGCTTGAGCCACTCTTTTAATCTCTTCTTGAAAATTCTGTGGTGTATAATTTTCTTTTCCCGTTCTGGGAGTATGTTGAACAGCCTTGGTGCAATATACTCAGCGCACCTCTGACCAATAGTTTTGAAACTCCTAGGAACAACTACGCAATCTTCCCTCATACGCGTTTCGTGATCATGTTGAATCTGATTTACCTTCAATTTTTTTCTACTAATATTCATCAATAGGTTCAGTGCAAAGAGCTGCCTTATGTCAAACAGTCCTGTGTCCGCGTACAGCTGGTCAGAAGGAAATCTTTTTCCTCTATCGAAAATGATCTTCATAATCCACCTCTGCAAGACTTCCAAACACCGTAGGTGACAGTCCTTCGCTCCTCCCCAAGCGGTAATACCATAAGACAACTGAGACTGAACCAATGTGTAGTAAAGGAGTTTCAGATGCTCTAGTTCTAGAAAATCTCTCAAGCATCTAAACCTCTGGATTAGTCCTCTCATCTTTGTTTTAAGATTTTTTATATGAAGGTCCCATCTAAGGTGTCTATCTATCACGACACCGAGATATTTCACAGATTCTGCACTGGGAATTTCTACGTCTTGTCCTACCTTCAGTAGTGCATCATCGGGTAATCCGTCAGAATAAGATGTGAAGGCCAAATATTTCGTTTTTTCATGATTCAGTGTGAGTCTATTATACTGCAACCACAATACAATGTTGCTAAAATCCACCTCAGCTTTTGATTTTACAGTCCTCCAACATTTCGAAGTATATAGTATGGCTATGTCATCCGCGAAGCTCACAATCTTTCCAGATGTTTTCTGCAGTAGAAGGTTGTTCAGGTAAATGAGGAACAATATAGGTCCCAGTACCGTACCCTGAGGTACTCCACTCTTGATAATTATGGGATTACTAATTGTTCCATCTATATCCACAATTTGCGTACGTTCAGATATATAACTCTTCATTAGTTGACCAGCAATTCCTCTTATCCCGCTGTCCTCAAGCCTCTCCAATAATATTCTATGGCAAACAGTATCAAACGCCTTGGAGAGATCAACGAATATTCCCAATGTTGACAGTTTTCTATCCATTGCATTATATAGGCCACTGGTAAATTCAATAATTGCATCATCAGTCGATCTACCGTTCCTAAATCCATACTGATTTTCGGATAAAATGTGGTTCTCATCTAAAAAGCAGACTATTCTTATCTTTATAAGCTTTTCAAGGATTTTAGATATATTCGAAATGAGTGTAATCGGTCTGTAATTACCCATTTCATCTTTAGGACCTCCTTTATATACAGGTTTTATAATTCCCAATTTAAATATGCTAGGAAACACGCCTTTCTCGAAACATAAATTCACAATATGTGTAATTGGCGAACATATTTCTTCGGAGATTTCTCTTAATGTTTCCGATTGTATATCATCGTTTCCCGCACTTTTATTCGCTTTAAGTTGTTGAATTACTGACGATACTTCCCGTTCATTTGTGGGTCTCATAAATAAAGATTTTTCGGAAATACGCTTTTGTTCCCTATATTTCAAATGTCCGCTCGTCCTGTGAAAATGGTTCTCACCAATTGTACCGAAAAATTCATTCATTTCATCAGCAATATCTTTCTGTCCCACACACATCTCATTATTGTTTTTCCTTATACATCGAATTTTCGTTCCTTCATTTCTTTTACCCGATATCCTGTTCACGCACTGCCAGAGGGATCTAGAATCATATCCATTCTCCCGTATACTATCCTGTACATATTTCCTCTTTGAATACTTTATTAGCTTACAAAGCGTCGACTTGTATTTCCTATATTCCTCCTTCATTGGGCCGTTTTCCTGGTTCTTTTGGATTTCTACGAAAAGCTGATTTTTCTTATTTATTGATCTGAGTAGTGATGGAGTTATCCATTCTTTTAAAGCTGTGTTCTTCCTATTTCTTCTGATTTTCTTTGTATTCTTCTCTATATGATATTTCAATCTATCAACGAATTCCGACGCTGCGCCATTCACGTCATCCGAGTGGAAAGTAGACTCCCAATTTTCCGACTGTAAATCTGTTTTGAGCTTTGTATGATCGATATACCTCTTGATGTTTCCTGATTCACCCTCCTGATGTACTTTCCTCTTCTTTAGCTTGAACGAGAGAGCTATAGGGAAGTGATCTGTTATTTCATATTCTAAAACAAATGATCTTATATCGCTAAAAATCGCATGATGTGCCACTTTAACATGGAAATGATCCAAACATGTTTTACTGGGTATTCTAGTATATTTGTTAACATATGACAAGAAACCAAAATATCCCAAAATGTTCTTATATTCTTCCACATAATCTTCCTCCGCCAACAGATCAATGTTTATATCACCCACGATGAGATGGTTCCCGACACGAATCCTATCACTCAGGTAATAAAAAAGATTCCCATTGAATACCCGCGGACCAAGACTTGGTGATCTATAAATACAGGTGATTAGTAGCTTCACCTCATTTTCAACAATTTCTACTTCTATAGATTTAACGATCCCCAATTCAACTATATTGCAAGAAAATTCCAAGTTATCTCTAACAAAAACAACAACTCCGTCACATCTATTGATGTCTCCCTCATTATAAAAGCACACATAACCCCTCAAACTAAATATGTTTATATCATCGATCTTATGTGTTTCACTCAGTACAATAACATCAAATCGTGTCGACAACTTATCCAAGAAGCATACCATCTCATCATAATTTTTCCGCAGGCTCCTTATATTCAGATGAACTATTCTAAACTGTTCAGCCCCTCCAATATACTGGTTCAGATCTGATATATCCCCGGCAACCATAGCATTCACGGGTGATTCCTGATAATCTCTTATAAAAGGGTCCATACCACAAAATGAAAACGTAAAAGTAAACACAAAAAATACAAAATTACACAAAAACAGAAACTTATTTATATATGCGACACAATTGATAGTTTCTATTTAACCGTTTTGGTACTGACCTTTGTTGATGTAGGAGTTTCTCTCGGAGGTTCAGTCCCCCTGGCCGAATTGAACCTTGTTCTTCGCTTCTGATCCAGATCAATCGTATTTTTCAATACCCTTTGCATGCCAGATATTTCCTTTTGAATTTTCGATTGATCAAGGAATTGAATGTGAGTATTCTCTCGTACCAGCTGTTCACTTCTTGTTACCGGGAATGGGGATCCTGGAGCGCTCCTGTTTTCACCTTCCGTTTTTTCTTCTTCCTCTACTTCTTCCGCGTTGATCTCCTTCTCATCCCAAAACTCAGGTAAATCATTCAATGTGTACCTAGTTCCATCCACAAAAAGATCCCAGCCCTTTCTGTAAGCCTTGTACTTCTTAAGTCTCAATTCTCGCAAGTGTTTCAACAGAAATCTCTCTTTCTGTCTATCTTCGACACATAAATCCTCATTCACATATATGCTAGTTCCCTTTAGTCTACTTTTATTAGCCAACACTTTCGACCTGGATAAGTATGACAAAAACTCAACCTTAATTGGAGCAGCCTTAGACTTCCCCAACTTATATACATTATTGAGGTCCTCAACCCTTAAGTCAATTTGTAGCAACCTATTTAGACTTTCAATCGTAAAGGCAACAATTTCAGAACCATCCAAATCAAAATCCAAACCACTTACTACAATATTATTCTTCCTCGATGCTCTCTTCAACTCAAGAATATCCGCCTCAACAAGATCTACACGTTTCTCCACTGTCAAAATCCTTTGTTGTGTTCTCTCACTGATTTCCCTTATTTCCTTCTTAAGTTCATTCAACTCTTGCTTGAGGAAATTTGTCTGCTTTGCTATTTCTTCCTTGAAGACTGAAATGATATCTGCTTGAGACATATCAACAACTCCTCTAGTGTATGGCTAGCCCCAGAATCGGAATCCCGTCAACAGGTGTGTGATATCGATAACGATTCTATATTATCGAGATTTTTCATAAATGAATGACTCACAATTTCAAATTATTCCCTGTTCCAATCCACACTAAATTCACAGACCATCCAACTGAGTCTTTAGTTCACCACCACAAACTGGACACAAAAAATTTTATTCGTTTTGCCCGTGAAAAATAGACAATATTTGAAGACCTCCTCGGCATCGACTTAATCAACATATAATTAAAATATATTAAAATAAATTAATTCGGCTGATCTGTACTAAATATCATTTATCACTCACACTCCTTATTAATGATATCTCGTACATCAGCCGAATTAATTTATATGAATATGCTAATTATGAGCATTACGGCATATTATGGTCTGACTTGAGCATGAGGAAAGTTTTTTTCTGCGTTTGTAACGTGAAAATATCGGGAATACATTTCTTTACTTGAATTAACTCGCAAAAATATGTTTCGTACGTATGTTAGCATACTTTAGATGGCGCTAATGTATGATTAATACCTTATTGTCTTTGTGTATAGCGAATATAGATACTTGACAGATTTGTAGTCACTGGCATATATTGCAATGATGAAAACCAACCAGTTTGAAACGTGGGCATATCTGCAGTTTGGCCCTGTGATCAACAAAACCTAATCGAGTTTGTTGGAGTATAGAATTGTTATACAGATGTATGTCACACTGTCTCGATTTGTAGAAGTTTCTATTGCCATAGTGCACACTCCTTATTAATGATATCTGGTACAGCCGAATTAATTCATGTTGAAATCATATACGTTGAATGCATACCTATAAAAAAATTATTATTGAAAGCTCCCCGTGTCCGTTGGGGATAAAAAAAAGGATCGATATTTTCAGGTTATTTCCCCAAATCTTTTTCTACTTATGGAGTTCGTTCCGCATCGAAAAGTAATTGGGTTCGCATTGATTATCTGACTCGTATATTTATAGGGATAAAGGATTTGCCAAAATGGTTCCATTTTCACCCACCTTTCAATTTTGGTCTCGTTTCCAAGCAAGTTCTGATTTGAAATACGAAATCCTCTTGCTTTTTAAGGAGCCAATAGACAAATCAGAGATTTCATTCTGAGTGACTATTTTCGTAGTAATAAAGTTTGTTAGAAATAACTAAAATGACGCACTTTTCACGATCAGAAACTGACTTGACTTGTGTTATTCAACAATTATGGAACTGCTTAGCCGTTACTTATTCGGTAGTTGATCATAATCAAATTTGAGATTACCATGTTTTACTACCAGAATAATTCGAATATTCACATATTTTTGTGGCTGTAATTTCGATTATTGATTTATTTATTTAAAAAAATGTATATGAGACAGTAATTAATTTCCACAAAAATGTTTGTACTAATACAACAATTTTTTCACCACGATGTGGCTTCTTCAGGTATTACATTGTACTGTCTGATGGTATTCAGTGTAACCGAGTTTAAATAAATTTTTAGGTACGTGACCAAACAATGGAATCACAAGTCATAAAAACCCTAGGTGTTTATTGGAGTTTGCCGCTAAAAATGCCATTAAGGAAAAATATTCAGTAATGGAGAATGATCAACATCTGTTTGTTCGTTCAAAAGGATTTTACGGGTATTATACCTGTTGATTTCAAAAAATTCTAAAAGTGTTAATCTAGAACTTTTGCTTTCAACGTGGATAATTTCATAATTATTGTTGAAATTATGCCTGAATTCCTTAAGATGATTAGCATATGTCGAATGTACAGAATTGGATATATAACCCCTTTGGTGTTCTTGGACACGTTTCTTGAATGATCTACCAGTCTGGCCAATGTATACTAAAGGGCAATCTTTGCAAGTCAACTTGTAGACTCCGAATTTATTTTCTTTATTTGTACGATCTTTATTGTTTTTTATGTAGGTACTAAGGTTATTTATTACCTTAAAAGCCGCGTTATAATTGAAACAACTTTTGAAATATTTAGCAATATTTTCAGATAATCCATTGACATAAGATAACGTAAAATATTTCTGTGTATTGTCCTCTTTTATGATTGGGTACACGAGATTTAATGCCATTTTTTTTTTTTGTTTATTGGATATCATTTTGTCTATAAGAAAGGGATTGTAACCGTTGTTTGACGCTATTTGTTCAATACTATTTAATTCTTTCATAAAGTTTTCTGAATTTAAAGGGACATTCAATAATCTATGAATAAAACAATTATATGCATATAATAGTTAAAATAAGATCCTTCAAAAAAATTCCTAAAACATGCAGATCATCTTCAGAAAGCAATTTAGAATTCCCACAACTGAAAAACTCATCTATATTTAAAAAATAAAAATAATTAACAAAAAATATCTTACCAGACCAGCTGAGTGTATTCATTTGAACAAAACACTAGAATGAAGTGAACTTTTAAAAATCCTACATATTCTATGTTCGTCATAGAAAGTGCACGAAGCTTGTAAGGTATTTTATGGACTCTGTTCAAACCAAATGATTATATTAGGAGTACAAATAAGTTTCCGCCGTTTTTTAACGTTTTTTGTTTATGAATCATTCCTAATGATTTTAAACGATGTGAGACTGCTTGCTGAGTGACTTCTAATGTTAGAACAAGTTCTTTTTGTGTTTGAGATGAATCTTCCTCCAATTCTGCATCCTCGTAAATTTTTGGCCTTCCACTGCGATCTTTGTCTTCTACGTCGAAATCACCGTTTTTAAACTTTTGAAACCACTCTCGACACGTTCTCTCACTCGAAGCACCCTCACCATATGCTTCTACGAGCAATTGATGCGCCTCAGCAGCAGATTTCTTTAAATTAAAGAAGTAAACTAATATTTCCAGCAAATGACGCTTACTTGGCCCAAATTTTGACATTTTCAACTTATAAAAATTATATTTTACTAATATAAAATCAATGATATTAATAGGTTATGTTGTTCTTGAATGTCCAAACTATTTTTTGAGCCGGTTATCATCTGCGAAAGCTAACCGAAACTCCGTGCCGCGCCATCTACAATAAAACGGCGGAAACTTATTTGTACTCCTAATATGTATAAGTGTAAACCAAAATATATAAGTATTATATATACAATAAAATAATAAAAAAGGAGTTTTTTTTTCTTATTTGTTTGTAACTTACATCAATTCAACTCATCACTAGTTTGGTCGATTGATCAACATAATGAAATCTTCGAAAATCGCCCATAATTGCAAAATGTCACGTTTTCTGTCGTTCGAAGCAAATAAACGAAAAATCGTACGGCAACGAAAATGCATTTATGAGTTAGATCGGTCTTTCGACTTAAAATTTTTTGAAGGCCTGGTATAAAAGTCCGTCGACTCAAAATGAGCATTTTTGTTGAAACTCTTTTATGGTCGACAACGCCTACTGCTTCAATATGAATTTGTATATAGGATAAACTGAGTGTTTTTCCATTGAATTTACCAGGAAATATGAAAACGTTGTGAATTAAAATGAAGTCAAATGATATCCGTATTATAGGAATTTCAATCCTCTATTCAGATTTCATTCAGATAACAAAATTAAATCCTACACACGTTTCCTATAATTTATCGGAATTTAAATCATCAGAGTCTTTCTGGAAATTTTTCCATTTAAAACTCATTATTTTTCTATTTATAATTATCTCCGCATGAAATGAATCTCCTGAATGAAACGTACAGGGAGAAGGTACATAAATTTCAAAATTCCGTTGGTTTAAAAGAAAATTCAATAGCAGTTCACCTCAAGTTGCGATGAATTCATGGAACTTGATCCTAGAAGTATCATTAAGTTTTTCGTGGAAAATCGGTTGCTGTGAGAATAAGAAAAGTTTTATTCAAAAATTTTTAGAACTAAATTAATGTCTTATAAGTACACCTTATATTTAATAGATGTATATAAAATCAAAACTCAATATACAATATCAAATGGATTAAATAACCCAAAAAATATAAATTGTCCATTAAAATTAATAAATAAATATTTGATTAATTTTGTTTCTGATCTTACAATCATGAAAACTGATTCCTCTTCAAAAATACAAAACATAATTTTGAGAACTTCTCAGAAAATTTGAATATCAGAACAGATTTAATCTGTTAGTCTTCTACAATTTTAATTTCAAAAAAAATTTTATTCAAAAAACTTTTAGAATTAAATTAATGTCTACAATAAGCACCGCTTATATTTAATAGACGTATATAATCATAACTCAATATACAATGTCAAATGAGAAATCCTTAAGTTGTGTTTTGTTTTTGAAAAGGCGTTTCATTATGGTAAGATCAGAAACAAAATTTTGTCTCCTTCAAATATTTATTTATTAATTTTAATTGCCTTTTTTATATTGGTTGGTTTATTTATTCCATTTGTCATTGTATATTGAGTTTTGATTATATACGTCTATTAAATATAAGCGGTGCTTATTGTAAACATTAATTGAATTCTAAAAGTTTTTTGAATACAAATTTTTTTGAGATCAAAATTGTAGAAGACTAACAGATTAAATCTGTTTTGATGTTCAAATTTTGTTATATTTCATCTATCAAGTAAAACGCCTTTTTCTATTTTATTTTTTTCTCAGAAAATATAATTTATTTGAAATATTTAATATATTTAAATATTAAAATAAGTGACTTCAAAAATCTCTCAAAACATGTATTATATCTTCAAAGAACAATTAAAATTCTGATAAGGTATTCATCGGTCCTATTTCACATTTAAAAACTGAAATTAATTAACAACAAATATAACTCACCTCACGGACTTAGTGATATCCTCGTTTTGATATTATTTTAATTATGCTATGCTCAATCCAAAATTTGTTCCACGCAAATATTCTGCGATATGTGATTTGCGTATTAAAAAAAAATTGATAGTGGTCCAAAATTGCAGTAGTTACATAAAGAATCGAGTGAAATTGTATATAATGATGAATGTAAAATCTGCCTATTTCATTCGGAATACACAAAACAGCAAGAATTTGAAATTGTTTGGAAATGGCCTAAAGTATATATAGAATAAAGGGATCGATTTGGGAACGTTAACATGCCCTAACCTAAATTGGCACCGTTGCCGAGAGTTTCTGAAAAATTTTCCTTTTAAACAAGTTATAAAAGGAAAAAAAAAGTTTTCAGTTTTCAGTTCTTGTGAGAAAATTTATAATTAAAATTAATTGGTAAATCAATGAGAATAAATATGTTTGAATTTTAAAAATAGGTTTCAATTGAATGACTCATTCGTTTACTTCAACTTTTTAGCAGTTATATATGAAAGCAACTTGTAACAATTCCTTCAGCTATAGATTTTTCATAAAATTTCCTGAAAAAAAATATAGAATAAACAGTTTTTGAATTATGGAAACCAGGAAATGAAAACCTTTTTCTTTGGTGTTTATTGAATAATTTATTCGTTTACCTTTGTTTCTAGCAGTTTCAAATAATGATGAAGTTATATATGAAAAAATTCTTCGAGTCATAGATTTGCATCAAAGCATTTTCTAGGAAAATATTTCACAGCAATAAACAGGAACAGTTATGTAGAAACATGGTACTGAATAATTAAATTTTTCTTCCTGTATGTGAGTAGAATAACCAACCACTTAAGATGCTTTATACGTTTTCACTGATGAACATCTCCAATAGAAAATTTTCCAAACAGTCTTCATAAATAAGAAAGTAATATACTATCGAAATGAACCGAATTAAAATTATTTGGATAAAGAGTAAATTCATATTTTGTTATTCATAAGAAAAATTCTTGTTTTTCATTTATGGTTTTAATAGACATTGGCCCGAAAATGTTGACTACGGTATAACCTATCTTTTCCAAACAACCTTCATCCATAAAAAATTGTTGTGGGTAGTTTTCAGCATGTTGAACAACATAACTTATCTACATGTCAAATCCCAGACTTTCTAATAACTATTCTAAAAATAAATCAGTGAATATAGAATATAAGTAGGTAAGATTGTATAATTCGTCTAGGGCAGAATGGGACACATGAACTTCTGATATGAATCAAAGGAAAAATTATTCTATTTTTGAGATTATCTATCGCTGAATGAAATAGGTTTACACCCACAATTGTTGAGATATTACGTTGGTATTGAGAATGGATATGACGTCATTTGTAAAGTGAGAGCAAAATTTTCAACATTTTATATCTTTTGAGTAAATTTAGAAAAATCTGCAAAGTTTGGTTATGTTTCCGTGCCGTCATCGAATATTTTTTGCAAGCTTTGTAACTAAACTACCATAGATGATAATCGGCCTATTTTCATGGATAACCAGAAAACCTACATACCTATTTTTTGAGCACTTATCACAACAACAAACCCAGAGCGTTTTTCAGTTAGTTGGGATGGGATAACCTTAAAACTGTTCGAGAGTCGGTCACACACACGTTTGCAGGTCCGTCAAAACGCCACAAGCAACTTACTTAAAATGTGGAAACTGAAATAATAAATGAAACTGCCAGTAGTGAGCTGAAACCCGATTCCCGCGAACGCCAGAGCAGCTGTCAGGTCATGCGTTGGAACTCCTTTGGACTTGAAACGTTGAAAGTTAGGAATGTCGGAATTGAACTTCCTGCGCTGTTGCCGTTACGTTGTGAACATCCCGTACACTACGCCATTCAACAAGCTGTTTTCGGAATCCCAGAGGGCGCACCCACTAGGCAGGCCAAAAGAGACCTATCAAACCGTAATCTTCTAATACACAAGGAACTTCTGTGACAGGCGCCAGAGTTGGATTTTGATTTATTATTCCAATTAATGAGCTTTTGGAAGCACTCGTACATTAGAATTTCAAGCAATTTCACTGATTTCTAACACTTACCACTAATTAAGAACAGATTTCCTGTCCATTTAATCATATGAGACCATTTTTCTGCTGAAAATCCTAAAAACAAGACGAATAGCATGCAGAAGGTACCCTATACAGGATGTCCACATGCTGCCTGTAATGTTCAGTGGGACTTCCTTGTAAATCTTAATTAAATAAAAAAATCAAGGAATCTATTGAACTTTATTTCAAACGCGCCTTAAAATGGAACATTAGTATAATTTTTAACCAAGGTAGATAAATTTGTTAAAAACGGGATTATTTCCAAAAAAAATTTTCTACAATTTCAACAAGAATTTACCGAGTGTTGTACTATTTTGGAATCCTTACTAAATGCGCCAAATTTTGACGCCACTTGCCAAACTCGCGTAGTACAATTTTTTTTCAATACAGTTAGCTTAAACTGGGCAAAATTTTTATTTTGAAAATTTTTTTTGGGTAATATGTCGCTTTTTCATCCAAGCTGGTTTAGAAATTTTAATCAGTTTAGAGAAGCATTATTCAGGGTTACATAACAAAAAAATATTTGAAAAAAGTGAAGATTTGTGGCAACAGGAGTAAAAAAGTGTAGAATTTTCAGATTTTTTCTGAAATGCCTATCATTTCGAAAGCATGTTTTTCGAAACATCATGCTTATAAATAAGAGATAAAATTCAATGTGACCACGGATTATTTCTCAGTAAGTAAAATGTAGACGTTTGATACTATTTTCTAATCAAACTACATAAAACTTTGACATCGAAACGAAGTTTTAATTGTCTGGTAAAAGCACGCTGAAACTGAATTAAAAACGTCACAAATTTCTGCAGTTTACATTTTTTCAGCTGAAAATGGTATTCAACGATTAGGCAAATTCAGTTATATATATTGAAAATTTAGTACGTAACTTACGTAGTAAATTTTCAATATGTAGTGTTTGAACTTTTTCATAATTTTTATTATTACACATGTGTGTAGCAGTTTTCAAATATATGGTCTATGATGGTCTCTTCTTTTCAACATATTTTTGTGAAATATCTTAATTTATGCATGGTACTCAAAATTTTATGGAAGAATATATATTATCGATTGTTTTTATTTAGCATCCGAATAACTCCCAAGTGATGAGAAAATGGGTTAGAATTTTAAATACTTTTCCTGGAGGATGTGTTATCTATTTTTCAAAAAAGAGAAATAAAAAAGACCTTTTTGAATTCTATGCGGAACATTTTTTGGTTATTAAATTGGTTATTCTTTAATATCCATTCGAAACAAATTTGTATTAGGTGATGGATTTAGATAATTTTGGTGATGTAGCGAACAACGTCTTCGCTCCTCGTCCAGAAACCTGCCTTACTCTATTGTAGTTTGACCGGCGTACCGATAGAGGACCCGACCAGTCGACAGATTCGTGACTAACCGTTCCCGCCAGGTTCAAATAGAGCAAAGGCACCGCGTTTGACGATCAGCGTTCCAAGCGTACGAATGGTCAACGGCATCGCAGGCAGAGCCTGCGCATCACGCCTGTCTGACGAGTTTCAGATGCGCATGCTCGGAAACGAAACGTCCTCTCCCTAACTAAGAGGTGGAAGCTCCCTCACAACAACCGCATTCCCTTCGAGAGCTTCATTGGTGACCCCGACGTGATTGGACGGGGAATTTGCTTTAAGAGCGAACCAACCCATTGATTAGGTGGCCCTAATTGCCCCCTATCCAGCATTCCGAGATGGCCCTTTCCTTTCGTTCCACAGATCCCCGCTGGAGATGGCACCGCGACCAGCCCAGCGACGGACTGTCTCCTTGCCTGATCCCAACGCCCCATTCGTGACCTTTATCGGCGCTCACTGGAGGGGAGTGTGTAGCGAACAACTTCTTCACTACTCGTCCAGAAACCTGCCGTGCCCTATCGTAGTTTGACCGGCGTACCGATAGAGGACCCGACCAGTCAACAGATTCGTGACTAACCGTCCCCGCCAGGTTCAAATAGAGCAAAGGCACCGCGTTTGACGATCAGCGTTCCAAGCGGACGCATGGTCACGGCGTCACAGACAGAGCCTGCGCATCACGCCTGTCTGACGAGTTTCAGATGCGCATGCTTGGAAACGAAACGCCGTCTCCCTAATTAAGAGGTGGAAGCTCTCTCACAACAACCGCATTCCCTTCGAGAGCTTCAGTGAATACTTATTATATTATATTTATATAGAGATTTTTTAGATAAAATCTGTAGAAGTTTTGGAGAATTAATCCACCATTATCTATAAAATTCAGTTATGTTTGTCTGGTCGTTTACGAGCATAAAACAAAAAGATTTCGCTCTTTTGTAGATATGATAAGAAAGCCTTTGAAAAAATAGTTTTTCATTCAAACATTCGAAGGATTATTAGACTACAAGTTATTAAGGTACTCTTATGCATAGCAAATATGACCGCTAGATCGGGCCATCTGCTTGGCCCTTGAAAGATCCGGATTCCAATACCGGTTAGAATTTTTTCATTTGCAATTATTTCGACTACTAGAAACCATCTGTGTCAAGAACTTTAGAAGGGGTGACTACATTTCGGGTTCTCAATTTTCTTGCCTTTTTATTTCTGTAAAGTTATCAACTATCAAGAAAGAATTCAAGACAAGTGAATCACTAAAGTAGTTAGGGTAATGAAAAATTTATTCAATGAAGAAGCCTAAACTGTTCACTTGAATTTCAAGAACGTTACAAAATTTCACCTAAAGGTTTATCATTTTGAACAAGAAATTTGAAATTTTTCTCAGTGTGTTCGACCATAAACGTTCATTATTCGAGTAAAGATGCAACAAAAAGTTGCTGTATATTTCTCCAGTTCCATGCATTTTGAGAAATGTTAAATGCTGAATTTCAACATTCAGAATTGATTGGCTGTACCCACAATTCTAATATTCCACATTTAAAATCATAAACGAAGGAAATTCCAGGTTGCGTTAAAATCCATCACGAAACCAACCAAAGATGACATTGAAAAGTTACCAAAAATACGATAACAAATATTTTATTCGAAAGTTTTGTAATGTAGAGAAGTTTGATCAATGAATTTTTCATTCACGCCAGTCTACATATGGTTCAAATTCGCTTTACTTGGAGTTCTGCCAGTCAAATGATGTATATATTACGTCAATTAGGAATGACGTACAACATACGCAATAACTGGTGAGGAATGTACTCAGATTGAGACAAAATGAATTTTTAGATTTCTTTAACGCAATAGGACACCAAAATATTTTTCATGACTCCTTTAATATATGACATGTTGTCTGTAGCAGTTAATTCGAATTGCTGGGGACATACTCCATCCAATGAAGAAAAACACAGCATTTTCACACATTTATGGTTACTCATTTAAATATCAAAACAGATTTATTCTGTTAGCCTCCTATAAATTTTAATTTCAAAAAATTTTATTCAAAAACTTTTAGAATTAAATTAATGTCTTATTAGCACTGCTTAAATTCTCATTATATAATATCAAATGGAATAATAAATACCCAACAAATATAAATTGTCAATTAAAATTAATGAATAAATATTTTGTTTCTGATCTAATATTTATGAAAACCAAATCTTGTTCAAAAATGCAAAACATAATTTTAAGAACTTCTCCACAACTATAATAATTTCTCTAATTTTAGTGTTTGTTCAACAAGGATATCACGAGGTCTTCTGGTGAATGAATTTTATTTATTTCTTGTTAATTAATTTTATTTTTTTGAATGTTAAATTGGACTGTTGAACACCTTATTTGATTTCAAATTGTTTTTTGAGAATGTGTTACATGTTTTGAGAGATTTTTGAAGTAACTCATTTAAATAAATTAAATATTTCAAATAAATTAGTTTTGGAGAAGTTCTTAAAATTATGTATTGCATTTTTGAAAAAGATTTGGTCTTCATAATATAAGATCAGAAACAAAATTTCATCTCCTTCAAATTTTTATTTATAATATTAATTTTAATTGACAATTTATATTTGTTGGGTTTTTCAAATTTTATTTGATATTATATAATGAATTTAAATTTTATATGTCTACCAAATTTGAGCAATGCTTATAAGTCATTAATTTAATTCTGAAAGTTTTCGAATTAAATTTTTTGAAATTAAAATTTGTAGGAGGCTAACAGAATAAATCTGTTTTGGTATTCGAATTTTGTAATAATCTTTCTATCAAGTAAAAAACCTCTTCTTATTATTTTTCATTTACTCGACTTTTTGACTCTAACTTGCCTTTAGATTCTTCTCGAAATTTTGGCATCACTTATTTCCTTATCTTGCGACCTTTTTATCGTTAAGGAGGAGATACATTTACAATCAGATTGGGGAAATAGCTTGCATGCCAAAAAATTGCTTGTGCCATTAACTGGAAAACTGAGGGTACGTTTTCGAATAAACCTCAGCTAGAGTCAAGTAAAGGGTTTTCCAATAAGGAGTTTCTATTTATATTGAAAAAAAAAACAGTATATTTCATGAGAAATCAATGGATGTTTATTTCATTGGAGGAAGGTATGCTATTAACAGTGAAAAACGATCAGCCAAATAGCCGCCACGACAGCATCATATTCTTTTCATGAAATATTTCATGACCAATTCGAACATTTGCGGCTGTAAGTCCTCGATAACTTCACGAATCCCATCTTTAAAGTCTTGAATCGATTGTGGAGCATAGACCTTATCTTACATGTGGCCCCAAATAAAAAAACCTACAGGTGTTAAATCACAAGATCTCGGTGGCTAATTTTGTTAACAAACTCAGTCGAGATATTTAGACCTTGAAAGTCTCAAGTCTTTAGCTCTTGCCATTCGAAAGTTATAGTGTTTACGGGCGGACCGGTCGGACAGAACTACTTGTGGCCTCGTATTGTTCATCAGTGAGTGCAACCTAATCGTTTATGACCATTTTGGCTAAAAATTCGGCTCACAACAAAGGAATTCATCTATTATTCCAGGTTGAGAATGTGAAATGGTCCAATGACCAAGCTTTCTACACGCATAGGTCCAGTCCTACCAACCAACATGAGGAATGAAAATCCTGTCCCTTTCTGATTTTCCCTCGTACAAAGAGATAAGTGTTATAACTTCATCATATTACCGAATTCATCCTAAATCGGAAAGTTTCCTTTCATTAACATGACTCATCAATGACGCAATGCTGACCAATTGTTTTTCGTTGAAATGATCAAATGAATAACATTAACAGAAAATTTTTGCATGCTTGGTGGATCTCATTCAATTTTCGTAACAATTCGCACGATCAACATCGTGAAGGTAACCTTGATGAAAAAACACTCCACATAGTTTAATAAATACAGACCAACAATTAAGAAGCTTATTCATTTCTCGAGTACAAACTTAGGGTCCATTGTTGTGACCGAAATCCTCTGTGAACTGTACCTGTTGTTTATAATGTCTACTCTTTTCCGGCACGCATACGAAGTTTATGAAAAAAGAAATGATCCACAGCTTGTCTTATTTAATAATTATTTGAGGAATGAAAGAATGAGCTGCCACAACGGATGTTAATTTCGTAACATTTTTGTTTTATTATTTCCAAATAACGTTCAGAATGGAATAGCAAGATTGAACTCTAAATCCTCTTAAATATATTCATATTTTATGTTTCGTGAAATTGAGTACAAAAAAAAATGGAATTAAGGGCTATGAAATTTTGGGCGGAAATGTTAACGTCTCTTCCTTACTATAGTTCGTCGTTTATTTCTCCTGCATTTTTTCGCCCTTTATGTAGTATTTGATGTTTGAATGATATCTATCGGGTGTTTTTTTGAAGTGAGAGAACTTTCGATTGGGATAACTGTGATTTTACAGAAGGTAGAAACAATGTTGTTTTGACATTTCTGTTCAGTAGGCATTGACAAATTATCATGGAAAGACTCACGTCGCAACAACGTTTACAAATTGTTGAAATTTATTTTCAAAATCAGTGTTCTATTAGCCAAACTTATAGAGCACTTCGTGAAATTTATGGTTTACATAATCGTCCATCAGAGCAGCTTATTCGTCGAACTATCGATAGATTTCAGACAACATTTTCTCTACTCAATGCAACAACAACAACAAGACAAAGAACTGTACGGAGAGAAGAAAATATCGCTGCTCTAAGTCATAGTGTTAATGATGATCCGTCGACGTTCACAACAAGTTGGACTAAGCGTCGTTTGTTTGCTGATTGGATCCGAGAACAGGTTGAAGTTGATCCACTTTTTCATCGTAAAATTGTGTTTAGTGATGAAACTAATTTCTGGTTGAACGACTATGTAAAGAAGCAAAATTGCCATATATGGAGTGAAAACAATCCTCAAAAAGCTCTGCAGGTTCCATTGTATCCTGAAAAATGCACTGTTTGGTGTGCTTTACACGCTGGAGGCATCATCGGTCCATATTTTTTTAAAAACGATGCTGGAGCTAATGTTACAGTGAATGGTGCTCGTTACAGATCGATGATCAATGATTATTTGTTTCAAAATTTGAATGGTATCGACCCAGAAGTGTTTTGGTTCCAACAATATGGTGCTACACCTCATGCTGCTACCGTAACAATTGATTTATTGAAAGAAAAATTTTGCCATAACATTATTTCGAGAAATGGTCCAATTAATTGGCCTCCAAGATCATGGGACATAACTCCACTGGATTATTTTCTTTGGGGTTATGTCAAGTCATTGGTTTATGCTGATGAACCAGAAACAATAGACGCTTTGGAAGCCAACATAACTCGTGTTATCGATGAAATAAGGCCTGAATTACTCGAAAAAGTGATCCAAAATTGGTCTGGTCGGATGCGGTTCCTCAGAGCTAGTCGTGGTGGACATATGCCGAAAATAATTTTTAAAACATAAATGTCATAAAATTATCTTTCAAATAAAATTTGGCTTCAATCTTAATTTAAGTGTGTTTTATTTCAATTCAAAGTTCTATCACTCTAAAAAAAACATCCGATATCACGCTGCTGTTTTTAATGAACTGTTTGTTCGAAAGAAATATTTAAGCTTAATTTTTATATTTCTCCCTATAGTATGGAATCCTCCTTTGTATAGGGTGATGAATAAATTTTTTTCAATTATTCCATATGTTTCGCGAACAAAACAGTATCGTTTAACGATTTTGATTAACATATCGAATATGTTCATTGGAGGGATCATATTATACATGTAAAAGAAAAGAAAGTTGGAAACATAGGAAATTCAATGTTAATCTTTAGGACGATGTCAGTCCAGTGGACCAGTGGAAGAATCAAAACCTCAGCGCGATGCGATGACGAATGAACAACTGTTCTCTCTCAATGCTATTGTGAAGGGGGATACTTCGATTGGAAGAGCGAATGATTCAGACTGCATGGCCTTTTTCGCCCCCATGGCATTAGAGCTTATTGCGCTGGAGGCGCTTGTCTTGACTAGGACCCTAGTTTCATCCAGGCGAAATAGAGAGTTAAGTCACAATGGCATTGAGAGAGAACAGTTGTTTATTCGTCATCTCATCGCGCTGAGGTTTCGATTCTTCCACTGCTCCACTGGACCGACGTTGCTTATAGATTTACACTGAGTTTCCTATGTTTTCGACTGTCTTTTCCATACCTGTATATTTTTGTCCAATGGTAGAAAATGCAGCAAATTTTTTATAATTTAATAAGGTTTATAAAATATTCCTTTTTTGTGCGATAGGTCCAGGGAACAGCGTGCTATGGTTTCGCCCAAATGTCTGCAATTTTTTAATTTTGAGCCGAAAATGTTCTTAAAGGAATTGGTTGGACTCACTGATGAAGAATTCGAGGTCAAAAGTAATTCTGTCCGGCCGGCCGAAGGGATAGAGCTAGAGCCTTAAAGCTTTGAGGGAAGTCTAGGGTCTAAATATTTCGGTAAAGTTGTTAATGGAAAAATCTGTCAGGCAGTTTGAAAATTTCATATTTTTCCTAATATTTTCGAAACTACAGATTCGATCAATCTGATATTCGACATTTAGAAAAAAAATACTAACGCGCATGTTCGGGGAAAATTTCGTGAGCATCGTATGATTAGTAGTTCAAAAATAAAATTTGTGAGCGAATGAGCGTTGAGCACTACTTTAAACACCATAACTTTCGAATGGAAAAATACAAAGTCTTGGAACTTTTGGGGAGGGTTTGATGCCTAAATGTCTGTTGAGTTCGCTATTGCTTGAAATCAGTCCAATGGTTTCGCAGTTATTCACATATGAAATGTTCTCTTATTTCCATTGATATTTGTCAAACTACAATTCCGATTGATATGAAATTTGGGTTTTAGAAGGTCCAACTTTGAAACGGAAGGAACTAACAACTTGTAACATTCATTGAGGGATTCCGTCAAATATTTCGGTTGAGTTCGATAATGGGCAAAATCAGTCTAATGGTTGCGCAGCTATTCACACTAGAAACTTTTTTCCCTAAAAATTCCCGAAACTACTGATCCGATCGTGATCCAATTCGGTATTAAGGAGCACAATAACCACATAAAGATTTGTGCCAAATTTCGTAAAGATCAGTGTTGTGCTAATTTCCGAACGAAAAGACTCTACAGATTTTAAATTTTCCGATTACATTAAAAGTCTGAATAAATGGACAGATTCGGCGCAATGGTTTCCCAGTTGCTCTCATATTCGTATTTATATGTGAAATAACGACTCGAAGGCGCATGGATACATTACGAAAATTTTTAAAATTTTTATTTATACAATTTCGGCATGAAGTATGAAAAGTATATGAAGTTTTGTTGGATATGTCTTTTCCACTCTTTATTGGCAAAATATAACGATGCAGATTAAAGGAAGAAGGACTTTCAACCATGTATTTTTCATTTTCATTAGATTTTGCGTTTCATCAGGGGAACACAAAAAATTAAAATAAATTAATCCGGCTGATCTGTACCAAGTATCATTAATAAGGAGTATGAGCTATGGTAATAGAAAGTTCTAGAAATCGAAACAGTGTAACATACATCTGTATAACAATTCTATACTCGAACAAAGTTGACAAGTTTTTGTAGATCACAAAAGCAAATTGCAGACATGCGCACGTTTCAAACTGATTGGTTTTCGTCAGTGACTCCAAATCTGTCCAGTATCTGTATTCGCTATACACAGAGCCTCCAAAGATATTTCAAATACCCTAGCACCATCTAGAGTATAGAAATACATACACAGAGACTCTAAGATAAATAATACACTAACGCCATCTAGAGTATGCAAAATACATACAAGACATACCTTTGCGTGTTAATTCAAGTAAAGAAATGTATTCTCGATATTTTCACGTTACGAGCGCAGAATAAAATTCCCTCATGCTCAAATCAGATCATAAATTGCCGTAATGCTAAAAAATTAGCATATTCATATTGAAATAAATTAATCCGGCTAATCTGTACCAAATATAATAAATAAGGAGTATGAGCTATGGTAATAGAAAGTTCTAGAAATCGAGACAGTGGAACATACATCTGTATAATAATTCTATCTTAGAGTCTCTGTGTATGTATTTGCATACTCTAGATGGCGCTAGGGTATTGGTAATATCTTTGGAGTCTCTGTGTATAGTTAATATAGATACTGGACAGATTTGGAGTCACTAGCATACATTGCACTGACAAAAACCAATCAGTTTCAAACGTGCGCATGTCTACAATTTGCCTCTGTGATCTACAAAACCTTGTCGAGTTTGTTCGAGTATAGAATTGTTATAGAGATGTATGTTACACTGTCTCGATTTCTACAACTTTCTCTTACCAAAGTTCATACTCCTTATTAATGACTAAAAATGAAGTTCATTTGACTTTCGGATGACAGAACGGAAAATTCTGTGTCATATGCAGCTTCTTTAAGAATTAATTCAAATATTTTAAATCCGGAGGGGAAATGGATTATTGAACAAGCGACCAAAAGATTCTGAATTCACCTTAGTGCTTTTTTTTAAATTTTTCTTGTTGATAACTTGAGAACTGCTGACTATGTATAGCTATATAATTCTAAAGTAAAAAAAATTAATTGCGTATTTAATGTTAGAAAAGTGATACATTCCTCAAAACCATCCTTTAATAAAATACTTAATTTTAAATCCTGTTGAGAAGACCTGAAAGTAAGTTATGGAAAATATAATACATGATATTTGTATGATTGTTTTTATTAGAGCAACAACTTTGAAGGAATGTAGGCTTCATCAAATTTCTAAATTTTACTGAAGGGTGGATTTTTTCGAAAAGGGTCTCGTGATATCTTGGACTGCAGCAAGGCATGTCAGATTTCCAAGTCGCTTCCACAGATAAAGCCGACCAGTACAGTAGGCCATTCTTGATTCCAATTTATGTATATGGTGTATGTTTGCGTATCCATTGAAGTCTTAGATTGTGATTACTTTATGTTGATGGAGGTACACAAAACGGTTTACGGGCATGAAGGTTGGACTCGAACAACCTGTTTCTCACAGTTTGAATGCTTACAACATGGGTTATTTGTGGCTTATTTGTTGAATGACATGCAATAATCTCTAATTGTAACGTTAAAAAACGCTTCACTGTTGATTTAGAAGTTTGGAGTTTCCACAATGAAAATCGACGCTGTTATCGCATGCGCTGTAGAGTTGCATTGTTTTCAAGAAGCGTAGAATTTCCCAGATTTCTTCCTTTCGTATTGTGAGGTTACACGAAGACATATATTGTGGTATTTTTATCGAATTAACGTACCTTATCCATGAAAATCGTGGAATATTGAATTTTTATTGTTTCTTATAAGACGTCTAATCAGAAGGCGTCTTAGTACCGGAGATTTTAGTACCGGAAATCTTAGCACTGGATGTTCTTAGAACTGAACAATCTTGCTGGAGTGCCTTTTTGCTTGAATTATCTTAATACCAGACAATATTCCTTGTGTCGGATTTAGATTATCTTATTACCGCACCATCTTGGTTTCGGACGCTCTACTGGTCATTTGGAACAATTTGAAACTGAACACCTGCTGATTATATGCAGAATAGGAAATATTCTTGGAGAAAGCACTATCATTCCGACACCTTGGAGAACCTCCAAGATAAGTACTTATGTAAATCTTGGACATCAAGCTAACTGCAAAATCGTATTTTATTGTAAATAAGAGTCACTATTTTAATTGTAAAGTTGAAATAAACAGATGGAGGGTAAGAGTTTGCATTTTATCAGGTTGACAATTTGGGATTCATTCAGGAAAGGCAAGTTTCATTTATCTTTCCATTGACGCACTATGAGTTATTTTACGAAGTGGAATGTTTCATGTGTGGACGGACAAAATCGCTAGCACAAATTAGAGTGTTTTAGTTCAACATCCTTTCATCTTTTTATCATAGCCTTCGCTGTGGTGGGTTAGAGATTTTGGCTTCATAATTTCCACAATCTCATAGTATCTTGTCATACATCGACAAAACACACTGGCTGATGAGTTGAGGGCATCGGCAATTATTTTGTAGTTTTGGCCCATTTCAGCTTACCCTACTGCTCTTCGGCATGAATGTCTAGCTTTTCTCCCGCCAAGGAAACAATATTTCAGATACATAAAATCATTTTGAACTTTGAATAAGTAAACACAACAATACTTTATTTTCAGTAATATCGGGTGTTTTTTTAGAGTGATAGAACTTTGAATGGAAATAAAACATATTTAAACCAGACCAATTTTGGACCACTTTTTCGAGTAATTCAGGCCTTATTTCATCAATAACACGAGTTATCTTGGCTTCCAAAGCGTCTATTTTTTCTGGTTTATCAGCACAAACTAATGACTTAACATAACCCCAAAGAAAATAATCCAGTGGAGTTATGTCGCATGATCTTAGAGGCCAATTAATTGGACCATTTCTCGAAATAATGTTATCGCCAAATTGTTACGATAGCAGCATGAGGTGTATCACCATCTTGTTGGAACCAAAACACTTCTGGGTCGATGCCATTCAAATTTTGAAACAAATAATCAGTGATCAGCGATCTGTAATGAGCACCATTCACTGTAACATTAGTTCCAGCATCGTTCTTGAAGAAATATGGACCGATGATGCATCTAGCGTGTAAAACACACCATACAGTGCATTTTTAGGATGCAATGGAACATGCAGAACTCCTTGAGGATTGTTTTCACTCCATATACGTCAACTTTGCTTGTTTACATAGCCGTTCAACCAGAAATGAGCTTCATAACTAAACACAATTTTACGATAAAAAAGTGGATCAACTTCATGCTGTTCTACGGCCCAATCAGCAAACAAACGACGCTAATTATGGTCAAATGGCTTTACTTCTTGAACCAGTTGAATCTTGTATGGGTGTAGACCAAGATTTTCACGCAAAATTTTCCATGTGGTGGATGCACAGAGTCCAACTTGTTGTGAAAGTCGACGAACAGACAAATCTGGATCATTATTAACAGTATGATTTACAGCAGCGATATTTTCTTCTGTACGTACAGTTCTTTGTCTTGTTGTTGTTGTTGCATCGAGTAGAGAAAATGTTGTCTGAAATCTATCGATAGTTCGACGAATAAGCTGCTCTGATGGACGATTATGTAAACCATAAATTTCACTAAGTGCTCTATAAGTTTGGCTAATAGAACACTGATTTTGAAAATAAATTTCAACAATTTGTAAACGTTGTTGCGGCGGAGTCTTCCCATGATAATTTGTCAATGCTTACTGAACAGAAATGTCAAAACAACATGGCTTTTACCTTCTGTCGAATAACAGTTATCCCTATCGAAAGTTCTATCACTCCAAAAAAACACCCGATATATATCGGAAAATAGGGTGTCAGGGAGAAGATAATAAAAATCAGAAAGAAAACCTGGAAATCATTGAGAAACATACAGATAAGAACAAAGCAATATGGAGTATAATGAAAAAGAATACAATATAACAGAAAGAGATCCTCAGATATTGAACGAGTGAGGGCCTCATTTGAAAGGTGTTGCACACCAGAAAATGTAAGGCCCTTAGATTGTAAACAATGAAACCAATAGACAATTCAATATTTATGAAGGAAACTACCGCGGAAGATGAACTGAAGATTTAAAAACGACTGAAACCAAAAAATTTTTGGGATATCCATGATATGTCTCTGCTTGTGGTGAAGTGAGTATTATCAAGCATCGCAGAACCACTTGCCATCATAATAACAAAATATTGCAATGAAGGGTATTTTCCAGAGCAGATGAAGAGAACGAAAATAACTCGTATTTTCAAGGGTGGTGAGAACAAACCGTCAAATTTTAGACCTATTTTTGTCCTTCCAGGTCTTTCTAAAGTAATTGAAATGCCATTAGAGATAGATTATCTGACTTCCTTCAGAGGTGTAATATTATTTGCGAAGAACAACATGAATTTCAAAGTAACAAATCAATAAATTCAGCAATAACATCTATACTAATAAAAATAGCAAATTCATTTGATGAGAAGAAAAGAAGCAAATTGGTAGCATGCGACCTTAGTAAAGCATTCGACTCCATTAAGCATGAAGTGTTGATAGAGAAATTATAGCGATATGGCATCAGTGGAATAACATTGAAGTTGATCGAGAACTATCTACAAAACAGACATCATAAAGTAATTATGGGAGAAAGTTGCTCAGAATGGAAACACTTAGAGTGTGGAGTTCCTCAGGGGTCCATTATTGGGACAATATTATTTCTTCTATACATAAATTACTTACCAGCAAATGTCCAGTCAGACAGTACCGTACTCTTTATAGATGATACATCCTTCCTTATTATTGGTAAAGGTGAAGAGGAGCTTTCGAATAAATCATTGTGCACACTGGCACAAGCAGAGGAATGGTTTCATGCTAACAACTTCAAAATGAACAAAGAAAAGACTCAGTATTTAACATTTGAGGCCCGCCAAAACAATGATTCGAGCATTCAATTTTTAGGTGTCCACATCCAACCAAATCTAAGCTTTCGAATTCATATAGATGAACAAATAAGGAAATTATCAATAGCAACCTACACCATTAGAAGAACAAAACAAATTGCAAGAAAACTAACAGCTAAGCATGCCTATAATGGTTTCTTCCTCAGCCTTATAAATTATGGAGTGTTATACTGGGGTGGAACACATGAAAGTGATAAAATATTCATCAAACAAAAGAGGGCCGTACGTATCATCTGTGATCTAAAATATAATGAAAGTTGTAGAACCCACTTCAAACAAGAAAATATTCTAACTATCACATCACTATACATACTTGCCTCCATAGTATATGTGCACAACACTAAAAAAATCACGAAAAAAACTAGTAGGCATCATAATTATACAACGAGAAGCGCAAATAAATTCACCATATCATAGAATATCAGCTGCTCAACTCGGTATTAACCATGGAGCCACAAACATCTAGAATAAAATTCCAGAAAAATTCAAAGAAATGAACACATAAAATGAAACAAGAAATAAAAAAAATACTTTGCCAAAAAGAGTTCTACACAATGGAAGAATTTTGGAATGACAGTCTTAGATTTGTCAAAATGTATTATATTCAATATGTTTTCACATGTCTTATAATGAATGTTTATTTTATGTCATGATATAAGTGGTACTTATACGACATTATTTTAATTTATTTTCAGAAGTTATAATCATTGAATATAATCTTTTGGAATTAAATATGTAGAAGGCTAAATTTCTTAAAATTGTTTAAAAATTTTTTAAAATATTTATATTATTTTATATACCTTCTATCAAGAATGACCTCTATTTACGTTATTTTATTTATAATATATAATTATATGGTTTCCTCAAACATTCATACAGATAGTCCTTGTGTTATAGCAAAGGCCGTTAAATTTGTCTTTCAATCTTCTAGATCAGGTTAAACCACAGAGATATTTCTGTGTGTAGTGGATACCTATTTAAGGTTCTCATTTAAATAGAACTTTTTCTTGAAGACGAAGGGTGAGTTTGAATATATTTTATTAATTGATTTTATATTTATTGAATATGAATATTTGAATACTGATTAGCAAAGTCGATTTTAAAACTTGTTTTTCAGTAATGTTTTGCATATCTTGAGTTTTTATATAAAGTACCTTGGTTAGATATCCAATAATATTGAATAGTCTAAGTAAGATAGTTTTGTGATAAAATTCTTAAGATTATGTTGGATATTCTTGAAAGATATTGGTTTTCATAGGATTGATAAGCAGAAACAAAATTTTGTCTATTCAAAATGTTTAATTTATAGGATTTTAGTTAATAATTTTTATTTATTGGATTTTGTTATACCATTTGGATGTCTTATAATGAATGTTTATTTTATGTCATGATATAAGTGGTACTTATACGACATTATTTTAATTTATTTTCAGAAGTTATAATCATTGAATATAATCTTTTGGAATTAAATATGTAGAAGGCTAAATTTTTTAAAATTGTTTAAAAATTTTTTAAAATATTTATATTACAATATGTTTTCGTTGTATACTTAATTGTTATTTAAACCTATTTCAGCTTATTTGACACCCCATGTGAAAATTGATGGATAAAAAATTATTCACATTTTATATTCTGATATATCCATATCTTTTATTTTCTTGTGAATAAATAAAACTAAACTATCTTCAACGCTGAAATAACCATTTTTGAAGCGCCGAAACCATTCCCTCTATGACTTGTCACTTTTTCCAATTAAAACAAAGAATTAAAACTTCCTATTGCTGTTAAGCAATAAAAAAATGTGGCATTTTAACAGCGTAACAAAAAAACACATAATCCGGTTGTCGTTTATTTGTCGAAGCTTTAATTTCTTGTTTCAAACTGCATCTACCGAACCGATTTATTTTTTCAAGTCTGCTATGGCCTTTATTTCCAGACTCTGAACTATTACAATTTACATCATACCGTCCTCATTGTAAATAGAAGATGAATCATTTCATTTTCGATCTAGAACATACAGACATAAGTAAATGAAGGCGAATTTAAAAGCGCACACGTGCTTCAGCTAGTTGTTCCTAAAAATATACCAGCAGCAAGCCTCGATTGCTGTTATCGTACCAAGTCACCTCAACCGTAACTCAAATGAGTAGCAAACTCATCTAAACAACGTTCGCATTATTTTCAGAACAATAAAAACATTTTTTTCAATTCCATGAGTTTTCTTAACGAAACGAAATTTCTCTGAACAGATTTTTTATTTCGCCGCCAAATAGTCCAGTCAAAATACAGTCGACTCTCGTTAATTCGAAACTCGAGGGACTCTTGAAATATTACGAATTATCGAGTGTTAGAAATATCAAATGGTTTGAAATTTTTGAGAGAAAATAAATAAAACTTCGAATTATTAAGTGTTGGTTAATTTTTATTCATTAATATAAAAATGACAAGAATTTAGAGGTACATTCGTGTACATATGTACATGTATTCGTAATGTGAATTAATTAATCTTTCGAAAGAACTTTGTTATACTAGTTTGCTTTAAAGCACAATTCTGCTGCTCACACTGCTCAATAACTTTTTTAAGAGAAAAAGTGCCTGAAATGCTTTTTCATCACTTTCGTTTTGTAGACAGAAGCTTTGTAAGGTATCAAATGAGGATCTTGTTTCCTTAACTGACACCTCTGCCAAAGGTTCCGATGTATCGTCCTCATCTTCATCGTTACTTTGCGTATCTGTCGCAGATAAAATTTCGCCATCGGTTAGTGAACCTGAGACAGCAACATTTTCATCCACTTGAACAAAATCAGAAAAACTCACACCGCTGATGTCAACTAATGGTTCTATTGCTGGTTCTTCATCATCTATAAGTATCTTCAATTTACCGTGCCAATTTAAACAAACTGCATCATTAACACTTCCACTTTCCCCACAAACTTTTTTGAAAACAACTCCATTTCTCTTTTTGAAATTTGTAAGCCACCCTTCACTTGCCGCAAAGTTTTTGATGCTTAGAGTAGACACGAACTCTTTTGCTTTTTCCTTCAACAAGTTCCCGCTAATAGACACTTTTTGTCCTCTACACTGTCTTAGCCAAATGACCAGGCTTTCTTCCAGACGAGAAAATTCACCTTTAGTAGTTCTTTTCCGTACTCCAGCAATGGAAAATTGGTAGACCATCATAAATGAAATGTCAAAAATTACTTTCGATTCTACTTCTGCAAAAAAATTTATCCATAGTCAAAAGTGAAAAATTCAGTTTCTTCTCTGAAACGGTAATATTTATCGTGAAAATAGGTCAGACAAAAGTTATAGATCATTCAATTCTCTACTATTGTGAAATGGCTAACCTTCAACTAAACAGTTCTGTTCGACATATGTCATTGAAACAGATCTGTGAAATCTGGACCACGAGATCCGTTATAACTGATTGGTACACCACATCGGCAATTTTCGAAAGAGGTAAAACAGCTTTATTCGAATTGTTCAAAAAACTTAATGATTCAATGGATTACGCAGAAATATTTACATAGACCTCTCCATACATCGTCACAAATACAATTCGTTTTCTTCTTGCAATGTATGGTGATCCAAAAAAAATTATTCCATAGCTAAGTATAGATATTTAACGTTTGTAAAATCTGAACGGAATAATAAAACAGTAAAGTTGTCTGTCAGCCTCTAGCATCTGCTTTTGCCTTTCAACACTTGTATAGTCTGTATTATTAAGTCCAAGCGTAGCCAGGCAATGAAGTGGACCCAGAAGAATGGGGTTGGAAATTAAATTGTTTGCAGCCAATTCAAACCCTACTCCCGCCTGCTCCAGAAGAACTGCTTAATACTATTTTTCGTAACTGTAAAACGGATTGTAGTAAGAATTGTGGCTGTCAGAAAGTGGAATTATTTTGTTCGCCAGTATGTCTCAATTGTCAGGGTCAGACTTGGTCCAATATTGAATCAAATACAACAGATGACAATACTTGTGATATTAATGAAGAAACAAATGATAATCTCTTTTATCTGAAAATAAATCTGTAAGCAGAGGTGAAGATAAAGAAATAATTGTTGATGTAGAGTTAGAAAATTATCTATCATAATAACATTTAGAAGAAATCAACCCGTTCCACTTTGATCATTATCAATAGAACTATTCTTTCAATCAGAATGATACGATTTGATGAAACTTAGTTCATCACAATAGATCGTGGGGAAACCACGCTAATTCATTACCTCATAGGTGGTGCGGAAATATGTGCAGATTTTTTGCAGATGTAGGATCGAAGGGGGTTTTCGACATATCATTTATAATAGTTTATTCAACGTAGCACAAATTACAAGTTTGAATTGTAATTGAGGGAGTTGTTTCGGTGTAGTTTTAACTCTAAAGGCGGTGAAAACACTATCTTAATAATCCTTCTTTGAGCCTTTTCACCATTGTTCACTTTCACCGAATTCACTTTAATTGTTTTCACTGTTGGGTTTACTTTTCATAAATCACTATCTAATTACAAATAATGTAGATAATACATTCACTTCCTGTTATTGAGAGAAGGGTGTTTCTTGGAAGGTTGAAGTGAAAAATGCGAATATAAGATAACTCAGGAGTAGAGAGAGATGTGTGTTATAAGTAAAGAGAACTCAAAACTAGCGAACGGTTTACTTTGTGCCTTTTGGGCGAACGACAAAATGCGACATTTTTGGGGATGTTTTTTCAAGGGTGACGTAATTGTTATGTCCCTGCATAGTAAATTAAAATTCCTTGTTCGATGTAATTGCAAACACAACGTCTATACCAATTTTCACCTCTATGCGAATTATGGCTAAGTTGAATCTATTTTGATTGGACTAAAATACAGTAATTCTTTCAGAAAAAACTCAGGTTCAACTGAAGATTAGAACACGTGATACCCATTTACCTGCGATGTTTACCAGAGCTAATCAACGAATTACCTTATCAATGTTATTCAGAATCTGAGTAATTTCACCATAATATTTAACACAAGGTATTCGTGATGAGAATGATGTTGAATATCAAAATATATCTAGTTCATTTTTGATTATTTCATTGCACAGATTGATAAAAATGAAACAAACTTCCTTATACAGGTTTCGAAAATCACGTTTTAATGTTAGAATATTCAATGCATAAGACAGAGAACTCTCACCGTCCAGTTGAACATTGGAATAATCGAAATATATGCGTGTTATGATAATGAATAAACCACTGTATAACTCGAAAAGAATGCTGTTCACTTTCACACAGATGTAGTCATTGTGGGAAGTGGGGAGTTGGACACCTCATTTCGTTCCTGATGATATATAAATTTAGTAGGCACATAGAACTTAGATGTGCTGGCGTGTAAGTCCATAACAGTTGAAAATCATTAATAGAAATGTTTACTCTAGAAGAAGAAAAATTCAAATTATAAAACGGTACTTTGGTGGCAACTCAATTGAAGGAACAATACATTTATTTATTGTTGAGTTGTTATAATTTGTTCTTCCTTTATGTTGTCACGTACTTAACACTGTATTTAAACTCGGTTACACTGGACACCATCAGCCAGTACAATGTAGATATCTGAAGAAGCCACATCGTGATGAAACAATTGTTGTATTATAAACATTTTTGTGGAAATTAAAAAACTGCCCTTATATATTTTTTTATTAAAGATGAAACTGCCAAGATATCTATTCATAATCTTCAGGACTGGTAAGCTTATTAGCTAATTGTCAAAGAACAAGATTACCGTAAGATTGCTCTTTGGGCCTAAAAATGCCTGACTGCTCGGTAGTAACCGACTAGCAACTTCTTTTTTAGATTGCCAGGTTCTGTTAATCTTCTAAAAGTTAACTTTTCTGTGCTGAACCAATTAATCTTCTCTTTTGTATATTTGATCATTTCACAACAGGAATTATCTTCACATTATTCGAAAATATTACAATAGACAGAATTATTGAAATTACTTATTATTAATAACAATGGAAGGCTGTCAAGCCTGAAAATATAACTACAAAATTCTTTAAAGTAACACTAACACAAATTCCACACTAAAAAAACTTACCATTTCATCAAATCTGTTCGTGAAAATGTTATTTTTGGAATAATAAAAGCAACACTGCTAAAAACAATAGAATTAAATGTTACGAACTGAATAGTTCTCATATGCAAGCATATTTTTTAGTGAACTAATTTTTCTGTCAAATATTGGGTGACTTCATAAAAGTTAGGTTGTGTATATTTTTCCTTATTTTCAACCTCCAATTTTCTTTTAAGAGTAAATGTTACCTGAAAAATCTCTGAGAAAAATCAAAAGGTAATAGTCGATTATTGTAATAATCTTCAATGAATTTTTCTCCAGTAGTTTTTGAGCTTTCGACTCGAAAGTCACATAAGTATAAAATAAGTAAATTTCGATTCTTCACCAAAATCTTTCGAATTGTTTACTCAATGAATTGATCGAGTTGCGTTTTCCTTAATCGTTAAAATCTTCTAATCGTCTTGACCTTTACTTGATAGAAGTCCACTATACTCTTCAATTAAATAATACACATGTTGATTTCTATTCATTATTGTGAGTTGCTCATATGACGCGTTTCGTTTACATAGTAAGTTCTTCAAATGCTTATAAACAACTAACTAGTTGTGAGCAACTCACAATAATAAATATGAATTAACATAAATATGTTGATTTGATGTTAAATTATTTAATTAAAGTTTAAAATCTTCATATGAACATTAAAAAGTATATTAAAATGTGTTATCTTCACTGGTTGCAAAAAAAGCTTTGACACATAACATTTGTATCAAATCTTTGTTCGTATGAACAATTCGTTCAAATATCCTGGAATATATATAAAAAAAATGTTTTTCATATAAAAAATTTGAAATAAGAAAGGTCAGTATTGTGATTATTTGATGTTGGAACAATTTCTGGTCTTCAATGAAAATGGTTGCGATTTATGAACTCAAAATAAATTAATTTTTCAATTTCGCTCATCACAGTAAACTATTTTTTTTAATAATCTCAAAAATATGAAAATAGACTGATCTTGATAATTATTTGAAAACAAATTCGGCAGACTGAGTTAACCAAATTTGGTTTATTATTTTCGAATGAAAAATTGGCTTGTTATTTCTCAACATTCAATTTTTTTAATCGTGATAATAATAATATAATAAGGGTAATACTCGATTATGGTCACAAGCTCAATTATTTTTTCTCTAGTAAGGTCTAAGGGTTCGTAATAAGTAGAATTCAGAAATCGAAGTGAAAAATCAATCGCTGTTTAATTTTAACTCCTATAAATGAATCCTAAAGTTTGAAAATTGGAGGCTTATATTGTAAAATATCCAAAAGCCTTCGGAAGGATGCACATGAAGCTTGAAAAATAATAACTTCAATTTTCTCCAGCTAGATCTAACTTTTTATCGCAATATTTTACGAGATATAAATCGTGAGTAAAAAAGAGAAAAATCAGGGAATGAAATGAAGAATATAGAGAATTGGAACGTTTTGACGGGGAAATAATGGAAACTTTGTGTATTATTTGCGTCGTTTTTTTATCAGTTTGAGAAGTAATGTTCTCGACTGTTCACAAAGTTTTAATCCCATTTGCTATTTCCTATTCCAGTGAAATTGGTTTCCGCAATTGCTGTGATAAAATCGAAGTGTCGATCTAAAATCAATTAAGAAAAGGAAATGGGGTGACTGTGTCCAGTTTACTTTCAGGATTGGGATCAACAAGTGAATTTTATAGAAAGTAATTTTAAGGTGTAAACTCTGTTTTATCGATTTCAGCCAGTCGGTTTTTTTGCACGGTCAACAGGATAAAACGTTGGCGCTTTCACGAATATAACAGCGTTGAAAATCAATTGTACATTTGAGAAAGGGGGATGTTTCACTTAATAGAAGGTTTTTTCAATATCTTTAATATCAAACAAAATAATTCTATTACACCTTGCTACAAATTTTATATTTTATAAAATTTCTTGAAACATTCTCAAAATTAAATTAAATAAATGCCTTAAAAACACTGTTTCTCTTTTAGAAATAGAATATAGAATTTACACTTGTTATCAAAAGAAGATAAAATAGTCCAAAGGAAATATAGAATATGTATCGAACTTACCCAACAAACATTCAGTAGAGACAACACGATTTCATACCGGCATTAAAAAAAACAAATTCCACTCCAAAAATGCTTCTTCGAAACAACCTCTCTCCTTCGTCCACAGAAAATACACAGAAGTAGTATGAAGTAGTTATCAAAACCCAGTTATATCGAATTTTGATGCTATGTAATATGTGTTAATTCTATATGTCAAATAAAAAAGAAACAGTGTTTCTAAGGCATTTATTTTATTTAATTTTGAAGGGTTCTTAAAAAATTTTATAAAATTAAAATTTGTAGCGAGGTATAACAGAATTACTCTAGTTGATATTCAAGATATTGAAAAAACCTTCTATCAAGTAGAAAACCCCACTTTTTATTATTTTATTTCATAAATAATAATTACAATTTTTTTTCACTCGTACACACAGAATTCTTTGGATATAACTGGGTCTTGAAAACTTTATACAACCTCTGTGGTTGAACCTAGAATACGAATGGTAATCATTAAGAAACCATTTGAGTTATATCTTAGTGTGAAATTCCACGAGGTCGTGTACGTATGATAGATAATTTTATTGATTGTTGTTATTTTGTTGGCATGAAAGTGGACTGAAGATTATATATATGAGAATCTCAAATCAGATTTTTGAAGATGTGCTACAAGTTTATGTTGGGCATTTTTTTTATAATGCCGGTATGAAACAGTGCGGTCTCCACTAAATGTTCGTTGAGGAAGTTCAATCAATATTAAATACTTTATTTGCATTCTTTTATCGCCTTTTAATGCTGTGTAATGAGTGTTCATCTGCTGAAAAATAAACAGTATTTCTAAGGCATTTGTTCAATTTAATTTTGAAGACTTTTTTAAGAAATATTATGAAATTAAAATTTTAAGCGGAATATAACAAAATTACTCTATTTGATGTCTGAGAAATTGTACATTTATAATTTGTTCAACGAAAATTTATTATATAAATATTTTTCACCTGCTTGAGAGTATTATTATTATATGATTTAATGGAATCATATCTTGATTTTTCTGATTTTTACATCTTAGCGAAATCGATGATTACTTTTCTCTATACCATCAGATAACTTTGGAAAATTTCAAGAGTAATCTGAAGTGACCTGTTTTTAATATCATCATCATATTTGTTGAAGTTTATTTTTTACCTATTGAAAGTTGTTGAATACGTCAGAAAAATCAGATCAGTTTATCAGACGATTACGATAACCAGATCAATTAGCAATAAAAAATAATAGAGTTCGAAATTCAACTGCAAATATCATGCACAAACAACTGAAAAATATCACAAATTTTATTTCATTTTCTCTGTGTTTATTTCATAATATTCCTTAAAGTATATGATCATTTACTGAATTATATACAAACCGTGGAAAAATGATACCTCACTGAAATTAAGGCTTCAGAATGAAACCAAAATTTTTTCCATACTCTTTATTCTACAGAGGATTTCTGCCAGTTTCAACAACATTTTGCGTATTTCTGTACTCTTGCACTAAACGCCATTTGTCCATTTTCTCTTGCGGGTAATACTCGGAATAGTAAATAATAACAGAAATAAACTTTTATTTTACAAACCTAGTAGGATTGATTACTTCTATGTGACATCACTACTGCCATGTTGTGCAAAATAACGTTTTGGTGGACTATTTCATTTGTACCTTTTTAGTTGCTATTTTTTTAATAAATCCTCATGAAGATTGAAAATTACCACTTTTTTTGGGCTCAATAAAAATCACGAAATAATTTGAGATGGATTTCAGAAACTTCGATTTAGTTCATTCAATGTTTATATTATATCTTCGAACATAAATATTATCATAAAATAGAAAGGCCTTTTACTTGATAGAAGAAATATAACAAAATTTGAATATTAAAACAAATTAATATATGTTTATCTTCTACAATTTTAATTTAAAAAATTTTATTCAAAAAACTTTTAGAATTAAATTAATGTCTAAAACAAGCACCGCTTATATTTAATAGACGTATATAATCTAAACTCAATATACAATGTCAAATGGAATAAACAAACCAAAAGATACACGAAAGTCCCTAAAATTAATAAATAAATATTTAAAGGAGACAAAATTTGTTTCTGGTCTTGCCCTCAAAACGCCATTTGCATCTTAAAAACATGAACACACTTAAAGGACCTCTCAAAGAATATAATTTATTTGAAATATTTAATATATTTAAATACTCGAATAAGTAAATTCAGAAATCTCTCAAAGCCTGCACTATATCTTCAAAAAACAAATATAGTTCAAAGCAATTCCGTCTTCAGTCCTGAAATATATTCAAAATATTATCACTGAATTTTTCACACATCGTGGAAGATTGGTACCTCGTAGACATAACCCTCGATAAAGAATGAAACTAACATTTTTATTTATTATTCAACAATCGGTTGTTCTTTTTTTTGGATAGATGAATTGATTATTCAAAATGAAAAAATTATGTCAGAAATCTGACGATTCACTATAGAGTCATTAAAAATATATATTTGATTAATATGAAATTTATACTTGTATAAAAAAAACATTCATTTTCTTATGACATTGTATACGTCAATTTATCTATTGGTCGGAGAAATCAATAGAGAGTACAAAGTTGATAAAACACTTAATCCAAATATGAGCTATTATGAGTATTTCATTGTTGTTGCAAATCTTCAGATGCCCTAACGTTTAGAGTGCAACACAAAAATAAGATAATAAACTTACCCATTCAAGGAAAATTCTGAACGAAAACCAGAACACTGTCAGCTATGCCTATGTCTCTGCGTGATAATAACTTTGAAATAAAAAAAAATTATATTTTAAAAGTATCAACAGATATACCACAAGTTCTGGAAGCATCTGAATTCTTCTTACTGACAATCTATGTAAATTTTAAATTTTTCCAAAAACCCTTAATATGTTTCACTGGGTAACATACTCATTCAAATAATTATTTAAATTATGAATTTGAGTCTACTTAGTGGAAGTTCTAATTTAAAATCAAAAATTAATATCAGCATTCTGCAGAATTCTCAAAATATATATTGAAAATTTATAGTGGATCAAACAAAATAATAGAAAGACGTTTTTTACTTGATCGAAGAAATATTATAAAATTTGAATATCGAAACAGATTTAATCTGTTAGTCTCCTACAATTTTAATTTCGAAAAATTTTATTCAAAGATATTTTTAGAATTAAATTTATGTCTCATAAGCACATTTAATAGACGTATAAAATCAAAACTCAATATAAATATCAAATGGAATAAAAAACCCAATTGAAAAAATTGTCAAATAAAATTAAAATATGAATATTTGAAGGAGGCAAAATTTTTTTTCTGACCTTACAATTATGAAAACTAAATCCTTTTCAAAAATACAAAACATAATTATAAGGACTTTCAGAAAATATAATTTATTTCAAATATTTAATTTATTTAAATGTTTAAATAAGTGCTTATAAGACATTAATTTAATTCTGAAAATTTTTCAATACAATTTTTTGAAATTGAAATTGTAGGGGACTAACAGGATTTATAAAGAATTGTAACGAAATCATTTTTCATTCTATGTCATTGTATAAAATATGAATATATACCTAAATTTATCCATTGGTGTGAAAACCTAAAAAAAACACTAAAGAAATGATAAAATACTCAATTCAAAAAAGCTTTTATACATACTTCATGGTTGTTTCTTTCCAATCTTTAGATAGATAGAATTAAATACAATAACAGGATTAGAAACTTACTCATTCAAATAAAATTATGAACGAAAACCCAAACACTGTTAGCTCTTCCTGAAAATATCTTTGGAATTAAAACACAGAATTTTATTTAATGGTTATCAACAGATACGTCACAAGTCACAGAAGCAACTGAATTTGAATTGAATGATTTCTAATCTTGTTATTGTGTTTAATTCTAAATGTTAGGTTAGGGCTATCTAAAGATTGGACATAACCATGAAATACGTATAATGGCATATATTTTTAATTAAGTATTCTTCCATTTCTGTCGTCTTTTTTTGGTTTTCATGCCAATTGATAAATTAATGTATACATGAAATGTTTTTGTTGCAAAGTATTCATTTTATATTATTCAAACAGAGTGAATGTTTTCAGATTTCTAATATTAATTTTTAGTTCTTTGTTACAATTTTCACCGAGTAGACTCATATTAATAGATTATATAATTGAATTAAATAATATTATAAAATATCAATTTGATATTTTCTGTGAGATTCTATCAAAGGAATCTCATATTTGTCAAAGTTCATTGAATTACAATAACTAATTGAAAAGTTGTTGCATACCTCAGAAAATGAGATAAATATATCAGTCGATTATAATAACGATACTCATCAGTAAGAAAAAATTAATTGATGTGTTCGAAATATCAGCTCCAAAATATTACAAAAAACTTGATGAGATTACTTTGAAAATATTTTATTCTAAATTATTATTATTAGACTTTAAAAACCTGACTTCATGGATCACCTAATTAGTTCAAATCGTAGAAAAATTTTTATTTTTTTTCAGACTTCTCATCCTGCAACATGTTCAGGTTTTTTTTCATATAGTATTATATATATCAATTCCCGTGAGATTCCATCGATAACTTCGAGATTATCAAAAGGCAAAGGTTCATAATGTTGAAGTGGAATTGACCTAATAAAAAAATCATAAAGTTCAAGTTCACGACCGCTATACAGTTAGAAATCGATTGATTACATATTATTGATTTCTAGTAAATGATGAAAAATAGCAATCCATCATCAATGGTAACATTTTAACCCTCCCGGGGTTCAACTGCTTCAAGTATTTCTACCCTTGTAGCTTTTTACGATGATGGTTTGAGAGACCCTCATTTTCTCCCTAAGGAGTGCCAGGTCTATTTGCTTTCCGTTGTTGGTAGTCCCTTGGGGCCAACTGTATATACTAGGATACTTTTCCACTGCTCAGTATAAAAATACCATAAAATTTAAATCTTCATAATTTTTCATTATATCAAAACATATTACTAAGGCCATTAAATACCTTACAAGCTTTGTGTGATGAACATAGAATACGTAGGCTTTTAAAACTTCTCTAATTTTAGTGTTTGTTCAACAAGGATACCAGAAGGTCTGTCTGGTAAGATATTTTTTGTCAATTGATTTTATTTTTTGAATGTGAAGGAGGACTGATGACGATCTTATTTAATTTCAAATTGTTTTTTGAGGATTTACTTCATGTTTTGAGAGAATTTTGTAACTCATTTAAATATGTTAAATATTTAAAATAAATTAGTTTTGGAGAAGTTCTTAAAATTATGTTTTGCATTTTTGAAAAAGATTTGGTTTTCATAAATATAAGATTAGAAACGAAATTTTGTCTCTTTCAAGTATTTATTTATGAATTTTAATTGATAAATTATATTTCGTTCGACTGTTTTATTCCATTCAATGTTACATAATGAGTTTTGATTTTAGATGTCTACTAAATTTAAGCAGTGCTTATAAGATATTTATTTCATTCTAAATGTTTTTGAATGAAATTTTTTTGAAATTAAAATTGAAGGAGACTAACGGAACAAATATGTTTTGATATTTAAATTTTCAGAGAGTTAACATGTAGCCATTTGTATTTGTGTTGGCGATTCCATAGGAATAAATTCAAAAATTCATTTAAAAAATCCATACTAGTCTGCTGATAGTTATTATTAACGTGAAGGAAGGAAAATCCAAAATTTGTGAATCCTCATTAAAATTGTACTTGGTGATTTCAGATAAATCGAGACATCTGGCGGTGTGAAGAAGAAGCTCGAACTAATTGGTAGGAACTCTGCAATTTCACTTGAGTGCATCTTAATTAACAATTATTTATGGTGAAGTGACTGAATTCTAACAGATACTCCATTTGGGCATTCAGGAGGAAATGAAAAAAGTTTTTCGAAATAAGCATGTTTTACTACCAAAATCATCGAGATGTTCGCAGTTTTGTTACTGAAGTTTCGAAATATTAATATGTTGTCTGAATGATGAAGTAATATTTCGGAACAGCAGGCACAAGAATGTGTAAACGTCCCAATTTTTATCGATAGTAAAATAATATTTTTTAAAAACTCCTTATAATTATGATAAACTACCGAATGGTGACGCATAAAACAATTTAATTATTGAATACGAAGTTGCTTCGTCGTACCAGTACCAAGATATATCAAGTGAGGAAGTTTATTGAGTATCCTCGATGTTCTTCAATAAGGATGTAAGCATCAAAGTCCTTAAACATTACCTCTAGGCACACAGGGTAGGACTTCACCTTATGCCATTCAATTTCTCGTCTGGAGTAAAATATTTTTAGTTGAAAAAGTAACCAAGGAATTAACGCGGCAATTTTTTGTGATGTATGTTTCTACCAGAAAAAGAGACGGTTATTTATTTTCTAACCAAGGTCAACAGTACCTCTGTCTAGACAAGATTATTCAATCAAAATTGTCTAGGCCTGTTTATTTTCGTCCAAGATTCCATCAGATTGAGGTTGAAAATTGGCATTGCGCAATTTTTAGGAATTAGGAATATTAATAACATTCATAACGCGTATCGAAAAACCGTCAAGCTTTTCTTCTGGTACGAAACGTTGTGAATGAGCGTGTCTGAATCTATTTTGATGTGTTTATGTGTTAGTTCAGATTTAGTAGTGTCGTGTTATTTGGGGCATTTAAACTAAACAGTCTGATTTTCGTCACCATACCCCCCATCTACACTCTGTCTCTATTGGACGAGATATGGTGGCGATCGATTTTCCTCACGATAACTTTCGGCTAATACAAGCAACGCAGACATCAGATATTTTAGCCATGGGACCAATTGGACCAAAAATACTTCAATTACCTATTCTTATTCGGATCAAAATAGTTGCGTGGCTTTTACCGGCGTTCGGACAAAGTCACATGATCAATATTTCATAATCTCAGGCTAGAATATGAACTAGGAATTTTCCAACAAGTTAGGAACGTTAAGCAGTTATTTATCGCAAAGAAATCCGTAGTTTTCGGCTTAAGAGCGAGTTATTTCGAGGAAACGTGTCGGCCAGTGCGCACTGAGCAAGGTGAGAACTTTTGAATAGTTCATGTTATATGACGTGAAGGCGTTGGTGGCCGTTTTGAAAATTGGAGAGTCAAGAGCCTGAGGTTATGGAAATACTCACTTGATGGTCTGGTTCAATATGGTCCGGCTATGGTGAGCCGGTCGCCCCGAGACTTCAAACTCAGTCCTTCTGTTCTCAATTGTTGGCCTCGGTCAGGTCAACATTGGTCAACCTATTACTAGAATTCCTGGAATGCGGGCGCAAAGGGCACCCAGGTTGAGGAACTTCCACACACTCAATCTCGCACCACTCCCAGCCGTTCTGGCTGGTGGACATCAACAGTCCGATTCCGACTCGCAAATAGTGAATGTTGGTAACTGAAGTCCTATGTGGATCGACGCCGTTAGAGGCGCTGCCGTTGCTCTTACATCGGCACCTGCTCCATAGAGATCGCGGGTCACCGCCAGCTATAAAAAGAACTCCGACTGCTCAGGCCCAGAAGGTCTGCGTCCAAGGAATTACGGCGTCGCTTGCGCCGTGACGCCAAAAGAACATTATCGCCGCCGCGACGTCGAAGGTAACTGAGCTCGGAGCGTCCCAGTTTTCCGTAAAGCTCGCTATACACATTGCGATTTCAGATTCATCAGGACGAAGGGAACCTTTTCCGTGATTTTCCTTTGAGAACTGCTAAAATGTTTGAACAGGTCCGTTCAAGATAAAATTTGTACAAGTGAGAAATTATGAAGCCTCGCTTCTTCAAGATAGATTTTTTAGTCAGAAAATTCATATTCTCATTTGAAAGAATGTCTCAGTGGTTCAAGGTCTTTTTACCTGAAAGAAGACATCAGGTTTTGAATCTGTTGAATCACATCTTTTAGCAAGCTTTCATTTTGCCCAAATGTATGTAATTTTCGAATACTGAGCCGAAAATGGTTTTGAACGGTTAGGTCGAACTCACCGATGAAGAACTTGGGGTCGAAAGTAATTCTGTCCGTCCGTAAACTCTCTTTCTGAGAAGGCTTTGGACCTAAATATCTCGGTTGAGTTAATTATTGAGTAAAATAGAATCAATGATTCTTCAGTCATTCACAGTGATACATTTTTCTTGGTTTCCCAATAGTTGCGGAACTACTGATCCGATCGAAATCAAATTCGGCGTTAGGTATGTAATAACGACTTTTCTGTCAAAAAAATTTCTGCAATAAATATCAGTAAATATTGGTTGACTACAGAAATAAAGCAAGCAAACAAAATTTAAACAGTTTATAATTGGATTCCTTCAAATGTTCATTCACCATCCACTTCTGTAACAAATAAGTATGCAAAATCACAGCACAAATAAATTAATTCGGCTGATCTGTACCAAAAATCATCAATAAGGAATATGAGCTATGGTAATAGACAGTTCTACAAATCCAGACAAACCTTTGCGAGTTAATTCAAGTAAAGAAATGTATTCTCGATATTTTCACGTTACTACGGCAGAAAAAACTCTCCTTATGCTCAAATCAGACCATTATTTGCCGTAATGCTCATAATTAGTATATTCATATTCAAATAAATTAATTTGGCTGATTTGTACCAAAAATCATTAACAAGGAATATGACCTATAGTAACAGAAAGTTCTAGAAATCGGGACACGTGAATTCTACCAGGTAATGTTATTGGCATGTTGAGCATAGCTCTTATCCAAGTGACTACTCAGCAGTCTCTACAGTCCACCCTAAGAGGTAGGAAGTGTGATAAGGATTACGCCATATCATCGCGCGAAGCGAGAACCCCTCCGAAGAGGTGAACCCACCAGCTTTCAGTTTGGGCCCCGACTCGAAAGTCAGAACCGTCTGACTGGTAGCAGCGAAGCACTATTCAACCTCTACTGGCTCTGCAGGTCAGTACCCGAGTTGGTTTGAGACGCAACTCATCCGCCGGAGGAAATTATTATCCATCCATCCGAACGCAGTCCCAAGAACTAAGATAATCTCAAGATTGATGACTACTATTCATCCTGGTACGAGCACCGTCTAGCGGCCTGTACGTCCCGACTCATCGAACCCATGTGAAGTCATTTGATTGATCCTGGCGTCAAGCACTAATGGCAGAGCCATTTCGTCGAGATCCACAAACCCTAAATTGTTACGCATTGATCCGGAGCCAGGACAGGCCGGTCGAACCGTCAAGTCCCGCTAAACCCTGAGTCATTTCATGAGAATATCCCGAACATGGGGGTCTGCGAACAGATAAACGAAATACCCCCTAGTCCAGCATGCGGACTTTCAACCACTGCTCCTCGAGTCCAACACCAAAGGGGTGGCCAGGTGGTACAAGTAACACCTGAGGGCAAACCACCGCCCCGAGGTAACGCAGTATGCTACATAACGCCATTACACAGACAAATCCGGAGAGAATAGGGTAGAGTACGCCAGTTTTAAGGAAGAAGCCATGTGCTGCGACAGACTCCCTGTCACTGAGTTAATCAACCGGCTCAGCCCTCCATTTCACCAAACGTGCAAGGCAAACACCCCTATCACGACGAGATCTAATGCCTGAGGGAGTAGAAATCGGGACAGTTTAACATACATCCGTAAAACAATTCTATACTCTTACAAATTTGACAAGGTTTTGTTGATCACAGTTTTACAGTTCAATTTTAGAAAATTCTGAAAATAGGAGCAAAATACTCTAGAATATTTTTCACTCTTTCACTTATAGTAAAGAGCAAACTGTCAACTCTATGGCTGTTAATGTGGGAGGTGTGCGATATGTTAGTCCTTCTGATCTGGTCGATAAGTTTGCAAATTATTTCACGACCACAGCTGAGTCGAAATTAAAAGTGCGCTGTGGTGATGATTTGTCTATTCTATGTACTACTGCGCTGATGATGAAGAGTACTGGCGTCTTCTATCCTTGAGGCTTGGATGTAATTACTAAGCTTGAGGTTTTGGATGTAATTAAAAATTCAAAAAATAAAAAATGCATTGGTACACATTTCATTTCAGCTAAGATTCTGAAGTCGATTGCTGATGTGGTCAGTGGGGATTTTGCTCATCTCATTAATTTTTCAGTATCTTCAGGCAAATTTCCCAATATCTTGAAAGAATCCATTGTAATTTCGGTACACAAAGGCGGTAACCTGGAGGACATTACAAACTACCGTCCAATTTCAATTTTGAGTCTTCTAAGGTCTTTGGATATAGAATAGATAGAATCGTATTTACTAAAATGACAAATTTCTTGAACATGTATAAAATTCTCTCAATCCTGCCAAACATTGGTTCAACGCTGTCAGCTGCGTTAAATTTTGTTGAGTCCGTATACGAATGCCTTGACCGGGGTGTGCTGGTTGCTAGATTGTTTTTCGATCTCTCCATAGCGTTCGACATCCTTTCCTTGAGTTCATTCTGAGCAAATGCTACAATTTAGGTTTAGGGAGTTTGACTGGTTGCGCAACTGTCTTAACCAGAACTGTGCGTGTTAAGGTGGGTGATACATATTCCGATAATTTCCGGACTGGCTGCGGGGTTACTCAAAGTTCCGTGCTGGGACCATTTTTGTTTTTATTATTTATCAGCCACTTACCCTTTCACATGGCCTATTTCTTTTTGATACTGTTTTCCGATGACACCTCAGTTGTGGTCGCCACTCATGACATTCTAGCTTTATGCGCGGGGGGCGCTTCTCTTGACTAAGATCCTAGTTTCATCCCGGTGAAATGGAAGGTTAAGTCTTGATGACTAAAGCAATGTCATTCGCGCCTATTACTGGACCCGTGTGGTGGAAGTTCGACCAAATGAGACCCTCGTTTCACCGTAAAGGTGAAATGGAGAGCTGAGCCACGTTGTTCAACTCAGTGACAAGGGTGTCTGGCGGAGCACCCTTAAAACTAACGTACTGTACCCTATTGCAGTACATCTCCGGATTTTTCTGTCAATGGTCGAGTGCGTTATGTAGCATACTGCGTTACCTCGGCAGGGTGGAGATCCTCGGGAAGTATTCGTACGACCTGGCTACTCAATTGGTGTTGGTCTCGAGGGGGTAGTGGGTGAAAGTCCGCTTGCTGGACTAGAAGAGTACTCGATTCTATCTGTTCGCAGGAACTCATGTTCAGGATATCTCGAGAAATGCTTCAGGGTTTAGCGGAACGTGATGGTTCGACCGGCCTCGTCCTGAACCAGGATCGATTGCGAGACGTTTCTGGGGTTTGTGGATCTCGACGATACGACTAGACTGTTGGTGCTTGAAGCCAGGATCAATTGAAAGACTTCACAAGGGTTCGTGAGTCTTGACGTACAGGCTCGATTAACGGTGCTCGTACCAGGATCAATTGAGGCATCAGTTTTGAGACTATCTTGGACCATGGGACTGCGTTCGTGTGGGTGGATAAGAAGCTCATTCGGTGTGTTAGTTGCGTCCCAAACATCTCGAGTACTGACACTGCAGAGCCAGTAGAGGTTGGATAGTGCTTCGCTGTTACCAGTCATTCTGTAGGTTTTTGGACTGAAGCCGAAACTGGAAGCTTGGTGGGTTCAACTCTTCGGAATGGTTCGCGCTAATACGCGATGATAAAGCGTATCCTTATGACACTATCTGCTTCCTGATCAGATTGTGGAGACTGCTGAGTTGTCACCTGGTGAAAGAGCCATGCTCACATGCCATTAACCTAACCGGTAGAATTCACCTTCGTTATGGTTTCTCCGCGGAGCTACGAGGAGCTTCGGTACATTTGCGAGGAAATTATGGACCGATGTGTTAGTTGGTGTGAGTCTAACAGAGTTGTTGTTAATGTCAGTAAAAATGTTTGAACGCATTGAATACTTTTGAGTCAAATGATTCCAATTCAAATATAACACCTGTCGAGGAGAGTGAGTTCTTGGGATTGTATATTGATAGAAACTTAAGTTGGTCCACACATACTGATTTTCTCTGTAAAAAACTCAACAGTTCCTTTTGTGTCATTAATAGAGTGAAAGATGTGCTGCCTATCAGCTAATTGTAACAGATTTAGTACAGTCTAGTATAAAGCCAACTTTCTTATAATATATTACTCTGGGAAAACTGTGTTGATTTCAACAGAGCTTTTATAGCTCATAAAAGAATCATTCGTCTCATTTTCAACATAAGTTCTCGCACATCATGTAAACCAATTTTCATCATAGATAATTTGCTTTTTTTGCCTTCTATTGATATACATGTTTGCTGTATGCTAGGGAGGATGTGGTGAATTGAACCAAATTATCTGATAATCATTAATATCAAACTAGAAATAGGGAAATCCTATTTATTCCTAAGCGCAGAACACATAAGTTTGAAAAATCGCCAAAGAATCAAAGCATAAAAAAATGTACAATTGTCTACCTCAATTTATGAAATCTCTCAACTTCACTGTCTTCAAGAAAAAAATTGAGGAACTTTTATTATCTCAGTATTGTTACTCTATTGCAGAATTTTATCGCAGTGGCCCTCTTTTTGTTGCTGAGGCCTAAAAATGTGTATTTTTGATTTGTGCCATACACTTTGTCTGTCTAACAGGATCAATAAACTTTATTATTATTATTTATGCCAAATTTCGTGGAGATTGGCCGTCTGGTCGGACGATTCGAGATAAAAATGCTAATTCCCTAACGAAGAGACCTATAGACTCGATTTTCAGAGTAGGTTCAAAGACTATAATTCCAAGAGTATAAAGGGTCTTTCAATGGGAACACCTTGTTTTTAAATTGACATTACTCACGCATGGCAGCCATTGTTTATGTGTTACATTGACATGTGAATTCTGTCAGTTAGTTGAATTGGCATATGAGCTTGGATCTTTCACCAAGTGACTACTCAGCAGTCTCCACAGTCTGTTCCCAGAGAAAAAAAGTGTAATAAGGATTACGCCATATCATCGCGCGAAGCGAGAATCCCTCCGAAATGATGAACCCACCAGCTTTCAGTTTGGGCTTCAGCTCGAAAACCTTCAACCGTCTGACTGGTACCAGCGAAGCACTATCTAACTAACCTCTACTGGCTCTGTATGGTCAGTACCCGAGTTATTCGGGACGCAACTCACACGCCGGAAGGGCTTCTTATCCAAGCACCCAGACGCAATCCCATGAACTAAGATAATCCCAAGATTGATGACTCAATTGATCCAGGTACGAGCACCGTCAACACGACCTGTACGTCATGACCAACGAACCCATGTGAAGTCTTTCGATGGATCCTGGTGTCAAGCACCAACAGACTGGCCTTTTCGTCGAGATCCACAAACCCTGAAACGTTACTTATTAGATCTAGGTTCAGGACAAGGCCGGTCGAACAGTCAAGTCCCGCTAAACCCTGAGTCATTTCATGAGAATATCCCCTCCCTAGTCCAGCATGCGGACTTTCAACCACCCCCCTCTCGAGTCCAACACCAATCAGGTGGCCAGATGATACAAGTATCACCTGTGGGTATCCACCTCCCCAGGTAACGCGGTATGCTACATAACGCACTCAGCCATTGGACAGAAATATCCGGAGATTCACTGCAATAGGGTAGAGTACGCTAGTTTTAAGGAGGTGACATTGACAGCTCAGAGCAGTGCACACGACAGTCACTGAGTGTATAAAACACTCTCTACTGACGGTTTAACACGATATCATCATTGCCGTTCCAGATCCCAAATCATTCGACATGCCAAGAGTTCAGACGTTGGACAGCATCAGCGGCGAAAGAAGAAACTGCCAAGAAATTGGCTCTTACCCGGCAGAAGTCAGATAAGATGAGATCAGACAGATCGCCCAGAGAAAATACGCGGATCCGCAGATCCTGAAATAGAGGATAGACACGCAATATGTGGTCACTAGTTTGTAAGTGACCACATGGTCAGGAATCATCCCCGACCAGAGCCAGCGTGAAGAGGTTTGCCTTGAATGGACCATGACCTGAAATAAAACAAGCCAGTGAGAAAGCTGGTCTGAACCAGGAGTTGTTCTGGACAAACCTGACGAGCGGGATCCAACCGAAGGTGCAACGACCGGTTTCGGACTCCTCCCAGTCCGACTGCCAACGAGACAATAGCGCCTCAAAGTACGACTCGAAGCAGAGGCACACCACTAGAGACCGATCCTCTGAACCGATAGAAATATCAAGAAGAGAAGTGTCTTCAAAATTGAAAGGAAGGCCCTTCTTTAGATGGTAGTGAGCTGCACGATATTGTATGTAGTAGTGCGCCGGAATACTTCTAGTCACCACCTGTAATGTCGCCGTAGCCACAGTGCGATGCATTGGGGAAACCAAGAGCAAGAAGTGCCTCTGTGCAGACAGGATAACCCGTCTGACATGAGAATGCTCAACTCGATGGAACCAGGCCAGGAGATGATGGGGAGAAATATACACTTATATAAAAGTGAGAATGAGCGAGATTGAGTGCCTCCCATGGACCGTCTCAACCGCATCAACCTACAAGCAACAGCCTTTGATTTCTCACGCAGCGCCTTCACGTGTGGCAGAAAAGCAAGTCCCGAGTGTTTGCTCCAACCAGAAGCGTCAGATCATCTGCATAGGCGATATCCTCCTTCGAAATAAAAAACAGCAACTCATCGAAAACTAGATTCCAGAGTGAGGGTCCAAGGATTGAACCTTGAGGACAGCCCTTCTCAAGACCTCTAGACCGGGAGAAGGAGTGCCGTACAAAAACGACATTTCTGTCAGAAAGATAACTGTGCAAGAGCCGAAGCTGGTCTTGAGGGTTAGACAACTCTCGAGCACGACGGAGGATACTTGGCCACCAAAGTGAATCGAACGCACCCTCGATATCTATAAAAATAGCAGCAACAGGTAACATTGACAGGTGAATTCTACCAGAATAGTTATTGGTTATTTGAGGAATGCCTCTTATCCAAGTGACTACCAAGCAGTCTCCACAGTCCACCCCTAGAGGTAGAAAGTGTGATAAGGATTACGCCATATCATCGCGCGTGGCGAGAACCCCTCCGAAGAGATGAACCCACCAGCTTCCAGTTTGGGCCCCGACTCGAAAGCCAGAACCGTCTGACTGGTAGCAGCGAAGCACTATCCAACCTCTACTGGCTCAGCAGGTCAGTACCCGAGTTGGTTTGAGACGCAACTCACCCGCCGGAGGGAATTCTTATCCATCCACCCGAACGCAGTCCCATGAACTAAGATAAACTCAAGATTGACGACTACAATTGATCCTGGTACGAGCACCGTCTAGCGGACTATACGTCCTAACCCACCGAACCCATGTGAAGTCATTTGATTGATCCTGGCGTCAAGCACTAATGGCGGAGCCATTTCGTCGAGATCCACAAACCCTAAATTGTTACGCACAGATCCAGGGGCCAGGACAGGCCGGTCGAACCGTCAAGTCCCGTTAAACCCCGAGTCGTTTCATGAGAATATCCCGAAAATGGGGGTCTGCGAACAGATAAATGAAATACCCCCCTAGTCCAGCATGCGGACTTTCAACCACTGCCCCCTCGAGTCCAACACCAATTGGGGTGGTCAGGTGGTACAAGTAACACCTGTGGGCAAGACCACCCCCCCGAGGTAACGCAGTATGCTACATAACGCACTCGGCCATTACACAGAATCCGGAGATTTATACTGCGATAGGGTAGAGTACGCCAGTTTTAAGGGAAAAGCCCTGTGCTGCGACAGACTCCCTTGTCACTGAGTTAATCAACCGGCTCAGCCCTCCATTTCACCTGAGTAAAACTAGGGCCCCATTCGGAGATCTTCCACCATACAGGTCCAGTGACTGGCGCGAAATGGCATTACGTTAGACACCAAGACTTAACCCTCCAATTCGCCGGGACGAATCTAGGGTCCTAGTCAAGAGAGCGCCCCCATCACGTCAAGATCTAATGCCTGGGGGGCGAGGTAACATTGACAGTTGTATTTGTCAATACCATTTAATCATGGAAAGGTATACACTCCAACAACGTTTACAAATAATCCAAATTCATTATGAAATATCGCGATTTGTTACTCTAACTTCTAGTGCTTTAACTTTAACTTTAATTGTTGGTCGTTATAATCATCCAGATAAAAGAACAGTTGAACGTTTAGTGAAGAAGTTTAAAACAAATTTTACACTTCATGATGTTACAGTGCCAGTGAGAAGAAGAGATGCAAGAAGTGAAGAGAATATTGCTGGCGTACGTGAAAGTATTCGTGAAAACCAAAATTTATCGATTTCTCGACGTTAAATATTGACTGATTTTTTTACGGCCTAAATCGGTTCATCTTGATTTGCCGATCATGTGGTTTTGACAGGTACTATTTTTCATTCTGCTAATGGCACATTTATTGAAAACAAAATTCGTTGATTCGATTATTTCAAGAAATGAACCACCGATAAATTATCCGCCTCGTTCCTGCGATATAACTCCATTGGACTTCTTTCTTTAGGGTAACATTAAGTCATTGATTAACAGCAATCATCCAGCAAATTTGGACGATTTACAGATCAATATTGAACGAGTAATTGCTTACATACGACCTGATTTGTGTGAGAGAGTCATGGAAAATTGGGTTCAACGACTTTATTCCTGCCAGCGTTTCCGTGGTCGACATTTAAATGTTTTGTTTTGTTTCATAACTAATGCTATTCTTTGTACTTTATAATGAAATAAAAATTTCAATAATTTTCAAATGAATAATGTGTTTTATTCACAAAAGAAAATGGAGCGCTGTTAATGAAATACCCTTTACAATATCTTAACTATTAACAGAGTTTCTTAATCCTTTATAATATCTTAACTGTAACAGAGTAATTCTGTTACACCTCGCTACAAATTTTTATTTAATGAAATTTCTTAGAAACTTTTTGAAAACTTAATTAAAAAATGCCTAGAAACACTGTTCCTTTTTTAGTAGACATATAAAATTAACTCTCATTACACTGCATCAAAAGGAGATAGAAGAATCCAACGAAAATATAGAACATTGATCAAACTTACCCAATAAAAATTTAGTGGAGACTGCACTATTTCATACCGGTATTATGAAAAACAAATTCCACTCAAAAAATGTCCAAGGAATTCTACGAGACAACCTCTCGTTAAAAAGCTCTTCAGAAAAACTCTTCAGAAATATGCAGTACATTTTCAAAAAGGCGATTTGAGATTCTCACCGATAATTTTCAGTCAAGTTTCATGCCAGCAAAATAAAAACATTCAATAAAAATATTCTATCGAACTTAGACAACATTGTGCTATTTAAAACTAAGATAGAACAAAATAGTTTCTTGATGGTTACATTCGTATTCTATGCTCGTCCGAGAAAATATAGAAAGGTACAAAACCTCTGTGTATTTTGTCTACAATAAAAAAGATCTATTATACATCCATGACCCCTTCAACAAAATTTTGACATAGACGTGCAAAGCAAAAATAAAACTCTCACCAGTTGAGTGTTCTTAAGACAGAAGGAAATTGGACAGCAGACTCAAAACAAAAAGAACGGAAAAGGAAATAGGTCAGAGGAATTACATTTATCAAGCAGCAAAAATCTATACTTCACTACCGGTCAACTTGAGAAACTGTAAGATTAAGAAGATACTAAAACTCAAATAATGGATACTGGATACGTTTTTCGAGAATTTAGGAAGTAAAGAAACTGCTGATTTCGAAAAAATAAGATATATTATGATTTTTGAACTGTTAATTAAGAATTCATTGTTTTGTTTTATGTATCGAAATTGTATTCAAAAATCGTACACTGACTACATCTCAGCGATTATTATTGTTTATTCTTCAATAAACTATCTTACCTTCATTATAATATTATTACAACTAACAAAATTCCACTACAATTTTGAGGATAATTTTGAAGTTCTCTACGTAGAAAACAAATCCAACAAATGAAACCTCCGAGGCGCTAGGAATAAACAGGTAAAATGAAAAACACATTTTGCCTACCGAGCAAACATACCTGAAGAGATCCTCTTTCTTGAACTCTTTCTGAGTAAAACCCTGGAATTTTTAACACCGATGTGCTAACCTTAGGATGTAAAAAAATTATCGACGAAGCTATTGTTAGATAATCCAATAAATATTAGCGGAGATCAAGTGTTTTACTTTTATCGATAGTTCTCTAACAGCTTGAAAACTAACGATTAGATCCAATTCTGATATAAATTAATGCCGAAGTAATGAACATGAATACTACGTGATGGGACTTCGAAATGACATTGAGGTTCAACGTTTTTGACGGATACGTTTGAACTCCATAGATATAAATATTGGTAATCTGTTTCCTGTTCACATTGTCCAAAGTCTCTGGCGATAATAATAATATTCAAGGATCGGAAAAAACTGATGTGTCAGAAAAGATTGATTGGGATAGCCAAAATGAGTTACTTAGACCGTGAGCCGAAATATGCTGCACACTCATGAACTAACTTTTTCTTTATAAGAATTGTTCAGTATCTGGAAAAAGATATATGTTCAGCCAATCACAACAAGAAACTTACTCTTCGGGGGAAACAAAATCATACTTTCAAATGTATTCAATTTGTTTTTACCAGCAATGAACTAATCTTGTCTTTTATTTCTAAAAAATCAACTTAGAATGAAATGAGAAATTACGTTGTTTTCTATCACTTTTATTTACTGAATATACAGTGACTCGAGTTTCGTAGTGATACCACATTTTCAAGCTGAATCAGTTTGAAAATGTAGTATCACCACGAAACTCGAGTCACTGTATAATCAGTAAATAAAAGTGATGTGAAACCACGTTCTTGAGTTGAAACCTTGAAACTCCTGTAACTCTGGACCCAAAAAGTTTCGCAGCGTATCGAAATAACGGTCACTAAAGAATCAACTGAAATTTTTAGACAAATCTTACTTCAAAAATGCAAGGACGATTTTTTGATGTTTAATTATTGGTCTCGCTTTCGGATGTATAAAGACGGATTTTGACGAACTGATGTGTTCACTCCTTGAATCGTTTCTTCGTTGCGGACTGAACGAGGGCAGCCAGAGTGTTGAATTTTTACCGTCGCACCTGTATTCTCGAATATCCGCGTCCATTTTCAAATGCTGTGGTCACGTGGCGCATGGCGTGTAAAAATTTGATCGATTTCAAATTTAGTATTTGGATATAAAATACCGGAAGGAATTCCCATGCATTATTTCTAGAATTTCTTGGTTTATTTTCTTATCTGATTTTGGCAAAAAGTATGAAAAGTATATGGAGTTTGTTGCTCAATACATTGTTTATCCGCTCTTCGCCAATAATGAAATAAAATAATAAAGAATATTTTAAACTTTTTTTGAGAAGTAGGATAAATACTCAGAATAATTGGTTTCACACCAAATGCCTACATAAGTAAGTGTTGGCGAAGCAATTTTTTTAAATTTATATATTGTGGAAATAGATTTTATTATTTAATTTGATTAAAATGAATTTCTTTTAAGTGAGGACAGGTTCAATTGAATTCTCTGCCAATATGTATTTATGCAAATCGAAGAGAGAAGGATAGGGACTTTAAATCATGTATTTTCAGGAGAATTTCCATTTCTTCAGGAGAACAGTTTTAAAATTTCAAAAAAAGACTCACGGCTGACATAAAAAATTCACAAATTTAAAAATGTTAAAGGAAATGAACTGTTGAACAAACGCTAAAAAATGTTTTTGATTTTATTTCAGTGCTTTTCACTTTTTTAATTGGGTATAAGAATATTTTGGGATAAAATAGGAAGGCCTTTTACTTGATAGAAGAAATATAACAAAATTTGAATATTAACACAAATTGAAATATGTTTATCTTCTACAATTTTAATTTAAAAAAAAATCAATGTATGTTTATTTTATTGGAAAGAGGAAAGTATGCCATAAACAATGGAAAACGATCAGCCAAATGGCCGAAATATTGTTTTCCAAGATGTCGGAGTGATAGTGCTTTCTCCAAGGATAGTTACTATTCTTTATATAATCCGTAGGTCTTGAGTTTCAATTGGTTCCAAATGACCCGTAGAGCGTCCGGAACCAAGATGTTGCGGTAATAAGATACTCTAAATCCGGTTGAAGGAAGATTGTCGGTACTGAGATCTACGGTACTAAGATCTCCGGTACTAAGATCTCCAGTACTAAGATCTTCGGTACTAAGATCTCTCAGTGAAGATACGACGTTGCTGGTGATCGACCGAATTGAGATCTTGTGTTAACTGAACTCTAAAAGCCTTAAAACCTAAGTGTTTATGTTAAAGACAGTGTAATGTCGTTTGTGGAATGCCTTATTCCAAAGATCGATGAGGAATCGACAAACCTGGGTTTTCGTCAACATTACAGGCTACAGCAGCAATATTTTCAATTGTTCTTGAGCGATGCATACGGTTTCGATTCTTCACATCAATAACTTTTCTCAACATTTCAAACATTTCCACCGGTCGAGAAGAGTTTTTGTAGTGAATTTTAACAATTTCAGTGCATTGTTGGAGCATATATTTTTCCATTTAAAGTAACGGCGTAGTTTTTACTTGTCAAATGTCAAAATATGACAGCTTTAAATGTGACCACCACCCAGATAGCGGTCTATTCAAAATGAAACCTCTTATTGGAAAACTCTTAATATTATTTGTGAATGACCAACCTATCATGTTCGCAGATTTTACATCATTTTTAGTGTCAGCTTCAAATCTCTTAGTATGTGAAATGCTTGTTTGTTTCTTCTTCACAGGAACTCACTCATTTTAAATGTGAACAAGACGGATTTAATTTATTTTCAGACAAAAGTCTTTTTGAACGACCTCATCCCTACTCTTTCAACGGGTAGATTAAAAGCGTTTAATCCTGTAAAATTCTTCGGAATACTATCGATGAAACATTAAGCTGGCAAAACTTATTTTGGTTCTTAAAAAATTGAGCAGTTCTTTATATACTATGAAGCGACTAAAAAATGCTTTATGCTTTATCAGATGTACCACTCTTAACAACTGATTATTCGTTGGCTTATTATTATTTATAGTGAGTGGACGTCTGTCCACCCTACCACTGCGTCCGCACGGACTATTGTTGTTCACCCCTAATTTATATTTCCCCGGCAAGATACAGTTTTTGGATAAAACCGATAATCTTTTTCGGTGGTAATTTTTTCAGTTCGCTGTGGGCAATGAAAGCCTGACCAAAGATCTCAAATCTGATGCGATTCACCGCTGGACACTGGTACGATGTGCATCAGTTTCAGTGTCCTCAAGACACAGCCTGCATTCATCGTCTTCAGCCAGACCGATTTTGTGCAAATGCGCTTTCAGACTGCAGTGACCTGTCATAATTCCGACAAGTGTTCTGAGTTTGGCTCTGTTCAGACCTAGCGCTAGCTGCGCTAGGTCCGCCATCTTTTAGTTCGAAGCTGTTCCAAGGAACGCCTTCGAATATTTTGGGCCAGGATGGCTTTTTTTACAGCACAATAGATTGGAGTTACTATGTATTTACTACCAAGGTTTTTTATTATTTTTGGTTCACATGTTACCGCGGTTTCGAACGATTACCGTTCATCTTCAGACGTAACAGAGGACTAAAGCACTAGTTACAGATTCAGTTTTGAAGTAATGTTCCATTTGGTACAAAAACTGTATAACAGATGTTACAAATTATTCAGAATGAATATTTCCAGTGAAAAGCAATAACAAGGATTACAGAGGTGTTATGGGTTTTTATGATGGTACATGAACAATTCCTTTTTCAACAGGTAGCAAGTAAGAAATAGCAGAAAATAATTATGTGCAAATGTCGGTACCTTTTGAAGCTATTTCGGTTACTTAAAAACATTAAATATTTTTGATTTACACAGATCAGTCTGGTCGTTCGTTATATCGATATCATCATTATGCAGCGCTTTAAATATTTCAATTGATTCTAGATAATTTAATTTTCTCCCTTTTGATGCAAGATGGAGGATTTTCAGATTTTCAATTGATGGGAATGAACCGAAACAATAAAAACATTGAAGAAAACAGTCAGAATAAATGATCTCACTATTACTAAAGCAGATAAATCAGACGCTATTGTGATATTGCCTAGATCACAATATATGGAAAAAATGAATAATTTCATAGAAAAAGAAAATTTATCTAAAATTCACACTGACCCCACAGCTAAAATTCAAAAACTTCTAAAAAGTACCTTATCGGACATATCCTGTCCCATCCTTACAAAATCGCCAAACTTTTTCATCAATATGAATCCTAGCCCACCGAAACTTTATGGTCTGATGACAACCCACAAAGAAAACTGTCCAATACGTCCAGTTGTCTGTTTCACTAGTCATCCCACATATAAATTAGAAAAAGAACTAAATCAAGTGTTCAAATCACTGACAAATTTCACTTCAAAACATTCCATAAAAAATTCCATTGAATTAGCTAAAAAACTGAAAAACTTCACAATACCAAATAACTCATATCTATTAAGTCTAGATGTAGATAATATGTTCCCAAATATTCCAAGAACTGATACAATAAATAAAGTATCTGAAATCCTAGAGCGTTCACATGTTAATCCATTATTGCACTGCGAATTCATAATTCTTTTGGAACTATGTCTCCAAAGAAACTATTTTCAGTTTAATAATGAATTATATGAACAACCGAATGGTCTAGCTATGGGCTCTCCAATAAGTCCACTTCTTGCGGATATTTTTATGTCATCTATGGAAAACAAAATATTTGACTTAGATTGACCAGTGAAAATTCATTTCTGGTATAGATACGTAGACGACATACTTGCGTGCATCAATGGAACAGCTAGACAACTAGATCAATTTCTAAAAATAATCAATAGCATTCATGCGACCATAAAATTCAAGTTAGAAAAAGAAAAAAACAGAAATATTTCATTCTTGGACCTTTCTATAACACATTCAGAAAACAAAATTGAATTAAATATATATAGAAAACCTACCTACATGGATATTTGCATTCCCATAGACTCTAATCATCCATATCATCAAAAAATTGCAGCCTACAGATCCATGATACACAGAGCATATTCCTTACCTCTCTCAAAATCTAACTTCGAAAATGAAATAAAAACCATAAAAACAATAGCTAAGAACAACGGTTTCAGTGAAAATATAATAAATAAATTATCAGCCAAAAAATATTCCCAAGTAGTATCATATCAAATATACCCCCATACAAAATTATATAATAAAGAAATAATTATTTCATTGTCATATTTTGGAGACGTAAGTGAAAAAATCGCTAATATTTACACAAAATTGAATTTGAATGTAGCCTACAAATCTGTTAGCAAATTATCCTCAATTTTATTCAACGCGCAAGACACCACCCCAAAAATAGAAAAATCGGGAGTTTATGAGTTAACCTGTTCAGATTGCAATAGTATTTACATAGGTCAGACTGGACGGTCTTTTAAAACTAGATTCAGAGAACACCAAACTGACTTTAAAAAGAATAAAAAATCATCAACATTTGCAACACATTGTATTGACAATGGTCATTCATTCCCATCAATTGAAAATCTGAAAATCCTCCATCTTGCATCAAAAGGGAGAAAATTAAATTATCTAGAATCAATTGAAATATTCAAAGCGCTGCATAATGATGATATCGATATAATGACTGACCAGACTGATCTGTGTAAATCAAAAATATTTAATGTTTTTAAGTAACCGAAATAGCTTCAAAAGGTACCGACATTTGCACATAATTATTTTCTGCTATTTCTTACTTGCTACCTGTTGAAAAAGGAATTGTTCATGTACCATCATAAAAATCCATAACACCTCTGTAATCCTTGTTATTGCTTTTCACTGGAAATATTTATTCTGAATAATTTGTAACATCTGTTATACAGTTTTTGTACCAAAGGGAACATTACTTCAAAACTGAATCTGTAACTAGTGCTTTAGTCCTCTGTTACGTCTGAAGATGAACGGTCATCGTTCGAAACCGCGGTAACATGTGAACCAAAAATAATAAAAAACCTTGGTAGTAAATACATAGTAACTCCAATCTATTGTGTTTCAATTTTTTTTTTGATTCTTTTATACACCTTGGTTCTGTGTAATAAGTGTTAATTCTATATGTCTTCTAAATTGACATAGTATATTCATAAGAAAATCTTTAATTTAAGTCTGAAAGTTTTCGAATAAAATTTTTTTTTTATCAAAATTTGTAGGAGGTTAACAGAATACATCTGTATGATATTTAAAACTTTCTGATAATTCTTCTATCAAGAAGAAACCTTTTTTTATTATTTTGTAGTACTTTTCATGGGTTCCAAGATAACAGTGCTCTACTGATATTTGAGGGAGAAGTGAGCGAAAACCTGCAGAGAATTGTAATACAAAAATTAATTTCTGGAAATATAATTTTTTGCCTACAAAATGGTTGTTATATCATCTATCTAGTCGAATGAAAATTGAACGACGATGGAAGGAAATTAAAATTTATTATTTCATATATCTTAGTATTTCAATCACATATAGAATAACGGCTTATAATCCAGCTATATTTGAATATTTCTATGCCAGTAAATGGAGAATGTTTTAACAGTTGCCAATACAGATAGCGGAAGTAATAAGTAATAAATATAAAATACGAGGCTCCAATGAATTAGTGATTAGAAGAAGGATTGAATAAATGCTGCGAAGTTTTTGTACGGGAGACCAAACGATATATTCATTTCCTATCTGAAATAATTGAATTTTTGAACAGAATTCTCTCTGAAATATTTCAGGAAAACGAATGCACGAATTGCCCTTTTCATGCTTTCATTCATCCCTTTTCATCATAATTTAACCGATTCCAAAACTGTTAGAAACTATTTTCAGTATCACATTATTGCAGGGTTTACTACTGGATTTATATACAGGGGATGATTTCAAATATTCAGTATGAAGGAAAACATGATAGAAAGCATTAGTCAATCCAGCAGGAATCAGTGGTTCCCAAACTCTTTCGATCCAGTCACCGCGATGAGAAAGTATTTCTTTTCATTAATAAAAAATAATAAACCTTTTTTAATAAATAAATAGAGGTTAATTTTTGATAGAAGGTATATAAAATTATTTAAATATTTGAAAAATTTTTAAAAATTAGCCTTCTACATATTTAATTCCAAAAGATTATATTTAATGATTATAACTTCTGAAAATAAATTAAAATAATGTCAAAATTTGAAAATCAAAACAGATTTAATCTGTTGTCTTCTATAATTTTAATTTCAAAAAATTCTTTGAAGAAACTTTAAGAATTAAATTAATGTCTTTATAAGCACTGCTCATATTTAATAGACGTCAAAATTCATCATACAATATCAAACGGAATTAAGAAAAACCAACGAATATAAACTGTCAATTGAAATTAAAATATAAATAAGCAAACATTTTTTGTTTCGTTCCAGGCATGCGTAATGAACTCTTCAGACAAACTTACGAAGCCCTGTTTGTTACAAAATGTATTGTTTTCTGATCCCATATTAATGAAAAATAACTCTTTCTCAAAAATATAAAACATAATTTCAAGAACTTCTCAAAAACTAATTTATTTGAAATATTCAATTTATTTGAATAAATTACTTCAAAAAATCTCAAAACATGTAGCACATCCTCAAGAAATAATTAAAGTTACGATAAGATCAGTTCAACTTTACATACAAAAAATAATAAAATCAATTAAACAATGTATAGACTTACTCAGTGAATCTTAGGAATACACGGTCCTCAACAGACATATAAGTAAACACCTTTATATATCCAAGGTACTTATGTTCCATGTTCACAGAAATTCATACAAAGCTTATAAGGCACTTGGCCTCAGTTATAAAGACATTAATTTAATTCTTAAAGTTTCTTCAAAGAATTTTTTGAAATTAAAATTGTAGAAGACAACAGATTAAATCTGTTTTGATTTTCAAATTTTGTAATAATCCTTCTATCAAGTAAAAAACCGTTCCTTCTTATTTTATTTTGTATATAATATATAATTATATTAGGTTTTTTAAATAAAGAAATTCATTATACAGTGTTGAATGGTTTTAACTGAGGCCAAGTGCCTTATAAGCTTTGTATGATTTTCTGTGAACATGGAACATAAGTACCTTGGATATATAAAGGTGTTTACTTATATGTCTGTTGAGGACCGTGTATTCCTAAGATTTACTGAGTAAGTCTATACATTGTTTAATTGATTTTATTATTTTTTATATGTAAAGTTGAACTGATCTTATCGTAACTTTAATTATTTCTTGAGGATCTGCTACATGTTTTGAGATTTTTTGAAGTAATTTATTTAAATAAATTGAATATTTCAAATAAATTAGTTCTTGAGAAGTTCTTGAAATTATGTTTTATATTTTTGAGAAAGAGTTATTTTTCATTAATATGGGATCAGAAAACAATACATTTTGTAACAAACAGGGCTTCGTAAGTTTGTCTGAAGAGTTCATTACGCATGCCTGGAACGAAACAAAAAATGTTTGCTTATTCATATTTTAATTTCAATTGACAGTTTATATTCGTTGGTTTTTCTTAATTCCGTTTGATATTGTATGATGAATTTTGACGTCTATTAAATATGAGCAGTGCTTATAAAGACATTAATTTAATTCTTAAAGTTTCTTCAAAGAATTTTGTGAAATTAAAATTGTAGAAGACAACAGATTAAATCTGTTTTGATTTTCAAATTTTGTAATAATCCTTCTATCAAGTAAAAAACCGTTCCTTCTTATTTTAAAATAATGTCGTATAAGTACCACTTATATCATGACATAAAATAAACATTCATTATAAGACATCCGAATGGTATAACAAAATCCAATAAATAAAAATTATTAACCAAAATCCTATAAATTAAATATTTTGAATAGACAAAATTTTGTTTCTGCTGATCAATCTTATGAAAACCAATATCTTTCAAGAATATCCAACACAATCTTAAGAATTTCATCACAAAACTATCTTACTTAGACTATTCAATATTATTGGATATCAAACCAAGGTACTTTATATAAAAACATCAAGATATGCAAAACATTACTGAAAAACAAGTTTCAAGATCGACTTTGCTTCTTCAGTATTCAAATATTCATATTCAAAAAATATAACATCAATTAACAAAAATTATTCACTTACCTTTCAGTCCTCTAGAATTGGTTCTACCGAAATGAATCTTTTAAGTGTAGTGAAGAATGGTTCACTAAACACAAAAATATATCTGTGGTTTACCCTTGATCTAGAAGATTGATAGACAATTTAACGGCCTCTGCTATAGCACAAGGATTATCTGTATAAAGAATGTTAAGGAAACCAAATAATTATATATTATGAATAAAATAACATAAATAGAGGTTAATTCTTGATAGAAGGTATATAAAATTATTTGAATATTTTAAAAATTTTTAAAAAAATTTTAAAAATTAGCCTTCTACATATTTAATTCCAAAAGATTATATTTAATGATTATAACTTCTGAAAATAAATTAAAATAATGTCGTATAAGTACCACTTATATCATGACATAAAATAAACATTCATTATAAGACATCCGAATGGTATAACAAAATCCAATAAATAAAAATTATTAACCAAAATCCTATAAATTAAATATTTTGAATAGACAAAATTTTGTTTCTGCTGATCAATCTTATGAAAACCAATATCTTTCAAGAATATCCAACACAATCTTAAGAATTTCATCACAAAACTATCTTACTTAGACTATTCAATATTATTGGATATCTAACCAAGGTACTTTATATAAAAAACTCAAGATATGCAAAACATTACTGAAAAAACTATATCAAGGGTAAACCACAGATATATTTTTGTGTTTAGTGAACCATTCTTCACTACACTTAAAAGATTCATTTCGGTAGAACCAATTCTAGAGGAATGAAAGGTAAGTGAATAATTTTTGTTAATTGATGTTATATTTTTTGAATATGAATATTTGAATACTGAAGAAGCAAAGTCGATCTTGAAACTTGTTTTTCAGTAATGTTTTGCATATCTTGAGTTTTTTATATAAAGTACCTTTGTTAGATATCCAATAATATTGAATAGTCTAAGTAAGATAGTTTTGTGATGAAATTCTTAAGATTGTGTTGGATATTCTTGAAAGATATTGGTTTTCATAAGATTGATCAGCAGAAACAAAATTTTGTCTATTCAAAATATTTAATTTATAGGATTTTGGTTAATAATTTTTATTTATTGAATTTTGTTATACCATTCGGATGTCTTATAATGAATGTTTATTTTATGTCATGATATAAGTGGTACTTATACGACATTATTTTAATTTATTTTCAGAAGTTATAATCATTAAATATAATCTTTTGGAATTAAATATGTAGAAGGCTAATTTTAAAATTTTTAAAAAATTTTTAAAGTATTTAAATAAAACTTTTTTAATTGTTAGAAGGATCATTACGAAATTTAAAATATCCTGCAGATTTATTCTGTTGACCTACTTTAAATTTTAATTTCGAAAGCATTTTCATTCAAAAACTTTTCATAATTAAATTGAATAAATGTCTTAGAAAAACACTGTTTCAATTTTGTAGACATGTAGAATTAACACTCATTACAAAGTATCAAAAGGAATAAAAGAATTCCAAGAAATATAAATTATTAATTAAAAATACTAAATAAATACTTGAGGGATACAACATTCCGTTTCCTATCTTTTATTATGAAAATCAATTCCCTTTCCAAAAATGCAAAACAAAACCTCAAGAACTTCAAAAACAACTCACTTCAAATAAGTTCCTTCAAAAAATTCTACGTATTCTATGTTCGTCACAGAAATAACACAAAGCTACACATGTAGAATTAACACTCATTATAAAGTACCAACAGGAATAAAAGAATTCCAAGAAATATAAATCATTAATTAAAAAACTAAATAAATACTTGAAGCATAAGAAATTTTTTTTCCTATCTTGTATTATGAAAACCAAATCCCTTTCCAAAAATGCAAAACATAACCTCAAGAACTTCTTCAAAAACAACTCATATCAAATAAGTTCCTTCAAAGAATTCCTAAAATATGCAGCACATCTTCAAAAAGCAATTTTGAATTCCCACAACGAAATCTCCTCAGCCCTACTTCATATTTAAAAAACAAAATTAATTAACAAAAAATATCTCACCAGACTCGCTGAACGTCTTCTTAATAAACACCAGATAAAGTGAACTACGTATTCTATGTTCGTCACAGAAATAACACGAAGCTTGCAAGGTATTTAATGGACTCAATTAAATTAATCAAATTCCCCTTCTTCATATTTAAAAAATAAAAATAATTAACAAAAAATATCTTACCAAACTAGTTTAAGAAACACCAGAATAATGTGAGGTTTTAAAAATCCTACGTATTCTATGTTCGTTACAGAATAACACAAAGCTTACAAAGTATTTTATGGACTCAATCAAATCCAAATGATAATATGAATGAGTGATAATCCAAAATATAATTATTATATATACAATAAAATAATAAAAAGAGGTTTTTACTTGATAGAAGGATTATTACAAAATTTTCAATATCAAATAGATTTATTCTGTTAACCTCCTATTGATTTTAATTGAAACAAATTTTTTATTCAAAAAATTTTAAGAATTGAATAAAATGAATGTCTTAGTAAAACAATGTTTCAATTAAGTAGACATATAGAATTAGCACCCATTATACAGTACCAAATGGAATAAAAGAATTCGAAGAAATATAAATTATTTATTGAAAATACTAAATAAATACTTGAAGGATATAAAATTTTGGTTCATATCTTGTATTAGGAAAACTAAATCCCTTTCCACAAATGAAAAACAAAACCTCAAGAACTTCTTCAAAAGCAACAACTCACTTCAAATAAGTTCCTTCAAAAAATTCCTAAAACATGCAGCACATATTCAAAAAGCCATTTTGAATCCCCACAATGAAATCTCTTAAGCCCTACTTCATATTCAGAAAATAAAAATAATTAACCAAAAATATCATACCAGACTAGCTTAAGAAACACCAGAATAAAGTGAACTTTTAAAAATCCTACGTATTCTATGTTCGTTACAGAAATAACACAAAGCTTACAAGGTATTTTATGGACTCAATTGAATCCAAATGATAATATGTATGAGTGATAATCCAAAATATAATTATTATATAAACAATAAAATAATAAAAAGAGGTTTTTACTTAATAGAAGGATTATTACAATATTTTCAATAGCATACAGATTTATTCTGTGAACCTTCTATTAATTTTAATTAAAACAAATTTTTTAATCAAAAAATTTTAAGAATTGAATAAAATGAATGTCTTAGTAAAACAATGTTTCAATTAAGTAGACATATAGAATTAGCACCCATTATACAATACCAAATGGAATGACAGAATTCCAAGAAATATAAATTATTTATTGAAAATACTAAATAAATACTTGAAGGATATAAAATTTTGGTTCATATCTTGTATTAGGAAAACTAAATCCCTTATCCAAAATAGAAAACATAACCTCAAGAACTTCCTCAAAAACAACTAACTTCAAATAAGTTCTACAAAAAATTTCCTAAAACATGCAGCACATCTTCAAAAAGCCATTTAGAAATCCCAGAAAGGAAACTCCTCAGCCCAATTTCATATTTAAAAAATAAAAATAATTAACACAAAATATCTTAGCAGATCAGCTGAACGTCTTCTTAACAAACATCAGAATGAGGTGAACTTTCAAAAATTCTACGTATTTCTTTTTGCTAGGGCACCCTCTCAATTTTCCTTTGATAAATTAAATCCTATCAAACTTTGAATATCAAAACAGATTTAATCTGTTAGTCTTCTACAATTTTAATTGAAAAATTTTTTTTTAAAAAATTCTAGAATTAAATTAATGTCTTATAAGCACTGCTTATATTTAATAGACGTATAAAATCAAAATTTATTATACAATACCAAATGGAATAAAAAAACCCAACAAATATAAATTGTTAATTAAAATTGAAAAATAAGTAATTTTGAATATTTCGTTCCAAACATGCGCACCTAAACTCGCCAGACAGGCGTGGTACGCATGTTTTGTCTATAACATTTGAGAGAATGTTTTGTTTCTGGTCTTATATTCATGAAAACTAAATCTCTTTTAAAAATACACAACATAATTTTAAGAACTTTTCCAAAACTAATTTATTTGAAATATTCAATATGTTTAAATATTTGAATAATTTACTTGAAAAACTCTCAGAAACATGTAGCACATCCTCAAAAACAATTAGAATTCAGATAAGGTCTGTTCAACTTCACATTTGAAAGATAAAATCAAATAAAAATAAATGAGCTTTTAAACTTACCATACAATTTTTGGAATCTATGTTAATGCAAATTCAAAATAGGTACATCTAATATCCAAAGTACTCTATGTTCTATGCTAACGACGAGAAATCGACGGCTTCGGACTCTTTTTCACAATCTTACAGATATCGGCCCGAACAAAACACCTATTTTTATATAATAATTTTATCATTTGCACGTGTTGTTGAACGCTATATCTAAGCATGGTGATTTGACAAATCAGACCGAATTAATGAAAAAACATTTTTTGCTTTATGACATAAAAAGTATTAATACAAATATATTAACACAACATATATAGGTATGTACATAAACATACATATAAAGAAAAATATACTATTTCAAAATTATATAACAGTCTCGAAATGAAGGAAAGAATAAAAATAGTTGAACCAGAACTTTAATATAAAGGGTCTTTCAATGGGAACGCTCCTTTTTCCAAATTGACAATACTCACGCATATCAGTCATTGTTTATTTGTGAAATTGACAGTTGTATTTGTCAATGTCTATCATTTAATCATGGAAAGGTACACGCTCCAACAACCATTACAAATAATCCAAATTCATTAATCTTTGCGATATGTTACTGAAACTTTACGTGCTTTAACTCCAATTATTTCTAATCGTTCGGATAAAAGAACAATTGAACGTTAAGTGAAGAAGTTTGAAACAAATTTTACACTTCATGATGTTACAGTGCCAGTGACAAAGAAATGCAAGAAGTGAAGAGAATATTGCTGCCGTACGTGAAAGTGTTCGTGAAGACCAAAATTTATCGATTTCTCGACGTTCACAAGAACTCAAACCGATTGTCATACTGCCAATGACACAATGATTTTGAACTGTTTCAGCCGTTACTATTTGGTAGTTGATCATAATTAAAACAAATTTTTTATTACTATGTTTTACTACCAACAATTAACCAAAAATTTTTATTTATTTTTTCTAACATCTGGTCGAGACTAAATTCTTGTCCCACTTTTTATTATCACTACGTTGTACCTGACTCTACATAAAATACCCTGTACCATGTGCTTAGGGATCAATTTCCTGAAGATGAACGAAAGTTCGAAACTAGTTGTAAATATGTAAACCTTACATATTGTAAAACATCTGGGAATTGTTTGTAGTAAAACATAGTATTGAAAATTTGTTTTAACACAATGATTTATAGAACACAAATTTCGGTGATTCGATTATTTCAAGAAATGGACCGATGAATTATCTGCCTCGTTCCTGCGATTTAACTCAATTGGACTTCTTTCTTTGGGATTACTTTAAGTCATAGGTTTACAGCAATCATCCATCAAATTCAGACGATTTATAGAATCAATATTGAATGAGTTATTGCTAACATACGACCTGATTTGTGTGAGAGAGTCATGGAAAATTGGGTTCAACAACTTCATTTCTGCCAGACTTTCCGTGGTGGACATTTAAATAATTTTTTGATCCATAACTAATGCTATCCATTGTACTTCATAATGAAATGAAAATTTCAAATAAGTAATGTGTTTTATTTACAAAACAAAATGGGGCTTTGTTAATGGAAGACCCTTTATAACAAGTATATAACTGCTTCGCCATAATGGCCTCTTCAGATATGTATACAATTCCGATTCAATTAAATCAAAGAAACAGTTTTTAACTCACCGAAATGATAAACTTGGAATAGAATCAACTCTAAACTCTTTAATGTATTTGGAGATACCAGAGAAAGGAATCGTGAAAATAAACATAATTCACGTGTACACTGAATACAGAAAAACATAAGGGATGTGAATTTTTCCAAACAATGTCTCATGATAAAAACAAAAATAATCAGAATTTCTAAAATATTACATAATTAAGGAATTTCTTGTAGTTTTTTGACTCTAAAAGAAATTAACTCATATTTTACGAAATAAATTGCAATCTCAGTTGATACTAGATAAAAGTGATTGAAATAACTCTTAATTCAGGAATATATCTTGAAAATTCTACAATTTATTGAAAATTATTTACTGAAATATTAAAATAATGTTACAACATATAAGCAATATAAAATATTTCTCAATGTCTAGGATGGATGAATTTTTCGCTTGACGACATGAAACGACGTAAAATAAACGATAAATATATATATATATATATATATATATATATATATATATATATATATATATATATATATATATATATATATCAGGAGTACAAATAAGTTTCCGCCGTTTTTTAACACAAATTTAATATCCTAATGATTTTAAACGATATGAGACTGCTTGCTGAGTGACTTCTAATGTAAGAGTAAGTTCTTTTTGTGTTTGAGATTAATCTTCCTCCAATAATTCCTCCAATTCTGCATCCTCGTAAATTTTTGGACTTCCAATGCGATCTTTGTCTTCTACGTCGAAATCACCGTTTTTAAACTTTTGAAACCACTCTCGACAGGTTCTCCCACTCAAAGCACCCTCACCATATGCTTCTACGAGCAATTGATGCGCCTCAGCAGCAGATTTCTTTAAATTAAAGAAGTAAACTAATATTTCCCGCAAAATGACGCTTACTTGGCTCAAATTTTGACATATTCAACTTATAAAAATTATATTTTACCAATATAAAATCCATGATATTAATAGGTTATGTTGTTCTTGAGTGTCCAAACAATTTTTTGAGCCGGTTATCATCTGCGAAAGCTAACCGAAACTCCGTGCCGCGCCATCTACAATAAAACGGCGGTAACTTATTTTTTCTCCTAATATATATATAAATATATATATATATATATCTATATATATATATATATATCTATATATATATATATATATATATATATATATATATATATCTATATATATATATATCTACCATTCGAAAATTATATGAAATTCTCGAAATAAAGGATGAAATAGAAATAGTTTGATTAGAATTTCGACAAATGACAAAAATATAATACATTAAAGAGTTCACAGTTGATTCTATTCCAAGTTTCATCTTTCTGGTAAGTTAAATATTGGTTTTCTGATTGATTTTAATCTGAACTTAATACATATCTGAAAAAGTCATTATGCCGAAACAATTATATACTTGTCATAGGTTGAAGTTCTGGTTCAACTATCGGGTGTTTTTTTAGACTGATAGAACTTTAAATTGAAATAGAACACATTTAAATTAAGATTGAAGCCAATTTTTTTTTTAAAGATAATTTCATGACATTTATGTTTTAAAAATAATTTTCGGCATTTGTTCACCACGACTAGCTCTGAAGAACCGCATTCAAGCCGACTAATTTTGGACCACTTTTTCGAGTAACTCAGGCCTTATTTTATAACACGAGTGTTTTTTTAGAGTGATAGAACTTTCGATAGGGATAACTGTGATTTGACAGAAGGTAGAAGCCATGTTGTTTCGAAATTTGACATTCAGTAAGCATTGACAAATTATCCTGGAAAGACTCACGCCGCAACAACGTTTACAAATTGTTGAAATTTATTTTCAAAATCAGTGTTCTATTCGCCAAACTTATAGAGCACTTCGTGAAATTTATGGTTTACGTAATCATCCATCAGAGCAGCTTATTCGTCGAACTATCGATAGATTTCGGACAATATTTTCTCTACTCGATGCAACAAAAACAAGACAAAGAACTGTACGTACAAAAGAAAATATCGCTGCTGTAAGTCATAGTGTTAATGATGATCCAGATTTGTCTATTCGTCGATGTTCACAACAAGTTGAACTCTGTGCATCCACCACATGGAAAATTTTGCGAAAGATTTTGGTCTACATCCATACAAGATTCTACTGGTTCAAGAACTAAAGCCACTTGACCAAGGGAAGCGTGGTTTGTTTGCTGATTGGGTCCTAAAACAGCTTGAAGTTGATCCACTTTTTTACCATAAAATTGTGTTTAGTGATGAAGCTCATTTTTGGTTGAACGGCTATGTAAACAAGCAAAATTGCCGTAAATGGAGTGAAAATAATCCTCAAGAAGTTCTGCAGATTCCATTGCATCCTGAAAAATGCACTGTATGATGTGCTAGAGGCATCATCGGTCCATATTTCATTAAGAACGATGCTGGAGCTAATGTTACAGGGTATGGTACTCGTTACAGATCGATGATCAATATTAATGTTTTTCAAAATTTGAATGATATCGACCCAGAAGTGTTTTGGTTCCAACAAGATGGTGTTACACCTCATGCTGAGAGAGAGTGAGTGACACGTTTAACTGATGTATTTGGACAGAGTTCCATTCCTGAGATCCTTGATATTATTCTAAAGTTGCTGATGCTGCGTAGGTTTAAAAAATATATCCTTACCATTTGTTTGTATCTTCAAATCACAAATAATTTTCAATACATGCCCTCGATCGAAATGTAACTTTATCCCAAATTTTAATTTGTTTGATATAGAAAGAGAGAATCTTTTTATTATTGCATCTGTGTTTAGAAACTTGCTGAGAATCATTCCATCTCTAGTAACTTGGTGTTAATATTTGAAAAGTTTCCACGTAGAGGTATCTGTATGGCTTATTTCTTTGGCAATAAGGATCCTCCATTAAAATACTTAGCATGTAATCTCTGCATTTATAATAAGTCAAGTTATTATAAATGTGATCCCAGTAAACTTGTGATGTGATGTGTATTGAAAAAAATTATTTCAGAATTTTGTAACCGTATATCTCGACTTCAAACACAAATATTAAAAATATTAACTTAAAATACTAGTCGAATTCTATTTTTTCCTTTTATGAGGGTTCATATCTTCTCTCTTCAAAAACCAGCAGTAATCACCCAGTAATGTGAATAGGAGTCAGAAGAACATTTTTGGGGTCTACAAGAGGTTTAAACTTAACATTTTGGGACCCCGGTTGATATACACTTTTTTCTTGCAAAATTTATGTTATAAAATGCTGATTTACTGCACGACTGTCCCATAGACAAGGAAAAGAGCAATATTTTGTGAATCCTCCCCGAAGTCTCACTAAAATTCTTATAACTTTGAAGTCCCCTTATAGCTGCCATTTATATGTGTTGTAGTTTATTTTATCCAAAAAAGAGTGCGCATATTTTCATAACTTTCTTTCATCGTCATTGAATGGGCAAATGGTATAGTGGGTTTCAATTTCCATTATGCAATAACACAGCTTTCAAACTGTATTTAGACGAATCTATAAATAAACGCCACTCAGAGGGGGAGTGCTCGATATCAAGTTCCTGCATTAAACCATCAATATCACGCACACAACAAACAAATTTTCCATACTGTAGAATGGAGAAAACGGATTATTTTTTTTCCTTCAATTCGTAACCGAAACCAAGAAGTTTGATTGTTGCTTTGATAACTCCAAGTTACGTACTTATTCATTTAACTCACTTTGAACAATTAAATGTGGGTCGTCAGAACTGAGACCTGGAGTAAAAGTAGCGTCGGTGCACTGTTCTTCGGAGCTGCCTGACAATGCCTCTCCAATATCTTCCAAAACATTTTGTGGATCTAAAGGTGCGATCGGCACTGGTAAATCTGCATTATAAGGAACAGGTCGTATTGCAGACTGCAAATTAGGATAATCGATCTTGTGCTTTTCCTTTTTGGAATAACCTTCAGTCTTGTCAGACAAAAATAGCAATCGTCCAAATAATTAGTGGGTTCTTGCCATACCTTAGGTACTGCAAAATGCATGCTTTTTCTTTTCCCATTCATCCACTGCACCAATGATACGCTACAACTAATACAGCACAGATGGGGGGCTCACTGCTTGTCTTGATCTCCAATTAAAACAGCAAAATATTGTAATTAGGCTTTTCTAACTTTTTCAGAAAATGGTCTGGTTTGTCATCTCACCATAAATTCTTCACAAATATAACAAAATTTGTCAGGAGAGATTTTAGAACTGCAGTGCGTCTGTCTCGATATTTTCGTCCCTAAAACATTTTTTTTATCTACACACGAGGAACCACTTACTTCGAAACTCAACAGAAGACTCAGTTTTAATCTCTATTTTATTTGTTATATTGTTAACAACACAGTTTAGGTACTTTTCCTGTAATAAAATGCATCCATTTATTCGCCCCCTCATAAAATTGACTACTTGCTAATTTAAAATGGTCTTATTGAGCTTTTGAATGGTGTTACGTATTAGGGCTTTAGGAATATATTTCCTATCATAAAAAAAGTAAAGATCTGCTTTGTGTTACAAAAATCTTGTCGACCAGTGTAATTATTCTTTGTGCAATATTTGCGGTCTTTCTAATCATATGTTGTGATAGTAGTGAAGAAAAACACATTGCATGGATATTATTCCACAATCTAGTTATACGAAGATTGAATTGACACGTTTCCTGGGAATCCAGACTATAAACTTTTGGGACCACTGGCATGAATAACAAGCTCTCAGGGTCTCTGGAGATACTATTCTGTTGCTTTATTTATAAGGGTCAGATTCAAATGGCATATATTCACATTCTTGTAGGTCATAGATTTTCCCATTCAAAAGGTCTTGCTAGTTTATACGAAGAATTATTTCAGCATCATGGATTTTTGACCCCATGCCATTTATAGGATTCAGGGAAGAAATGTGACGAAAATGAATAATTATGATCAAATGAAGAATATTGTTTTTCCTATTAAAACAATGAAAGTCTTATTCGAAACTATGGACTAAATGGCTCTCATTTGGGTACAGTATAAAAAACATCTGGTCATAGTTGGTGTATTTAAACATAAATTTTTGAATAAAATAGTTTTAACTTGCAGTTTTTTCAAATAATTCAAATTTTACTGGTTCTTTGATTTATAGTTTAATGGCATAGTAATATAATTATTGTGATTTTGGACTTACATCGCCTGAATATGTTTCTTGATGTGGACAAAATCTAAAACAAGAACTTCGCAAATATTGAATAAAATATGGAAAAATTTGAAACGTAAATAACTGCGAAACTATCGAGTCGATTTTGCCCATTAATGAAACCAATCGACGCATTCAAACTCCAAACCTTCCCTGAAAGTTTCAAGACATTAGCTCTTTCCGTTCGAAAGTTAACGTGTTTACGGCTTGGATTCTTTATCAGTGAGTCCAACCTTAATCGTTTACGACCATTATCGGCTCCAAATTGCAAAATAAGAGATATTTAATCGAACCTGAAAATACAAACATTTGGGAGGAACGATAGCACGCTGTTCTCCTGGAACTAGCGCTCAAAAATAAGGATTAGAATATATAATTAGAAAACCAAATACAAAATTTTTGTAGAAAAGGTCGAAAATCTTGAAATAGATCCTGAGGTAGAAAGAATTATTATAAATTGAATCTTGATCGCAGAAGAAATCGGTTTTATAACAAAAAAATTTTTATGAAATAAAACATTATGAGAGGTAGTTGGGATATATACTGGAACAGGAACAACAGTTACTATAGAAATCTGAATCTGAAACAAGAAAATTTATTAAAAATTATTAAGGATTATTTAAAGATGTCAAAAAGGAGTTCTTTTATATGTTTCACGACGTATTTTGTTCGGCAGAGGGCGCCATATTTGTGAGACTTCTATGCTTGGGTGCCTATAGACGTGTGGATTTTGTTGTATGAAATATGTCTCTTGCCCTTTTTCCAGTGTTATTCCTGGTGAATGACATTCGCTTAGTTCCATTGGATGTTATGATGCTCGACCCAGTTATGTTCTGCTATTCTTGATTTGGTAGTTTTTCCTTTGATGGCATGATTTTTGTGCATCTCAACTCAGACTTCAAGGGGTCGTTTGGTTGCTCATTAACAAGGTATCAAGTAGATACAGTTCTTGTTGTTAACTGATTCTTTCGGTTTAGTTTTAGCGAGGAAATTTCCTTGGATATTTTTAGAACACCGTCTGGATGTTATTATACTGAATTATTTTACGGTATTTTTCTGACAAGCCTGAGGTAACTGATATTATCGTCTCGTCTTCTGTAAATTAATCCGTCCGCTGGTGACATTTCTGTATGGTAGCCTCAATTGTCTCGGAATTGTAGCCATTTTCCAAGAGATCTGTCTTGATATTTCTTACTTCGTCTTCTAAGTCATCCTTGTTAATGCATATGGTTTTTGCACGGGTGTATAATGAGCGCATGGTGCCCTCTTTGTTGTTGCTGAGTAGTTGGTGTTATAATTTGAGTACAAATATTTTGTTATAACATAATTTCATCAGGCGAGTATTTGAACTAAATATTTGATGCAAAAACGTATTATTAAATACTAATGTTTGTGTACAAAAGGTGGAGGCGTGAAGAAAAATATTCTTCAATTATTAGGGAATTGCAAAATGTTATTCAAAGGTATTGAGCATGGTGGACTTGGTGGAGTTCATTTGGTCGTTCAATAGTATTTGTTTTTATTGGATCTATTAATCTATACAGATTCGAATAGATAAATAAATTCCGAAGTTTCCAATATATTGAGCTTAGGACTTTTTCTCATGTGTAAAATTTTATTATTTTCATTGAAAATGTGTACTGTTTCTAATGAATGATTTGCATTTGTTAAATTCTGTTTTTCATTAATATAATATTTTCCGTGTATCCTTATTCTTGTTACCATAACTTATAAACAATTGATATCCTGTTTTAAGCATTGATGATTTTATTGAATTTCAAAATATTGTCTTAAGAATTATTGGTTATTATTATCATAATATTATTATCCCGATACTCCTAGATCTTCTGTGAAGATTCTTCAGAAACTTTTTCAGCTTGTGCGGAGTAGGATATGATATATTAAATTTTTTGTTCTCTTCAATCATCTTGCAATTATTTAATTTTTTTTCATACAAATTTGGAACTAGTGCTATTGCTTCTTCGTATTCAATTGTCCCCAGTAGGTTATCTTAATTTAAAGGGATAATATCATTTTTTGAAGCTTTGATCAAAGGTACATTCTTTGTCGGTAGTTTCATGCATCATTAGTATATTAACTAATTATAAAACATAAAGGAAGAATTTGTGTGAGAATAGGTGGAATGTATGGTACTATCTGTGTGTGTAGTTTGCGGTAAATTAAAAAAAGTATTTGAATTAACTATCCCATCTTCAGATAATAGTTGTCTGAGCATGGGATAGTTAATTCCCGAAACACGAATCACAATTAAACGTGTAAAATATCAATTTATCGGTAGTAAAACATAGAACTTTCTACAACTTATTTTAATTATGATCAACTACCAAATAGTAACGATTGAAACAGTTCAGAAACTTATAATAATTAAAATGATTATTCCTTCATTATTATAATATTACCTAGTACAATTTAATATATTGAATCTGAATATTTTGCTTGAATTTTTGATGGGTTCATATCAAATCATTATCAGTTGTTACAAGTCTGATTTTATCGACTTATCGATGACAATAAATATTAGGAGTACAAATAAGTTTCCGCCGTTTTTTACCATAAATTAAATATTTATTATAGAAGAACGGTAATATAAATTTATTTAAAATATTGCCCATCACTTGCAACCACTTTTTCCCATCTCTCAGGCAGCATTCGAATCCCACGTCTGAAGAACTCCTTGTCTTTTGAGGCTATCCACGAATCAACCCAATTTTTGGTATCCTCATAAGATGTGAACCGCTGCGCCGTCAGAGCATGTGCCATGGACCGGAACAGGTGATAATCGGACGGTGCAATGTCTGGTGAATACGGCGGGTGGGGTAACACTTCCCAATCAAGTGTTTCCAAGTACTTTTTCACGGGAGCCGCAACATGTGGACGAGCACTGTTCGATATCTCTCGGCTTTAATTCGTACGGAACCCAATTTCCTTGTTTATGAATCATTCCTAATGATTTTAAACGATGTGAGACTGCTTGCTGAGTGACTTCTAATGTTAGAGCAAGTTTTTTTTGTGTTTGAGATTAATCTTCTTCCAATAATTCCTCCAATTCTGCATCCTCGTAAATTTTTGGCCTTCCACTGCAATCTTTGTCTTCTACGACGAAATCACCGTTTTTAAACTTTTGAAACCACTCTCGACACGTTCTCTCACTCAAAGCACCCTCACCATATGCTTCTACGAGCAATTGATGCGCCTCAGCAGCAGATTTCTTTAAATTAAAGAAGTAAACTAATATTTCCCGGAAATGACGCTTACTTGGCTCAAATTTTGACATTTTCAACTTATAAAAATTATATTTTACCAATATAATATCACTGATATTAATAGGTTATGTTGTTCTTGAATGTCCAAACTATTTTTTAAGCCGGTTATCATCGGCGAAAGCTAACCGAAACTCCGTGCCGCGCCATCTACAATAAAACGGCGGAAACTTATTTGTACTCCTAATATTAAGCACTCACGTCACGTCAAAATTTATATAAATTCTCTTATTTATGAATATCTTTGTAAACAACGGTTATATTTTCATTTCATAAAATGTACCTCATGAATATTTCTGAAGATAAACAACAATATCTACTTTCATCTTATCGATAAAGAAATTCGATTCATTTTTAAAACGCATTCGCCATTTTGCGCACAGAATACTATTAGTTGTGAATTTTTGTTATTGTCTCTTAATTTTCGGTGGTTCAGTTAAAAATGTTTCTATTCTTACGATCTATTTTGAATATTTATGAAGTTATTTTATACGAAGCCCTATAATTTTTGCAGTTTATCTTTAGAACAGTATTGAACTAGAAAATATAATTGCGGTTTAAAAATTGAATTTTGCCTAACAAAACTTATTAATGTTTCAGGATTCCTGAAGTTTGGTTAGAAAATTGGAGAATGAGCGCTTTTGAGGTTCAGTTTTTGTAAAATTAAATGATGTTTATGCCCCAATCACATTGTTCACATTATCTCATGACAAACGAAACTTATTAATGTTTCAGGGTTCCTGCAATTTGGTTAGAAAAATGGAGAATAAGTGCTTTTGAGATATTAGTTATTGTAAAATTAAATCATGTTTATGCTCCAATCACATTGTTCCCCTTATGTCATGAAATACAATACCTATTCGGTAATAAAATTAATACAGCAGTAATTTCTCAAACATTTTGGGAGGATTCTTTATCTTGATTTTCACTCAGTACAAAATTTGAGACGATATTGTTGAATCACCATGAAACTTTTTATCAATGATATGACTTCTCTCTTCTCTTACGGATCAGGTAAGGGGTGTAATATGAATATACAAATTGACAGAAGAAGTCGCTAATCTCCAATGAATTATTTGTTGAATAGAACTTGGAACTTTTTAAGTTCACGAAGGATTCAAGGTTCTCATTAATGGAAGGATGGCATGTTCGTATCTCTAATGTCTTGATATCATAAATTTTCTTTTCTCCTTTTAGATTTCTGGCAGTGTAATATCTGCATTCTTTAGGTCTCTTGCTGAGTTTCTTTCTGACGTTTGATATTGCAACTTTTTATTCCTCTCAAGGCCGAGGAATGTATGTTACACTGTTTCGATTTCTAAAACTTTTTATTACCATAGCTTGTGCTCCTTATTAATGATTTTTGGTACAGATAAGGTGAATCAATTTATTTTAATATGAATATGCTAATTTTTGAGCATAACGGCATTTTATGGTCTGATTTGAATATGAGGAAAGTTTATTCTGCGTTCGTAACGTAAAAATATCGAGAATATATTTCTTTACTTGAGTTAACTCGCAAAGGTATGTCTTGTATGTATTTTGCATACTCTAGATGGCGCTAGTGTATTAGTATTATCTTTGGAGTCTCTGTGTATAACGAATATAGATACTTGACAGATTTGGATTCACTAGCATACGTTGCACTGACGAAAACCAATCAGTTTGAAACGTGCGCATGTTTGCAATTTGCCTCTGTGATCTACTAAACCTTGTCGAGTTTGTTTGAGTATAGAATTGTTATACAGATGTATGTTATACTGTCTCGATTTCTAGAACTTCCATAGCTCATACTCCTCATTAATGATTTTTGGTAGAGATCAGCTGAATTAATTTATTTTAATATAAGATATTAAGATTTTGATTTTTCTTCAAATATCTAGCCATCTGTTTAGATTTTTGTCCCATGTACGGTAAGCAAATAAACTTTTCATTTTTTTATTCTGATTTGTTGGTAAACTAATGACATAGATTGCTCTAATTTGATTTTATTCAGTAGTTTGTCAATGATTGATGGGTTATACCCATTACTCACTTAATTTGTTTTATTATATTCAATTCTATTTCAAAATTCTCCTGTGACATAGGTACATTAACTAGTCTATACAACATACTATTGTATGCTGCTTATTTATGGGACAAGGAATGATTTGAAGAAGAATGTATTGTGCAATCTGTGTGTGTTAGTTTACGGTAAATCAAAAAATTATGTCTATTGTTAATTTTAGTTATTTTCAAGTCTAAAAAATTTATGCTATTATTTTGTTCTTCTTCGTGAGTATATTTTATCGTAGGGTATATCTAGTTGATAAATTCTAAGAATAACGAAATTTGTCTGTCTAGACGTACCGACGAATAGGCAATTAATGTCGTCAACGAAACGGTACCAATAAATCAAATACTTGAAAAGGGGGTGTTCTTTTATTTTGTTTTGTAGGAAATCCATAAATATTTCAGCTAATATAGGACTTGGTGGATTTCCCATCGTAAGGTTTTCGTTATCCTCGTAAAATATTCCATTAAACAAGAAATAGTTTTGTGCAATGCTTACATTGAGAATATCCATTATTTCTTGTTTAATTACCGGGTTTGTATGATTTTTCAATAGCAGCATTTATACTAATTTTTTTGTTTGTCTTATAGGTACGCTAGGAAACAGGTTTTTTACGTCAAAAGAGATTAATTTAGCATTGTTTGGAATCTGTATATTTTTTATTTTGTCTATTAGATGATATGAATTTTTTATTGATAATTTTGCGTGAGGGTTGATTTCTATTTGAATAATTTTCATCAATTCTTGAGACAATTTATATGATGGAGCTGAAACTACTGGTCTTATTGGTTTGTTCTCGTTATGTAATTTAATAATTGAATACAGAATTGGTGGTTGGGGGTTTATTCGCAATAATTTAGAATTTATAATTTTTTATTACTGTTTTAACTTGGTTTTGGTATTTTGTAGTAGGATCTTTCTTAATAATTTTGTATTTATTAGGATCTAAAAATTAGGTTGTTTCGTTTATATATTCATTTCTATTGATTGCAATCACTGTATTTCCTTTGTCAGCTCTAGTAAAAACTACATTACTTTCTAAGGTTTTTTTCCGTATTGTTCCTACCGTAGTGTTATATGTGTTTTTATATGGCGTTGTTCTATTTTTCGAGATACTTGAACTAATAACCTTTTTCCAAAAATTTGATTTCATCTTTAGTAAATTTTGCATTGGACAAATTCATGAATTTATGATAAAAAGGGGGATCCGAAAATTTTGTTCTAGTTTGCAACTTTGAGTTTGGTGTTTTTTTTTTGGCTAGTAGATTTTTTCTTGAGCGTTAAATATTTTTTGTGAATGATGGTGTTGATATTATGTCTGATATTTCTATCTAAATCATCGAAAAAGATATTATGGACTCTACGGGTGAATTCTGTATGTACTACCTTAAGGTATACCATGGATATGTCTCTCATCTGGTGAGATGAAGAACAAAAAATCAGGAGTGAATAGGTTCACTTGTGGTACATGCCCATATGTATGTATACATTGGTCAAACTGGCAGATCTTTCGAGAGTAGGATTCATGAATATCAGAATTCATTCTTTAAGAGTAAATCAAATTTACTTATGCCAGGCATCTCCAAGAATCGGCACACGATTTACAATAATTTTGAAGTTCTCCCTATCGAGAACAAATGCAATACACTGGACCTTTTAGTAGTACTAGAAATAAACCGACACCATTAAAAGAATATTTTCCTGAACGACCAAACAGATGTGAACCGATCTCCGTTATTGAACCTTTTTCAATAACTTCTGAAAATTCCCTAAAAACTCCATTTTATCACGTATTTTGTCAGTCAAACTTGTATTTAAGGAGAAAGATTTTGTAGGAATAGTTAGTTACCATACTCAACCGATGAACTTAATATGTAATTGACGAAGCAATTGTTGTGAACAATAAATATAAGCGGAAATAAAGTATTTTACTTCAAATCATATACGATGAACGAAACAATCATTAATTTGAAAAAAAAATGGACAAATTTCAATTACAATGTATATATAAACTCAATTCCTTAGATTGCTCAAAAATCTTTATTGATAGAACAGGTAGAAATTTTAGAATACGTTTATAAATCAATTATATACGTTGATAAATCAATTTAATAATTTTATCTAAACAAGTTTATTCTGCTATTTAAATGATATTCAGAGTAGTTTTTGGGATGTTTAGGGATATTGTATCCCTATCTGAGGGCTGCTCTCTTGGTATTATATGTATATTTTAAAATTAATTTTATTCTTTATTTGAATGCTCAGGTTAAATATTTGAAGAGTTGGCTTGGATTTTGATGTTGAATATGCCATCAGCAGATAACAGAATTTTTGCTAAGCTATAATATAATTGTGTCTCATTTCAATTTTGAATTAAATGCGTTAAATGAAAATGGAATATATTGAGAATTTATCTATAGGACGGGCCAAAAAAAATTCAGTTGACGCCTATTCCCGGATTTTACCATAGGGTAAAGTAGGGTAAGATGACGAATAGGGTGAAATGATGAATTCAGTATTTCTCACAATTAATCACAGATAGAGCATCACCTTATAACTAGCATATGTGTCTTTGGAGGAGGATTGCCCTACGCACTACTCTGGACAAACGCACTTGTACTCGGAGATAGGTTGTGATGAAAAGTTTCAAAACAACAGTGTTTATGTAATTTTTGTTAGTCAGAACATATAGAATCGGAGATCTGATGTAAGTTCTTCATCCTTTTCAGTGTAATATTTTGAAAATATGACCTTATACCTATCGATTCATGTAAAATCCATTTAGTTCATAATATTATTATTATTATTATTATTTATGGCGAGCGGGCATCTGTCCACCCTACCACTGCGTCCGCACGGACTATTGTGGTTCACCCCTAATTTATATCTCCCCGACGAGATCCAGTTTTTGGATAAAACCGATAATCTTGTTCAGGGGTAATTTTTTCAGTTCGCTGTGGGCTATGAAAGCCTGGCCAAAGACCTCGAATCTGATGCGACTCACCGCTGGGCACTCTGAGACGATGTGCATGGCTGTTTCAGTGTCCTCAAGACACAGCCTGCATTCATTGTCTTCAGCCAGACCGATTTTTTGTGCAAATGCACTTTCAGTCTGCAGTGACCTGTCATAATTCCGACAAGTGTTCTCAGTTTGGCCCAATCCAGACCTAGCGCTAGGTTCACCATCTTTTTGTTCGAAGCTGTTCCAAGGAACAACTTCGAGTGTTTCAGGCCAGAATGGCTCCGCCAGAAAGACTCTAGCCTTGAGTTCATTCTGCCTGTTATCGCCTCGTTAGCCACGTCATGTGGTATTCTCAGGAATGGTTCCGGTCCTACCAGAGGCAGCGCAGCTCCAGCAAATGCCAGCCGATCCGCCTCCTCGTTACCCCAATAGTTTGAGTGGCTCGGTATCCAAACCAGAGTGACTCCGTTATACATACCGAGCCTGTTTAAAGCCGTGCGGCAACTCCAGACTGTTTTGGATGTAAAACAGCTGGATTCCAGAGCTTTTAGTACTGACTGACTGTCAGTAAATATTTTGATTTTACCGTGGTGGATTTGCCGTTTTATCAGCAGTTCCGCCGCGGTCTCAATGGCAAATATTTCTGCCTGGAATATGGTTGCGTTTTGACCGAGACTCAATGAGATGTTAATTCTCGGTTTACTCCCATAGACTCCCGCTCCTGTTCCGTTCGTCGTTCGCGAGCCGTCTGTGAACAAGCCAAGGTCGGTTCTCAATAGAACCTCAGCATGCTGGGTCCATTCGTCCCGGCTGGGGACGATTACATTGATATTCCGTTCCTGGCTCGTGATTTTTGACATTAGATCCGAGGGCATCGATAGGATACTGTTCGTTAAAAGCTCGTCCAGCAGTCTTGAGCCTCCCATCACTATTGCCTCTGGCCTGTCAATCGCCAGTTGATATAGTTTGTATGTGGTCCGTTCCGCCTCCCTCTGTACGAGTAGGTGCAGGGGTGGTAGATTTAGTAGGACCTCCAATAGTATACGAGTATTATCTGTCAATTGCTGGTTTTGTGAAAATACGTGAGGGGGGAAGATTATGAACTTCTAGTTCATTTTCAATGAATAAATAGGTAGATTTTAAGTAATTGTGTCTTTAATTCATTTTACTTTTAGACGTCACGTAAAGCATCAACATGCCACGAACATACAAAAAGACTAGTGACAGAAAGAAGTTGGAAAATGAAGACATGGAGGCATCTATATCAGATATCATAGGCAAAATATCAAGTTGGGCCACTGCTGCATTTAAATACAAGATACCTGAGCCTATGTTGACAAGATATTTCAAAAGAAGAGTTCATTCTTTGGAATGAGAAGGAATTTAAGTGCAATTCCCACAAAATTTAGGAAGATTGAAAAAGACCTTCCCTGCTGCACAAGTGGAAGAGCTGAAACAATTTGTGATTGATATTGACAAAAGGGCCTTTGGTTTAACACGAAAACAGTTTGCTTAAATATGTTTTGACTACGCTGAAAAAAATGGCCTTAGCCATAGATTTAACATGGATAAAGGAATTGCTGGTGAAGATGTCAAATTGAAATACTCTTTCACAGCTGAACAAATTTATAATGTTGATGAAACAGGGTTTTCTACTGTAGCCACAAAAATTCCGAGGGATATCACTCCTGTTGGTACCCGCCGAATGATAAAAATTTCATCAGCTGAACGCGGGGTCACAGTGACATGTGTGTGTGCTATGTACGCCAGTGGAAGTTACATTCCCCCATTTTTTCTTTATCCAAGGGTAAGAATGAATTTGAAATTTTTAGAAGGATGACAGCTTCAAATTTTCTGAACTATTTAAGATATTCTGTCTCACACACCCGACCAAGTACTACACATCCACTTCTACTCCTTACTTCTACACGTTACTATTGAAGCTTTTTAATTTCGCAGAGAAAATGGAATAGTTATGCTGTGGTTTCCACTTAACACGAGCCACCGTTTGCAGTCCCTGGATGTGGGATTTTATGGCCCTTTAAAGACGGCCTACAGTGGGGCATGTGATGACTTTTTGTTATCCAACCCAGGCATTTGCATTACAATGTACCAAAAATATTTTGCAACGCAAACCTGCACTTAGAGCTTCAGAGATTGAGACTTTTGATAGTAACATTTCCAAGAATGAAGACTTTCAGTCTTCAATGACCACTGATATAGAAATTCTTGAACTTTCCACCTCTGTGTTAGAACGTCGGCTAGAATCTTCCTCAGTAATAAGTGAGACAGCATTTTCGTCTGATGTGAGTGCAGACCAACAAGCTTTCCCTCAGCCTTTGACCTACCAACCTATGGATTCAACACCATCTACTTCTTCAACACTTCTCCCACTTCCAATTGCAAGTAAAAAGACTGCCAGAAAACAAAAAAAAAAGTTACCATCATTGCTTTTAGCGGTAACTCCTGTGAAAGAAGCGTTGGAATATAAAAAGAAGGAGCAAGAAGAAAAAGAGTTGAAAAGGCAAAAAAAGTTGACTGAGAAATCAGAGAAAACAAAAGAGCTGAAGAAAAAGACACATCGACGTCAACTTGTTTTTTCTTCATCTTCTGACGACGAGCTATCTGATCCTGTTCTTTATATAAACACTGATGATGATATGGACCCTTCATATTCCGACTGTGCATTATATGCATAAGGGTTATGTTATTTATTTATGGTGTCCACTGAACCAATTATTTTTGAAATTCCAGATCGTGCGTTCGTCATCTTAACCCCACCTATAAGTCATCTTACTCCATATGAGGGGAAAAATGACGAATATTTAAATTTTTGAAAAAACCAATATTCCACCGTTTCGCGATAAGAAGGACAATAGACGAAAAAGTATACAGTTCGACAATATATAAAAGAAGTTCTCATCAAATTTTTAGTTATGAAATCCCTTCACAATAGCCAGAAAAAATCTTAGAAGCTTAACTTCGTCAACTTACCCCACTTTACCCTACATTATTTCCAAAAATAATGAAGCGATGATTTGGAAATTGAATTTGCCTCTGTAAGAAAGACTATCTAGCAATAAGGAAATAGCGAAAATATCTGCCGACTGCTGAGTCATCGTGCTCTAAATTCTAAAAGTGGCGACGTAACGACTGAACGTCCATGACCTTCTTCAGCATCGATTTTACGTTCGTCAGATCTTCTCAGCTTTACTCACAGGCCCTTTCCGGGGTGAGATTTTCCGTCAAACACTTAGTGAAGATATCAATTCCATCCCATCCGTTAGTACGAATATTTTCTGCGCTAAAAAGAAAACGCGGAAAATCGTTAGATCATATAGGTCAGGGTCGGCGCGACAGGGTGTGGGTCGAGTATGCGTAGCAAAGACCGAAGAAAGGAGGTGTTCCGATGATGATTTCATCGGACACTCCTCTGAATATTTCATATTTCATTCGCCTAAAAGGAGGAAATTATGTTGCTCATTCCTAAGTTTACTGCAAAATTGCGATTTGTGACATTGTACTAAGTGGGGGATACAGCAAAGGTTTACTACTAAAAAAATAATAATGAATTTTAGACCCAGTACAGGATATTTGAAAGATAAGAAAAGATATAAATTGTTTGAGAGTTCATGAAGGATAAATAAACGAATGAGTTGAAAAAAATTTTAGACTAGAAACTTTGGGATTATAATTAATCTTATTGTTAAAGTATATAAATTGAAAATTCTATGAAGAAGTATTTGCACATTACAGAATAATAGCTAAAATTAATTCACCGGAACCTTTTCAGATTTTAATCTGAATAAATCTCATGAAAACATTTAAAATTAAATTTTAAAACATATCCTAAATACAGTGTATCACTTTATAGACATATTTATTATTATCACATGTGGTGGAAATTAACTAATAAAGAATCAAAAAAAATATAAAATAATGAACAAATTATGTGAACATCACCTTATACATACATGTGTTTCGATTGCATATTAAAGAATCACAAGTTCCATCACCAAAAAATGTCAAACATATAATTCAAAAAGGCCTTTTTAAATTTTCCTTTTAAAAAAAATATATAGCACATTCTCCAGAGAAAGAACCTGATACATTCGGACCTGAAATCTCTTCAGTAAGGAGTTATTTGAATAAACAAAATAATCATTTAAAAATATATAAAAATACCTTTTTTAACACAACATATTTCTGCAACAACTAACCAATTTTGGTATACGCATGGCCTGTACGAAAATTAGGTTATATCACAGAAATATACAATGAAAGAAGATACTAGACTCTGCATTAGATAACCGGCACGTGCATGTGATGTGATACAAAGAAATATCAAAGTATATAAATTGAAAATTACTATGAAGAAGTATTTGCATATTACTGAATAATAGCTGGAATTAATTCATCAGAACCTCTACAGATTTTAATCTGAATAAACCTCATGAAAACATTTAGAATGAAATTTTAAAAACATATCCTAGATACACTGTATCACTTTATAGACATAAATATTAATTTGTTTCAATTATGATCAACTAACAAATAGTAACGGCTGAAACTGTCCAATATCAATTCATGGTTTGCTAAGTGGAGACTGAAAGCTAATCCAAGCAAATCTCAACTAATAATATCCAACCACAACATCGAAGTCCAATCCCAACTATATGGATAAATAACAAAACAGTAAAACCAACCCCATCAATAAAATATTTTAGAATTCAAATAGACAACAAAGCAAACACGAAACTCCACGCAAAAAATGTTGGGAAAAAATTGTCACTAGAGCAAAACACTTTAGATGCCTGACATAAAAGGACCAAGGAATCAACATGAGAACAGCAGCAATTATTTACAAATCCCTATGTAGACCAATACTGAAGTATGGACATCCATTTCATGCGAATTTCAGAGAGTCGGTGATGAAAATTCTGGAGTTAGCTGAAAAACATCCCTCAGAACAAGGATTGAACCTACCAGAGAGCCATTCAAAAAAGTGAACAAGAAATTTATGAGGAGGCTAGAAGAATTAGAAGACATAAGTATTCTCATGCATAACGATCTGGTAGAACACTTTTACTGAAAATTCCCAACTTGCACTTTACTACGAAAACTAAGAAGTTCCTAAATATTGTCAATATTATATACTTATATTAATAATAGTTTATTTGCCCATAATTAATAAACAATATATATTGTTAGTACACTTAAAATACTGTAAATTTTATTATCGGCTGAAGGTCGATGGACATTTGATTGTGTCAATAAAGAACATCGTGAATTCTACCAGGTTTTCGTATTGCTATGTGAGCTTGGCTCTTTCACCAAGTGACTACTCAGCAGTCTCCACAGTCTGCCCCCAGAGGCAGAAAGTGTGAAAAGGATTACGCCATTTCATCGCGCGAAGCGAGAACCCATCCGAAGAGATGAACGCACCAGCTTCCAGTTTGGGCCTCGCCTCGAAAGCCGAAACCGTCTGACAGGTAGCAGCGAAGCACTATCTAACCTCTACTGGCTCTGCAGGTCACTACCCGAGTGGATTTGTGCCGCAACTCACTCGCCGGAAGGGCTTCTTATCAAACCACCCGAACGAAGTCCCATGAACTGAGAAAATACCAAGATTGATGACTCAATTGATCCTGGTACGAGCACCGTCTACACGGCCTGTACGTCATGACTCACCGAACCTATAAGAAGTCTTTTGATTGATCCTCGCGTCAAGCACTAACGGCTAAGCCATTTCGTTGAGATCCACAAACCCTAAATTGTTACGCATCGATCCGGGGCCAGGACAGACCGATCGAACCGTCAAGTCCCGCTAAACCCTGAGTCATTTTATGAGAATATCCCGAACATGAGGGTCTGCGAACAGATAAATGAAATACGTCCCTAGTTCAGCATGTGGACTTTCAACCACTGGCCCCTCGAGTCCAACACCAATGGGGTGGCCAGGTGGTACAAGTAACACCTGTGGGCATCCACACCTGTGGATGCCCACAGGTGTGGATGCCCCCCGAGATAACGCAGTATGCTACATAACGCACTCGGCCATTGGACAGAAAAATCCGGAGATTTACTGCAATAGGGTAGAGTACGCTAGTTTTAAGGGAGAAGCCCTGTGCTGCGACAGACTCCCTGTCACTGAGTTAATCAACCGTCTCGGCAAAACTAGGACCCCATTCGGAGATCTTCCACTACACAGGTCCAGTGACTGGCGCGAATGGCATTACTTTAGGCATCGAGACTTAACCCTCCATTTCGCCGGGACGAGACTAGGGTCCTAGTCAAGACAAGCGCACCCATCACGTCAAGATATAATGCCCGGGGTGCGTATCAATAAAGAACAGTTATCTATCTTTTTTTTCGAATAAAGATATATTGATTAACCGGTGTAGATTGTAGGTTTATAAGGGGTTACTTCACACCGCCACCTTAGTGACTTTTGTGCCCCCCTATCAAAGCTCTACTACAGCTCGCCTTCCCATATTCAGAGTTCCATTAAACTTCAATATCTGGAAGGGCTTCAGATAGGTAACATCCTTGTTTGTACAGGTTCCTTTATCAAAGCATTTTTTGCATTGGAGTGTAATCGCGAGGTATTCGGTAACTAAGTGATCTGGTGTTTCTTCCACCTCCCCACAGAATCTGCAATCTTCAGTATCTGCTAACCCCATTTTCATCAAATGCCTTCTCAATAAGTTTTGCCGGACTATTGTGTGTCATTTTTTCTTCAACATTTTTATGATTGAATCTGCATCATATCCATTGTTAACTGCTATCTGTTCGATAATTTCTATTTCCTCACAATGTTTTTTTCGAATAAAGGTATATTAATTAACCGGTGTAGATTGTAGGTTTAAAGGGGTTACTTCACACCGCCACCTTAGGGTATATTGTGGCCCCCCGATTAAAGCTGTACTACAGCTCGCCTTCCAGATTCAGAGTTCTAATGAACTTCCAGTATCTGGAATGGCTTCAGATAGGTAATATACTTGCTCTTAAAGGTTTCTATTCAAAAGCATTTTATGCATTGGCTTGTAATCATGAGGTATTCTGTAACAAGGTATTCCGGTGTTTCTTCCACCTCCCTACAGAATCTGTACCAGTCAGTATCTGTTAACCCAATTTTCATCAAATGCTTTCTGAAGTGACAATGCCTAGTAAAGAAGCCAGTGAGGAGGTGAATCATGTTTTTACTGAAGTCCAGGTACATTTTAGATGATGCTGTATCGTAGTTCCTAAGAAAAATTTTGGGGGAATCCAGCACTTGAAGATTTCGCCAGAGTGTCTTCCTTTCGGTTCCTTCCTTCGTTCGGACCTCTTCCTTATAGGTACATTTTTCTATACCACATAAGTAAAGGGGATCTGAACTCTTTTTCTGGCAAGTACATTGACCTCCTCATTTACTTCGATCTCTTTGTGATCGGAAACCTTCACTAAGAGACCCCATTGTTTTTACCTACATCATTGAGTTTTCTTCTGAATTCTCATATCAGTTTTGGATCAATGATATAGGAGCTTAGATCTTTAAGAGCAGCTTGACTAGAGTGGATAGCTATATCACATTTTTGATAGTTTCTTTTTAAGTTCATTCTCACGAATCTTCCAATTGCAATTATTTCTACCTGAAAAACGCTCGGGTAGGAGTCTTAAGGATAATGAGTATTTGGTGCCTGGCCCCGACACTCTGGCTCCAGCTCCTGTGATGGGTTTTTTTACTGTATGTGTACCATTTGATGATATTAGTTCTGAGAGTTTGGGTGGTGGATTCCCTTCACATTCTTCCCTTCTGCTCAGCATCTAAGTAAAGTTCTTTTCGATGCTAATTTTCTTGATCCTTACATCACAGGGAAAATTTGCTTATGAAATATATTCGGTAAGAGAGTACTGGAATTTCTGGTTTTTTACTCTCAAAATACCTGTACGTTCCCTGGATATTTTGAAAATGACCCCATAAACGAATCTATTTATCACTACATGGAGGAATGTGAGATCAATGATGATCTCTAGTGCCCTTATAGTTGAACATGTCCCATAGCTCCAGTGATGCACGCACAGGTGAGTCTTTGTACTTTATTAAGGGTTCTTCTCGTAGCGTTAAGACTTGCTTCAGTATGGCAAACTATTGACTCATATGTCATTATAAATATTTAACTTCCGATTTTTATTCTATGAAATCTCCGTTCAAAGAAAGATATATTTCATAGCTGGCAGTTTCTTCTTCCGGGTAATTGGAATGAATGTAGTCTAGTCAACCCCATTGACAAGTAACATAAATGAATAATTTTAAGGCCCTCTTGTAGTTATTCACATAGGAGTGCCGAAAATATCCCAATATTTTTCTGGCAATTTATGATGCTATAAGGTAGTTATTACCCATTCTCGTAAATATTTTCCGAGCAATGTTCCAATCCTCCTTTCGGAAGGAGTTGGTGTAGTTCACTGCGGTCTCAATGTTCATCTTGGATCACTATCTGGGAATATAAATTATTTGATGAGAGAATCGATCGTTCCTCTTCTCCTTCCGTGTATGAACCGTCAGGCTTTTTACGCGACATTTTGGGGTAATTTCCTCCTTTTGCTATGACTTGATGCAATCTGCCGCTGCAGGAACGAAAGTAATATTTTAACAAAAGGCTTGAAAGATAAGCCTTTGGGCCTTCCTAATATCCCTCTTATATTGTGTAAGTTTTTCAGTGTACCCCTGCCAGCTGTAATTTCTCATTCCACCAGGGAGAGCTGCCTTACTTGATTCAATCTTTGGCAGTGGACAACTGGAGTCAAAAACTTCCATTATTGCCATACTAATCTGTTCGATCTTTGGTTCCAGATCATGGTGCACATAGTGTTTATCCATTTGGCTCGATATGTGCCAAATTACCTTTAAATAGCTTCTATACAGAGATCCTTTTCCTGATCTTTCCAATTGAGGAAGTCGAGGTGGCATATCCCTCTACTTCTACGATAATCTTGTAGTCAAAGAGTGATGATAGGTCCATCACAAACATTAGCTGTTATTTGGTCAAGGGCCTCTTCTCGACCTCCCGTATTAAAAGTGGGGGTATTTTTATCTTGTTGTGCCCTAAGAGATATTCTAGTAAGTACTTACCTCTAAAATTGTCATTAGTACTTCCTTAGACAATATTATGCACTTTTCCATGACACCCATTTATCATTGGCAACCGTCTGTTATTGCAGTAGTTCACTAGCTCCTGCACTTCTATTAATAGTGTTATTGGGCCGCTTCAGCAAAATATCGAAATCAATGATGTTTCGGTGAATAGCTCAGTGGGAGAGCATCGGGCTTGTGACTGGGAGGTCCAGGTTCGAATCCTGCTCAGGTAGAAAAAAAAATTTCTAGTTGGACGGGTATCTGCCACCATTGCACTGTTGGGTCAAAAATTAATAGTGGGGTAACCTAAAGTGGCGCAAGATCGCAGTGACAAAGCCTACCCAGAACTCGCACAAGCTGAAAAAAGCTTCTGAGGGATCTTCACAGAAGATCTAGGAGTATCTGGATAATAATAAATAAATAAAATACTCCCGACATTGAGGCTAACCAATATCAGAACCAGGATTCGAGACATGTACTCTGAAACACATATAATAAATGATATTTCTCACGAGCACACAGACCCATGGATATACTTGCCTCTGGTGGTGAATCAACCTAGAGTCCTGTCATGCCAAACCTTGGATTTTGCCTTTTTTGTTTATCCTGTATCAGAACAAAACCTTATTGCATTTTAGTAAACAACCTTGCTATCAGATCCAAACCACCCTTCGCGTGATGCAGGTTTACTTGCGCTGTATTTGTAAAGGTAATTGTTCTTATTCTAGAAGATGAGAGGTTTATCCTGTCTCTCCTCGACATCCATTTAAGCGTAATTCTATGCGGAAATCGAGCAAGTTTCATTTCTCCGTGTGAGACCATCAACCCTTAAACAGCTCTGCCCAGCATCTCGGTATATCCAAGAACTCTCAGCAGCCCCAGGCGCTTCAGCGAAACCGGATGAGGTTCAAGGCCGGTCTAAACCAGAGCGTTCTTTTGAGGCTTGCATATTGGATTCTTGGGATGTGAAGAACATCTTTAAATCTTCCGAATCCACCGCAAGTTGCTTCCCTTTTCCTACTCCCGAAACAGTGACACGCCCATAACGAAAGTTCAGGGCATCCTCCGATTAGTGAAAAATTCGAATCTTGAGTAGTTTCCTTTTTGCTTCTCTTTTGGACTGTAAACCCTCCACATACTGATGCTGATAACGGCGTTCTGCGCGTCATCGATTCTATGTGGCTTTTCGGGGAAAAGCAGTAATGGTGGCTGGTTTCGGAATATCGTTGACACTTAATTCACCAGTTCGGGGCCTTTCCACGAACTCATCTACGGCGCTGACCTTAAAATCCAGTCCGCTGATGCTCGAGATTCACATTACACCAGCATCGCACCAGTGAAGCTGCTCCATTTTAGCTTATCCTTACCTTTGCGTAGCTCTATCATTAGATTGTGCTCCAGCAAGAAGAGTTATTCTGCTTCCAACTTGGGCATTATTCCAATAGCGCTCGCAAGTTTTAGAGCTGCTGCATTACTAGTGACTTGCCCAAATTTTGCTCTAGCTGTCTTCTAGTTTTTGGGGTGCATAGCCCAAAAGATATGAACGCCAATGAAAGAGTTTTAACTGTGTAACTCGGCGTGCTATGTTGACATGATCAAAAACGTCTTCTGACCTGAGTTACCACGAAGACAAGTTCCAGTTACACGTGTCTGGTTCCAGCAAGATCAAGCAACATCTCACATTGTAAACGCATGTTTACATTTATCTGTCGCTTTTCCTCTCCGATTACTAGTATAAGTTCCTGGCTTCGCCTCCAGGTGGCGCTGTTGCTGTTGGTTCCTTATTCTTCACCTTGGCGAGATATTTGAAAGATGATGGAAGTGTTCTTCTCTAGTTCCCGATTCATTTTTAATGCCGATTTAAGCATTTCTTTTGATGTTTTTTCCGTTTCTTCTTCGCACAGCCGATCCATTAGTTTTTGTTGCTGTAAAATTGTAACGAATTTGTCCTTGAATTGGTTTCCTTATTCTTGTGAACCACTTACTAATCGTTTTACTGTTTACAGTTGTTGTCTACAGTAATAGAATTTCATACTTTCTCTTCATTTGGAAGTTTGCGGGCTGAACTGCTTCTTTAATCTCACAAAGTTTTATATAGGATTTCTCTTTCGGCAGCTTCGGGTGACACAAGTCTTTCCATAATTTGTACGTTGAATCATCAACCGATTTTATTGCCTATTACCCATTTTCATCCTCAGTCCTGTTTGAGCAGTTATGCTGTTCTAAACGTTCACTATAGATGATCCAATCGTCAAAAGTACTGTCACATTCATGAACGTGACCGATTATTCCGGTAGCCATTAGGAGGTTTTTTTATTCAGATATCCCTTGTTGCACTTTTCACTATTTTGACCCATTGTCCTCGCCTTGAGTTTTGAAGTTCTTACTTTTTCTTCATATAATTGTACTTAAATAAATGAAGAAATAAAACAGAAAAATCAGGTTTATTGCTTATAATCAGGATGGTTCGAATAGAAACAGAAATAGTAGAGCTTCGTCCTAGTCTCCTAGTTTGTCACTTATCCGAACAATGTACACATGTTCTCCATAGAACACCATTACACTTACCCTTTTCCGTGGGGATCTCCACTTGGTCTTAGCGAAGTTTTGCATAGTGAACTCTGTAACAGATACAAAATAAATATTTGTGCGGAACATAGTCGAATCTGTGGACCAACCTGATTGTGTAGATGTTTCCCTGATTCCACCTCTACGAAGCCAAGGGTCCTATAAGAGTTCAGCCCAACATTTGATTCATTGCTTTCGGAATGTGTTCCACTTTGGAAATGGTATTATATATGTTCCTGAAAGTTACTTTTTATAAGTTCTTTGTAGATGCTCTTGAAATTTTGTCTTTGTCTCAATGGCAATGAAGGTATAGGACCCTACTACAATATATCCCTGAGTTTTTTTGAACTTAGCTAACTTAATAACTTTCTGAAGTTATAGATAATTTTCAGTTTCTGCACCTCTTGTTCACGTATCGTGTGGATATCAGACGAGAATGTAATCTCCAAACTGAAACCGACTGAAATTATTTTCAGAATCCTCCGGCTCATTGCCTTGAGGTTATTTTGTATTTCTTTGAGCAGAATGAGGTTTTTTGAAAACTCTCTGATGTTTGTAGGTCATCGAGCGTGAGCCATTTTTGATGAGGAATTTAATCTTCTTTTTTGCGGCCCCCCATAGTTTCGTCCTTCAGTATTGGTACATGAAGATGCATACAGATTAATAATCTTCTGTAGGCATTGGAGAGTTTATTTCTCACCTTCTTGTAGGGTTAACATTTTCTAAATACATACATTAGTAGCTAGGGCGATGAGTGTCATCTGAAGAGGTGCAAGTTCTTCCAAGGAGGCAACATGTACATTGCAAGGTACCCAGAAATTCATACATAATAACGAATTTGGTACCTTTAAAGTCATGTACCCCTTGGATTATGTTGTTTAACGTCAGATTGGGATATTTCAAGTGATTTCCTTTCCAACTCCATTCAGACAATTAATCTAAGATCTTCTACATTCCAGAAACGAAAATTACCATTACAAATCTGAGATCAGAATGGGGGTTTTAAAGAACCTTGATTCCAGGCAAAACTTTTTGCCATTGAGACCACAGCAGAACTGCTGATAAAGCGGCAATCTCAAAATATTTACTGATAGTCAGTCAGTACTAAAAGCTCTGGAATCCAGCTGTTGTACATCAAAAACAGTCTGGAGTTGCCGTACGGCTATAAATAGGCTCGGTATGTATAACAGAATCACTCTTGTTTGGATACGGAGCCACTCAAACTATTTGGGTAACGAAGAGGCAGATCCGCTAGCGTTTGCTGGAGCCACGGTGTTTCTGGTAGGCCCGGAACTATTCGTGGGAATACCACATAACTAAGCGGACGATAACAGGCAGAATGAAGTCAAGGCTATAGTCTTTCTGGCTGAACCATTCTAGCCTGAAAAATTCGAAGGCGTTTCTTGCAACAGCTTCGAACCAAAAGATGGCGGACTTAGCGCTGGGTCGTGAAAGGGCCAAACTCAGAACACTTGTCGGAATTGAGACAGGTCACTTCAGGCTGAAAGCGCACTTGCACAAAATTGGTCTGGCTGAAGACGATGAATGCCGGCTGTGTCTTGAGGACACAAACAGCCATGCACATCGTCTCAGAGTGCCCAACGGTGAGTTGCATCAGATTCGAGGTCTTTGATCAGGCTTTTATAGCCCACTGCGAACTGAAAAATTAACCTCGAACAAGACTATCGGTTTAATCCAAAAACTGGATCTCTTCGGGGAAATATGAATTAGGGGTGAACCACAATAGTCCGTGCGGACGCAGTGGTAGTATGGACAGACGCCCGCTCACTATAAAATAATAATAATGATATATACCGCCTATAACTGAGCGTCCATAAACTTCACATCCGCTTATTTGGGCCGACTACCTGAGCTCAATTCAGGCAACTCGGAAAATTTAATAGTGAACATTATCTCAATCCTGACCAACCAGAATCTAACAAAAATAAAAAGACTGCTGAAAGAGTTGACACAGCTGCAGAGGAACCATATCTGAAGGACAAGCTATTGACGTGACTACAAGCTATGATCTAAGTTTTTCATACAAGGGCGAAATTAAACAAAAATGGAGGCCTTCATGGTACCAACCCAGATCCAAAGTTTCTTCTACTGAACACATTATTACGAACTCTACTCCCAACATAACACAAGCACTATATAACCTCTACTGGCTCTGCAGGTCAGTACCCGAGTTGGCTTGTGACGCAACTCACTCGTCGGAAGGGCTTCTTATCAAACCACCCTAACGCAGTCCCATGAACTAAGATAATACCAAGATTGATGACTCAATGGATCCTGGTACGAGCACCGCCTACACGGCCTGTACGTCATGACCCACCGAACCCGTGTGAAGTCTTTTGATTGATCCTGGCGTCAAGCAAGTGTTGTTGCGTCCCAAACAACACGGGTTCTGACCATGCAGAGCCAGTAGAGGTTGGAAACTGCTTCGCTGCTACCAGTCACGGTATAGGTTCTTGGACTGAAGCCAAAACTGGGAGCTTGGTGGGTTCAATTCTTCGAAGTGGTTCTCGCTAATGCACGATGATAAGGCGTAAACCTGATCACACTTTCTTCTTCCTGGACAGATTGTGGAGACTGCGGAGTAGTCACATGGTGAAAGAGTCATGCCCACATGCCAGTAACCTAACAGATAGAATTCACGATGTCCTTTTCGACGAAATTGCACCAACTAAGATTTATATTAAAAAAATATGCTCAGAAAGAACAAAAGTATCAGTACAATTGCGAGTTGGGAAAGTTAGAAGTGGGTATAAAAATTAAGAAACTAATGCAATAAGCAGGGAAAAGAGCACATCTAGAGTATTGTCTCATCACTCATAGAAATGATGGTAGGTTCTTGTAGAGGAAGTTGAGTAAAATGGGAATTTATCGCAAAGCTGTACATTCTGTATTGCCACTAAGGTGAATGATCCGAATAAATTTAATATTTTTTTTGACAACTTTTACACTATGAATGACCAGATGAGAATTCAATAAACATTCAGTCTGATTCACTGTTAATGAAGTTAAATGAAAAATTTAATTGTTGTCTCACCGATGAGCATGAGATATCATTAGTCATAAAAATCGGGTGTTTTTTTTAGAACTTTCGATAGGAATAACTGTGATTTGACAGAAGGTAGAAGCCATGTTGTTTTGACATTTCTGTTCAGTAAGCATTGACGAATTATCATGTAAAGACTCACGCCGCAACAACGTTTACAAATTGTTGAAAATTATTTTCAAAATCAGTGTTCTATTCTCCAAACTTATAGAGCACTTCGTGAAATTTATGGTTCACATAATCGCCCATCAGAGCAGCTTATTCCTCGAACTATCGATAGATTTCGGACAATATTTTTTCTACTCGATGCAACAGCAACAAGATAAAGAACTGTACGTACGGAAGAAAATATCGCTGCTGTAATTCATAGTGTTGGTGATGATCCAGATTTGTCTATTCGTCGACGTTCACAATGAGTTGGACTCTGTGCATTCACCACATGGAAAATTTTGCGTACAGATCTTGGTCTACACCCAAACAATATCCAACTGATTCAAGAACTAGAGCTACTTGACCATAATAACCGTCGTTTGTTTGCTGATTGGGCCCTAGAACAGCTTGAAGTAGATCCACATTTTTATCGTAAAATTGTATTTAGTGATGAAGCTCATTTCTGGTTGAACGGCTATGTAAACAATCAAAATGGCCGTATAAGGAGTGAAAACAATCCTCAAGAAGTTATAGTGTTAATGATATGATGCTCGATATTTGTCTATTCGTCGACGTTCACAACAAGTTGGACTCTTTGCATCCACTACATGGAAAATTTTGCGTGAAGATCTTGGTCTACACCCATGCAAGATCCAACTTGTTCAAGACTAAAGGCGCTTGACCATAATAAGCGTCGTTTGTTTGCTGATTTAGCCCTAGAACAGCTTAAAGTTGATCCACTTTTTTATCGTAAAATTGTGTTTAGTTATGAAGCTCATTTCTGGTTGAACCGCTATATAAACAGGCAAAATTGCCGTATATGGAGAGAAAAAAATTCTCAAGTTCTGCAGGTTCCATTGCATCCTGAAAATGCACTGTATGGTGTGTTTTACACGCTGGAGGTATCGGTCCATATTTCTTTAAGAACGATGCTGGAGCTAATGTTACAGTGAATGGTGCTCGTTACAGATCGATTATCAATTATTATTTGTTTCAGAATTCGAATGGTGTCGACCCAGAAGTGTTTTGGTTCTAACAAGATGATGCTACACCTCATGCTGCTACCGCAACAATTGATTTAATGAAAGAAAGATTTGGCGATAACATTATTGCGAGAAATGGTCCAATTAATTGGTCTCCAAGATCATGCGACATAACTTCACTGGATTATTTTCTTTGGGGCTATGTCCAGTCATTGGTTTATGCTGATAAACCAGAAACAATAGACCTTTTGGAAGCCAACATAACTCGTATTATTGATTGAATAAGGTCCGAATTACTCGAAAAAGTGATCCAAAATTGGTCTGGTCGAATGCGGTTCCTCAGAGCTAGTCGTGGTGGACATATGCCGAAAATTATTTTTAAAACATAAATGTCATAAAATTGTCTTTCAAATAAAAATAAATTTGGCTTCAATCTTAATTTGAGTGTGTTTTATTTCAATTTAAAATTCTATCACTCTAAACAAAAACACGCGATATCATAAGATCCAATGCAAATTGGTCGGGACCAATCGAAATGATTCGATTGTGACGTGTCTACATTCAGCCGTCTCTTGTGAATATTTCTGGTTCGTGTATTCTAATTTCGCAGTTTCCTACGGCTTTTCACGGGTCTTACTGATACCTAAGATGAATAAAGTGAAGATGTGTTACAATTTATTGCAGTTGTATAAAATGATCTGGGTAAACGCAGAGATGAAAATTATGATCAATTGCTAACAGTTTAGATCTTTACGGTGTAATATAAGCATTAAAGTACAGTATTTTTACAGTTACATAGACCATTATTCTCAGAATTTGAAAGATGTCAATGGAAACCAGGTGAAAGATTTCATCAAGATATAAAGAACTATGGAAGACCATTCACCAAGGAAGATGAGATTGGTACATAATGGCATAGATTTTTATGTTTGACTCCCGAGGAAAATCTATGTCACCTAGGTGGTGTTCCGAACGTAAAGTTGTGTCCTGTTTACTCTCTTCTTGAACTGTTTAAATACTCTCTTCTTGAACAGATTATATACTGAAGGAAGCACTGGAAGCATGTTCCACAACTGGCTAGGTCGGTAAAAGAAGGCCTTCTGATAAACAGAAGTTCTCGGAGTGTTTAAATTAATTGCATATGGATGTGTTAGTCGCGCAGCCTTAGTGTCGCGTGCGAATCTGGCGGCAGTTCGCATTATTTTTTTGTGTTGCGTTGAGCATGGAGCGTGATAATATCTATAGAACAAGCGCAAGTCGGCAACTCTCTTTACAAAGACTGAAAACTAGCAATCGTAGTCCTCTTTTCTGGATGGAAAAATAATAATAATAATAATTCTTTATTTCAAATGAGATGCTCGCCTGAACTGAAATAGTGTCTGAATACAATCAATGGTTTCTAATCTATCATTAAAAAAATCGACTAGTTCATAAGGCTCAAGATTTATAATCAAAGATTTCTTAATACTATTTGGTAAACGATTAAATATTCTTATACAACTATATGTGGGGTGATTTTCACTTATTGTTTTCTTTTGCACAGATATGATTCAATCTATTTGTGTTCATTTTCTTTTACTCCATAAACTTGAAGCTTCTGTAGCAGTTGTTCCTGGTTCATTGAGTCGTATACTTTCGATATATCCAAAAATATGGCCAGTGCTAAGTTGTCTCCTTCCAATAGTTCCAAAATGTTCTTTCTTAGTTCAAAGAATGCTGTTTGTCTATATTTTCCTTTCAGGAATTCGTGTTGTGTGTTACTGAAAAATCACAACTATTCAGAAATTCTGCGATTCTGGAGCACATTATCAGTTCGAATATTCTTATATTATATTCTCGAAAAACGGAATACCGATAGGTCTGTATATTCCAAGTTCTTGAGGATTTCATTCTTTTAGTATGAATTTGATGATAGCTGTTTTCAGTTGCTTTGGAAACATGACTTGTTCAAACGACCGTTTTAAAAGGTGTGATAGGGCACCATTTATTTCAGGTAACGCTAGTTTGATTACACTGGTGGTTATTTCGTCTATTCCACTGGTGTCTTTATATTTGAGGTGTTTCCCTATTTTCAAAATTTCTGTGAGCTGATGTTATTGAAACAATAATTGATCTCCTGCGGATTTCCTTCTTACCACATTCCTTTGTCTTCCCCTAATTTCATTGCATATTGACCACATTATCTTGTTCTTGTCATCTAATTTCCTGATTCTTTCTTCAAATTTTTGGGTTTTTTATTTCCTAATTGATTGGTCATATTTCTTTTTTGTTTTGTTATATAGTTTTTTATACATGTAGTTACACCTGCTACTTAACAGTTAAATATTTAGCTGACTTTTGCATTTGTTTATTTCTGCATTTGAAGGTATTTGCTCATTCAATTTTTGTGTAAACTTCTTCACTGGAAAAGATTCATAGAGAACTTTATTTCCAGTTAGAAATTTCAAATTTGGTTTTTTTTCGCACAGGCTTGATGGAACATCGCAAAGCTATGTATACACAGTTTTTGTTAGCATAACATTTGAAATATGGTGAATTTCTATCATTTCTTTCGGAGACATACGACAACACATCTTTCTCGTCCGCCATCTTGATGACATGGAATACAAGAGCTGTGACGAATGCTTGGGTGCTGAGCATCAAACATTATGGAATGGAATGATTCTTTATTCAGAAGGTACAGGTACATGGTAATGTGCAGTAATACATTAAGCTATTTTTACATCACGAATAAAGAAAATTATTGTCACTAAGGCATCAATATGCCAGCGCGTGACTACACTTCCTTACAGGCGAACAAGAATTGGTACCAAACAATAATTCCATTCACAAAAAACATCAACTAATATAGAATATAGTTACAATTATATAAGGTCTATAAACCTACTTGAAGATACAATATAATATTATAATATTAGGTCTGAACCAAATCTACACTAAACCATATATGCTGAAATGACATCAATAAATGAATCGCAGAACACTCTACAGCATTACATATTATTTTCTTACTTATAACAACAACATTGGATTTAACCAACTGAGCTATGTTGCAGATCAACAATCGAATACTCTGTTTAATATCGTGATATCGACTGCGAAAAGCCATTTCTTACATTCTTTTTTGAAACGTGCATGTTTGAAATTTTGTGTTTTTATGTATGAAGGGAGTAAGTTGAATATTTTGGGTGCTACATATGAAATACATTTCTGAGTTATTCTTTTGTTCTTTTTCGGAATCTCTGCAATGAATTGCGAAATTTGTCTAGTTTTATATTTTTCCATACTGAGAGGTTGTATTAAACTTTGATCTTTGGAAATATTCAGAAGGACTTTGCACGCATATAGTTTCCTCAGTGGAAGTACATGAATATCTTGGAACAATAGCTGAGAGGGATACCTTTGATTTTTGTGCAGTATAAGTTTTAGAGCCCTTCTCTGCAAAATATTCAGCGGATTGATTGAATTTTGATAGCTACTACCCCAAGCTAATAAACCGTACTGCAGGATGGACTCAAATAAGGCGTGGTAAACAATTTTCAAGTTCGATTTATTCATGAAATTTCTTAATTTTCGCAAAATAAAAATACTTTTTCGAAGTTTGGTTGCAGTTATCTTCACGTGTTTATCAAATCTCATGCCTGTATCCAAGGTTATTCCTAAATATCTAATATCCTCAACCACCGCCACCGCTGATGCACAATTACAGGTTGCATTCATATTACCAACGCAATGATTTTTGTGTAATATTATTTCTTTAAAATTTGGCCTTGTACGACTGTCCACAAAAAAAGGCAAGCATTTAGTTTTTTCCCAGTTAAGAGTTAGAAGGTTGGTATCAAGCCAAATTTTTATGTTTTTCATTGAATTCTGCATATTAGTTTTTAGTTCTTCCCAAGTTTTTCCGTTCACCAAAACTACTGTATCATCTGCATATGATATGCATTTGCTGTTCCGATCATGGTCGAGTAAATCGTTTATGTATATCAAAAAGAATATAGGGCCTAGAACAGTTCCTTGTGGGACTCCAAAATCAAATGGTTGTGTTGAGCTACTACTCCCTTGTATCGACACCTTTTGTATTCTGTTTTTTATGTAGCTTTCAACCAAATTTTGTACATTCCCGCGAAAACCTAAAATTTCTAGCTTTTGTAAAAGTAGCTCATGGTGTACGGTGTCAAAAGCTTTTCGCAGATCCAGGAAAACACCAGCTGTCGGCAATGTATTGTCAATATCCCCATAGATAGATCTCGATAGAGCTATCATTGCATCCTCAGTGCATATACCTTTCTGAAATCCGAATTGGTTACCTTTTAAGATTTTATTTCTACTCACAAAACTCATAATCCTTGCTTTGAATAATTTTTCAAAAATTTTAGCTATGTTTGATAAGAGTGAGATTGGCCGATAGTTTGCGACGTTTGATTTATCACCCGATTTGTATAAGGGTTTAATATTCGACATTTTGAAGCAGGAGGGGTATTTGCCAATTACGAAAATGTTATTGAATATATGTTCGAGGGGGCGGCTTATATAACTACATACTTTTTTAAGCAAATAAGGTGTTAAACCGTCTAGGCCAGGGGATGTGCCGTTTTTTAGCTCTCCGATCGTCGTTCTTATTTCTTGCTCACAGGTAGGATCTAAAAATAATGATTCTCTGATTTGATACTTTTTTTTGAATTCTGACAAATAGTTTGACTGTTCTAGATAATTTGTATCAATTTTTTCTGCTAACTCTTTACCTATCGACGAAAAAAAATCATTGAAACGCTCTGATTTCTCCCTATCTGTAGTTAATATGCTTCCGTCAACATTATATATATCACCTATTTGATTAACCTTTTTTGTAACATTCATTGCGCTTTTGATTGTGTCCCAAAATCTACGAGAATTATTTCCAGCTTCTATCAACTGATTTCGATAGAAATCATTTTTCGATTTATATATCAACTTATGTATTATATTTCTGTATTCTTTGTATTTTTGTCTGAGAGTGATGTTTTCTGGATTCTTCTTGAGATCTTTATGCAGTTTGTCTCTAACTTTGATTGACTCAATTATTCCATGCGTTATCCATGGTGTTCTTTTAGATTTCTCATTATTCTTTCTCTTATATGTTGCGGTATCAATATGACTTATTAAAGTTTTCATGAAATTATTTGTACTAAGCTCTGGATCTATTATGTTTATTACGTTTTCTCATTTTTCTTGTGACAGGGACTGACACAAACTTTTATAGTTCACTATTTGTACCTGTTTAGAATGCTTTATTATTTCGCCTTTAGAATAACCAATTGTTAAAACTACAGCATGATGATCAGTAATCTTAGTTTTCAATACGAACGTTGCTATTCTGTTTAAATTCCGCGTATTGTCAATAAGAACATGATCCAAACAGCTTTTTTGATTATTCACTTCCCTCGTATACTCGTTGACAAGGGATATAAAACCTGATTCATGAATTATGTCTAAATACTCATCTACTATATTTCTATTATGTTCCTTTAATATATCTATGTTAACGTCACCCATGATGAATTCTGTCTGTGAAACACTATTCATTTGTAAAAAATTTTCAAGTCCTGTCAAAAACTCGACTACATTTTGTTCTGGAGGTCTATAAACTGCTGTGAAATTACATTTGTAATCTGATGTTATGGATACACTCAATTTTAGAACAGTTATACCAGCTATGTGATGTTTTGTTATATTTGCATTCCATTTGCTTCTAATTAGAACAATCACCCCGTCGTTCTGGTTGAACTTACCCTCATTGTAAAAAATATCATAATCATTGATTTGAAAGTAGCTCAGATTGTCTATTTGCCATGTCTCGGTAAGTATTATACAATCAAAATCATAATTTAACAAATCCAGAACAACGAGAAAATGTTCAAAGTTTTTTCCTATACTTCTTATGTTTTGGCATATGATTTTAAATTCACTTTTATATTTTACAGCACCTTTATACTCATCGAAATTTTCACATATCAGTGTGTTTGATTTAGTTTCTTCCTCAATTATTTCCCCAATTTCCCTACTGTCCATTTTTTGGTTCAAACCTACTTATTTATCTTCCTTAAACCTATGATTCGACCTAAATATACCAAGTATTACAATAAACCTATCCTACCTTATTTGTTATTTTCATTATTTTTGGGATTCCCCTAATATATCTTATGCCGATGTCTTCTTCTCCTAGCGCTTTCCTTTCTTCCAGCTGGTTTTTCAGATTCCGGTAATATTCTTGCTGCTGCGGCGTTTGATCATTTGATATACGCACAGGCGAGTTCTTCAGGTTTCTCTTGTTTTTTAGGATTGCTAAAACATCCTCAGCATCTTCCAAAATAACTTTTACTGGTCTCACACTATCTTTCTTCTTTCCGAGTCGTATAATGTTTTTAACTCGTACCGACGATGAAGTTATTTTCCTCAGAATTGTGTGTGTTTCTACTTTATCGTGCTCCTTTCGTTGAGTTGCATCAGATTGTACAGACTCCGGTAGGTTATACAGGATCAGATTGGTGGATCTTTTCTGACGCTCAAACACTTCATTTACTATCAACTCGCTCTCCAAGACACTTTCAGCTTTCTTATTTTTAAGTTTCTCTACTTCAAACTGAAGCGAGTTGATCATTTCTCTCAATACTGGAATCTGCTGAAGTCCCAGTTCACAATCTTCACAAAAAAATTTTAGTTTTCTTGTTTGTAGTTGCAAACATTTAGCTTCAGTGGCAGTTAAATTGGCGCATTGTGTGTGTAAGAATCTATTGCATCCATCACACTGAAAACTTGTTTTATTTTCATTGATGTCAAGTTTGCATTTTATGCATTTCTTGTTTTCTCCCATAATAATCGACCCGAGGCCGACTCTGTATAGATATTCACAGAACTTTATCAGTCCTGTTTTTATTCGTTCTTATCACTCCGTTTTTGCCTACACTCCTCACTTATACGATGTTAGTATCTGAGTAATTTTCACAAATTTTCTTATTGGTATTCGGTCTAACTGGAAAAATTATATATCACCTTGTCAAGCTGATATTTTCCGCTACATGTCAACATAATTTTTGTACATGTTTCCCTAATATAGCTGTTAATATTTTAATTTCAACTCGGAACGATTCTTGATACACCTGCTTTCGCAAATAATCTCACATGAGAGCAGTATTCCAGTCCTGGTGTAATCTGGGCTTTAACAGTCGAGAACCTGATCAATAGAGAAATATTCCCTAGCCTTGAAAAAATATACCAGCTTGCAGCAGACTTTACAGTGTCAGTCACATGTTCCTCCTAATAGACTGAAGAGTTGACAGTCACGCCAAGAAGATGCATGGATGCATGGCTGAAATACCTGGATTTCCATCATCAAGACAGAAATCACGAACTGTGTGTTTCTAGAAAAAGTTGTTTAGGTCTTCGAAGCATTGCATTGCATAATATTCCGTCGGCCCAATTCGTTCATATATTTGAGATCTTCACCCGGGGAATCAATTTGCTGGCATCTATGGAGGTGAGACTCAACGGTGCTCAAAGGTTTGTCACTGGTGAAAGAAGACATCAGCGTGCTATCATGTGCGAAGCTATGGTTCTCGGTGGTATCAAGAAGATCGTTTATGTTGATCAAGAAGAGGGTGAGCGACAAAACTGAGCCTTGGGGCACTTCAGAGTTGAAATTATGGCAACCGAAACCATCCACGACCACACGAATATTCCTGTTGGTGAGAAAACTTTTCACCCAATGGCAGAGCTTCCCAGGAAAACCATACGAAGATAGCTTACTCAGAAGAATCTCGTGCCAGCCTTGGATATGTCAGAGCATCATACCTATATTCTCCAAAGCACTCAATATCCCTTGTTCACACTTGCGTCACATAGCTGAGGAGGTCACCTGTTGATCGGTATTTGTGAAAACCATACTGTTTGTCACTGACAAGACCTTTGCTGTTCAGGTATCTAACCATTTCGAGATTGATAGCTGCTTTCATGACTTTTGACAAAATGTATATTAAAGCTATTGAGAGGAAGTTTTATAGAAAAGGCTTCCTTCCCTTCTTTGGTATAGGCTGCGCTCGTGCAGCCATGAATCAGGGAAAATTCCTTCCCTGTTCTAAGTGAACTTATAGAAGAGGTATAAGTTTGCTATGGCGAACACTTTTTGAATAAAATGGCAGGAATTATGTCTGGTCTAGATGAAACAATTGGAACTGTTGGAGATACTGCTGGAGTTTAAAAAAAGACTGTCTCAAAATACATTCAAGAATATCACGGTAGAGAAGCCTCGAAAATTTTCAGAGAATAGTAAGTTTTATCGAAGTGTTCCTTATCTTCATTAAAATTAATATTTGTATAACATATATTAAAAATTACTACTACTTTGGTATTTTCAGTTCATCTAGAGATTTATCTAAGAATGGTGATAAATATTAAAATGTCACATCTTCAAAAGTCAAGCTCCTAGAAAAAAACTAATACCATATCAAATCTGTATCAAATGGGCTCAAATTACCCCGACATCGAATCATGTGTTGGCCTGTGTTATAGAAACAGAATTAACATTTAAAAACTTCAACATCCATCTAAAATTTGCTGCAAGTGAGTTTATAAAAAAGTCTATTACCCATCAGAAATCAATAAGTTTACCATTAACAAAAATTTATCGAAACAAAAACCATCAACCATTCGTACTCTAATGGAGTCCGTCGAATATGGACGAAACATACGTTAGAACCTTCGAATAAAAGTAGAAATAGAAATAGAAATCAATTGTAAATAATTTCTACCATGCATCAGCCAAATCAGCCCATTGAATGAATAATTCGAATATCCTAATAAATTTGGGAATGGATATTCGAAAGCGAAATGAGAAATAATTCCAGTCCTAATGTGAATACCAATGAATGACCTTGCTTCATATGGGGATGACGTATGATGGGTCATACGCACGTCATTAAATAATTCGATCAAAAGTTGTACGTAGATTACAACTCACGTTTGTATCGAATCAATAGCGTAATTTCTACTACTATTCCAGTATTCCCAGCGGATGAGTCATAATTCCAAGAATCCGATTAAAGCCGTTCTAACAGAATTATTGATTTTCCCTAAATTAGCCGATACTGCACTGCCAATCACCGTGATGGAAATAGATTCAGATTAATCACTCTATCAGCTCATTTCAATAAAAGTTGCAAGAGCAGAAAAAGCAGCGGGGATACGCATGCGTACATTAAAATGTGCTCCGGTTAAATTGAGAAACGTGTATTTCAAATTGAACGCAGAATGCAATTCGATAAATAGATAATTCCAATCAATATGCAATTGCGAGTGTACCTAGCGAAATTGAGAGATAGCTGCGCTTCCAGGATTAAAAAGACCTGACACGTGCATTATTTCCTTCAGGAAATCACGAATAGATTATTCTTTCTATTCCCTCATATAATCTCTAGGGAGTTCGATATACATTTCTTTTTCTGTGAGCTACCTCGCTGTCATGATTCAAAAATTCACATACAATTTCAATATTTTTCACTGAGATTTGAAATAAATGCAAAAAGGGGCAGCTCCCATCATTCTTGGTAACTTCCATTAGGAACATTTTTCCTTCAAATTCAGTATGAAGCTTCGAGGAAGTATTATTTACTGATAATCGAGTTTCGTCCTATTTCATATTCAAAATAGGACCATTAGAAGAATAGGAGATGAAGTAACAGACGCGTTTTACTAGAAGGGTACCCTCCGCAACAACAACAAGATGAATCTGGTGCCACAGGTGAATTCTACCAGAATAGTTATTGGCTATTTGAGGAAGGCCTCTTTTCCAAGTGACTACCAAGCAGTCTCCACAGTCCACCCAGAGGTAGAAAGTGTGATAAGGATTACGCCATATCATCGCGCTCGGCGAGAACCCCTCCGAAGAGATGAACCCACCAGCTTCCAGTTTGGGCCCCGACTCGAAAGCCAGAACCGTCTGACTGGTAGCAGCGAAAGCACTACTGGCTCAGCAGGTCAGTACCCGAGTTGGTTTGAGATGCAACTCACCCGCCGGAGGGAATTCTTATCCATCCACCCGAACGCAGTCCCAAGAACTAAGATAAACTCAAGATTGACGACTACAATTGATCCTGGTACGAGCACCGTCTAGCGGACTATACGTCCTGACCCACCGAACCCATGTGAAGTCATTTGATTGATCCTGGCGTCAAGCACTAATGGCGGAGCCATTTCGTCGAGATCCACAAACCCTAAATAGTTACGCACAGATCCAGGGGCCAGGACAGGCCGGTCGAACCGTCAAGTCCCGTTAAACCCCGAGTCGTTTCATGAGAATATCCCGAAAATGGGGGTCTGCGAACAGATAAATGAAATACCCCCCTAGTCCAGCATGCGGACTTTCAACCACTGCCCCCTCGAGTCCAACACCAAATGGGGTGGCCAGGTGGTACAAGTAACACCTGAGGGCAAGCCCACCCCCCCGAGGTAACGCAGTATGCTACATAACGCACTCGGCCATTACACAGAATCCGGAGATTTATACTGCGATAGGGTAGAGTACGCCAGTTTTAAGGGAGAAGCCCTGTGCTGCGACAGACTCCCTTGTCACTGAGTTAATCAACCGGCTCAGCCCTCCATTTCACCTGAGTAAAACTAGGGCCCCATTCGGAGATCTTCCACCATACAGGTCCAGTGACTGGCGCGAAATGGCATTACGTTAGACACCAAGACTTAACCCTCCAATTCGCCGGGACGAATCTAGGGTCCTAGTCAAGAGAGCGCCCCCATCACGTCAAGATCTAATGCCTGGGGGGCGAATCTGGTGCCACAGCAGTACCCTCGCCAACTTGCGTCAATGCAACAACTGTACTATCTTTTTAGGCGCTTGTTCCAGGGAACATCACGATATCGTTTCGCCAAAAAAAAAATGTTCGAATTTTAAGCCGAAAATGGTCTTCAACAACTATGTTGGACTCCCTGATGAAGATTCCGAAATCAAAAGAAATTCTATTAAAATAAATTATTTTGGCTGATCTGTACCAAAAATCCAACGTCCTATTCCGTGACCTTATCGACGCTCACTGGAGGGGGAGTGTGTAGCGAACGACTTCTTCGCTCCCCGTTCAGAAACCTGCCTTGCTCTGTCGTAGTTTGACCGGCGTGCCGATAGAGGACCCAACCAGTCAGCAGATTCGTGACTAACCGTCCCCGCCAGGTTCAAATAATGTAAGGCACTGCGTTTGAAAATCGGCGTTCCAAGCGGACGCATGATCACCGGCGTCACAGGCAGAACCTGCGCATCAAGCATGTCTGATGAGTTTCAGATGCGCATGCTCGGAAACGAAACGCCGTCTCCCTAACTAAGAGGTGGAAGCTCCCTCGCAACATCCGTTTTCATTTAAGAGCTTCAGGATGATACAAAAGAATTTATAATTCTTGTACGGATCCCAGAATAATGAATACAAAGATAAAACAGTGGTAAATTGTAAAGATAAAATAATGGTAAACATACAATAAAACAATATAATACTGGTAAAGATATAATAGTAGTAATTTATAAAGATGAAATAATGGTGAGGACAAGGAATTATCAACGTATAACAGCCAAAGGGCTATGCATCCAGCCTCATTGTAACAGATTAACAGCTAACAGCCTGGTTCCTGGGGGTGCAGGAGTCTAGATCGTATCTATACCAGACTGCGACGAATTCTTCTGGTATCAGTGTTGCTTTAACTCTATAAATTAGATTTAGACTTGTTGACAACAACTACTCATACCCATGGAGTACACAGGAATGACACATATATTGGTTGACTCTGAAAGGACAGGAATTTGGAAAATTAAATGCTGAACACGCTAAAACAAAGCTCCTTCACCATCAAAGCATATTCTACAAAGCTAGATTGGAGGAACTAAGGAAATCCAGCAACAAGCTTATCACCTTCTCAACAGTAGAAAATAGAAAATCATACAAATTTAGTGGTTTCAAAAATTGTAGGAAAGAAAGTGCGCTATATAATTCATCCAAGTTATGTCTATTAAGTCTGCACAAAAAAAAGAGATGTCTCAGATCCCCATATTCCCCACAAATGCAGGAGGGGGATTCCTGGATCCCAATTCTAGCCATATTAGCAGGGAAACAACAATGACCAGACCTCAGGCGAATGATCGTCACTATATTTCTCCTGAGCAATTTCAACCTTCCAAACCAAGTACTCTTTCTATAACGACTCGGCTGCACCATTTCCGAATAAATCTTGCCCTTGTTCTGATCCAGTCCACAAAACTCTCTATCCCACTCTTTCCAAAGTTCCTTCCCATACCGAGACCAAAGTTCACGGAGATCACCCCTGAGCACTGATACTCCCGGCAAGAGTCTACCCCGATTAGCCAACATATCCGCCATATCGTTATGAACAATATAGCAGTGACTAGGCACCTACATCAGGGTAACATGAAAACCCGACGATTTAACCCTCGATAACATGATTATTGTACTGGCTGTTCCTATGTCTAATCTGGCATCCAACTTCCCATCACTCAACCCATCAACCACTCCCATAGAATCCGTAATTATGACTGAGTTCCACATTCTTTTCTCCATAATAACTTCGAGAGCTCTATAGATCGCGTACATCTCTGTTGAGAAGATTGACTAATAGTCTGGCAATTTGCCACAGACCTTTAGTCCCTCAGAAGGTTTCCAGACTGAATAGCCAACTAAATCTGGATTAACAGACTTAGAGGCATCCGTATATACCTGAATGGAACCTGAAAACTCCCTCTCCATCAAGCAATTAAATTCTTGTGTGTTGGTCAAAGAACCCTTAGTGAGATTAGATTTGTACACTGATCTCCCCTCTGATCTAATCTCAACATCTGTCATGAAATAGGGAAGGTCAGTTGATCTCCATATTTGCGATTTGTAATTACAAACCATTTTCAGTGCCTGAACATAGCCTGGAACCGTGATATTGTATCATAGATGATCATATTCTGAGGGGTTATGAAAAACCTCAAGCAGGGGATGGCAAGAAAATCCATATATCTTTGTCACATACTTGAAAGCTAGCCATCTTCTTCTATACTCCAGCGGAAGCTCTACACTCTCAGATAGAACAAAATTTGTTGGCGTTGATTCCATAAGTCCCATGCAAATTCGTAAAGCAGAGAACTGCACCACATCCAATTTTCTAAGATTTGCCTTCGCGCATCTACCTTATAACATTCCGACAAAATCAAGGTAAGGTCTAACTAAGCCCTTATACACACTAAGTAGCGTAGATGGATGGGAGCCCCACGATGGTCTACAGATGGTTTTAATGGTCTTACACTGACTGATGGCTTTTGAGCCCATGAGATCTATATGCCCTCTCCATTTAAGTTTCTGATCAAATACCACTCCCAAATACTTGACCTGTTGTTTCCAAGGAATTGTTTGTCCATGCAAAGCCACCCGTGATAACGGAGAAGGGAGAATGTGTTTTGCAAAGATCACTGCCGCCGATTTCCAGACATTAATTCTCAGATTGCACTCTAGGAGCCACTTGTTGAATCTGTCTAGATTAATATTGAGCTATTCAACTATTTGCTCTATATCTTCTCCGGAGCAAAACATTGAAAAATCATCCGCATATTGAAAGAGAAGAATCCTCTGATCCAGCAAAGCCTGTGGAAGTCGCGTATACAAGTTAAAAAGGGGTGCACTCAGAACAGAGCCCTGCAAGAGACCGCTGAAAAGGACTTCCTCAAACTCAGCCCATGAATCGCCCTGTATGTCACCTTTCGTCCAAAAAAGAGTTCATATATTAAATTGGCCTCACTGTGAGGAATTTTGCAAGCAATCATGTCTCTCCAAAACACATTTAAATCCACACTATCAAATGCTCCCGCTATATCCAAGAAAGTACATATGGAAAAATGTCTTTTATCAAAGGCCGAATAAATCTGGGCAGTAAGGAGAGTATGGCAGTCTGAAATGGACCTGCCCCTTCGAAAACCAAAGCTCAAGGGTCCTAGTTGTTCTTCTATTTTCCTCTCTATTCTTTCCTTTAACATTCTTTTCAGAACTTTATAACTGTTGCCCATGTTTACCGAAGTTCCATCCTTCAAGATGGGAACTATGACTGATGTTTTCATATTAAGATGAGGAGAGCCAAAACGCAAGAGTGGATTGAACAGAATTAATAGGCTTATTTTGACAGACAATGGAAGGTGAAAGAATATTCTATAATCAATACCATCAAAGCCTGGGGCTGAGTACTTTCTCAGCCTCAAGAAAAACATCAATTCATTAAGAGAAAACTCTCTCGTATTGTCCTGATATCTCATCTCTACACAAGAGGATGGGACTGGCTTCGACAATCTACGAAGAATCTCCCCGCAGCATGAATCTGAGACCGCCTGATAACCACTCCCAGATGACCGACCAGAGAACTTTTTAATTATGCCCCAGAAGAGAGTTGTCTGTTCCACAGAAAGGTTCTCGCAAAACTGCTTAAAGGATTCTCTTTTCTTACCCCCAATTAATTTTCTGGCTTTCACGACGTGTCTCTTGTACCCTATGTAATTTTCCATATTAGATGAGCCTGTATTTTGAGAGAAGAGATCTTCTCAAGTTGACTTCCCTTGCAACCTCCTTGAGATGTTGAATTGTGTCTTTTGTGTTTGGACAGAGAGGAGTCCGCAGCCCTCTGAATGACATTTACGAATTCCGCCACATTATCCACCTGACAGCTGTCAAACTGATCAAAGACCTGCCTATAAAACAAATTTCAATCAGCATGTTTAGTTTTATATTTTCGAAGAGATGCTTTTTCTGCTGGGCTCTCCCCAGAGCCCCTATCAGTCTTGACAACTATAGGAAAATGATCACTGGGTCCTGTGTCCTTAACTGTCGCCCACTTACAAAAAACAGACATATCTTCAGTACACATTGTCAAATCTGGCCTACTAGGATTTGCTTGGGGAGGAGTCAACCTTGTTGGGGAACCATCATTGAGCAAAACGAAATCATTGTCTCTCAAAAACACTTGAACAGTACTACCATTCCGATTAAGAATCCCAGATCCGCATTGGGGATTCTGCGCGTTGAAATCACCCATTAAGAGACATGTTCTACCAGTATACACGAGGAACTGCTCGAGGACAGGAACTGAGAAGGAAACATCTGGTGGAACGTATATACATATAATTTTTATATCCAGAACAGTTGAGGCCCATGGCTTGCATTCCAGGTGGACGGTTTAAAGTACCCAAATCCATTTCCCGAAAAGTCAAACTTTTACGAACTGCCATAGCAATTCCTCCATATTCATCCGCTCTATCCAACCTCACCAACGTGAAGCCTGATATGGACAAGCTTTGATAAGCGCTCAACCATGTTTCATTTAAACATATTATATCCGGTTCCAAATTTTTAATTAAAATTTTGAGATCATTAAAATTTGCAAACAAAGATATTATATTCCATTGAAGAATCTTAAGCATCATCTAAAATACCCAAACCGATCAAGTGAGAAGGAAGGGGACCCATAAACCCAGGAAGAAAAAAAAAACAACAAAAAAAAACAAACTTAAGTCAAAACAAGAGTGAACCATTTATATGAACACAACAATAAAGTTGGAGTATTATTTATATTGTAAATAATCCTTCATGTGAAAATGACAGTTCGTTCCAATTTGGTGAATATGCACATGCACTATCCTGAAAGAGAAACTCAGACTGAGAAAAATACTGACTATTTGCTGCCTCAGCATCAAGGCAGGGAGATGCCTCCATTTTATGTGGAGATGATGTTATAGGGGCATCTATTAAAGGAGAGTTGCTTCTATAAGGAATAAGACAAGCATTGTGTGCATCTTTATCATAACCAGATTGTGAAGATGCTTTTCTTTTAATATTCTGTCTACTGCGAGCAGGAGCGGAAATATTTGATGTCCCCGTGGTAGAACGAGTAACCGCGTTTGCATAGGATCGAGTTCCAATTGCATTCCTTTCAGCTGCCTTATTTTTCAAAGAGGGAAGCTCTGAAGGAGATGGAGAAATTTGCTTTCTACAGGCTTTATCAGCTTCATACAAGGATATATTATGTAAGGCCATTTATACCCTCATTTTGACTTGTCTGGTATATTCAGGACAAACCCTATCAGTAGCAACGTGAGATTTACCACAATAGATACAACGTGGTTCAGAATCACATACTTGTTCATCCTCGTGATTTCCACCACACACACTGCAGCGAAATTCCCCTTTACATAGATTTCTTACATGACCAAACCTCAAACACTTCAGACATTGAACAACCGGAGGAATATACAATTCAACCGGAAGTCTTATTGAGTATAATTCAAAGGATTTGGGAAGTACTGTACCCTCAAAAGTTATAGCACATGTGTTAGTTTTGATGAAAATATTACCACCTTCAGTGGCCCTTTTCCTATTAAACCTCCTCACTCTAATTACCCTGACATCCGGATTCCCAGGCTCAAAATTTCCTCGTCTGCAATCTCCTGTCCAACATCTCTCACAAACCCATCACCGAAACAAATCTGCCCGGAATATAAACTTCATATTCATTTGGGTTGAACTTATTATATTTGGCAAAGCAATTTGCCTGTTCCGCAGAAGAGAATCTTACTCCTACTTTTTTAAGACCCTTTTTGTTAATATTAATAATATTATAATCCTCATAATCTTTACTATTAAAAATTATTTCACCAATGTTTAGGGGATTAAGATTCTTTATTTCACTACTAGAGCTCTCAATTATCATCTCAAATGGACCTTTATCCTTGGATGAATAATAACAATGAACTTTTTTAATTTTTGAACCTCCTTGGTTAATCCTATATAAAATATCATCAATCTTGATTACTATCAACTCATTATTTCTACGCTGAGCTTCAGCTCTGATATCCGTAAATTCTTCCTTCAATAATCCAATATTTATAGAGTTCCAAATCTCTCCATCCAAGCTCGAAAGGGCAGATTTAGCTCTCGGAGATAAAGCATCCAGAACCCGAGGCCACGCCTCGAGATCTGTTTGACTCATATTAAAAAACTATGAGAGATAACAAGCTTGTTCCTCAAAATGTGAAAAATTAACTCTGAAAAAGGTTAGAAAAAAGAAACTATCTATGAAAAACAATGGCTTAGGGTCGCAATTTCGAAAGAAAATGTTCAGCACTCTCTATAGGTAAAATAAACTCACCAGGATAAAGGAAAAACTCACAAAACACCACAAACAAGGGAAAAATTAGGTTCTTAACACTCCGAAAAACCCAGATATCTTGCCCAGTCTACGATCTAAAACCTTCTCTGTCTCATTAGAATTTAGATTATTAATCACTGATGACTATATTTCAAATTACTTTGATATAATATATTTTTTAAAAATTCAACCTATTGAAAATTCAAATTGAACCCTCCCTCAAAGATCAAATCAAATTTAATAATATTTAAATTTCAAGTTTTCAAAATTATAATCTTAAGAGCTAGTCTGGCAACATTGAATACAAGCAACTAGATACAATGTGATCTAACTAGTATTCATTCTGAAATTATATATATTTAAAACATATAAAATTAAATCCACTAAAGTGTGGGGTAAAGTAAATTACAAAAATTTGTTTGTTAATTCCATAACAACATTTATATATATATATATATAAATTGTAGTTTAATAAGAGTCCCAGGTATATTATTTGAATTGAATAAGGGTTTGACGACTCAAAGGTGGAGAATAAGTTAATGAATACTATTTATTCTTTGCCAAGCTTTCGCATCTTTATTTAATGCATCCTCAGGGCTTCTATACCAATAAAGGATGTATTTTTTGAACGGATGTTTATGAATTTTGTTTTCTAGGAAATCCATGAAGATTTCCGCGAGTAAAGAGCTTAGTGGATTTCCCATGATTAAACCTTCTTCGCTAGTATATAAAGTATTGTTAAATTTGAAGAAATTTTGGTTTATACAAATATTTAATAAGTGTATTATTTCTGATTTTATGACGGGGTTTACTCTGTTATAATTTAAAAGTTCTTCTATCAGTTTTAATGTTTCCATTGGGGGGACACTAGGAACAATGCAAAATTGATTTCGTGGGATGTTAAAAACCTTTTTCCTAGTGTCCCCCCAATGGAAACATTAAAACTGATAGAAGAACTTTTAAATTATAACAGAGTAAACCCCGTCATAAAATCAGAAATAATACACTTATTAAATATTTGTATAAACCAAAATTTCTTCAAATTTAACAATACTTTATATACTAGCGAAGAAGGTTTAATCATGGGAAATCCACTAAGCTCTTTACTCGCGGAAATCTTCATGGATTTCCTAGAAAACAAAATTCATAAACATCCGTTCAAAAAATACATCCTTTATTGGTATAGGTATGTGGATGATATAATTGCATGTTTCGTAGGTACTAACAGACAAATATCAACATTTGAGAATTTTATAAATAATCTCCACCCAAAAATAGTTTTCACTTCAGAAATAGAACATAATGAATCCATCAACTTTCTTGACCTCACGATAACTAGAGAAAACAATAAACATAACTTCGCAATTTATCATAAACCATCACAAACAGATACCATTATACACCGTAATTCTTTTCATCCATTCCAACACAAACTAGCAGCTCTCCATAGTATGATATACCGTTTATTGAACATTCCACTAAACCAAGTCAATTTCCAAAAAGAAAAATGTATAATTAAACAAATAGCTTACAACAATGGATATAATACATCTCTAATAGATAATTTAATTAACCAACGTATACACAAAAACACAATAAAAGAAATTTATCCAGTAACATCTGATCTATCTGAACACAAATACGTTAGCCTCACATATCTCGGAAACATTAGTATTCAACTAAAAAACCTACTCAAAAAAGAAAATATTAAAGTCTCTTTCAAGACAAACAATCCTATTAGCAAATACATCAAAAACAATAAAAACAGTATGGATAAACTTCAATTATCAGGTGTATACAAACTCACTTGCCCAGATTGCCCAAAGATTTATATTGGTAGAACAGGTAGAAATTTCGGTACACGCCTAGCCGAACATAAAAGAAGTTTCGATAAAAATAAAAAAGATTCACATTATGCTAAACACCTTCTTGAAAATAACCATTCTTTCACAAAAGAAATAGAAATTCTACATGTTGAAAATAGAGGTCTAAAATTGAACTTATGGGAAATTTACGAAATAAATAAACATAAAAACAGCAATAACCTAGTAAATGAACAAATAGATTTTTATTACACCCCTCTATTCAATATTTACAAGGGATCGAGTGAACACGATTCTGAAGGGAATATTCTTTGAGAAAACCAACCCGACGAACAATTAAAAACACATGTACACCTTCTGTAAAAAATCTTATAAATTCATTGTACAACAACTGTTACTTCGTATTCTGATGAAGTCTTTCTAGCAAAGACGAAACGTACGTCAATACCAAAAATAAAGTAGAAAATGTAAACAAGTGTTTTATTTTATAATGACAATATATAAATATATATATATATATATATATATATATATATATATATATATATATACAATAAAACACACACACATACATATGTGACACTATCTCAAAACTGAAAGTTTCTATTTGTGGAGGGGGAAGAGGAGGAGGAATTAATTCATTTTCGAGCAAGTTTGTGAAGAACTTGCATGAGTTTGAAATGATATAGTATTTCAACTCTTTTTTTGAAGACATGAATGCTGATGATCACCTTCAGTTCCCCGGGTATATAGTTATCAAGTTTTGGAGCAACAAATTCATAAGATTTCTGCCCGAGCGCTTTTCTCATGAAAGGGACTACATAGTTGCCTTTTTGTCTTGTTTCGTACCCATGAGAAACAATCCGATTTTTTGTTTTATTTTGATGATAATGACAAATAATATTATGTGCAAAGAACTATCTAACATCTAGAACACCTGATTCTTCAGAGAGACGATCTGAAAGGTAAGTCCGACTTTTCGAATAGATTATTTTCAGAAATCTTTTTTACAGCACTCAGCAGATATTCCGTATCGAATATGGCTTTCTACTAGCGAGTGGTATAACATTTTTCATTGTCAAATGGTTAAGATATTCTTCAGCAGCCTAAATCTAAATAACATATATATATATATATATATATATATATATATATATATATATATATATATATATATATATATATATTTATATATACATGGGCAATTCCAAGTATAGCCTACTCTTTCGGCGTGATCAGGTGGTCAAGCACAGAGTTGAAGGCGATTGACACACATGTGCGAGTCCTAATGTCTAAATACGGCATCCACCATCCCCATGCATCGGTGATCAGACTTTACATGCCTAGGCACCAAGGAGGAAGGGGTTTGCGAAATGTTGAAAAGGCCCACAATAAAGCGGTAACTGAACTCAGAGAATATTTCCACTCAAAAAACTTACCGTTCTTTCAATCAATATGCCAGGAAGACCGCAACATCACGGCTTTAAATCTGGCAAGCAGAAATAACCCACCACAGACGCCATCATCTGAACAACTACTGGAGAAATGGCACGGCAAACCCTTACATGGCAGGTATCCGGAGGCACTGAAAGAAAATAGAGTTAATAGAGAGCAGTCACTAACTTACCTTAAATCCGGTTATTTATTCCCAGAAACCGAGGGACGTCTCATCGCAATCCAAGATCAGGTAGTGCCAACAAGAGCGTACCTGAAACATATAGCCAAAAAGAACATACCGACTGACAGATGCCGGAAATGCTGCCAAGCCTTGGAGTCTATACAACATGTGACATCCTCATGCCCCATTCTTGCACCCAGGGAGTACACCCAGCGGCATAATGCTATGGCAAAAATCTTTCACCAAGCCATTGCCATGAAAGTAGGACTTATACTTACCTCTCGAAGGGTACACGAATACTTACCCAAGCCGATACTTGAAAACAGTCAGTTCAAACTCTACTGGGACAACCCGATAATAACGGATAGATCGGTGCCGCACAACAGGCCCGATATCGTGATCTTTGATAAAGGAAACCGCAAAGCAACAATCATTGATATAACCGTCCCGGCAGATGATAACATAAGTAGAGCGTACACGGAGAAACTAACAAAGTACCACGACCTGGCTTTTGAAATAAAAGAGATACACCAGCTAAGAACGGTGAAGATTCTGCCCCTGATAATCTCCACGAATGGATTGGTTGAGAGCCACCTGGCAGAAAATACGGAACTCCTTGAACTGGATCAGGAGTTGATAAGTAAAGCTCAGAAGGAGGTGATCCTCTGGACAACAAGAATTGTTAGAATGTTCCTTACAGCTGCCTAGAAGGTCCTTGGTCGTTAAGACCCGGACCTTCTAGAGGAAACTCCCATAATGGTGATTATTAAAAAAAAAAAAAAAAAAAAAAAAAAAAATATATATATATATATATTTATATATATATATATATATATATATATATATATTGAACTGGATCAGGAGTTGATAAGTAAAGCTCAGAAGGAGGTGATCCTCTGGATAACAAGAATTGTTAGAATGTTCCTTACAGCTGCCTAGAAGGTCCTTGGTCGTTAAGACCCGGACCTTCTAGAGGAAACTCCCATAATGGTGATTATTAAAAAAAAAAAAAAAAAAAAAAAAAAAAAAAAAAAAAAAAAAATATATATATATATATATATATATATTTATATATATATATATATATATATATATATATAAGGTAAGTCCGACTTTTCCAATAGATTATTTTCAGAAATCTTTTTAACAGCACTCAGCAGATATTCCGTATCGAATATGGCTTTCTACTAGCGAGTGGTATAACATTTTTCATTGTCAAATGGTTAAGATATTCTTCAGCAGCCTAAATCTAAATAACATATATATATATATATATATATATATATATATATATATATATATATATATATATTTATATATATATATATATATATATATATATATATATATTTATCGGTTTTAAAACGTCTTTCGTCGTTGTCCGATGCCTAATTTCCATGATCCTGTCATTCCACTGGTTTTCTGCCAGGTTCCTTGAGCTCATCGCTTTAGAAACCCCCTCCATTCAAGTTTTTCTCGGTCTTCCTCGTTTTTTACGATGTGATGGTATCCACTCCATCATCTGCTTTGGTAGTCTAGCATCATCCATTCTCTGTACATGTCCGTACCAAATAAGTTGCCTGCGTTCAACGTCTGTCATGAGCGATTCTTCTATTCCCATTCTCATTTGAACATCTTCATTCCGTATTCGGTCCCTTCTAGATATCCCTAATGTTCGTCTAAACACATCCATTTCTGTGGCCTCCAGTTTCCTTTTGTAATTCTCTGTGATTCGCCACGTTTCCGATCCATACAATAATGAGCTCTTAATCATTGTTTCGTAGATGTTGTATTTTCGCTTTTTTCCTATTTCATTACTCCAAAAGACCCCGTTTAAACATGAGATAAGACCCCTGGCTTGGTTTATCCGTTTCTGAATTTCCTGATCGTCCTTGCCTGTAATATCAAATTCAACCCCCAAGTATGTGTAGCTAGTGCAGGAAGCGATTTCTTCTGTATCGAGTTGAATGTTTGCTAATTCCCCTCCGATGGGAAGATATTTGGTCTTTTCGGTGTTAAGTTCTAGGCCCCATTGTTTATACTCTTCCTGCAACTTTCGGGTCATATATTCCAAGTCATCCTTTTCACTAGCAATTATGACTTGGTCATCAGGGAACTGGAGCGTAAAAAGACAAGTGTTGCCCAGGTCTATTCCCATTCCCCTACATTTTCTCTTCCAGAGAGCAAGAGCAACATATATTTTGAAGAGCGTGATTGATACACAGCAGCCTTGATGCAATCCTTTGCTGACCGGAAAACTTCTTGATATTCTATTAGCTACTTTTATTTTTGTTTCTGAATTCTCATAAAGATTTTGTAGGGCCTTAATTAGAGTGTGATTAATATTCGACTCCTGTAATACATTCCATATCTGAATAACATACATTCTTCAAAATATTCTCGACTGAGATCAATATAGTTTACATACGTTTGAACCAACTGTCGAAACACTTTTTCAATTCCGATTGAGGTACATTCAAAGGATGTGATTTGAACGCATCAACCACTCCTTCAGGCGTAGAGAAACATTGACCTCTCAACAATAAGAGGATATCATTAGGTGCCAAACAAGGACTGTACTGCGGGTTTCCCATCAGTTCCATGTTTTGACTGCTCAAAAATATGTTAGAGCTTGTACTGTCGTGGTGTAGAATGACTCGTCTTCTGCAATTGGTTTCCCGGATTTTTCAAACACTTCTGGCAAATAAATGCTGGTATACTATTCAGAATTGACCGTTCCACGTTGCTCTAACGGACTTGTGGCGACATTTCCAGGTTTTTAGAAAAACAGGGAACTATTTACATCGAAGTGCTTCATGCGCGAAAAACTTTTGTTGAATTTGGCCCCTATCGAAAGACCTATACAGTCGATTGTTGCTCAGTTTTGGGTTCATATGCATGGATCCATGATTCGTCGCCTGCCACGATCTTTTGTAACACTGTGATTGAATATTTTTCAACATTTCTTTATACCAATCGAATTTTTTTGAGCGATTGTCAAATGCAGTATCCAACATGAAATATTGAGTGTATGCTAGTGTAACTAATGTCTTGATGTGACTCATTCTTGCAATATCAAATCACTCCCAGTGTTGATGTTTTTTGGCGCAATAACCGATTTTGGATGAACTTCACGAAATTTTTGCTGTAGCGAAGTGCGCCCACGATTGAATTCAGAAAACCAACGACCACGGTAACTCGAAATGGTGCTTCACCACCAAAAGTCGAAGCGAGTTGATCGGCACACATTATGGGTCTAATCCACGTCGAAAATCATAGCATGAAAATGTTCATGGGCGTACCCAGTGAGGGGCAGTGAGGGACAGCCGCCCCCCCTGGAAGCAAAAAATTTAATCATTATTAAATTTTGTTAGTGGAATACATTACAATTTTTGAAATAACTATTTTATATTTGAAAAAAATTTTAGATAGAGATAGAGTAGAATTTTTGTTTCTAGTAATTCTTCACCTCTTCACGTAGCTGTTCCCGAGACATCTAAAATGATTGAAGAATAGGATGGCTACCATAAAAATGAAATTGGTCGTTATGTTGTTCATGCCCTTGAATTGTAATCAGAAAAAAAGAAGGATTTGCTTTTAAATCCCTGGGTCCCACCGTCAAATTCCGATTTTGGTTCTGATGCCAGCGTCATTCATTTGAACAAAAAGTTCAACCGCCGCTGGTTAGATCAATATACTCCTTGTTTGGTCTACTCAAGTAGTTTGAAAGGTGCTTTATGTATGCACTGTGTTCTTTTTCCTCCTAGTATTGCTACAATTAAAGGAGTTTTGGGGTCATTCATGTTAAGGTCATTCACGAAGTTTAAAGATATACATGAAGATTGTAGAAAACACCTCGGCAGTTACTATCACAAAACTTCAACAACTGCTGCAAAAGCATTCCTTGAAAATGTTTCAGTTGATTCACAGTTGCAAAGTGGTCACCAAAAGATGATTGAAGAAAATAAACAAATATTGTCATCAATTATTTCTTGTATCATATTTTGTGGAACTCATGATTTGCCACTTAGAGGAGAGGAAGGAGATGAGGGGGTAAAAATGGATAGACCTCGAAAAAATGCAGTCTACACTTCACCAAAAATTCAGAATGAAATTATAGGATTATGTGGTGAAGTTGTCAAAGAGAGAATTATTGATGACTGTAAACAAGCAAAAGTTTACGCTGTAATGACCGATGAAATAGCATATATCGCTGGAAAAGAACAGCTTTCTATCGGATTGCGGTTTTATCATGAGAATCAACAAAAAATCAGAGAGGAATTTGAGGCTTTGTTGAGCTGAAATCTCAAGATGCCCCTACAATCGCTAGCACAATTCAGAGTTTTTTAGTTGATCAAAATCTTTCAGCAGAGAATTGTGTTAGATTTGGATTTGACGGATGTTCTACGATGGCTGGAGAAGAATGTGGTGTACAGGCCATTTTGATGAGAAAGCACAATAAATCTTTATTTTGTCATTGCTCAAGCCACAAATTGAATCTTGTGCTCAATGATGGTAACAAATTACCGGAAATAAGAAACTTGATTGCCACTGTTGAGGATACAATATCCTTCTTCCGTGAGTCGTCAACCCACAGGCCTTCGGCTCCTAATTTATCAAGGCTCTGCGAGACCAGATGGTCTGAGAAATACAAGAGCATAAGAAAGTCTTCAAACAATTTCAATGAAATCGTCAATGCGCTAGAACATCTCTGGATCGAAGGAAACTATGCTACAAGAAAATTTGCTTATCAATTGCACTGTGCAGTAACTTAACCAATTTTCATTATAGGTTTAGTCATGATTGTAAAGTACTCTGCGATTTTGGAACCCTTTGTTAACGTTCTACAAGGTAAAAATATGGATTTGATTATGGTGAGGAAACACTTGGTGAAATCCTTGATGTCATCAAGAAGGATCGACAAGAAATTGGACATGCTCCTGAGGAAGTACTTAAAAAATCACATGATATCGCGGAGAAAATCGGCATTGAGTTAACAGTTCCTCGAATTGTTAAAAAGCAAATACACAGAAGTAATCTGCGATGGAATACTGGAACGATCGTTGATTATCCCTTATCTTGACTCTTTAACCTTATCATTGAATGTTAGATTCCCACATGAGAATACACCTGCTTAACCCATCTTCACCCTTCATACATGCTAAAATGTACTTCAAAAGATTTGAAAAAAAAGCAAAATCTTTCATGGAATTTTTGAGTTGGGTGATATCTCTGCAAAATAAGATTTGTGGTATAATCTGTGGAAAAAGAAAGATTGAGCAGGGGACAAATTAAAGGATATTTAAGTGGCTGCACTTTTGGAGGAGGCTAATATTTTATTCCCTGCAACAAGGCATGCACTCCTCTTTTAAAGTGCTTTTCCATTCACTACGGCCATTGTTGAACGATCTTTCAGTACCTTTCGAAGCGTAACTGGGTTGAGTTTGATGAGCGTCCATCGTTAATTTTTTAAGGAAAATCTGGACTGGATTGAAACGAGAGTTTTAAACAAGTTTTCTACAAATCCAAGAAAAATGATAATAGTATGAGGCATGTAACTATAATACATTTTTTTTCAAGCAAAGAATTGTAATAACTCAGTTGATAAAGCACTGTTATAATTAATCATATTCCTCTGAAAATTTTGGTTTCATTCACCTTCGAAAAAAAAATTCTGTGATAAAATGTTCCCGACTATGATTTGCCCCCCCTAGATTTAATCATGGGTACGCCCTTGAAAATGTTCAAGATTTAATTCCACATTGGACCAAGATGAATGCTTCAAGTATCTAAATAATATTTAAATAAGGTTATTCTGATTTTCACAAAATTTGTGAAAATCAGAATGACCTTATTTGAATATTATTTAATATGGATTTTCACCAAGTAAGGACTGATTCAATTCAAAAAATGCTTCAAGTATCTGTAAATAACACAATTAGATCTCGTATGACAACATGTTTGCATTAAAAATGTTAATTTCTACAATGACAATGTCAGATTCACTTTCTAAATTTCATTCAAATTCATAAAAAAATTCAATGTTTTTTCAATTTCATTCCTCTAAACAGATTGCTGAAAAGCTTGGAGGACGAGTGATGTGCAGCACCTGATTTTAAACCAAGATTTACTAATTCACTGTGTTTCAGGGAAAATTTTTTTCCGGTAAACGGATAGATTTTTTCCTCTGATATTTGGAAACGTCAAAGTTCTACGGACTTTCAAATGAAATAAAATACAATGCGGACCTATTTTAAAAATCTACTGACAAAACATCATAGTCCAATAGAGAAATAATGAATCAAATAGCAGATATACTTACACAAAAACGATGTATAACTTGAGTGGGGTAGAAAAGAATAAATGAAAATAAAATAAACTATTATTTTATCTAAATATTGGAACAATTAATCACAATTCATAGAATGGTCCTAACAAGAACTATCAAGATAACAACAATATTCATGGAGAGAATCAAAGAATGTAGGTTGTTTTCGGCTGCTTTTCCACAAGCCTTGATTTCATTTTCCTGAAAAAAATATATAGAAATATTTATCTTCAATTAAGGTAGACTATAGCTTGTAAGAGTCAATGTTATGTTTTTTGCGCGCTCGTTCCAGTGGGACTATCATTTTGTCACATTGTCTGTATTTTTTTAATTTTGAGCCAAAAATGGTATTGAACAATCACATTGGATCTATATTTTGTAATTCACGAAAGAAACAAAATGAGACTTGATAATTGCAGCATACGTGGGTAAAGTGATCCCTCTCTGCGGCCTCAGAAAATATACCCATTAGAATTTTTACCTCTCGAAAAACTGAAATTTTTTTAAAGTATACAGGAGGGGTAGACAACTGAAAATGTAACCGTTTTCAGGAACTGTGTTAACATTTCAGGAAAACGTTCAGACTCTTCAATGTTTGATTTGTTATTTATTCATTATCATCCTGATACTCCTAAATCTTCTCTGAAGATCCCTCAGAAGCTTTTTTAGCTTGTGTGAGTTAGGAGTTCAGTTGTGTTCTGGGTAGGCTTTGTTACTGCGATCTTGCACCTTTTTAGGTCACAGCATTGTTAATTTTTGACCCAACAGTGAAATGGTGGCAGACACCCGTCCAACTAGAAAATTTCTTTTTCACCTGAACAGCGTTTTTCCAAAATGTTGACGCAGTGCGTGAAAACGGCTCTATTTTGTTTTCATTTCGTCACCCTGTATAATGATTCTTCTCCTTTGGTTTGTAGATTACGATTTCATTCATTTGGATTTCTCTGAAAAACTTGTATTTTGCTCATGACAAATGACAGATAAATTATTCGAGTAGAAGTATTGAGGTATTTTATGAACAAAACATTTGTCTGGTGGGTTGTAACACCTTGCTATCATCCCAAGTTCTTTGGATTCAAAACACGTCACAAACTTTTTTCATATAAAAATTCGTGAGATGACCGCAATAAATGAACGAGCGCGCCAAAGTTTCCTACCTAAGTTGATGCTCTTATGCCCTTTTTCTTTCAGTATTTCAAACTTAATAAAATTATCATAAAATTTTTGGAAAATCGCTTTGTACTCACTAGATCATTCTTGAAATAGCAGCCTTTGGGGGTACCTCTAGGTAAATTATTCAGTTCTATTTTATAACAAGGAAATTCAATCTTATAAGGAACGAACTGCGGCCTTGTCGTAAATATCTCATCACTGGCTCTTCCATATGTGTTATTTATAGCTACCAGAATCAAGTTACTATGTGGTATAGTCTTAACATAATATTCCCTGAAAATAAGATATAAAATTTCCACTTAGAGACCATCAGATAATCGAATGAGTTGTGATGATTACGAAATTTCAATGAAGCGAAAATACCAAGTGTCCAGGTAAAGATACTGAACGCTTTATATCAGCAATGGTAAAGGCCTAGGTTAGAGAAAATTCCTCATTACAGGAGAACTCTCTGAAAAAACATAAAATTCACGCTATCTTGGAAAGAAGATGGATAAGCTATGAGTTTGAAAACACCATTTAACAGCTTGGGTAATATCACACCTTTTTGCGATTTGTTTCGTATCTGTCAGATTAAAGGAAGGCAGGTTAATATATTCCACATAATATTCATCCTATTATCTCCTGAACCATTCAACCGATTAGAACATTCCTAGTCCAGTTATAAACTGAAGAGCATTCAGTGAAGGTTTCTACCCATGTGCTGAGAGTTGCAGAATTACCAACTGTTTAAACAGAATAGGTAATTTTTCTACGAAAAATTGTAAAATTCAACTGCTTCGATATCGTTGAAATATTTTTTGAATCGCCTGAAACTTTCTGTGTGTGTGGAAAACCTCATTCACTTTAGTACTTGCGCAAGACCGAACCGCATGTTCGGTAAACCAATTCCTTATTCAATATGATGGTACATTTACTTACCGTCGAAGTATTTGAGTAACATTTTTATAATCCTATTAATATTGAAGAATTTCACGAGTTTTTGATTAGTGAAAAATTAACATTAAGAGAAAAGGGTATACCTCTTTCAGACATAAATTTTGAAGCTTCCGGCTTAAGTCACGGAAAATCTAATAAAAAAAATTCAATCGAGAAGTACTACTCTGTCAAGAAAGTACCGGGAATTTTCAATTAAAACAACATTTTTACATTTAATCGTCAAAATTTATTGGGTCGCCTTCAAAATAGGCTCCATTTGCTCCAATACATTTATGCCAACGGCACTTCCAATTATCGAAACATTTTTTATAGGCGCTTTCCGGGATGGACTTTAGCTCTCGCGCCGAATTTTGTTTTATGGCTTCAATCGACTCAAAACGGGTGCCACGAAGGGGCAATTTCAGTTTTGGGAAGAGGAAAAAGTCGCAGGGAGCCAAATCCGGCGAATACGGTGGTTGGTGAAGCAAGTTTGTTGAGTTTTTGGCGAGAAAGTCAGTCACAATCGTAGCTCGGTGAGAAGGCGCGTTATCGTCATGCAAAATCCCTGAGTTGTTCGCCCACAAATTTGGCCGCTTCTTACGGATACGCTCACGCAAACGTTTCATAACGCCTAGGTAATACTCCTTGTTTACCGTCTGACCCTCTGGAACGAATTCGTAGTGCACCACGCCACGGATATCGAAGAAAACAATGAGCATCACCTTAATTTTCGAGCGGCTTTGGCGTGGTTTTTTCGGTTTCGGCTCATTTTTTGCCACCCATTCCGATGATTGCTGGCTTGTTTGCATATCGTACTCGTGGACCCAGGTCTCATCACCAGTTATAATGCGTTCCATGAATGTAGAATCGGAATTACAGCGATCCAGCATATCTAAAGCAACCTGTTCGCGATGACGTTTTTGAAGAAAATTCAGGTCTTTCGGTACGAGTCGTGCGGCCACCTTTCTCATGCCCAAAATATCAATCAAAATCGTACGTGCGGACTCGTGGGATATCTTAAGATCATGTGCTATCTCTCTCAAGCTGGTACGACGGTTTTCCACCACCCTTTCCTTAATTTTATCGACGTTATCTTCGATCGAAGCCGTCGATGGGCGACCACTTCACGACCGTCCTTGAAGGCTCTGTACCACTGATATGCACGAGTTTTCGATAGAGCATTATCACCAAAGGCCTTTTGCAACATTTTCAATGCATCGGCACACGAAAATTCATTTGCAACACAAAACTTTAAACAAATTCTTTGCTCAACGTAATCACCCATAGTAAAAATCGGCACGCACTCTGACATCGACTGACTTAATCAGCTGTTGCAAACACACTAGTTGACAGATCCCGCTCAAGCTTGGCATAGTAATTAAGGACAGTGGTACCAACCTAGAAAAAAAAAATTTTACCTGCCTCGTTGTCCCGCCAGATTTAAATCGATAATTTCAGGTACTTTCTTGACAGAATGTATATTCGCGAAATAACAGCCAAATGAAAAAGAAGACGTTATATTGTTTTGCCTGTGTACTTCTTAATGGTTAAATATTATAGTCGGAGTTGGGTGCTACTGACTTAGTCCATTTAAGTTACAAAATGGAAAAAACATAAGAAATCTAAGACTCGTATGTACAAAAAGATGTAATTTGCGTTATTGGGAAACGTCAATATTGCAGAGCAACTGGATTGATCGTTTTGTCTTAATATTCAGAAATACAATGGAAAAATCAATTAAACAAGCAGTAGGTTTAAATTTTTTTTCATAGAATGCTCAATACAAATATTTCTAAAAAAATATATTCTGATATATAATATATTTCTCGGAAACATTTGTATTAATTTTCAATCAAACCGATACTGTTTTTTTATTTCATAAAATAGAAACATAGATATTCTGAAGGCAAGAAATTTACTGCAGACAACATTGAGTAAAATACGTGAATTTAGGAGTAGCTGTACTTACTTTGATACCATTTAAAAAAACTGGATATCGCAGATTTACACTCGCAAGGGAAATGAAATGGCAGATAAAACATACTGAATTGTTTCAGCCGTTACTGAAAAAATAATAAATATTTATCACTTTTGTTTAAATACCTCTGTACCACTGTTAGGTCTTCAGTTGTCTGATGATGGGATAGTTTATTTCCCGAAACTCGAGTCACAAGAAAATGTGTAAAATATATTTTTATTGGTAGTAAAACATAGTAATTTCTACAATTTGTTTTAATTAAAACACAACAATTGAGACAAATTTTTCTGAAAATCTAGACATTATAGCGACTCAAATAGAGGTTAGGTTTTGCGACATTGAAAAACTACATTTCTCCGATCTGTTAAATGATTCAAAATTCTCCATTTATGAAAAAGAATTTCGTCATGAACTTTCGAAGGACTTGACAACGCAATATAATATTTTTGATATAAATCAACTAAAGTTGTTTGTTAAAGTTGTTTTACCAGTGGCAATTGCTTCTACAGAGAGAAGTTTCTTCGCCTTATAAATAATTAAAAATTATATTAGAAATACAACTTGACAGGTCCAATTGAGAAATAAGGCAACGATTTTAAATGAAAAAGGATTTCTAAAATCACAGCGCTGAATCTTGGTCCCCGACTGAAAAACAAACACAAAAAATGAAAGTATGTATGAAAAATGGGAAGAAGTTTATTAGAAATCAGATTAAAAGACCGAGTAAGAAATGTAGGTATCAGAAAAAAAAAACACAAATAAAAGATGTAGGCAAAGAACTGTTCAAGTAAAAAGTGGATTTGGGCTGGCCATGTAGCAGGGATCTCAACTCAAAAATGGACTAAATTGGTACAGGAATGGTATCCAAGAGATGGTACAAGAAGCCAGAAATAAGATGGCAGTATTCTATTAAGAAACAGAAAGGAATATTATGGACACAAATCGCTCAAAATAGAGAACAGTGGAAGAAATTTGGAGAGGCCCTTGCTCCGGATGATGATGATGCTCCACGCAACTGAATGAAATGATGCCAGCTGCCGCCAGATTCGTACGCAGTACTGAGGCTGCGCAAGAGCACATCCCTATGTAGTCGAATCAACAATTCCGAGAATTTTCCGAGTCTTTCTTCCTCCGAACTGGCCAGTTGTGTAACACGCTTTCAACTCATTTGTTTCATTCAATGTAGAATCTTCATCAGTTCAGAACGAGAATAAACAGGACACAAATTTCCACTCAGGGCACTTATTAGGTGACATAGGTTTTCCTTTCCATGAACGGTTAGACATAAAAAACCTATTGTTGCTACTGTACAGACATTTTATAACTTTTGTTTGTATTCTTAACTCTTAACAGTTAATACATTATAAATTTTAGATATCTGAAATGTGAGAATAGTTTCAATCTATCAAGCTCAGAGACTTGTGATTTATAGCGGTACCAAAAAAGTTCAAGGTCCACTAGTCCTGGGGCCGTCAAACATAAAAAAATCCGTTTTCGATTTATGGAAGATAATATAAGAAATTTGAATACATCAATCGCCTCAAGTTAACATATCGAGAAAAATGAATCATATAACCATTATGCAACAAATTAGTTGAACAGATATTTGGGAAATGTTGAAAGTTCGTTTGGGAAAGTTTCTACGGCTCGGATTCACTTTCGAAGCTATTTTCCATATCAAAAATGTCATTTGCTTACGCAGAAGCTTACGATATGTAAGAAAAACAAATGTTAACTTCCGCTATTTTATTGATTCACACGACAATTTTTTCATCATACCATGACTTCATCAGGTGAGTATTTAAACTGAGGTATACAAATGCAAAACATGACCTCAAATACACATCTCTGGTACAAAAAATTTGGGGGTGGAAAGAGATGGTATACAATTAATGAAAAATATTAAATCTATTTGATCATTCAATATTGAATGATATGTTGATCATTCAATATTGAATGATCAAATAGATTCAAATAGATCCCCCCTACTTAATATTTTTCATTAATTAATTAATTAATCTCTTTCCACCCCTCTATTTTTTTGTACCAGAGCTGTGTATTTAAGGTCATGTTTTGAATTTGTATACCTCAGTTTAAATACTCACCTGATGAAGTCATGGTATGACGAAACAATTGTCGTGTAAATCAATAAAATAGCGAAAGTTAACATTTGTTTTTCTTATATTGAAGATGAATTTCCGTCAAGTAAAGACCGAGAAAATCAAAAACTTACGATATGTTACGCATTTATTTTTGAAGTTTAGAAAATGCTGCAATTGCGTCACGAGAATATGCAACGTATTTTCATTTTTCTCGGGAAGTGTTTTCAAGATTGGCCAAACGGTTACGCAAGACTGATGATGTGCATCCCACACGGGCACCATGAAGAAGTCGGACAACACGTACCGATGATATTATAGTAGGGAGAAAATCCAGCGATCTTGGAGTGCCGAAATCAATTGTTCAAGAGATTCCTCACAAAATAAATTGTGAGAGATGAGAGATTGTGAGATTTTGATTATAATAATAGACTGAATGCTGCATATGATTCGAGAGAACCTAAAACTTCTGCCAATTATAAAGGGTTTTCCAACAAGAAGTTCCATTTTGATATTGAAAAAAAGCAGTATATTTTGAGATGAATCAATAAACGTTCATTTCATTGTGAAAAGGACGGTATGCCATGAACAATGGGAAATGATGTCAGCCAAATGGCCCCCATGGCTACGGTTACAGCACCACATCCTTTTCATTAAATTTTCCATGACCAATTAGCACATTTGCAGCTGTATATCCTCGATAACTTCACGAATTCCATCTTTACGATCTTGAATCGATTGTGGAGCATTAGCGTAGATCTTATCTTTCACCTGGCCCCAACGAAAAGAGTCTAAAGGTGTTAAATCACAAGATCTTGGTAACCAGTTGTGATCACCTCTTCGAAAAATAACAAGGCCAGGAAACTTTTCTTGCTAAACTGCGATTGTTTCGTTGCTTGTGTGGCACGTAGCGCCGTCTTGTTGAAAATAAACTTTGGCCACATCATTCTTTCAATTGTAAAAAATCATTAATCACAGCTCGGTAGCACAGACAGTTTCACCAGCCTCATTTTCTAATAAGTAAGGTCCAATCACACCACCAGCCGAAAAACCGCACCAAACAGTTACACGTTAAGGATACAGAGGCTTTTCGAAAATCATGCTTGGATTTTCTAAGCTCCAAATGCGAACATTATGCTTAATAACGTAGCCTCCAAGGTGAAAATGGGACTCATCACTGAAGCAGATTTTTCGATGAAAATTCGGGTCATTTTGATGCATTTCAGGAACCCATTCAGGGAAGATACGACGTTGCTGGTGATCGACTGGCTTGAGTCCTTGAGTTAACTGAACTTCAAAAGTCTTAAGACCTAAGTCTTCATCTAAAATACGGTGTAGAGTCGTTTGTGGAATGCCTTATTCCAAAGATCGACGAAGAATCGATAAACCTGGGTTTGTCGCTACGGGTTACAGCAGTAATATTCTCAGTTGTTCTTGAGTGACGCACACGGTTACAATTCTTCACATCACTAACCTGTCCCAACAGCTCAAATTTTTCCACTAGTTTTACTATTGCCGGCCGAGAAGGTGCTTCACGACGATCCAAAAGTGCTTTAGTTTTGCGAACTGCGACTGACAAATTTTCACCATTTTTGTAGTGAATTTTAACAATTTCAATGCCTTGTTGAAGCATGTATCGTTCCATTTTTAGTATCAGCGTAGTTTTCACTTGTCAAACGTCAGAAGATGACAACTAAAAGAATCACAGCTGCCTAGATAACGGGCTATTCACAATGAAACCTCTTATTCGAAAACCCTTTATTGTGGACAGTTGATGATACTCGTACTTCCTCTGGCAAAGGAGGTGTAAATTTGTATAATACGTATTATAGGAACAATTAAAATCCACACTGAATTGGTGTAGTGGAATATTACAATCGCTGAATTTACTGTGTGGTGCGGAATCGTGGAGGAAAAGTTATACTTGATGGAGAAAAGTTTTTAGAATTTCTGAACTTTTCTCTCGCACTACTTTTAGAAGACGACTTATTGGAAATAAGAAGGAACATGTGAGTTCAGCTTGATAGCGGTCCGTCGCATTATGACGTTAACGTACGTCGGCACTTTGACGAGCAGTATCCGAATCGTGTTATTGGAAAGGGAAGTCTTTTTTCCTAGCCAGAACGTTCGTTTCATTTAATTTGTTCAGATTTTCACCTTAGAGGAAGACGGAAAGACCTCTCTCTCAAGAGAGAGCAGCAACCAAGAAAAATATGATGGAAATAAAGGGTGTGGCATCTATAGATCTAGAAGTAGTGGTTATTTCCAGTCTGGCAACAATTCTGTCATTCGTGATTTGGCAGAAAGTTATTTTAATATTTGACATTAACGAAATGAGTCGATTTACGCTTGAACTTAAGTAGGAAATATTGAAAACTCATTTCAAAAGTAGTCAATCTTCTATACAAACTGTTAGAAATTTACGTGGAAAATTCAATAGAAATGAAATACCCTCACGACATTTTGTGGATCAATTCCTTCGTTAAAACTGAATCTTTATTTGATAAAACAACACGTCCACGTTCTTGTCCGAAGAGCATACTGCAAACATTGCTGCTATAGCTCAGAACGAGACTGAATCAATCGTCATCGTGTCCAAGAGTGAACATTTCTCGCTCTTTTCTGAGCAGAATTTTGCATGAAGACTTCGATATAAAGGCATACAGAATTCAATTTATAGCCAATAAAAAATGCAAATATTTAATGGTCCACCCCTTAATGAATAATGCCGTAAGAACCTTGTCTAGGGCCGGAATTGAAGCAGCATTTTTTTCTATCGTAAGTAGATTGATCTTTTTGAATATTTGTGACTTAATTATAAGTGTAGTATGCTTTTTTGTGTTAATGTTCATCATTTATTCTCCTCCGCTGACACCTAAATACGTTTCAAAATCATTTTCGAGACTGAATAAAATGAGAAGGAAGGCTCAACCTGGTGACTTCTTTGTGCTGAGTGACAAGAAAGCTGGAATTCAAAATTTAAGGTACACACTATAACGTAGGTTCCAAAAGATCCATGATTTGTTTTCTCGAAAAGATAATGTGAGCCAATTGGGGTATTCGAACTTTTAACATTTTTTTGTAGATCGAAAACGGATAGAGGTATCGTGATGTGGTTTCCACTGAAAGTTATCTGATATTACCCAAGCTGTTGAATGGTGTAATAACTCATCAATCTACTTTCCGAGGATTTTATATCCTCTAGCTATCGATTTACGTAGCCCTTGATAATTTCCAGGCATTTCTCATGTTCAATTTAGTCATAAGAAATCTGTAGATGTTACCATTGCCGAGATATAGTCACAGGTTTCAAGAAAAAAACTAACAACACAGTACCTTCTTTTCAAAACTTTGCCATTCTCGAAAATAGCTCTAAATTCTCCAGTGAAATTATTACTTTGAAGAAAATGCTGTTTCATTACATAAAGATGAACTTGATTGTCGCATGGAAAAAAATGGTCTTCAACCTCTTCTTCCTCATTTTCACCATTCCCTTGAAAAAATAAGAATAAATTATAAATAAACTATTCCATGGAATATCTTCTAGAAAATACACATTAATTGAGGTTATCAAATATTCAATGCTTATTGTAAATTAGTTTACTGGCTATTAAAGCTAAAAAAATTCAAAATTTCATGATAGAAATCACGAGATTCTGTGCTCAACTGAGCACCTGAAAACAGAAAAACAATTGGAATATCACGTAATCAAAAATTTTTCACTTAAAACGTCATTTTGCAGCAACGATAAGGCGCATGGGGGAGTAGATATCTGTACTAAAAATGAAATGTACGCAAAAGAAAGAAAAGACATAAAGAAGATATCAAAAAAAGACAATTTGAATGTGTAGGGGTAGAGTATAACATGAATGGCAGTAGGCATGTCTGTATTGCAATTTATAATGATGATACTATAGATATATTGATGAAGGCTGTAGAACCAATGATACAAAAAATTGTTCAATGAAAACGTAAAAATACTTAAATCTGGGATTTCAGTGTTAACTTGATCGAAAATTCAAAGTAAAAATTGGAACTAGTGAACATGTTAAAGAGATATAATATACTTCAAACTATACACCAACCTAGAAGAGTAACATCCACTAACCTGCATTGACAACATTTTCACGAATATTGAGGAACCGTTTGAATGTAGCATTATATAAACACATATTTCGGATCATTTAGCGCAGAAGGAAAAAAAAAACAAATAAGACCTATAAACGCATAGTCTCGCAGATAAATATACAACTGCTGAAGGGTCAAAATTGGACAGCTATTTATGATGTACCTGACGAAGATGTAAATGCCCAGTTTGTTATGTTCCACAGCATATACTTACAAAAATTCAACAAAGCTGTCCCACTTAAAAGGGTGTCAATAAGAAAAAGTCAAAAACAAGATGATACTGATCCCATAAGTAAAAAAACCTAAAATAGACTAGGTCTAATACTTGTCCTAAGTATTTGTGAAGGAAAATACAAGGATAACTATCGTGAAGCAAAAATGAAATAAGATAAATTATTGCTGTAACAGGAGAAAGTAAAGTATGAAACTTCAATTGAAAATTCCGATAACAAGAACAAAACAGTGTGGACTGATAAATTCGATGAAAAATACGAAAAGAATGAAGACCGAATTAACTGGAGATCTGTTGAAAACAATAAATGAACAACTTCTTCGTAACAGCTGGACCAACATTAACAAAAAATATTCAATAAAATAGAAAGGCCTTTTACTTGATAGAAGAAATATAACAAAATTTGAATATTCAAACAAATTGAAATATGTTTATCTTCTACAATTTTAATTTCAAAAAAATTTTTATTCAAAAAACTTTTAGAAATAAACTTATGTCTAACAAGCACCGCTTACATTTAATAGACGTATATAATCAAAACTCAATATATAATTTCAAATAGAATAAATAACCAAACAGATATACGAAAGTAATTAAAATTAATAAATAAATATTTAAAGGAGACAAAATTTTGTTTCTGGTCTTACCTTTAAGATCACCAATTGCCTTTTAAAAAACATGAACACACTTAAAGGACTTCTCAAAGAATATAATTTATTTGAAATATTTAATATATTTAAATATTCGAATAAATTATTTCAAAAATCTCTAAAAAATGTGCACTATATCTTCAAAAAACAAATATGTAAGCGGTGCTTGTTAGACATAAATTTATTTCTAAAAGTTTTTCGAATAAAAATTTTTTTGAAATTAAAATTGTAGGAGATAAACATATTTCAATTTGTTTTAATATTCAAATTTTGTTATATTTCTTCTATCAAGTAAAAGGCTTTTCTATTTTATTTTATATATAATATATAATTATATTTTGGCTTCAATAAATCTCATTATAGAATGTCAATGAATTTAAATAAACCTTAAAATAACTCACACTGTTCTTTGATTTTGTTAGAACATAGATCAATCTTAAATTATATAGTTGATCTGTATTTCGAAGCTTAAGTCTTTTAAAACGTGAGTGATATAGGTTATTTTTTTGATTTTGATATTTGGAATATTAAAAGAGGACTGAAGACGGGATTGTCCAGAATTATATTTGTTTTTTGAAGATATAGTGCACATTTTTTTAGAGATTTTTGAAATAATTTATTCGAATATTCAAATATATCAAATATTTCAAATAAATTATATTCTTCGAGAAGTCCTTTAAGTGTGTTCATGTTTTTTAAAAGGCAATTGGTGTTCTTAAAGGTAAGACCAGAAACAAAATTTTGTCTCTTTTAAATATTTATTTATTAATTTCAATTACCTTCGTATATCTGTTGGGTTATTTATTCCATTTGACATTATATATTGAGTTTTGATTATATACGTCTATTGAATGTAAGAGGTGCTTGTTAGACATAAATTTATTTCTAAAAGTTTTTTGAATAAAAATTTTTTTGAAATTAAAATTGTAGAAGATAAACATATTTCAATTTGTTTTAATATTCAAAGAATATTCAATTTCCGAGAAGTAGACGAATTTATTCGTTTAAGGAAAATTACTCAAAATGAAATACTACAGATAATAAAGTTATTGAAAAATAAACATACAAGTGGATATGATGAAATCTCTAACCATATTATAAAACAAACAGCTGAAGAAATATTTCCACAAATCACACACATCACTAACAACTCCCTCAGATATGGAATCTTTCCAGACAAACTCAAGACAGCCGTCGTGAAACCGTTCCATAAAAAAGGTGATATCCTTGACTTTAACAACTACAGGCCAATAAGTATTCTGCCGAGTTTTTCCAAGATTATAGTGATGGCATACTGCAGACAAATAATGGAATATTCAATAGTGAATAAATTATCAAGAGAAAATCAACACGGATACATTGAAGGAAAATCAATTAAAACAGCAATTTACTAAAATAAAATAAATGGAGGTTTATACTTGATAGAAGGTATATAAGCACCGCTTATATCAAAAGACATATAAAATAAATATTTATGTGAGAAATGAGATAACAAAATCGAATAAATTTAAATTGTTAACAAAAATCCTATAAATTAAATATTTTGAGTAGAAGTAGAAGTAACAGAATATATCTGTTAATATTATAATATTTAAAAATTTTATCTACCTTCTATCAAGTATAAACCTCCATTTATTTTATTTTATTCATAATATATAGTTGTTTGGTTTCCTTAACATTCTTTATACAGAAGTCCTAGTGCTGTAACAGAGGCCGTTAAATTTCCAGTCAATCTTTAAGATCTATGGTAAACCACAGAACTATTTGTTGGAGGTCACATGGGACACCATTTAAATGTTCAGTATTCATTCGCCAAGATGTTTCTAGATTGTTGAATATTTTTTGTTGATTGATGTTATATTGTTTAAATGTTATTAGGTACTGACGAGCAGAGTCTCTCTTAAAACGTGTTTTTAGTAATGTTTTTATATATCTTGAGATTTTCTAAAAAGTAACTTAGTTAGATATTCAATAAAATTGAACATTCCAAGAAAGATAGTTTTATGATGAAATTCTTAGGATTATGTTAAACATTTTTGAAAGATATCTGTTTTCATAAGAGGTATGAGCAGAAGCAAAATTTTGTCTACTCAATATATTTAATTTATAGGATTTTTTTAACAATTTATATTCATTGGATTATTTTTATCTCATTTGGAGGTCTTATGATGAATGTTTATTTTATATGTCGTTTAATATATGCTTATATGACATTTAATTCCTGAAGTTATAATATTAAATATAATTTTTTTAAATTAAATATGTAGAAGGCTAACAGAATATATCTGTTTATATTAAAATATTTAAAAAGCAATTTACTAGTTTACCAACAAAGTAGACGGATCTTTCGAGAACAAGGAGTTGTCCACGGGAATTTTTCTTGATCTAACCAACGCATATGACTGTTTTGATAGTGATAAATTGTTGCAAAAATCAGAATATTATGGAATTCGAGGACTTGCACTGCAATGGGTCAAGTCATATTTTCTACACAGAAAAGAATGTGTAGATTCTACACATTGAAAATTACTTCGTTTTCTATCACCCTTTCATTACTAAGGATACAGTGACTCGGGTTTCATAGTTTTTACTACATTTAAGTTTTATCAAACTAAACTAGCGCCACCTAACGCAAGCGAATAAGCATACAATTTTGTGGGGTATGCTGTGTGTTTATTCTTGTGCATTAGGTGGCATAATTAGGGAACTAATTCCAGGCCTCAAAATAAGTAAAAAGTTTCATATAAACATCGGTCCGCAAATGAAGTTTTCAGTTTTCAAAATATTAACTACTAGCGCAACCAAATACGATAAATTATAGAAGATATTCGATTTATTTTTGACTTCTAGTGTTTCATAGAAGATGATCCATATGACCTTCGTCCATTTCAATGCAGAAAGTACATCGGCGCATGAAGGAATTACGTACTCTTTGGAAAAGACTTGGTTGTGTCCGGATCGTTTGGCAGGATAGTTCAATCCGATGTTGCAACTCTTTGATGTTATTCACTGACGTTGCATACACTAAACATTTCAAATAACCGCAAATACAAAAGTCCGAAGGATTCAAATCGGAATATCTAGCGAGCCATGGCACTGGGCCTCCTATCCATTTTCTGGGAAATGTTTGATCTAAATGTTCCCTAACAGTAAGTGCATAATATGAGGGCGCTCCATCTAGCATCAACCAAATATTCATCCACTGATTTAAAAGTACCACGTCTAGAAAATTCGGCAAGATATTTTGAAAAAAGTTGATGTACTACTCTGTCAAAAAAGTACCGGGAATTTTCAATTAAAACAACATTTTTACATTTAATCGTCAAAATTTATTGGGTCGCCTTCAAAATAGGCTCCATTTGCTCCAATACATCTATGCCAACGGCACTTCCAATTATCGAAACATTTTTTATAGGCGCTTTCCGGGATGGACTTTAGCTCTCGCGCCGAATTTTGTTTTATGGCTTCAATCGACTCAAAACGGGTGCCACGAAGGGGCAATTTTAGTTTTGGGAAGAGGAAAAAGTCGCAGGGAGCCAAATCCGGCGAATACGGTGGTTGCTGAAGCACGTTTGTTGAGTTTTTGGCGAGAAAGTCAGTCACAATCGTAGCTTGGTGAGAAGGCGCGTTATCGTCATGCAAAATCCATGAGTTGTTCGCCCACAAATTTGGCCGCTTCTTACGGATACGCTCACGCAAACGTTTCATAATGCCTAGGTAATACTCCTTGTTTACCGTCTGACCCTCTGGAATGAATTCGTAGTGCACCACGCCACGGATATCGAAGAAAACAATGAGCATCACCTTCATTTTCGAGCGGCTTTGGCGTGGTTTTTTCGGTTTCGGCTCATTTTTTGTCACCCATTCCGATGATTGCTGGCTTGTTTGCATATCGTACTCGTAGACCCAGGTCTCATCACCATTTATAATGCGTTCCATGAATGTAGAATCGGAATTACAGCGATCCAGCATGTCTGAAGCAACCTGTTCGCGATGACGTTTTTGAAGAAAATTCAGGTCTTTCGGTACGAGTCGTGCGGCCACCTTTATCATGCCCAAAATATCAATCAAAATCGTACGTGCGGACTCGTGGGATATCTTAAGATCATGTGCTATCTGTCTCAAGCTGGAACGACGGTTTTCCAGCACCCTTTCCTTAATTTTATCGACGTTATCTTCGATCGAAGCCGTCGATGGGCGACCACTTCACGACCGTCCTTGAAGGCTCTGTACCACTGATATGCACGAGTTTTCGATAGAGCATTATCACCAAAGGCCTTTTGCAACATTTTCAATGCATCGGCACACGAAAAGTCATTTGCAACACAAAACTTTAAACAAATTCTCTGCTCAACGTAATCACCCATAGTAAAAATCGGCACGCACTCTGACATCGACTGACTTAATCAGCTGTTGCAAACACACTAATTGACAGAGCCCGCTCAAGCTTGGCATAGTAATTAAGGACAGTGGTACCAACCTAGAAAAAAAAATTTTTACCTGCCTCTTTGCCCCGCCAGATTTAAATCGATAATTCCCGGTACTTTCTTGACAGAATGTATGTAGCTTCTGTTAACTTCCGTGGTAAAACTACGAGTCCTAATAAACGATCTCCTAAAATATCTAGCCAAATATTTATACTGAAACGCTGTTGATGCCTGGATTCAAGAATGGCGTGTGGATTTTCATCCGCCCAAATATGCCTATTATGAAAATTAAAAATTCCATCTTTGGTTAAGCCGGCTTCATCAGTGAAAAGGATATTAGAAGTAAAATGCGGATATTCAGTAATCTTTGTTAAAGCCCATTGATGGAATGTCCTTCTGGCTTGATGATCAGGAGGATTAAGAGCTTGTACACGCGTTGAATATGGAATGGATAGAGAAGTTGTTGATGCATAGTTCTCCAGACAAAGGGGCCACTTATTCCTACTTCTGCTGAAATTATTCTTACACTTGTACCGGGATTTTCAGTTACAAAAAAATTTGCTCTTCAACTTCTGGAGTACTTACAGATCTTGGACGTCCAGTATCACGAACTAAAAACAAGATTGAACGTCACATGAGAAGGAAGTTGACGATCGGGATAAGCCTATGCATAAAGACGACGTGCTTCAGGACCACTTGCGTTGACACGGCCATACATTTCAATATTAGAATAGTGCATTTCAAATTCAGGGATGATAATTTTTTCTTAACAACAAAGTGAAAGAAAGTAAACAAGTCGAATCGGATACAAAATACCCAATAAAAGTACCTAAATGTCATATTAAAATCAAATATTTAATGCCAGCTGTGATTGTTTTCAATGAACCGACTGAAAAATATTTCAATAGTGAGTAAACAAAACATCTGAAAGATGAAAATAAATCGAATATCGTATTTGGTCGTCCTAGTACTTAATTTAAAAACCGAAAATCGGTTATATCTCCAAAACGGCTCATTTGCGAACACAAGTTTATATGAAACTTTTTATTTATTTTGAGGTCTATAATCAGCTCTTAAAATATTGAAACTTTGTACTTAACACCCGGTATTGTGTACAGGAATTCATGAAATGGATGTCCGAAATCAAAATAATCGTACAATGCATACAAACCTTCATTTTCAGCGTCTGTTGAAGCTTTATTGGAGTCTCCATTCTGAAACAGGAATACAAAAAGTGTTAACCGGTTTAAATGTAAATTTCACAAAATTTCATCACCTCAGATTTTTCAATATCGGCCTTAGGGGTCTTTTTCTGCATATCACATAAGGCCTGGTAATCATATACTATTACTTCTTCAAATATATTTTCTTCTAACATCGATTTCATTACATCTCCCTCAATTTCACCGAAGAACTGTCCTGCATAGATTTCCTCATTAGCTACCAAAATATATCCTGAATGATCAACTATGTAGCATGTGAGGGTGTCACAAGTGCTGCATTGGGGACAGTCATTCTGAAAAAAAACCACTCAAGTAAAATAATAGAGGAATATGAATCAGAAAATAAGTTTTCCAATAAGAGGTTTCATTTTGAATGTCCCGCTATCCTGACAGTTTTCACTTTTGTAGCTGTCATCTTTTAACATTTGACAAGTAAAAACTACGCCATTACAAACTAAGGAACAATATACTACTCTGTCAAGAAAGTACCGGGAATTTTCAATTAAAACAACATTTTTACATTTAATCGTCAAAATTTATTGGGTCGCCTTCAAAATAGGCTCCATTTGCTCCAATACATCTATGCCAACGGCACTTCCAATTATCGAAACATTTTTTATAGGCGCTTTCCGGGATGGACTTAAGCTCTCGCGCCGAATTTTGTTTTATGGCTTCAATCGACTCAAAACGGGTGCCACGAAGGGGCAATTTTAGTTTTAGGAAGAGGAAGAGGAAAAAGTGGCAGGGAGCCAAATCCGGCGAATACGGTGGTTGCTGAAGCACGTTTGTTGAGTGTTTGGCGAGAAAGTCAGTCACAATCGTAGCTCGGTGAGAAGGCACGTTATCGTCATCCAAAATCCATGAGTTGTTCGCCCACAAATTTGGCCGCTTCTTACGGATACGCTCACGAAAACGTTTCATAACGCCTAGGTAATACTCCTTGTTTACCGTCTGACCCTCTGCAACGAATTCGTAGTGCACCACGCCACGGATATCGAAGAAAACAATGAGCATCACCTTCATTTTCGAGCGGCTTTGGCGTGGTTTTTTCGGTTTCGGCTCATTTTTTGCCACCCATTCCGATGATTGCTGGCTTGTTTGAATATCGTAATCGTAGACCCAGGTCTCATCACCAGTTATAATGCGTTCCATGAATGTAGAATCGGAATTACAGCGATCCAGCATGTCTGAAGCAACCTGTTCACGATGACGGTTTTGAAGAAAATTCAGGTCTTTCGGTACGAGTCGTGCGGCCACCTTTCTCATGCCCAAAATATCAATCGAAATCGTACGTGCGGACTCGTGGGATATCTTAAGATCATGTGCTATCTCTCTCAAGCTGGTACGACGGTTTTCCAGCACCCTTTCCTTAATTTTATCGACGTTATCTTCGATCGAAGCCGTCGATGGGCGTCCGGAACAAGGCAAGTCTTCGACCACTTCACGACCGTCCTTGAAGGCTCGAGTTTTCGATAGAGCATTATCACCAAAGGCCTTTTGCAACATTTTCAATGCATCGGCACACGAAAATTCATTTGCAACACAAAACTTTAAACAAATTCTTTGCTCAACGTTATCACCCTTAGTAAAAATCGGCACGCACTCTGACATCGACTGACTTAATCAGCTGTTGCAAACACACTAGTTGACAGATCCCGCTCAAGCTTGGCATAGTAATTAAGGACAGTGGTACCAACCTAGGAAAAAAATTTTACCTGCCTCGTTGCCCCGCCAGATTCAAATCGATAATTCCCGGTACTTTCTTGACAGAATGTACGCTTGAATAACGCAGTGAATTGTTGAAATTCACTACAAAAATGGTGAAAATTTTGCAGTCACAGTTCGCAAAATTAGAGCATTTGGCTGATATTGTTTTCCATTATTACTGGCGCACATTCTTCTTTACAATGAAAAAAATATATTCTGATTTCTCTCAAAATATACTCCATATTTCAATATCAAAATGAAACCTCTTACTGGAAAACCCTTCGCAACGAAATAACCAATTCAGATTTCACCGCTCCCCTGGGAATCAGGCAACGAGATGGAGGAGAAGAGCTTCTCCCTGCTCAAAATGGCACAACATTTATAATTCATTGAAAAAATGTACATTAAGTAGAAAGGATTGTTTGAAATTTTGTGTTTTTTACCGACTATACTATTTGATTGCTTTCTGAAAACAATCTCAAAATGTTTAGTGGTGTATATTCAGCTCACAAAAATGGTTATTTCTCATCCTTATAAAGATTTCTCTAACCAACAGCAATGAAAAAATTAAATTCATATAGTTCACTGACACGCTATTAAGAACAACATGGCATTGGTTACGACACATTGAAGTAATCAATCGGGTTTCATAAATTAGGTGTATGACATACACAAGTTAAATGAAATAGAAAAAGGCTTTTCACTTAATAGAAGAAATATAACAAAATTTGAATATCAGAACAGATTTAATTTATGAGTCTTCTACAATTTTAATTTCAAAAAAATTTTTATTCAAAAAACTTTTAGAATTGAATTAATGTCTACAATAAGCACCGCTTATATAGACGTATATAATCAAAACTCAATATACAATGTCAAATGGAATAAATAAACCAACAAATATAAAAAAGTCATTTAAAATTAATAAATAAATATTTGAAGGAGACAAAATTTTGTTTCTGATCTTACCATAATGAACACCAATTCTTTTTCAAAAACATAAAACACAATTTAAGGACTTCTCAAAGAATATAATTTATTTGAAATATTTAATATATTTAAATATTCAAATAAGTTAATTCGAAAATCTCTCAAAACATGTACTATATCTTCAAAAAACAATTAGAATTCCGATAATCTCTTCATCGGCCCTAGATAATATTCAATGTTCATGTTTAAGCAAGTTACACTTTAAGGTAAGATAACTGATTGTTAGTTGATTATGATATTTTAAATATTATCTAGGGCCGATGAAGAGATTATCGGAATTCTAATTGTTTTTTGAAGATAGAGTACATGTTTTGACAGATTTTTGAATTAACTTATTTGAATATTTAAATATATTAAATATTTCAAATAAATTATATTTTTTGAGAAGTCCTTAAGTTGTAAATGACTTTAAATTCAGAATTATTATATATATTCTAACTTCTACATTATATATTGAAACTATATACAAAAACTATCAAATTGATATCCTTATATATAATCAATATAAAATATTTTTCAATGTCTCGGAAAAAACCTTTTTACATCCCGACTTGAAATGTATTAATACAAATGTATTAACAAAAACTATATAAGTATGTATATAAACATACAAATACAAGTCGGGATGTAAAAAGGTTTTTTCCGAGACATTGAAAAATATTTTATATTGATTATATATAAGGATACTAATTTGATAGTTTTTGTATATAGTGTCAATATATAATGTGGAAGTTAGAATATATAATTCTGAATTTAAAGTCATTTAAATTTTACTATCAAGTATTGTATCACATTAAAATTGCTTTTTTAAATTATGAAATAATTTCATATAGAGTCTTTATATCCACAATATATTCCTCAATTATTTATTATTTTTGAAATTCTGGTTATTTTTCTTATCCTGGGACATTATTTGGGGTGAATAAGTTTTGTTATTGTTTTTCTGTGTTCCGAGCACAAATAGTTATAGGTTATAGGTAACAATACGTTGATCATTTCTGTTTTATTTTGGATACTTTAAAGCTTACTTCAAGTTTATTCGTTCCATGTTTTATCTTAATTTGGTAAGTTGAATTTTGATCTTGTTACATATTTGAATCTGAATTCAATACATTTCTGATGAGGTCAGATAGGCCGAAATAGCTATCAAATGTTCGAGTTCTCGTTTAATTATTTTTATTTGATCCTTTATTTTGGATAATTTCAGATAATTTTGGAATAGTGGATTTTATTGTATTTGTATGTTAATATACATACTTATATAGTTTTTGTTAATACATTTGTATTAATACATTTCAAGTCGGGATGTAAGAAGGTTTTTTCCGAAACATTGAAAAATATTTTATATTGATTATATATAATGATATCAATTTGATAGTTTTTGTATTAGGAGTACAAATAAGTTTTCGCCGTTTTTTAACACAAATTAATTATTTATTATAGAAGAACGGTGTGAGACTGCTTGCTGAGTGACTCTTAATGTTAGAGCAAGTTCTTTTTGTGTTTGAGATGAATCTTCCTCCAATAATTCCTCCAATTCTGCATCCTCGTAAATTTTTGGCCTTCCACTGCGATCTTTGTCTTCTACGTCGAAATCACCGTTCTCTCACTCAAAGCACCCTCACCATATGCTTCTACGAGCAATTGATGCGCATCAGCAGCAGATTTCTTTAAATTAAAGAAGTAAATTAATATTTCCCGCAAATGACGCTTACTTGGCTCAAATTTTGACATTTTCAACTTATGAAAATTATATTTTACTACTATAAAATCAATGATATTAATTGGTTATGTTGTTCTTGAATGTCTAAACTATTTTTTAAGCCGGTTATCATCTGCGAAAGCTAACCGAAACTCCGTGCCGCGCCATCTACAATAAAACGGCGGAAACTTATTTGTACTCCTTATATAGTTTCAATATGTAATGTAGAAGTTAGAATATATAATTCTGAATTTAAAGCCATTTAAATTTTACTACTATCAAGTATTGACTCACATTAAAATTGGTTCCTTAAGTTGTGCTTTATGTTTTTGAAAAAGAATTGGTGTTCATTATGGTAAGATCAAAAAAAAATTTTGTCTGCTTCAAATATTTATTTATCAAATTTAATGACTTTTTTATATTTGTTGGTTTATTTATTCCATTTGACATTGTATATTGAGTTTTGATTATATACGTCTTATTAAATATAAACGGTGCTTATTCCAGACATTAATTTAATTCTAAAAGTTTTTCGAATAAAATTTTTTTTTAAATTAAAATTGTAGAAGACTAACAGATTAAATCTGTTTTGATATTCAACGAATTGAGTTAGCAATTATTTTCGTTAATGTTTACACTTACGAGTATTATCTACCCGAAAAATAAAATTTAAAATGGAGTATCAGGATTATGAATGAGTTCATGCGGTTATTTTTCGAAAAATGAAGATTTATCGTGAAAAATTGGTTATACACTCAAAGTTCAAAATATTGTGCATCGCTAGCCACTTCTTTTTCTCATCTTCCCAGCAATTGACAGATCCTATCGCGGAAAAAGAACTGCTTTTTGGCCGCTATCTATGTATCGATCCATTTTTTAAGCTATGTTGCATCGATCGGAAGAGATGATAATCAGAAGGAGCAATGTCTGGGCTGTAAGTCTGGTGGGTAGGACTTCCTATTTAAGCATTGCATTGCGGACCTCTCCCTTAAAACTAACCTACTCTACCCTATTGCACTGAATCTCTGGATTTTTCTGCCCAATGGCCAAGTGCGTTATGGTACCTCAGGAGGGTGGAGGCCCTCGGGAAGTATTCGTACGACCTGGCCACACAATTGGTTTTGGACTCGAAGGGGCAGTGGTTGACAGTTCTCATGCTGGACTAGGAGGGTTTTCCTTTTATCTGTTCGCAGCAGCTAATGTTCAGGATATCTCTAGAAATGCTTCGTGGTTTAGCGGGACATGAGGGTTCGACAGGCCTCGCTTGAAGCTGGATCGATTGTTTCTGTGGTTTGTGGATCTCGACGGTACGGCTAGTCTGTTGGTACTTGACGCCAGGATCAATTGAAAGACTTCACAAGGGTTCGTGGGTCTTGACGTACAGACCGGATTGACGGTACTCGTACCAGGATCAGTTGAGGCATCAATCATAAGACTATCTTAGTACATGGGACTGCGTTCGGATGGGTGGAAAAGAAGCCCCTTAGGCATGTGAGTTGCGTCCCAAACAACTCCGATACTGACCATGCAGAGCCAGTAAAGGTTGGATAGTGGTTCACTGCTACCAGTCATACGGTTGTAGGTTTTCGAAGTGAAGCCCAAACTGGAAGCTGGTGGATTCATCTCTTCGGAAGGGTTCCCGCTATGCGTGGTGATACGACCTTCATCACACTTGCTTTCTCTTGAGGCAGACTCACATGCCAATAAACTACCTGCTAGAATTCACGTGTAGGAACTCATAATACAACACCCCCAACTGGTTCCACCAAATACACAGCATGATCTTCTGACCATGAATGTTCGTCTTGACAGTTGATTGCCTGACGTTTCAGATTATAGTAATGGAACTATTTTTCATTGCCAGTCATAATTCGATGCAAAAAACTCTTTGTTTTTGCGGTTGGTGCAGTTGTTTGCACGTGGAAGAACGGCGTTCGGCGTCTTTTGGCTTCATTTCATACGGCACCCAATTTTCTTTCCTTTGGGATCATTCTCATTGAGTTTTAACGATGGCAAATACTGGTTGAGTGACTCCAAGTGTTTTTGCAAGTCCTTCTTGCGTTCGTGATCGATCTCCATCTAGCTTTGTTTCTAATTCTTCATACTCAAACTTTTGTGGCGCTTCGGGTTATTCTTCGTTTTCCTAATCAAACTTGCCACTTTTAAATTGGGTAAACCACTTCTGACATGTTCGTTCAGCTAAAGCATGGCCACCATAAACATCCACCAAAATACGATGACTTTCGGCAGCCTCTTTCTTCGTATTGAAGTAATGAAGTAAAAGACCCCGCAAAAACACATAATTCCGTACAAAAGTTGGCATTTCCACAGCTCATAGAAGCTATGTTGTTTACACTTCAGCGAAATGACAGATACTGATAAGAAAGCCTAATGATGATACTTCAAAATGAAGGTTTCGACAGATGAAACAATGGAATAATGAACTAGTAGCGACGTCTGTTTTCAAAACCGCACGAACTTATTTCTACTCCTAATATTAATCGAAATAAAATTCCAAACTAACAAATGGAAATATTCTCGTTCCAGTATTATTTACCTTCATCAGTGCAATTCATTATTTAGATAAAAGATCTAATAAATATAAAAAAAACAAATATTAACTTCCGCTATTTTATTGATTTTCACAACAATTGGTTCGTCATACCATGACTTCACCAGATGAGTATTTGAACTGAGATATACTGTTTCGTACCACCGTTAGTTGGTTAGTTTAACTTCAAGGAACACTCTGCGTGCAGTGATTTCCAACTTCCTTTATATAATAATGATGAACCACAACGACGATGACGAATTGAAGTAAAATACTTATAACAAGAAACAATTATATTTTGGTATCAGTGTACATGATACCAAGCTAAAGTAATGACAATTACATTACGAACAAGTAAGGTGTGTTTGTAGCAATCGCGATAATCTTGTACAATATGCAAACGACCGATTTGACTATAACGAGAATAAAAGCGCTTAGTGTAGCAAATGCTACATGCGACTAGTTTAATTACCCGAATGATAATGCTTAATGTAGCAAAAGCTACATACGACAAGTTTGACTATCCGAACGATAATGCATAATGTAGCAGAAGCTACATACAACAAGTTTGGCTACTCGAATGATAATGATTTTACAGTCTTTTCAAAGACCGAACGTTAGAGGGGCTCGATGCATTTCTTCTGACAAAAAGAGGGAAATTAGGGAAATTGATTGGGAAGACTGTTTCTGGGTGATACGAATTAATGAAATGAACCCTCCTATTGATAAGATATAAAAAAAGACAAATTTTATTAAATGATTAAATAGACTCAAACAGATCCCCTTACTTAACATTTTCCAATGATTGGTAACCACCTCTTGTCACCCTTCTAATTTTTGTACCAAAGCTGTGTATTTAAGGTCATGTTTTTCATTGTATACCTCAGTTTAAATACTCACCTGATGAAGTCATGGTATGACGAAACAATTTTTGTGAAAATTAATTTAATTAATTAAGTAAATATTTGTTTTTCTCATATTGAAGGTATAATCCAACTTTCTGCTCACCAAGACACCTACAATTTAAAATCAAACACAAGCCACACGTGTCGGAACATAATCTCATCAGACAATTTCGTAAGTTGCTTTCACAACCAAACATAGAAACGCATGATAACGTTAAAATCCAATTACATGAATAGAGTATGCGGTTGACACAAGGTGGATCATTATAAAAATTTTATTTAAAATAATTCACACAGTTTCTTTTTGTACTCCTTTGAAGATGGTCGAAAGACCGAAACACGTGTCAGGATTCTAAATAAACTGTGAAACATAAAAACTGTGTGAATCATTTTAAATAAAATTGTTAAAATCCAATATACAGACACTAACAAGGTACGATTTTCGAAATAAATCCATTATAATATAGTCAATATTGAAAGTGAAAAATAAATTTCCTCCTTAACATGTGTATTAAATTCTAAAATGAATTATCTGGTATAGGTATTCAGAGAAAAATTTTTTTAATTCGACTCATAAAAACAATTGCATTATTCTTACAGATGGCTTAGTTGTGATTTCTCTGAACCTCTGCCTGAGCTCTGCTTGACCGAATTGGAAGCCTACGACACTTCCAGGTGCTTCTCTTCCATTATCCTTAGGGAATATGGCGTAGCTTCCAGTAATCAGGATATTTTCTTCATTATCTTCATTATCTGCGATGGCGTACACGAATGATTCCTTGTCATATTGATGCTGTAGGACCGCTGATTTATACCATCTTTCGTCAATAGCCCTTGAGTGCAGTACACCAAACTCCCTGTCCATCAGAATGAACACTTAATACTTTATGAAATCGATGAAAAAGGAATGAATAATGAATGATACAGTTGTTTTTCAAGCAATAAGGTGTTTGACTGGTTTTGAAAACCATCACAAATTTCTTGTTTTATTGGCCTTTACCTGATGAAAATCCATTTTACACTCAATTAAATAAGTCACATATACAGGTATTGAAAAGACAGTCGGAAACATAGGAAATTCAGTGTTAATCAAGAATGCAGTGGAGCAGTGGAAGAATCAAAACCTCAGCGCGATGCAATGACGAATAAATGATTGTTCTCTTTCAATGGCAGTGGGCAGTGTTGATGTTTCAATCGAAAGGCTGTGCAGTCTGCTTTCACTCCCTACTACCATTGAGAGAGAACAGTCGTTTGTTCGTCACGCATCGCGCTGAGTTTTTGATTCTTTCACTGAGCCTCTTGACATTAACACTGAATTTCCTATGTTTCCGACTGTATTTACCATACCTATATGTTGATTTCAATTGATTCTTTAATAGTTAAACAAATGACGTGTTTCGTTAAATTGTAATTTCTTGAAATGCTTTCAAACAACTAGTCGTAAATATGGTAATATATAATATTTAAATATTTTCATACTTGCGATGAGAGTACAATAAAATTTTCATTACTTTCAGAAAAATGAGCTTTTTTAGATTTACTTAAGGAAATTGAAGGCCTGAAGCCAATTTTGTTGGAAAGTTTAGAAATAAACCGATCAGGAAATTCTAGGAACTTATGGAAAGTCAGACAGTTGTCCGTGTTCAGCTTCATTAAGTTTATTCTCGTAACCAGTGGTTTTCCCAAAAGTAATAAAAACTGTATTGTACCCTCATCTTAAAACTGAACTCATTTAGATATTGTACGATACCAAATTTTTGACTTGTTTAAAAGCATTTGATGAAGTTATATTGTAACGAAATGCGTCCTGTTTTCATTTCTTAGAAATGAATAGAAATCAACTTGTATATGTGTATTATTTACTTAAGTGTATTTCTATCAAATAAAGGCCAACACAATTCGAAGTGAAAGAAGCAGATACTGTTCTTTCGTACTTTTGGTACTATAAAATCATTCTCAGATGCAGTAAAACTACCACAAACATCTGATTCCACAACAAATGTATCAAAAATGAAGTAATACCAAAGTAAGACGACGTGTCCCGCTCTTCGCCAAGATTTCTCCTCTGCTCTGCTGCAGCTTTCCGGCGTAGCATATAGAGGACGCTACCGCTTTTTGCATACCGAGCTCACCGTCCTCGCCCAGTTCGATCTCCGACGTGGAACAAGGTAACTGGCGTCATACGCAGAATTGCGCCCTACGCCTGTCTGACGAGTTCAGGTGCGCAAGTTCGGAACGAAACGCCGCTTTTGAGAGCTTCAAAACCATATAAACCTCAAAATGGACAACAACACCGCAGCAGCTCAGAAGACGAAAAAACAAAAAGAGAGAAGATAGATTTTAGAAGAAAGAAAAATTCAATACAGCAAAAGGGGCTCACTCAATATCTTTGTTAACGTAATTCACACTGAGCTCCTCTTTAAACTGCATTCAATAGAATTCAAATCACCAGATTTTGAAATTCGAAGGATGGTGAATCGGATCATTCATAATGAATTCACGAACCGAAATAAAAAAGTTAATGATATAATTGAAAGTTAAAATCAAAAATAATAGGAAGCAAACTGAAATATTTTCAGAACATCAATTTTTTGAATCAAGAATCTCTTCAGCACGGTTTTTTCAAAAATAGAACAAAAATAAATGAAAAAGTATGAATATAACGGGAAAAAAGTTTTCAAGGTGAAGAAACAGAAACTTAAGGTATAGAATCAGAGTTTTCTCTGGGAAACTACCTTGATAATTCACAGATAGTTCGGAAAAAACAATTCATGAAAAAAACAGAACTAGCAGTAGATAGCTTGATGATGTTCTTCATTACCTAAGTTCCTTACATAAAAATATTGAGTTCACAATGGAGCTAGAAACGGAGGACTACTTAAATTATTTGGATTTAACAATAACCAGTGTCTAATGAAAATTCAATTCGATCCTTACTTGATGTAAATCCATTTCAATTAAATGAAATATTAATTGTGCAAATAACTAGAGTCAATAACAAATATAATTGTCTTATTCTTCATGACCTTCCCGTACAGATATAATAATCCCCAAAAAGTCTTTTCAGCCGATTCAACATAAGTTATCAGCCAAAAATTTTCTTAATTTGGACAAACCCGAAAGTCCTTTGATATCGGATGTTTTTTTAGAGTGATATAACTTTAAATGGAAATAAAACACATTTAAATTAAGATTGAAGCCAATTTTTTTTATTTGAAAGATAATTTCATGACATTTATGTTTAAAAATAATTTCCGGCATACGTCCACCACGACTAGCTCTAAGGGACCGCATTCGACAAGACCAATTCTAGACCACTTCTTCGAGTAATTCAGGCTTTATTTCATTAATAAGTTGAGTTATGTCGGCTTCTAAAGTGTCTATTGTTTCTGGTTTATCAGCATTAACTAATGACTTGACATAATCCTAAAGAAAATAATCCAGTCGAGTAATGTCGCACGATCTTGGAGGCCAATTAGCCAATTAATTGAACCATTTCTCGAAATAATGTTATCGGCAAATCTTTCTTTCAATAAATCAATTGTTACGGTAGCAGCATAAGGTATAGCACCATCTTGTTGGAACCAAAACACTTCTGGGTCGATTTCATTCAAATTTTGATACACATAATCATTGATCATCGATCTGTAACGAGCACCATTCCCTGTAACATTAGCTCCAGCATCGTTTTTGAAGAAATATGGACCGATGCCTCCAGCGTGTAAAACACACCATACAGTGCATTTTTCAGGATGTAATGGAACCAGCAGAAATTCTTGAGGATTACTTTCACTCCATATACGGCAATTTGGCTTGTTCACATAGCCGTTCAACCAGAAATGAACTTCATCACTAAACACAATGTTACAATAAAAAGTGGATCAATTTTAAGCTGTTCTACGGCTCAATCAGCAAACAAACGACGCTTTTATGGTCAAGTGGCTTTAGTTCTTGAACCAGTTGGATCTTGTATGGGTGAAGACGAAAATCTTTACGCAAAATTTTCCATGTGGTGGATGCACAGAGTCCAACTTGTTGTGAACGTCGACGAATAGACAAATCTGGATCATCATTAACACTATGACTTACAGCAGCGATATTTTCTTCTGTACGTACAGTTCTTTGTCTTGTTGTTGTTGTTGCATCGAGTACAGAAAATGTCCGAAATCTATCAATAGTTCGACGAATAAGCTGCTCTGATGGACGATCATGTAAACCATAAATTTCACGAAGTGCTTTATAGGTTTGGCGAATAGAACACTTATTTTGAAAATGAATTTCAATAATTTGTAAACGTTCTTGCTGCGCGAGTCTTTCCATGATAATTTGTCAATGCATAATGAACAGAAATGTCAAAACACCATGGCTTCTACCTTCTGTCAAATCACAGTTATCCCTATAGAAAGTTTTAACACTCTAAAAAAACACCCGATACTACAATAGATTAATTGAACATGGGCAATCTCCCCTCAAATATAAGTAAGAAGCAGAACATCTAATTAAAGGGAAACCTGATTTTGATGAAGGTTTCGAGATTTTGCTTCAAATTTTCGACTGGTGGTTTGAAAGCATTTGAAGAATGCAACGAACGCCTCATGTGTTCAACTCTCAAAAAATAAATGGAAATCCACATATATGTGTCCTATTCAACTCACCATCTCGAATCATTTTGTGATGTTTAATGGTTTGGGTTATTTGAAGAGTAAACTCCAACCATAATGGCATCGACTTTAGATACGTTTCCGCTATCCACTTTTGAAAAATTTCTCTCCATGATTAAGTGGATACAAGAAAACTTAACGACGAATGTAAAAAATAATAGCCACTGGATATAAGAATTTCAAATAGTTGAAAATATTTCAGTTCGAGACATACAACAAAAACGCAAAGAAGAGGCAACGAGAGGTTTACTTCACTGTGATGTCATCGTACGTTCAGCCAATACGGTCTTGCTGGTTGTAACAGATAAAAGTAGTTTCAGATATCATGGTTTTTTCATGTTTAATAAAGTCGTTTTTTGTCAAATTACTGCATATTTCCTTGAAAGCCTATGCGGACGTCATTAAAAAGACAATATTTTTCACACTGTGCTTGTTCATCAATATCTATGGTTTAAACCATTCATTAAATAATATATTCTAAAATTTCTACATGTTAATTTTAATGTTACAAATATATACTTCTTCAGATAATACATTCTGAGAAACTGATTGTTGAATTTTCGTCACATAAAGAACGTCTTTTATATGACATAAAATTGCGAACCGTCTGACGTTCACGGGAATTTTTCTCTTGGTCGAAAATATCGAGAATGGAAAAAGTTCTTCTCAACAGTTTGAAAGTAGAGACCCGAAAACACAGCGGACAAATGAATTTATTTTGGGTCTTTGAATTGTAGGTACTGCAAAATGTAAACTGAGGAAAAAATATCAATTATTTTCATCAAAATAATATCAGTTATTATCATATAGAGGAGTTTTTTCAATCTGTGTTCTGGAGAAGTAAACAATGAGATTTATTCAATTTGTGTAATTTTTTTGTTCATTTCTCAAGCGCAGAATAAACTAAAACAGAAACTCACTTGGCATCATCAATTGCAGAGTCGTTTTTATATTCCCATCTAGTGAGGCCACTCATAGTAGCAACAAACCTCATCTTCACTGCATAGCGATCGAAAAGATTCTTCTCACTTTCCAGAAAACCCCAAGGTTCATCGAAAGAAGCTTGTGTATTTCTTGCATCAAAAATCAATCTCTCGATCAGCTTCTTATCACAATAGTAATCCTCCTCTTTTAAGCTCTTTCTGCCGCATTCAACTGAAAATGGTAATCTCACAGAAACTTCTGAAATAGAACCGATATTTTCTTCACGTACCTTTTCCTAAATCTTCCTTTTCAATACCGCCTACTTTAACGCTGGCCTCATACTGATGTCTCCACTGGAAATTCTGATCGTACATTTTACCCATGAAGTGGAGTATTTCAGTTTCAGCATTAGGAAATTCATGACCTTCCAAATAGTGGTATTTACAGTACACCCTACGATTTTTTTTAGTACATTCATAAGTGTTTTTTATTAAAAAAACGAATTAGTTTGTGAATATGTCCAAAAAATTTCTCGCCAATAAAAATTTTTCGGGCAACCCGTATTATAAAAAATATTTCATTAAGGATCCATCCATTTGCCTTCCAGAGCGAAAATTATCGAAACTATTACAGCCTTCATGAACTAGGCAGCCTGACTACAGTAACTTACGATCGAATATACAGGTTTTCCAATAGGAATGTTACAATTCAAAAAGGTCATAATGACTTGACATCTTGAACATGATGAATAATTTTATAGAAATGTTGTATTCAGTGATGAAGCTCATTTTTGATTGCATGGTTATGTAAACAAATTGAATAGCAGAATTTGAAGTGATGAAAATCCACACGAAACTGTTGAATTTTTCACAGTTTTCACAATTGAGCAATGATTAAGATCAAATACTTTAACAATTTCTGAACGTTCTTGAAGCGTGTTTCATTCCATGATTAAATGTCATAACCTACTGAACACAAATAATGTGGGAAATGTCAAAAATATTATACAATATTGTCATTATAACCATTTTAAATTATATCATTCCAATTCATTGAGTTCTGCTACAGTTTTGGAAGTTGACGGTGCATGCATGTCTCTCGACTGTTAGATTGATTTTCGGGTTTTTCTTAAGTGATAAGCCAGAATTTTCGTGAAATTTGTGGTTTGTGCCCTTTGAGTGCTGGTTTGTGTTCGGCACGTAAGAAAATTTTCATTCTCAGAAGTTTTTCTTTAAATTCAGGCGATACTGTTTTTATCACCTGCCCCATTGTTTATTTTCTTAGAGGTGAAAATCGCATATTCTCTCGTCGCGAACGTTGAATTGCGCCGACGATTCGAGTTGATGGTTGGTACGTAGTTCCTCCCTCCTCTTTGGCGCACAACATTGCGGCGCGGTTGACTTGACTGGCCTGCTGTGTTACTGTTGGTTCGCTGTATATGCTGGATTGGTGCATTGCTTGTTTGTTTCATATTGGGTACTCGTAGAATCACTCTCTGTTTTTCCCCTTATCCTCGTTTTCCTATTTTTCCGCGGCCCTCCCCCTCTGTCGGAGTCTCTCGTAAAGGCCCACGAGAGTGAAGAGTTTACCTTTTTCCTTTTCCACAAAATACTTCTTTGAAATTTACTGTTCGTACACTTGAAGTAGTAGCTCAGGTTGCACCTTATCAGCAATGTCTGACAAGACCTCATGCGCCAACTGTACGAAGCCAGTGCTACCTTCGGATAGCGCGAAACTTCAGTGCGACGGCTGCAAACGGATGATTCACGTCGCTTGTACAGACCTACCGCAGGACGATCGCATTACTCGTCGTCGAGTTAAATGTTTGAAGGTTCTATGCGGCTCTTGCGCTGCAAACCTTGAGGCTTCCCTTGATATCAAAGGTCTAATAGAATCATTCAAAAACGATATGCGTAGAGAGCTTGAGGATATTAAGACAAAAATTGAGACATTAAATGAGAAGCTTGCCACTGTCGAACAATCTGCTGTTGAAAACTCTAAGACTGTGCAGTCCTCTGATGATGTTGTCCAGGAGGTACTGGACAGACTCAATCGAGCAAAGAATGTGTTCATCAGAGGAGTCCCTGAAGTAACAGGTGACATAAATGCTAAGAAAGAGCATGATAAATCGGTGGTGACGGAGGTACTGAATACTGTTAACTGCCCTGCGAGCCCATCCGCCATTTTTCGAGTGGGCAAGCCCAACTCTACAAACAAGTACCCCCGTATGATAAAGTTGGTAATGCCAAGTGAATACTCTGCTCGAACTATTTTAAGAAATAAAAAAAATTTAATCGAGAAAAGTCCTACTTCGAAACTATCCATCATAGGTGACCAGACTGCCTCACAGGTTCAGCGGCTCAGGAGGCTACGCGGGGAACTTGACGCGAGGAAGGCAAATGGAGAACCAAATCTTACTATCAAGTATATTCATGGTGTACCCAAGATAACCTCCACCAACTTTCGTACACAAGATAGCATCTAACAGCAGCCAACAACTGCCCTATATCTGCTGGAAATTCTTTTACTCTAACTTACACTCGTTATTTGCTAAATTCAATGAACTCGTATGTAACATCGCTGATCTAAAACCTAGCATAATACTCCTAACTGAAACTTGGCTTAAACCAACTGACCCAGATTCACTTGTTAACATTGGGGGCTACAGCGTTTACAGGGCGGACAGATCGAATCGTGTTGGTGGTGGAGTGTGTATATACTTGTGCGATGACATCGTTGCCAACTTTGCGATTCAGCGTCACAGTGCCGTGGTCCAGGGTGTGGAGATGTTGCATATCAGCCTCAGCAAGGAAACTATTAATGTAAACATAGTTTGTGTTTACCGACCTAGTGACGTACCCCACGAATCCAATGTTCAGTTGATCGATTGCTTGAGGGAACTCTCCACCCTTGACAACCTCATCATTGCAGGTGACTTTAACTACCCCGATATCTCCTGGCCTCTCAGGAGTATTCCTGATACAAATAGTGCCATGAGTAATTTCATGCATTTCATTGCCGATTCAAACCTCTTTCAGCTTATCACCGAACCAACTAGATTCCGAATCGGCAACGATCCATCTGTTCTTGACCTCATTTTTACCAACGATGAGGGCGTTGTCACAGATCATGAAATTCTACCCCCTGTTGGAATATCGGACCACGCAGTGATATATGGAACTGTTCAGCTCGATGTTTGCGTGCCAAATAAGTGCAGAAGCGAGGTTTTTAGGATAGTCGACTTTGAGCGTCTGTCTGTGGAACTTTCTGCTGTTGATTGGACCACCCTCATGAGCGCGTGTGAAGACGTAGACGTCCTCTGGGAGAGATTTTACTCCACTGTAACTGCATCGATTGACAGAAACTCCCGTAGCAGAATATGCCGGAAGAATCCTCTTAAACCATGGATAAACACCGAAATAATGTCACTCATTCACCACAAAAAAAGGCTCTGGAAAAGATACAAAAGATCAAAGGCCCCAGAAGATTACCAAACTCATCGAAATTTCTCAGAACGCCTGGTATCAATAATACGATCTTCACGTCGAGAGTTCGAGGAATCTATTGCAAACTCTGGAAACAACAAGAAACTGTACAAGTTCATGCGATCCAACCTGAACACAGGGTTGGCATCCCACTCTTGCAAAGATCTGATGGTTCCTTGTGCTCTTCAGACAATGAGTCGGCAGAAGTTCTGGCTGACTCTTTCACAGACTCCTTCACAGTTGAGCCTCTAGATGATCTACTACCGGAAATCAAAGCAGAACGACTGCCTGACAGTCTAAACTATGTAAATTTTACTTCGGAAAAGATAGGAAATCATTTAACTAATATTAAATTGAACTAATCTCCTGGTTTGGATGGAATAACACCCTTCTTTCTCAAGAAATTTTCCGAATCCATCTGCTCACCGTTATCAACAATCATGTCTATCTCTTTCGCGAAATCTCAGATCCCACGGGCCTGGAAGCGGGCATCTGTCACTGCTGTCTACAAAAAAGGCGATAAATTTAACCCAATCAATTATAGACCCATTAGCCTTCTATCCGTACCTTCTAAATTAATGGAATCAATAATTGTGGAGGATATGTCAACATTTCTTACAAAAAACGAAATAATTCCGTCGGAGCAACATGGCTTCGTCAAAGGTAAATCTACAATCAGCAATCTTCTACACTGTATAAACGACTGGACGACAGCTTACGATAAATGAATACCTACAGATATTGTTTATCTTGACTTCGCCAAGGCCTTCGACAGGGTCCCGGTGAGGAGGCTTATGCACGAACTCGACACCCTTGGTATTCGAGGACAACTAAAGCTATGGATTAGCGATTACATGACAGACAGAACTTTCACTGTCAAGGTGGGTCACTCTTTTTCTACGGACAGACAAGTCACAAGTGGAGTTCCCCAGGGGTCTGTCCTCGGGCCACTCCTCTTTGTTCTTTATGCAAGTGATCTAGCGCTTCATATAAAGTCCAGCAAGTCCTTTTATGCCGATGATACTAAGGTGTATGGAAATGCCTTAGTTGGGCATCGACTCCTTCAAGAAGACCTCGACTCGATTGGTCGGTGGTGTGGGGATTGGCTGTTGCCTCTTAACGTCGATAAATGCGTGGTGCTTCATCAAGGAAAGAACAATCCACTCCACACGTACACAAAGGGTGGTCAATCGTTGCGCGCGGTGTCCTCTCATGTGGACCTGGGAGGGACTGTAAACATTGACCTAACTTGGTCAGAACATATTATTTCCGTATGCAAGCGCGCCAACACGCTGATCTACCTCATCCGCAAAACGTTCTCCTATCTATCATATTCGAATTCCATAAAACTGTTCAAAACCTACGTTCGTCCAATTTTGGAGTACGCTGGACCGGTGTGGTGTCCGGTTCTGATGCGCGATAGGAACCTTTTGGAGAATATTCAGCGTCGGGCCACGCGTCTGACTTTTGGTGAAGTGCGTCCATCCTATCCCGAAAGACTGAGAATGGCACAACTGATGGCTTTTGACCAACGTCGACTCCGAGGAGACCTCATAATATCTTTCCGTATTGCGAAGTATAATTATGCTAATCTGAGGGAACTTTTTATCTTCAACAATGATTTGCGGTCAATCTCAAACTGAGGAAGGAGAAATTTGCTACAAGACAGAGACAGAACTTTTTGGTGAATCGTGTTTTCGAGGCGTGGAATGGCTTGCCTGGCGATGTGATGAATTCTGTGTCGGTGAATAGTTTTAAAAACAAAATAGACGTTTGTTTATTTGGTTAATTTTAGTGCATAGATTAATTATTTTTCAGTTTCTTTCTGCATGCATTGTATCAGCTTTTTTTTTTTTGTATTTTTTAGTTTTTAGGCTTACATGGGACTCTGTCCCTAGCCTTTATTTATGTTTAATAATAATAATAATAATAATTAGAAATCCCGTTTTCTGTTTGCCGGATCGCATCACCTTAGCTAGGCTTCCTAATACTTGGATAGCCTTAGAGATCCTTCCGTGCTAGGTAGTCTCACTACGATAGCTCAGCTGTCGTAATTAGGCTATTTACTACGCGGGTACCCTTAAAGACACTTCATTTCGTGTATTGGATTACCTCAATATGGCAATTGCAACGCCTATTCGATATATTAAGATACTGAATTGTTTCAGCCGTTACTATTTACTACCGTTACTAATATTCACCCAAAAATTAAATTCAAATTAGAAATTAGAATCGAAGAACAGTATTACATTTTAAACCTCTCGATATCACACTCAAATAAAAAAATAGAATTCAACGTGTTCAAAAAACCCACATCCACTGATTTATGTATTCCTATTGATTCCTATCACCCATTTTCACAAAAAATATCAGTGTATCAATCGATGATCCATAGAGCCTTCACATTACCCTTATCAAAAAATGACCGCGAAGCTGAAGTCCAAATTATAAAATCAATAGCCGCGAACAACGGTTTCAACCCCAATATAATAGATAATCTAATTCGACAGAAACTATCTAAAATAGCTATGAGCCAAATTAATCCCATCATAAAAACTGAAGAAAATTTCTCTATCGTACTTTGGTAGCATAAGTCAAAAAGTGGCCAATAGTTTTTCAAAATCAGATGTCAATATTGCCTTCAAAACGCAAAGCAAGTTATCATCGGTATTATTTAACGCAAAGGACCCTACCCCAAACATACACAAATCAAGAGTTTATGAGTTATCTTGTTCTACGTGCAGTAATAAATATATAGGACAAACAGGACGTTCCTTCAAGACGAGGTTCAACGAACATAAAATGAGTTTCATAAAAACTAAACAAAATTCTACTTTTGCCACTCATTGTCTATAAAACGGTCATTCTTTTCCCACAATAGATAATCCTAAAATTTCACATGTAGAATCAAAAGGGAAGAAACTCGATTATCTAGAATCGGTTGAAATTTTCAAATAAGTTCACAAAAACAATAATGTAAAAATAATGAATGACTGTACGGACCTATGTAAATCGAAAATATTTGAGATATTTAAAAAGTAACATCTGTTTAAAACCTTTTTCAACGAACATAAAATGAATTTAATGAAAAGTAAACAAAAATTCAACTTTTGCCACTCATTCTTTAGAAAACAGTAATTCCTTTCGGCAAAATAAAATCTTAAGAAAATTTTACATGTAGATTCAGAAGAAAAGAAACTTGATTATTGAAATTTTCAAATTCGTTCACAATAAAAATAATGTAAAAAATAATGAATGACTGTATGGAGCTATGTAAATCCAAATATTTGAGATGTACAACAAAATAACGTTAAAATAATGAATGACTGTAACCCCAAAAATCATTTGAGATATTTAAATGGGTACCATCTGTTCAACAACCTTCTTTGTCGATTGCCGACATTCCGATATCTGTTAGAAGGCCCCTCTTTTTTAACCGGGTTTTTATCACGTTCCGCTTGTAAACCTCTGTACCACTATTAGGTGTAAGAATCTATTGAAATATTCAAAATATTTATCACTTTTTTTTAAATACCTCTGTACCACTGTTAGGTCTTCAGTTGTCTGATGATGGGATAGTTCATTTCCCGAAACTCGAGTCACAAGAAAATGTGTAAAATATATTTTTGTTGGTAGTTAAACATAGTAATTTCTACAATTTGTTTTAACGATATATTAAGTCTCATAGAAGGCTGCAAAGTAGGCACCAAAGAATTTCTTTATCCTTTCTAGGATAGCCCGATAACATCGGTTATGATTCTGTAACCGATTCAATATATGAGAACTTGGAGGGATCATTCGACAACCGCATAACAATTACTTTGCCATCAGTTACCAAGGATAGATGTAAAGAGGAACTACCAGAGATGACATATACTATCCACATCAATAATTGAATTCATTTAATCTCCTTGGTCTGGATATCGACAATCGGGAATGAGAAAGATTGAGTAATTCAACATGCTAGCCAGTAAAGGCTGACTCTCTTTGTAACCTATAAAAATAGAAACAAAATAGAACTAAAAAGTTCCTTTAGGACTGTAGCATTATTAAACCAGTAGCAGATATATGCAACATCTCATAAAGATTGACACAGTCCTGTCACCTCTGAAAGTATCTAGTGAGATAAGGTTTAGCAGCAAAAGACGAATGTAGATTGTGTGGAAGAAGAAGAAACTCCTGAACACCTCTTAGCAGAACGCCGGGCTTATGGAAGCTAACTTACTGTATAGAGTACTTGGGTCATAAAATCATTAAAATTGACAACATACCCCCTTGAAGCCGCCTCAGCCTAACAAGTTTAGTTAGGTTCCACAAAAGATTGCAAATGAAGAATTTATGTGGATAAAAGAGTAACTCCTGAACACTAAGTAATGATATAATAATGCCTGGTTACTGGAAGCCAACGCAAAAGGGTAAATCATAAAAGATAGGGACATACCATCTTTGAAACCGTCTCAACTTGAAGATCATCAGAACTTTTGAACTGGATGAGTAACCGTAGCTGGAAATACACCTCCGTCGAGAAAATGAACACCATATATCATTAGGAAATTGTACACTATTACCCCAAAATTTTAATGGCAATAATACTTCAAGACATTGATCACCAGTCGGTCAAACCTATAATTTCGAAATTATACAGATTGTCAGAAATTCAGTCAAGACAGACTTATGTCTAAAAACAGAGCTATTTTTTCGCATAAGTCACCAATTTTAAATAAACTACTGAAACTGAAATATTGTGCTCCTGAAAATATACTCTAGTGGATCAGTTTTGTGAAATAATTTCTATTTCTAGTTCTGCCTCAAAAATGAATCGACTAAATAAAGAGCGTGAAGAATCATTGGAAGAATAATTCGATTTTGTGTAAAGTATGATGAATAAAAATTGCGCTGCGACTGCGTTCGTACGAAATTTCGGCGTTAGCCATCTGGCTGGCTGAGTTTTTAGAATTTCTTTATAGATATATTTGCAGGTTTCAAAGGTCCATTTTTGAATATTTTAAATTTGAAAAAGTTAACGTGATTCATCTTTACCAAATCATACATAAGCACCTGTGTCGTTATTTCACATCCAACTGCTCAGTTTGAACTCGATCGAATTTGTACTTTCGAAAATATTTGGAAAATAACATTTCAAATAAGAATAACTCAAGAACTATTGGGCCGATTCTGTTCATTTTTGAAAGAAACTGATATATTTAGACTCTAAACAGACCCTGAAAAATCTCTGCGATTTTCGTTCGGAAATTTGCCATTTTTATTTCAAGTCTCCCACACGGACGGCCGATTGCCACGAAATTTAGCATACATTTTCGCGGCTTTATACACCCAAACAACAATTCGATCGAATCAATTGTTTCGGATTCAACGAGAAAATAAGGAAAGTTTCAATTGTGAGTAACTGCTGGATCGATTTTGCCTATTAACGAACATATCCAATATAAGAAGAAGAGGTTTTTTACTTGATAGAAGGATTAATTAAGAAATTTTAAATTTCATGCAGATCTATTCTGTTGACCTCCTACAAATTTTACATTAAAAAAATTTTTATTCAAAAACTTTTAGAATTAAATTGAATAAATGTCTAAGAACATACTTTGTCAATTTAGTAGACATACAGAATTAAACATTTATCACACAGTACCAAAGGGAATAAAGAATTCAAATAAATAAAATTATCAATTAAATTTACTAATAAAATACTTGAAGGGGACAAAATTTTGTTTCGTTCCTTGTTTTATTGAGACCAAATTCCTTTCAAAAATGCAAAACTTAACCTCAAAAACTTCTTCAAAAACAACTTGCTCAAAATAAGTTCCTTAAAAAAAATTCCTAAATCATGCAAAATTTAATTTTGAAAGTTTTTGAATAAAATTTTTTTGAAACTGAAATTTGCAGGAGGTTAACAGAAAAAATTTGTATTATATTAAAATATTCTTAAATAATCCTTCTATCAAGTAAAAAACCTCTTTTTATTATTTTATTGTGTTTAAAATAACATAAATAGAGGTTAATACTTGATAGAATGTATATAAAGTTATTTAAATATTTTAATATTAGCCTTCTACATATTTAATTTCAAAAAATTATATTTGATAATTATAACTTCAGGAATTAAATCAAAATAATGTCGTATAAGTAACACTTATATCAAACGACATATAAAATAAACATTCATTATAAGACATCCAAATGATATAACAAAATCCAGTAAATAAAAATTGTTAACCAAAATCCTATAAATTAAAAATTTTGAAAAGACAAAATTTTCTTTCTGCTGATCAATCTCATGAAAACAAATATCTTTCAAAAATGTTTAACATAATCTTAAGAATTTCATCATAAAACTATCTTACTTAGAATATTCAATATTATTGGATATCTAACTAAGTTACTTTCGATAAAATCTCAAGATATGTAAAGACATTACTGAAAAACAAGTTTTAAGAGAGACTTTGCTTCGTCAGTATTCAAATAATTCATATTCAATAAAATATAACATCAATCAACAACAAATATTTACTCACCCTTCAACAATTTAAAAAACTTCTGGTAAATGAATATTGAAAAATTTAAATGTAGTGTAAGGTTAACTACAAATAAATAATTCTGTGGTTTACCCTTGATCTAAAAGATTGAAAGAGAATTTAACGGCCTCTGTTATAGCACAAGGACTATCTATAAAAAGAATGTTAAGGAAACCAAATAATTATATATTATGAATAAAATAACAAATATAATAAATATAATTTTTTGAAATCAAATATGTAGAAGGCTAATATCAAAATATTCAAATAATTTTATTGTGTTTATAATAATTATATATTTTGGTTTACACTTATAACATATTAACATTTGGTTTTAAGGGACATAAAATACCTTGCAAACTTTGTGCAGTTTCTGTGGCGAACATAGAATATGTAGGATTTTTAAAAGTTCACTTCATTCTAGTGTTTGTTCAGATATCTACATTCAGTTTGCATGGTAAGATAAAATTTGTTAATTATTTATATTTTTTGAATGTGAAGTAGGGCTGATGAGTTTTCTTTGTAATAATTTTACGTTGCTTTTTGAAGATGTTCTGCATATTTCAGGATTTTTGCTTGAAGGAACTTATTTTGAGCAAGTTGTTTTTGAAGAAGTTCTTGTGGTTTGTTTTGCATTTGTGGAAAGTAATTTGGTTTTAATAAAACATGGAACGAAACAAAGTTTTGTCCCCTTCAAATATTCATTCAGTAGATTTAATTGATAATTTATATTTCTTCGAATCCTCTTATTCCCTTTGGTACTGTGTGATAAGTGTTTAGTTCTGTATGCCTACTTAATTGACACAGTGTGTTCTTAGACTTTTATTTTATTAATTCTAAAAGTTTTTGAATAAAAATTTTTTGAAATTTAAATTTACAGGAGGTTAACAGAATGAGTCTGTATGATATTAAAATTTTTTAATCGACATATTTAGGCCCATAACCTACCCTGAAAGTTTCAAATCTGTAGTATTTTTTGTTCGAGTGTTTACGGATGGACCAGCCGGACTGGCATTTGGGTGAAACGATAGCAAACTGTTTCCTAGAATGGACACGCCAAAAAGTGTGGAAGATTCTGATTTGAATTTTTCATACACCAAGCAGGTCCAATGGTTCTGATAAAAATTTAATGAAGAAAATACCCTGCAAAATCCTGCAAAATCACCAAACTTCGGAAATGTATCCAGTATAACCTTCATATTTTTTTCCATTACTTTACATGGCAATATATGAAATATTTTATTATTTATGAGCTATGAGAAACTAAACTAGCGAACTTAAAAATCATTAGGTATGGCTGAAAAATAGAGAGAATTGGTGCACTTTTATAATGAACTAACAAACTTTTATGAATAATTTTTCCACTATGCTTACCACTTAGGATGTATTTTCCAATTAGTTCCCGTAAAGAAATCCGTCAGTTTATTTCCAGTGTGCCTATTTCTGTCAATTTCATCGTCGACTCTCAAGAAATTATAACCATGTGATTTAGGTATGGCTAACGCCAAAGTGAACGGAGTGTTGATCAGTGGTGAAAAATAATAATCATAAACTTCAACAGCAACCCTCCTAAGACGGTCATAATGATATTTCAATGGGACATCTTCTACGATACCTTTAGAACCATTTATTAACATTGACCTAAGCTCCAGAAGTCGTTCGGGTAATTCTCTAGGTGGCAGTGGTGGAACAGTATAAAATTGTTCTACTTCTGATAAATCAATACTGTTGTAGTTATACATTTTGTGATTGCCTACCTAAAAATAAGCCAAAGTTTTCAATCACACTTCATAAATAATACCACTTGCAGAATAACTTATCCTCAAATCGAAGGTGTTAGAAATGAAAATTATTGAAGACATATTGAAATCTCAGAAATCTATGTAATAACTATTGAACTGGCTACTACTACGCTCATTGAAGTAGAATTATTTTCGATTACTTCATCCAGTATGAAGAAATTGCCTATCGTTTACAATTAATGTGGGATAACTAGCTTTTTAACATATTTTCACAGAAAATATTGATATTGTATTTCGCATTATGTAGGAAGTGAGATCAGAGGTATATATTCCTTCAGTAAACCTCTTGTGCCATGAGCATTGTGTGGGCCTTGTACGATTATCTCAAATTCTACACTTCATTTATATTCATTTTATAAATTTTATTTGATTAAAATTTATTCTATATTTATATGATTTTCCTCAAGGAAGACTCATCTTGAAGCTTGAATATCTTAGAGCAGGAATCGGCCTCCTTCAACGCATTCAAGTTTAGCTTTCAGGAAAGAATAGTTCAAGTTTATCTAGGTGATGATGCACTCTTATAAACTACACGCAACGGTGCAATAACCCATATTTTTTTATTGCTTGTTTCTGGTGAGAAGTACTTATCACGATCACTTTTTTCATTTTCATAGAGTTACGTTGATGTTCAACTGGCTTATGAAGGATTTTCCAATAAGAAGTTTTATAATAAAATAGAAAAAGGCTTTTTACTTGATAGAAGAAATATAACAAAATTTGAATATCAAAACAGACTTAATCTGTAAGTCTTCTACAATTTTGATTTCAAAAAAATTTTTATTCAAAAAACTTTTAGAATTAAATTAATGTCTACAATAAGCACCGCTTATATTCAATAGACGTATACTACTCTGTCAAGAAAGTAGCGGGAATTTTCAATTAAAACAACATTTTTACATTTAATCGTCAAAATTTATTGGGTCGCCTTCAATACAGGCTCCATTTGCTGCAACACATCTATGCCAACGGCACTTCCAATTATCGAAACATTTTTTATAGGTGCTTTCCGGGATGGACTTTAGCTCTCGCGCCGAATTTTGTTTTATGGCTTCAATCGACTCAAAACGGGTGCCACGAAGGGGCAATTTTAGTTTTGGGAAGAGGAAAAAGTCGCAGGGAGCCAAATCCGGCGAATACGGTGGTTGCTGAAGCACGTTTATTGAGTTTTTGGCGAGAAAGTCAGTCACAATCGTAGCTCGGTGAGAAGGCGCGTTATCGTCGTGCAAAATCCATGAGTTGTTCGCCCATAAATTTGGCCGCTTCTTACGGATTCGCTCACGCAAACGTTTCATAACGCCTAGGTAATACTCCTTGTTTACCGTCTGACCCTCTGGAACGAATTCGTAGTGCGCCACGCCACGGATATTGAAGAACACAATGAGCATCACCTTCATTTTCGAGCGGCTTTGGCGTGGTTTTTTCGGTTTCGGCTCATTTTTTGCCACCCATTCCGATGATTGCTGGCTTGTTTGCATATCGTACTCGTAGACCCAGGTCTCATCAACAGTTATAATGCGTTCCATGAATGTAGAATCGGAACTACAGCGATCCAGCATGTCTGAAGCAACCTGTTCGCGATGACGTTTTTGAAGAAAATTCAGGTCTTTCGGTACGAGTCGTGCGGCCACCTTTCTCATGCCCAAAATATCAATCAAAATCGTACGTGCGGACTCGTGGGATATCTTAAGACCATGTGCTATCTCTCTCAAGCTGGTACGACGGTTTTCCAGCACCCTTTCTTTAATTTTATCGACGTTATCTTCGATCGAAGCCGTCGATGGGCGACCACTTCACGACCGTCCTTGAAGGCTCTGTACCACTGATATGCACGAGTTTTCGATAGAGCATTATCACCAAAGGCCTTTTGCAACATTTTCAATGCATCGGCACACGAAAATTCATTTGCAAAACAAAACTTTAAACAAATTCTTTGCTCAACGTAATCACCCATAGTAAAAATCGGCACGCACTCTGACATCGACTGACTTAATCAGCTGTTGCAAACACACTAGTTGACAGATCCCGCTCAAGCTTGGCATAGTAATTAAGGACAGTGGTACCAACCTAAGAAAAAAAATTTTACCTGCCTCATTGCCCCGCCAGATTTAAATCGATAATTCCCGGTACTTTCCTGACAGAATGTACTAAATAATAACTAATGTATAACTAAAACTCAATATACAATGTCAAATGGAATAAATAAACCAACTAATATAAAAAAGGCAATTAAAATTAATAAATAAATATTTGAAGGAGACAAAATTTTGTTTCTGATCTTACCATAATGAAAACAATTCCTTTTCAAAAACATAAAACACAACTTAAGGATTTCTCAAAAAATATAATTCATTTGAAATATTTAATATATTTAAATATTCAAATAAGTTAATTCAAAAATCTCTCAAAACATGCAATATATCTTCAAAAAACAATTAGAATACGGATAATCTCTTCATCGGCCCTAGATAGCATTTAAAAAATCAACTAACAATCAGTATATCATACCTTAGAGTGTAACACGGAACTTGTTTGAAACAGACTAACTTTAAAAATCCAGGTAGTCAGTTCGTCACAAAATCACAGAAAACTGTAAGGTATTCTATGGTTTTCTTCAAACCATTGACATTCCATAATGGGAAACAAAGACAAAATTTTGTCTCCTTCAAATATTTATTTATTAATTTTAATTGCCTTTTTTATATTGGTTGGTTTATTTATTCCATTTGACATTGTATATTGAGTTTTGGTTATATACGTCTATTGAATATAAGCGGTGCTTGTTGTAGACATTAATTTAATTCTAAAAGTTTTCTTAATAGAAATTTTTTTGAAATTAAAATTGTAGAAGATTAACAGATTAAATCTGTTTTGATATTCAAATTTTGTTATATTTCTTCTATCAAGTAAAAAGCCTTTTTCTATTTTATTTTATACATAATATATAACTATATTTAGGCTTGAATAATTCTCATTATGGAATGTCAATGGTTTGAAGAAAATCAAAGAATACCTTACAGTTTTCTGTGATTTTGTGACGAACTGACTACCTGGATTTTTAAAGTTAGTCTGTTTCAAACAAGTTCCGAATTAACTTCTTAGATATGATATACTGATTGTTAGTTGATTTTGATATTTTAAATGTTATCTAGTGCCGATGAAGAGATTATCCGTATTCTAATTGTTTTTTGAAGATATATTGCATGTTTTGAGAGATTTTTGAATTAACTTATTTGAATATTTGAATATATTAAATATTTCAAATAAATTATATTTTTTAAGAAATCCTTAAGTTGTGTTTTATGTTTTTGAAAAGGAATTGGTTTTATTATGGTAAGATCAGAAAAAAAATTTTGTCTCATTCAAATATTTATCTATTAATTTTAATTGCCTTTTTTATATTGGCTGGTTTATTTATTCCATTTGACATTGTACATTGAGTTTTATTATATACGTCTATTTAATATAAGCGGTGCTTATTGTAGATATAAATTTAATTCTAAAAGTTTCTTGAATAAAAATTTTTTTGAAATTAAAATTGTAGAAGACTAACAGATAAAATCTGTTTTGATATTCAAAAAAGAAGTTTTATTTTGAAAATAAAAGAAGCGAGTTTATTTTGAGAGAAATCAATGAAAGGTTATTTCATTGAAGAGGATTGAGAGGTAAAGAGGAAGGTATGCCATGAAAAATGGAAAACGATATCAGCCAAATGGCCGCCACGGCTACGGTTGCAGTACTTTACATTGAACAAGAAATTTTTAATTTACTATGCAGGTATATAACAATTATGATCCCCGAGTCATGAATCTAGGCCTTTCAAATACGTCTCATTTTTCGTAGAAACCTTTGGGCCTGTTAGAGACCAAAAATATTTGTCCTTCACAGTTTTCTTAAAAACCCATTTGAACCAACGCCGTTTCAAGACGACAACAGTCGAATATCGTTTCAGAATTCACCTGACCACATTTCGAGCCCTAAGAAAGTCTCTCATTCTGCCAGTTTCCCACAAAGCAGCATTGAGAAAACATTCCCTAAAACTCGCATTTTTGAGTTAGCCACGAAGCAGCATTGAAGATACATTCCCAAAAATTCGTATTTTGTCACTTGCCCAAAAAGCACAAAAGTGATAACACATAAATCTCTATTCTTTAATTATTTTCTATTCGCATTTCACTTTAACCTTCCAAGGAAGATTCTCTCTTAGTAATCCATAATGCAATAAAGACCTGGAAGTGAATGTATTATCTAGATTATTTGTAATCAGATAGTAATATGTGAAAAATGGACCCAACATTGAAACCAATGAATTGAATTCGGTGAAAGTGATCAACGGTGAAAAAGCTCCAAGAAGAACTATTCCGCGAACAAAATAGTGTTTTTACCAGACTTAGATTTAAAAATACACCGAAACAACTCCCTCAATCCGGGAAAACAATCTCAAAATTGTAAATTTGTTATATATGTACTTAGGCTGACAATTCTCTACATGATTCGTACGAGCCAGATATTTAGAGATTTAAAATTCTTTCATTGGGGCACACCAGCAGGTTATTACATTCCCACACGTGATCCAGATATTTTCATAAACGGTCATTTGAAATCTTAAGAAAGAAAATCAGTGAAACAATCCCTTGGGAATTGCTGACAAATAGCTCCAGTGCATCCCGTGACGAATCTGCTGATAAGAAATACACAGGTATTTGTTGTTTCGAAAATATTTCTGCATATTTTAAACCTCTGTATTATTATCGATTTTCACACTTTTATAATGTAGCCCTATTTTTTTATATCTCATAATAATATCTCTTTATGTTTACATTCCCATTTCACTTATTTTCTTAAACACAATTGAATTCAGATCAGGTTTTATATATTCAATCATTTACCTAAAATCGCTTTAGAATAGTTGTTTAAGAAATCAGTACTCAATTAATTCAATTCAACTTTATCTTCCATTTTACCCATCAGTAAGAAATTATTATTTGCATCTATAATCTCACAATAGGAGGTATCATAGTTGAGAGAAACAATGCCAAGTCTGTACTCACTCAAGACACTGCATGGCTAGATAAAAATTTAGAAACTTGTTCAGAAATCATATTGATTGCTCACAAAACATTACTCGCTGAGACTTACGAAAAGTACTAAACTGCTCAATTTAAAATAGAAAACAATATGGAACAGGGAATTGATACTGATTCTGAAATAAAGGAACACAACATATTTTTTGATCATTATCTATCCTTTATTGAGAAGAAAATACATGGACTTCAACGCGAATGCTCAAGGTCAAAGTTCAACATAACTAGCATTAAAATATCTGGAAATAGCAACACGAATGGGAGTAATACTCAGGATCAAATTCCAGTTACCCAGCAGCCTTTGATCCCCCACAATTCACATCGACAAAGTGTCGAAACATCACTGCCCCCTCAGAACTCAGATCTTATTACCCCTTTCAGTAGGTCTCCTCTTTCTCCAAAATATACTGAAGTGGTAATCGCTACGCAAAGCTCACGCAATACTCAAGATTCGCTATCGTCCAACGAAATGATCAAATTCAGTATCTGCTTAAATGCCCCAAAAATGTCATCATTTCACCCGACAGGTCCAGTGCTTCCCAACATCACCTATAAACTACCCCAAATATCAAATGACCAAACTTTATCAGTCTGTGCTCACTTTTCAGCAGACTCTATAAATGCTGAACATTTAGATTCACTTAGATTCACCCCTCGCCAACTTTTGAGAACTAGAGGACTTGACAACACAAAGAATCCTCAGTCCATACAAAACCGTTTTGAATAGGATTTCAAAGCGAATGTAAAGGCCCCAAATGATGAAAGCGTGCAAGATCCCCCTCTATGCTCTCCGCTAGACTTCTCAAGATTAGTTAATGCAATTCCCACAGCCAAAAGTCACCTACTGCACCGTCAAAATTGCTTCAGACATGACCCACCCCAATTCTTTGAATATCAGAAATTCATTGATGAGTATATTACTCATGATAATGCACGATACGTACTGCTCTGCCTCCATAATGACCCCCTTCGCAAGTATTTGTACTCTTCCTTGTTTTCTTAGACTGCTTTTTCTCGCACGCCAAATCGTCCCAAGTTATCATTTCGTGTTTTCGGACGAAGCGTCCAACCCGGGTGACTTATGTCTGAATTCACATCGAACAAGGAATTTTTGAGTTACTATGCAGGTACATAACAATTATGATCCCCTAGTCAGGAATCTAGATCTTTCAAATATGTCTGATTTTTGCAAGAATCCATTGGGCCTGTTAAGGACCGAAAATATTTGTCCTTCACAGTTTTCTTAGGACTTCATTAGAACCGACGTCGGTTCAAGACGACAACAATCAAATGTCGTTTCAGAATTTACCTGGCCACATTTCGAGCCCTAAGAAAGTCTCTTATTTTGCCAGTTACCCACTGACTAAAAGTCGCAATATTGAGTTACTCACAAAGCAGCATTGAAGATACATTTTCAAAAAAGTCGCATTTTGTCGCTTGCCCAAAAAGCACAAAATACACTACTCGCTAATTTTACGTCCTCTCAGGTAATAACACACATCTCTCTCTACTCATGAATTATTTTATATTCGCATTTCAGTCCAACCTTCCAAGGAACTCTTTCTCAATAACCCATAACGCACTAAAAAGCTTGGGAGTGAATGTATTATCTACATTATTTATTTGTAATTATATATTAATTTAGGAACGGTGAACCCAACACTGAAACTAATGAAAGTGAATTCGGTGAAAGTGAACAACGGTGAAAAAGCTCTAAGAAGAACTATTCCACGAACAAGATAGTGTTTTCACCGCAGTTAGAGTTACAACAACACCGAAACAACTTCCTCAATTTGGATAAATAATTCAAATTTGTAATTTGTAATATATGTATTTAGGCTGAAAATAAACGATTAGAGCCAGTTATACATTCCTCTCTCAACCCCATTTGAAATATGCTTAACCAAGAATTTGCATACTAGTTGGTTAACGTTTAATCAATTACTAGGAAAAATTCAAAAAGGTTTATCTACATACCAAGCAATTATTCAAAATATCCTTTTCATGAAATTTTCCATGACCAATTCGTACATTTGCGGCTGTATGTATGGATAACTACACGAAATCCATCTTGAAGGTCTCTAATCGATTGTGGAGCATTGGCATAGACCTAATATTTTAAGTGGCCCTAAAGAAAAAAACTCTGTTGCGCCAGCCTCATTTTGGAATGAGTAAGATCCAATCACCTGCCAACTCAAAAACCGCACCAAACAGTGACACATTGAAGATAGAGGGGATTTTCAACAATCATTCTTGGATTTTCCGAATCCCAAATGCGACATTTCTGCTCATTAAGGCTCTCCGAGGTAAAAATGGACCCTCATCACTGAAGATGATTTTTCGATGAAAATCCGGATCATTTTGATGCATTTTAAGGACTCAATCAGCGAAGATACGACGTTGCTGGTGATTGACCTGCTTGAGAACTTGTGTTAACTGAACTTTAAGAGCCTTAAGACCTAAGTCTTTATGTAAAGTACGGTGTAATGTCGTTTGTGGAACGCCTTATTCCAAATGTCGACGCGGAATCGACAGACCTTGGTTTTCGTCAACACTACGGGCCACAGCAGCCATATTCTCAGTTTTTCTTCAGCGACGCACACGGTTCCGATTCTTCACATGACTAACTTGTTCTAATAGCTCAAATTCTTCCACCATTTTCACTGTTGCCGGCCGAGAAGGTGCTTCACGACAACCCAAAAATGCTTTAGTATTGCGAACCAATTTTGTAGTGAATTTTAACTATTTCAGTGCGTTGTTTTTAGTAATGGCGTAGTTTTTACTTGTCAAATGTCAAAAGATGACAGCTTCAAAAGTAACAGCTGCCCAGCGGACTATTCAAAATGAAATCTCTTATTGGAAAACCCTTCATTCATATCATAATCAATATTCACTCAATAATAACAGAACTAATTTTTCCCACTTAAAATATAGTTATTTCACCCATTGAAAGGATTTCTCAAATAAAATGCGCTGACTAAAAAAGAATTATTGTAACATTTGTTATGGTGGGAGTCTAATCATGTGGGGATGGCAGCTGAACATATTACTCGACTGTTACTGGAAAAGTGTTACTGTTTCAAAAACAAGCAAAAAATTCCAAAATTCGACGTACCATTGGTCTTAAATCAGGATGCATTAAAACATATCCGTTGTTACTAACGATAAAGGCATATCCACTAACACCAATCTGAAAAAAAATCATATAAAATTTGTACTCAGAAGGAAATATGTTAATTTCTTACTCTATATGGTAAAGTCAGGCGTGCAATATTATCAATTGGTACATCTGTTGCAGCAACACCCAATAAATTGGCAATCCTTGTGGAGTTGTCGCCGCCCCTATTTTTCTTCTTATCAAAAGCAGGAGCAGCTGCTGACGTTAACATACGGTATGGTTCATTTATTGTCATATCCAAGTCATCATTGTACTATAAAGAATAATGATATATCGAAAGTGGCTGAGATAGGTGAGGAGGAGGAAAAAATTGTGTTCTAAGCTTTCATTTAACAGATATATCATGCCAATCTGAAAGATAATTTCAGTCATCATCACGTGGCTACTTATACCAAATTCAAAATGAAAGTCATTAATAACAGCAATGTTAATTTGGTATATGATAAAATTTTAAAGCGTCATGACTACAGACGGTTTACGTAAATTAGCAGGCATTGAACATTTTTTAATATCGCTTTAAATCACAAATCTCTGAGCTTGGTAGATCAAAACTATTCTCAAATATCATATATCTAAAAATAATAATGTAAACTGAAACTTCTGACGGTAAAGAATATATAACTAAGAATAATAACAAGAATACGAACAAAAGTTATAAAATGTCCGTAAAGTAGCGACAATAGGTTTTTCATGTTTAATCTTCCGAGGAAAGGGAAACCTATGTCACCTAATTAGTGCCTCGAGCGGAAGGTTGTGTCCTGTTTACTTCCGTCTTGAACTGTTGAAGATTACACTGAAGGAAACACATCAGCTGACAATGATTCTACAACTGGTCAGTTCAGTAGACTTCTCATAAACAGAAGTTTTCGAAACTCAACTGCTCGTTGTGCAGTTCTAGTGCCGTGTGCGAATCTGGCGGCAGCTGGCATCATTTCCTTCAGTTCCGTGGAGCATCGACCGTGATATCACTTTGGCTGTGATTGGTCTCTGCATTTATGTAGAAGCACATTCAGCTCGAACATTGATGTCCTGGTTCCAAAACCCAAACGAAAACCAAACTGTCCCTCAATCACGTATTGATCACACCTTTCGTATATTCGTTTATGAATGATCTTCAACACGATCTTCAGTGCATGACTCATCAAGCTTACCTATCGATATTGTGAACACCTGTTTGCTCCTCTTTTCTTGGGTATCGAAATAAATATGGATTGACTCCAATCATGTGGAGTGGTTCCTAAGAGATAAATCTTATGAAAAAAGGTTGCTAATAGTTTCTTCTAACAGTTTTATAATTTCAGTATAGATATTGTCTTTACCTGGAGCTTTTCGTGTCTTGGCTGTTCTTATTGCCAGTTTTACCCCTGATAACAGGATTTCCACCGGTTGATCATCTTGATTCATTTGTCTCGATACTGGTTCCATTCTGTTATCATCAAAAAGTTCCTTCACGTATTTGGTCCAGATAGCTTCAATTTCTTCTTGATTTATTGTTTGTTTGTTGTTATCAGTTCCTCAAGTTCTTAGCAGCGTTGTTTTAACCAATTCTCTTCTTCTTCACGAATTTTTGGTCTTGTTTTCTTTCTCTTGTCTTGTATTTCTTCAGTCATCCATTTCTCTTTTGCCTTTGACTCTTGATTTCCTAGTTCGCTTTCCTGCATCTCTTGCACCACACTTTCAGAAGATTTCCATGAATTTTCCCTGTTTCTCGCTGCCTTTGTTCGCATAACTTCGTTAAATTTACTGTTCAATATTTTTGTTACATTCTCATTCATCTTTGACTCTTTCAGTTTTTCAAAGTGAGGTTTTCATGCTTTCTTTTCTGTATTTATTCACATTACAGAATGATGATCGGAGCCAATATCTGACCCTGGATAAGTTCTTACAGCTTTTACTCCATTTCTCTATCTTTTGTCTATTAATGAGGAGTCTATCTGATTTCTTATAATATTTTCTACACTGTCACCTGACTAGAAATAAATGAAATTTAATTTGAAATTGAAAGGGACAAACCATTCAACAGATCTTTTACTCCTCCCATCCAGATTTTTAAAAGCGTTAATTCTCTCCACTGCATTGACATTTTATAAAATTTGTATTCTTGTCATTATTCCTTTTTACCTGAACTGACATAAATTTTATGAAACTTTCGTTAAGTTTCCACATACTTGAAAATGAAGTAATATTTCGGAGATATTGTCAGAAAATTTTTCGGACATTAAATTTTTTGCCAGTAAAATATGGTAATTTCTGAAAACATGATTCATTCAGATTATTAATAATGACATCCTTAACAATGGAAGCTATTGATAAAGAATACCCCGGAGTTTCTACAGCCCAAATTTTTTCTCTGCCGTAAACTGCCATGAATTGATTATATTCACTTAAATTATCATGAAAGGCAGTTTCAAAACTTTCCGAAATTTCGCCCTAAATTTTGCATACATAGGGGTAATAGAGAACTCGATGCGAAACCTTCCTGGCAAAATAAGATGTAGATTTAATTACCGTTTCGTCCATATAAACATGTGTCCATGAAACTGGATGATCATCCTCCTGAAGAATAAGCGGTCGAGCTATTACATTAATGTACTCCAAAACGGCAAAAGTCACTTGTTCAATAGCCTGTATATGAACATAATAACCTGAAAGCAGAAAACTTTGTCCCAGAACAGCTGTCGTTGAGTTCAACCAAAATACGCACCTTTTGTAGCACACGACATCCATTTTATCTCTTCTTCATTTGTAACCTCTTGTCCTACTAGATAAGAGAATATACGAACCGGCTTATAAGTACCATTATAAAGAAAATCATATTTCATAACTATATTACTGAAGTTTTTATTCAAACCATCTGTGATGATCATGATGGCTTGATTACAGTGCGTTGTAATGCCATCGCAATGTCGAATATTTTCACGATACTAAAACGAAAAAACATATTATAGACAAAATTCAAAAAATTATAATGCGAGAAACAATGTGTCCATTAGATGAAACTCGTAGGGCCCATTTGTCAGCTTAAGCAAGCTACAGGTTGTGTATTGGGTCAAGCAATCTGACAATTATATTAGTTAAGGAATGGTCATTTAGAGAACAGGAAGGTTCTTTTCTATAATATGAGCAATACCGGGGATAAAGCACCGATTCAACGAAGATGTAATAAATGGTAATGGGGATCAACCTGTGCACAGTGAATGAATTAAAAGTAAACAATACTTTCTTTCATCATAGAGAACAATATAAATACACGTTTGAGGACACAGGTCAATTATCGCTTATATATCGAGTACTAGACACAAACACCCAGTCTAAATACAGAACACCAGAACACTGAATTCAGTCAGTGTAGGCAGTGACAATGGTCTACTACTGGGGAAGATTAAATTGATACTGTCAGGGACAACAAACGAGCCAGAAGGAAAAGAAGAAAACTTGATATACTTGATGTACATCTACGGGACTACTCAACGAGAATTCTTCATCAAAATAGATTCTGCGATGCCTTCGAAAGACAGCGAATAATAGAGGGATGTGATGTGAACATCAGCTGGGAAAACTGAAGAATAACATTGAAGAGGCTGCGAAACAAGCTTGACATTCGTACCAAGAACGGACCGTGCAGAAAATGCGATGAAAAGAAAAAGGAATACTTCAAGTACCAAGCAGTCTGGGGTCCTGACCCCAGAGTCATATGCAGAACACAAAATAATCCGCGATAAGACAAAATCACTCGTAAGACTATCTAAAACCAGATACTGACGAATTTTCTTCAAAAACATGGAAAGCGACGTTTATGGTCTTCATAAACAAATGTGGCGACTGATAAGACCTCAGCGGAGAGAAATAAACGAATTAATAGAACCCAGACACATATCGAAGCCATTCTGGGTTGGAATGGAAGGGAGAAAGAAGTCACTGAGCAGAATGATACCCCAGAAATAGTTATCAGCGATCATATTAACTCATTGGAGAACTCTTCCTAGTCCCTCTTTCTAACCCCCTCGATATGTTATATGCGTGACACTTTGCACCAGAGCTGAATTAGTTCCTTCGAGCTTTGCCATAATTATGCTCGTTCATGAGAAAACATCACAGAAAGAATAATAGGACACCATTTAGTGACTGATGTTGCAGATACTTCTCCAAGGCCCACCCTTACATTTTCATCTATAAATTGGATTCATTTATGGTAGAAATAACCGATCTTTTGCTACTAGAAATCTTCTCTGTGGAAAAGAAATTGTCCACAATATTTTTTACGATACACAATTCTCAAGCGATGAATCTAGCTCCAACGCAAGAATATATATTCAGCGCCAAGCGCTAATTTATCAGCTTATACATGAACGTTCTTTTCTTTATCCATCGGCTGCTGTCCACTCAACTGACAATGTTCTTGATTCAGTTGTTTAGCAATGGATCCATGTTTCATCCATTTCCACATATTGATGCGAAACATCTTATCCATTCCACTTAAACAGATTCAAACAGCACAGGGAATTATCGAGATTTGATTGTTTTTGCCCACTCTCACTTCGAAACCAACTTTATGATAGACAAATTTTCATGCAAAATGAAGCTTATACGCTTCTTGAATAACCTTAGAGTGTCAGCTATTCCCTACATCTTCACTTGACGGTTCGCCAAAATTTGTTGCGAAATATTCACCTCTTCTTGGCGACCACATTTAAGTTCAGCAAATTAGTCAATAACACTGGTCGACAAAATTTTTGCAACACAAAGTAGATCTTTATTTTTTTATGGAGATACCCTTCAAATAATAGGAAAAATATTCCTGAAGCCCTAACACGTACCACTTTTCAATGGCTGAATAAGACCATTTTACATTGGCAAGTAGCCAATTTTATGAGGGGACGGTTAAAATGGATGCACTTTAACAGGAAAAGCACCTAAAATGTATTATTTACAATATTAGACATAAAATTAGGATTAAAAATCAGTCTTCTGTTGAGTTTCGAATTGAGTGGTTCTCTGTGTGTAGATGAGAAAGTGTTTTAAGGATGAAAATGTCGAGACAGACAGAAATCTCTCCTGACAAATTTTATTATATTTGTGGAGAATTTATGGTGAAATCACAAGCCAGGCCATTTTCTGAAAATGTAAAATGCCTACTTTCAATATTTTAGTGTTTTGATTGGAGATCAAGACAAGTAGGCTCCCCACATGTGCTGTGTTGGTTATAGCGTATCATTGTTGCAGTTGATGAATGGGAACAGGAAAAACATGTCTTTTGAAATACCTATAGTATGGCAAAAACCCATTAATCATTTAGATGATTGCTATTTTTGCCTGACAAATACTGAAGGTTATTCCAAAAAGGGAAAACACAAAATCGACTGCCAAATTTGCACGCCCCCCAGGCATTAGATCTTGACGTGATGGGGGCGCTCTCTTGACTAGGACCCTAGTTTCGTCCCGGCGAAATGGAGGGTTGAGTCTTGGTGTCTAACGTAATGCCATTTCGCGCCAGTCACTGGACCTGTATGGTGGAAGATCTCCGAATGGGGCCCTAGTTTTACTCAGGTGAAATGGAGGGCTGAGCCGGTTGATTAACTCAGTAACAAGGGAGTCTGTCGCAGCACAGGGCTTCTCCCTTAAAACTGGCGTACTCTACCCTATCGCAGTATGAATCTCCGGATTCTGTGTAATGGCCGAGTGCGTTATGTAGCATACTGCGTTACCTCGGGGGGGTGGTTTGCCCACAGGTGTTACTTGTACCACCTAGCCACCCCATTGGTGTTGGACTCGAGGGGGCAGTGGTTGAAAGTCCGCATGCTGGACTAGGGGGGTATTTCATTTATCTGTTCGCAGACCCCCATGTTCGGGATATTCTTATGAAACGACTCGGGGTTTAACGGGACTTGCGTAACGATTTAGGGTTTGTGGATCTCGACGAAATGGCTCCGCCATTAGTGCTTGACGCCAGGATCAACCAAATGACCTCACATGGGTTCGGTGAGTCAGAACGTACAGGCCGCTAGACGGTGCTCGTACCAGGATCAATTTTAGTCGTCAATCTTGAGTTTATCTTAGTTCATGAGACTGCGTTCGGGTGGATGGATAAGAATTCCCTCCGGCGGGTGAGTTGCGTCTCAAACCAACTCGGGTACTGACCTGCTGAGCCAGTAGGGGTTGGATAGTGCTTCACTGCTACCAGTCAGTCGGTTCTGGCTTTCGAGTCGGGGCCCAAACTGGAAGCTGGTGGGTTCATCTCTTCGGAGGGGTTCTCGCCACGCGCGATGATATGGCGTAATCCTTATCACACTTTCTACCTCTAGGGTTGGACTGTGGAGACTGCTTGGTAGTCACTTGGAAAAGAGGTATCCTCAAATAGCCAATAATCAATCTGGTAGAATTCACGTGTCCAAATTTGCAATACGACCTGTTGCTCATGCAGATTTACCAGTCCCGATTGCACCTTTAGATCCGCAAAATGTTGTTTTGGAAGATATTGGAGACAACGCATCATCAGGCAGCGCCTACTTTTACTCCAGGTCCCAGTTCTGGCGAGCCACATTAAATTGTTCAAAGTGAGTTAAATGATTTACTACCTCATTTGGGGTTATCAAAGCAACAATCAGAACTTCTTGGTTACCGTCTTATGAAATGGAATTTATTAGGCAACCAAAAGAAAATTACGAATTTCAGAAGAAGAAATGCTTCGTTTTCTGCATTCTACACTATGGAAAATTCGTTATGTGTGTATACTGATATCGATGGTTTAATGCAGGAACTGGATATTGAGCATTCCTCCTGTGAGTGGCGTTTATTTATATATTCGTCCAAATACAGTTCGAAAGCTGTGTTATTGCATTATGGAAATTTAAAACCTTCACTTGCTCAATCAGTGACGATGAAAGAAAGTTATAAAAATATGCGCACTCTCTTGGATAAAATAAACAACAATACGTGTTAAGGCGTAAAACACCTCTAGCTATGTAATCTCATACGCAAAGCACTTTGCGCATGTACATTCTATAATATTTCCATATTGTTATTTAATGCATAATCTGTGTACTGTGGTTGCTTCCAAATTAACCAAGTTTCTCTATGAAAGAAGAATAACCACAGAAACCATAGACGAAATTTCATGTAATTCTTGATGTACAAATCTCTCTTGAAGATGCCATTCTATTCAACCCATTCAACCTATTAGTATTGTATTCCGAAACGGTTCCACTACACTAGTGGCTTCCAACACAGACCAGTATCCCAGGGACCATGGGACATAGCACACACAGAAGAACTACAGTAAGTTAATTTTGTATACATTATCATTTTATGACACATATTCTATACTTGAATATATTTTCTATACTCGTAGTATTCTTTCAATTCCTGAAACCAGGTTCAACCATTTAATACATTCATTCAATACAGTCCACTTATCTCTTATCTAGTTTTTCACTCTATATTATTAGTTATATCTAATAATAATTCCAATACCAAGTCTACACACAGACTACTTATATTGAGTATATCCTAGGGAATTCAAATCCTACGTTGATTCCGAAATACATAGGCTATTTTGATATATTGGTAATATTTCTAACCTGCTGCAATTTCTTAGGCAACTTCGATCACACAGAAATTTCATTTGCAATAAACTCATTGCAAATTTATAACACGTATAAATGGCAGACATGTGGGGACTTAAAAGGTGCAGGAATTTTAGTGGAACTTCAGGGAGGATTTACAAAAAATTGCCTTTCCTTTGTCTATGGGACAGTCGTGCAGTAAATCAGCATTATATAACAGAAATTTGGTCGGAACGAAGTGTATTTCAACTGGGATCTAAAATGTTAAGTTTAGACCTCTTGTAGACCCCAAAAATGTCCCTCTGTCTCCTCTTCACATTAAACTTGGGCTGATGAAAAGCTTTGTGAAGAGGGTGATGGATTCAAACTTCTTTCACAAGTTAAGTGATGCCAAATTGAAGGGAGGCATTTTTATTGGACCACAAATCAGAAAATTGCTGGACGACGTTAATTTAACAGAGAAGCTCACCAGGCAGGATCTCAGAGCATGGAACTCATTTGTTAGTGTAGTAAGAGGATTTTTGGACAATAATATGGATGCATACTACCAACAGTTAGTTAAAGAACTATTAGATGCATACAAATCGCTTGGTAGTCGAATTTCATTAAAAATTAATTTCTTCCATTCAGATCTGTCATTTTTTCCTGAAAATTTGGGAACTGTCAGTGACGAGCAGGGTGAAAGATTCCACCAAGATATTGGGACAATGGAAATTCGCTATCAAGAACGATGGGATGCAGTCATGATGGGTGATTACTGCTGGTTTTTGAAGAGAGAAGATATGACCCCTCAGAAAAGGAAAAAATAGAATTAAATCACTATTTAATTAGTTAATATTTTTAATCTTTGTGTTTTTATTAAAGGTTAGGTACGTTTAGTAGGTGTAAAACTAAATAAAGTCGATTTATACTGTTAAAAAATTTTGAAATAATTTCTTTCAATACACATCAGATATTGTAACATTAAATGTGTTATTGTACAATAAATATAACAAGAAAACCTTAGGTGTACAGCTTTTTTTTCTCATTTTCATATTTGGTTACGTCAATTCTACCATAATATGCTATTCAGCTTTATGTTACTACCAAAAAAATTCTTTGCCGGCCAGTGTAATGGTCGATTAATTAAGTAATGTTTCATTAACACAGGAAATAATTTTTTTATATTTTTGAAAAACACAGAAGTTGAAAGGCCGAAATTTTCAGAGCTATCTGTTAATAGTAAGCATCTGTCGGTCAAACCAGATACTCCTCTTCAGGTTTTTCTATTAACCAAACATGAACGTAATGAAATTATTCATTAAATATCATATAAATGTGTTTGAATCAGTAACCAAAATAGATTTCTTTCAGTTTTCAGGATTCCGAAGATTAATTAAGATAGCGAGAAAAGTAATTCTGCAGTTACAATTTTTTGGTTACTTTTGAATATACCATGTGAATATCCGTGCAATTTTGAACAAGTACACCCGCCTAAACCTAAAAAAAATTCAAGAAACAATAAACTAACGTTTTAATCAAATATCAGAGCGTCATGAAATTATAAGAGCTTTTATTTGAAGGTTTATACTTTCTACATAAATATTGATTCTGTATTTGTGGCGCCATCTGTGTGTCAGGTCAGAATACTATTAACCAACATATATAAATAGGTCGCCTAGCGTAAGCTGAAGGAAGTTTTATAGCTTTTCCGTAACTTACATGAGCTAATAATTGGAACGCCGTCTCTAATCCAACTGTTATATCAGTTTTATTAGTAGGCTTCAATTTCTGAAGTTCATCTTTGAAAACTTTTATATTTTCTTCAGTTGCCTGAACTAGTAGATCTTTGAAACATTCTATCGTGTAATTACTTCTTCCTTCAGTGTAGTTTAATATATTGACGTAGTCATTGTTGGACAATGTATCGAGAATGCTTGATGCTGTCAGAACGCCCAGATGCTTTCCCATGGCTTGAACATTACAAACATTCTATAAGATGAACTAACAGTGGATTCCTGAAAATTTCGTACTCACCATCCATTGATCCTGAATTATCAAGCAAAATTATAATATCTTTGGTACATGTTGCAGCCTCAATGAACCATGTTCTTATACGACAGTCGAAAAGATCCGTACTATCAGAGGGCCAGGATTTTGCTGAAATTCAGTTGTAGGTTGTAATGACCAACATGAAAAAAATATAAATTATATTGAATGAAATTGAATTGAAAAGTTCAACACCCCTGGCAGATGAGAGCTTTGCTAATTATTTTTTTTCCTATGAACATAGATCTCATTCATTTTCATTTAGAAGATATCGGGTGTTTTTTTAGAGTGATAGAACTTTCGATAGGGATAACTGTGATTTGACTGAAGGTAGAAGCCATGTTGTTTTGACATTTCTGTTCAGTAAGCATTGACAAATTATCATGGAAAGACTCACGCCGCAACAACGTTTACAAATTGTTGAAATTTATTTCCAAACCAATGTTCTATTCGCCAAACTTATAGAGCACTTCGTGAAATTTATGGTTTACATAATCGTCCATCAGAGCAGCTTATTCGTCGAACTATCGATAGATTTCGGCCATTTTCTCTACTCGATGCAACAACAACAGCAAGTATGTACAGAAGAAAATATCGCTGCTGTAAGTCATAGTGTTAATGATTATCCACCATATGGGAAATTTTGCGTGAACATCTTGATCTACACCCATACAAGATCCAACTGGTTCAAGAACTAAAGCCCATTGACCATAATAAGCATCGTTTTTGCTTATTGGGCCCTAGAACGGCTTGAAGTTGATCTACTTTTTTATCGTAAAATTGTGTTTATTAATGAAGCTCATTTCTGGTTGAACGGCTATGTAAATAAGCAAAATTGCCGTATATGGAGTGAAAACAATCCTCAAGAAGTTCTGCAGGTTCCACAGCACCCTGAAAGATGCACTGTATGGTGTGCTTTACACGCTGAAGGCATCAGCGGCCCATATTTCTTTAAAAACGATGCTGGAGTCAATGTTACTTGAATGGTGCTTGTTACAGATCGATAATCAATGATTATTTGTTTCAAAATTTGAATTGTATCAAACCAGAAGTGTTTTGGTTCCAACAAGGTGGTGCAACACCTTATGCTACCGTAACAATTGATTTATTGAAAGAAAGATTTGGCTATAACATTATTTCGAGAAATGGTCCAATTAATCGGCCTTCAAGATCATGCGACATAACTCCACTGTATTATTTTCTTTGGAGTTATGTCAAGTAATTAGTTTATGCTGATAAACCAAAAACAATAGATGCTTTGGAAGCCCACATAACTCGTGTTATTAATTAAATAAGGCCTGAATTACTCAAAAAATGGTCCAAAATTGGTCTGGTCGAATGCGGTTTTCAGAGGTAGTCGTGGTGGACATATGCCGGAAATTATTTCTAGAACATAAATGTCATAAAATTATCTTTCAAATAAGAAAAAATTTGGCTCCAATCTAAATTTAAATGTGTTTTATTTCAATCTAAAGTTCTATCACTCTAAAAAAAATACCCGATACAAGCATTTAAAAAAATATATTTTCATGTTTGAATTAAAAATAGATTGACAAACGAAAAAACCGATTGATATGGCAATTTGTGTTATTTTAAATATTTATTTGACACTTGGCGTACGTTCTGAATGAACAATGCACCCTTTCTTATTTCAGGAGTATGCAGATAATGTGTTCGTATATGAGTCCAAAAAACAGCTATCGTATCCGAAGGAAGTATTCAGATAGACACCAACCTACCTGCACAGTATTTAGTGCATCATTCGGAATACTTCGAGAAACAGGTAATCCTGCTCCAAAACAAGCCAACTGAAGTAAATACAGGAAATAAAAAAAAAATTTAGAAGCTCTTCTTGGCAAATCCTCAGTTAGTGTTTGGCGTGTAGCTAATAGCCTTCATTCATTACCAATTTTTTCATAGTGTGTCTTAAAGAGAAAATTGTTACCTCCATTTCATAGACAAAAAATATACAAGCCATACATGCCGGAGATGCCCTACAACGGTTAGAATTTTGTCTATGGTTACTCTAACATCATAAAATAATAGATATATATTTCGCTTGTCATGTGGTCTGACGAGGCTTGTTTTACTAAGGATGATATAAACAAAAAATCATAACGAACATGTGTGGGCATTGCAAAATCCATATGCCATTAGATCAAGACGATTTCAGCAACGTTTTAGTGTCAACTATAAAGCTGTATTGGTGTCGTACTTACAATAACTTTTTCATATTTCTAAGCTCAGCAGCATAAAAATTGGGGTTATTTAGTAAAATGAACTCCAATCGTAATATCTACTTCAGACCAGTTTCTGCTATCTGTTTTTAAAAAAATTTTTTCAATGATAGTATCACTGGATACAAGAATATTAAATAATTGAAAATATTGTAGTTCGCAAAAAGACATCAAGAACACAAAGGAACGGCAATGACAGATGTGTTATTCACTTTAATGTGACGTCATCGAACATAGATTATTTTCAAAATATTAAATATCATACAGATTTATTCTGTTAACCTCCTAAAAATTTTAATTTCAAAAATTTTTTTATTCAAAAACTTTTAGAATGAAATTGAATGAATGCCTTAGAAAACACTGTTTCAATTTAGTAGACGTATAGAATTAACACTTATTACACATTTTCGAAAGGAATAGAAAAATTTGAAAGAAATATGAATCATTAATTGAAATTATTAAATAAATACTTGAAGGGTACAAAATTTTGTTTCGTATCTTGTTTTATATAAACCAAAATCCTCTCCAAAAATGCAAAACATAACTTCAAGAACTTCTTCAAAAACAACTTGCTCAAAATAAGTTCCTTCAAAAAAAAATTTTCGTCACAGAAATCACACAAAGTTTGAAAGGTATTTTTGGGGCTCCTTTAAAACCAAACGATAATATGTTATAAGTTTAAACCAAAATATATAATTATTTATGATAGATTGGGCCGTTGCTTGGTAGAAATCAGTTGTAATTTTCATTATAAAATAAAACACTTGTTTACATTTTCTACTTTATTTTTGGTATTGACGTACGTTTCGTCTTTGCTAGAAGGACTTCATCAGAATACGAAGTAACAGTTGTTGTACAATGAATTTATAAGATTTTTTACAGAAGGTGTACATGTGTTTTTAATTGTTCGTCGGGTTGGTTTTCTCAAAGAATATTCCCTTCAGAATCGTGTTCACTCGATCCCTTGTAAATATTGAATAGAGGGGTGTAATAAAAATCTATTTGTTCATTTACTAGGTTATTGCTGTTTTTATGTTTATTTATTTCGTAAATTTCCCATAAGTTCAATTTTAGACCTCTATTTTCAACATGTAGAATTTCTATTTCTTTTGTGAAAGAATGGTTATTTTCAAGAAGGTGTTTAGCATAATGTGAATCTTTTTTATTTTTATCCAAACTTCTTTTATGTTCTGTTAGGCGTGTACCGAAATTTCTACCTGTTCTACCAATATAAATCTTTGGGCAATCTGGGCAAGTGAGTTTGTATACACCTGATAATTGAAGTTTATCCATACTGTTTTTATTGTTTTTGATGTATTTGCTAATAGGATTGTTTGTCTTGAAAGAGACTTTAATATTTTCTTTTTTGAGTAGGTTTTTTAGTTGCATACTAATGTTTCCGAGATATGTGAGGCTAACGTATTTGTGTTCAGATAGATCAGATGTTACTGGATAAATTTCTTTTATTGTGTTTTTGTGTATACGTTGGTTAATTAAATTATCTATTAGAGATCTCTAATAGATAATTTAATCAGATAAGTACATTCGATTCGTCTAATAAGATATTTTTTTGAAGGAACTTATTTTGAGCAAGTTGTTTTCGAAGAAGTTCTTGAATTTATATTTTGCATGAAGAGGAATTTGATTTTCATAAAACAAGGTACGAAACAAAATTTTGTACCCTTCAAGTATTTCTTTAGTTATTTCAATCAATAATTTATATTTCTTCGAATTCTTTTATTCCTTTTGATAATGTGTAATGAGTGTTAATTCTATATGTCTACTGAAATGAAACAGTGTTTTTATTTTAATCCTTAAAGTTTTTGAATAAAAAATTTCTTGGAATTAAAATTTGTAGGAGGTTAACAGAATAAATCTACTATTCTGTCAAGAAAGTACCGGGAATTTTCAATTAAAACAACATTTTTACATTTAATCGTCAAAATTTATTGGGTCGCCTTCAAAATAGGCTCCATTTGCTCCAATACATCTATGCCAACGGCACTTCCAATTATCGAAACATTTTTTATAGGCGCTTTCCGGGATGGACTTTAGCTCTCGCGCCGAATTTTGTTTTATGGCTTCAATCGACTCAAAACGGGTGCCACGAAGGGGCAATTTTAGTTTTGGGAAGAGGAAAAAGTCGCAGGGAGCCAAATCCGGCGAATACGGTGGTTGCTGAAGCACGTTTGTTGAGTTTTTGGCGAAAAAGTCAGTCACAATCGTAGCTCGGTGAGAAGGCGCGTTATCGTCATGCAAAATCCATGAGTTGTTCGCCCACAAATTTAGCCGCTTCTTACGGATACGCTCACGCAAACGTTTCATAACGCCTAGGTAATACTCCTTGTTTACCGTCTGACCCTCTGGAACGAATTCGTAGTGCACCACGCCACGGATATCGAAGAAAACAATGAGCATCACCTTCATTTTCGAGCGGCTTTGGCGTGGTTTTTTCGGTTTCGGCTCATTTTTTGCCACCCATTCCGATGATTGCTGACTTGTTTGCATATCGTTCTCGTAGACCCAGCTCTCATCACCAGTTATAATGCGTTCCATGAATGTAGAATCGGAATTACAGCGATCCAGCATGTCTGAAGCAACCTGTTTGCGATGACGTTTTTGAAGAAAATTCAGGTCTTTCGGTACGAGTCGTGCGGCCACCTTTCTCATGCCCAAAATATCAATCAAAATCGTACGTGCTGACTCGTGGGATATCTTAAGATCATGTGCTATCTCTCTCAAGCTGGTACGACGGTTTTCCAGCACCCTTTCCTTAATTTTATCGACGTTATCTTCGATCGAAGCCGTCGATGGGCGACTACTTCACGACCGTCCTTGAAGGCTCTGTACCACTGATATGCACGAGTTTTGGATAGAGGATTATCACCAAAGGCCTTTTGCAACATTTTCAATGCATCAGCACACGAAAATTCATTTGCAACACAAAACTTTAAACAAATTCTTTGCTCAACGTAATCACCCATAGTAAAAATCGGCACGCACTCTGACATCGACTGACTTAATCAGCTGTTGCAAACACACTAGTTGACAGATCCCGCTCAAGCTTGGCATAGTAATTAAGGACAGTGGTACCAACCTAGGAAAAAAAATTTTTACCTGCCTCATTGCCCCGCCAGATTTAAATCGATAATTCCCGGTACTTTCTTGACAGAATGTATATGATACTTAAAATTTTGTAATAATCCTTTCATAAAGAAAAAACCTTTTTTTATTAGATTATTTTCGATCAGATGGTACCAGATAAAAATAAATTGGATTTTTAAAATTTCTTCGTATATTCAATTAAATAGATATTTGTCAAATAACTGCATATTGCTTTCAAGATCCTTGTCCTATGTGGGTGTCAATAAATAAGATGATATTTTTCACAATGTCAAATAGCCCACTCAAAATGAAAAATGAACATTATAGAAGGATTATCTGAAACATTACCTGGATAGTGCCTCATGATTCCTGAATAACTGCCAAAATATTGCCAGGTGAGGGAAGGATCTGACTGATAATTTTGAATGAAAACTTTATCCAATTCCTCAGACCATTCGATTGCTGCAGCGGAATCTTCATCTGTAAAAATTATACTCAAACACGGAATATCGCTTTAATCAATTATAACTCACGCAGATCAAAAATTTGAGTGGGTACGTGAACAGAACTGTGGGTGGTATTCACCGGTATATTGTAGAAATGGGTATCTTCATTCAACATTAGTGTTTTATATCTGAACAGATTGTCATTAAGAACTTTGAGCTCATAGGTTGTCCTATTTTGGCCTTGTATTGGAGAGTATTTGGAATTATAATAATAATGAGTAGTATTACTGTCGTATTCGAAAGCCTGTGATTTATTTTCTGCCATATGAACAATACACTGAAAAATATCCAGTTGATGAATATAAACAACCATAAACGGTTTTTAAATCTATTGGTTACCTGTACTGCATCCATTTTTCTATCCATCATTCGCGTTATGACCTCAACAATATTATCTAGTAGGTCCATTGGATCTTTTTGCTCTACCTGGGCATTGAGGTGATGATACCTCTGAAAGATATGAGGTGATAAGTATTTATAAGCAATAATAATAATTTCATTTGCAGGAACATAGGGTTTGCGATGATTTTTCACTTAAAAATTACCTCAGATGTAAAAGAGAACAACAAATATTGGATGGAGTAGTCCGTTACTTTGTGATAGTTCATTTTAATGGAATGAAATAAGGAATTACTTTGTTTTCTATCACCTTTTATTATAACTGATATACAGAAAGACAAAGAGAACCGACTGAATAATTCTGGAGTCTATAAATTAAGTTGTCAAGAGTGTAATAGTGTGTATATAGGACAAACGGGTCGACCTTTCCATAAAAGGTACAAAGAGCATGAATCTGCTTTTAGGAACCGGAAGAATAATTCCAATTTTGCGAACCATTTCTTCACTACAGATCACACCTTCCCAGAATTAAACAACCTTATTATCTTGCACGTGGAAGCGAAAGGGAAAAAACTTGACATCCTGGAATCCATAGAAATTGAAAAATATAAAAAGCACGTACCAATAATAAAACTACTTAACGAACAGACGGAACTTTGGAAAACCCCTCTCTTCGAAGCTCTGCCGAAGCCTACAATCCCCATATATAATAGTTGAGATCTAATTTGTTCGTTCAGTTTGAAAATGTAGTAAACACTACGAAACTCGAGTCACTGTATATCAGTTATAATAAAAAGTGATAGAAAACAAAGTAATTCCTTATTTCATTCCGAGAACAACAAAGTCGAAGACTATCTGTCATATTAGCCTTATTGACCTGTCATCAGCATAAACGTGCCAAAATGTTTTTGTTTTGAAAAATATAAATATTGAATAATATAAAAAATCAGCATACACGATGCCGATTTCAAATACAGTAGAATCCACTTATAATGACATTGAAGGGAAGTGACAAATACGTCATACTAACCGGACGTCAAAATTGAGGGATTTCTAATTTTTGTTATGGATTTAGTTTGATGGAAAGAAAAACCACTAATTGAACATACATATACAGGTGTCCCAGAAGTCGACGTCAAGCCGGAATTAGTTAACAGGTTAAGTCATGATAGTCATCAGAAAAATTTAAAAGAAAATCCTGTATTATTTAAATATTTTAAAAATTTAAAAATTTTTTTTTAAATTAGCCTTCTACATATTTAATTCCAAAAGATTATATTTAATGATTATAACTTCTGAAAATAAATTAAAATAATGTCGTATAAGTACCACTTATATCATGACATATAAAATAAACATTCATTATAAGATATCCGAATGGTATAACAAAATCCAATAAATAAAAATTATTAACCAAAATCCTATAAATTAAATATTTTGAATAGACAAAATTTTGTTTCTGCTGATCAATCTTATGAAAACCAATATCTTTCAAGAATATCCAACATAATCTTAAGAATTTCATCATAAAACTATCCTACTTAGACTATTCAATATTATTGGATATCTAACCAAGGTACTTTATATAAAAACTCAAGATATGTAAAACATTTCTGAAAAACAAGTTTTAAGATCAACTTTGCTTCTTCAGTATTCAAATAATTTATATTCAAAAAATATAACATCAATTAACAACAAATATTCACTTACCTTCAATCTTCTAGAAATAGTTCTACCGAAATGAAACCTTTAAATGTGGTGAGGAACGGTTCACTACACACAAAAATATATCTGTGGTTTACCCTTGATCTAGAAGATTGAAAGACAATTTAACGGCCTCTGCTATAGCACAAGCTATAGCAGAAAATCCTGTATTTTTCAAATTATATTACACTTTCTTTCGTTCAATAAAATGTACACCATGTGATGATTTTTTCAACTCCTCTGGCTACAATTTTTTACTTCTTTCAAATTTCATTTTTCCTAATGTATCCTGAATAGTGCTTCTGCAACCTGTAATCTTCAATTCCAAGCCGATTTCTCCAGCCTGGAAAATAATGTCACTTTTTGCCGAACCAAGTATTCAAAATTAAAATTTCGCTCAACTTCAATTCACTGTACAGAAAAAAATTGTACTACATCAGTTTGGCAAGCTACTCCAAAAGTTAGCACATTTAATAAGGATTTTAAAATGCTATAACACTAACTATATTATTTTTCAGATTGCACAAAAGAAGGTTATTCTTAAAGGAATTCAGTTCCGTTGTATGACAATATTTAATAAATTCACAAAAGATGTTCAAACTGCCCTCCTTCAGCCGCAATACATGCACGAAATCTTTTTAAAAAAAATCCGTTATTGACGAATTGCATTGCTTCCCTAATTTTCTCCGGAAGCTCAGCTACATTTTCAATTTGTTTCGAATACATTTTTTCCTTCACTGCTCCCCAGTAAAACAAATCTAAGGGATTCAAATGAGGTGAACGGGCTGGCCACGAGATTGTACCAGATCGCCCTATCCATCTGCCCGGATATTCTTCATTTAGATATTCTCTATTTGAGAGGGTATAGTGCACTGGGCAGCGATCTTGCTGAAACCATATTTCTCTGAAAACACTAAGTGGCACGTCTTCAAGTAAATTTGGTAACTGAATATAAATAAATTTCAGCAATTAAAACCTCTGGCAACCCAAAAGGTCCTATACATATCCGTTCAAAATTCCAGTCGAAATGATCACTTTAAAACGATATTGAGATTTATCTTGTCTCATTAAATTCAGATTTTTTATAATACGTGGCACTCGTGTGAATTATGTAGGTTCATGTAACCATCTTTTTTAAATGTTGATTCATTCGACCACAAATTTTCTTATAAGAATTGTGGATCTTACCGGTTCTTTTGTAGCATGGTTTGGCAAAACGCAACCCGAGGTTTATAATCCTGAGGTAACAGAGCTTGTACTCGCTGTGCGAGTACAAGCGTATCTCGCGATACATTCTCGAATCTGCACTAGCGTTATATCTGCATTCACCATAAATGAGGTTGTATGTTGGCATATTCCTGTGTGACATGATGGCAATACACAATCACAGGTTAGTTCAGTTAAAATCAAAACATCCAAATCACAAGCAAACAAATTTAATAAACGAAGCCAAAAGTCGTAAGTACACAAATAACACGATCAGATACGGAAAGATGCGCAGTAGACCAAGGGGCGTAACGTACTGATCTGTATTGCGCTTACGTGTGCCAATACCAAATAGTGGCGTCAGTATCTGTCTCACTTACATTTTATGGAAGGACTCATCCCATCTCATTCAAACCAGATTCTTAAAGTTTTGGATGCACTAAAATCATTTTAAGAAAGTTCGAAGAAATTATTCGAACCTGTGTTTCTTTAAGAAAGACTTATGTTCTTTCCAACTGAGGTTCTTATCTATATAGGTCGATGCCTTAAAATTTAGTTGTTTCTTGAATTTGCCATATTTCCTGACTAAAATTGATTGTACTATTTCCTTCAGTTCTTGATTGTGTTGGTGCGAAACGTATGAATTTAGTTTTGCCTTTGTTGAGAAGTAGATTATTATTCTTGAACCATGCATCAGTATTTTCTAAAGTGATTTCACATAGTCTTTCTAGTATTCAGAACAAGTATTCAATTAGGTGTAGATTTGTATCATCTGCATACCTGTGTTAACTTTTTCAGAACTCAGTTCAACATTTGGTTTGTAGTCATTTATATATATTAGGAAGAATAAACGTCGCTTCTAAATTTGATCTCAGAGTTTCTTCATTTACTTCCATTTCCACTATTTGCTTTCTGTGTAGAAAATATAACATAACCCATTGCAGTGCTGGTTCTCGAATTCTATAATGTTCTAATTTTTGCAACACAATCCAAACAGTCAGTATCTGTCTCACTTACATTTTATGGAAGGACTCACCCCAACTCATTCAAACCAGATTCTTAAAGTATCGGATGCACTAAAATCATTTTAAGAAAGTTCTAAGAAATTGTTCGAACCTGTGTTTCTTTAAGAAAGACCGATTTTTTTGACCGATCTAAGAAATAATGTAGAAGTGTTATACCATTTTAGAATCCCTAATAAATGCGCTGATTTCTAAAGTAATTTGCCAAACTGATGTAGTACAGTTTTTTTCAGTACTGTCAGTTAAAGTTGTGCGAAATATTAATTTCGAATACTTGGTTAGGCAAAAAGTGACATTATTCTCCAAGCTGGAGTATTTGGTCTAGAATTGAAGATCATAGGTTACAGAAGCACTATTCGGGATAACAGCGGAAAAATAAAATTTGAAGAAAATAGAAAATTGTAGCGACAGGAGTTCAAAAACATCACAGGGTGTGCATTTTTTCGAATAATAAAAGAAGCAATATAATTTGAAAAGTACACGACTCAGATTTTTTCAAATATTTTTCTGATAACAACTATAACTCAGCCTGTTACCCCATTCCGACTTCACGTCGACTTCTGGGACACCTGTATATTCATAAAAAAGTAAAAGAAAACACCGAGTCACACTGAGAAAAACATACATACATATGTACTAAAACAGCAAAACATTTTTGTTATTTATTTTTTATACATATGAGAAATCAGTTATTTTTGTCTGCTTTTAGTTTTTCTTTAAATTATAATAATGGTCTCTAATACCATTTTGTAAAGTAGACATCGACCTGTTCAAATCATCTTTTTTAATATTGCTATGAACAAATCGTGATAACAAGTCTGCAGCTCTTAATGCCTTTTCTGCGGTAGGTCTTCTTCAATTTCCTCGTCTTCATCACTTTTGTATTGCTGATTAGCTGTTACATTTGCACGATATCTTCATCTGTAATTTCTTCGCATGTGGTGAGGTTGCTATCAATATCAACATAATCGTTTCCCTTTTCCAGTGCTGCTTAGGAGTCTGAATTTAGATTTCGTACCCACAAAGATAAAGGAATGTCATCTTCATCATCAAAATCATTTTCTTCTGTTGCTTGAATAGGTAAACCGTCAAGGTTTTCAATGAATCCTGCATGTTTGAAACATTTGTGTATGGTACTTTGTAAGATTAATCCAGGCATCATAAATCATAAAAATTGCATCAAGAATTGTAATTTTTACGAAGCAGTTATTTTGATAAAAATCAAGACAATTAATCATTTTCAAAGAAAAATTTTTTCTGAAGTTGCTTTTAAGTGACTGTATTATTCCTTGATCCATTGGCTGCAAGATTGATGTTGTATTGGGTGGACGGGAAGCAAATGTTATAGACTTTATATCAGTAACATTTGGATGCGCCGGGCAATTATCAACCGGCAATAAAATCTTCCACTTGTTCTTCATCGAGTCGCGATCCCAATCTCGAAGCCATGTTTCGAAAAATTCGGACTTCATCCAGACCTTACGGTTGTTTACATAAACAACTGGTAACGACTTAACACAGCTAAAACATCTAGGTTTTGAGATTTGCCAAAAACAAACAATTTTTTTTCTGTGCCGCTCAGATTTGCTGCTACCATGACGGTTAATCTATCCTTTGACAATTTGTGCCCACTACAATTCTCACCTATGAATTTTAAAGTTCTGCCGGCATTAACTTATAAAACAAACCGGTTTCATCTGCACTGAAAAGCTCATCATCAGAAAACTGTCTTCTTAGATTTGGCCACAGTCATTAGCCAGTTTATTGTTGAACTCTGATTAACGAACGAAGATTCACCGGAAATCTTACCTGACACAATGTTATTTCTAACTTTAAAACGACTTATCCAGCCCGCAGATGAATTGAAGTTACTTTTACCAAAACTAGAGGCCTTTTCCTGTAACATAGGGCCGTTGACAGGTATTCTTTTGTTTCTTGTGATTTTAAACTGAACTAACGCTTAATCGACATTTTCTTATCGTGACTTCCGAAGCCTCTTTGGTTTCATAACATTCGAATTGAACGATTCCTCAATCTGGTCCTTGTTTTTAAAACTCATTAAAACTGTCGAATGAGCGACCCCAAATTCCTTTGCATGAGATGCGTGTGATTCTTCATTCTCTAGTCTGCCTATAATTGCATCTTTTTCTTCAATGGTAAAGGCTTTACAACGTTGCGATGTCATTTTTAGTACAAATCACTGCAGACCTCTCCTTGTCTGTATCATTTCGACTGAGAAACAAAAAGGAAGCCAGGTAGTCACGCGTCCAAAACACATCAAACATCGGATAGGGGTAGGGTGGTTCGCGAGAACGTTCGAGTGATCACTATAACCGGACATAATTTCTTCAAATTGAGTAATAATAAACGACAGGTCCATATAAGCGAAGTCATCATATCCGAACACTGTTATATGAGCGTTATATGGAAACCAAACTTCACACTGCAATAACGTCATATTGAGCCGGCGTCATAATAAACGGATTCTACTGTATATATAACAATGGTATTTTTAATGACTTCTTTTAATGTTATGTAGCAACCTTCTTCGCCCAGAATTCTACTCTGCTCGGCTGCAGCTTCTCGGCGTAGCATATAGAGGACGCTACCGCTTTCTGAATTCCGAGCTCACCGTCCTCGCCAGGTGTGATGACACCGTGAGGAATAATATCATGAAGCATACTGAATGGCCGGGCAAGGCTCTCCACGGACGACATCCCCACGCTCTTGACCAGACATATGTCGTTAGTGTAGCGTCGAACGCCTGGTTAATGCGAGGAGAATTGTTTCCCGAAACAGAGCGGTTCGTGGTAGCCATCCAGGATCAGGTAGTTATAACAAAAAACTAACTGAAATACATCATGAACGACCCAAATATACATGACGACAAATGTCGAAGATGTGGGATTAGATGTGAAACGATCCAGCACCTGCCTGCAGTGTCTTGAGCCAAACTAAATACCTTCACCGCCATAACCAAATTGCTGCAATCATTCATCAAAATTTATGTAGCAACTTCAAGCTCTTGGACAAAAAAATACCGTAATATAAGTATGAATCTCAGGCTGTGCTAGACTCGGAAAGATATAGAGTATACTTCGACAGATCTATCCTTACAGATAAAACAATCCCTAATAATAGACCAGATATTGTAGTATACGATAAACAGCTTAAAGCTGCCTACTTGATAGATATAGCTATTGCTAACACCCACAACGTACAAAGTAAAATTCAATTCAATTCAATTCAATTTATTCATCAAAAAAAAAATACACAAAAATAAAAGATAAACAATTTCGTTCACAGAAATATTACAGTCTAAGCCAAGCTTGTATACTGTCATATTCTGTACATACTAACAATGAAAACTCCTTTCTAATGTGATCAAATAACAAATAAGTTTGCATACTTGAAAAGGTGAACAGCAAAAAGAAAAAAAAATTACCACCGAATGGAAAACAAAATCAAGCAGAAAGAATGGTCTCGAATCTACTAGAATTCAACATAATGTATTTCCGGAGACGATTTTTACATACTTTACTCTTTACATTGAAAGATACCTTCAGCTCATAAGGAAGAAGATTATAAAATTTGGGACCATAGTACAACGAACTTTCTTGCAGATGTTTTCTATGGAACCGCGGAATGAGAAGATTTCTATTCACAACCTGTCTTGTTAGGAATGCATGCTGCACCAATTCGCCTCTTCCTTTTATTTGATTCAACAATACTCCATAAATATAAAGCTGTTTGATATTCAGCCGGTCAGATTCCATATACAGCCTTTCAGATCCGAACCTTCTACTCAACTTCAAGATTATCTTCAATATCGTCTTATGTACTATTTCGAGACCTCGCATGTTATTTTCATTTATACCACCCCATATAACAATTCCATATATCAGTACAGACAAAACTAAAGCGTCGTACACTCGGAAACATTCCTTCACAGAAAGAATATTCCGGACATTATAGAAAATATGAAAATAGCAGAAAAGAAGGCAAATACCTTAGCCTCGCAGAGGAAATCAAAAAAGTATGGCGGTTAGAAAACGTAATAAAAGTTTCCATAGTGATATCAGCCACTGAAATAATACCGACCAGTTTACACAATTCACTAGAAAAATTGGCAATTCGAAAGAACGTGTACATACTCCTGCAAAAAGCGATTGTGCTCAATACCACTCGCATAGTGCGAAAATTCCTGGCTTAAATGTAGATGCGAATGGTGTGACGCAGTCTGCATCTCATTGAAAACTAAAAGTAAAGAATAAAGAAATGATCAAAATAATAATAATAATATTATAATCACTCTTAATTTCCAATCAAATTCAAACCTCTAAAACAGCTATGAAAACGAATTGGAATAGTGTCAAAAATATTGGAACAAATCACATGAGGGACATAGAGTCCTCTAAATTATATGGTTCCAAGTCAATTACAAATTTTTTTTTTAAGACATCTATATTCAGCCTGCTTTTGACAAGTTGTGAGATTGTGTCTGGGATAAATATAATCTTCATTCCTGGTTTCCTAGAAGGCCTTTCTGTTTTCATATTTTCCAAATAGATTCCTATTGTTCCTGACGAAGATTACACATTCTTGAATATAAAAAATTATAATTTTTGGTAATCGAAGAACAGTATTAAATTTTTAGACCTCTCGATATCACACTCAAATAGAAAAATAGAATTCAACGTGTGCAAAAAACCCACATCGACTGATATATGTATTCCTATCGATTCCAATCACCCATTTTCGCAAAAAATATCAGCGTATCAATCGATGATCCATAGAGCCTTCGCATTACCCTTATCAAAAAATGACCGCGAAGCTGAAGTCCAAATTATAAAATCATTAGCCGCCAACAACGGTTTCAACCCCAATATAATAGATAATCTAATTCGACAGAAACTATCTAAAATAGCTATGAGCCAAATTTATCCCATCATAAAAACTGAAGATAATAAAAAATTTTATAGCTATTAATAATGAATATGATCCAAAGTTGATAGACAAATTATTGATGAATAAAAATAATAAAATAGCTTTAAATATGGTGTTTCCTAATATAAAAGAAAATTTTAAATACATTTCCTTAAAATACACTAAAGGTATTTCTGAGAAAATTGCTACATACCTCAAAAATAAATATAATTTGAGAACTTCATTTAAAACTAATTCAAACTTGAGTAAATTTATCAAAAATAATAAAGACTACACAGATAAGGATGATAAATCTGGGGTTTATAAGTTAACCTGCGGTGATTGCCCTAAAATTTACATAGGTCAAACTGGAAGAACTTTCCGTCATAGGATGTGTGAACATTTGAAGAGTTTCCTCAATAATAAAAGCAATTCTACATATTCCAACCATTTTTTAGAAACAGGACATACTTTCAACCATAACTTTGAAATTCTACATATAGAAAGCAAAAGTTATGCCTTAAATCTGTTAGAATCCCTAGAGATAAATAAACATAATAAAATTGAAATATTGCTTAACGAACAAATAGATTTAAATAGCTCACCTCTGTTAAATATATTCAGATAAGCTGGAATTTGCAGGGACCCTTTTTTGGGTTTTAGTGCTCAATAAAAATTTATTGTAGTTACTGTAATATAAATAGCCACGGATTTCGGAAACAAGCTTAGTTATTCAAAATGTGATCTTGCCTGATGATGCTACTGTGATAGCGAAACAATTGTTGTGAGTTTAACAATAAAAATTTGTGAAAATCAGAATAACCTTATTTCAAATTATTTAATAAAAAATTCATTTCTCTATCGTACTTTGGTAGCATAAGTCAAAAAGTGGCCAATAGTTTTTCAAAATCAGATGTCAATATTGCCTTCAAAACGCAAAACAAGTTATCATCGGTATTATTTAACGCAAAGGACCCTACTCCAAACATACACAAATCAGGAGTTTATGAGTTATTTTGTTCTACGTGCAGTAATAAATATATAGGACAATCAGGACGTTCCTTCAAGACGAGGTTCAACGAACATAAAACGAGTTTCATATAAAATAAACAAAATTCTACTTTTGCCACTCATTGTCTAGAAAACGGTCATTCCTTTCCCACAATAGATAATCTTAAAATTTTACATGTAGAATCAAAAGGGAAGAAACTCGATTATCTAGAATCTGTTGAAGTTTTCAAATAAGTTCACAATAACAATAATGTAAAAATAATGAATGATTGTACGGAGCTATGTAAATCGAAAATATTTGAGATATTCAAAAAGTAACATCTATTTAAAACCTTTCTCAACGAACATAAAATGAATTTAATGAAAAGTAAACAAAATTTTCAACTTTTTCCATTCATTCTTTAGAAAACAGTAATTACTTTCGACAAAAGAAAATTTTACATGTAGATTCAAATGAAAAGAAACTTGATTATTGAAATTTTCAAATTCGTTCACAATAAAAATAATTCAAAAAATAATGAATGACTGTATGAAGCTATGTAAATCCAAATATTTTAGATGTACAACAAAATAACGTAAAAATAATGAATGACTGTACGGAGCTATGTAACCCCAAAAATTATTTAAGATATTTAAATGGGTAGCATCTGTTTAATAACCTTCTTTGTCGATTGCCGACATTCCAATATCTGTTAGAAGGCCCCTCTTTTTTAACCGTGTTTTTATCACGTTCCACTTGTAAACCTCTGTACCACTATTAGGTGTTAGAATCTACTGAAATATTCAAAATATTTATCACTTTTGTTTAAATACCTCTGTACCACTGTTAGGTCTTCAGTTGTTTGATGATGGGATAGTTCATTTCCCGAAACTCGAGTCACAAGAAAATGTGTAAAATAGATTTTTATTGGTAGTAAAACATAGTAATTTCTACAATTTGTTTCAATTATGATCAACTATCAAATAGTAACGGCTGAAACAATTCAGTATCAGAAATTTTTTAGAAATTAAAGTTGTAGAAGACTGACAGATTAAATATGTTTTGATATTCAAAATTCAGAAAGAATTAACACTATCTCTTTTTGATTTTCCGGAACGTTTTCTGAAGGAGAAAAGTTCAAGGAAAAATTGTCGCTATAGAAATGATTCTTTTCTCAAATTTGTTAGATGGACTGAGACTAGTTTTTCACCACTTTAAATTGCAGGTGAAGATATCAGCGGTGCTTCTGTAGACATTAATTTAATTCTAAAAGTTTTTTGAATAAAAATTTTTTTGACATTAAAATTGTAAAAGACTGACAGATTAAATCTGTTTTGATATTCAAATTTTGTTATATTTCTTCTATCAAGTAAAAAGCCTTTTTCTTTTTTATTATTTCTTTCTGCAGAACTCTCGTTTTGTAGGGATTAAGATAATAGTTCTCTTCTCTGAAGTGTGTACTACAAATTACCGCTATGGCAGAAGATTTGGGGCCCTTTTTTCTAATGGCTGTCACCCACTTACTCCTCATTCTTCGGAAATCTGTGATTACATTATATCAAGTCAACCGTGAAATTGTCTAGAAAGATCGTTAACGTAGGAATTTTCAGATGAAATGAACTGTTGAACAAGCATGTAAAAGCTTCTTACGTCGTGTCGGTGATTTCACCATTTTTTGAACCTTACTACACATTCATACGCTGCACATGAAGAAGTCATAATGTAAAATGTTTATTGTGAAATAGTACACAAACAATAGATAAACTGCGGAAAAACCTTGAAAATATATCTGAATAGACATATTAACAATATAAAATACAAAAATCCCATGTTTTGCCTTTACTCGTTCTATCCTCCACAACATCTCTCTAACATATGTTGGCCGCATCGAAAGTCATGCGACCACCAGCCTATGTGTCAATATGTCTAAGATTCATTGCTAGATTTAATTATGAACACGGAAAGCGAAATCCTGTAGTTTCGTCATATTTTGCTTTAGAACGCAACACAAGCTTCTAAATACTTAATGAATGTGCACGACGATGAAGCTGTTCAGGAATGACATCGTGGTTCTAGGGATTCCACTGGGTCACAAGTTTCATGCCCTGGGAATCTTCTGGGTAACTTTGTTTAAGATAATACTATTCCTGGAAAAAAACCCTAATAGATAGGATTTAGAGACAAGGGCTGTTTCCTCCTTTTAATTTATGGAACAGTCCAGTTGCTTCAAGGTAGCTGATAGACTTTGCTAGGTTTTCGAGTGCATTTTTGATATTGTCACGTATGTCTATTTGGTAACGCAAAATTTGATATTCTCCGCAGTCGAATAGATAATCGACACATAGAGTGAAGTTGCAGAAATTAAAGGTTGATGGTGGTGTTTGACTGAACGAATTTGAGTTAGTAGTGATTTGTTACCGATTCGCAGACGACATAAGGACAGTTTGTTTCCTCCGGTTGCAGTCTTTTTGTGAGTCCATCCTTCCACTCAAGGCTGAATTCGATTTAGCTGGCCTTTATACGAGCATACCTTCTACTGTAATGGCGATTCGCCATATTTTGAGGATTTAATCGCTGTTTTAAGAAGTATAGGGGATCATGATGCCTTCGTCTATGTGCTGGTCTGTTGCTACACTTTCAGCACTGTCGTCGAGTTCATTATCCGAAGTTTCTACAAGCTGGTGTCCAAAGACAGAGAGCCAGAGCCCTTGATCGACATCAATACATCTCGCATTCTTCTGATCCTCACGTTCTTATGGAAAAGGTTCTTGAGTACCCGAACAGTGCACATTCACACGCAAGGAAGATTCCTTTCTCAGGTATCTCACTCTGGAGGTTCTGTTCACCAGGAACTTTGAATGGAGTATGGGCAGACTTCCACAAAGTATCCAGTCATGTAGGCGTCAAAGCATTTTAAATCTCCATATCATATCATATACCTTATATAGTTCGAACATTGCAGCGATAAGGTGTTATCAGTTACAAAATTTACATAAGATTTGACCTTGGAAGCATATCAGCATATCTATACAGGATCGATTTAGACGACAAGCCATCTGTTTTCTAAGTATTGAATTCCGAGATTCCAATAGTATCTAGGAAAGGTGCGAATTCATCATTTTTTCGAAGATTTTGCCCAAGCAACATATGAGCAAAATTGTTCGGTAAGTGGTTGAGTTTGTCGGTTTTTCACCTTTCTTCACATTGAGGATGATCACAGCAGCTTTCCATGCTGATAAATTAGTCAGCGATAGTACTTACACGATGCCGATTGTAGTGTAAATTGAAATAAAACACATTTAAATTAAGATTGACGCCAATTTTTTTTATTTGAAAGATTATTTTATGACATATATGTTTTAAAAATAATTTCCGGCATATGTCAACCACGACTAGCTCTGAGGAACCGCATTCGACCAGACCAATTTTGGAACACTTTTTCGAGTAATTCAGGCCTTATTTCATCAATAACACAAGTTATGTTGGCTTCCAAAGCGTCTATTGTTTCTGGTTTATCAGCATAAACCAATGACTTGACTTAACCCCAAAGAAATTAATCCAGTGGAGTTATGTCGCATGATCTTGGAGGCCAATTAATACGACCATTTCTCGAAATAATGTTATCACCGAATATTTCTTTCAATAAATCAATTGTTACGGTAGCAGCATTAGGTGTAGCACCATCTTGTTGGAACCAAAACACTTCTGGGTCGATACCATTCAAATTTTGAAACAAATAATCGTTAATCATCTATCTGTAACGAGCACCATTCACTGTAACATCAGCTACAGCATCGTTTTTAAAGAAAAATGGACCGATGATGCCTCCAGCTTGTAAAACACACCATACAGTGCATTTTTCAGGATGCAATGGAACCTGCAGAACTTCTTGAGGATTGTTTTCACTCCTTATACGGCCATTTTGATTGTTTACATAGCCGTTCAACCAGAAATGAGCTTCATCACTAAATACAATTTTACGATAAAAAAGTGGATCTACTTCAAGCTGTTCTAGGGCCCAATCAGCAAACAAACGACGGTTATTATGGTCAAGTAGCTCTAGTTCTTGAATCAGGCAAAATTTTCCATGGGGTGAATGCACAGAGTCCAACTCATTGTGAACGTCGACGAATAGACAAATCTGGATCATCATCAACACTATGAATTACAGCAGCGATATTTTCTTCTGTACATACAGTTCTTTGTCTTGGTGTTTTCGTTGCATCGAGTAGAGAAAATGTTGTCCGAAATCTATCGATAGTTCAACAAATAATCTGCTCTGATGGACGATTATGTAAAACATAAATTTCACGAAGTGCTCTATAAGTTTGGCGAATAGAACACTGATTTTGAAAATAAATTTCAACAATTTGTAAACGTTGTTGCGACGTGAGTCTTTCTATGATAATTTGTTAATGCTTACTGAACAGAAATGTCAAAACAACATGGCTTCTACCTTCAGTCAAATCACAGTTATCCCTATCGTAAGTTCTATCACTCTAAAAAAACACCCGATACTAGACAGTATGAAGCTACATTACGTGCTTTAGACGATTATTTTCTGCCAAAAGTGATTAATGTGTATGAAAGACATATTTTCCGTAGGCTTAAAAAACAACCAGGAAAAAGTATTGAGCAGTTTGTAACGAAATTGAAAGAGCAAGGAAAAAACTGCACACTTTAAATAATACGCGTGCATATGTAGAGAAAGGCTACCTTAAGTTGGATGAAAATCGTGAAACAGCAAAGGCTTACAGAGCTACAGAAGAGATTCCATGAAACAAACCCAAATGATGTAAATAAATTCAACTCGAAAAAAAAAGTTAATTCAAAACCGAAGGCACCTACCAGTGGAAATAGTAGCAAGAGGCAGTGTTTCCGTTGTGGAAACAGAAACATCTGGCAAACGCATACAAATTCAGAAATTTAATTTATTACTTTTGCAATCTAAAAAGGCATATTAGGACAGCTTTTTTGAAATATGCAAGTTGCACATTTTCAAAAGTCAGTACTTAGAAAAAATAAAATAAATAGAGGTTTATAGAAGGTATATAAAATTATTTAAATACTTTAATATTAGCCTTCTACATATTTAATTTCAAAAAATTATATTTAATAATTATAACTTCAGGAATTAAATTAAATTAATGTCATATAAGTACCACTCATATCAAACGACATATCAAATAAACATTCATTATAAGACATCCAAATGATATAACAAAATCCAATAAATAAAAATTGTTAATCAAAATCCTATAAATTAAATATTTCTTTCAAAAATGTTTAACATAATAAGAATTTCATCATAAAACTATCTTTCTTAAAATATTCAATATTATTGGATATCAAACTAAGTTACTTTTCATAAAATCTCAAGATATGTATAAACATTACTAAAAAACAAGTTTTAAGAGAGACTTTGCTTCGTCAGTACTCAATCATATTCTTATTCAAAATTTGAATATCAAAACAGATTTAATCTGTTAGTCTTCTACAATTTTTATTTCAAAAAATTTATTTAAGAAATTTTAAGAATTAAATTTGATTTAATTATTTTTTATATGTAAAGTTGAACTGGTCTTATCTGAATTATAATTATTTTTTGAGGATGTGCTACATGTTTTGAGATTTTTTGCAGTAATTTATTAAAATATATTAAATATTTCAAATAAATTGGTCTTTGAGAAATTTTCAAAATTATGTTTCATATTAGATACTGAATTGTTTAAGCCGTTACTATTTGGTAGTTGATCATAATTAAAACAAATGGTAGAAATTACTATGTTTTACTACCAAAAAATATATTACACATTTTCTTGTGACTCGAGTTTCGGGAAATGAACTATCCCATCATCAGACAACTGAAGACCTAACAGTGGTACAGTGGTATTATATTTAAACAAAAGTGATAAATATTTTGAATATTTCAACAGATTCTCGGTAATACCTAATAGTCGTACCGAGGTTTACAATCGGAACGTGATAAAAAACCGGGTTAAAAAAGAGGGGCCTTCTAACAGATATCGGAATGTCGGCAATCGACAAAGAAGGTTGTTAAACAGATGGTACCCATTAAAATATCTCAAATAAATTTTGGGCTTACATAGCTCCGTAGTCATTCATTATTTTTACATTATTTTTATTGTGAACGAATTCGAAAATTTCAATAATCAAGTTTCTTTTCTTCTGAATCTACATGTAAAATTTTCTTAAGATTTTATTTTGTCGAAAGGAATTACTGTTTTCTAAAGAATGAGTAGCAAAAGTTGAATTTTTGTTTACTTTTCATTAAGTTCATTTTATGTTCGTTGAAAAAGGTTTTAAACAGATGTTACTTTTTGAATATCTCAAATATTTTCGATTTACATAGCTCTGTACAGTCATTCATTATTATATATTATATAAATTATTAATAATGTAAAAATAATGAATGACTGTACGGAGCTATGTAAATCGAAAATATTTGAGATATTTAAAAAGTAACATCTGTTTACAACCTTTTTCAACGAACATAAAACGAATTTAATGAAAAGTAAACAAGAATTCAACTTTTGCCACTCATTCTTTAGAAAAAAGTAATTCCTTTCGACAAAAGAAAATCTTAAGGAAAGTTTACATGTAGATTCAAAAGAAAACAAACTTGATTATTGAAATTTTCAAATTCGTTCACAATAAAAATAATGTAAAAAATAATTAATGACTGTATGGAGCTTTCTAAATCGAAATATTTGAGATATACAACAAAATAATGTGAAAATAATGAATGAAAACGGTGCTGTGTAAGCCCAAAAATTATTTGAGATATTTAAATGGGTACCACATCTGTTTAACAACATTCTTTGTCGATTGCAGACATTCCGATATCTATTAGAAGGCCCCTCTTTTTTAACCCGGTTTTTTATCACGTTCCGATTGTAAACCTCTCTACCACTATTAGGTGTTACCGAGAATCTGTGGAAATATTCAAAATATTTATCACTTTTGTTTAAACACCACAGTACCACTGTTTGGTCTTCAGTTGTCTGATGATGGGATAGTTCATTTCCCGAAACTCGAGTCACAAGAAAATGTGTAATGTATATTTTTTGGTAGTAAAACATAGTAATTTCTACAATTTGTTTTAATTATGTTTTATATTTTCGAGAAAGGTTTAGTTTTCATAAATATAAGATCAGAAAACTACTTGTTGACGATTTGTCAACTAACTTCCAGAAAGGAAATGAATCACATATACCTCAAGGCATCCAATAACTGAACGTGGTCAACCGTTCCGAAGTTTTTGGTAAGATCCATAAAAACGCCCAACGAAAACTTTCAATCCAGAGCGCCATATATTTCAGCGTTTAGAGCATCCATGGCATTTTCAGCCGACTGGCAAGCTCGAAAATCAAATTGATTGTCAACAAGCAATCCACGTTTTTTTATATCGCTTGTCTCTTTTCAAATACTTTTTGATTCTCTTCCTTCATAGAATAAGACGTTTTCGGTCTACACCTGTATTTATGAACCGTAACAACACACACAATTTGGACGGAAATAGTAGACACGTAGTGGAAGCAGTCAAGTGGTTGTAACATTTTGTCGTATATAATCCTAACAATTCAGTCGCCAAGAATAATATGCAATAATGAAGTGAATTAAAGCTTAAAGACAAGGAATTTTCAAGTGAAGATGAAACAGGCTAGAAGGCAAATACTCTAAATTTCTCTTTATCATTACTTTTTACATTTCATAACATTTTAAAACATTTGAAGTATTGTGAAGGTTGGATACTTACTTGTTCTATCTCGGAATATTTCGTTATCCTTCCACCTAAATCCCACAAATCTCTCCCTAACGTATTTGCCCATTTTCCTACACTGAAATATGTCACAATCACAAAATTATTTCAAAGAATTCCTTAGTCAAATTCACTCACACTTTTCCTTGGGATGAAGCGTCAATTTCAAAGACAATCAGAAGAAGAAACGCGAAAATTTCGAGAAAGAATTTTGTATTTCCAATCAGCATTTTAAAGTTTCATATCCTAGCTTGCCGAAAAAATCTATTACTTCATTACAAGGGTACACATTGAAAAGCTAAAGTATCCGCATTTTTTCCGTTGAAATATCGTCTGATTGACACTAAACCCAAGTTGTCACAAAATCAAAGTAATTCGAACATACTTCGAAAGATTTGTGAATAAAACTGAATAAACGACCATAGCAGTCTATTTTTATCATTAAGTCAGGATGCTACAAGGTTTATTTTTGTGATGCTACTCGATCTGTTGCGACTGCTTCGATTATTTAATAAATAAATGTGTATAAACAAATTGGATTTTTATTATTTCGATCTGTGAAGATAGTTTAAACCTAAAAGTAAATTCTGCCCCAAAGAATTACACTTTTGTACGTAACTTAAGGAAACATGCATTTCTTCAGTGTTGTGAAGTTGGAATATTCATCGACCTCATTTTTGAAGTCACTTGATTCTTTGCTCCATTATGAAGTTGGGCCATGAAATTCTATCTTTGTCTACGTTATCGCTCACCAATAAATGATTTATTGAAATTCATATTCATTTAATAAGTATATCAGTTAAATGACAGCTTCAAAAAGCTGTCGGAAAATTGTGTCTTTTTTCACTTTTATTTCGTAGAACAGTCATTGTCCTACGTCCGTAGCCCTTCTTAAATCAATTGACCTCGTTTGCAATTCTCTGCTTAAGGCTACTGTTGTACCTGAAAAATATTAAGTTATATTTAAACTACAGTTTGGCTCTCTGCGTGATATAAACGTTAATTTGAACTGCCTTTGCTGAAATGCTCAAAAGTTACTAATCAAATAAATTATTCAGATCTTATGTTCATGCAGATTAGTATCGAAGAATAAAAACAAAATATTTATGTACCTAAAACATCACTCAAGCAGATAGATGATATGATGAAGTCCGAACTGCGCAACGATTGCAGTAAGCAATGCGCGTCATTGGCAGTTTGTGGCCTTGCCAAGTATAAATCTTTTCCAGAGCGCTACAAATTTTCACTAAGTTGTCTCCCTAAATTGTAGATCCCCATCATTCCAAGAGTGTCTCACAGATACTTTGCATTGTAACTCCAAGATCTTTTTTAAAAATTTGGTCTCTATTAGCGAATGCATTCGAAAATGCCATAACTTTTCCCATCATGCCCGAGGTGTTGCGGCAAGAAATAACTCTGGATGACGTATCTAACGTATTATTAAGAACGTGATTGCTGCACGGGCAACGTTTGGCATATACAGCTTTTTTACAAGAATCCCTTGTATCTGAGGCCATGACCGAGCAGCTGTCAGTCCCAATACCCACACCCCATGTTAAATCTGTATTGAATTTGAGTCAGGGATTTTTAACGATTTTCGCCAGTGCTACACCTGTCAACCGAGGCTCTATAACGTCTTTATTGTTACCACTTCATCATATCTGAAAGTATCGTATGTATCACAGAAAGTCACAAAATCTTCCTTTATGATACCACTGTGAAGATATCTAAATGATGGGCTCAGCTGTGAGATATGTGATACATCCGTTGTTTCATCGAATAAAATTGAAAAGTATTTAGCTTCCTTCATTTTCTGTAATATTGTTTCCTGAATGATTTCCTGGCAAACATCAATCATCTTATATTGCACGGTTTTGCTAATGTATGTTGCATTAGATTTAGAAGTTTAATCATTAGGAATAGAAAAATTATCACTAGTCAACCTAGACTCAGCCCAAGGGTGGCCATGCCCCTCCTCCCTGGATCCGCACTTGCTTGCCATAAGGTAACGATGCAGATCGAATGAAGCCTTTTAAGCATATCTTTTTCATTTCCAAGAGATTTTTCGTTTCTTCAGGGGTACCTATAGTTCTTAAACTGCAAGAAATGACGTTTATCTGACTTTAGCAGAACACATAATTCTGCGTTTTTTTCATTCATCATACACAGTTCTTTAAAGAAGTAATTCACAAATTTAAAATTGTCATGAGAAATGGATTATTGAACAAGTATACAAATGCTCCTGACTTCACATCAGTGCTTTTCTTGAATATTCTGAAGTAAAAATTGCACATTATGTACTTTGTTCGCTATGGAACAGTTTGCTATCGTTTTGCCCAAATATCAGTAATTTTCGAATTTTGAGCCGGAAATATTCTCCAACGACTAGATTGGACTCACTAATGAAGGAAACGAGGTCAAAAGTAATTCTTTCTGGCCGGTCAGGTCTGTCCGTAAACATTCTAACTTTTGAACGAAAAAAGTTAGAGAGTTGAAACTTTCAGAATAGGTTTGGAACCTAAAAGCTCAGTTAGATTTGCAAATGGGCAAAATCGATATAATAGCTCCGCAGTTATTCACATTTTAACACCTTCTTATTTTCTCAATAGTTCTAAAACTAATGATCCGCTCGAGATCAAATTTGGTACTTCGGTGGTAAATTAGACCATAAAGATATATGCGAATTTCGTGGCGATCGGCAATTTGGGTGATCGACTAGAAGTAAAAATGATAATTGCTGAACGAATTTATTTTTCAACAGATTTTCGGCAAAACTATGAAAGTTTTGTTCAGTATAATTTTTTTCTACTGTTTCTGGCCAATATGTAACGATGCAGATCAAAGGGAGAAGGATGCCTTTTAACCATGTATTTTTCCATTTTCATGAGATTTTCTATTTCTTTAGAACAGTTCTCAAACTTCAAAAAATGACGTTTATTTGACAGAATACAAAATTCTGTGTTTTCTTCATCATCTGTAGCTTCAAGAAGTATTTCATAGGAGAAATGGATTGTTCAACAAAAACTGCCGACTTCATATCAATACTTCTCACTATTTTTAATATTGTTGCTGTTAATTACGCCTAAATCTCATTTCAATTAGGAGGACCTATATATTCTCACCTCCCTCCAACAACAAAAAATAACTGTAAATTTCAAAATTGTATGTACATTATAGTACAATTTCGACTTTATATTCAAAATAATTATAGCTTCAAAACTATACAGGGCTTAGGACTAACTTAGTGTTCCCATTAAATTACTTTCAATACAATAGTAAGTTTTACAAACAGAAAGATGGACTTGCCATGGGTGCACCTCTCAGCTCATTACTCGCTGAAATCTTTATGTCCTGTTTTGAAACAAAAATTCTAAAACCCAAACACGCAAAGCATATCACTTTTTGGTACAGGTATGTAGACGATATATTGGCTTGCTTCTGCGGAACACATTCAGAATTAAATGAAACATTAGAATATCTTAATAGTTGGCACAATAAGGTCAAATTCACCATGGGTACACAATTTGATAATAAAATAAATTTTCTGGACATAACTATAATTAACAGTAATAATGAAATTTCCTTTGATATATATAGAAAACCCACATCAACTGATACAACAATACCAAATTTTTCAAACCCTCCGATCAATCATAAACTAGCTGCATATACATCAATGGTACATAGAGCATTTTCAATTCCTTTAGATAATATAACGTTAAAGAGGGAATTGAATACAATTAGACAAACAGCCCCAAAAACTCAGTTCGAAACAAAAACTATAAATTCCATCATAAACAAAAAACAGAATCAACTAATTCGTGAACAAATTTACCCCATTTCCAAATCAGATCATAATTACAATAAATTCATAAAACTAACATATTTTGGACCAATTTCACAAAAAGTAGCTCAAATTTTGTCAAAAATTAACATAGTAACAGCTTTCACACCCTCCCATAAAATTTCTAATCTCTTTTTTAATCCGAAAGACAAAGGGATCCGACTGAATAATTCTGGAGTCTATAAATTAAAGTGTCAACAGTGTAATAGTGTGTATATAGGACAAACGGGCCAACCTTTCCATAAAAGGTACAAAGAGCATCAATCTGCTTTTAGGAACCGGAAGAATAATTCCAATTTTGCGAACCATTTCTTCAATACAGATCACACGTTCCCAGAATTGAACAACCTTGTTATCTTGCACGTGGAAACGAAAGGGAAAAAACTTGACATCCTGGAATCCATAGAAATTGAAGCTATGCCGAAGCCTACAATCAGCATATATAATAGTTGAGATCTAATTTGTTCATTCATTTTAAAAATATAGTAAACACTACGAAACTCGAGTCACTGTATATTAGTAATAATAAAAAGTGATAGAAAACAAAGTAATTTCTTATTTCATTCCTATAAAATGAACTATCACAAAGTAACGGACTACTCCATCCAATATCAGTTACTAAGTATTGATAGTATATCTTACATGTTCTTATAACGCTTAATTCTTTTACATTCTAGCCGATTTTTGGGACTCTGTTTATTAAATGATTTTTCGGAACGGAAAAGTTTGAAAGCATTTGAAAAAATTCTCATGAAGAAATTCCATTATTTATTTACGTTCTTTTCATCTTTATTTTGTATTTGATTAGAGTCTTCATGTTCTGATCTGCAATCAAAATCCTCTATTCTCGTATCCATTTTGGTTGTCGAGCCCTAGTTCCAGGAACAACGTGCTATCGTTTCGAATATTGGGTCAAAAATGGTGGGTTGAACTCCGAGGTCAATAGTAATTCTGTCGGGCCAGTCTGGCCGTAAACACGCTAACTTTCCAACGGAAAGAACTAAAGTCTTGAAACTTTCTGGAAAGGTTTGGGGTTTAACTGTCGCGGCTTAGTCCATTAGTGGTCAAAATTGGTTCAATATTTTCGCAGTTATTCAAGTTTAAACATTTTTCATATTTTTGCCAATATTCACGAAACTTCAGATAAGATCAATCTAAAAGTCAGTATTTAGAAGAAGAATAATAACTCACATGCTCATGCACAATTTTGGCAGGATCGAATGATTAGAAGACTAAAAAAATTATTCATTCTGTGAGAATTTTGGGTTTCATGAACTAGGGCGCAAAAGCTCCTACTTCACGTCAGTGCTTTTCACCATTTTTTACAAATCAATGCAAAGCGAAAGTAAGGGATTGTTAGCTGATAAGTTTCAAATTTGAAATACAAATTCTCAATGATTTGGATGGAATAGTCCGTTACTTTGTGATAGTTCATTTCAAAATGGAATGAAATAAAAAATCACTTAGTTTTTTATCACTTTTTATCAACTGAATATATGATACATTGACTCGAGTTTTGTAGTGTTAACTGCATTCACACTGAATAAAAAAATTGTATCTCTACGATTATATATATTCGTTAAAGGCTTTGACTTATGCAAAACTTTCAGAAGTAGGGTGTGCCAAAGATCCGTAGGATCATTTAATAGTTTTATTTCTAAAACGTGCATGTGCTTGAATATTTTTATGGATTTCAGTATGTCATCTTGAAATATTACACATGGAAGGAAAATAAAAATACTGAACATCATGGAATCTATAGAAATATTCAAGCACAAGCACGTTTCATAAATAGAACTATTAAATGAGCATGAACATTTAATGAGCCTTCAACGAATATATACAGTGTGGAAACCACTTAAATTCTTTGTGTCCTTATGCTAGAACATTGTGAAAAACACTGGGACACGTCAACTTTCAAATTCAATGGTGCGTTTTTTGAGCATAAATTTAAATATACGGGGTGATTCGCGTATTTTTCGTTAACCTGATTTCAACGAACTATATCATGTATGGTCTATTATGAATAATACCAGGTCAAATAATTGAACTAATAATTTATCACAAGTTAAATAATATTCAGTATTTTTCAAATAATATTAATACAGACTTATGGTATTGAATTGAATCAGTCCTTACTTGGTGAAAATCCATATAAAATAATATTTAAATAAGGTTATTCTGATTTTCACAAATTTTTATTGTTATGTTTACAACAATCGTTTCGCTATCACAATAGCATCATTAGGCAAGATTACATTTTGAATAACTAAGCTTGTTTCCGAAATCCGTTGCTATTTATATAGCAGTAAGTACAATAAGTTTGTATTGAACACTAAAACCCAAAAAAGGGTCTCTGCAAATTCCAGCTCATCTGAATATATTTAACAGAGGTGAGTTATTTAAATCTATTTGTTCGTTAAGTAATATTCCAATTTTATTATGTTTATTTATCTCTAGGAATGCCTTAAATCTGTTAGAATCCCTAGAGATAAATAAACATATAATAATAAAATTGGAATATTACTTTACGAACAAATAGATTTAAATAACTCACCTCTGTTAAATATATTCAGATAAGCTGGAATTTGCAGAGACCCTTTTTTGGGTTTTAGTGCTCAATAAAAATTTATTGTACTTACTGTAATATAAATAGCAACGGATTTCGGAAACAAGCTTAGTTATTCAAAATGTAATCTTGCCTGATGATGCTACTGTGATAGCGAAACGATTGTTGTAAACATAACAATAAAAATTTGTGAAAATCAGAATAACCTTATTTAAATATTATTTACAGACTTATGAAATTTCTGAACTATCAATTAAGTTGGGAAAATTTCTAAAATCTCGATACGTTCATGGATCATGGTTTTGTTAACATTTTTTGTCATGAATATCTAAAAAACTATTTACATATGCCGATTAATAAAGAAAATCTGCAACTAATGTGGATTGTTATCAGCCATAAATTGGGGTGTTGAAATTTACATTGAAATGTAGATTCCTAATTGAAAACGTAGAAGTAATAATGAAATATTCAACTGAGACTCACCGAATTGAGATTTTAATGATGATCGGTTACGGGGATAATCGCAGAAGTCAAGTTGAAGTGTCAAACTTATTTAATCAGAGGTAACCTCAGTTGCCTAATATTTCACAAGGTACTGGGTCAAGTACACATACAATTTTCTGTGAAAATAATGAAGTCGTACAGCTGTCATAAGGTGTCTCCACAAAGGAAAACTTCAACCATATAAAATGACTTTTGTGCAGGAGCTAACAGAAGACGATCCAGATTGCAAGACATTTCTGCGAAATAATGATGAATAAACTGAACAGAAATTAAATAGCTGTTGGTACAATTCTTTTTTCTGACGAATCAACAATTACATTGAACGGAGAGGTATATCGATATTTGTAGATATTGGTCAGCGGAAAATCCTCATTGAATGCGCGAGACACATACGCATATATACGAATGATCCTGTATATTTAAATTTTTGTTTGAAAAGCGAACTATTGAATCTAAAAGTTGACGTGTCCCAGTGTTTTTCATACTTTTCTAACATAAAGACTCAAATAACTTTATTCCATAAGTGGTTTCCGCACTGTATAATCATTGAGTAACAATTTGTTTCAATCAGTTTGAAAATGTGGTAGATACTGTATATTCAGTTAACAAGTGATAGAAAGCTAGGTAATTTTTTATTTCGTTCTATTCTCAATAATTATTAGGCGGAATTGTTAGGTGAAAAGACTATTTTAAAGAGAATTGTATTAAGCTTTTAAAAGAAATTTCTGTGAATTTTATTATCTATTATATCGGGTGTTTTTTTTTAGAGTGATACCACTTTCGATGGGGATAACTGTGATTTGACAGAAGGTAGAAGCCATGTTGTTTTGATTTTTCTGTTCAGTAAGCATTGACAAATTATCGTGGAAAGACTCGCGCCGCAACAACGTTTACAAATTGTTGAAATTCATTTTTAAAATCAGTGTTCTATTCGCCCAAATTATAGAGCACTTCGTATAATTTATGGTTTACAGAATCCTCCATCAGAGCTGCTTATTCGTGGAGCTATCGATATATTTCGGACATTATTTTCTCTACTCGATGCAACAACAACAACAAGGCAAAGAACTGTACATACAGAAGAAAATATCGCTGCTGTAAGTCACAATGTTAATGATGATCCAGATTTGTCTATTCGTCGACGTTCACAACAAGTTGCATCCACCACATGGAAAATTTTGCGTGAAGATCTTGGTCTACATCCATACAAAATCCAACTGGTTCAAGAATTAGCCACTTGACCATAATGTCGTTTGTTTGCTGATTGGGCCATAGAACAGCTTGAAATTGATCCACTTTTTTATCGAAAATTGTGTTTAGTGATGAAGCTCGTTCTGGTTGAACGGCTATGTAAACAAGCAAAATTGCCGTTTATGGAGTGAAAACAATCCTCAAGAAGTTCTGCAGGTTCCATTGCATCCTGAAAAATGCACTCTTTATGGTGTGCTTCACACGCTGGAGGCGTCCATATTTCTTTGAAAACGATGCTGGAGCTAATGTTACAGTAAATGGTGCTCGTTACAGATAGATGATCAATAATTATTTGTTTCAAAATTTGAATGGTATCGACCCAGAAGTGTTTTGGTTCCAACAAGATAGTGTTACACCTCATGCTGCTACCGTAACAATTGATTTATTGCAAGAAAGATTTGAAATTATTTCGAGAAATGGTACAATTAATTGGCCTCCAAGATCATGCGACATAACTCCACTGGATTATTTTCTTTGGAGTTATGTTGATTTATGCTGATAAACCAGAAACAATAGACGCTTTGGAAGCCAACATAACTCGTGTTATTGATGAAATAAGGCCTGAATTACTCGGTGGTCCAAAATTGTTCTGGTCGAATGCGGTTCCTCAGAGCTAGTCGTGGTGAACATATGCCGGAAATTATTTTTAAAACAAATGTCATAAAATTATCTTGCAGATAAAAAAATTCAGCTTCAATCTCAATTTAAAAATGTGTTTTATTTCAATTTAAAGTTCTATCACTCTAAAAATAACACCCGATATTATTATTATTTTATTAAAATTTAAATATTGAAACAGATTTAATCTGTTAGTCTTTTACAATTTTAACTTTAAATTTTTATTCAAAAAATTTTGTTATATTTCTTTTATCAAGTAAAAAGCCTTTTTCTATTTTATTATATTATAGTATCCTGATACTCCTAGATCCTCTGTGAAGATCCCTCAGAAGCTTTTTCAGCTTGTGCTAGTTAGCAGTTCAATTGTGTTCTGGGTAGGCTTTGTTTCTGCGATCTTACGCCCCTTTGGGTCACAGAACTGGTAATTTTCGACCCAACAGTGAAATGGTAGCTGAAACCCGTCCAACTAGAAAATTTTATCCCATCTGAACAGGACTTAAAACTTGGGACCATTCGGTTACGAGCCCTGTGCTCTTACCAATGAGCCATCATTTGGGGTGAATCTTACTATTTGCTTTGGGATGCATGTGACGAAGTGAAAAATACCAAAAAAGAATAAATCCCCCTAATAAAAAATCGACGGATGTGTGTTGAAGCAGTTTCTGCAAATGACTGTATCGTCTTCAGTTGGCTACCCTGTATAATCAATTATTTTTATTTGGTTCAGAAAACTGTTCACGAATGTAGACTACATTTTTCTCATTAGAGAATATTCAATTCATAGGGCTTTTCATCTTATGGTATTAAAAAAAGTTTAATATTTAAATATCTGCTCTATTGAAGTAACATAAGTTGCCTATCTTTGAGAACTATCGAGGCGTTATGAATGAAATGCGCTACAAATTTCAACCATAATACTTTGTATTAATACATCAATAAAAATTATTCCTTTAATTCTCATTAAAAGACGATTTCAATTCAGAAACATGATAATAGATTAGTCCTCATTCGAATCAGGAAAAATAAATAAAAAAGATAATATGGGAATATTGAAATAAGAAAATATGGCTCCAGTGCAAAAAATTATCTGAAGTGAACTATTTCAAATTTTTTTATATTTTTCTATTTCAAACTTTTGGTTTTCAATTATGCAAAATTGAAATGTTTGTACATTGAATATATTCGCCAAAAATCGGCTGGAAATGATAGAAGACGGGTAGCAGAACACAAAAACCGATTTTTAAAATTTTTGTCTGCATGTCAGTTTGTTTCGGCTAATCTCCGAAACTTCAGGACACATTTTCATGCAGTTTTGATGAATAGATCATGGGAAAACTTGGAGCAACATTGAGGCTTTGTTTAATCGAAATCAAATGACTGGAGAAAAGATATTGTTATTCAAAAATAACAAGTATTGACGTGAGCATATAATGAAGAGCATAATGGAAATATCTGTCCATTGAATATTTTTGCTAGAAATTGAAAGGCAGTAATCATAGAAGACCCCAAACAAAAAATGGGAATCAATTAAGTCAGCAATAATGACACCCAGTCGAGAACTCTTAGTAAAGGGAGTTGCCCACAAAATTAAAAATAAAACATGGATGGTCGAAGAGATATTGCAACTAATGGAAACCAGGCGATCTTGAAAGAAGAGAGACCTTAAAATATACATCATAAGTAAAACAATAAGAAAGAAAATAAGAAACGCCAAGGAAAAATGGTATGGATACAAATGTACAGAAACAGAAGAATTGCAGAGTAAATGTGATAACTTCAACTTGCATAAGAAAATTAAGGAAGTGGCAGGTTTAAGAACAGGAACAGATGTTATATTCTCTTGAACAAAGATGGCCAAATTATTGTCGACACAAGAAAAAAACTGGAAATATGGACTGAATACATACTGGAGTTGTTCGATGACCAGAGAAAAGAAGCAGTAAAGTTTGCGGGTGGCAGCCCGGCAGGACCTCCAATAACCTCAGAAGAAGTAGAGTATGCTATTAAGTTAGTAAAGAACAGTAAAGCCCCAGGTCCTGATGAATTGCCGGTCGAATTACTCAAACTAATAACAGGGGAGCAAACTGATGTATCGTGTGTTTTTTTAGAGTGACTTTCGATAGGGATAACTTTGATTTGACAGAAGGTAAAAGCCATGTTGTTTTGACATTACTGTTCAGTAAGCATCGACAAATTATCATGGAAAGACTCACGTCGCAGCAACGTTCACAAATTGTTGAAATTTATTTATAAATAAGTGTTCTATTCGGCCAACTTAAAGAGCACTTCGTGAAATTTATGGTTCACATAATCGTCTATCAAAGCAGTTAATTCGTCGAACTATCGATAAATCTTGGTCTACTCCCATACAAGATCCAACTGGTTCAAGAACTGAAGCCACTTGACCATGATAAGCGTCGTTTGTTTGCTAGAACAGCTTGAAGTTGATCCACTTTTTTATCGTAAAATTGTGTTTAGTGATGAAGCTCATTTCTGGTTGAACGGCTATGTAAACAAGAAAAATTGCCTTATATGGAGTGAAAATAAACCTCAAGAAGTTCTGGAGGTTCCATTGCATCCTGAAAAATGCACTGTATGGTGTGCTTTACACGCTGGAGGCATATTTCTTAAAAAACGATGCTGGAGCTCGTTACAGATCGATGATCAATGATTATTTCTTTCAAAATTTGAATGGTATCGACCCAGAAGTGTTTTGGTTGCAACAAGATGGTGCTACACTTCATGCTGCTACCGTAACAATTGATTCATTGAAAGAAAGACTTGGCGATAACATTATTTCTAGAAATGGTCAAATTAATTAGCCTCCAAAATCATGCGACATAACTCCACTGGATTATTTTGTTTGGGGTTATGTCAACTTATTGGTTTATGCTGATAAACCGAAAACAATAGACGCTTTGGAAGCCAACATAACTCGTATCATTGATTAAATAAGGCCTGAATTACTCGAAAAAGTGGTCCAAAATTGGTCTGGTCGAATGAAGTTCCTCATAACTAGTCGTGGTGGACATATGCCGGAAATTATTTTCAGAACATGAATGGCATAAAATTATCTTTCAAATAAAAAAAAATTGGCTTCAATCTCAATTTAAATGTGTTTTATTTCAATTTAAAGTTCTATCACTCTAAAAAAACACCTGATACTAGTAGATTCATATAATTCAATATACAACACGGAAATCATTCCCAAGGAATGGCTTAAATCAACATTTACTACCTTACCCAAAAAACCTAGAGCAAAAGAATGCATGGAATATCGAACAATTAGATTAATGAGTCACGCCCTCAAAATATTCTTGAAAATCATATACCAAAGAATATTCCGAAAATTAGAACAATATATCAATGATTGCCAATTCGGCTTCAGGAACTCGATGGGAACGAGAGAGGCACTTCTTGGCTTCAATGTGCTGGCTTAGCGATCTATGGAAGTCAATCAACCGTTATTTGTTTGCTTTCTAGACTACAATAAAGCCTTTGATGAAGTACGCCATGACAACCTGATGTAGCTCTCAAAAATGAAAGGACTAGATGATTAGGATTTCCGGATAATAGCACATATGTACTTTAATCAAACGGCTGTCAAGTTAGGTAATGACACTTTAGGGGACATAAAAATAAAAAGAGGAGTGAGACCAGGATGTCTATTATCACATCTTCTATTCAATCTGTACTTTGAGAAAATGATTGAGGAAGCCTTAGTGGAAACAACAATCGGCATAAAAGTTAATGGAAGACCTATCAACAACATAAGGTATGCCGACCACACCTTTCTCGTTGCAGAGTCATTAGCAGACCTTCAAATAATCTCAAATCTGGTGATAGAAAGCGGCGAAAATGTGGTGCCACACTCAACGTGAAGAAAATTAAATTCACGACCACAACAAAAGCACAACAATTACCTGAGAGTTTTTGGATTAAAAGACAGAAGGTAGAAAAGGTGAGGAAGTATAAATACCTGGGAAACGTTGTTAATGAGAATAATGAGTGTGTCCATAGAGGAGCACAGGGAACACTTAACATTTTAATAACCAGATTTTGAGTTGCAAACTGATATCTTTTCCACAAAATTTTTCGTTTCTCATTTTATTCGACAGGGTTATGTACTGAGAGGGAAGAAATATACCTTATTGCAGATTATTATACAGGGAAAGATACAGGGAAAGAGGAATATCGGAAGAAGAAGAATCTACTTGTAAAACAACTTAAGATAATGGTACAGGTGTAGTTGACCAGGGGCTGCAATGTCGAAGATGAGAGTTGCCATTTAGATAGGCAACCTGTGTTCTTCCTAGGCTGTGCATTCAACTGCTGCTGTATAGCTTCTTCTTGTTCCTATGAGCAAACTGAAAAAAAATTCATTTAGTGCATTGGGAGAATAAAATAATTCGGTCCGTTTTCAGGAGATGGCTCTGAAAAAGCTAAAATTTCATATAGTAAAAGCTGATTGTCGCGGTTTTTGACAGATTGGACATCTGCGGATAACATCCAGTTTGAATTTTTTTTAGTTTCATACAGAACGCTTTTGTTGAAAATGTCAGAATTTTTGATAACTAAACAGCATGTGAGGAAACTTTTAATTTTTTGTTTCGATTGAAAGAAAGGTGCAGCTGAAGCTCCTCGTATGCTTGTGAAAGTTTACGGTGACGATGCTCCAAATCACAAGTCATGTAGAGAACAGTTTGGGCACTTCAGGAGTGATGCTGAGCGTTCCTCCAGACAGCCAAAAGACGATGAATTATAGACATTACTCCATGAAGATCCGAACGTGGAACGTTGGGGGGTGAGCCAACCAATTGTGTGTGTACGTTTGAAATCTATGGGCCTGCGGCAAAAGCAAGGCAATTGTGTTCCTTATGAATTTAAATCTGGAAAGGCGATTTTTTTTGTGTGAGCAGCTGTTTCAAAGACAGGAGAGAAAGGTTTTTCTACATCAGGTAGTCACTGTTGACGAAAAGTGTATCTTCTACGACAACTCCAAGAAAAAAAATACTACGCTCTCCTCGGCCTATCGTTGCCATCGATCTTAACATCAACACCATAACCGAACATTCATGATTCGAAAGCTATGTTATGTTTTTGGTCGGATAAAAGGGGCGTTGTGTACTACGATCTACTAAAGCCTGGTGATTCCATTATGGGTGATCGGTACAGACTACAATTACTTTGTTTGAACCGTGCACTATGATAAAAACAGCCGGAATATAAAGACACGTGAATTCTGCCAGGTTTTCGTATTGGCATACGAGCATAGCTATTTCACCAAGTGACTACTCAGCAGTCTCCACAGTCCACTCCAAGAGGTAGAAAGTGTGATAAGGATTACGCCATATCATCGCGCGAAGCGAGAACCCCTCCGAAGAGATGAACCCACCAGCTTCCAGTTTGGGCCCCGACTCGAAAGCCAGAACCATCTGACTGGTAGCAGCGAAGCACTTTTCAACCTCTACTGGCTCTGCAGGTCAGTACCCGAGTTGATTTGTGACGTAAATCACCCGCCGGAAGGAATTCTTATCCAAGCATCCGAACGCAGTCCCATGAACTAAGATAATCTCAAGATTGATGACTTCTATTATTCCTGGTACGAGCACCGTCTAACGGCCTATACGTCCTGACCCACCGAACCCATGTGAAGTCATTTGGTTGATCCTGGCGTCAAGCACTAACAGCTGAGCCATTTCGTCGAGATCCACAAACCCTAAAATGTTACGCATTGATCCGGGGCCAGGACAAGCTGGTCGAAACGTCAAGTCCCGTTAAACCCCGAGTCATTTTATGAGAATATCCCGAACATGGGGGTCTGCGAACAGATAAATGAAATACCTCCTCAGTCCAACATGCGGACTTTCAACCACTGCCCCCTCGAGTCCAACACCAATGGGATTGCCAGGTGGTACAAGTATCACCTGTGGGAAAACCCCCCAGTTTTAAGGCAGAAGCCCTGTGCTGCGACAGACTCCCTGTCACTGAGTTGATCAACCGGCTCAGCCCTCCATTTCACCAGAACGGCAAAACTATGGCCCCATTCGAAGATCTTCCACCATACAGGTCCAGTGACTGGCGCGAAATGGCATTACGTTAGACACCAAGACTTAACCCTCTATCAAGACAAGATCTAATGCCAGGAGGGCAGGAATATAAAGACAGGCATGATAGACTCATTCTTTTGCAGGACAACGTCAAGTCTCAAAAGTTGTCAACAAACATTTATAAATGATCAAATGGCACCCGCCGTATCCTCCGGACATTTCTTCTTCTGACTGTTTCGACGGATGCAACACAATTTGACAGGTCACCGCTTCACTACATTCAAAGAAATCGAAAATTGGATTCAAAATTGGACCGCCTCAAAAGACAAGAAGTTTTTTCGGGACGGAATTCAGAAATTGACTGAGAGGTAGGGAAAAGAAATAAGCAGTAATGAAGACTATCCTCTTAAATTTAACAATACTGCGGGATTATTTTACTCATGGAATACATTTACTTGTGAAACCCTTCATATACGGTTTAAATATTCGCACTACCAAATAAATGATAAAATATATCGAGAAAAGCAAACAACTACAGAAAAAGACAATCATTGAAAACACCGACGATAAAATAAACTATTTGGAAAATAATAAAAATGGAACAGAAAAAAAATTCCAGATGAAAAAAACATTTTGACTGAAGATATTGGGAATACAGATTAATTCGGTCCGTTTTTAGTTTGAAAGTGTACTTATATCAAAAGATAATGAATTAAATGAAACAATAATTTCATTTCCACAATTTATTAATTAACGACAATTGATTCGTCAACACTGTTGCTTCTTCAACTTTACGTTTTGAACCATTTTGAATTAAAATAAAAACTCGAAGAAGCCACAGTTTCCACAATTTATTAATTAACGACAATTGTTTCATCAACACCGTGGATTCTTCAAGTTTACATTTTGCGGAACACATTCAGAATTAAAAACCATATCTCAGTGGTTTGCACCATAATGTCAAGTTCACTATGGAAACACAATGTGATAAGAAAATAAATTTTGTGGACATTACTTTAATTAAAAATAATAATGTAATTTTTTTTAATATCTAGTGTTTTTTTAGAGTGATAAAACTTTTGATAGGGCTAACTGTGATTTTGCAGAAGGTAAAAGCCATGTTGTTTTGACATTTCTGTTCAGTAATCACGCCGCAACAAAGTTTACAAATTGTTGAAATTTATTTTCAAAATCAGTGTTCTATTCACCAAACTTATAGAGCACTTCGTGAAATTTACGGTTTACATAATAGTCCATCAGAGCAGCTTATTCGTCGAACTATCGATAGATTTCGGACAACATTTTCTCTACTCGATGCACCAACAACAACAACAAGACATAAAACTGTACGTATAGAAGAAAATATCGCCGCTGTAAGTCATAGTGTTAATGATGATCCAGATTTGTCTATTCGTTGACATTCACAACAAGTTGGACTCTGTGCATCCACCACATGGAAAATTTTGCGTGAAGATCTTGGTCTACACCCATACAAGATCCAACTGGTTCAAGAACTAAAGCCACTTAACCATAATAAGCTGCTGCCGTTTGTCTGCTGATTGGGCAAACAAGCAAAATTGCCATATATGGAGTGAAAACAATCCTCAAGAAGTTCTGCAGGTTCCATTGCATCCTGAAAAATGCACTGTATGGTGTGCCTTGCACGCTGGAGGCATCATCGGTCCATATTTCTTTAAAAACAATGCTGGAGCTAATGTTACAGTGAATAGTGCTCGTTACAGATCGATGATCAATGATTATTTGTTTCAAAATTTTAATGGTATCGACCCAGAAGTGTTTTGGTTCCAACAAGATAGTGTTACACATCATGCTGCTAACAATTGATTTATTGAACGAAAGATTTGGCGATAACATTATTTCGAGAAATGGTCCAATTAATTCGCCTCCAAGATCATGCGACATAACTCAACTTGGTTATTTTCTTTGGGGTTATGTTAAGTCATTGGTTTATGCTGATAAACCAGAAACAAAAGACGCTTTGGAAGCCAACATTACTCATGTTATTGATGGAATAAGGCCTGAATTACTCGAAAAAGTGATCCAAAATTGGTCTGGTCGAATGCGGTTCCTCAGAGCTAGTCGTGGTGGACATATGCCGGAAATTATTTTTAAAACATAAATGTCATAAAATTACCCATTTAATGAAAAAAAAATTGGCTTCAATCTTAATTTAAATGTGTTTTATTTCAATTTAAAGTTCTATCACTCTAAAAAAACACAAATTTAATAATATTACGTTGGAAAGGGAACTGAATACAAGCGAACAAATAGTCACAAACAATCAATTCGAAACAAAACCAAAAATTTTGTCATAATCAGAAAAGAACAACTCATTCGGAAACAAATATAACCCACTTCCAAAACAGATAATAAGGACAAAAATTTGTACAATTAACATATTTTGGCCCAATCTCGCAAAAAATAGCTCAAATATTTTCAAAAACTGATATGAAAACAGCTTTCACATCCCTCACATAAAATTTCCAACCTCTTTTTTGATAAAGAGACAAAAAAACCGGTTAAATAATTCTGGAGTCTATAAATTAAGTTGTCAATAGTGCAGTAGCGTATATACAGAGTGTCCCAACGGAAATTTGCCCCCTCCCCAGAACTCAGAAAGAAAGAATTCTCGCAGATTTAACAAAACAGGTGAACTTCTGTTTTGAGGGGGACGAATTTTCATCATGAGTTTGCTCCGAAAAAAACACGCTCATGAAGTAATAAAGTTATTTATGTTCTGTACAAAACCCAGTTGAAATTTTCAAAATCCGTTCATTATTCACGAAATAATGTAATATTGAACCGCCCAAAATCAAGAAGCTAAGAGTTTTGAAGAATCCAAAATTAATTTTCAAGTTCTGTATTAGGGAGAAAGAATTCCTATGACGACATTGATCTGAAAAAACCAACTGAGGATGGCAACAACCCCTAACATTTTTTGAACAGGGAGGAGATGTTGGATGTGGTTCAGTTGAGAAGTTTCTGTTATCTAAACATCGCAGTTGAAATTTTCAAATTCATTTATTTAATGGCAGAACAATTTGAGTTTTTGAATGTTTTTACTCAAAAATTTTCGGTTTACATATCGTTCATGGTGGGAAAATGTATAAAACGCATGAAATTCATACTATTTGTTTGAAGATTTTTCTCAAATGTTTGGGTTTGAGACTTACTTACGTGGGCGAAATGATCTAGTCCATGTAAGAAAGAATAGAAATTTTCAAATTATATCGGAATGACAAAAATTCTAGATTAAGTGCAAGGTGTTTTAATAACAATCATCCAGAATAAGTGAGTCACTAATAAACACATCAGCCATCTTTCCTATTAAAAAAAATTATGGGTTGTTGCCACCCTTAGGTGGTTTTTTTCGGAACAATGTTGTCATAAGACTTCTTTCTCCCTAATACAGAACTTGAAAATTATTTTTGGATTCTTCAGTTTGGGAGATTCAACTGTCTGTTCAACATCACCTTTTGACGGTAAGTTCAATATAATATTATTTCGTGAATAATAAACCGATTTTAAAAATTTTAACTGGGTTGTGCAGAGAACATAAATAACTTTCAAACTAACTAACACTCGACATCTCTTCCCTATTCAAAAAATGTTGGGGGGTTGATGCCACTTTCATGGGAGTGATTTTTTCGGAACAAACTCATGATGGAAATTCGTCCCCCTCAAAAGAGAAATTGAGTGCTTTTTTTAAATCTTCGAAAATTCTTCGTTTCTGAGTTTTGGGGGGTCAAATTTTCGTAGGGACACGTATAGGATAAACCGGGAGATCTTTCCAAAATACCAAAAAAGGTTCAAAGAAAATCAATCTTCATTTATGAATCGTAAAGATGATTCTAATTTTGCGAATCATTTTTAAGAAACCAATCATATCTTCCCAGAATTGCACAATCTTGAAATATTGCACCTGGAAGCAAAAGGAAAAAACTAGACACCCCACTTCACAAAGTTTTTCCGAAGCCTTCAACGAATGTATATAATAGTTGAGATACAATTTGTTTTTATTCAATTCTAAATTGTTGTAAAGACTACTAAACACGAGTCACTGTATATTCAGTTAATTAAAAGAGATAGAAAACAAGTAACAAGTAATTTCTTAAGTCATTCCATTAAAATCCAATGGTGTTTTATAATGCATTCATCTATAAGGTTGTTCGGAAAGTATTTTCGTTTTTTTCGACAGAGGTTTTGATTATATTTTTTCGAACCCAACTTCACACTTATGCCACATAATCATTATATATTTTGAGTGCTGATATAGCAAGGCTTGCAAGATTTTTGGCCTATGTAAGTTAATGAAATAAATTTTCTTTCGTTCGAATTTTGAAATTTTGGATATACAAGTTATATTGCTTTCTTGTAATTTATTTGATCAAGTGAATTATCTATAATTAACGGATTAAAATCATTATTGAAAGCTACTTGTTTAATGGTTTCATATTCTTTGTCAACATTTTCTTAATTATAGATAATTCACTTGATAAAATAATTTACAAGCAAGCAATATGACTTGTATATCCAAAATTCCAAAATTCAAACGAATCAAATTTATTCAATTAACTTACATAGGCCAAAAATCTGAAAAGATTGCTAGATATTTAAAAAAAAAGAAAATTATAATATCTCTTTTAAAACCATTAATTCTTTAGGCAGCTTAATCAAAAATAATAAAGACGTCATTCCCAAAACAAAAAATCAGGAGTTTACAAGTTAACATGTAGTGATTGCCCATGTTTATATGTGTGACAGACAGGCCGTTCATTCCAAACAAGGATACGAGAACATGAAAAATGTTATATTAATAATAAACCAAATTGAACAAATGTCAACCTTTGCTTAGAGACTGGTCGTAATTTTAATACGAACTATGAATAATTACATATAGAAAACAAAAGTTATAAACTAAATCTGTTAGAAACTTTAGAGATCAATAGATATAATAAAAGACAAATTTTATTGAATGATCTAATAGATTTACACCGATTTCCCCTACTTAATATTTTTATTGATCGTAAACCACCTTTTTCCACCCCTCTATTTTTTGTACCCGAGCTGTGTATTTAAGGTCATGTTTTGCATTGTATACCTCAGTTTAAATACTCACCTGATGAAGTCATGGTATGACGAAACAATTGTCGTGTGAATCAATGAAATAGCGGAAGTTAACATTTGTTTTTCTTATATTGAAGATGAATTTAGGTCAAGTAAAGACCGAGACAATCAAAAAATATTTATCCATTATACGAAAATTGTCTTTCATTTTCCCACAAAAAAAACGAAATTACTTTCCGAACAACTCATTAATTTAATTATGAAAAGTTTTCAAGAAATTTTATAAAATTAAAATTGGTAGCGAGGTATAACGGAATTACTCTGTTTGATATTGAAGATATTGAAAAAGCCGTCTATCATTAAATTAAAACAAATTGTAGAAATTACTATGTTTTACTACCAAAAAATATATATTACACATTTTCTTGTGACTCGAGTTTCGGGAAGTGAACTATCCCATCATCAGACAACTGAAGTCCTAACAGTGGTACAGTGGTATTTAAACAAAAGTGATAAATATTTTGAATACTTCAACAGATTCTCGGTAATACCTAATAGTCGTACAGAGGTTTACAATCGGAACGTGATAAAAAACCGGGTTAAAAGAGAGGGGCATTCTAACAGATATCGGAATGTCGGCAATCGACAAAGAAGGTTGTTAAACAGATGATACCCATTTAAATATCTCAAATAATTTTTGGGGTTACATAGCTCCGTAGTCATTCCTTATTTTCACATTATTTTGTTGTATATCTCAAATATTTGGATTTATAAAGCTCCATACAGTCATTCATTATTTTTTACATTATTTTTATTGTGAACGAATTTGAAAATTTCAATAATCCAGTTTCTTTTCTTTTGAATCTACATGTAAAATTTTTTTTCTTAAGATTTTCTTTTGTCGAAAGGAATTACTGTTTTCTAAAGAATGAGTAGCAAAAGTTATCTATTGTGGGAAAGGAATGACCGTTTTCTAGACAATGAGTGGCAAAAGTAGAATTTTGTTTATTTTTCTTGAAACTCATTTTATGTTCGTTGAACCTCGTCTTGAAGGAACGTCCTGTTTGTCCTATATATTTATTACTACACGTAGAACAAGATAACTCATAAACTCCTGATTTGTGTATGTTTAGAGTAGGGTCCTTTGCGTTAAATAATACGGATAATACCGAAACAAATTATCATCGGTATTATTTAACGCAAAGGACCCTACTCCAAACATACACAAATCGGGAGTTTATGAGTTATCTTGTTCTACGTGCAGTAATAAATATATAGGACAAACAGGACGTTCCTTCAAGACGAGGTTCAACGAACATAAAATGAGTTTCAGGAAAAATAAACAAAATTCTACTTTTGCCACTCATTGTCTAGAAAACGGTCATTCCTTTCCCTCAATAGATAATCTTAAAATTTTACATGTAGAATCAAAAGGGAAGAAACTCGATTATCTAGAATCTGTTGAAATTTTCAAATTAGTTCACAATAACAATAATGTAAAAATAATGAATGACTGTACGGAGCTATGTAAATCGAAAATATTTGAGATATTCAAAAAGTAACAGCTGTTTAAAATCTTTTTCAACGAACATAAAATGAATTTAATGAAAAGTAAACAAAAATTCAACTTTTGCTACTCATTCTTTAGAAAACAGTTATTCCTTTCGACAAAAGAAAATCTTAAGAGAAAAAATTTTACATGTAGATTCAAAAGAAGAGAAACTTGATTATTGACATTTTCAAATTCGTCCACAATAAAAATAATGTAAAAAATAATAAATGACTGTATGGAGCTTTCTAAATCCAAATATTTGAGATATACAACAAAATGATGTCAAAATAAGGAATGACTACAGAGCTATGTAACCCCAAAAATTATTTGAGATATTTAAATGAGTACCATCTGTTTAACAACCTACTTTGTCGATTGCCGACATTCCGATATCTGTTAGAAGGCCCCTCTTTTTTAACCCGGTTTTTTATCACGTTCCGATTGTAAACCTCTGTACGACTATTAGGTATTACCGAGAATCTGTTGAAGTATTCAAAATATTTATCACTTTTGTTTAAATACCACTGTACCACTGTTAGGACTTCAGTTGTCTGATGATGGGATAGTTCATTTTCCGAAACTCGAGTCACAAGAAAATGTATAATATATATTTTTTGGTAGTAAAACATAGTAATTTCTACAATTTGATTTAATTATGATCAACTACCAAATAGTAACGGCTGAAACAATTCAGTATCTAAAAGCCTCTATCAAGTAAAAACCCCCCTTTTCATATATTTTTTTCATTTATTTGTTAGTGCAAACATTCAAACCATATATGAAGGGTTTCACAAGTAAATGTGTCCCATTAGTACAAGAATCCCACAGTATTGTTAAGTTAAAGAGAATATGTAGGTTCAGCGGGGTCATCTAATCTAAGAATTGTTTGAACCACCGCACTAGTCAGTAAATCGGTTAATCAGCCTGTAGAGCGTATGGTGACCCTATGCAGACGACGCGTCGTAAAATATCATTATGCCATCATGCGTACATTTTAATTTTATCTACGACACAAATAATTATTTTCCGTCGGTGTATCCACCACCTCCAGGTCTAAAGGCAGCACTGGCGCAGAAATAACTCACGCAGCGCTGGAGGGAATGAATGCCTCGCAAATGGTACTGGATCTCGGCGTGCTGGAGATGGAGCCCTGAATGAACTCACAACAGTTGGCTTTTGATAGTCCCACATTGCAATCTTGCGTTGGTTCTGGTTAGAATGTTGGAACTCGGTTGTTGCAGGTAGTTTATATCGTTAGTACTTTGTGATGGGGCTGTTGCCGACGTTCTCTGTGACATTTCTCGGTGTAAATATCATGTGAAACCGTTGTTTTTAGAATCCCAGTCTACGAAAATGAAGGTGACCGAATGTGATCGAACATTCGAGGTAGTTCAACAACTGCTTCTTCAGAATTAGGTAGGAGTACGATTTTTCATCAGAAACAATGATAGTCCGATTTAATTCGTCACGAAGCGCCCAATTCATATTTTGATACCGAAACATCGTAATAGAATCTATTTTTAGCGATGAATAAGGAAATTAAATTAATTATATATGTATTATACATTCAGCATATCTCAGCCATCGTTTATTTTCCGTCGAAACGCTTGAAATGATCTGTTTTCTACTCGATTCATCTTTCTTTTGAGAAGTCAAACGAACACTTCACCGTTAAAAGCCAGGTAAATTCAAGTGAAACAACCTCGACCTGAAAATTATCGAATATTTGCTCACCTTGTCATATCAAAGCGGTTTTTTGGTATCTGTTATCACCCATTTCACTATTCGGATCTTCATTTTTAACAATATTTACAATAGAAAGTGATCCACGTGCTATTAACCGCCACCTGTTGATTATCTTGAGTAACATAGGCGTGCATAGGTTTTTTGATAGAATATTGGGTAATACCATGTAATTTGTTGACTCATTTTCTAGCTTAATAACAACTTGTCAATACGAAACAGAAAAATAGTTTATTCTTTAGATTCAATTAGAATTGTTTCGTGAGTATATAAAGCTGTAAAATCATTTATTACCTATTTGAGATCTATGTAAGGATTCCCCTATTATATACTTTATGTACTGATGATTTCGAAATTTTAATCTATATTTCTTCTTATCTCGTGAAATTATTGCAAACAATGCCGTAAAAATTTTATTTTAGCATTTCAACATTAACATATTTATATTCCGATTCAAATGTAAATCTATCGATGAATAATTTATACTTCAGATTTAATTTAAGCTGTTCCTTTGGTAGTTGTTTCCTGATAATAAAACTCTATAAATAATAAGCAGAGGTTTATTGTTTCCTATTCGAAATGTACGTACCGATTCGTCTATTTTACATCTTATTCAGGGCAAATCACAACCATTGGGACATAGGCTAAGAACTGATCATTTGGACTAAAATATGACGATTAGACCAAATACACCTCAATAAAATATTACTGTGGAAAAATCAATTTGAGTTTTTGATTTGAAGTAAATCACTTTATCACTTCCATTTTTGTTATAAAAAGCACCACGTGAATAATTCCTGATGATGAAATTAAGTGGGAGCTTTTTTTGACAAAACTTGATAGTTATATTGATTATAACATAGATGAAGATATTATTTTTAGGTAATATTGGTACTCTTGTTTGAATACGATAATTTCACTCGTTTTTGAGAAACGCGCAATTGAAGAGTGCATTTTCTCAGAAAGGGATTTCAAATATTATTTAATTTATGAAAAGTATACTTTAGTTTGTCATAAAAATGTTGCTGGTAAATGTCATTTCTTCTCATTGAATCATATTTGCTGTAAGATTATAGTTTATTGTTGTTTTTCAATTGAAATGCCACAATAATTTAACCAATGAAGAAATAAGTGACATGATTTGTGTATATGCACAAGAAAACGTTAGCGGTCGCTCTGCAGCTACGAGGTATAAAAAAATATTAAAAAGAGGTTTTTTCTTGACAGGAAGATTATTACAAAATTTTAAATATCATAGATTTATTGTGTTAACCTCCTACAAATTTTAATTTCAAAATTTTTTTATTCAAAAACTTAGAATTAAATTGAGTAAATATCCTAGAAACACTTTCTTCACAGAAATTACACAAAGTTTGTAAGGTATTTTATGAACTCCTTTAAAACCAAATGATAATATGTATAAGTGTAAACCAAAATATATAATTATTATATATACAATGAAATATTGAATAGAGATTTCTTCTTGATAGAGGGATTATTACAAAATATTTAATTATCTTACAGATTTGTTCTGTTAACCTCCTAGAACACAGCTTATATTTAATATACGTATAAAATCGAAACTCAATATACAATATCAAATGGAATAAATAATCCAACAAATATAAATTGTCAATTAAAATTAAATAATAAATAAACATCTGAAGGAGACAATTAATCGAAAAATTATAGGAAACTAACAGGTTAACTCTATTTTTATATTCAAATTTTGTAATAAAAAGAGGTTTTTTCTTGATAGACGGATTGTTACAAAATTTTAAATATCATACAGATTTATTCTGTTAAGCTCCTACAAATTTTAATCAAAAAAAAATTATTCAGAAACTTTAAGAATTAAATAAAATAACTATCTTAGAAACGCTGTTTCAATTTAGTACACATTTAGAATTAACACTCATTACACAGTACCAAAAGGGAATAAAATATTCAAAGTAATATATATTATTAATTGAAATTACAAAAATTTGAATATTAAAACATATTGAAATATGTTTGTCTTCTACAATTTTAATTTCAAAAAATTTTCATTCAAAAACTTTTAAAATTAAATTTATGTCTACAACAAGCACTGTTTACATTTAATAGACGTATATAATCAAAACTCAATATAACATAAAAAGAGGTTAATTCTTGATAGAAGGTATATAAAATTATTTAAATATTTTAAAAATTTTTAAAAAATTTTTATAAAATTAGCCTTCTACATATTTAATTCCAAAAGATTATATTTAATAATTATAACTTCTGAAAATAAATTAAAATAATGTCGTATAAGTACCACTTATATCATGACATATAAAATAAACATTCATTATAAGACATCCGAATGGTATAACAAAATCCAATAAATGAAAATTATTAACCAAAATCCTATAAATTAAACATTTTGAATAGACAAAATTTTGTTTCTGCTGATCAATCTTATGAAAACCAATATCTTTCAGGAATATCCAACATAATCTTAAGAATTTCATCACAAAACTATCTTACTTAGACTATTCAATATTATTGGATATCTAACCAAGGTACTTAACATCAATCAATAACAAATATTCGCTTACCCTTCATTCCTCTAGAAACAGTTCTACTAAAATGAAACCTTAAATGTGGTGTTCACTACGCACAAAAAGATATCTGTGGTTTACACTTGATCTAGAAGATTGAAAGACAATGTAACGGCCTCTGCTATAGCACAAGGACTATCTGTATAAAGAATGTTAAGGAAACCAAATAATTATATATTATGAATAAAATAACATAAAAAGAGGTTAATTCTTGATAGAAGGTATATAAAATTATTTAAATATTTTAAAAATTTTTTAAAAAATTAGCCTTCTACATATTTAATTCCAAAAGATTATATTTAATGATTATAACTTCTGAAAATAAATTAAAATAATGTCGTATAAGTACCACTTATATCATGACATATAAAATAAACATTCATTATAAGACATCCGAATGGTATAACAAAATCCAATAAATATTATTCATTGTAATGAAATTTAATATATTAATATAAAGTACCTTGGTTAGATATCCAATAATATTGAATAGTCTAAGTAAGATAGTTTTGTGATGAAATTCTTAAGATTATGTTGGATATTCCTGAAAGATATTGGTTTTCATAAGATTGATCAGCAGAAACAAAATTTTGTCTATTCAAAATGTTTAATTTATAGGATTTTGGTTAATAATTTTTATTTATTGGATTTTGTTATACCATTCGGATGTCTTATAATGAATGTTTATTTTATGTCATGATATAAGTGGTACTTATACGACATTATTTTAATTTATTTTCAGAAGTTATAATCATTAAATATAATCTTTTGGAATTAAATATGTAGAAGGCTAATTTTTAAAAAAATTTTTTTTTAAATTTTTAAAATATTTAAATAATTTGATATACCTTCTATCAAGAATTAACCTCTTTTTATGTTATTTTATTCATAATATATAATTATTTGGTTTCCTTAACATTCTTTATACAGATAGTCCTTGTGCTATAGCAGAGGCCGTTAAATTGTCTTTCAATCTTCTAGATCAAGTGTAAACCACAGATATATTTTTGTGCGTAGTGAACACCACATTTAAGGTTTCATTTTAGTAGAACTGTTTCTAGAGGAATGAAGGGTAAGCGAATATTGTTATTGATTGATGTTATATTTATTGAATATGAATATTTGAATACTGATGAAGCTAAGTTGATCTTAAAACTTGTTTTTCAGTAATGTTTTACATATTTTGAGTTTCTATATAAAGTACCTTGGTTAGATATCCAATAATATTTAATAGTCTAAGTAAGATAGTTTTGTGATGAAATTCTTAAGATTATGTTGGATATTCCTGAAAGATATTGGTTTTCATAAGATTGATCAGCAGAAACAAAATTTTGTCTATTCAAAATGTTTAATTTATAGGATTTTGGTTAATAATTTTCATTTATTGGATTTTGTTATACCATTCGGATGTCTTATAATGAATGTTTATTTTATATGTCATGATATAAGTGGTACTTATACGACATTATTTTAATTTATTTTCAGAAGTTATAATCATTAAATATAATCTTTTGGAATTAAATATGAAGAAGGCTAATTTTATAAAAAAAATTTTTAAAAATTTTTAAAATATTTAAATAAAATTAAATATATAATGTCAAATGGAATAAATAACCCAACAGATATACGAAAGTGATTAAAATTAATAAATAAATACTTAAAGGAGACGAAATTTTGTTTCTGGTCTTACCTTTAAGAACACCAATTGCCTATGAAAAACATGAACACACTCAAAGGACTTCTCAAAGAATATAATTTATTTGAAATATTTAATATATTCAAATATTTAATATATTTAAATATTCGAATAAGTTATATCAAAAATCTCTAAAAAATGTGCACTATATCTTCAAAAAACAAATATAATTCTAAGCAATCCCGTCTTCAGTCCTCATTTAATATTCCAAATATCAAAATCAAAAAACTAACCTATATCTCTCACGTGTTAAAAGACTAAAGCTTCGAAACACATATCAACTATATAATTCAAGATTGATCTATGTTCTAACAAAATCAAAGAACATTGTGAGTTATTTTAAGATTTATTTAAATTCATTGACATTCCATAATGAGATTTATTGAAGCCAAAATATAATTATATATTATATGTGAAATAAAATAGAATAGAAAGGCCTTTTACTTGATAGAAGAAATATAACAAAATTTGAATATTAAAACATATTGAAATATGTTTGTCTTCTACAATTTTAATTTCAAAAAATGTTTATTCAAAAACTTTTAGAATTAAATTTATGTCTACAACAAGCACTGCTTACATTTAATAGACGTATATAATCAAAACTCAATATATAATGTCAAATGGAATAAATAACCCAACAGATATACGAAAGTAATTAAAATTAATAAATAAATATTTAAAGGAGACAAAACTTTGTTTCTGGTCTTACCTTTAAGAACACCAATTGCCTTTTAAAAAAATGAACACACTTAAAGGACTTCTCAAAGAATATAATTTATTTGAAATATTTAATATATTTAAATATTCGAATAAGTTATTTCAAAAATCTCTAAAAAATGTTTTGTAATAAAAATTTTTTGAAATTACTAAATTAATATTTGAAGGATACAAAATTTTATTTCGTACTTTGTTTTATGAAAACCAAATCCCTTTTCAAAAATGCAAAACATAACCTAAGAACTTCCTCAAAATAACTTACTTCAAATAAGTTCCATCTATATCCAGGCAGGAGGCTACCAAATCAAACTTTCGCAGATTTATTTCATCATTTAGGTGAAACTTGCTCTTTTCGTAGTAAAAATCCGGGTGGTCGCCTGAAACAAATGACGCCTAATAAAGGAGATGAAATTTTGGGTCGAGTAAATGAAAATTCTGAAGTGAGTTCACATCAACTGGCAGCAGCAACAGGAGTAAGTCGGTCGTCGGTTGTTAGAATTTCAAAAAGAAAGCTTCACCCTTATCATTTCACTCCTGTTCAAAATTTGCTTCAAGATATCTGCCTCGACAGTTGAAGTTCTGCCAACGTATTCTCAATAAGCATAGTGATGACCGAAATTTTATGAAGGATATTATGATCACCGATGAAGCGACTTTCATCAGATGCGGGGTATTTAAAGAGAAACAGTCATTACTGGGAAGAAAAAACCCGCATGCTGTTAAAGAAAGACATTTTTTTAATCATGAGTTCAAATTGAATATTTGGTGTTGCATTATGGGCGACCAACTTCTAGGGCCATATAATGTTCTTCCTCCAAATTTAAATGGAGATTCTTTTTTTTTGCAAAATACGTTAAGTGATATTTTGGACGAATTGTTAGATGTAAGAAGGAAAATGTGGTTTATGCAGCTCCACTTCATTTTCCATTAATTGTTGGAAATCATCTTTCCTCATCGATGTATTGGCAGAGGAAGTGAGTTTGAATGGCCAGCAAGAAGATTATAACTCTCTCGATTTTTATGTTTTGGGGATATATGAAGTCCTTAGCTTATACCCATGAAATGTATTTGCGAGACGAAGTCTGGAGAAGAACACCAAATGCGGCAAATTTCAAAAAGGGATAGAATAATGTCTTATTTGACATTCGGAAATCTTTTATTACAAGAGTTAGACTACGTATAATATTCACTTTAAGTTTGCTCCTTTTATGTTAAATTGTTTTTAATTCTTCTTTATGAAACAGAAGCCCTACGTTACAAATTTCTTAATTGTCTGTCTGTTATTTGAAATCCTCCTCTGAGACAATGAACTCTTCAATTGCGTTATTCTCAAAAACGTAATCAAAAAAGAGTACCGATATAACCTGAAAATGATTTTTTCATCGTATTTTCTAATCAAAATCACTATCAATTTTCGTCAAAAAAAGCTAGCACTTAATTTCATCATTAGGAATGATTTACGTGGCGCCTCCTATAACATAAAATAATATTCCTCGTCCAAAGTTATGCCTCTGTGCCGATTTTGATAATGAAGAAACAGTGAAATTACTAGCAAATCACGAGAAAAAATTCTACTTTAACGCCGTGTATCTTTTTCCACAATATTTCATTAAGGGATATTTGGTCTAATCGCCATATTTTGGTCCATGTAATCTATCCTTAACCTATGACTCAATAATTATGATTGGCCCTGCGTACTCGGGGTGGATGTAGCAACACAGGGCGCTCACCTATAGAACTGGCGTGGTTCTACCCGATTAGCAGGTTATCTGTCCATAAGGGCGAATGCGTCAGAATTAGATTTGTGCTAGCTTTAAGGGGAGGGATACTATGACGTGTTAGTCTCCTCGAGTTCGTGGATAATGGCGTCTAGTTGAACTCTTCTTGGCGACCGTTAGCCCAGAAGCCCCTTTGGCGTGTGAGTTGCGTCCTAAATAACTCGGGCACTGACACTGCATAGTTAGTAGAGGTTGGATAGTACTTCGAAGCTACCAGTCTAAACTGGAAGCAAAGGAGGACTAATGTTTCGTTTTCCGTGCTGATAGGGCGTATCCCAATCCCGCGCCCATGGTGGCAATGACCATAGGCCCAACTGGCAGATAGGTCACTTCAATCTACACTGCGGAACTGACCCTGCATACTGATTAACTGTAAATTTTACCTTATTTTTCTTCATTACTCGTGAAATGACCGTAAAACAGAGTATCAGAAATTTCGAATTGAGTATATATTAAAACATGAATGTGTATATTGATGATAATATAATATACAGGTATGGAAAAGACAATCGGAAAGATACGAAATTCAACGTTAATCAAGACGACGACCAGGGTTCAGTGGAGCAGTGAAAGAGTCAAAACCTCAGCGCCATGGGATGACAAATAAACGATTGTTCTCTCTGAATGGCAGTGAGGAGTGGGAATGCTTCGATCGAAAGGCTCTGGAGACTGTTTTCACTTCAAACGTGAGATGCGTTAGACCATATCGGTTTAAAATAAATACGACAATATTTATTCCATTATACGCGATGGATTTATTTGCCACGATTGATGACACAAATAATTTCCTCTGTGAAAATGAGTAATTAGGTTCTTTTTCGCCATAACTGGCTTGAAAATAAAATAAATTCTACGAAAATGAGAAATACGAAAACAAAAACAAATTTTGAAAAATGCGATATCGAAGGTCGACCAATTCAAATTAAATGTTCAATTAATCCACCTTGTTAAGTCAAATAATAACCAAATCTATTATAAAGAGAAAATCTCATATCTCTGAGCAGATTCAACATAGTTGCTATTTTGGCACGAAGTTGGATTATTTTGAACCTTAATTCATTAATATTTGTCGCTCTATCAATTTCATGGCCATATACCATCATTAGGAGATAAATCTGGTGATTTGGGGGGCCATTTGATCCTGTTATTTGTAGAAATGACATGGTCTGAAGAAGTCTTTCTGAAATATTGTGTGACTACTCTTGCGTTGTGACTTGGATCGCCATCCTGTTGAAACCAGACATCATCGAAATTAATTGGTGGCTGTCGAACTTGCCGGAATAATTTGATTCTCTAAAAGCTCCAGATATTTGGCAGCGTCTTGGTTACCATCGATAAAAAATGGTCCTATGATGTAATTCCTCAGTATTTCTGTCCAAACATTAAGTTTTTGGGGATACTGGGTACGCACACGAATACTCAGATGCTTATTCTTCCTAGACCAATATCTTACTACTGATGGTTTATAATTTCTATTCAAGGAAAACGATGACTCATTAGTGAATGAGATATTGTTATGAAATGAACTATCGGGTGTTTTTTTAGAGTGATAGAACTTTGCATTGGAACAAACCACTTTTTCGAGTAATTGAGGCCTTATTTCATCAATAATGGGAGTTATGTTGGCTTCCAATACGTCTATTGTTTCTGGTTTATCAACATAAACCATTGACTTGACATAACCCCAAAGGAAATAATCCCGTGGAGTTATGTCGCATGATCTTGGGGGCCAATTAATTGGACGATTTCTCGAAATAATGTTATAGCCAAATCTTTCTTTCAATAAATCAATTGTTACGGTAGCAGCATGAGGTGTAGCACCATCTTGTCGGAACCAAAACACTTCTGGATCGATACCATTCAAATTTTGAAACAAATAATCATTGATCATCGATCTGTAACGAGCAGCATATACTGTAAAATTAGCTCCAGCATCGTTTTTTAAGAAATGTGGACCGATGATGCCTCCAGCGTGTAAAGTACACCATACAGTCCATTTTTCAGTATGCCAACAAACGAAGCGTGTTATGGTCAAGTGGCTTTAGTTCTTGAACCAGTTGGATCCTGATGGGTGTAGACCAAGATCTTTACGCAAAATTTTCCATGTGGTGGATGCACAGTGTCCAACTTGCTGTGAACGTCAACGAATAGATAAATCTGGATCATCATTAACACTATGACTCACAGCAGCGATATTTTCTTCTGTACGTACAGTTCTTTGTCTTGTTGTTGTTGTTGCATCGAGTAGAGAAAATGTTGTCCGAAATCTATCGATAGTTCGACGAATAAGCTGCTCTGATGTACGATAATGTAAACCATAAATTTCACGAAGTGCCCCCGTGAGTCTTTCCATGATATTTTGTCGATGCTTACTGAACAGAAATATCAAAACAACATGGCTTCTTCCTTCTGTCAAATCACAGTTATTCCTATCGAAAGTTCTATCACTCTAAAAAAAACACCCGATATGTGTGGATTTTAGAATTTTGCTTTCGAGGGAGGAAATAAAGATTTTAACGGGGAGTTGGTTGAGAGGTGAACCCAGTGCTATTCCATCTTTTTGTTTGTGAAAGTAATTATTGTGTTAAAACTAATTTTCCTCCTTTTCGAACTTTGCGTGGACGAAAATTATCGAAACCAATCATGCCTTTCTAGAATTAGACAATTTCGAAATATTAATCTGGAAGCGAAAGGCAAAAAACTATACATCCTAGAATCGGTAGAAATTTTCTAGCGCAAGCACGTTTTAGAAATAAAACTATTGGACGAGCAGAGGGACCTTTGGCAAACCCCACATCTCTAAGTTTTTCACAAGCCGAAACCTTCAATAAATATATAATCGTTGAGATACAATTTGTTTATTCAGTTTAAAAATGTACACTACGAAACTCGAGTGACTGTATATTCATTGATGAAAAGTGATAGAAAACGAAGTAATTTCTTATTTCATATCCCTTTGAAAAAAGTCTTTTCGAGGTGAATTTGGAGTCTAAATATATCAGTTGCATAATTTCGTGAAAATAAATTTCGAGAATTTTCCAAACTTTCAGGTCTTTGAAAATGGATGTTTGTTACCTGCAAATATATTTATAAAGAAACTGACAAATTCCATTTCATGATTGTTTCGGTCTGTACTTGACGGAAATTCATCGTAAATGATTTGAAGTAAAACACTTTATTTCCGCTTATTTAATAATAAGCGGAAATAAAGTGTTTTACTTCAAATTATTGACAGATTCAAAGTGTCAAGTAGCCAGACGCGTAACGGATCGTACCTCGAAGTTTCGCGACTTTTGAAAAAAAAATTCCTATCTGAATTCGACGAAAAGTATCAGAAATATATGGAGTACTGTTCAATGTATTCTTGTTTCACTCCTTCTTGCCGTTATATAATGATGCATTGCGAAGAAAAAATGATGTGGAGCCTTTTAATTATGTATTTTCCATTTTCATGAATTATTTTGTTGTACGTGTCGTTTTGCTAGTTTTTTCCTCAAAATCAAATACTATAAATATTACACACAAGTTCATGCTTTCCTGATGGAAATTTACATACTGTTTTCCCATATTTATTATCTTACGTACCGATTAATGAATTGAAATTTCACCTTATTTTTTTCAAAGGTAAAAAAGAAAGGTTTTTTCACACCGAGTGACTGGTAAAGAAAAGTGAATCTTCCAAGACAACCCCAAGAAAAAATACAACACTATGGCCTTGGGAAAAATTTGTCCATTTGGTTATGATTTATCGAAATATGCGTTAGTCTAACTTAGGAAATATCAGCAATTAAAAACACTTCCCCCAATATAAGCAGATTCGTCGAAAATAATGAAATTCAATTGTTCAGATTTCTTAAAAATCTGTATTGGTGGAACAGGTAGAAATTTTGGAATCCGAAGACAAAAGAAGTTTTGAGTAAAATAAGAACTCGCAGTATGCTGAACACTTTTATGGAATAATCGTTATTTTTCGAATAATTTTGATATTTGACCTGTTGAAACAGAGGTCTGAGACTTCATTTATGGAAAATATAGGAAATATATAAGACTTAAGAAAACAATATCCTTCAAAACGACCAGACCGACTTTTATTAAACCCCTCTTTTCAATATTTTTAAGGAATGAGCTTTAAGCGTGATTATGAATACCATTCTGTTATGAACCAAAAAATAACATCTGTATACTCGTTTCAAAAACTAGAAATTCAAAACAATATCTGTATTTCTCGACTCTGACGGAGTCCTTTTAGATGGACGAAACATTAAAATAAAGTAGAAATAGAAATATATGTTTTATTAATTAATCAATCGAATCAATTAATGAGAAATACTTTTTTAAATATTTTAATATTAGCATTCTACATATTTAATTTCAAAAAATTGTATTTAATAACTATAACTTCAGGAATTAAATTAAATTAATGTCATATAAGTAGCACTTATATCAAACGACATATAAAATAAACATTCATTATAAGACATCCAAATGATAAAACAAAATCCAATAAATAAAAATTGTTAACCAAAATCCTATAAATTTAATATTTTGAGTAGAAAAAATTTTGTTTCTGCGCATCAATCCTATGAAAACAGATATCTTTCAAAAATGTTCAACATAATCTTAAGAAGTATTTATTTTATTTTATTCCTAATATATAATTATTTGGTTTCCTTAACATTCTTTATACAGATAGTCCTTGTGCTATAACAGAGGCCGTTAAAGTGCCTTCGAATCTTTTAGATCAATGGTAAACCACAGAATTATTTATTTGAGTTAACTTTACACTCCATTTAAATTTTCAGTATTCATTTGCCAGAAGCTTTCTGAATTGTTAAAAGGTGAGAAAATATTTTTGTTGATTGATGTTATATTTTATTGAATATGAATATAATTGAGTACTGACGAAGCAAAGTCTCTCTTAAAACATGTTTTTCAGTAATGTTTTTACATATCTTGAGATTTTATAAAAAGTAACTTAGTTAGATATCCAATAATATTGAATATTCTGAGTAAGATAGTTTTATGATGAAATTCTTAAGATTATGTTGAACATTTTTGAAAGATATCTGTTTTCATAAGATTGATGAGCAGAAACAAAATTTTGTCTACTCAAAATATTTAATTTGTAGGATTTTGGTTAACAATTTTTATTTATTGGATTTTGTCATTTTTATTTTATAATTTTTATAATGATATAAGTGGTACTTTTATGACATCAATTTAATTTAATTAATGAAGTAATAATTATAAAATATAATTTTTTGAAATTAAATATGTAGGTTAATATTAAAATATTTAAATAATTTTATATACCTTCTATCAAGTATAAACCTTTATTTATTTTATGATGAGTAATATTATCTATGCGTTAGAGAGATACTGTGCTTAGGAAACTACAGGATTTGTGGGCCGACGACAAGTGTTTTTTGCACCGTGAGAACGCGTTATGCCAGAAATCGCGGTGCTGGATTCTTTGATGAAACACATCATCCAAATCCTCGAATGAACTCCTTATTCGGCAGATTCAGTACCATTGGAATTTTCTCCTGGTTTAAAATACCCCTCCATGGACTAAAATTCGAGTCGTTGGAAGCCATCAAACAAAAAGCGACGAAAGAACTAAAGGCCATTATTTGTTTATTATCCAATTTGTTCATTAACCACTGTAAATCTTCATGTGACAACTTTTCTCATGTAGCTATTATTAGCATTTTTCGTTTTTGTATAAACTGCTGGGTCCAGTGAAGTCAAAATTAACATAAATCATTGGAGTTGCATTACTTTCGTCAGTTTCGAAACAATTTTTAACCTTAAAATGCATTTTGAAATTACTGCATACGTAGGAACTGAAATAATGTGTCCAGTTATCAAATCGATTTTTTTGACCCAGAATATCGATCTAAAATATTCTTTGAACGCTCGAGTACCTTATTATCGACTGAAATACCTTCAGGTACTTCCTACACGGATAAGATTTGTATAGAAAGAGGGCAGCTAACTTCGATAAGTAACTGCTTTTATACGTCCTACACAATTTGCGTAGGAACGAGATGCTTCGATTTCGCCCATATATGAATACAGGAGTAGAGAAAGCGAAAAAATTTATTAAACCATGACAGGAATAGTTTCAAGTATCCATCAGTTTTCGGTTTATTTTTTTATGGATTAATAATCATTAAATTGATAAACAGAAAAACACCTGTACCATGATAATTTCAAAAATTAATAGGCAAATAAATTAATTCGGCTGATCTGTACCAAATATCATTAATGAGGAGTAGGAGCTATGGTAATAGAAAGTTCTACAAATCGAGACAGTGTAACATACAACAATAACAATTCTATGCTCAAACAAACTCGACAAGGTTTTGTTGATCACAGAGGCAAATTGCAGACATGCGCACGTTACAAACTGGTATATTATGGTCTAATTCGAGCATGAGGAAAGTTTTTTCTGCGTTTGTAACATGAAAATATCGAGAATATATTTCTTTATTGAATCAACTCGCAAAGGATTGTATATTTGCATACTCTTGATGGCGCTAGTGTATCATTAGTATATTAGTGTCTCTGTGTATAACGAATATAGATACTTGACAGATTTGTAGTCATCAGTGCATACATTGCACTGATGAAAACCAACCAGTTTGAAATGTGCGCATGTCTGTAATTTGCCTCTGTGATCAACAAAATCTTGTCGAGTTTGTTTCAGTATAGAATTGTTATACAAATGTATGTTACACTGTCTCGACTTGGACGCCCCCAGGCATTAGATCTTGACGTGATGGGGGCGCTTGTCATGCCTAGGACCCTAGTTTCGTCCCGGCGAAATGGAGGGTTAAGTCTTGATGTCTAACGTAATGCCATTTCGCGCCAGTCACTGGACCTGTATGGTAAAGATCTCGGAATGGAGCCCTAGTTTTGCCGCTTAGGTGAAATGGAGGGCTGAGCCGGTTGATTAACTCAGTGACAAGGTAGTCTGTCGCAGCACAGGGTTTCTCCCTTAAAACTGGCGTACTCTACCCTATCGCAGTATGAATCTCCGGATTCTGTGTAATGGCCGAGTGCGTTATGTACCCCACAGGTGTTACTTGTACCACCTGGCCACCCCATTGGTGTTGAACTCGAGGGGGCAGTGGTTGAAAGTCCGCATGCTGGACTAGGGGGGTATTTCATTTATCTGTTCGCAGACCCCCATGTTCGGGATATTCTCATGAAACGACTCGGCGTTTAGCGGGACTTGACGGTTCGACCGGCCTGTCCTGGCCCCTGGATCTATGCGTAACAATTTAGGGTTTGTGGATCTCGACGAAATGGCTCCGCCATTAGTGCTTGACGCCAGGATCAACCAAATGACCTGACATGGGTTCGGTGAGTCAGGACGTACAGGCCGCTAGACGCTGCTCGTACCAGGATCAATTGTAGTCGTCAATCTAGGATAGTGCTTCGCTGCTACCAGTCAGACGGTTCTGGCTTCCAAACTGGAAGCTGGTGGGTTCATCTCTTCGGAGGGGTTCTCGCCACCCACGATGATATGGCGTAATCCTTATCACACTTTCTACCTCTAGGGGTGGACTGTGGAGACTGCTGTGTAGTCACTTAGAAAAGATGTATCCTCAAATAGCCAATAACTATTCTGGTAGAATTCACGTGTCTCGACTTGTAGAATTTTCTATTACCATAGCTCATACTCCTCATTTATGATAATTAATAGGCACAAATATGTGATAAGTGCTGACAGATCAGTGATAGAGCATAGGGCTCGTGACCGGAAGGTCTGCGTTCGAATCCTGTTCAGGTTGAAAGAAATTTTCTAGTTGAACGGGTGTCGGCCACCTTTCGCTGTTGGGTCAAAAATTAACAGTACCGTGACCTGAAGTGGCGCAAGATCGCAGTAACAAAGCCTACCCAAAACACAACTGAACTGCCCATATAGTACAGAAAGTGCTATAGACATATCAGCATAACGACATTCAATAGGAAAATACCTCAGGTATACGGTGCACACCCGGTACTTTACAAAAAGCAAGACCATAGAAATAAATCTATAAACTATGTGGAGAAAAAATGAATAATAATAATAAATCTGTGTGTACAGGTTTATGAAATATGCTAAATTCATGTGAGTTATTTATTTTTGTTATATTCAAGTCTAGGAAATTGATATATTGGTTCTTCTCTGAATTTGATAGACGGGTGTAGGTTATTAATGAAATTTGAAAAGGAGTTTAGTTGTCTATTTGTTGCTTTGAAGCAACATAGAATGTCATGTACAAACCTTAACCAATAAAGGAAATATTTATTTATTGGGTTTGAATGAATTTTTGATTCTGAATCATCCATGAACATTTCTGCTAAAATAGAGGATTTTCAATGATAAGTCCCTCATTGGAAATATAAGTAATACCATTAAATTGGAAGTAATTCTATGCAAGACACATTTCATGACAATTCAAAATATCATTAATTCTGATAGGATTAGTATTATTTTTTATCAATAATTTTTTTAACGATTTGTTCTGTTTCAATTGGGGGGAAGCTAGCGACTAAATTTTGGAGATCAAACGAAACTAATTTGCAATTTGCTGGTAAATGAATTGATTTGATGTTGTTTTTAAGTCGGAAACTATTTTTTTTGCATATTTGGCTTTGAAGTTTGTATCAATTTGAATTATTGATATTAAAGCTTTTGATATTTTTATGCTTGTGGATGCCATAAACGAAACAACTGAAATTAACTTCATTCAATGATGAAACTTCAAGAAGTAAATAACCCAGTTAGACCAGTTGTTTCGTTCATGAAATCCCCAAGCATAAAAATATCAGAAGCTCTAATATCAATAATTCAAACTGAAACAAACTTCAAAGCCAAATATGCAAAAAAAAATCGTTTCCAACTTATAAACAGTATCAAACCAATTAATTTACCTGCAAATTCTAAATTAATTTCGTTTGATGTGCAGAATTTATTTCCTAGCCTCCCCCCAATTGAAACAGTACAAATCGTTGAAAAATTATCGATAAAAAATGATAATAATCCTATCAGAATTAATGATATTTTCAATTGTGTTCAAATATGTCTTGAACAGAATTATTTCCCATTTAATGGTATTACTTATATTGACAATGAAGGACTTATCATGGGAAATCCACTTAAGTTTATTTTAGCAGAAATGTTCATGGATGATTCAGAATCAAAAATTCATTCAAACCCAATGAATAAATATTTCCTTTATTGGTTCGGATTTGTAGGTGACATTCTATGTCGCTTCAAAGGAACAACTAAACTAGACAACTAAACTCCTTTTCAAATTTCATTAATAACCTACACCCGTCTAGCAAATTCACCTATGAAGAAGAGAAGAACCAAAGTATCAATTTCCTAGATTGAATACCACAAAATTGAATAACTCACATGAATTTAGCATATTCCGTAATCCTACACACACAGACATCACAATACATAAACTTAAAATCATCCTTTCAATCAAAAAATGTCAGCCCATAAAAGTTTTATCCATAGATTATTAAAAGTACTGATAAACCTTCAACATGTTTTCTGAAGAACTTAATATAATAAACCAAATAGCATTCAACAATGGTATCAACCCAATTCTTATAGATGAAATGATAAACAGAAAACCACAAAAGACCCCATTCCAGAAAAATTTATACAAATTTCATATATCCAAAGACATTGCCAATTATTATAAAAAAAATTTTAATTACACAGCAGCATACAAATTTCATATATATCCGAAGACATTGCCAATTATTTTAAGAAAATTTTAATTACATAGCAGCTTTCACAACCATTAATAACATTGATAAATATATTTAAAATAATTAAGATAAATCAAACAAAGATAAATAATTAAGGAGTCTATAAGTTGACTTGTAAGGATTGCCCAATGGTTTTTATATTAGTCAGAACGGTAGATCTTTCAAGAAAAGAATATGCGAACATCAAAAGAACTATACTTTAAATTCAACACATTCCACATATGCCAACCATCTAATAGAATTTGAATATAATTTCAATAACCAATATGAAATTATGCATATCGAGAATAAAGGTTCTAGATTAATCACTTGAAATAAACCGATATAATTCTCAAAAAATTCTCCTAAATGAACAAACGGACACGAATAGATCACCTTTATTGAATATCTTCATGTAATTTGAAAAACCAACGACTACCCCAATAACCTGTATTGCCATCGATTTCATCTCTCCACTTAATTGAGAATACCCTAATAAATATCATTCTACTTTTAGTCCCACTTCCTGTAATACCTGTCAATAAATATTGTCATTGAGCAATAAAAATTTTGTGGAAATTGAATTTCATTTATTACTAACAGTAATAACATTTATGGTAACAAATGTTCATTTATTAGCAGCGTTCGGTATTGGAATAATTCAATGAAAAATACAATAAGAAGGAACGGTTTTTTACTTGATAGAAGGATTATTACAAAATATGAAAATCAAAACAGAATCTGTTTTGATTTTCATATTTTGTAATAATCCTTCTATCAAGTAAAAAACCGTTCCTTCTTATTTTATTTTATATATAATATATAATTATATTAGGTTTTTTAAATAAAGAAATTCATTATGCAGTGTTGCACGGTTTTAACTGAGGCCAAGTGCCTTATAAGCTTTGTATGATTCTGTGAACGTGGAACATAAGTACCTTGGATTTATAAAGGTGTTTACTTTTATTTTCTATTGAGGGCCGTGTATTCCTAAGATTCACTGAGTAAGTCTATACATTGTTTAATTGATTTTATTATATTTTTTATATGTAATGTTGAACTGATCTTATCGTAACTTTAATTATTTCTTGAGAATGTGCTACATGTTTTGAGATTTTTTGAAGTAATTTATTTAAATATATTGAATATTTCAAATAAATTAGTTTTTGAGAAGTTCTTGAAATTATGTTCTATATTTTTGAGAAAGGGTTATTTTTCATTCATATGGGATCGGAAAACATGCATTTTGTAACAAACAGGGCTTCGTAAGTTTGTCTGAAGAGTTCATTACGCATGCCTGGAACGAAACAAAAAATGTTTGCTTATTTATATTTTAATTTTAATTGACAGTTTGTATTCGTTGGTTTTTCTTAATTCCGTTTGATATTGTATGATGAATTTTTGACGTCTATTAAATATGAGCAGTGCTTATAAAGACATTAATTTAATTCTTAAAGTTTCTTCAAAGAATTTTTTGAAATTAAAATTGTAGAAGACAACAGATTAAATCTGTTTTGATTTTCATATAATGAAAAATACGTTCGTTAGATATGAAAAAAATTATAATTAACTGCAGAAAATCATAGCATATAATAATGATCCGTTAGTTACGGATGATACCTCTGATTCCGGTCGACCTAATTTTTTGGGACACCCAGTCTAACGAATGGTTTTCATTGGGTATAATATATCACAGAAGTTCGATACTACTGTCTAATTTAAAATTTATAAAAAATAGCAAAGAATGATCAATTTCACATATTGAAATTGCATCTGTTTCGACTGCTGAATCAACTGGATGAAAAATCGATAGTGAACCTTAACAATAACAAGTTTGAGATAAGACTAGACCTGTCGAAAGAGCTTGAATAATCTGAAAATGAAATATTAGATTCTGAATCGAAAGTGTTTTATATCTTAGGAATGCATTTCGTATACGTATAATACGTGAAAAAGTGTTGAAATCAGAGAATTCTTCATGAACGTATCGAATTTACAATTTCCTCTTTCGCTCTTGATAAAATATATTTGATTCGTTTGAAAATTCCATAAAAGTTTCATAGGTTTCCATAAATTTTCCTTACTCATATGGTCTTATGGTAACCTAGAATAACCTACACACATCGTCAAAAGTATTGTCTCCTAGGTTCCTGAAGAAATAAACAATCTTATGTTCTGGAAATGAGGTGAATATTTTCCTCTATTTCATCTGCACATACATTCTGTCAAGAAAGTACCGGAAATTATCGTATAGGACTTTCATTTTCAATTTGTAATATTCTGAAATTATTATCAAAATAATGTCCTGTTACCAGCAAATTTTATCTATATACATTCTGTCAAGAAAGTACCGGGAATTATCGATTTAAATCTGGCGGGGCAATGAGGCAGGTAAAAAATTTTTTTCCTAGGTTGGTACCACTGTCCTTAATTACTATGCCAAGCTTGAGCGGGATCTGTGAACTAGTGTGTTTGCAACAGCTGATTAAGTCAGTCGATGTCAGAGTGCGTGCCGATTTTTACTATGGGTGATTACGTTGAGCAAAGAATTTGTTTAAAGTTTTGTGTTGCAAATGAATTTTCGTGTGCCGATGCATTGAAAATGTTGCAAAAGGCCTTTGGTGATAATGCTCTATCGAAAACTCGTGCATATCAGTGGTACAGAGCCTTCAAGGACGGTCGTGAAGTGGTCGCCCATCGACGGCTTCGATCGAAGATAACGTCGATAAAATTAAGGAAAGGGTGCTGGAAAACCGTCGTACCAGCTTGAGAGAGATAGCACATGATCTTAAGATATCCCACGAGTCCGCACGTACGATTTTGATTGATATTTTGGGCATGAGAAAGGTGGCCGCACGACTCGTACCGAAAGACCTGAATTTTCTTCAAAAACGTCATCGCGAACAGATTGCTTCAGACATGCAGGATCGCTGTAATTCCGATTCTACATTCATGGAACGTATTATAACTGGTGATGAGACCTGGGTCTACGAGTACGATATGCAAACAAGCCAGCAATCATCGGAATGGGTGGCAAAAAATGAGCCGAAACCGAAAAAACCACGCCAAAGCCGCTCGAAAATGAAGGTGATGCTCATTGTTTTCTTCGCTATCCGTGGCGTGGTGCACTACGAATTCGTTCCAGAGGGTCAGACGGTAAACAAGGAGTATTACCTAGGCGTTATGAAACGTTTGCGTGAGCGTATCCGTAAGAAGCGGCCAAATTTGTGGGCGAACAACTCATGGATTTTGCATGACGATAACGCGCCTTCTCACCGAGCTACGATTGTGACTGACTTTCTCGCTAAAAACTCAACAAACGTGCTTCAGCAACCACCGTATTCTCCGGATTTGGCTCCCTGCGACTTTTTTCTCTTCCCAAAACTAAAATTGCCCCTTCGTGGCACCCGTTTTGAGTCGATTGAAGCCATAAAACAAAATTCGGCGCGAGAGCTAAAGTCCATCCCGGAAGCGCCTATAAAAAATGTTTCGATAATTGGAAGTGCCGTTGGCATAGATGTATTGGAGCAAATGGAGCTTATTTTGAAGGCGACCCAATAAATTTTGACGATTAAATGTAAAAATGTTGTTTTAATTGAAAATTCCCTGTACTTTCTTGACAGAGTAGTATTCTATAGAAAATCTTTGTTACTCTTTGCTTTATGCAATATGAGGCAAAATAGGAAATTTGAGAAAAAATTTAAATGTATCGATTATTTATTTTTGATTAATTATAGTTATTCCACAACTGAATCCAAATTCAATAGTCCGTATTGCCACCTCTTCTTTCAATCAACTGTCCAATACGCCTAGGCATTCCACAAATTAAGTCATTAATGAAATTTTCAGGCATATCGTTCCATTCCTCCTGAAGGGCTAATCGCAATTAATAATTGCTTGTAATTATTTATTTTTTCAATTTTGCGTTTCGATTTTGCATTTTTGTAACTACCAGAAATATCAATATTTTTATGGTTCAAAATACTTACTTCTAAAGGAAATTCAATACTCTACAAAAAAAGTTTCTTAACATTTTTAATTAAGTTCACACCTTCCAAAGTTATTCGACGTTGAAGGTAAATTCAAAAGTAATTTATCGTTTTTGTTCGCGTTACACATGATTTTTTCCACTTGATCGACAAATTTATCACTTAAATATTGAGAATAACTTCATTTTGTTGGACTACTTTTTATAAAATCATAATTTATCAATGTACTATAATATTTTGCTTTTAAACGATTATCTACAATGTGGATAACTAGAAGGTAGATAACTAATCGTTAAAAAGCAAAATAATACATTGATAAATTATGATTTTATAAAAAGAAGTTTAGTAGTCCAACAAAATGAAGTTATTCTCAATATTTAAGTAACATAAATAGAGGTTAATACTTGATAGAAGGTATATAAAATTATTTAAATATTTTAATATTAGCCTTCTTCATATTTATATAAGTGGTACTTATGTGACATTATTTTAATTTAATTCTTGAAGTTATAATTATTAAATATAATTTTTTGAAATGAAATATGTAGAAGGTTAATATTAAAATATTTAAACAATATTTAAGTGATGATTTAAGTGATCAAGTGGAAAAAATCATATATAACGCGAAAAAAAAAACGATAAATTACTTTTGAATTTACCTTCAACGTCGAATAACTTTGGAGGGGGTGAACTTAATTAAAAATGTTGAGCAACTTTTTTTGTAGAGTATTAAATTTCCTTTGAAAATAAGTATTTTGAACCATAAAAAGATTGATATTTCTGGTAGTTACAAAAATGCAAAATCGAAACGCAAAATTGAAAAAATAAATCAATGTTTAAGGCACGATTACAAGCAGACGGCTAGTTTTACATAAACTCACAAAGATAGCTTTTTTCTAGGGAATTCAATTTCCTTTGAGAATACGCATCGCTTGAATTTTTCAGATCTATAATTGACGAGTTCTGAGTAAAAAAATGCGATTACTGTTAAAAACCAAGAATCGTAAGGATACACCCCTTAATACTATTAGTAAGGACTCAAACTTTCACGATAATTTTTTTTGATCATCATGAATGATACTTTCACAGTATCGTTGAAAAAAATTGACAGTTTTTTTGGCCCAGTCTAATCAGCATGTTCATACTTTCATTGAAATGGAATGTATAATACATGAAAAAGTGTTGAAATCGGCGAATTCTTCATGAACGTATCGAATTTACAATCTTTTTTCGCTCTTTATGACGTGATTTGATTCGTTTGAAATTTCCATAGAAGTTTCATAGGTTTCCATACATTTTTTCTAGTCATATGGTCCTATGATAACCTAGGATAACCTATATTCCTACCTAGTATTAGCATGTTGAAATGGATTATAGGATATATATCTGCTGTATAATTTGGCCAGATACATACGGGATGGACCATATAAAAAAGTCCAGCCGGTATTTCCGTGAGTATCATATCTTCCGGAAAACACTGAGACAGTTTTTGATTGCAAATTTACGGGTGTACGATCATTCCCCTCAAGAATACAAAATGCCAATGCGGGATGAGTGACACATCATTCTGAAGGTTCTATTCTATTCTATTTATGAATATGCAAAAAAATTTCTGTTTGTTGTAAAAAACTCACTATAATTGATGGTTGAAGTGCATTAAGTGGTCGAGTTTCTGAACGAATTTGAAATATTATGAGTAGAAATAAGTCCGTGCGGTTTTGATAACAGATGTTGTTACTAGTTTATTATTCCATTGTTTCATCTGGGAACACTTTCATTTTGAAGTGTCATCATTAGGCTTTCTTTTCAGTATCTTTCATTTCGTTGAAGTGTGAAGAACATAGTTTCTGCGTGCTCTGAAAATGTTGAGTTCTGTACCGAATAATGTGATTTTGCGGGGAGTTTCACTTCATTATGAAGAAAAAGGCTGCCGAAAGTATTTTAGTGGATGTTCACTGTGACCATACTCTAGCTGAACGAACGTGTCAGAAGTGGTTTTCCCGATTTAAAAGTGGCAATTTTGATTTGGAAAACGGAGAACGACCCAGAGCACCACCAAAGTTTAAGGATGAAGAATTAGAGACAAGGCTCGATGAAGATCCATGACAAACGCAAAAAGGATTCGCAAAAACTCTTGAAGTCACTCAACCCACCATTTGCCATCGTTTGAACGCAATGGGAATGATCCGAAAGGTAGAAAATTGGGTGCCATATGAGCTGAAGCAACAAATGGATGCCTCATCATCAAGTGTCAAGCTGAATATTCATAGCGAGAAGATCGTGCTTCTATTTAGTGGAACCAGCTGGATATGGTGTATTATAAGCTGCTACAATCAAAAGAAATGATCACAGGGATCTGTTCATATTCAAATCAAATTGTCTGTTGCGATGACATATTTGTATTTGCCAGACGCAGGAGTGGAAATAACCCCAAGGTTGCCTATGAAAAAATGTGAAGCATTCAATTTCTCTGCATCAAAGTAAAAAAAAAATAGAGCGTTACATTTGAAAAAATCGAGAAATATCAATTTCAAGTTCATCATATTTGGCAATCAATAACGTACACCTGTGTATGGCAGATTAATCTTTTTTTATGAGGACTCCATGAATCTTTCAGTAACCAAGAATTCGTATCACATTCGTGTTACGTCTTGTTTTTGCAACCGTTTCAAGTCTTTTAGCGGAGTGTTGTGTCAACTTTTTCCAGTTCTCTCTAATAAGATCTGTACCGTCAGAAAAATATTTCTAAGATGTTGCGTTTAAATAGAGATGGTGAAGGTCATTGAAAATACATGAAAATATATACATTCTGTCAAGGAAGTACCGGGAATTATCGATTTAAATCTGGCGGGGGAATGAGGCAGGTAAAAATTTTTTTTCCTAGGTTGTTACCACTGTCCTTAATTACTATGCCAAGCTTGAGCGGGATCTGTCAACTAGTGTGTTTGCAACAGCTGATTAAGTCAGTCGATGTCAGAGTGCGTGCCGATTTTTACTATGGGTGATTACGTTGAGCAAAGAATTTGTTTAAAGTTTTGTGTTGCAAATGAATTTTCGTGTGCCGATGCATTGAAAATATTGCAAAAGGCCTTTGGTGATAATGCTCTATCGAAAACTCGTGCATATCAGTGGTACAGAGCATTCAAGGACGGTCGTGAAGTGGTCGCCCATCGACGGCTTCGATCGAAGATAACGTCGATAAAATTAAGGAAAGGGTGCTGGAAAACCGTCGTACCAGCTTGAGAGAGATAGCACATGATCTTAAGATATCCCACGAGTCCGCACGTACGATTTTGATTGATATTTTGGGCATGAGAAAGGTGGCCGCACGACTCGTACCGAAAGACCTGAATTTTCTTCAAAAACGTCATCGCGAACAGGTTGCTTCAGACATGCTGGATCGCTGTAATTCCGATTCTACATTCAAGGAACGCATTATAACTGGTGATGAGACCTGGGTCTACGAGTACGATATGCAAACAAGCCAGCAATCATCGGAATGGGTGGCAAAAAATGAGCCGAAACCGAAAAAACCATGCCAAAGCCGCTCGAAAATGAAGGTGATGCTCATTGTTTTCTTCGATATCCGTGGCGTGGTGCACTACGAATTCGTTCCAGAGGGTCAGACGGTAAACAAGGAGTATTACCTAGGCGTTATGAAACGTTTGCGTGAGTGTATCCGTAAGAAGCGGCCAAATTTGTGGGCGAACAACTCATGGATTTTGCATGACGATAACGCGCCTTCTCACCGAGCTACGATTGTGACTGACTTTCTCGCCAAAAACTCAACAAACGTGCTTCAGCAACCACCGTATTCGCCGGATTTGGCACCCTGCGACTTTTTCCTCTTCCCAAAACTAAAATTGCCCCTTCGTGGCACCCGTTTTGAGTCGATTGAAGCCATAAAACAAAATTCGGCGCGAGAGCTAAAGTCCATCCCGGAAAGCGCCTATAAAAAATGTTTCGATAATTGGAAGTGCCGTTGGCATAGATGTATTGGAGCAAATGGAGCCTATTTTGAAGGCGACCCAATAAATTTTGACGATTAAATGTAAATTAAATGTTGTTTTAATTGAAAATTCCCGGTACTTTCTTGACGGAGTAGTACAGAACAATTCATTTAAAAAAAATCACCATATTTTTTGGAAACACCCTGAATATTGAAGAATGATTTTTTGAGATGCAGAAATAGAAATACAAGAAACCTGTTTTCGAATGAAATTTCTAATGTCTGGTTCGGCAGCTATGGAAGAAGAACGTACTATTGCAGGATCCTGTATAATAATCTGTCGAACAGAAAGACCTAGAAACTTGAAACTTTCAGGGTAGATTTGGGGACTAAATATTTCGGTTAAGTTCGTTAATGGGGAATATCGGTACAACGTTCCGCAGTTACTCACTTTTTTTATTTTCCTAATTGTAGTTCTGAAACTACTATTCCTATCGAAATGGACGCAGAAGCTTCCGCCTCACGTCAGTGCTTTTCGCCATTTCTATAATTATCATAACTGAACGGTATTTTTTCATCGTTTACAACATTTTGTCGGAATTATTGAAGGAAAATTTAAAGAACTAAAATAATTCAGTTTTGCCCAACTATGATCTTTCACGCATTTCAATAGAAATTCTCAGTTAAATGGTAGTAAATTATGGATAGAATGAACCAATATTTTCGAAAATATGATGTGAAATTCCAAAAGTTTTATCATTGATGTTAACCATTTTCTTTCACTACAATATCCCAAGTCCATTGTTTCACGCATTACAAAATAGTTTGATTAAATAAACATATATAGTTTATAAAGAAAATACTGTTGTACAAATTTGACGTTATATTCAAATTACTGGAATATAATACATTTATCTATGCAGGGAAAATGAGACGTGAGTTCAGAATAATATTCACATTTATGTCAGTATTCAGATCGAGTAAGTAATCCAAATATAATATTTGAAGACGATATGAAACTTTGATAACCCACTAAATTATGTACATAGAAATTGGAACTGTAATCTACAATAATTAAGTTGCGAGAAAATCATTCTTTCTTTCCACAAAAATCTTTATTGACTATAGCATCGCACCTGAACCAAAAAATTCTTGATAATCAAAGACGAAATTAAATCAGAAGTGATACCTTTCAATGATACTGATATATGCAAGAATTGGGTTAATTCTTTACTTGAATTGACTCGCAAAGGTATGTCTTGTATGTATTTTGTATACTCTAGATGGCGCTAGTGTATTATTTATAGCTAAGAGCCTCTGTGTATAGCGAATATAGATACTTGACAGATTTGGAGTCGCTAGCATACATTGCACTGACGAAAACCAATCAGTTTGAAACGTGCGAATGCCTGCAATTTGCCTCTGTGATCAACAAAACCTTGTCGAGTTTGTTTGAGTATAGAATTGTCATACAGATGGATGTTGCACTGTCTCGATTTCTAGAACTTTATATTACCATAGCTCATACACCTTATTATGTAAAATATCAGTCTCTTTTGAAAAAGAAAAATTATTTTCTAGAAAGTTTTTCGAGCAATGGGGGTCAGTTTTGTTTGCCATGCTTTACCCCTTATTAGATCTCCCTAGACCTTTTCCGAAATTTTGTTCTAAACTTTAACCATTTTATGTTCATATGTTATAATTTAATTAATTGTTATAGCTATCATGTAGGCTATTTTTTGTTAAATTGTTGATTTGGATGGGTTTATTTTCTGCTGAAAAGGATTCATCTTTGGAAATAACTTTAACGATCCCAAACTTATATTGAATTCGCCGACAATGTGCTATTTGACAGTGTGAAAAGTATTGTCTGGCTTATCGATATCCACATTGGCTAGTGGTTTAAAAAGTGATATGCTGTAATTGGATACAAAATTTCTTTTAAACATGCAGAAAAACCCCTTAAAACATGACTTTATCTGTTAACACGAAAATAATATGGATTGGCCGAAGGTAGGATGACGTCACATTGATTTAAATAACATGTCTATCATTCCTTTGCATTCTCGGTGTCTTGTAGCGAATTGCTACAATATTCAAAATATTTTTTTCATGTGATACTGTTATTTTTATACTCCCCATTATGCCTTTGTACATCTAACTAATCATGAAGAGTAATTTTGTAAAAGCGGCTAGCGAAAACTTGCCTTATGGTTGGAATTCACTTTGAAAATAACCCTTATTTTAGGCAGAGAAACTAAATTGCGATAGCAGCCTGTCAGTTCCAGTCTAAGTGCAAAATACGTCATCTATATATCTGTCCAAAAGTGAACGAGTTTTACCATCTTATCATTTGTAGTGTTGGCGAATAATAATCATTTGGAGTAAAACATAAATAATTCAGCCAAAAGTGAATTTAACATAATTCTGTTTGAAAAGATTTTCTTCATGATTTTGTGATAAATGACTGTTAATGATCATAGTTTTTTTTATTTCATCAATTTAAATAGAAGTGGATAGGCTTTTCACGTCGAATGAGATGAATTTACAAAATTTATATATCAATACAGATTTAATCTGTCAGTCTTCTACAATTTTAATTTCAAAAAAATTTTTATTCAAAAAACTTTTAGAATTAAATTAATATTTAAATAAGCACCGCTTATATTTAATAGACGTATATGATAAAAGCTCAATATACAATGTCAAATGGAATAAATAAACCAAGGAATATAAAAGAAGGTCATTTAAAATTAATTAATAAATATTTGAAGGAGAAAAAATTTACTTTCTGATCTTATCATTATGAACAACTAATTCATTTTCAAAAACATAAAACACAACTTAAGGACTAAGGACTCAAAAAATATAATTTATTTGAAATATTTAATATATTTAAATATTCAAATAAGTTAATTCAACAATCTCTCAAATCATGCACTATATCTTCAAAAAACAATTAGAATTTCGATAATCTCTTCGTCGATATTTAAAATATCGTTGGTTTATTTATTCCATTTGACATTGTATATTTAGTTTTGATTATATACGTCTATTAAATATGAGCGGTGCTTATTTAGACATTAATTTAATTCTAAAAGTTTTTCGAATAAAAATTTTTTTGAAATTAAAATTGTAGAAGACTAACATATTAAATCTGTTTTGATATTCAAATTTTGTTATATTTATTCTATCAAGTAAAAGCCTTTTTTCTATTTTATTTTATACATAACATATAATTATATTTAGGCTTGAATAAATCTCATTATGGAATGTCAATGTTTTAAAGAAAACCTTGTAATACCTTACAGTTTTCTGTGATTTTGTGACGAACATAGACTATCTGTATTTTTAAAGTTGTCTGTTTAAACAAGTTTCGGTTACACTTTAAGGTAAGATATACTGATTGTTAGTTGATTTTTGAATTAACTTATTTGAATATTTAAATATATTAAATATTTCAAATAAATTATATTTTTTGAGAAGTCCGTAAGTTGTGTTTTATGTTTTTGAAAAAGAATTGGTTGTTCATAATGATAAGATCAGAAACAAAATTTTGTCTCTTTCAAATATTTATTTATTAATTTAAAATGACCTTTTTTCATATTCGTTGGTTTATTTATTCCATTTGACATTGTATATTGATTTTAGATTAAATACATCTATTGAGTATAAGCAGTGCTCATTTAGACATTTATTTAATTCTAAAAGTTTTTTGAAATTAAAATTGTAGAAGATTGACAGATTAATTCTGTTTTGATATTCAAATTTTGTTATATTTCTTCTATCAAGTAGAAAGCCTTTTTTCTATTTTGAATTTACATTTTTTGGTAAGGTAGACTGTTCTTATTTTTTATGGACGATAGATTTGTAGCCATATTTTTGCATAAATTATAAGCTTGTGCATTTATATGTGAAACAATAGGTCTCATAGGAATGTGTTCCTCATATAATTTTAGCATTCCATATAGAACAGGTGCTGTAGAATTTATGACATTAAAAGTTTTTGGGTTTTTGACACTAAAAATATTAATAAAATAATTAGAAGAGCTTTTTACCTGATTATTACACATTATACTTACCTCGGATCTCTCTGCAACTCATTTTCACATGCGTTGAAATTAAAATCTTTAAAATTCGCAAACCCCTATTAGGACCAAATTTTTTGCAGACAACCCTATATCAACGTGTTCGTAATAAAACAGCGCTTATGCTGATATGAATTTTTTTCTATTATCATAACAAGTGAAAGTAACTTGCATCGTCATACCTGTTTATACCTGACAACCTAGCAGTTTGTCCAGCTAAATTATAGACAACCCTACGGTAGCACATTCTATATGTTTTATACTTCAAGTCCAGTATGAAATTTTCTTATTATCTTGATGTTGCAACATATAATGAAAAATCATTTAAAAAAAATAATTAAAAATATTTTGTCCAGGATTTTTTTCGAAAACCCATTTTTAATAAATTTTCTAATATACTACTATTTATTATAAAATAAGTTTATTCTATTATCAGCTCGGTGAAGGTGATTTAGGTTCGGATCTTCTACTAAAATGGTTGGAACACTTCTTCATTTTGAGAATAAATTTTTTATACATAACCGCGAGGTTTGGCGTACTAGCACTATTAATTGAATGAATGGAATATGCGGTTGACTCTAGATGAAACATTATTACAATTTTATTTAAAAAATTCACACAGTTTTTATTTATGTTTCACAGTTTATTCAGGATCCAGACAAGTGTTTCAGCCTTTCCATCAACTTCAAAGGAGTAAAAAAAGTTACTAAACTTAAAATTGAAAAAAGGTTCTTTTATTACACTTAGGACATCTGTGTATTTTTATGGCGCATGGAAATAACAGCATTCAGTATAGGGGTGTTCCCAAAGAGCATTTGGGAATTTGTTAAATTCTCCTTTTTCTCAATGGCTTTTTTTATTGAAAGAATCTCCAAATAAGCCATCAATTTCCCCTTCTTACTATTATTATAGTAAAGTGACATCTTTCTCATCAAAAAAAATGATTTTTTTCTATACAGTGTTCTACAACACCGGTTGATTTCTGGTTTTTCAAAATAGACATCCTATGTTCTTTGATTCTATGCTGTAAACATCGGCCTGTCTGTCCTATATATGTAGCATTAAAATAATCACAATTAATTTGATAAATTCCCGATTCGGAAAAATTGGGGTTCCCTTCTTTATTGTTCACCAACGTCTTAGCTAAATTATTTCTATTTACTGCTAAAGAATTAATTCTTATTTTATGAAGATCATTAGAGATGCTACTGATGAAACCTTTTATATAAGCCATTGAAAACCATATTTTCTTTTCTCTTAAAAATCTATTTTTGTACTCCTTTGTAGATGGTCGAAGGCCGAACCACGCGTTTGGATTCTGAATAAACTGCGAAACATAAAAACTGTGTGAATTTTTTAATTAAAATTGTTGTAATGTTTCACCTAGAGCCAACCGCATACTCCATTCATTTAATCAATTCATTGTAACTGCACCAACACCATGTTGTGCAAAATGACATTTCGGCGAACGTTTTAAATTGTACTTAATAAATTGCTGAGTGGAGAATTCCTAGACAATAAGAAATACTTTCAGAGTTCTATTTTTGTTGAACCTACACTTTGTCAACTCGTAAATACAGGAAAATATCAGTAAAATTACAGAAACTCGTTCGACGGTGTGGCCTCTATTCAGCAATATTGGATATTAAATTATATTATGTATAGCGTTTTCCTATAATTATGTTCCAACTCTTTAATTATTAGAGAAGAAATATGGTCAGAAGAGATTTTACGGCCAGCATTAATGCACTATCCAATAAGGTTCGAAATATGCATGTCTACTGCTTACATCTCGGCAATCACTGATACCTATTACGAGTTGATTTGATTTGTGGTTTGACCATAAATGTACGTTGCATTATTTCAATTCTAAAATCTCCAGTTTCCACAGTTCTCCTTTGATTTTACACTGGTCAACTCCTAAAATTTGCACTAAAAAGTATTCTTAAAATAATAGTATTGCAATGGAATGAAATAAGGAATTACTTTGTTTTCTATCACTTTTTATTATAACTGATATACAGTGACTCGAGTTTCGTAGTGTTTACTACATTTTCAAACTGAATGAACAAATTAGATCTCAACTATTATATATGGGGATTGTAGGCTTCGGCAGAGCTTCGAAGGGAGGGGTTTTCCAAAGTTCCGTCTGTTCGTTAAGTAGTTTTATTATTGGTACGTGCTTTTTATATTTTTCAATTTCTATGGATTCCAGAATGTCAAGTTTTTTCCCTTTCGCTTCCACGTGCAAGATAACAAGGTTGTTCAATTCTGGGAACGTGTGATCTGTAGTGAAGAAATGGTTCGCAAAATTGGAATTATTCTTCCGGTTCCTAAAAGCAGATTGGTGCTCTTTGTACCTTTTATGGAAAGGTCGGCCCGTTTGTCCTATATACACACTATTACACTCTTGACAATTTAATTTATAGACTCCAGAATTATTCAGTCGGTTCTCTTTGTCTTTCTGATTAAAAAAGAGATTAGAAATTTTATGGGAGGGTGTGAAAGCTATGTTAATTTTTGATAAAATTTGAGCTATTTTTTGTGAAATTGGTCCAAAATATGTTAGTTTTATGAATTTATTGTTATTATGATCTGATTTAGAGATGGGGTAAATTTGTTTGCGAATTAGTTGCTTTTGTTTTTTGTTTATGATGGAATTTATAGTTTTGGTTTCGAACTGATTTTTTGTGGCTATTTGTCTGATTGTATTCAATTCCCTCTTTAACGTAATATTATCTAAATGAATTGAAAATGCTCTGTGTACCATTGATCCATAAGCAGATAGTTTATGATTGATCGGATGGTTTGAAAAATTTGGTATTGTTGTATCAGTTGATGTGGGTTTTTTATATATATCAAAAGAAATTTCATTATTACTGTTAATTAAAGTTATGTCCAGAAAATTTATTTTATTATCAAATTGTGTTTCCATGGTGAATTTGACCTTATTGTGCAAACTATTAAGATATTCTAATGTTTCATTTAATTCTGAATGTGTTCCGCAGAATCAAGCCGATATATCGTCTACATACCTGTACCAAAAAGTGATATGCTTTGCGTGTGTGGATTTTAGAATTTTTCTTTCAAAACAGGACATAAAGATTTCAGCGAGTAATGGGCTGAGAGGTGAACCCATGGCAAGTCCATCTTTCTGTTTGTAGAATTTACTATTGTATTGAAAGTAATTTTCTTTCACACAAAGTTCGAAAAGGGTTAAAATTTCGTTTTTCATCACAGGATTGATGTTATTTTTTGTTAGGATATTTTCGATTATATTCATGCATTCTATATTTGGTATATTCGGGAACATATTAACTACATCAAACGACACTAGAATACTATTAAATGGAAGGATAACATTTTTTAGTTTTTGTGTGAGCTCGATTGAATTTTTTATTGGATAGGGTGAGTTGAATTGTGTTGTTTCTTTAAAAATTTGGTTTAATTTAGAGGCTAGTTTCGCAAGGGGGCTATTAATATATGATACCACAAGGCGTATTGGACAATTATCTTTATGAATTTTAATAAGGCCATATAGTTTGGGAGGTGTAGGATTCATATTAATAAGTTTGAATTTATCATAATCTGATCAAATAATTTGAACATCTGTTCAAATTATTTGATAATAAAATAAATTTTCTGGACATAACATTAATTAACAGTAATAATGAAATTTCCTTTGATATATATAGAAAACCCACATCAACTGATACCAAATTTTTCAAACCATCCGATCAATCATAAACTATCTGCTTAAAGATCAATGGTACATAGGGCATTTTCAATTCATTTAGATAATATTACGTTAAAGAGGGAATTGAATACAATCAGACAAATAGCCACAAAAAATCAGTTCGAAACCAAAACTATAAATTCCATAATAAACAAAAAACAAAAGCAACTAATTCGCAAACAAATTTACCCCATCTCCAAATCAGATCATAATAACAATAAATTCATAAAACTAACATATTTTGGACCAATTTCACAAAAAATAGCTCAAATTTCATCAAACATTAACATAGCTTTCACACCCTCCCATAAAATTTCTAATCTTTTTTTTAATCCGAAAGACACAGAGAACCGACTGAAAAATTCTGGAGTCTATAAATTAAGTTGTCAAGAGTGTAATAGTGTGTGTATAGGACAAACGGGCCGACCTTTCCATAAAAGGTACAAAGAGCACCTATTTGCTTTAAGGAACCGAAAGAATAATTCCAATTTTGCGAACCATTTCTTCACTACAGATCACACGTTCCCAGAATTGAACAACCTTGTTATCTTGCACGTGGAAGCGAAAGGGAAAAAACTTGATATCCTGGAATCCATAGAAATTGAAAAATATAAAAAGCACGTACCAATAATAAAACTACTGAACGAACAGACGGAACTTTGCAAAACCTCTCTCTTCGAAGCTCTGCCGAAGCCTACAATCAACATATATAAAAGTTGAGATCTAATTTGTTCATTCAGTTTGAAAATCTAGTAAGCACTACGAAACTCGAGTCACTGTATATCAGTTATAATAAAAAGTGATAGAAGACAAAGTAATTTCTTATTTCATTCCATTAAAATGAACTATCACAAAGTAACGGACTACTCCATCCAATAATAGTATTGCATTGCAAAATCATGGAAAAATGAAAACGTGTTCACACGTGCCAACAAAAGAAATACAGAAATTTTAAATATTATACAGATTTATTCTGTTAACCTCCTATAAATTTTAATTTCAAAAAATTCTTATTCAAAAGTTTTTAGAATAAAATTAAATAAATGTCTAAGAACACACTGTGTCAATTTAGTAGACATATGGAATTAAACACTTATCACACTTTATCAAAGGAAATAAAATAATTCAAAAAAATATAAATTATCAATTAAATCTACTGAATAAATATTTGAAGGGGACGAAATTTTGTTTCGTTACTTTTTTCATTAAAATCAAGTTCCTTAAAAAAAATGCAAAACATAACTTCAAGAACTTCTTAAAAAAAACTTGCTCAAAGTAAGTTTCTTCAAAAAAATTCCTAAAACATGCAGAACATCTTCAAAAAGCAATTTGGAATTATTGCAACGGAAACTTCACATTAAAAAAAATAATTGACAAAATATATCTTACCATACCAACTGAATGCAGATATCTGAACAAATACTTGATTTAAGTGAAGTTCTAAAAATGTCTACGTATTCTATGTTCGCCACAAATACTTCACAAAGTTTGCAAGGTATTTTATGGACTCGCTTAAAACTAAATGATAATATGCTATAAGTGTAAACCAAAATATATAATTATTATATATACAATAAAATAATAAAAAGAGGTTTTTTACTTGATAGAAGGATTATTCGAAGAATTTTAAATATCATACAGATTTATTCTGTTAACCTCCTACAAAAATTTTTAGAATTAAATTAAATAAATGTTTAAGAACACACTGTGTCAATTAAGTAGTAATACAGAATTAAACACTTATCTAATCATCACCTGATACAATTGTTTCACGTGGATGTTAACGAATAACAAATTCAATCACTAAAAAATGTTCCACATCAAATTCAAAAAGGCCTTTTTTATTTCCCACTGCTCAACATTTCGGAATTCCTCTAATGATTTTTCATAAAAGCTGTATTATTAAAATTTGGTATATCCGTTTGAATTATTTTTATACGTCATATAAATTCATGATTTATTTTAATTTTCAGTCATAAAGAGCTTCAAGATGGAGCAAATTTTGGTTTGGAATATTTCAACTTTTCGTTGTTATCTTTTTAGCCATGATATTATGGCATAGGACAAGGAGCTAGCACAAAAGTTGATGTCATGCGAAAGCACACTAAATGAGGTATTTTTTGTTGAAAAGAAAACAAATTTTTGATTGTCTCGGTCTTTACTTGACGGAAATTCATCTTCAATACATATTTCTTATACTGAAAAGACAACATGTCCATAATTAATAATTTTTCATCGATGAAACCATTGGAGAAATATGACTAATTTTGTTAACTTCAGAATCGTGATGTTCGTCTCCTTACCACGCCCGCAATAATAATTTTTTGGTACACATCTTGTAGCAAATTTAATGCCCTTTCCAGATATGTGGTCAAATTTGATGAGGCTACGAGGATAACTGAAGTAAAATTGATTTTATGGAAAAATTTGTAATATATCGTGAAATCAATTAAACTGAAGAATAACCATCAACATTTCGACCATGTGTTATATGACATTTTTTGTTGCAGATAACTTGTATGATCTCCCCTTGAAGTTTGACTTTTTTAAAAGTAGACACCCTGTATAGGTGGCTGTAATAAATATATACGTATCTTTTATGAGTTTTGAGTCAATTCCGCTTCTCCAGGTGCTAAATCAATTTCGAAGTTGCTAGTAGTTCGATAAGCTCCAGAGAGTTTACTGGAGAAATAAAAAATAACTAGGCTTATTCGTTTTAGTTTTGTAAATTTTGTTTGTTTTCTGTATATCCTGCTGTATTTTAATATATATAGAAATGAAACAATTATTGAATGTGTTTTTTGCTACCTTGATTTTGTTATTATAATATTTATTTTTTGTCTGTTTGATTAATTTATTGAGAATATTCCTGTGTTTTATATATTTGTGTTTTTTGTTCGTTGAAAAATTCTTATTTAATTCTTGTTTTATCCTATCTCTCTTACGAATACAACCAATTATTATTGATGATGTTATAGCCATCCTCCACCTCCACTTTGCCAACTTTCTTTCTGAGGGAAAGTTATAAGTTTTTTTACATAAATTTTTGTATTAGTACTCGTTTTATTATTTATGTTTTTCATCATTTCTAATCCTACAGGGTAATGATTCGTCCTTGAAAATTCAAAATTGAAAGGTTTTGTGGTTATTATTGGGTAATTCCGAAAGAAATTTCGTATTTTTTTTGCGAAAAGGAAAGACAATTTTCGTATAATGAATAAATATTTTAATCAATTATATATTGGCCATTCTGGCTTCCAACAGCTTTTGCCATCTTTCTGGTAGTAGCATGATTCTACGCTCTTAAAATTTTTGGTCTTTGCAGGCAAAACACTGATCCAGGTGATTTTTGACCTCTTCATTTGAAGTAAAGGTTTTACCGTCCAAAGAATTTTGCAATGGCCGGAACAAATAATAATCCGAAGGCGCCAGATCTGGAGAATATACTGGGTGTGGCAGTTTATCACATTCAAGCTGTAAAAGCTTTTGACGAATGACCAAACTTGTATGAGCTCTCGCATTTTCTTGGTGGAACACTGTTGATTAATTCTTGCCTTTTCTGCTGAAGTGCATTCAGTTTGTCCAGCGGATGACAGTAGACTTCCGAATTAATTTTTGTGTTATCCGGTAAACGCTCAAAAAAAACTATTCCTTTAAAATCTCACCAAACAGACAGCATCACCTTTTTTGATGGATATTGGCTTTCGAGATGCTTTGAGCGTTCCATCTTTTAGGTTCCATGAGCTCTTGCGTTTTTTAATGATACGCATCAAAAATAGATCCGGAACGTGGTGCATCTTCGACATCAAAATTGTCGGATCGAAATTTTGCAAACCAGTTCTGGCACTGGCGTACTGTCAACACATCTTGTATACACATCGGTTAATTTCTCTCTGGCTGAAGAGCATTTTTACCTTTTCTAGATTAAAACAGAAAAATATGATGAAAATTCTGCTGTGCTGCTGCTGTGATTTGACAGAAGGTGGAAGCCATGTTATTTTGACATTTCTGTTCAGTAAGCATTGACAAGTTATCGTGGAAAGACTCACAACGCAACAACGTTTACAAATTGTTGCAATTTATTTTCGAAATCAGTGTTCTATTCGCCAAACTTATAGAGCACTTCGTGAAATTTATGGTTTACATATCGTCCATCAGAGCAGCTTATTCGTCGAACTATCGATAGATTTCGGACAATATTTTCTCTACTCGATGCAACAACAACAAGACAAAGAACTGTACGTACAGAAGAAAATATCGCTGCTGCAGTCATAGTGTTAATGATGATCCAGATTTGTCTATTCGTCGATGTTCACAACAAGTTGGACCCTGCGCATCCACCACATGGAAAATTTTGCGTAAAGATCTTAGTCAACACCTACACAAGATCCAACTGGTTCAAGAACTAGAGCCACTTGACCATAATAAGCGTCGTTTGTTTGCTGATTGGACCCTAGAACAGCTTTAAGTTGATCCACTTTTTTATCGTAAAATTGTGTTTAGTGATGAAGCTCATTTTTGGTTGAACGGCTATGTGAACAAGCAAAATTGCCGTATATGGAGTGAAAACAATCCTCAAGAAGTTCTGCAGGTTCCATTCCACCCTGAAAAATGCACTGTACGGTGTGCTTTACACGCTGGAGGCATCATCGGTCCAAATTTCTTTAAAAACGACGCTGGAGCTAATTGTTACAGATCGATGATAAATGATTATTTGTTTCAAAATTTGAATGGTATCGACCCAGAAGTGTTTTGGTTCCAACAAGATGGTGCTACACCTAATGCTGCTACCGTAACAATTGATTTATTGAAAGAAAGATTTGGCGATAACATTATTTCGAGAAATGGTCTAATTAATAGGCCCCCAAGATTATGCGACATGCCTCCACTGACTTATTTTCTTTGGGGTTAAGTCAATTCAATGGTTTATGCTGATAAACCAGAAACAATAGACGCTTTGGAAGCCAACATAATTCGTGTTATTGATGAAATTAGACCTGAATTTCTCGAAAAAGTGGTCCAGAATTGGTTTGGTCGAAGCGGTTCCTCAGAGCTAATTGTGGTAGACATATGCCGGAAATTATTTTTGAAACAAAATTGTCATAAAATTATCTTGAAATGAAAAAAAATTTGGCTTCAATCCTAATTTAAATGTGTTTAATTTCAATTTAAACTTCTATCACTCTAAAAAAACACCCGGTATCTTCTGTCGGGAAAAAACGAAACTAAAGGGTCATTCATTAACATTGCCCCCTTTTGTTTTGTGCATAAAACATATTATTCATTTGAAAATTATTGAAACTTTCATTTCATTATAAAGTACAAAGGATAGCATTAGTTATGAAATAAAACATCATTTAAATGTCCACCAGGGAAACGCTGGCAGGAATGAAGTCATTGAACCCAATTTCCCATAACCCTCTCACACAAATCAGGTCGTATGTTAGCAATTACTCGATCAATATTGATCTGTAAATCGTCTTAATATGCTGAATGATTGCTGTAAATCAATGACCTAATGTAGCTCCAAAAAATGAGCCTTCGCTGAGAATGATTTCCTTATGAAAATCTGCATCATTTTCGATTTTTTTTAAGCACCAATTACTGAATACACGACGCTTTAAATGATCTGACGGTTTGAGTTCTTGGGTTAAAATCATTTTGTATGGATATAAATCAAGGCCTTTTCGTAAAATTTTCCACAAAGACGTCTGGGAGATGACTAGTTCTTGTGAACGTCGAGAAATCGATAAATTTTGATCTCCACAAAAACTTTCACGTACAGCAACAATATTCTCTTCACTTCTTGCGTTTCTTTGTCTCACTGGCACTTTAGCATCATGAAGTGTAAAATTTGTTTCAAACTTCTTCACTAAACGTTCAACTGTTCTTTTATCCGGACGATTATAACGACCAAATATTGGAGTTAAAGCACGTAAAGTTAGAGTAACAAATCCCGAATTTTCATAATAGATTTGGATTGTTTGTGAACGTTGTTGGAGTGTGTACCTTTCCATGATTAAATGGTAGACATTGACAAATACAACTGTCAATGGTCCTAATAAGCAGTGGCTGTCATGCGTAAGTTATGTCAATTTGAAAATGGGGCGTTCCTACTGAAAGATCCTTTACTTTCCAAACAACTTTATAGTATGCTTATATCTCGATGTTGCCTGACAGATATATACTAACTGACAAAGAAACTGCAACACTCAAAAGGAGCTGTTTAAATTTTAATTTTTTTTTTGTAAAACATAGATGGTATAGCATGGAGTAAATAATTGAAATTTGAAGAAAAAAAACGAAGGGTTTTCAATTTTTTTAAATAAATTTGTTAATAATGTGTTTGTCCACCGCGATTATCTATACACTCCCCAACACGTCTTGGCATTCATGCAATAAGATGGTCTATTTTTTTTAGAGGAATACTATCCCAAGCTTCCTGTAATTCATGTTTCAGAGCCGCTGAAGTCCGTGGGGGCTGGGGTAAATTTCCAAGCCTTCTACCCATGATGTTCCAAATATGCTCTATGGGCGAAAGATCGGGGGATCTGGGTGGCCATGCCAAAAGATTTACATGGGTCGCTTCAAAAAAGTTTAAACTAATTCTGGCAACATGAGGTCGAGCATTATCTTGCTGAAATATGGGATTCTCGAGCCGGTTAAGGTAAGGGAGAACATCTGGCTCCACTATTTCTTGAAGGTAACGCAGCGCTGTCATGTTACCTTGAATAAAGACTAAAGGTGACCTCTTTGCATAAGCAATAGCACCCCATAACATAACGCTCAATATCAAACTGAGGTTCACGTCTTTCTCCCCGACGTCGTCTAACCCTTCTTCGGCCATCATGTGCATCCAAGGAGAATCGAGATTCATCAGAAAAGACGACCTGATGCCATTCCACATTCCAACGTTGACGTTTTCTGCACAACTGTAATCGTGGCCGGCGATGCTCAACCGCCAGAGGTAACACAAGATGGGGTCGATAATTATGCAGTCCAAAAGACCTTATCCGGTGGTAAACCTTTCGGACAGTTACAGGATTGATTCTAGTTGATACTTTCTGCGAGCCCCTCCAATTGTTTCCTCCCAGGCATTAGATCTTGACGGGATGGGGGCGCTTGTCTTGACTGGGACCCTAGTTTCGTCCCGGCGAAATGAAGGGTTAAGTCTCAATGCATAACGTAATGCCATTCGCGCCAGTCACTGGACCTGTGTGGTGGAAGATCGCCGAATGGGGGCCCTAGTTTTGCCGTTCTGGTGGAATGGAGGGCTTAGCCGGTTGATTAACTCAGTGACAGAGAGAGAGTCTGTCGCACCACAGGGCTTCTCCCTTAAAACTAGCGTACTCTACCCTATTGCAGTAAATCTCCGGATTTTTCTGTCCAATGGCCGAGTGTGTTATGTAGCATACTGCGTAACCTGGGGGGGGGGGGGTTGCCCTCAGGTGTTACTTGTACCACCTGGCCACCCCATTGGTGTTGGACTCGCGGGGGCAATGTTTAAAAGTCCGCATGCTGGATTAGGGAGGTATTTCATTTATCTCTTCGCAGACCCCCATGTTCGGGATATTCTCATGAAATGACTCTGGGTTTAGCGGGACTTGACGGTTCGACCTACCTTGTCCTGAATCCGGATCAATGCGTAACTTTTTAGGGTTTGTGGATCTCAACGAAATGGCTTAGCCGTTAGTGCTTGACGCCGGGATCAATCAAATGACTTCACATGGGTTCGGTGGGTCAGGACGTACAGGCCATTAGACGGTGCTCGTACCAGGATCAATAGAAGTCATCAATCTTGAAATGATCTTAGTTCATGGGACTGCGTTCGGGTGCTTGGATAAGAATTCCTTCCAGCGGGTGAGTTGCGTCACAAACCAACTCGGGTACTGACCTGCAGAGCCAGTAGAGGTTGAAAAGCGCTTCGCTGCTACCAGTCAGACGGTTCTGGCTTTCGAGTCGTGGCCCAAACTGGAAGCTGATGGGTTCATCTCTACGGAGGGGTTCTCGCTTCGCGCGGTGATATGGCGTAATCCTTATCACACTTTCTACCTCTAGGGGTGGACTGTGGAGACTGCTGAATAGTTACTTGGTGAAAGAGCTATGCTCGTCATGCCAATACGAAAACCTGGTAGAATTCACGTTACAGGATGACCTTGTTCTCCTAACCACTCATCAGTCAAAGATCGAGTTGTCGCAAATCGGTCTCTAATAGCCATAAGTCTTAGACGTAGATCTTGAACTTTATTTGTGCCCCTTCGACGTACGGTGCCTAATCTTCTTAGATTTTGGGCATTATCAAACCACGCTTGACAACATCTCATAACAGTAGTTGGATTTCTGTTCGTACGGTTAGCGATTTCTCGAAATGACAACCCCGCCTCCCGTAGACCAATAATTCGACCTCTTTTTTCAAATTCACTTACCTGGCGATAAATTCCGCGTTCACGTGCTCTAGGCATTTTAACAACAACTAAACATCGACTTAGGATCTCCTCGAACAACTGGTTTGTTGTAAAATTTAAAAAATTCGCAAAAAACGACTAAGTAACAAAAAACGTTTACATGAAAAGACCTTCACGATTTTCTTCTCCAAATTTCACTTACTCCTTGCTATACTGTCTATGTTTTACCAAAAAAAAATTGAAATTTAAACAGCTCCTTCTGGGTGTTGCAGTTTCTTTGTCAGTTAGTATTCAATCATGTAGGATGCAAAACCAGATGATCCTAACAGATTCAAGTAGGTGTTTTAAAAATTATTCAGGTTATATTCGCTACAGAATCACTCGATCATGGGCATCTCTAATATACAGGATATTCCTACAAATCTCACACCTATGTTATGATTCTGACAATATTCTGAATATCTGTAATGATTTTATTATGTTACTCGTTTGTAGTAACACTCAATGGAAATCATTTTCCATTTTACCAGCTATGTTGAAATAAAAATTGAGAATCGAAACGAAATGCCCGTTTGAAAATCTTGGCAACTTGAACTAAAATTTGGATACCCGACGCAGTACTGCGGATTAAAGACAGGTAGGATCAGGGGTGAAAAAATTCGAAGTATTTCTAGAACTATCTATTTTTTGAGAATTTCGGTAATTATAAGAACTTCAGGAATTTACATAAGAGAATATCGAGAAATATCCGAGCGAAATGTTACCCCTTTATCAATTAACTTCGAACAGCTTGTATATTGGAGATGTCCATGTGTGATTCTGTAGCGAATATAACCTCAATTTAAGTAAAAACATCACCAGTTACAAAACCAGAGGAGTGTTTTTTCCACTCCAAGAATATTTTCATGCATTTAGCAGTATGTCGAAGGCTTAACTTGTATGAAAAAATTACGTTCGTTGCTAAACCATTAGTTTAGCAGAACCCGTTTCTATTGATCCTGCAGCAGGATTCCCCTTTGATATAAAGCCACAGATGTATGTTTAACTCTTTTCATTGTATGTTTCTGCTCTTCCATTCATTATTTGGAAAGTTGCTTCGTTATTGAAGCAAACCTGAAAATGTTCAACAAAAATTCGATCAGAAGGCTAAATGAATAATTTTTTTTGTTAACCGATTGCAAACAGCTATTACTTACCAGTATAAGTAACATGAATACTCACCTTGGAACTGCCCTAGTGAATTATGCTAATTTTGAACGAAAAATTCTTATTTCCAATGATTTTTACTACAATAAATAATTAAATAAGATGACCAGTTTCAGCAGGAAAATAGACAAATTTAGATCTTCTTTCTGCGTTTAATGATGGATACACTAAATATGGATATATAACTATAACAACTACTAATAAGGTAAACAATTACACTTGGCTCAAGTTCCACAAAAGTTTAATTTATGTTGTTGACATACATTCTGTCAAGAAAGTACCGGGAATTATCGATTTAAATCTGGCGGGGCAATGAGGCAGGTAAAAAATTTTTTTCCTAGGTTGGTACCACTGTCCCTAATTACTATGCCAAGCTTGAGCGGGATCTGTCAACTAGTGTGTTTGCAACAGCTGATTAAGTTAGTCGATGTCAGAGTGCGTGCCGATTTTTACTATGGGTGATTACGTTGAGCAAAGAATTTGTTTAAAGTTTTGTGTTGCAAATGAATTTTCGTGTGCCGATGCATTGAAAATGTTGCAAAAGGCCTTTGGTTATAATGCTCTATCGAAAACTCGTGCATATCAGTGGTACAGAGCCTTCAAGGACGGTCGTGAAGTGGTCGCCCATCGACGGCTTCGATCGAAGATAACGTCGATAAAATTAAGGAAAGGGTGCTGGAAAACCGTCGTACCAGCTTGAGAGAGATAGCACATGATCTTAAGATATCCCACGAGTCCGCACGTACGATTTTGATTGATATTTTGGGCATGAGAAAGGTGACCGCACGACTCGTACCGAAAGACCTGAATTTTCTTCAAAAACGTCATCGCGAACAGGTTGCTTCAGACATGCTGGATCGCTGTAATTCCGATTCTACATTCATGGAACGCATTATAACTGGTAATGAGACCTGGGTCTACGAGTACGATATGCAAACAAGCCAGCAATGATCGGAATGGGTGGCAAAAAATGAGCCGAAACCGAAAAAACCACGCCAAAGCCGCTCGAAAATGAAGGTGATGCTCATTGTTTTCTTCGATATCCGTGGCGTGGTGCACTACGAATTCGTTCCAGAGGGTCAGACGGTAAACAAGGAGTATTACCTAGGCATTATGAAACGTTTGCGTGAGCGTATCCGTAAGAAGCGGCCAAATTTGTGGGCGAACAACTCATGGATTTTGCATGACGATAACGCGCCTTCTCACCTAGCTACGATTGTGACTGACTTTCTCGCCAAAAACTCAACAAACGTGCTTCAGCAACCACCGTATTCACCGGATTTGGCTCCCTGCGACTTTTGCCTCTTCCCAAAACTAAAATTGCTCCTTCGTGGCACCCGTTTTGAGTCGATTGAAGCCATAAAACAAAATTCGGCGCGAGAGCTAAAGTCCATCCCGGAAAGCGCCTATCAAAAATGTTTCGATAATTGGAAGTGCCGTTGGCATAGATGTATTGGAGCAAATGGAGCCTATTTTGAAGGCAACCCAATAAATTTTGACGATTAAATGTAAAAATGTTGTTTTAATTGAAAATTCCCGGTACTTTCTTGACAGAGTAGTACATGTTTCTGGTTTCCACTCGTCTTCAAAACTAAGGAGAATTTACTTCACATTACAATTTATATATTTTTCGGACCACAGATGGAATTGATGGGTTTTTTTTCATTTGAGACCTGTTAACAGTAAGTTATACCTGTTAACGCTATTTGCTTATTTTTCAAAGTAAGTAGTTATTGAAAGATGTCAGTAATGGGGATAGATGAAATTCCAACTCGTAATTTGTTATCGCCAGATGTTTTTTATGGGCCGAAGAGATCTCCAGATATTCGAACTTTTAGCTTTTGTTACCTGAATGTAGAATTTCGGTTTTACTGAAGTCTATGAAATGGTTTTCTTTTATGCAATGAGCAGAAAAACCAGTGGATGCCTTATTTTGAAGTATGAATTTTTTATTTTCGTCTACTCTAATGTTTATTGACCTCATTTTGACCTATGTAAAGAGCGGGGCACTCACTACAATGCAATTTGTTTATGTTCTTTGTTCAATTTTGAGACATTCTTTGTGTTCAACCAAAATTGGAAAAAGTAAATGAAAATACTTCATTCCTTAACAATATCTTATTCATTAATGAGTCATCGTTTTCCCTAAACAGAAAACCATCAGTAGTAAGATATTGGTCTAGGAAGAATAAGCATCTGAGTATTTCTGTGCGTACCCAGTATCCCCAAAAACTTAATGTTTGGACAGGAATACTGGGGAATTACATCATAGGGCCATTTTTTATCGATGGTAACCTAAACGCTGCCAAATATCTCAAGGTTTTAGAGAATCAAATTATTCCGACAGTTCGACAGCTACCAACTAACTTCGATGATGTCTTGTTTCAACAAGATGGCGATCCAAGTCACAACGCAAGAGTGGTCACACAGGACAACTTTTTCGGACCGTGTCATTTCTACAAATGGCACCATCAAATGGCTCCCCAGATCATCAGATTTATCTCCCAATAATTTTTTTCTTTGATGAAATCTAAAAATTTGGTTTATGGGCATGAAATTGATAGAGCGACGAATGCTAATAAATTAGGGTTCAAAATAATCCAACTTTGTGCCAAAATAGCAACTCTACCGAATCTGCTCAGAGATGTGTGATAATTTTTTTTTAGATTTGACTAAACAGGGTGGAGTATTTGAACATTTTATTTATATTTGTCGACGATTTCACCATTTTAGAATTTGTTTTCGTTCTCGAATTTATTATTTTCGTAGAATTTTTTTTATTTTCAAGCCAGTTATGGCGAAAAAGAAACTAAGTACTCATTTTCACAGAGGAAATTTTTAATCGCGGCAAATAATAAATTCCTCGCATACAATGGAATAAGATTGTCGTATTTATTTTCAACCGATGTCCACGTTTACCACGTTTGAAGTGCGAGAGATTCTGTTTGCTGAACTGAAAGCAGTGCAGAACTTCGTTCCGATTGAAGTTTTCCCCAATCAACCACTATCATTGAGAGAAAACAATCATTCATTCGTCATCGCATCGCGCTGGGGTTTTATTCTTCCACTGCTCCACTGGACCTACGTTATTTATAGATTAACATTGAATTTCGTATGTTTCCGACTGTCTTTTCCATACCTGTACATATTAACACTACTATCTAACCAATTATCATTTCAACTAGTAATAAATGAAACTTATTAGTTGAAAATGTATTTCCATCAAGTAAAGACCGAATCCATCAAACAATTATCATTTCATACCTACAAAGGCATAACATCAACTGATTATGCACGATTTGGAAAAAATAGTGAGAAATACTGATGAGAAGTCGGAAAGTTTTGCGCGCATATTTAACAGTCCACTTGTCCTGAAAATTTCAAATCTGTTAATAACATATGATGATTAAAACAAATTGTAGGAATTACTATGTTTTACTACCAATAAAAAGATATATTACACATTTTCTTGTGACTCGAGTTTCGGGAAATGAACAATCCCATCATCAGACAACTGAAGACCTAACAGTGGTACAGAGGTATTTAAACAAAAATGACTATAAGCCAAATTTATCCCATCATAAAAACTGAAGAAAATAAAAAATTCATTTCTCTATCGTACTTTGGTAGCATAAGTCAAAAAGTGGCCAATAGTTTTTCAAAATCAGATGTCAATATTGCCTTCAAAACGCAAAACTAATTATCATCGGTATTATTTAACGCAAAGGACCCTACTCCAAACATACAAAAATCAGGAGTTCATGAGTTATCTTGTTCTACGTGCAGTAATAAATATATAGGACAAACAGGACGTTCCTTCAAGACGAGGTTCAACGAACATAAAATGAGTTTCATGAAAAATAAACAAAATTCTACTTTTGCCACTCATTGTCTAGAAAACGGTCATTCCTTTCCCACAATAGATAATCTTATAATTTTACATGTAGAATCAAAAGGGAAGAAACTCGATTATCTAGAATCTGTTGAAATTTTCAAATAAGTTCACAATAACAATAATGTAAAAATAATGAATGACTGTACGGAGCTATGTAAAACGAAAATATTTGGGATATTTAGAAAGTAACATCTGTTTAAAACCTTTTTCAACGAACATAAAATGAATTTAATGAAAAGTATACAAAAATTCAACTTTTGCCACTCATTCTTTAGAAAACAGTAATTCTTTTCGACAAAAGAAAATCTTAAGAAAATTTTACATGTAGATTCAAAAGAAAAGAAACTTGATTATTGAAATTTTCAAATTCGTTCACAATAAAAATAAAGTAAAAAATAATGAATGACTTTACGGAGCTATGTCATCACATCAGAAAGGAGTTTTCATCGTTAGTATGTACAGAATATGACAGTATACAAGCTTGGCTTAGACTGTAATATTTCTGTGAACGAAATTGTTTATCTTTTATTTTGGTGTATTTTTTTTGTTTTTTTTTTGATGTATAAATTGAATTGAATGTAAATCCAAATATTTGATATATACAACAAAATAATGTAAAAATAATGAATGACTGTTCGGAGCTATGTAACCCCAAGAATTATTTGAGATATTTAAATGGGTACCATCTGTTTAACAACCTTCTTTGTCGATTGCTGACATTCCGATATATGATTGAAGGACCGTCTTTTTTAACCCGGTTTGTATCACGTTCCGCTTGTAAAACTCTGTACCACTATCAGGTGTTACCTAGAATCTATTGAAATATTCAAAATTTGTTCACAATAAAAATAATGTAAAAAATAATGACCGACTGTACGGAGCTATGTAAATCCCAAATATTTGAGGTATACAATGAAAATAATGGATGACCGTACGGAGCTATGTACGGTCATGTATTTGAGATATTTTAATAAGTACCATGTGTTTTAACAACCTTCTTTGTCGATTGCAGACATTCTGATATCTGTTAGAAGGCTCCTCCCCCTCCTTTTTTTTACTCTAGGTTTTATCATTTTTGTTTAAATACCTCTGTACCACTGTAAGGTCTTCAGTTGTCTGATGGTGGGATAGTTCATTTCCCGAAACTCCAGTCACAAGAAAATGTGCAATATATCTTTTTATTGGTAGTAAAACATAGTAATTTCTACAATTTGTTTTAATTATGATCAACTACCAAATAGTAACGGCTGAAACATTTCAGTATCTGAACATATGATGAATTCACAGAATTCTGTATTCAGTCATCCGAAAGTCAAACAAACGTCATTTTTTGCAATTTCAGAAATGTTTTTCTGAATAAACGAAATCTCTCATTGAAACGAAGAATGCACGGTGAGATTTCTGACCCTTTACCAGTTTTTTGTGGTGTCCCACACGGTTCAGTTTTGGGACCTTTGGTCTTCGTACTTTATATATACTTATTATATAGGTGAATTTTTGAAATACGATCCTGCTCACTTTTATGCTCACAGTTTTTATCAGAACTGAGTGGACCAAACTATCGCAAGAGTGAATGAGGATCTCAAGATAATTATTAGTATTGCTTCTGCTCATCAGCTTGCATTATATCCGTCCAAATCACATGCAATTTTTTCGGAAGCGTTGATTGGTGCAGAGCTTTGAGTCACGATAACGAGTTGAAGATCGGGAATGAGGCAATTCCAATTGTTAGTTTTGTGGAAAATCTAGGTCTCTTTTGGAGAATACTTTCCGATTCGATATAAATCATTGATACCTTCACTGTATTCTGTATACAAATGAAATCACTTTCAATAATTACAAGCCTTACAACTAATTCATTAATTTTAGATATCTTTCGATATTTGCTTTTGGGCGTCGTGTCCGAGTTCTTCGTTGCCTTTGTTTTGCCTCATTAGTGTTATGAATCCTCTTTTGTTTTCTTTTGTCTTTTGCTGTTTCAATCTGTTAGTTGATATAGTTCAATAAATGCCTATTTTTATAATTATTATTATCATTCAGACTGCAACCTTACCTTGAAGATATCAAATATCAGTCTCTGATATTTTCGTTCGGAAATAGTAACTAGGAAACCTTTTGATAAATTTTGCTCATTGAAGAACGGAAACCAGATATTTATGCTCCAAAACTACCTTGAAAATTTTAAATCTCTAGCTCTTTCCGTTCGAAAGTTAGAGTGTTTACTGGCCTGCCATAAAGAATTACTTTTAACCTCGAATTCTCCATTAGTGAATCCAACCAAATCGTTTGCGACAATCAGCCGAGATATTAACCCTTAACCTTCCCTGAAAGTTTGAAGTCTCAATTTTTTTAATTCGAAAGATCCTAGTCGTTTTAGACCATTTTCAGCTCAAAATTAGAAAATTACAGGCATTTGGGCAAACCGATAACACGCTATTTCTCAGAACAAGCGTGCAAAAGTAACGTTCTTTGTTTTGACTAGGGACAGTATGCTCCTTTGTATATTAAGGAGTTTTCGAAAATTATTTTTGAAATAATTAAAAATAATTTTCCCCTAGCAATTGTGATCTGAAGTTAATGTAAGAAGTTGTTCCTAAAAGTAGTGGATATCTTGAAGTAATTAAAAGGGGGTTTATTTCTTGGTAGATGTTTTTTTCAATATCTTAAATATTAAACAGAATAATTCTGCTACACCTCTCTATAAATTTTGATGTTAGAAAATTTCTTGAGCCTAGCCGAATGTTACCCGATACAGCTGTTTCAATCGACATTATAAAAATCAAATTCAATTCCAAATTTGAAAAATTCTTCGAAAAAACCTCTGTATAAAAAGCTTTTTCAAAAAACACGCAGCACATTTTCAAAACAGCGTTTGAGACTCCTACCGATAATCATCAGTCGACTCCTCTGAAAACTAATTAAAACCAATCAATAAAAAATATACAGCGTGTCTAAAAAGCGTATCGGGTATTTGTTTTGGCACTGCATTTGAAACTAAGCGACGAAGGGGAGTGATGTCCGCCATTTTGTTGAGTTTTAGTCACGATGGAGCAACACCCGGAAACGCATTGCGCTTTTTGCGTATAAGCCCATTATTGCAACGGTGATTCAATAGTGGCTTCTCAGAATTCAAATATTCTATTTTGCATAACATGTTGAGATTGTCTCGTCTTGAAGTTTTCTTTCCTTAGTTCGATTACCACGCAATCTCTGGTCTGTGTTCAACGAAAAAATGTTGGCAAGATTTGCGTATGAAAACTTCAGCACTTCAAATGAGAAAATCAGATCTCCCCTCAAACGACGTTCATTGAAAGTTGGCATATTAGCAGCAGTTAACCTATCTGGATATGACGGTCGCTGGGGGAAAAGTCCAAATGCCAAGCGAGTAGCATGACGTTGAACATCCTCCGAAAGTTTCCGGACACGCACTAAAACCAGGCACCACACTTGTCAAGGATACTCAAGCATGGGTCTGACATTAGTTTCATAAAGCTTGATACAAGCTGGGAATGAGACTCTCAAAAATGACCTCCTCAGTAGGTAAACAAGACTATTTGTACGTTTACACACCCGCAAAATATGCTCAGACTACGACAAGTCACTTGTTACCGTCACTCCAAGATCGTTGTAGGATGACACCACTTTGAGCATAATATTGTTAATTGTAAATAAATGCTGAGAATTTGCTCTACCTATGCGCAAAACAACACATTTATTTGTATTTAACGGAATCATCCAAGTAGAATACCATTCGGAGATGGAGTTGAGGTCACTCTGGAGTGTGGTGAGTACGTTAGTGGGTTTGCATATACTTTTATGTCACCCGCGAAAAAAGCCTTTTTGTTAGAGATGTGTCTTAATGAATCGTTCTGGTATACAAGGAAAAGAACTGGAAGAAAGGACGGAGCCCTGGGGCACTCCGCTAGATATAGGCCTGATACTAGAGTAAGAATTTCCAACCCTCACCATGAACTGTCGCTTTTTCAGATAGTCCTCCAGCGACGAATTCATCATTTCACGTATGCTGCAATGCTCAAGTTTTTGCAGAAGCCTTCTTGTTGGAACTTTGTCGAAAGCCTTGACGAAATCTAGGTACACCACGTCTGTTGGTATTCTAGAGTCCAGAGCTCGGGACCAATCATCTTAACATCCCAACAGGTTGGTTGTTGTAGACTTGCCCTTAACAAATACATGTTTTTCGGGAGGAATCACTTTTTATCTAGAGAGAAAGTCAGTTCCTCAACCATAATTGATTCCATGACCTCAAGTGGTATGGATTGCAAGCTAATTGGTCTGTTATTTTGGGGATTTAGTTTGTCGCCACTTTTGAATATAGGGGTAACAGATGCTAACTTCCAAGGTGTAGACACTCTAGATGTACTGAGTGATGCAACCATTATCATTGAAAGAGGAGTACAACAGTTTTTGGCGTGCTGTTGGAGGAGCAGGGGTTCATCAAGTCCAGTCCAGGTGAAGAGTTTTTATTTATTTGGAGCAGCTGATTCTTAACCTTATCAGGTGTGATGGTGATGTGTTTTATATTATACCTGACTCGGAAAATATTTCAGTGAAAATTTCTGCTGTTTCAACTTCAGATGTACTAATTTGCCCAGTTCATCCCAAAAGGAGAGACTGATGCCAGTTCGTCAATGTTGGATTTTGTAGGCATGCAACTGTAAATCTTTAGTGAGAATTCGCTGAAGAGTGCCTGTTAAAATGTCCAATCCTTATGTCCGATGGCGAATTGACGTCTCTGGACTTTCTGTCACACTCTCGAACTTCACCATTTTGATAATAATTTTTAACAATCAGGACGCGTTATTCTACCGTGTAATGCTCCTTGTTTACTAACTCTCATCTGTCAACTTTCGATCTGTTACATCATAATCATGTGACATTATGACTGTCAAACATGGCGCGCAATTCAAATCTTGCTCTCTTATTGAAACACCCTTTATAAATGATCCCTGGTCATTCCTCGTGAGAAATAATGATCCAATTCCACGAATTAATCCAAATAACATTTTCATCTCTATTGAATTTACCACGTAATTTTCTAACAGTTTGGAAATAAGTTTTCATTTCCCAGTTTTGTTGAAGAGTAAATTCGTTAATGTCAAATAGTAAACTAACTTTCTGTCAAAACACGAATGGCACTCGAAATAACCACTATTTCATAATGCAAACTCTAGATGGCCCACCCTTTATTTTAAAGGATTGCCAGAACATAGGCACAACCAGAAAGAAGTGAATTTTCGATTAAATTTAAAAATTACGGAATACTTGAATGAGCGGTTTGCTTATTCTGAATAATATGCAAGACAGAAAATCATGATCGGATTTCGTTGGTTCCGAAAACTTTCGCGGTGGAGTGGATTCAGAACTAGACATGCGCGCTAATTTCACATTTTTTATGAAAAGTGTTGTTGGAAAACTGAATCTAATCATTCGGAACGCACATTATGTTGACTTAATTCAGCTTGGCTATTCCGAAAATATGAAAATATAAATATTTGCTCTGAACTGAATTGAATGAATTGCTGTTCCGTATCTAACAACCTCTATCCTATACAATGTGATTTTTTATTTCTGTCAACAATATATTGTTATTAAAGATTACATCGATGAAATATGTTAAGTAATTTGTCTGATTCGATAAAGCCACGAAAAATATTTAATCTTTTATCAGCGATAAAAGTATTGATCTCGAAAGATGCTATTTAAAATAATAACTACTGAATAATTGAACGCGTTTTGAATTGTATGTTTTCCTCTACCAAGCCTAATTATGTCGTTGTTTTGCTGTAGGATTCCTAAATCTGAAAGATCTAGCATCGAGATGTCACAATCCAGATACAATTATTCGTCACCGGGGAATAACTGGGGTGAGTAAAGATAAAATTGGAAACTTTAAATATCAAAACAGGTTTAATTTGTTAGTCTCCTCCAATTTTAATTTCAAAAAATTTTATTCAAAAACTTTTAGAATTAAATTAATGCTTATATTTAATAGAGGTATAAAATCAAAACTCATTATACAATATCAACTAGAATTAAAAAAATCCTAACAAATATAAATTGTCAATTATATTCAATAAATAAATAAATATTTGAATGTTTCGTTTCAAGCATGCGCATCTGAACTCTTCAGACAGCTTTGCCGGTGACAACATATTTTGTTTCTGATCTTATATTTATGAAAACTAAATCTTTTTTCAAAAATACACAACATAATTTTAAGAACTTCTCCAAAACTAATTTATTTGAAATATTTAATATATTTAAATAAGTTACTTCAAAAACTTTCAAAACATGTAGCACATCCTCAAAAAACAATTAGAATTCAGATAAGGTTAGCCCAACTTCACAACAGATTAAACCTGTTTTGATATTCAGAGTTTGTAATAATCCTTCTATCAAGTAAAAAACCGCTTCTTATTATTTTATAAAATTGGAAAATATTTCTTCATCAACAATTTGAAACCTAACTTTTTTTCTCTCGTTTAAGTTTACACTTCTTTGCTTGTTATTAATCCTAGTAATTAAGTATTGCTATTCTTCATTTATATCTGCAGACTTCATAATAATTCGCCTATTACTGAGTGTGAATTTTTGATTAAACGTCATAAAATTGTTCACTTTCATCACAACCCATTGATTGCTTCTGGACAATAACTTTTTAATTCTTCCCCCACGTTTCACCCTTCAGACAGAACCAATTTTAATTTGTTTATGCGATTATTTAACCAAATTTCATAAAATTATTTCTAGTATTTAGGATTAAACCAAAATAGAGAAACAAATATTTTACATCTGTATGATTTCAAATATTTGAATTTTGAGTAAATATCAAACCAGTTCACCAGATTCATTCGTTAATTTTAATCGTTTACAAAAATAAATCGTTTCTACAGCCCTCGGATAATTTTTTGTTCTAGATGAGGAGGAGTAAAAATGTTTTTTCAGGAGAAAAATCGGCTGCTATTGCGCTATTCCATTAAACAACATTCAGTAAAAGACAAACATTGCAAATCTGTCTAAGGTATCTCAATCGACAGTTCTAAGAATGAGCCAAAAACCAACCCGTTGAAGCTGCTCGGAAGTGTCATTATGGTAGATCTGGCTCTGAAATACAGAAGAGTAAGCCACTGTGAAATCACAAACAAATTTCAAGAGGCAGGTTGGTCTGTATCTGTGGAAAGGATACGAAAAAATTTGGATGGCATGGAGTCTAAAACCAATTTTTCTCTTGAAGACTTAAAGACATTAAGTGTTTGAAAATGATTTTCTTTATACTACACAATCTTTATTGAACATTCTCAGGTTGGATTTAGTGACGAAGCGAATTTTCAAATACCACAAGGAAAATACCATACAGACTGTGTAGTGAAAAGAGTTAAGCTGTGATTATATGGTCGATAATCAGTAGGAGGGTTCGGGAACCCATACCACAGATCAACGAATGGTTTGGCAATGCGCGTAAAATTTTCATGCAAGATTGGTCGCCTTGCCTTGCCAGCATAAAAAATACCTCTTTTACATGGGCTGGGACCTCTCCTGATATGTACCAAATCGATAATGTCTGGAAGTGCCTAAGACAGGAATTGGCAAAAAGAAAATAACAAACAGGGTGCAGTTGATAGATGGAATAATATATCAAAATAATGAATCGAAGAAAAGTTAAGCTGCATAAATAACCAGAAGAGTGGATGATGCACTATTGAAAGCGAGAGACGATTTGACCAAATATTAATAACACTAGCCGACAAAAATTTTTTTTTTGGTTCTAACATAAAGCTGAATAGCATATTATGGAAGAATGGACGTATTCAAATACGAAAATGAGAAAAAAAAGTTGTTACACGTAAGATTTTCTTGCCACATTGATAGAACCACATTTAATGTTACAATATCTGATGTGTTTTTGAAAAAAATTTTTTCAGAAATTTTTAACCCTATACATCGACTTTATTTAGTTTTACACCTCCTTAACGTACCTAACATTCAAGAAAAACACAAGGATTAAAAATTTTGACTTAAAAATACTAATTAAATTCTATTTTTTTCCTTTTATGAAGGATCATAACTTCTTTGTTCAAAAACCAGCAGTAATCACCCATCATGGCTGGATTCCATCGTCCTTGATAGCGATTTTCCATTGTCCTAACGTCTTGGTGGAATCTTTCACCTTGCTCGTTACTGACAGCTCCCAAATTTTCACAAAAAAAAATACAAATCTGAATGGAGGAAATTAATTTTTAATGACATTCGGGCACCAAGCGATTTGTAGGCATCTAACTAACTAACTAACTGTTGGTGGTTTACATCCATATTGTTGCTCAAAAATCCTCTTACTACACTAACAAATGAGTTCCATGCTCTGAGTTACTGCTCGGTAAGCTTCTCTGTAAAATTAACGTCGTCCAGTAATTTTCTGATATGTGGTCCAATAAAAATGCTTCCCTTTAATTTGGCATCACTTAAGTTGGGAAAGACTCGTTTTAAGTATTTGAATTCATCACCATCTTCATTCATAGCCTTCACTAAGTTTTTCATCAGCCCAAGTTTAATGTGAAGAGGAGGCAGAAGCACAATTTTGGGGTCTACAAGAGGTCTTAACTTAACATTTTGAGATCCCGATTGAAATACACTTCTTTCTGAGCAAATTTTTTTTATATAATACTGATTTACTTCACGACTGTCCCATAGACAAAGAAAACAGCAATATTTTGTACATCCTCCCTGAAGTCCAACTAAAATTCCTTTAACTTTTAAGTCCTACATATTTGCCATTTATACATGTTGTAGTTTCTTTTACCCAAAAGACTCCGCATATTTTCATACCTTTCATCGTCACTGAATGGGCAACTGGTGTAAATAGGTTTTCGAATTTTCATTATGCAATAAACACCGCTTTTAAACTGTATTTAGACGAATCTATAAATAAACGTCACTCAGAGGGGGAATGCTCAATATCAAGTTCCTGCATTAAACCATCAATATCATTACATGCACACACCGAATTTTCCATACTGTAGAATGTAGAAAACGGAGCATTTATTTTTCTGAAATTCTTATTTTCGTTTCTTCGCCTAATAAGTTCAATTCCTTAAGACGGGAACCAAGAATTTCTGATTGTTACTGATAGCCCCAAAGCACTTACTTAATCATTTAACTCACTTTTAACAATTAAATGTGGCCCGTCGGAACTGGGATCTGGAGTAAAAGTAGGGTCGGTGCAATGTTCTTCGGAGCTGCCTGATGATGTCTCCAGTATCTTCCAAAACAACATTTTGAGGGTTTGAAGGTGCGATCGGCACTGGTAAATCTGCATTATGAGGAACAGGTCGTATTGCAGACTGCAAATTTGAATAGTCGATCTTGTGCTTTCCCTTTTTGGAATAACCTTCAGTTTTTTCAGGTAAAAAGAGCAATCGCCTAAATGATGAGTGGGTTCTTACCCACTCACCATAGGGACTGCAAAAGGCGTGCTTTCCCATTCATCCACTGCACCAATGATACGCTACAACTGACACAGCACTCATGGGGAGCCCACTGCTTGTCTTGATCTCCAATTAAAACACCAAAATTTTGGAAGTATGCATTTTGACATTTTCAGAAAATGGCCTGGTAATTTCACCATGAAATATCCACAAATCTAACAAAATTTGTCAGGAGAGATTTTGCAACTGCGTCTATCTCGACAATTTCGCCCTTAAAGCACTTTCTTATCTACACGCAGATGCTTCTTAGTAAATCATTTATAAGTACTCGAGTTGTCAAGATATATTGCATAAACATTCATTATTGTTCTTATACATTAAACTCCTTAGTTCCATCTTTGTTGGATCTTCATAAATGAGAAATTAAACTTCGAATGGACATATGTATTTCACTAGGCCAAAAACGGATTTTTCAAACTTACGAATTTGTTTCTGAGATTACAAATTTCAAGTCTGTAATTTTTATTTCGAAAGTAAGAAAACTAACAAACGATTTCACACTTCTACGCTTGGTAAATCATTTCTAAGTGCTCGGGTTGTCACGAGATATTACATAAACATTCATTATTGTTCTTGTACGTCTAACTTCTTATTTCCAATTTTGTTGGATTTTTAATTTTATTCATGAGGAATGAAATTTCTGTGGGCATATTTCACTAGACTATTCATTTTTCAAATTCATCAATTTGATCCCAAGTTTGCAAATTTCAAGCCAGTAAATTGTTTCTTTGATGGGATTCATTCTTCGCCCATCGATCTGCATTGTTACATATTGGCAAGAAAGAGTCAAAAAAAAATTGATTATATATAAACCTTCCTACACATTCCATATCTTAGATTTTTTAAGATTAAATTTGTTGAGGTTTCGTAGAATTGATACGTTTTTCTACGGAATAGCCTAATTTTATGAATGGTGCTCAGTCAGCTGACCACGTTTATTAAAGTTCTCTTCCAAACAGGATATATGGTGATTGAATGTATGCAATTATATTTTTATTGATTGTTCTTATTCCGCACGCAAAGAATATTTTATTCTTTTTCTGGAAAATGTGAAATATTTTTTTTAAGAAAAATAAAAAGATCCTTTTCGGTTCTATGTGGAACATTTTTTGGTGATGAAATTTGTTATTTCTGAATATCCAATAGAAACAGGCTGTCTTGGATGATGTTTTCTGGAAGATCACGGTTAATTTCATATATTTTCTTTTGATTTCTTATCGGTTAACTGCCACATACATTCTGCCAAGAAAGTACCGGGAATTATCGGCGGGGCAATGAGGCAGGTAAAAATTTTTTTTCCTAGGTTGGTACCACTGTCCTTAATTACTATGCCAAGCTTGAGCGGGATCTGTCAACTAGTGTGTTTGCAACAGCTGATTAAGTCAGTCGATGTCAGAGTGCGTGCCGATTTTTACTATGGGTGATTACGTTGAGCAAAGAATTTGTTTAAAGTTTTGTGTTGCAAATGAATTTTCGTGTGCGGATGCATTGAAAATGTTGCAAAAGAACTTTGGTGATAATGCTTTATCGAAAACTCGTGCATATCAGTGGTACAGAGCCTTCAAGGACGGTCATGAAGTGGTCGCCCATCGACGGCTTGGATCGAAGATAACGTCGATAAAATTAAGGAAAGGGTGCTGGAAAACCGTCGTACCAGCTTGAGAGAGATAGCACATGATCTTAAGATATCCTACGAGTCCGCACGTACGATTTTGATTGATATTTTGGGCATGAGAAAGGTGGCCGCACGACTCGTACCGAAAGACCTGAATTTTCTTCAAAAACGTCATCGCGAACAGGTTGCTTCAGACAAGCTGGATCGCTGTAATTCCGATTCTACATTCATGGAACGCATTATAACTGGTGATGAGACCTGGGTCTACGAGTACGATATTTAAACAAGCCAGCAATCATTGGAATGGGTGGCAAAAAATGAGCCGAAACCGAAAAAACCACGCCAAAGCCGCTCGAAAATGAAGGTGATGCTCATTGTTTTTTTCGATATCCGTGGCGTGGTGCACTACGAATTCGTTCCAGAGGGTCAGACGGTAAACAAGGAGTATTACCTAGGCGTTATGAAACGTTTGCGTGAGCGTATCCGTAAGAAGCGGCCAAATTTGCGAACAACTCAAGGATTTTGCATGACGATAACGCGCCTTCTCACCGAGCTACGATTGTGACTGACTTTCTCGCCAAAAACTCAACAAACGTGCTTCAGCAACCACCATATTCGCCGGATTTGGCTCCCTGCGACTTTTTCCTCTTCCCAAAACTAAAATTGCCCCTTCGTGGCACCCGTTTTGAGTCGATTGAAGCCATAAAACAAAATTCGGCGCGAGAGCTAAAGTCCATCCCGGAAAGCGCCTATAAAAAATGTTTCGATAATTGGAAGTGCCGTTGGCATAGATGTATTGGAGCAAATGGAGCCTATTTTGAAGACGACCCAATAAATTTTGACGATTAAATGTAAAAATGTTGTTTTAATTGAAAATTCCCGGTACTTTCTTGACAGAGTAGTATACAGGATGACTCAGGGGTGCGTGAATGGTCCATAACTTCGTTTCTATTCAAGCTATCGACTTGATTTTTTCCAAACGATGGTTGGTACAATCCGCACATCCTGGAAATATTCTCATCCACATACAGGATGTCCGAAAGTGAAATACATACATAGGTTCGGTTTTTTTAATGGCAACCCCCTATTTTTCATTAATCTTTGGATTTGCCACTTAATTTTCGATAAAACGCACCCGGGTTTCATTGACTTATCTGCATTAGTTTCTGACCTATGTCAATTTATATTTCGAAATAGCGTCGTGCGTAGACCTACAGAAAAAGTCATAACTTCGGAACCGTTCAACAGAATTCAATGATCTTTTTCCAGTCGATTCCTTAAGGTTCTGTGCATCTTTTGAAATAGGCGTAAATTTGATGTTGGTGACCTAACGCCTACTACATCGTTTGTTAAATGACAAATAACAAATTGAATTAACTCGATTTTTTCAAATGCAAACACTCTGTATTGTATTACACCATCGCATGACATTTCATAAGAGCTTTTCGTCGATAAGAGGTTTATGGGATCTACTTCGTGAAATTCGTGAAATAAATTCCAAAATAAGAAATGTGGATTGTTTTAGTAGAATCTAGTAGAACGTTGTCGTAAAATCGGAAATATCTATACAAAATAATTTTAAAAAATGTTTTCGAAATTGTAAGAGCAGTGTTTGAAGAATAGTGGTAATAGAAACAGGAGAATATCAAGAAGCAAACAATTATAGTAACAAGAACATGAAGAGGTGAATAACAGAAAACTATGTGAAAAAAATGTTTCTTATAAAAGCTCAAACAGGTCACCAATCTTGTGAACATGTGTTGCATCTTGGGCGTCCACTTCAATGCCTTTTGGCCACGTTTTCCATTTCTCAATTATGATGGGTGATCCCCCATCATTTCACTAATCAGAAGGAAATCTGATATCTGACCTGTTTGAGCATTTATAGGAAGGCCTTCCTAAAAAATTTTTTTCACATGGTTTTCTGTTTATATGATAGATGAATTATGTTGAACGGTTCCGAAGTTATGACTTTTTCTGTGGGTCTACGCACGACGCTATTTCGAAACATAAATTGACATAGGTCAAAAATTAATGCGGATAAGTCAATGAAACCTGGTGTATTTTATCGACAGTTAAGTGGCAAATCCAAAGATGTATGCAAAATAGGGGGTTGCTATTTTAAAAAACCGAACCATATAATGTATTTCATTTTCGGACATCCTGTATGTGGATGAAAATATTTTCAGGATGTGCAGATCGTACCAACTATCGTTGGGAAAAAACAATCAAGTCGATAGCTGGAATAGAAACGAAGTTATGGACCATTTACGCACCCCTTGGTCACCCTGTATGTGTGGCAGTCATGTTCAAGTGTGGCGTACCCAGCGAGGGGCAGGGGGGGCAGCTGGTCCCCCTGGAAGCAGAAAAATTAATCGTTATTACATTTTGTTGCTGGAATATATTACAATTCTTGAAATAACTATTTTAATAATAAAAAAATTTTGTATAGAGTAGTCCGTTACTTTATGATAGATCATTTTAGTTATAATAGAAAAACGAAATCACCAAAAGATGATTGAAGAAAACAAACAAATATGGTCGTGGATTATTTCTTGTATCATATTTTGTGGAACTCATGATTTGCCACTTAGATGAAAGGGAGGAGATGAGGGGGTTTTCTTTGACCTTTTAAATTTGAGAATTGATTGTGGTGATCTGAAACTAGAGCATCAATTGGATAGATGTCGAAAAAATGCAGTCTACACTTCACCGAAAATTCAGAATGAAATTATAGGATTATGTGGTGAAATTGTCAAAGAAAGAATTATTGATGACTGTAAACAAGCAAAAGCTTACGCTGTAATGGCCGATGAAATAGCAGATATCGCTGGAAAAGAACAGCTTTCAATCGGATTGCGGTTTTATGATGAGAATCAACAAAAAATCAGAGAGTAAGTTGAAGACTTTGTTGAGCTGAAATCTCAAGATGCTTTAGTTGATCATAGTATTTCAGCAGAGAATTGTGTTGGATTTGGATTTGACGGATGTTTTACGATGGCTGAAAAAGAAGGTGGTGTACAGGCCATTTAGAGGAAAAAGTACAATAAATCTCTATTTTTTCATTGCTCAAATCACAAACTAAATCTTATGGTCAGTGATGCTAGCAAACTACCGAAAATAAGAAATTTAATTGCTTGATTGCAACTATTAAGGATACAATATCCTTCTTTCGTGAGTCACCAACCCGCAGGACTTTGGCTCCTAATTTATCAAGGCTCTGTGAGACCAAATGGTCTGAGAAATACAAGAGCATCAGAAAGTTCTCAAACAGCTTTCATGAAATCATCAATGCGCTAGAATATCTCTCCATCGAAGGAAACTATGCTACAAGAAAATTTGCCTATCAATTGCACTGTGTGGTAACTAAACCAATTTTCATTATGGGTCACGTTTGCAAAGTACGATTTTGGAACCCGTTGTGAACGTTCTACAAGGTAAAAATATGGATTTGATTATGGTGAGGAAACACATTGGTGAAACCCTTGATGTTATCGAGAAGGATCGACAAGAAATTGAACATGCTCCTGAGGAAATACTTATAAAATCACATGATATCGCGGAGAAAATCGGCATTTAGTTAAGAGTTCCACGAATTGTTAAAAAGCAAATACACAGAAGTAATCCGCCATCTGAGACTGCGATTGAACAATGGAGACGATCGTTGATTATCCCTCATCTTGACTCTTCCCACACGACAATACACCTGCTTTTCCCATCTTCATCCTTCATGCTAAAAAGTACTTCAAAATATTTGGAAAAAAACCCAAAATCATTCATGGAATTTTTTATATTGGGTGATATCTGTGCAGAATTATATCTGTGGTATGATCTGTGGAAAAAGAAAGATTTAACAGGGGACAAATTAAAGGATATTGAAGTGGCTGCTTTTTTGGAGGAGGCTAATATTTTTTTTTCTTGCAACAAGGCATGCACTCCTCATTTTAAGAGCTTTCCCATCCACTACGGCTACTGTTGAATGATCTTTCAGTACCCTTCGAAGTGTAAAAACCGGGCTGAAAAGTACAAAGGTAGAGGACAGATTGACTGGGTTGAGCTTGATGAACGTCCCTCGTTCATTCTATAAGGAAAATCAGGACTGGATTGAAACGAGAGTTTTGAACAAATTTTCTACAAACCAAGAAAAAAGATAAAAGTATAAGGCATGTAACTAGAATACATTTTTTTCAAGCAAATAATTGTAATAACTTAGTTGATGAAGCACTTTTATAATTATACATATTTTTCTAAAAATTTTGGTTTCATTCACCTGCGAAAAAAAAATTCTGTGATAAAATGTTCCCGACTATGGTTTGCCCTCCCCTATAAAATGAAACAGTGTTTCTGAGACATTCTATTCAATATAATTTTAAAATGATTTTAAAGGATTTTTCTGATTAAATTTGTAGAGGTCCGGATAATTGATCCACTTGTTGTCTGTAATATTTGAAACGAAAACCTTCAAAGTAATTTTCAATTTAAATATATTTTTGTAAGTCCTTTCTTCTGTTTAAATAAGTTTCAACTTTGAAAACATCCAATATCGGGATCTATAAGGCTTAATTTTAGGAAATATTATTTATTTTTATTAAAATTTGAATATCAAAACAGATTCAATCTGTCAGTTTTCCACAATTTTAATTTACAAAATTTTTTTTATCAAAGAAATTTTGGATTTAAATTAATGTCTTATAAGCACGGCTTATATTTAATAGACGTATAAAATCAAAATTCAATATACAATATCAAATGGAATAAATAAACCAACATATATAAATTGTCAATTAAAATCGATAAATAAATATTTAAAGGAGACAAAATTTTGTTTCTGGTCTTACTATTATGAACATCAATTCCTTTTCAAAAATATAAACCAAAATTTGATATATATATATATATATATATATATATATATATATATATATATATATATATATATATTTGAATAAGTTAACTCAAAAATCTCTCAAAACATGCATTATATCTACATAGTAAGATCAAAAACAAAATTTTGTCTCCTTCAAATATTTATTTATTAATTTTAATTCAACATTTTATATTTCTAGGTTGATTTATTTCATTTGATATTGTATATTGAATTTTGATTTTATACGTCTATTAAATATAAGCCGTGCTTAGAAGACATTAATATAATTCTAAAAGTTTTTTGAATAAAAATTTTTTTTTTCAAATTAAAATTGTAGAAGACTGACAGATTAAATCTGTTTTGATATTCAAATTTTGTTATATTCCTTTCATCAAGTAAAAAGCCTTTTCCGATTTTATTTTATCATTTTTATTGATTCTATATATGGAATCGATTCTTTGGAATCATCTCCCATTGAAATGAAATGTGATGTAATTAATGTGAAGTATTCATTGTATTTCTATTTCAGGTTATCCTCTTTATTTATGCGATTGCTGTCCTTACGGATATCATATCGATTTGGATTTCGTTCGATATTGCGAGTCCATCAGCAAAGATGCAGATCGTACGGGTTCCATCAAAAGAAGAAGGGACAGAAGAAGACAGAGGAAGTCCATGGAGGTGTTACTGGGTCTGGATTCCATAGCAGATCATTATGAGGTGAGTTTGCATATTTTGCCAAAAGTTAAAGGTGAACTTCTGATTCGTTGATTTATATAAAATACAGTATTGCGTGAATTAATATAAACATTGATGCATTTCCGCATTTTATTCAGATGGTTACACTAATGTAATGAATTTTACATTTTCTATACAGAACACTTTTATTCTGTGTTAAGTAACTGTTGAAATATTAATGTCACTTATTTAGGATTGAATTTCAAACAAACATTCATTTGATGCTTATTTATCTTGCAAGTGTCCTTTTTAATGCTCCTGTTAAAATTTGAGAAAATATAGATTTACTCTAATAAATATTTCATATTGGTTTCTACAAAATACAAAAGTCATAAATATTGCTTATCAATAAAATTACTACCAACACAATAACTGTATCATATCGTCCAATTATACAGTCCAACCGGATATTTCCGTAAGTATGAGTTTTTCCAGAAAACACCGAGACAGGTCAATTTTCGTTTCGAAGAAGATATCTGTTGATTGCATATTCCTGGGTGTACGGTCATCCCCCTAATCGGAGTGTAACTCCATGAAGAATCTCAAATAATAGTAATATTTTATTAATCCTTCAAGGGATAATAACATATGTATAGAACAAGTCAAAAAAAATTCCTGAGATATCATCAACGAACAAAATCAATCTAACAGATTGGAATATAATGAGCTGATGGTCAGTTGATTGAATGAGCAGATTTCTCAAATTCACTGGAAGGTTGTCAATAAATTACAGAAATAAGAGTGGTCCCAAAACAGAGTCTTGGGGAATTCCTAAGTTCAGATTATAGTCACTGGAAAAAGTGTTCTGAATCTTGAACGACGCAGTTCTATCCTGAGAAAAGTACGAATCCAGTCCAAAAACGTGCCCCTAAATCCCAAATTATAGCATTTATCTAAAGAAACTGATCAGCGAGACTATAAACGCTCGTGGCAGATCAAAAAATAATCCCGCGACTTGGCAACAGTGGTGGTGTGACACATAGTTTGGAAGATTCAGCAAGTCTGTTATTGAATATGCTGAAAAATTTATGTTTCGCGTTCGTTTCAGAGTAAAAAATTCTGGATACAAAGCATTAAGTGGTCAAGTTTCTGAACAAACAGATATTCAGACGTTGAAATGGTTCATCATTTGATTCTAGGCAATAATTATATCCTCAGTCAATGTTTTTATTAACATTTTCTAGCACTTCAAGTGTAGTCAAAGGATCAACAGTAACAACAAACTTGTAAACTGCCATAATTGAATTCTTGATAGATCCAATATGTTCTTAAAGCTTGGTTTTCAGAGGGCCAGTAGCTGTCAGTCAGTTACTGTTCAACAGCTACTAGGTCCTTGAAAACATAGTTAGGCCAGTAGTCGACCAGTAACTGACAGTCGGCTCCTTTAAAATATTTTGATTTCTCTGACCACTGTCCACTGACCGTCTCCCAGTCCTACCAAGACAGCTACTGGGATGATACTCGCTCCATGTGAATGTAACTAGACAAACAAGAATCAGTGCAGACAGGCCGTTTATGCGTGGACACTATCGGATTTATCAGATCTTCATTTGAGTATTTGAAAAAGGACACGTCAGTACTGGTAACATGGAGCTATCAATTGGGGTCTTCCAGCCAGACCAGTAGTTAGAACACATCGGGAAAGTAATGGTGATGTGTAGATAGCAGAATGGACAGTTGATAACCACTGGGCCGTCAAGAACTGGCCCTGTAAAAACCAGGCTTAAGACTTGTCAAGGTTTCTTCACTTCAATTCTATACTTTTTGGATACTGAAAATACTTACAACCGTTTATTTGTGGTTTGGAGTACTGCATTCCGTTTCTTCTCTGCTCTCCTAGAATAATTTTAGTCATCATGGCTCACATGACTGCACGGATAGTAGGAATATTCTCTCTCTATTTCAAAAATGATAAAAATGCTAATCAAACGGCGAGAATTTTCAACGAACGAAAAGGCAAAATATCAGCTATTCGGTTGTGATTAATTTAGTTTACAAATTCCTGCTAACTGAACCTGAAAAGCATCACAGTGTTATTGATGAAGCCGCCGAAGTTTCTTGCACACATCGACTTGGATTCTTCGTCAAGCACCAGAAAGATGAACTTCAGGATCTTGAAAAAGTATAATTTCTTCATCTTGTGCAAAAACTCAATGATGATGATCCTGATCGGCGATTACAATTTTGAGAACAGATAAGTGAGAAGAATACGAATTATCCTAATTTTTCATATCGAGTATCTTCCTCTGATGAATGCCCATTTTTTCTCATACACCGTACCCAGAAAAATAAATTGTCTGGGCTGGAATATTAGCATCGTGGGTCGTTTTTCTTCCTGACAATTTAACAATTTTATCTTACCTTAATCTACTCCAAGATCCCATCTACCCACGCAGTGTTGAGATTCTAAAAAATGATGACAGAAAACGTATTTTTCTAACAAGATGTTGCCCGCATTGCTGTGCAGCCCAGGACATGAAATTCTGAATCATCATTTTCCCGAGAACTGTATTGGAAGGCGAGGTCCTATTGAGTAGCCTCCAAGATGTCCAGATTTGACACCCCTAGACAGTTTCTTAACGTTATTCAAAGAGTCTGGCCTTTAAGACAGCATATACTTGCCAGAGAATAGTGTTGGCAGGTAATGAAATAATTACAGAATGTGGGAGAAAATGACGAATAAAGATAATATTACCGTTAGACAAGTTGAACACTAAATAAAATTATAAAGAATGTTTCCACAATTTGAGATAATAAATTGTAGAAATATTCTATATAATTTTATTTAATTGAAAAGAATTTTCATCATCTCAATATCAAACAGAGTTATTCTGTTATACCTCGCTACAAATTTTGATTCTATAAAATTTCCTCAGAACTTTTTAAAATCAAAGTAAATTAGTGCCTAAGGAACACTGTTTCTTTATGATAGACATATACAGGTTGTCCCAGAAATCAACGTCAAGCCGGAACTGGGTGACGAGGCAACTCGTTCCGGTTATCAGAGAAATTTTAAAAAAATCTATGTGGCATGCTTTCAAAATGATAGGTATTTAAAAAAAATTCTAAAAATTCTACACACTGTGACGGTCTTTTTACTCTTGTTGCCACAAATCTTCACTTTCTCCAAATATTTTTTTTTGTTATGTAACCCTGAATTGTATCTCTGATCTGTTATCAAAAATTCAAAACCAGCTGCTCCAGCTTGGATGAAAAAGAGACATTTTTCCAAAAAAAAAAATTTCAAAATAAGTTGAAACTCACTACTGAAAAAAAATTACTACGCGAGTTTAGCGAGTAGTGACGGTAAAATTTGGAGCATTTAGTAAGGAATTCAAAGTGGTATAACACTTCTTGCTGAATTTTTTTCTTTGGAAATAATCCTGTTTTTAACAAATTTATCTACCTTAGATAAAAATTATTCTAATGTGCCATTTTAAGGTGCGTTAGAAATTAAATTCAGTGAATTTCTTAAGTTTTCAATCAAATTAAGATTTTCAAGGAAGTTCCACTGAACATTCACGGCAACATGTGGTACCAACAAAATGGCTGCCCAGCACATTATGTCGCCACAGAGAATTCCTCAATCAAGAATGCCCCGATAGGTGGATTAAGCGGGGTGGTACGATTTTGTGGCCTGCCTGTTCACCCAATTTGAACCCAATAGACTTCTTTTACTGGGCTACGATAAAGGAGAAAGTGTATTCCAAACCAATCCAAGATTTGGACGAGCTACGCCGAAGATTTGCAGAAGCCGCTGAAGACATCGCATCAAGAAGATACTTCCTTGAAAATCTTAATTTAATTGAAAACTTAAGAAATTCACTGAATTTTATTTCAAACGCACGTTAAAATGGCACATTTGACTAATTTTTAACTAAGGTAGATAAATTTGTTAAAAACGGAATTATTTCCAAAGAAAAAATTGTCTGCAATTTTACCAAGTGTTGTACCCTTTTGGAATCCTTACCAAATGCGCCAAATTTTGACGTCACTTGCCAAACTTACGTAAAACAATTTTTTTTCAGTACAGTCAGTTTGAATTGGGCAAAATTTTTTTCGGAAAATGTCTCTTTTGCATCCAAGCTGGAGCAGCTGGTTTTGAAATTTTGATAACAGTTTAGAGAAGCATTATTCAAGAAAACACAACAAAAAACTATTTGGCAAAAGTGAAGATTGCTGGTAACAGGAGTAAAAAGACCGTCATAGGGTGTAGAATTTCTAATTTTTTTTTGACTGCCTATCATTTTGAAAGCATGCCACATAGATTTTTTTATATTTTTCTGATAACCAGTACGACTTGCCTTGTCAACAAGTTCTGGCTTGACGTTGATTTCTGGGACACCATGCTGGTTAACACTAATTACACAGTATTAAAAGGAGATAAAAGAATCCAATAAAAACTCCGAATAAAAATTGACTTGTTTCGGCGTTTATCGGAAAAACTCGTAGTTGCGGAAATTTTTTGCTGAACTGTTTAATGCGGGGTACCCTGTATCTCTATGTATCGGGTGTTTTTTTTAGAGTGATAGAACTTTAAATTGAAATGAAACACATTTAAATCAAGATAGAGGCTAATTTTTTTTTATTTGAAAGATAATTTTAGGACATTTATGTTTTAAAAATAATTTTCGGCATACGACCAGACCAATTTTGGACAACTTTTTCGAGTAATTCAGCTCTTATTTCATCCATAACACGAATTATGTTGTCTTCCAAAGCGTCTATTTTTTCTGGTTTATCAGCATAAACCAATGACTTGACATAACCAAAGAAAATAATCCAGTGGAGTTATCTCGCATGATCTTGGAGCCCAATTAATTGGACCATTTCTCGAAATAATGTTATCGCCAAATCTTTCATTAAATCAATTATAACGGTAGCAGCATGAGGTGTAGCACCATCTTGTTGGAACCAAAACACATCTGGGTCGATACCATTCAAATTTTGAAACAAATAATCATTGATCATCGATCTGTAATGAGCACCATTCACTGTAACATTAGCTCCAGCATCGTTTTTGAAGAAAAATGGACCGATGATGCCTCCAGAGTGTAAAGCACACCATTCAGTGCATTTTTCAGGATGCTGCTGGAACCTGCAGAACTTCTTGAAGATTGTTTTCACTCCATATACGGCAATTTTGCTTGCTTACATGGCCGTTCAACCAGAAATGAGCTTTATCAATTAACATAATTTCACGATAAAAAAGTGGATCAACTTCAAGCTGTCCTAGGGCCCAATCAGCAAACAAACGACACTTATTATGGTCAAGTGGCTTTAGTTCTTGAACCAGTTGGATCTTGTATGGGTGTAGACCAGATCTTTACGCAAAATTTTCCATGTGGTGGATGCGCACCACAACTCCATGTGGTGGATGTTCACAACTTGTTGTGAACATCGACGAATAGACAAATCTGGATCATCATTAACACTAGGACTTACAGCAGCGATATTTTTTCTGTACGTACAGTTCTTTGTCTTGTTGTTGTTGCATCGAGTAGAGAAAATGTTGTCCGAAATTTATCGATAATTCGACGAATAAGCTGCTCTGATGGACGATTATGTAAACCATAAATATCACGAAGTGCTCTATAAGTTTGGCGAATAGAACACTGATTTTGAAAATAAATTTCAACAATTTGTAAACGTTGTTGCGGCGTGAGTCTTTCCATGATAATTTGTCAATGCTTACTGAACAGAAATGTCAAAACAACATGGCTTCTTCCTTCTGTCAAATCACAGTTATCCGTATCGAAAGTTCTATCACTCTAAAAAAACACCCGATACATCAGTTTGCTCCCTGTTATTAGTTTCAGTAGTTCGACCGGCAATTCATCAGGACCTGGGGCTTTATTGTTCTTTACTAACTTAATAGCATACCCTACTTCTTCTGAGGTTATTCTTTACAACTTATGGTCATGAGGTTAAGAGTGCAATTAATCCGAATTCGATATGGCAATGAATGCTTCCAAATTCAGGTTCATACATCGATGTTCTCATTTCATTAAAATAAATGTAATAACATCCGGTAAAGTTGATTTTTAGACAACAAAATATATTACTCATAACAAAAAGTCCAAATGCATCATATAAAGGCTGTACCATAATGAATAGATAATCCTGAAACACTGTATAGAAGAGCGTTGATTTGATTTTAACATCGATTCCTTGTGTCAGTGGAATGAATGAATTTTTATCACTAATGCGTTGTTTTTTATCATCAGGTACAGATTAAGAGAAGGAATTATCGAATCTTCAATATTTTGTTATTGAGTCGAATATGCTCCTTCTGTATACTAGTAACAATAACTTCTCATTTACATAAGTTATGAAGATACATTGTACCATTTTGAAATCTGCATGAAAGGTCACATATTTTTTTTCACCATGACATAAACAAAATGTCCGAAAAAATAGCAAGATATTTAAAGAAAAAGACTAACCGTAACATTTCATTTAAAACACGAAACACGTTAGGAAATTTAATAAGAAATAATGAAAATTTGATCCATAAAAACAAAAAGTCTGGAGTCTATAGGTTAAACTGCGGTACTTGCCCATGTGTATACGTTGGCCAGACAGGTAGATCTTTGGGCACTAGGATACGTGAACACCAGAAAGCATATCTTGGAAAAAACGGAAATTCAACATATGCTGACCGTCTTTTGGAGACAGGACATGATTTTGACAATAACTACAAAATCTTACACCTAGAAAACAAGAACCTCAGGTTGAACTACCTAGAAACCCTCGAAATTAACAGATACAAAAAAACAGATTCTCCTACACGACCAGACGGACCTCAATAAATCCCCCTTACTTAACCTTTTCTGAAACTTTGTGTAATAATAAGAAAACAAATTACTGTCAATTCCCACTACCTTTTTTTCTGTACATTTTGAATATTTAAAGAACTCAATCTCAAATATGTATTGACATGACCTGATGTTGTCATGACGAAACAATTGTTGTGAAATTAAATAAATTAGCGGAAATTAAGTTGTTTTACTTTAACCTTTTGAAATCATTATTCTGAAAAAAAAGATATTTCTGTCGGGGATAGATTTTGTTTTGTATTTTTTTTTCAGAACGCCCAATAGCTCTTTTATACTGTTTCAGGATTATCCATTCATTCTGGGACACCCTGTATAGGCGCACTGCTTTGTGAAAGTGAAATTATCAAATGAAACAATTTTTCAAAAGTATACTAGTTTCTTCCTCAAAAAAATTTGGATTGAAATGATATATGGAAGCTGCACTTAAGTGGTCAAAATGGTTTAAACTTGTAAATTCAATATATTTTCGAAGTGCGGCAATTGCTTTTAAGTGGGTTGTAGAGATCAACACTAAATAAATTCAGTAAAGAATATCATCGGCAAGACTTTAATGGTAAACACTTCCTACGCTCACCAACGAAAAAAACAAGCGAATTCAATTATGTAAATAATGAGAGACCAATTATATGTAGCAGTTTCCATGGAGGTGGAGTTCACTCCTACCCTTATTATTTTTTCCAGGAAAAATTGAAACATTTAAGTGGGTTCTGTTGTGAAAAGAAACCCTCTTCTTTTACAATGGCGAATATACAACAAAAACAAGATTTATCCTAAATAGAGGATGTTTTTGAGAACTTCATAACGGCAAAATGAGAGGTGTACGAGGAGTGTCCGAAAAGTATCCGACCTGCTTTCATATATCCGCCTTAAGTGCTATTTTTCGTCGTTTGGGTCGTGGCATCCTTTGAAGTAGTCCCCATTTGATTGAACCACATACTCCAAGCGGTGCCTCCAGATCTGAAAGTTTCAAGTCTCTAGCTCTTTCGTAAAGTTAGAGTGTTTGCAGTCGGACCAGTTAGACAGTTTCTTTTGACCTCGTATTCGTCATCAGCTAGTCAAACCTATCGATTTTTGATTGTCTCGGTCTTTACTTGACGGAGATTCATCTTCAATATAAGAAAAATGTTAACTTCCGCTATTTTATTGATTTACACGACAATTGTTTCGTCATACCATGACGAAACAATTCATCAGGTGAGTATTTAAACTGAGTTTAAATACTCACCTGATGAAGTCATGGTATGATGAAACAATTTTCGTGAAAATCAATAAAATAGCGGAAGTTAACATTTGTTTTTCTTATACTATCCGTTTGAGATCATTGTCGGCTTGAAATTCTAAAATTACAGACATTTTGGCAAAACGATAGCACGCTGTTCTCTTGAACAAGCGCGCACTGATTAATATAATTCAAGATATGCAAATCATCTGTTAAAAAGACATTTCCGATGAGAATTGTGAAATATTACATTTTTAAAATGAAAGTCACAGACTTAAACTGGCGAAAATTTTGGAAATCAAGAAAAACAATGAAAAACAAATTCTATTTAACAACTAAATAGGTTCAAACACGTTTTCACTTACCAATTTTTAGTTATATTTTGGAGCTCTATAATAATTGCAGAATATTTTTCTTTATCCCTCTATTTTGCACGTGAACAGCGTGCCTTCGTTTAGCCCAAATGTCTTTAATTTTCGAATCTTGGGCCGAAAATGGTCTTAAACGACTAGGTTGGACTTTTGAAGAATCCAAGCTTAAAAGTAATTATGTCCGGCCGGACCATAAACACGCTAACTTTCGAACGGACATAGCTAGAGCCTTGAAACTTCCAGGGAAGGTTTGAGGTCTAAATGCCGCAGCTAGGTTCTCTTATGGACAAAACATGTTCAATAGTTTCGCAGTTTGGAAATCGTCCATATTTTTCTCAATGTTTTCGAAACAACCGATTCGATCGGTTTAAAGTTCAACACTTGAAAGTACAATAAGAACGCGCATGTTTGAGCAAAATATCGTGAAAATCGTATGATAAGAAGGCTAAAAAAATTATTTTGTGAGAATCGTGGATGATATGATCAGGGCGCAAAGCTGCTGATTTCACGTCAGTGCTTTTTATAAGGTTGTTCGGAAAGTAATTTCTTTTTTTCCCGACAGAGGATTCAATTATATTGTTTCGAATTCAACTTCATACTTGAGCCGCATAATCATCAAATGTTTTGAGAGCTGATACGCAAGTGCCAGAACTGGCAAAATTTCGATCAGGCAATTTTGATGTTGAAGATGCACCACATTCCGTAAGGCCGATTGAAGCTGATAAAAACACGATAAAGGCATTAGTTGCTGCAAATCGGCGAATAACAACACGTGAGATCGGTAAGAGCTTAAATTTATCGAATTAAACTGTTTATGACCATTGCAAGGACTGGGTTTAACCTCGAAGCTCAATATATGGGTTCCCCATGATCTCACGAAGGGAAATTTGTGTCGTCGCGTTGAGGTGTTGTATATAACAATGTTGAACGCAAGAGATCATGGAGCAAAAAAAATTAAACGGCTCCAGCATTTCGAAGGCCCATATCCATCAAAAACAGGTGAATCGTTTTTTTTTTTGAGCACTTCAACAAAAAAGGCCAGAATTAATCAACAGAAAAGGTGTAGTGTTCCACAAAAATAATGCAAGACGTCATACAAGTTTGGTCACTCGCCAAAAGCTTTTACAGCTAAGATGGGATACACTGCCACACCCACCATATTCTCCAGATCTGGTGCCTTCGGGTTATTATTTGTTCCGTCCGTTGGAAAATTTTTTGGGCGGTAAAACCTTTACTTCAAATGAAGAGGTCAAGAATCACCTGGATCAGTTATTTGCCAGCAAAGACCAAAAATTTTATGAGCGTCGAATCATGCTACTACCAGAAAGATGGCAAAAGGTGTTGGACCACAATGGTAAATATATCATTTAATGAAATATTTACTCATTATACGAGAATTATCTTTCATTTTCCGAAATTACTATCCGAACAACCCAGTACCTTTTTACTCGGAGTTTAGTGTTCAAAATCACATTTTGCATTGTATGTTTGGTTGAAATACTGACCTGACGAAGGTATAGTATACTACTCTGTCAAGAAAGTACCGGGAATTTTCAATTAAAACAACATTTTTACATTTAATCGTCAAAATTTATTGGGTCGCCTTCAAAATAGGCTCCATTTGCTCCAATACATATATGCCAACGGCACTTCCAATTATCGAAACATTTTTTATAGGCGCTTTCCGGGATGGACTTTAGCTCTCGCGCCGAATTTTGTTTTATGGCTTCAATCGACTCAAAACGGGTGCCACGAAGGGGCAATTTTAGTTTTGGGAAGAGGAAAAAGTCGCAGGGAGCCAAATCCGGCGAATACGGTGGTTGCTGAAGCACGTTTGTTGAGTTTTTGGCGAGAAAGTCAGTCACAATCGTAGCTCGGTGAGAAGGCGCGTTATCGTCATGCAAAATCCATGAGTTGTTCGCCCACAAATTTGGCCGCTCCTTACGGATACGCTCACGCAAACGTTTCATAACGCCTAGGTAATACTCCTTGTTTACCGTCTGACCCTCTGGAACGAATTCGTAGTGCACCACGCCACGGATATCGAAGAAAACAATGAGCATCACCTTCATTTTCGAGCGGCTTTGGCGTGGTTTTTTCGGTTTCGGCTCATTTTTTGCCACCCATTCCGATGATTGCTGGCTTGTTTGCATATCGTACTCGTAGACCCAGGTCTCATCACCAGTTATAATGCGTTCGATGAATATAGAATCGGAATTACAGCGATCCAGCATGTCTGAAGCAACCTGTTCACGATGACGTTTTTGAAGAAAATTCAGGTCTTTTGGTACGAGTCGTGCGGCCACCTTTCTCATGCCCAAAATATCAATCAAAATCGTACGTGCGGACTCGTGGGATATCTTAAGATCATGTGCTATCTCTCTCAAGCTGGTACGACGGTTTTCCTTAATTTTATCGACGTTATCTTCGATCGAAGCCGTCGATGGGCGACCACTTAACGACCGTCCTTGAAGGCTCTGTGCTACTGATATGCACGAGTTTTCGATAGAGCATTATCACCAAAGGCCTTTTGCAACATTTTCAATGCATCGGCACACGAAAATTCATTTGCAACACAAAACTTTAAACAAATTCTTTGCTTAACGTAATCACCCATAGTAAAAATCGGCACGCACTCTGACATCGACTGACTGACAGCTGTTGCAAACACACTAGTTGACAGATCCCACTCAAGCTTGGCATAGTAATTAAGGACAGTGGTACCAACCTAGGAAAAAAAATTTTACCTGCCTCATTGCCCCGCCAGATTTAAATCGATAATTCCCGGTACTTTCTTGACAGAATGTATTAAAACAATTATTGTGAAAATATTGATCGCTTTAATTCAAATATTCCAATATTCTCATTATATTCATAAGAATTATCCGTAAAGGTTTTTCACTATTTTCTGATTTATAAAGGAATAAAATAGTGATGCTAATTCGACAAGCTTCTGAAAAACGCCCAATACAATAAAAATCCGAAATCACCAAAAACATATTGTATCAAAAAATCATTTAAATATTTAAACAATCACAACCTTCAGGGGCAAGCGGCAAAATAATGGGAATAATATTGGAGAGAACGAAGTTCATTCAAATGCATTATTCGTTTTTTCAATAAAGAGAGGTTGTTTAATTACGATAGATGTTCAGTTAACCCGTATACACATCACAAATTGATGAATAATTATTGCGAAGCAGGTTCATTTCGCTATTCAAACAGACTGAAGAAATTAATTAGTACCTCCTTTCTATAGTGGTGCATAACACAGCGAAACGTTCACACAAAATTTCCAATTCCAGGTAAGAATTCGAACTGCACTTCTATCCACGTAGTTAAATTATCGTTTCGTCGATAAATGAAGCATTCTTTTTTTCGGCCCTGGCCCCATAATGTTAAATTATTGATATACTGTGAAAATATTCCGACATTCGTAAAAACCGTTGATCTGAAAAATATTTATAGGGAGTAGAAAGCACTGAATCAGTAATTGGTATTTGTGTTTAGTTGACACTAATAATGAAACACATGCTTCTATTTCTAGTTTCTTTTGGTTGGTACTGACGTAAGTATCGTTTATACTCAACATACAATTTTTGGCATTTGAATTCATAACGGATAATCCATTTCGTGGTCCGGATTTCACAGCCCTGCTTCAATGACATATGTCGAACAGAACGGTTATCCGAAGCCTCATAGGTTTAGTTCAAGGTTAGCCATTTAAGAATATGGATCGTTTATCTACTGTTGAACCTGTAGAAATTGTGAAAACTTACTACAAAAACAATGATACTGTAGTAAGTGCGTTTCGTGCATTACGGGCGATTATGGTCGACATAATCGTCCATCTGAACGTACAGTGAAAAAATTCGAAGAGGTTGGATCTGTTACCGTTGTCTTAACGCCCATACATCATAGAAATGCACCTCAACCAAAAATATTTCTATTGTAAGTGAAAGTGTTGAAGGGATCCAAATGTATCAATTCATCGGCGCGCATCTTCGGGACTCTCTCACGTTATGGCGTATTTTGCATCTGAAGTTGCATTTCCATCCTTATAAGGTTCAGTTGACACAAGAACTTAAACCAGCTGACGATAGAATGCGTAGAACATATGCGGATTGGGTGCTTGAACAACAACGTTTAGGAGACGATTTTATGCATCGAATTTTCTTCAGCGACAAAGCACATTTTTCACTCGGTGGCTATGTAAACAAGCGAAATTGTCGCTTCTGGGACAGTGGAAATCCTCATATAACTGCAGAGAGACCGTGACATCCACAAAAAGTCACTGTATGGTGTGCAATTTGGTCTGGTGGAGTGATGAACCCGTACTTCTCTGAAAATGAAAAAGGTTTCATTCAAACCGTCAGTTGTCATCGCTATAGTCAAATGATTTTTTTTTGGCCTGAAATGAATGATATAGAATTGGAAGAGATGTGGTTTCAGCAAGATGTTGGAACAAGCCACACAGTGTGACCCCGTTTTGACTTTATTGCCAAAAAAATCCCAGAACGCATTATTTCTCGTTTCGGCGATGGGAACTGGCCACCAAGATCTTGTGATTTATCGCCTATGGATTTCTTTTGTAGGGTTCTGCGAAGGATCGTGTTCATGCGGATAATCCTCGGACTATTGACGATCTGAAAACCAACATCGGTCAAGTTATTGGTGAGATATTGCATGAAATATGCCGGCGAGTTACCGAAAATTACTTCACAAGGATTGAACCCTGTAAGAGATCACAAGGAGGATATTTAAATGGTGTTGTATTCCACACATGATGGCAAAGTCCAAGCATTAAACTGAAATAAAAATTTGATCGATATTCTATACGAAAGAGTGTTTTATTTACTTTTACTTTCGGACGCACAAAATGGATAACCCTGTAGTGGTAGAAAGAAATGCTGAAAGGCACTAACGTGTAGTCGGAAGCTTTCACAAGCTTGTTAACCAATCCATCTCCCCTGAAAATTTCAAATCTGTGAATTACCCGTTAAAGAAGCTACGTATGATGAATAAAAATGGAAAAATCTGCGTTCTGTCATCCGAAAATAGAATAAACTTCATTTTTCGCAATTTTAAAACTGTTCTTCTGTAGAAACGGAAATTCTCATGAAAATAAAAAAGGCATAGTTAAAAGGCTTCATCCTTCTCCCTTCGATCTGCTTCGTTACATATGTTTTTCATACTCTTCGCCGAAATCAGATGAGAAAACTATTCGAAAAATTCACGATATTATGCATGAGCCTTCGTATCGTTATTTCACATCTAAATACTAAATTTGAACTAGATCGAATTTGTACTTTCTAAAATATTTGAAGAATTAAATTTCAAATAGGAATTACTCGAAAAGTATTGAAGCTGATCCTGTTCATTTTTGAACGAAACTGATATATTTATACTCTAAACCTACCCTGAAAATTTCAAGTCTCTAGGTCTTTTCGGTCGGAAATGAGCATTTTGGCTTCCACTCCGGATGGAAACCCTTCAAGTGAATAACTGCGAAACCATTAGACAGATGTTACGTATCACTTACTTGGTGTGCTAGCTATGTTTACGCTACAATTATAATATAAAAAAAGAATTGTAAACTTCTACCTCTCAAATCGACATTGTTCCATAAAAATTGTTGCCCTAGACCCCGTTCCTGAAAGTAGACTGCCAATTTATGTGTTATATAATTTGTATATTGAGAATCTGAAGGACCTCTCAAAAAGAGATAGTCTATGAGCAGTAGGGGTTAAAAACCTCTACTACAGGTGTTGAGGTTATGAACATCAGAACTGGAATTTACCTTTCTGTAAAGATACGATATTTTACGGGAAAATAAGATACAATTGTAGCAAACCAGAGCTGCCAATTTACCAATACCATAGATGAATCTCAAACATGTGTTCTGCATCTTCTGTATTGAATTCAAAATCACCTGATTCAAACATGAATGAAGTAAATGAGAGAAGTAGTTGGTTGATATTTGATTGATTCGATTTTTACTTGATGGTAACTCATTTCAATTAAAAAAAAATATATATATATATATATTAGGAGTACAAATAAGTTTCCGCCGTTTTTTAACACAAATTGTTTATGAATCATTCCTAATGATTTTAAACGATGTGAGACTGCTTGCTGAGTGACTTCTAATGTTAGAGCAAGTTCTTTTTGTCTTTGAGATGAATCTTCCTCCAATAATTCCTGCAATTCTGCATCCTTGTAAATTTTTGGCCTTCCACTGCGATCTTTGTCTTCTACGTCAAAATCACCGTTTTTAAACTTTTGAAACCACTCTCGACACGTTCTCTCACTCAAAGCACCCTCACCATATGCTTCTACGAGCAATTGATGCGCCTCAGCAGCAGATTTCTTTAAATTAAAGAAGTAAACTAATATTTCCCGCGAATGACGCTTACTTGGCTCAAATTTTGACATTTTCAACTTATAAAAATTATATTTTACCAATATAAAATCGATGATATTAATAGGTTATGTTGTTCTTGAATGTCCAAACTATTTTTTTAAGCCGGTTATCATCTGCGAAAGCTAACGGAAACTCCGTGCCGCGCCATCTACAATAAAACGGCGGAAACTTATTTGTACTCCTAATGAGACAGTAATTTATTTCCACAAAAATGTTTGTACTACTACAACAATTGTTGAGACAGTACAATAGAAGCCACATCAATTGTTGTATTAGTACAAACATTTTTGTGGAAATAAATTACTGTCTCATATATATTTTTTTAATTAGAAGTAGTTGAATTTGGACACCACCACAGCATCAAAAATTGTCTTCTCAACCTCAATAGGCAACGAACTGCGGTAGAGACAGATCAATCGCAAGATAATCAATGAACTGGGAATGCAACCAGCAATGTATGACCTATATCGGAAACCTGGATTCCAGTATTAATCACAGGTTACCTACTGACTTAACAACAAGAACCTCATCACCACCAATAACTAAATGTACAGTTTCACTTGGGCGTACGCAGCGAGAGGCAGGGGGGCCGCTGCCCCTCCCTGGAAGCAAAAAAATTAATCGTTATTAAATTTTGATGCTGGTATACATCACAATTCTCGAAATAACTATTTTATTAATAAAAAAAAAAAATTAGATAGAGATAGAGTAGAATTTTTGTGTCTAGTTATTCTTCACCTCTTCATGTAGCTGTGGGGACATCTAAAATGATTGAAGAATACGATGGCTACCATGAAAATGACATTGGTGGTTATGTTGGTCATGCCCTTAAATTGCCATCAGAGAAGAAGAAGGATTTGCTTACGCATCCTTGGGTCCCACCATCAAATTATTTTGGTTCTGATGCCAGCGCCTTCCATTTGAAAAGAAAATTAAACCGCCGCTGGTTAGATCAATATACTCCTTGGTTGGTCTACTCAAGTCGTTTGAAAGGTGCTTTATGTATGCACTGTGTTCATTATCCCCCTAGTATTGCTGCAGTTAAAGGAGTTTTGGGGTCATTCATGCTAAGGTCATACACACGAAGTTTAAAGATATACATGAAGATTGTAGAAAACACGTCGGCAGTCACTACCACAAAATTTCAACAGCTGCTGCAAAAGCATTCCTCGAAAATGTTCCAGTTGATGTACAGTTGCAAAGTGGTCACCAAAAGATGATTGAAGAAAACAAACAAATATTTTCATCAATTATAATATTTTGTGGAACTCATGATTTGCCACTTAGAGGCAAGGAAGGAGATGAGGGGGTTTTCTTTGACCTTTTAAATTTGAGAATTGACTGTGGTGATCTGAAGCTAAAGCATCAATTGGATAGATGTCGAAAAAATGCAGTCTACACTTCACCAAAAATTCAGAATGAAATTATCGGATTATGTGATGAAGTTGTCAAAGAAAGAATTATTGATGACTGAAAACAAGCAAAAGCTTTCGCTGTAATGGCCGATGAAACAGCAGATATCGCTGTAAAAGAACAGCTTTCTATCGGATTGCGGTTTTATGATGAGAATCAACAAAAAATCAGAGAGGAATTCGTAGGCTTTTTTGAGCTGAAATCTCAAGATGCCCACACAATCGCTAGCACAATTCATAGTTTCTCAGTTGATCAAAATCTTTCAGCAGAGAATTGTGTTGGATTTGGATTTGACGGATGTTCTACGATGGCTGGAAAAGAAGGTGGTGTACAGGCCATTTGGAGGAAAAAGTACAATAAATGTTTATTTTTTCACGGCTCAAGCTACGAACTAAATCTTGTGCTCAATGATGGTAGCAAACTACAGAAAATAAGAAACTTGATTGTTTGATTTCAACTCTTAAGTATAGAATATCCTTCTTTCGGAGTCGCCAAACCTTGAAACTACGAAATACTTGATAAATAGTAGAAATTATCGAAGCTAAAACAAAATGGTCAAAACAAAATGACGTTTATATATATCAGGTGATTTTTTTAAAGTGATAGAAATTTCGATAGGGATAACTGTGATTTGACAGAAGGAAGAATCCATGTTGTTTTGACATTTCTGTTCAGTAAGCATTGAAAAATTATCGTGGAGAGTTTCACGTCGCAACAACGTTTACAAATTGTTGAAATTTATTTTCAAAATCAGTGTTCTATTCGCCAAACTTATAGAGCACTTCGTGAAATTTATGGTTTACGTATCGTCCATCAGAGCAGCTTATTCGTCGAACTATCGATAGATTTCGGACAATATTTTCTCTACTCGATGCAACAACAAGACAAAGAACTGTACGTACAGAAGAAAATATCGCTGCTGCAGTCATAGTGTTAATGATGATCCAGATTTGTCTAATCGTCGACGTTTACAACAAATTAGACTGTGCATCCACCACATGAAAAATTTTGCGTAAAGATCTTGGTCTACACCCATACAAGATCCAACTGGTTCAAGAACTAAGCCACTTGACCATAATAAGCGTCGTTTGTTTGCTGATTGGGCCCTAGAACAGCGTGAAGTTGATCCACTTTTTTATCGTAAAATTGTGTTTAGTGATGAGGCTCATTTCTGGTTGAACGGCTATGTAAACAAGCAAAATTGCCGTATATGGACTGAAAACAATCCTCAAGAATTTCTGCAGGTTCCATTGCATCCTGAAAAATGCTCTGTATAGTGCGCTTTATACACTGGAGGCATCAACGGTCCATATTTTTTTTAAAACGATGCTGGAGCTAATATTACAGTGAATGGTGCTCGTTACAGATCGATGATCAATGATTATTTATTTCAAAATTTGAATGGTATCGATCCAGAAGTGTTTTGGTTCCAACAAGATGGTGCTACACCTCATGCTGCTACCGTAACAATTGATTTATTGAAAGAAAGATTTGGCGATAACATTATTTCGAGAAATGATCCAATTAATTGGCCCACAAGATCATGCGACATAACTCCACTGGATTATGTCAAGTCATTGGTTTATGCTGATAAACCAGCAACAATAGACGCTTTTGAAGCCAACATAACTCGTGTTATTGATGGAATAAGGCCTGAATTACTCGAAAAAGTGGTCCAAAATTGGTCTGGTCGAATGCGGTTCATCAGAGCTAATCGTGGTGGACATATACCGGAAATTATTTTTAAAACATAAAGGTCACAACATTATTTTTCAAATCAAAAAAATTTGGCTTCAATCTTAATTTAAATGTGTTTTATTTTTTTATTTTACTACTAGGCTCCATTTGCTCCAATACATCTATGCCAACGGCACTTCCAATCATCGAAACATTTTTTATAGGCGCTTTCCGGGATGGACTTTAGCTCTCGCGCCGAATTTTGTTTTATGGCTTCAATCGACTCAAAACGGGTGCCACGAAGAGGCAATTTTAGTTTTGGGAAGAGGAAAAAGTCGCAGGGAGCCAAATCCGGCGAATACGGTGGTTGCTGAAGCACGTTTGTTGAGTTTTTGGCGAGAAAGTCAGTCACAATCGTAGCTCGGTGAGAAGGCGCGTTATCGTCTTGCAAAATCCATGAGTTGTTCGCCCACAAATTTGGTCGCTTCTTACGGATACGCTCACGCAAACGTTTCATAACGCCTAGGTAATACTCCTTGTTTACCGTCTGACCCTCTGGAACGAATTCGTAGTGCACCACGCCACGGATATCGAAGAAAACAATGAGCATCACCTTCATTTTCGAGCGGCTTTGGCGTGGTTTTTTCGGTTTCGGCTCATTTTTTGCCACCCATTCCGATGATTGCTGGCTGGTTTGCATATCGTACTAGTAGACCCAGGTCTCATCACCAGTTATAATGCGTTCCATGAATGTAGAATCGGAATTACAGCGATCCAGCATGTCTGAAGCAACCTGTTCGCGATGACGTTTTTGAAGAAAATTCAGGTCTTTCGGTACGAGTCGTGCGGCCACCTTTCTCATGCCCAAAATATCAATCAAAATCGTACGTGCGGACTCGTGGGATATCTTAAGCTGGTACGACGGTTTTCCAGCACCCTTTCCTTAATTTTATCGACGTTATCTTCGATCGAAGCCGTCGATGGGCGACCACTTCACGACCGTCCTTGAAGGCTCTGTACCACTGATATGCACGAGTTTTCGATAGAGCATTATCACCAAAGGCCTTTTGCAACATTTTCAATGCATCGGCACACGAAAATTCATTTGCAACACAAAACTTTAAACAAATTCTTTGCTCAACGTAATCACCCATAGTAAAAATCGGCACGCACTCTGACATCGACTGACTTAATCAGCTGTTGCAAACACACTAGTTTACAGATCCCGCTCAAGCTTGGCATAGTAATTAAGGACAGTGGTACCAACCTAGGAAAAAAAAATTTTACCTGTCTCGTTGCCCCGCCAGATTTAAATCGATAATTCCCGGTACTTTCTTGACAGAATGTATTTCACCAAAAATATTTATCATCTCGACCGATTCATGAAAATACATTTGTTTTTAAGCCTATGTATTGACAAAGGCTGTATAAATTATTCAAAACAAATTTATTTATTTTTTGTTGACATAAATACATTAATTTTATTCATTGTTGGTTAATGTCAGAATGGCTATTGTCGATATTCAACATGAGATTATCTTTTAACGACGGTCTCATTATCCTGAACTGAATGCCTTGCACCCCATCGACAGCAGATTTTGCATTGTAATTGGTATAGTATAGTATATTGCAAACTTTCAGTGCAGCCGTTTACAATATAAGCCACCAAACATATTTTCATATAAAACTGTCTGAAATTATTTATTATCCACAAGAATGTAAACAAAAAATAGAATCTTCTAACCATTTTGTTATCATAAAATTTGAAAGTGTTACCCAAATATCGATAATTATCTTGGGTATTACCAGTGAGAAAACAATTTAGGGATGACCATTTAAAACTGAAAAGATCATTATCTCTCACTTTTTCCTAGAAACAACCGGAACCAATATCACCAATCATAGAGGCCGAGAATCGCCTGCTTCAGAAGCAAGACAGCTTCGATAACGTCATCGACGATTTTGAAAAAACATTTCAAAGATCAAACAACACACTGTGCAACAATCTACCAGATGTTACTGCAGTTTCAGGTGAGATTTCATGTGGAGTGTTCAAAGTGAAAAAGAAGTGAATATAATAAAATGATGAGATCTTGTAAGTACACAACCTTATTTATGGAAGAAATATTTTAATTCTTACACTCAAAAGGAAAATGAAAAAATTTTCTATACAGGGCTTCATTTTCCTTATTGATTTTATCATAACTATTTACATCAAGAAAATATTTACATTTTTTCTGTTAATCACAATCTTTAAAATTTATGATAGATTGGGCCGTTGCTTGGTAGAAATCAGTTGTAATTGTCATTATAAAATAAAACACTTGTTTACATTTTCTACTTTATTTTTGGTATTGACGTACGTTTCGTCTTTGCTAGAAAGACTTCATCAGAATACCTGATCAGGTATTCTGATGAAGTCTTTCTAGCAAAGACGAAACGTACGTCAATACCAAAAATAAAGTAGAAAATGTAAACAAGTGTTTTATTTTATAATGACAATCACAATCTTTCAGTTTATTATGAAAAATAAACAAATAAAATAAAAATTTTCAGGCAATATTTTCAAATTTACCATGAACGAATAAAATTAAAGATAAATTGAAACGAGTATCCATTTATTCTAACAAATAAATAAAATAATTAAATTAAATTTGTAGAATTCACCTCGAGAACGAGTAGCAGAGACTATTTTTTATGTAATCATCCTAATTTTTCCTTAATCGATACTTAAGACATGAAGATGGTACCGGTTTTCACTTCTTTTAGTGAGACATTTTACATAGCATATAAAAACTGATAAAATCTTACATGTTGTTACGTTGATTGCTCCTCGAAAAATGACTTTTCAAATTTTAAATCCCTGAAATTTATCCCTTAGAACAAGTTTCCAGAAATCACTATGTTTCACCACCAAAACTTCAAAGTTAACATATTTTATGTAACTGTAGACTATTGAAGTTGTCTGAAGATAAGGTCTGCGTAGAAATTGCAGTACCGCAAAAAATGTGTAAACTTTGGATTTTTTGATAGTCAATCATATTATTAGGAGTACAAATAAGTTTCCGCCGTTTTTTAACACAAATGTTTATGAATCATTCCTAATGATTTTGAACGATGTGAGACTGCTTGCTGAGCGACTTCTAATGTTAGAGCAAGTTCTTTTTGTGTTTGAGATGAATTTTCCTCCAATAATTCCTCCAATTCTGCATTCTCGTAAATTTTTGGCCTTCCACTGCGATCTTTGTCTTCTACGTCGAAATCACCGTTTTTAAACTTTTGAAACCACTCTCGACACGTTCTCTCACTCAAAGCACCCTTACCATTTGCTTCTACGAGCAATTGATGCGTCTCAGCAGCAGATTTCTTTAAATTAAATAAGTAAACTAATATTTCCCGCAAATGACGCTTACTTGGCTCAAATTTTGACATTTTCAACTTATAAAAATTATATTTTACCAATATAAAATCAATGAAAATAATAGGTTATGTTGTTCTTGAATGTCCAAACAATTTTTTGAGCCGGTTATCATCTGCGAAAGCTAACCGAAACTCCGTGCCGCGCCATCTACAATAAAACGGCGGAAACTTATTTGTACTCCTAATATTTTCTAAAAACTTTTAAGTATAGTCAACTACCAAGTATTAACTGCCGAAACAATTCAATATTCATCTCTCAGGCAGAATTAGAGTATGAATATTGTATAATACCACGGGAAAAACCACGAAAGAGGAAAATCAGGGCTTTGGAGACTCCCTGTCTTAGGGTACTATAAGGTCAACGCTCCGTGGGCACTGAGCCGGAAATGTCTGATGAAATATTTTCAAGTTTCATAACACAGATTGAAAATATTAAGGGTAGAAATGCTAAAAACTTTTGCCCATTTTAGTTCCCTATTTCGAGCTGTCAGAAAAAAAGCTCATGTTCCGGGAGAACAGAAACGAGAATGAAAACAATACGTACGATATCTAATTATCAATACCTAATTATTAATCATAAAAATCGGGATTAATTTTGCGAAAATGGCGAACCTTGATTTGGTTCCAAAAATTTAAAAAAATAGGTACTCGATAATTTTTGTGGGAGTACAAATTAATTCGGTCCGTTTTTGAAGCTCAAAAAATGCATTTATATTCCGGCCGTTTTTCTCGTAATACACGGTTCAAACCAAGTAATAGCAGTCTGTACCGATCACCCGTAATGGAATCAACAGGTTTCAGCAGCTTTTAGGCCCCATTGGTCACACTAGATAGATATACAGTATAACTTTCGAACCATAAATGTTCAGCTTTGGTGTTAATTTTTAGGTTGGTCGGGCAGAGCGTAGTTTTTTTTTGTGTTGTCGTAGAAGATCCACTTTTCATCACCAGTCACTAGCCGGTGTAAAAAACCCTTTCTTTTTTACCTTTGATTACTTTTGAAGCACCTGCCCACAAGAAACTAATCGCCTTTCCAGATCTCTTGGTTTCAAGTCATAAGAAACTCAATTGCCTTACTTTTCAATCAGATCCATAGATGTCAAACGTGCAGACACTGCTTGTTGGATCACCACCAACGTATGTGCAGACTCGTCTTACATTAGACTCTGATCTTCATCGAGCAATGTCTGTAATTCATCGTCTTTGATTTTTTGAAAAAGGTTGGAAAGGTCTAAACGGTGAAATCACCACTTTTGAAGAGCCCGCCATTCTCTACATAACGTGTCAGTTGGAGTATTGTCAAAGTTAACTCCCAAAAGCAAACGCTGAGTTTCAACTGCACTTTTTTTCAATTAAAACAAAAAATTTGAACTTCTCGTTAATGCAGTTTAGTTATATTTCATTGAGTCGGTCTTTACTTGGAGGAAACTCATTTTAATTAAAAAATATATAGGAGACAGTGCTTTATTTCAACAAAAATAAAATGTTTAGTTATTATAAAATTTGACATTTTCAACAATGAAAGTCAAAACAAGTCAAACTGGATGTTATTGGCAGATATCCAATCAGCTGTTCCTATTTCAAATTTCAATATTTTTAGAGCCATCTTTTGATAACGGGCCGACTTTTTTTGTACTTATGGTTGAAAAAAAATCCAATTTTAACATTTATAATATCTTGTCCAAATTCCAAAATAGATCTTGTTGTATTTTTTTGATTAGAGAAGATATGTAGAACCTGCTTCGAGTACTAAAAATCCAATTTGTCTGCAAAATTAATTGTTAGAAAATCTATACTGAAACGTGAAAATTAAAATAAAAAAATTGTCTTTCTTCAAGAAAATGAATCAAACCCAAAAGTAGGAACAAAATTATTTTATCGGTATCATCGCTTTTGTTGAGAACATGAGAGAATACTTAATTAAATTTGGGTACCCAAATAGAAATGTGAATTGTAATAATTTATTTAAATATGAGTATCTATACATAACTCTTACTAAAAATTTATATTATATACATGTATAGAACTAAAGAGTCCTTGTCAAGCAGCTTATAAAGGGTCTTTCAATGGGAACGCCCCATTTTGAAAATGACATTACTCACGCCTAGCACCATTATTTATTTGTGACATTGACAGTTGTATTTGTCAATGTCTACCATTTAATTATGGAAAGGTACATACTCCAATAACGTTTACAAAGAATCCAAATTCATTACGAAAAATCGCGATCTATCACTATAACTTTACGTGATTTAACTGCAATATAAATAATATCATAACTAATGCTATCGATTGTACTTTATAACGAAATTCAATAATTTTAAAATGAAGAATGTGTTTTATTCACAGATAAAATAGGGCGCTGTTAATGAAAGACCCTTTACATCATAATCTCTTTCAATACATTTCAATTTGAGGGAATTAGTATATACAGGTTTCGAAATTTCGATTTCCAGCGGCTAAAATCAAATGTTCTCCGGAAAACAGAAAAAATGTTTTTGTAGAGAAAGCAGAGGTAAATGAAATGTTTACCAGAGATTTGTTGAACATAAGAAATTCTGACCTTGGTTTGATATATCCTTAATATTTTGGGACTTCTTTAGTGTTGCCGCTTCATTTCAAACTCCACCCTTACATGATGGATTTTTATCAAGTTTTATCAATTTGTGAAAAAATTTAACATTGGGTTGTTCGGAAAGTAATTTCGTTTTTTCTTTGGGAAAATGAAAGACAATTTTCGTATAGTGAATAAAAATTTTATTGAATTATATATTGGCCATTCTGACCCAACACTTTTTGGCATCTTTCTGGTAGTAGCATGATTCCACGCTCATAAAATTTTTGGTCTTTGCTGGCAAATAACTGATCCAGGTGATTCTTGACCTCTTCATTTGAAGTAAAGGTTTTACCATCCAAAAAATTTTGCAATGGTCGGAACAAATAATAATCCGAAGGCGCCAGATCTGAAGAATATGGTGAGTGTGGCAGTGTATCCCATTCAACTTGTGACCAATATTGTATGAGATCTCGCATTATCTTGGTGGAACACTACACCTTTTCCGTTGATTAATTCTGGCATTTTCTGTTGAAGTGCACCATTAAGTTTGTCCAGCTGATGTCAGTAGACTTCCGAATTAGTTGTTGTGTTATTCAGTAAAAGTTCGAATAAAAACGATTCCCCTAAAATCCCACTAAACAGACAGCATCAGCTTTTTCTGATGGATATTGACTTTCGAAATCCTTTGAGCCGGTTCATCTTTTTTGCTCTATGATCTCTTACGTTTGATATTGTTGTATACAAACCATTTTTTGTCTCCAGTAATAATGCGCTTCAAAAATGGATCATTTTTATGAAGTTTGAGAAGCGAATAACAGACGTCAATGGGACGACACAAATTTCTCTCCGTGAGAACATGGGAAACCCATATATCGAGCTTTTAGATTAAACCCAGGCCTTTCAAGTGGTCATAAATAGTTGAATTCGATAAATTCAACGTTTCGCCTATCTTACCTGTTGCTATTCGCAGATTTGCATCAACGAATGCCTTTATAGTGTCTTTGTAAGCTTCAACCGGCCTTCCGGAACGTGGTCCATCTTCGACATCAAAATTGCCGGATCGAAATTTTAAAAACCAGTTCTGGCACTGGCGTACTGTCCACACATCTTCTCCATACGTATTGGTTAATTTGTTTCTGGCTTGAATAGCATTTTCACCTTTTATATATTAAAAAGTAAAATATAACAGAAATGCTGCTCACTGCTCTCCATATTTGAAAGGGTACCAACCAAAAACTACAGCGTGGAATTAATTGAATTTTTTCACACACAAGCCTTGCTATATCAGGTTTCAAAACATTTAATGATTATGCGGCTCAAGTGTAAGGTTGGGTTCGAAAAAATACAATTAAATCCTCCGTCGGAAAAAACAAAAGTAGTTTCCGAACAACCTTATACAAATGACTCTTCAGAATCGTCAAATGAAAATATACTTTCATCTTTTCGACGGTTTATCTACCAAGAAGCATTCGTTGTAAACAATACAAATTTATAAAACTCTCTAAAAGAATCCATGACCAGATGAAATTTGCCCATTGAACTTTTACTTCGGATAGAGTGACTGATTGGAGGTATGCAGCACAAATTAGCAGCTACTACATATTTGATAATAATAAATAAACGAGTAGTAAAATATTCAGTATTTATGCAAACACAATCAACAATTAGGAGAAAATAGTAGACGTGCCTAAGAAATCTACATTCCAGCTAATTGAACTGAAATTTATCGAAAAAGATTAGCTATCGTCATGATCAATTCCCATTTTAAAATTATAATATACAGGAAATAAAATGAAGTCATGAAAACAAACCATTTTTTTTACGAAAAAAGTCAAGTCAATCGTACAAACGAAACTAGTACTTGGAGCGACTACACCTAGTACAAAAAAAATTATTACAAATATTGTAAGTACATAGTTAAATTCCGCCAATTTCTTACTTTTTATTTGTCAAATGTCTACCTAAACACGCTAACTGTAAAACAAGTGGTTCAACGCAAAATTTTTGTTGTTGTTTAATGATAATTGTTAATTAGTAAATTCACACTAAGGGTTGAAAATTGGGGATGAAAATTAATGATATCATTTCTCGCGAATTGTTTTTGAGGATGTGCTATATGATTTTGAGAATTTTTGAAGTAACTTTTTCAAATATTTAAACATATTAAATATCTCAAATAAATTAGGTTTGGAGAAGCTCCTAAAATTATGTTGTGTATTTTTGAAAAAGATTTAGTTTTCAAATGTTTGTCAAGAGCAAATCATACGTACCACGTGCCTTTCTGACGAGTTCAGGTGCGTATGATTGGAACGAAACATTCGATATTACATATTGTTAATTTTAATTAATAATTTATTTTTTGGGTTTTTTTATTCCATTTGATATTGTATAATCAATTTCGATTTTTATACGTCTGTTAAATATAAGCAGTGCTTATTTAAGACATTAATTTAATTCTAAAAGTTTTTTTTTTTTAAATTTGAAATTAAAACTGTAGAACACTAACAGATTAAATCTGTTTTAATATTCAAAGTTTATTTTTATTTTGTCAGCACTAGACGTGGATCGGTCGATCTGAATGATGTCATCGTGCCGTTGCAAAGCGATGAATTCCCTCCCATTCTTGGAAAATAGCAGGGAAAGATTCAGTTGAATATTCGTTATAATTTATAACACATAATGAAATTATTCTTGTGCTGAGCGAATGGAACTAAAGCTCCACTAAAGCTTATTAATGCATTATAAATCCTATATTCCGCGAATGATTCTCGTAGCCTGTATAAAATCTTTAGTGTGGGATATGGTAGTGTTATTGCTTGTTTTTATTTGATTTTGTGTAATCGTTTGTCTATAATTGCCTGATTAAAATTATAATTTGAAGCTATTTATTTAATCGTATTGTATCATTTGTCAAAATTTTCCTCTGTCATAGGTATATTAAGTAATCTATACAGTATAATAGTATGCTTTATAGGTTAATTAACATACCAATGAAGCAGGAAACTTTCGACAAAGAATACAAAACGATCAACGAATAGCTTCAAATAATGATAATCCGTCAATTATAGACAATTCCATTAAATAAAATCTAATACAAACAAGCAATAACACTAACATAGTCCATACTCAAAAACTTACATGAAACAGAATACAGGGTGTCCCAACGAAAATTTGACCCCCGCAGAACTCAGAAACGTAGAATTTTCGAAGATTTTAAAAAAGCAGGTCAACTTCTGTTTTGAGAGGGACGGATTTCCATCATGAGTTTGTTCCGAAAAAACCACCCCCATGAAGGTGGCATCAACCCCCAACATTTTCTGAATAAAGAAGAGATGTCGAGTGTTGGTTAGTTTGAAAGTTATTTATATTCTGTGCACAACCGAGTTAAAGTGTTCAAAATCGGTTTACTATTTACGAAATAATGTAATATTCAATTTACCGTCAAATGGTGATGCTCGTTACAGATCGATGATCAATGATTATTTGTTTCAAAGTTTGGATGGTATTGACCCAGAAGTGTTTTGGTTCCAACAAGATGGTGCTACACCTAATGCTGCTACCGTTATAATTGATTTATTAAAAGAAAGATTTGGCGATAACATTATTTCGAAAAATGGTCCAATTAATTGGCCTCCAAGATCATGCGACATAACTCCACTGGATTATTTTCTTTGGGGTTATGTCAAGTCATTGGTGTATGCTGATAAACCAGAAACAATAGACGCTTTGGAAGCCAACATAACTCGTGTTATTGATGAAATAAGGCCTGAATTACTCGAAAAAATAGTCTAAATTTGGTCTGGTCGAATGCTGTTCCACAGAGCTAGTCATGACGGAAATTATTTTTGAAACATAAATATCATAAAAATATATTTCAAATAAAAAAAATTTAAAAAAGAAAGGCCTTTTACTTGATAGAAGAAATATAACAAAATTCGAATATTAAAACAAATTGAAATATGTTTATCTTCTACAATTTTAATTTCAAAAAAATTTTTTATTCAAAAAACTTTTAGAAATAAATTTATGTCTAACAAGCACCGCTTATATTTAATAGACGTATATAATCAAAACTCAATATATAATGTCAAATGGAATAAATAACCCAACAGATATACGAAAGTAATTAAAATTAATAAATAAATATTTAAAGGAGACAAAATTTTGTTTCTGGTCTTACCGTTAAGAACACCAATTGCCTATTAAAAACATGAACACACTTAAATGACTTCTCAAAGAATATAATTTATTTGAAATATTTAATATATTTAAATATTCGAATAAATTATTTCAAAAATCTCTAAAAAAAATGTGCACTATATCTTCAAAAAACAAATATAATTCTAGATAATCCCGTCTTCAGTCTTCTTTTAACATTCCAAATATCAAAATCAAAAACACTTAAAATAATATAAATATTTTGAAAAATTTTTAAAAAATTTTAAAAAATTAGCCTTCTACATATTTAATTCCAAAAGATTATATTCAATGATTATAACTTCTGAAAATAAATTAAAATAATGTCGTATACCACAAAATATTTATATTATTTTATATACCTTCTATCAAGAATTGACCTCTATTTATGTTATTTTATTCATAAAAACACTTAAGCTTCGAAATACAGATCAACTATATAATTCAAGATTGATCTATGTTCTAACAAAATCAAAGAACAGTGTGAGTTATTTTAAGGTTTATTTAAATTCATTGACATTCTATAATGAGATTTATTGAAGCAAAAATATAATTATATATTATATATAAAATAAAATAGAAAGGCCTTTTACTTGATAGAAGAAATATAACAATTTTTTTTTTAAATTTGGCTTCAATCTAAATTCAAATCTGTTTTATTTCAATATAAAGTTCTATCACTTCAAAAGAAACACCTGACATACCGAATAAATCGGAAGATCATTCCAAACAAAAATAGGGGAACACGAAAAATGTTATATAGATAAAATTTGCTGGTAACAGGACATTATTTTGATGATAATTTCAGAATATTACAAATTGAAAATGAAAGTCCTATACTTAATCTTTCGGACACTCTAGAAATCAATAGATACAAATTCTATTGAACGATCAAATAGACCTAAACAGATCAGCCTTGCTTAATATCATTGAATATCATTCAAATGATTTCCCCCTATAATTATAAACTATTTTTCTTGCACCTTTATTTTTTACTGACCCACTTTTTTTGAACTTTTTTTCTGAACTTAAAAACATTTTTTGCATTGTATTCTCAGTTTAAATACTCACTTGATGCAGTCATGGGTATGACGAAATAATTGTTGTGTTAACATTACGAAGTAGCGGAACTTAAAAATTTTAAGGAAATATTTTTTATTTGCGGAAAAAACAACAAGGGTGTCCTAAGAGTCAATAAGAAAATTGAAAATTTCACACAAAGTTGTATTATTTCGTCAACACAGTATAATCTCGTTATCATCATCTGCATGTAATTTTAATTTTTCATGTTTGTTCCACCATTTTTTGTAACTAGAGAAGAAGTACTTATCATAGAAGTTGGTAGTGAAAAAAATTGAATTAGCACAATAATATTTCGAGTTAAGTATGAAACCCGTCATAATTTTTTTGGTGTAAATAATATTTGTACAAAATTTCGAAAATTCCCCTCTTTCTTTAGTTTCGAATAAAACATCTGGGACCGGAAAAAACTAAGACTTTTTTTTTGATGTTCGATTCTTTCAATTAGTTATTTGGGGAATAAAAAAAAAACCGCAACTTTTACCCAGAAGCTTATTATTATTAGGAGTACAAATAAGTTTCCGCCGTTTTATTGTAGATGGCGCGGCACGGAGTTTCGGTTAGCTTTCGCAGATGATAACCGGCTTAAAAAATAGTTTGAACATTCAAGAACAACATAACCTATTAATATCATTGATTTTATATTGGTAAAATATAATTTTTATAAGTTGAAAATGTCAAAATTTGAGCCAAGTAAGCGTCATTTGCGGGAAATATTAGTTTACTTGTTTAATTTAAAGAAATCTGCTGCTGAGGCGCATCAATTGCTCGTAGAAGCATATGGTGAGGGTGCTTTGAGTGAGAGAACGTGTCGAGAGTGGTTTCAAAAGTTTAAAAACGGTGATTTCGACGTAGAAGACAAAGATCGCAGTGGAAGGCCAAAAATTTACGAGGATGCAGAATTTATTAATTCGTTTTTGGGAAATAATTTTTTAATTTAAAGAAACGATCAACCTAAAATCTTTGAAGGATCAGTGTTTTTCCGATTCCTTGAACGAGTTCAATGTGAAACCGCTAGGAAGTTTTTGGAAATATATTTTGCATAATGAATCTCTTTGACTGAAAAGCTTGTGAAATCATTCCAGGTTGCATCAAAGTTGTATAATTATATTATATTAGGAGTACGAATAAGTTTTTGCCGTTTTTTAACACAAATTAAATATTTATTATAGAAGAACGGTAATATAAATTTATTCAAAATATTTCCCATCACTTGCAACCACTTTTTCCCATCTCTCAGGCAGCATTCGAATCCCACGTCTGAAGAACTCCTTGTCTGTTGAGGGTATCCACGAATCAACCCAATTTTTGGTATCCTCATAAGATGTGAACCGCTGCGCCGTCAGAGCATGTGCCATGGACCGGAACAGGTGATAATCGGACGGTGCAATGTCTGGTGAATACGGCGGGTGGGGTAACACTTCCCAATCAAGTGTTTCCAAGTACTTTTTCACGGGAGCCGCAACATGTGGACGAGCATTGTTCAATATCTCTCGGCTTTAATTCGTACGGAACCCAATTTCCTTGTTTATGAATCATTCCTAATGATTTTAAACGATGTGAGACTGCTTGCTGAGTGACTTCTAATGTTAGAGCAAGTTCTTTTTGTGTTTGAGATGAATCTTCCTCCAATAATTCCTCCAATTCTGCATCCTCGTAAATTTTTGGCCTTCCACTGCGACCTTTGTCTTCTACGTCGAAATCACCGTTTTTAAACTATTGAAACCACTCTCGACACGTTCTCTCACTCAAAGCACCCTAACCATATGCTTCTACGAGCAATTGATGCGCCTCAGCAGCAGATTTCTTTGAATTAAAGAAGTAAATTAATATGTCCCGCAAATGACGCTTACTTGGCTCAAATTTTGACAGTTTCAACTTATAAAAATTATATTTTACCAATATAAAATCAATGATATTAATAGGTTATGTTGTTCTTGAATGACCAAACTATTTTTTAAGCCGGTTATCATCTGCGAAAGCTAACCGAAACTCCGTGCCGCGGCATTTACAATAAAACGGCGGAAACTTATTGGTACTCCTAATATAATTAATATATATATTTATATAATATTATAAATAATGATATATTCTTTCAATCGAATAGTTCCTAAGAAAATCTCCGAAAATCGAACGACGGGATTTTTGGTTCGATCTTTTTATTCTAAAACGTAAACTCATTGAATTTTTGAAATATTGTTTTATTACTTCGCAAAATAATAAATCACCTCTGATTAAATAAAATAAAAAAGAAATTTTCTACAATTCATTGAATAACAATTGTTCTACCTGTTTGACCTATATACACCCTAGGGCAATCATTGCAAGTCAGCTTTCAGACTCCATTATTTTATTTTATTAAAATGAATTTCTATCAAGTAAGGACCGATTCGATCAAATTCAAATCACCTTTATGTGCAATTAGCGGTATTTTTATTTTATTCTTTTCAAAATGTAAACTATGAAAATTTCCCTAAAACATTCCAAAGGTTATTCATATGGAACTAATATTTTGTTGTGTAATATGTATTATCTGCCTTTCAGAACAATGTTTTGACCCTCTTTGCATATTGAGCTATTTAATTTACCGAACTAAGCAAAGAATTGATAAAATATTCTGATAGTGCCCTATTATTCCCGAATGATATTCAGATAAGGCTAGTCATAGTAACTAGTTTGATTTTAAATACGTGACAAATTGGTGAGAACTGGTTGTTCCTAGATTGAAGAGGGTTTTTCTTGTTCTTTGCTGATATTAGATCTGTTTAGACACGGTTTCAAACAAAGTTAAATTCATGGAACGTATTTTTCAACATCCTCACGAGTTATCTAATTTTGTTCTTAAGAATATTACATAAGAGAATTTTTGATTCATTTACCTAACCTTGGAGAATTTTCAACGTGTTTTTCGAAATATTCATATGTTATTTTTTTTTTTGTTCAAAAAGATATTTCATACTAGATTTTCAAATTCATTTCTGATTATGCAATCGTTAACAGAATGATGGGGAGTACCCCAAGATTCTTTCTGCTTATTTCTGCATGAACTATAATTACTTTTGTATTGTCCTAAGACTGTCGTATTATGTTCGCTGTTAAAGCCCGCTTCCGGTACTGTGTGCATCGTACGAACCTCAAGAGTGTAGTGGAAGACCACAAATGAATGGAAACAGCTGAGTTCCGCTCGAAACAGAGCTCAACAAGTCGCTCAACCATGAGAAACCCATTGCGTCTGTCACTTTTCCATGTTTCACTTCCATTCTCACAACTCGTGCATTGTTTTGAATCGGTATATTCTTCAGTGTTCCTATACAGTAAAATGAGTGAAAATTACCAATATCCAATACCCCTTTACAATCTGTGTCAATCGATCCTGGTCTTTTTGTATTCTATATTTAACAAACTAGTTCTCAACACTGTATTTGTTGACGTCTTCAATCCCTATATTATATACCATGCAAAGTTTCATACGTGTTATTGTGAATTCTTCGGTGCAGATATCAGGAGTCCCGTTTCCACTGAGGCTCGTACAGCCTTTTCTGGACGTTTGGTGCTGAAGAAGACCCCGCGCAGGGAGAGGGAGTTGGAGTCCTCCCAGGACTTCTGTACATTAACTCCCAAAACCTTCAAGACCATAAGGGAGCAGATGGCCCTTAGCTTAGAGCGCACCAGGCAATTGGAAGAACAAATGAAACAATTACCAGCTCTCAAAGTAAGTGGATAGCTTAAGATTATGATATTTACACTTGAAACATTTCATTGTAATCTTCACTAATGTCTCAGTTAGTCATCAGTCTTATTGCCCTTACAATCCAAGAGTGATACGGGTCTCATTGAATACATTTAGGACCATAATATTTCTTAATTGAGTTCTCTTTGAAGGGGAAGTTCAACAGATTCAGTTTATTAAGTACATTATTTATTTTTCCTTCACGACCAAGTTAATATTAATTGTTATTATATATTGCATATCAAATTACAATAATATTTCTAATGTATTAGCAGTGCATATTATTTATGAAAGAACTGGATGTTTGACAAAATACACATGTCAAAAATTCAATCACAAACCTCTTCTCATTTTAAGGAAGCTAGAAATAAGAGTATAATGCGTATTTAAAACCGGTAGGAAGTGAACACGAAAAAATTGTTAAAGCACTTACTTGACCTAAGAAACTTTGGCGCACGTTCATTAATACCTTTGGTTGGATATCACATTAATGTTAACCGTCTGATGTTTCTCGAAATTTTTCTATTAGTCGAAAAAATCGAGAATTCGAACCAGGATCTTTAGTTGTTTCTTTCGAAAATTATGGTGCGCACAAACGGACGGCAAATGGACAGACAGAATTGAATTCCGCTTCAATTCATCTGTAGGTGCAAAGTAATCAAGGCCGTTTTCGTCTTAAAATACAAACGATACAAAAATTGGCACGAAATAATAGGTGCTTACCTGCAAAAATACCCACAACAAATCTTTTTTATCGTGGTTTCTATATTGAAGGATCATTAAAAAATAGTAAAAGCACTGACGTGAAGTCGGAAAGTTTTAAACGCTTGTTCAGCAGTCCAGTGCCCCTGAAAAATTCAAATCTGTAAAATACTTCTAAAATAAACTACATTTGATGAATAAAAACACAGAATTCTGTGTTTTGTCACTTGATAGTCAAATTTTGCACATAGTTAAAAGTCTCCATCCTTCTGTCTTCGATCTGCATCGAATCATATTGGCAAGAATTAGTGGAAAAAGAATTTATTGAAAAAAATTTCTTAACTTTTCATACCTTTTTTTTTAATTTCGCAACTCCTGGATTCGAACACTGGTTCGAAATTTCGAAGAACGATCTTCGAGCCATCTGTCTACCTAAGCTATTAAATACGTCGGTTTCTTTATAGATATACTCACAGATTTCAAACGTACAATTTCAAAGATTCGAAAGAAAAATTCTCGTATTTCTTCACGAAATTATGCATGAGCCTTCATGTTGTTATATCACATCTAAATATCGAGTGTTTTTTTTTAGAGTGATAGAACTTGCGATAAGGATAATTAAGATTTGACAGAAGGTAGAAGCCATGTTGTTTTGATATTTCTGTTCAGTAAGCATTGACAAATTATCATGAAAAGACTCACGCAGCAACAACGTTCACAAATTGTTGAAATTTATTTTCAAAATCAGTGTTCTATTCACCAAACTTATAGAGCACTTCATGAAATTTATGGTTTACATAATCGTCCATCAGAGCAGCTTATTCGTCGACCTATCGATAGATTTCGGACAGCATTTTCTCTACTCGATGCAACAACAACAACAAGACAAAGAACTGTACGTACAGAAGAAAATATCGCTGCTGTAAGTCATAGTGTTAATGATGTTCCAGATTTGTCAGAAGTGTTTTGGTTCCAACAAGATGGTGCTACACCTCATGCTGCTACCGTAACAATTGATTTATTGAAAGAAGGATTTGGCGATAACATTATTTCGAGAAATGGTCCAATTAATTGGCCTCCAAGATCATGCGACATAACTCCACTGGATTATTTTCTTTGGGGTTATGTCAAGTCATTGGTTTATGCTGATAAACCAGAACTAATAGACGCTTTGGAAGTCAACATAACTCCTGTTAAATTCTGACCCTGAAAATCAATCTTGGCTCAACCAGAGAAAAATGAAATTCAATTTATGGTGCTGATCGAATGTAATCAAAAATATGGAAAAATCACAATTGAAAATATGAGTATATTTCTGGAACATCCAGACTATTCAGCGAATTTATATGTTATATGAGCAATAATTAATCAGACCATCAATCTGATATTATAGATAATTAATAGCTGAATTAATTCTCCGAAACACGACATCTGTTTGGTCGTTGAGAAGACTTTTAAGGTTCTTGTACCTACTAATTTCTACTGCTTCCAAAAACGTGAGTCTGGTACTTTTATTTTCATTATGGGTAATTTCATAGTTATTGTTGAAATTATGTCTAAATTCTTTCAAATGACTGGCATATGTTGAATGCAAGATGTCTGACGTGTAACTCCGTTGGTGTTCGTGAATTCTTTTTTTGAAGGATCTTCCTCCTTAACCAATATATACCATTGGACAATCACTACAAGTCAACTCATAGACTCCAGAGCGAGTTTGATTCCCCTATGGTATATATTGGTTAAAGAGGAAGATTATTTTCTTTGGGGTTATGTCAAGTCATTCGTTTATGCTGATAAACCAGAGACATAGACGCTTTGGAAGCCAACATAACTCGTGTTATTGATGAAATAAGGCCTGAATTACTCGAAAAAGTGGTCCAAAATTGGTCTGGTCGAATGCAGTTCCTCAGAGCTAGTCGTGGTGGACATATGCCGGAATTTATTTTTAAAACATAAATGTCCTAAAATTGCCTTTCAAATAAAAAAAAATTGACTTCTATCTTAATTTAATTGAAATTTGAATATCAAAACAAATTGAAATATGTTTATCTTCTACAATTTTAATTTCCAAAAGAATTTTTTATTCAAAAACTTTTAGAATTAAATTAATGTCTAAAACAAGCACCGCTTACATTTAATAGACGTATATAATCAAAACTCAATATACAATGTCAAATGAAATAAATAACCCAGGAGATATACGAAAGTAATTAAAATTAATAAATAAATATTCAAACGAGACAAAATTTTGTTTCTGGTCTTATCTTAAGAAATACTACTTGCCTTATAAAAACATGAACACACTTGAAGGACTTCCCAAAGAATCTAATTTATTTGAAATATTTAATACATTTAAATATTCGAACAAATTATTTCAAAAAACTCTAAAAAATGTGCACTATATTTTCAAAAAACAAATATAATTCTAGATAATCCCTTCATCAGCCGTTTTTAATAATCCAAATATCAAAATCAAAAACATAACCTACATCACTCACGTGTTAAAAGACTTAAGCTTCGAACTACAGATCAACTATATATTCAAGATTGATCTATGTTCTAACAAAATCAAAGAACAAAGTGAGTTATTTTAAGGTTTACCTAAATCCATTGACACCGTATAAAGAGATTTATTGAAGCCAAAATATAATTATATATTATATATAAAATAAAATAGAAAGGCTTTTTACTTGATAGAAGAAATATAACAAAATTTGAATATCAAAACAAATTGAAATATGTTTATCTTCTACAATTTTAATTTCCAAAAGAATTTTTTTATTCAAAAACTTTTAGAATTAAATTAATGTCTAAAACAAGCACCGCTTACATTTAATAGACGTATATAATCAAAACTCTATATTGAGTTTTGATTATATACGTCTATTAAATGTAAGCGGTGCTTGTTTTAGACATTAATTTAATTCTAAAAGTTTTTGAATAAAAAATTCTTTTGGAAATTAAAATTGTAGAAGATAAACATATTTCAATTTGTTTTGATATTCAAATTTTGTTATATTTCTTCTATCAAGTAAAAAGCCTTTCTATTTTATTTTAATTTAATTGTGTTTTATTTCAATTTAAAGTTCTATCACTTTGAAAAAAAAAATCACTATACTTAATAAAGTAACTCTTGAAAATAAAAAATACATTGGAAATAAACTTTTGTGGCTGGCTGAATCTACTCACATTTCATATCCGGCATATATTCTTTATACCAAATTTTAGATTATTGTTTTTTTAGTAATAAAATTGTCAATACAGAACGTTCAGTATACTTGACATTAAATCATCTTTGTATATTTTTTTTTCTTAATTTCAGGTTGAAATATCTTCTCTGAAAGACGAAAACGAAAGGCTCTTGCGAACTATCGATCATCTCAAACAAACAAATGAAAAAACACCAAAAAGATCGAATACAAAATTTTCCACCCTAGATCCTTCCCTTAACAGAAGAAACAGATCCAACAGTTTCTCATGTGCAGATAATCAGTACGACGGTAAAATGATAAGAAAATGTTTGACCCCCTCAACTAAAGACATAGGTGTCTCATGTTCTGTGATCACAAGAAATGTAGGAGTAGGAAATCAAACGCCCAGTAGAAAACACGCATCTACAGCAACAGAACACGATTCTGGCGGATATGCTGACAAGTGGCTTGGTGAAAAATTGAAATTTATGAATAATCAAAATGAAAATAGAATAAGAAGAAACAGTTTTACCAAAATTCCGACGATGAGCAAAGCCAACCAGACTTACATCATAAACTCTAGCAACCAGGAATCGCAAACTGTGCCCATTATTCCACAGAAAAAAATTACAAGTGAAAAATATATTCAGACTGCAAACGCAGTAGCTGCTCAAAAGAATCAAGGTATACTAGCCAAACCGACAACGACAGACTTTGGCGTGCAGAACTCTGTCGAATTTTACAATGTAGGAGTTTCTGATGACACCATTAACGACATCAATTGTGACAAATGTAATGTTGTTAAGATGAGCGTTGCTATTGGGCCAGACCAAAAGGAAGAACAACATGTAGCACCTGTCTCATTAGCGTCTCTTTCGTTCCCTAGAAGCAAATCGTTTAATTTAGGCCCAGACAAAATGAATTTAACCACTAGGAAGAGATCTATTTCTGTTCAATATCAATATAAACCTGAGAGTTCCAACAAAAGTTCACAGTGTGAACCTTCTAACGTGTCCAGATCCTGTCAATCGACTGTCAAGACACATTCGAAAGGTACACAGTATGAATCTAAACTCACAGACAGTAGCACACAATTTGATAAAACGTTCTTAGTTTTATCTACTCCTGAGAAAGATAAATCTATTCAAACGGAAGAACAAAGATCAGAAACTAAAAGTATAGGATCCTCTGATACGATAGTTTGTTCAGAATGCCAACAAAGAAGGAAAGAAGATGAGAAAACTCCGAAGAGAGAAGCGACGAAAAAGGAAAACGCCAAATTAGAAGATAAGAAGAAGGAAGATTTGAAGAAAAAAGACGGAGCAGTACTTTCAAGAATACCCAAACCACAACTCACACCTACTTCCGAGAGGAGGAAGTTTAGAAGACAAGACACTTATACAAAAATCAACGCTTCTCCCCCTTCCGAGGAAAATGATGCAGAGTAAGTTTTTTATATACAAAAGTTTAGACTTTTTTGAGATTCAATTCTCATAATGATATTTTACATAGGCCCGAGAAATTTGACTCAGTCTTTAGCTTATACAATGTAATAACACGAGCATATAATGTCAACACCAATTGAAACAAGAAGGCAAGTTGATCTACCTGAAGTAGATTCGCATTCAAGGAAGTTTAAATATTCTTTAGATGATATGTTGAAGATTACGGAGGATTGATTGAAATGTGGTTGTTTTCCTTGAATTGCAGAGTTTGATTTGTTCAATTGATACTTCTGGCAAAAAAGACACCTGAATTAATTGTTTGGTTTCTAAGAAGAACTTTTTTGAACAAATTTGACTTTATTACTCAACCTTCAAGAGCGATACAATCATTCCAGCGCTCTTTTAACCTTCCGATACCTTTCAAACTGTAATTCATATAAGTTTGCCCTCATAGATAACGAATTGTGACCTGGTGCGTTGTCTTGGTGAAAGATCACTTTTTTCTTTGTCTATGGGGCCCTTTCCTCGAAATTACCTCGTTCAGTCGATCCTATTCGGCCATACAGCGATCGCTATCGACTGTTTTACCCAAAGTAGTCGATGAACAAAATACCGTACGCATCACAAAATACGGGCGCCATAACCTTGCCAGCAGTCTGTTGTGCTTTTGGATACGGTGGGCGAAGTTCGCCGGCTGTTCTCCTCTCAGATGACCACCTTTTTTGATTCAGACGTGTAGTTATAGATCCATGTTTCATCCACTGTTACAAATCGACGCGAAAAATTCTCTTTATTCCGCTTAAACAGCTTCACATAGTGCTCAGAATCATCGAATCATTATTGTTTTTGGTCCACTATTAGCAAACGCGGCACCCACTTCGAAACCAACTTTCCCATAGACAAAGATTCAAGCAAAATAAAGCTTACCATACACGTTCCTTTGATATCTTTAGAATGTCAGCTCTCTCTTGTATTTTCGCTTCACGATTGCGAAAACGATTTTGTGGACTTTTTCGATATTTTACATACATAAAGAAATCAGACTGTAGTGCATTATTGCAGTTTTTCAATTCTTTGTTCAATTGTGGGATGCATTGAACCTCTTTGTTGTCAAATTTTTTATTGTCTCGGTCTTCACTTGACGGAAATTCATCTTCAATATAAGAGCAACAAATGTTAACTCACGCTATTTTATTGATTTACACGAGAATTGTTTCGTCATACCATGACTTCATCAGGTGATTATTGAAACAGGTATACAATGTAAAATATGACCTTAAATACACAAACCTGGTACAAAAAATAGAGGGATGGAAAGAGGTGGTTTACAATCAATGAAAAATGTTAAGTTGGGGGGATCTGTTTAAATCTATTTGACCATTCAACAAAATTTGTCTTTTATTCTATCTATTGACCTCTAAAGTTTCTAACAGATTTGGTTTCTGACTTTTGTTTTCGATATGTAATATTTCATAGTTCCTATTAAAATTATGACCAGTCTCTAACAAATGGTTGGTATAAGTTGAATTTGGTTCATTATTAATATAACATTTTTCATGTTCTCGTATCCTTGTTTGGAATGAACGGCCTGTCTGTCCCACATATACACATGGGCACTACATGTTAACTTGTAAACTCCTGATTTTTTGTTTTTAAGAATGACGTCTTTATTGTTTTCATTAAGCTGCCTAAAGAATTGAAGGTTCCAAAAGAAATGTTATAATTTTCTTTTTTCTTTAAATATCTAGCAATTTTTTCAGATTTTTGGCCTAGTAAGTTAATGAAATAAATTGTTTCGTTTGAATTTTGAAATTATGGATATACAAGTGATATTGCTTTCTTGTAATTCATTTTATCAAGTTAATTATTTATAATTAACGGATTAAAATCGTTATTGAAAGCTTTTTGTTTAATGGTTTTATATTCTTTGTCGATTTTTCTTTCGTCATAGGTATGTTAACCAATCTATAAAGCATACTATTACTTTTTCACAAAAATTATCAGCTTATAATAGTATGCTTTATAGATTGGTTAACATACTTATGACAAAAGAAAATTTTGACAAAGAATATAAAACCATTAAACAAATAGCTTTCAATTATGATTTTAATCCGTTAATTATAGATAATTTACTTGATTAAATAAATTACAAGAAAGCAATATCACTTGTATATCCAAAATTTCAAAATTCAAACGAAAAAAAATTTATTTCATTAACTTACATAGGCCAAAAATCTGAAAAAATTGTTAGATATTTGAAGAAAAAAAAAATTATAAAATATTTTTTGGAACCATTAAATCTTTAGGCAGCTCAATAAAAAAAATAAAGACGTCATTCCTAAATACAAAGAATCAGGATAAAATAATAAAAAGAAGAATGAGTAATCAGGAGTTTACAAGTTAACATGTAGTGATTGCCCATGTGTATACACGTATACACATGGGCAATCACTACATGTTAACTTGAAAATGAACGGCCTATCTGTCCCACAGGACAGACAGGCCGTTCATTCTAAACAAGGATACGAGAACATGAAAAATGTTATAATAATAATAAACCAAATTCAACTTATGCCAACCATTTGTTAGAGACTGGTCATAATTTTAATATGAACTATGGAATATTACATATACAAAAGTCAGAAACTAAATCTGTTAGAAACTTTAGAGATCAATAGATATAATAAAAGACACATTTTATTGAATGATCAAACAGATTTAAACATTCCCCCCCCCCATTTTTCATTGAGTGAATGACATTTCGTTCTCTAATGGCCCTGTTTCCTCTATAAAGTCAATATGTTCTAACCCATTGGTTTGTTCTATCCCTACTGTCCTAGATACACAAGAAGTAAGGATATTTCGTGCAGCCCAAGGAGAAAGTTAACCATTTTCAACATAAATCACTCATTGGTGTTCATAAAACTCTATCTTGGTGTCAGATCGTCCTTTAATTTGTGTTGTATGACCAATAGGTATTGAACCATATGTGTTATCATTGTGTAGAAGGACACATCTCAAACTTCCTTTAAGCTGTCAATAAGAAGCTACATATAGTTAAATGAATGAATAAAAATTTTGCATTAGCCTTTGTGTTATTAGTTTACATCTAAATGCTAGATTTAAACTTGATCGTGGGACTGTTGTCTCACAAAATTTTTGTTTTTGTTTCGAATCATCTAATCATACGATGCTCATGAAATTTTGCGATATCATTCTCCTTCTAAAACTCAAATTTCAGATTAATCGTGTTTGCAGTTTGGAAAATATCAATAAAAATAAAAGAAAATTTCAGATGTGAATAACTGCGAAACCATTGGAATGATATTGGCCAACAACGTTCTCAATCGAGATATTCAGGCCCAAAACCAACCCAAAGGTTCCAAGTCTATCTCTTTCCAATACTCACGAAATTTCGTACGAATGTGGTCGTTATTATTCTACGTCTAAACGATAACTTCCAGATCGATGAAATCTATAGTTTCAAAAATATTGGGAAAAATTTTCAAACGTGAATAACTATTGAACTGATTTTATCTATTAACGAACATAGCCGAGATATTTGGGTCCTAAACCTTCACTGAAAGCCATGTTGTTTCGACATTTCTGTTCAGTAAGCATGGACAGGCTCACGCAGCAACAACGTTTACAAATCGTTAAAATTTATTTTCAAAATCAGTGTTCCATTCGCCAAATTTATAGAGCACTTCGTGAAATTTATGGTTTACATAAATTTCACGCAGCTTATTCGTCGAACTATCGATAGATTTCGGACAACATTTTCTCTACTCGATGCAACAACAACAACAAGACAAAGAACTGTATGTACAGAAGAAAATATCGCTGCTGTAAGTACTAGTCATAATGATGATCCAGATTTGCCTATTCGTCGACGTTCACAACAAGTTGGACTCTGCGCATCCACCACATGGAAAATTTTGCGTAAAGATCTTAGTCAACACCTACACAAGATCCAACTGGTTCAAGAACTAGAGCCACTTGACCATAATAAGCGTCGTTTGTTTGCTGATTGGATCCTAGAACAGCTTGAAGTTGATCCACTTTTTATCGTAAAATTGTGTTTAGTGATGAAGCTCATTTCTGGTTGAACGGCTATGTAAACAAGCAAAATTGCCGTATATGTACTGAAAACAATCCTCAAGAAGTTCTGCAGGTTCCATAGCATCATGAAAAATGCACTGTATGGTGTGCTTTACACGCTGGAAGCATCATCGTTCCATATTTCTTTAAAAAAGATGCTGGAGCTAATGTTACAGTGAATTGTGCTCGTTACAGATCGATCATCAATGATTATTTGTTTCAAAATTTGAATGGTATCGACCCAGAAGTGTTTTGGTTCCAACAAGATGGTGCTACACCTCATGCTGCTACCGTAACAATTGATTTATTGAAAGAAAGATTTGGCGATAACATTATTTCGAGAAATGGTCCAATTAATTGGCCTCCAAGATCATGCGACATAACTCAACTGTATTATTTTCTTTGGGGTTATGTCAAATCATTGGTTTATGCTGATAAACCAGAAATAATAGACGCTTTGGGAGCCAACATAACTCGTGTTATTGATGAAATAAGGCCTGAATTACTCGAAAAAGTGGTCCTAAATTGGTCTGGTCGAATGCGGTTCCTCAGAGCTAGTCGTGGTGGACATATGCCGGAAATTATTTTTAAAACATAAATGTCATAAAATTATCTTTCAAAAAAAATTGGCTTCAATCTTAATTTAAATGTGTTTTATTTCAATTTAAGGTTTTATCACTCTAAAAAAACACCCGAAAGTTAATTGATAAATAATTGCACAAACACGAATGGTTCAACTCGTACTTACAAAATGTTATTTATAATTAATTATTGAATGGTTTCAAATTAATGTATTCTAACCTTTATTCGAATATTGAGTTCAATTTCAACGGATTCGAAATCTACATTCATCAGTATATCGATATTTTCGAAAATTTTATCATTCTCCTTTTCTTTATTTAATTCGTTACTTTCATTTTAGAAATAAGACTTACTGCATAGATACCTGAAGGTTCAATAAAATTTTTCCTTCAAAAATTATGACTATCCGGCAGTTCAGTTCAAGAAGAATGAAAATTTTAATCTTGTGACTAGACAATAATTAGCGTGAAAAAATATTAAAAATATAAATATATATATTAGACTGATTCAAAAAAATCGACTAATTTTTTTTTCTTATTTTATCGAAAATCGTCTTCGTAATGGTAAAAACAAGTACTGTGAAAGTTACAGCTCTTAATATTATTATTAAGAGGTGCCGCATCGTGAATTTCCATTTCCCATTTAAATAACATGGGAACGATGATCGCTTGGACTTTGGAATTTTTTTAACTCTAGGTAGAGATAATCTTTCAGAATGATCGGAATAGATTTTGATAGAAAATTTAACGCTCTACAAAAATGGTCTCTTACAATTTTTTGATATATTTATTTTTTGAAAAGTTATTTAACGTTAAGGTTGGATTGATTTGAAATTTTTATATTTTTCTCATTTTCCGATGCAACTATTAACTTTATGAAAAAATTTTATAGAAAGTTATTTGTAGAAAATTCAATTTCCTATAATTTATCTCCAAAAGAGTTTTTGATATTTCTGAAAGATCATAAATTACCTGCAAAAAACAAAAATTTATTTAAATAAATGTCATTTTACTTCTTAAATTCAATCATTACACTTCAATAAATAGATTTTTAACTAACAAATTTATTGTTTATAGCAATTTAAAAAATTGCCCAATTGTAGTAAAAATCTTTTAGTGTAACGATATATGTTATTTTGATTATAATAAACAATAAATTTGTTAGTTGAAAATCTATTTATTGAAGTGTAATGATTGATTTTAAGAAGTAAAATGACATTTATTTAAAGAAATTTGTGTTTTTTGCAGGTGATTTATGATCTTCAAGTAATATCAAAAACTTTTTTTGGAGATAAATTATAGGAAATTGAATTTTGTACAAATAATGCTCCATAAAATTTTTTCATAAAGTTAATAGTTGCGTCGGAAAATGAGAAAAATATAAAAATTTCAAATCAATCCAACTTTAACGTTAAATAACTTTTCAAAAAATAAATATATCAAAAAATTGCACGAGACCATTTTTGTAGAGCGTTAAATTTTCTATCAAAATCTATTTCGATCATTTCAAAAGATTATCTCTACCGAGAGTTAAAAAATTCCAAAGTCCAAGCGATCATCGTTCCCATGTTATTTAAATGGTAAATGAAAATTCACGATGCGGCACCTCTTAATATTAAAATTAAGAGCTGTAACTTTCACAGTACTTTTTTTTTACCATTACGAAGACGATTTTCGATATAAATAAGAAAAAAAAATTTGTCGATTTTTTTGAATCAGTCTAATATATATATATATATATATATATATATATATATATATATTAGACTGATTCAAAAAAATCGACAATTTTTATATATATATATATATATATAATAAATATAATAAATATATATATATAATAAATATATATAAATAATTCTATTTGAATGTAGTGGAAATCAGACATTCGAAGAATTTCCAAACGTCTAAACTACGAGACTGTTCTGCGAAAACAAATCGTTTGTTTGATTCTGACAGAAAATCAATAAATTACGCTTCGTTTTGGGGAATGCGCTTGCGATCTCGCCACTTTCAACGAACCATTGCTCAAGAAACTTCTCAAGAATCGAACTAATGGAAAATATCAACTTGTGATTTTATTTAATTGTATATTTATAGTATGATTCACATATAAACAATTTACACATCAACGAATGTTAGTCTCAAAGAATAAATTAGCTAATAAAAATGGACATTGCTCGTATATGCACCAACACATTATTTTGACCAGGTAAAAAGGAATTTCCATGATAATTTTACTCGCAGTTTTGTTACAATATGCAGTCACTAAAAGAATTCACTTATATAATGTAATTTTTACTGACTTTATTCGTTAAACTCTGTGCCAAATAAATATACGAGTTTGTTTTTCTAGGTTATCAGGATTGGACTTGACAAAATCTACAGTATCTATAAATACATTAGAGAGGGTTAAGGAAAACCTCAAATTTTCCGAGACATCAAGTGAATCTCAATCTCACAATGATATCAACCATCACTCTGTCACAAATTTGTGTAATCCCGAACCTGTACCAGAACCAATCGCATCAAATCCATTACTTGCATCAACAAACACAAAACATCGAAAAAAGTAAGTAACAAATATCTATTATTATTCATAGAAATATTGGTATTCATAAGAAACTATTCAGCATCTAATAAAATATCGTTAGACTATTTTCTGTCCCTGATTAGTCAAAATTTTTGTATTATTATTAATTTAGAAGGTAAAAATCAACATTATGTGTATTTTCAGAGCTATGCCTAGTAAAGAAATGCAAGGTGCCATGAAGGTTCTCAACGATTCATTGCAAAAACAAAGTAAACCACCTAAGAACAATAGAGCGGTTGATATCATCCAACAAGAATGGTTCAAAATATCTAGCATTGTTACTGCTGATCCCCTGGATGTAGAGGACTATTTGGATGCTTTTGAAGACATGTCTTCAATGCTCCTAGACTGTATAGTTAATATGACCGATGCCAGTGGTAATACTGCAATGCACTATGCCGTATCCCATGGAAATTTTGATGTTGTTTCCATCCTGTTAGACTCTAAAGTATGTGATATAAATAAACCTAATAAAGCTGGATATACCAGTGTTATGTTAGTGTCCCTAGCAGATATACGTTCACCGACCCATGCAAATGTGGTCAGAAGGCTATTCCAGATGGCAGATGTTAATAGAAGAGCAAAACAGGTAAGAAAGTGATATTTTCAAATAAGTCACCGTTCATCAAGAAAACACAGATATTTCAAGTACCTTAACTTAGTCAGCCTTTGCTAACTTAAGCTGCTTAACTTCCTTACATAGGAAAAATTCTTATTGCAACCTACAGATACAAATCTTCACTCCCTTCTATTATGATGATTCATTAGGAGTATTTTGTTTCTTTGATCGAATTGTGTTGGCCTTTTTTTGATAGAAATCCACTTTACACCTAATTAAATAGGAAAATGTTGATTTCTATTTCTTATTTAAGATTTAAAAAATATTAATATCAAAACAGATTTATTCTGTTAGCCTCCTACAAATTCTAATTTCAAATTTTTTTTTTTCAGAAACTAAGCACTGTTACAGAATAAATCTGTTTTGATATTAAATTTTGTAATAATCCTTCTATCAAGTAAAAACCTCTTCTTATTATTTTTTTATTTAAGAGTTGAATACTTAACATGGTTCGTCAAAAATTTGGTAAGAGAATAATTGAATGTATTTACTTTTGAAATGAGAGAACAATAAAATTTTTATGACTTTTGGAAAAACCATGACCATACCTAGCCATCTATTTCATCTCTATTGCGTTTATTCTCGTAGAGACTCTGTGGTTTTCCCAAAAATATTAAAATTTTCATGTTACCTTTATCTCAAAACTGAATCTTTTTAAATATTGTATGTTGCAAATTCTTGACAAGTTGTTCAAAAGCATTTGAAGAAGTTACAATGTAACGAAATACGTCATTATCTTCAACTCTTAAACAATAAATAGAAATCAACGTATATACTCCTCTGTCAAGAAAGTACCGGGAATTTTCAATTAAAACAACATTTTTACATTTAATCGTCAAAATTTATTGGGTCGCCTTCAAAATAGGCTCCATTTGCTCCAATACATCTATGCCAACGGCACTTCCAATTATTGAAACATTTTTTATAGGCGCTTTCCGGGATGGACTTTAGCTCTCGCGTCGAATTTTGTTTTATGGCCTCAATCGACTCAAAACGGGTGCCACGAAGGGGCAATTTTAGTTTTGGGAAGAGGAAAAAGTCGCAGGGAGCCAAATCCGGCGAATACGGTAGTTGCTGAAGCACGTTTGTTGAGTTTTTGGCGAGAAAGTCAGTCACAATCGTAGCTCGGTGAGAAGGCGCGTTATCGTCATGCAAAATCCATGAGTTGTTCGCCCACAAATTTGGCCGCTTCTTACGGATACGCTCACGCAAACGTTTCATAACGCCTAGGTAATACTCCTTGTTTACCGTCTCACCCTCTGGAACGAATTCGTAGTGCACCACGCCACGGATATCGAAGAAAACAATGAGCATCACCTTCATTTTCGAGCGGCTTTGGCGGGGTTTTTTCGGTTTCGGCTCATTTTTTGCCACCCATTCCGATGATTGCTGGCTTGTTTACTCGTAGACCCAGGTCTCATCACCAGTTATAATGCGTTCCATGAATGTAGAATCGGAATTACAGCGATCCAGCATGTCTGAAGCAACCTGTTCGCGATTACGTTTTTGAAGAAAATTCAGGTCTTTCGGTACAAGTCGTGCGGCCACCTTTCTCATGCCCAAAATATCAATCAAAATCGTACGTGCGGACTCGTGGGATATCTTAAGATCATGTGCTATCTCTCTCAAGCTGGTACGACGGTTTTCCAGCACCCTTTCCTTAATTTTATCGACGTTATCTTCGATCGAAGCCGTCGATGGACGACCACTTCACGACCGTCCTTGAAGGCTCTGTACCACTGATATGCACGAGTTTTCGATAGAGCATTATCACCAAAGGCCTTTTGCAACATTTTCAATGCATCGGCACACAAAAATTCATTTGCAACACAAAACTTTAAACAAATTCTTTGCTCAACGTAATCACCCATAGTAAAAGTCGGCACGCACTCTGACATCGACTGACTTAATCAGCTGTTGCAAACACACTAGTTGACAGATCCCGCTCAAGCTTGGCATAGTAATTAAGGACAGTGGTACCAACCTAGGAAAAAAAAATTTGACCTGCCTCATTGCCCCGCCCAATCGATAATTCCCGGTACTTTATTGACAGAATGTATGTTTGGTTTCATTGAATATTTTAATAATTTCTAGATAAGAAAAATATATGGTTAATTCCCTAATTAATACAGGTATCCCTTATAAATTTTTTAGCTGAATATTTCGTTTAATATAAAGTTTTGAAAAAATTCCAAAACCTTGTCAATTTTGAATCTGAGGAAAATATGGACCTCTTCTAAGATCGAGGTATGAACTTTGAATTTTGAAGTGAAACTATGGGGAGTAATTTTGGAAGCCCTTTTAAAACTGGCTCTGAATCTGTAAACAAAAAAAGGACGTTTTGTAGAAAATAAAACAATGAAATTTAATATTTTGGAATTTTATACTTTACATTCAGAATTTTCCATCTAGATACTAATATTACAGATAATAGCTTGATTAATTTTTCGAAACCTCTACAAATATAATCTGAAAATTTCTTTATAACTCAATTTTGAATATCGTACAGATTTATTCTGTTAACCTCCTACAAATTTTAATTTCAAGAAAATTTTTTAGAATTATATTAAATTGAAACAGTGTTTTTCTAAGCCATTTATTTGATTTAATTCACAAAAGTTTTTGAATAAAAATGTTTTTGACATTAAAATTTGTTAGAGGTTGACAGAATAAATCTGTATGATATTTAAAAATTTTGTAATAATTCTTCTATCAAGTAAAAACCCTTTTTTTTATTATTTTCTTGGTAAATTTTTAAAATTATATTAAATAAAATGTCTCTGAAACACTGTTTCATTTTATATACATGTAGAATTATCTACACATATGAGCGGCAGTTAACCTATAAAAATATCAATAGAAATCATGAAGCACCGACCGTGATTATTCAGAAATCAACATCCAAGACAGATCTGCTTCGATTGGATATTCAGAAATAACATATTCCCCCACCAAAAAGTACTCCACATAGAATTCAAAAAAGTCTTTTCATATTCACCAAATGAGGAATCTCAAATTCTTACCTCAGTTGGAAGTTATTTGAATGCTAAAAAAAAATAATCAATAAAATAAATCTACATACCTTCATTCATCAAATGATATTGAAGGTAAATTTAAATAAACATGGTCGACTAATTGAGCACTATTTAAAAACTAGGCTATTCCACAGAAAAAAATATTGAAAACAAGATACGATCATAGACTCAATATCAGAAAACTGTCGCGCTTGTGTGAAAATACAAATTATAAATATAATAAACTATAACTTTCGAACCGAAAGAGATAGAGACTTGAAACTTTCGGGGTAGATTTGGGGTTTCAATTTATCGTTTGAGTTGTTTGTTGCACAAAATCAGTCCAATGGTTTCGCAGTTATTCACATTCAAAATTTTCACTTATTTTTTTAATATTATCCAAACTACAAATCCGATTTATCTTGAATTTGTGTTTTAAATCACGCAAACTCTCCTGACTTCAGGTCAGTGCTTTTTTATTTTTATCTCGAAAATTAATCCGTATTTTTAAAATTTTTCTTAGGGATTCAGAATCAGTATCAAAAGAGCTTTCAAACGACTTATCACTTGACTTATAGTGCCATTTGAAATTTTAAAGTTGATACCTCGATCTACGATTAACTAGAAAATAATTAATAACGTGAATCGATTTCCCTTCTGATTGAAAATCTACGTGTTTTTGAAATTTCCTCACAACTTCATATTAAATTATATAAAGTGGAATTTTTTTATGGGACAACCTGTATATCTTAGTGATAAAATAAAAAATAAAAGACATACAAGAAGGACCTAGACATTTGTCTGTTTGTAGCCTTGCATCCTCCCAGGTGTTCTATGAATTGTATATAAACACAAGAAAAATTGCAGTACGACATGATGCTCAGATGTAAAATAATAAATAAATATAATAAGGTTTTAAAAAACACTATTTTTTGTCTATGTTATACTTTAGCGGTCGATTTCGGTTTAATTTTGAATATAGACAAAAAATAGTGTTTTTTTTAATACCTTATTATATTCATTAAAATTCGAACATACTATGGAAGCCTTCATTACAAAAATAATAAATCAAATTTTGTAAAAACTTTAGTGTTCTTGCTTTACAATTATTCCAAATAAGTCATTAAATTGAGCAGTAAATAAAAATTTTCAAGATTCCCCTGCTCGACATTTTCAGGGTTTTCGGGGCAATGAGGCAGGTAAAAATTTTTTTTTCCTAGGTTGGTACCACTGTCCTTAATTACTATGCCAAGATTGAGCGGGATCTGTCAACTAGTGTGTTTGCAACAGCTGATTAAGTCAGTCGATGTCAGAGTGCGTGCCGATTTTTACTATGGGTGATTACGTTAAGCAAAGAATTTGTTTAAAGTTTTGTGTTGCAAATGAATTTTCGTGTTCCGATGCATTGAAAATGTTGCAAAAGGCCTTTGGTGATAATGCTCTATCGAAAACTCGTGCATATCAGTGGTACAGAGCCTTCAAGGACGGTCGTGAAGTGGTCGGCTTCGATCGAAGATAACGTCGATAAAATTAAGGAAAGGGTGCTGGAAAACCGTCGTACCAGCTTGAGAGAGATAGCACATGATCTTAAGATATCCCACGAGTCCGCACGTACGATTTTGATTGATATTTTGGGCATGAGAAAGGTGGCCGCACGACTCGTACCGAAAGACCTGAATTTTCTTCAAAAACGTCATCGCGAACAGGTTGCTTCAGACATGTTGGATCGCTGTAATTCCGATTCTACATTCATGGAAGGCATTATAACTGGATGAGACCTGGGTCTACGAGTACGATATGCAAACAAGCCAGCAATCATCGGAATGGGTGGCAAAAAATGAGCCGAAACCGAAAAAACCACGCCAAAGCCGCTCGAAAATGAAGGTGATGCTCATTGTTTTCTTCGAAATCCGTGGCGTAGTGCACTACGAATTCATTCCAGAGGGTCAGACTGTAAACAAGGAGTATTACCTAGGCGTTATGAAACGTTTGCGTGAGCATATCCGTAAGAAGCGGCCAAATTTGTGGGCGAACAACTCATGGATTTTGCATGACGATAACGCGCCTTCTCACCGATTCGGCGCGAGAGCTAAAGTCCATCCCGGAAAGCGCCTATAAAAAATGTTTCGATAATTGGAAGTGCCGTTGGCATAGATGTATTGGAGCAAATGGAGCCTATTTTGAAGACGACCCAAAAAATTTTGACGGTTAAATGTAAAAATGTTGTTTTAATTGAAAATTTCCGGTACTTTCTTGACAGAGTAGTATACATGAAAGTTGGAATATGTATCAATACGTGATAAATACATTTTTTTCCACGCAACGTGCTACAATTATTAGTAGTATTAGAGTAATGAACAAAAAAGTCAGGTACTGGTGATATGGAGAAAGCTCTGAGTGAAATTTATAGCGTTTTAACCCTTTAGGGACGATTCTTTTTCAAATGATGTTACACAAAACTCGAGAATATCCAAATTTTCATGGTAGTTTGTAACAAAATGCAAGTCTGTGGTCTTCTTATACATAAGTTAATTTCACATTGTTCATGTAAAATATTGTACTTAAATTCATTAACTTTCACATTCAATCCGGACATAATTATTATTTAATACATATATCTTAGTAGAAATTATTCGGGATTTTGATCCTATCCTATGTAATTTCACTTTATATTACTAAGATTATTTTTGCAGCATGGTCAAACTGCATTGATGTTAGCAGTTAGTCATGGTAAACTGGACATGGTTAAGATGTTATTAGAAGCAGGAGCCGATATAAATATACAGGATGATGATGGCAGTACAGCCTTAATGTGTGCAGCCGAACATGGTCATATTGAGATAGTAAAACACTTTTTAAGTCAACCAGATTGTGATTCTACTATTACTGATGTTGTAAGTTTTTATTCCTTTAAAAATTCAAGTTTATGTTTATCCAAATTACATATAAGATTGTTTGAAACCCTCAAATTGTATTCTAGGATGGTAGTACAGCCCTAAAAATAGCTATGGAAGCTGAACACCGACCAATTGGAGTTCTTCTTTATGCTCACGAACGAAACCTGATGGGAGCTCATGGACATAAACACAGAAAAAAATCTACAAGCCCTAAACCTCCGTCTTCACCTCTCTCTATACGACACAGCCATAGTGCCTTGAATGACATCAAAAGTAGTAAATAGAAGATTTCGTATTTCCATATATTTTACAAATTTGTTGATAAATGTATCCTAAGATTTGTCCTTTGAGAGAGACTCTGTTGCATCGATATCTCATAATTTCCAAAAAAAAAAATGGATGAAAAAGCGAAGGACAAGAAAAGGTTCTCTTTTGAACTAATTAAACCAGTGAAGTCTTAATTAAGCCTTTGGTTATCACTAAAATAACCTTTGAAATTATTTTTTTATTTAAAAATTAGATTTATTGGAATATTTGGGAACTCAATTCAACATAGAGATAAAGCGAATTAAAAAAAAACTAAATAAACAACTATTTGAAATATGGCAGAAAACTCTGCTTCAAAAATTATAAATCATATTAATATTTGTAGTATATTTTATTTTTATATGACTGACTCATTTTTCAAAAGGAAATTTGAAATGTAGATTTTCACAGTAATTGCCATATCATTCTTTGTAGTATTATAGATATATATCTATTGATATTTCCTCAAATAAAATATTAAAAAAACAATTATATAAAGAAGAGATGTGATAGAGTCTTCAAACTGAGACACTATATTTTGGTCCATATTGTACTTGTTGATAGAGATTATAATGTGTAGTTATTTGAATGTAATGGATGATATAATGATACTTTTTTCATAGTTTTTGGTTTAAAAAATGGAATTTTCAGTATATTTGGACATATAAACTGTGCCGTGGTTGGTTACATTGAAAAAATTAAATTTACTGCAATATTCCATACATTTTATATCTTTTCTCGAACAATATTTTTGAAGATTTTATTGGAGCCACCTAATTGAATGGGGTGATACTTTCAATCCTTTATATCTTTAATAAGACTGGATTTACATTAATCATAAACAAACTGTAGAAATTATTACTGGGAACATGCTCAAAAATACTACAATAATTTGATTGCTAATTTTCGAACACTTCAAAAATTTATGTGAGTATTCTTGTCTTTTACTAACTTTTTCTTTTTTATTTATAATCTAATTGTTGGCAATTATAAGTTGTTCATTTCTTTTTGATTCTTTACATGGTACGATGTTGAGGCTGGTGTGCCAGTTCATACAGCTTTCCTGTGGAATACTGGTTTTTAATCCTTTATTTTTATACCTTTGAATTCTTTTATGTATAAATTTATTTGTCTATATTATTCTTAAATGTGTATTTGTTGAAGTATTAAATATTTGAAATTATAAGGAAAATTATTGAATATCAACGATGTACGAATTATTTTTTTGTTAAAATGTTGATTTCCATCTTAATAATATTTTCTTGATTTGCATTAACAGTTGTCCTACATCCCGAACTGTAGAAAATTGGTAGTGAATGTACAAAATTGGTAGTGAATGAGATGATAAGAAATATCTTCTTTTGAAATTTTAATATAATTTGTTAATCTGCAATAATCCCTGTCAATTAAACCTGAATGAACCTGGCAATGATTCGAATATTTCAATGATACCATATCATTTTGTCATCTAATCTAATATTTGTAATATGTTGATTAAAAACTCCTATTAACTGATATTGTATTTACATAAACTTCCTACTGTCCCAATATTATAAAACTTACATAAAGGAAATTAATAATATAATATTAAACATATATATGATAGTACTACAGTTACAGAATTGGGAATTGATCAATAAAACAAAAAAAATATATTGATTCCTCGCAAACCACTTGATTTTGGATGTTAATAACAAATACACTTGTCTTAAGTTTCACAAAAATTTGATTCATCTTGTTGACATATATGTTTCGGGTTTCAACCCATTTTCAAAACAAGGGAGAATTTACTTATCATTACAATTTATATATTTCGGACAACAGATGGAAGTGAGTTTTTTATATTTTTTATTTGAGGTTGTTAACAGTAAGTTATACCTGTTGACGATATTTGATTATTTTTCGAAGGAACTAGTTGTCAATAGATGTCATTTATGGGGATAGATAAAAGTTCAACTGATCGTTTGTTATCGCCAAATATTTTTTATGGGCCGAAGGGATCTCCAGATATTCGAGTAGGTCCATCTTTTTGCTTTTGTTACATGAATGTTAAATTTCGGTTTTACCGAAGTCGAAGAAGTAGTTTTTTTATGCAAGGGTCAGAAAAATCAGTAGTTGTTTTATTTTGGAGTATAGATTTTTTATAATCCGTTGTCCGAGATATTAATTGTATTGTTAAGTAAATTCTCTTTAGTTTTGAATATGCGTTGAAACCCGAAACGTACATGTCAACAACATAAATTAGACTTCTGTGAAACTCAAGCAAGTGTATTTGTTTACCCTAAATGTTTTATTCATCTAGAATTTATTGTATCGCCTTCAAAGGGGGCCCCTTCTGAAATAATATACTCACGCCAACAAATAATCCGATCATCGAAACATGTTCTCAGTGCAACTTCAGAAAATGACTTCAGTACTCGCCGCGAATTCTCTTTTGTGTTTTCTTTCGACTGAAAATAGGTGCCACGAAGTGATAATTTGATTTTGGAAAGAGATAAAAATCGGCTGGAGCTATACCAATGAATTACCTTGGTTGTTCAATGGGTTTGTGGTGTTTTTGGCCCAAAACATCGTCTACAAGGATAGCATTGTGAGAAGGAGCGTTATCATGTGCAAAATCCACAAGTTTTCTTTCTACAAATGTGGTATTTATATACACGGTCGAGCTTAAAATTCGGGTCATTGCTGAGTGTCGATAGTTTAGTGGTTAGAGCTTTGGGCTCGGAACCGAAAGCTTCCGTATTCAAATCCTGTTCAAATGGGGGAAAAATTTTCTAGTTGGATGGATTTCGGCCACCATTTCACTGTTGGGTCGAAAATTAATAGTGCTGTGACCTAAACTGGCGTAAGATCTTAGTAACAAAGCCTACCAAGAACACAACTGAACTCCTAACTCGCACAAGCTGAAAAAAGCTTCTGAGGGATCTTCACAGAAGATCTAGGAGTATCAGGATAATTCCGTTATGTCATTTATTTTAGAAATCTTTTGTTTTTTTGGTTGTAATAAAGTTTACTATCTGTATGCGGGGATTTTATTGTAATTGCTTGAATGTATTGTTTTTGTCGTTTTGTACAAAGTTTATCGAAAATGATTATAATTACAAATTTGATTAAATATACTTTTAGCTCAAACAAAAAAATTAAGAACTTCAGTAGCGAATATTCCTTCTTCTAATAATGATAACAGTTTTCAAAGGAAGAGGCATGCTGTGGATCGGATTTTGAATCACATAGATTATCCCATTCCTACACTAGTATGTCATGAAGCTCTCTAGAATTTCTGAAAGCCGCGACAGGTCTCCGTAAAGGCCTCCCCATCCCATCCCAAACATGTTCTATCAGAATTAAATGTGGACTTCGAGCAGGCCAAACATATCTCGTAATTTGAACCTCTTCAAGATGTTGACTAACTACCAGAGCAGAGTGGGGCAGTACATAAAGGTTGCGTATTCTCCAAGAATAACCATGATAAGTACACGGTCTTCTAAAACTTCTGTCAGGAAGGAATGAAGGGTGGGTGTTTTGTGTGACCTACCTGTCCTCACGCCTACAGTCACAGCCACCATAGGCGCGGGATTGGGATACGCCTGAAAAGTACGTAACGAAGGACTCTTTGCTTACTGTTGGGCTTCAGTTTCCAAGAACTTAGGCCCTCACTGATAAGAGCGGGGCACTACCCAATCCTCTGATAACTATGCCGAGTTGGAAAATGCACGCAGACGGCACAGAACCCCTCTAGCCCAGCATGTAGGCTTTCAACCACTGCTTCCAACCACCTATACCAACATGGCGAACAGGAAAATTCCTGCGGCACCACCCTCCCCTGGTAACAATCATAGCATAATTGCTAGGACGTGCTACGGGAACACATTCCCTTATAAATGTAGGGTCTTGAAACCCAGGCACCACTGGTATCTCGAACATCATCCCTTTCAACCCACAGTAACCGCCCTGCATACGAACAACTCATTCCACAAGAGGACAACCATCCTACCATCAACCAAGATCCCCGAAGAAAAGACAACCTCAACGAGCCTATTTCTCCGCTTTAAGATGAGTCCACGTCTCTAGCCTTCAGCCAAAAACCACCTAGGAAGGAACACCTCAAGAAGTCTATGTCTTCTCTTCGAGAAAACTACCAGGGTAGTTTGGAAGCTTCTCCAGGGAGAAGCTTTCATTTAGTAATATCTCTCATACGTCCCAATGATCCAACTTCATCTCATTCACTCCTCTGAGCATTCTCGCCAGAATCACCTATCGCTTCACTAAGTACCCACACATTCATATGAGACTGTCTTCAGCTTTCTATCTCATCACACACTTATAAATCTCAGAGAGAACCCTTTTATACAAAAATTTTTTTCAAGTTCCCATGGCTTGTGATAAGGTATCCCAGACACAGACCATTCATTCTCGTCGAAAGATCAACCCTCGGAATAAACTTATGGTTGACACAACATCTTCATTCTTAACTTCTCATTTTGGATAAAGACTAATTCCGTGCGATCTTCATGTCTTCCAATGTCATAAGTGAGCCTGCGCCAAATGAAAGTCACTCGGCAATATACCCTGGAGCATTTCTGTCGCTTTGTCGTCGCCGCACTCTCACACGTCTGTATCAGCACATAAGACAAAATCGCGATTGACCGGGAAGCAAGTACACAACTCCAATCCTATATTGTCCAAGCTTAATATTCCCATGCAAAATTTAACTTTGCCAACCCGTGTTCACTTGAAAGCGGCAGTACAGTAGTTCTAGTTCGAGAAGATAATTCAGCAGCATGAAGCCGGCTTCTGACCATCCAAAAAGTTACGTTTACATTTCCCACTTCTTTCAAATGATTTCGGAAGGAAACTGCCGTGAGCATTCGGTTTCCCAAAGCACGAGAAAGCGGTTATGTCTAGCTGTTGTAGTTAAAAAAAATTTTTGAAAAGTATTGGAAATGATGAAATTTGAATTCTTCAATAATTTCAATTCTTTTTTTTTATATATAGATATACAATTTACATGGAACGACAGCTTTTCAGTTCTTTTCAATCGTTATTTTTAAACAAGGATACTATAATACATTAATATTGAATGATTATTCTGAGAATATGAACTGAAAAGAAGCAGAGTCTCGTATTTTATGTGACCATGTGGCCTTAAGGACCATCTGTCTATTGTTCAATTACTTTGGTTGGAAGCTAATTAATAATGTATTGAAACCAATCCACACTCTACTTCCACCTGCAGCAGAAAACCTCCTTGATACTATTGCAAAAAGGGGTGCAATTCGAAATGCGGCTCATCTTTTTCACCAGCATACATCTCTTGTTGAGGCCAGGCGTGTTCAAATGTTGAATCTCCAACAGAAGATCTTTACATCAACGACGAAACAATTGACGTATTAATGTTAGAACAATTTACGTCAAGATGATGAAAAAAAAAGAAGGAGGAAGAGCAGAAGATGAAGAAGAACCGTTGATGATGATTTTGATGGATAAGATGAGCCGAAATTTCATTAAACTTTACTGATATAGACCGTGGAGACCGTCTACTAAGGAAACCACGTTGAAAAATACGCCCCAAGTATACTACCTCGTAGGTGGCGTGGAAACGTGTGCATTTTATAGAGAATACAACTGAAGTGAATTTTGGAATCGCTTTTTCTCAGAAATGGTGAATGTTATGAAAAAAAGGGCAAGAATAATTTTTGTCTGAGATATTTTTATCATGAAACTAACCGTTGAAAAATCCAAAAAAACCAACTGTCTCGGCGTTTTTCGGAAATACTCCTACTTACGGAAATATCCGGCTTGACGCTTTATGTCACTAGAATAAATTGATAGCATTCAATGGAGAATACCTTTGAAATGATAATTGATAAAAAATAATGAAAACCCCGTTTGGGTGGTTCAAAGGGGAAAGGAAAACATCGCACTTTCCAGCTCTCCGCAATCGTATCCTCCGTCGGTAGCCTCCCCTAGTTCAAACTCTTGTGGCAACGTGTTCCACTCCTCACCAAGATTTCTACTCTGCTCTGCTGCAGCTACCCGTCATAGCATATAGAGGACGCGACCGTTTTCAGATAATACCCAACTCACCGTCCTCGCCGAATTCAAGTAGAGCAGAGTACAAGCGTTCGACGACCGTTCCGACGTGGGAAACAAGGTCACTGGCGTCATATGTAGACTTGCGCATCACGCCTATCTGATTTGCTGACGAATTAAGGGGTAGAAACTCTCTCATACGAACCCCCGAACCCCATTCACTTCAGAGTTTCATTGGTGACCCCGACCTGATGAAGGGTTTGCTTAAAGAGTGAACCACCCATTCATTGATGACCCCAGACGATCCGATCCCTTCCATCATTCCGAGCTATCTTTCCTATTTTCCTTCCGCAGTAACCCCGCTGGAGATGGCAACGCGTGCAGCCCAGCAGCAGACTATTTCCTGCCAAAATCCAACGCAAACAGAAGCCAGAATTTATAAACTGCAATAAGGTCAATAATGCGCCAGAAACCTGAGATCTCCAGAACACGGCAAATAATGAAAACAACGAGTTGAAAATAGTTCGAAGGATAGCAGGAAAATCATTGTGGAACAGAGAGGAACGAAGACAAGACGAACGTGTAAAATGGACAACACAAATGGATGGGTTCTGCAAGGTGAGATAAAATGGAACGAACATATAGGTCGAATAAATCAAGATCGAATTTCGAGAGATTAGCTTTAGGAAGCAGTATCGGAAGACCCAGGAAGAGATGGAGTGACAACATGCCCAGATAGATGATGAGATGAAAATGGCGAATCTTCGATGCAGGCAATGTGTATTTAGAAGAAGGAAGAAGACTTCAATTCCTAGGTATTTTATTTCCGTTGATGTTTTTTTTGGAGATTCCTTTTATTGTAATGGTAGGCGAAGTTGAACAAATTTTATTCTGGAAAATTATATACTGTGATATCCTGGGGTTGGATTTCAATCGCCATATTTCCAATTTATTCATCGTGTTTTTCAATCCATTCAAGCAGCTTGTCAGTGAACTGTGGTATAATATAATGCATATACTAGTAAATATTGTTGATTGTTTCTTGCCTTTGAGATGTCATACAAGATAAAGAACAGTGGAGATAGTTCGACAAAATAAAATCATAGTTTTTATGATTTTAATCAAAGAACCAAAGGTTTTTTTGTTTTGAGATGCCCCTTTCTTCAGTAACTCACCGGCATACTGCAAAAATGTTAAGTCAAGTGCTACGGATAAGGTAATAATTTTTAAAACTATCCTACAGACAGATTTGAAGCTGTTAAATGATAACGGATGTTGTGCGGGAGCTTCCACCTCTTAGTTAGGGAGACGGCGTTCGTTTTCGAGCATGCGCATCTGAAACTCATCAGACAGGCTTGATGCGCATGCTCTGCCTGTGACGTGACCATGCGTCCGCTTGGAACGCTGATTTTCAAACGCAGTGCCTTACTCTATTTGAACCTGGCGGGGACGGTTAGTCACGAATCTGTTGACTAGTCGGGTCCTCTATCGGTACGCCGGTCAAACTACGACAGAGCAAGGCAGGTTTCTGGACGGGGAGCGAAGAAGTCGTTCGCTACAGATTCTTAGCTTTTCAAGAAATTTAAGACAAATGAGTTGTCTGAAGATGGGATAGTTAATTCCCGAAACTCGAGTCACAATTAAATGTGTAGAATATTAATTTATTGGTAGTAAAACATAGTAATTTCTACAACTTGTTCTAATTATGATGAACTACCAAATATTAACGGCCGAAACAGTTCAGTATCTGATCTCCTAACCTTTAGAACCAACAAAGGTTATGAGGGAGTCTTCACAGGAGTATAAAAAAATATCAAGACCCATTTTATTTAAATAAAAGCACATTAAAAAGGACTCGTACTTTTAATAAATTATTTCTTTTGTAAGTCGTCATTTTGGTAACTTCGACAGTGTGTAGAAATATGAAACCGGAATTATGTGTTAGCCTTCAATTTAGGGACCGTAAGGCGGCTTTTGGAGCGCCAAAGCTGAAGAAGATATTCAATAACAACCACCCTTGTACCATGCATATTTCTATAAGCTTTAACATGTCAAGTTGTGCCTACGAACCACAATTTGCGGACACCATTGGTTCTCTGTTATGATTTGAAGAAAACTGCTGCAATATCGAATCCGATGTTTTTGAAGCTTATAGTGAACATGCTCTTGGTGAAATACAGAGTTTCGAGTGGTTCCAAAAATTCAAAAGTGGTGATTTTGAAGTGAGATAACGAATTCTAAGCTTATGAGATGGAGATGATACTCAACCTCAACAAGAACTCGCAGATCAATTGAATGTGACAGCAAAAGGCTGTCTGCATTTGTTTGAAATCTATGAGAAAGGTTCAGAAAATAGCAAAATAGGCTCCGTATGAATTGAATTAAACAGCAAAAAAAAAAATCGAAAAACCGCTTGAAAGATACAAAAGAAAGTCACTTCTCCATCGAATCATGACAGGTGATGAAAAATGGATATATTTTGAGAATTCTAAGCATCGTTAACCATGAGTGAATCCAGGCGAACCATCGACATCCACTGCTTGACCAAATCGCGTTGGAAAGAAGACAACGCTCTGTGTCTTGCGGGATGAAAAAGATGTAATCTATTAAAGCTGCTAATACCCCGTGAAACCGTTATCAACAGCAAATAATCGATTTAAATAGAGCAGTACGTGAAAAACAAGATGAATACATGGATAAATGCAATGCATTTAATTTTGCTCCATGATAATGCCTTATCACACACAGCAAAATGGGTCAGGGAAAGGATCAGGGCGTTCAGTTGGGAAGTACTAACGCATGATGCTTATTCTGCAGACTCGGCTCCGTCCGATTATCATCTACTCGCATCTCACTGAGACACGCTCTAGCTGAATAACGCTTCAATTATAATTCATAATAATTATTATGAAAATGTACGAACATGTTTCGATTACTAGTTCGCTTTAAAAGGGAACTGTTCTTTTGGCAATGCAGATTATTTTCAACAGAATATTATTTATCATTCCTAAACACTAGACATGATACTTTTACACCTGGTGAAGACACCAAATAATAATATTTTCTTCTGATAAGAATCAGAAGAAAATATTTATGATTTCAATGTTCTGGGTGCAGTTCAGGTAGAATTGGAACAACAGGGTTTTTTTTAACTTTTGATAATAAATTTATTAATGTCAAATTTCAAATAAATAACAGTCATATCAAACACGTGAAATGTTAGAAATTAAATTATCAGCAAATTAATCAAAAGTTGCACAAAGCAATGATGATAAATCTTCTCGTTCCTTCTTTCTCTTGCACTTTGGACAGGGTTTATGTTTTGTCAGACAATGTTTATGATATACAGCATTACAATAGTTGCACTGAAATAAAAATTTTATTATTGTCTATTATTTATTAATAAGAAACTTTTAGTATGTATGAGTACTTACCCTATAGACATTTTCTACGTCGAATGGGAATATAGTCTTAGGTTTATTGCATACTTCACATATGAAACCTTTCTGACTACACAACCAGCATGTAGTGACATGTTCTTTTCCAAAATCAATGCCTTGCTGAAGACACTGAGCTAATAACCCATTAGATATCTCCGAAAGGTCCTACAATTTTAAAGATGATAAAATTCCAGTTCCATACTATATATTCAAAAGAAAAATAGCTTTATCATATTCTGAAGGGAAGACAAAATATGAAATAGAATGTTGAGAGAGAAAAAGAATGAAAATACTGGATGCACTGCAGAAAATTTAAAACACTAAATGTATACATCAATTATCAAAAATAAAAAAAGCCCTAACAAACTTGTTTATGCGTTTCAAATCAAATTTTGTACTTGGATGAATACAAGAATTTAATTATATATATTTTACGGTTATTTCTTTCCCTTTTTTGCATATTTTTACTTATCGGTATTTCAGAACATTTACTGTTATTTGTGCTCCCCTTTTTTCAAGTTTTTGCCTGAACCATATACTTATATAAGTTGTGAAGTTTTAAAAAAAATTTGAATATCAAAACAGATTTAATCTGTTAGTCTTCTACAATTTTAATTTCAAAAAAATTTTTATTCAAAAAACTTTTAGAATTAAATTAATGTCTACAATAAGCACCGCTTATATTTAATAGACGTATATATTCAAATATTGGATAGAGTAGTCCGTGAAATTTGTGAAATTTCACAAAAAATAGCTCAAATTTTGTCAAAAATTAACATAGTAAGAGCTTTCACACCCTCCTATAAAATTTCTAATCTCTTTTTGAATCCGAAAGACAAAGAGAACCGACTGAATAATTCTGGAGTCTATAAATTAAGTTGTCAAAAGTGTAATAGTGTGTATATAGGACAAACGGGCCGACCTTTCCATAAAAGATACAAAGAGCATCAATCTGCTTTTAGGAACCGGAAGAATAATACCAATTTTGCGAACCATTTCTTCAATACAGATCACACGTTCCCAGAATTGAACAACCTTGTTATCTTGCACGTGGAAGCGAAAGGGAAAATACTTGACATCCTGGAATCCATAGAAATGGAAAATATAAGAGGCACGTACTAATAATAAAACTACTAAACGAACAGTCCGAACTTTGGAAAACCCCTCTCTTCGAAGCTCTGCCGAAGCCTACAATCAGCATATATAATAGTTGAGATCCAATTTGTTCATTCAGTTTGAAAATGTAGTAAACACTACGAAACTCGAGTCACTGTATATCAGTTATAATAAAAAGTGATAGAAAACAAAGTAATTTCTTATTTCATCTCGTATATATTCAAAACTCAATATATTTAATATATTAATATATTCAATATATTTTTCTCCTTCAAATATTTATTTATTAATTCTAATTGCCTTTTTCATATTGGTTGGTTTATTTATTCCATCTGACATTGTATATTGAGTTTTGAACATATACGTATATTAAATATAAGCGGTGCTTATTGTAGACATGAATTTAATTCTAAAAGTTTTTTGAATAAAAATTTTTTTTAAATTAAAATTGACTAACAGATTAAATCTGTTTTGATATTCAAATTTTGTTATATTTCTTCTATCAAGTAAAAAGCCTTTCTCTATTTTATGTGAAGTTTTAATTTTTTTAGAGTTCAAAATGTAAACATGACAAAGCCAGTGTTGGCGAAACAATTATTGTAAATTAATAAATTGTGGAAATACTCTTTTTTCTTTTATTTAATGAATGAATATACTTTTGATTTCAACAGAAAAACGTCATTATATTAGGAGTACAAATAAGTTTCCGCCGTTTTTTAACACAAATTAAATATTTATTATAGAAGACTGCTTGCTAAGTGACTTCTAATGTTAGAGCAAGTTCTTTTTGTGTCTTCCTCCAATAATTCCTCCAATTCTGCATCCTCGTAAATTTTTGGCCTTCCACTGCGATCTTTGTCTTCTACGTCGAAATCACCGTTTTTAAACTTTTGAAACCACTCTCGACACGTTCTCTCACTCAAAGCACCCTCACCATATGCTTCTACGAGCAATTGATGCGCCTCAGCAGCAGATTTCTTTAAATTAAAGAAGTAAACTAATATTTCCCGCAAATGACGCTTACTTGGCTCAAATTTTGACATTTTCAATTTATAAAAATTATATTTTACCAATATAAAATCAATGATATTAATAGGTTATGTTGTTCTTGAATGTCCAAACTATTTTTTAAGCCGGTTATCATCTGCGAAAGCTAACCGAAACTCCGTGCCGCGCCATCTACAATAAAACGGCGGAAACTTATTTGTACTCCTAATATTATCAATTCCACTTAATAATTAACTAAAACATGAATGAAAAATCTACCTTAATAAATTGAAAAATTAGGACAGTACTTACATTTACTGAATAACTATGTATGTGTTCATACATATATTCTCTAGGATAGAGTAGTTTCTGTAGCTCGCCAATGATAGGTTCTCGACAAGTATAAAGATATGCACGTAGGTAATTCAGCTGATTACGTAAATTCTGTAACTCCGCCATTTCCTTTACAACTCCATAAATGAATGGATTTAAAATCTAAAATAAAATCAGAATCACTTCATACTGAGTCATAGTTTCCAAAAGATATCTTACTTTGAAATCAATAACAGGATTTTCTTTGATTTCGTTTATATAGTTATACGATCTCTGTGAAACTGGATAGGGGTTGAAGTCCCAATTATGTATTATTCTTGCAGGAATTGGAATGCTTTTATCACTCATGCAGCTATCACAATAGTAGTCTCCAGTAAAGGCACAAACGCTAATTGAAAAAAAAAAATTATCAACAATGTTGGAATATAGCAAATTTGACTTAATTCATCAACATAGTTTTCTTCAAGAGCGATACAATCATTCTAGTGCTTCTCTAATTTTGGCTGCCTCTTTTGAAGAACGAATTACCTTTGGGCCTCAAAATAGGCGTTTGTTTCTGCGATCACCTGCTCATTCAGGCCAAATTTCTCCCCCGTGAAGCGTTTGTTTTAGATCTCCGAACAGATAAAAGTCAGTGGGAGTGGGGGGCCAAATCTTGAGCAGTGGACGCGGAAGCAATTCAAAGAGTAATTGGTGAGATCATTTTTTTCTTTGCAAACAAAATACCTTACGCATGTCATAATACGAACGCTATAACCCTGCCAGCAGTCTGTTGCGCTTTTGGCTGCTTTAAAAGAGCTTCATCAGCTGCTGTCTATTCAGCTGACGATCTTTTTGATTCAGACATATAGTAACAAATCCATGTTTCATCCAGTGTTACATATCGACGCAAAAAATCCTGTTTATTCCGTTTAAACAGCTTCAAACATCGCCTGCAATGTTAGTAAATGTAGCTTTCTCACAGACCAATGTTCATGCAAAATAACGCCTACACCTTCCTTTTACCAGATTTTTTCTAATTTAAAATTTTATTAGCAATCAGAATACATTTATTCTATAGATTAATGGTTTAAGAGCTGCGTGCTCTCAGATGACGTGGTGAGGGCTTCTCCAGTCCTCTTCAATCCTCCATCAGATCGGCTGTCCAGTTCTTTTAGAATCTTCTGCCATCTTGTGGAGTAAAGGCTGGAGATAAGTATTCTTGTGATGTAATTTTTCATGGTGATTTATACTTTTTTCTTTGATGATGTCCTTCACATATGGCACCTTTAGGTCTTCGTGTAAGGTCTGATTAGTAACATACCATGGAGCATTTGTTACAATACGTAGTATCTTTGACTGGCTTCTCTGTATGATAGCCAGGTTTGACTTGCTTGTGCAGCCCCACAATTCAATTCCATACACCGATATTAGTCTGACGAGTTTTTTAAATTAAAATTTGTTCTCCAGCCATAAATTGGACCTTCTTCCTATTATCAAATATAGATCTTTCACTTTCAAATAAATTTGTTTCCGTTTTCTGCAAACAAGCTCATTCCAGGTAAGTCTCCTGTCCAAATGCATTCCCAAGTATTTGGTAGATCTAGACTCCAGTATCTGTGATGTTAATGAAAACAGGTGGGCGTTGATCTCTTCTGAGTCTGAAGTCCACTTTTGTAGACTTGGTCTCATTAATTTCATTTATAATAGATGATCTTGCATGACCCTCAAAGTAGCTCCTCGACATTGTTATGAACGCATATCTACTGTGCGAAACGGCAAGGTGAAAGGCGCGGCGCGTATGAAGGAAGTAAGATATATTTAGAAATTCAGCACTACCACCAGCACAAGCTTTCAGAGCTTGAGTATCTCTTGAATTCCGCAACTCTTATATCGCCATAATTGTATGTATTCTCGCCATTAATATTCAGCTTGACAGTTGATGATGAGATATGACCGGGGTATCCATACATTGCCCGACATTTTGGATTATTGTAATGGACCCACTTTTCATCGCGTCACAATTCGATGCAAAAACCCCGGCATTCGACATTTCAACCGCGCATCTTTATAGAAAGCATGCTAATACGAAATATGTTTCTATGAATGACTGACCTTATCAACAGTATACATTCACAGTAAAAAGCAGTGGCCATAGGGCTACATCACTGGCTAGTATTGAATTCTTCGTTACCAGAGTTCGAGAAAAAGTTGAACAAATTTGCTCAAATTCCTATCACACTGCACATAGTCTAAAAGCAGGTTTCAAGATTTTGAATCAATTCAGCCACGTTTAGATATCTCAATGTCGTTTAGCGTAGATTTTGAGAAAGTCCCTCCTGTATTGTAATTAGAAATCATCGAAGTGCAGTCTAGTACCCATTTAAAACAATTTTTCCTAATTCCTCACAAATGGATTTTTTGAGACACTGCTTAAAGCACAATTCTCAAAAATTATTACTTATGCTTAGAAATCGATCGCTTTGATTGCGCAGCATCCATATATGGTGCATTTTTTACTATGAACATGTTTATGAACTTCTTTCGAAATAGGCTTACTGATGAACATTCTTCTTACTATTAAAAGTAACATTGTTTCAATTCGAACCAGCATGCAAGGGCGTCGTGGCCAATCAGAAGCAGTTTCAGATGTCAGAACGCCCATCATAGTAGGTCCTTCAAACATGTGTTGAGTTTGTTGTTTTTACATTTTATTAGTTTGTAATTTTGAATAAATGTTAGTTTCCTTTGTTTCTCAGGCCCCTCATGAGAAAATTTTGACCACCCCTGCCTCAGAGGCAACATGTTCCTTTGATATTGTTAAAGAGTATTACCTACATCTTCTTCTTACCGTTTGTGGAGACATATTTTGTTGACTTTTTTCATGTTATCATATCATCAGTGCTCATACGACCACCTTCAAATTCAGCAAACCAGTCAATAATGGTCTGTATTCCTGGTGCAGAGTCTAGCACTTATTGTTCGAATTCACATCGAACAAGAAATTTTAAATTTACTATGCATGTACATAACAATTATGATCCCAGAGTCAGGAATCTAGGTCTTTCAAATACGTTTCATTTTTTTTCTAGAAACCTTTGGGCCTGTTAAGAACCGAAAATATTTGTCCTTCACAGTTTTCTTAGAAACCCATTAGAACTGAAGCCGTTTAAAGACGACAACAGTCGAATGTCGTATCGGAATTTACCTGACCACATTTCGAGCCCTAAGAGTATCTCATTCTGCCAGTCAGTCAAAAAGGTTCAGTTGAAGACATCCCTCGAAGTAACTTGTTGCTTCGACCAAACGGTCACGCAATATTCTGTACTCTTCGAACATTAAGTTCTGATCACACACATTCTCTAGAAGTAAGTTCTAATCACACATCTCTCTTTAATCTTGAATTATTTTATATTCGCATTTCACTTTAACCTTCCAAGGAACATCCTTCCTCATTAACACAGTAAAGGCCTACATTATTTGTAATTCGATAGTAATTTGTGAAAAGTGAACCCAACACAGAAACCAATAAAAGTGAATTCGGTGAAACAGCTCAAAGAAGAACTATTCCATGAACAAGATAGTGTTTTCACCGCAATTAGAGTTAAAACTACACCGAAACAACTCCCTCAATTTGGGTGAACAATTCAAACTTGTAATTTGTAATATATGTGTTTAGGCTGAAAATAAATAATTAAAGCCAATTATACATTTGTCTCTTAACCCCATTTGAAATATGCAAAACCAAGAATTTGCATACTAATTGGGTAACGTTTAATCAATTACTCGAGAGAATTCAAAAAGGTATCTCTACATACTAAGCAATTCTTTACACTTATTGAGCCAAGCTTTTGTTATAAAAATCATCAAAAAGTAAGTTACTAAGATCTATCTACATATGAAATTTTCTTTCCACTGTTCTGAAAAACACAAAAGTTGTTTGACTAAAACCACTGTAATGTTTTCAAGGTTAAGTATTTTTTAACAAAAGTATGAGTTTTGTATATGTGGTGCTATGTGGCTGGACCGGAAACTTATCAGCCGACGTAATAGTAAAATACAAATGATACTCACTTTATTTTTTGGTCTGTTATAAATGGCGCTTTACAACCCAAGCATTCAAAATTTTGTTTGTCCAATCCTTTCTCCTTGCATATTTCGCCTAATTGAACAGTTAAAGCTTTGGATTCGTTTTTGAGTGCTGCTACATTTGGAACAGTTTCTTTCACACCATTTTCCTAACAACACATACATTTCATTAAACTAAAAGTAGATGGAACATGAAAAATGTGTTATGAACCATGAGAAAATATCAATTTTTGCGCGCTTTTTCCTGCGTGTTATCGTTTCGCCTAATTGTCTGTAATTTTCGAATTTTGAGACGAAAATAATCTTAAACGACCAGGTCTGACACACTGATGAATCCGAGGTCTAAATATCTCGGTGAAGTTCGTAAGTAGGCAAAATCGGTTCAATTTTCGCGGTTATTGACGTTTGAATATTTTTATCAATATTTTCGAAACTACAGATTCGATCAACTTGAAATTCGGTATTCAGAAGTAGAATAACGCGAATGTTCGCGAGGATCGTATGATTAGAATTTTCAAAAAAAGTATTTTGTGAGTGGATCAGTGTTGAGCCTTAATTTTAAACACTATAACTTTCGAAAGGGAAAAAGAGACTTGAAAATTTCGTGGTAGGTTTAGAGTCAAAATATCTCGGTCGAGTTCGTTAATGGTAAATACCGATCCAATTGTTTTGCAATTGTTCACATTTGAAATTTCTCCTATTTTCATTGATATTTTCCACACTACAAATCTGATTGATCTAAAATTTGGTTTTCGGATGGAGAATAATGAGGAACATGTTCCTGCAAAATTTCATAGGGATTGTATCATTAGAAGATTCAAAACAAAAATTTTGTGAGCAGAACAGCTTTGATCGCTACCGAAACCATAGCAACAGTCCTACGATCGAGTTTAAATTAATAAAAGATCTTTCTATCCAGGGGGATTTCCTAATAAACTTTGGAGAAATAAATTCATGCAGGCTCCTAGATGATTCTCCGAGTTTAGCTAGATTAGCATCAAATCACTCAAAAGGGTTGAAAAATACGTATTTATTGAAAACTTATTTACAGATTAACATACCTGAAAATCAGGACATATATTAATAGTTGCGAAAAAATTTAGGGGCGATTCCTTGTCAAAAAATGGGCTGGCTGATGGTGTCCAGTGTGATAGAGTTTAAATACAGTTAAGTACGTGAAAAAATAATGGAAAACCGAGTCATAAAAACTTGGGGTGTTTATTGGAGTTTGCTGCTAAAAAAATGCCATTAGGGAAATATATTCAGTAATGGGGATTTGTTAACATCTGTTTGTTCATTCAAAAGGATTTTACGGGCATTGTACCTGTTGATATCAAGAAATTCTAAAAGTTTTAGTCTAGAACTTTAGCTTTCGACGTGGATAATTTCATAGTTATTGTTGAATTGATGCCTGAATTCCTTAAGATGATTAGCATATGTCGTATGTACGAAATCCGATATGTAACTTTTTTGGTGTTCTTGGATTCTTTTTTTGAATGATCTACCTGTCTGACAAATATTTAATAAAGGGCAATCGTTGCAAGTCAACTTGTAGACTCCAGATTTATTTATTTGTTCGATCCTTATTGTTTTTATGTAAGTACTAAGGTTATTAATCATTTTAAAAGCTGCGTTGTAATTGAAACTATTTTTTAAATATTTAGCAGTATTTTCAGATAATCCATTAACATAGGTTAACGAAAAGTATTTCTGTATATTGTCCTCTCTTATGAGTGGGTACACGAGATTTAATGCCATGTTCATTTGTTTATTGGATACCATTTTGTCTATAAGGAAGTGGTTTTAACTGTTGTTTGAAGAGATCTGTTTAATAATATTTAAGTCTTTGGAAAAGTTATTTGAATTCAGAGGGACATTCAATAGTCTATGGATAAAACTATTATATGCTGACATCTTTTGGTTAATGGGGTGCTTTGAAGTTTTATGTATTGTAATATCTGTATGTGTGGGTTTGTGAAAAATACTAAAATCATTTGAATTATCTAGTCTTGCTATTGTGTGGTCAAGTAAAATTAATACTGTGGATCTCTTCTTCTTCAATCGTGAATTTGAATTTTGGATGGAGTCTATTGATAAAATTCGTGAAGATATGTCAATCGGTGCCTTTGAAACAACAAAAAATATCATCTACATATCTATACCAATAAAGGAAGTATTTGCTTATCGGATTTAGGTGTATTTTTGATTCTAAATCATCCATGAAAATTTCAGCTAAAATTGAATTGAGTGGATTTCCCATCACTAAAACTTTGTTAGAAATATAGATTGTTCCGTTAAAGTGAAAATAGTTTTTTTCAAGACATATTTCGAGGCAATTAAGAATATCATTCATTTTGACGGGGTTGGTGTTATTTTTAATCAATAGTTTTTTTTACAATTTGTATTGTTTCTATTGGAGGTATACTAGGGAATAAATTTTGTACATCAAAAGAAATTAATATACAATTTTTGGGCAATTGGACGGATTGAATATTGTCTATAAATTGGATGCTATTTTTAATAGGGTATATAGCTAAAAAGTTTGTTTCATTTTGAATAACAGAAATTAAAACAACGGTTACAACCCTTTTCTTATAGACAAAATGGAATCGAATAAACAAAAGAACATGGCATTAAATGTCGTGTATCCAATCATAAAAGAGGACAATACACAGAAATACTTTTGGTTATCTCATGTTAATGGATTATGTGAAAATGTTGCTAAATATTTCAAAAATAGTTTAAATTACAACACAGCTTTTAAAACCATTAATAACCTTAGTACTAACATAAAAAACAATAAGGATCCAATAAATAAAGAATATAAATCTAGAGTCTACAAGTTGACTTGCAACGATTGCCTTTTAGTATATATTGGCCAGACAGGTAGATCATTCAATGAAAGAATCCAAGAACATCAAAGAAGTTACATATCGGATTCCGTACATTCGACATATGCTAATCATCTTAAGGAATTCCGGCATAATTTCAACAATAACTATGGAATCATCCACACTGAAAGCAAAAGTTCTAGACTAACACAGAATTTCTTGAAATCAACAGGTACAATGCCCGTAAATTCTTCTTGAACGAACAAACAGATATTGACAAATTCCCATTACTGAATATCTCTCCCTAATGGCATTTTTTAGTGGCAAACTCCAATAAACACCCTAAGTTTTTATGACTTGTTTTTCCATTATTTTGTCACGAATTTACACTGTTCTTAACTATATTACACTGAACACTATCAGCCAGTAGAATGTAGATACCTGAAGAAGCCACATTGTGGTAAAAAAATTGTTGTATTGAAAACATTTTAGTGGAAGTTAAAATGAGTTTCCACCAAATAAAGACCGAATCAAACATTTAAACAGATGAAAGTTTGGGAACCTTGGTGGCTAAGATAATAGATATTAGCCATAAGTATTATTGAAGTACTGTCGAACATTATGTTGAAAATGAGCTGGTGCTCAATTATGTAAAAACCACGTAGATATAAAGACATGTCTTCAAAAAGAATAGACAAATCATCCGTTTAAAACTGGAGCCTGTCAAAGAAGTAGGTTGTAATAATACTACATACATTGGATGGATTTCATTAAAAAAATACATGTTGGGAGAACTACAGGATCAAAAAGTCGATCACCATGTGTTCCTATCCAAATATATATCGAAAATCCTTTTTGATGCCTACTCTGTAAAACTGCATGCAGATTAGCTTCTGCCCAGTAATGAGTATTGTCAAGATTTTTAATACAGTCTCTGGTAAATTCTGTTACCGACAAAAAATTTAGATTTTCTATCATCCTGTTCAAAAGCTTTCGGCCAAAGAAAAGCTGTTGACCGTAACCTTCCTTATTCAATGCCTATTTTTGACTGTTATTTGAATTATAAAATAGTATCACAAAGGAGTGGAAAAATCAGCCAGTTGCATCAGAACTTTCTGATGCTTTAACATATTTCAAATTAAAAAATTGATTGAAGATTAATTCAATAAGCAACTGGGTGTCTGCCACCATTTTTCTGTTGGGTCAAAAATTAACAGTGCTGTGACCTAAAGTGGCGCAAGATCGCAGTAACAAAGGCTACCCAGAACACAACTGAACTCCTAACTCGCACAAGCTGAAAAAGCTTCTGAGGGATGTTTACAGAAGATCTAGGAGTATCAGGATAATAATTTAAGATCTCAACGTTTTCCCCTAATATTGTTAGTTTGATTATCAAAAATAAAAGAATGCTCAGACTTTTTCCACATAAATTCACAGACTTTATAATTTGTTGATAAATTAAGTAGGCAGCTGTCAAAGATAGTTATAATGACAAATATTTTTATTTTTGTAATTTGATCTTCAGGAGGTACTTATGAAAATACAATGAAATAAAATGGCAAATTATACTGCAGTGCAAAAATCAATGATTTAGGGCATCGTATCCTGCGAGTTTATTAGGAATACACCCAGTCTATTTCGAAGAATATGAAATTCTTTTAGAGCACGTATTATCTATCAGAGGAGCCATATTCAACATTTATTATAATTTTTATTTTTTGTGTTTTGTTGCTGCTTCAGTTTGTCCTTACTGCATTTTTAATTATAATTTTTTTCAACTGAATCAAATAATAGTAGTTTTCAACATATTATTTCAGGAAACACTCTGGACAATAGAAATATTTGTACCTATAACAGGCTCGGTATGTATAACAGAGTCACTCGAGTTTGGATACCGAGCCACTCAAACTATTTGGGTAACGAGGAGGCAGATCGGCTGGCGTTTGCTGGAGCTGCGCTGCCTCTGGTAGGACCGGAACCATTCCTGGGAATACCACATGACGTGGCTAACGAGGCGATAACAGGCAGAATGAACTCAAGGCTAGAGTCTTTCTGGCGGAGCCATTCTGTCCTGAAACACTCGAAGTTGTTCCTTGGAACAGCTTCGAACAAAAAGATGGCGAACCTAGCGCTAGGTCTGGATAGGGCCAAACTAAGAACACTTGTCGGAATTATGACAGGTCACTGCAGACTGAAAGCGCATTTGCACAAAATCGGTCTGGCTGAAGACGATGAATGCAGGCTGTGTCTTGAGGGCACTGAAACAGCCATGCACATCGTCTCAGAGTGCCCAGCAGTGAGTCGCATCAGAGGTCTTTGGCCAGGCTTTTATAGCCCACAGCGAACTGAAAATTACCCCTGTACAAGATTATCGGTTTTATCAAAAAACTGGATCTCGTCGGGGAGATATGAATTAAGAGTGAACCACAATAGTCCGTGCGAACGCAGTGGTAGGGTGGACAGACGCAGGCTCGCCATAAATAACAATAATAACCTATGACTTAATTTCATAGTGACCTTATTTATTTTTAATAACACTAACAATTTTGGGAGAAAAAGGCAAGGTACAAAAAAGTTGCATATTTAATGTTTCAAATTAATTATTTAATTTGGAAAATCTTATTAAATTAATGTCAGCAATCTGCCACGTTGTGTTCCTCATAAATGTTCCATAGAGAAGATATCCAATGAAAACGAAGTTTTTACACCAATTTCAAAGGACAGTACCTTGGAAGGAAAGAGGTTTAAAACAGTGAAACATATTAAAAATTCCCACAAATTTTCGCTGAATAACCACCTCTTAAAATTTTACGCATTAATTTAGAATCAGCATGTATACCTGGATGTTACCCGTTCAAGAATGAAAAGATATTCCTATTTCGGCTAAAAACGTGCCATGCAAATTTCAAGTTATGCCAGACTCGAAACTAAAATACAAAAACATTTGAACGACCGCATCTAACCAATAATAAAAAACCTGACTAGTATTTCAATAATTTGAAATAAGGTTATTCTGATTTTCACAAATTTTTATTGTTAAACTCACAACAATTGTTTCGCTATCACAGTAGCATCATCAGGCAAGATCACATTTTGAATAACTAAGCTTGTTTCCGAAATCCGTGGCTATTTATATTACAGTAACTACAATAAATTTTTATTGAGCACTAAAACCCAAAAAAGGGTCCCTGCAAATTCCAGCTTATCTAAATATTTTTAACAGAGGTGAGCTATTTAAATCTATTTGTTTGTTAAGTAATATTCCAATTTTATTATGTTTATTTATCTCTAGGGATTATAACAGATTTAAGGCATAACTTTTGCTTTCTATATGTAGAATTTCAAAGTTATGGTTGAAAGTATGTCCTGTTTCTAACAAATGGTTGGAATATGTAGAATTGCTTTTATTATTGAGGAAACTCTTCAAACGTTCACACATCCTATGACGGAAAGTTCTTCCAGTTTGACCTATGTAAATTTTAAGGCAATCACCGCAGGTTAACTTATAAACCCCAGATTTATCATCCTTATGTGTGTAGTCTTTATTATTTTTGATAAATTTACTCAAGTTCTCAAATTATATTTATTTTTAAGGTATGTAGCAATTTTCTCAGAAATACCTTTAGTGTATTTTAAGGAAATGTATTTAAAATTTTCTTTTATATTAGGAAACACCATACTTAAAGCTATTTTATTATTTTTGTTCATCAATAATTTGTCTATCAACTTTGGATCATATTCATTATTAATAGCTATTTGTTTAATTATGTTAAGTTCTGAAATATAATTTTCTCGATTCATGGGAATATTAACTAATCTATGGATCATACAATTAAATGCTGATAATTTTTGATTTAGAGGATGATTTGATTTATTGTGTATAATAGAATCCGTATAGGTTGGTTTGTGAAATATTGAAAAGTCATGTGAACTATTTATTCGAGTAACAGTTAAATCAAGAAAATTAATAGAATTATTAAGTTCGGTTTCCATAGTGAATTTAATTGAAGGATGTATTTCATTGATGAATAAAAAGAATTTTTTCACAAGTCTGTCTGTACCTGTGAAGCAACAGAAAATATCGTCTACATAACTATACCAATATAAAAAGTATTTCTTAAGGGGATTTTGGTGAATTTTAGTTTCAATATTGTCCATGAATATTTCTGCTAATAAAGGACTTAAGGGATTTCCCATAATCCAACCGTTTTCAGATTTATAAATTTTATTTTTAAATTGAAAATAATTTTGTCTAGTGCAAATATCTAGACATTGTAAAATATCTTCTTTGATAATTGTATTGCATCTGTTGTTGATTAATAGATTATCTACTAGTTTAATTGTTTCGTTTGGTGGTATACTTGGAAATAAATTTTGTACGTCAAATGAAATGAATTAAGCATTATGAGGTAAGTGGATATTCTTTATTTTGTTTATTAGCTGTAGTGAATTTTTTATCGAGTATTTAGCTTGGAATTTAGTTTCTTTTAAAATAATCTGAATAAGTTCTTTCGAAAGTTTAAATGAAGGTGCACTAACGAACGAAACAACCGGTCTAATAGGATAATCTTCCTTGTGTAATTTAATCAAAGAATACATTTTCGGAGGTTGTGGATTCATTAAAATTAATTTATTTTTTGGGGTATTCCGAAAAAGACTGGATTCCGGGGTTATTAGGGATTTAATTTGATTTTGGAAAATTGTCGTTGGATTGTGTTTGATTAATTGAAAATTATTTAATTCTAGGAAAGTAACTGATTTGTTAATATAATCACTTTCCGTTAAAGCAATAATAGTGTTACCTTTATCGGCTTGGGTGAAAATTAAATTATTTTCCGTGATTTTCTGATTTATAGTTTTAATAGTTTTATATTCTTCTTTCATTATGTATATATTTCCAAGTATACCACCAAACGAAACAATTAAACTAGTAGATAATCTATTAATCAACAACAGATGCAATACAATTATCAAAGAAGATATTTTAGAATGTCTAGATATTTGCACTAGACAAAATTATTTTCAATTTAAAAATAAAATTTATAAATCTGAAAACGGTTTGATTATGGGAAATCCCTTAAGTCCTTTATTAGCAGAAATATTCATGGACAATATTGAAACTAAAATTCACCAAAATCCCCTTAAGAAATACTTTTTATATTGGTATAGATATGTAGACGATATTTTCTGTTGCTTCACAGGTACAGACAGACTTTTGAAAAAATTCTTTTTATTCATCAATGAAATACATCCTTCAATTAAATTCACTATGGAAACCGAACTTAATAATTCTATTAATTTTCTTGATTTAACTGTTACTCGAATAAATAGTTCACATGATTTTTCAATATTTCACAAACCAACCTATACGGATTCTATTATACACAATAAATCAAATCATCCTCTAAATTAAAAATTATCAGCATTTAATTGTATGATCCATAGATTAGTTAATATTGCCATGAATCGAGAAAATTATATTTCAGAACTTAACATAATTAAACAAATAGCTATTAATAATGAATATGATCCAAAGTTGATAGACAAATTATTGATGAATAAAAATAATAAAATAGCTTTAAATATGGTGTTTCCTAATATAAAAGAAAATTTTAAATACATTTCCATAAAATACACTAAAGGTATTTCTGAGAAAATTGCTACATACCTCAAAAATAAATATAATTTGAGAAGTTCATTTAAAACTAATTCAAACTTGAGTAAATTTATCAAAAATAATAAAGACTACACACATAAGGATGATAAATCTGGGGTTTATAAGTTAACCTGCGGTGATTGCCCTAAAATTTACATAGGTCAGACTGGAAGAACTTTCCGTCATAGGATGTGTGAACATTTGAAGAGTTTCCTCAATAATAAAAGCAATTCTACATATTCCAACCATTTGTTAGAAACAGGACATACTTCCAACCATAACTTTGAAATTCTACATATAGAAAGCAAAAGTTATGCCTTAAATCTGTTAGAATCCCTAGAGATAAATAAACATAATAAAATTGGAATATTACTTAACGAACAAATAGATTTAAATAGCTCACCTCTGTTAAATATATTCAGATAAGCTGGAATTTGCGGGGCCCCTTTTTTGGGTTTTAGTGCTCAATAAAAATTTATTGTACTTACTGTAATATAAATAGCAACGGATTTCGGAAACAAGCTTAGTTATTCAAAATGTGATCTTGCCTGATGATGCTACTGTGATAGCGAAACAATTGTTGTGAGTTTAACAATAAAAATTTGTGAAAATCAGAATAACCTTATTTCAAATTATTTAATATGGATTTTCACCAAGTAAGGACTGATACAATTCAATAGTATTTCAATATATAATGTACCTTCTGAACGTCTACACTTCTGTTTGAAGAGGAATGTTAAAAGCCACAGCAAATTTGTTTCAGAATTAACTTACATTATTATTTACTGAACGTTTTTCATCAATGTCCACATTCATATGCATGTCATCTATTCTCTGCCAAACATCTTTCAAATTTGGTGTTCTTATGTAGTCTCCTCCTATGACATTATAACTATCGACAAGGGCGTTAAAACTATCCTCCAAAGAGGTCTGCTCTTCAATCTCCTTCACTGGCTCTTTTACCGGCGAATCTTGAGAAGCTGAAGCATTTTCCGCTTGATCCAAACTTTCATCAAAGGACCAACCTGTTCCTCGATTTAAAGAGTTGCCAAAATTGTATTCCACCTTCTGCTCTGCAGTAGTTTCCTGCTCCACTTCAGGAACATCTGGACACGTTCTTGTTCCTTTTGGACTTGAGTTATTAGAAGAAGGTTTAGATTCATCAGCCTTCGTTAGGATCATTTTCAGTACGTCATCCTCATTAAAAGCCATCATTTGCCTAAACCCAGAACTCTGAGATGTAATGGACATAGCAGAGCTGAGGGAATTTGAATCTGATATGTTATCCTTCTGAATTGTCAATATTTCTATTGATTGGGCAACATCATCACAAGGAGCTAGAGGGCAAGTTTTCAATGTGGGAGCCCAAATTCCAGCCAAGTAGAGACTGGATGCTGGCCAGGTATTGAGTAAACTTGAATTGCAAGGTAAAGTTATTGTTTTAAAACCCTCAAAACCTTCAATAAGTTTTTGAGCAACATCTAATAAGTCGCTATCACGAACAAATGCACCAATCCTATAGAAATTCTTCAATGCTGAACTTTCTTGTCTCATTGTTAGAAGATAAGAGGACAAAAGGCAGTCATTGAGTGCCTGCCTTATCCAAGCTCTACATTGTCCTGTTTCTGTAGTAATTTGTGATAATTTCATTATCTGAAAAAAGAAATGAATACTATTTTTTTATTTTCTCATCAGAGAAGGCATATTCTAAAATTTCATACTAAAATCTCATGATGAACATGATTCATATTCGGACCAGAATATATAAGGAAAATAAAGCAAAGCAGTAATTTAATTTCTCGTCTCACCTGATCAATGATTTCTTTATGAGAAATAACCAACAAAGGGGCCCAAAAGTTAGGCTCAGGCCTAGTATCAACATCTGCAATTACTTTTTGGAATCTGTACTTCAACGAATCTTTTAGTCCATGTAAAAAAAGAGCCTCTATTATTGTGCACAGTTGATTTGCTGCTTCTGTAGGATTAATACAATGTTGGGATCTATTCTCTTCAACACCACTGTACTGAAGTTCTTTGACACTGTTAGAAAGCTGGTCTATTATAGACTTCTTGATCACTTCATCTCTGTTGTTGTTCATACGAACAGTTCTCAGTAGCTTATTCATGATTAAGTTGATTATTAAGAAATATTAAGTAATGACGGAAATACTTTAGGAAGACAGAACAATTCCAACTTGTCACCCATGTATTATACCTAAAAATTCACCTATTGTTCAAACAATGACATTAGGTTTTTGAATAAGATTCTGGGCAGAATTAAAGAAAGGAATTAGTATTTCTGACTAATCACAAGAGTTACCTTTTATTGCACTGATGACAAGGGTTATATTGAAAACTCATATGTAAATAGCCATTCTTCATGGAGTAGCTGAGATTTCACATTTTGTGATTACTCATTTCGAATACAAAATAAATATTACATATCTAAAAACAAACTTTATTTCTATGGTTCTCATCGGAAGGTTAATCATAGATATTTATAGTAATAATAATGATTGGGTTCGTTCCAACTGATTACGAAACTACAATGTTTGTATTCATGTCAGTGGCGTAACTTAGGGCTGGCTTTGGAAGTGCATAAATCAGATTCACTAAAAAATTGTTTTTAGTTTTATTTTCATAGATTTTTTCCCATGTTTGATCGGCATCATACTGTCTATTATTGATGGCGAATATCCGTTATTAGTGCGATTTAATTTAATTTAATTAAAATTTTTCGAAAATAAAAGAATTGTTAATAATCTATGTGTCCTATTATGATATGCTGATAACCAGGGCCACCTAGAGCCGAACCGGGTCCCATCGCAAAGAGCCGGTCAGGCCCCCTTATCCATACCACCCCAATCTATCAAAATCTATTAACGGTTGTAGGAAACTAAATGGAAAACTCAATCTTATAAGAAGGAACATTGAAAGAAGTTTTAGTTTTCGACCTCAACGTCCAATCGTTTGGAGCAGCTGACTTCTATAAATGATAGGTATTGAGATGTTTACCCAAACCGCTGTCATAATTACGCACTTAAAAGTGTTGAGATATTCTACAATAATTTTTATTGTGGATTTTGTTTCTAGTGTCACGTTCAGACAATAAAGATAAAACTACTTCTCTAATCTTGCCTATGTGTGCAGCTATTGGCCTGATACATTCTACTCGAGCACTCCATCTCGTGTCTGATAATGAATGAAGTGACGATCCTACTTTTTCTCTTAAAAATCTCCCATCTTTTCGGGCTACAGCTGAATAAATTGAAAATATTTAAAAAAAACTTCGAATAAAGACACTGCTTCACATACACCACATAACTTCTGATATCCACAGGGTGAGAAAGTGCCAGATGATTACATTTCATAACGAGAGCTTCTACACCCTTATTCTTGCACCCATATTGCTACCATTGTCAAATCCCTGGCCTCTACAACCATCCAAAGGAATGTTATAATTTTAAAGGACTCTTTTGGTGATATTTGCAATGTCTGCTGCCGTTTTTTCATTACAATAAAAATCTCCAAAAATCGTTTGTAAACTTCATATTGTTTAAAGTAAAGCATTGTCTTGACAAACAACTGCCGTATACCAGAATGCTAAGATCCATGAATACCGATTGGAGTCATAAAGAGGGGATTTAAATGATATCATTTTCAGAAGTCTCCTCTGGACTACCATCAAAAGTTCAAGTATAGTTTTTCTCACTCCTCCCCATCCAATGATCCCGTAACCCCGCGCCTCATGACATTGTAGCTTGACGCGCTGGGGGTGCTTGTCTTGACTAAGATCCTAGTTTCATTCCGGCGAAATGAAGGATTAAGTCTTGATGCCTAAAGCAATGTCACTAGCGACAGTCACTGGACCCGTATGGTGGAAGTTCAACCGAATGGGGCCCTAGTTTCACCGTAAAAATGAAATGGAAGGCTGAGTCACGTTGTTCAACTCAGTTATTAGGGTGTCTGTCGCAGCACACGGATTCACCCTTAAAACTAACGTATTTTACCCTATTGCAGTAAATCTCCGGATTTTTCTGTCCAATGGCCGAGTGTGTTATGTAGCATACTGCATTAGCTCTGGAGGGTGGAAGCCCTGGGCAAGTATTCGTACAACCTTGCCACCCAATTGGTGTTGGATTTGAGGGAGCAGTGGCTGAAAGTCCGCATGCTGAACTAGAAGGGTATTTCATCTATCTGTTCGCAGAAACTTATGTTCAGGATATTTTGAGAAATGCTTTAGGATTTAGCGAGACTTGACGGTTAGACCGGCCTGGTCCTGAACGAAGGATCGATTGCGAGACGTTTCTGGGCGTTCGGGTGGGTGGATAAGAAGCCCTTTCTGCGTGTGAGTTGCGCCCCAAATAACTCGGGTACTGATACTGCAGAGCCAGTAGAGGTTGGATAGTCGCTGCTACCAATCACAGTGTAGGTTCTCTGACTGAAGCCGAAACTGGAAGCTTGGTCACTATCTGCTTCCTGGACAGATTGTGGAGACTGCTGAGTTGTTAGCTAGTGAAAGAGCCATGCTCACATACCAGTAACCTAACCGGTATAATTCACGATGATCCCGTAACCCAACAATGATTAAGCCAAGGCATAATAGACAACAAAAAGACTGTATCATCTGCGTATGAAATTACGTGCGATGTGTGTACTACTAGAATTCTCACTCTGTTCCTCCTGATTTTCCAGCCTCGATATTGATCCGGCTCCACATCAGAAAAAAAATTATTGAAACATTCAGCTATTTCCTGGGTATCTGGTACTTCCTCATTATTTTCCATTCTCACTTCCTTTACTCCCCGATCTCTCTTTATATTTGTTTGTGAATTCGTTTAGCACCTTTCAAATATTCTTTGATGATCTCATATTTCGTTCTATTCCTGCTCTGAAATAAGCACTTTTAACCTTTCTCAGTAGATTGTTCAATTTATTCCGATAGTCAACAAATCTTCCCTTATAGGTCCCATCATGAGGTGTATCATACTCTCCGTATAATCTTTCCCCTGTTTTCTGTGAAAATTTACTGTCGATGTTGCATCAGCTACAATCTCCAGAATCTGGTTGAAAAATAAGCTCATGGCAGCCTCCGCATCGTCATATGCATGAATACTACCCCAATTTGTCTGTTCTAAACAACGCAGAAGCTTCTCTTTGTCCAGTGCTATGCGCGTTCTCACGCTCTCTCCCCTTCTCCTGCGTAATTCGTCCCGCAAGTTCATATGCTACATCGGAAGCTGTAGCAGGGCAGAGTAGAATTCTTCGAGAGGAGCTGGGACGCCATGTACTGAGCGGGCACGCTACAAAGCTATCTTAGTATAGTGATCCGTCTTGAGTATTATTGCCTTTGTGTCCAACTCGGGGTTCTGGCTCTTACTATATGCAAAAATATGATCAAGACAAGTTCTGGAAGACTCTGTTACCCTAGTTGGACCATTGATGAATGAAATATATCCGCTTTCATATAAAAGTGTGTGGTACATATCTGCTTCGGTATTGCACAGCAGGTTAAAAACTGATCATATGAAAGTGGAGCAAGGCCAACCAAAAATTTCTCCACATTCGCTCCTGGTGACCGATATATGGAGTTTGTTGAACCTATTTTAACATCAGAGTATGTAAACAAAATATCTTTTCTTAAGTAGACAGCAATACTATAATTCGGATTCAGCCTGTTTTGTGTTGTAACCGTTTCATAGCCTTCGATAGAGAACATTTGTTCTCTATTTTTCAGGTCTGTGTCAGAATAATGCAGCTGGGAGATTCGATCTGAGAAAGCAACACCTCAAGATGTATAAAGTTCTTCTGAATGCTTCTGATATTCAAGTGGTATATAGAAAAAAGTATGTTATTGAGCTCACCAACTGTTCCTAACTCTACTGTTTCAACATCAACACATTTAAATTTATTAACAAAGGATCCAGTTTTCTAACGCTCGAAACTTTAAGATATCTATACTATATTATACACTAAATATGACGCTTTGTATAACCACTAATTAATGCAAATTTAGTTCTCGTTGAGCAAAAAATAATCGACACGGAAAACAAAATAAAGCCAATTCTTTGGCACAACTTCACGATTAGGCAATTTGAATTTCAGCAAAGATGAGGGAAATTGTTGTCCCGTTGAGTCTACAGGGAAAACTTGAGGATGGACTCCAGGACCTTTCAACACAACAATTTTCTAAATATCTTGTAGCGAGTTTTAACATACTGAAATAACCTGTGGCGACGTGTCCCACTTCTCGCTAAGATTTCTACTCTGCTCTGCTGCAGTTTCCCGGCATAGCATATAAATGACGCTACCGCTTTTCGCATAATGAGCTCACCGTACTCGCCCGGTTCAAGTAGAGCAGGGTACAAGCGTTCGACGTCCGTTCTGACATGGGACACAAGGTCACTGACGTCACGAGCAGACATGCGCACCACGCCTATCTGAAGAGTTCAGGTGCGCACGTTCCAAACGAAACTCTGCCTCCGAATTAAGAGGTTGAAGCTCCCTCATAACACCCCACTCACTTCAGAGCTTCATTGGTGATCCCGATGTTATGGAGGTTTTGCTTCAAGAGCGAATGACCCATTCATTGGTGGTACTGACTATTCCATTCAATATTTCTGAGGTAGCCTTCCTTTCGTTCCACAGTAACCCCACTGGAGATGGCAACGTGTCCAGCCCAGCAGCGGACTGTTTCATGTCTCATTCCAACGCCCAATTCTTTGGACACCCACCGACGCTAACTGAAAGGAAAGTGTGTGGCGACGTGTCTCACTTCACGCCAAGATTTCTACTCTGTTGCAGCTTCCCGGCTTAGCATATAAAAGACGCGACCGGTTTAAGATAATACCTAACTCACCGTCCTCGCCGAATTCAAGTAGAGCAGAGTAAAAACGAAATATTTCCTCGAACATCCTCTCCACAAAATAATCGCGCTGACCTATCTTGCCCGTTCCGCATTTGGACCTTATAGCCTTCTCGAAAACATAGAGAAGCAAATACCTCACTTCTTCCTTGAAATAAGCGATTACTCACTTTTTTCACCAACTGAAAATATCTGGCCCCAATTTCAACAGCTAAAAATTAAAATTTAAATCGGCAATATTTGCATCTAGGATTGGAGTGATGAGGGGTAATGGAGCAGTAAAATAATAAACTAACAAAGTGACTGAAAATATTAGTTTTGTTACGGGGTGGGTGTTGTAACACAGGGCGCTCACCGATAGAACTGGCGTGGTTCTACCCGATTGCAGGTTATCTGTCCATAAGAGCGAATGCGTTAGAATTAGATCTGTGCTAGCTTTAAGGGAAGGGATACTATGACGTGTCTCGCAAATGATACTGGTTCAGAACGAGGCCGGTCAAACCGTCAAGTCCTGCTAAACCCTGAAGCACTTCTCGAGAAATCCTGAATCATGAGTTACTGTGGCCAGATAGATGGAATACCACCTAATCTATCATTCAGACTTTCAACCACTGCCCCCTGGAGTCCAACGCCAAATTGGGTGGTCAGGATGTACGAGGGCCTCCACCCTCCCGTGGTAACGCAGTATATACATAACACACTCGGCCAAGGCGTTCCTTGGAACAGCTTCGAACCAAAAGATGGCGGAACTAGCGCTAGGTCAGGACAGGACCAAACTCAGAACACTTGTCGGAATTATGAAAGGTCAGTGCAGGCGGAAAGCTCATTCGCACAAAATCTGGTTGAAGACGATGAATGCAGGCTGTGTCTTGATTGTGTCTGAAACAGCCATGCACATCGTCTCAGAGTGCCCAGTGATGACTCGCATCAGATTGGAGTTTGGGTCAGATTATTATAGCCCACTGCGAACCGAAAAAATTACCAACGAACAAGATGATCGGTTTAATCCAAAAACTGGATCTCGTCGGGTAAATATAAATTAGGGGTGAACCACAATAGCCCGTACCGACGCAGTGGTAGGGTTGACAGATGCCCGCTCACTATAAATAATAATCCCTCTCCTTAAAGCTAGTACAGATCTATTTCTGACGTATTCGCCCTTATGGACAGCGTACCTGCAATCGGGTAGAACCACGCCATTTTTATGGGTGAAGACTTTGTGTTGCAACGCCCACCTAATGACATTGTGGGTAAAAGAATCTGCAAGCTCTAATTCTCAGGATAGCCCCCTCGGAGATCTGAACATGAGGCGGGTTAAACTACGGAAAATTTTACCCGCGGAAAAGACAACTCGACTAAAACAAACAATCCCTGTTCGAAACCGTACCATCTGCAAGCCTCCGAAAGATAACCACAATTTCTTGTGATCATTTCACGGAGCCTGCAGCAAGATGTGGTGGTATCTCGTCAGGCAATAGTAGGAGGCACTGTCTATAAAAATGAAAAATGGAATCAATTTTCGACTGCAAAAATGATTAATTTTTCAGAGATAAGAAATATTTCTGTCCAAGTGTAAGTATTTCATCAGTATTTAATGGGGTGGTGCTGAATTTCACTGAATCTTATCATAATTTACTGGATTTTAAATTGATCGGAAAGATAATACTTGAGAAATTACTATCATTCCAACCCTCGCTGGAATGGCAAAATAACAATATCAAGCTAATGGTATCGACTGTTATCATTTATAGTCGAATGAATTACATTAAGTATTTTCATCCAACAAAAATACCTATGCCCTGCCTAGATTTCCTTTGATGAAATTGAAAGATGAAAAAGGAACACCTTTCAGTAGAAGATAGAAGACATTGACACGAATCATTATCAACCCTATATAAATGGTCTCAGCTCAGCGATTTTTGATTTACATATTATATTAAGTTATAATATTTGCCAAAATTTTCAGTTGTCATATTCTTTCAACTGATGATCTTAATAGAATGCTTTCGAAAACATTATTCCAAGAATATTTGTGATAATAATTTATTACAATGAAATCCTAAGCAACCCGGCAATTTCATGCGTTAAGCAAAAAACATATAATTAAGTATAAATATAAATATTACTTATAATATATAATTATGAAATTATGTGACCAAAAAAATTCAAGGTAGTTTTCTGAGGAAAAATTATGTGTTAAATTCTTGTGTCTTAAATCACACAGTAAACAGATTTCAGGAAATTCAAACACTGTCTGAGATTGAATGAGTTCGAAATTACTGTATTATTATTATTTATAGTGAGCAGGCATCTGTCCCCCCTATAACTGCGTCCGCGCGGATTATAGTGGTTCACGCCTGATTTATATTTCCCCGAAGGGATTCATTTTTTGGATAAAACATATAATTTTGTTCGGGGGTAATTTTTTCAGATCGCAGTGGGCTTTACTAGCCTGACCAAAGACGCCACTCACCGCTAAGCACTCTGAGACGATGTGCAGGGCTCTTTCAGTCTTCTTAAAGCACAGCCTGCATTCATCGTCTTCAGCTAGATCGATTTTGTACAAATGCGCTTTCAGCCTGCAGTGACTTGTCATAATTCCGATAAGTTTTTAGAGTTATGGACTAGACCTAGTGCTAGGTCTGCCATCTTTTGGTTCGCAGCCGTTCCAAGGAACGCCTTCGAATGTTTCAGGCCAGGATGGCTCAGCCAGAAAGACTTCTAGTGTTGAGTTCATTCTGCCTGTTATCATCCGCTTAGCCACGTCATGTGGTATTAACAGGAATGGTTCCAGGCTTGACAGAGGCAGCGTTGCTCCAGAAAACGCCAGCTGATCTGCCTCTTCGTTACCCAAATAGTTTAAGTGACTCGGTATCTGAACAAGAGTGATTCTGTTATGCATACTGAGCCTGTTCAGAGCCGTGCGGCAACTACAAATTGTTTTCGATGTACAACAGCTGGATTCCAGAGCTTTTAGTACTGACTGACTATCGCTAAATAATTTGTTGTTTCCGTGGTAGATTTGCCGTTTTATCAGCAGATCCGCTGCGGTCTCAATGGTAAATATTTTGCCTGGAATATGGTTGGGTATTGACCGAGACTCAATAAGATGCTGATTCTCTGTTTGCTCCCATAACCTCCCGCTCCAGTTCCATTCGTCGTTTGCGAACCATCTGTGAACAAGCCAAGGTCGGTCCTTAATACAACCTCAGAATGGTGGGTCTATTCGTCTCGACTGAGAACAATTAAATGGAAATGCCGTTCTTGGCTCTTGACTTTTGACATTAGATCCGAGGGCATTGATAGGGTGCTGTTCGTTAAAAGCTCGTCCAGCTGTACTGGGCCTCCCATCACTATTGCCTCTGTCGATCAGCAGTTGATGTAGTTTGTATGTGGTCCGTTCCGCCTCCTTCTGCACGAGCAGGTGCAGGGGTGGTAGATTTAGTAGGATCTCCATGGTTGCCTTGGATGTGGTGTGAAATGCACTTGTAATTGCAAGGCAAGCCTGTCTCTGTGGTCGAGTGAGCTTATGTTGGCCAATCGTTTGTTGACCCTTTTTCCATCACGCTATAGCGCCATAGGTTTTCTGTGGTCTAATTATCTTACTGTATAACCAATAGATCTGCCTAGGCTTCGAACCCCAGGTTTTACAGCGGATTCGCCTGCAGATCCAGAATGCCATTCTGACATGACACACTTTGTCTAGTTGTGCATTTCAACTGAGTGTTTTGTCCAGGACTATTCCCAGGTATTTTGCCTCATTAGAGAATTGCATTGTTTCTCCATGAATTGTCGGTGGTTCTAATCCATCAGCTTTCGTTTCTTGGTGAATGATACTATAACTACCTTTTGTATGTTTAGAAACATACTCAGAATTGTACATGTTGGCATGTGACTCCCCCTTGTCTCTGTACCTTGTCGTGGTGGAGGAGTTTGTCATAACGAGTGTCCTAGTTTCATTTATGGAATGGAGGATATGGTTATGATGCCTAAAGCAGATGACTCGCAATCCAAACATCCTTGCTTTCTTTCTTTCTTGCATAATACCATTCCATCATGTTGTCCCACTCCATCTTTTTTTTACCGCAAGGCTTGGAATCGTACGGGGAAGCTGGCTCTGATTGACGACCAGAATCTGAGACCCTGCGATCGATTAGAGTTTTGTAACCCTTTCATTGGCGAAGGCGATACCCTGCTGAATCTCAGCAGGGTTTTCCAACCTTCGTCCTCTTATCCGCTGAAGGATCTTTAATGGTTGTTGAAGGATAAAGGGAGACTACGAAGTTTCGAACAAGTTGCTGGACTTGAGGGATTCGCTCTGCTCGCCCCCAAATTTGGCTCCATTTTTAGATCCCGAAGCTCCCGCTGAGGGTTCCTGATTGGTCCGTTGAAGGACAAACGGATGCTACGACGTTTTGAACAAGTTGGTTGGCCTTGGGAAATTCGCTCTGCTCGCCCCTAATTTCAGCCCCATTCGTGGATCCTTAAGCTTATCTTATCCGCTGCGGGGTCGGAAGTGGTCCGTTGGAGGGAAAGGGAGACTACGACGTTTCGACGAGCTTTGAGGGTCCTGGAAGATACGCTCTGCTCTCCCCGAACTGTGGCGCCATTTTTGATCCTAAAGCCCACCTCTTTGATAATTCGGAGCCTCGCTTTTAGCAGCAAACAGCAACAACGATCCTGTGGTGCGGGGGGTCCATGCTGAGAAGCTGTTATTTGTGTTGATTCGTTGCTTCAATCTTTCATAACCATAGAGACACTCTGCTCAAATGACTGAGTGTTGGGATCGGCACGGCGATCTTCTTTCTTGGGTCGGGGGAGATGACTTGTGGGGGTCCCTCACCTAGTTATGCTGGCGCAAAGTTCTCTATAAAACTTCCTTTAAAATTCCTATCTTTCTCTGTCAGCTTATCGGGGGTCTGCTGGAGTGTCAAAACTTGAGCAGAAACCCGGGACAACGGTGATGAAAATGGTACTTTAATGTTATCAGAGAGCTCTGCTCATATTTTAACTGTGTACAATTCTGAGTTTGTCGGCATGTGATCAGAGCTCTTAACCGTCGTTGATATACCGTTGTTATCATTGCTGTTCCGGGTTTGTGCTCAAGTTTTGACACTTCAGCAGACCCCCGATAAGCTGCAGACAGAGAGCACAAGGCTCGTAACCGAAAGGACGCGGGTTCAAGTTCTGTTCAGGTGGGAAAGAAATTTTCTAGTTGGACGGGTTTCGGCCACTATTTCATTGTTGGGTCGAAAATTAACAGTGCTGTTGTTAACTACAGTGGCGTGAGATTGCAGTAACAAAGCCTACCCAGAACAAAACTGAACTCCTAACTCGCACAAGCTTTAAAAGCTTCTGAGGGATTTTCTCAGAAGATCTAGGAGTATCAGGATAAAATAATATAATAATATTTTCCCCTATACACCATTTGTCGATTGTATCCAGTATCTCTTGAAGGACGCCCATATCGTCAGTTCCGATTTACCTTTCACTATGATTACCAGGTCATCAGCAAATGCTTGAGCATGGAATCCCCACAGCGAGATGATCGATAACAAGTCATCGACGCGAAGGGTCCACAGTAAGGGTGAGAGAATACCCCCTTGCGGGCTGTTCTTCGCAGCCGAACTTAACACAAGAAATGAATCGGCAACTCCAAAGAAAATTGAAAATACTCTATTTTGGCAGCGAAATATAAAGGGTGATTAATTTAGATGTACTTTTTGTGGTGGGGATTTAATTGCAGATTGGGCATGCCTCGTATTAACTGAAGTGCCATTTCTATTCAGTAGTGTTTGAAAATTTACAATGGAAAGACTTAGCCCGGCACAGCGTCAACAAATTGTTCAACTTTATTACGAAAATGAGCGTTCTACGAGTAATGTGTATCTTGTGCTTAAAGCACGTTATGGTCCACATAATCGGCCTACACAACGCACAATTAGCTATACCATCCGTAAGTTTCAGACCCAATTTTCATTTTTGAATAATACTCGACCAAATAAACCACGCCCAGCACGTAGTGAATAAAATATAGGGCCGGTAGCGAAGAGTGTACGCGAAGACCGTGAAGTGTCGATTCGTCGCCGTTCTCAACAGCTTGACCTGTCATATTCAACAACTTGCGTCTTTTACGTAAGGATCTTTCCTTAAAAGCTTACAAAATTCAAGTAGTGCAAGAACTGAAACCGACCGACCTTCCGAATAGTTTTCGTTTTAGTCGTTGGGCTCTTGACAAGCGTGCCCGATACACATTCCTCGTAGAACGCCCATTTTCGTAATAAAGTTGAACAATTTGTAGACGCTGTGCCGGGCTAAGTCTTTCCATTATGAATTGTCAAACACTATTGAACAGAAATTGCACTTCAGTTAACACGAGGCATGCGCAATCTGCAATTAAATTCACACCACAAAAATTACCTCTAAATGAATCACTCTTTAGTAATTCATAAAATTAAAAATGTTTTAGATTACACTCATTGGATTTTTATCAGCAATAAGCACCTAAATAACTTGTTATTTATTTAACTTTATTGAGTCGATTATTTTTGAAATTTTTATTTTATAAATTTGAGTGCGTACTCAGTATTGAATTGAATAATTGCTGAAAAATTATTGACAGTAGAACGCAGATTGAGACAGCATCCAAAGAAATGCACGAGTTCATTTTTTGGTATCAAAATAACTATTTTCAAAGTAAGAATTTGATCTCTCAATTTTCCTCTGAAGTAATATTTTCCAATTTATTTCATTATGAAATTCAGTCTGTACTAATACCGTCTCAAATTGAATTATGAGCTTTTTGGTATGGAGCCAATAATGTAACAAATGGAAAAGAATAGTGAACAAAGCAATAAAAATAAACATCTCAATCAAACATAATGAACAATTCTATAACTTATTTTCGAAGTAACCTTCACCAACTTTTTTCTGATCACTTTCTTGCCTTTTCCACAATATAAGTTGAGTTGTGAATCAACCGTGTTTTATTGTTCTTTAGTTCAGCACACATAAGTTTAATCTTTTTGAACAGTTGAGTTCACGTCATAACTAGGTCTCATTGTAAAGTTACCTCAACAAGTTAATAGAGAGGAAATTTTCAAAACTTTTGCTAATGTGAAAACTCGAACAAATTTCTAGGCAATCATATTGCGTGTGCCAAAGAAGGTCAAAGGTGAGTTATGCTAATATTTGAGATTTTTTAGAATGTTTTGAATACGGAATTATCTAATCATAATACATAATGTTTTTTGCTGCTTATATCGGGTGTTTTTCTTAGAGTGATAGAACTTTAAATTCAAATAAAACATATTTAAATTAATATTGAAGCAAAATTTTTTTTATTTGAAAGATAATTTTATGACACTTATGTTTTAAAAATAATTTCTGGCATATGTCCACCACGACTAGCTCTGAGGAACTGCATTCGATCAGACCAATTTTGGACCACTTTTTCGAATAATTCAAGCCTTATTTCATCAATTACACGAGTTATGTTGGCTTCCAAAGCGTCTTTTGTTTCTGGTTTATCAGTATAAACCAATGACTCGACATAACCCCAAAGAAAATAATCCAGTGGAGTTATGTCGCATGATCTTGAAGGCCAATTAATTGAACCATTTCTCGAAATAATATTATCGCCAAATCTTTCTTTCAATAAATCGATTGTTATGGTAGCAGCATGAGGTGTAGCACCATTTTGTTGGAACCAAAACACTTCTGGTCGATACCATTCAAATTTTGAAACAAATAATCATTGATCATCGATCTGTATCGAGCATTCACTGTAACATTAGCTCTAGCATCGCTTTTAAAGAAATATGGAACGATGATGCCTCCAGCGTGTAAGCACACCATACAGTGGTGTATTTTCAGGATGCAATGGAACCTTTAGAACTTGCTTAGGATTGTTTTCACTCCATATACGGCAATTTTGCTTGTTTACATAGCCGTTCAACCAGAAATGAGCTTCATCACGAAACCCAATTTTACGATAAAAAAGTGGGTCAACGACCCTTATTATGGTCAAGTGGCTTTAGTGTAGACCAAGATCTTTACGCAAAATTTTCCATGTTGTGGATGCACAGAGTCCAACTTGCTGTGAACGTTGACGAATAGACAAATCTGGATCATCATTAACACTATGACTTACAGCAGCGATATTTCTTCTGTACGTACAGTTCGTTGTCTTGTTATTGTTGTTGCATCGAGTAGAGAAAATGTTGCCCGAAATCTATCGATAGTTCTCCGAATAAGCTGCTTTGATGGATGATTATGTAAAACATAAATTTCACGAAGTTTGGCGAATAGAACAGTGATTTTGAAAATAAATTTGAACTATTTGTAAACGTTGTTGCGGCGTGAGTCTTTCCATGATAATTTGTCAATGCTTACTGAACAGAAATGTCAAAACAACATGGCTTCTACCTTCTGTCAAATCACAGTTATCCCTATCGAAATTTCTATCACTCTAAAAAAACACGATAGCTTACAGTTGGCTCGAATATAAGTTTGGCCCTGAAAGATTAATCTCACAATTTGATGGTGTTTGAAACTTCTTCAGTGATATGACTTGAATATCGTAAAAGAGACAATAACTAAGTTTAAAAGTGCTTTCAATATTATGGTGCCAAAAGATTATTCACTTTTACTTGTATCAGATTTCTTGTGTTTTCTCGAATATTTAATGAGATTTCCTAAAATATGTGTATTTTTCACGTAAACAAACATACATAATATTTCTGCGTATGCTACTGATTTTCAGTCAATTTTCAGTTCCTCTAAACCTAATGTAGTCCACATTGTAGATTTCACCAGCGAAAGATCATTTCATTCATTTATTGAAGAAATGTAGGACGCTTTTAAAGGAGAGTATTTTTGCGTACTTTTTCCAAAGTACAGCGTGCTATCCTTTCTCCCAATTGTTTTTTATTTTCGAATTTTAAGCCGCAAATAGTCTCCAACGACTAGGTTGGACTAACTGCAACATTTCATGAGGATAGTATCGGGTGTTTTTTTAGAGTGACAGAACTTTCGATAGGGATAACTGTGATTTGACAGAAGGTAGCAGCCATGTTGTTTTGACATTTCTGTTAAGTAAGCATTGACAAATTATCATGGAAAGATTCACGCCGCAACAACGTTTACAAATTGTTGAAATTTATTTGCAGCTTATTCGTCGAACTATTGATAGATTTCGGATATCATTTTCTCTACTCGATGCAACAACAACAAGACAAAGAACTCTACGTACAGAAGAAAATCTCTGCTGTAAGACATAGTGTTAGTGATGATCCAGATTTGTCGATTCGGCGATGTTCACAACAAGTTGGACTCTGTGCATCCACCAAATGTAAAATTTTGTGTAAAGATCTTGGTCTACAACCATACAAGATCCAACTGGTTCAAGGACTAAAGCCACTTGACCATAATAAGCGTCCTTTGTTTGCTGATTGGGTCCTAGAACAGCTTGAAGTTGATCCACTTTTTTATCGTAAAATTGTTTTTAGTGATGAAGCTAATTTATAGTTGAACGGCCATGTAAACAAGCAAAATTGCCGTATATGGAGTGAAAACAATTCTCAAGAAGTTCTACAGGTTCCATTGCATCCTGAAAAATGCACTGTATGGTGTGTTTTACACGCTGGAGGCATCATCGGTCCATATTTCTTTAAGAAGTGTTTTGGTTCCCACAAGATGGTGCTACGTCTCATGCTGCTACCGTAACAAATGATTTATTGAAAGAAAGATTTGGCGATAACATTATTTCGAGAAATGGTTCAGTCAAATGGCCTCAAAGATCATGCGACACTCCACTGGATTATTTTCTTTGGGGTTATATCAAGTCATTGGTTAATGCTGATTAACCAGAAACAATAGACGCTTTGGAAGCCAACGTAACTCGTGTTATTGATGAAATAAGGCCTGAATTACTCGAAAAAGTGGTCCAAAATTGGTCTGGTCGAATGCGGTTCCTGAGAGCTAGTCGTGGTGGACATATGCCGGAAATTATTTTCAAAACATAAATGACATATTATTTTTCAAATGAAAAAAAATTGGCTTCAATCTTAATTTAAATGTGTTTTATTTCAAATTAAAGTTCTATCACTCTAAATAAAACACCTGATATAATTAGAAGTTTAAAAAAAATTGTTAGCGGAGCAGCGTTGAGGGTTACCTCAAACACTCCAATTTTCGAGCAGAAGGAGATAGAGACTTTCAGGGTAGTTTCGGGGCCTGAATTCACCACATGTATTTATTTCAAGATGTAATTTAAATATCCGCAATTTTCAGGGGAAATGGACTGTTAAACACGCGCGCAAGAGCGTCAGTACTTTTTTAGATTTTTTCAACGAGGGGCAGAACTCGTCAGAATAAACTAATTCAATAAAATAAGGAAGTATTCATCCAGTGGTATAGCATCATCAGTTTTGTATTTGATTGATTTGGTCCTCAGATGATGAAAATTCATTTTAATTGAACAAAAATTGGAAAATAATGCAACGATACTATTTACCGTTCAGATGAATGTTTAATCATTGATACAGATATGTGAATGATATCGTTTGTTGCTTTAAGGAAACAGATTACAATGCAATTTTCATGAATTTATTTTCGAAAATTGAAGCTTCCACGTTAATGAAAATTTTGGTCTTTGCTGGCAAAAAACTGATCCTGGTGATTTTTGACCTCTTCATTTGAAGTAAAGGTTTTACCGACCAGAAAATTTTGCACTGACCGGAACAAATAATAATACAAAGGCGACAGATCTGGAGAATATAGTGGGTGTGGCAGTGGATCTTATTCAGGCTGTAAAGGCATTTGGCGAGTGACCAAACTTATATGAGGTCTCGCATTATCTTGGTGGAACACTACACCTTTTCTCTTGATTAATTCTGGCCTTTTCTGTTGAAGTGCATCATTCTGTTTGTTCAGCTGATTACAGTAGACTTCCGAATTAATTGTTGTGTTATCCGGTAAAAGCTCAAAAAAAAAAACGATTCCTTTAAAATCCCAACAAACAGACAGCATCACCCTCTTTTGATGGATACTGGCTTTCGAAATGCTTTAAGCTGGTTGTTCATATTTTTTGCTCTATGATCTGTTGCGTTTGCCATTGTTGAATACAACCCATTTTTCGTCCCCAGTAATGATACGCTTCAAAAATGGATGATTTTTATGACGTTTGAGAAGCGAATCGCAGACGTCAACGCGACGACACAAATTTTTCTGTGTGAGAACATGGGGAACCCATATATCGATCTTCGAGGTTGAACCCAAGCCTTTCAAGTTGTCATAAACAGTTGTATTCGATGAATTTAACCTATCACCGATCTCATGTGTTGTTATCACCGATTTGTATCAACTAATGCCTTCATCATGTCTTTATCAGCTTCAACCGGCCTTCGGGAACGTGGTGCATCTTTGACATATAAATTGCCTGATCGAAATTTTGCAGACCACTTATGGCACTGGCGTACTGTCAACACATCTTCTCCATACACATCGGTTAATTTCTTTCTGGCAGCATTTTTACCTTTTCTATAGTAAAGAAGTAAAATATGTCGAAAATTCTGCTTATTGCCCTCCATATTTGAAAGGGCACCAACCAAAAACTACTGCTTAGAATTGATTGAACTTTTTCACACACAAGCCTTGCTATATAAGCTCCTAAAACATTAAATGATTATGCTGCTTAAGTGTGTAGTTGTGCTCGAAAAAATACGATTGAATCATCTGTCGGGAAAAAACGAAATTGCTTCCCGAACAATCTTATATATTCAGCTACAAAATTCACTTTTGAAAAAAAGAACTGTAATATAAATTATCTTAAATTATTATTAAAATTGCAGCATATTCCAGTATGATACTTCAATGAAATTGACGTAAGTGATTATTTTTTTATTGAATTGAATATTATGGAATATATTACATTCAGTCATTATCATTATCATTATATATTTTCAACTAAAGAACAAAGAAGAATCGCGTCGTGTGTGCACTAACATAAAAATTTTGCCTAAAAAATAAATATATATTCCTTATGTGAATATAAAGTCGGATGACATGCTGAATATTTACAGAAAAAATTTGACTAGGATGTTTCTTTTGAAACGTTTAATAGTTTAAAAATAACAAAGATAAAACAAATGAAGACAATGGCAGGTGTAGAAGCAGAAAACTGGGATGTTCCTATAGATGGAGCTAGCCATTAGTTTATAGACCGTAAGAACTCTTCTGCAGCGCCATCATCTCTTTCTAACAGCTCTGACAGCTGATGAAGATTTTCAACACACAACAACCCAAGGTCCATACACGGGTATATTTTGCTTCAATTTGAAACATGTTTTATGTCTACGAACTACAGTTTGCGGACAGCGTTGGCTTTCTGTTCTAATTTGAAGAAAACTGCTGTAGAATCGCATCAAATGCTTCTCAAACCTTACGGGAACATGGTAAAACATAGTGTTTCGAGTGCTTCAAAAAATTCAAAAGAGGTCATTTTGACGTGAGAAACGAAGCGCGTGGAAAACCACCGAAAAAGTTCATAGCCAACGACTTGCAAGCCTTATTGGATGAAGATAATACTCAAACTCAACGAAAACTCGCGAATCGACTGAATGTGACAAGAAAACCATCTTCATTCATTTAAGAGCCATGGAGAAGAATCAGAAAGTGATAGAATGGGATCCGCATAAACTGAATGAAAGGCCGAAAAGGGAAGACCACTTGTGAAATGCTTCTCGACAGATACAAAAGGAAGTCATTTCTCCATCGAATCGTGATAGATAATGAAAAATGAATATATTCTGAGAATTCTAAGCGTCGTAAATCATGGGTGAATCCAGGCTAATGATCGACATCCACTACAAGACCAATTCTCTTGAATACTTAATTTTGGGAACACTCCAAATATCAGAAAATGATTTCTCGAGATAGAGAAATGAAAATACGAGGAACCTGCTGTCGAACGAAATTCTAAGATGTCTGGTTCGGCAGCTATGGAACTATGGAACCATTATTGTAGGACCCGTATATCAGCTGGAAAATGTAGTAACTGCACGAAAATCTGTTTATCATATAACTTTCCGATAAAGCAATGGTACTTAACAAAGAAACTTACTTATTCCAATTTCATCACGTATGGCTCACGTGGTAGATTTTATTCGATTCTGGAATATAAGGTACTTATTTAAAAAAGTAAAGAATTTCTTTGGGTATGATTTGAAGTAAAACGCTTTGTTTCCGCTCATATTTATTGTTCACAACAATTGTTTCGTCAATTACATATTGACTTCATCGAATGAATCTGGTAACTAACTATTTCCACAAAATCTTTCTCCTTAAATACAAGTTTGACTAACAAAATACGTGATAAAATGGAGTTTTTTGGGAATTTTCAAATTATTTCAAAAAAGGATCAATGACGGAGATCGGTTCACATCTGTTTGGTCGTTCAGAAATTTTTTTTTCATGGTGCTAGTTTATTTCCAGTGCTTCTAAAAGGTCCAGTCTATGGCATTTGTTCTCGATATGGAGATCTTCAAAATTATTGTCAAAATCGTGTCGCGATTTTTGGAGATGCCTGGCCTAGGTAGAATTTGATTTATTCTTAACGAATGAATTCTGATGTTCATGAATCCTACTCTCGAAAGATCTACCAATGTATACATATGGGCATGTACCACAAGTTTACCTATATATTCCTGATTTCTTGTTCTTATTGACGATATCTTTATTATTTTTTATTGATTTACCTGAAGAATTTATTGTTTTAAATGAGATATTAAGATTTTGATTTTTCTTCAAATATCTGGCTATCTGTTCAGATTTTTGTCCTTTGTACGGTAAGCAAATAAACTTTCCATTTTTTATTTTGATTTGTGGGTAAACCAATGACAGATTGCTTTAGTTTGATTTTATTCAATAGTTTGTCAATGATTGATGGGTTATTCCCATTATTTACTGTAATTTGTTTTATTATATTTATTTCTATTTCAAAATTCTCCTGTGGCATAGGTACATTAACTATTCTTTAGAACATATTATTGTATGTACTACTACAATTTATGGGACAAGGGATGATTTGAAGAAGAATGTTATTGTGCAGTCTGTGTGTTGTTTTACGGTAAATCGAAAAATTATGTCTTTTGTTAATTTTAGTTATTTTCAAGTCTGAAAAATGTATGCTCTTATTTTGTTCTTCTTTGTGAATAAATTTTATCGTAGAGTATACCTGATTGATAAATTTTAAGAATAACTAAAGTCGTCTAGACGTAACGACAAATGGGCCAATAATATCGACAATGAAATAGTACTAATAAATGAAATACTTGAAAAGGGGGTGTTCTTTTTTTTTGTTTTTCTAGGAAATCCATAAATATTTCAGCTAATATAGGACTTAGTGGATTTCCCATCGTAAGGCTTTCTTCGTTATCCTCGTAAAATATTCCATTAAACAAGAAATAGTTTGGTGCAATGCATACATTGAGAATATCCACTATTTCTTGTTTAATTACCGGGTTTGTATGATTTTTCAATAGTAGCATTTCTACTAATTTTATTGTTTGTTTTACAGGTACGTTAAGGAACAATTTTTTTACGTCAAAAGGGATTAATTTAGCATTGTTTGGAATCTGTATATTTTTTATTTTAGCTATTAGATGATATGAATTTTTTATAATTCATACTTTTGACGTAAAAAACAAACCTGTTTCCTAGCCTATTTTTCGGTACGTCTAGACAATTTCGTTATTCTTAGAATTCATCAATATACCCTACGACAAAATTTGCTCACGAAAATAATAGCATACATTTTTTAGACTTGAAAATAACTAAAATTAACAGTAGACATAATTTTTCGATTAACCGTAAACCAACACACACAGACTGCACAATACATTCTTCTTCAAATCATCCCTTGTCCCATAAATTAGCAGCATACAATAGTATGTTGTATAGACTAGTTAATGTATCTACAAGAAAGTACCGGGAATTTTCAATTAAAACAACATTTTTACATTTAATCGTCAAAATTTATTGGGTCGCCTTCAAAATAGGCTCCATTTGCTCCAATACATCTATGCCAACGGCACTTCCAATTATCGAAACATTTTTTATAGGCGCTTTCCGGGATGGACTTTAGCTCTCGCGCCGAATTTTGTTTTATGGCTTCAATCGACTCAAAACGGGTGCCACGAAGGGGCAATTTTAGTTTTGGGAAGAGGAAAAAGTCGCAGGGAGCCAAATCCGGCGAATACGGTGGTTGCTGAAGCACGTTTGTTGAGTTTTTGGCTAGAAAGTCAGTCACAATCGTAGCTCGGTGAGAAGGCGCGTTATCGTCATGCAAAATCCATGAGTTGTTCGCCCACAAATTTGGCCGCTTCTTACGGATACGCCCACGCAAACGTTTCATAACGCCTAGGTAATACTCCTTGTTTACCGTCTGACCCTCTGGAACGAATTCGTAGTGCACCACGCCACGGATATCGAAGAAAACAATGAGCATCACCTTCATTTTCGAGCGGCTTTGGCGTGGTTTTTTCGGTTTCGGCTCATTTTTTGCCACCCATTCCGATGATTGCTGGCTTGTTTGCATATCGTACTCGTAGACCCAGGTCTCATCACCAGTTTTTAAGCGTTCCATGAACGTAGAATCGGAATTACAGCGATCCAGCATGTCTGAAGCAACCTGTTCGCGATGACGTTTTTGAAGAAAATTCAGGTCTTTCGGTACGAGTCGTGCGGCCACCTTTCTCATGCCCAAAATATCAATCAAAATCGTACGTGCGGACTCGTGGGATATCTTAAGATCATGTGCTATCTCCCTCAAGCTGGAACGACGGTTTTCCAGCACCCTTTCCTTAATTTTATCGACGTTATCTTCGATCGAAGCCGTCGATGGGCGACCACTTCACGACCGTCCTTGAAGGCTCTGTACCACTGATATGCACGAGTTTTCGATAGAGCATTATCACCAAAGGCCTTTTGCAACATTTTCAATGCATCGGCACACGAAAATTCATTTGCAACACAAAACTTTAAACAAATTCTTTGCTCAACGTAATCACCCATAGTAAAAATCGGCACGCACTCTGACATCGACTGACTTAATCAGCTGTTGCAAACACACTAGTTGACAGATCCCGCTCAAGCTTGGCATAGTAATTAAGGACAGTGGTACCAACCTAGGAAAAAAATTTTTACCTGCCTCATTGCCCCGCCAGATTTAAATCGATAATTCCCGGTACTTTCTTGACAGAATGTATGTCACAGGAGAATTTTGAAAAAGAATTGAATATAATAAAACAAATTACAGTAAATAATGATATTGACATGTCATTGACATTGACAAACTATTGAATAAAATCAAACTGAAGCAATCTATGTCATAAGTTTACCACAAATCAGAATAAAAAATGAAAAGTTTAACTGCTTACCGTACATAGGACAAAAATCTGAAAAGATAGCTAGATATCTGAAGAAAAATCAAAATCTTAATATCTCATTCAAAACAATGAATTCTTTAGGTAGATCAATTAAAAAAAATGAAGATATCGTCAAAAGGAACAAGAAACCAGGAATATAGGTACCCGGTATAGGTTAACTTGTGGTACATGCCCATATGTATTGGTCAGCCAAACTGGTAGATATTTCGAGATTAGGATTCATGAACATCAGAATTCATTCGTTAAGAATAAATCAAATTCTACTTATAGTCTAGTCAACAAGTGCCTTTTGGGTTAACTTTTTTCAGCAGTCTCCGGAAATTATGATCAAGGTGTCATTCGATTCGGAATGACATCTAGGTGATTTTTGAAAAAAATAAAGTTCCGCTTGTAAAAATTGCAAAAGTTTTTGACAATTAACTAAAAAAAAAGAGGGTTTAGTTTTTTGTAAATATCTCAAAAACTAATGAAGATTTTTGAAATAAAAAAAAACTTTCAAAAAGAGGGGAAATTTTCCTAAAAAAAAGTGTGGACTCCCGGAATTGTAGTCCCAATATTAATAATTTTTCCAGAGGGATGAAAATACAGCCGAAAACGGGTACTCTGGCTTTCGTAATACTACTTTGGACACTTTATTAATAAAAATTATTTTAACAGATTAAATATGAAATTTAATAAATGAAAAAATTCAGGGACATACTGGATAGATGAATGAACAATAATCCGCCAAAAAAAAATTTTTATCTCAATTTTTCAATTAGTTATGCAGTAGTTAATTAATAATTTTTTTCTGTTTGGACATGAACATTGCAAGTGTGATAATTGTTAAACTATTGACTTGAGATTTTCTTCCTCCCTTGGAGCAATTTTTGTAAGACTTCAGAATAAATCCCCGTTGGAAAAATTTAATAATGTTTATTTTTCAGTTTTTCATTGACAATTTTCGTTGTTGCAAAATTAAAAACTTAGATTAATTATCTAACAAAATTTTTTTTTCAAAATATTATTATGTTGTAGGAAGCTACATAGAAACATTTTTTTAAAATTTTTATCTCTCATTGTTTAAAAAATTGTTATGAACAAACGCGTTGTTTATAAAATAATTAAAAATTTTGTTAAGGAATATCAATCTTTGATGCAAATAATGATTTAAAAAAAAATTTTTTCCTTAAAAAAATTTTTTTATTGCTTAAAAACGCATTTGCTAATTAACCATCGTTTTCTCCCACTTCTAACTAATATTAAGGAACCATTTTTTCTTTAAAAATCATGATCTACTTTTCATGCCCCTGAATTTTTTCATTTATTAAATTTCATATTTAATCTGTTAAAATAATTTTTATTAATAAAGTGTCTAAAGTAGGCGTGGCTTACGAAAGCCAGAGTACCCGTTTTCGGCCGTATTTTCATCCCTCTGGGAAAATTATTAATATTGGGACCACAATTCCGGTAGTCCACACTTTTTTTTAGGAAATTTCCTCCTCTTTTTGAATCTTTTTTTTTATTTCAAAAATCTTCATTAGTTTTTGAGATATTTACAAAAAACTAAACCTTCTTTTTTTTAGTTAATTGTTAATAACTTTTGCAATTTTTGCAAGCGGAACTTCATTTTTTTCAAAAGTCATCTAGTTGCCATTCCGAATCGAATGTTACCTTGATCATAATTTTCGGAGACTGCTGAAAAAAGTTGACCCAAAAGGCACTTGTTGACTAGACTATTATGCCAGGCATCTCCAAGAATCGAGACACGATTTTGACAATAATTTTGAAGTTCTGCATATCGAGAACAAATGCAATAGACTGGACCTTTTAGAAGCACTGGAATTAAACTGGCAACATAAAAAGTACATTTTGCCGAACGACTAAACAGATGTGAACCGATCTCCGTTATTGAAGCTTTTTTAATAACTTCTGAAAATTTCCTAAAAACTTCATTTTATCACGTATTTTGTTAGTCAGAATTATATTTGATGAGAAAGATTTTGTAGAAATAGTTAGTGACCATACTCACCCGATGAAGTCAATATGTAATTGACGAAACAACTGTTGTGAAAAATATAAGCGGAAGTAAAGTGCTTTATTTCAAATCATATACGATGAATTTCCGTCAAGTAGAGACCGAAAGAATCAAGAATTTCTTTGGGTACTGGAATCTTTTTTCGAAGATTAAGAAGAGCAAAATTTTATTGTTCAGCAGTATGCTCCATTTTGTTGGACTATCGGATTGTTATTAATAACATAACATCCCATTCCAGATGATAATCTGAAGGAGAAGCTATGATATAATCAAAATTCAAGCAACAATATTATCTGTTATAAAAACAAATTCCAGAAGTACGACCGTGAAACTTGAGCTGGGCATAAAACACCCGAACTGAGATAACAAACAACGTCATCTTCAATGACAAAACAGGGTTTTGTTCCCATTTGCATTCGAGGCGCATTTGGATAAAGGAAGATCCTGGAAATGCAGAATGGCACCAACATGTAACACTAGTAGTGAGTGAGTAATGGGTTTCTCATTCTTTTCTAGAAAGATTTCGCGTTGGCGTACGTTAAAATCTCTTGTGATGGATCTGAAGAAAATCTGCCAAATCTTCGGACAACGACGAATTTATGTGAGATGGGAAGTAAAGACCGTAATTATACTATCTTTCCAAGACGGAGGTTAATATAAAAAAATTATGGAATTCCATAAAACTTGATGGAGAAGGAACAGATTTTCTCATCTACTTCATACTAAAGCAGTGCATACTGAAGACACGCTCCAAATTTCTTTAATATCTATGCAAAGTGTATTTGTTTCTGTGGAATCATTTTGTTACATATTTTTTTCATAACTTACGAACTAATAATTATAATAAAATTTGAATATCAAAACAGATTTAATCTGTTAGTCTCCTTTAATTTTAATTTCGAAAAGTTTTATTAAAAAACTTTTAGAATTAAATTAATGTCTTATAAGCACAGCTAATATTTAATAGACGTATAAAATCAAAACTCAATACATAATATCAAATGGAATACAAAACCCAAAAATATCAATTGTCAATTAAAATTAGTAAATAAATATCTGAAGGAGACAAAATTTTGTTTCTGATCTTACAATTATAAAAACTAAATCCTTTTCAAAAATACAAAACATAATTTCTGGAATTCCTTAAAAGAATATAATTTATTTGAAATATTTAATATATTTAAATATTCAAATAACTTACTTGAAAAATTTCTCAAAACAAGTATTATATCTTCAAAAAACAATTAAAATTCCGATGAAGAATTCCGATCTTCATCGGTCCTACTTCACATTTAAAAAATAAAATCAATTAACAACAAATATAACTCACCTAATAGACGTTGTGGTATCACACGAATACACTAACTTTGAAGATAGATATTCTATGATTAGATATTCTATGTTCGTCACAAAAACCACACAAATTTGTAAGCTATTATATGGTCCTCTTTAAACCACTTGATATTTCATAATGAGATTTTTTATTCAAACTTGAATATGATATATATTATATATAAAATAAAATAATAAGAAGAGGAAGATTTAATCTATTAGTCTATTAGTTTTAATTTCGGTGATTTTTGTGACGAACATCCCACGAGGTCTATGACGTGAGTTATATTTGTTGTTAATTGATTTTATTTTTTAAATATGAAGTAGGACTGACGAAGACCTTATCGGAATTCTAATTTAAATTACTTTAAATTCAGAATTATATATTCTAAGTCCTACAATATATATTGAAACTATATACAAAAACTATAAATAATTATATATAATCAATATAAAATCTTTTTCAATGTCTCGGAAAAAACTTTTTACATTCCGACTTCAAATGTATTAATACAAATGTATTAACAAAAACTATATATGTTTGTATATTAACATACAAATACAAGAAAATCCACTAATCCAAATTTATCTGAAATTATCAAAATAAGGGACCAAATAAAAATAATTGAAAAAGAACTTGAACATTTGATAGCTATTTCGGCCTATCTGACCTCATCAGAAATGTATTGAATTCAGATTAAAATATAAAACAAGATCAAAATTTAACTAAACAAAATAAGATAAAACCTTGAACAAATAAACTTGAAGTAAGCTTTAAAGTATCCAAAATAAAGCAGAAAAGATCAACGTGTTGTTACGTATAACCTATAACTATTTGTACTAGGAACACAGAAAAACAATAACAAAACTTATTCACCCCATTAATGTCCCATGATGGGAAAAATAACCAGAATTTCAAAAATAATAAATAATTAAGGAATATATTGTGCATATAAAGAATCCATATGAATTTATTTCATAATTTAAAAAAATCATTTTGAATGTGAGTCAATACTTGATAGAAGTAAAATTTAATTGACTTTAAATTCAGAATTATATATTCTAACTTCTACAATATATATTGACACTATATACAAAAACTATCAAATTAATATCCTTATATATAATTAATATAAAATATTTTTCAACGTCCCGGAAAAAACCTTTTTACATCCCGACTTGAAATGTATAAATACAAATGTATTAACAAAAACTATATAAGTATGTATATTAACATACAAATACAAGAAAATCCACTATTCCAAAATTATCTTAAATTATCAAAATAAAGGATCAAATAAAAATAATTGAACGAGAACTCGGAACATTTGATAGCTATTTCGGCCTATATGGCCCCATCAGAAATGTATTTAATTCAGATCAAATAAAAATAATTGAACGAGAACTCGAACATTTGATATTTGTTCCAGGTTTTATCTTATTTTGCTGAGTTAAATTTTGATCTTGTGATATATTTGAATCTGAATTCAATACATTTCTGATGAGGTCAGATAGGCCGAAATAGCTATCAAATGTTCGAGTTCTCGTTCAATTATTTTTATTTGATCCTTTATTTTGATTATTTTAGATAATTTTGGAATATTGGATTTTCTTGTATTTGTATGTTAATATACATACTTATATAATTTCTGTTAATACATTTGTATCAATACATTTCAGGTCGGGATGTAAAAAGGTTTTTTCCGAGACATTGAAAAATATTTTATATTGATTATATATAAGGATATCAATTTGATAGTTTTTGTACATAGTTTCAATATATAATGTAGAAGTTAGAATATATAATTCTGAATTTAAAGTCATTTAAATTTTACTTCTATCAAGTATTGACTCACATTCAAATTGGAATTCTAATTGTTTTCGAAGATTTGATACATGTTTTGAGAAATTTTTGAAAATAATCATTTAAATATATCGAGTATTTCAAATAAATTATATTTTTTTGAGAAGTTCTTAAAATTATATTTTGTATTTTTGAAAAGGATTTAGTTTTCATAATTATAAGATCAGAAATAAAATTTTGTAATTTTCCTTCTATCAAGTAAGAGACCTACCGGTTCTTATTATTTAATTTGTTATAATACTTTTGCATAGAAACAAAAATCAGGCTAAGAATTACAATATACAACAACACGCAAAATTTTTTATTATTTTGATTATTTAAATTTAATAATTATAATTTGGTTTTTGACTCATACACTCGGTTTCATTTGGATGACTGAGTCCTTAAAAACACTTTTTGTTTGTCGAAAGACATAAGGTTGGTCGGGTGAGATGTATTTTTATTGATTATTTTTATTTTTTGGATACGAAGTGGGACTGAAGATTATCGGCGTGAAATTCCAAATGGCCTTTTTGAAGAAGTGCTGCGTGGTTTTGGAGTTTTTTGAAGAAAACTTCTGAAGAGAGATATTTTAGAAGAAATCCTTGAGGTTATGTTGTGCATTTTTGGAGGGAAATTTTGTTTTTCATAATACATCGTTATGTTTTCTTCCACTATTCTATTTATTCAATTATATTGGTCGACAAGATTTTTGTAACACAAAGCAGATCTTCATTTTTTTGATGGAAATACCCTCCTAATAATAGGAAAAATATTCCTAAAACCTTAACACGTACCACTTTTGAGTAGCTCAATAAGATCATTTTACATTATCGAATATTCAATTTTATGAGGGGGCGGTTAAAATGGATGCATTTTATAACAGGAAAAGTACCTAAACTGTGTTGTTCACAATATTACACATAAAATTGAGATTGAAAATCTGTGTTTTGTTGAATTTCGAAGTGACTGGTTCCCTGTGTGTAGATAAGAAAGTGTTTTAAGGACAAAAATGTCAAGACAAACGAAAAAAAAAGTCAAGACAGCAAAACCTCTCCTGAAAAATTTCGTTATATTTGTGAAGAATTTATGGTGAAATCACAAGCCAGGCCATTTCCTGAAAATGTTAAAAAGGCCTACTTCCAATATATTGGTGTTTTAATTGGAGATCTAGACAAGCAGTGGGCTCCCCATGAGTGCTGTGTCAGTTGTAGCGTATCATTGGTGCAGTGGATGAGAAGTGATGAGAAATGGAAGAGAAAAAACATGCTTTTTGCAGTCCTTATGGTATGGCGAGAAACATTCAGACGATTGCTATTTTTGCATGATAAAGACTGAAGGTTATTCCAAAAAGGTAAAGCACCAGATCGACTATCCAAATTTGCAGTCTGCAATACGACCTGCTCCTCATAATGCAGATTAACCATCGATCGCTCCTTTAGATCCGCAAAATGTTGTTTTGGAAGATATTGGAGACAACGCATCATCAGGCAGCTCCGAAGAAGAGTGCACCTACCCTACTTTTATTCCAGGCCCCAGTTCAGGCGAGCCTCGTTTAATTGTTCAAAGTGAGTTAAATAATTTAGTACGTGATTTGAGGTTATCAATGCAATAGTTAGAATTTCTTGCCATCTTAAGGAATGGAACTTATAAGGCAACGAAACGAAAATTATGAATTTGAGAAATGGTAATGCTCCGTTTTCTGCATTCTACAGTATTGAAAATTCGTTGTGTGCGTCTACTGATATTGATAGTTTAATACAGGAACTTGATATTGAGCATTCCCCTCTCGTCTCAATACAGTTTGAAAGCTGTGTTATTGCATAATGGCAATTTAAAACCCTCTATACCAGTTGCCCATTCAGTGGCGATGAAAGAAAGTTATGACAATATGTACTTTTTTTGGAAAAAATAAACTACAACACGTATAAAGGGCAGATATGTGGGGACTTGAAAGCTATAGAAATTAGAGTAGGACTTCAGGGAGGATTTACAGAATATTGCTGTTTAGTTCGACTATGTGACAGTCGTGCTGTAAATCAGCATTATATTTTGCCAGGATCTCAAAATGTCAAGTTGAGACCTTTTGAGGACACCAAAAATGTCCTTCTGCTTTCCCTTCACATTAAACTTGTGCTGATGAAGAACTTTCTGAAGACAGGGTGGAAGATTCCACCAAGATATTAGCACAATGGAAATTCGCTATCAAGGACGATGGGATCCAGACGATGGGTGATTACTGCTGGTTTTTGAAGAGAGAAGATATGACCCATCATAAAAGAAAAAAATGATTAGTTAAATTAGTATTTCAAGTCAATATTATTAATCTTTGTGTTTTTCTTTAATGTTAGGTACGTTTAGTAGGTGTAAAACTAAATAAAGTTGATATATAGGGCTAAAAAATTCTGAAATAATTTTTTCAATACACATCAGATATTGTAACAGTAAATGTAGTTCTATAATTACGTGTTGCAATTTTTTCCCCCAGTTTCGTATTTGAATATGTCCATTTTACCATAATATGCTATTCAGCTTTTTGTTAAAACAAACAGTTTTTTTCGGCCAGTATTATTTTAATTAATATACTATATTTTCTTTGGATTCTTTTATTCGTTTTGGTGCTGTGTAGTGAATGTTAATTCTATATATCTACTAAATTGAAACTGTGTTTTCTGAGACATAAATTGACTTCAATTTCAAAAAGTTTTTGAGAAATTTCTTGATGAAATTATAATTTGTATTGAAGTTAGCAGAATTAATCTGTATGACATTTAGAATATGCTATATGTTCGACGAAAAGAATGGTGACCCAAATAAAACCGTCGAGCCAGATATTTCCGTTATTATGAGTTTTTCCGGAAAACGTTGAGATAGGACACTTTTTATTTGGAGGGGGACATCTTTTGATTGCGAATTCCTGGGTGTACGATCACCACCGTAAGCAAGGTGGCACCGCATCAAGAATTTTAAATAGCAATAGGGATCAAATAACACATCATTTTGAAGGTTTTGCAACTATATTCATGAGTAGGCTAAAAAAATTATCGTTCGTTTCGGTGTAACCACCCCTCGGAAGTGATTGTCGAGTTTTTGAATGAATTTAAATTAATTAATTACATGCTGAACCCCATCGTTCATTCCTAAATAGTAACAGTGGAAAAACTTTGAAAACGACAAAAAAGTAAGGAATGCTTAAGAGTTGGAAGATGGAATGTTTGGACCCTGTATGTGGAAAGACTATTTAAGAACTTGTTGCTGGAAATGCTGAGAGTGAATATAGAGATAATGGAAGTGCATGAGACGAGATGACCGAATGCAACCAACTTTTACTCAGGTGACTGCTTTGTATGCGTTTGGCTGACGGGATTGTTGTCATATGAGCAGAATGGCAGTAATACTAAACAAATATCTTAGTACGCCCGTCAGAAATATTGTGCCGTTATCGGACAGAGTAATGTTATTGCAGCTAGTATTGAAACATAAATATTAACATCATTCAAGTATATGCCCCCGCTGCTGAACATCATGACTGCGAAGTTGAGGTGTTTTATTAATGAAGTGCTGAGAGCAACCAAAAAGCACGAAATTACGCAAATAATGGGAGACTGGAATGCGAAAGTGAGCGAAGAAACAACAGTAAACGTCACTGTACAATATGAATTGGTTGTACGTGATGACAGAGGAAACGGCTAGTACAATTCTGTCAAGAGGAGATACTCATAATCAGAAATACCTGGTATAAACTGTCATATAGAAAAATATACACGTGGACATCACCTAAACATACGCAGACGAAGACTGTAAAAATCCGATAGACTTGGCCCTAATCAATGGGCGTTTCTGCAATTGTAATAAGCCGCTACCCTGAAGCAGATATCCACTCAGATCACAATTTGCTCTATTCAACTATAAAGGTGAAGCTTAAAAGAAGTAACAAAAAACGTTACGAGTACAACAAGATATACTGAAGGAACACGAAGTTAAGATGGAAATATCAAAGCTGGAGAACGACAACATACATGCAGTTGCTGAGTCTTCTTCTGGAAGCGATGGAATCGAGGAAATCTGGAGGAATACCAAAGCTTCTTTCAAGAAAGAAATAAAAGACCAAATGCTAATATCAAAAGAAAAGAAAAGAATGACAAAAAGGAATGGATGACAAAAGATATACTAGATCTCATGGAAGAATGACGAAAAAACCAAAATAGAGATCACGTAGAGTATACTCATAACCTAATTCGAAAAAAAATCAGGGGAGCAAAAATAATATGGCTTCAGGAAACCTCTGCAGAAATTAAATATCCACAGAGTGTACATAATGATTGCAATCTATACAAGAAACTGAAGGAATAGTCTGGTATACATAGAATAAAAAATGAAAGATAGCTGCGTAACGAGTGGACAAATATTGCTGACAAAGGAAGAGCAATATAGGTAATGGGAGGTAACGGTACATTCAACAAATGTTTGATGATGATACCCGCGAAGCACCAGATATACTGTTGGCGAATAGCGTGGCGGAACATGGTCCTACCATACTTAAATCAGTCGAGAGAGTCATAAAACAGGTATAAAAACTCCTGGACCTGATGAGATACCGGTTGAATTGGTGAAACTCCTCGATGACAAGCAGCCTAATAATAACAAAGCGAGAAGATGCAGCGACTTTCGATTCATTAGTTAAATGAGCCATATTTTGAAGACGCCAAAAGCGAACAATTTATTGGAAAGGAACAATTTGGATTTCGCAATGGACTGATTACATGTGAGGCTCTTTTCTACATGAGAATACTTTTACAAAAGAGCAGTGAATTACTTAAAAATATATGTATGCTTTATTGACTTCGAGAAAGCATTTGACCGAGTCAGACACACAGAACTCTTCCATTGTTTGAAGTCCTATAACATTGATAACTACGATATGCGTCTTTTGACAAATCTTGATTACATACTTAGAATTGTACATGTCGGCATGTGAGCATAGCTCTAAACCGACGTTCATGTACCATTGTCATCATTACTGTCCCGGGTTTCAGTTCCTGTGTTGACACTCCAGCAGACCCCTGAAAGCTGAAAATTCAGAAAAGGATATCTGGAAAGAAATAACAGAGAACCTGCGTCAGTACAATCGAGAGGAACCAACAGGGATTTCCCCTCCAAAAAGCCAAAAGGGACCGACACGGCGGGGTCGTGCACTCAGCTGCATGAGTAAAGTGTCCCTATTTGGTGGTTATGAAAGACCGAAGCACAGAATCAACACAAATAAAAGCTTTCCCGGAGGGATCCTCCTTCCCAAGAGGACCGCTGTTGCTGTTAGACTGTTAAAATCGAGGCTCCGAAGCATCCTATAGTAGTGGCTGAAGGATCCAAAAATGGTCTACCCTTGTCCTCTAGCCAGCGCGCACCGTTCCTAGGCCAAGAATGAGAGAGCAACAGAGAGTCCGCTACCACAAAGAGTCGAAAGTCTCTTTGTTCCTCCTGAGGCGCAGACCATTAAAGGGCTGAAACGGGGGGTGGCATAAAGTCGAGGGCGAGCAACGAGCGAATCCACCCAGGTCAAGACGTCGTGAGTCTCCTTTTTTACTCCAGCTGACTATTTCGGACCCTGCTGCGGATAAGTGACGAAGGTTGGAAAGCCCGTGCCGAGATTCAGCAGTGGTTTGCACCTAGTTCGCACAATGAGACAGGAGAAAACGACGGGTCCCAACCACGATTATCCGCCCATATGCACGTTCCAGGAGCGACAAATATGGATTAAAAAACTCGCAGGATAGCATGACTCTGCCTTCCATTGAGAGTCACAAATACCTCCTACGATTCCAAGCTTTGTTCAAGGATAGGTAATGGTTGTGGGACAACATGATGGAATGGTATGCAATAAAGAAAATAGAAAGAAAGGAAAATGGAATAAGAAGTCTCTGCTTTAGGCATCATGACTTCATTCTCCATTTCACCAGGATGAAACTAGGATTTCAGTCATGACAAGCACTCCCACCACTTGAAGATGCAGAGACAAGTGGGGGTGAAATCTTCATTACAATCAGACTGCTGTTGTGAAGATGGATGGGAACTTCACAGGAAAGACACCAATAAGATGCAGCGTAAGACAAGGATGTGTTCTATCGCCTTTGTTGTTGTTGTTGAAAGGAGTCAAAATTGAAGGTTTACTATTTGTTTTACTTATGAACAAGAAACTCTTGTGAAAGTAACCGAAAATATGCATCATAAAATTTCAAGTTCTTCTCGAAATAATGTGAAATAATTAAAAGGGAGATTTTTTACTTGATAGAAGTATTTTTCAATATCAAACAGAGTAATTCTTTCATATCTGGCTACAAATCTTGATTTTATAAAATTACCTGAACACTTTTTAAAATTGACTTGAATAAATGCCCTAGAAAAAAATGATATGATACTGTGTAATGTGAGTTATTTCTATATGTCTATTAAAAATGAAATAATAATAATTACAATTTGTTGTTTCACTCGTACAGATGGTAATTTTTGGATTAAACTGGTTATTGAAAACTACTTTATACAATCTCTGTGTATTTTATGTGGACGAACATAGAATGCGAATGGTAACTGTCAAGAAACCATTACAGTTTTACCTTAGTATGGAATGCCACTAGGTCATTGTAAGTATTATATTGTTTATTGTTTGCTTTATTTTGCTGGCATGAAAGTTGACTGAAGATTATTGGTGAAAATCCCAAATCCCCTTTTTGAAGATGGGCTACATATTCTTGAAGAGTTTTTTGGAGGAACTTTTAAAAGAGGGTTTGTTTTGAATAATTTCTTAAGTTCTTTTTGGGCATTTTTTGAGTAGAATTTTTTTCATAATACCGATATGAAACAGTACTGTTTCTACTAAATGTTTGTTGAGTAAGTTTGATCTATATTCTATATTTTCTTTGTATTCTTACATCTCCGTTTGATACTTGGTATTGAGTTTCAATTATATATGTCTACTAGAAATGAAGCAGTGTTATCTAAAGAATTCATTTTATTTAATTTTAAAAAGATTTCAAGAAATTTCATAAAATAAAAATTTGTAGCGAGCTATAACAGAATTACTCTACTTTATATATAAGATATTATGTGAAATATTCAAAAACAAAATGTAAAAAACTTACTTGTACTTATTATCCAGAAGTATACATGAAATGGTGGGCATGAATATCAGACGGAAAGAATAAAATGATGATAATGGAATTTAAAATAGAATAATATTTGAAACTCAGCATACATCAAAATGAAGTTTTAAATTGACACAATATTTTTGGAGCAAAATAGATCCCCAGAATTTTCTTCTTAATACAGATGCTTCCGTTAAATCTCAACCCTTGGAAATTTATTTGCGAAAAGAAAATAATAGCGGAATTGATTCTCCAGAATCTCTATAGATTCAAATCAGAATAAATCTCTTCAAAACATTTAGAATCAAATTTTAAACATGCCTTTGATAACACTGTATCACTTCATAGACATATATATTATCAGCACATGTGGTGGTAATTAACTAATAAATAATGAGAAGAAACATAAGGTATGAAAAATAATAATAATATTCGTCTGTTTACACTTTAACCTATCAAACAAAAAGCATTGACCGAATTATTCAAATTCATCACCTGATGCAATTGTTTCGAGCGGATATTAAGGAACAATATTCAGGCCAAAAAACGTTCCAAATAGAATTCAAAAGAGTCTCTCCTATTTTCCTTTTCTGAAAGTGGATAGCTTATTCTCCAGAACCTGAAGAATTCTTACCCACGTCTTTGCAATTAGGAATTTGGATAAAAGTACAATAATCAATAAAAAATATATATACCATCTTCCACCAAATATTCAGCGGAAAGATCTAATTTTTAGACATGGCATATGCAAAAATTAGGTTATTCCACAGAAATATATAATGAAAGAAGATACTTCATAGACTCAGCATTAGAAAACCGCCACGCGCATGTGTGATAATACAAATAAATTTCCAAACAATATATGTTGAAAATTTACTATCAAGAGTTTTTTGAATATTACAGATAATAGGATTAACTCTCCAAAAAATCTACTGATTTTAAAATAAATATATCTCTGGAAAACATTTACAATTGAATTTTAAACATGCCTCAAATAACACTGTAGCACTTTATAGACATATATATATTATCAGCACATGTGGTGGTAATTAACTAATAAAGAATCAAAGGAAACATGAAGTATTGACCAAACGATTATATCAGGTGATGAAGTTGAATAATTTGGTCAATACATCATGTTTCCTTTGATTCTTTATCAGTAAATTACCTACACATGTGCTAATAATATATATGTATATATTATTAGCAGTGATACAGTGTTATCTGAGGCATATTTAAGATTTAATTCTGAACGTTTTCAAGAGACTTATTTAGATTTAAAATCTATAGAGGTTCCGGAGAATTAATCCAGCTATTATCTGTAATATTCGAAAAATCTTCATAGTAAACTCTCAATATAATATATGAATGAATAAGATAAAATGAATGGAGGTTTAAACTTTATAGAAGGTATATAAAATTATTTAAATATTTTAATATTTACAGATATATTCTGTTAGCCTTCTACATATTTAATTTCAAAAAATTATATTCAATATTATAACTTCAGGAATTAAATTAATGTCATATAAGCACTGCTTATATCAAACGACATATAAAATGAACATTCATTATAAGACATCCAAATGAGATAACAAAATCCAATAAATATAAATTGTTAACAAAAATCCTATAAATTAAATATTTTGAGTAGACAAAATTTTGTTTCTGCTCATCCCTCTTATGAAAAGAGATATCTTTCAAAAATGTTCAACATAATCTTGAGAATTTCATCATAAAACTATATTACTTAGAATATTCAATATTATTGAATATTCTAGTTACTTTTTAGAAAATCTCAAGATATGTAAAAACATAACTAAAAAACAAGTTTTAAGAGAGACCTTGCTCGTCAGTACTCAATAATATCCAATAAAATATAATATCAATCAACAAAAAATATTTACTCACCTTTTACAATCCAGAAAGCATCTTGGAAAATGAAACCTGAACATTTAAATGATTTTTTATACAGATGTTCTTGTGCTATAACACAGGCCGTTAAATTACCGGTCAATCTTTAAGATCTATGGTAAACCACAGAACTATTTATTTGAGTACACATTAGACATCATTAAAATGTTCAGTATTCATTTGCCAAGATTCCTTCTGGATTGTTAAAGTTGAGTAAATATTTTTTTGTTGATTGATATTATATTTTATTGAATAGGATTGAATACTGACGAGCAAAGTCTTTCTTAAAATTTGTTTTTTAGTCATGTTTTTACATATCTTAAGATTTTATAAAAAGTAACTTAGTTAAATATTCAATAATATTGAATATTCTAAGTAAGATAGTTTTATGATGAAATTCTTAGGATTATGTTAATTATTTTTGAAAGATATCTGTTTTTATAAAAGGGATGAGCAGAAACAAAATTTTGTCTACTCAAAATATTCAATTTATAGGATATTTGTTAAAAATTTATATTAATTGGATTTTGTTATCTCATTTGGATGTCTTATAATGAATGTTTATTTTATATCTCGTTTGATATAAGCAGTGCATATGTGACATTAATTTAATTCCTGAAGTTATAATATTGAATATAATCTTTTGAAATTAAATATCTGAAAGGCTAACAGAATATATTTGTAAATATAAAAATAATATAAAAATGAGTTAATTATCAATTTTATACCTGTTCTGCTATACACTTTGTACTTGTTTTCATTTATTGAAGACAATTATGACTATTCCTTAAAATTCAATATAAATAGCTCAGATATATAATACAACAAATATAGTAAGTAATGAAATGAATAGACCTTATGGAATCCAATGGAATGTGATTGTTCTGTCTATAGCATCCAATACTTTCCTTTCATATATGGACTCTGAATTTTCTACTATTTCAATGGTAATATGTATGCACGAAATTGCTCCACTATATGGAGGAATTAATTATTCTCATCATTTTCATACTTTTAAAATGACATAAATTTTTTATTACGAAAATTCTGAGAAATCTAAAGACGACAGATTAGTAGGAAACAGATAACCCTCAATTTTCTATTCAGAAACCAAACGTTCACCATTTTCAAGTTTCTTTTATAACTTTTCTTCCAAAATTTTAGAAAATACTTAAATAGTGATTGTTGTCAAGAAAGGTTCATACAAGTAACAAATAGGAGTATTCACAGCTAATGAACAAAATTTAACAGTAAGAATAATTTGAAATTCTTCACATACATTTGAATTAACACCGAACAAAAGAGCGCGAAGTTGCAGGGGCATGTATCGATAACTTTCCTTCAAAGAGGAAAACCCTAAAAAAAACTTCGCGTGAAAAGTTAAAACCAACCTCAATGAAATATATTTGCGCAAGAAAGATAAATTAGTTCATTTTAAATTTTATAACTATTTTTGTATACCTATTCTTATGTCAGGAAGACTGCTGTCTATATTACTTGAAATTACACATAACTCACTCGAAGATAGAGTAATTCTGGTAAACATGAATGCAATTGAGAATTGTTCTCTCTATAGCGTCAAAAACTTTTCATTCATATATGAACCCTGTGTTCGAACTTTTCGTTCGATCCGAAAGGTTAAATAACACTTACAACAAATAAATTCTCGTAACTTTTTACTACTTGCTATTTCTGAAAATTTCAAAGATGGAAAACTCACGTCCTTCGCGACGAAGTCCTGGAAATGTATTTTTATAAAAAATGATAAAAAAGCTGATCATAATTTATTCGTATAAACTCTAGAACACCCTTCTGGTAGGAGAAACCGATTGATGACATAGAGTATGGGGTGGGGTTGACCCTCACCTGAAACGCGCGTCGCTGTTTCGACGCCGGCGTCCAATTAAAGTTGAAAAGCATGTAGTATGACCAGAGATTCAAACGGAGTTAAAGGCGTTTCGGTCTGAACCAACATATCAGAAAGAGTCGCGGACAAGCTTGTTTTCAGATCTTTCGAACTTTTCCCAGTGGCATCTGCAAAGGAATGTGCCTCGTATGCAAGATGGAAGTCACAAGAAATGGCTAAAGGTAGAATTAGTGTGTTCCTAGCGAAAAAGTTACTCATTTCGACTGACACGTTCACTGTCCTTTTTCCACCGTACAGATGTTCTCTATTCGCCTCATGTATTTTTCAACCCCCCCCTCCACCGCTTTCAGTCATTGCGTGCGTCCAATATTTTGTATCTATGTCCTATCTGATCATTTTCACTCTATCTCACTGTATATATTCATCGCAATTACTTTCATTAGGGAAGAATGTTCGTTATTATTTTTTCATTTAGTGGGAACACATAATTTGAGGCAGAGAGCAGGAAATGTAAATGAAAATAAATCAAATAATTGAAAATAATAGTCAGCACAATATTATTTACACTAAAGTTATCTAGAATAAATGAAGAATTACTTCGTTTTCTAAAACTTTTTCATTATTGAGGATGAAATTGGTGTAAAACAAGTTGTATTTCAAAGGTTTTATATATTTATGGCAGGCTTCCGTTTGTTTAGAACTTCGAGAAGCGGGAAATACCACAAATCCGTCTGTTTGTTTAACTGCGTGATTGTGATAATTTTTGTGAAATTCTATTGATTTCAGGATGTTCAGTTTTTTGCTTTTCACTTCCAGGTGTAGTATTTTAAGATTATCTAATAACCAAACTTAAATTTCACCAAAGAAAAATTAAGAAATGAAATAAAACTTTATTAACCCAAAAAAACCACACAAGAAATCATAAAGGAATATCAATACAAAACAAATATCGCAATGATAATCTAATAGTGACTAAAGGCGACAAAATAAATTCTGTTGTTATTCTATCCATAGAAGAATATTACTAGAAAATACACAATTTTTCACAGAAAAAATCCCCACCAAATAAAAAACGGATCCTTCCTCAGAAATTTAAGTAAAACTGAAAACAACTCAAAAACATGCAAATTATTCTCAAAATCTTTGAAAAATTAATTATAATCCTAAATTATACCGCCTTATTAAAATCCATGAAGATCAGTCACCAATATTGTATCATATGTCAATGGGCCCCTTGCAAATCTATCCTCTAAGTTGAACAAAACTTTTTGAGGAAAACACATATCAACTCACCCTATTCAATAAAAAACTGAAAGGAACTCACAAAATATCTAAGAAATTTTAGCTCTCCACCTAACAGTTTTCTAGTATTATTTGATTTAGTTATTCCCGAGTATGCTGATTGCCGAATGTATAAATATAATCGAAAATATACTGGAAAAATAACATCAGTCTGGTCATAAAAAATTAAATTTTAATCGTTTTCGAATTTAGCGAGGAAGAAAATTTTTTTCATTATAATAACAACTTTCATAAATAAAAAATGGACTAGAAATAGGCTCAGCTCTCAGCCTACTCCTCGATTAAATCTTTTATACTACGAAACAAAATTTCTGAAATTCACACACGCAAGGTATATTCATAATAACTAGAAAATAGAATGGAATATCTTCATGGTCTACACGATAAGGTCAAATTTACGATAGAACTACAATCTAATAATAACATAACTTTAATTAAAAATAATGATGAAATTTCCTTTGATATATTTAGAAAAACTTCAAAGACAGATATAGGGTGTTTTTTAGGGTGATAAAACATTCGAAAAATCATTTCATTCATATATTGGAGAATTGTAGGATGCTTTTAAAGGAAAGTATTTTTGCGTACTTTTTTCAAAGAACAGCGTGCCATACTTTCTCCCAAATGTCTATTATTTTCGAATTTTGAGCCACAAATAGTCTCAAACGACTAGGTTGGAGTAACTGCAAAATTTTATGAGGATAGTATCGGGTGTTTTTTTTTAGAGTGATAGAACTTTCGATAGGGATAACTGTGATTTGACAGAAGGTAGAAGCCATGTTGTTTTGACATTTCTGTTCAGTAGGCATTGACAAATTATCATGGAAAGACTCACGCCGCAACAACGATTACAAATTGTGGAAATTTATTTTCAAAATCAGTGTTCAATTCGCCAAACTTATAGAGCACCTCTGCGAAATATATTTTTTTAATTTATTTATGGTTTACATAATCGTCCATAAGAGCAGCTTGTTCGTCGAAATATCGATAGATTTCGGACAACATTTTCTCTACTCGATGCAACAACAACAATAAGACAAAGAACTGTACGTACAGAAGAAAATATCGCTGCTGTAAGTCACAGTGTTAATGATGATGCAGATTTGTCTATTCGCCGACGTTCCCAACAAGTTGGACTATGTGCATCCACCACATGGAAAATTTTGCGTAAAGATCTTGGTCTACACCCATACAAGATCCAACTGGTTCGAGAACTAAAGCCACTTGACCATAATAAGCGTCGTTTGTTTGCTGATTGGGCCCTAGAACAGCTTGAAGTTGATCCACTTTTTATCGTGAAATTGTGTTTAGCGATGAAGGTCAAGCTTCGAAATTTTGCAAAACATTTTTTCCAAACAAGTCATGTTTTTCCAGAATAAGATAATCTTAATATACTACATTTGGAAGTAAAAGGAAAGAAACTATCCTGGTATCAATAAAAAATTACAAAAATCATCCCACAACTGTTGAACGAGCAGATGGACATGTGGGACTTCCATTAATATATAAAACCTTTAGAATACAATTTGCTATACACCATTTGAAAAAGTTGTAACAACTATGAAACTCTGAAAACTGTATCCTCAATAATAAAAAATTGATAGACAATGAAGTAATTTGTTATTCATTTCATTTTTGAAATAAACGTTTACAAAGTAAACTTGATGGACTAGTCCATCCAATATTCATGACCATATATTACTAGAACTTATAAATTTTTCAAAAGTGTACTGATGTCAAAATATGCGACATACAGATGAGATTGAAGCTGTAATGAAATCAATAAGGAACACCTATAGAGAAATTATTCTTCTGATTCAATCAAGAAAGAATATTGTGTAACCTTCACAGAATTAATTAATTTTAAAAATTGATAACAATGTTTTGGAAACATTATCTCCATTTAATTTCCTGAAACATAAAAAAGAAACAATAAAGAGATTATTCAAAATATAACTCACCTTTTTGGTCGGCATTGTTCCGTCTGGAAAAATTGACTGCAAAATTTGCCAGCTGTCCATACCATAGAAATTAAAATATAATCCATTTTTTGTTCTATACAACGTTTGAGAATCCTTATACGAAATCATCAGCTGTCCTGAAATATCTTGTCATTCGTCCTTGAAATAAATCATGCAAATATCAAATCTGCTTACCTCAAACACCAAAGATTCGCATCGCTCTTCAGGGAGGATATCCGAATGTGTAACTTCATGACACATAGAGAAAATTCGATATAGATGAAAATAATGTTGTTTATTATTGTTAACTGTTACACGGGTCCGATGGCCTTAGAAACTGACACACATTCAGAAGATTGTATTCTAGTTGAATTTCAATATGTATATGAATAGGAACTGCACTTCGAAGACATTTTTATTAATGTAATATTGAAATTTTTTAAATATAATACAGATTTTTTCTGTTAAACTCCTACAAGTTTTAATTTAAAACAATTTTTCTTCGAAAACTTTCAGAATTAAATGAAATAAATATCTAAGAACACACCGTGTCGATTTAGTAGACATAAAGAATTAAACACTTATCACACTGTACCAAAAGGAATAAAAGAATTCAAAGAAATATAAATTATCAATTTAATCTACTAAATAAATACATGAAGGGTCCAAAATTGTGTTTGGGTCCTTGTTTTATTGAAAGTAAATTCCTTTCCCAAAATGCAAACTAGAACCTCAAGAACTTCTTCAAAAACAACTTGCTCAAAATAAGTACCTTCAAAAAAACTCCTAGAATATGCAGAACATCTTCAAGAAGCAATTTAAAATTATTTCAGCGAAAACTCATCAGCCCCACTTCACATTTAATAAATGAAAATAATCATCAGAATATATTCCTCAAACTGAATTCAGCTATCTGAAAAAACACCCGAATAAGGTAAACTTTTATATAATCCTACGTATTCTATGTTCACCACAGAAAATAAACAAAGTTGCAAGGTATTTTATGGACTCCCTTGAAACCAAAAGATAATATGTTATAGGTGTAAACCAAAATATATAATTGTTATATATAGAATTAAATAACTCAAGTAAAAAAACCTGTTTGTACTATTTTAAGTTGAAAAACTCATTTTAAATTGAACAACTTAATTTCGCCTAATTTATTTAATTTCATAACAATTGTTTCGCCATGACAACATACATAACTTCGTCAGGTGAGTATGGTACTAACTACATATTTGAGATTAAGTTCTTTAAATACTCAAAATGTACAGAAGAGAAGGTAGTGGGAATTTATAGTAATTTGTTTCTTTTATTATTACACAAAGTTTCAGAAAAGGTTAAGTATAGGAGATTTATTGAAGTCTGTCTGGTCGTTTAGGAGAATCTGTTTTTTATTGTATCTGTTAATTTCGAGGGCTCCTAGGTAGTTCCACCTGAGGTTCTTGTTTTCTAGGTGTAAGATTTTGTAGTTATTGTAAATATCATGTCCTGTCTCCAAAAGACGGTCAGCATATGTTGAATTTCCGTTTTTTCCAAGATATGCTTTCTGGTGTTCACGTATCCTAGTGCCGAAAGATCTACCTGTCTGGCCAACGTATACACATGGGCAAGTACCGCAGTTTAACCTATAGACTCCAGACTTTTTGTTTTTATGGATCAAATCTTTATTATTTTTTATTAAATTTCCTAACGTGTTTCGTGTTTTAAATGAAATGTTACGGTTACTCTTTTTCTTTAAATATCTTGCTATTTTTTCGGACTTTTTGTTTATGTACGTTAAAGAAATATATTTTGTATCAATAGCTTTTGTTGGATATACAAGCGATATAGACTGTTTAAATTGCATTCGTTTCAATAATCTATTAAAATCAACGGATTGAAACCATTGTTAAATGCAAACTTTCAACCAAACTTTGCCATTAAAAATTCATATAACCTGATAGAGAAAATAAAAAATATATATATTCCGAATAATGATAAACTCATTTCTTTCGACGTGCAAAATTTGTTCCCTTGCATACCAGTTAAAGAATGAAAAAATCTGATAGAAATGCTATTTAAAAAAAAAAAGAAATAATCCGGTTATAAAACAAGAGAATATCGAAATCTTAAAGATTTGTTTGGACCAAAACTTCTTTTTGTTTAATGTAATATTTCACGAAGCTAATGATGGTCTCACTATGGGAAACCCACTTAGTCGGATATTATCCGAAATATTATGGACTTCTTGGAAACCAAAATCCAAGACCCTTCTTTAAACTTTTCATTTATTGGTATCGTTACGTGAACAATATTTTATCTTTGTTCACCGGTACCAGTAGACAGCTTGTGATGTTTTTAGAATTTATAAATACATTATCTCCCACAATAAAATTCAGTAATGAAATAGAACAAAATAACAGCATAAATTTTCTTGATTTAAAAATTTCAAAAATTAACAATTAACATGACTTCAATTTTCCGGAAACCCACTCATACAGATAGTACGATACACTAAAATTCTAATCATACACATTCTCAAAAACTAGCAGCTTATAATAGCATGATATTTAGATTAATCAACATACCTATGACACAAGAGAATTTTGATAGAGAACTGAATATAATAAAACAGATTGCATTAAACAATGGTTTCAATCCGTTGATTATGAAATTATTGAAACGAATGCAATTTAAACAGTCAATACTGCTTGTATATCCAACAAAAGCTATTGATACAAAGTATATTGCTTTAACGTACATAAACAGAAAGTCCGAAAAAATAGCAAGATATTTAAAGAAAAAGAGAAACTGCAACATTTCATTTAAAACAAGAAACACGTTAGGAAATCGAATAAACAATTATAAAGATTTGATCCATAAAAACAAAGAGTCTGGAATCTATAGGTTAAACTGCGGTACTTGCCAATCTGTATATGTGGGTCAGACAGGTAGATCTTTCGGCACTAGGATACGTGAATACCAGAAAGCATATCTTGGTAAAAACGGAAATTCAACATATGCTGACCATCTTTCGGAGACAGGACACGATTTTGACAATAACTACAAAATCTTACATCTAGAAAACAAGAACCTCAGGTTGAACTACCTAGAAGCCCTCGAAATCTAATAAAAAACATATTCTCCTAAACGACCAGACGGACCTCAATAAATCCCCCTTACTTAACCTTATCTGAAACTTTGTGTAATAACAAAAAACAAATTACTGTAAATTCCCACTACTTGAATATTTAAAGAACTTAATCTCAAATATGTAGTTAGTACCATACTCACCTGACGAAGTCATGTTGTCATAATTAAAACAAATTGTAGAGATTACTATGTTTTACTACCAATAAAAATATATTTTACACAGTTTCTTGTGACTCGAGTTTCGGGAAATGAACTATCCCATCATCAGACAACTGAAGACCTAACAGTGGTACAGAGGTACCTCTGTACCACTGTTAGGTCTTCAGTTGTTTAAATTTTTTTAATAGACGAGAAGACCCTATAGAGTTTAATTTTTTTAATTTAATTAAAATTTTTGGAATTTTAAAATTTAAATTTTTTAAAAAAATTTGATTGAGGTGATTGAAAAATTAAATAAACTTTTTCTTCATTAAAACATTAATTTATGATTAATTGATCTATAAAAATGATTAAAAGAATAAATTACCTTAGGGATAACAGCGTTTTTTTTTAGAGTTCAAATCGAAAAAAAAGATTGCGACCTCGATGTTGGATTAAAGTTTATTTTAGGTGTAGAGGCTTAAAAATTTGGTCTGTTCGACTATTGAAACTTTACATGATCTGAGTTTAGACCGGTGTGAGCCAGGTCGGTTGCTATCTTTATAAGAATAATAAATTTTAGTACGAAAGGACCAAATTTATAGTTTAAAATTTATAATTTTGAATAAAAGTATTATTTTGGCAGAATAGAGCAATTGATTTAGAATCTTTTTATGTATGTTTATACAAATAAGAATTGATTTCATTTTAATATTGTTAATATTTTTTTTACTAATTTTCAGTTTATTAGTAGGTGTTGCTTTTTTAACTTTAAGAGAAGGTAAAATTTTAGGGTATATTCAAATTCGAAATGGACCGAATAAAGTTGGTTTTTCAGGTATTTTACAACCTTTTAGAGATGCTTTGAAATTATTTAGAAAAAACAGATTTTTCCTTTTATATCTGATACATTAATTTTTTTTATTTCTCCTATTATAAATTCAGTTATAGCTTTAATTTTATGACTAAGAATTCCTTTTTATTGTTATTTATTTAATTTTAATTTATCAGTAATATTTTTTTTGAGAATTTCTAGTTTAAGAGTTTATAGAATTATAATATCAGGTTGATCTTCTAATTCAAATTATTCTTTATTAGGAAGATTACGGGCAGTTGCTCAAACTATTTCTTATGAAGTAAGAATATTTTTAATTTTTTCATCTTTTTTAATTTTTATTTTATTTTTGAATTTGTATAGGTTTCATTCTTTTCAAAAATATATTTGATTAATTTTTTTAAATTTACCTTTGAGTTTTTTATGGTTAATCTCGAGATTAGCAGAAACTAATCGTACTCCTTTTGATTTAGCTGAAGGTGAATCGGAATTAGTTTCTGGATTTAATGTAGAATATAGAGGATTTGGATTTGCATTTATTTTTATAGCAGAATATGCTAATATTTTGTTTAATTAGAGTACTAATTTTTTTAGGTGGGGATTTAATTCTTACTTTTTTTTAAGTTATTATTTTTATCTTTTATATGAATTTGAATTCGACGTACTTTTCCTCGTTATCGTTATAATAAACTAACATACTTATCATGTAAGGTTTTTTACCTGTTTCTTCAAATTATTTTTTATTTAATTTTAGGTTAATGATATTTATATTAGTTTATATTATATAGTTAATTAATTTTAGTAAAAATCAATAGAATTGATTAATTCTTTCTTATATTTTCAAAATATATGCTTAACAAGCTCATTGATTAATTTTGTTTGAATATAGTAATATCTCAAATTTTGTAAATAAAAGCATCTAAGAAAAAATATATAAAATATATAAAAGTTAAAATTTGTCCTATTAAGATATAAGGAGCTTCTGCAGGTTCAGCTCCAATTCATGTTAAAAGGATAATTTTACTTTTAATCATCGTTTCTAAATTCATTCAAATAGTTTTTGGAGAGTTATTTCCCCATAATTTCTGAAGACATTTCTCTAATTTCTCTAGTATATGATATTGATCAAAAAAATGTAGCCAGAATCTAGCAAATTGAATACAATCTAATCGAAAATCAGTTGAAACACTCTGATCGGCAAATAATAAAAAAGTGTCCTCCCAAGTGACAGCAAGATTAACTCAAGTTAGTTTTCTCCAACAATCCAATTATCGCTTCGGAAGAAAAGAACGGTAAAAGTTCATTGGCTTCTGAAAATTACATTCGTAATTCAATTTTACTGATTGTCACCATTGCAAAATGTTCTTTTTGCAAGGATAAACGTTCGTGTTAATATTACATCTCTTTTTCATGGTAAAGTGAAACTGAATATTCCGCTGAAAACATGTGAAAGCCCCGAAATTAAAAGGATTTCATTTCGTATGAAATCCAATAATTAGATTTATTCTATGGAATATAATGAAATAACACATCGCAAAATGAAGTGAAATTGAAATGGATTTATAATTTAACATTGTATCAGTGGTTGCTATTTGATAGTTATATATAGAATTAAATAATTGAAAGGGGGTTTTTACTTGATAGAGAAGGCTTTTATAACATCTGAAATATCACACAGATTAATTCTGCTAACTTCACTACAAATTTAAATTTTATGAAAATCTTTTCTCAAAAACTTTTCAAAATTCAACAAGATAAATGTTTAAGAAAGGACAGTTTCAATTCAGTAGACATATACATTTAACACTCAACACACAGCATCAAAAGGAATCCAAAGAAATATATAGAATATTAATTGAAATTATTGAATAAATACTTTAAGGATACAAACGTTTGTTACATAGTGGTATTATGAAAACCAAATTCCTCTCCAAAAATGCACAATATAACCTCAATATTTTTTTCTGAAATAACTCTTTTTGAAAAGTTCCTCCAAAAATATGCAGCACATCTTCAAAAAGGCCGATAATACATCTCACCTGACGAATCTCATGTTCCTTCACGAACCAACATAGAACAGAAATTATTTCTTGAATGGAAAACCAAACGCATTCCATGTTCGTCCATAGAAACTACACAAAGTTCTTAAAGTATTTTTTGGACTCAGTCATATTCAAATGTTACTGTAGGTATGAGTGAAAAATAAAAATATAACTATTATATATAAAATGAAAATTTAAAAAGGAGGTTGTCCCTTGATAAAAGGCTCTTACAATATCTTAAATATCACATAGATTTATTCTGCTAACCTTACTACAGTTTTAAATTTTGTAAAAAAAAAATTTCTCTTTTAAGTGTTCAAATAGACAAACATTAACGCATTCGCCATTTTGTGCAAAAACCGAGATTGGTACCCTATGTAAGTCATTCCTCACGCATAAAAAATATCTAGAAGAAAAATTATTACTCAACCCACATATTTATATAGATATAAATAGCAGCAAATGAGAAGAGAGCGCTGAACCTTCTATTTATATGCAATAGAAGGCCTCAAGAATTTCCTTGCTACATTGACTTGGGGTTCGAAGGATATTATCCATTCTTCCATGATATAAGTTTTGTGGGGGAAGAAATTCACACCTTATTGAATAGGAGAGGTTCAATAGTAAACCTAAGCAATCTTGATCAAAAAATGAGAGTTCAAAGGTTATTCCTTTCAATATTATATATAGAAATTTGAATGGAGAGCACTATTCAGTGTGAAATTGATGAGAAAATTCTATTTTGGGAATTTTCGGAGAAAATATAGTTTCTAGCATAATTTATTCTTTCTTTAGGACAGAATGCACTAAAATAAAATAGAAAGGCTTTTTACTTGATAGAAGAAATATAACAAAATTTGAATATTAAAACAAATTGAAATATGTTTATCTTCTACAATTTTAATTTCAAAAAGATTTTTATTCAAAAAACTTTTAGAATTAAATTAATGTCTAAAACAAGCACCGCTTACATTAAATAGACGTATATAATCAAAACTCACTATATAATGTCAAATGGAATAAATAAACCAACAGATATACGAAACTTATTAAAATTAATAAATGAATATTTAAAGGAGACAAAATTTTGTTTCTGGTCTTACCTTTTAGAACACCAATTGCCTTTTAATAACATGAACACACTTAAAGGACTTCTCAAAGAATATAATTTATTTGAAATATTCAATATATTTAAATATTCGAATGAGTCAATTCAGAAATCTCTAAAAAATGCACTATATCTTCAAAAAACAAATATAATTCTAAGCAATTCCGTCTTCAGCCCTCAATAATATTCCAAATATCAAAATCAAAAAACTAACCTATATCACAAACAAGTCGGCACGTGTACAAGGACTTTTGCTTGGAAACAAGTTTTTTGAATAAAAATCTTTTTGAAATTCAAATTGTAGAAGACTAACATATTTCAATTTGTTTTAATATTCAAATTTTGTTATATTTCTTCTATCAAGTAAAAAGCCTTTCTATTTTGTTTTAAACATAATATATAATTATATTTTGGCTTCAATAAATCTCATTATGGAATGTCAATGAATTTAAATAAGCCTTAAAAATAACTGACACTGTTCTTTGATTTTGTTAGAACATAGATCAATCTTGATTTATAAAGTTGATCTGTGTTTCCAAGCAATAGTCCTTGTACACGTGCCGAGTTGTTTGTGATATAGGTTAGTTTTTTGATTTTGATATTTGGAATATTATTGGGGGCTGAAGACGGAATTGCTTAGAATAATATTTGTTTTTTGAAGATATAGTGCATTTTTTAGAGATTTCTGAATTGACTTATGCGAATATTTAAATATATTAAATATTTCAAATGAATTATATTCTTTGAGAAGTCCTTTAAGTGTGTTCATGTTTTTAAAAGGCAATTGGTGAGGTAAGACCAGAAACAAAATTTTGTCTCCTTTAAATATTTATTCATTAATTTTAATAACTTTCGTATATCTGTTGGTTTATTTATTCCATTTGACATATTATAGTGAGTTTTGATTATATACGTCTATTAAATTAATTTAATTCTTAAAGTTTTTTGAATAAAAATCTTTTTGAAATTAAAATTGTAGAAGATAAACATATTTCAATTTGTTTTAATATTCAAGAACAGAATACACAATATAGAAATAAAATCCTCAAACAAAAAAGAAATTCAAGTATTCGCCAATACAATTGATCTCTAACAATTTATTAATATCTTTCTTGAATTTTCTGTACTACAAAACTTTCAGTCTGTCCAGAAAATGATGGAACAATTTGATACCATAGTACGTTGGCGATTGTTGAAATTTATTTTTTCTATGTTTTGGAATACGGAGAATATCTTTATGCCTTGTATTGCAGTCATGCTAATCAGAGCATTTTCTCAGTAACTTCGAGTTGTTTTTTTGATATACAATAAACAATTCAGTATGAAAATGCAGGGAAAACTTAACAATCTGTTGGAAATAAGGAAGGGTCTACAGGAATCCACTGGCGAAAGGTTGAAAATAAATCGAATGATTTTTTTTTGTGCGATGAATGCGCGATAACTCGAGGGGGATTCTCCCCATAACACAACGTTGTAGTTTAGGTGAGAGTAGGCCAAGGAATAATAGACGCAAATTAGAGATTCTTCCGGCAGAACTTGCTTGAGACGTCCAATGGCCAAAAATGCACTGCTCAACCTCGAACATACTGAGTCAACGTGGTTCCTCCAACTCTGAACCCCGTCAACCTGCAGTCCAAGGAACCTAACACAATCAGAACACTTCAACTCACCCGCCGGAAGCTTCAAGTTTAACTGGCAACACATACCCCGCAACCAAAAGTACAAAAGATCAGTTTTTTTTGACATTCCGAATCATGGAGTTTCGAAAACACCAATCAGTGAAACAGCGAACCACAAGTTCTCACCTGGCTGTGAGTTCCACAAGACTGGATGCGGAACGTCAGCAAACAAAGCTATCTTGATATTGGCTTATATTGATGAATACATGATGACCTGAAAAGGAAGATCATTGACGAACAGAACGAATAAAAGAGTTCCCAAAACAGAATCCTGTGGGATCCCCAATTCAACTGGATATCTGGAAGATTCCTGTTGGCCTACACGAACATAGAAGGATCTACTATTTAAAAACTCCTTGACCCACTCGAGAAAAACACCTCTAAATCCGAGGCTGTTTAATCTAGCCACAATAAACTCGAAATTAATCGTTACTAAGCAGCTTTTGCTAGGAGTCTCCTTCCGAACAAGATTCCATATTGTTTTCATCTTGCTTCTGGAACAATCAACGAGATTTTTATGGAAATTAAATTTGGTTTGGTTTAGTAATATCTTGTACTCTTTTTTGAAAGGTAAAGTTCTCTAGAGTACTAAATCTATTCTATTATGATAGGAAGTAAATACGTGGAGTTCTCGTGATACTCACTCATTATTGAAGACAGAATAGGAAATTCACAGTGAATATTTGAGGAATTTAATATGCAGGAGAAAAATTTCCAATTGTTAAAGTTTGGTAAAGATTTTGGTCAAATGTTCTTGCTTCTCGGTAAGAATAAAAGCTTCGTGGCGATACTGACAAGGACACTGGAGGAGCAAATGAAGATTTGGTATCAGTTTTGGAAACGACATACTTCACTCCTCTGTAGAAATAGTGATTTCATTGGTGAAGCTTCGATGAGCATTTCGGTCTCAAACAGCTATTCGATAATGAATACTCAATAAGGAATAAAGTGTCGAAGTTGGTTTTGGGCCTAAGAAATAAAGTTTCCAATATTTTGTGAAAGACAGATGTCCAGAATTGAAATTCTGTTAGACCATTTGAGCTTAGATACCCATTTTTGAGTGAAAATAAGATGGTACGGTTTGTGAGCTGGAGGTAAATAAGAAACAATAGTTTAGAAATGAAGATTAGGTTGAGGTTTTGTTCTGAAGTGAAAATGGGGATGAAAATTTATGGTGAATGTACTCACTTCTTTGTAATGGATGAAGAGGAAATGGGAAGGTCAAAAAAGTTTGAATGACAGCTTTTTACTACAGGAAAGAAGGGTCTAGATGTGAAGTTCGTCTAGTGCTTAGAGGAGCAAAAAAACTGAAAAGGTAAGACTTACATGGGAATTCGAAACAACTGCACCCTTTCCTTAGAAAACGAAAAACAGGTGAACAACAGCACGGTTTTCGAAATTCAAGGTCAACCAACAATGCTTCTCCAGTTTATAAGCAACATCATAGCAGCAAATACCAACAATGGATATCACGTGATCTACCTAAAACGTGTTATAGTGGGAGTCATGAACTGCAGATATTTCTTTTTTTATGACAATGAGGGCCCACTTCTTCTAATGATACTGTCTTTCTTTCTGAAAGACAATAAATCAGCATCAGATGATCTGTCTTTACGATTTTTACCTGCGCTCTCTTTCGACTGCTTACGGTATTCAAACTTTCTATTTACAGCGAATGCACCATTATTACCGTTAGTATCACCATCTGTCTCCATATCTAGGAGTTTTGTTTTAATGGAATCTGTTGTAATGGTCATACATGAATGCTCAACGGCCATTAACATGGGGGCAAAATTATCAGGGAGACCAGCTTACAATAGATATCCTACCCACATTTTATTAATATCAAATCCCGTTCTTCTAAACTTCTGGGAAGTTTCGACTATTTGATTAATGCATGACTCCATACTTCCATGATTTTCTAATCTGGCGGATATCAGCGTGCGTAAAAGATCTATTTTTCTCATGAATCTGCTGTCATCATAAAGTTTCTTCATGGGAGTCCATATCTGTTCGGCTGTCTTGGAATCCTTCACATGTGGAAACAACGATGAATCAATGGTTAGAACTAGCTTTGCCTTTGCTTTGGTTATAGTCGAAGTGTCCGTCTGACTACTGTCGATGCATTTGTCAAAGCCTTCAAGTACAAATACATTCTTGACTTCGAAAGCCCACTGATCATAATTCTCACGTCCTAAAAGTTTTGGTACGCTCATGAGGTAACTGGCGGCCATTGCTTTTTGTGAAATTAACTTACACGACACGATACTGTTCTATTTAAACTATCGCAAACAACTGAGTTACTTAAAATAATATTGCACTAAGTGTCCTGGTCCCATAACATGTTGTTTATTAAATTGGTGGAAGCAAAATTTTATAATAACTCTGTTTGTGAATAAATGAACACACGGTTTAACTAAAAACTATATTTCTACATTGTATGTACATCGGGCGAACTTACTATCTATATGAAAAGGGTAAAGAGTAAGTGAACTCAAGCGTAGACCTTAAATCTCGGTCACAGAAAATGTACAGAACATAGAGTGGGGAGCAGTATAAAAATAGAAAGATTATAGATAGGGCTAGTGAATATTCCAGGCGAAGGTATACACTTCTCCGTTCAGGCAAAATATAGGTCTAGGAAATAATTTGGTATGGAACTTGCAGAAAAAAACGTGGAAACAGAGAGCATAGAAGTCAATCTAGAAAGAGAGCAGAGATTGATTAATGAATCTTCCTTTCTAGTGAGGAAAATAAAAAATTGTAAAAGAGGAAGATTTGAGGTGGAGCTTCGATGAGTATTTAAAGTCGAGACTGCTGAAAAAAGAAGTGAAGTTGGTATAGCGTTTGGAGTTCCTAAGACTTCTCAGTTCCTTCTAACAAATGAATTCACGCATGAAATTTAATGGATTATGTTACATTGCATCTAAAGAGCATAACCCGAGTAACGCCAAGTAATCAGCCAGAAAGCTATAAAACAGATCGAGTGGATTTCAAGTGATATATCGTGAAATCGATCAAACCACTTCGTCTTAATTTCCGGTTTTGGCATCGTCGATGCCTATCACAACTCATTACTCCTGCTGTCGCCGTAGAATAAATATTAAATCTGCAGGAATGATAGACAGATTTAGCACGCGAAATATTTCAATATTCATGAGGTCCTGTGATTGTCTAGTGCAACGCCTGACGTTGACATTCGGGTATAACTTATTCTATTAATAAAAAATTATTCGCAGATATCCATTTACTGTATGATTTATGTATTGGTAGACAAAGTGGTCTTTAACTGAAATAGACAGGATAATCGATGGGGCTTATTCATTTGGAATTCAATATTATTGCGGCTTATTTTTTGACCTAATTTCATGGCAGTAAAATACGGGTTTTCTTTATGGAAAAGTTGGAGTCAAGAGAATCTTTAGTTATATTCAGAGCGTTTAACCGAAGAAGGTTTTTCTATTGTGATGAATTCGAGAAAAATATGCACCTGAGGAGTGCAATATTCGCTGATATACTAGCACTTCCTTTTCAAGTGAAATATTTTCGGATTTTCCGCGTATTTAATAGCCTTTTTGTCAATGAACGAGGAAGATTTTTATGAAAATTTCATAATTTACAATTTTTCAGAACATAAAATCTAAATATTTTCAAGAGTTAACCGATCGAGATATACTTATTTTGAATACATGGGACATTCATTTAAATTTCAAAATATAGAAAGAAGGTTCAATTGCTGAAAATTTTGAAAGGAAATAATGATATTTTCTCGAATATTTCTACATATTACGTCGGCTGATAATTTTCCGCTGTGATATACGAACTGCACTACAAATACAAAATTAATATTTTTGTTTCAAAACATTAATCTTGGAAAGAAAGCAGTGAGAATTTTTTGACGATCTATCGTTTGATTCAAAAGTTGCACTGATTTTAGTGAAACAACTTTTGGGATTTTCAAAACAATGGAAAATAAGGATTTCCTATGTTGATTGAACATTGTTTTTTAATGGGAAAAAACACCATTGAAATAAAAAGACCAGTATATCTTGAGTAATGCTCAATGACATTGTATAATGCTTGATGGACCCTATTGGGTTCACATACCTTGAGGGGTTATTCCACTTTGATGGAAAGTTATCGATATATGCCCATGCAACTTCGCGCCAATGCGAAATAAAAATTTCGCCTGGTAAGTGTTAATCGGACTCTGCATCAGAAGAATTGACCGGTATTGTCTTCAAATGTTTGATTGTATCGGTCTCTACTTGTCGGAAATACATCTCGATGATTAAAGTAAAACAATTTAATTTCCGCTATTTATTTAATTTCACAACAATTGTTTCGTCATGACAACATGACTTCGTCAGGTGAGTATGGTACTAACTACATATTTGAGATTGAGTTCTTTAAATATTCAAAATGTACAGAAAAGAAGGTAGTGGGAAGTTACAGTAATTTGTTTTTTTATTATTACACAAAGTTTCAGAAAAGGTTAAGTAAGGGGGATTTATTGAGGTCCGTCGGGTCGTTTAGGAGAATCTGTTTTTTATTGTATCTGTTAATTTCGAGGGCTTATAGGTAGTCCAACCTGAGGTTCTTTTTTTCTAGGTGTAAGATTTTGAAGTTATTGTCAAAATCATGTCCTGTCTCCAAAAGATGGTCAGCATATGTTGAATTTCCGTTTTCACCAAGATATGCTTTCTGGTGTTCACGTATCCTAGTGCCGAAAGATCTACCTGTCTGACCCACATATACAGATTGGCAAGTACCGCAGTTTAACCTATAGACTCCAGACTTGTTGCAGTTACTCTTTTTCTCTAAATATCTTGCTTTTTTTTCGGATCCTTTGTTTATGTACGTTAAAGAAATATATTTTGTATCAATAGCTATTGTTGCATATACAAGCGATATTAACTGTTTAAATCGCATTCGTTTCAATAATTTATTTATAATGAACGGATTGAAACCATAGTTAAATGCAATCTATTTTATTATATTCAGTTCTCTATAAAAATTCTCTTGTGTCATAGGTATGTTGATTAATTTAAATATCATGCTATTATAAGCTGCTAGTTTTTGAGAATGTGGGTGATTAGAATTTGAGTGGATCGTATTATCTGTATGAGTGGGTTTCCGGAAAATTGAAAAGTCATGTTTATCGCTAATTTTTGAAATTTTTAAATCAAGAAAATTGATGCTGTTATTTTGTTCTATTTCGTTGGTGAATTTTATTGTGCGAGAAAATGTATTTATAAATTCTAAAAACATCGCAAGCTGTCTATTGGTACCGGTGAATAAAGATAAAATATCATCCACGTAACGATACCAATATATGAAATATTTAAAGAAGGGGCTCTCTTGGATTTTTGTTTCCAGGAAGTTCATAAACATTTCGGACAATATCGGACTATGTGAGTTTCATATAGTGAGACCATCATTCTTCGTAAAATATTCCATTAAATAAAAAATAGTTTTGGTCCAAACAAATCTTAAAGATTTCGATAAACTCTTGTTTTATAACCGGATTAGTTCTATTTTTCATTAATAGCATTTCTATCAGATTTTTTGATTCTTTAACTGGTATGCAAGGAAACAAATTTTGCACGTCGAAAGAAATGAGTTTAGCATTTATATTTTTTATTTTCTCTATCAGGTTATATGAATTTTTAATGGCAAATTTTGGTTGAAAGTTTGTTTCTTTCTGAATAATTTTGATTAGTTCTTTCGATAATTTTCAGTTCTTTCGATAATTATTCAGAAAGAAACAAACTTTCAACCAAAATTTGCCATTAAAATTTCATATAACCTGATAGAGAAAATAAAAAATATATGTATTCCGAATAATGCTAAACTCATTTCTTTCGACGTGCGAAATTTGTTTCCTTGCATACCAGTTAAAGAATCAAAATATCTGATAAAAATCCTATTAGTAAAAAATAGAACTAATCCGGTTATAAAACAAGATATTATCGAAATCTAAAAGGTTTGTTTGGACCAAAACTATTTTTCATTTAATGGATAATTTTACGAAGCTAATGATGGTCTTACTATATGGAACCCACTTAGTTCGATATTATCCGAAATATTTATGGACTTTCTGAAAACCAAAATCCAAGAGAACCCCTTTTTTAAATATTTCATTCATTGGTATCGTTTGAATATCAAAACAGATTTAATCTGTTGTCTTCTACAATTTTAATTTCAAAAAATTCTTTGAAGAAACTTTAAGAATTAAATTAATATCTTTATAAGCACTGTTCATATTTAATAGACGTATAAAGTCAAAATTCATCATACAATATCAAATGGAATTAATAAAAACCAACGAATATAAATTGTCAATTTAAATTAAGTTTCTTCAAAGAATTATTTGAAATTAAAATTGTAGAAGACAACAGATTAAATCTGTTTTGATATTCAAATTTTGTAATAATCCTTCTATCAAGTAAAAAACCGTTCCTTCTCATTTCATTTTATATATAACATATAATTATATTAGGTTTTTTTAAATAAAGAAATTCATTATACAGTGTTGAATGGTTTTAACTAAGGCCAAGTGCCTTATAAGCTTTATATGATTTTCTGTGAACATGGAACATAGAGTACCTTGGATATAAAGGTACCTACTTAGATGTTTGTTGAGAATCGTGTATTTCTAAGATGGCACTGGTAAGTCTATACATTGTTTAATTGATTTTATTATTTTTTATATGTAAAGTTGAACTGATCTTATCGTAACTTTAATTATTTCTTGAGGATGTGCTACATGTTTTGAGATTTTTTGAAGTAATTTATTTAAATATATTGAATATTTCAAATAAATTAGTTTTTGAGAGGTTCTTGAAATTATGTTTTATATTTTTGAGAAAGAGTTATTTTTCATTAATATAGGATCAGAAAACAATACATTTTGTAACAAACAGGGCTTCGTAAGTTTGTCTGAAGAGTGCATTACGCATGCCTGAAACGAAACAAAAAATGTTTGCTTATTTATATTTTAATTTCAATTGACAATTTATATTCGTTGGTTTTTCTTAATTCCATTTGATATTGTATGATGAATTTTGACTTTATACGTCTATTAAATATGAGCAGTGCTTATAAAGACATTAATTTAATTCTTAAAGTTTCTTCAAAGAATTTTTTGAAATTAAAATTGTAGAAGACAACCGATTAAATCTGTTTTGATATTCAAATTTTGTAATAATCCTTCTATAAAGTAAAAAACCGTTCCTTCTTATTTCATTTTATATATAATATATAATTATACTAGCTTTTTACCCGCGGCTTCGCCCGCAGTGGAGTCATTAAATAAGTATGAAAGATAAAGGGTAAGGGTATAATAATAGTAAAACTTCATTACTGAAGTAGCTAAATTTGACGATTTTTTGACAAACAATTGTTTTATCTTTCGTAAAAAAAATTTTTTTTTTTAAATATAAAGTACCCTATGTTACTTCTAATACCTTCAAGAGTATATGTACAAAGTTTCATGATGATCGGTTCAGTAGTTTTTGCGTGAAAGCGTAACAAACAAACTTACATTCGCATTTATAATATTAGTAGGGATTAGGTTTTTTAAATAAAGAAATTCATTATACAGTGTTGAATGGTTTTAACTAAGGCCAAGTGCCTTATAAGCTTTATATGATTTTCTGTGAACATGGAACATAGAGTACCTTGGATATAAAGGTACCTACTTAGATGTTTGTTGAGAATCGTGTATTTCTAAGATGCCACTGGTAAGTCTATACATTGTTTAATTGATTTTATTATTTTTTATATGTAAAGTTGAACTGATCTTATCGTAACTTTAATTATTTCTTGAGGATGTGCTACATGTTTTGAGATTTTTTGAAGTAATTTATTTAAATATATTGAATATTTCAAATAAATTAGTTTTTGAGAGGTTCTTGAAATTATGTTTTATATTTTTGAGAAAGAGTTATTTTTCATCAATATAGGATCAGAAAACAATACATTTTGTAACAAACAGGGCTTCGTAAGTTTGTCTGAAGAGTTCATTACGCATGCCTGGAACGAAACAAAAAATGTTTGCTTATTTATATTTTTATTTCAATTGACAATTTATATTCGTTGGTTTTTCTTAATTCCATTTGATATTGTATGATGAATTTTGACTTTATACGTCTATTAAATATGAGCAGTGCTTATAAAGACATTAATTTAATTCTTAAAGTTTCTTCAAAGAATTTTTTGAAATTAAAATTGTAAAAGACAACAGATTAAATCTGTTTTGATATTCAAATTTTGTAATAATCCTTCTATCAAGTAAAAAACCGTTCCTTCTTATTTCATTGGTATCGTGTTGTGGATGATATTTTATCTTTATAACAGACAGCTTGCGATGTTTTTAGAATTAATAAATACATTATTCTTATTTGTTAAGTTTCAAATATTATGGTTGATATTGACATGATTATATGTAATTATTGTTGAGTTCTATAGATGTATGATAAGGTTAAAATTTAAATATGTGAGTGCTGTGCTGGGTTGAAATACCTGTTAGTATTCCTGTGTTCAATAAATAAATGAATTCTCCCACAATAAAATTCACCAACGAAATAGAACAAAGTAACAGCATCAATTTTATTGATTTGAAAATTTCAAAAATAAACAATAAACATGACTTTTCAATTTTCTGGAAACCCACTCACACAGATAATACGATCAACTTAAATTCTAATCATCCACATTCTCAAAAACTAGCAGCTTATAATAGCATGATATTTAGATTAATCAACATACCTATGACGCACACGAATTTTGATATAAACTGAATATAATAAAACAGATTGCATTCAACAATTGTTTCAATCCGTTCATTATAAATAAATTATTGACACGAATGCAATTCAAACAGTCGATATCGCTTGTATATCCAACAATAGCTATTGATACAAAATATATTTCTTTAACGTACATAAACAAAAAGTCCGAAAAAATAGCAAGATATTTAAAGAAAAAGAGTAACTGCAACATTTCATTCAAAACCAGAAACATGTTAGGAAATTTAATAAAAAATAATGAAGATTTGATTCATAAAATAAAAAGTCTGGAGTCTATAGGTTAAACTGCGGTACTTGCCAATCTGTATATGTGGGCCAGACAGGTAGAACGGAAATTCAACATATGCTGACCATCTTTTGGAGACAGGACATGATTTTGACAATAACTTCAAAATCTTACATCTAGAGAAAAGAACCTCAGGTTGAACTACCTATAAGCCCTCGAAATTAACAGATACAATAAAAAACAGGTTCCCCTAAACGTCCGGACGGACCTAAATAAATTTCCCTCACTTAACCTTTTCTGAATTTTTGTGTAATAATAAAAAAAAATTACTATAAATTCCCACTACCTTCTTTTCTGTACATTTTGAATATTTAAAGAACTCAATCTCAAATATGTAGGTAGTACCATACTCACCTGACGAAGTCATAGTGTCATGACGAAACAATTGTTGTGAAATTAAATAAATTAGGCGAAATTAAGTTGTTTTACTTTAATCATCGAGTATTGTCTTCTTTGCTGAATTTAAAAGTACCTCACTCTGGTCGTCCAAAAGACGTGGTTACACTGTGAACATCAAAAAAGTCCAGAAAATTGTTTTGGTAAACATTAAAGTGAAGATGGAGGAGATAGCTGGCACTCTAAGGACTTCAAAGGCGTATTCTTCATTTTGCATGAGGAAATCTTGTTTCGAATGGGTGCCGCGTTTGCTGAGAGTGGATCAAAAACGATAACGAGACGATGATTTCGAGCGCTGTTTAAAGCGCGGAGTGAACTGGATTTTTTGAGTCGATGTGTAACAATGGATGAAACATGGGTCCATTATAATCTAGTCAAAATAGACATGTAACTCATCTGAAATTCGCATAGAACTGAAAATTGTATAGACGTTAAATGAACCATTAAAAATGAAATGTCGGAAATCCCCTTCTGCAAAAAAAATTATTCATGGTCCAAGTTAGAAAATCCAGATTTTTTCCATTTTTCTCTGAAACGGTCAGTTCTAGCGTAAAAATAGGCTTGACAAAAGTTGTAGATCATACAATTCTCTACAAAAATTATTTGAATTATGTGCATAGTAGCACGAGTCGTTGGCTGCGATGGTAAAAGTTTACTTCGAACTGTTTCAAAATCTATACATTTCTTCATATAGCCTAGTACATTCTATCTGTTCGCAGATCTGAAAAAAATCTTACCAGAAAAAGATATGCCTCGAACGAGAAGGTGATCGCCTATTTTGAAGGTTAATGGTTCTTTTAGAAAGTTACCGAAAGGTTAGAAAAGCGCTAGACTGATTGTATCGCTCCAAAAGAAGACTACGTTAATGAATAATGTCGAGTTTGATAAAAAAAAAATGTGTTTACTTCATTTTACCGAGAACTTATCAGCCAATGTGTTATAGTACCTAAGAAATGTTAGAGCAATTAGTTCAGAAATCAGAATAATTTGTTTTGAATTTCAGTATGCAAGTTATGCTCAAATGTTTTTTATCTTTTTTTATAGGGTTGTTTATAATAACAATAATTATAACCTTTGTTCCTTGTTGCAATTCCAATGTTCATATTTTCTTACATAACCAATTTACAGAAGAATGATGTCAAAAACAAAAATTAATTCATATCTGTAAAAATATCCATCCAAAGTACAATGTTCTAATTCTATTAAAAAATAAATAGTTAATATTCTTTGGGTAAATACAGATTATTTCTTCGCATCAACCCAGAATGTTGATATAAGTATCGGGTGTTTTTTTAAAGTGATAGAACTTTAAATTAAAATAAAACACATTTAAATTAAGATTGAAGCAAAATTTTTTTGTAATTTGAAATTTATGTTTTTAAAATAATTACCGACATATGTCCACCACGACTATCTCTGAGGAACCGCATTCGACCAGACCCATTTTGGACCACTTTTTCGAGTAATTCAGGCCTTATTTCATCAATATCACGAGTTATGTTAGCTTCCAAAGCGTCTATTGTTTCTGGTTTATCAGCATAAACCAATGACTTGACATAACCCCAAAAAAAATAATCCAGTGGAGTTATGTCCCATGATCTTGGAGGCCAATCAATTGGACCATTTCTCGAAATAATGTTATCGCCAAATCTTTCTTTCAATAAATCAATTGTCACGGTAGCATAATGAGGTGAAGCACCATCTTGCTGGAAACAAAACATTCCTGGGTCGATACCATTCAAATTTTGAAACAAATAATCATTGATCTGTAACGAGCATCATTCACTGTAACATTAGTTCCAGCACCGTTTTTATAGAATTATGGACCGATGATGCCTCCACTGTGTAAAGCACACTATACAGTGCATTTTTCAGGATGCAGTGGAACCTGCAGAACTTCTTGAGGATTGTTTTAACTCCATATACGGCAATTATGCTTGTTTACATAGCTGTTCAACCAGAAATGAGCTTCTTCACTAAACACAATTTCACAATAAAAAAGTGGATCAACCTCAAGCTGTTCTAGGGTCCAATCAGTAAACAAACGACGCTTATTATGGTCAAGTGGCTCTAGTTCTTGAACCAGTTGGATCTTGTGTAGGAGTTGACTAAGATCTTTACGCAAAATTTTCCATGTGGTCAATGCACAAAGTCCAACTTGATGTGAACGTCACCGAATAAAATAAATCTGAATCATTAAAAACTATGACTTACAGCAGCGATATTTTCTTCTGTACGTACAGTTCTTTGGCTTGTTGTTGTTGTTGCATCGAGTAGAGAAAGTTTTGTCCGAAATGTATCGATAGTTCGACGAATAAGCTTCTCTGATGGACGATTATGTAAAACATAAATTTCACGAAGTGTTCTATAAGTTTGGCGAATAGAACACTGATTTTGAAAATAAATTTCAACAATTTGTAAACGTTGTTACGGCGTGAGTCTTTCCATAATAATTTTTCAATGCTTACTGAACAGAAATATCTACCTTCTGCAAAATCACAGTTATCCCTATCGAAAGTTCTATCACTCTAAAAAAACATCCGATGGTACTCTAGGTGTTACCCTGACATGACTTACCATCCACAACTACATTCGTATCATCAACAAAATCTAAAATAGATGCTCAATCGCATTAAAGAAAGTAATACAAGTAATTTAGGAACAAAATAAACAGTATTGGACCAAGCACACCGCCCTGTGGTACACTATAAGAACATTCCACTATTCATGATTTTGCTTTCACTCCAGGTTTTCCGATTATGGCTCATTGTCTTCTGCCAGTCAAGTAGCATTCAAACCAAAGAAGAGTTTTGTCTCAACTAAGCATTTTTTTGAGTTTCAGTAGTATGTGAGTTTTTTATAAACAATCATAGCAATTCGTCAGGTCTATGGAAAGGGCACGTACTTTGTTCAATTAATTGCGTTATTTTTCTTGTGAACTCGAATATCGCTGTCTCTGTCTATCTTCATGATAGGTAGCCATTGTTATATGTTGGAGAAATGCCACACTCTTCTATGAAACATTTCAATCTTTTGCACATGGCATGTTCAAAAATTTTGAAGAAACTGTATAGGATACAAATTGGCCTGTCGTTATCTTGTGCACTGCACTGGAAGTTAAGATCTCCAATATTCTCTAAGAGTTTTGGTATTGAATTTGAAATATAAGAGTTAAATTGTTTTACATTCATATGGACTTTCAGAATGAACAAAATTTTCCCAGCATAACCTTTTAAAATTTATATAAAAGGTTTTAGATTTGCGCTGAAATTGTTGGGAAAAGGATTTCAGATTTTTCTGCGGCATATCCGTTGATAACCTTAAAATAAAATTCTGTGTTTTAGTTTTAAAAGTTATTTCCAGGCATAAACACGTGTAAACAGCATGGAGTTTTGTTCAGAAATTTTTCCTGAAGAATAAGTTTTAATAATTTGATTCTGTTCAATTTTCAATGTTACGGCTATCTGACCAATGGGAACAACCATGAAATATGTATCATCATCATGAGCCCGTACAATCCCCATCCGGAGCAAGGGCCTTTCTAAATTTATTCCACTATTCCCTATTTTGAGCGATTTGTGTCCATCATATTCCATTCTTTTTCTTAAGAGAATCCTGCCATCTTGTTGCTGGACGACCACTGCTTCTTCTACCATCTCTTGGATACTATTCCTGCACCAACTTGGTCCATTTTTGAGTTAACATCCTTGCTACATGGCCAGCCCAAGTCCACTTTTTCTTGAACAGTTCTTTGCCTACATATTTTATTTCTATTTTTCTTCTGATATCTACATTTCTCATTCGGTCTTTTAATTTGATTCGTGAACTTCTTTCCATTCTTCTTTGACATTCTTTTAACATTTGTGTTTGTTTGTCAGTCAGGGACCAAGTTTCAGCGCCATATGATAAAACAGGCAGTTCACACATATTCATTTATGGGAAATTCACCCTTCAGTATAAACGCAAGTGACCAGTACTGACTCCAAGCGTTTTCTATTCTTCTCTTTATCTCTTTGTTCTGACGATTTGTGAAAGAAACGACCTGGCCAAGATAACAATATCCCTGAACATAGTCACCGGTTTTATTATTCATTTTTATTTCTTTTTCTTGACTGTTTGTCATCACTTTAGTTTTGGTTTCATTTATCGTTAGTCCAGCTTCTCTACTATGAGTATTTAGGCCATTCAGCATTTGTTGAAGTTCTTTTTGGCTTTCTGAAAAGAGGACAATATCGTACGCGAATCTGGGATCAGATGAATACTTCCCATTGATTTTGATGCCTTGTTCATTTCTTCAATCAATGGTTTTGAATAATTGCTCTAACTATGTTGTAAATAGCTTAAATAGCTTTGGGAAAATGCGGTCTCCTTGACGTACACCTTTTTCGATTTTAAAGGGCTTTCCTAGGTTTTCAACTTTGCCGAGCAATTGTGATAAATTTGTTGTAGGATATGAATGTATGGTTCTGGTATACATTGATTGATTAGAGCATTTATAAGATAGGTATAATGCACCATATCAAAGGCCTTGTTATAATCTACAAATGCTAGGTAGAATTTTTTTTGTATTCTCTGTATTTTTCAATGACCTGGGTTACAGTGAATAGGTGGTGCATAGTTGAGTAGCCAGCTCTAAATCCTGCTTGCATTTGGATTTTCATCCAAAATGTTGGTTATTCCTCTCAAGATGATTTTTGAGAACACTTTTTAGACAGTTGACATTAAGGTGATAACTTTCAATGTTTGTTTTTGACCTTTTTTATGTAAAAGTAATAATAATAATAATAATAATAGTGCCTTTATTCATACATCTACAATATATAAACATAAGGCGAAGTCTAGCTTAAAGCTACTCCACTCAACCCTGAAAAAAAAAACAAAAAGGGAAAAAAAAACAAAAAGATAGAAACAAAAATAAGCGAAAAAAAAAATAAAATTAACGAATCAATTCCATTGTGAGTAAACGAAACATATTTCATATTCATAAAATTTTCCTAATTTATAATTGGCTCGTCAAGAATTTTGACTTCAAAATTTTTCTCAGTGAGCTCAAAGAAACGCCTTCACACGAAACTAAAAATTCATTATGTAGCTTCACCGCATTGAAGGTGAAGGAGCGCTGAAACATGGCTGAACCAAATCTTGGCAGCATGAGCCTATGACCATGCCTAACGTCCACGCAATGAACATCACGTCTAAAAATTAGCTTTTCCCTCAAATACGGTGGAAGACAAGAACGTAAAATTCGATGAACCATAATCGTCAGGTGGAGCCGGAAAACATTCTCAACCCTAAGCCATCCCAAGCTGTTAATTCCGTCCCTTATTCCACTGTCATATTTCCTCAAACCGGAAACAAACCAGCAGCATGAATTCTGCATTTTCTGTAGTCTGCGCCTCTGCACGAAATCAAGGCAAGGGTAAAAAACCGTTAATCCATAGTTAAGTTTGGACAAAACGAGAGTCTCGCAGAGATACTTGCGTGACTGAAAATCCAAACAATATCTCTGCCGATACAAAAGGCGCAATGCAAGGAAAGAATTCCTCAACAACAACGAGACATGCTCCCTGAATCTCAATCGAAAAAGATTCCCAGGTTTCTACAGCAGGTGGAGGACGATTCCGCAAGTAGTCCACTTTTTACTAAATATATGAGTCAGTGTTATTATGAGTTCTCCTGCTATAAACTTCAACAACTCCTTTGATATTCCATCTTCACCCGGACATTTTTGTTTCTGAGATCCTTAAATGTGATGGTTACTTCCGATTCTATAATTGGTGGTAAATCATCCATACTGTGATCTAGTATCCTCTCTTCTCTATAAGGACCATCATTCTAGTCAAGGTTTCGATAAAATCCAGTTGCAATATTGGGTACCTGTCCTGTGTTTCCAGTTGTTTCGTCCTCACAACTTGTTATTTTCTGAAGCCATGATTTTCCTTGTGAAAGGTCTTTTCTAATTTTCTTTATGCTTTTGGAGGATTCCATTATCATTTTAATATTTTCATATTTACTTTTTCTCAATATATACGTATGAAGACTTATATTTTGAATTGAATATAGTATAATATCTGTAGTCGTTTTTGGGTTTCACACTAAGAGAAAAAAAATCACATATATATGTTGTATACGTCATATAAAGAAAAATTCCATTTTTTTAGTCTCAATCCACAAATTTTTTGTTTTGTTTAGAATCTGCTAATGATACGATTCCCAAAAAATTTGCACGAATATGTGCGTTGATATTCTACTTATAAAAACCAAATTTCATATTGATCGGTTTTGTAGTTTGGAAAATATGAGAAAATGTGAAACATTGCGAAACTATTAGACTGATTTGGTTCTTAGACGATACATTGGTTTGTTTCTGTCGTACACATTCAGAACTAGAAAACACACTAGAATATCTTCATGGTTTGCACCATAGGGTTAAATTCACTATGCAACCACAAAGTAATGATAACATGAATTATCTCGACATAACTTTAATTAAGAATAATGATGAAATTTCCTTTGATATATTTAGAAAACCCACAACGACAGATACAACCATACCAAACTTTTCAAACCATCCGAACACTAATAAACTCGCTGTTTACAGATCAATGATATATAGACCATTTTCAATTACTTCAAATAATATTCCATTGAGAAATAAACTGCATACAATCAAACAAATAGCCACAAACAATCAATTCGAAACAATTCTCTCATAAAAAAAAAGAAAAACAACTCATTCTGAAACAAATATACCCCATTTCCAAAACAGAAAATAATGGCAAAAAATTAGTAAAATAACATATCGTGGACCATCTTCCAAGAAATATCGCAAATAATTCCAAAAACTAATACAAAAATATCTTACACATCCTCACATAAAGTTTATGAATTAAGTTCTCAACAGAGCAGTCAGTATCTTAAATATAAATAGATCTTTCCAAAAAACGGTTGACGAACATCAATCTTCATACAGGAACAGGAAAGATAACTTTAATTTTGCGAAACATTATTTCAAAACCAATCATATCTTCCCAGAATTGGACAATCTTGAAATATTGCACCTGGAAGCGAAAGGAAAAAAACTAGACACCCCGCAATCCATCGAAATATTTGAGCACAAGCATGTTTTAGTAATAAAACTATTAAATGAGCAGACGGACCTTTGACACACCTCACTTGTCGAAGTCTTGCACAAGCCAAAGCCTTCAACGAATATATATGATAGTTGAGATACAATTTCGTTTATTCAGTTTGAAAATATAGTAAACACTATAAATTCAGTTAAAAAAAAGTGCTATGAAATTAAGTGATTTATGATTTGATTCCATTAAAAAATTAACTATCACAAAGTAACGGACTACTCCATCCAATATTTAAATCATGAAATAGGGATGAAACATATGTAAGTACCATTAGAACAAAATTAATATAGAAAAATGTGCTTCATTAATAATTTAAATTATTCCTTTATTTCTCAAACAGATTATATAAACCTTTATATATGAGAATAAATATCAAATACAAACTATTTGACGTGGTCGAAGTAATTCAAACTCATAGATTATTACAAATAATCACATCAACCAATACAAATAGGTACATAAATTCCCTGAAACAATCATTCATTTCTGAAGTGTTTATTCAGACCACTATAAAACTGATAGCTGATAGTTGATAAATTTCGGACATTGTTCGTTATCTTGAGCATTTTTACAACAGATGAATAATGAATCAGAGTGGTTGAAGGAGGTATTTCAAAGAACTGTTTGAGTCTAGATATCAATTTCATTATATCTTTCAGGCGTGGTGCATCATGACGCCAATTAAAAATCTTGTAGCAGAATCCCACGTTATCTTTAGTCTCCTATTTTCGAAAGACATTACTTGAAACTGATCTCTGACGTCAGCCGATCTAATAATATTGTAGTCAGGATATACTTTATATTTTTTCAGATAAAGATATCGTAGGAACCTGTTCTGTAATATGCAAGCTTGGGCCTGACCAAGGCGTAAGTTGATAATATAAGAGTATTTATATTTTTGAAATATTTACAATGCCTCAACACGAATCCCAAATTCCTAAGTGCCCTCGCTTCTATGTTCTGAATATAAGTTTTGAAGGAATGTTTGAAGTTGTATTTCACACCTAAATCGACCACCCCAACTCTAAGTAACTCTTCGCCATTCGTACAGTATTCGAATTTGAGTATTTCGTTTTTCCTTGAGTAAGATAATACAACACATTTACCCTTATTGAAGGGCAAATCATTCTTAATACTTCACTAATGAATACCGTCGATATCAAATTGAAGCTTGGTAAAATCGCAGACATCCCTAATACCACGGTAACATTTAAGATCATCCGCAAGCAGTAGACATTTAGGGTACCTTAGGCACTGTGGTAAATTATTTATCAATATCAGAAATAATAGTGGACCCAAGTTTGACCCCTGTGATACTCCCGAATTTGCATGAAACTTGCCGGAACATTTGCCACCGTATTTCACCCTGAAACTTCTGCATCTTAAGTAAGATGCAAAAAACCCCAGGACGTCCACGCCCGTTACACACTCATCAATTTTGCCCAGCAAGACTTCATGATTGACACTTTCAAACGCCTTTCGTAAGTCTGTATAAACTACGTCGCCTTGAGAATTTTCCACAATACTGGAGATCTCATGACAGAACTCCAGTAAATAAGTCGCAGTACATTCATTAGGTGCAAAACCATGCTGTACAAAGCATATTTTGTTCTTTACACCTGCCCACAATTTTCATAGATGACTTGTTCAAATAATTTAGCAACTGCAGAAAGAACTGAAACCTGTCTGTAGTTTTGCATGTATGTTTTCTGTCCTGATTAATGTATGGGTGCTACCAAAACCTTTTTCCACAAGGTTAGGAAAGTACTCGTTTTCAACGAAAAATTGAAAATTTAAAGCAAAGGCGGAATTCTGTCAGCACCCGCTGATTTTTTCCGTTTCAACCTTGCCACCGCCACAAAAATCCTCTACAGTTAATTCTGATACAAAAAAAACAGGTATTTCATTCACTAGTTGATCAACTCCATATGTGGCTATGTCCGTTTTGAATACCGACTCGAAATATTCACCAAAATTTTGTGCTGTCTCCAATTTTGGAACCTTTCTACCGTTCAATTAAAACTATGATAGAGAGTCACAATTTCTGGTGTTACTTCTTGCGAACGCCCAAAATGTTTTGTTGTCATTTTGTATAGAGTTCCCAACATTATTTACGTATTTCAAATAACACAATTCTAACAACTTCTCAAGTTTACGTCTTTCATATTTGTATAATTGCATTTGGTGTAATAATGGATTTTTAAACTTTTGAAGGCAGTTTTTTATCTTAATAGATTCAATTACTTCCCTGTTGTACCACATAGGAAATCTGGATTTAGTTTTATATGAATATGTAACCGTTAAATCTAGAACACTAGATTTGCCAATAAAAGAATTCCAGTGCATCGATATCCAAGCACTTGCGTCCAAACTATATCCCTTATTCCACAACTAAATTCAGAAAAAATACATTTTCCAAAATCATAATACCTTTCACTATTCATAGAGTGATTAAACTCACCCAGATTAGTTCCACAAATCAGTTGTAAGTCAAAAATCAGAGCGGGGTGATACTTGTCCTCAAGTAACAAGGGATAATCTGGTCCTAGATACTGACAGTCTGCATGATTCATCACTGGAAACCAAAATGAAATCAAATTTTCGGCCATTAACATTACAGATAATGAATAATTTCTGCCAAGTACCAGCCAAATCAATCAGGTTGTTAGGATTTCGATTGTTTCGTTGACTGCGTGGTAAAAATAAATATTTTCTCATACCTTAATTCCAAAATAATCAGTTTCAAGCTCAGAAGTTGTGAAATTTTAATCCTACTATTTTTAAAATTATCGCTAATTTTATATTTATTCATTATTATCATGTGTAGAGTGTCACATTGATGAAATTTATTCTATTAATCAAGGGCGTACCCAGGATCAAATCTAAAGGGGCAAACCATGGTCGGGAACATGGTCGGAATATTTTTTTTTTCGAAGGTGAATGAAACCAAGATTTTTAGAAAAATATGTATAATTATATAATAACAGTGCTTTATCAACTAAGTTATTACAATTATTTGCTTGAAAAAAAATGTATTCTAGTTACATGCCTTATACAATTACCATTTTTCTTGGATTTGCAGAAAACTTGTTCAAATATCTCGTTTCAATTCAGTCCTGATTTTCCTTAAAAAATTTACGATGGACGCTCATCAAATTCACCCATTAAAATGAACTATCACAAAGTACCGGACTACTCAATCCAATATTTTGAACTCAGTAAATCTGTCCTCTCCCATTGTACTTCTCAGCCAGGTCTTTACCCTGAGTACCCGAAGGGTACTGTAAGATCGTTCAACGTGGATGGAAAAGCACTTAAAAAGAGGAGTGCATGCCTTGTTGCAGGAAAAAAATATTAGTCTCCTCCAAAAGTGTAGTCAGTTCAATATCCTTTAATTTGTCCCCTAGTAAATCTTTCTTTTTCTACAGATTATACCACAAATCTATTTCTGAGAGATATCACCCAACTCAAAAAATTCCCTGAAAGATTTTGCTTTTTTTTCCAAATCTTTTGAAGTACTTTTTAGTATGTATTAAGGATGAAGATGGGATAAGGCAAAAGCAGGTGTATTCTCATGTGGGAATTTAACATTCAATGATAAGGTTAAAGAGTCAAGATAAGGGATAATCAACGATCGTCTCCAGTATTCAATCGAAGTCTCAGATGGCGGATTACTTCTGTATATTTGCTTTTTAACAATTCGTGAAACTCTTTACTCAACGCTGATTTTCTCCGCGATATCATGTGATTTTTTAAGTACCTCAGAAACATGTTCAATTTCTTGTCGATCCTTCTTGATGACATCAAGGATTTCACCAATCTGTTTCCTCACCATAATCAAATCCATATTTTTACCTTGTAGAACGTCCACAACGGGTTCCAAAGTCGCAGAGTTTTTTGCAATCATGACTTAACCTATAATGAAATTTGGTTTAGTTACTGCACAGTGCAATTGATAGGCAAATTTTCTTGTAGCGTAGTTTCCTTCGATCGAGAGATGTTCTAGCGCATTGACGATTTCATGAAAGCTGTTTGAAAACTTTCTGATGCCCTTGTATTTCTCAGACCATCTGGTCTCACAGAGCCTTGATAAATTAGGAGCCAAAGTCCTGCGGGTTGGCGACTCACGAATGAAGGATATTGTATCCTTAACAGTTGCAATCAAGTTTCTTATTTCCGGTAGTTTACTAGATTTATTGTACTTTTTCCTCAAAATGGCTAGTACACCACCTTCTTTTTCAGCCATCGTAGAACATCCGTCAAATCCAAATCCAACACAATTCTCTGCTGAAAGATTTTGATCAACTAAAAAATTAATTAATTGTGGGGGCATCTTGAGATTACAGCTCAACAAAGCCTACAAATTCCTCCCTGATTTTTTGTTGATTCTCATCATAAACCGCAATCCGATAGAAAGCTGTTCTTTTCCAGCGATATCTGCTGTTTCATCGGCCATTACAGCGTAAGTTTTTGCTTGTTTACAGTCATCAATAATTCTTTCTTTGACAACTTCACCACATAATCCTATAATTTCATTCTGAATTTTTGGTGTAGTGTAGACTGCATTTGTTCGACATCTGTCCAAGTGATGCTTTAGCTTCATACACCACACTCAGTTCTCAAATTTGGAAGGTCAAAGAAAACCCCCTTTCTAGAGATTATAGAAAGAAAAAAAGCGTTTGCGGATCCATGTTATTAATAATAAATAAACGTTTATAGGACTTTTTATTCAAAAAATTAACCAAGAAATCTCTCATTTTTACCTCCAACTAAGGAACACACTATTGGATTTGCAATGATGATATTTTGTTTCTTATACACCTTATATATTATTCATTTTATAAAATACATATATAATAAATATAAGATATATTCTATATGAAATTGAGATATTCAATACACAGGAAAATATGAGGCAGGTACAAGGGATTTTGGAAATTCCAGCAATAAATGTTTAAATATTGGATAGAGTAGTCCGTTACTTTGTGAAAGATAATTTTGATTAGAATGTTTGAGGTACAGAGAGATATTTGAAAGCGGCGAGTTGTTAAATTGGCCGTTGAATGATATTTCAATTTTATTGTGTCTATTTATTTCCAGAGCTTTTGGGAAGAATGAGTCATAATTTTATTTTATTTATTTATTTTTTTCATAAAAATAGAGTCAACTACTGAATATATCGGTTTCAACTGAATCTATTCACGCTAAATCAGGATTTTCGACCAATGAAACTACTGAACTAGAGTATAATATGTTTCGAGTGGTAGAAATCATAATGCGAAATATAGAAAAATCTCGATTTTAATACTCTTAAAATTAATATCGAATATCGTCTATCGATAATAGTATTTTATAGAAGTATCGAAACCAGATACAAAGAACACCTAGCCGCCTTTAAATACAGGAGAGACAAGTACAATTTTGCTAGCTATTTCTTTGAAAAAACCATACATTCCCTGAACTAAAAGATACGGAAATAAATTAGAAAAAGGCTTTTTTCTTGATAAAAGAAATATAACAAAATTTGAATATCAAAACAGATTTAATCTGTCAGTCTTCTACAATTTTAATATTTAAATTTCTATTCAAAAAACTTTTAGAATTGAATAAATGTCTACATAAGCACCGCTCATATTTAATAGACGAATATAATCAGAACTCAATAAACAATGTCAAATGGAATAAATAAACCAACGAGTATAAAAAGTCATTTGAAATTAATACATAAATATTTGAAGGAGACAAAATTTTGTTTCTGATCTTACCATTATGAACACCAATTCTTTTTCAAAAACATAAAACACAACTTGAGGACTTCTCAAAAAATATAATTTATTTGAAATATTCGATATGTTCAAATATTCAAATAAGTTAATCCAAAAATCTCTCAAAACATGCAGTATATCTTCAAAAAACAATTAGAATTCCGATAATCTCCTCATCGGCCCTAGATAATATTTAAAATATCAAAATCAACAAACAATCAGTTTATCTTACTTTAAAGTGTAACCGGAAATTGCTTAAACAGACTAACTCAAAAAATCCAGATAGTCTATGTTCGTCACAAAATCACAGAAAACTGTAAGGTATTATAAGGTTTTCTTTAAACCATTGACATTCCATAATGAGATTTATTCAAACCTAAATATAATTATATATTATGTATAAAATAAAATAGAAAAAGGCTTTTTACTTGATAGAAGAAACATAACAAAATTTGAATATCAAAACAGATTTAATCTGTCAGTCTTCTACAATTTTAATTTCAAAAAAATTTTATGCAAAAAAATTTTAGAATTAAATTAATGTCTACATAAGCACCGCTTATATTTAATAGACGTATTTAATCAAAACTCAATATACAACGTCAAATTGAATAAATTAACCAACGAATATAAAAAGTCATTTAAAATTAATAAATAAATATTTGAAGGAGACAAAATTTTGTGACGAACATAGACTATCTAGATTTTTAAAATTAGTCTGTTTAAGCATTTTGCGGTTACACTTCAAGGTAAGATATACAGATGGTTAGTTGATTTCGATATTTTAAATAATATCTAGGGCAGATGAAGAGATTATCGGAATTCTAATTGTTTTTTGAAGATATAGTGAGTGCATGTTTTGAGAGATTTTGGAATTAACTCATTTGAATATTTAAATATATTAAATATTTCAAATAAATTATATTTTTTGAGAAGTCCTTAAGTTATGATTTATGTTTTTGAAAAAGAATTGGTGTTCATGATGGTAAGATCAGAAACAAAATTTTGTCTCCTTCAAATTTTTCTATATTAATTTTGAATGACTTTTTATATTCGTTGGTTTATTTATTCCATTTGGCGTTGTATATTGAGTTTTGATTATATACGTCCATTAAATATGAGCTTATGTAGACATTAATTTAATTCTAAAAGTTTTTTGAATAAAAATTTTTCTGAAATTAAAATTGTAGAAGACCGACTGATTAAATCTGTTTTGATATTCAAATTTAGATATGGAAATTCTTCATCTTGCGAAAAAGGGTAATGAAATGAATATTTCAGAAGTTCTAGAAATTAATGAACAATAAAATGACCCGACAATAAATCTATTGAACGTGCAGACTATAACCTATAAAGAAAAAAATACGCAACTGAATCTTTCAGTTTGAAAATGTAGTACTTCTACAAAATTCGAGTAACTGTAATTAAATAAAGCTAGTGATAGTAAATAAAGTAAACCCGTTTTTCTAACTAAAATGATCTATCACAAAGTAATGGACTACTCTATCTAATATATTTTTATTATTATAATAGTTATTTCAAGAATTGTAATGTATTCCAGCAACAAAATTTAATTACGATAAATTTTTTTGCTTCCAGGGGGGCAGCTGCCCCTCGCTGGGTACGCTCATGCTATTAATTTATCATTTGTATACGCTACTGACTTTTGCATGTTGAAGACAGCCAAATATATCCAATCAATTTAAATGCTGAGAAAGTCCGAAAATTTTTGCTCATATCAGTACACCGTGCCTCATGCATAGATAAGATACTTCTCTTGAAGCTGTAATAGTCCCCCTTCAATTCCTATTTCTAGCGAAAGATGTGAAGTTCCGAAATATACTCCGAACAAATTCTCACTTTTCGAACATTTCCAGCAGAAAGAAAGCGATGTAAATTCGACAATGAATAATTCAGTAGGTACATAGACTTCGTCGAATGAAATCGATTCAGCTACAAGATGACCAGAAAGAGAAATACGCTCCTTTGTAATTTCATTCTTATTGGAAACAAAGTTAACTGGGGGGGGTGTTATTTTTTCTCCAATTACTGATGGCGTCCTAGTTGGAAGCATATTGCATTCACCACGGTGGTCTTCAAGTAGCTAATTCAGGTTCTCAAGAAGCCAGCATTTTCCCAAGTATAGTGTGATTAGAAACTATCAGGAATACTTCAGTGCAATATAGGGAATTGGGTTTAAGAATAAAAATTGAAACACACTTTTCAATCTTCCTATTTTCTAATTTTTCAACAGTTGTTTAATTAGACCATGACTCAATCAGCTATACTACTCTGTCAAGAAATTACCGGGAATTTTCAATTAAAACAACATTTTTACATTTAATCGTCAAAATTTATTGGATCGCCTTCAAAATAGGCTCCATTTGCTCCAATACATCTATGCCAATGGCACTTCCAATTATCGAAACATTTTTTATAGGCGCTTTCCGGGATGGACTTTAGCTCTCGCGCCGAATTTTGTTTTATGGCTTCAATCGACTCAAAACGGGTGCCACGAAGGGGCAATTTTAGTTTTGGGAAGAGGAAAAAGTCGCAGGGAGCCAAATCCGGCGAATACGGTGGTTGCTGAAGCACGTTTGTTGAGTTTTTGGCGAGAAAGTCAGTCACAATCGTAGCTCGGTGAGAAGGCGCGTTATCGTCATGCAAAATCCATGAGTTGTTCGCCCACAAATTTGGCCGCTTCTTACGGATACGCTCACGCAAACGTTTCATAACGCCTAGGTAATACTCCTTGTTTACCATCTGACCCTCTGGAACGAATTCGTAGTGCACCACGCCACGGATATCGAAGAAAACAATGAGCATCACCTTCATTTTCGAGCGGCTTTGGCGTGGTTTTTTCGGTTTCGGCTCATTTTTTGCCACCCATTCCGATGATTGCTGGCTTGTTTGCATATCGTACTCGTAGACCCAGATCTCATCACCAGTTATAATGCGTTCCATGAATGTAGAATCGGAATTACAGCGATCCAGCATGTCTGAAGCAACCTGTTCGCGATGACGTTTTTGAAGAAAATTCAGGTCTTTCGGTACGAGTCCTGCGGCCACCTTTCTCATGCCCAAAATATCGATCAAAATCGTACGTGCGGACTCGTGGGATATCTTAAGATCATATGCTATCTCTCTCAAGCTGGTACGACGGTTTTCCAGCACCCTTTCCTTAATTTTATCGACGTTATCTTCGATCGAAGCCGTCGATGGGCGACCACTTCACGACCGTCCTTGAAGGCTCTGTACCACTGATATGCACGAGTTTTCGATAGAGCATTATCACCAAAGGCCTTTTGCAACATTTTCAATGCATCGGCACACGAAAATTCATTTGCAACACAAAACTTTAAGCAAATTCATTGCTCAACGTAATCACCCATAGTAAAAATCGGCACGCACTCTGACATCAACTGACTTAATCAGCTGTTGCAAACACACTAGTTGACAGATCCCGGTCAAGCTTGGCATAGTAATTAAGGACAGTGGCCCGCCAGATTTAAATCCATAATACCCGGTACTTTCTTGACAAAATGTACATATATATAAAATAAAACGTTAGCAATAGATTATTTTGATTTCGGACATTTCCTGAATTTTTGTATACAATATATTTCAATGTGAAAAAAACATTAATCAGAAATTTTTAGATAACACTATCCTCACGAAATTTTGAATTAGCTTTCTTGTTGTTATTACATCTTTATGTTAAATGTAAACTCGGTCGTAGGACTGTTGATATATCGGGTGTTTTTTTTAGAGTGATAGAACTTTCGATAGGGATAACTATGATTTGATAAAAGGTAGAATCCATGTTGTTTTGACATTCCTGTCCAGTAAGCATTGACAAAGTTTCATGGAAAGACAACGACAAGGCAAAGAACTGTACGTACAGAAGAAAATATCGCTGCTCTAAGTAATAGTGTTAATGATGATCCAGATTTGTCTATTCGTCGACGTTCACAAGTTGGACTCTGTGCATCCACGACATGGAAAATTTTGCGTTAATCTCTTGGTCTTCGCCCATACCAGATCCAACTGGTTCAAGAACTAGAGCCACTTGACCATATTAACCGTCGTTTGTTTGCTGATTGGGCCCTAGAACAGCTTGAAGTTGATCCACTTTTTTATCTTAAAATTGTGTTTAGTGATGAAGGTCATTTCTGGTTGAACGGCTATGTAAACAAGCAAAATTGCCGTATATGGAGTTAAAACAATCCTCAAGAAGTTCTACAGGTTCCATTGAATCCTGAAAAATGCACTCTATGGTGTGCTTTACACGCTGGAGGCATTATCGGTCCATATTTCTTTAAAAACGATGCTGGAGCTAATGTTACAGTGAATGGTGCTCGTTACAGATCAATGGTCAATGATTATTTGTTTCAAAATTTGAATGGTATCGACCCAGAAGTGTTTTGATTCCAACAAGATGGTGCTACACCTCATGCTGCTTCCGTGACAATTGATTTATTCAAAGAAAGATTTGACGATAACATTATTTCGAGAAATGGTCCAATTAATTTGCCTCTAAGATCATGCGACATAACTCCACTGGATTATTTTCTTTCGGGTTATGTCAAGTCATTGGTTTATGCTGATAAACCAGAAATCATAGACGCTTTGGAAGCCAACATTACTCGTGCTATTGTTGAAATAAGGCCTGAATTACTCGAAAAAGTGGTCTAAAATTGGTCTGGTCGAATGCGGTTCCTCAGAGCTAGTCGTGGTGAACATATGCCGGAAATTATTTTTAAAACATAAATGTTATAAAATTACCTGTCAAATAAAAAAAGTTTAGCTTCAATCTTAATTTAAATGTGTTTTATTTCAATTTAAAGTTCTATCACTCTAAAAAAACTACCTGATAGATCCATTATAATAACCTTTGCCCCATTAAAGAGTACGAATATTAACGTAGAATAGTTCTTATTCTAACCCCACTGGAAATTTCCAGATTTATGTTACGTATCTTACTTTTTAGTGTGCAGAATTCAATTATAGAATTGAGAAAAAAACGTATGTTGGGAGCTTTCCCCCTGAACTATTGCAGAGAAAATCGGAGAAATTCGGGAAACTTTTTACATAAATCATTCATCCTATTCAGATGATCCTCTAGGCTCCTCGGTCGGATCGATTCTCTCTGAGAGCACCGAATTGGGTGTGAAATTTCTATGAATTATTTCTGAGAAACGTATCAATGTAAAGAAGTTACAAACGGTGCACATTTTACAGAGATGTTCATTATTTCATTCATCTACTACAATAAATGATGCGACAAAAATAACTCATTTATTTCAAATAAACAATAAATAAAGAATAAAGTGAGATATAGAAAAATGATTTCATTTGTGAAAAGCAAATACTATATTATTTTAAATGTTTCAGCCGTTTGGTAAAAGATCATAACTCAAACAAGTTTTGGTGTTTTAAAATAAATTCAAGCAGTTAATTCTCAATTGAGGATTATATCTTATTTTGAATATGAAAACAAAATTATTCTGCGAATTCAAGAAAACTTATTCGGCTGATAAACTGTACCAAATATCATTGATGAGGAGTATAAGTTTTGGTCATAGAAAGTTCTACAAATCGAGACAGTGCAACATACATCTGTACAACAATTCTTGACTCGGATAATCCCGATTAGGTATGATCGCTGGGCAGGCCCCTCTTCCCCACTGGGCACTATGGGCACGTGCCCAGGACCCCGCGATCGAATGGGGCCCCCTAGTTCCTGCCAGATTACCAAATGATAACCGATATTTAGGTATTACCGAAAAACATTAATTTTGAAAAATCTGATGATAATGACTTACTACAATACCTGCGCTTATTATATTACCTTTAGTTTGCCGCATGCGGATAGCTATACCTTGTACAACATAGCTTGAACTTTTTGACAGATGGGTCAGTGATGGGAAACAGAAAATATCTATTGATGTAAAAAATGTGTTGGCTAAATATGTGGCTGTATGTATGTTTTAAACTATTCAAAATAAATAAATTCATTCGTCAATCAATTTTATTGGAAATTTTAATGGGAAATCTAGAATTTATTATACTGACGGAAATCTGGAGCACTATATTGGAAAGAATAGACAAAACAAGTAATTATCTTCAGAAAGAAACAATAACACTGGACGTTGCAACCAATTTGTTGACTTCACTTTATGATTTTATTACTAACCTCAGGGATAAATTTGATAATTTCGAATCATCTGCCAAAGAAAATAACCCAGAATCTGACTACAAGGATCTATCTCAAAGAACAAGACATAGAAGCTCACGGCAGAGTTTTTTTGATGGCTCTGCGCCATCAGTCCAATTGAATGGAAAAGAGCGATTCAACGTAGAAACCTTTCTGCCAATAATCGATACCTTGAGTGTTCATCTAAAACAGCGACAAAGTTCATATGAGACCGTCAGTCAACGTTTTAGTTTATTTTTTCACTTAAAAACTCTGAATTCCGAAGAGATACGACAAGGATGCAAAGAATTTTCTCAAATCTATCACGAAGATGTAAATGAAAAAGAGTTGCTCATCTTAAATCTAGAAGGGTACCTTTGCAATCAACATAGAATTGATCTAAGGATTTTAAGTTAAGCGAGACAGCGAGTTACTTCAGTAGATTATTTTTTATATTTCCTATTTTTTTATAGTTAGTAATTAAATAAAAATAAATTTAGAACCTTGTTTGTCTTTCTTTATCTATTGTAACTAAATAGTGTTTTCTCAAGGTCATAGGGGCCCCATGATCCTAATGTGCCCAGGGCCTCAAATAGTTTAAAGACGGCCCTGTCGCTGGGATATAAGCAGCACGTTTCGAAACTGGTGGGTTTTTTGTCAGAGCCCTGTTATGCTCAACAGCAACAAATATGCCACGCCCCTATATTTGCTCTGCACAGGAACACCAAAGTATTTATCATTCACTAGCGCCATTAAGTGTACGAAAGACATACCCTTGCGAGCCAATTCAAGCAAAGAACTTAGTTTCATTCAACATATTTATAAAATTGAAATTTATAGTAATGTTAGCAGAATTGATCTGTGTGATATTTAAGATATTATAAAAGGCTTCTATCAAGTGAAAACTCCCTCTTTATTATTTTACATATAATAATTATATTTTGGTTTTTCACTCATATACACGGTATTATTTGGATAGTACTGAAAAACACTTAACAAACTTTGTGTAATTCCTATGGACGGACATGGAATGCTATGGTTTTTTCCATTCAGAAAAATATTACTGTTTCTATGTTGAAATAGTAAAAGGCTTTTTACTTGATAGAAAAAATATAACAAAATTTGAATATCAAAACAAATTTAATATGATATGTTGTCTTCTACAATTTTAATTTCAAAAAAATTTTATTCAATAAAACTTTGAGAATTAAAATAGAAAGGCTTTTTACTTGATAGAAGAAATTTGAATATCAAAACAAATTAAAATATGTTTGTCTTCCACAATTTTAATTTCAAAAAAAATTTTATTCAAAAAACTTTTAGAATTAAATTAATGTCTAAAATAAGCACCGCTTACGTTTAATAGACGTATATAATCAAAACTCAATATATAATGTCAAATGGAATAAATAAACTAACAGATATACGGGAGTCATTGAAATTAATAAATAAATATTTAAAGGAGACAAAATTTTGTTTCTGATCTTACCTTTAAGAACACCAATTGCCTTTTAAAAACATTAACACACATTAAGGACTTCTCAAAGAATATAATTTATTTGGAATATTTAATATATTTAAATATTCGAATAAGTTAATTCAGAAATCTCTCAAAACATGCACTATATCTTCAAAAAACAAATATAATTCTAAGTAATACTTTCTTCGGTCCTAGATAATATTCCAAATATCAAAATCAAAAAACTAACCTATATCAACAACGCACACGTGCAAAGAAATGAATGTTTCGAAACCAGATCAACTTTATAATTCAAGATGGATCTATGTTCTAACAAAATAAAAGAACAGTGTAAGTTATTTTTGAGGCTTATTTAAATTCATTGACATTCCATAATGAGATTTATTGACGCCAAAATATAATTATATATTATATATAAAATAAAATAGAAAGGCTTTTTACTTGAATTCTAAAAGTTTTTTGAATAAAAATTATTTTGAAATTAAAATTGTAGAAGACAAACATATTTTAATTTGTTTTGATATTTAAATTTTGTTATATTTCTTCTATCAAGTGAAAAGCCTTTCTATTTTATTTTATATATAATATATAATTATATTTTGGCTTCAATAAATCTCATTATGGAATGTCAATGAATTTAAATAAGCCTTAAAAATAACTCACACTGTTCTTTGATTTTGTTAGAACATAAATCAATCCTGAATTATAAAGTTGATCTGGTTTCGAAACATTCATTTCTTTGCACGTGTGCGTTGTTGATATAGGTTAGTTTTTTGATATTATATTATCTAGGACCGAAGAAGGGATTACTCAGAATTATATTTGTTTTTTGAAGATATAGTGCATGTTTTGGGAGATTTCTGAATTAACTTTCTTTGAGAAGTCCTTAAGGTGTGTTCATGTTTTTAAAAGGCAATTGGTGTTCTTAAAGGTAAGACCAGAAACAAAATTTTGTCTCCTTCAAATATTTATTTATTAATTTCAATGACTGTCGTATATCTGTTGGTTTATTTATTCCATTCGACATTATATATTGAGTTTTGATTATATACGTCTATTAAACGTAATGAAACAAAATTTTGTACTCTTCACGTATTTATTTAATAATTTTTTGTTGACAATTTACATTCCTCTGAATTTCTTTCATTCCCTTTGGTACTGTGTAATAAGTAATAATTCTTTATGTCTACTAAATAGACGCGGTGTATTCTACACACATTTATTTATTTTAATTCTAAGAATTTTTGAATAAAATATATTTTTTTTAAATTAAAATTTGTTTTTTTACAAAAGAAAGATGTATGATCTTTTAAATTTTGAAATGAAAGAATTCAAAGAAACATAAATTTTTACTTAAAATTACTAAATAAATACTTGACGGATACAAAATTTTGTTTTGTATCTTGTTTTATGAAAACCAAATCCCTCTACAAAAATGCAAAACATAACCTCAAGAACCTCTTCAAAAACAACTTGCTCCAAATAAGTTCCTTCAAAAAAATTCTCAAAATATGCAGAACATCTTCAAAAGGCAATTTAGAATTCTCACAACGGAAAACTCATCAGCCCTACTCCATATTTAAAAACCAAAATGAAATTAAAATTTATAGGAGGTTAACAGAATGAACCTTTAATTTTTTTGAAGTAATTGAAGAATTTTCGAAGCTATTAACCTCTAAAAAAGTTAGCATATGCAGATTGTGTCTTGGTTGAGAACAATATTGAATATATTGAATACTGCAGCAGTATTTATAGAAAAGTTTATTCGGACGAAAAAATCGTAAGCCCAAGGCAGCTTTCCTTCAAAGCCATTATAATGTTTTCCGATGTCAACAGAAACAGTGCAGTAATTGATGGAGAAGTTGAATATTCCTTTTAATTAAGCCGTCAGATATATCTACATAATGGAATTCAACATGAACTTGAAACATGGTTAAAACACTCACACAATGTTATGAAAGGATGCTTCTCGAGTCTCAGCAATCTTTCTGAAAAGTTAGAGGAAATTTCGGGAAGAAAAGCCGAATGAACTGAACCAAAATAGGAATAAAAACAGAGACTCCCGGAGCATAATTCTGAAATTCCGCCAATTCTCAAACTTCGTTTCAGGCTCCGTAAATAGAGGAGTACTTTGGATGAATTATATACAGTTCGAGAGTAATTCAGCTTCGGTATGGTTGTAAAATATTTCATCTTATGGGTTCGGTTCCAGTTGCTCCACTCGATGTAGGAAAGGATCATTTTGATTTATTATTTTCTAGTAATTCAACTTTCGAGTACATCAGAAAAATTTTTGAACCTAATTTAAATTGTTAGTGAGGTCTTCATATCGAAAATTTTTATCGAGAGCGAGTATTTCCGAATAGAAATCATCATGATTGAAAGAAATTTTCAGATATTACTGTGTTTTACTATAAAAAATTCAGATTTTTATACATTTTGAAGTAATATTGAATGAGAAATTTGAAAATCAAAACAGATTTAATCTGTTGTCTTCTACAATTTTAATTTCTAAAAATTTTTTGAAGAAACTTTAAGAATTAAATTAATGTCTTTATAAGCACTGCTCATATTTAATAGACGTATAAAATCAAAATTCATAATACAATATCAAATGGAATTAAGAAAAACCAACGAATATAACTTGTCAATTGAAATTAAAATATAAATAAGCAAACCTTTTTTGTTTCGTTCCAGGCATGCGTACTGAACTCTTCAGACAAACGTACGAAGCCCTGTTTGTTACAAAATGTATTGTTTTCTGATCCTATATCAATGAAAAATGACAAATGAAAATTTTTTGAAATTAAAATTGTAGAAGACAACAGATTAAATCTCTTTTGATATTCAAATTTTGTGATAATCCTTCTATCAAGTAAAAAACCGTTCCTTCGTATTTTATTTTATATATAATATATAATTATATTAGGTTTTTTAAATAAAGAATTTCATTATACAGTGTTGAATGGTTTCAACTAAGACCAAGTGCCTTATAAGCTTTGTATGATTTTTTGTGAACATGGAACATAGAGTACCTTGGATATAAATGTACCTATTTGCAGTTTCATATATCATACATTTCTGAAGTTGCACTCGGTAAGTCTATACATTGTTTAATTGATTTTATTATTTTTTGTATGTAAAGTTGAACTGATCTTATCGTAATTTTAATTATTTCTTGAGGATGTGCTACACGTTTTGAGATTTTTTGAAGTAATTCATTTAAATATATTGAATATTTCAAATAAATTAGTTTTTGAGAAGTTCTTGGAATTATGTTTTATATTTTTGAGAAAGAGTTATTTTTCATTGATATAGGATCAGAAAACAATACATTTTGTAACAAACAGGGCTTCGTACGTTTGTCTGAAGAGTTCAGTACGCATGCCTGGAACGAAACAAAAATGTTTGCTTATTTATATTTTAATTTCAATTGACAATTTATATTCGTTGGTTTTTCTTAATTCCATTTGATATTGTATGATGAATTTTGATTTTGTCTATTAAATATGAGCAGTGCTTATAAAGACATTAATTTAATTCTTGAAGTTTCTTCAGAAAGTTTTTTGAAATTAAAATTGTAGAAGACAACAGATTAAATCTGTTTTGATATTCAAATTTTGTAATAATCCTTCTATCAAGTAAAAAACCGTTCCTTCTTATTTTTTAATATTGAATGAGGTTATTTTGATTTTCACATATATTATTATAAAACAACAATCGTTTCGCCAACACAATAGCATTGTCAATAGGTATATGTTACAATTTGAATAATTAAATTTCTTTACGAGAACGGCTTCTATTTATATTAGAATACGTTCAAAATTCTACTGACGACTGAAATAAAAAAAGGCCGCTGGAAATTTCATTTAATCTGAAAATATTTAAAAGTGGAATGTTATTTTTGTTCGTTGCCTAATCCTCTGATTTTATTATAATTTATTAATCTCAAGCAATCTAACAGATTTCTATATGTAAAATTTTCAAATTATAGTTGAAAGTAGGTCTTGTTGCTAAAAAATGGTTTGTATAACAAATATTCATGTTATTACGATGTTCTTACCAGCTGAGAAATTTATCAATATATAAACCAAGAAATTTTACATATTCAGATACTTCAAACTCGTTCCCACCAAAAATCATCTCATTAAATTTTTTCTTTTCAGATAGTTTCGTATCAAAAATAACCAATTTTGTTTTCTCTTCATTTTTAATATGAGATAATTTTTATCCAACTTACTTTTCGCTCTCAAAAATGTGCGCTGCTCTCTACTGTTTATTTCTTCCTGATTTGATCCTCTCATCACTATATTTGTATTACCACCAAACTTTACTACAGTTTCTACTACACACACAGAGATTTTTGGTAAATTATTTAAATAAATCAGAAATACCACGGGCCTCAGTAAACTACCTTGATCAACTAGAAAATTCTCAATTATCAAGAACCTATTTATTTATACAAAAGAATTCAAACAGGTGAACAAACACCCAGAGAAAGATTCGCTAAATATTACGATAGGACACTGTTACAGAAATAAAATATTGGGTTTCATTTCAAAAGAATAAACAACCAAAGTATTCTCTACTCATAAATATATACTTCAGTAAAGCTTAGAACTACATAAAAACCCTTCTCGAAAGCATCTTCAAAGAGTTAATGTTTCCAACCGAAAATAAATCAACATTGCCATTAATAATAACAATGATTTGTATTTTCAGGATTATCATCATAAATGATAACAAAATGAATAGTTTAAGAAAAACAAATGTTAACTTCCGCTATTTTATTGATTTACATTGAAGTCATACCATGACTTCATTAGGTGAGTATTCAAACTGTAGTCATGGTATGACGAAACAATTGTCGTGTAAATCAATAAAATAGCGGAAGTTAACATTTGTTTTTCTTATATTGAAGATGAATTTCCGTCAAGTAAAGACCGAGACAATCAAAAAATGAATAGTAGTGTCATCATGATTTAAAGAAAATTTTCCGATATTACTGTCTTTTACTATCAAAAAATTCAGAGTTTTATACATTTTAAAATAATACTGGATAAGGTTATTTTGATTTTCACATATTTTATTATAAAACGACCATTGTTTCGCCAACACAATAGCATCGTCAATAGGTATATGTTACAATTTGAATAATTAAATTTCTTTACGAGAACGGCTTCTATTTATATTAGAATAGGTTCAAAATTCTACTGACGACTGAAATAAAAAAAAAACGCTGGAAATTTCATTTAATCTGAAAATATTTAAAAGTGGAATGTTATTTTTGTTCGTTGACTAATCTTCTGATTTCTCTAGCAATCTAACAGATTTCTATATGTAAAATTTCAAAATTTTAGTTGAAAGTAGGTCTTGTTGCTAAAAAATGGTTTGTATAACAAATATTCATGTTATTACGATGTTCTTACCAGCTGAGAAATTTATCAATATATAAACCAAGAAATTTTACATATTCAGATACTTCAAACTCGTTCCCACCAAAAATCATCTCATTAAATTTTTTCTTTTCAGATAGTTTCGTATCAAAAATAACCAACTTTGTTTTCTCTTCATTTTTAATATAAGTTCATTTTTATCCAACTAAACTTTCGCTCTCAAAAATGTGGGCTGTTCTCTACTGTTTATTTCTTCCTTAGTTGATGCCCTCATCAATATATCTGTATTATCAGCAAAATTAACCACAGTTTTTACTACTCACTCAGAGATTTTCGGTAAATCATTTAAATAAATCAGAAATACCACGGGCCCCACTATACTACCTTGATCAACTCCTAGAAAATTCTCAATTATGAAGGACTTATTTATTTATTTACACAGAAGACTGCAAACAGGTGAACAAACACCCAGAGACAGATTCGCTAAATATTACAATAGGACAGTGTTACAAAAATATAATATAAGGAATTCAATTCAAAAGAACAGAAAAAGTATTCTCTACTCATCAATATATTCCTCACTAAAGTTTAGAACTACATGAAAACCCTTCTCAAAAGCACCTTCAAGGAGTTAATGTTTCCAACCGAAAATAAATCAACATTGTCATTAATAATAATAATAATTTTTATTTTCAGAATTATCATCATACATGATAACAAAATGAATAGTAGTCATCATGATTAGAAGAAATTTTCGGATATTACTGTGTTTTACTATGAAAAAAATCAGATTTTGATACATTTTGAAATAATAGTGAATAAGATTATTTTGATTTTCACATATTTTATTAAAAAACAACAATCGTTTCTATTGAATTGAATCAGTCCTTACTTGGTGAAAATCCATATTAAATAATATTTAAATAAGGTTATTCTGATTTTCACAAATTTTTATTGTTATGTTCAGAACAATCGTTTCGCCTTCACAGTAGCATCATCAGGCAAGATTACATTTTGAATAACTAAAACTAAAAAAGAACTAAAAGTTATTCAAAATGTAATCTTGCCTGATGATGCTACTGTGATAGCGAAACGATTGTTGTAAACATAACAATAAAATTTGATTATCAAAACAGATTAAATCTGTAAGTCTTCTACAATTTTAATTTCAAAAAATTTTTATTCAAAAAACTTTTAGAATTAGATTAATGTCTAAAATAAGCACCCCCTACGTTTAATAGACGTATATAATCAAAACTCAATATATAATGTCAAATGGAATAAATAAACCAACAGATATATGAAAGTAATTAAAATTAATAAATGAATATTTAAAGGAGACAAAATTTTGTTTCTGATCTTACCTTTAAGAATACCAATTGCCTTTCAAAAACCAGAACACAACTTAAGGACTTCTCAAAGAATATAATTTATTTGAAATATTCAATATATTTAAATATTCGAATAAGTTAACTTCTACAGTTTTAATTTCAAAAATATTTTTATTCAAAAAACTTTTAGAATCAAATTAATGTCTAAAACTTATTCGAATATTTAAATATATTAAATATTTCAAATAAATTATATTCTTTGAGAAGTCCTTAAGTTGTGTTCATGTTTTTAAAAGGCAATTGGTGTTCTTAAAGGTAAGATCAGAAACAAAATTTTGTCCCCTTTAAATATTTATTTATTAATTTTAATGACTTTCTTATATCTGTTGGTTTATTTATTCCATTTGACATTATTATATTGAGTTTTTATTATATACGTCTATTAAATGTAAGCGGTGCTTCTTTTAGACATTAATTTAATTCTAAAAGTTTTTTGAATAAAAATTTTTTTGAAATTGAAATTGTAGAAGACTAACAGATTTAATCTGTTTTGATATTCAAATTTTATTATATTTCTTCTATCAAGTAAAAAGCCTTTTTCTATTTTATTTTATAACAATAAAAATTCGTGAAAATCAGAATAACCTCATTCAAATATTAATAACAATCGTTTCGCTAACACAATAGCATCGTCAATAGGTATATGTTACAATTTGAATGATTAAATTTCTTTACGAGAACAGCTTCTATTTATATTAGAGTAGGTTCAAAATTCTACTGACGACTGAAATAAAAAAAAGGGTCGCTGGAAATTTCACTCAATCTGAAAATATTTAAAAGTGGAATGTTATTTTTGTTCGTCGAGTAATCTTCTGATTTTTTTTTATTTATTAATCTCAGGCAACTTAATAGGTTTCAATTTCCAAATTATAGTTGATAGTAGGTTTGGTTGCTAAAAAATGGTTTGTATATATGAAATTATAGGAAAACTTTCAGGTGTTCTTCATTTCCTTTTCGCCAAGGTATTCCAGACTGTCCTACGTGAAATTTTCAGGCAATCAACGCAGTTTAACCTATAAACTCCCAACTTCATCTTCATTATTTTGAATGAATTCACTGAAGTTTTAATAAGTTCTGAATTGAGTTCTTAAATCATATTTATTTTTGAGGTATTTAACCGTTTCTCAGAAATACATTTCGTATATTTTGAGAAAATTTATTTGAAATTTTCTGTTGAATTCAGATATACCATATTTGAAGCTGTTCTATTATTTTTCTTCATCAAAAACTTATCTATCGTTGTTGGATCATAGTCATTATTAGTAGCTATTTGTTTTAATGTTGAGCTCTACACTGAAATTTTCCAGATTCATGGATACGTCAGCTAATCTGTGGATCATACGATTGAATGTTGATAATTTTTAGTTAATAGGATGATTGGATTTATTGTATACATCTCCTGAAATAGTGCGTTCTTCTTCCATAGCTGCCGAACCAGACATCTTAGAAGTTTCGTTCGAAAACGGGTTTCTTCTGATTCTATTTCTGCATCTCAAGAAATTATCTTCCAATATGCAGGGTGTTCCTAAAAATATATATTCAACAAAAAGATGATTTTTTAAATTGATTGCTTTGTATATTTTCATGTATGTTCAATAACCTCCATCGTCTCTTTTAAAACGAAAAATCTCAGAAATATTTTTCTAACGGTACAGATCTTATTCAAAGAAAACTGGAAAAAGTTGGGTGCACAGCACTCCGCTAAAAGACCTAGAACGGTTGCGAAAACAAGACGTAACACGAATGTGATACGAATTCTTGGTTACTGAAAGAGTCATAACAAAAAGATTAATCTGCCATACACAGTTGTCCGTTATTGATTGCCAAATATGATGAACTTGAAACTGATATTTCTCGATTTTTTCAAATGTAACGCCCTATTTACTTTTTTACTATAATGCAGAGAATTGAACGCTTCACATTTTTTCAGAAGCAACCTTGGGGTTATTTTCACTTCTGCGTTTGGCAAATAGCCATCGCAACACACAATTCGATTTGAATATGGACAGATAACTGAAGGAATAAAAAAAATTATAGAAACCATGGAACCAGCTGTAAAAATTTTCAGGTTATATTCGCTACAGAATCACTTGGTCATGGGAATATCCAACTCCAATATGCAGGCTGTCCGAAGTTAGTTGATAAATGGGTATCATTTCGCTCGGATATTTCTCGATATTCTCTGATGTAACATCCTGAAGTTCTTATAATTATCGAAATTCCCAAAAAATACATAGTTCCTGAAATACTTCGAAAGTTTTCAGGTATCCAAATTTAAGTTCAAGTTGCCATTTCAAACGGGCATTTCGTTTGGATTCTCAATTTTTGTTTTAACATAGTTGGTAAAATGAAAAATATATCTTGAAGCACCAAATGATTTCCATTGAGTGTGAATACAAACGGAAAACTTAATTAAGTTATTACAGATAGAATATTCTAAAAATCATAACATAGGTGTGAGAATATCGTTGATACAAAATGTTATGTTTTTCCGATTACGTATCACCTGTGGATTAAACAGTCGAAAAGTAAAAATAAAAACAGGATTACATCTGTTTTTAGCCGATATTGATTTCAGATACATTCTGTCAAGAAAGTACCAGGAATTATCGATTTAAATCTGGCGGGGCAATGAGGCAGGTAAAATTTTTTTTCCTAGGTTGGTACCACTGTCCTCAATTACTATGCCAAGCTTGAGCGGGATCTGTCAACTAGTGTGTTTGCAACAGCTGATTAAGTCAGTCGATATCAGAGTGCGTGCCGATTTTTACTATGGGTGATTACGTTGAGCAAAGAATTTGTTTAAAGTTTTGTGTTGCAAATGAATTTTCGTGTGCCGATGCATTGAAAATGTTGCAAAAGGCCTTTGGTGATAATGCTCTATCGAAAACTCGTGCATATCAGTGGTACAGAGCCTTCAAGGACGGTCGTGAAGTGGTCGCCCATCGACGGCTTCGATCGAAGATAACGTCGATAAAATTAAGGAAAGGGTGCTGGAAAACCGTCGTACCAGCTTGAAAGAGATAGCACATGATCTTAAGATATCCCACGAGTCTGCACGTACGATTTTGATTGATATTTTGGGCATGAGAAAGGTGGCCGCACGACTCGTACCGAAAGACCTGAATTTTCTTCAAAAACGTCATCGCGAACAGGTTGCTTCAGACATGCTGGATCGGTGTAATTCCGATTCTATATTCATGGAACGCATTATAACTGGTGATGAGACCTGGGTCTACGAGTACGATATGCAAACAAGCCAGCAATCATCGGAATGGGTGGCAAAAAATGAGCCGAAACCGAAAAAACCACGCCAAAGCCGCTCGAAAATGAAGGTGATGCTCATTGTTTTCTTCGATATCCGTGGCGTGGTGCACTACGAATTCGTTCCAGAGGGTCAGACGGTAAACAAGGAGTATTACCTAGGCGTTATGAAACGTTTGCGTGAGCGTATCCGTAAGAAGCGGCCGAATTTGTGGGCGAACAACTCGTGGATTTTGCATGACGATAACGCGCCTTCTCACCAAGCTACGATTGTGACTGACTTTCTCGCCAAAAACTCAACAAACGTGCTTCAACAACCACCGTATTCGCCGGATTTGGCTCCCTGCGACTTTTTCCTCTTCCCAAAACTAAAATTGCCCCTTCGTGGCACCCGTTTTGAGTCGATTGAAGCCATAAAACAAAATTCGGCGCCAGAGCTAAAGTCCATCCCGGAAAGCGCCTATAAAAAATGTTTCGATAATTGGAAGTGCCGTTGGCATAGATGTATTGGAGCAAATGGAGCCTATTTTGAAGGCGACCCAATAAATTTTGACGATTAAATGTAAAAATGTTGTTTTAATTGAAAATTCCCGGTACTTTCTTGACAGAGTAGTATATCATTGTTTATAGGTATTTCAAACATTGTATTTCGAATAAGAACTGTTTGAGTGTACAGAGTTTTGAGTTGGATAAGTCAGGATGAATTGCAATAAAAATGAGGTCATTGATATGCTCTTCATGCTAAGGCAGTGCCACAGAAACTGTCTATTAGCAAATAGAACTTATGCTGTAGAATATCCTGAGAGAAGAATTCCAAAAGTATCGAATTTTCGGAGGCTTTCAAAAAGATTTGTACAGACAGGAAACCTTTAGTACTAAAAACAAGAAAGGCCAAAATCGGCCACAAGCGAAGACAAAGAGCTTGAGGTATTACCGACCGTAACAGAAGAAGATCCACACACAAGCCAGAGGAGGGATGGTGAAGCCTGTGGTATTAGTGAGCATTCAGTTCAAAGAATCCTCAAGAAAACACATTCAGATGCACCAAGCGCTTTTGGATGATGATTTTGAAAACCGTCTGAATTTCTGCAACTGGGCAAGTTCACAAATGAACAGAATTCATCATTTTTTGATTCAGTTTTATTCAGTGATAGTGACTTTCCACAATTCTTGTTTTGTCAATAGGCATAATTTTCATTACTATTCAATAGAGAATCCGAGAGTAATAACAGAAGTTGACCATTAACACAAGTGGCCATTAAATGTTAGGGGAGGAGTTATTGACAATCATGTGATAGGTACTCATTTTTGCGAAGGACATCTCAACTGTGATGATTATTTGGATTTCCTTCAAAACATTTTGTCTGGATTATTAGCAGTGCTACCTTCGCAAATCAGGAACGAAATGTGGTTGCAGCATGATGGAGCAGCCGCTCATTATTCTCGTCCTGTGAGAGAATTTCTGGATAACCAGTTTCCCATTAGATGGGGCGGACCGACAAGATGGCCTATTAGATCACCAGATCTCAACAAATTACATTTTTTCTGTGGGGATACATAAAAGGAATTGTATACCATGATGCTCCAACCACAGTTCTCCATATGCTGGAGAGAATAGTTAATGCTTTTTCGAGAGAAGGCTGACGACACTACGTTTTCGTGGTGTTTATTACTGAATAAACATAATTTAGTGGTCTCAAATAGCTTTTTTAAGATTTGGATACCCTGTTCATTACAGGTAGGTACCCCATTTCGAATTTTCATTTTCGTATGCAAATCAGTGATTTTTTCAACACTTTCGTACTTCTATGTATATGAGACAGTTATTTATTTCCACAAAAGTGTTTTTACTACTACAACAATTGTTTCACCACAATGTGGCTTCTTCAGGTATTACATTGTACTGTCTGATGGTATTCAGTGTAACCGAGTTTGAATACGTTTTTAGGTACGTGACCAAATAATGGAAGCACAAATCATAAAAACTCTATGGTGTTTTTGGACACGTTTCTTGAATAATCTACCAGTCTGGCCAATGTATACTAAAGGGCAATCTTTGCAAGTTAACTTGTATACTCCGGATTTATTTTCTTTATTTGTTCGATCTTTATTGTTTTTTATGTAGGTACTAAGGTTATTAATTGTCTTAAAAGCCGCGTTATAATTGAAACAAGTTTTGAAATATTTAGCAAAATTTTCAGATATTCCATTGATATAAGATAACGAAAAATATTTTTGTGTATTGTCCTCTTTTATGATTGGGTACACGAGATTTAATGCCATTTTCTTTTGTTTATTGGATACCATTTTGTCTATAAGAAAGGGATTGTAACCGTTGTTTGACGCTTTTTGTTTAATAATATTTAATTCTTTCAAAAAGTTTTCTGAATTCAAAGGGACATTCAATAATCTATGAATAAAACTATTATATGCTGACATCTTTTGGTTGGTGGGGTGGTTTGGACTTTTTTGTATTGTGATGTCTGTATGTGTTGGTTTGTGAAAAATACTAAAATCATGTAAATTATTTAATCTTGTTATAGTGAGGTCAAGAAAATTAATACTTTGATTCTTTTCTTCTTCGATTGTGAATTTGATTTTTGGGTGGAGTTTATTAATGAAATTCGTGAAGATATGTATTTGTCGGTCGGTGCCTTTGAAACAAAAAAAAATGTAATGTTTATAGGATTCAGGTGTATTTTTGATTCCAGATCGTCCATGAATATTTCAGCTAAAATTGAACTGAGTGGATTCCTCATTATTAAACCATTGTCAGAAATATAGACGGTTCCGTTAAATTGAAAGTAGTTTTGTTCAAGACATATTTCCAGGCAATTAAGTATATCATTCATTTTGATGGGATTGGTATTATTTTTAATTAATAGTTCTTTTACAATTTGTATTGTTTTAATTGGAGGTATACTAGGGAATGAATTTTGTACATCAAAAGAAATTAATCTAAAATTTTTTGTTTCAATTATAACGCGGCTTTTAAGACAATTAATAACCTTTGTACCTACATAAAAAACAATAAAGATCGAACAAATAAAGAAAATAAATCCGAAGTCTACAAGTTGACTTGCAAAGATTGCCCTTTAGTATACATTGGCCAGAATGGTAGATCATTCAAGAAACGTGTCCAAGAATACCAAAGGGGTTATATATCCAATTCTGTACATTCGACATATGCTAATTATCTTAAGGAATTCAGGCATAATTTCAACAATAATTATGAAATTATTCACGTTGAAAGCAAAAGTTCTAGATGAACACTTTTAGAATTTTTGAAATCAACAGGTATAATGCCCGTATAATCCTTTTGAATGAACAAACAGATGTTGATAAGTCTCCATTACTGAATATTTTTCCTTAATAGCATATTAGTGGCAAACTGCAATAAACACCTAGAGTTTTTATGACTTGTGCTTCCATTATTTGGTCACGTACCTGAAAATGTATTAAAACTCGGTTACACTGAATACCATCAGACAGTACAATGTAATACCTGAAGAAGCCACATCGTGGGGAAACAATTGTTGTAGTAGTACAAACATTTTTGTGGAAATAAATTACTGTCTCATATACATTTTTTCAATTAAAATGAGTTTCCACCAAGTAAAGACCGAATCAATCAAATACTTTCGTACTTCGTCTGTTGAAATTTTTTCCAGAAATACAAAGATTGAAATCCAGTTCTCAAACGAAGTTCTCAAGTTGTCTGATACAAATCAAGCCACCATTTAGGATTTATGATAGGAGGGGCCAGGGGTAAAATAAAATTGCCAAACTATTTTCAGAATCTATCAAACTTTTCAATATTTAGTTCAGCATAAAAGAACCGAATGTTACATCGGCAAATATCCGTGCAAAATTGTACCCATTTTGCAATAAATTTCGGACAGCTTGTATATTGAAGTGATGGAATGCTCTTCAAAATAAACCTTGAATAATTTTTATTGCAGTGATCATCGTTTTGACTATCTTAACGTCCGTAAGTAATCCGTCCAATACTCAAATGATATTGTCAGTTGTTTCAGTGTCCTTTAGGCATTTTCATGCCTTCAGGAGTGAAAATAACCCCAAGGTTGATTCCGAAAAAATGTGAAGCATTCAATTCTCTGTATTATTAAAAAAAATAGGGCGTTATAAATGAAAAAAACGAAAAATATCAATTTCAAGTTATGTAATGATAGCAATATTTGGCAATCAATAACGGACACCTCTGTAAGGCAGATTAATCTTATTGTTATGATGACTCTTTCAGTAACCAAGAATTCGTATCACATTTGTGTTACGTCTTGTGTTTGCAACAGTTTTAGGTCTTTCAGCGGAGTGGTGTGTGCTCAATTTTTTCCAGTTTTATGTGAATGAGATCTGTACCGTTAGAAAAATATTACTAAGATTTTGTGTTTTAATAGAGATGGTGAAGGTTATTGAAAATACATGGAAATATACAGGCATTCCATTTGAAAAATCACCCGTTTGTTGAATATCTTTGTTTGGGAATATCCTGTATATTGGAAAATAATTTCTTGAGATGCGGAAATAGAAATATAAGAAATCTGTCTTCGCACGAAATTTCTGAGATGTCTGGTTCGGCAGCTATGGAAGAAGAACGCACAATTGTAGTTTGAAATAAGGTTATTCTGATTTTCACAAATTTTTATTGTTAAACTCACAACAATTTTTTCGCTATCACAGTAGCATCATCAGGCAAGATCACATTTTGAATAACAGTTATTCAAAATGTTCTTCTCTTCAAAGAGTTAATGTTTCCAACCGAAAATAAATCAACATTGCCATTAATAATAACAATAATTTTTATTTCCAGAATTATCATCATACATGATAACAAAATGAAAACAAGAAACAAAAAGCAATATTCATCCCCTATATATTTACAGTACATGTATCTTTGAATTTTGTGAATGGTTCACAATTCAATATAAACAAATAAATTGCCCTACACTCTTCTATGGTATTAGGAAAAAAAATGTACAGTTTAATAGCCTTATATTGGGTGCTACGTACAGTATTCGAGTACTTATGAATTGGGTAGAAATTTTCTTGAATTCTTCTGTTGTATTTGTGTTCTTATACATTTCAAAATAATGGTAATGTTTACGAAAAAACAATAATACTCTATAGATATACAAACCTGGTAAAGTTAAAATATTATTTGCTTTGAAGAAGCTTCTACAATATGAATGAATTTAATATCGAACATAGTTCTCACTGCATGTTTTTGAGTTATAAAAACATATTGAGCTTGTGAACTAGAACCCCAGAAAAAAACACCGTAGGATAAGAGCGACTGGAAGTTTGCTAAAGAAGTGGTCTTCAAAATATTCATATCAACATGGATTTTGATAGCTTTCAGAGTTTAAATTACTCAGTTCAATTTTGGTTCTATTGTTTTACAATATTGCCCCCAGTTCAAATGTCTGTCAACAGATATTCCGAGAAGTCTTGTACTTGAGATTGTTGTTATTTCATTATCGTCCATCCTGATGCTTTTAGGGTAAGCGATGTTGGATCTAGTATTGGAGAAGAACACTATATTTGTTTTATCGGAAATTAGAGCCAATACATTACCAAAGCACGAATCCTTAGTTTTCGAAAATGCAATTTGTAGTCCAACTGTCACCTGTTCAATGTTGTGGGATGAAATCATCACGTTAGAGTCTTCAGTATATAAAAAAGCATCCATTTACAAATCCTCTAAGGTTTTTTTTAGGTCGATAATAGGTTTTTGTTCAAAAGCTATCTGGAAGGTCGTTACCACAGACGATGAATAAAACTGGACCCATAATAGTACCCTGTGACCCTGTGCTATTCCTGCAGATATTGTTTTTTCATATAAAAGGGTCCTTTCATCCCTTACATCTAAAACAACCAGCTGTTTCCGTACTTTTACTTCTAGAGAATCCGTGCTGACTGTTGGATAAGATGTTAAATTTTTGAAAGAACTTCAGCATTTGGTTCAAAACAACTTTCTCGAGAATTTTAGTAAATGATGTAATCAAGCTTATCTGTCGGTAATTGGAAAGATCATCGAGGTTGCCCTTCTTGTAACAGTGTTTCACTAAAGTTATGTATCGGGAAAATTCCAGTTTCAAAATGTCGAGTGTATTTTTAGACTGCTAGAACCTTCGATAGGTGATTTATTTGAAAAATAATTTGATGACATTTATGTTTCAAAAATAATTTCCGCCGTATGTCCACCACTACTAGCTCTAAGGAAAAGCATTCGATCAGACCAATTTTGGACCACTTTTTCGAGTAATTCAGGCCTTATTTCATCAATAACATGAGTTATGTTGGCTTCGAAAGTGTCTATTGTTTCTGGTTTAGCAGCATAAACCAATGATTTGACATAACCCCAAAGAAAATAACCCAGTGTAGTTATGTCGCATGATCTTCGAGGCCAATTAATTTCTCGAAATAATTTTATCGCCAAATCTTTCTTTTAATAAATCAATTGTTACGGTAGCAGCATGAGGTGTAGCACCATCTTGTTGGAACCAAAACACTTCTGGATCGATACCTTTCAAATTTTGGAACAAATAATCATTGATCATCGATCTTTAACGAGCACCATTCAATGTAACATTAGCTCCAGCATCGTTTTTAATGAAATATGGACCGATGATTCCTCCAACGTGTAAAGCACACCATACAGTGCATTTTTCAGGATGCAATGGAACCTGCAGAACTTCTTGAGGATCGTTTTCACTCCATATACGGCAATTTTGCTTGTTCACATAGCTTTTCAACCACAAATGAGCTTCATCACTAAATACAATTTTACGATAAAAAGGTGGATCAACTTCAAGCTGTTCTAGGGCCTAATCAGCAAACAAACGACGCTTATTATTGTCAAGTTTGGTTTTTGAATCCGTTGGATCTTGTATGGGTGTAGACCAAGATCTTTACGCGAAATTTCCCATGTGGTGGATGCACAGAGTCCAACTTGTTGTGAACGTCGACGAATAGACAAATCTGAATCATCATTAACACTATGACTTACACCAGCGATATTTTCTTCTGTACGTACAGGTCTTTGTCTTGTTTGTTGTTGCATCGAGTAGAGAAAATGTTATCCGAAATCTATCGATAGTTCAACGAATAAGCTGTTCTGATGGACGATTATGTAAACCATAAATCTCAAGAAGTGCTCTATAAGTTTGGCGAACAGAACACTTATTTTGATAATAAATTTCAACAATTTGTAAACGTTGTTTCGGCGTGAGTCTTTCCATGATAATTTGTCAATGCTTACTAAACAGAAATGTCAAAACAACATGGCTTCTATCTTCTGTCAAATCACAGTTATCCCTGTCGAAAGTTCTATCACTCTAAAAAAACACACGATATAAAAAAGTTATCGCGATTCGAAGGTATGTTAACCAATCTATGGCTCATCATACTGTGATATGCTGCCATTTTCTGGTTAATAGGATGGTTCGATGTGTGACGAATTGTGATATCTGTATATGTGGGCTTAAGAAAAATACTAAAGTCATGCAAATAATCTTTTCTAAAAATTTTAAGATCAAGGAAATTTATACTAAAATTCTCTTCTTCCTCAAAAATTGAATTTGATGTTTGGATGGACTTTATTAACGAACTCATTTTAATTGCAGATTGTCTGACTGCCCCCTTGAAGTATCAAATGATATCATCTACATATCTTAACTAAAAGAATAAATAAATTGGGCGGCGCATGTTCTGCAAAACCCTTTATTCTTTGAGGAAATTGAAAAGATTTGGTACTGCTGAGATAATAAAAACAGCATATTTTCCAAATTTCCATAGTGTGCTTTTATATGGTATAGTTCTGCTAGGAAATGCTTCGGACGATACAAAAGGAAGCAATACAGGATGGTCCAACGAAAACTTTACACCTCGATTTTCCGACTTTGAAATGAAAATCTGGAAGGTCGCTTGGACCCGTCAATTTCTAGTTCGAGGGGGAACAACTTTTCCGTTTTTTTTATCCCCGTTAGATCAACCCCCTACCGGGGGTGAGCACGACACCTTGATTCTGAATAGAGATGAGGGGTGTTGCGATAACTAATTTTGAAGATCGTATCGAGTACTTTCTGAGCCTAAATTTTCGCTTCAAAATGTCCATCGCTAATGAAATAACAGCGAGAATGGTGGCAATGTGGAATTTATCTCGAGAATATTATTCGTATCCGACACATTTAAAAGATATTTAGTAGTTATGTTGTTAATTTCTTGTCCAAAAAAGTAGACGGATCATGTTTTTGATTTACCCTAGTCTATCGTGAATTTTTAAGAACTTTACAAGTGTGTCAGAGCGATTGTGAATTTGTAGTAGCATTAAAATGGTGTATTCCGAAAAAAAAAGGTGAAAATGATAAAATTATTTCTTTTAAATAACGACCCTACGCGAACAACAGTGGCTTTATTTAACGAACGACATTCTGGAAAAAATGTATCCGCTGCTTACGTTGTGCAACTGGTTGCCAAATTTGACGCTACAGATTCAGTCGGAAACAAAAAGAGGATGCATGAACGAGACGATGCGAGGGACGTGGCTGTCTTAGGTCATGTAGCAATGGATCCGACCTTGAGTACTAGGAAATTGTCCGATGTATCTGGTGTTTCACGCACAACAATCATGAGAATCCTGAAAAAACATAAATTCTATCCTTATAAGATACGATTGGTTCAGAAACTGAATGAGGATGATCCCGACTCCAATTCTGTGAAGTGGTCAGTGAATTGATTAACGCTAATCAAAACTTTATGTTCGATATCTGTTTATCGGACGAGTGTTCATTTCACCTTAACGGCATTGTAAACTGGCATAACTGTCGGTGTCGGTCAGATGAAAATCCAAGATTATTTCGTGAGGTGCATACTCAGCGTCCTCAAAAATTAAATGTTTGGGCGAGTATTTATGGAAATCACATAATCGGTCCTTTTTTTTACTCGGTAATTTCGCTGGCCATATTTATTTAGATATATTGGAGAACGCCATTCATCCAGCCCTCGGGCAAGTATTGGAGAATGCAGAAGACCATCAAACAATCATTTTCCAACAAGATGGCGCACCACCTCACTTCATTCAACCGATGCCTCAGTTCTTAGATGAAAATTTTTCTCACGCCTGAATTGGAAGGAGGGGACATATTGAGTGGCCAATCAGATCACCTGATCTGGCTCCACTAGACTTTTTTCTATGGAGTCACCTGAAATCCAAGATTAACGCTACCCAGCTTGAGTCACTGGATGATTTGCGAACTCGAATCATTAATGAATGCCGTGAAGTTACACCAAAAATCTTGAGTAACGTACGTGAACGTTTTCAGCAAATCTTACATTACTGCATGGAAGTGAATGGTGCCCATTTCAACCATTCAATAAACTAATCACAAAAGTAAGTACTCTTCCACTATTTTACCTGTCATTTCGTTATCTATGGAAATTTTGAAGCGGAATTTCAGAATCAGAAAGTACTCGATAACATCTTCTAAATGAAATATCGCAACATCCCTCATCCCTATTCGAAATCAAGGGGTTGTACTCACCCCCGTTAGGGGGTTGCAGTTACGGGGATGCGAAGAGCGGAAAAGTCGTTCCCCCTCGAATGAGAAATTGATGGGTCCGAGCGATTTTCCACATTTTTATTTTAAAGCCGTAAAATCGAGTTGTTAAGTTTTCGTTGAACCACACTGTATATGAAGTGGCAAGTAGAGATTCGTGTAGACACTTTTTTGTAAAGCATGGTACACTCACTTTTTCATTCTTATTTATAAGAAAAAAAATATATATATATATCAAAATAAAAACAATATGCCAAGAAATGGGACTTACCACTTGTTTAATACCAATTATAAACACGATCTCCTCACTCCATTACATAGAAAAAAGAACACACAGAATATCTCGAGCTACTAGATTATTAAAATTTTCAACGGATTACCCGTCAAGCTATGGTACTTACCAGAAAGATACTTCAAAGGGAAAATACAAGAGATTTTATTGAAAGGCGTATTTTATTCTTAAAAATTTTTTATTTTGGATATTTGGCATGATATAAATATAAATATGTGTATATTCTCATATGATTGACAAACCATGTAAATATTTCATTATTATTATTTATGAATATTCCTTAAAACAAATTTGTAGGAATCTAATATCTGATGGAGCTACTGTCTAGTGAAACAATTGTTATATTTGAATGAATATGTAATAATTCTGAATCATTTAATATGTGGCTAAATCACAAGAACCAATCTTTTCCGGAAAAAACGAATTATTGCTATACTTTAAGAAATTATTGTTACATGATCACAGTTATTTATACGTGAGTTGATGTTTTCGAGTGGAAAAAAAATTGTCATTTAATATTAGTAATCAAGCGAATTATAGTGCTATGAAGTTTATATTGGAGATAAGGTGCATATTATATATTAAGTTCGAGTGGATTAGGTTCGGAGTTTCTCATTTTAGTGTCATAGTTTATCTTATATGGATATATTTTATAGTTTCTACTATCGATTTTCCCATGATGATCACATTTTCAAGCTGGCGAAACACGAACGTTCAGTTGAAGGAAAAAGATACTTTATCTCCTCCTCTGCTATCAAAATCGAGTTATTTGCCATAAATAGATGATATAAGAGTATTATGGTGCTATCAAGGATAACATCGATTTCAATAAATGATTACATAGAAACTGCGGAATTTGAGAGGATAATTTTTCAGCTAGTGCAACTTCAAATGATCTTCTAACAATGAATGTCATTTTTATTAAAACAAATTGTAGAAAATACTATGTTTTACTACCAATAAAAATATATTTTACACATTTTCTTGTGACTCGAGTTTCGGGAAATGAACTATCCCATCATCAGACAACTGAAGACCTAACAGTGGTACAGAGGTATTTAAACAAAAGTGATGAATATTTTGAATATTTCAATAGATAACACCTATTAGTGGTACAGAGGTTTACAAGAGGAACGTGATAAAAACCGGGTTAAAAAAGAGGGGCCTTCTAACAGATATCGGAATGTCGGCAAACGACAAAGAAGGTTATTAAACAGATGGTACCCAAATATCTCAAATAATTTTTTGGGGTTACATAGCTCCGTACAGTTATTCATTATTTTCACGTTATTTTGTTGTACATCTCAAATATTTGGATTTACATAGCTCCATACAGTCATTCATTATTTTTTAAATTATTTTTATTGTGAACGAATTTGAAAATTTTAATAATCAAGTTTCTTTTCATTTGAATCTACATGTAAAATTTTCTTAAGAAAGTTGAATTTTTGTTTACTTTTCATTAAATTAATTTTATGTTCGTTGAAAAATGTTTTAAACAAATGTTACTTTTTGAATATCTCAAATATTTTCGATTTACATAGCTACGTACAGTCATTCATTCATATATTTGGTTACCATCTGTTCTATAACCTTCTTTGTCGATTGCCGACATTCCGATATCTGTTAGAAGGCCCCTCTTTTTTAACCGGGTTTTTATCACGTTCCGCTTGTAAACCTCTGTACCACTATTATGTGTCATCTATTGAAATATTCAAAATATTCATCACTTTTGTTTAAATACCTCTGTACCACTGTTAGGTCTTCAGTTGTCTGATGATGGGATAGTTCATTTCCCGAAACTCGAGTCACAAGAAAATGTGTAAAATATATTTTTATTGGTAGTGAAACATAGTAATTTCTACAATTTGTTTTAATAAAAATGATCAACTACCAAATAGTAACGGCTGAAACAATTCAGTATCATTTTTATTATTATTTTCCAATTTTCCATTTGGAACAGTGGAATAAATCACCCAAATTTAAAGATAAAGTTAACCTATACAGGTTGTATATGAATTGTTGAGAAAAAAATTTAGGCGGTGATTACCTGTCAAAAAATAGGGTGGGTCTTTCATATAAATTTTATTTTTTTGAGCCCCCCCTGCTTAGTTACAGCCCCCTAAAGATGGCGCCCGAAAACACTTTGTTATTTTCTTAAAAATCAAAAAACTGACAAGGATAAAATTTGGCAGACATCTTATGGGGGCGAGAAGGCACTCAAAAAACTTTTTGTTGGTGTTTCTCTATGATCGCAAGGGGTAGAAAAAGCCACCCCTAAATCTTCTTTCGCAAGAAATTTTTTTCCGTATTCCTATTTCACAATAAAAAAATTAATTTTGGATAACTTGCTCCACTCTTAACAAATAAGGACTCTTGTAATAACTTGCTAAAACTCAAGGTTTTAAAAAAAAATTTTATCAACGAGATAAAGTGAGTCCTAGAGGCCGGAATTATTTCCGAACTAGAATTTATCTAGTAAGCAGATGTCATTTTGTTATGATAAGTGACTAGTTTTGATTAACTTTGATTCAGTTACAATTATTGTCAGTTTTTCGGATTTTAAGAAAAAAATGAAAAACTGTTTTTCGGGGGGGCTCAAAAAAAGAAAGTTTATATGAAAGATCCACATTATGTTTTGACGAGGAATCACACTCTAAATTTTTTCGCAACTATTAATATAGAGTACTAGAGAATTATGAATTTTTGTAGCAAATAATTTCAGAGTAGGTTATGAAAAAAATGATGAAGAAATCTATAAAAATTGAATATATCATTCAACACCGTTCATAAAGAAGCTATAATATTATTTCAGTTTAGAATCATTGGCATTCAATTGTTCCAATATTCAGTCACGTATCAGTTTTGTAAGCATGATAACTCAAGAAATCAATATTTATGAATGGAATTAAAACAAAAATTTCCGCAATATTGAATTTAAGCAGTCCTTACGTGGTGAAAATCCATATTAAATAATATTGAAATAAGGCTATTCTGATGACCTGGATACAGGGAGTGAGCAAAGCAATGTCCGAAAGAGGTCTTAGACCAGGAGATTGGGAGAATAGGCAGGAATGGAGACGGCATCGCAGGGCGTAAAAAGCTGTATACATATATATATATATATATATATATATATATATATATATATATATATGATAGCGAAACAATTGTTGTAAACATAACAATAAAAATTGTGAAAAATAAGAAATAACAAGGATCCGAACACGAATCTTTGAGGAACCCCAAGATTGCATCACGAGCACTGGATCAGGTATTCTGAATTTTAAAATGAAAAGCTCTATTTGAAAGGTTACTTCTTATCCAGTGCAAAAATATATCTCTGAATACAAGGTTGTACAGTTTATTCAGTACAAAGTCAAGGATGAGCCAATCGAAGGCTCTAGAATTATAGAAGAATAGGCCTGCTACAATGATGCACTCATAAAACTTTTATACATATGTTCTATAAATGTAAGAGCAGCCGACTGTGTAGAAATACCTTCCCCGAAATGCTGCTAGTTGGTCAATAGCTTGAACTTAGTCAGGAAGTCCATCATCCGATCGAAAAAAATCCTTTCAAAGACTTATGGGAATACACTCTGAATAGATATGAGTTTCTAAATGGCTATGTTCCTAGCATCATTCTGTTTCGACACCGTATGATCAATTACTATATACAAGACTATAATAGACAGTTATGAGAAAAGTGACTGGTAAATATTCTTTTATCCTAGATGTGAAGCATTGCTTGGTATGTAGAGATACCTTTTTGAATTCTTCCTAGTAATTGATTGAATGTTAACCAATAAGTATGCAATTTCTTGGTTAAGCATACTTCAAATGGGATTGAGGGAGGAATGTATAATTGGCTTTAATGGTTCATTTTCAGCTTAAATACATATATTACAAATTACAAGTTTGAATTGTTTACCCAAATTGAGGGATTTGTTTCCGTGTAGTATCAAATCTAGTTGTAGTGAAAACACTATTTTGTTCGTGGAATAGTTCTTCTTTGACCTTTTTCACCTCTGTTCACTTTCACCGAATTCACTTTCTTTGGGTTCACTTTTCACAAATTACTAGCTAATTGCAAATAATGTAGATAATACATTCACTTCCAAGTCTTTTAGTGTGTTATGGGTTATTAAGAGACAGAGAGTACCTCGGAAGGTTGAAGTGAAATGCGAATATAGAATAATTCAAGAGTAGAGAGAGATGTGTGTTATTACTTGAGAGAACGTAAAACTAGCGAGCGGTTTATTTTGTGCTTTTTAGAAATTTACAAAATGCGGCTTTTTCAAATGTGTTTTCAAGGCTGCTTTTTGGGTAACTAATAGACAGTGTTGCTGTGAAGGTTAAAGTGAAATGCGAATATAAAATAATTCAAGTGTAGAGAAAGATATGTGTTATAACTTGTTGAAGTTGAGACAAGGATAAAATGTGTTTAGAGCTTACTTCTTTCTACAATGTGAACATTGCGTGACTGTCTGGTCGGGGGAATGTCTTTAATCGAACCTTTTTGCTAACTGGCAGAATGAGAGACTCTCTTAGGGCTCGATATGTGGTGAGATAAATTCCGAAACGACATTCGACTGTTGTCGTCTTGAAACGGCATCGGTTCGAATGAGTTTCTGAGAAAACTGTCAAGGACAAATATTTTCGGTCTTTCACAGGCTCAAAGGTTTCTAGGAAAAAATTATACATATTAAAGGCCTAGGTTCCTAACCCGGGGATCATAATTGTTATGTACTTGCATAGTGAATTAAAAATTCCTTCTTCGATGTAAATTCGAACACTACATAAGAAATAATGAGCATTTTTCAATTTTTCAGGAACACTTTCTGTATGTTTTGTCCATGAAAATCTACTATATACATAGATACTAAAAAATTTTGTGCGCGATTTTGATATTAAGGAATAATCAACAACCAGATGTCTGCCATTAGCATTCTTCAGATCGATGTTAGGTAGTCTGTTTTATGAAAATTAAAAATTAGATCATTTTCATGACACCAATAATTGAAGAGGCTTAGAAGAGATATAAGTTTGTAAATGGTTCTGTTTCTAGTATCATTCTTTTTCGAAACTGCTATAACAGTTGATATTTTCAATGCAGATGAAAACTTATTCGTAGACATGAAAGATTTAATAGACAATCTACACGTATTCAAAAAAAAATTTGTGCACGATTTTGATATTATGGAATTATCAATAGTCAGATGTCTTCCATCGGCACCCCTATGAGCAGTCTGTTTTATGAAGATTTAAAATTATGACATTTTCCATGACACCAAATAATTAAAGGAGCTTATTATGTTTTCACATATCTTTACAAGCTACTCAGGGCTCCCCGCTGACTTCAAATGAAGAATCATCAACAAGAGTAATAATGACTTCGACTAAATATGATTCGTTAGATCATAAATAAAATTGGTCACAAGCTTGAACTTCGTCATGAAGTCCATTATCCGATTGAGAAAAATCCTTTCAAAGACTTTAGAGAGAATACAACCAGAATAGATATGAGTTTGTAAATGGCTCTATTTCTAGCATCATTCTTTTTGAATATTATAGTTGACATTTTAGTTGCAATGGGAAACTTATTTGTAGAGATCAAAATATTTAATATAAACGATAAATAGGGAGCAATCTGTTCAGCTATATACTGCAAAATTTTTGACGAGATACAGTTAATTCGAGTACTATTCTCTGACTTAAATAGTTTGATTACTGCTACAATCTCGCCATCAACAATGTGGTAAAAACATTACAATTTCTCCTTTTAGAAAATGTGTTATACAGTGAAAGTGCACTTTTAAAGTATTGCCGATGACATTCCTTATTTTCTGTTATTTTCTCCAAACGCCGTGTAGATCCCATAAACAACATTCAGATAAAATTGGTTTTCATTATACGATGATTATCTAATCCCTCTTTAACAATATTCCATACTGTTTTTATCCTTATTCTGAGATGCACCTAAACGATTTTTCATAAATTGTTTCTTAGTTTTTTCACTTAATATCTGTAATTCAATTTTGGCTGTGTGTACTCTGAATTAAAGTCTACTTCTAACCTATGTTTATTCTTCAAATTTAAATTTGCTTATTGCATCTCATCCGAAACCTATATATTATTGTAATCTTCACTCGTTAAAGATTTCAAAGGGTATCATTGCTCTAGTGTACCTCAGATAATAAGTAAAAATTCATTGAAACATTCAGTCACGTCACAAGAACAACAATAAACTTTCCCAAAACTCGGGTTGGAATTCCTAGTAGCGAAATGTGAAAGTTGGAGTTCATGAAGGTTACGAACAACTTTTTGTTTCGAGATTTCTTTCACCTACATAGGTTCATTGAGGCAACACACTGGAAAAATAGTCCTATGATCGCGAATGTGTGCTTAAAAAACTAACAAGTTGCAGATGGCTACATCCATAATAATAAATATATAGTCTAACTTAGATCTTGTTTTTTGTCGGGTTAAATTTTTGAATTCTTTAGTTGGTTCCAGAGATGAAACCTTGAGACTGAAACTCATAAGAAGATCATTATCAAGTAGTTTTCGAGAGGTACAACCATCATTCAGATGATAAATAATTAAATCTCCACATAAAGATATATATTTGCTTTTTCTACAGAAACGTTGTAAGATTTGAGATAATCTATCAATAAATATTTTTGGATTATTAGAAGGTGAACGATGGATATCTATGATTTATATGGATGACAGAAATACATGAACCTCTTTATAAGACAAAACTTACAGTGTATTATATTTCGTGATAATTTTTTGACCAGTCAATTCTTTCAAATTCAACAATCTTGATATACATTCTGTCAAGAAAGTATCGGGAATTATCGATTTAAATCTGGCGTGGCAATGAGGCAGGTAAAAATTTTTTTTCCTAGGTTGGTACCACTATCCTTAATTATTATGCCAAGCTTGAGCGGGATCTGTCAACTAGTGTGTTTGCAACAGCTGATTAAGTCAGTCGATGTCAGAGTGCGTGCCGATTTTTACTATGGGTGATTACGTTGAGCAAAGAATTTGTTTAAAGTTTTGTGTTGCAAATGAATTTTCGTGTGCCGATGCATTGAAAATGTTGCAAAAGGCCTTTGGTGATAATGCTCTATCGAAAACTCGTACATATCAGTGGTACAGAGCCTTCAAGGACGGTCGTGAAGTGGTCGCCCATCGACGGCTTCGATCGAAGATAACGTCGATAAAATTAAGGAAAGGGTGCTGGAAAACCGTCGTACCAGCTTGAGAGAGATAGCACATGATCTTAAGATATCCCACGAGTCCGCACGTACGATTTTGATTGATATTTTGGGCATGAGAAAGGTGACCGCACGACTCGTACCGAAAGACCTGAATTTTCTTCAAAAACGTCATCGCGAACAGGTTGCTTCAGACATGCTGGATCGCTGTAATTCCGATTCTACATTCATGGAACGCATTATAACTGGTGATGAGACCTGGGTCTACGAGTACGATATGCAAACAAGCCAGCAATCATCGGAATGGGTGGCAAAAAATGAGCCGAAACCGAAAAAACCACGCCAAAGCCGCTCGAAAATGAAGGTGATGCTCATTGTTTTCTTCGATATCCGTGGTGTGGTGCACTACGAATTCGTTCCAGAGGGTCAGACGGTAAACAAGGAGTATTACCTAGGCGTTATGAAACGTTTGCGTGAGCGTATCCGTAAGAAGCGGCCAAATTTGTGGGCGAACAACTCATGGATTTTACATGACGATAACGCGCCTTCTCACCGAGCTACGATTGTGACTGACTTTCTCGCCAAAAACTCAACAAACGTGCTTCAGCAACCACCGTATTCGCCGGATTTGGCTCCCTGCGACTTTTTCCTCTTCCTAAAACTAAAATTGCCCCTTCGTGGCACCCGTTTTGAGTCGATTGAAGCCATAAAACAAAATTCGGCGCGAGAGCTAAAGTCCATCCCGGAAAGCGCCTATAAAAAATGTTTCGATAATTGGAAGTGCCGTTGGCATAGATGTATTGGAGCAAATGGAGCCTATTTTGAAGGCGACCCAATAAATTTTGACGATTAAATGTAAAAATGTTGTTTTAATTGAAAATTCCCGGTACTTGCTTGACAGAGTAGTACTTACTATGTCAAGTTCAATCAAGTTGTCATGCTAAAGACAGGCATAGCACTGAAAGAAGAAGTGGTGCTGCTGAATTGTCCACCATTTGATACTCTGATGCCTGTCTTAGAGTATTTCTTGTTCCTTGGTTTGAGTTTGCCCATCTTTGATTGCCTATTTCTTGTGTATTTTCAAAGAAGCACACACTGGCAAAATGGCTTTTTTTCTGACAGTTTCGACAAATTTGTTGGAAAGCTGGGCGTTTTCTTGGATCATACATTGTTTCACACCTACTACATTTTTTGACGATCTGAATTGATTCGCTTCATTTATGACCTCACTTTCTTCTTTAGTGTTCAAAAATTCCACATGTTCTATTGTTATTTCTATGGTCTTGCAGTATTCTTGTATCTTCTCCAATGTCATGTTGGTATCACGCAGGAGATGTCTGCACTTGCTTGTACATTATGCCAAGGACTAATCATTCTTTCGGCATAGCTTTTCTTGCAATTCTCATGTTCATAAACGAATCCACAGTTCAAGGCCTGATTGTTCAATTCTGTGATGAAGGAGCCGCTGGTTTGTTAAATTTGAATGTCTCTATACAAATATTCCGTTAGGGCAGAAAGTGATCATCAAAACAGCACACCATATCTTCTAGTGTTTGAATTTTCGTTTTCTCAAAGATGTTGTAAATATGTCTGTCTTTCGCCTCAGCGTTAGTGGTAGAAGGTCGCTCACATCGTCTGTCGAGCTCTGCCATATTGTCAACCATAGAGCTGTGAATAAGAGAACAATAACTCATTGTCATTTAAATATTTTAATATTAGCCTTCTACATATTTAATCTCAAGAAATTATATTTAATAATTATAACTTCAGGAATTAAATTAAATTAATGTCATGTGAGAACCACTTATATCAAACGACATATAAAATAAACATTCATTATAAGACATCCAAATGATATAACAAAATCGAATTAAATAAAAATTGTTTACCAAAATCCTATAAATTAAATATTTTGTGTACACAAAATTTTGTTTCTGCTCATCAATCTTATGAAAAAAAATATCTTTCAAAAATGTTCAACATAATCTTGAGAATTTCATCATAAAACTATATTACTTAGAATATTCAATATTATTGCATATCTAACTAAGTAACTTTTTATAAAATATCAAGATATGTGAAAACATCACTAAAAAAGAAGTTTTAAGAGAGACTTTGCTTCGTCAGTACTCAATTATATTCATATTCAATAAAATATTACATCAATAACAAAAAATATTTTCTCACCTTTCAACAATTCAGAAAGCTTCTGGTAAATTTTGTTTACTCAAAATATTTAATTTATAGGATTTTGATTAACAATTTTTATTTATTGGATTTTATCATTATCCTTATCCTTATCCTTATCCTATTATATATATATATATATATATATATTTGTATATATATGTTTATTTTATATGTTGTTTGATATAAGTTGTACTTATATACATCAGTTTAAATCAATTCCTGAAGTTACAATTATTGAATATAATTTTTTGAAATTAAATATGTAGAAGGCTGATATTAAAATATTTAAATAATTTTATATACCTTCTATCAAGTATAAACCTCTATTTATTTTATCCTTATTGTCATTAACCTATACAAAACTAATATGATGATATACAACAGTATTTATTTCATTCAAGCACAAAGCACAACAAAACGTTTCAACACCTTACCTTTGAAAAGGCATAGCTGTTTATTGTGAAGAAGCAGGTTTTGAATACTGACTCTCCATTTCGTTTAAGAATTCTTTAAACTGGTGATAGGAGAGTGCTTTTGACAAGATGGTGTTAACAATCTTAATTACCAAATTCATGACCTCAACTATTTCTGCCGGAAATGATTGGGCACAATGCGTTTCTTAGTATATTATGCAGTGAAACGTAAGAATTTCGTTAATCGATTCAGAACGGATTTTTAAATGTTTTTTTTCATAAAATTAATAATAATTTTATTAAAAAAAATTCAAACAGTTTTTACGTTTCACAATCTATTCAGAATCCTGACACGTGTTTTGGTCTTTCGACCATCTTCAGAAGAGTACAAAAAGGAACTAAACTTAAAATTGAAAAGGTCTTTTATTATACTTGAGTCATCTGTCTTATTTTATGGAGCATGGAAATAACAGCATCCTATATAGGGGTGTGTTCGAAATTTGGAAATTGGTTAAATTTTCCTTTATCTCAGTGGTTTTTTTGACTGAAAGAATCTTCAAATAGTCCATCAATTTACCCTTATTAACATTATATGACATCTTTCTTATTAAAACAATGATTATTTTCTATAGACATCCTATGTTCTTTGATTCTATGTTGTAAAGATAGGCCTATCTGTCCTATGTATGTAGCATTACACTCATCACAGTTAATTTGATAAATTCCCGATTCGGAAATGTTGGGATTCGTTTCTTTTTTGTTCACCAAAATCTCAGCTGAATTATTTCTATTTACTGCTAACGAATTAATTCTGATTTTATGAAGACCATTAGAGATCATACTGCTGAAACCTTTTATATAAGCCTTTGAAAACCACATTTTCTTTTCTTCATAAGGATAATTTATTTTGATATAATTTTTTTTGAAATCTTGTGGTGAGTTTTCTTATTAATTATTTTGCCAATTATTTCAGTTCTCTAGTTATTGTTCATCGCTATAGTTTTAATTATTTTGACTTCTGATTTTATTACAATTTTTTCAATGAGAAAAATGTCTCTTCACTATATAATGTTAATGAGGATAAATTGATAGACTTTTCGGAGATTTTTTCAATCAAAAAAGCCATTGAGGCAAAGTAGAATTTAACAAATTCACAAATACTATTCGGCAACATACCTATATTGGATGCTGTTATTTCCATGCGCCATAAAAATACACAATGTCCTAACTGTAATGAAAGAACCTTTTCAATTTTAAGTTTAGTTCCTATTTGTACTCCTTTGACGATGGTCGAAAGACCGAAACATGTGTCAGGATTCTGAATAAATTCATACATTAGAACCGTATGCATTTTTTTTCGAATAAAATTGTTATAATATTTCACCGAGAGACAACCGCATACTCCATTTATGTAAATAAATAATATTTGCCTATGGAACTGAAGAGCCGCAGCTTCACGTCATGCCGCATGTGGCTCGCGAGCAGCATGTTGCCGACCCCTGAACGAGGCGAATGTGACAAAATAAAGACGCTACTAAAAATCAAATCAAGAGTGCATTCGGCACTCATTTTATAGAAACCATGAAAATATTTTTCCCATTATATCTGAGGAAACACGATTTCGATCCTTCATTCAGGAACGACATTGCAAGCTCCACCAATGTTCTGATTTTTTCATACCCCTAAAATTCAATGCTCACCCAGAACACGTTGCGTAAGGGCGAAAATTTCAGGAGAAGATAGGCCCTTTATCGCAACAATAAGGACTCGGTTCATAAAATCTTATTCGAAGTTGCCCTGGAGTACACTGAAGGATCCTCCAGTTCGCATTGTGTTAGAACCGAAAATCCTTGAAACGGTCGGACTGTCTCATTTTTTATTTTCGGAACACTGTGTACTGAGCAGGGCACATTTCTGTTTTTTTCGCAATCTCACAATATTCACGACAGATTCAAATGAACTGAATACAAAAATGGAGAAGATAATTGGGTCAGTTTAATCCAATTTAAAAAACAATTATATGTTCAATGAAAAAATTTTTTTAAGAACTGTATTTCATTGTAATTATGTACTAAAACTAATTCAATCAGTTTCAGAAATGCCAAATTGCATATTTAATGGTTGTATGAAAAAATCAATTTCATGAATATCTGTAAGGTTTATGGCCGAAAATTGGATTTGATTCTAAATTGTTTAAATATCATACAGATTTATTCTGGTTGCCAGTGATGAATCACACAGACTGTCAGTATCTAGACCAGATTATTCTTTATTAATTAAGGCTTTGTATCAACCCGCTCTGATCTTTGACTTACAACTCAATTGTGGAACCAACTTGGGTGAGTTTCATCACTCTATGAATGATGAGAGGTGTAATGATTTTAGAAATTTAATTTTTTTGATTTAAGTTGTGGAATAAGGGACGCCACTTTTGGATATCGAGATGTTAATGATGCACTGAATTTCTTTTATTGCCAAATCTATGGTGTGCTAGATTTTTATTGCCAAATCTATGGTGTGCTAGATTTAATGGTTCTATATTGATATAAAACTAAATCAAGATTTCCTATGTGGTACACCAGGAAAGTAATTAAATCAATTAAGACAGAAGAGCCCCTTCCAAAGTTTGAAAATCTATTAATACACCAAATGCAATTATACAAATATGACAGACGCAAATTTGGAAAGTTGTTGAAATTGTGTTATTTGAAATACGTAAATAAATATTTGATTGATTCGGTCTTTACTTGAAGGAAACTCATTTTAATTAAAATATATATAGGATACATATTTCATTTCCACAAAATGTTTGTACTACGACAACAATTGTTTCACCACGATGGAGCTTCGTCAGGTATTACATTGTACTGGCTTATGGTATTCAGTGTAACCGAGTTTAAATACATTGTTAGATACGTGACCAAATAATGGAAGCACAAGTCATAAAAACTCAATATTTCTGTGTATTGTCCTCTTTTATGATTGGGTACACGATATTCATTGCCATTTTCATTTGTTTATTTTATTCCATTTTGTCTATAAGAAAGTTGTTTGACGCTATTTGTAATTCAGATAACTTTTTGAAAGAATTAAATATTATTAAACAGAAAGCGTCAAACAACGGTTACAACCCCTTTCTTATAGACAAAATGCTATCCAATAAACAAAAGGAAATGGCATTCAATCTCGTGTAACAATCATAAAAGAGGACAATACACAGAAATATTTTTCGTTATCTTATGTCAATGGATTATCTGAAAATATTGCTAAATATTTCAAAAATTGTTACAATTATAACGCGGCTTTCGAGACCATTAATAACCTCAGTACCTACATAAAAACAATAAAGATCGAACAAGGAAAGAAAATAAATCCGGAGTTTACAAGTTGACTTGCAAAGATTGCCCTTTAGTATACATTGGCCAGACTGGTCGATCATTCAAGAAACGTGTGCAAGAACACTAAAGGAGTTATATATCCAATTCTGTACATTTGACATATGCTAATCATCTTAAGGAGTTCAGGCTTAATTTCAACAATAATTATGAAATTATCCACGTTGAAAGCAAAAGTTCTGGATTAATACTTTTAGAATTTCTTGAAATCAACAGGTAAAATTCCCGTGAAATCCTTTTCAACGAAAAAACAGATGTTGATAAGTCTCTGTTACTGAATATCTTTCCTTGATGGCATTTTAGCGGCAAACTCCAATAAACACCCTGATTTTTTATGACTTGTGCTTCCATTATTTGGTCAGGTACCTAACAATGTATTTAAACTCGGTTACACTGAAGACCATCAGCCAGTACAATGTAATACCTGAAAAAGCCACATCGTGGTGAAACAATTGTTGTAGTAGTACAAACATTTTGTGGAAATGAAATACTGTCTCCTATATATTTTTTAATACGTATATAATGTTGAGAACTATACAAAATGACAACAAAACATTTTGGACATTCGCAAGAAGTAACACCAATAATTGTAACTGGGTATCACAGTTTGAATTGAACGGTAGAAGAGTTCCAGAATTACAGACAGCACAAAATTTTGGTGAATATTTCGAGTCGGTATTCAAAACGGACATAGCCACTTATGGATTCGATCAACTAGTGAACGAATTACCTGATTTTTCTATATAAGAGATAACTGTAAGGGAATGTTTTGTTGCGGTGGCAAAGTTGAAACCGAAAAAATCAGCGGCTGCTGACAGAATTCCACCGTATGTTATGAAAGGGTGTGATGAGTGGATGCTGAAGCCGTTGCTTTACATTTTCAATTTGGCGCTGAAAACGAGTACTTTCCCAACCTTGTGGAAAGAGGTTTTGGTAACACCCATACATAAAACAGGAAATAAAACAGACATGCAAAACTACAGACCGGTTTCAGTTCTTTTTGCACTTGCTAAATTATTTGAACAAACTATCTATGCCAAAGGCGTTTGATAGCGTCAATCATGACGTCTTGCTGGGCAAAATTGGTGAGTGTGGAGCGGGCGTGGACGTCCTGAGGTTTTTGGCATCTTACTTAAGATGCAGAAGTTTCAGGGTGAAATACGGTGGCAATTATTCCGGCAAGTTTCATGCAAATTCGGGAGTAACTCAGGGATCCAACTTGGGTCCTCTATTATTTCTGGTATTCATAAATAATCTACCACAGTGCCTGAGGTACTCTAAATGTCTGCTGTTTGCGGATGATCTTAAATTTAACCGTGGTATTAGGGATGTCTGCGATTATACCAAGCTTCAATTTGATAACGACGCTATTCGTCAGTGAAGTATTAAGAATGATTTGCCCTTCAATAAGGGTAAATATGTGGTATTATCTTGCTCGAGGAAAAAAGAAATACTCAAATTCGGATGTATGGATGGCGAAGAGTTACTTAGAGTTGAGGTGGTCAGGGATTTGGGTGCAGAATACAATTTCAAACATTCCTTCAAAACACATGTTGAGGACATAGCAGCGAGGGCAGTTAGAAGTTTGGGATTCGTGTTGAGGCACTGCAGATATTTCAAAAATATAAATACTGTTATATTATTATATAACGCCTTGGTCAAGCCCAAGCTTGAATATTGCTCTGTTGTGTGGCACCTGCCCTCTCTCATGTATAAACATTTTTGGAAAAGGTTCAGAACAGGTTCCTACGATATCTTTATCTGGAAAAAGATAAAGTCTATACTGACTAAAATATTATTGGATCGGCTGACCGCAGAGATCAGTTTCAAGTAATGTCTCTCGAAATTAGAGGACTCAGAGATATCGTGGGCTTCTGCTGCAAGGTTTTTAACTGGCGTTATGATGCACCACGCCTGAAAGATATTATGAAATTCAGGATTCCCTCTCGGAATAATAGACTCAATCAGTTCTTTAAAATACCTCCTACAACCTCTCTGATGCAATGTTCACCTGTTGTAAAAATGTTCAAGATATCGAACAATCTCCTAAATTTATCGAATATTAACTTCGCCTTCTCACCCAAACAGTTTTATAGTGGTCTGAATAAACACTTCAGAAATGAATGATTGTTTTAGGGTATTTATGTACCTATTCGTGTTGGTAGTTCTGATCATTTGTAATAATGTATGAGTTTGATTTACTTGGATATGTAAAAAAGTTTATATTTGAAATTTCTTCTCATGTAAAAATATTTATATAATCTGTTTGAGAAATAAATAAATTAATAAACATTTTTTGATCTTCTAATCATAGTTCCTTCAGGTAATTCTGCATTAGCTTCATATCGTCAATTTACATCCGAACGGTAAATTTAAACTCTATCGTGGGACTGTTGGTATGGTTTCTTCAGTGCTAAAAATCGCATCACTCATAATTTTAATCTTCTAATCATACGATCTTCATAAAATTCTGCTAGAAGATGTCTGTTACCATTTTACTTCTAAAGCTCCAATTTCAGATCAATCGGACTTGTATTTTGAACAATAGAAATAAAAATCAATCGTCGTTTGGTTGCTGATTGGGCCCTAGAACAATAGATTGAAGTTGATCCACTTTTTTATCGTGAAATTGTGTTTAGTGATGAAGTTAATTTCTGGTTGAACGGCTATGTAAACAAGCAAAATTGCCATATATGAAGTAGAAACAATCCTCAAGAAGTTCTGCAGTTTCCATTGCATCCTGAAAAATGCACTCTATGGTGTGCTTTACACGTTGGAGGCATCATCGTTCCATATTTCTTTAAGAACGATGCTGGACCTAATGTTACAGTGAATGGTGCTCGTTACAGATCGATAATCAATGATTATTTGTTTCAAAATTTGAATGCTATCGACCCAGAAGTGTTTTGGTTCCAACAAGATGGTGCTATACCTCATGCTGCTACCACAACAATTGATTTATGGAAATAAAGATTTGGAGATAACATTATTTCGAGACATGGTCTAATCATGGCCTCCAAGATCATGCGACATAACTCCACTGGATTATTTTCTTTGGGGTTATGTCAAGTCATTGGTTTATGCTGATAAACCAGAAACCATGAAATAAGGCCTGAATTACTCGAAAAAATGGTCCAATATATGTCTGGTCGAAAATTACATTTTTTTATGATGATACATATGTATTTTTGTTCACCTAAGTTCTGTTTATATTTGATCCACCATCGTATTAAATCATGGTATGACGAAAAAATTGTTGTGAGGAATTTCTGTCAATCAAATACCGACACAAGCAAATATTTAATTCTTCGAGTTATTTCTTTCGAAAGCTATTGTGCTTACAAACCGATGGGTGGACAGTTGTAGACTGTTATTTTAGTGTAAACATTGGAAACTACTTCCGGCTCTAAATTATGAATATTTGGACCAAATCATAGTCCTTCTCGTGTGTGTGTGCCTAATAATGAAAAATATATATCTGGCTTAATCACAAATACCGAAATAGAACCGAATGTAATGGCATGAAATATTTCGACCCGGTTTTAATGAACTATAACCCATTCGCTTTTGTAGAATCAGAATCGAAGTAAATGTCTCAATCGATGCTGATTGGCTGCTGATTCATTTATTGGACGTTCAATAATCTGCCAATGTACTTACAAATCAATAAAACGCATGCCACATTGTATCCTGTTCATCACTTCAACGCAATAATGAAATGTTTCCACCCTTCACGAAACTGTAAATACAATTATGAAAGTTACCACTGGGAATAAAATATTTTGTTGAGGATTCTATTGGTTGGATCTTTGTTATTCTATACAGTCTTTCACCTGACCTTTCAGGGAGTATAATACTTTGGATGTTTGAATTTTGTGATTGTGTTATTTCTGATTTTAAAATTGATAAACAGTTTTGCTCCTTCAATAGTGATTTTTTAATTGATTGTGTGTATTTATTGAAGATCATTTTGTAATCATTTCCTACACCAAGGCATTTATTACAGATGATGGTGTTCTGATTATTCCTGTCGTATTTATGGTAGGTGAATTTGGACAAACATTGTGATATAAAACATCAAAATATTGGAAGTTTCCTAAGTTGGGTTGCATTTAACTGAGCAACATTTCCAATTCGTTCATCGTGCTCTGCAATTCATTCAAGCAGCCTGGTAGTGATTTGCTGTGAGATGATAAGGAATGTATCTGCCAATTGTTTTTTTTTTCATTATTTTGCGGGATTACCTAGAAAACCAATTTATATAAAAGAGGAGAGAGGGTTGACCCTTGTGAAGTTCCTTGCTTGGGAGAAAATATCATTCTCATAAGTTTTTATGAGATGTATAATACTACATAAGGTGAAAGGGCAATTCTGTTTGGTGAAATTTGCAGATTCCTTTAATTTTGCTTGATTTAACGAAAAATTATTCTTGACTTTATAAGGAGAATATTTCTTGAAATTTTGATGAATACATATTTTGTTAAAAATATGAAGTCAATGTTACATTCTTTGAATGATAATTCTTCTGAATTTTACATTCGAAAATAATCGAAAAAATTGGCAGATACTTCATGAAATGGGAAATTATATTTCACGAATTTTAAACAACTATCGGGTGTTTTTTTAGAGTGATAGAACTTTATTTTGAAATAAAACACATTTAAATTAAGATTGAAGCCATATTTTTTTTTTGAAAGATAATTTTATGACATTTTTGTTTTGAGAATAATTTCCGGCTAATGCCTACCACGACTAGCTCTGAGGAACCGCATTCGACTAGACCAATTTTGGACCACTTTTTCGAGTAATTCAGGCCTTATTTCATCAATAACACGAGTTATGTTGGCTTCCAAAGCGCCTTTTGTTTCTGGTTTATCAGCATAAACCAATGACTTGACATTACCCCAAAGAAAATAATCCAGTGGAGTTATGTCGCATGATCTTGGAGGCCAATTAATTGGACCATTTCTCGAAATAATGTTATCGCCAAATCTTCCTTTCAATAAATTAATTGTAACGGTAGCAGTATGAGGTGTAGCACCATCTTGTTGGAACCAAAAACCATAACATACCATTCAAATTTTGAAACAAATAATCATTGATCATCGATCTGTAACTGTCACTGTATTATCAGCTCCAGCATCGTTTTTTAAGAAATGTGAACCGATGATGCCTCCAGCATGTAAAGCACACCATACAGTGCATTTTTCAGGATGCAATGGAACCTGCAGTGTTGTTTTCCACTCCATATACGGCAATTTTGCTTGTTCAATCAGAAAAAAGCTCCATCACCAAACACAATTTCACGATAAAAAAGTGGATCAACTTCAAGCTGTTCTAGGGCCCAATCAGCAAAGTCAATTGGTCAAGTGGCTTTAGTTCTTGAACCAGTTGGATCTTGTCTGGGTGTAGACCAAGATCTTTACGCAAAATTTTTCATGTGATCGGATGCACAGAGTCCAACTTGTTGTGAACGTCGACGAATAGACAAATCTGGATCATCATCAACACTATGACTTACAGCAGCGATATTTTCTTCTGTACGTCTTGTCTTGTTGTTATTGTTGCATCGAGTAGAGAAAATGTTGTCCGAAATCTATCGATAGTTCGACGAATAAGCTGCTCTGATGGACGATCTAAGTGCTCTATAGGTTTGGTGAAAGGAACAATGATTTTGAAAATAAATTTCAACAATTTGTAAACGTTGTTGCGGCGCGAGTCTTTTCATAATTATGTGTCAATCCTTACTGAACAGAAATGTCAAAACAACATGGCTTCTACCTTCTGTCAAATCTCAGTTATCCCTATCGAAAGTTCTATCACTCTAAAAAAATACCCGATACAAGAAAAACAGTTTTTATTAGATCTTCGAAAAAATTTTACAAATCTTTCAAATTGGAATGAAATAAGAAATAATTTACTGTTTCATCACTTTTTGAAAAGCGATAGAAAACTTTCAAGCATTTCTTATTTCATTCCAATTTAAAATGCGAATTGTTTTTTGTATTTATTTTGCGGGGATGCTAGTAGTAGAATTTATAGAGAATATGAGACGGGGTTGACCCTTGTGAGGTTCCTTGTATCATTCAAATAAGTTTTTATGAGGTGTAAAAAGGGCAATTTTATTAGGTAAAATTTGCAGTTGAAATCCTTTAGTTTTGCTTGATTTAACGGAGAATTATTCTTGACTTCAGGACACCCTGTACATCAATACGTATTTTCCATTTCGTCAAGTAAAATTGCGTTTGAAAAGGGAACAATAATTCTAAATTCTCTCATAAACAAAAATATAAAACAACTCATTCTGAATATAAGAAAAACAAATATTAACTTCCGTTATTTTATTGATTTACACGACAATTGTTTCGTCATACCATGACTTCATCAGGTGAGTATTAAAACTGAGGTATACAATGCAAAACATGACCTTAAATACACAAATCTGGCACAAAAAATAGAGGGGTGGCAAGAGATGGTTTACAATCAATGAAAAATGTTAAGTAAGGGGATCTGTTTAAATCTATTCGATTATTCAATAAAATTTGTCTTTTATTATATCTATTGATCTCTAAAGTTTCTAACAGATTTGGTTTATAACTTTTGTTTTCTATATGTAATTATTCATAGTTCGTATTAAAATTATGACCAGTCTCTAACAAATGGTTAGCAAGTTGAATTTGGTTTACCATTAATGTAACATTTTTCATGTTCTCGTATACTTGTTTGGAATGACGGCCTGTCCCACATATACACATGGGCAATCACTACATGTTAACTTGTAAATTCTTGATTCTTTGTTTTTAGGAATGACGTCTTCATTATTTTTCATTAAGTTGTCTAATGAATTAATGGTTCTCGAAGAGATGTTATAATTTTCTATTTTTTTTTAAATATAATTTAAAATAGCGTAAGTTAATATTTGTTCTTCTTATAATGAAGATGAATTTCCGTCAAGTAAAGACAGAGACCATCAAAAATTCATTCTGAAACAAATATATCCCACTTTCAAAGCACAAACAAAATAATAAAGAAGAATTGTAAAACTAACATATTTTTCATAAAATAATAATATGCGGTTGTTTACTTGATGGAAGGATCATTACAATATTTGAATATCAAAACAGATTTAATCTGTAAGTCTCCTACAATTTCAATTAAAAACAATTTATTTAAAAACTTTAATAGACGTATAAAATGAAAACTCATTATACAATATCAAATGGAATAAAAAACCTAACAAATATAAAATGTCAATTACAATTAATAAATAAATGAATATTTAAATGAGTGGCGTTTCGTATTTATTTATTAATTTTAATTGACACTTTATATTTGTTGGGTTTTTCATTCCATTTGATATTGTATAATTAGTTTTGATTTTATACGTCTATTAAATATAAGCAGTGCTCATAAGATATTATTTGAGTTTAAAAGTTTTTGAATACAATTTTTTGAAATTAAAATTGTAGGAGACTAACAGATTAAATCTATTTTGAAATTTTTTAACATATTTTTGGTCAATTTCATGCTAGCTCAAATAATTCCAGCCACTAACACAAAAATAGCTCTTACACCCTTATATAATATTTATAATCTGTTTTTAAATGCTAATGATTAAAACAACCGGCTTAATGAATCAGGAGTTTACAAGGTGAATTGTCCTGATAGGTTGAGTATATGTAAGATGAAACGAGAGAACTCTCACGAAATGATTCAAAGAATACCAAGCATCCTTTAAGCATGGAAAAGATACCACTAATTGTGCGGACCATTTTTTCGAAACAAGTTATGTTTCCCAAGAATTAAACAATCTTAAAATACTACATCCGGAACTGAAAAGAAAGACATTAGAGGTCATGGAATCAATAGAGGTTTAAAAAAATGATCACGACCCCGCAGTAGAACTATTGAATGAACAGACATATCTGTGGTATTCCCCACTTTTCGTTCTACACAAACCGGAGGAAGTCTTCCATGAATGTACAAAATCTTTGAGAAACAACTAATTTATTATACACTAGTTTGATGATGTAGTAAAAACCACGAAACTAGAGGTGACTATATCTTCAATAATAAAAAAGGAATAGAAAACGAAGAAATTCCATATTTATTCTTATTTTTGTCATTGACCAGATCCAGATGCGCCTCATTCCGAATAAAAGTGAAGAATGAATAGCTGATTCGTTATATTATTTGTTCGAATATACGAGTATGATGAGATTTCATCACCTTCATTCATCAGAATGAATTATCGCCAGTAGAAATTAATGTTGAAGTTGAAGTATGAATTTCATTATGAAGATTCCAAAAGGCACGGACACTGTTTCGCAGGAATTTAAGCTGACGTGACTCATTGATCACTCCCTCTCTTGTCGAATGAATTCAATTAATGCCAAAAACAACAATTAGTTTTGAGTGACTACATTCCAGAATTCAGCGACAGAGATTAAATTTATTACAAAGACGCTAATGAAACAAAGGGATAAAAAACAGGGAATTCAGTGCTGATGTATAGGTCTTTTATTGGGCAAATATATTTTCTGATCAGCTGTATGCCACTCAGACGATATGGAAAAATGATGTTGTTTTTATCACTCACGTTCATCAAAAAATTTGCTTTAGCCCTCGTGTCGTTACTTTACACCTAAATGTTGAATTGATATCCTATCCTACGATCGGGTATCAATTCAAACACTCAAACAAAACTGATGAGGCTGACAGGCAAGCAGAAGCCTTTGTCATTAGCCATCATCTCACTCAGCTAGTCGAAGAACCCACAAGAGTTCCTGATCATCCGGAAGATACGGAAATAGATTGGACCTTTTTTTAACAAGTGCACCATTGAGCAATTCCGATCATTGCCTCGTGAAAGCATCGCTCCTGACTCTAAAATACCAATCTGTTTTGTCTAGGAAACCACGTAGGATATGGCACTATTATGCAGCAGACTGGGATGCTTTACGTAATATTCATGCCTCGAACCCATGGAATGAAATACTGGAAATATAAACAACATTGTTGATTGTGTTTCAGATGCGATTCTTTTTTGGAATAGATATTTACTTCAGAATTCAGACAAACGACCCTCAAACAGCAAGCCATAGATTGGAAGTGACTGCAGACGTGCCACAACTGCGAAAGATAGAGCTTATTGGCGATGGTGGTCATATCCATCTGACGAGACACGTGCCAACTACATTCAACACAGAAACCCATGCAATTAAACCATGCATGAAGCCAAAGAAGCGTATAATTTAAGAATAACCTCACAGACAGTGGATCGCGCCAAATTTGGTAGATGACAAGGAAAGTGTGCAACAACTTCTCTCATTCAAGGTTTTTTCCTCTGATGAAAGAACTTGCAACTACACTTAAAGCTGAAGTCAATCATTTTGCTCGAAAATTCGGCGCTAACTCGACTATCGAAACATGTGGTCGGAACCTTCAAACTACGGATCATTCGTCGAGTGCTTGGTGCACCCAAGAAAACAACTTGGATCAGACAGCATTCTAGCCTTTGTGTTCAAAGAGTGTTCACCATAGGCTACACGTGTTCTCTGTAAGATGTTTACTGTGTCATACAGGGAAATAATGTTCTCTGATTCATGGAAGAGCGCACGAGTACAACCTATACCAAAGATAAGCAGGAAATGTTTCCATCAAACTAACGCCCAATAGCGATAATATCCATTTTGTCGAAAAGCATGGAAGCAGCTATCAATCTCAAATTGGTTAGATACCTGGAGAGCGAAGGTCTCATCAGTGACAGACAATATAGTTTTCTCAAACACTGATCAATAGGTAACATCCTTAGCTATGTGACATAAGTGTGGACAAGAGCTATTTAGCACTATGGAGAATTTTGGTCAGTTGCTCTGGACAAATTCAGGGCTTTCAATCATGTTTGGTATGAGGCTCTTCTGAATAAGCTATCTTCCAGTGCGATTGGATGAAGAATTAACTCACCAGCATCTATACGGTCATAGATGGTGTCGGTTCCCAACACTCTCTTCCTGATCCACAGAAACGATCTTCATAGTACCACATTGTGAGCTTGGTAACAGCACGCTGATGTCTTCTTTCACTAGTGACAAATCTCTGAGCACCGTTGAGTCTCACCTACATAGATGCCAGCAAATCGTTTCCCTGAACGAAGATCTCAAAAAAATAAATGAATGGGGTCAACGGAATCTAGTGTAATTCAATGCCTCGAAGAATCAAACCCCAACTCTTTCTAGAAAAACTCAGTTCGTGACTTCTTACTTGATGATGGAGAACTAGGTGCTTCAGCTTAGTTATTCCATGCATCTTCTTAGCGTGACTATCAACTTTTCGGTCTGGTGGGAGGAACATGCGACCGACATTGCAAAGTTTAGTGTAAATAAGTTGAGATATTTATTCAAGGCTAGGAAATATTTCAATGCAGATCAGATTCTTCTACTTTATAAAGCCCAGATGACAACAGGTCGTAAATACTGCTCCCATATTTGGAGCTTAGTATTCAAGCATTCATTAGAACTTTTGAATTCCATCCAGAAAAGAGCAGTACTATTGCTTGACTGTCCAAATATAACAGCCCATTTGCGGTCGTTGGAACATAGAAGGAGAGTTGCTGACTTGTGCTTGTTCTATCCATTATTATTATTTTATAGTGAGCGGCCGACTGTTTACCCTACCACGACGTCCGCACGTACCATTGTGGTTCACCCCTAATTTATATTTCTCCGACGAGTTCCAGTTTTTGGATAAAATCGATCATCTTGTTCGGGGTAATTTTTTCAGTCCACAGTAGCCTATAAAAACCTTACTAAAGATCTCGAATCTAATGCGACTGGGCACTCTAAGACGATGTGCATGGCTGTTTCAGTATCCTCAAGACACAGCCTGCATTCATCGTCTTCAGCCAGACCGATTTTGTGCAAATGTGCTTTTAGCCTGCAGTAACCTGTCATGATCCTGACAAGTATTCTGAGTTTGGCCCTATCCAGACCTAGCGCTAGATCCGCCATCTGGATGGTTCAGCCTGAAAGACTCTAATCTTGAGTTCATTCCTTCTATTATCGTCCACTCAGCCGCGTCATGTGGCGTTCCCAGGAATGGTCCCGAGCCTACCAGAGGCAGCATGGCTCCAGCAAACGCCAGCTGATCTGCCTCTTCGTTACCCAAATAGTTTAAGTGACTCGGTATCCAAACAAGAGTGATTCTGTTTCACATACCGAGTCTGTTTAAAGCTGTGTGACAACTCCAGACTGTTTTCGATGTATAACAGCTGGATTCCAGAGTTTTTAGTACTGATTGACTATCTGCAAATATTTTGATTTTGCCGTGGTGGATTTGCCGTTTTATCAGCATATCTGCCGCGGTCTCAATGGCAAATAGTTCAGCCTGGAATATGGTTGCGTATTGATCGAGACTCAATGAGTTGTTGATTTTCGGTTTGCTCCCATAGACTCCCGCTCCCGTTCCGTTCGTCGTTCGCGAGCCGTCTGTGAACAAGCCAAGTCATCCTTATACCTTATTTAAGATCGGAAATATTGAGAAAAATGAGAGGAAATTTCAAATGTGAATAACTGCGAAACCACTGGACCGATTTATCCCATCCACAAACTCAACTGGGATATTTAGGTCTAAGCGTACCCTGAAAGTTTCACGAATCAATCTCTTTTCGTTCAAAAGTAATAGTGTTTAAGGTAGCGATTAACGCTGATCCACTCACAAAATTAAGTTTGTTTTGAAACTTCTCTCCAAACGATCCTCACTAAATGATTATTATTATTGTTCTTCTAAATGGAGAATTTCAGATCGATTGTATATGTGATTTAGAAAATGTTGAGAAGAATAAGAGAAATTTTCAAATATGAATAACTGCGAAATCGTTGGACCGATTGTGTCTATTAACGAACTCAACCGAGACATTCAAGACACGACCCCTACCTGAAAGTTTCAAGGCTCTAGCTCTTTCCGTTCGAAAGTTAGCGTGTTTATGGATGGACCGGCCGGCGGACAGAATTTCTTTTGACCTCGGATTCTTCATGAGTGAGTCCAATCTAGTCGTTTAAGAACACTTTTGGCTCAGAATTCGAAAATTATACCCAGTTGAATGATTCAGGATTTATCGAGAAGTGGTTCAGGGTTTAGCGGGACTTGACGGTTAGAACGGCCTCATTCTGAACCAGGATTATTTGCGAGACGTTTCTGGGGTTTGTGGGTCTCGATGATACGGCTTAGACCATTGGTGCTTGAAGCAAGGATCCATTGAAAGACTTCACAAGGGTTCGTGGGTATTGACCAACTGTACGGATTGACGGTGCTCGTACCAGGATTAATTGAAGCAGCATCGATTCTTGGGATTTTTCTGTTTCCTGAGTCTGCGTTCGGGTGGATGGAATTAAGAAGCCCCCTCGTCGTGTGAGGTGCGTTCCAATCAACTCGGGTACTGACACTGCAGAGCCAGTAGCGGTCGTATAGTGCTTCGCTGCTACCAGTCGTGGTGTAGGTTTTCAAGCTTAAACTAGAAGCGGCGTGGATTCAACTCTTCGGAGTGGTTCTCGCTTTGCGCAATGATAGGGCGTGCGTGCCCTTATCACACAACTTGATTTTGGGTAGATTTTTGAGTCACCTGGTCAAACCGCCACGCTCATATGCCAGTTACTTAACCTGGTAGAATTTACGATTTACCATTACACACAGTTGGGTGAAACAATAGCACGCTGTTATCTGGAATAAGCGAGCGAAAAGTCTCAACTTTGAAAACACCTTGTATTCATATCGGTAAAATGAGAACTGGATTATCCGTACGCTTTAACATACAAAATTTGGTGTAAATTAAGCGTAGAGTAGTGTAACACGATACCATCCTGTTTTATGGGATCGATTTCCACGAACCTGAGGTTTTCTAGACTGCATTTCAACATGCGCTTTGCGTGAAGGTTCGTTGGCCTTTCTACGATACACCCCAAGTTACCCCATTTGTATCGTAGTTTCTGATTGTTTTTTTGCGTGTACTATTCGTCAAATTAGCCTGATATTCATCATAAATTTAGTTTCTCTTAGGTCAGTTACTCACCGCAATAATTCTTTCCTGTCTGGCAATTCATGACATTTTCAGCTTGGAAGTTTCAGCGGTAGTTAGACGATAATACTTCGTTTTAATTTGGAACGGTATCCGCTTTCGTGTTCATGGTTATGGGTTCAATTTTATTTTATCGTAGAAGAACAATGATGAACCATATTTCATTCGTTACTGCCACTGACACGTACGCTTTTCTGTGCGACATTCATGAAGGAGTCGTTTCGAAGAAAATTAAATTGCTTCTAACAACGTTTATATCGGGTGTTCCATCTCTCATATAACTGCTGTTCTAAATTCGGAAAAAATCGCGCGTATTTGACATAAGGGTCCATAAATTACCGGTAATTTAATTTCACATAATATACTATACACCTAACAAAAAATGCGGTGTTGTCGCCGAATGGGTGCATAACAAGTTTCGACTTGACCACTTTACTAATTTTCACAGTATTACAAAAATTAAATCATTAAATTATTTATGACCTTGATTTCTCGCATATCACTTGGTAAAACATTTTTATTTTAAATAAAAACAATTTGGCTTAAGTTTCACTGTTTAGTTCATGTCTGCTGACATATATGTTTCAGGTTTTTAGTCCATTTTCAAAACTGAAGAGAACAGAACTTAAAATCCTATTTATAACAGTAGAGTAGATAATTCTGAAAAGTGTTGGTTGGGTCTTAATCTTTTACATATAAGAGCAATGGTGATAAATTGAATTCAAGTTGTTCATTTCTAATTTGTAGCTTCTTTTCATGTGCTAGACAAATTTCCAAACTTTCTAAACGGTCCATTCTTCTGCCTTTATTACCTTTGTGTAAGATCTCAGTTCCACTGAAACCTATGAAATGGTTGTTACTTATACAATGTTCCGAAAAACCAAATGTTATTTTATTGTGCAATATACATTTTTTGTGTTCTTCTTCCCTCATTTTTATAGATCGTCCTGCCTGACCTATGTAAAATGCAAGGCATTCATTACAATATAAATGGTATATACCGCATTTTTCACACGTTTCACGACAGTTTTTGCTATTGACTAAGAGTGAACCTAAGTTTTTCTTATTTGTACAAATAAGATTACTATTATTCTGTTTTAGTCTATTGCGAATTTTAATACTTATTTGTGGTATGAAATTTATCGTATAGAATTTTTCTTTTTCTTTGTCCTGAAGAATAGGGTAAAGAGAAGCTAGAGCTTTTTCATGCTGTTTTTCAAAAATTAATTTATCGATTACGTTCGTATTGTTACCATTGTTCGACGCTAACGACTTCAAGACTTCAATTTCTTTGTTAAAGTTTTCTATTAGGTGAGGGGTTGATAGTAATCTATGTACAAAAGGGTGAAAAGGAGACATTTTTATTTTATGAGGGTGGGAACTGTTATGGTGTATTAATGAATCTGTGTACGTGGATTTTCTAAATATGTCAAATTCAAAGGAATTAAAATTTCTTGTGATCTGAATATCTGAAAAATTTATTTATTTTAATGAATTTTCGATTTCAATAGTGAATTTGAATTCACTATTGAATTTAAAAATAAATTTAATAAATTCAAAAACATTTCTAATTGGCTGATAGAACTTAACCAAAAGCAAAATACATCGTCAACATATCTTGTTTGTACAAATAAGAAAAACATAGGTTCACTCTTAGTCAATAACAAACAAAGACTCTCGTGAAACGTGTGCAAAGAGCGATATATACAAAGTATGCTGTAATGAATGACCTGCATTTAATATAGGTCAGATAGGATGGTCTATAAACATAAGGGTAGAAGAACACAAAAAGTATATTGCACAATGAAATAACATCTGTTTTTTCGGAACATTGTATAAATAACAACCATTTCATAGATTTCAGTAAAAGTGAGATCTTACACAAAGGTGATAAAAGCAGAAGAATGGACCTTTTAGAAAGTTTGGAAATTTGTTTAGCATATGGAAGGAAGCTACCAATCACAAATGAACAACTTGAATTTAATTTAACACCATTTCTCTTATCTGTAAAAGATTAAGACTGAATCAGCATCTGATTTTCACACTCTTCAAAATTCTACCTGTTGTCTACCCTACTATTATAAATTGAAAATATTGAAAATATATATAACATATGGAGTGATCTATTTTACTTGTTTGTAATAAGATAGTTATTAAGTAAAGTGAATCGAAAAGTAATTTCAACAGTGAATCCAGTAAAAGTGAGCTCAGTGAATGTGAGCAACGCTGAAAAAGCTCAAAGAAATACTACTCCACGAACAAGATAGTGTTTTCACCGCAATACTACACTGCAACAATTCCTTAACTTTTGGGTAAAACAATCCTAAAATTGTGAATTTGTAATATATGTATTGAGGCTGTGAATAAACTAATCGAGCCGGATATACATTCCACATCTGATCACACCCGCAGGATATTACATTCCACACCTAATCCATAACAGCCGGATCTTTTCACAAGCGTTTCTTCGAAATCTCAAGAAAGCAAATCAGGAAAAACAAGCCCTTGGAAATACAGCAGTCCAAATTGCCGACATACATTCTGTCAAGAAAGTACCGGGAATTATCGATTTAAATCTGGCGGGGCAATGAGGCAGATGAAAATTTTTTTTCCTAGGTTCGTACCACTGTCCTTAATTACTATGCTAAGCTTGAGCGGGATCTTTCAACTAGTGTGTTTGCAACAGCTGATTAAGTCAGTCGATGTCAGAGTGCGTGCCGATTTTTACTATGGGTAATTACGTTGAGCGAAGAATTTGTTTAAAGTTTTATGTTGCAAATGAATTTTCGTATGACGATGCATTGAAAATGTTGCAAAAGGCCTTTGGTGATAATGCTCTATCGAAAACTCGTGCATATCAGTGGTACAGAGCCTTCAAGGACGGTCGTGAAGTGGTCGCCCATCGACGGCTTCGATCGAAGATAACGTCGATAAAATTAAGGAAAGGGTGTTGGAAAACCGTCGTACCAGCTTGAGAGAGATAGCACATGATCTTAAGATATCCCACGAGTCCGCACGTACGATTTTGATTGATATTTTGGGCATGAGAAAGGTGGCCGCACGACTCGTACCGAAAGACCTGAATTTTCTTCAAAAACGTCATCGCGAACAGGTTGCTTCAGACATGCTGGATCGATGTAATTCCGATTCTACATTCATGGAACGCATTATAACTGGTGATGAGACCTGGGTCTACGAGTACGATATGCAAACAAGTCAGCAATCATCGGAATGGGTGGCAAAAAATGAGCCGAAACCGAAAAAACCACGCCAAAGCTGCTCGAAAATGAAGGTGATGCTCATTGTTTTCTTCGATATCCGTGACGTGGTGCTCTACGAATTCGTTCCAGAGGGTCAGACGGTAAACGAGGAGTATTACCTAGGCGTTATGAAACGTTTGCGTGAGCGTATCCGTACGAAGCGGCCAAATTTGTGGGCGAACAACTCATGGATTTTGCATGACGATAACGCGCCTTCTCACCGAGCTACGATTGTGACTGACTTTCTCGCCAAAAACTCAACAAACGTGCTTCAGAAACCACCGTATTCGCCGGATTTGGCTCCCTGCGACTTTTTCCTCTTCCCAAACCAAAATTGCCCCTTCGTGGCACCCGTTTTGGGTCGATTGAAGCCATAAAACAAAATTCGGCGCGAGAGCTAAAGTCCATCCCGGAAAGCGCCTATAAAAAATGTTTCGATAATTGGAAGTGCCGTTGGCATAGATGTATTGGAGCAAATGGAGCCTATTTTGAAGGCGACCCAATAAATGTTGACGATTAAATGTGAAAATGTTGTTTTAATTGAAATTTCCCGGTACTTTCTTGACAGAGTAGTATATCTCCAGTGCATTCCGTGACGAATAAATTGATAAGAAATATACAGGTATTTGTTGTTTCGAAAATATCTCTGCATATTTCAAAACTCTGTATTATTATCGATTATAATATTTTAGTTATTAAGCTCTACTGACAGTTCATCTCTATATCTCATAATAAAGATATATTATTCACTTATTTTCTTAAATACAATTGCTGAATTTATAGCAGGCTTTATATATATTAACTCATTTACTTCACAACGTTGTTTCAGAAATCATTACTCATTAATATTATTTTAATTCAACCTCATCTTTCATTTTCATTTCATCACTAAAAAATTGCTATTTGTATCTATAATCTCACAATGGAAGGTTTCGTAGTTGAAAAAAACAACGCCAAATCCATACTCACTCAAGCAACTTCATGGCCAGATATAAATTTAGAAACTTGTTCAGATAAAATCCTATTAACACAAAAAATTACTCGCTGAGACATACGAAAAGTATGAAAGCGTCCATTTTAAAATGGAAAATAATATGGAAGAACAAGGATTTGAAATTGATTCTAAAAGAAAAGAACATGACAAATTTTTTTATTTTCATCTAGATTATCTATCCTTTATTGAAACGAAAATACATTCACTTATACGCGAACGCTCAATGTCAAAATTTAACATAACTGGTATCAAAATATTTGAAAATCACAACACGAAATACTCTTCTACGAGTAATATAATGTTTTCACCGCAATAATACTTCAAACTACACAGAAACAATTACCTCGACTGGGTAAAACAATCCCAAGATTGTACATTTGTAGCATATGTATTTAGGCTACAAATAAACTAGTTAAAGCCTAATATATCCCTTCCTTGCACCCCATTTTGAAGTATGCCTATCCTGGAATTTGCTTACTAATTGATTCACGTTAATCCATTACTAGGAAGAATTCATAAAGGTATCTTTACATACCAAACAATTCTTTCAATTATATAATGCAACGATCGTTTCGCAAGCAAAGTAGCATCGTCAGGTGGATGGTATATCTTACATTTTTAAATAACTAAATTTATTTTCGAAATCAGTTTCTATTTATATTGGAGTAGGTACCAAATTCTATTGAGGACTAAAACCCAACAGAAAAAGGGAATCTCTGGAAATTTCAGTTTATCTGGAAGTATTCAACAGTGGAGAGTTATTTAGATCTAATTGTTTGTTGAGTATTATTCCGATTTTGTTGTATTTATTTATCATTTGTGACTCTTAACAGGTTTAAGGCATAACTTCTACTATATGTAAAATTTCAAAATAATGGTTGAAAATATGTTCCGTTTCTAACGAATGGTTCGAATACTTTTATTATTGAGGAAACTGTCTTTGCTGGCAAGAAATCGATCCAGGTGATTTTTGACCTCTTCATTGGAAGTAAAGGTTTTACCGTGCAAAAAAATTTCGTAATGATCAGAATAAATAATAATCCGACAGATGTGGAGAATATGGTGGGTGTGACAGTGTATTCCATTCAAGTTGTAAAACTCTTGGGAGTGACCAACCTTGTATGATGTCTCCCATTATCTTGTTGAAACATATACCTTTTCTGTTGAAGTGCATCGTTCAGTTTTTCAGCTGATGGCAGTACACTTCCGAATTAATTGTTGTGTTATCCGGTAAAAGCTAAAAAAAAAACGATTCCTTTAAAATCCCACCAAACAGACAGCATCACTTATTTTTTATGGATATTGGCTTTCGAAATGCTTTGAGCTGGTAGATATTTTTTGCTTCATGATCTCTTGCGTTTGAAATTGTTATATACAACCCTTTTTTCGTCCCCAGTAATGATGCGCTTCAAAAGTGGTTCATTTTCGTGACGTTTCAAAGGCGAATCACAGACGTCAACGCGAGGACACAAATTTCTCTTCGTGAGAACATAGGGAACCCATATATCGAGCTTCGAGGTTAAACTCAGGCCTTCCAAGTGGCCATAAAGAGTTGAATTCGATAAATTTAACCTCTCACCGATCGCACGTGTTATTATTCGCCGATTTGCATCAACTTATTCCTTTATCGTGTTTTTATCAACTTCAACCGGCCGTCCGGAACGAGGTGCATCGTCGACGTCAAAATTGCCGGACTGAAATTTTGATTTTGCATACTAGTGCTGTCACTGGCGTACTGTCAACACATCTTCTCCATACACATCGGTTAATTTCTTTCTGACATGAACAGCATTTTTTCCTTTTCTATAGTAAAAATTTAAAATATGATGAAAATGCTGCTACATTTAATACATATAATGATTATGCGGCTTTAGTGTGAAGTTGGGGTTGTTCGAAAAATTACAATTGAATCCTCTGTCGGAAAAGAACGAAATTACTTTCCGAACAACCTTGTAAAATTTGTGAAAGTCAGAATAACCTGAATTAATATGGATTTTCATCAAGTAGAGACTGATTCATTCAAATAGTTAAATTGAATAAATGTTATTCTAATTAAATTTTAAAATTCCTAGGAAATTTTCTAAAATTTTAATTTGAAGAGTGGTGTAACAGAATAAGTCTACTTGATATTTAAGATATATCTTAGGTGAGTGAAAAAATAAGTGCGCTTTGAAACAATCCTAAATATGAATAACATTGAAATTCATTCTGAATGATGAAAAATGCAACTGCAATTCAAAAATGAATCAATCACAACATTGAGAGACATATCATCTCATGACAGTGAGCAATATAACCCTCCTACATTGGGGGTAATAAACAATAGCAAACACCATAAAGAGAAAACATGTGACGGCTTGGAGTGAAGATCTCAAAGTAGATAACGATGAATTATGTGCCTCACAGACCAACTGAAATGTATTTTAAAAGAATTATGTGGTGGAATTATTAAAGTTGAAAGTTCCCCGTTATTATTCTCTACATTTCCAGCCCTATTATGGCGAACGAATATGAATAGACGCCAAGGAATATTTCTGGAAGTGTTCCTTTCAGAAACTCGATAGAAGGAAATTCGAAGTAGATGGGAACGTATTGGTCGGGAAGAAATATCTATCAATTATTGCTAGGAGTATCCTGTGCCAAAACACCATTTAGAGAGCCTGTTCAACTCCCGGAAACTTTTAGTTCATTGGTTTCAGGAGACGTTAAATATATATTCGAATCCATAACGAGGAATGTTCGACTCAGGTAAACTAAGAAAATATTTACACAAATTCCAGCAACTTTTTATATTGAGTTGATGGAGGATGTAAGTTCTACTTGAAGAATCTTTTTTGTTGTCACTGTCCAAACATCCTCGTACCTTCTGAAATCATAAGCCTCTTCATGATTCTGATGTCATTCCTTTGAATCATCCATTTATTATAAAATAAAATTTTAAATTAGTTTTGAAATAAGTTTTTAGAAATAACTCTATTACTGGTGAAAGAACTCAAATGTATACATATTTTTGTGACTGCAGTTTCGAAATACACTGGCGAGCAGAAAAAACGAGTCACTTGATCATTACTGTTCAAGTATTTTTCTTAGTTAAAGTTTTTAATGGAATTTCTGAAATGGTAGGAAAAAGAGTATGGTCTAAAGAAAAAAGAAACTTTATTCGATTTGTATAAACATAATTAGCTTTTTTTGAAAAAATCGAAAACTTCGAAATTGAAAACAGTATCGTAACTGTGAAAATTTCAGTATCAGTAAGACGGGTGACCTGCCCTAGCTCTGATTACAGCTTTTAAACATCTTCGCATGCTCCTGATGAGCCTTCAAATATTCTCTTGTGAAATATTCTCCCATTCATGACGAAGGGCTTCTCGGAGCCCTCGTAAATTATTGAGCGATAGAACCATAGTTCTGACTCACCTTCCCAGTTAATCCCATAGATGTTTGATGGGATTCAAGTCAGAACTTCGTCAGGCCAGTTGAACCTTACAATTACAACCTCATTCAAGTAGGCTATCACTATTCGAGCAGTATCCCAGAAAAGGTATATAAGGTACAACATGGTCAATAAGAATTTCTTCTATGTACCTTACTGCTGTTTAAGATCCATTTATAAAAACCAAATCTGTGCGGCTCTCTAAAGGCACATCTTTCCAGACCATAATAGATCCTCCACCGAATGGAGCTCGCATCGGCGCATCTTTCTCTTGGACATCTATAAACGCGTCTACGACCATCAACTCCTTATGGTGAATATGGATTCATCAGAAAAAAGTACGTGGGCCCACTGAGCTTCTAACCAGTTTAAGTGATCTCGTGCAAATTGAAGACGCGTAATTCGATGCTTTCTGATTCTGATTCTGGACTTGTCGCAGGTCTGTATGGTTGTAAATTCGATTTTGAGAGACGTCATCTCACGGTCCATTCACTTAGGTTCAGCTGACGTACCTTCACTTGTAGAAACCATGAATCTGTTATCCCTCAATGATCGTCTTCTTTCAGATTCAGGTCTTCTGGTCAACCTGCCTGCCTCCTGATGCCTTGTCTCAATATTCTTTGGATTGTAGATAGGGTAACATTCATTCTTCTAGCAACAGATCTCTGGCTCAGCCCATGTTCAATAAGTGCCTCTATTCTCGCACAATCTTGAATAGGTAAACTCATTTCACGAAATTGTTTCTATCAAAGGGTAATTGATTTTTTTTATTGATGATTTATTCAGACGGTATAAGTATAAGAAAAACGTTTAATTATCCATAAGATGTCACCTAAGCAAGGCTTGTATTATGAACATCCCAGGATACACAAATATTACCCTGAAACCTGAAAAATTACAACAAAACAAGCTTTGAAGTAATACAAATGAAAGAGTTACGGAGGATAATATAAATGAAAAAGTACAGAGAATACAATTGAGGAGGCAAGGGAATTCAGTCAAATAGTGTTTTGAATGCATCGTAATTATCGCCGATGTATTTTTTTATTCCTTTTTGCATACCTTTTCTACTCTGCATGGTCTTCAGATATAAAGGGAGTTTATTCACTAATTTCAGTCCAAAGTAGGATACAAACTGCTGTGTTTCACTTTTTGTAAACAGAGGAATTGTGATAGAGAGGTTACTTATAGTTCTTGTGTTATATGCGTGAGTATTATACATTCGGTCAAGAAAGTAACGGGAATTATCGATTTAAATCTGGCGGGACAATGAGGCAGGTAAAAAAGTTTTTTCCTAGCTTGGTACCACTGTCCTTAATTACTATTCCAAGCTTGAGCGGGATCTGTCAACTAGTGTGTTCGCAACAGCTGATTAAGTCAGTCGATGTCAGAGTGCGTGCCGATTTTTACTATGGGTGATTACGTTGAGCAATGAATTTGCTTAAAGTTTTGTGTTGCAAATGAATTTTCGTGTGCCGATGCATTGAAAATGTTGCAAAAGGCCTTTGGTGATAATGCTCTATCGAAAACTCGTGCATATCAGTGGTACAGAGCCTTCAAGGACGGTCGTGAAGTGGTCGCCCATCGACGGCTTCGATCGAAGATAACGTCGATAAAATTAAGGAAAGGGTGCTGGAAAACCGTCGTACCAGCTTGAGAGAGATAGCACATGATCTTAAGATATCCCACGAGTCCGCACGTACGATTTTGATTGATATTTTGGGCATGAGAAAGGTGGCCGCACGACTCGTACCGAAAGACCTGAATTTTCTTCAAAAACGTCATCGCGAACAGGTTGCTTCAGACATGCTGGATCGCTGTAATTCCGATTCTACATTCATGGAACGCATTATAACTGGTGATGAGACCTGGGTCTACGAGTACGATATGCAAACAAGCCGGCAATCATAGGAATGGGTGGCAAAAAATGAGCCGAAACCGAAAAAACCACGCCAAAGCCGCTCGAAAATGAAGGTGATGCTCATTGTTTTCTTCGATATCCGTGGCGTGGTGCACTACGAATTCGTTCCAGAGGGTCAGATGGTAAACAAGGAGTATTACCTAGGCGTTATGAAACGTTTGCGTGAGCGTATCCGTAAGAAGCGGCCAAATTTGTGGGCAAACAACTCATGGATTTTGCATGACGATTACGCGCCTTCTCACCGAGCTACGATTGTGACTGACTTTCTCGCCAAAAACTCAACAAACGTGCTTCAGCAACCACCGTATTCGCCGGATTTGGCTCCCTGCGACTTTTTCCTCTTCCCAAAACTAAAATTGCCCCTTCGTGGCACCCGTTTTGAGTCGATTGAAGCCATAAAACAAAATTCGGCGCGAGAGCTAAAGTCCATCCCGGAAAGCGCCTATAAAAAATGTTTCGATAATTGGAAGTGCCGTTGGCATAGATGTATTGGAGCAAATGGAGCCTATTTTGAAGGCGACCCAATAAATTTTGACGATTAAATGAAAAATGTTGTTTTAATTGAAAATTCCCGGTACTTTCTTGACAGAGTAGTATACTGTCGGAGAACACAGTGTCCAAATCAGGCCGTAAGAGTAGTTATTCGACTAAACTTCGCTCCAGCTGCTTTTCTTGATAGTTGAAATTGTATTGTATTGGTTTTTATTTCTTTAGTCAATACAGTCACATTATTATACACATACAGTTTCCTCACGTCAGACAAGCCTGTTTCCAAATATAGAAAGTTGGTCGGACCCCTACAATTCTTCTTGAACAGAATTCTTATCAAAGCATTCTGAGTGACCTGAACAACATGCAAGATAGTCTTACCCAAACCACAATACATTATCTTATTATTGATTCAGCCAAGGCATCACAGATCATAAGTCGTAGTTTTGTATCAACAATGTTTTTAAGTTGGTAAAATGTTTAAATTAATTTTCTCAATCAAAATTCCTCCTAAGAATCGTGTACAAAGTTATGGCTGCATCATCTGCGTATGAAGTGACAGAACTTGATGTGTCTTCCAGGTATGCAATATCGTTTATATATATATATTAAGGTGGGCCAAAAATAATTTTTAATTTTTTTTTTCTTAGCTACCATGAAAATCTCATCCGACATGAAAAAAAACAAGTTCTGGTAAGACCTGAGCTCTTAATATTAATATTAAGAGGTGCCTCATCGATATTTTCGATTTCCCATTTAAATAACACAGGAAATTTTGATTTTTTTGTTTGGATTTTTAATGTACACAAACAAATAATTGTTAAGCGAGAATCAACACTTATTTTTATAGGAAATTTACCGATCTACAAAAAAGGTCTGAAACATTTTTTGGCTGAGTCAACTCATTCAAAGTTATTCGTAGTTAAAGTCCAACAGAAAATTATAAAAAATGATTTCCACAATTTTTCATCTTATATTACAAATTAATGGCTAATAAATATAACAAATCATTGTTTTCGTAAAACTCATCGATTGTTTAGCGACGTAACCATAGTATTCTCACAAGATATCGATCATCGTTTAATAAAATCAATTTTTCAAATACTTAATCTAAACAAAAACTTTGAACTCTACTCTGTGTGAGTGATGACTTAGAAACATTAATCGTTGCCTGAAAAAATAATGTGTCCTATTTGCTCTTGACTCTCGGGAAATGTAAATTAATAAGAGCCATTTTTCAGTAATTTTTCAATTGCAATACAACTTTTTATTTTATATCCCTTACATTGTAAGGGATTAAGTATTTAAAAAATTGATTTTATTAAACGATGATCGATATTTTGTGAGAATACTATGGTTACGTCGCTAAACAATCGATGAGTTTTACGAAAAAAATGATTTGTTATATTTATTAGCCATTAATTTGTAATATAAGATGAAAAATTGTGGAAATCATTTTTTATAATTTTCTGTTGGACTTTAACTACGAATAACTTTGAATGAGTTGACTCAGCCAAAAAATGTTTCAGACCTTTTTTGTAGATCGGTAAATTTCCTATAAAAATAAGTGTTGATTCTCGCTTAACAATTATTTGTTTGTGTACATTAAAAATCTAAACAAAAAAATCAAAATTTCCTGTGTTATTTAAATGGGAAATCGAAAATATCGATGAGGCACCTCTTAATATTAATATTAAGAGCTCAGGTCTTACCAGAACTTGTTTTTTTTCATGTCGGATGAGATTTTCATGGTAGCTAAGAAAAAAAAAATTAAAAATTATTTTTGGCCCACCTTAATATATATATATATATATATATATATATATATATGGTGAAATTTTTTTTTCCTAGGTTGGTACCACTGTCCTTAATTACTATGCCAAGCTTGAGCAGGATCTGTCAACTAGTGTTTTTGCAACAGCTGATTAAGTCAGTCGATGTCAGAGTGCGTGCCGATTTTTACTATGGGTGATTACGTTGAGCAAAGAATTTGTTTAAAGTTTTGTGTTGCAAATGAGTTTTCGTGTGCCGATGCATTGAAAATGTTGCAAAAGGCCTTTGGTGATAATGCTCTATCGAAAACTCGTGCATATCAGTGGTAGAGAGCCTTCAAGGACGGTCGTGAAGTGGTCGCCCATCGACTGCTTCGATCGAAGATAACGTCGATAAAATTAAGGAAAGGGTGCTGGAAAACCGTCGTACCAGCTTGAGAGAGATAGCACATGATCTTAAGATATCCCACGAGTCCGCACGTACGATTTTGATTGATATTTTGGGCATGAGAAAGGTGGCCGCACGACTCGTACCGAAAGACCTGAATTTTCTTCAAAAACGTCATCGCGAACAGGTTGCTTCAGACATGCTGGATCGCTGTAATTCCGATTCTACATTCATGGAACGCATTGTAACTGGTGATGAGACCTGGGTCTACGAGTACGATATGCAAACAAGCCAGCAATCATCGGAATGGGTGGCAAAAAATGAGCCGAAACCGAAAAAACCACGCCAAAGCCGCTCGAAAATGAAGGTGATGCTCATTGTTTTCTTCGATATCCGTGGCGTGGTGCACTACGAATTCGTTCTAGAAGGTCAGACGGTAAACAAGGAGTATTACCTAGGCGTTATGAAACGTTTGCGTGAGCGTATCCGTAAGAAGCGGCCAAATTTGTGGGCGAACAACTCATGGATTTTGCATGACGATAACGCGCCTTCTCACCGAGCTACGATTGTGACTGACTTTCTCGCCAAAAACTCAACAAACGTGCTTCAGCAACCACCGTATTCACCGGATTTGGCTCCCTGCGACTTTTTCCTCTTCCCAAAACTAAAATTGCCCCTTCGTGGCACCCGTTTTGAGTCGATTGAAGCCATAAAACAAAATTCGGCGCGAGAGCTAAAGTCCATCCCGGAAAGCGCCTATAAAAAATGTTTCGATAATTGGAAGTGCCGTTGGCATAGATGTATTGGAGCAAATGGAGCCTATTTTGAAGGCGACCCAATAAATTTTGACTATTAAATGTAAAAATGTTGTTTTAATTGAAAATTCCCAGTACTTTCTTGACAGAGTAGTATACAACAACACAGGACCCAAAACGGTTCCATGAGGTACTCCAGTCGTAACTGGTAATGGATCAGTGACAATATTATTGACTTTTACTTGTTGCATACGTTCCGAAAGATAGTCTTTAATAATACTGAGCGAGGCTCCTCTCATTCCAATTTCATAAAGGCGGTCGTATAATATAATATATCACGGTTGACTGTATCGAATTCCTTGGCCAAATCAATGAACACCGTAAGACATTTCTTATCTGCATTCAAATTATTCAAGACAGTAGCTATGAGGTGAAAAATTGCTCCTTCGGTACTTTTATTTTCCCGAAAGCCAAACTGGTTATCCGACAGCATTTTATGTTTTCCCAAATATTCAAATATTCTTGTTTTGAGCGCCTTTTCAAATATTTTGGACAAATTATTGGTAAAAGTAATTGGTCGGTATTTCGTAGATACATTTTTATCTCCTGATTTAAAAACTGGAATTGTTACCGATTCATTCCACCGTACTGGAATGGAACAAACACAAAAACACTGATTTATGATATGACAAAGTGGATCTATATAATACTGATTTATTAGATTTGTTAGTGTTTTGTTTTTCTTACATTTTTCAATCATTCTTTAATTCTATTGAAAAAAATTTTATAGGCAAAATCTGGGTCTTTTGAACTTAACACAATATCCCATTTTTTTAATTAGTTTTTCAATTTTTTTGTCGTCTACTAAAGTTATTAGATTACCATTATTGTTTTCAGTTTTATTTTGATCTATAGTATCTTTGATTTCAGTAGCTAACAAAAAAGTATAGTGAAAAGTTATGTTTGTCTGTATGACAAACGATTCAAAATTAAATAACTCACGCAGCAATCCTTTAACCACCTTTATGTATACATATCAATTATACTGGAGGTAGATTCTGTTTCTCTTGTTGACGTGTTGATATATGGGGAAGTCCAAGTTCGGCCATTTTACACATGTACTTATTTACAAGTCCCTCAGACGCGTTTCAGACATTTATATTAGTAATATAAATATTTTAAAAAGGTTTTAAAAAATTTTAAAAAATTAGCCTTCTACATATTTAATTCCAAAAGATTATATTCAATGATTATAACTTCTGAAAATAAATTAAAATAATGTCGTATAAGTACCACTTACATCATGACATAAAATAAACATTCATGAATGTTTATTTTGTCTATTCAAAATGTTTAATTTATAGGATTTTGGTTAATAATTTTTATTTATTGGATTTTGTTATACCATTCGGATGTCTTATAATGAATGTTTATTTTATGTCATGATATAAGTGGTACTTATACGACATTATTTTAATTTATTTTCAGAAGTTATAATCATTGAATATAATCTTTTGGAATTAAATATGTAGAAGGCTAATTTTTTAAAATTTTTTAAAAATTTTTTAAAATATTTATATTATTTTATATACCTTCTATCAAGAATTGACCTCTATTTATGTTATTTTATTCATAATATATAATTATTTGGTTTCCTCATCATTCTTTATACAGATAGTCCTTGTGCTATAGCAGAGGCCGTTAAATTTGTCTTTCAATCTTCTAGATCAGGTTAAACCACAAAGATATTTCTGTGTGTAGTGAATACCTATTTAAAGGTCTCATTTAAGTAGAACTTTTTCTGGAGAGTGAAAGGTGAGTTGAATATATATTATTAATTGATGTTATATTTATTGAATATGAATATTTGAATACTGATGAGCAAAGTCGATTTTAAAACTTGTTTTTCGGTAATGTTTTGCATATCTTGAGTTTTTATATAAAGTACCTTGGTTAGATATCCAATAATATTGAATAGTCTAAGTAAGATAGTTTTGTGATGAAATTCTTAAGATTATGTTGGATATTCTTGAAAGATATTGGTTTTCATAAGATTGATAAGCAGAAACAAAATTTTGTCTATTCAAAATGTTTAATTTATAGGATTTTGGTTAATAATTTTTATTTATTGGATTTTGTTATACCATTCGGATGTCTTATAATGAATGTTTATTTTATGTCATGATATAAGTGGTACTTATACGACATTATTTTAATTTATTTTCAGAAGTTATAATCATTGAATATAATCTTTTGGAATTAAATATGTAGAAGGCTAATTTTTTAAAATTTTTTAAAAATTTTTTAAAATATTTATATTATTTTATATACCTTCTATCAAGAATTGACCTCTATTTATGTTATTTATATTAGTGTTGCCTACAAACATTATGATATTTTTCCCTGCATTTTTTCCAATAAATACGTCTGAATCATCAATATACTGATCTGCATTAGCTGATGGAAATCTATAGGTAGCATAAATAGAAAGTGTAAACATTCCGAGCTTGCATGAAATTTTAAATAAATTAACTTCGATAATTTTTCGATACCAGTAATACTATCGATGTATTCTTTTACGCAGGCGACTACTCCATTAATCTTATTATAATATGATTCATTGTTATGGGTGAGAAGAGCCAGGCAGTTAAGGTCAAGGATACCCTGTGTGATTATCGAACAGTTGAGTATGGGGTGCCTCAGGAAACTGTCTTGGGTACAATCCTCTTCAACATATATTTGAATGATCTGTTTTCGTTAGATGTGGGTGGGGAAATACTTGGATTTACGGACGATACGGTGGTGGTGTATAAGGCGGAATCATGGGTCCCTCTACAAGAAAAAGTTGAACAAAACTTCAAAGTTGTGACTAAATGGTTCGAGAGTAGGTTGCTGAGGATTAATGAGGACAAAATTAGCTATGTCGCTTTCACTTCATATTCAAGTAATTTGTCTGGGTTCGGTTCACTCACGATAGATGATGAGGACGTCAGCTTCTCCATTTCGCAAAGGAATAAGGTGAAATATCTTGGTGTATATTTAGATTCACATCTAAAATGGGATGTACATGTCGACTTCTTGGTAAAGTAGCTTCCTAACACATGTGTTGGTTTGTGAAAAATACTAAAATCATGTAAATTATTTAGTCTTGTTATAGTGAGGTCAAGAAAATGAATTGAATTCAGAAAACTTTTTGAAAGAATTAAATATCATTAATCAAATAGCGTCAAACAACGGATACAATCCCTTTCTTATAGACAAAATGGTATCCAATAAACAAAAGAAAATGGCATTTAATCTCGTGTACCCAATCATAAAAGAGGACAATACACAGAAATATTTTTCGTTATCTTATGTCAATGGATTATCTGAAAATATTGCTGAATATTTCAAAAGTTGTTTCAATTATAACGCGGCTTTTAAGACAATTAATAACCTTAGTACCTACATAAAAATAATAAAGATCGAACAAATAAAGAAAATGAATCCGGAGTCTACAAGTTGACTTGCAAAGATTGCCCTTTAGTTTACATTGGCCAGACTGGTAGATCATTCAAGAAACGTGTCCAAGAACACCAAAGGGGTTATATATCCAATTCTGTACGTTCGACATATGCTAATCATCTTAAGGAATTCAGGTATAATTTCAACAATAATTATGAAATTATCCACGTTGAAAGCAAAAGTTCTGGATTAACACTTTTAGAATTTCTTGAAATCAACAGGTATAATGCCCGTAAAATCCTTTTGAACGAACAAACAGATGTTGATAAGTCTCCATTACTGAATATCTTTCCTTAATGGCATTTTTAGCGGCAAACTCCAATAAACACATTGACTTTTTATGACTTGTGCTTCCATTATTTGGTCACGTACCTAAAAATGTATTTAAACTCGGTTACACTGAATACCAGTCAGACATTATAATGTAATATCTGAAGAAGTCACAACAAGGTGAAACAATTGTTGTAAATATTGAATTGTATCAGTCCTTACTTGGTGAAAATCCATATTAAATAATTTGAAATAAGGTTATTCCGATTTTCACAAATTTTTATTGTTAAACTCACAACAATTGTTTCGCTATCACAGTAGCATCATCAGGCAAGATCACATTTTGAATAACTAAGCTTGTTTCCGAAATCCATGGCTATTTATATTACAGTAAGTACAATAAATTTTTATTGAGCACTAAAACCCAAAAAAGGGTCCCTGCAAATTCCAGCTTATCTGAATATATTTAACAGAGGTGAGCTATTTAAATCTATTTGTTCGTTAAGTAATATTCCAATTTTATTATGTTTATTTATCTCTAGGGATTCTAACAGATTTAAGGCATAACTTTTGCTTTCTATATGTAGAATTTGAAAGTTATGGTTGAAACTATGTCCTGTTTCTAACAAATGGTTGGAATATGTAGAATTGCTTTTATTATTGATGAAACTCTTCAAATGTTCACACATCCTATGACGGAAACTTCTTCCAGTCTGACCTATGTAAACTTTAGGGCAATCACCGCAGGTTAACTTATAAACCCCAGATTTATCATCTTTATGTGTGTAGTCTTTATTATTTTTGATAAATTTACTCAAGTTTGAATTAGTTTTAAATGAAGTTCTCAAATTATATTTATTTTTGAGGTATGTAGCAATTTTCTCAGAAATACCTTTAGTGTATTTTAAGGAAATGTATTTAAAATTTTCTTTCATATTAGGAAACACCATATTTAAAGCTATTTTATTATTTTTGTTGATAGGCAAATTATTGATGAATAAAAATAATAAAATAGCTTTAAATATGGTGTTTCCTAATATGAAAGAAAATTTTAAATACATTTCCTTAAAATACACTAAAGGTATTTCTGAGAAAATTGCTACATACCTCAAAAATAAATATAATTTGAGAACTTCATTTAAAACTAATTCAAACTTGAGTAAATTCATCAAAAATAATAAAGACTACACACATAAAGATGATAAATCTGGGGTTTATAAGTTAACCTGCGGTGATTGCCCTAAAGTTTACATAGGTCAGACTGGAAGAAGTTTCCGTCATAGGATGTGTGAACATTTGAAGAGTTTCATCAATAATAAAAGCAATTCTACATATTCCAACCATTTGTTAGAAACAGGACATAGTTTCAACCATAACTTTCAAATTCTACATATAGAAAGCAAAAGTTATGCCTTAAATCTGTTAGAATCCCTAGAGATAAATAAACATAATAAAATTGGAATATTACTTAACGAACAAATAGATTTAAATAGCTCACCTCTGTTAAATATATTCAGATAGGCTGGAATTTGCAGGGACCCTTTTTTGGGTTTTAGTGCTCAATAAAAATTTATTGTACTTACTGTAATATAAATAGCCATGGATTTCGGAAACAAGCTTAGTTATTCAAAATGTGATCTTGCCTGATGATGCTACTGTGATAGCGAAACAATTGTTGTGAGTTTAACAATAAAAATTTGTGAAAATCAGAATAACCTTATTTCAAATTATACAATTGTTGTAGTACAAACATTTTTGTGGAATTAAATTACTGTCTCATATACATTTTTTTAATTAGAACTGTGTATATTTAATGCTCGTTTTTTATGAATTTGGTAAATTCAATCTGTCTCACTGAAATTGTCATCCTTCTGAATCAATTTCAAATGATATCTTGGAATTACTGCTATCAAGTTTTTCTTAAGGGTTTTCTTCTGATAGTCCCATGCAAAATTTTCCTTATCAAATATCTTACCGATGATGCAAATTCCTAAGTTGATTTGAATTCCTATCTAATTTCACGATTCAAACATAAGAAATGAAATCAAAAAATGATATTCAACATATTTGAATACATTCTACAAGTTGTTTCATTCAAATCAATTTTCGTGTCCTCATGAAATTATTTGGATGTATCGAACTTCAACAATGTTCTTTCCTCAAAAATTTACATATGAAATTCTACGAGATGTGTTCAATGTATTCTCGGTATAGGCATGAAAGAAAACTAAGAAAATTTTGGAAAAATTCTATTTTCCAATGTAGTCTCCTAGAACTTATTACTTAATACATTCGTTACATCAAGAAATAATCTTCTCTAAATCTTGCGAAAAATATTCTTTCGGCTTCTTCTCAAAATAGGTATTAATTGCTACCTTCAGTTCTTCATCGCCGGAAAATCGCTTTCCACGAAGATATTTTTCCACATTTATGAATAGGCAGCAGTCACTGGGGGCCAAGTCTGGACTCTACGGAGGATGAGTAATTTCTTCGAAGCCACATTCCCGCACAAAAGTTTTCGCCACACGTTTCTTGTGAACCGGCGCCTTGTCGTTAAGCAGCAACACCCCGGCTGTGATGTTTCTTCGCCTTATTCCTTTAATTGCTTCTCTTGAATTACTGAAAGTGGTTGCGTATGATGCTGCTGTAATGCTTTAACTATTATTTAGTGTATCCTATCAATAAATTACCTTCAAATCCCAAAAGACTGTAGCCATTATTTTTCCAGCGGATGGAGTGACGTTAAACTTCTTTGGGGGCTGTGCATCCTTTTCAGACCACTGCATGGTCTCTTGTTTACTCTCAGGGATGAACCCACGTCTCATCCCCAGTAACCAGCCGGTTGAAAATATTCGATGGGTCTTCTCCACAGAGCTCTAAAAACTCCTTAAAGCACTCGACTCGCACTTGCTTCTGAGGTACGGTGAGCATTCTAGTTACCCACTGACCGTTAAGAGGTAAAGATGGTCATTAAGGATGGCGTTTATGGTACTCACGGATAGGTTTGTCATCTCTGCTAACATTTTAATTTTTATTCTGGCATCTTCAATCTTTTGAATTAATTTGACCACTTTTGAACGCTGCACATCCGTATGCAGTTGAATTAACAACTCCGAGTTATGTTTATCAGAAATCCTTCTTTCACCGAACTGGAGAGATTGAGAAGACGCTTTCAGCTAATGTTCCTTCGATCTATAATTTTCAACAATTCAAGATGAGAGTCAACAAGACACCACTTCATGTTCGGAGAACCAACTGGGCGACAAAGGTTTCTTTTTTCTCCGGCGGTCAAACATGAAAAACAGCACACGCTTCTGTGATTTGTAGAATATCTGTGGATAACATGAAAATAAAATTCAGTGTTTTAATTTCGAACTTATTATCAAGTAGAAACGAGTACATGGAGTATGTGGGTTTTCATTAAAAATTTTCGTGAATGCGTTTCTAATATTGTTATCATGTTTGATTATCAAAAAATCGGCAACCACCTCGAATCACGTGTAAGTTTATATCATGATTATCTTATCATTTCTATAGTAATTTTTCGTGCCTGTAAAACCCATGTATAAATTAACGTGTATATGTTGTATAAAGTATCATAAAAAATTATGGTTTTTATAGATACAGGATTAATTTGATATCAATCTAATATATATTTTCAATACATAAAGTTTTTCAAATTTTTGATTTAAATTGAATATTAGAGCTTTCACGAAGATGTCTGAAATTCATAATTTTTATAACTATTTAAATGAGAGTGTAGCTGATTTTAGAGCTAATTCTCCCAGAAAAATCCTTGTAAGGATTACAGGAAAGATTTCACATTCACGTAGAGATTGCTGAGAAGAAGAATTCAGATGCTTCTGTGGTTTGTGAAATATCTGTTGACAACTTTAACATAAAAAAATCAGTGATCTTCATTTCAATGTCTTCATTAGGTAGAAACTCGTGCACAGTACGTGGGTTCTGGTCCAAAATTCCTGAATTGTTCGATTCGAATCTTGTTATTGTGTTCAATTCTAAATGTAATAGCTATTTGAAGATTGGTAACAACCATGAAATATATATACACCGTGATACAATGATTTTTTTGAATAGACTGATTCAAAATTAATCAAATACTTATTTTTAAAATTTTTTGAATATTATAATATTAACAAATATATTCTGTTAGCCTTCTACTTATTTAATTTCATGAAATTATATTAAATATCATAACTTCAAGAATTAAATTAATGTCATATAAGCACCGCTTATATCACATGACATATAAAATAAACATTCATTATGAGACATCTAAATGGGATAACAAAATCCAATAAATATAAATTGTTATCAAAAATCCTATAAATTATATATTTTGAGTAGACAAAATTCTGTTTCTGCTCATCCCTCTTATGAAAACAGACATCTTTCAAACATGTTTAACATAATCCTAAGAATTTCATCATAAAACTATCTTACTTGGAATATTCAATATTATTAAAAATCTAACTAAGTTACCTTTTAGAAAATCTCAAGGTTTGTAAAGACATTACTGAAAAACACGTTTTAAGAGACTTTGCTCGCCAGTACCCAATAACATTTAAAAATATAACATCAGTCAACAGAAAATATTTACTCACCTTAACAATCTAGCAAAACATCTTGGCAAATGAATACTGAACATTTAAATGGTGTCCCATGTGACCTTCAACAAATAGTTCTGTGGTTTACCATAGATCTCAACGATTGACCGGCAATTTAACGGCCTCTGTTATAGCACAAGGACACAAATGTTCAGCTTTCATTTGCCAAGATGTTTCTAAATTGTTAAGGTGAGTTAATATTTTTTGTTGATTGATGTTATATTTTTTAATGTGATTGTGTACTGACGAGCAAAGTCTCTCTTAAAACGTGTGTTTTTAGTTATGTTCTTACCTACCTTGAGATTTTCTGGAAAGTAACTTAGTTAGATATTCAATAATATTGAATATTCCAAGTAAAATAGTTTCATGATGAAATTCTTAGGATTATGTTTTTGAAAGATATCTGTTTTCATAAGAGGAATGAGCTGAAACAAAATTTTGTCTATTCAAAATGTATAATTTATAGGATGTTTGTTAACAATTTATATTTATTGGATTTTGTTATCTCATTTGGATGTCTTATAATGAATGTTTATTTTATATATCGTTCAATATAAGCGGCGCTTATATGACATAAGTTTAATTCCTTAAGTGACAATACTGAATATAATTTTTCTCAATTGGATATGTAGAAGGCTAACAGAATATATCTGTTAATATTATACTATTCAAAAAATTTTATATACCTTCTATCAAGTATGAACCTCCATTTATTTCACTTATTTTTAATATATATAATAAAAATTTCTCAGATTTCTGATATTTATTTTTCAATTTGAAGTAATATAATTGAATTTAACCTTCTCAGGAAACCTACAAATTCTGGTATATTACTCTGTCAAGAAAGTACCGGGAATTTTCAATTAAAACAACATTTTTACATGTAATCGTCAAAATTTATTGGGTCGCCTTCAAAATAGGCTCCATTTGCTCCAATACGTCAGTGCCAACGGCACTTCCAATTATCGAAACATTTTTTATAGGCGCTTTCCGGGATGGACTTTAGCTCTCGCGCCGACTTTTGTTTTATGGCTTCAATCGACTCAAAACGGGTGCCATCCATTCGCCATCCGGCGAATACGGTGGTTGCTGAAGCACGTTTGTTGAGTTTTTGGCGAGAATGTCAGTCACAATCGTAGCTCGGTGAGAAGGCGCGTTATCGTCATGCAAAATCCATGCTCATCATCCGGCTCATTTTTTGCCACCCATTCCGATGATTGCTGGCTTGTTTGCATATTGTACTCGTAGACCCAGGTCTCATCACCAGTTATAATGCGTTCCATGAATGTAGAATCGGAATTACAGCGATCCAGCATGTCTGAAGCAACCTGTTCGCGATGACGTTTTTGAAGAAAATTCAGGTCTTTCGGTACGAGTCGTGCGGCCACCTTTCTCATGCCCAAAATATCAATCAAAATGGTACGTGCGGACTCGTGGGATATCTTAAGATCATGTGCTATCCCTCTCAAGCTGGTACGACGGTTTTCCAGCATCCTTTCCTTAATTTTATCGACGTTATCTTCGATCGAAGCCGTCGATGGGCGACCACTTCACCACCGTCCTTGAAGGCTCTGTACCACTGATATGCACGAGTTTCCGATAGAGCATTATCACCAAAGGCCTTTTGCAACATTTTCAATGCATCGGCACACGAAAATTCATTTACAACACAAAACTTTAAACAAATTCTTTGCTCAACGTAATCACCCATAGTAAAAATCGGCACGCACTCTGACATCGACTGACTTAATCAGCTGTTGCAAATACACTAGTTGACAGATCCCGCTCAAGCTTGGCATAGTAATTAAGGACAGTGGTACCAACCTAGGAAAATAAAATTTTTCCTGCCTCATTGCCCCGCCAGATTTAAATCGATAATTCCCGGTAGTATCTTGACAGAATGTACATAATATTAATTAGAAATCAACATATATGTATGTGTATTATTCAATTATGAATATTGTGTAGGTAATTTCAAGTGATTCAATGAATTAATGAAAGTAATGGGTTTTCCAATAATAATTTTGATATTGAAAAAAATCAGTATATTTTAAGAACAATCAATGGACGTTCATTTCATTGTGAAGAGAAAGGTATGCTATTAAAAATGGAGAACAATGTCAGCCAAATGTCTGCTATGGCTTCGGTTGCCGCACCATATCCTTTCATGAAATTTTCCATGACCAATTCGCACATTTGCGACTGTGTGTCCTTGATAACTTCACGAATTCCATCTTAAAGGTCTTGAATCGATTGTGGAATATTGGCGTGAATCTCATCTTTCACATGGCCCCAAACGAAAAAGTTTAAAGGTGTTAAATCACAAGATCTCGGTGGCCAATGCGATCAGCTCTTCGATAAATAACACGGCAAAGTTGCATTTAATTCGTTGCTTATTGAAAATAAATATCATCCACATCAATATTTTCTAATTCCGGTCCTAAAACTCATGAATCATTGCTCAGTAGCGCAATATATTCACTGTAACAGTTGCACCACCCTCATTTTCGAATAAGTAAGGTCTAATCACCCCGCCAGTCCAAAAACCGCACCAAACAGTGACAACTGAGGATGGAAAGGCTTTTCAACAATGATTCTTGGATTTTCGTAACCCCAAATGCAACAATTCTGTTCATAAACGTAGTCTCCGAGGTGAAAATGAGCCTCATTACTGAAAATGAGTTCTTTATTTGTGGCAATAATACATTTTTTCCAAAGTTCATGTAATTTGCAACAGTTACTTAATGAGGACGAACGAGTGGTTGTGACTGACCTGATGAGGGTGGATGTTCCATCTTCACGCAAAGGTCACTGCATGAATTATCAACTTGATATTGATTTATAAAGCTACAACAGCTGTTTACATATTCATACCTGTATATAGAGACAGCTAGCATAATGACCCTTTTCATTTACTACTACTGCATATGAAAATTACGATGGCAAAACTCCGGGTAATTTTCAATCTTTCCGAAGGTTTGGATTGATTAACTATTGTAAGGATATATTATTCATTCAATTCAATTGATTTCAAATTGGCCTTAACGAGGCTGAATTGAACCCGGGACCTTTATAATCAGAGTCAAGAGAGAGCGGAAATATTTATTTGTACAGGTTCGAACCTAACGTAAATAATAAAACGTAGCAGTGGCGGTTTGTGGAATGGACTCAGAGGAAGGGGTAGAATTTTCTCATAAAATAAACCTTTGCTATCAAACAGACATTTTTTTATCTATTGATTTCTCACAGTTCACGTTCTGAAGTAAGTAGAATTCTTATATTGAATGAAATAAATCTATAAGAATGGAGCACAGTCATATTCCTTTTTTTCCGGAGTGATTCGCGGCATTTTCAACTTCTTTGTAGACAAAGCTAGAATGTTAAACGTTCAGATATAATAATAATATTAATGCTCAAATTATCTCTGATCAAATTTCCCAAGGTAATTCTACAGGCAATTTGCAACAAAAAGTTTCTATTTTTGAATATCAAAACAGATTTAATCTGTTAGTCTTCTACAATTTTAATTTCAAAAAAATTTCTATTGAAAAAACTTTAAGAATTAAATTAATGTCTACAATAAGCACCACTTATATTTAATAGACGTATATAATCAAAACTCAATATATAATGTCAAATGGAATAAATGAACCACCAGATATAAAAAAAGTCATTAAAATTAATAAATAAATATTTAAAGAAGACAAAATTTTGTTTCTGATCTTACCTTTAAGAACACCAATTGCAACATGAACGCAACTTAAGGTCTTCTCAAAAAATATAATTTATTTGAAATATTTAATATATTTAAATATTCGAATAAGTTGATTCAGAAATCTCTCAAAACATGCACTATATCTCCAAAAAACAAATATAATTCTAGGTAATCTCTTCATCGGTCCAAAATAATATTCCAAATATCAAAATTAAATAACTATCACTATATCTCAACTCACACGTGTTTACAGGATGATTGCTTCAAACAGACTAACTTTAAAATTCAAGATTGTCTATGTTCTAACAAAATCACAGAAAAGTGTAAGTTATTTTTAAGGTTATATTTAAATCATTGACATTCCATAATGAGATTTATTTATTTATTTTATTTAAAGCCTAAATATGATTATATATTATATATAAAATAAAATAGAAAAAGGCTTTTTACTTGATAGAAGGAATATAACAAAATTTGAATATCAAAACAAATTTAATCTGTTAGTCTTCTACAATTTTAATTTAAAAAAAAATTTTATTCAAAATTCTAAAAGTTTTTTGAATGAAAATTTTTATTCAAAATTCTGAAAGTTTTTTGAATAATAATTTTTTTGAAATTAAAATTGTAGAAGACTAACAGATTAAATCTGTTATGATATTCAAATTTTGTTATATTTCTTCTATCAAGTAAAAAGCCTTTTTCTATTTTATTTTATATATATTAGGAGTACAAATAAGTTTCCGCCGTTTTTTAACACAAATTAAATATTTATTATAGAAGACGATGTGAGACTGCTTGCTGAGTGACTTCTAATGTTAGAGCAAGTTCTTTTTGTGTTTGAGATGAATCTTCCTCCAATAGTTTCACCAATTCTGCATCCTCGTAAATTTTTGGCCTTCCACTGCGATCTTTGTCTTCTACGTCGAAATCACCGTTTTTAAACTTTTGAAACCACTCTCGACACGTTCTCTCACTCAAAGCACCCTCACCATATGCTTCTACGAGTAATTGATGCGCCTCAGCAGCGGATTTCTTTAAATTGAAGAAGTAAACTAATATTTCCCGCAAATGACGCTTACTTGGCTCAAATTTTGACATTTTCAACTTAAAAAAATTATATTTCACCAATATAAAATCAATGATATTAATAAGTTATATTGTTCTTGAATGTCCAAACTATTTTTTAAGCCGGTTATCATCTGCGAAAGGTAACCGAAACTCCGTGCCGCGCCATCTACAATAAAACGACGGAAACTTATTTGTACTCCTAATAATATATAAAGTTTTTATAGTGATCCAATTATCTCTCGTTGTGAAGTTATTTAAGATTTCATTGTTTTGTAACGTTTCACAAATTTTTCACTAAAATCATTGTTTAAATTGAAAACTATCACCTTAATCAAAATTCAGTATTCACCATTAGAAAGAGCTGAAAATTATCCTTAGCCTAGGGTGGTTTCATAGAGGTTTTTATGAAATGCTTACTATTAATAGAGTATAATAGAGAAAAATTGATTATAACATTGTTTGATCATTAATAAAGAGTATAGCTATGGTAACAGAAAGTACTAGAAATCGATACAGTGTAACAAACATCTGTATAACAGTTCTATCTATATTCAAACAAACTCGACACGGTTTTGTAGATCACAGAGGCAAATTACAGACATGCGCACGATTAAAACGGATTGGTTTTCGTCAGTGCAATGTACAGTGTCTCCAAATCTCCAAATGTATTAGTGACTCCAAATCTGCCCAGTATCTTTATTCGCTATACATAGAGACTCTAGATATTAATAATACACTAGCTCCGTCTAGAGTATGCAAATACATACACAGAGACACTAAGGTATTATTCATACACTAGCGCCATTTAGAGTATGCAAGACTTCATATAAAAGACATACCTTTGCGAGTTAATTCAAGTAAAGAAATGTATTCTCGAAATTTTCACGTTACTAACAGAGAATAAACTTTCCTCATGCTCAAATCAGACCATAATTTGCCGTAATGCTTATAATTAGCATATTCATATTAAAATAAATTTATTCGGCTGATCTCATAGCTCATACTCCTTATTAATGATTTTTGGTACAGATCAGCCGAATTAATTTATTTTAATATGAATATGCTAATTAAAGTATAACGGCAAATTATTTTCTGATTTGAGTATGAGGAAAGTTTATTCTACGTTAGTAACGTTAAAATTTCGAGAATACATTTCTTTACTATATATATATATATATATATATATATATATATATATATGCCTTTATATATATATATATATATATATAAATTATTTATATATAACTGCCAATGTCCGAAGGCATTCAAGACGTCACTGGTTACCTATATTGAAAAAAGGTGATCCTGAGTTGGTAGATAATTACAGGCCAATATCACTGATAACTAATTTCACGAAGATTTTTGAGAAGCCGCTGCGGTCTAGACTTATGACATTTGTGGTTGACAGGTACAATCTTATATCTAATAGGCAGTATGGTTTCAGGCGGGGTTTGTCAACAAGTGATGCGATAGCTGTTATGACTGGCGAACTATACGAACACGTGGATAATAAAAGGCCAGCTGTATGTTTATTTTTAGATCCAGTCAAGGCTTTCAATACCGTTGACCACAACCGATTACTAGACGTCCTGAGTTGCTCTGGGATTAGAGGTGAACCCCAGAAGCTTTTTGAAATCTACCTGAAAGACCGTCGACAAGCAGTGAAAGTAAACAATGTTCTGAGGACAGAATTAAAAGTGAATTATGGTATACCGCAAGATACGGTATTGGACCCATTGTTGTTTTCCTTGTAATGTGAACGATCTCCTCACCTTGAGGTTTGAAGGAACTGTTTTCAGTTTCGCTGACGACACTGCCTTTACTTCATAGCAGATGATTGAGGAAGTCTGAAAGTAAAAGTGGAAGATCCGATGAACGTAATCAAAGATTGGTTCGATCAGAGATCATTGAGAATTAACTTTGCCAAAACCCATTTTATGCCATTTGCGAGTTATGAAAACCGATTGTCAAATTATAATGAATTGATAATTATTAATTGTAGAAAAACAATGAGGATCACCAGAGCAGACAACGTTAAGTATCTGGGTGTCACAATAGTTCCCCATCTGAGAAGGGATGCACATGTTCAGAAGGTTCCGGAAACACTCAGATATATATTGTATAAATTTAAATATTTGAGATCTTTTCTCGATACCACTTACCCTAGAGTGATATACATTCTGTCAAGAAAGTACCGGGAATTATCGATTTAAATCTGGCGGGGCAATGAGGCAGGTAAAAATTTTTTTTCCTAGTTTGGTACCACTGTCCTCAATTACTATACCAAGCTTGAGCGGGATCTGTCAACTAGTGTGTTTGCAACAGCTGATTAAGTCAGTCGATGTCAGAGTGCGTGCCGATTTTTACTATGGGTGATTACGTTGAGCAAAGAATTTGTTTAAAGTTTTGTGTTGCAAATGAATTTTCGTGTGCCGATGCATTAAAAATGTGGCAAAAGGCCTTTGGTGATAACGCCCTATCAAAAACTCGTGCATATCAGTGGTACAGAGCCTTCAAGGACGGACGCCCATCGACGGCTTCGATCGAAGATAACGTCGATAAAATTAAGGAAAGGGTGCTGGAAAACCGTCGTACCAGATTGAGAGAGATAGCACATGATCTTAAGATATCCCACGAGTCCGCACGTACGATTTTGATTGATATTTTGGGCATGAGAAGGGTGGCCGCACGACTCGTACCGAAAGACCTGAATTTTCTTCAAAAACGTCATCGCGAACAGGTTGCTTCAGACATGCTGGATCGCTGTAATTCCGATTCTACATTCATGGAACGCATTATAACTGGTGATGAGACCTGGGTCTACGAGTACGATATGCAAACAAGCCAGCAATCATCGGAATGGGTGGCAAAAAATGAGCCGAAACCGAAAAAACCACGCCAAAGCCGCTCGAAAATGAAGGTGATGCTCATTGTTCTCTTCGATATCCGTGGCGTGGTGCACTACGAATTCGTTCCAGAGGGTCAGACGGTAAACAAGGAGTATTACCTAGGCGTTATGAAACGTTTGCGTGAGCGTATCCGTAAGAAGCGGCCAAATTTGTGGGCAAACAACTCATGGATTTTGCATGACGATAACTCGCCTTCTCACCGAGCTACGATTGTGACTGACTTTCTCGCCAAAAACTCAACAAACGTGCTTCAGCAACCACCGTATTCGCCGGATTTGGCTCCCTGCGACTTTTTTCTCTTCCCAAAACTAAAATTGCCCCTTCGTGGCACCCGTTTTGAGTCGATTGAAGCTATAAAACAAAATTCGGCGCGAGAGCTAAAGTCCATCCCGGAAAGCGCCTATAAAAAATGTTTTGATAATTGGAAGTGCCGTTGGCATAGATGTATTGGAGCAAATGGAGCCTATTTTGAAGGCGACCCAATAAATTTTGACGATTAAATGTAAAAATGTTGTTTTAATTGAAAATTCCCGGTACTTTCTTGACAGAGTAGTACTTCGCCTTCGTCCAGTCTAGAGTACAGTATGCCATTCGCAGTTGGGGTGGTTTGCTTGATACTCACCTTAAAAAGATGAAAACATTACAGAGAAAAATACTGAAAATTATGTACCGCAAAAAAAGAGACTATCAATCCGATTATGTTTATGGGTATTCACGAGTTCTGGGCATACGGCAGCTGTACATGTATTATTATTTATACACAAAAATGAAAGAACTCTCCGAGATTTGGAACATGGTTAGCATACCATGAATAAGGCTAAAGGAAATGTATAGGTCACTACTCCAAGGAAAAATATTTGGAAACACACATACAAATACCTCAGTAGTAAAATATTCAACTACTTAGCTGAGATGTATAAAATGTATATACGACGAATAAACAACATTAACCTCCTAAAGAAAATTTTCAGGAGGTACATGCTTAAGCTGGACCGCAATGTTGTTCACAATATAATTCTCAAAAATGATATGTAACCTAGCTGCAGTGTGTCTTCCTGTTTCTGGATCAGCCACGAATGAGTTTGCCAGGGGATTAGTTGCGTCTGATCTGTTTCATGGGCTTCGCTTTGTCGGATTTGTTTTTAATGTTAGTATTTATTTCATGTACACATATTATTGTAGAATATTTCAATGGCAGATGAATACCTATGCACAGCTTAGATTTTAGTAGGGAACTCATGTTTGTTTGTTAGACATTTTATACATATGTGAGTATATTGCTTCATGTATTGTGTGTTTATATATATTTTCAAAAATAAACATTTTTATTATTATTACTTAAATTAACTCGCAAAGGTAAGTCTTGTATGTATTTTGCATACTTTAGATGGCGTTGATGCATTATTAATATCTTAGAGTCTCTGTGTATGTATTTTGCATACTCTAGATAGCGCTAGTGTATTATTAATATCTAGAGTCTCTGTATATAGCAAATATAGATACTGGACAGATTTGGAGTCAATAGCATACATTGCACTGACATGAAACTTTAAATCAGATGTCAGCATATAGTAGTTTTATTCTATTGAATTTCCCTCCGAATTCAGATAACTTTTCCAAAGAATTAAATATTATTCAATAGATATCTTCGAACAACAGTTACAATTCCTTTCTTGAAGACAAAATGGTATCCACTATATATTTATTAGGAATATGAAGATTCCGAGTTGGACCGCGTCTAGAGTTAATAAGTGTTCGACGTTGCGGCTCCGATTTTAGAGCCATTATCAAGAACAATAGTTGAATTTAGTGATATCTGTATTGAAGAAAATATAATTCAGTCTACTCTGCCAATATGATTTTATGAGCCTCAAATCGGACTGAAGCCGAAGAACGAAAGCTTCGCCAGGAGAACATTCTGATCGATAGTGTCGAATGCTCGCGATAAATCGGTACATATCACAACAACCTGACCACCATCATTCACAGATTCCCCAATAAACTGCAATATCACCGCCAAGGTAGTCACCGTGCAGGTTTTAAGGCTCAAATATATAATATGAGGTAAGGGTTTAGCGGGAACAGAACTTAAATCTCTTATGACGAAGAACGGAATACCATCATCCCCAGCTGTTGCCTTATTGGGAAACGGACTTCCTGTTCAGTAACTCTAGGTGTTAGAATTAATGTTAGCTGAGAATAGAGTGTCAAGCAGCTTCACCAACAACCAAGCGCCGATCCAGCTCGGTCCATACATACCTAAATAGAGACACCTGTTAAGGCGTCCTGTCAGGAGAGACAGATATGAGTGAAAATTTTGCCTGAGACTTAAGTTTTCTGAACTCAGGTGAAAAAACAGTAATGTAATCGGAGGATGTTAAGCGCAACCTTAACAGGACGAAGGCACACCGTTGTTGGGTCAAACTTTCGCAGTATAAAAGGTATTATTTCTGATCAGAGATATCACACCCCTGCACCAAAACTGTATCCTTGTCAACCTGATCCTGCTTACTCTGATCCACCTCCACACTACCCTATATAATGATGTTATGAACAGCTCTCACCTGCTTTAGCTCACGTATCTCCTCTCTTAGGTCATTGATACGTTTCAGTATTTTGGGAATCTGGTGGAGTTCCTGTTCGCATTCTAAAAAAATATGCTTAATCTTGTTCTCGTTATTTTGGACGCAATTCAAATCATTTCAACTCTGCTAAAATAAGCTCCGATCATGAAATATGCAATGGTCTATTGTAGCCATCACATCGCAAGAACTTACTCTTCTTTTATCGCAATGCCGTACTTGATACAGGATATGATGGAGTCCTCCAATTTAATGAACCTGTTGTGTAGTGATGATGCGAAGGAATAAAACTGGACACATTTCACAACAGAAAAATAAAAAAGGAAAAACTCTATTCAAACCTCAAGTCTCTAAGGCCGTAAGTACTTGCCACCAGAATCGCACAAACTATTGGAAAAAAAGTGATGATAGTTGCCTTCAAATCAGAATTATCTCTAGAGCACCTTTCAAAACGTGTTCACTTCACAGATTATCGACTGATAATGAAATATACCTAAAGTTAAAAACACAAAAAATATTCGATTTTCTCAGTTGAAGCATTTAACCAAATAAAGAATTTTCTTGATAACTTGACATCAGTATTTTCTTCAGAACCAATAAGCCTCTGGAAAAAATTCCGAAACAATCTGACCCACAAATAAATTGATCGCAATCATTTTGTTCATCAATTACGTGACAAAAACTTACATTGGACAAACGAGAAGTTTCTTCAATACCAGAATAAAGAAACATAGGAGCTCTTTCCTGAATCAAATGTTAGATTCAAAGTATGCAGAACACACGATGTTAATAAGCAATTTAAGATTTCTCATAAAGTTTTGCCTGAAGTTGGAGAAAGTTTAGAAACGAATGGGGGAATTAACTGTACGACCAGACAGAATTATCAGGCTTCGTATCGTATTGGCCCTAACTTGATAAAATTCATTGTACACTTTAGTTGAGTGAAACACACACATATATATATATATATATATATATATATATATATATATATATATATATATATATATATATATGTAGATTTCTATTTATTATCTTCAGTCGTTCACATGATTCATTTCGTTAACATATTTAACTTTTTCAGATGCTTACAAACAACTAGTCTGAAATGTTGTAACATGAAGTATATAAATATTTCTGTTTCGAGGGGTACAATGAATTATTTTTATTACTTTTGGTGGAACCCCCGGTTCTCTAGTAGAATAGATCCAATAAAGGTGAATTAGATAACTCAGTTTGTTCGTTCAATAAATTCTCCGAATTTCTAACTCGGTTTATTTCCATACTTTCCAACAGGTTCAGTTTTAGACCCTTATTTTCTTTATATAAAATCCTAAAACGTTCGTCCAAATTATGTTTCTCTTTTATTAGATGTTCTGCAAACGTAGATTCTAACTTATTATTGAAGAAGGAACGTCTATGTTATTTAGTGTCCAAACGTGTTCCGGTTTTGCCAATATAAATTTTTGAACAAGTACCGCATGATAATTTATAAATCCTGACAAATGTGCCTTATTCCTTATGGGATTTTTTTTTAAACGAGTTGAATTGTCAGTTCTTTAAGATATGTTTATATTTATATTATCGACGAATTTTATCATTCGTGATGATGGTTTTTCCATAATGAAAGTAGGAATTATATGTTTTCCCCGGCTTTCAGCATAGGGTATATTTCATTGATAGTATTTTATACTATTTATTGGCTATCATACTATATATTATTAATGACGAATAACTGTTATTAGTTGCTATTTGTTTAATTAAATTCAATTCTTGATTGACAATTCCATTACCTCCAAGCATTTTTTATCAAGAATTGATTTTAATTAAACAAATAGCAACTAATAACGGTTATCCGTCATTAATAATATATAGTATGTTAGCCAAAAAAAACTATGAAAATGCTGTCAATTATATATATATATACCCTAATTCTAATTTTAAAAAAATTCACACAGTTTTCACAGTTTATTCAGAATCCTGACACGTATTTCGGTCTTCCGATAATCTTCGAAGGAGTACAAAAATTAGCTAAACATAACATTTAAAAAAGGTTTTTTTATTATACTCAGGACATCTGTGTATTTTTATGGTGCATGGAACCTTGTTACATCCCTACTTGAAATGTTTTAATACAAATGTATTAACAAAAACTATATAAGTATGTACATATATTAACATACAAATACAAGCAAATCCACTATTCCAAAATTATCTGAAATTATCAAAATAAAGGATAAAATAAAAATAATTGAATGAGAACTCAACAGCTATCGAATGTTCGAGTTCTCATTCAATTAATTTTATTTGATTCTGTATTTTGATAATTTTAGATAATTTTGGAATAGTGGATTTTCTTGTATTTGTATGTTAATATACAAACCAATATAGTTTTTGTTAATACATTTCAAGTCGGGATGTAAAAAGGTTTTTTCTGAGACATTGAGAAATATTTTATATTGATTATATATAAGGATATAAATTTGATAGTTTTTGTATAAAGTTTCAATATATAATGTAGAAGTTAGAATACATTATTCTGAATTTAAAGTCATTTGACTTCATCAGTTGGAATAGAAGTGAATAGGCTTTTCACGTCGAATGAGATGAACTTACATTTATTTGTTTTAGAAATTAGAACAGACTACCTTACCAAACAAATGTCAATTCATCTCATTCTACGTGAAAAGCCTATTCACTTATATTTCAACTGATGAAGTCAAAACCATGTTGAAAACTATGATCAATAACAGTCATCTATCATCAAATAATAAAGAAAATCTGTTCAAAACTTCAAAACTGTGTTAAGAACAGAATTGTTTTAAATTCAACAATAAATTCTTTGAACAAATCGAAGGTTTGCCAATAGAAAGTCCAATAAGTCCATTTTTAGCTGAAGCATTTATATTCACTTTGAAAAATTATTATTCGCCAAAACTACAAATGATAAGTTGGTTAAACTCGTCACTTTTGGGTTAGATATGTAGATGACGTATTATTGAAACATTCCATAGTTTCATTCGTAGACTCTTGAACATCCCGTCAATTTCCGAAAAGAAGTCAATATAATCAAAACTATACCTGTGAACAATGGCTATAGAACTGAAATCATTGACAAAATGATTTAAAAGAAAACTTACCACAATATTTAAAAAAAAATTATATCAATATAAATGATCCTTATGAAGAAGAGAAAATATGGTTTTCAATGGCTTATCTAAAAGGTTTCAGCAGTAGGATCTCTAATGGTCTTCATAAAATAGGAATTAATTGTTTGGCAGTAAATAGAAATAATTTAGCTAAGATAATGGTGAACAATAAAGAAAGGAACAGCCAATTATCCGATTCGGAGATTTATCAAATTGAATGTGATGATTATAATGCTTTATAGATAGGACAGACCGATGATTACAACAACCAATGAATCAAAGAACATGGGATATCTATTTTGAAAAACCAGAAATCAACGGGTTTCTTCAAAACATTATATGAAAATAACTCTTTTTTAAATAAAAAAGATATCACTTCACTATAAAATGTTGGAAAGAGTAAATTGATGGACTATTTGGAGATTCTTCCAATCAAAATAGCCATTGAGAAAGAGAAAAATTTAACAAATTACCAAATACTCTTTGGAACACCCCTATATTGGATGCTTTTATTTCCATGCGCCATGAAAATACATAGATATCCTTAGTCTAATAAAAAAATCTTTTTTCAATTTTAAGTTTAGTTACTTTCTGTACTTTTATAAAGATGGTCGAAAGACCGAAACACGTGTCAGGTTTCTAAATAACATAAAGACTGTGTGAATTTTTTAAAATTAAAATTGTTATAATCTCTGTCGGATTTATGGTGCTGAGAACTGTATTCCTTCATTTCAAAAGTTAAACTGACTTTAAATATTATTTTTAACAAATTTTTGCGACAATTGTCTGAAAACATCTGAGAAAGCTACAGTGTAGCAAAACTCGCTATGTTGATTTCTAATAAAAAGAAATCATTAAAAATATGTGTTGCTCAGGGTCTAAATTGGAATAGAGATATCTGATGAATTTGTATAGAAATAGTGATTGTTTGTGTGAAACTCGCAGTAAACCCAGTATACCCATGGTACGATTGAATCGAAACGAGAAACAGAACATGCAATTATTACAAAACTTGTCTGTTCATAAAATTTGGTTTTTATATCCAGTTATAAAATGAGTTACCGAAATATTTTCCTGTACAAGCAACGTTACGAGCAATATTCCTCCCAGGAAAATGGAAAATTCTCAATTAATATTCCTACAGGCAGTTAAGTTTCGATTTTAGAATGTTTACAAATATAAATTTAACTACCAATTTTCTGTTTGTAGACACCTGATCGGTTTTATATACAGATGTTAATTTCATTGTTCCATCCTTCTTTCCGAAAATATTTTGCTAACTATGAATAATGTATTTATATTTAGAAAATGATTTATAGAAAAGTTCAGTTCCTCGGTCGAGATATTCATCTGGGAATCCATCGGAGTTCGTAGTTTTAATTTCGAAACCGAATATTTAGAATAAATCAGCAATGTTTCAAATGACTTGCAGTGTTGATTGTGAGATATCGGATATAGCGAAATTAAGTTGAAATAATTTAGTGTTATATTCTTCGTCAAAAATGGGACGCTAAATTCAATGAACCTACCAGGGGCGTTCAATGTATTCTCAGTATAGGCACTACGTTTTTTAATGTAGTCCCCTAGAACATTAAAGCATTTGTTAGATGAAGAAATGAGCTTCTCTAAACCTTGTAAAAAATATTCTTCCTGCTTCTCCTCAAAATATGTATTAATTGCTACCTTCAGTTATTCATCATCGGAAAATCGCTTTCCACGAGGATATTTTTTCACATTGGGAATAGGTAAGAACGGAATGTGATTGCGTTGGACATTGTCGTGATGCCTTCACCCTTTTTAATGTATTCTGTCAATTAAATACTTTAAGAATCCCAAAAGATCGTAGCCATGATTTTTCTACCGGATGGGGCGACTGTGAAGTTCTTTGGGTGCTGTGCACCCGTTTCAGTCCTTTGCATGGACTCTTATTCACTCTCAGGGTAACAGTGATGAACCCACGTCTCATCATCAGTAACCTACTGGTTGAAAATAGTCGATAGGTCTTCTCCACAGAGCTCTAATTACTCCTTACAGTACTAGACTCGTATTTGCTTCTGAGGTGCGGTGAATATTCTCAGTACCCATCTTGCACTAACCTTTGAGAGTTTAAGATAGTCATGAAGGATAGCATGTATGGTACCCACGGATAGGTTTGTTGTCACTGCTAACATCTTGATTTTTGTTCTGCCATCTTCAAGTACCAGCTTTTCCATTTTTTTCACATTTTCTTCAGTGGTGCCGCTAACGGACCCGCCCAAGGGAGAATCGTCTTCGATGCTTTCTCTGCCTCTTTTTAATTCACTTGACCATTTTTTAACGGTGTATAACGAAGGGGCACAGTCTTGGTAAAGAGCAACCACCTTTTCATGACTGATTTTTTGAGTTTTAACCTGCTTAGCTTAACTTTATAACGGCATTATGTTCGATTTTCTTCATCATTGTGGCGTCAGTCATTCTGACCGTCTTTCACTGAGGATACCTAGAAAAGTAATTATCTGTAAATCAGTGAAATTTTATATTTTTACCCTCAGATAGTGTCATTAGTAAATGAGATAAATAGATTAATCCCATTATTAGCAAATCACCTCGATACCGAGAATACATTGAACGCCCCTCGTATATCCGGCAAAGCTTTGTATTCGAGATACAGAGAGCTGAATGGAGTCCCCTGAAGATGATTCATCTTGGTTTTCTCCGAAACTTATGAAGAGAATTGAGTGGAAATTTGTATATGGCTTCAAGTTTCGTGCCGCTGTAGAACGAACTACAACAAATGGCTCAAGTCGAGTCAGTGACGGGTAACATTGGGGGGAGCATGTTAGTAAAAATGCTCCATTTTTTTTAAGAAAATAAAATTCATATTTGCAATATTCCATCTTATCAATTAATACGATTAAGTATCTTACCAGACACCAAAGCCAAACAATTTGAGCCATATAATTTCATCTGAGCTCCAGCAAAACACTCACAAGCATGGAAAAGTGATTTAATCATTCCCATTTCTGAAGAAAGGTAACAACCAGACAAACGTTACCATTTACCAACCAATCTCGCTCATTTGCTGCCTGAGAAAAATCTTCGAAAAAATCGTGAATTCACCCCATTACTGAATATTGGAATCTAGGAACCTACTACTTAGAGAACAGCTGGGATGTTGCCCAAATCGTTCCTTCCTAGATGCTTTCTATGCTCCGAAGGGAAATACAATCTGCGTTACGTAACCGAGAGCACTTATCACTGTTATATTCGACTTAAATAAGACTTATACATGACGTGGACTACTACATGACCTAGACTACTACATGACCTGAAGCGCCTCCATGACTGAGGACTTCATGGAAATGTGACCACAGTCCAGTTAATCTTCCTGGTGAATAAAACCTTCATGTTGAGATACCTAGGAAAAAAGTCTTCTTGCACGTTTTAGAGAAAATAATGCTCGAGGTAGTATAGTAGTCCGACCATTTACAATACGCCCGGAAAAAAACTTACAAGAGCAATTAACCTACTCAAATATTTATCCAATATCAGATAGGGCGCAAACAGGGAAAACCTACTGCAGATTTACTTGTCATTGTATACTTTCTGGTATCGATTACGGTGATGTAGTATATGCATCAGCCAGGAGAACATGCCCACAACGACTAGACACGATATATAACCAAGCCAAATTAGAACAGAATTTTTATAAATCTACGCCGCGAATGCATATATTGTTATACCTACTGAGAAACACCATTCATAGTTTATTCAAACTCCAACAACCAACTCCGCCTAGGCATACAACATCAAATTAGCGCATAACTCCATAGTTGGAGCAAAGGCAACCTACTCAACAGGGCCCTGGAAAGACCGACAGCACGTAAAATCGACAACCTTGAACCGGACTTGAAAATCTCCACAGACGGATAACAAACAAAGTAAGGGACACAAAACACTCTTGGACTTTGGACAACGATGTAGCAGGAACATATTGTAAACTGTTTGACAACCTAAAATGATGCCTCTCTAGTTTGGTGAATCAAAACTGCGGAAAGAACAAGTTTGCAGAAGCCTTACAAGCTTCAAAAACTTGCTTGTCTTGTGATCTCAGAAGCTGCGTATACAACTCCTACAGCAGCAATAAACCTTCAATTGGATCTTACTTCGATGGAAAAAAAATCGAATGAGTGCCCTTAGAATGAAACATATAGGGTCTAGGAGAAGACAAGGGACGAGTTTATTTCATTTGCGTGAGATTTTAGGCCAGTTGAACAATGTCTTGATGGCAACTATGGAGTGATCATAGAGAACAGTCAAGAAGGCGTGGAAAGGTTAGCTCAACTTCGGAAAAACTATCTCATTTGGTATACTGATAAGTCCCTAAAGGAACAAGCAGCAGGCATAGGTATATATGGTCTCAAGCATAGAGCCTTTGGGGAATAGTCGAACAACCCTTTAAACCAGGCATATATGATCCCAAGTATAGAGACTGGAAAATACTAGAACAACCCTCCAAATCGAAATTTTAGCTGTAGAGAGAAGTGCCGAAGTTTTTTTTCGTCTAAAGAGTACAATGGAATTGGAATTTTCAAATAGTCACATGGCCTTGAAGCAACTGATGACGTTGAGTGTAAGTTAAAGACCATATATACAGGAATAAAAGTTCTCTCCGAAATTTGAAACATGGTTATAATACCAGGAACACATCTAAAGGAAACGTGCAGGTTTCGATGTCGAGAAAAAATATTGGGCAGCGCACATATGGATATCCTTGTGATCAAATATTTAACTACTTAACTATGAAACATAAGATCTATATACGTCAAATAAACAATATAAACCTTTTGAAGAAAATTTTCAGTATGTATCTGCTTGACCTGGGTAGAAATATTGTTCACAATATAGTATCATACTATGTTGTTTATTGTCCCTTGCGTCTTCCTGAATGAATGACCATTCACGGATTTATGTACGCGTGAAGTTGATCGATCTGCCTATTGGTTATTTCACATTTGATTTATTGTATCACTTTTTGTCTAATTTTTTATTTCATATCATGTAACATGTTTTATATCGGAAGTTCTGTCTCATTTTTTATTTCATATTTTGTACTTTCAACATTTAACTGGTATACACATAAATTATACGAAGGAAGCACCTCAGCAGCAGGAGGTAAATATCTACGCGCAACTTCGGTTTTAGTAGGAAACTCATGTTTGTTTGTGATGAATTCTACTTGTAAATTGCCATATTATTGTATGTTGGTTATTTCAGAAATAAACATTACTATTATTATCTGTAACTATGCTTGGGAACATATGTATAATGTTCTCTTAATTCTGGTACCATAGTTATGAAAACCAGACAACTGTACAAATTTTTTCGCATTTTTCTTCACATAAAGTAGACATTTGAAAATGAAAATGGATGTTGAAATCATAATATTGTTTTCTACAAATATGGGTTTATAGGACGAACATGGAAGTATGTTGAATATCATACGTAAAATACGTTTTTGTATTATGAAAGCCCTTCCACCATCCGAAGAGTTACCGCACAATAGAATATTATATGAAAGGTGGCTATAGACCAAACTATTATATAATATTATAGAAATTTATGAGTGATTCCAAGGGAGGTAAGGTTCTCACCCTATTCATGGCAAAATAAGAACTGTTTAGTGTTTTACAAATAGAATCAATATGCATACCTCATTTCAAATTGTTATCAATGTCAATTCCAAGAAATTCATTACCATTCTAAGATAGAATAGCACTATCCAAATGGCGAATCACCAGCTTACCGTCACTTTGCCCAATTGTAAAATAATACATTCGGTTTTATCGATATTGATCATTAAGTTATTTCAAGACACCAGTTCACAAAGCTTTGTAAAAGTATCTCACGGAGGGCCTGAATTTCTTCGAATGTTGCAGCCGAAATCACTACCGAAGCATCATCAGCGAATACATTCAACAAAAACTTTCTAATCGAAGACAAAAAGCGTCTACACGCGAACAAATTCAGGAACATTACTCTTAAATTAACAGGGAGATCGTTGATGAAAAGCAAAAATATAAGAGGTCCAAGGACGGATCCTTGTGGCACTCCCAGACTAAGATCGTGCTAGTCAGGTAGACAGCCTTCAACTTTCACAAAAATGGATGTAGAAGTTAACAAGTTGAAGTTGCTATAGTAAATACGTAGGAACGTCCAAGATAAGATAATCAATGAACATGCAAATAATTTCACCTAAAACAAGCTATTTCTCACCTTTGCAATCCATTGCGTTCAAAAGGGTCACCCTTTCTTCAAAATATATAATGTGAAAATTTTACATGTAGATTCAAAAGGCAGAAATAATATTTGAAGTCTGTTGAAATTTTCAAATTAGATTATAATAAAAATGATTTCTATATAATAATAAATGACCATGGGGATCTATTTAAATACAAAATAATCAGTATATTGAACTCGAAGCATATTTTAACCAATTCTCTCTACTATGACAACATTTTAGGGCATTAAAAAAAAATAGAGTACTTTATTTCCACAAAAAATTTTCTACTACAACAATTGTTTCACCACGATGTGGCTTCATCTTCATTCTACGGGCTGATGGTGTTCAGTGTAATTGAGTTTAACTACATTGTAAGGTACGTGACGAAATAACGGAAGAACAAGTCATGAATACTCAAGGTGTTTATTGGAGTTGGCCGCTAAAAAATGCCATTAGGGAAAGATATTCCGTAATGGAGACTTGTCAACATCTGTTTGGTCGTTTAAAAGGATTTTAAGGGGAGCATTGTACCTGTTGATTCCAAGAAATTCTAAAAGTGTTAATCTAGAACTTTTGCTTTCAACGTGGATACTTTCATAGTTAATGTTGAAATTAAGCCTGAATTTCTTAAGATGATTAGCATATGTCGAATGTACGGAATTCGATATATAACTCCTTTGGTGTTCTTGGATTATTTTCTTGAATGATCTACTTGTCCGGCCAATGTATACTAAAGGGCAATCATTGCAAGTCAACTTGTAGACTCCAGATTTATTTCTCTATTTGTTCGATCGTTATTTTTTTATGTAGGTACTAAGGTTATTAATGGGTTTAAAACTGCGTTATAATTGAAAATATTTTCGAAATATTTAGCAATATTTTCAGATAATCCATTAACATAAGATCACGAAAAATATTTTTGTGTATTGCCCTCTTTTATGATTGGGTACACGAGATTTAATGGCATTTTCTTTTGTTTATTGGATATCATTTTGTCTATAAGACAACGGTCGTAACCGTTGTTTGACACTTTTTATAATAATAATAATATTCAATTCTTTTAAAAATTTATCTGAATTCAAAGGCACATTTATTACTCTATGAACAAAACTATTATATGCTGACATCTTTTGATTGGTGGGGAGATTTGAAGTTTTATGTATTGTGACGCCTGATGTGTGGGTTTGTGAAAAATACTAAAATCATGTAAATTATCTAGTCTTGTTATTGTGAGGTCAAGAAAATTAAAACAAAAACCGTCTCCTATATATTCTTTAATTAAAATGAGTTTCCACCAAGTAAAGACCGAATTAATCAAATATTTCAGAGCATTCTTATTATTGTTGTTCATTCTTTTGTTGATGAATCTGCATAAATACTTAGTAAGTTTTCACTTATCTGAAGATGAAGTTAAACTTGCAGTCACAAAAATATGCACGTTTCAATATTCCGGTAGTAAAACAGTAATTTTTAAAAACTTGTTCTAAGAATGGAGAAATCAGAGTGAAATTTAAGACCCTGTATCATTCAAAGATTATTCTTGTGAAAACTTGAATATTTTTTGATGGGGAAATAATTAGCATTCGTGTGAAATTTGCGTTACATAACGCTACGTTCTTCGAAACATTGAGTGTAAAAAATCCATATTTTAATTTCAAAGATTTTCCTTTCCGACATGATGAATTAGAAGGAAAATGTATTCATGTGTTGGTATATACGTTGTTTACCACTCCAAGAGAAAAACGTGTCTGTCAGTAGCAATGTGCTTTATTACAACGCAGTGTGTGAGCACGATTGTTCGTGCTGATGATTTAATTAGTCTACTTTAAATGTGCTCTTCTATTTTCACTGAAAATGAAATTATTGATTAGAGGATTGGCCTGAAATTGTGCGTTGTGAATTCAATATGAATCACTGAAACGTGTCTATAAAATTCGATAACTTGAATGATTTATGTATTCGGAAATATTAATCCGAACAGATATTCTCGAACAATGATGTTCGAACAAGTCATTTATAGATACTTCACTTTTACTCGGAACTGATCTTTGGAACGAGTATTCTCCTGAAACCGGAACATTGGAACTGATCCATGAAAAATGCGACACCAAGCAAAATAACGCCCAGACCACACTCCTTGTAGGCTATTTTCGAGCGCCGTAGAAAAAATAATTCCCCGGTGTGACCATTCGCTCACCTTCTTCCCGAAACATAGATGTGGTATTATCAAACTAGGATTTTTATCCTAGTTTGATAATACCACATCTATGTTTCACTTTTTTAAGTGACGAATATGGCAAGATGAATGAGGTGCAATAATCCAGCAATGTATCGGGTGTGTTTTTTAGAGTATCGGGTGTTTTTTTTAAATTGAATAAAACACATTTAAATTATGATTGAAGGCAGATTTTTTTTATTTGAAAGATAATTTCATAACATTTATGTTTTAAAAATAATTTCCGGCATATGTCCACCACGACTAGCTCCGAAGAACCGCATTCGACCTGACCAATTTGGGACCACTTTTTCGAGTAATTCAAGCCTTATTTCATCAATAACAGGAGTTATGTTGGCTTCCAAAGCATCTATTGTTTCTGGTTTATCAGCATATTACCAATGACTTGACATAACCCCAAAGAAAATTAATCCAAGGGAGTTATGTCGCATGATCTGGAGGCCAATTAATAGGATCATTCTCGAAATAATGTTATCGCCAAATTTTCCTTTCAATAAATCAATTGTTACGGTAGTAGCATGAGGTGTAGCAACATCTTGTTGGAACCAAAACACTTCTGGGTCGATACCATTCAAATTTTGAAACAAATAATAATTACTGTAACATTAACAACAAACGTAATGAATAAAACATGGCAAAACAATCAGAACGAAAGAGAAGAATTCACGGAAGTCAGTCGTCGGAGAAATGGACTGGAATTAAATACCAAAGAAAAAACATAGGAACAGGAAAATCATCGAAAGAATTCTCGGGAGAAGAGAAAAAGCTATGGCTTTATATATACAGAGTCGAGAGATAAACAACAAATGAAAGGATAAAACAATACCTAGCCAAAAAAGAAGGATTTGAACAAGCGGAAATAATGGTCAGGGAAATACCTTCAGTAGAAGAAAGGTCGAAAAGGTTTTTAATTACTGCCCCATTTGAAAAGAGGGATGAGATGTATAAACCAGAATTCTGGCCGACAGGAGTAGGCATTAGAAGATTTGATTTCTTGAAACATAAAGATTTCATGCAAACAGAAGGGTTTCGGAAATAAACTAAATACACATAAACTGCCATATTCAATCAGCATAGTCCATCAAAACTCAGTCAATACGAAATGTAATAGACAGAATTGAACAAGGTATGAAACAAACACCAAACTGTAAAATAATTTGTGTTACAGAACACTGGCAAACTGAGGAACAATTAAAGATTTTAGCAATAAATAATTTCAAACTGTCATCAAAATCCTGTAGGAGAAATGGATACGGAGGAGCAGCCATATATGTTGATCAATCCTGGAAAACTTTCGAAATAACGAATATGAAGAAGCTCGGAATAGAAGAAAACTTTGAATGTGCAGTAGTAGATTGTCGAATGGGTTCAAGAAAAATTCTAGTCAGTTCAATATACATTCTGTCAAGAAAGTACCGGGAATTATCGATTTAAATCTGGCGGGGCAATGAGGCAGGTAAAAATTTTTTTTCCTAGGTTGATACTACTGCCCTTGATTACTATGCCAAGCTTGAGTGGGATCTGTCAACTAGAGTGTTTGCAACAGCTGATTAAGTCAGTCGATGTCAGAGTGCGTGCCGATTTTTACTATGGGTGATTACGTTGAGCAAAGAATTTGTTTAAAGTTTTGTGTTGCAAATGAATTTTCTTGTGCCGATGCATGGAAAATGTTGCAAAAGGCCTTTGGTGATAATGCTCTATCGAAAACTCGTGCATATCAGTGGTACAGAGCCTTCAAGGACGGTCGTGAAGTGGTCGCCCATCGACGGCTTTGATCGAAGATAACGTCGATAAAATTAAGGAAAGTGTGCTGGAAAACCGTCGTACCAGCTTGAAAGAGATAGCACATGATCTTAAGATATCCCACGAGTCCGCACGTACGATTTTGATTGATATTTTGGGCATGAGAAAGGTGGCCGCACGACTCGTAGCGAAAGACCTGAATTTTCTTCAAAAACGTCATCGCGAACAGTTTGCTTCAGAAATGCTGGATCGCGGTAATTCCGATTCTACATTCATGGAACGCATTATAACTGGTGATGAGAGCTGGGTCTAGGAGTACGATATGCAAACAAGCCAGCAATCATCGGAATGGGTGGCAAAAAATGAGCCGAAACCGAAAAAACCACGCCAAAGCCGCTCGAAAATGAAGGTGATGCTCATTGTTTTCTTCGATATCCGTGGCGTGGTGCACTACGAATTCGTTCCAGAGGGTCAGACGGTAAACAAGGAGTATTACCTAGGCGTTATGAAACGTTTGCGTGAACGTATCCATAAGAAGCGGCCAAATTTGTGGGCGAACAACTCATGGATTATGCATGACGATAACGCGCCTTCTCACCGAGCTACGATTGTGACTGACTTTCTCGCCAAAAACTCAACAAACGTGCTTCAGCAACCACCGTATTCGCCGGATTTGGCTCCCTGCGACTTTTTCCTCTTCCCAAAACTAAAATTGCCCCTTCGTGGCACCCGTTTTGAGTCGATTGAAGCCATAAAACAAAATTCGGCGCGAGAGCTAAAGTCCATCCCGGAAAGCGCCTATAAAAAATGTTTCGATAATTGGAAGTGCCGTTGGCATAGATGTATTGGAGCAAATGGAGCCTATTTTGAAGGCAACCAAATAAATTTTGACGATTAAATGTAAAAATGTTGTTTTAATTGAAAATTCCTGGTACTTTCTTGACAGAGCAGACCACCACAGGGCAACCTAGAAGTTTTCTTTGGAAAAATGGAGGAGCTATTGACTATTGTCAGTAAAGAATTTGAGGAAATCATCATAGCAGGTGATTTTAATGTGGAAATGATTAATGAAAATTTATTGAAAACCCGATTAATAAACCTTATGAATTCTTTCAATCTAACTCAGACCATAAATAAACATACAAGAATCACAGATAAATCCAAATCATGCATCGACAACATATTTCCTAACATCGATAACTGGAAATCAAGAACATTGGACTTACATATATCGGATCACATAGCACAGGAATTGATTATTACTAATACATGCCACACAATACCCAAGGTGAAATACTGTAGATCCTTCAACAACGAAGCCAAAAGTGAATTCATAACAAAATTGAGAAAGCAGAACTGGTCATTTATATTTGAGGAGGAGGTAGATAGCAACATTGATTCAAAGTGGCAGGTTTTTCTGAGAACCTTTCAATCTATCCTAAATAAATGTTTCCCAGTGAAGAAGTTTAAACAAAAAGAAATAGGCAAATTCCATCAAACACAAAAATAAACAAATGCGAAAGTCAGCTAGATATTTTACTATTGATGAGCAGGTGTAACGTCAAATATACAGAATTTTATAACAAAACAAAAAAGGACTATGACCAATTAATTTGGAAATACAAAACCCAAACATTTGAAGAAAGAATCAGGAAATCAGACAATAAGAACAAGACAATGTGGTCAATATGTAATGAAATCAGGGGAAGGCAGAAGAACACAGAGGAATGTGGTGTAGAAGGTGATCCCAAGGAAATAGCACAAAAACTCAATAATTATTTCAATAACATCAGCTCACAGACACATACTCAACCAGAATGCAACCTTACACCTAACGACAGATCTATCTATCTTAAAATAACAAATCCTACAGAGATTTTGGAAATAGGGAAAATACTCAAGAATAAACACACCAGTGGAATAGACGAAATAACTACAAGTCTTATCAAACTAGCCCTCCCTGAAATAAATGGCGTCCTAGCACACCTGGTAAACCAGTCGTTCAAACAAGGCAAGTTCCTGGAACTATTGAAAACAGCGATTATCAAACCCATATTGAAAAAAGGAAATCCTCAAGAGCTAGGAAACTACAGACCCATCAGTATTCTGCCAAGTTATTCAAAAATATTCGAACTGATAATGTGCTCCAGAATCACAGAATTCCTGAATAGTTGTGATTTTTTCAGTAACACACAACACGGATTTCTGAAAAGAAAATCTACCCAAACAGCCATATTTGAATTAACAAAGAACATATTGGAACTGTTGGAAGGAGACAACTTAGCACTGACCATATTTTTGGATATGTCAAAAGCGTATGATTCAATAAACCAGGAACACCTGCTCAAGAAACTTCAGGCTTATGGAATAAGAGGAAATGCATACAAGTGGATTGAATCATATATATGCAAACGAAAACAAAAAGTGAAAATCATCAAGGAAGGAGAAAATGCTGAATCCACTGAGCTGATAAATAAAAGAGGGATAGTACAAGGAGGTGTATTGGGACCGCTTCTATTCCTAATATTCCTGAATGATTTGGAAGATATAGCAGAGGAAGATGAAAAAATAATCAATTATGTGGACGACACCAACCTATTGGTAGGAGCGAAAGATGAGTGTACATTGATTCGTGCAGGTACCAACTTCTTCGATAGGACACATGAATGGCTACAGAAGAACGAATTGACCCTTAATGTAGAAAAAACCAACCTTATAGTTTTCAGTACTAACAGAAGTAATAAAAGCAAACCAACCAGTATTACCTTAGAAAATAAGGTTATAAATATTGTAGACAGTACTAAATTTTTGGGTGTATTCATGGACTCGTTTATGAATTTCAGAGCACACGTGGAAAATTCAAGTCAGAAATTGATTCAGATTAATTTTGCAATTAGAATATCTAGAAAATACCTGAATGATAAATCAATGAAAATTTTATATTATGCAAATTTTGAATCTAGACTTAGATATGGGATTATTTTTTGGGGAACTAAAAAAAATTTAGAAGAAATGTTTAAAATACAGAAAAGAAAAAGGGTAATTTTTAAGCTGAAATATAATGAAACTTGAAGAGAATTGTTTGAGCAAAATAACATCTTCACAGTCTATGGGTTATACATTTTCGAATGTGCTATATTCTTACATAAGAACAAAGAAAAATTCATTCAATATAATCGCAGTAATAGTTACAACACAAGAACACAAAATTTAAATTTTCCAATTCATAGATTGACTTTAAGTGAAAAACACCCGACATATAGTTGTGTAAGAATATTTAATCAATTGCCAAATAACATTAAGAACATAAATAATTTAAGAATCTTCAAAAACAGAGTGAAATCTTTTATTATAAAACTTGAGCCTTATGAACTAGGAGATTTATTTAAAATCACATTAGAGAGCTAACCTATGAATTTTATTCAGACACTATTTCACTTCATGTGAGCATCTTATCTGTAAGCCTTATTTGAAATAAAGAAGTATTATTATTATTATTAGCTCCAGCATCGTTTTTAAAGAAATATGGACTGATGATGCCTCCAGCGTGTAAAGCACACTAAACAGTGCATTTTTCAGGATGCAATGGAACCTGAAGGACTTCTTGAGGATTGTTTTCACTCCATACATGGTAATTTTCCTTGTTTACATAGCCGTTCAACCAGAAATGAGCTTCATCACTAAACAGAATTTTACGATAAAAAAGTGGATCAACTTCAAGCTGTTCTAGGGCCCAATCAGCACACAAACGACGCTTATTATGGTCAAGTGGCATTAGTTCTTGAATCAGTTGGATCTTGTATGGGTGTAGACCAAGATCTTCACGTAAAATTTTCCATGTGGTGGATGCACAGAGTCCACTTGTTGTGAACGTCGACGAATAGACAAATCTGGATTATCATTAACACTATGACTTACAGCAGCGATATTTTCTACTATACGTACAGTGCTTTGTCTTGTTGTTGTTGCATCGAGTAGAGAGAAGGTTGTCCGAATCTATCCATAGTTCAAAAAATAAGCTGCTCTGATAGACGATTATGTAAACCATAAATTTCACGAATTGCTCTATGAGTTTGGCGAATAGAACAATGATTTTGAAAAAAAATTTTGACAATTTGTGAACGTTGTTGCGGCGAAAGTCTTTCCATGATAATTTGTCAATGCTTACTGAACAGAAATGGCTTCTACCTTCTGTCAAATCACAGTTATCCCTATCGAAAATTCTATCACTCTAAAAAAAACACCCGATATTTCCACTGCAACAACTCGAATGCTTTCCTGTCATGTACATCGCTCATCGGATTTGAATGTAACTTTTTTATTCGTGTAATGGACAAAAGTTGCCTAGCAAAATTTTTTTTCACAACAATAGGCTAAACAGGAAAATGAAATCTACTCCCAAAATTTTTAATAAAAACATTTCCTACTGTAAAATAATAGGATGCGGTTTTTTACTTGATAGAAGGATAATTACAGACTTTGAATATCAAAACAGGTTTAATCTATTAGTCTTCTACAATTTTAATTTCATAAAAAAAATTTTTAAAACTTTCAGAATTAAATTAATGTCTAATAATTAGCACTGCTCATATTTAATAGACGTATAAAAATCAAAATTCACTATACAATATCAAATGGAATAAAAAACCCAACAAAAATAAATTACTAATCAAAATTAAAAATAAGTAATATCAAATGTTTCGTTCCAAACATACGCACCTGAACTCGTCAGAAAGGCCGTGGTACGCAGTTTTGCCTTTGACGAACGTTTGACAACATGTTCAGTTTCTGGTCCTATATTTATGAAAACTAAATCTTTTTCAAAAATACACAACATAATTTTAAGAACTTCTCTAAAACTAATTTATTTGAAATATTTAATATCTTGAGAGTTTTTGAAGTAACTTATTTAAATATCTAAACATATTAAATATTTCAAATCAATTATTCTTAGAGAAGTTCTTAAAATAATGTTGTCTAGTTTTGAAAAAGATTTAGTTTTCATAAATGTAGGACCAGAAACTGAACATGTTGTCAAATATTTGTCAAAGGCAAAACATTCGTACCACGGCCTTTCCGACGAGTTCAGCTACGTCAGTTCTTGAATCAGTTGGATCTTGTATGGGTGTAGACCAAGATCTCCACGTAAAATTTTCCATGTGGTGGATGCACAGAGTCCATTTGTTGTGAACGTCGACGAATAGACAAATCTGGATTATCATTAACATTATGACTTACAGCAGCGATATTTTCTACTATACGTACAGTATTTGAAAATCAAAACAGATTTAATCTGTTGTCTTCTACAATTTTAATTTCAAAATATTCTTTGAAGAAACTTTAAGAATTAAATTAATGTCTTTATAAGCACTGCTCATATTCAATAGACGTCAAAATTCATCATACAATATCAAACGGAATTAAGAAAAACCAACGAATATAAACTGTCAATTAAAATTAAAATATAAATAAGCAAACATTTTTTGTTTCGTTCCAGGCATGCGTAATGAACTCTTCAGACAAACTTACGAAGCCCTGTTTGTTACAAAATGTATTGTTTTCCGATCCCATATGAATGAAAAATAACTCTTTCTCAAAAATATGAAACATAATTTCGAGAACTTCTCAAAAACTAATTTATTTGAAATATTCAATATATTTAAATAAATTACTTCAAAAAATCTCAAAACATGTAGCACATTCTCAAGAAATAATTAAAGTTACGATAAGATCAGTTCAACATTACATATAAAAAATAATAAAATCAATTAAACAATGTATAGACTTACTCAGTGAATCTTAGGAATACACGGTCCTCAACAGAAATAAAAGTACACACCTTTATAAATCCAAGGTATTTACATTCTGTCAAGAAAGTACCAGGAATTATCGATTTAAATCTGGCGGGGCAATGAGGCAGGTACATTTTTTTTTCCTAGGTTGGTACCACTGTCCTTAATTACTATGCCAAGCTTGAGCGGGATCTGTCAACTAGTGTGTTTGCAACAGCTGATTAAGTCAGTCGATGTCATAGTGCGTGCCGATTTTTACTATGGGTGATTACGTTGAGCAAAGAATTTGTTTAAAGTTTTGTGTGGCAAATGAATTTTCGTGTGCCGATGCATTGAAAATGTTGCAAAAGGCCTTTGGTGATAATGCTCTATCGAAAACTCGTGCATATCAGTGGTACAGAGCCTTCAAGGACGGTCGTGAAGTGGTCGAAGACTTGCCTCGATAACGTCGATAAAATTAAGGAAAGGGTGCTGGAAAACCGTCGTACCAGCTTGAGAGAGATAGCACATGATCTTAAGATATCCCACGAGTCCGCACGTACGATTTTGATTGATATTTTGGGCATGAGAAAGGTGGCCGCACGACTCGAACCGAAAGACCTGAATTTTCTTCAAAAACGTCATCGCGAACAGGTTGCTTCAGACATGCTGGATCGCTGTAATTCCGATTCTACATTCATGGAACGCATTATAACTGGTGATGAGACCTGGGTCTACGAGTACGATATGCAAACAAGCCAGCAATCATCGGAATGGGTGGCAAAAAATGAGCCGAAACCGAAAAAACCACGCCAAAGCCGCTCGAAAATGAAGGTGATGCTCATTGTTTTCTTCGATATCTGTGGCGTGGTGCACTACGAATTCGTTCCAGAGGGTCAGACGGTAAACAAGGAGTATTACCTAGGCGTTATGAAACGTTTGCGTGAGCGTATCCGTAAGAAGCGGCCAAATTTGTGGGCGAACAACTCATGGATTTTGCATGACGATAACGTGCCTTCTCACCGAGCTACGATTGTGACTGACTTTCTCGCCAAAAACTCAACAAACGTGCTTCAGCAACCACCGTATTTGCCGGATTTGGCTCCCTGCGACTTTTTCCTCTTCCCAAAACTAAAATTGCCCCTTCGTGGCACCCGTTTTGAGTCGATTGAAGCCATAAAACAAAATTCGGCGCGAGAGCTAAAGTCCATTCCGGAAAGCGCCTATAAAAAATGTTTCGATAATTGGAAGTGCCGTTGGCATAGATGTATTGAAGCAAATGGAGCCTATTTTGAAGGCGACCCAATAAATTTTGACGATTAAATGTAAAAATGTTGTTTTAATTGAAAATTCCCGGTACTTTCTTGACAGATTAGTATGTTCCAAGTTCACAGAAAATCATACAAAGCTTATAAGGCACTTGGCCTCAGTTAAAACCGTTCAACACTGTATAATGAATTTCTTTATTTAAAAAACCTAATATAATTATATATTATATATAAAATAAAATAAGAAGGAACAGATTAAATCTGTTTTGATTTTCAAATTTTGTAATAATCCTTCTATCAAGTAAAAACCGTTCCTTCTTATTTTATTATACGTACAGTGCTTTGTCTTGTTGTTGTTGCATCGAGTAGAGAGAAGGTTGTCCGATATATATCGATATTTCGACGAATAAGATGCTCTGATGGACGATTATGTAAACCATAAATTTCACGAAGTGCTCTATAAATTTGGCGAATAGAACACTGATTTTGAAAAAAAAATTCAACAATTTGTAAACGTTGTTGCGGCGTGAGTTTTTCCATGATAATTTGTCAATGCTTACTGAACAGAAATAGCTTCTACCTTCTGTCAAATCACAGTCATTCCTATCGAAAGTTCTATCACTCTAAAAAAAAACACCCGATACAACTGATCACAACGCACGAAGTTTTGTATATTTAATTGCGCAGGTCCATGTTAAAAAAGATGATAATCATAATAAATCAGCCATATAACGGGTTTTCCAATAGGAATGATCAACTTTGAATATCAAAACAATGATAAAATTTAACACTCAAGTCGCACAGTTTGTCTTAGATCAGAAAAATCTGAAAATTATTGCTACGATTTTTTTGGAGATTTTGGTTGATTTTTTTTCGATATGTCAATTTGGACAGGAGTTACAATGTGTCCATTATAATGGACATTATGACTCACGAGTACGTATTAAAACGGAAAATTCCTTAAATAGAAGAAACCATCAATTTTTTTATGAAAATCGGTCAGTTGAACTGTTGTTTTCAGCTTTCAATATGAATATCGAAAAAACATTTCTATTCGTCACAAAACACAAATGAATATTAAATTTCTTACAAAAACTGGGGATTCACCCTTACATTGCATTTGCTCTGATCATAAAGTGGTAACACTTTTTTCAGTGACAGGCCTACACTCCACAATAACTTTCAATTAAGGGGCAGTTTCACCATCTTAACAACTTGGTCTACCTCTTTTTGGATTTTTTTGTGGTGATTGAAATATTTGGTAATATTATGACGAAAATCCCATAAATCGAATATATTGGTATTTGCATTACCAAGTTTTTGCTAACATTGTTTGTATTCCAACTAAGCATTTACTAGGGATAGGTCAACCCCATGTACCGTCGTCTATTTTCTGGAACGCCTAAATGATCTGTAAATATTCAATAAACAATCTATTTTATCGACGCCACCCATATTTTCATCAAAAAGCTTTACAGCTTCGGGGCATGGTACCATAACATAGTCACTGGCATTTTTATCCCATCTCTTACAAAAATCAAGGTTTCCTTCTGCTACTAAGTTAGATGCAACAAGTACCGGTTTGTTGTCAAACCACTTCGTTACAATTCTTCACTTGGATACTTTAGAACTACCTCGATTTTTTTTCTCAAATTTTTATCGCTGACAAAGACTGGCCCTTCAAATCGGTTGACTCTTATTGCCCCAACAGCCATTACATAGTCCGTCTAGAAAGTATCCGGAATTTATTACATTTCATAATTTTAATATACGTCTTTTTTGTAACATTCTAAGACAAAAGTAATGTATAAAATAGGTTGTGCAGACAGTCGGCTATGGCCAAAGTTGCGTGGCAACACTATTTGTAAAATATTGTTGATTGTCAACTGGCACACAATTTATGTAATAATGTCGCAACTAGAAAAAAGAAAACAGGTAGAATATTTGTATAGAAAAGGTTTTCGATACGTTAAAAAATTTGTGCAATTGACTGAACTGGGAAAAAGTGCTGTATATGAGACAATAAAGAGGATAAAAAATGAATACTAGACATAGACCAGTTACAGTAAGACCGGGTAAGATTAAAGGAAACAATTTAATCGCTTTATTGGCCTTAGAACGATACAATCCGCGCCTGGGGTTTTGCAAACAGATTTAGAAATCAACGAAATATAAAGTATGTCCAGAAACCGTCCGTATGTCACTGACAAGACTAGGCAACATATCAAGGAAACAAAAAAAAATCCTTATAATGACACCTTCACAAAACTAACAAAGGATAGAATTTTGTCAACGTTTTCAAGAAGATAGTTTTAGATTTTAATAATAGTTTTAATGTCTTTATATCTGATGAAAGTTGTTTCCAACTTGGTGGAAATCACCTAAAAATCCTATCAAAACAAACTGTTTCCATTTAAATTTCCAAATTTCCCACAAAAATAATGGTTTGGAGAGCAATATCTTAGCATGATGCTTCGCCTCTCTGTAAAGTTGATGGTACCATTAATAGGGAAAAGTATTGTGGCATTCTAAACGATTTTCTCCTTGAAACAGAGCATGCTTTATATCTAGAGGGGTGGCGTTTTCAGCAGGATAATGCAAGATGCCATACTTAGTGAAGCTTGAATGCAAGAACACCAAGTGACAACGATTTCATGCCCTGCAGCTTCACCAGATCTAAGTCCCACTGAAAACATATGGGGACTAATGAAGATTGAAGTTGAACGAGCAGCGCGACGAAATAAAGATGATTTAATTCAGTCAGATTTACAGTCCTAGACTACCATCACAGAAAATTATAGAGGTGATCTAATTTTGGGTGTACCTCGACATTAAGTCAAGTGTTTACAGTTAAATGGAGGTTGTATAAGTAACTAAGATGAATAATTGCAATTGAGCTTTGTTTTTTGCGGACACTTTCAAGACGAACTATTTATTTGCTAGATAAATATTGTAATAAATTATAGGTAGTGAAAACTTTATCAAGATATGGACCATAGTACTTCTGTGTTATTCTTTCAGATAACTAAATTATTATTGGTACGTCTTGTCCAAATTGAGTATATATATTTTTCATTTATGTTTCATTACCTTGGATATATACAATCATACATCATTCCACTTTGACCTGCTAATGGGTTTTATTCCCCATTTTTTTTGGGTTTATTAGGAAGATACTGCTTCACATTCACTTGTACCTTGAAAGGAACAAACGACTGATATGTTGGTTTCCAGTTGAATTACTCTATACTCGTTTCTGATGGTATTGAACATGTATATGACTTTCCAAAGATGATCTTCATTACCCCTCCTTGCTGTTACATTCACCAACTGAATGAATGGTATTCCTCAATCTATTCAAACTCATGTTCTCTTTCACGATGGGTAAACGCACCTAATTATTGACTCCAATAGAGTCTGGCTCTTGGAAGTTTCAAATAACCCATGATAAGGTGGATGCCAAAATGTTTCTTTATTTCTTCGATGGTTCGAGCGATATTATTTTGGGTAGCATATAAATTGGTCACTGCTGACATCTGCTCGAATGTAATGGTTGGAGGTAGCTTATATAATGGTAGATTTTCTGAAATATTCCAAGGGATCCGACAATGTTTCATATGCTACATTACCTTTTTCTGTGTAAAATCATGTCTTTCGAAGAACTGTTCGTTCTTCCAGTAGAGATTTTTCTTCTACAATTTTTGCCTTGTTGTGTGCTTTGCCATCAACAGTCATTAGTTCATGTTCTTCTGCTTTGCATCCTCAATAATGTCATCATCGAACCGTGGTTTGAATTTGAGAGGTCTGCAACTATTGGCTGTTTTTTTTTAGAGTGATAGAACTTTCGATAAGGATAACTGTGATTTGACAGAAGATAGAAGCCATGTTGTTTTAACATTTCAGGTCAGTAAGCATTGACAAATTATCATGGAAAGACTCACGCCGCAACAACGTTTAAAAATTGTTGAAATTTATCGATAGATGTCGGAAAAAATTTTGTCTACTCGATGCAACAACAACACCAAGACAAAGAATTGTACGTATCGCTGGTGTAAGTCATAGTGTTGATGATGATCCAGATTTGTCTATTCGTTGACGTTCACAACAAGTTGAACTCTATGCATCCACCACATGGAAAATTTTGCGTAAAGATCTTGGTCTACACCCATACAAGATCCAACTGGTTCAAGAACTAAAGCCACTTGAACATAATAAGCGTCGTTTGTTTGCTGATTGGGCCCCTAGAACAGCTTGAAGTTGATCCACTTTTTGATCGTAAAATTGTGTCTAGTGATGAAGCTCATTTCTGGTTGAACGGCTATGTAAACAAGCAAAATAGGTACATACGTAGTGAAAACAATTCTCAAGAAGTTCTGCAGGTTCCATTGCATCCTGAAAAATGCACTGTATGGTGTGCTTTACACGCTGGAGGCATCATCGGTCCATATTTCTTCAAAAACGATGCTGGAGCTAATGTTACATTGAATGATGCTGGTTACAGATCGATGATCAATGATTGTTTCTTTCAAAATTTGAATGGTATCGACCCAGAAGTATTTTGGTTCCAACAAGATGGTGCTACACCTCATGCTGCTACCGAAACAATTGATTTATTGAATGAAAGATTTGGCGATAACATTATTTCGAGAAATGGTCCAATTAATTGGCCTCCAAGATCATGCGACATCACTCCACTGGATTATTTTCCTTGGGGTTATGTCAAGTCATTGGTTTATGCTGATAAACCAGAAACAATAGACGCTTTGGAAGCCAACATATTTCATGTTGTTGATGAAATAAGGCCTGAATTTTTCCAAAAAGTGGTCCAAAATTGGTCTAGTCGAATGCGGTTCCTCAGAGCTAGTCGTGGTGGACATATGCCTGAAATTATTTTTCAAACATAAATGTCATAAAATTATCTTTCAAATAAAAAAAATTCGGCTTCAATCTTAATTAAATTTGTTAATGTGTTTTATTTCAATTTGAAGTTCTATCACTCTAAAAAAGACACTTGATATTTATTTCGATGATGAACTCACTTTAGTTATCTATTAAGATAAACCAACGAAAATTTTAAGGAATTGAAGTAGGACACTCGTAATACACTATGATAACAACGAACTATAATTCTTGGTTTACTGTATATAAAAAGGTATGATTATTACACTAAAAACAAATGTATTGTGGATTACTACGTTTGTATCAATTGCGATAATCTTATACAAACGATCATTTTGATTATCCGAATGATAGTGCTTAATGTAGCAAAGGCAGAAGAAGGGAGCATTCATCAGAGAAGCATACTTAATATGAAAAATTAGTATCATTCTAAATCTTTTCACTCATCTGTTCACATCATTGTTATGGCCAATAAGGTTCGTCTTCATTGAGCTCTTGGACAAGGTGAATCTTAAAGGGATTGGAATGATGTTTCTCCATAATTCCTTGAATACTGCTTACTTTCTGGTACTTCACAAAGGATCCAATTCGATATGATCTGGAACTGCAACTTTTGCGGCTTCGTCGGTAACACTGTGATGATTTTCACGTTTTTTGTAAGCAACGGACTCAGTATTGAATGAAATTGAAAATTAAATTAATTTCAACTGAATGACTGATATTCTTGCCATTCTGTTAGTTAAAAATTCTAGCTGTTCGTCAGGTATTTTCATTATTTTTGAAACAGAGAAGGACTAGTTCCCCTGTTGTGTGAAACATGTTGACTCTAGTTACAAATAAACGATCGTTAACACTTATCACTCAATATGTGATGAGGGAAGAATAAGATTGAATAAAACCTGAACTGTTTCAGCCGTTACTATTTGGTCAGAATTAAAACAAGTTGTAGAAATTATTATGTTTTACTACCAATAAATTGATATTTTACACCTTTAATTGTGACTCGAGTTTCTGGAATTAACTATCCCATCTTCAGGCAACTGAAGACTCAACAAGCATAAAAGGATATTTATGATATACAGAGGTAGAAGAGGTTATAAAAATAGGTGAAAAAAGGTTTAAAATGAGAGGACGCTTAACAACTATCAACGTCGGCACGTCAAAGTAGATTGGGAAACAGATGTTATTTGTTTAAATATCTCAAAAATTTTGGATTTACATAGATCCGTACAGTCATTCATTATTTTTATTGTGAACTGATTTGAAAATTTCAACAGATTCTAAATAATCAAGTTTATTTCCTTTTGATTTTACATGTAAAATTTTAAGTTTATCTAGTGTCGGAAAAGAATGGCAGTTTTCTGAACAATGGTTGGCAAAAGTAGAAGTTTGTTTATTTTTAATGAAATTTATTTTATGTTCGTTGAACCTCTTCTGGAAGGAACGTTCCGTCTCTCCTATATATTTATTACTGCACGTCGAACAAGATAACTCAAATAATCCCGATTTATGTATGTTTGGATTCGGGTTATTTGCATTAAATAATACGGATGATAATTTATTTTGTGTTTTGACTTATGCTACCGAAGTACGATAAAGAAATGAATTTTTTGTTTCTTTATTTTTTATTATAGGATAAATTTCGTTTATAGATATGTTAGATTGTTTCTGTCGAATTAGATCATCTATTATATTGGGGTTGAAACCGTTGTTCGCGGCTATGGATTTAATAGTTTGGACTTCAGCTTCGCGGTTATTTGGGTAATGCGAAAGCTCTATGGATCATCGATCGATATGCTGACATTTTCTGTGAATATGGGTGATTGGAGTCAATAGGAATACATATATCGGTGGACGTGGGTTTCTGAACCGACGAATTCGTAATCAGAAGATGTTTCCCTTCAAAAAGAAATTGACGTGTCCCGGTATTTTCCGGAAAAACTCATATTTATGGAAATATCCAGTTGGACTGTTTCATGTGGACCACCTTGTATATAGTATCGACAAACTGGGATAGTCAATGTCTGTTTGTGACACCTCATTCCGAGCAACTGAAACTGTGTCAGACTCTGTGGAGAATGGAGAAAAATGGCCAGTCTTCTCCCACCATAACCCACACATATTGGATGGAATTTAAATCCGGTCAAGGGAATTGCCACATCAAAACACCTACTTCTTGGAGAAACTCTATAATTCGAAGAGTAATATAGAGACGTGAGGTGCCTTGCTGAAAAAGGATGTATGGACGGCCATCTTGAAGTAGCTATCCACTTCCATGGGCAAAAACTTCCACAAACTATTACTAAAAGAATCCTGTGTACATGCCTATCAATATCGAACTCAATATCACATCGATATACTGTTTTTGTTTTGAATTTTTATTCAAAAATATTGTGTTTCGCATTTTGCTTTCACGAATTGTATGCACCTTGTTAACGTGTCATTTTCCAAATATCCTTCCCTTCAATATTGTGCTCACAAATTTGAATGAATATTCGAAAGCATAATTGCGAATGAATAGGTTAGACGGAAATAATTAAAAAAAAAAAATAGTGTATGAAAAACTTGGTCAGATTGTGATAACACGTATTTGGGACGTTGAGAGACACTCATCATGAATGTTAAATAGTAAGGAAACAATTACAGTATTTTGCGAAACAGTAATGCATCACTGCCCGAATACTAAAGCCGTATCCGAACTTTGGGCAAACAACTCAACAATTATAATTGATTGATCACCTCGTTTGTCATATATGCTCTTTTTGAAAATTTATTAATACTTCGTGAAAGGCTATCTGAGTGGTTATGTATTGGATGAAAACAAATGCCATGGAATATTTCTACTTGAATTAAATTATTTGCGTACAAAATGTTTTGAGGTAATTTTTGAGTGCATATATCGAATATTTCAACCTTATGACTTGTATTGTTTTATTAATGAAAACGCGGTACGTTTTTGAAAAGTGGTAAAACTTCCATTCAAATAAACTTATTCGTCTGATCTGTACCAAATATCATTTAATATTGGTGTGAGCTATGGTAATTGAAAGTTCTACAAATCGAAACAGTGTAACATACATCTGTATAACAATTCCATACTCAAACAAACTCGATAAGGTTTTGTTGATCAAAGGGGCAAATTGCAGACATGCTCACGTTTCAAACTAGTTGGATTTCATCAGTGCAATGTATGCCGATGCGTATAAATCTGCCAATTATCTATATTCACTATACACAGAGACACTAGGAAATTGACAGATTTGTAGTCACTGGCATACTGATGAAAACCAACCATTTTGAAACGTGCACATATCTGCAATTTGCCCCTTCTATCAACAAAACCTTATCGAGTTTGTTTGAGTAAAGAATTGTTATACAGATGTATGGTATACTGTCTCGATTTGTAGAACTTTCAATTACCATAGCTCTCACTCGTTTTTAATGATAATTGGTACAGATCAGCCGAATTTATTTATTTGAATATGAATATGCTTATAATGACAATTGCGTCTTGAGCATGAGGAAAGTGTTTTCTGCGTTTGTAACGTGAAAATATCGGAAATACATTTCTTTACTTGAATTAGCTCGCAAAGGTATGTCTTTTATAAATTTTTGCAAACTCCAAATGGCGCTAGTGTATGAATAATACCTTAGTGTCTCTTTGTATGGCAAGTTTAGATAATGGAAAGTTTTGTAGTCACTGGTGAACATTGCACTGATGAAAACCAACTAGTTTGAAACGTGCGCATGTCTGTAATTTGCCTCTTTGATCAACAAAATCTTATCGAGGTTGTTTGAACATAGAATTGTTATAGAGATGTATGTTACACTGTCTCGATTTGCAGAACGTTCTATTAACATAGCTCACACTTCTTATTAATGCTAAAATTTAAAGCCCGTAGTGAGTGGAAATTCAGAAATTTGCGAATATTTTCAGTGATCTTACCCAGAAAAATAAAAGGAGTTGCAAAAGTATTATTTTAACATAAACATAATTGAACAATTCTATGAATCGCAGAAGATTTAAAGAGGCTCATTTACCTATAATGAAGATGAAAATATTTATCCTTAAAAGACTGAGGACGCTTACTTATGGGTATAAAGACTGATGATATGGTTTCATTTCTCATGAGAAAATCAATTAAGTTATATCCTTATACGCATCAAAAAAATTTTCAAAGCAAACAGTTTTCAAGCTACTTTTGAAGAAAAACAATAAATACTAAAACTGGAACTCATAAGAGATGGAAAATTTCATATATAAGGCATGACTAAGTACTTTAACTTCTGTCGTTTGCGCCGTTTGAGCAGAGAGGAGATCAAAACAGGTAACCCTTAATTTGTTTACTCTGCTGATGAGTATATTGTAAAGGACCCCAAAAAAGTCCGAGATTTGCATATTATTCAGAAGACAATATCAATATACCTGATATTGTAAATTTGAATGATAAAACTGTATCCGGAAGTATGTAACGTCTTCTTGAAATATTTTCGTAGTATATATGAACCATATACTCGGGTACCACTCAAATTTGAAATGCCACGTGATCAACCTGTGGATAACCTTACTGTGATGGATGTCCTGGAATCGTTCGTTTACCAGAATCTTGAAGAGCTCGACGTCAACAAGAGAGCAGGTTCTAACGGGTTGCCTTCGATTTTTGTCATTTTTTGTGTGTGTTCGCTGAAAACTTCGTTTACTTCAATATTTAACACTTTGTTTTGGTTTATTTGCCACTTTATGGAAGAAACACTCATTATTCCAATAAATAAAGGTTATGGTTGTAAAAGTTCTGATCTAAATTATCGGGGAATAAGTAAGTTGCGTATTTGTAGAAACCTCTTGGAGTCCGTCCGTGGCTTACGATCAAATATTCTGAATTGTTAAGCACAAAATAATTCCTGAACAGCATGGATTACACGCGAAAAAGTCAGTTTAAACTAATCTTATTTACTCTACTGAATATATCCTCCTCTGTTCATATTGGTGTGCAGATGAACTCAATTTACGCTGACTTTTCTAAGGTATTCGACAAATTATTTCTATACATTTTGATTGCAAAGTTAATAACGGCCAGATTTCGTGGAGTCTACTGCGTTGGTTCATTTCCTATATATAATACCATAAGTGGGAGAACTCAAATTATCTCAATCAATGGATATTCCTCAGTATCATTCATTATCATTTTAGGAGTTACTCAGGGATCCCATCTGGGCCCCTTATTATTCAACATTCATATAAATGACTTGGGTAAATGCTTCACGCGGTGTAGATTTTTGTTGTATGCCTACGATTTTAGAGTCTTCATGCAAATACTCTCAGGTAAAGATTGTACTATTTTTGCAGCATAAAATGGATGCCTTTGCTAAATATTGTGAACTCAATAAATTCACTGAATAAACTAATAATATTAAAAAAAGAATGTACATAAAAAGGATCACTCGTATAACACAGCAAATGTAATCATTGAAAAAACAAGTAAGGTGTAAGATCCAGGTGTTTTTTTAGATCGAAAACAGCAGTTTGACCTTCGTGTTGATTATATACTGTCAACTCTAATCAGAATGATAGGGTTTATTGCATGAACTTTTAAGATTAACATTTTAAGACAGACAATCAAAAACCTGTATTTTGTCTATGTCTTCAGCCGACTCTGCTTTGCTTCAACACTCTGGAACCCCTCAATATTCATTTTTTAATTCTATAACAATTAGATAGATTTATCCGTTTTCTGAACTTCTACATAAACAGAATTCATGTTACTGGCGATATTTATCACTCGCTAAACATTTTGACGTTATCACAGCATTACAATTTATCAGTTTTCAATTACGATTCAAGTTCTAACATAAGGTTGTGTCGTTGCTCAGATAGTTATCAACAATTTCCTTTATCATTCTAACATAAAAGTGAAAGGCTCCTTTGTTAACGTGATACTTTTTATTGGGTATCAATAATTTGTGACTCCCTAGAGGTATGAGTCAGAAAAAAGTGAACTATAAAGCCAAGGAACTGGTAGGATTTCAAGATCCTTTTAGAGTAAGTTATATTTTGCACTCCCAGTATGACTTCATCTGTTTTATTACTGTTAAGTAGAAATTTTCCTATCTGAGATTTCCAATACTGTCGTCTGATTTGATCACGACTTGGTTGTGTTTCTTTTAGTTCTGTAAGACTCCTTCTCCTCTTCTGAGTCTATCTATAGGCTTGGTATCATTATATTTCCTAGTTTGGGCTAGGTACTCTTCATTCCGTTCTTGCTTACCTTATTTTCATCTTGTGACGCTAGCTACAGCTTCCGTAGCAGTTTGTGAGCCGAACTCCTACTTTCTCGAATACCATAGAACATTCTTCTTCTCCTTCTAGCTATTCTCTGATGTTTAACATCTGCTTTCACTCACTGTGGCAGAGGTAGTGTCATTATTGATTTAGGGTTTGATCTGGTTCTTCTAGCGTAGCTGAACCTGAGGTCACGCATTTTGTGAGATTTATCCCACATTTTGAGCCCCAGTTCTAGGGAAAAGCAGTGTTGTTTTTGACCAAATGTTGACCGGTTCATCTGTAAGCACTCCAACTTTCGAACGTAAAGAGTAGAGACTTGAAAGTCTCAGGGTATATTTGAGGCCTAAATGTCTCGGCTCGATCATTTAATGGGTAGAATTGGCCTAGTGGTTCCACAATTATCCACATTTTAAATTTTTTTCCAATATTTTAGAAACTACAGATACGATCGACCTGAAAATTTTCATTTAAAAAAAGAATTATGACGCGCATGTTCGTGCAAAATTAAGTGAGGATCAACGATGAGCGCTACCGGAACCATAGCAATAGTCCCACGATCTAGTATAAATTTAGCACTTAGATGTAAAATAACGAAAAGAAAGCAAATGCAAAATTTCGCGGGGATCGTAGACGATATGAACAAGCGTGCGACAACGTTGCTTTTCATCATTTGAAATTTTTTTCTGTTCCCAGAATTTTTTATAAATTGTATTTTTCCTAAACTTATTCGAATTGTTTATGATCTTGATATAAATTGTAATATAAAAATTTTTTTCATTTCAGGACCAAGATCCAGATAGATTTCATCTATCATGAGCAACCAAGACGAGACTGCAAGCCTTTTAATAGGACATCCAACCCTCACCAGTGCCTCTTCCACATCGAATTATTCTAAACCGGTTTTGATGAGGCAGGAATGTACGACATTTCTGGTATCCTCACACCATCCCCAGCTGTCGGTTTTTTCCGACAGCGAAGAGGATGGTTCTATATGCGTTGAAGAAAATAACACTAGATCCGTACCTGACATCGAACTCCATTGCAGGTGAGTTCACCAGTGAATAAGCGAAATTGAAAAAATAGGAATCTTATCAGAAGGCGGGAGTAAATTATGATATTATTATGTGATATTATCCTTACACTCCACATCTTTTGTGAAGATCCCTTATGAGCTTTATCAGCTTGTGCGAGTTTGAAGTTCAGTTGTGTTCTGGTTAGGCTTTATTATTGCGATCTTACGCCACATTAAGTCACAGCTCTGTTGATTTCCGACCCAAAAGTGAAATGACAGGCGGAACCTGCCCAACTAGAAAATTTTTTTTCTTACTTGAACAAGATTTGAACCCGGAAATCTTTCGGTTCTGAGCCCAATGCTCTAAATACTGAACTATAGGCTTAAATAAAGAACAAGCTTCATTCCGGCTCACAAGCCCCTGAACTCTTCAGATTGGCAATGGGGTGTAAGCCTGTTAATGACGCCTGCGACCTTGTTCCACCTTGGAACGTCGGTGTCAGAACGCTTGTACTCTGCCCTACTTGAAGCCGGCGAGGACGGTGAACTATTGATCGAAACTATTTATCGGAAAGTGGTCGCGTCCTCTATGTGATACTCCATTAAGTGGAATTCCGGGCAAGGAGTGGGCACGTCGTCACGATTTTAAAGGAATTCCTGGCCAAAAACTTGACGTATTCCCCTAATATAGCTGCCATTTCTCAAATTTAAACTACCACCCGTTTTAATAATAAAAATAATATCTTATTGCCATAACAAAAGTGATACATCATTCATTTCAGAGTGCAAAAGGTGAGCATATCATTAAGCGATATCTTCCTGCCTACCTCTAAAATTGGAAAGAGAGAAAAGGGGAAAAGCAAAATAGCACGGCGCAATGAACCCATATTTATATCAAAGTTTGTTAGCGAGTAAATACTTCTTGAGTGAAATCCTAAACCATGAAAAAGTAACTTCGAGCGACAGAAGCAGGAAAACGATTCCAGAGCTAGGAGAACCTCAATGAGAAATTGTTGGACATGAAACCAGTCCTAGTATTATAGAACTCACCACCAAGACCTTGAAGACGATCGCAGACTTATTTAGGTTCACGAGTTCTTAACCTTGGAGCCCAACAATAATAGGCGCCAAAAACAGCGTTGCTTTATTGTTAGAAATTTCAGTTCCTGACGAAAACTACTAACATTGTCTAACTTTCTTAAACCATAGACGAACCTTTTACCAGCGTTCTGCAATCGCTCGTCGCTGCTGCGACGTCAGTCCCATATAGGTCGCATCCGCATACTCAATTATGGGTAGTAACAATGAAAAAAATAGTCTTTCTTGTTGCAAGAGGAAGAAAGTTTTTTAAGAGACGCAACTGGTGCATAGTGCGATAGAACCTTCCATGGATAGTAGCGACCTGAGCATCCCAAGACAAAATTTCATCGATTCTTACACCGGGGTCTTCAATACTTCGAGATAATGGAATATTACTCCCATTGAGAATACCTTCGTGTCCCTAGGGATTGATATTATTCAGAGATCTGCGGGTGCCAATTATAATTGATTGGGTTTTAGTAGGATTTAGTAAAAGACTCCAATTTGATGCGATTTCGGATAAGAGAGCTAAATCCTTATTGATCGCTAGCACACAACTCGCGAAATTTTCCACAGTAGTGTGTAAATAAACCTGAAAATCATCGGCAAAGAGATGGTATTTACATTTAGTGTTTTTCATGAGAGATGAAACATAAACGGAGAATATAATTGGACCCAAAACACTACCCTGTGGCACCCCTACACTCGTCTACGCCCAATCTAAAATACTATCGCCCAAGTCGACTCTACTCTGTCTCTTTTCAATCGATGGAAGACCTCAAAGAGAATTCGCAGCAAATATTGATTTTTAGAAACGCGTTTGAAGATTATTTTACCGATTAGATTATTAATAATGATAATAATCTTCATACATCATGTTTGACATTTTCAATGTATAGGACAAGTCAGGCTGAAATAGCAAAATACAAGAAAATTAAATCAAAAACACAGTGAAACCTAGAAACTCTCACACTATAGTAGCTTTTTTCCAACATAAATGTCTTCACTACATTACAAGAACTAATTCTTTCCAATATTTTTATACTGTCTGGCAATTTATTGAAAATCTTGATTCATTCACAAATAAGAGATTTTTCTAATTTTCTAGTGTTGTGCTTGGGAATATGGTACATTAACGTTTTTGGTATTGTAGTCGTGAAAATTAGAGCGCTTTATATCCTTTTGAAATCGGTAGTATCACCCTAGATCTATCTCTACATTGTGTGACAAATAACTGTTGGCTAGACTTAGTGAACTTCCAGCAATGCTTCGAGTGGAAGCAAACTCTTGAGTCTGGCAATAGCGTACAACGAAAAAGAGAGCTTCTTACTTATGTTCGCACCATCTGAAGTTGCAATTTATAATTGAGCCTAAGAAATTTGGTGAATGATTAGATATAAGAACATCTGTCTGCAGTTGATAGAAAGATGAAAAGTTTTACCCAACTCAAATTTAATACATTCAATACTTTCGAAATTCCATAATAGACTTCGTTGAAATCAGGTTATTGAGAGCTTTAAAAAATACAAAATTATACAAGATGTCCATTTAAAATAAAGAGAACATTAGGATGTGAACCTACCTCTCTTACTCAAATGTCAACCCCAGCTCTGGCGACCGAATGTTTCTCGAAATGAAGAAAACCCTCTACAAGCCAACGATCACAAAGAGCAGAAGAACTGTAGATAAGAGCACCCTCTTATCCTCAAGGTGGGAAACTTGAAAGGCGGCAGAACCTAAGAACTAGGTCAACGGATGAAGATGCAGAAGGCAAGAGGGAAAATACTGCATTAATGATCCACATAGATTTCCTAGCAAAAGGAACCAATGATGAATAGTAAATTTCGATATTCAACACATACTAATCATGGATTTGGGAGACCAAGATCCGGCAAGGAAAGAGACAAGACTTCCCTGGTCGTCAGCAACCGAAACCCCTGTGAAAATTTTCAAATTGGTGCGTGGAATGTAAAAACAATGCTCAAACCTACAAAATTACAGACCAAATTAACAAGTATGATTTGGATATCCTTGGTATTTGTGAAACAAGATGGGCAGGAACTGGAGATTACGTAAAAAATGATATTCGTGTGATTCATAGTAGAACAGAAGAATAATATTTAAATAAGGTTATTCTGATTTTCACAAATTTTTATTGTTATGTTTACAACAATCGTTTCGCTTTCATATTTGTGAAAATCAGAAAAACCTTATTTAAATATTATTTAATACAGATTTTCACCAAGTAAGGACTGATTCTATTCAATATTCTGAAACAGAAGAAAGAGGAAGAAAGGGAGTTGCCATATTGTTGAGAGGTGAATGGAAAAATAGTTTACTGAATACGTACTTTGTGAGCGATAGATTGATGATGATAAAGCTTGAGGCAATTTCAACCAATTTATATGTCATATAAGCATATTTATCGACATCTAGCAGCCCAGAAGAAGAAGTTGATAACATCTACGGTCAGGTTGAAGACCTCTCAAAACTGAGAATAATTCAAATGTCTTTATCCAAGGGGACTTCAACTCTGCCGCCTACCGAACTAAGAGGTTGAAGCTCCTTCGTAAAACCCGTTTCACCCGAGAGCTTCATTAGAAATTTTCCCAACTTATTCGATTGTTATAATACTTGAGTAATTTCTGTATGTCCGTATTTAGGTTATTTAAAAAATACCATTATGCAACATGTAATAAATTATTAATTTCATTATTTCACTCATGATAGACCATGCATTAGTTGAAATCAGGTTGTTAACAAGCTTTAATAAATATAAGAATATATAGGGTGTTTCTTTTAAAATGAAGAGGACGGACGGTGCTGAATTTGGGCGAATCACTCTGTATATTTAATGTATGCTCAAAAAACACACCATTTAATTTGAAAATTGATGTGTCCCAGTATTTTTCATAATTTTCTAACATATGGACACAACGAATTTTATTCCATAAGTGGGTTTCACACTATGTATTCATAAATGTACACCCTAATTCACTGAATTCTACTCGAGATTTTCAAAATTTAGTCAAACGAGTTTAATGAATCTAGTGCATTGATCTTCATGAAGTATCGTATAACCACATTTGTTTTTTCGATTTTAAATCAGTGAGAAATTTTTTTCCGATAATTTCACAACACAACCAAAAATCTATTCTTTTTTTAACCAGCAGCAATTAATTATCTGATTAATCATAGCACATAAAGCGTTCATGAAGCTCCACGACTAATAAGTTTTAGTATATATACTATCGGGTGTTTTTTTCAGAGTGATAGAAATTTAAATTGAAATAAAACACATTTAAATTAAGATTGAAGCCAATTTTTTATTTTATCTGAAAGATAAATTTTATGACATTTATGATAAGCTCTGAGGAACCGCATTCGGCCAGACCAATTTTGGGACACTTTTTCAAGTATTTCAGGCCTTATTTAATAAAAAACACGAGTTATTTTGGCTGTCAAAGCGTCTATTGTTTCTGGTTAATCAGTATAAACCAATGACTTGACATTACCGAAAGAAAATAATCCAGTGGAGTTATGTCGCATGATCTGGGAAGCCAATTAATTGGACCATTTCTCGAAATAATGTCATCGCCAAATCTTTGTTTCAATAAATCACTTATTACGGTAGCAGCATCTTGTTGGAACCAAAACAGTTCTGGGTCGATACCATTCAAATTTTGAAAAAAATGATTATCGATCATCAATCTGTAACGAGCATCATTCACTGTAACATTAGCTCCAGCATCGTTTTTAAAGAAATATGGACTAATGATGCCTCCAGCGTGTAAAGCACACCATACAGTGCATTTTTCAGGATGCAATGGAACCTGCAGAACTTCTTGAGGATTGTTTTCACTCCATATACGACAATTTTGCTTGTTTACATAGCCGTTCAACCAGAACTGGGCTTTATCACTGAACACAATTTTACGATAAAAAAGTGGATCAACTTCAAGCTGTTTCAGGGCCGAATCAGAAAACAAAAGATGCTTATTATGGTCAAGTTGCTTTAGTTCTTCAAACAGTTAGATCCTGTATGGGTGTAGACCAAGTTCAACTTGTGAGTATCTACGAATAGACAAATCTGGATCATCATTAACACTATGACTTATAGCAGCGATATTTTCTTCTCTACTTACAGTTCTTTGTGTTGTTGTTGTTGTTGCATCGAGTAGAGCAAATGTTGTCCTAAATCTACCGATAGTTCGACGAATAAGCTGCTCTGATGGACAATTATGTAAACCACAAATTTCACGAAGTGCTCTATAAGTTTGGCGACTAGAACACCGATTTTGAAAATGAATTTCAATAATTTGTAAACGTTGTTGCGGCGTGAGTTTTTCCATGATAATTTGTCAATGCTTACTGAACAGAAATGTCAAAATAACACGGCTTCTTCCTTCTGTCAAATCACAGTTATCCCTATCGAAAGTTCTATCACTGTAAAAAAAACACCCGATACAATTTGAGAAAAATTTGTGTTATTCACGAAAAATGATGAGAAGCTTCTTCTTTGGTTGGTGGTGGCTTAACAGGTTTTGAATAATTGGAATTTCTACAAAAACAAATTTTTTTGACAAATCGCCAACTTTACATTGAGATTGAGGATATTCGGTTGCTTCATAATGGCTGTTTTTGTTAGAATGTACGAGAAGTTGTAAATATTTGCCACAATTCATGATCGCTTAATATATACACATGGTACGATCACGTGGCCTTCCAGAATGCATCTTTACTTGTTTTTTTGCGGATAACTGAAATAATATAGATAAGTAATCATGAGATGGAAGGTAGTTCCTAATAAGAGTAAATTATTCTTTTTCCTATTTAACGCAAAATCTCAGAGATAACCGATAAAATCCCTTTCACTGATTTGTCTATTATTCGGCAAAATTAGGTTGTTTATGTCATCATTTATAACATCAAATTTATACAACGCATTTGTAAAGAATTGTTTGGTATGTGAAGAAACCTTTTTGAAATCTTCCCTGTGATTGATTAAACGTTAACCAATTAGAATGCAAATTCTTGGTTAAGCATAGTTCAAATGTGGGTGCAAGAGTGATGTATATTAGACTTCGGTGGTTTATTTTTAGCCATTCTGTCAAGAAAGTACCGGGAATTATCGATTTAAATCTGGCGGGGCAATGAGGCAGGTAAAAATTTTTTTTCCTAGGTTGGTACCACTGTCCTTAATTACTATGCCAAGCTTGAGCGGGATCTGTCAACTAGTGTGTTTGCAACAGCTGATTAAGTCAGTCGATGTCAGAGTGCGTGCCGATTTTTACTATGGGTGATTACGTTGAGCAAAGAATTTGTTTAAAGTTTTGTGTTGCAAATGAATTTTCGTGTGCCGATGCATTGAAAATGTTGCAAAAGGCCTTTGGTGATAATGCTCTATCGAAAACTCGTGCATATCAGTGGTACAGAGCCTTCAAGGACGGTCGTGAAGTGGTCGCCCATCGACGGCTTCGATCGAAGATAACGTCGATAAAATTAAGGAAAGGGTGCTGGAAAACCGTCGTACCAGCTTGAGAGAGATAGCACATGATCTTAAGATATCCCACGAGTCCGCACGTACGATTTTGATTGATATTTTGGGCATGAGAAAGGTGACCGCACGACTCGTACCGAAAGACCTGAATTTTCTTCAAAAACGTCATCGCGAACAGGTTGCTTCAGACATGCTGGATCGCTGTAATTCCGATTCTACATTCATGGAACGCATTATAACTGGTGATGAGACCTGTGTCTACGAGTACGATATGCAAACAAGCCAGCAATCATCGGAATGGGTGGCAAAAAATGAGCCGAAACCGAAAAAACCACGCCAAAGCCGCTCGAAAATGAAGGTGATGCTCATTGTTTTCTTCTATATCCGTGGCGTAGTGCACTACGTATTCGTTCCAGAGGGTCAGACGGTAAACAAGGAGTATTACCTAGGCGTTATGAAACGTTTGCGTGAGCGCATCCGTAAGAAGCGGCCAAATTTGTGGGCGAACAACTTATGGATTTTGCATGACGATAACGCGCCTTCTCACCGAGCTACGATTGTGACTGACTTTCTCGCCAAAAACTCAACAAACGTGCTTCAGCAACCACCGTATTCGCCGGATTTTGCGCCCCGCGACTTTTTCCTCTTCCCAAAACTAAAATTGCCCCTTCGTGGCACCCGTTTTGAGTCGATTGAAGCCATAAAACAAAATTCGGCGCGAAAGCTAAAGTCCATCCCGGAAAGCGCCTATAAAAAATGTTTCGATAATTGGAAGTGCCGTTGGCATAGATGTATTGGAGCAAATGGAGCCTATTTTGAAGGCGATCCAATAAATTTTGACGATTAAATGTTAAAATGTTGTTTTAATTGAAAATTCCCGGTACTTTCTTGACAGAGTAGTATATTACAAGTTTACAAGTACGATTTGTTCACCTAAATTGAGGGAGGTGTTGCGGTGTGGTATCGAACTCTATTTGCGATGAAAACACTATCTCGTTCGTTGATTAGCAGTTCTTTGAGCTTTTTCACCGTTGTTCAGTATCACCGAATTCACTTTTATTGGTTTCACTGTTCCGTTCACTTTTCACAAATAACTATCTGATTACAAATAAATAATGTACAAAATATATTGACTTCCAAGCCTTTAGTGCGTTACTGTGTTATTGAAAGAAGGTGTTCCTTGGAGGGTTGAAGTGAAAATGCGAATATAAAATAATTCAAGAGTATAGAGATATGTTATAAGTTGAGAGAACTCAAAAACTAGCGAGCGGTTTATTTTGTGCTTTTTGGACAAGCGACAAAATGCGACTTTTTGGGGGATGTGCTAACTGTAGTGAAAAAACTGTTTGATTGTCACTTAAGAGACATAGAGCAATGTGACTAAAACTTACTTATTGAGAATGTGAGTGGGATCAGAACTTAATGTTCGAAGAGAGAATATTCCGTGACCGTTCGGTGGAAGCACGAAGAGAGAACCAACGCCCGACTTTGAGGGATGACTTCAACTGTGAACCTTTTGGCTAACTGGCCGAATGAGGGAGATTCTCAGATCTTGAAATGTGGTCAGGTAAATTCCGATATGACATTTGACTGTTGTCGTCTTTAAACGGTTCTAATGGGTTTCTGAGAAAACTGAGAAGGACAAATATTTTCGGTCCTCAACAAGCTCAAAGATTTCTAGGAACTAATGAGAGATATTTGAGTCCTGATTCCTGAGTCGGAGATCATAATTGCTATGTACCTTCATAATGAATTAAAAATTTTTTGTTCGATGTGAATTCGAACAGCGTTGTTATTTAGAGCTTTGCTCTGTTGGAATGTCAACCTTCTTTCTCTTAGAGAATTCTTTGGTTTAGTTTAGAGCTCCTTTTGACATTTGATATGTATAAAAATGATATAAGAAAAATGGAGGAGCTGTCTTGTGTTACTGAAGAATAAATTAAATGTTTGGAAGAGTGCCTATTAATAATTCCCAGAATTATATTCAGCATACTGTACATCATTAAAATCAGTATGCTCCAATTTCTGGAAAGTTTATAGAGATTTTTCTGATTTGCATTATTTATAATATTATTTGTACGGATTTTTCAAGAGGGATAATATTTTTTTCAGTTATTTGAGCACATTGTTTCTCGCTTTCAATGAATAGTAATTTGAAAAAGTCATAAGAGCGGACAACGTATGATGATGTTTTCTGAGTAACAGATAAAATTTTGTTGAAGCAATGTTGAGTGCATGCGAATTTCATTGTTTGATACCTAGTCAGGCAGATAAGAAAATATACAATAAAGTAAATATCAATTCGTTGGTATAAAATAAAATAGAAAGGCCTTTTACTTGATAGAAGAAATATAACAAAATTTGAATATTAAAACAAATATGTTAATCTTCTACAATTTTAATTTCAAAAAAATTTTTTATTCAAAAAACTTTTAGAATTAAATTAATGTCTAAAACAGCACCGCTCACATTTAATAGACGTATATAATCAAAACTTAATATATAATGTCAAATGGAATAAATAAACCAACAGATATACTAAAGTAATTAAAATTAATAAATAAATATTTAAAGGAGACAAAATTTTGTTTCTGGTCTTACCTTTAAGAACACCAATTGCCTTTTAAAAGCATGAACACGAGTTTTGATTATATACGTCTATTAAATGTAAGCGGTGCTTGTTTTAGACATTAATTTAATTCTAAAAGTTTTTTGAATAAAAAATTTTTTTGAAATTGAAATTGTAGAAGATAAACATATTTCAATTTGTTTTAATATTCAAATTTTGTTATATTTCTTCTATCAAGTAAAAGGCCTTTCTATTTTATTTTATATATAATATATAATTATATTTTGGCTTCAATAAATCTCATTATGGAATGTCAATGAATTTAAATAAGCCTTAAAAATAACTCACACTGTTCTTTGATTTTGTTAGAACATAGATCAATCTTGAATTATAAAGTTGATCTGTGTTTCGAAGCATTAATCCTTTTACACGTGTTGAAAGTTTTGATATAGGTTAGTTTTTTGATTTTGATATTTGAAATATTATTGAGGACTGAAGAAGGAATTGCTTAGAATTATATTTGTTTTTTGAAGATATAGTGCATGTTTTTAGAGATTTCTGAATTAACTTATTCGAATATTCAAATATATTAAATATTTCAAATAAATTATATTCTTTGAGAAATCCTTCAAGTGTGTTCATGTTTTTAAAAGGCAATTGGTGTTCTTAAAGGTAAGACCAGAAACAAAATTTTGTCTCCTTTAAATATTTATTTATGAATTTTAATGACTTTCGTATATCTGTTTGTTTATTTATTCCATTTGACATTATATATTGAGTTTTGATTAAATACGTCTATTGAATGTAAGCGGTGCTTGTTTTAGACATAAATTTAATTCTAAAAGTTTTTTGAATAAAAAATATTTTTGAAATTAAAATTGTAGAAGATAAACATATTTCAATTTGTTTTAATATTCAAATATCGTTGGTATAAGGTATTGATCCGGGTGGAAAATGATTATTAAACATATTTTGTCGAAAACATAAATGGATTTTCTCTTGAATATTTTGAATTGCCTCCGCATGCAATTCTTTAGATCTTTCAAGAGATATTTATGCAAAAGAATTTTTCATTTTTTCCTTCAGTAGGTATCGAAAAATTCATGATATATATTATATTGATCGTATAAATTTCAATGGATTCTAGATAGTTTTTTTTTTAACTTATTTAGATTATGATAAGTAGTTTCATTGATTTCTTCAAAGCACTGAATACTTCATTTTTATTTTTTTCAGATGAGGGATTTCGCTGTAAATTTTTTCGATTTATATGACAGTTTTATTTATTCTACTATTCTTGTATCTGTCTCAGCTCAAGTACCCTAATTATATGATGATTAGTTTGATTGAAATAAGTTCTTAAAAATAAGTGTTCAACAAATTGTTCAAATAGTTTTGTGACTGTTGTCTCGATTCAGATCGTTTCTACAGTTGCATTCTGATTGTTTATACAAGTTCGGGTTCAAAGAATGATAACAAAATTACAAACAAGTAATATGCATTGTCAGTACAGTAGACAGTTAACAGATGTTATTTAAATATATCAAAAAAAGTTTTATATAATCAATATAAGAAGCTAGCAAGTGACATTTGAACATTTACATCCATATATATAATTTTTTTCTTATTTTGCAACCAATTGTAATTGTTTTAAACTAAAAGGCTGAAGGTCTTAGGTAAATGGCCTTAAATACAGTTATTTATTTATTTATAATACATACGGTCATTCATTTTATTCCAATTATTTTCATTATGAATCAATGACAATGACAACAAGATGGTGCTACACCTCATGCTGCTACCGTAACAATTGATTAATTGAAAGAAAGATTTGGCAATAACATTATTTCGAGAAATGGTCCAATTAATTGGCCTCCAAGATCATGCGACATAACTCCACTGGATCATTTTCTCTGGAGTTATGTCAAGTCATTGGTTTTTGCTGATAGCCTAGAAACAATAGACGCTTTGTGAGCCAACATAACTCGTGGTATTGATGAAATAAGGCCTGAATTACTCGAAAAAGCGGTCCAAAATTGGTCTGGTCGAATGCGGTTCCTCAGAGTTAGTCGTGGTGGATATATCGGCAATTATTTTTAAAACATAAATGTCATAAAATTATCTTAAAAAAAAGAAAAATTGAAATAAGAAGGAACGGTTTTTTTACTTGATAGAATGATTATTACAAAATTTGAATATCAAAACAGATTTAATCTGTTAGTCTTCTACAATTTTAATTTCAAAATTTTTTCGAGGAAACTTTAAGAATTTAATTAATGTCTTTATAAGCACTGCTCATATTTAATAGACGTATAAAATCAAAATTCATCATACAATATCAAATGGAATTAAGAAAAACCAACGAATATAAATTGTCAATTGAAATTAAAATATAAATAAGGGAACATTTTTGTTTCGATCCAGGCATGCGTACTGAAGATCCAGACAAACGTACGAAGCCCTGTTTGTTACAAAATGTATTGTTTTCTGATCCTATATTAATGAAAAATAACTCTTTCTCAAAAATATAAAACATAATTTCAAGAACTTCTCAAAAACTAATTTATTTGAAATATTCAATATATTTAAATAAATTACTTCAAAAAATCTCAAAACATGTAGCACATCCTCAAGAAATAATTAAAATTACGATAAGATCAGTTCAACTTTACATATAAAAAATAATAAAATCAATTAAACAATGTATAGACTTACCGAGTGCAATCTTCAGAAATATATGATCTTCAAAAACATGCACATAGGTACATTTATATCCAAGGTACTCTATGTTCCATGTTCACAAAAAATCATACAAAGCTTATAAGGCACTTGGTCTTAGTTAAAACCATTCAACACTGTATAATGAATTTCTTTATTTAAAAAACCTAATATAATTATATATTATATATAAAATAAAATGAGAAGGAACGGTTTTTTACTTGATAGAAGGATTATTACAAAATTTGAATATCAAAACAGATTTAATCTGTTAGTCTTCTACAATTTTAACTTCAAAAAAATTTTTTGAAGAAACTTTAAGAATTTAATTAATGTCTTTATAAGCACTGCTCATATTAATATGAGCATGTTTTGATATTCAAATTTTTTAAAGAAAAATTGGCTTCGATCTTAATTTAAATGTGTTTTATTTCAATTCAAAGCTCTCACTCTAAAAAAACACCCCATAATGTTTGTAATGAACGCCCTGTCGGTCTCATGTATTTGTAATTGCCACTAGAAAATGTTAATTCAAAAATTTCAATTTTTTTCTATATTTGACTTGGGTCTTTTGCATTAAATAATGAGAATTTTTTTGTGGTTTTAAAGCAAGATTTCAGTCATATTTTTCCAATTGTTTTATCGATAAAAATTATTCATAGTGAACATTTTTTCTTTTCAGCAAAAAATACCTCATTCAGTTTGCTTTCGAATGATATATCAATGTTTGTGCTAGTCTTCTGCCATAATATTAGGGCTTAGAAGATAATAACGAAAAGTTGAAATATGCCAAACCTAAATTGGCTCTATCTTGAAGCTATTGGGTGTTTTTTTAAAGTGATAGCACCCTGAATTGAAATAAAACACATTTAATTTTTTTTATTCGAAAGATAATTTCATGACATTTATGTTTTGAAAATTATTTTCGCCATGTCCACCATGACTAGCTCTGAGGAACCGCATTCGACCAGAGCAACTTTGGACCACTTTTTCGAGTAATTAAGGCCTTATTTCATCAATAACACGAGTTATGTTGGCTTCCAGAGCGTCTAGTGTTTCTGGTTTATCAGCATAAACCAATGACTTGACATAACCCCAAAGAAAATAATCCAGTGGAGTTATATCGCATGATCTTGGAGGCCAATTAATTGGACCATTTCTCGAAATAATGTAATCGCCAAATCCTTCTTTCAATAAAGCAATTGTTACGGTAGCAGCATGAGGTGTAGCACCATCTTGTTGGAACTAAAACACTTCAGGGTCGATACCATTCAAATTTTGAGACAAATAATTATTGACAATCGATCTGTAACGAGCACCATCCACTGTAACATTAGCTCCAGCATCGTTTTTAATGAAATATGGATCGATTATGCCTCCAGCGTGTAAAGCACACCATACAGTGCATTTTTCAGGATGCAATTGAACCTGCCGAAATTCTTGAGGATTGTTTTCACTCCATATACGGCAATTTTGCTTGTTTACATAGTCCTTCAACCAGAAATGAGCTTCGTCACTGAACACAATTTTACGATAAAAAAGTGGATCAACTTCAAGCTGTTCTAGGGCCCAATCTGCAAAAAAACGACGCTTATTATGGTCAAGTAGCTCTAGTTCTCAAACCAGCTGGATCTTGTATGGGTGTAGACCAAGATCTTCACGCAAAATTTTCCATGAGGTGGATGCACAGAGTCCAACTTGTTGTGAACGTCGACTAATATACAAATCTGGATCATCATTAACACTATGACTTACAGTAGCGATATTTTCTTCTGTACGTACAGTTCTTTATCTTTTTGTTGTTGTTGCATCGAGTAGAGAAAATGTTGTCTGAAATCTATCGATAGATCGACGAATAAGCTGCACTGATGGACGAGTATGTAAACAATAAATTTCACGAAGTGCTCTATAAGTTTGGCGAATAAAACAGTGATTCTGAAAATAAATTTTAACAATTTGTAAACGTTGTTGCTGCGTGGGTCTTTCTATGATAATTTTCTAATGCTTACTGAACAGAAATGTCAAAACAACATGGCTTCTACCTTCTGTCAAATCACAGTTATCCCTATCGAAAGTTCCATCACTATAAAAAAAACACCCGATACTTGTGATTGAATATCAGAGTAACCATTGAATTTAAAATCTGACAGTTTCTGTCGCATAATAATTTTGGGTATAAGTACGTTTTATTGAATCTAACGAATCAATTCAATTTATAATGAGTATTCTAGAAAAAATCGAGAAATTTATGCCTGTTCTTTCAAACATCGAATATCGCGATATGTTGTTCATTTATGGATTTCCGAATGAGGAATGCCCGCGCAGTGTTTGCGTTTTCCCAACAGACGACAACTAAATAGAAAGACATTTGTGAGTGTTCAGGCGATTAGGTGAAACAGGCTGATTTGATGGTTTCCAAATCCGAGAAGGTTGTCGAAATAGTCAGCAAGGCTAGCAGGCACCTGCTATTTTTCAAGCTGTCCGGAAGGACACCACACAAGTACTCTTCGAATTGGTTGTACATTGAGGATTCATCATTCTATAGTACACCGAGGACTAAAATAAAAGTAACATCCATATCATTTGAAAAAGGTGCAGAATCTGTTACCAGTAGATGTTGAGACCAGACTAACATTTTGTAGGTGGTACCCGAATAAGTTAGGAGAGTGGGGGGGAGATAGGATATTATGGTCTGATAAGGGCACTTTCACGAAATCGCGTATGATAAATTTGCGAAATAGCCATGATGGGAAAGAGAAAACCCATATGCGACTATTGTTTCTCATTTGAAACATGAGTTAAGGGTCAACGTGTCGTTGGGAGTCATGAGAGGTGAACATTCATCATTAATACTTCTCAATCGCCTCAACGCTAAAGAATTCATTACATTAATCCAAAGCAGCTTAACAGGTATATTGGATGAAATGCACCTGGCTAACAGGCAAAATGTCCGATTTCAAATGTATGACTGCCCAGTTCATAAAAGCCGGTATGTACGAGACTTAATGAATGAATAGTTTGGAGTGCAATGGATTGGAAGGTACGGTCCGGTTTGATGGCCACCAAGGAGCCCCGACCTTACACTTGAAAGAAAACGTATATCAAATTTGCGTTCAGACTCGGAGAGGATCTGATCCAAAGAATAACATTGTATTTTGCAGAAATGCGTCTTAAACGTTGTGAACTTCGCACTGTTGTAGATTCAGTGCAAAAACGATGTGTGAAATGTATTGAACAAAGCGGTGGACATTTCGAACAATTGTTATAAAATTTAGGTGATTCATTTGAATAATTTTGATTCGACAGATAAATTCATGCTTTCCATGAGAATTAATTTAATATTCAATCATAAAGAGCTCCAAGAGAGAGCAAATTTAGGTTTGGAATAATTCAACACTTCGTTGTTATCTTCTTAGCCATAATATTATGGCAGAAGACAAGCAGCACACTAAATGAGGTATTTTTTTCTGAAAAGAAAACATGTCCATAATCAATAAATTTTCATCGATAAAACCATTGGAGAAATATGACTGATTTTGTTCACTTCAGAATCGTGATACTCATCTTCTTAGCACGCCAGTAATGAGAACTTTTTGGCACATATAACTTCTTATCTTGTAGCAAATTCAATGCCGTTTCCAGGTATGTGGTCAATTTTGATAAGGCAACAAGGATAACTGAAGTATAATTGATTTTATGGAGAATATTGAGATAATTCGTGAAATCAAGAAATCTTAGATTAAAGAATAACCATCAACATCTCGACCATGTTTAATATCACATTTTTTATTGCAAATAACTTGTTTGATCTCCCCTCGAAGTTTGCTCCTTTCAAACGTAGACATCCTGTATACTGCCAGAATAACTTAGAATATCAGAATTAGACCATCATAAAGCGGGTGAACCATTTAAGTTTTGGCATTTTGGGTCGGCTATAAATAAAAAACTAATGAAAATTTTTTCAAAGTTATGAAATATCTAAGAAAGGTTCAAACTTGAAATGTCACCTTGTCAACGAGTATAAATCTGAAATTGTTCGATCGATACATTACGAGATATCGATCATTACAGGCATCTACCGAAAAAATAATGGATTTCTTTTTCCCCAAACTATTATTGTATTTCGTATTATGAATGCAATTTTATCTACCGCAACCTTTAATAGAAGTCAGAGGTTGTAAGTAGACAGTTCTTGATATAAGAAAAAAAAGTGAATCCAAAGTGTGGAGATTCCTGCGTTATAGAAAAACAACAAGAAACTGAAAAAACTGTTCAGAACAAAAGAAAATTTTGATCTAGAACTGAGTAAAATATCATATTATACAGGGTGTCCGAACGAAAATTTGACCAGCGCCTGAAGCCAGAAACGAAGATTTTTGAAAAGCACGTCAACTTCTGTTTTGAGGGGGACGAATTCCCATTATGAGTTTTTTCCGAAAGAAACACCCCCATGAAGATGACGTCAACCCACAACATTTTTTGAAAAGCAGAAGATGTCGAGTGTTGGTTAGTTTGAAAGTTATTTATGTTATGTACAGAACCCAGTTAAAATTTTCGAAATCGGTTCATTGACCAGCTAGCTCATAAGAGCGTGAGGTAATTTAATTGCCTGGTCACCAAAAGTATGAAATTACCAAAACGAAATGGGGATCTCAATGAGTTGAAATTTTTGATTGCTTGAAGGTGATAAACAAATTAAAGTAAATATTTCTGTACAATTATAATCAATGCATGATGGAATATTCTACAACCAATTATTATTTATTATCCAATCTGATTATGAAATTTGAATATCAAAATAGATTTAATCTGTTGTCTTCTACAATTTTAATTTCAAAAAATTCTTTGAAGAAATTTTAAGAATTAAATTAATGTCTTTGTAAGCACTGCTCATATTTAATAGACGTATAAAGTCAAAATTCATCATACAATATCAAATGGAATTAAGAAAAACCAACGAATATAAATTGCCAATTGAAATTAAAATATAAATAAGCAAACATTTTTTGTTTCGTTCCAGGCATGCGTAATGAACTCTTCAGACAAACTTACGAAGCCCTGTTTGTTACAAAATGTATTGTTTTCCGATCCTATATTAATGAAAAATAAATCTCTCTCTCAAAAATATAAAACATAATTTCAAGAACTTCTCAAAAACTAGTTCATTTGAAATATTCAATATATTTAAATAAATTACTTCAAAAAATCTCAAAACATGTAGCACATCCTCAAGAAATAATTAAAGTTACGATCAGATAAGTTCAACTTTACATATAAAAAATAATATAATCAATTAAACAATGTATAGACTTAGCAGTGCCATCTCAGAAATATACGATTCTCAACAAACATCTAAGCAGTGCTTATAAAGACATTAATTTAATTCTTAAAGTTTCTTCAAAGAATTTTTTGAAATTAAAATTGTAGAAGACAACAGATTAAATCTGTTTTGATATTCAAATTTTGTAATAATCCTTCTATCAAGTAAAAAACCGTTCCTTCTTAATCTGATTATGGAATAAAAATCAAACCCACTTATTAATCTAAATATAGCAACTTCAATATTTTCTTAATTCAATATACATCGGTCATCATAGAAAAATCTTTCTCAAAAAAAAATATATATATATACAGTTTTTTTTTTCTTCAGCTTTCAAAAGGTACTTCATCTTCATCAGTTGACAATTTTCCAAGGTCCAAGATTCAATATAATATCCGTTGGTTTGACAAACTTCAGACCATACAAAAATTCTTCAAAAGACCATCCAGTAGAAATATTCACAACATAAATATATACAATACACACAAATACAACCAGATATAGCCAAATATAACCAAATAATATCAAATACAACCAAATATAACCAAATATTATTAAATACAACCAAATACTTGCAACAATAATAATTTCCTGTCGACTCTCCTTCATTAACAACGAATAATTAACTTACCCTAGATGTTGTTGGGGCCTTTAAACTGGGTGACAATAATTTAAATCCTCTATTCAGAGATATAAAGAATATCAAATTCCTGACAATTATTTCGAGAAGCAATCAAATCCCTCTAAAGGAAAGT